>CM038675.1:365195599-368080884 GCA_021605145.1 Aegilops bicornis
CCACTCGTTTGCTACCATCAGTCTTGATTTCTGCATGCACCCCTTAGGCCTTACGAAATCTAACTAATTTTTTTATTATGCATGTTAGTTATTGTACACAATCATACTAAACATGTATAGAAAAAGAGAAGACCGTTGCGTGGGAATATAATGTCATGCAGATGCCGCTCCATGGTGGGCGAAGTGGCCCCCCTCCCACCATTCCAGATTGTATTCCAGAGGAAGATAACTGTTTAGATGGGGATTCAAAGGGAGCCGACCACTCCTACTTACCACCTGAGGTGTTTGCTCTAACCTGGCATGCTGATGTTGGTCATATCATGCATATGGCGCCTCACATTGCTTACATTATACATCTTATATGTCATCAGCTTAGTTTAGATTTGCTTTGTGTGAATGCCACATGTTTGGTTTCTACATCATACTCCCACCGTTCCTAAATATTTGTCTTTTTAGAGATTTCAACAAGTGACTACATACAGAGAAAATTGAGTGAATCTACACTCTAAAATATGTCTATATACATCCGTATGTGGTAGTCCATTTGAAATCCCTAAAAAGACAAATATTTAGGAACGGAGGGAGTATATGGGAATTATGCAATGCCATCTTCTTTAGCCAGGCATCATATACGTGAATCCTGCAATGCCATCCTATTTAGCCAGTCGTCGTATATGTGAATTGTATCGTGCCATATTTTTTTCATAATGTATTCCATTTGTCAAGAATGTTTATACATTCATCTACTCTTCGTGTGCATCAGCCATTTGAGTCGGTCATGGGAAAATCTGGAGTGAAAACAAGGTCTTACGAGCGATCGGTGCTACTACGTCGATGCAGATTTCTTCTTTGATTCTGAGATAGCTCCTCGGAGGAGGATTGAGAGATGATGACCAATCGTATCCCCCCGAGGTGCATGCTCTAACTTGGCAAGGTTATATTGATCATATCATGCATATGGTGTCTTGCATTGCCATGCCATCTGCTTAGATTAGACATGCTTTGTGTGAATGCCTCATGTTTGCTTTCTATATCAGATATGTGAATTATGCAATGCCATGTTTTTCAGCCCAGTTATCACATATGTGAATTATGCACCACCATGTAGCGGGCATCATATATGTGAATTATCTCATGCCATCTTTTTTTCATTACGTATTCCATTTATCGACAATCTGTGTATATTGAACTACTCTTCATGTGTATAAGCCATTTGAGCGGTTATGGAAAAATCAGGAGTGAAAACAAGGTCTTGAGAAGCGAGCAATGGTACCTATTGAAGCATATATCTCGATGGTTACAGGGATCTCCTCAGAGGAGGATTCAGAGACAGATGACCAGTCCTATATCCCACCTGAGGTGTATCCTGTAAGTTGCAATGTTTATATTTCTCATATCATGCATATGGTGTCTTGCATTTCTTAGTTTAGACATCATATGCACAATATTGAATTCCATCTGTTTAGTTTAGAGATCATACATGCGAGTGCCAGCTGCTTAGTATATGAATCAATTATGTCAATTATATCATGCCATCCTGTATACTTAGACAACATTTATGTGAATTATTTCATCCCAACCCATTTTGGAAAGACACCATATAGTTTTGTCATGCCATCCTGTTTAGATACTCATCATATGTTGAATTATGCCATTATATCCTGTTAAGTTATCCATCATATATCTGAAACTGTGTCATGCTATCCTGTTTAGTTAGGTATCATATATGTGAAATTGTGTCATGCTTTGTCTGTTTGGTTAGACAACATATATGTGAATTACCACATCTGTCTATCATACAATGTATGTACGTTTAATTTCTTTTCTTGTTTATCAGCCATTTGAATTGGAAGGGGTGATGGCAGTATCTAAGGGAGCAAAATCCCGTTCTTCACAAAAGACAGTGCTACCCATCGATGCAGATAGAGCCATGGTTGTACTGGCCCACGAACTAGCCCCACCACACATAATCGAGACTCTTCCAGATTGCACACTTACACCGTTGGCAGAGAACCAGCTACAACCCATCTAAACCCAACCCCAGCGGATAGTAACCCACTTCTAGTTGAAAAAGCACCATGTCCACCACAGAGTACCCCCACACGACCAGTTTGTAAAGCAACCGCAGTGCCCAAAGCACGAAGACCACCATAGCGAACCCAAACTCCACGTTTAAATTAGACGAGCAACTATTCTTAGGTCAGATTCCGTAGCTATGGTCCATACTCCTTTGTTGTTGCATCACTGTATTTACTCATACCAACTACTTTCTAATTTGAAGGATCCAATTGAAACTCCAATGGCGCCATAGCAATGTATGTTTTAAACCTATTTCTTTAAGCGGATTGCTATTCTAACTTCTTGCTCTATGTTGATTTGATTTCAGTTGTATAAATAGTTATGTTCTCATGTGATGCACATTACAAGTGTTGCCAATGTTGTGTAGTTTCTCACACTTATATTACATCTATGCCACTTGTGTCTTAAAAATATCTGAGTTGAACTGTGTCTCTATCTTGATTTGGCAACATAAACTAGAATGATATGGACAATACAGATGACCATAGTACATAGATATGTGTTTGTTTCATGTTGTTATCCTGTCCACCTTACTCTTGAACGGTTTACCAAAATGAATTTGGTATACTACATGCTAAACATGTGATGTGTCTGCTTGTTTCTCTTGTAGTATGCGAACAGAATATTGGAGAAGAGCACCCCACTATGCAATTGTAGACAAAGTAATGCAGATAAGGTTCAAGATAGTGAGACAACCCTGTTGGTCTCCAAGAAAGGTGGTAAAAATGATCTTGTAGATAGTGAGAAAACCCCACAGTCATGCGTTGATGTAGTGTTCGAGTTACTGGCCAGTACCGCTGGCACAAGCTCTTCGACCTCGTTGCCTGAATCACTTCGGCTTCTTCAGTCTCAGCTACAAGCTCACAGGCATCGATCAATTTGTCTTTGCGGCAAGAAGCCGAAGGGCCGAAGTCCTGCAGAATTCGTATGCAGACTTTCTTGTGCAACTGTAAGCGCTGGAGGATTTAACCGCCAACAAGAGAAAGTTAATAAGCTTGCTAAGCATCTTGCCGGCATTATGGGTACCGAGGATATTGTTTCTTGAGCTCTTGAAGTGGTTTCGATTCTGGACTTGTTTTCTTTGCGGCGTTTATTTGCACTTTGATGCGCCAACTTTGACGACCAGTGTATGTGATATGCTGCTTTGTTCCCTATATTTGCACTGGTAGCGAACTTTGATGCCTAGTGGATGTAATATGTGTAATAACCGTGATAGCCTAGCGTAAGTTGCTTCCTTATTTATTTCCTTGTTGTCTTGTTTATTTGTTTGCTTGTAGTCAGTGCAGTTCTTTTTCCACGGTTTGCTCGTGGCCATAATAACCTGTTTTTTAAAACTAGGCCACAATAACCATGGGCTACATATTTACTATAGTTACCATGGGCCTCCTACGGGCCATAGAAAGAATGGGCCTTCTAAGGGCCGTAGAAACAATGGGCCTTCTACGGGCCGTAGCACCAATGGGCCTTCTACGGGCCGTATGATCGATCGGCCAAACATGGGCCAACAACGGACCGCATTATGGGCCTTGAATGGGCTATAGTTGGAAACGTCCATTCATGGGCCGACCATAACGGGTCGTCGTTAATCGGCTGTATTTGATGACGCTATGAAAATGGCCTAACAAATTAACGGGCCACAAATGGGACGACTGTAACCACGGGTTGAATCTGGCCCACAATTAGAAAAGGCCGATGTGGTAGTAAGTAACGAATCTTTGAAATGAGCCCAAGAATAAATGGGCCCTGAGAAGGCCGAAAGATATACTGTTCATTACGGGCCAGTTTCACCACGAGCAATGGGCCAAGAGTTACAAAGTGCCTCATATGGGCTGAAAGACGTCATGGGCCATACATGGGCCGAAAGTTACAACGGGCTGGAATCATATTGGACGGCCCAGATGAAGCTACTGGGCTTAATTCCGATAGGCCATAACGGGCCGTGAGTTAGCGGACCGTAAATGGGATATATACGAACATGCCGTTAACAGGCTTTCTGTGGGCCGGCCCGTTACCTTTTGACGAAGTCAAACGGGCCTGCCTTTTCACCGGAATGGGCCTCTGTTGGGCCGTGCCACGTGTCGACGTATCATAGGCGCCTCCTGTCCAATGAATGGGTGACATATGTCCTAACAGTGAGCCAACACGTGTTTCCTCCAGCCAATGAGAATTTTACACGTGGAAAATCCTCATTGGTCCGGGCTGTTAGCGGGTTATCAGATCCAAAACCGGACACGATAGATTAACGGTGACCTGTTACGGTGGATGCCACGTGTCGGTCACCCTTGACGAAAGCACTTCCATGACGCGGCATTTATCGTCATGGAAGTGGACCCTTCCGTGATGATAATTTTGGTAATGTCGTGGAACACTTCTATGACAGCACATGTATGACTATCTTGATTCTGTCATAAAATCGTCATGGATGTAAATGCATGACAGAAAACGTGACCTACTGTGACAAACACGTATCATCACGGAAGTGTATTTTTTGTAGTGGATAGACTCTACGTTCACATACAATGGGTGCAAGCCAGTTTTGCACATGCGTAACACTTGGGTTAAACTTGACGAGCCTAGCATGTACAGACATGGCCTCGGAACACAAGAGACCGAAAGATTGAACATTAGTCATATAGTAGATATGATCAACATGGAGATGTTCACCATTGAAACCACCTCATCTCACATGATGATCGGACTTGGGTTGGTGAATTTGGATCATGTTACACTCGGATGACCGGAGGGATGTCAATTTGAGTGGGAGTTCTTAAGTAATATGATTAATTGAACTCATTTATCATGAACAATAGTCTAAGTTATCTTTGCAAACTTATGTTGTAGATCAATGGCTCGCGTAGTAGATCCCCTGAATTTCAATGCGTTCCTAGAGAAACCTAAGCTGAACGATGATGGAAGTAACTTTGTGGACTGGGCCAACAATCTGAGGATTAAGCTCACGGCTTCCCATAAGTCTTATGTCCTTGATGCACCGCTTGGTGCGCCACCCCCTCCAGCAACTGTGGACATTGTGAACGCATGGCAGTCGCGTGTTGATGACTACTCGATAGTTCAGTGCGCCATGCTGTATGGCTTAGAGCCGGGACTTCAAAGGCGTTTTGAACGTCACGGAACATATGACATGTTCCAGGAGTTGAAGTTTATCTTTGAGAAGAATGCCCGGATCGAGAGGTATGAGACCTCCGATAAGTTCTATGCCTGCAAGATGGAGGAGAAGCAGATGCATCGGTGAGCACATACTCAGAATGTCTGGGTACTACAACTGTCTGGCTGAGATGGGAATTGAGCTCCCGCCAGAGGCTGTCATTGATAGAGTTCTTCAGTCGCTACCACCTAGCTACAAGAGCTTTGTGTTGAACTATAACATGCAAGGGATGAACGAGTCAGTCTCCGAGCTGTTCGCGATGCTGAAAGTCGTTGAGTCAGACATCCAGAAGGAGCCTTGATGGTGAATAAAACCACTAGTTTCAAGAAAGGTAAGGGAAAGAAGGGAAACTTCAAGAAGAGTAGCAAAGCAGTTGCTCCTCCTCCCGTGAAGAAACCCAAGGCTGGACCCAAGGCCAGAGAATGAGTGCTTCTATTGCAAGGGAACTGGCCACAGGAAGCGGAGCTGCCCCAAGTATCTGGCTGACAAGAAGGGTTCCAATGTCAACAAAGGTATATATGATATACATGTTATTTATGTGCACCTTACCAACTCTCGTTGTAGTGCATGGGTATTTGATACCGGTTCGGTTGCTCACATTTGCAACTCAAAGCAGGAGCTACGGAATAGATGGAGGCTGGCAAAGGACAAAGTGACGATGCACGTGGGAAATGGTTCCATGGTTGATGTGATCGCCGTCGGCACACTCGCTCTTTGATTACCATCGTGATTAGTGATGAACCTGAATAATTGTTATTTAGTGCCTGCGTTGAGCATGAACATTATATCTGGATCTTGTTTAGTGCGAGACAGTTACTCATTTAAATCAGAGAATAATTGTTGTTCTATTTATATGGGTAATGTCTTTTATGGCCATGCACCCATTGTGAGGGGTTTATTCTTATTGAATCACGATAGTGATGACACACATGTTCATAACATTGATGCCAAAAGATGTAGAGTTGATAATGATAGTACCACTTTCTTGTGGCACTATTGCTTAGGTCATATTGGTGTAAAACACATGAAGAAACTCCATGCTGATTGACTTTTGGAGTTGCTTGATTTTGAATCACTTGACACATGCGAACCATGCCTCATGGGCAAGATGACCAAAACCCCGTTTTTCGGAACAATGCAATGAGCAAGTGACTTGTTGGAAATCATACATACTGATGTGTGTGGTCCGATGAGCATTGAGCGCGTGTTGGATATCGTTACTTTCTCACCTTCACCGATGACTTCAGTAGATATGGGTATATTTACTTAATGAAGCATAAGTCTGAAACGTTTGAAAAGTTCAAGCAATTTCAGAGTGAAGTTGAGAATCATCGTAACAAGAAGATCAAGTTCCTACGATCTGATCGAGGGGGAGAGTATCTGAGTTATGAGTTTGGCAATTGAAGAAAATATGCCCCAGAGGCAATAATAAAGTTGTTATTTATATTTCCTTACATCATGATAAATGTTTATTATTCATGCTAGAATTGTATTAACCGGAAACTTAGTACATGTGTGAATACATAGACAAAGCAGTGTCACTAGTATGCCTCTACTTGACTAGCTCGTTGAATCAAAGATGGTTAAGTTTCCTAACCATAGACATGAGTTGTCATTTGATTAACGGGATCACATCATTAGAGAATAATGTGATTGACTTGACCCATTCTGTTAGCTTAGCACTTGATCGTTTAGTTTGTTGCTATTGCTTTCTTCATGACTTATACATGTTCCTATGACTATGAGATTATGCAACTCCCCAATACCGGAGGAACACTTTGTCTGCTATCAAACGTCACAACGTAATTGGGTGATTATAAATATGCTCTACAGGTGTCTCTGATGGTGTTTGTTGAGTTGGCATAGATCGAGATTAGGATTTGTTACTCCGATTGTCGGAGAGGTATCTCTGGGCCCTCTCGGTAATGCACATCACTATAAGCCTTGCAAGCAATGTGACTAATGACTTAGTTGCGGGATGATGCATTACGGAACGAGTAAAGAGACTTTCCAATAATGAGATTGAACTAGGTATTGAGATACCGACGATCGAATCTCGGGCAAGTAACATACCGATGACAAAGGGAACAACGTATGTTGTTATGCGGTTTGACCGATAAAGATCTTCGTAGAATATGTAGGAACCAATATGAGCATCCAGGTTCTGCTATTGGTTATTGACCGGAGATGAGTCTCGGTCATGTCTACATAGTTCTCGAACCCATAGGGTCCGCATGCTTAACGTTCGGTGACGATCGATATTATGAGTTTATGTGTTTTGATGTACTGAAGATTGTTCGGAGTCCCAGATACCGGAGGGTTACTGGGGAGAGAGGAGGAGGCGTCCAAGGTGGGGGAGCACCCCCCAAGCCCAATCCGAATTGGGAAGGGGGCCGGGCCCCCCTTTCCTTCTCCCTCTCTCCTTCTTCCTTCCTCTCCTACTCCAACTAGGGAAAGAGGGAAATTCTACTCCCGATGGGAGTAGGACTCCCCCTAGGGCGCGCCATAGAGAGGGCCGGCCCTCCCCTCCTCTACTCCTTTATATACGGGGGAGGGGGGCACCCCATAGACACACAAGTTGATTGTTTAGCCGTGTGCGGTGCCCCCCTCCACAGATTTCCACCTCGGTCATATCGTTGTAGTGCTTAGGTGAAGCCCTGCGTCAGTAACTTCATCATCACCGTTATCACGCCGTCATGCTTACGAAGCTCTCCCTCGACACTCAGCTGGATCTAGAGTTTGTGGGACGTCACCGAGCTGAACGTGTCCAGATCGTAGAGGTGCCGTACTTTCGGTACTAGGATCGGTCGGATCGTGAAGACGTACGACTACATCAACCGCGTTGTCATAACGCTTTCGTTTTCAGTCTACGAGGGTACATGGACAACACTCTCCCCTCTTGTTGCTATGCATCACTTAGATGGATCTTGCGTGTGCGTAGGATTTTTTTTTGAAATTACTGCGTTCCCCACCAGCAATCACTTAAGACAATGTGGAATTGTTTCACAGTTGACACCTCCTTGAACACCACAGCGTAATGGTGTGTCCGAATGTCGTAATCATACCTTATTGGATATGGTGCGTTCTATGATGTCTCTTGCCGATCTGCCACTATCGTTTTGGGGTTATGCATTAGAGACAACTGCATTCACTTTAAATAGGGCACCATCTAAGTCTATGGAGACAACACCATATGAACTGTGGTTTGGCAAGAAACCTAAGTTGTCGTTTCTTAAAGTTTGGGGCTGTGATGCTTACGTCAAAAGGCTTCAGCCGGAAAAGCTCAAATCCAGAGCGGACAAATGCATCTTCATAGGATACCCAAAAGAGACGGTTGGGTATACCTTCTATCTCAGATTCAAGGGCAAAGTGTTTGTCGCTAAGAACGGGTCCTTTCTCGAGAAAGAGTTCCTCTCGAAAGAATTGAGTGGGAGGAAGATAGAACTCGATGAGGTTGTGGAACCTTTACTTCAACCAGAGAGTAGCACAACACAGAAAGATGTTTCTGTGGCACCTACGTAAGTTGAAGAGGAAGCTAATGATGATGATCATGAAGCTTCATATCAAGTTACTATCGAACCTCGTAGGTCGACAAGGGTGCGTACAGCTCCTGAGTGGTACGGTAACCCTGTCTTAGAGGTCATGTTGTTGGACAACGGTGAACCTACAAGCTATGGAGAAGCAATGGTGGGCCCGGATTCCGACAAATGGTTAGAGGCCATTAAATCCCAGATGGGATCCATGTATGAAAACAAAGTATGGACTTTGGAAGTATTGCCTGAAGGCCGAAAGGGCATTCAGAATAAATGGATCTTCAAGAAGAAGACGGACGCGGACGGTAATGTCATCGTCTATAAAGCTCGACTTGTGGCAAAGGGGTTTTCACAAGTTCAAGGAGTTGACTACGATGAGACTTTCTCACCCGTAGCGATGCTTAAGTCCGTCGGAATCATGTTAGCAATAGCTGCATATTTCGATTATGAAATTTGGCAGATGGATGTCAAAACAGCGTTCCTTAACGGTTTTCTTAAGGAAGAGTTGTATATGATGCAACCGGAAGGTTTTGTCGATCCAGAGAATGCTGACAAAGTGTGCAAACTCCAGCGATCCATTTATGGACTAGTGCAAGCATCTTGGAGTTGGAATCTTTGATTTGATGAGGTGATCAAAGCATTTGGGTTTATACAAGTTTTCGGAGAATCTTGTATTTACAAGAAAGTGAGTGGGAGCTCTATAGCGTTTCTAATATTATATGTGGATGACATATTTCTAATTGGAAACAATATAGAAATTTTGGAAAACATGAAGGAATATTTGAACAAGATTTTTTCAATGAAGGACCTAGGATAAGCTGCTTTCATATTAGGCATCAAGATCTATAGAGATAGATCGAGACGCTTAATAGGACTTTCATAAAGCACATACCTTGATAAGATTTTGAAGAAGTTCAAAATGGATCAGTCCAAGAAGGGGTTCTTGCCTGTTTTACAAGGTGTGAAGTTGAGTCAGACTCAATGCCCAGCAACTATAGAGGATAGAGAAAAGATGAGTGTCATCCCCTATGCTTCTACCATAGGTTCTATCATGTATGTGATGTTGTGCACAAGACAGATGTCAGCCTTGCCATAAGTATGGCCGGAAGGTTTCAAAGTAATCCAGGAGCGGATCACTAGACATCGGTGAAGAATATCCTTAAGTACCTGAAAAGGACTAAGGAAATGTTTCTCGTTTATGGAGGTGATCAAGAGCTCGTCGTAAAGGGTTACGTCGATGCAAGCTTTGAAACTGATCCGGATGACTCTAAGTATCAAACCGGATACGTATATGTTCTGAATGGTGGAGCGGTAAGCTTGTGTAGTTCCATGCAGAGCGTGGTAGTTGATTCTAGATGTGAAGCAGAGTACATAGCTGCCTCGGAGGCAGCGAAGGAAGGTGTCTGGATGAAGTAGTTCATGATAGATCTTGGAGTTGTGGCCAGTGCACTGGACCCAATAACTCTGTTCTGTGACAACACTGGTGCCATTGCTCTAGCCAAGGAACCAATGTTTCACAAGAGGACCAGACACATAAAGCGATGCTTCAATTCCATCCGCGATTATGTCAAGGAGGAAGACATAAACATTTGCAAGATACATACGGATCTGAATGTTGTTGATCCGTTGACTAAACCTCTTCCATGGGCAAAGCATGATCAACACCAGAACTCTATGGGTGTTAGATTCGTTACCATGTAATGCTAGATTATTGACTCTAGTGCAAGTGGGAGACTGTTGGAAATATGCCCTAGAGGCAATAATAAAGTAGTTATTATTATATTTCCTTGTTCATGATAATTGTTTATTATCCATGCAATAATTATATTAATTGGAAACTCAAATACATGTGTGGATACATAGACAACAGCGTGCCCCTAGTAAGCCTCTACTGGACTAGCTCGTTGACCAAAGATGGCTATGGTTTCCTAGTCATGAAGATGAGTTGTCATTTGGTAATGGGATCACATCATTAGGAGAATGATTTGATGGACAAAACCCAAACTATGAATGTAGCATATGATCGTGTCAAGTTTATTGCTATCATTTTCTGCATGTCAAGTATATGTTCCTATGACCATGAGATCATGTAACTCACTCACATCGGAGGAGTAACTTGTGTGTACCAAACGTCGCAACATAACTGTGTGACTATAAAGGTGCTCTACAGGTATCTCCGAGGGTGTCTGTTGAGTTGGCATGGATCAAGACTAGGATTTGTCACTCCGTATGACGGAGAGGTATCTCAGGGCCAACTCGGTAATACAGTATCACAATGAGCAATGTGACTAATGAGTTAGCCACGGGATCTTGTATTATAAAACGAGTAAAGAGACTTGCCGGTAACGAGATTGAACTAGGTATCGAGATACTACGATCGAATCTCGGGCAAGTAACATACCGATAGACAAAGGGAACTGCATACGGGATTAGCTGAATCTTTGACATCAAGGTTCGACCAATAAGATCTTCGTAGAATATGTAGGAGCCAATATGGGCATCCAGGTCCCGCTATTGGTTATTGACCGTAGAGGTGTCTCAGTCATGTCTGCATAGTTCTCGAACCCGCAGGGTCTACACACTTAACGTTTGGTGACGATATAAGTATAGTTGAGTCATTATGGTGGTTCCGAAGGTTGTTCGGAGTGCCGCATGAGATCCCGGACATGACGAGGAACTCCGGAATGGTACAGAGGTGAAGATTGATATATTGGACGAAGGGTATTGGAGTCCGGAATTGTTCCGGGGTACCGGGTTATGACCAGCGTCACCGAAAGGGGTTTTGGGTGGCCCCGACAAGTGTTGGGGGGCCCCATGGGCCAAGGGGAGGGGGAAAACCAGCCGACTAAGGGGCTGAGCGCCCCCCTCACCCCATCTCACATAACCAGGAGGGTTGGGGCGCCCCCTAAGGCTTCCCACCTCCCGGCTTTGGGGGGCAAGTCACCCTAGGGGAGGTCCCATCTGCCCTGGCCGCTACCTCCCCTAGGGGCGCCACCCCCTCCTCCCTTCCCCTTTATATAGAGAGGTAGAGAGAGGGCAGCCGCACCCCAAATAACACATCTCCATGCCACGGCACTGCGTCTCCTCTCCCTCGCATCCCTCTTCTTCTCTGTAGTTCTTAGCGAAGCTCTGCTGAGATTTCTCCACCACCACCGCCACCACGCCATCATGCTGCCGAAGGACTCGAGCTACTACTTCACCATCGCTCGCTGGATCGAGGAGGTGAAGGCATCATTAAGCCGTACATTAGTCCGGGTTAGTTTTCATTCAAATCATGCAAATTAGAGTCCAAAACAAGAGGAAAAGCATTAGGAAAAGTAGATACGACGGAGACGTATCAAATCCCCCAAGCTTAAACCTTTGCTTGTCCTCAAGCAATTCAGTTGATAAACTGAAAGTGAAAAAGAAAATCTTTTACGAACTCTTTTGCTCTTGTTTACATAAATAAGCTTAAGTAGCACCCAGGTTTTCAGCAAAGATTATGACTAACCATGTCGACAATAACTCTTAAAAATTATATTAATTCATATCAATGGCATAATCAACTAGCGAGCAATAACAAGATATCTCAAATGACAACACTTTGTCAAAACAACCATGATATAATATGACAATAGTGGTATCTCGCTAGCCCTTTCTGAGACTGCGAAACATAAATGTAGAGCACCTCCAAAGTTCAAAGTGACTAAACACTGTAATTCATGATAGAAAAGATCCAGTCATTATGCACCCAACATTAGCTATACACAATGCATGAGGATGACAATAGTGCTCTCAGGTTCTGGCGCTTATTTGAGAAGGTGATGACACAACATAAAAGTAAATAGATAGTCCCTTCGCAGAGGGATGTAGTGATTTGCAGAGGTGCCAGAGCTCAAGTTTTTAAAACAGTGGTAAATGAAATTTTGAGAAATGCACCCTTCTTATTTACTTTGCGGCCATTAGTTATCGATATCTTCCATGCTAAACACATTAGTGGCGGTTCCCAAGCGATAGAAGTAAAGGTTTACTCCCCCTCCACCAACAATCACACTCCACGGCTGGTCCGAAACAACGGGTACCGTCCATACCAACAACAGTCATGGGGGAGTTCTGTTTAATTAATTGCAATTTGAATTCGGGACTGGGAATCCCTATTACCGTCCCTCTCATGCAACGACGAGTGAATCAACACTCGTCATGAGAATAACCCGCTTAGCATGTAAGATACTGACTACCTCCTGTCGCTCTATGGACAATCCAAGCACACAAAAAAGGATATTTATTTGAAGTTTTTAGAGGTGGCACATGCAAATTTACTTAGGACAACAGGGTAATACCGCATATAGGGAGGTATGGTGGACTCATCTGGAATAACTTGGGTTTCAGGATTTTGATGCACAAGCAGTATTCTCGCTTAGTACAGGCGAAGGCTAGCAAATAGGTTGAGAAGCGGCTAGCTAGAGAGCAAAAATGGTCATGAACATGCATTATACGTAAGTAACATTGGATACTAGCATGAGTAGGATATGAACACCATGAACATAAATATCATAGAGGCTATGTTGGTTTTGATTCAACTACATGTAATGATCATGCGCCAAGTCAAGCCACTCGAACATTTAGAGGAGGATACCATATCATCATACTTCATCGCAATCATTTTAACGCGATGTTGACATCCAGGATAAATCATTATCCACCCCTAGCTACTTAAGCATGGCATGAGAAACTATAATCTCTAAGGCTCATTGCAAACATGTTTAATCATAATAGGCTGAATCATGGATACTAGCTTAAGCATATTTACAAAAATAGAACAAGTTTAGTTCATACCCGTTTCTCTCTGCCACGACCAGTTCATCAAATATCGTCATTATTGCCCTTCACCTGCACCACCGAATGATATGAAAACGGTAATAGTGCAAGAGTGTCGTGGACTAAGTCGGAATCTGCAAACAATTTATTCTAGAGGAGAAGACAAAGCAATTTGAGCTCTTTGTTAGATCAACATTAATGCATATGAGAGCCACTCAATGTTTTCATCGTGGTCTTCTCCTCGGTATGACTCAGTAAAAATGGAAAAAGAAATTCAGAGAAACACATGAAATATTTTTGGAGTTTTTAGTTTTTCTAGAGGAAAGAAAACTAAAGAAAGGATAAAAACAAAAACAAGAAAAACTATTTACACGGGAAAGTTCCCAACAAGTAAAAGAAGAACAAGGAAATATTTTTGTATTTTCTTTTAATACTGCAACTAATTAAACTAGAAAGAAAAACCGAAAAGAAACAAGATATATTTTGGATTTTCTCAAAGTTTTTCAAACACACAAGAAGAAAGCGAGAAAATAAATCTAACATGGATAATGCAATGAATAAGTGTGGACACCGTCAACTGGAATGAAATGTGTAAACATGAATGTAATGTCGGTGGGAATAAGTACTCCCCCAAGCTTAGGCTTTTGGCCTAACTTGGTAATCACCACTCGATGAAACCATCAGGTCCCATGTTGAAATGCTGGGGAGGGGGCACCAGAGGGTTTCACTCCTGAGGCTCCTCCCCTGCCGCCGCCTGGTTGTTTCGATAGGCGACAATGTCTTCAGGCATGATCCTGTATCTGCCCCTGACAATAGAGTCAAACAAAGCAGGTGCATGCAATGGAATAATATCGTGAGTGTTCTCACTAAAAACCAGGTTATAGGGAATATCAATAATAGTGTTCTCGCCATCAATAAATTGATGATGTGCCATAGCCTGGCGATCTAACTAAACCTTGGGCAAGGGATAGTCATGCTGGCGTATCTGAACATTAAAGTGACTCGCTAAGTGAGTAGCATAAATACCACCATGTATTTTACCCTTGGATCCGTTAATGTGGAGGCGGCGTGCCACAATAGCTCCCAAGCTATGATTGTTGTCGCCATAAAGTGCATGGCGTAAGACAGCGAAGTCTGGGGTACTGAGTGCACCTACCTTCTCTCTAGCAAGCAAACACTTCGCAATAAATAGAGAAAAATAATGCACGACAGGAAAGTGCAAGCTAGTGGCGGTGACACCTGACACTCCTCTCTCATCCCCTACCATCAGAGTGCAGTAAAAACCATCAAACTCTATGGGCCTAGGCTCTCTCAATTCCCTGTCAGAAGGGATCAAGCAAATGTCACAAAATTCAGTAAGTGGTTGTCGGTGTTTTGGGAACGGGGGTCCCCAGACTTGCCTGCCTGCGGCCTGCGGCGTGGCTCAAGGGGTGGCCCAGCACGACCCATCTTCATCAGCACAAGCTCAAGACCCTCGCGAGGGGCCAAGCCTCGTGGGGCGGACGAGGAAGCCTCCTCGAGCACGCCTCGTCAGGCTAGCTTCAGGAGGCGGAGAGATCAAGGCGGGTACCTCACGAGGTGCCCATGGCGCTTAAGCCATGACGACCAAGAGGCGCCCAGGCGGGCACCAGCCCGCGCAGTGTCCTCATTTCCTCTTTGGTGCAAAGGGGGCAAGCGCAGGCGAGAGCATCAAGCAAAGGCATCCGTTTCGGTGCAACAAGACCAAGACCGTCGGAACAGCAGGAAGGAAGTCATTGTGGAGCCCAAGCTGGCGTCACCACCAGAGCCTTTGACAGGCGAGGACCAACTTTAGTCAGGATAAGTGTACTAGATGTTCCCCTTCAAAATGGCCAATTGTTGGCACCCTTCCCGCTCAATATTTGGGAAGAGGCCCAGGGCCTTTGCCTATAAATAGGACTAGCCACCCACAGGGTAGAGGCAGCTTGAGCTTGATCCGGCATCTTGGATCAGCAGAGAGAGAGCGACTGAACTCCCCCTAGCAGGTCATCGCACCAGCCAAGAACAGACCCTCGCGAGGTTGTTCTTCCTTGTATTGTTCATCATTAGCCCAAGAGGCAATCCACCACACCACACACTGGAGTAGGGTGTTACACCACAATGGTGGCCCGAACCAGTATAAACCCTGTGTCTCTTGTGTTGTTCCTTTCATAGTTTAGATCCTAGCGTGGCGGCAAGGTGCAGGTAGGTAGAGGGCGAGATCTCCGCGCGCACCCTAGTGTTCGAACCTAGAGGGCCTGCTGGAACCCGAAATCCGTCATTTGGCGCGCCAGGTAGGGGTGCGCCGGAATTCGTCTTCCGCCGCCCTATTCTTCGTCGACCATCGCATCCATGTGAGACGCTCGTTAGGCCCGCGCCGAGCGCCGAGCCGCTCTCGCTACCCGCGTCGCCCAGACGGCCCCCGTCGGCGGCCGCCCCCGCCGTTCCCCGTCGCCTGCCGTCAACGCCGCCACCGGCCCGGCGGGGAACGAGCAGCAAGCATCGTCCCAGCATCCGTCCGTGAGGCGAGACGGCCGCACTGCTACTCCCTCACTCGCCCCAGCTGGTTCTTCGTCTCGCGCGCTCCGCGCGCCCATGGAGGCTCGAGCTGCGCTCATCGCGGCAAACGAGCTCCTGCGCTACCACCCTATCGGCAACGTCTACGAAGAGTGGCTGGACCGCGTCGTCGAGCTTGTCCGCGCCGCAGGGGGCTCCCCCGCGCCGTCCTTCTCGCTGCACCGCGCCCCGCCCTGCGCGGGCGATGAAGCTCCCGGGGCGCCTCAGCCGCCTCCCCCTCAAGAAGGCACCCTGGCCCCAAAGCGCGTGGCCCCTGGGCCGGACCCACTCCGTCCGGCGCCAGCACAGCAAGAGCAGAGCTGTCAGGAGGTCCATCGCCCCCAAGAAGCTGCCCGAGTGCTCCCTGCACCGGCTCGTCACGACCACGCTCCTGCTCCAGCACGCCAAGACCCCGCGCTGCTCCCAGCTGCGGTGCATGGGGACCCGCAAGACCAGGCTCTTCGTCACCAAAGGCCTCCCGTGGCCACAGCAGGCTGCCGCGCCTTCACCATCGAGCTGCGCAGCGTCGCGTGGCCCGGCAAGTTCAAGCCGGATCTGCCTCCTCGCTAAGACGGCACGGCCGACCCTCCGGAGTTCCTTCAGCTCTACGAGCTGGGCATCGAAGCCGCCAACGGGGACGCGAAGGTCATGGCGAACTGGTTTCCCATGGCACTCAAGGACGGGGCTCGAACACAGCTCTGAACACAGCTCTGGCACGATCTCCTCCTAGGGACGAGATGCGCACCGCTTCATCGCCAACTTCCAAGGTACTCATGACCGGCCTCCTGCTGTGGCGACATGGGCCGCATCAAGCAACAACCAGGGAGACCTGCAGTACATCCAGCGCTTCAACAACGCATGCCTCAAGATTCCCAAGGTGACCGAGGAGGCCATCATCTCAGCCTTCTCCGACGGTGTGCGTGGCGTCAAGATGAAGGAGGAGGCTGGCGATGCATGAAGATCTGTGCACTTCCTTGGAGCTGTTCAACTTGGCGACCAAGTGCGCCCGAAGAGGAAGGACGCCTTTCCCTCCTCGAGCTGCAGTATGAGACCGGAAGAGAAGAAATCCAAGGCCAAGGGCGTGAAGCGCAAAGGGGCTGCCGTGCTGTGGCGAACCGGACACCAAGCGAGGCGAAGATCAGCCCGAGTCTTCCAAGGGCAGCCGGTACTGTGCGTACCACGACCTCCACACCCACAACACCAACAAATGTCAAGAGCTCCGAGCCGTGCGAGAAGGGAGGATCGGTCGACGCCCCGACCGCAACGATCGAGGCTACGACCAAGGAGGAGGAAGAAACGCAGGACGTTGGGAAGACCGTGGCCCTCGCCAAGGGTGGCACGACCGACCTCGCGAGGATTGCTGGCAGGACCAGCCTCGCGAGGGAGGCTGGAGGGATCAGCCTCACGAGGATCGCTCGCAAGAAAACACATGCCTCCCTCCTCTGCCGCTGCAGCCAAGGAGAAATGAGGACCATCATCAGGACGAGGGGGCTGGGGGCTTCCAGGAGCCGCGCACGATCGCTTGCATCCTGGGCGGAGCTCAAGCCCCAGTCTCTCAACGCATCTTCAAGCAGTTCGCCCGTGAAGTGAATGCAGTCCTCCACAAGCTCGAAGCCACACACCCTCTTAGGTGGTCAGCGTGCGCCATCACGTTCAGCTCAACGGATCAGCTCAAGTGCGCGGCCACAGCCGGAGTCCTCCCGATGCTTTGTTCCCCAATCATCAGCAACATGCAAGTCACCAGGACCCTCATCGACGGCGGGGCAGGGCTCAATGTCCTGTCCGTAGAGACATTCAACAATCTCCAAGTGCCTTACAATCAGCTTCAGCCAACCAAGCCTTTCTCCAGAGTCACCGATGGCTCCACAGTTCCAATTGGGCAGGTCCGCCTCCCTGTCACCTTCGGGGCGCGCGACAACTACCGCACCGAGCTCATCGACTTCGATGTCGCCCACATTCGCCTGCCATAAAATTCCATCCTCGGGTACCCAGCTCTGGCCAAGTTCATGGCCGTGACTCATCACGGCTAGCGTCCTCAAGATGCCAGGAAGCGGCGGAGTCATCACGGTGCCTTGTGAAGAAAGAGACGCAGTGTGCTCCCTGGAGCGAGATTTTCAAGCCGCATCACTTGAAGACCCAGATCGCAGGAGCGGGAGGCTCCCTAAGATCGCTCCCAAGAAGAAGAAGACATCGCCAAGCCCGACCCCTCAGGAGGCAGGCCCCTCAGGGTTCGCGCCTGTTCAGGGGGCACCTCCCCCTGTCGCATAGGAAGGCGCGCTCGACGCCCTCCTCAAGCAAGGCTAGGGGGCTCTCTCCTGGAGGGCCACCGACCTTGCTAAGGTCACGAGGGAGGCGCTTGGGCACCACTCGGAGGCGTGTTTCAAAGCACGTTTCCCTCAGGAAGGAGCAAGGCAAGGAGGGCCAAACCCTCGGGAGTTCGTCGGTCGGATCATTCGGGGAGGCAGAGGAGTCAAGAGTCATGAGTGGCAGCCGCCGCTTACCTGCCGCAGCTCCCCATCCAGGCGAGGATGGTGGGCTGCGCGTCTGCATCGACGTACCCAGGCTCAACCGAGCCGCCTCTCAGGAGCGTGGACCTCACGCATGGGGCGCTGCGAAGGCCAACCCCACAGCTACGTTCGCATGCCCTACGGTGTGCCGAATGCGGCCGCCACGTACCAGCGCCTCATGGGGAGCATCCTGGAGGCTCAAGAGCCAGGCGTTCCGCAGTCCTGGCGGAGATGGAGATGGTCCGCGAGGAGCCACAAGCGCCTCCGGAGCCTCCCGAGGCTCCTGGGCCAGGCGGCTCGTGAATATCGGCTTCCGCAGCCCACGACGTCCGCTACTTCAACATCCCTTCGTCTTCAACGTTATCACGTGACATCCTTCAAGTTTCATTTCCAGCTGGGAGCGCCCCCCAGGGCTGCATCATTCCCGGGCCGCGTGGGTCCGTCCCTGCGGCGTGTATCCCTTTTACTTCATGTTTCTAGCTTACCTTATCGGAGGCCCCTCGTTGCATCATCCCCAAGTCGCTCGGGCGGACCAGTGGCATGTACCCCTCTTGCGTTTATTTTGGGTCATGCGTTCGACCCATCATGATTGTTATTTGGTGCTTGTCCGCGGCACCCCTTCTGCCTTCATGTCGGCCGCTTGCACGTTAAAGGGGGGGGGAGGGGGGTACCTGAGCATCGCGACTCATGAGCTCCTACTGGCTCTTCAGCCCTCACCCTCTGTCCTTGTCCACGGCATCGCGACCTGGCATACCAGCGACGGCTGAGACCCGCTCGAGGGCCGGGACCCGAGGACGTAGAGCGTTGGCCTCTAACCAAATTTGCAGGAACACATCACAAGTTAAGGCCGGTGCGAGCGCAACCCGCCTTGAGGTAGGGCCCGTGAGTCCTGGCTCACGGGTGCCCAGATACACCTCGTCGAGCCCCTACCGTGCCGCCCACGTGTCGTATGGGGCTGTACACGCGCCGGGGCTCCTCCGAGGGGATCCCCTCCACGCACCGATGGAAGCACCATGCTCCGTTGGCTGGCGACACTGCCGAGGAGCGGCTATGCCCGTACACATCTGGCGCTATGCTCCGCTGGTGATAAACAAGCGAGGGTGGCCCCGGCACATCAACCTCGAGGAGCCCAGGCTCGATGTGCGGCCTCATCGCAACGCCTCCCTCGGGAGTGCAGCGAGGCTGGGCACGAGGGCTACGCCTGGGTCACGCCCGTCGAGCCACGCCACCCAGCCAGCTCCTCGGGCCTGGTTCGTGACGCCCTCCCTCCCGGCGGAGCCAAGGTACGAAGGCCGTTTGAGCGTCAAGGGGACTCGAGCATCGCGACTCAGAGCCTAATCGGTCACGTAGCCCCTCACTCCTTAGTTCCGAAAGGCTAACGGCGGTTGAAATGCAGCGGGGCCGGGCTCTGCCGGGCGTAGAATGGTAGATTCACCCACACATCTCACCTCCCTATTTGCTATTAAATGCGCCAAGGGGGACTCCCTGAGCATCGCGACTCGAAAGCCTAACGTGTCACGTAGCCCCTCACTCCTTGGTCCCGTCCTGGTTTCCGGTCGGGGCTAACGACGGCTGAGGTATGCGCGGGGCCGGGCTCTGCTGGCGTAGAACATAAGCAAGAAAGGGGATCTGAGCAGCAACTGGAGAAAGAAAAGGAGGCAAGGAAGATGCCGCTCTATTATCAACCCACGCGGTTGCAGAGGCGCACACGTCTGATCAACCGCCACGCCTGGCGCCAAAGGTCAAGCGGTGTTAGAGGCCATGACGCTCGCTGCCCTTTCGCATCTACGATCGGCCAGAGTTGGTAGCGCGCCGTGGGCCCGAGGCTCTTGTCGGTGTTACGGGAGCAGGGGTCCCCAGACTTGCTGCCTGCGGCCTGCGGCGTGGCTCAAAGCGAGCCCAGGGCGGCCCATCTTCATCAACGCATAGCTCAAGACCCTCGCGAGGCCAAGCCTCATGGTGGCGGACGACGAGGAGCTTCCTCGAGCCACGGCCTCGTCGGTGGCTCATGAAGAGGCGGAGAGTTCAAGGCAGGGTACCTCATGAGGTGCCCATGACATAAGCCATGACGACCAAGGGCGCGATCGAGGCGCCACCGCTTGTGATGTCCTCCTTTCCTCTTTGGTGCAAAGGGAGCAAGCGCAGCGAGAGCATCAAGCAAAGGCATCCATTTCGGTGCAACAAGACCAAGACCAGCCCCAGCAGGTGGAAGGAGTCATTGTGGAGCCCAAGCGAGCGTCATCACTCGAGCCTTTGGCGGCGAGGACCAACTTTAGTCGGGATAAGTGTACCCATTGTTCCCCTTCAAAATGGCCAATTGTTGGCGCCCTTCCCTCTCAATATTTGGGAAGAGGACCAGGGCCTTCGCCTATAAATAGGAGTAGCCACGCTCAGAGCGAGGGCATCTTGGAGAGATCAAGATCAAGAGAAAGACAGACCCGATCCTCATCAAGGAACCCGATGGCTAGAAGCGGTGAACACCACCTAGCAGTTCATCGCACCCGCCAAGAATGCAGACCACGCGAGGCTGTTCTTCCTTGTCTTATTCCTCATCAGCCCAAGAGGCAATCCACCACACCACAAACTAGAGTAGGGTATTACACCACAACGGTGGCCGAACTAGTATAAATCTTGTGTCTCTTGTGCTGTTCCGTTAGTAGTTTAGGTCCCTGCGATTCGGCGAGGTGCGAGACGGTGGAGGGTCGGATCTCCATGCGCACCCAGTGTTCGAACCTCAAAGTCTGCGGGAACCCAAAATCCGACATTTGGCGCGCCCGGTAGAGGTGCGCCGGAATCTGCCTTTAAATGCCTCGTTCTTCCTCGACCACCGCAACCATATCGATGCCCGTCGGGCCCGCGCCAGCGCCCGTTGCCCACGCCTCCCATGTCGCCGTGACAGCTCCCTGTCGGGCGCCCTCGTCGTTCGCGTCACTCGCCGTCAACGCCGCTTATCGGCCGGCGAACGAAGCAGCAAAATATCGCCCCGCACTCGCCCATGAGGCGGGGACGCCGCACCGCCACGCTCGCCACCCCTATTGGTTCTTCGTCACGTCGCCCTTGCTATCGCGAGGCCCGAGCGACACTCATCGCGGCAAGCGAGCTCCTGCGCTACCGCCCGTCGGCAGCGTCTCTGAAGAATGGCTCGACCGAAGTCGCCGAGCTTCGTCCAGCTGCAGAGGTGCCCCCGCACCGTCCGTCTCGCCAGCGCACCCGCCCAGCTGGCGATGAAACTCGGGCGCCTCGGCCGCCTCCTCCCGAAGGCGCCACAGCCCCAAGGCACGCGGCCCTGGCGGAACCCGCTCCGCCAGCGCCAAGGCTGCAAGAGCAGAGCTGTCAAGAAGTTCCCGCCCACAAGAGGCTGCGGCGCTCCCGCTCCAAAGACGTCGGAGACCTGCGCTGCCCCGGCCCAGGTGCAGGAGGCCCACAAGACCAGGCTCTTTTGTCGTCCAAGGCCCCCAGCGCCACAGCGGGTCTACGCGCCAGCTCCGAGCTGCGCGGTCGCGTAGCCGCCAAGTTCAAGCCAGACCTGCCTCCTCGCTACATAACGGCAGCACGACCTCTGGAGTTCCTCCAGCTCTGAGCTGGGCATCGAGGCTGCCAGCGGGGACGAAAAGGTCATGGCGAACTGGTTTCCCATGGCGCTCAAGGACGAAGCCCGCTTTTGGCTCGACCGCCCTGAGCACGATCTCTTCCTGGGCGAGATGCGCACCGCTTCATCGCCAACTTCCAAGGTACTTCATGCCACCCGGCCACCAGCGACATGCGCCGAATCATGGCGTGACGGAAACCACGCAAAGTACATCCAGTAGCTTCAACAACGCGCCTCAAGATCCCAGTGGTATGAGGAGGCCATCATCTCTGCCTTCTCCGTGGCGTCTTGTGATGTCAAGATGAAGGAGGAGCTGGCGATGCATGAAGATCTGTGCACCTCCTTGGGCTGTTCAACTTGGCGCCAAGTCGCCCGAGGCTGAGGAGGGCGCCTCTCCTCCTCGAGCTACTGCCGCGGATCCCAAGAAAAGAAGTCCAAGGCCAAGGGCGTGAAGCGCCAAAGGGGCTGCCGTGCTGGCGGTCGAACCGGACACCAAGCAAAGGCGTAGATCAGCCCGAGTCCTCCAAGGGCGGTCGGTACTACGTGTACCACGACCTCCACACCCACAACACCAATGAATGCCAAGAGCTCCGGGCGTCTGTGAAGGAAGGGTCGGCAGACGCCAGCCCAGCGACCAGGGGCTCTGACCGAGGAGGAGGAAGGAATGCAGGCCTGGGAAGACCCGGCCCGCGCCAAGGTGGCGCGACCAACCTCGCGAGGACGGCCCTGGCAAGACCCACCTGTGAGGGAGGCTGGAGGGATCGGCCTCGCGAGGATCGCCCTTGAGGGAACGCAGACCTCCCTCCGCTGCCGCCGCCAAGGAGGAATTGAAGACCGTCATCGGGGCCAGATTTAGGGGGCTTCGAGGAAGCGCGTCGATCGCTTTGCATCTGGGCGAGCTCAAGCCCGACCTCTCGGCGCATCTTCAAGCGATTCGCCCTTGAAGTGAATGCAGTCCTCCCAAGCTCGAGGCCACGCGCCCTCTCGGGTGGTCGGCGTGCGCCATCACGTTCGGCTCGGCGGATCAGCTCAAGTGCACGCCACGGCCGAGTTCTCCCGATGCTTTGTTCCCCAATCATCGGCAATGTGCTTTGGTCACCAAGTCCCTCATCAACGGCGGAGCAGGGCTCAACGTCATGTCCTTGGAGACCTTCAACAATCTTCAAGTGCATTACAGTCAGATTCAGCCAACCAAGCCTTTCTCCGGAGACACCGACGGCTCCACGGTCCCGATCGGGAAGGTCCGCCTTCCTGTCACCTTCGGGGCTCGCGACAACTACCACACCTAGCTCATCGACTTCGACGTCGCCCACATTCGCCGCATAACGCCATCCTCGGGTACCCAGCGTTGGCCAAATTCATGGCCGTAACCCACCACGGCTAACGTCCTCAAGATGCCGAAGTGGCGGGGTCATCACGGTGCCACTGTGAAGAGAGAGACGCGATGTGCTCCTGGGCGAGCCTTTCAGCCGCATCGCTAGAAGACCTGCACCACGCAGCCAGGAGGCCTCCGAGGCCGCACCCAAGAAGAAGAAGACATCGACCGGCCCGGCTCCTCAAGAGGCAGGCCCCTCGAAGCGCGCCGGGCGGTGGGAGCCTTCTTCCATCGCGCATAGGAAGCGCGCCCGGCGCCCTCCTCGAGGCGGGCTCGGGGCTCTCACCGAGGGCCCGACCTCGCCAAGGTCTCGAGGGAGGCGCTTGGGCACCACGTGGGCGTGCTTGAGCACGTTTCCCATAGCGAGAGCAAGGCAAGGAGGGCCGAACCCTCAGGAGTTCGTCAGCAAGGCCATTCAGGAGCTACAGGAGTCAAGGGTCAAGAGGGGCAGCCGTCGCCTAACCGCTGTGGCCCCCCATCCAGGTGAGGATGGTGGGCTGCATGTCTGCATCAACATACCAGGGCTCAACCGAGCCGCGTCTCAAGAGCGCCTCTGGCCCTCGCGAGCGGGCGTTCTGGTCCGCCCACACCACGTCGCATGCCTTATGGCCTGCCAAACGCGGCTGCCGCACTGGCGTCTCATGAGGGACATCCAGAGGCTCAAGAGGCCAAAGGCGTTCCGCAGCCACTGGCGGAGATGGAGATGGTCTATGAGGAGCCACCAGCGCCTCGAGCCTCCCGAGGCCCCTGGGCACAGGGGCTCGTGAGGATCGGCTCCGCAGCCCACCGAGTCTGCTACACCAACACCCCTCATCCCCGACATCACCATGTGACATCTTTAAGTTTCGTTTAATTTGGGAGCGCCTTGTGGCTGCATTATTCCCGAGCCGCGTGGGTCCGTGCCTGCGGCATGTATCCCTTTTATTTCATGTCATTAGCCTATCCTGTTGGGGGCGCCCCTCGGGCTGCATCATCCCCAAGCCGCTCGGGCCTGTCCCAGCGGCATGTATCCTTCTTGCGTTTTCCTTAGGATTATGCTCTCGTTCCACCATGCTTGTTATTCGGTGCCTTTTCCTGGGTGGCGGAAGCTTGCGCGTTTAAAGGGGGGTGCCTGAGCATCGCGACTCAGGGCTCCTACCGGCTCTCCGGCCCTTACCCTCTGGTCTTGTCCATGGCATCGCGACCTGGCTTGCCAGCGACGGCTGAGACCAGCCCGAGAGCCGGACCCGAGGACGAGAGTTTTCGTCATCTAACCCGGCTTGCTGCGTTAAAGGGGGGTGCACGAGCATCGCGACTCAGGCTCCTACCGTCTCTCCGGCCCTCACCCTCTGGTCTTGTCCATGGCATCGCGACCGGGCTTGCCCGGCCGACGGGTGAGACCAGCCCGAGAGCCGGGACCCGAGGACGTAAGTTGTCAGATCGGCCAGCTTGCGCGTTAAAGGGGGTGCACGAGCATCGCGACTCGTGGCTCCTACCGGCTCTCCAGCCCCTCACCCTCTGGTCTTGTCCATGGCATCGCGACTGGCTTGCCAATGACGGCGAGACCAGCCCGAGAGCCGGGACCCGAGGGGCGTGAGTTGCTTCATCTAACCCAGATTATGCGTTAAAGGGGTGCATGAGCATCACGACTCGTGGCTCCTACCGGCTCTCCGCCCTCACCCTCCTGGTCTTGTCCATGGCATCGCGACCGGCTTGCCAAAGAATGGTCGAGACCAGCCCGAGCCGGGACCGAGACGTGAAACACCGACATCCGCCAAATTTGCGTGAACACACCGAAGATAAGGCCCGAGCCAGCGCAACCCGCCTTGAGGTAAGGCCCGTGAGTCCTTGCTGGCTCACGGGTGCCCAGATACACCTCGTCCGGCCCTACCGTACAGCCACGTGTCGGTGGGGCTGTATCGCCAGGGGCTCCTCCCGGGAGCCCCTCCCACGCACTGATGGAAGCACCATGCTCCTTGGTCGACGACATCGCCGAGGCGGCTATGCCCGTACGCATGCGTAAGCGCTATGCTCCTTGCTGGTGATAAACAAGCGAGGGTGGCCTCCGGGTCGCATCAACCTCGAGGAGCCCGAGCTTCGATGTCGGCCTCGTCATAGCGCCTCCCCTCGGGAGGCGCCGCTTGCGAGGCTGGGCTGAGGCTGCACACAGGTCACGCCCAGACGCCGCCACCCAGCCCAGCCCCTCGGGCCTGGTTCGTCGTGACGTCACTCCCCGAAAGGAGCCAAGGTGCGAATGTCGTTTTAGCGTCAAGGGGACTCCACGAGCATCGCGACTCAGAGCCTAATCGTCACGTAGCCCCTCACCCCTTAGTTACGAAAGGCTAACGGGCGGTTGAGGTATGCGCTGGGCCGGGCTCTGCAGACGTAGAACGGTAGATCCGCCTGCGTCTCACCTCCCTACTTGCTGTTAAATGCGCCAAGGGGACTCCACGAGCATCGCGACTCAGAGCCTAACTTGTTACGTAGCCCCTCACTCCTTGGTCCCGTCCCTGGTTTCCGGTCTGGGCTAGCGGCGAGAGGTATCTTGGCAGGGGCCGGGCTGCCGGCGTAGAACATAAGCAAGTAGGAAGCGCAAATTTCAAGGAATTGAAGCAAATATTACAGTCCACACTGTTATCGCAATACCAAATGCAAGTTTAAACGCCTCCCGAGGCATGAAACATGTGCAGGAACTAAAAGCAGGACAGGAGCCACAACGGAGTCACTTGTCGGCGGTGGAGCAACGCGGAGTGGGTTCGCCTCGTGGAGCAGCAGGGCCGGCAGCACCTCGCTTCGGCTTGGTGCTAAAGGCCCGGAACTTCCCCAGCAGAGCCTCCACGCGACCCTTCACAACCTCGGCAGCGGCAACTGCATGCTCGCCGCTTGCTGGCTCCAGCAGGCTGTCCAGGTTGATGCTGGGATCGCGAAGGTAGATGTGGGTGAGGATCCGCGTCAGTGCCGCAGAAGACAAGACACGTGCCTCGGCCTCAGCCGTGGGGCCAAGACCAAGGGAGACATCTTCAAGAGCGCGAACCAGGAAGGGAAGCAGCTTGGCGGGGCCGTCCTCTGCGCTGGCCAGTGGGCTCTCCAGGCCACTATCATAAAGCTCCCTTAGCAAGGTGCGAGCCTTCACCTCCATATCTATGAAGGCCACGCGATCTTCGGCAAGAACCCGCGCCTTGTTGTCCAGCTCGACTTTCCTCGCCTCCAGTTCATGCTCCAGCGCGCCTAGGCGGTCACGGCGCTTCTTGACTTGGCCTCCCGGTCCTTGGCGGCCGCCTTGAAGTCTTCATGCTTTCCTCCTGCTCTGGCGGAGGTGGGCCTCCTCGGCAAGCTGGTTCTGCAGGCCCTTCACGCCCTCCAGCGTCTCACAGCGACCTTGGATGCTGGCTTCCTCCCCGTGGCAGCATCAGCGGCAATCTTCGCCTTCTGAACAGCCTGTTTCTCCTCGTCAAGCCGTCGAGGCCTAGACCAGCGCCGCCCGAATCAAGGCGTCGGGCGAAT
This sequence comes from Aegilops bicornis, assembly GCA_021605145.1. Lineage (NCBI taxonomy): Eukaryota > Viridiplantae > Streptophyta > Magnoliopsida > Poales > Poaceae > Aegilops > Aegilops bicornis. The sequence continues at coordinate 365,222,679 of CM038675.1, forward strand.
CCAGCCAGAGGCCAGCTCAAGCGCCCGGCCACCTGGCGAGGGTCGGCGCCTGTAAGATCTGCGCAGCCGGTCCAATTCAGCGGCAAGACGATCCAGACAATGGGAGGAGTCGGAGGACAGCTGTTGGTGGAGTAGGAGGAGATGGCGGCGGCGTAACCACAAAGATCGTGAGGCGGGACCTGCTGCGCCCCAACAGCTATGGCGGCGGCATCGAGCAAGGACACCTCGAGTCGCTTGGGCCATGAAATTTGAGCTTCGCCTGCCAGCTCCGCTAGGCCTCGCGAGGATGACCGGGCAGGAGAGGCCCGTGTCTTGCCATCGCCTTCCTTCGCGGGCAGAGGCGCCGCCCCAGATGAAGCCTCAGGAACTCCCTTCAGCTTCTTCGCCGCGGGCACCAGCCTGGTCGAAGGACATGGATATCAGATCTCGTCGACGGAGCAATAATCAAGACGGGAAGCAGGCACTTACAGATCGTCGCTGGTGGACTCGAGCAACCTCCGGCCATACTTGAAGCCCGAGAGCCGGCTGCAGGGATCAGCTTCAAGGGGCCCGGGAGCAGGAGGCGCGTCTGCGGATCGCCCCGGGGCCGGGGCGGACCCGCGGGGGACCAGCCCAGTCCGGTCCTTCTTCGGGATCGGGGGCAGGCTTCTGCCTCCACGCTCATCCTCATCCTCGTCCTTCGTCACTGGGGAGGCGGAGAATCACGGGACTGCGCCCGCAGGGAGAGCCCCTTGACTCCGCCCCGAATCAACCCCTCTCCGGCTCTCCTTCCTCCACCTCTTCGCTAGAGTCGGAAGAGGACATGTCCACCAGTCCTCCGGAGCCTCCACGGCAGGCCCGTCCCCATTGAAAAGACAGGCATGGGCCCCACTACCTGCTCCCAATCCTCATGAAGGAACAAGGATGCTGGGCGCCCTCGATCTGCCACATCGCCCCAACCAAGGACTAGAGGACCGTCGCCCAGATCCTCGCTGGCCGAGCCACGGGCTCAAGTGAGGCCTCCACAGCTTAGCATCGGCAAGCGGAGCCAGTTGGTGCTCCAGAACTCCCTCAGAGCGACCTTGCAGTCGGCCGCGCCGCCATGTTGGCCGGCTTCAGATCAGCATCCATCTTCTCCAGCACCAGCTTTGCGCGGGGATCCTGAAGCTCCACTCGAGACCAGTCGTCGGAGCTCTCGGGGCACTCCATGAGCAGGATCAGCCGAGGGTGGATGCGCCCAGCATCCACCAAGACCCACTTGCTCCTGAAGCTCTCAATCCGCTTCCCGGGGTTTGAAATGGCAATGGCCCCGCCGTATGCAACTAAGCTCGCGCACGTGGAGGCGGAACCACGGGAGGTTCGGAGGGAGAAGTAGTGGCGCAGCAAGGCCACCGAGGGCTTCACCCCAACATGGGCCTCACAATAGTAGGCGAAGATCGCGTAAGAAGGACGGAGTTGGGATGGAGGTGCGAGCTTGAATGTTGTAATGACGGAGGACGGAGAAGAAGAACTTCGAGAAGGGAGGCACCGGACCAGCAATGATGGCGCTCACGAAGAACGGGTAGAAGGTACTCCCCGACCCCTGTGGGCGGGCGGAACTGCCTTGAACACCTCCGTTCCATTGACGCCCTGCGCCTCCGCCAACCGGCGCACCAGGGCGAGGCTCGCCCCTGACACATTTGGCGGGTCCAAGGTAGGAGAGTACCAAGCTCCTGCCGGGGCTTGGCGAGGCGCCATGACTGGCTAGGGCACGCAGGCGGGGTGGATCTGAAGGTCTTGGAAGCAGAGGGGAGAGGCACAAGAAAGGGGATCTGAGCAGCAACTAGAGAAAGTAAAGGAGGCAAGGAAGATGCCGCTCTATTATCAACCCACGCGGTTGCAGAAGCGCCCACATCCAATCAACCGCCACGCGGCGCCCAAGGCCACAAAGGTTAGGGGCTCACATGATTCGCCACTTGCCCTTCGCTTCTCTGCTCGGCCAAGTCCGAGCACGCCTTGGGCCCGGGGCTCTTGTCGGCGTTACAGGAACGGGGTCCCCGGACTTGCACACTGCGGCTGTGGCGTGGCTCAAAGGAGGCCCAGGCGGCCCATCTTCATCAACGCAAGCTCAAGACCCTCGCGAGGCCAAGCCTCATGAGGCGGACGACGAGGAGCTTCCTCGAGCACGGCCTCATCAGCTGGCTCATGAGGAGGCGGAGAGTTCAAGGCAGGGTACCTCGCGAGGTGCCCATGACGCAAGCCATGACGACCAAGGGCGCCCGGTCAGGCGCCCGACCCATGCTGATGTCCTCCTTTCCTCTTTGGTGCAAAGGGAGCAAGCGCGGCGAGAGCATCAAGCAAAGGCATCATTTGATTGCAACAAGACCAAGACCAGCCCCAACGGCCGGAAGGAGTCATTAATGGAGCCCAAGCAAAGGCGTCATCACCAGAGCCTTTGGCGGCGAGGACCAACTTTAGTCAGGATAAGTGTACCCGCTGTTCCCCTTCAAAATGGCCAATTGTTGGCGCCCTTCCCGCTCAATATTTGGGAAGAGGCCCAGGGCCTTCGCCTATAAATAGGAGTAGCCACGCTCAGAGCGAGGGCATCTTGGAGAGATCAAGATCAAGAGAAAGACAGAGACCCGATCCTCATCAAGGAACCAGTAGCTAGAGCGACTTAACACCACCTAGCAGTTCATCGCACCCGCCAAGAACAGACCCACGCGAGGCTGTTCTTCCTTGTACTGTTCCTCATCAGCCCAAGAGGCAATCCACCACACCACAAACTAGAGTAGGGTATTACACCAAACGGTGGCCCGAACTAGTATAAATCTTGTGTCTCTTGTGCTGTTCTGTTAGTAGTTTAGGTCCCTGCGATTCGGTGAGGTACGAGACGGTGGAGGGTCGGATCTCCGCGCGCACCCCAGTGTTCGAACCTCAAGGGTCTGCCGGAACCCGAAATCCGACAGTGAAGAGCTTGCAGTTTGTAATGGCGGAGGACGGAGAAGAAGAACTCAGAAAAGGGAGGCACCAGACCGGCAGCAATGGCGCTCACGAAGAGCGGATAGAAGGTGCTCCCTTGGCCCTCGGGAAGGGCGGAGCCGACCTTGAGCACCGCTTCCCCGTCATCACCTTGCGCCGCCACCATCCGGCGCACCCGGGCAAGGCCCTTCTCCGACACGTTCGGCGAATCCAAGGCGGCTGAGTACCAAGATCCGGCCGGGGTCTGGCGAGGCGCCATGTCTTGCTAGTGCACGCGGTCGAAGTAGATCTGGAGATTTCAGAGGCAGGAAGGAAAGGCGCAAGAAAGGGGATCTGGGCAATGACCGGAGGAGGCAACGAAGGCAAAACCTAGACAGATGCCGCTCTTTTGTCGATTCACGCAGTTGCTAAGGCGCCCACATCCAATCAACCGCCACGTGGCGCCCAAGGCCACAGGCTGTTAGGGCCCGCGGTGCTTCGCACTTGCCCCTTCGCTTCTCTGCTCGGCCAAGTCCAGGCACGCCTTGGGCGGGAGCTCTTGTCGGCGTTACGGGAGCAGGGGTCCCCAGACTTGCTCACTGCGGCCTGCGGCGTGGCTCAAGGGTAGGCCCAAGACGGCCCATCTTCATCAGCACAAGCTCAAGACCCTCGCGAGGGGCCAAGCCTCGCGGGGCGGACGACGGGAAGCTTCCTCAGGCACGGCCTCGTCGGGCTGGCTCGCGAGGAGGCGGAGAGATCAAGGTGGGGTACCTCACGAGGTGCCCATGATGCAAGCCATGACGACCAAGGGCGCCCGGTGAGCGCCGACCAGCGGTGTCCTCATTTCCTCTTTGGTGCAAAGGGGCAAGCGCGAGCAAGAGCATCAAGCAAAGGCATCCGTTTGGTGCAACAAGACCAAGACCGTCGCAACGGGCAGGAAGGAAGTCATCGTGGAGCCCAAGCCCGGCGTCACCACGAGCCTTTGACGGTGAGGACCAACTTTAGTCGGGATAAGTGTACTAGATGTTCCCCTTCAAAATGGCCAATTGTTGGCGCCCTTCCCGCTCAATATTTGGGAAGAGGCCCAGGGCCTTTGCCTATAAATAGGACTAGCCACCCACAGGGTAGAGGCAGCTTGAGCTTGATCCGGCATCTTGGATCAGCAGAGAGAGAGCGATCGAACTCCCCTAGCAGTTCATCGCACCCAAGAAACAGAGACCCTCATGAGGCTGTTCTTCCTTGTATTGTTCATCATTAGCCCAAGAGGCAATCCACCACACCACACACTGGAGTAGGGTGTTACACCACAATGGTGGCCCGAACTAGTATAAACCCTGTGTCTCTTGTGTTGTTCCTTTCATAGTTTAGATCCTAGCGTGGCAGCGAGGTGCAAGTAGGTAGAGGGCGAGATCTCTGCGCGCACCCCAGTGTTCGAACTTAGAGGGTCTGCCGAAACCCGAAATCCGACAGCGGTATCTGACAGGTTTCAGCATATAAATTAAACTGCACCTCAGGGGGATTATTCCTACTTATGAAATGAAAACTTTGCACAAAGGAATTTGTGAGGAAATGATATTGTTCACACTTAGCTGTGATGAAGTCGGCGAGGCCGGCATTAGTAGCATATTGTGCAAACTCTTGATGGATTCAGGTTCCATCCATGAATGGGGTGTGCGGCCATTCGCACAGTCGTACCTCCGCCATCCTCCGGGTGCGGAGGTCATTATCTGTCGACTCCCCAATAACTCCCTTAGAGCTCTTCTTGGAAGCAAACTTCCTAAAGATACTCATCTTTTTAAAATTTTGACAATTTTTTTCCAAAAAAATTTCTCAACAAAACTCCACAAGATTGATAGCAACTACTCATAGGGATGCATAGAGGCCATATCAAGCATTCAAACTACTTAGAACTTTAAAAATTCAACATGCAAGCTCATCTACAGTAGCACCAAGAGTAACTAATTATTCAAAATATAAACCACTAAAGCAAAAAATAATTGGACCAATGAAGGAGTCACATACCAAGTAGCAATCCCCCAAAATAGTTTTGAAAACGGAGCTACGAGCAAAGAGATCAAAATCCGCAGGTTTGAGAGCAAGAACATGAGAGAGAGAGAGAGAGAGCAATTGTGATTTTTTTTCTGGAGGTAGGTTTTGACATGGGCTAAAGAGATAAGTGAGGGGCCCACGTGGGGACCACAACCCACCAAGGCGCTCCTGGGGGTGCTGGCGCCCCTAGGTGGGTTGTGCTGACCTGGAGCACCCCCTCTAATGTTATTTGCATCAAAAATTCATAAATATTCAGGAAAAAATTGTAGCGACCCGACCCGAATGGATCAAGTCTCTGTGCTTAAGTGTCATCCCTGGATCGGTATGCTGACACACACAGTACTCGAGGATTTATAACAGAGGTAAATCACATGTATAAATAACGTAAATACTATTACCTCAATCCAAATAGCGGAAGTAACAAGGTTGTGGATTCCCATCAACACCAACGACAAAGTTGAGTGTAGAAATCGTAACCCTAACGTATCACTTACTCGTCAGAAGATCCTCGCAACATGAGACGTTGCAGCCACAAAGGGTCAAGACATTGAATGTCTTGGCAAATTCACATCAGAGAGCAATGCTGAAATATGGCTATGACTACATGCATATTTGGCTGGTGGAAAAGCTCTATGGTTACAGTTTTGCATAAAGCCAATTTTTCCCTACTGCAAAGGAATAAATTTTATTTAACTATCATGTGGTTGTTAAACATTGAGAATGGTTGACAGCATTCTCAATCCCAATTAAGTAACATCATTAAACCCAACAAAATTAATTAAAGTAACATGATGAGATTCACTTGATAATCCAAGTACTAGATACTCAAGATGTCCATAACCGGGGACACGGCTAACCATGATTAGTTTATACACTCTGCAGAGGTTTGTGCACTTTTCCCACAAGACTCGATCTCCTCCGTTTGATTTCTCGCACTACATGGTGTTTGAGAAGCGGATGGCCGAGACATAGTCTTTCGTAAGCGCTTAGCACCTTACGAATGGGTAGACCGTACCAACCTACAACTCCTACATCAGCTAGTCTACCACTGTAAGAGTTAATGCGACTTAATCAACTAGGCTAGAGCCCATAGTAGCATGTGGCTGCACACGGAAGTTTCTAGCATGAATAATCTTATGATCCCTTTGAGCCTGGGTGGCGGTCCATAAAAAAATAGGCAAATCCTGGTCTACCCAGGTGCCTAGATAGGCAAATCCTGGAATGACCAGGTACCTCAATCCACCCAGATGTATGTTTAAGTTGCCACCTTAGATAAACCATTTATTAAAAATCTCACATCTATCATGGATATTCACTCAAACCCAATCCACGTCTACGAGCATAGCATGGCATAACAAGCAAACGTAGAAGTAACTCCCAAGGGTTTGATAATAAAATAGGTAATAGGTACTACCTCAACTACTTCCCAAAACCCACAATTTAATTAGATCCTAATCATGCAATGTTTGAGGATTGATCTAATGCATAAAAACTGGGTATGAAAAGTATATGATCAAAGTGTGAACTTGCCTGCAATGTTGATGAAGATGATTCACACTCAAAAATCTTGATAGTTCTACTCGTCACACTCCGGTCAATCTATCGTAAGCAAGCAATAGTAACCACACATAAGCAATCACTCAAAAGATCGAAAAGGACGAAGAAAACAATTCGAAAAACATCAAAACCAAGCAAATAACTCTTGCAGCATAAAACAATTTCTAACAGTACCAAAATTATGTGAATTTGGCCTTGTCAGAAAGTTTAGGTCAAGAGCTTCGATTTGCAAAAAGAATCAACTAAATCGGAGTTACGAAACTCAAGTTATGATCAAACGAAGTTCAAATTCAAACCTGATCTAATTCAAATTTTAAACTTTTAAAAACATGTTTGAGTTGGATTACTGGATAGAGGAGATCGTAACGAAGAAGTGGGCGTTGGTTTCATCTAATTTGGATTAATGAGTAAAAAGTTATGGCTATTTGAAAAATCAGGGCCAAGCTGTTTTACGAAAAAAATAGCTACGGCTAAGGTCTAATGTATAAATACATAGACTAATTGATAATCTAATTATTCTATCGTATTAGTGTAAAAATAATAATCTACGGAAGTATAAGAAGAAGAAAAAACAAAGAAAGATACCTTTAAGACAGAGAAAAGACGCCCACTTAAGCACAGAGAGAAGAGACAATTTCCAGAAGTCGCGCCGGGGAGGATAAATACATTTTTCTTAAATGAATCTAGTCAAACCAAAATATTGATTTAACCCGAATCAGATGATTTTTGGAGGCTCTATGAGTCTATATTTATAGGTGGAAAAGAGGTTTAGGGGTCAAAATCTAGGCAATGTGGGACTAAACATAGACGAAAATACGAAACAAAGATGGGAGGTGCGCCATGGGCCAAAAAGGCATTTAGGCGGTTCGGCCGACCGCGCACACTGTAATTTTTTTTTGAGCAATAGAAAAGAAAAAGAAAAACTATGGAAAAAATATGGGGAAGGAATATGGCCCGCTGGGCCTGGCCCATATATTATATAGAAAAAGAAAAGATGGGGCGCCCGCTGGTACTATGATGCGCACGTTGGCGACAGTTAGTTTCAGGCACGCGTGCAGTTTTTGTTATTTGTTTTTTTAGAACAGAAAGCGATAAACTGAAAAACGAAAATGAAACTAAAATTTTATATAGGCATATTATATATCAAACTTTTCAGAAAAAAATTCCTACAAGCTGAACATTTTTATAGAGTCGAATAAAATACACACAAATTCAAATAAAGCAATATATCAAACTTTTCAGAAAAAAATTCCTACAAGCTGAACATTTTTATAGAGTCGAATAAAATACACACAAATTCAAATAAAGCAAAGAGTGCTTCTGCCCTAGTAAAATCCAGTAAAAATCATTTTAAAAATACCAAAATTAATTCAAATTTATTTCTCTCCAATTTTCTGGTGTAGGGAATCATGTTACCCTATGTTCCATATATTTTATTTTTGGAGAAAAATAATTTGAATAAAACTCAAATAACTCCAAATTGAAAAATAAATTCAAAAGAACTTTGAATTTAATTCTTTGAAACTCCCAACTCATATTTCATATGTATTGAAGAAGTCATTTTATCTTATTTCGTGAAAATCATTGAGTTGCATAAAGTTCTGGTTGGAAATATTTTCCAAATGAAATTCAAATATCTTCAACACCCCTTGTCATTTAAATAAATGGAAGAAGTCATGTCATCTTCTCTCCAGGGTTTTGTGGTGGAAAGAATTTGAATTCACGGAGATCACGAATGCAAAATGAAAGTTTGGGAAAGTCCTTTTATTCCCTCTCATTTAACTTTCAAAAAGTTTCGAATTTCACTCAATTTCACACAATCAATCAAACAATCAATCAAATCTATCTATTTATTATAACATTCCAAAATTAAGAATTTTGGGATGTTACAAACCTACCACCTTAAAATGAATCTCGTCCTCGAGATTCGGAGAGGCTAGAAAGAAATAGGTCAGGTTTGGGGTCTTCTCAAAAATCCATCGATCGTCTCCGGTTCTCGGGTGCTACCACCCTTAGAAGCATGGTTACGGTTCCATCAAAACTCATATACTCCATCCTTATTGTTGACAGTGTCGGTCTTCCCAGATCTCGGGAAATTCCATCTCTGGGCTCTTCCGGTAGCGGCATAACCTTTTCCTCAATTCTTCTGTCCTTTCCTCTTGGTAAGGTTATTCTGAGATTGGGTCTTCTTACTGACGGGTCTGACGCCAATACTAATCAGCTATCGATATCTCATGGTGGTCAAGAATTTATGGTTTCTCCTGCAGAAAACGGGTCTGGGTTGAACCTCACCGTATATCCTACGATTGGCAGCAATTGCCGTGTACAAGGGAAAATACTTATACCATTCTAAGGTTCAAACAAGGTTTTGATAAATCGTCTCTCTACTATAGGTAAGTCACTCAGATTTACCATCCCATATAGCAAAGCGAATAATAAGAGTAAGTCGGAATGGTGATCAATCCATCCCGCACCCAAATCATTACCTTGTACATGGTTTAGCGAATCTCGCATTCTAACACTCGGTCATCCTCACAAGCATTGCAGAATTTTCTCTTGTCGACGAACCAAGTTCGGATAAATCCATTGATTCTGAAAGCCAAACAAACATCTATCGTTCCTAACAACTCTCAGGTTTTGCGTTACTCCTATAAGATCATCTATCGATAAAATCGTAACTTCTTCCAGGGTTTTTCCTTCGGCAAGAGTGTGCTTGCTTCTTGGCAGGTCCTGGGGCCTATGGGTTATGGCCCATCTCATCACTTGTAGTCCTTGAACTTATCCTTGGGCTTCTGATCATTATTCCAACTTCCAACTTCTTAGTATTCTTAAATCCATCCAATTGTACTGTCTTCCTTCCTTCTATTGGCACCAAACAAAGACGTGATTACTCAGACTCAGCATGGAATTTCCATTGATCCGTATTCAACATTCTACCTCCTTTATATCCAATAGTACTTCATCTCTTCATCCTCGTGGGATGTCACACATACCGTGATAAAAACTTATACTTACGAAGTCCATACTCCAATTCGTGGAACATCATTATCCTTTCGAGGTCAAGCGTCCTTCTGAGGGAATATTGGCCATCTCGCATGGCGCTTCTTCAAGCTGGGAAACGTGAAACACATCATGAACTCCTGACAGTCCTTCGGGTGACTCCAACTTGTTGGCCACTTCTCCCGTATGCTCCAAAACTCGGTATGGTCCTACAAATCTCAGGGCTAACTTTCCCTTAACTCCAAATCGTTTAACTCCTCGCAGAGGGGACACACGAAGACATGCTCATCTCCAATTTCATAGACTACCTCCTTGCGTTTTTGAGTCTGCATAACTCTTACACTGGGTGAGCTACCTTGATCTATCTTGAATCCACTTAACATTCTCTTGACTCCTTGATCACATTTGGTCCGCACAACCCGACGGTCTCCAACTTCATCCCACATCAACGGTGTCCGGCTCCTTCTCCCATACAAAGCTTAAAAAGGGCCATCTTCAAACCGGGTGGAGTAACTGTTGTTGTATGAGAACTCCGCGTAAGGTAGATTATCATCACTACTAGATCCATAATCTAGCGCACATGCTCTCAACATGTCCTCCAGAATCTGATTGACTCTCTCGGTCTATCCATCTGTCTACGGATGAAAGGTTGTACTGAACTCTAGCCTAGTACCCAAAGTCCGGTGCAGCTGATTCCAAAACTTTGAGGTAAACCGTGTTCCTCTATCTGATACGATGGTCCTCGGAACTCCATGCAGACATACGGTCCTGTTCATATATATATCTTGGCCAACTTCGCACTTGTATAGGTGGTTTCACTGGGATAAAGTGAGCCACTTTGGTCAAGCGAATCAACTACTACCCAGATAGAATCATATCCCGATCGGGTTCTGGGAAATCCGGTAATGAAATCCATGCCAAGCTTATCCCACTTCCATTCGGGTATCGGCATAGGCTGCAGTAATTCCTGCTGGCTTCTGATGTTCTGCTTTTATTCTCTCTGGCATACATCACCTACGACTACATACTCCGCAATATCCTTCTTCATACGAGTCCACCAGAAACGCTCCTTCAAATCCAAATACGTCTTGGTGTTTCCAGGGTGAATCGAGTATGGTGAATCATGAGCCTCCTGAAGCATTAACTTCCTGATCTCTACATTATTGGGTACATGTACACGGACCTCGAACCATAAGATGTCGTGCTCATCCTTACGAAAACCTTTGGCCTTTCCTTTGCTCATCCTCTCTTTTACCTCAACAATCTCTTTGTCATCCTTCTGAGCTTCACAGATCTTTCCCAACAATGTAGACTGAACTTCCATTGCTGCAACAAAACCTTTGGAACAATCTCCAACCAAGCTTCCCTGAGATCCTCGGCTAACTCCTTTGGTAATCCTCCGCTTATGATGGTATTCGTCCTTATTTTCTTTATGGTTGTGTCCTATTTCTCCACAAAGCTTGTATGCACAAGGTTTCTTCATATTCTTTCCATAAGGCCTCAATTTCTGGGACACTAGCCAAGACTTTAACAAAGTCCACTTAAATTCTTTCCAAGTGGTTATTCCTTGCCATCCATTGATGGTTTGGTACATCCTCCACCGTGTAGCATCTCTTTCAAAGCATCAAGGGCATCTTTGGGTCATATCCTTTCCGGCTATAGGGTTATTCTCCATGCAATCCTCCATGTTCTGAATCCATCGGTCTGTCTCCAATTGACTCAACGGTCCAGAAAATACAAGCTCATCTCCATTCATCTTCTATTGGGTCCATGGGTTTTGGGATGAGATAAGATAGATAGAGAGGGATGCACACATTACAAACAAAAGTTTTAAAAAGACAGATTTTATTGTGGCTGTCGGAAAAACATCAAACAAATGACAACTCACAATCGTCGCATCTAACGCAAGTATATACAGGGGTTTGGTCTTCTAAAGGTCAATAAATCTTCAAAGTCATCAAACTCTTCCAGTCTTGTTCATGTCTCCGATGGCTTCTTCCAATCGTGCTTGTCTTTCTCAAGTCCCTTTTGCCAGCTCATCTCTGTTGACACGAAGTCTCTTGTGACGTCCTTTAACAGTCCTGGAGTTGCATTCCAAACTTCTGGGTTTCTTCAACCTCAACATGAACCATGATCCCACTCATCCTTCTTCACAGCAGATCTTTGATGTCTCAAGGTTTTGCTCCTCTAGCTTGGCTACTTTCAAACCGGGTCCCGAGTTCTTCACGAAACACTTCCTTATCAAATCTTTACTGCAGTCCATCCTAAACTTCTTGATGTAATACTCCAGATCCTGGTGATGCACCAGCTATGTTAAAACTGCATCCTTCGCTAACAGATGCTCCTTCAGCCTTCTACCATCCAATTCTTCCATGCATCTGCATGCTTAACTCAGGACGGTGACAATAGCATAAACGGGCAATAACACCATGGTTAGCCATGTCTATGCCCATGTTACTGCCATGAGCTGTAACTCCATAATTGATCTCTCATGTCTTGGGTTTCCTGACAAAATTTTTGAGTTCTAACGCTCCATATTCCGGTCTTTCTCCGATACACCTTGATCTCGGGTATTGACAGCTTCCATAGTCTGCCAGGTTCCATACGGGTAGCCTTCCTAGGTCATACTAAATCTGGAAATTCTTCATATTCTCCTAGTCTTCGAAGTCTTTTTCCATCGTAGTTTCCATCATTATAATGCTCGATAAAATCATCTTCATTCCAAGGTGGTCTTTGTTGTCCGATATCTTGTCTCCTTGGAGTGGTCTCATCGGTCAAATCTTCGAGTGGTCAAAAGGGAAAATGGGTATGGTCTCACTAAAAGGGAATATTTGAATAAGCTCAGAAGAGAAGAGAGGTAAAAGATTCTTTTGAAAAGAAAGTTGTAGAGAAAAAATCTTTCCTATGGGCTTGCCGATTTCTAGGGTCACGTCCCTACGGTCAACATGTGCTCTGATACCATCTTGTAGCGACCCGACCGAATGGATCAAGTCTCTACGTGGCTTAAGTGCCATCCACGGATCGGTATCTTTGACACACCAAGACTCGAGGATTTATAACAGGTAAATCACATGTATAAAAGCGTAAATCTGATTACCTCAATCCAAATAAGCGGAAGTAACAAGGTTGTGGATTCCCATCAACACCAACGGCAAAGTTGAGTGTAGAAATCGTAACCCTAACGTATCACTTACTCGTCGTAAGATCCTGCAACATTAGACGTTGCAGCCACAAAGGGTCAGTACATTGAATGTACTGGCAAACTCACACTATAGAGCAATGATGAAATATGGCTATGACTACATGCATATTTGGCTGGTGGAAAAGCTCTATGGTTACAGTTTTGCGTAAAGCCAATTTTTCCCTACTGCAAAGGAATAAATTTTATTTAACTATCATGTGGTTGTTAAACATTGAGAATGGTTGACAGCATTCTCAATCCCAATTAAGTAACATCATTAAACCCAACAAAATTAATTAAAGTAACATGATGAGATTCACTTGATAATCCAAGTACTAGATACTCAAGATGTCCATAACCGGGGACACGGCTAACCATGATTAGTTTATACACTCTGCAGAGGTTTGTGCACTTCTCCCACAAGACTCGATCTCCTCCGTTTGATTTCCCACACTACATGGTGTTTGAGAAACGGATGACCGAGACATAGTCTTCGTAAGCGCTAGCACCTTACGAATGGGTAGACCGTGCCAACCTACAACCCCTACATCGGCTAGTCTACCACCGTAAGAGTTCATGCGACTTAATCAACTATGCTAGAGCCCATAGTAGCATGTGGCTGCACACGGAAGTTTCTAGCATGAATAATCTTATGATCCCTTTGAGCCTGGGTGGCGGTCCATAAAAAAACAGGCAAATCCTAGTCTACCCAGGTGCCTAGATAGGCAAATCCTGGAATGACCAGGTACCTCAATCCATCCAGATGTGTGTTTAAGTTGCCACCTTAGATAAACCATTTATTAAAAATCTCACATCTGTCATGGATATTCACTCAAACCCAATCCACGTCTCTGAGCATAGCATGGCATAACAAGCAAAGCGTAGAAGTAACTCCCAAGGGTTTGATAATAAAATAGGTAATAGGTACTACCTCAACTACTTCCCAAAACCCACAATTTAATTAGATCCTAATCATGCAATGTTTGAGGATTGATCTAATGCATAAAACCGGGTATGAAAAGTATATGATCAAAGTGTGAACTTGCTCGCAATGTTGATGAAGATGATTAGCACTCAAAATCTTGATAGTTCTACTCGTCACACTCCGGTCAATCTATCGTAAGCAAGCAATAGTAACCACACATAAGCAATCACTCAAAAGATCGAAAAGAGCGAAGAAAACAATTGAAAACATCAAAACCAAGAAAATAACTCTTGCAACATAAAACAATTTCTAACAGTACCAAAATTATGTGAATTTGGCCTTGTCAGAAAGTTTAGGTCAAGAGCTTCGATTTGCAAAAAGAATCAACTAAATCGGAGTTCTGAAACTCAAGTTATGATCAAGCGAAGTTCAAATTCAAACCTGATCTAATTCAAATTTTAAACTTTCAAAAACATGTTTGAGTTGGATTACTGGATAGAGGAGGTAAATAGCGAAGAAGTGGGCGTTGGTTTCATCTAATTTGGATGAACGAGTAAAAAGTTATGGCTATTTGAAAAATCAGGGCCAAGCTGTTTTACGAAAAAAAATAGCTACGACTAAGGTCTAATGTATAAATACGTAGACTAATTGATAATCTAATTATTCTATCGTATTAGTGTAAAAATAATAAACTATGGAAGTATAAGAAGAAGAAAAAACAAAGAAAGATACCTTTAAGACAGAGAAAAGACGCCCACTTAAGCACAGAGAGAAGAGACAATTTTCAGAAGTCGCGCCGGAGAGGAGAAATACATTTTTCTTAAATGAATCTAGTAAAACCAAAATATTGATTAAACCCGAATCAGATGATTTTTGGAAGCTCTATGGGTCTATATTTATAGGTGGAAAAGATGTTTAGGGGTCAAAAGCTAGGCAATGTGGGACTAAACATAGACGAAAATACGAAATAAAGATGGGAGGTGCGCCATGGGCCAAAAAGGCATTTAGGCGGTTCGGCCGGCCGCGCACACTGTAATTTTTTTTTGAGCAATAGAAAAGAAAAAGAAAAACTATGGAAAAAATGTGGGGAAGGAATATGGCCCGCTGGGCCTGGCCCATATATTATATAGAAAAAGAAAAGATGGTGAGCCCGCTGGTACTATGATGCGCTCGTCGCGACAGTTAGTTTCAAGTAGCGTGCAGTTTTTGTTATTTGTTTTTTTTAAACAGAAAGCGATAAACTGAAAAACGAAAATGAAACTAAAATTTTATATAGGCATATTATATATCAAACTTTTCAGAAAAAAATTTCCTACAAGCTGAACATTTTTATAGAGTCGAATAAAATACACACAAATTCAAATAAAGTAAAGAGTGCTTCTGCCCTAGTAAAGTCTAGTAAAAATCATTTTAAAAATACCAAAATTAATTCAAATTTATTTCTCTCCAATTTTCTGATGTAGGGAATCATGTTACCCTATGTTCCATATATTTTATTTTTGGAGAAAAATAATTTGAATAAAACTCAAATAACTCCAAATTGAAAATTAAATTCAAAATAACTTTGAATTTAATTCTTTGAAACTCCCAACTCATATTTCATATGTTTTGAAGAAGTCATTTTATCTTCGCTCGTGAAAATCATTGAGTTGCATAAAGTTCCTAGGTTGGAAATATTTTCCAAATGAAATTCAAATATTTTCAACACCTTGTCATTTAAATAAATGGAAGAAGTCATGTCATCTTCTCTCCGGGGTTTTGTGGTGAAAAGAATTTGAATTCACGGAGATCACGAATGCAAAATGAAAGTTTGGGAAAGTCCTTTTATTCCCTCTCATTTAACTTTCAAAAAGTTTCGAATTTCACTTAATTTCACACAATCAATCAAACAATCAATCAAATCTATCTATTTATTATAACATTCCAAAATTTAGAATTTTGGGATGTTACAAAAATTGTATTAAATTTTCAAGGTATTCTGGGAACTTATATTTGTGGGTCATTTTTTATTGCACGGGAAACTTAGAAAACAGGCAGGACATGGCATTTTATTTTATTTAACTAAGGAAACAGAAAACAAAAGGTAAGGACAGAAGGT
Organism: Aegilops bicornis; assembly: GCA_021605145.1. Lineage (NCBI taxonomy): Eukaryota > Viridiplantae > Streptophyta > Magnoliopsida > Poales > Poaceae > Aegilops > Aegilops bicornis. The sequence continues at coordinate 365,238,408 of CM038675.1, forward strand.
AGTGCTCACTAAATTCATCAACTTCATACCTCTCAAAAATGATTCATTAATAAGGTTGATCAAATCTTATTAACAACCACTTCCGATTAGCATCAAACCGAAGAACTTTCGTAAAACACTAAGTTACCTCAACAGTGATATGAATGTTCCCAACAATAAGTATTTCATATTTCTTTTTGGTAGTAGGTAAAGGTAGATGAAAACTTCCAATAGTGAGTGTTGCAGATTTTTCAATAACATTAATACCATAGAATTGCTTCTTCGGAAAGTGCACCGTATGCTCATTGCCATTGATATGAAAAGTGACCTTGCTTTTATTGCAATCAATAACAGCCCCTGCAGTATTCAAGAAGGGTCTACCAAGGACAATCGACATGTTGTTGTCCTCGGGCATCTCAAGTATAACAAAGTCAGTCAAGATAGTAACATTTGCAACAACAACGGGCACATCCTCACAAATACCGATAGGTATGGCCGTTGATTTGTCAGCCATTTGCAAAGATACTACTTTTTTAGGTGTGAGTTTATTCAAATCAAGTCTTTTATATAAAGAGAAAGGCATAACACTAACACCAGCTCCTAAATCACATAAAGCAGTTTTCACATAGTTTCTTTTGATGGAGCAAGGTATAGTTGGTATTCCCGGATCTCCAAGTTTTTCAGGTACTCCATCATTAAAAGAATAATTAGCAAGCATAGTGGAGATTTCAGCTTCCGATTTTTTTCTCTTATTGGTGATGATGTCTTTCATGTATTTTGCATAAGGAGGCATTTTCAAGATATCGGTCAAGCGAGTATGCAAAAAGACTGGCCTAAGCATTTCAGCAAAGTGTTCAAACTCTTCATCATCTTTCTTGTTAGTTGATTTAGGTGGAAAGGGCATAGGTTTTTGAACCCATGGTTCTCTTGCCTTACCATGTTTTCTAGCAACAAAGTCCCTTTTATCATATCTTTTATTCTTGGGTTGCGGGTTATCAAGATCAACAGCTGGTTCTATTTTAACATCATTATTTGGTTCTTTATTATTTGTTGGAGTGTCTTCATGAGCCTCATCATTATATTTTTCATTATCAGAAGGTGAGTGTTCACTACTAGATCGAGTTTTAGCATCAGAGATAGAGACTTCATTATCATTATCAGGAGGTTTTTCTACTTTAGGTTCACTAGAGGCATGCAAAGTCCTATCATTTTTCTTCTTATTTTTCTTTTTAGAAGGACTAGGTGCATCAGTGTTAACTCTTTGAGAGTCTTGTTCAATTCTTTTAGGGTATCCCTCAGGATAAAGTGGTTCCTGAGTCATTCTACCTCCTCTAGTCATTACTCTAACAACATGATCATTGATATTATTGTCCATTTCATCAAACAATTCTCTCTGAGATTTAGCAACTTGTTCTAATTGAGTCTGAACCATAGAGGCATGTTTTCCTACACCTCTAACATCATTGGTAATTCTAAATAACAAGTCACTCAAGCGAGCAATCATATTAGAATTGTATTTAAATTGTTTCATAACATTTGCATTGAAGTGATCTTGCTTTCTAATGTAGTTATCAAACTCATAAAGGCATTGACTAGGATGCTTATTATAAGGATTGTCCTTGTCATTGAATTTCATTAAGGAATTTACCTCTACCACCTTAGGTGGTGGTGGTGTATCAAGCCCATGTATTTCTTCAATAGGAGGTAAAATTTTGACATCCTCAGCTTTAATACCTTTTTCCTTCATAGATTTCTTTGCCTCTTGCATATCTTCAGGACTGAGATATAAGATACACCTCTTATTTGGAGTGGGTTTAAGTGGTTGTTCGGGAAGAGTCCAATCATCATAATTTTTCAAGATATTATTCAATAATTCCTCAGCTTGTCCAATAGTTCGTTCCTTGAAAACACAACCAGCACAACTATCTAGGAAGTCCCTAGAAGCATCGGTTAGTCCATTATAGAAGATATCAAGTATTTCATTTTTCTTAAGAGGATGATCAAGCAAAGCATTAAGCAATTGGAGAAGCCTCCCCCAAGTTTGTGGGAGACTCTCTTCTTCAAGTTGCACAAAGTTAAATATTTCCTGTAAGGCAGCTTGTTTCTTATGAGCAGGAATACATTTTTCAGAGAAGTAATAAATCATATCCTGGGGACTACGCACACAACCAGGAGCAATAGTATTATACCAAGTCTTAGCATCACCCTTTAATGAGAACATAAATAATTTGAGAATATAATAGTAACAAATTTTCTCATCATGAGCAAAAAGAGTGGTTATGCCGTTCAGCTTAGTAAGATGTGCCACAACAGTTTCAGTTTCATAACCATGGAAAGGATCAGATTCAACTAAAGTAATTAAGTCTGGATCGACAGAGAATTCATAATCCTTATCATCAACAAAGATAGATGAAGTAGAAAACTTAGGTCACATTTCATTTTAGCATTCAAAGATTTCTCTTTCAGTTTGCATAATAATTTCTTAAGATCATCCCTATCATTGCAAGCAAGAAAGTCTCTAGTTGTCTCCTCATCCATAACATAACCCTGAGGCACTTTAGGCAATTCATATCTAGGAGAACTAGGTCTAATAGGTGTTTCAAGGTTTTCAGTTTCAAGCTCTTCATCAGTTTCAACAATTTCATTAGTTTGAGCATTCTCAAAAGCTTTAGTCCTAGCAAGTTGTTGATCAAGAAATTCACCTAGTGGCACATTATCATCAAGCAAGGTACTAGCATCATTATGAGTATCATTCATAGCAGAAGTAGCATCAATGAGTTGCCACATATCAGCATTAATAGAATGTGGTGGTATTGCAAGTCTACTTATAATAGAAGGTGAATCAATGCAGAGATAGATGGCAGTTCCTTACCTCCCCTCGTCTTTGAGGGAAAAATCTTAGTCTTAGCATCCTTCAGATTCTTCATAGTGATAATTTGATAATAATCCCAAGTGACTCAACAAATAGATAACCCACAAGTATAGGGGATCGCAATAGTTTTCGAGGGTAGAGTATTCAACCCAAATTTATAGATTCGACACAAGGGGAGCCAAAGAATATTTGCAAGTATTAGCAGCTGAGTTGTCAATTCAACCACACCTGGAGATTAATTATCTGCAGTAAAGTGATCAGTAGCAAAGTAGTATGATAGTTTTGATAGTAGTAGCAATAGCGATAGTAACGGTAACAGTGATAGCAATAATTTTGTAGCAAGTGCAATAGCGACAGTAGCAGTAGTAACTTAGCAGAAACAATATAAGAGAAAATCATAGGCATTGGATCGGTGAATTTGTTGGGTGATATTCATCATATAATAGTCATAACCTAGGGCGATACGGCACTAGCTCCAGTTGATAAATATAATGTAGGCATGTATTCCATAAATAGTCATACATGCTTATGGAAAGAACTTGCATGACATCTTTTGTCCTATTCTCCCGTGGTAGCGGGGTCCAATTGGAAACTAAGGGATATTAAGGCCTCCTTTTAATAGAGAACCAGAACAAAGCATTAACACATAGTGAATACATGAACTCCTCAAACTACGGTCCTCACCGGAAAGTATCCCGACTTCTGTCACCCTGGGGTTTGCGGATCATAACACATAGTAGGTGACCATAACTTGCAAGATCGGATCTAGAACATAGATATAATGGTGATAACATAAACGGTTCAGATCTGAAATCATGGCACCCGGGCCAAAAGTGACAAGCATTAAGCATGGCAAAGTCATAGCAACATCAATCTCAGGACATAATGGATACTAGGGATCAATCCCTAACAAAACTAACTCGACTACATGATGAATCTCATCCAACTCCTCACCGACCAGCGAGCCTACGAAGAAATTACTCACTCCCAGTGGGGAGCATCATGGAATTGGCGATGGAGAAGGGTTGGTGATGATGAAGATCGAAGATCCCCCTCTCCGGAGCCCCAAACAGACTCCAGGTCTCGCCTCCCGATGAAGAACAGGAGGTGGCGGCGGCTCCGTCTCGTGAAAGACGATAATACTTTCTCCCTGATTTTTTTCTCCAAAAATATGATTTTATAGTATCAAGGGTGGAGTCTGCGAGGCCACCAGGTGGGGACAACCCACCTGGGCGCACCTGAGGGGGGGGGGCACACCCTGGTGGGTTGTGCCCACCCAGGTGCCCCCCTCCGATGGTTCTTGGCTCCAAAAATTATCTTTTATTGTATAAAAATTCCTCGCAAAGTTTCGTTCCAATCTGAGAACTTTTATTTCTGCACAAAAACAACACCATGGTAGTTCTGCTGAAAACAGCGTCAGTCCAGGTTAGGTTCATTCAAATCATGCAAATTAGAGTCCAAAACAAGAGGAAAAGCATTTGAAAAGTATATACATCAGAGACGTATCACGCCATCATCGCTCGGAACATGGACGGGTGCCAGTTAGCCTTCAACCGCCTACAAGAGGGTGAGGGAGGCAGAGCCCCCAGCCTGTCTTCATCTTATTGTCTGCAATCTCCTCTCCTCCTATCTATGTCGCCTCGTCACCTTGCCGGAGCGACCATGGCGCCAACGAGGAGGTTCTCTACCGAAGAGAAGGGCAAGGCCCCATGGGAGGAATAGGAGTTGTTCGCGCCGAAGAAAAGGAGCGGCCGTCCTCGCAAGGCCACCGTGGCGCCCGCAACCATCCTACCCTGGGGCGAGCGCGTCCCGCTGAGATTCCCGGCCGGCGCAGACATTCGTACCCAGGGTCCCCCCGTGGGAGCGGGCACGAGGGCCGCGGGGGACGAAGCCGAGGAGGGGGGCCAGTAGCGCCCGCACGACCACTCCGCTCGTAGGCCCATGCCGGCGGCACGGCCCGCAAGTTTGTGGTGTGGGCGATGATGCCACCACACACATGGATCTGGCTCCCGCCGTCCCTGGCGGAGGAACTGTTGACGAAGGGCCCCGTCGAACTGTGGCTATAGCATGACGACTGCTGCGGCCAAGCTTCACAGGTGGAGGTCGAGGCCACCCTCTCCGGCGACATATTCATGACTCGGGGATGGGGAGCGATTGCCCGCGCCTGTAACTCGGAGGGGAGGCACGCCCTCCACTTCATGTACGACAAGGTGTTGATGCTCTTCTTCAAGGTCTTCGAAGAGGACGACAGACACCTGGAGTGCTTCCCAAGAGGCGGCAACCGTGGCGATGACCCTCCTGCTGGCATCAGGGGCCGGCGAGGTAGCGAGGCCCTCGGCGGTGAACTTGGCCTTGGCCTTGTCCGTGACACCTCCAGCGGCGGTGGTACGTCCCCTGGAGGGAGCTCAAGTGACGACGACTACACAGAGCCGCCGCACTGTCGCGCCCGGGCCTAGGAGGAGGACGCGACCTCAGAGCCTGCGTCCCCTGAACAACGGCCCTGGTTGGTCTTTTCATTTGCTTTCTCCCTGCATAAAAAATCGTGAAGGGCCCCAAGGGGGCGTGTAGGAATCATGGCGCTCGTGCCTTTATTTTAGCGCTTTTGGCTCATGCTCTTGGTTATGCTGCGTTCCTCGTTTGGGCATTGGTCCCCTTTTTTGATCTCGCGGCAGCGTGTTGCTCTGCATCGGCGGGACCCAGTCCCTAGGTGGGCTTCAACCGTCACTGGTATGCCAAGTCGCGATGCCGTGTGCAAGGCTAGGAGGTGAGCGAACAAAGGTCCAGTAAGAGCCCCTGAGGCGCGATGCTCAGGGGGTCCCCCTTGGCGCTCAAGCGACTATCGAAAGATTGAATAAAAGGGGGGGTCCCTTGCCCGAGCGAGGTCGTGAAAGAATGAAACGTCAGCGGTAGAGCTCATGCTGGTGTGCGCAGAATAACTTAGCTTGGCGAGGTTGCATTTCGTGGTGATTCCTTCGCCGCGGGGCGAGCTTCCCTGGAGCTCCCGACCTCGTGCGTATTCTTTGTTCTGCAATGGATTACAATAAGCCCTCGCCAGAGGCGTGTGAGGAGACTGATGTCCATCATATTCCAGAGAGCGAATGAGCAAACGCTAGCGCCGACGGGCACACACCCTTTTCCCTGCGTCTCCCCGCAAGGCTGGCGATTCCCCTTTCTTTGCTCACAATAATGTTCTACGTCCTCAGGACCCGACCCTGGAGCGGGGCTCAGCCGCCGCTGGAATGCCAGGTCGTGATGCCGTGGTCAAGGCCAGGGGTGAGGGCTCAAGAGCCGGTAGGTTCTCCTGAGACGTGATGCTCAGGGGCCCCCTTTTAACTTGCAAGTAATTTGCGCAAAAAGAGGAATGGCCCGCCTTGCGGAGGCGCTCAGTAAAGGCCATATCCATCGTCACACGAAGTTAGGGCAGATTTTACTTATCCTTTTGCAAAATGCTGAAACTGGAGCGTCATAATCGCGAGGTTTCGTCTCCTGAAGCCCCTGCGGGTTAGCTAGTCACAAAACACAAGGGGCGACGCGCGCTTGCTGATCTGCTATTGGTCGTTCCATGAGAATTAGACGAAGGCACTAAGGACCTGGTGAGGTGATGTGCACGGGGACGGCCCACGAGCCAGAGCTCAGTCTATTAGATTTATCTGCGCTGCAGGGACGGACCCGAGCACGAGTGCCATGAAGGTAGCCCCTTAGCACGGGACATTCAAGAGGAGAGTTGCCAATGCGCGGGACCCATAGAGGTGACTCCGAAGGTAGTGCAGGGCCAAATGCAGGGTTAACAACCAAAGTAGCTCGGGAAAACATGATCGATCAAGAGTACACGAATTACAACGATAAAAGCAGGGAAAGCGGTCCCTGACAGCTTGAGGATAATGCAGCCCGGGGTGCGCCCTCAACTGAATAAACCAGAAGTTCACCTGGCACCAGTGTTGGAGAAACATCAGGGCAGCTGAAGGTACGTGCCGTGGAGATCGCTCCTCATGAGCCGTGCGGCTTCAGAGGTCTGGGAAGCTCGTGAGGGTTCGGGACCTCCTCTGACATGACCGCCTGGCGTCTGGCCTCGTGAGCCGCCATTGCACTCTGCGCTAAGCGCTGGTACGAGGCGGCCACATTCGGCAGGCCAAATGGCATGCGAATGTAGCTGCAGGGATAGCCCCCACTCCGGCTGACACGTGATGGCCAGAAGATGTCATGCAAAGCGGCCCTGTTGAGGCCCAGGATGTTGACGCAGATGCGTAGCTCGCCGCCCATGTCAGGGGCCGCAGCTGCACCGGAAGGCCGTGCGGGGCGACGCTCGGCACACAAGGCCCTCGCCTCCTGAAGCTCCTGGATCGCCTTGGTGATGAACTCTCACGCACCTGGCGCCTCGCGTCATGCGCCTTGCTCGCGGGGGCGCGTATCGAAGCATGCCCCCAAGTGGTGCCCAAGAACCTCCCTCGTCACACCGGTCAGGTCGGAGGCTCTCCAGACGGGAGACCCCGAGCCCGTCCTGAGGGAAGCGTCGGGCATGCTTTCCTATGCGAGAGGAAGGGGCACCCCAGCAGTGGGCGCAGAACCTGAGGCGCCACCAGCAGGTGCCCCAGCCCCTTGACGACTCTTGGGGAGGAGCTGCTTGTTCTTCCTGGAGGTGGTCTCGGGAGGCAGGACTGCACCCTCATTGTCTGGGGCTGTCAGCCGCCGCGACTTGGTGGGCGCGCTCGAGAGAGCACACCGCATCCTTCTCATCGTAGGCGACCGTGATGATGCCGCCACTCCCCGGCATCTTGAGGACATTGTAGCCATGGTGTGTTGCCGACATGAACTTGGCGAGGGTCGGATACCCCAGGATGGCGTTGTACAGGTGGCTGATGTGGGCGACGTCAAAGTCGATGAGCTTAGTGTGGTAGTTGTCGCGCTTACTGAAGGTGACTGGGAGGTGCACCTGCCCCAAGGGGATGGTGGAGCCGTCGGTCATCCCTGAGAAAGGCTTGGTTGCAGGAGCTGATCATAAGGTACTTGGAGCATCTCGAACGTCTCGACAGAGAGGACATTGAGCCCCGTGCCACCATCAATGAGGGTCTTGGTGATAAGGATGTTGCTGATGGTGGGCGTGCAGAGCATGGGAAGCGCACCTCCGGCAGCCGAACATTTGAGGTGATCCTTGGAGTCGAAGGTGATAGCATACTGTGACCACTTGAGGGGATGTGCGGCCTCGAGCCTCAGGAGGGCCGTGTTCACCTGACATGCGAACTGCTTGAAGATGTGATGTGAGGTTGGGGCTTGCGCACCACCGAGGATGCAAGCGATAGCACGAGGTTCTTGGAAGCCCCCAGCCCCGTCGTCCTGCCGGTTGTCGTCATTCCTTCTTGGTGACGGCGGCAGCGGAGGGAGGCCAGCATTGCCCTGAGGACGGATCTCATGAGGCTGATCATGCCAGGGCCCATCGCGAGCCTCGTCGTGCCAGAGGTCCTCGCGAGGCTAGTCGCGCCAGTCCTGACGAGGGTCGCGATTGTCCCCGCGGCCTCCACTGCGACCTCCTCCACGGCCGTAGCCGCAGTCACCACACTCGGGGCAGCGACCGAGGCACCCCTCACGAAGGGCCCTGAGCTCCTGGCAGTCGTTGGTGTTGTGGCTGTGGATGTTGGGGAAGATGCAGAACGGGCGGTTGCCCCGGGGAGGTTCGTCGTGGTCGCGAACACGCTTCATCTCAGGCTCAGCCGCAAGCACTGCAGAGCCCTTGCGCTTTGCCTCTTTGGCCTTGGCCTTCTTGTCTTTAGGATCGGCCTTCGAGAGCTCTAGGAGGGAGAGGTGGCCTTCCTCGGCCCTTGCGCACTTGTTCGCCATGTTGAACATCTCCAGGGCCTCCAGGGCCGAGCACAAGTCCTCGTGGATGGCGAGCTCCTCCTTCATCTTGACGCCCCGGACACCGTCAAAGAACGTTGAGATGATGGCCTCGTCTGTCACCTTCGGGATCTTGAGGCGGACGTTCATGAAGTGATGTATGTACTTGTGCAAGGTCTCACCCGTCTGCTGCTTTACGCGCCGCAGGTCGCCCATCGCGGGAGCACGGTTGCTGGTGCCTTGGAAGTTGGGAGGAAGCGCTCACGGAGCTCCTCCCAGGAGGAGATCGACCCCTCCGGGAGGTTGAGGAGCCAAGAGCGCGCGCCGTCCTTGCGGGCCATGGGGGACCGGTTTGCCCTGACCTTCCCGTCACCATTTGCCGCTTCGATGCTCAGCATGTAGAGCTGGAGGAACTCTGTGGGGTCGGGGGTGCCGTCATAGCATGGAGGCAGATCCGGCTTGAACTTGCCGGGCCAGACGACCCGGCGCAGCTCCAGGGTGAAGGAGCGCCAACCTGCCGCACTCATGACGGTAGCCCACACGGGTGAGCTCGATCCTGACGCCCACGCGCTGCAACCTCCGATGGCGCACGGTCCTGGTGCTAGCGCTGTGGTGCTGGGAGCGCACGCGCATCAGCCTGCGGCCGCTGGACCACCTGGCAGCTTGCTTCATCGCGTGCCAGCGCTCTGCGCGGCGGGTTGCGCTGGGGTGCATCACGCCTGGGCTCCGGGTCCGCGTCGCACTGAGGAAGGGCGCCGTGGGCCACGTCACCCACCTGGGACGATGGGGAAAGGAGCGAGCGGGATGGTGCAGGGCCTCGCCGGTGGCATTGATGAGCTCGGCGATGCGGCCCAGCCAGTCATCATAGAGGCTGTTGGCGGGACGATAGCGCAGGAGCTCGTGTGCCATGAGCAGCGCAGCCTGCGTGTTCGCCGGCCCTCGGCGAGCATGGGAGTATGACGCCGCGGCAGGAGTAGGTGACGGAGTGGCGGTATGGCTGTCGCGCCGCACAGAGGGTGGCAACGACGAATCCTGCTACTCGTGAGCAGCGGGGTTGGTGGCAGCGTTGGCCGCATGGGAGGTAGAGCGGCGAGGAGCGCCGTTGCCCGCGGGTGCCGTCTGGGCGACACGAGCGGCCCGGCGCTCGGTGCAGACACGGCGTGCGTGCTACCTCTTGAGCACTGCGTTGGATTTCCTTGAAGAGGAAAGGGTGATGCAGCAGAGTAGAGTAAGTATTTCCCTCAGTTTTTGAGAACCAAGGTATCAATCTAGTAGGAGGCTACGCGCAAGTCCCTCGTACCTACACAAAACAAATAGCTCCACGCAACCAACGCGATTAGGGGTGGCCAATCCCTTCACAGTCACTTATGAGAGTGAGATCTGATAGAGATGATAGATAATATTTTTGGTATTTTTGGTATAAAGATGCAAAGTAAAATAAAAGCAAAGTAAAAAGCAAAAAGCAATAATAAAGTGTTGGGAGATTAATATGATTAAGATAGACCCGGGGGTCATAGATTTCACTACTGGCTTCTCTCAAGAGCATAAGTATTTTACGGTGGGTGAACAAATTACTGTTGAGCAATTGACAGAATTGAGCATAGTTATGAGAATATCTAGGTACGATCATGTATATAGGTATCACGTCCAAGACAAGTAGACCGACTCCCACCTGCATCTACTACTATTACTCCACTCATCGACCGCTATCCAACATGCATCTAGAGTATTAAGTTCAAGAAAACAGAGTAACACCTTAAGAAAGATGACATGATGTAGAGGGATAAATTCATGCAATATGATAAAAACCCCATCTTGTTATCCTCAATGGCAACAATACAATACGTGCCTTGCTGCCCCTACTATCACTGGGAAAGGACACCACAAGATTGAACCCAAAGCTAAGAACTTCTCCAATTGAAAGAAAAACCAATCTAGTAGGCCAAACCAAACTGATAATTCGAAGAGACTTGCAAAGATAACCAATCATACATAAAAGAATTCAGAAAAGATTCAAATATTGTTCATAGATAATCTTGATCATAAACCCACAATTCATCGGTCTCAACAAACACACCGCAAAAAAGAAGATTACATCGAATAGATCTCCACGAGAGAGGGGAGAACATAGTATTGAGATCCAAAAAGAGAAGAAGCCATCTAGCTACTAACTATGGACCTGAAGGTGCGAGGTAAACTACTCACACTTCATCGGAGGGGCTATGATGTTGATGTAGAAGCCCTCCATGGTGGATTCCCCTTCCGTCGAGACTCGGAACAGGCCCCAAGATGGGATCTCGTGGATCTGAAAGTTGCAGCGGTGGAATTAGGTTTTGGCTCCGTGTCGATCGTTTGAAGTGCGTGAGGTATATATCGGAGGAAGGAGTACGTCGGTGGAGCAACGGGGGGCCCACGAGGCAGGGGGCGCGCCACCCACCCTCGTGGCCACCTCCTTTCTTTCTTGACGTGGGGTCCAAGTCTCCTGGATCATATTCGGTGAGAAAATCACGTTCCCGAAGGTTTCATTCCGTTTGATATTATGTTTCTTCGAAACACTGAAATAGGCAAAAAATAGCAATTCTGGGCTGGGCCTCCGGTTAATAGGTTAGTCCCAAAAGTAATATAAAAGTGGAAAATAAAGCCCAATATGTTCCAAAATAGTAGATAATATAGCATGGAGCAATCAAAAATTATAGATACGTTGGAGACGTATCAGGCATCCCCAAGCTTAATTCCTGCGCGTCCTCGAGTAGGTAAATGATAAAGAAAAGAATTTTTGATGCGGAGTGCTACTCGGCATAATTTCAATGTAATTCTTCTTAATTGTGGTACGAATACTCAGATCCGAAAGATTCAAGACAAAAGTTCATATTGACATAAAAATAATAATACTTCAAGCATACTAACTAAGCAATTATGTCTTCTCAAAATAACATGGCCAAAGAAAGTTATCCCTACAAAATCACATAGTCTGGCTATGCTCTATCTTCACCATACAAAGTATTTAAATCATGCACAACCCCGATGACGAGCCAAGCAATTGTTTCATACTTTTGACATTTTCGAAACTTTTCCAATCTTCACACAGTACATGAGCGTGAGCCATGGATATAGCACTATATGTGGAATAGAATGGTGGTTGTGGAGAAGACAAAAAGGAGAAGATAGTCTCACATCAACTAGGCGTATCAACGGGTTATGGAGATGCCCATCAATAGATATCAATGTGAGTGAGTAGGGATTGCCATGCAACGGATGCACTAGAGCTATAAGTATATGAAAGCTCAACAAAAGAAACTAAGTGGGTGTGCATCCAACTCGCTTGCTCCACGAAGACCTAGGGCATTTTGAGGAAGCCCATCATTGGAATATACAAGCCAAGTTCTATAATGAAAAATTCCCACTAGTATATGAAAGTGACGAAATGAGAGACTCTCTAACATGAAGATCATGGTGCTACTTTGAAGCACAATTGTGGTAAAAGGATAGTAACATTGTCCCTTCTCTCTTTTTCTCTCACTTTTTTATTTGGGCCTTTTCTCCTTTTTTATGGCCTCTTATTTTTCGTCCGGAGTCTCATCCCGACTTGTGGGGGAATCATAGTCTCCATCATCCTTTCCTCACTTGGGATAATGCTCTAAAAATGATGATCATCACACTTTTATTTTTCTTACAACTCAACAATTACAACTCGATACATAGAACAAAATATGACTCTATATGAATGCCTCCGTGATGTACGGGATATGCAATGAATCAAGAGTGACATGTATGAAAGAATTATGAACGGTGGCTTTGCCACAAATACTATGTCAACTACATGATCATGCTAGCAATATGACAATGATGGAGAGTGTCATAATAAACGGAACGGTGGAAAGTTGCATGGCAATATATCTCGGAATGGCTATGGAAATGCCATGATAGGTAGGTTTGGTGGCTGTTTTGAGGAAGATATATGGTGCGTGTATGATACCGACGAAAAGTGTGCGGTATTTAGAGAGGCTAGCAATGGTGGAAGGATGAGAAAAGTGCATATAATCCATGGACCCAACATTAGTCATGAAGAACTCATATACTTATTGCAAAAATCTAGAAGTTATCAAAGCAAAGTATTACGCGCATGCTCCTAGGGGGATAGATTGGTAGGAAAAGACCATCGCTCGTCCCCGACCGCCACTCATAAGGAAGACAATCAATAAATAAATCATGCTCCGACTTCATCACATAACGGTTCACCATACGTGCATGCTACGGGAATCACAAACTTTAACACAAGTATTTCTCAAATTCACAATTACTCAACTAGCATGACTCTAATATCACCATCTTCATATCTCAAAACAATTATCAAGCATCAAACTTTTCTTAGTATTCAACGCATTCAAAAGAAAGTTTTACAAATCTTGAATACCAAGCATATTATTATTTTTAAGCAAATTACCATGCTATTTAAGACTCTAAAAATAATCTAAGTGAAGCATGAGAGATCAATAGTTTCTATAAAACAAATCCACCACCATGCTCTAAAATATATAAGTGAAGCACTAGAGCAAAACTATATAGCTCAAAAGATATAACTGAAGCACATAGAGTATTCTAACAAATTCCAATTCATGGATGGCTCTCTCAAAAGGTGTGTACATCAAGGATGCTTGTGGTAAACTAAAAAGCAAAGACTCAAATCATACAAGACGCTCCAAGCAAAACACATATCATGTGGTGAATAAAAATATAACTCCAAGTAAAGTTACCTATGGAAGTAGATGAAAGAGGGGATGCCTTCTGGGGCATCCCCAAGCTTTGACTTTTTGGTGTCCTTAGATTATCTTGGGGGTGCCATGGGCATCCCCAAGCTTAGGTCGTGCCACTCCTTGTTCCATAATCCATCAAAAGGTTTCACCCAAAACTTGAAAACTTCACAACACAAAACTCAACAGAAATCTCGTGAGCTCCGTTAGCGAAAGAAAACAAAAGACCACTTCAAGATACTGTAATGAACTCATTCTTTATTTATATTCGTGTTAAACCTACTGTATTCCAACTTCTCTATGGTTTATAAACTATTTTACTAGCCATAGATTCATCAAAATAAGCAAACAACACACGAAGAACAGAATCTGTCAAAAACAGAACAGTCTGCAGTAATCTGTTACTAACGCAAACTTATGGAACTCCAAAAATTCATCAAAAATAGGACGACCTAGGAAATTTGTTTATTGATCAGAAGCAATTGGAATCACTATTTTATCACGTTCTAGTGATTTTTGACAATTATTTTCGTGAACCGAAAGATTCTGGAAATTACAGCAAGATCAAATAACTATCATCCATGAAGATCCTATAGGTTTAACTTGGCACAAACACTAATTAAAACATAAAACCACATCTAAACAGAAGGTAGATGGATTATTTATTCCTAAACAGAAGCAAAAGCAAAAAAACTGAAAATAAAATTAGGTTGCCTCCCAGCAAGCGCTATCGTTTAACGCCCCTAGCTAGGCATAAAAGCAAGGATAGATCTAGGTATTGCCATCTTTGGTAGGCAATCCATAAGTGGCTCTCATAATAGATTCATATGGTAATTTTATTTTCTTTCTAGGGAAGTGTTCCATGCCTTTGTTTAATGGAAATTGAAATCTAATATTCCCTTCCTTCATATCAATAATTGCACCAATCGTTCTGAGGAAAGGTCTACCAAGAATAATAGGACAAGAAGGATTACAATCTATATCAAGAACGATAAAATCTACGGGCACATAATTCCTATTTGCAACAATAAGAACATCATTAATTCTTCCCATAGGTTTCTTAATAGTGGAATCCGCAAGGTGCAAGTATAGAGAGCAATCGTCAAAATCGCGGAAATCTAGCAAATCACACAAAGTTTTGAGAATAGTGGAAACACTAGCACCCAAATCACATAAAGCATAAAATTCATGATCCTTAATCTTAATTTTAATAGTTGGTTCCCGCTCATCATAAAGTTTTCTAGGGATAGAAACTTCCAACTCAAGTTTTTCTTCATAAGATTGCATCAAGGCATCAACGATATGTTTAGTAAACGCTTTATTTTGACTATAAGCATGGGGAGAATTTAGCACGGATTGTAACAAGGAAATACAATCAACTAAAGAGCAACTTTCATAATTAAATTCCTTGAAATCCAAAATAGTGGGTTTAGCAACATCTAGGATTTTGCTTTCTTCAATCCCACTTTTATCAATATTAGCATCATAATCTAAAAACTCAGAATTTTCGGAACGCCGTCTAGGTAAAGGTGGATCATATTCAGTCCCATCATTATCAAGATTCATATTGCAAAACAAAGATTTAATAGGGGACACATCAATAACTTTTAGATCTTCATCTTTATTTTCATGGAAATCGGAAGAACACGCTTTAATAAAGGCATCTTTTGTAGCACGCTTCCTAGCGGTTCTTTCCTTGCACTCATCAATGGAAATTCTCATGGCTTTGAGAGACTCATTGATATCATGCTTAGGAGGAATAGATCTGAGCTTTAAAGAATCAACATCAAGAGAAATTGTATCAACGTTCCTAGCCAATTCATCAACTTTAAGCAATTTCTCTTCAAGCAAAGCATTAAAATTCTTTTGTGAAATCATAAACTCTTTAACACTAGTCTCAAATTCAGAGGGCATATTATTAAAATTTCCATAAGAGTTGTTGTAGGAATTTCCATAATTATTATAAGGATTACTAGGATAAGGCCTAGGATTAAAGTTCCCTCTATATGCGTTGTTACCAAAATTATTCCTCACATGTACTTTTTTATTAGTAGATCTTTCAGTGTGCCATTGAGAATAATTAACCATAATATTATCTAGGAGTTTAGTAGCATCTCCTAAAGTGATTTCCATAAAAGTGCCTCCCGGGGCCGAATATAAAAGATTTCTAGAAGCAAAATTCAATCCGGCATAAATTTTTTGTATAATCATCCACAAATTCAAACCATGAGTAGGGCAATTACGTATCATTAATTTCATTCTCTCCCAAGCTTGTGCAACATGTTCATGATCAAGTTTCTTAAAATTCATAATATCATTTTGAAGAGAGATGATCTTAGCGGGAGGAAAGTACTTAGAGATAAATGCATCTTTGCACTTGTTCCAAGAATCAATACTATTTTTAGGCAAAGACGAAAACCAAGCTTTAGCACGATCTCTAAGCAAAAAAGGAAATAGATTCAATTTAACAATATCATTATCAACATCTTTCTTCTTTTGCATATCACATAAATCAACGAAGCTATTTAGATGAGTAGCGGCAAATTCACTAGGAAGGCCGGCGAATTGATCTTTCATAACAAGATTCAACAAAGCAGTATTGATTTCACAAGATTCAGTATTAGTAAGAGCAGCAATCAGAGTGCTAAGGAAATCATTATTGTTGGTATTGGTAAAGTCACACAATTTGGTATTATCTTGAGCCATCATGGTGAGCAAGCAATCCAACACATGAGCAAACAAAAAGCAAGCGAGAAAAAAGGCAAGCGGAAAAGAGAGGGCGAATAAAACAGCAAGGGTGAAGTGGGGGAGAGGAAAACGAGAGGCAAATGGCAAATAATGTCATGCGAGAGATAAGGAATTGTGATGGGTACTTGGTGTGTTGACTTTTGCGAAGACCTCCCCGGCAACGGCGGCAGAAATCTTCCTGCTACCTCTTGAGCACTGCGTCGGATTTCCTTGAAGAGGAAAGGGTGATGTAGCAGAGTAGAGTAAGTATTTCCCTCAGTTTTGAGAACCAAGGTATCAATCCGAAGAGGAGGCTACGCGCAAGTCCCTCGTACCTACACAAAACAAATAGCTCCACGCAACCAACGCGATTAGGGGTTGTCAATCCCTTCACGGTCACTTACGAGAGTGAGATCTGATAAAGATGATAGATAATATTTTTGGTATTTTTGGTATAAAGATGCAAAGTAAAATAAAAGCAAAGTAAAAAAGCAAAGAGCAATAATAAAGTGTTGGGAGATTAATATGATTAAGATAGACCCGGGGGCCATAGATTTCACTAGTGGCTTCTCTCAAGAGCATAAGTATTTTACGGTGGGTGAACAAATTACCGTTGAGCAATTGACAGAATTGAGCATAGTTATGAGAATATCTAGGTATAATGATGTATATAGGCATCACGTCCAAGACAAGTAGACCGACTCCTGCCTGCATCTACTACTATTACTCCACTCATCGACCGCTATCCAAAGATGCATCTAGAGTATTAAGTTCAAGAAAACAGAGTAACGCCTTAAGCAAGATGACATGATGTAGAGGGATAAATTCATGCAATATGATAAAAACTCCATCTTGTTATCCTCGATGGCAACAATACAATATGTGCCTTGCTGCCCCATCATTCTTTGGAAAGGACACCGCAAGATTGAACCCAAAGCTAAGCACTTCTCCCATTGCAAGAAAAACCAATCTAGTAGGCCAAACCAAACTGATAATTCGAAGAGACTCGCAAAGATAACCAATCATACATAAAAGAATTCAGAAAAGATTCAAATATTGTTCATAGATAATCTTGATCATAAACCCACAATTCATCGATCTCAACAAACACACCGCAAAAAGAAGATTACATCGAATAGATCTCCACGAGAGAGGGGAGAACATTGTATTGAGATCCAAAAGAGAGAAGAAGCCATCTAGCTACTAACTATGGACCCGAAGGTCTGTGGTAAACTTCTCACACTTCATCGGTGGGGCTATGATGTTGATGTAGAAGCCCTCCATGGTGGATTCCCTTCCGCGGAGCTCGAGCAGGCCCCAAGATGGGATCTCGTGGATACATAAAGTTGCGCGGTGGAATCAGGTTTTGGCTCCGTGTCGATCGTTTGGGGAATGCGTAGGTATATATAGGAGGAAGGAGTATGTCGGTGGAGCAACGGGGGGCCCACGAGGCAGGGGGCGCGCCCTAGGGGGTGGGCGCGCCCCCCACCCTCGTGGCCACCTCCTTTCTTTCTTGACGTGGGGTCCAAGTCTCCTGGATCATATTCGGTGAGAAAATCACGTTCCCGAAGGTTTCATTCCGTTTGGACTCCGTTTGATATTCCGTTTCTTCGAAACACTGAAATAGGCAAAAAATAGCAATTCTGGGCTGGGCCTCCGGTTAATAGGTTAGTCTCAAAAGTAATATAAAAGTGGAAAATAAAGCCCAATATGGTCCAAAACAGTAGATAATATAGCATGGAGCAGTCAAAAATTATAGATACGTTGGAGACGTATCAGTGCGTCGGCCATGGGAGTGGCGGAATGGAAGTGGAGCGGGGGTGGAAGAAGGACTTCGACACACCCCTACCTGGCGCGCCAAATTTCGGATTTAGGGCTTCGCAGGCCCAAGAAGGTTTGAACTCTGGGGCATGTGCGAAGATCTCAAGCTCATCGCCCAACAGCCTAGCCTCACCGGATATGCGCTCAAGCGGGGAAGAAGACGAACACGGCAGTTTACCCAGGTTCGGGCTACCTTGCAGTGTAAAACCCTACTCATGCTTTGTGGTGGATTGGCCTCACGAGGAGGTTCGAGGATGAACTAGTACATTGGGTGAGCTGCCTCGTGAGGGCTCTGGGGGTGTGAATGAGTCACCCCTACTATGATGGTGGCTAGCCTATATTTATAGTGGCCTCTGTCCTCTTTCCTGGAAACTTAGGCGTGAAGGGATACCACAAGTGCCAATTTGAAAGGGGACAACAGGTACATCCTATCATGACAAAAGGTGGTCTTCTCCTGCAAAGCTTCCGGTCGTGACGCAGCAGTGGGCTCGGCGATGACATCCGTCCTGGCGAGCTCGTGATCTCGGTCTTGTAGGACCAGAATGGAAACCTTTGGTAGATTCCTTGGGAACCCATGCCTGTCCTTGCCTCCTTAGCACCAAAGAGGAAATTGCCTCCTCTGCGCAAGATGGTGCCCGCATAGCCTTGGTCGTCATGGCTCACGTCACCGCAACCTCGTGAGCCAGGGCACTTGCATAGCAATCTCCGCTCCTCGGGAGGCAGCATGGGAAGGCTGTTCCCTTGGGAGGTCTTGGCGAAGTACGCCTCGTGAGTCCAGGGGGCCCTCGCGAGGGTCTTGCCTTGGTAGTCTTGTAGATGAGTCATACCAGGCCATCGAGGGAGCCACGCCGCGGGCCGCAGGCAGACAAGTCTAGGTACCCTGGTTCCCAGAACACCGACAATTCTGAGGAAGGTTATATGGTAGGTTTAATGTATCGGCGAAAGTTGCTCGGTACTAGAGAGGCTAGGAATGGTCGAAGGGTGAGAGTGCGTATAGTGCATGGACTCAACATTAGTCATAAAGAACTCACATACTTATTGCAAAAATTTATTATCCATAGAAACAAAGTACTACATGCATGCTCCTAGGGGGATAGATTGGTAGGAAAAGACCATCGCTCGTCCCCGACCGCCACTCATAAGGAAGACAATCAAAAATAAATCATGCTCCGACTTCATCACATAACGATTCACCATACGTGCATGCTATGGGAATCACAAACTTTAACACAAGTATTTCTACCAATCCATAATTACTCACTATCATGACTCTAATATCACCATCTTTATATCTCAAAACAAACGCAAGGAATCAAACTTCTCATCTATTCAATGCTCTTTATATGAAAGTTTTTATTATATCCCTCTTGGATGCCCATCATATTAGGACTAAATTCATAACCTAAGCAAATTACCATGCTGTTTAAGACTCTCAAAATAATATAAGTGAAGCACGAGAGTTCAACAATTTCTATAAAATAAAGCCACTGCCGTGCTCAAAAAAATATAAGCGAAGCACTAGAGCAAACTGCCTAGCTCAAAAGATATAAGTGAAGCACTAGAGCAAACTGCCTAGCTCAAAAGATATAAGTGAAGCACATAGAGTATTTTAATAAATTCACGATTAACGCATGTCCCTCTCAAAAGGTGTGTACATCAAGGATGATTGTGGCAAACTAAAAAGCTAAGACTCATATCATACAATACGCTCCAAGCAAAACACATATCAGGTGGTGAATAAAAATATAGCCTCAAGTAAATTTAGCGATGGATTGAAGACAAAAGAGGGGATGCCATCCGGGGCATCCCCAAGCTTAGATGCTTGGTTGTACTTGAATATTACCTTGGGGTGCCTTGGGCATCCCCAAGCTTAGGCTCTTGCCACTCCTTATTCTGTTGTCCATCAAATCTTTACCCAAAACTTGAAAACTTCACAACACAAAACTCAACAGAAAACTCGTGAGATCCGTTAGTATAATAACATAAATCATCACTTCAGGTACTGTTGTGAACTCATTCTAAATTTATATTGGTGTAATGTCTAGTATATTCCAACTTCTCCATGGCTCATACCCCCAGATAGTACCCATAGATTCATCAAAATAAGCAAACAACACAAAGAAAACAAAATCTGCCAAAAACAGAATAGTCTGTAGTTATCTGGAAATATCGTATACTTCTATAACTCCAAATAAAAATTAGGAAAATGGAGGAACTTCATATATCAATCTTGTGTAAAAAAAATCAGGATTTTACCATGTTCCAGTAGCTCAGATCAATTCTGTTACTGGGCGCAAAAGTTTCTACTTTTCAGCAAGATCAAATCAACGATATACCGAAGTATTCCAAAGGTCTTACTGGCTGAAACACTAATTAAAACACCAAAACACAGTTACTACAGAAGTAATAATGTGTATTTTCATAAAAATTGAAAATAAAAATATTGGGTTGTCTCCCAACAAGCGCTTTTCTTTAAAGCCTTCTAGCTAGGCGTTGATAATTTTAATGATGCTCACATGAAAGATAGCAATTGAAACACGAAGAGAGCATCATGTAGCATGTGAAAAACAAGTTTAAGTCTAACATACTTCCTATGAATAGGCATTTTATAAGCAAACAAATTATCAAGACAAGTTAAAACTAACATATGCAAGGAAGAAGAAAGAAACAATAGCAATCTCAACATAACAAGAGGTAATTTAGTAACGTGAAAATTCCTACAACCATATTTTCCTCTCTCATAATAATTACATGTAGGATCATAATCAAATTCAACAATATAGCTATTACATAACATATTCTCTACATGATCCACATGCATGCAAAGTTGACACTCTTCCAACATAGTGGGATTATCATCAAATAAAGTCATGACCTCTCCAAGCCCACTTTTATAAAAAAAAATCATAAGATTGATCATTCTCCAAAGTAGTGGGATCATTATTACCTAGAGTTGACACTCTTCCAAACCCACTTTCAATATTATCGCAAACATATTCATCATGAGGCTTAAATAAATTTTCAAGATCATAAGAAACATTATCACCCCCAATCATGATCATTGCAATAAGTAGTGGACATAGCGAAATTAGCATCCCCAAGCTTAGGGTTTTCCATATTTTAGCACAATTGACATTCATATAATTTATAATAACATCATTGTAATCATGCTTTTGATTCAAGGAACTATCTAGTATGGGTGCAATAGCAATAATTTCATGTTTAACATAAGGAACTATAGCAAATTCATCGCCATAGGTATAAATAATATTGGCATCATGGCCATAAGAATAGCAAGCATCACATTCATTAAGAGGGGATATTTCAATCAAATCAACGGAATCATAATTATCTATAGATTCATGCATATCATTATTTTCTTCCAAAGCAGCGGACATTCTCTAAATAAATTCCTTAACATAGGCATTATGTGCATAGTTTTCATAGCAATATTTAAGTATGTCAAAATTTTCAGATTTGTAGAGGGTAATATCATAGTTTCCAATCAAAGAAGCAACTTCATAAGCACCCTTAAAAGCAACAAATTCTTCAATTTGTTTGATATCATAGTAACTATAAACACCTTTGGCATAAGAAGATAGGATTTCATTTAAACTCACATAAGTAGGGAAGGTGTTTTTTAGGGTTTTCCGAGCAACAAGTAAAATCATAAATTTCACATAGATTCCAAGCATAGCATAGCAAACAATTTATTTGATTCCCTAAGAGTCCCCCTTTTTGAGAGGAACGGTTACGCACAAAATGAGCATGCTCATCTAATGATTTTCCCTCAACTAAACTAGTCGGGTTTTCAGCACGAGCACATATGGATCAAATATGATCCAAATAGAAAACTTTAAGTGGATCCAGAAACCTTTTGCTTTTAATTTCCAATAAACACACAATTATACCAAGCAAAGGAGCAAACAAACGAAGTAAGACATAAGGGCAAACGAAAAGACGAACGAAAGAAGGCGAATAAAAAGGTAAATATTTTTGTGATTTTCTGAAAACATTTTAGAAGTGGGGGAGAGGAAAACGAGAGGCAAATGGTAAATAATGTCATGCAAGAGATGAGAGTTTATGATGGGTACTTGGTAGGCTTGATATAGAACCTCACCGGCAACGGCAACAGAAATTCTTCCTGCTACTTCTTGAGCTTGCATTGATTTTTTCCTTGAAGAGGAAAGGGTGATGCAGCAAAGTAGAGATACATATTTCCCTCAGTTAAGAACCAAGGTATCAATCCAGTAGGAGGCACAAGCAAGTGTCCAATCTATGCACCTGCACAAACTAACAAACACTTGCACCCAACGCGAAAAAGGGGTTGTCAATCCCTTCACGGTCTCGGACAAGAGTGAGATCTAATAGAGATAGTATAAAAGATAAATAAAAGGGAAAACTAAAGTAAATATAAATAAAGTGTAGGTATTTTTGGGTTTTTTGGTTTGTAGATCTGAAATATATGATGGAAAATAGACCCGGGGGCCATATGTTTCACTAGAGGCTTCTCTCTTGAAGATAGCGTACGGTGGGTAAACAAATTACTATCAAGCAATTGATAGAAAAGCGCATAGTTATGACGATATCTAAGGCAATGATCATGAATATAGGCATCACGTCTGTGTCAAGTAGACCGAAACAATTCTGCATCTACTACTATTAATCCACACATCGACCGCTATCCAGCATGCATCTAGAGTATTAAGTTCATAAGAACGGAGTAACACCTTAAGTAAGATGACATGATGTAGAGGAATAAACTCAAGCAATATGATATAAACCCCATCTTTTTATCCTTGATGGCAACAATACAATACATGCCTCGCTACCCCTACTATGTCACTGGGTGAGGACACCGCAAGATTGAACCCAAAATTAAACACCTCTCCCATTGGAAGAAAAACGTTGGCCAAACCAAACCGATAGTTCGAAGAGAAATACAAAGATATCTTAATCATGCATAAAAGAGTTCAGAGAAGACTCAAATCATATTCATAGATAATCTGATCATTAATCCACAATTCATCGGATCTCGACAAACACACCGCAAAAGAATATTACATCGGATAGATGTAGCGACCAGACCTCAAACAGTCTAATCTCTGTGCATCAGTGTCATCCCTGGATCGGTAATGCTGACACGCACAGTACTTGAAGGATTTATAATAGAGTAGCAATCACACACTTATTACATCGAATGTCTCAAAAGAGAACTTATTACGATAAATATGGCTTAAGGCCATCTAATACGATAACAGCGGAAGGCTTGGAAGATAAAGTGAGTCCATCAACTCCAACGGCATCACTAAGTGAAAGACCACGACCTAAGGCTCCTTACTGTCGTTCGAAAAGTCTGCAACATGATACGTTGCAGCCCGAAACGGGTCAAGACATGGAATATGCCGCAATGTAACACAAGAGAGTAGTAAATGTAATAAAGCTATCACTACATGCATATATGGCTGGTGGAGGCTGTATGGTTAATATGTTTTGCGAAAAGCCAATTTTTCCTACAACAAAGGAATATATTTTATTTAACTATCATGGTGGTTGTTAAACATTGAGAATGGTAAACCCATCTCAATCCCAATTAAAAGTAAATTAATAACCCAATCAAATTCTATAATTAAGAGTGATGAGATCCACATGATAATCCAAGAACCAGATACTCAAGATGTCCATAACCGGGGACACGGCTAACCATGATTAGTTTGTACACTCTACAGAGGTTTGCGCACATTTCCCCATAAGACTCGATCGCCTCTGTTGGATTTCTCGCACTACATGGTGTTTGAGAAACGGATGACCGAGACACAGTCTTTCATAAGCATTAACTCTTTCGATGGGTAGACCGTACCACCTACATCCCCTACATCTGCTAGTCTAACACTGAAAGAGGTCACACAACATATTCAACTATGCCAGAGCCCACAATGGCTTGTGGCTGCACACGAAAGTTTCTAGCATGAATAATCTCATGATCCCTTTGAGCCTGGGTGGCAGTCCACAGGAGAATCACACGGTACCCCGGGATTTCCAAAAATACAGGCAATCACTGGATTCCCCAGGTGCCTCAATCCACCCAGATGTGTGTTAAAATTGCCACCTTAAGTTAACCATTAATTAACAATACTCACATCTATCATGAATACTCTCAAACCCAATCCACGTCAACGAGCAAGCATAGCAATATAAGCAACGTAGAAGTAACTCCCATAGGTTTGATAATAAACAGGTGAATAGGTACTACCTCATCTACTTCCCAAACCCACAAATTAAATTAGATCCTAACCATGCAAGTGTTTGAGGATTGATCTAATGCAATAAAACTGGGTAGTAAAGAGGTATGATCAAAGTGTTACTTGCCTTGCTGATGATCCGCGAAACCTAGAGACTCGTAGTAGCACGCTTCGCACTCCGGGTACTCTATCACAAACAAACAAGCATACAATAAGTAATCAAGCAAGGGCACGGGTAACTCAAATAAGAGATCTAATCAGAAAGTTCAACTTAAGAACTCCGGTTTGCAAAAAGAATCAAATCAAACGAAGCAACGAAACTCAAACTGCGAAAGAAACAAGATTCGTTTACTAATCTGGACTAAAGTCAAATTCTACAGTAGCAAAATCTTGTTTAAGTTGGTTAAATAGAAAGAGGGTTTCGAGACGAAACTCTAGGCGATTGAATAGCCTGATTCCGATAAACGAGCGAAAAGTTATACTAGAACGAAAATCGGACCAGAAATCGTGATCGGAAATAATCGCGGAAAATCCGAGAAAAAGAAAAACTGACGAACAGGCTAACAAACAAACGTTCGCTGTCTGCGGCTAAATGGTGAAAACCGTTCGTTAAAATGAACGTACGTTCACTAAATAACTAAACCGTAAAAAAACGATCTAACGAAATAAAAAAACCGGGTTTTACCGAAGAAAACCGACCGGTAAAACGACGGTCAACGGCGACTAGATCCGGCGGCTCGGCGGCGGCGGCTAGGATTTGGCGCGGGGGTGGGATGGGGGCGGCGGTGGGCTGCGGGGCTGGGGGGCTGCGGCTTATAAAGGGGGCTTGGGAGGAGTCCGGGCCGGATATGGCCCGTAGGTTGGTTCCCTTTGAAAAAAATTAATTCCGCTCGGAAAAACGAATAAAAGAAAATACTAAACGGACTCCACAAATCCCGAAATAACTTTTCCCCGTCCTCTAAAAATATGACGGACAAGGTGAACATTTATTTGGGCCTAATATGCAATTTTGAAAAACACATTTTTTCCTAATTCAAATAAAATAGCGATAAAACTCCGAATAAAAAATCTTATTTGATTTTAATATTAAATCTCCAATATTTCTTTATTTCTGAGGAAGTAATTTTATCCTCTCTCTTTTATTTTAATAAAAGAAATATTCGAAGAGAAAATACTTAAAATCAAACGATCCTCTTTTCAAAATTCGAGAAAAACTCGAATATGAAAATATTGAAATTCCCAACTCTCTCCGTGGGTCCTTGAGTTGCGTAGAATTTCTAGGATGAAACCAAAATGCAACATAAATATGATATGCAATGATGATCTAATATATAACTTTCCAAATTGAAAATTTGGGATGTTACAATAGATCTCCAAGAACATCGAGGAGAACATTGTATTGAAGATCAAAGAGAGAGTAGAAGCCATCTAGCTACCAGCTATGGACCCGTAGGTCTGTGGTAAACTACTAATGCTGCATCGGAAGGTCAGCAAGGTTGATTAGAGGCCCTCCATGATCGATTCCCCCTCCGGCAGGGTGCCGTAAAAGGCCCCAAGATGGGATCTCAGGGAAGAAAGGCTTGCGGCAGCGGAAAAGTATTTTGGTGGATGCCTCTGATGGTTTGGGAATATTTGGGAATTTATAGTGCAAAGATTAGGGTTGGAAGACCTCCGAGGGGCCAACAAGCCCTCAGGGGCGTGCCTGGAAGGCTTGTGGCCTCCTCGGGAACCTTCTGGCCCCCTCTCCAAGTCCTCTGGATGTCTTCTGGTCCAAGAAAAATCATCACGAAAGTTTTATTCCATTTGGACTCTGTTTGATATTCCTTTTCTGTAAAACTCAAATAAAAGGAAAAACAGAAACTGGCACTGGGCTGTTGGTTAATATGTTAGTCCAAAAAATAATATAAAATAGCATATTAATGCATATAAAACATCCAGAACAGATAATACAATAGCATGGAACAATAAATAATTATAGATACGTTGGAGACGTATCAAGGTCTACCTCTCCAGCCCCCTCCTTCCCTTTTCTTATCGGTCCTCGCCGGGACGCCCTGCATCGCTCCCACTCCGATCTACAAAACTAGCCGCCGCCTTGCCTCCCATGGGGACGGTTGTACCCCCCTCTGCTCGTGGCTTTGCTTTTGATCTCCATGGCCACCGCCCCCTCCCCCCTGCTAGCCCCCACCCCACCCATTCACAGAAACCCTGGAATCTTCTCATCCCCTTCCAATTTCTATACCTATGTGTCGATGATATAAATTTGCTCCACTATGCAGGGTGTGGTTTTTTGGTATGGATCCCGAGCAACCCAATCTGAGGTATGTGATGTATGGATCCCTAGTTGGCCGATTTGCGCATGATGTTCTTCTCAAATAGTTGTGTGTTGTTGCTATGAAAATTGCTTCATATGTTGTTCAAATAAACTACTTGTAGATGTTGTAAAGTAATTACATATTGCTACGATGTTTGTGTGTGATGTTCGAAGACATGTGATGTTGTGTTACTGTTTGAGATAATTACATATGTGATGTTGTTGTTTGATCTTGCTATTGCTTGAGATGTGTAGTTCAAATGAAGTACTTGCTGATTTCATATTCATATGTTATACAACAAATGATTATAAAAACTAAATGGTGTGATTCTTGTGTAGTTCCATAATATCGGATCAAGTTGATTTGGTTTCTTACATAATCGAAGAGAAGAAAAGAAGGAAGAGGAAAAGAATTATATTGACAAAATTATACTTTAAATCAATTCTTCTTGGGATGGCATACCTTAGTTCATTGAGAACACCTCTTGGATTAGGGAGTTTTAGTGATGATGAGCACAAACACTACCTTAGAAAGTACTTGCTGAAAGATATGTATGATGAGCCTAAAGTTGCATGCTATGATCAACTTCGTTTAACAAAAAGGAATTTTCTTGATTTGTGCATCATGTTGCGTGAGAAGTGTGGTGTACGGGACATTGTGTATGTTGCTGTGGAAGAAAAGGTTGCCATGTTCTCGCTAGTAGTGGGCCATGGACTGAAAATGAGGTTCCTTCGAGGCACATACAAGCGATCTTTGGGAACTATTAGTACTCACTTTTCTGAGGTGTTAAGAGTCGTTCTATCTCTGCATGGGGAGTTCATTAAGCTTCCTAAAGCTAATGTACAACCTCCCGATGATTACAAATGGAAGTGGTTTGGTGATGCACTTGGAGCATTAGATGGCTGCCATGTAGATGTTTGTGTTCCTGTGGCTGCCCAAGGGAGGTACAGTGATACAAAGCAAGCTGTTGAATAATTGCTGCTGTAGAAGTGTTGTTGTTGCTGAATAAGTGATGCTATTGTTGTAGTATATGTGCTGTTGTTGTTGAATAACTGCTGCTGTATAAGTCATGTTGCTATACAATGTTGTTATCGGTAAATGCATCTACTTTATAATTGCTGCGATTGTATTTTCATATATAATCATTCAAGAAAATATACATATTGCATATAATTTAGTTTCAAACATTACATGAAAGTTCAATTTTCATCATATGACAAGTGACAAATTCCAATGTAGAGAATGACCATCCAAACAAGCTTCGGAATTGATCCTCACATGCAAATTCCAAGTGGCAATTCTATGCACATCCAAACAATAGAATTTAGGTTCAATATCAATATCAAAGTCAAGTAGAATTGATATTGGGGCCAATTCAATTCCACGGCCCTCAATATCAACATCCAAACAGAGTGTTAACCTATTTTAAACTAGACCAACAACATTAAGTAAGCCCCTTTAAATTCAATAAAGTTGAACTATTCCAATTGGCCCCAAACTTTTTGTGCAACTTAGTAATGTTGTGCTTGATTTATGTGCAAAGTATCACATTTTACAAAATTCATTTAATTTCAAAAAGAAATACAAAACAATGAAAGAAAAATAGGAATCAGAAAAGAAAAAGGAAAAAATGAGGAAACCTACTGTACAATTGGGTCCTAAGCAACTACCGTGCAGCCCAGCCCGTGGAAGCCGGCCTTCCCTTACCTCCCGCCGCGCCCTGGCAAAGGCCTCCCTAGCACCATGGCCACCATACGCTCCACGCACCGCACAACCACGGGTGTGGATAAGAATGCCCCCAACTGCCCCTAGAAACCCTAGTCCCCACTACTGCAGGATGCTACTAACGCGACACTATGATCAGAGAACCTTTGACAAAACTGTGTGCGATGCATTAATCGCAAACGGTGATGTAAAATAACCGTAAAAAAAGATACAAAATGTTTTTGATGAAGGATACATCAAACACGTTCAGATTTTAGTTCCGTGTGTGATGCGGGGCATACGGTTTAGTTCAATTAACTGTTTGCGATGAGGTAGAACAAAAGAAATGGGCAGGCAGATGAAGGCGTGTGCGATGTATGGCATACAGTTCACTCAGACAAACTGTTTGTGCTGAGGTGGAATAACATAAACTGGCATCCAGATGAAGGTGTGTGCGATATACGACATACAGTTCACTCGGATGAACTGTTTGCATTGAGCCAAGAGAACATAAATGGTTCGACTTAACAAGATGTGTGTGATACGCGGCAAACAGGTCTGTAATCGGAAACATGTGGAAAGACCGATAACAACACAGACGATTCCTGTTAACAAGCCATGTGTATTGTGAGCAAACGATTGTTGGTATACAATTGTGAGTGATTGATGAAAACATCACCGACGGGTTCCATTGTTTAGTCCGTGTGCGATGTGATTTGCTCTGTCTGCACAACAACTACGCTCTGTCTACAGAGCATCAACATATATACTTAAAAAGACAGCATTGCATAACCATAAGCATACAATTACACAAGTGACTACACACATAACATTTCCACACACCAAAGTAAGCAATTACATGCATACTAAACTAGGAGAAACGAGGATCTAATCATCTACTTCTTGTTGCGATGACGCTTTCCGTTGCTCTGCTTCCGGCTGGATCCCTGGCCGTTTTGGGGAAGGAGGCACTTCCTCATGTGAACAATCCGCCTGTACATGTCGTAGCTCATGTATGCCTCCTTGGCCGCGTACACGACGTGAGCTTTGTCGAGTTTCTCCATCCAGGCCGAGTGCCAGGCATGCTTGTCCTTGTTGCAGGAATCCTTCATGTCTCTGAAGTAGGGGTCAATGATGGGCTCGACGAGGCGAACCAGTGAGTCCTTCTCATGCTCCTTGCTGCTCCAAATCTTGTATTGGCCCCGGATGTCGACAAGATTCTGGCAGGCCATGCCTGAATTCTTGAGCACCTTTACATCGTTGGTGATGTCCACCATAGCGAACATGTAGTGGGGGCTGTTGACAAACCTGGTGAAATTCTCGCAAGGCCTTGTAGCCAAGCAGTAGTGGTAGACGAGGACGTGGTTGCGCACACACATCTGGGCAACGACGACCTTGGGACGAGATCCTACACGAGTGCAGGTGTACTCGAGGTCGAACCCGACCACCTTGTACTTCTCCTCGGCAAGCAACAGCTCCATGATGTGGATGGAGTGCTCCACCCAGACCGGGTTGTTGGTGTACCACCGAGAGCTCCGTGAACCTTCCGTGAGTGTCCACCATGGCATGCATGGTGAACTACTGCTCGTCGTCGGTGGCCACTCGGAGCGCCATTAGAGCCGCGCAGGATACCCTCTAAGAATTTGTCGTGGTGGATGTGCTTCTTGCAATGGTGGGGTACGCTCAAAAGGTTGAAGAGACACATGGGTTAAATGGCTGCTGTAATAAATGGGGGCCGGCTGGCCTGTAATCGTCACGTCTTGTCACGTCATTCATAGCGGAGGATTCCAGTGCACGCTTGACAATACTGCACCGCACGCGTTTCGTTTGACCATGCGTGGGCTCGAAGAGGCGCCAAATGTATCGTCGGTGATCCTTTTCCCGCGCTACCGTGCAGTTTACCGCGCAAGCTTCCCGCTCGGCTAGTTTGGCCAGGCGTCGGCTAGAAGAGGGACAAATCGTGGGCGTTTAATGGCAAAAATCTTTGTAAAAACAAAGTGTGTGGAATGACTTCGGTCATAAGTTTACCCGTGGGTGATGAGGTCAAAGTTACACAGAAGGGTGATGATGGACACTCGAGTGCCACTGGTGCATGTCGGTGCTATACAAATGGTTTTTAACCCCTTTTCGCGATGGCATTTGGAACCGTCGCCAAGTGAGTGTGGGCGATAGGGGGGTCCTTCCCACACGACCCATAAATCATCGGGGATATGCCCTCCTGGCACACACGCTCGGCAAAATGAAATGAGGTCGCGCACCGTGGCGCTAAAATACGGAAATTCGTACATAGAGCTAAAAAAATACAATTATATAGGCGAAATTGTTTCCGGTCGCAAATACATCCCACAGAGCCAGTCCCCGCTAAATGTTTTCGTTCGTATGTACATCCCACACAGTCGCTCCAAGGAAAACATTTCTGTTCACAGGTACATCACACACAATTTTTCCCGTTAAATCGTTTGTGATAGCATTGCCATTGCACATGATATTAATAATTTTATTGTTTGCGTTATTGAATGCATCACACACAGTGCATAGAAGAAACTGTGTGGCAAAGGTTGTCCATCACACACAGTTTTTATGTGGTAAACGTTTGCGCAAGGTGGCCTAACACAAACAGTTTTCAAGAGAAAGTCGTGTGTGCAGTTGAGATTGATCGCACACGTGGTGGATCCTAGAAATGTTTCTGATCTCCACGTATATCGCAAACGTTTCGCTTTCGCAAATCGTGTGCAGTGTAATCCCTAATTTAAAAATCACATGTTTTGAATTTGAAAGTAGGCAATCAGTTATTTCATATCCAACCATGTTTACTACAAATATAGGTTCAACCACGAATGCATAATTCGATGCACAAGTACATATACTGAAGAACTACTGATGCACCAAGTTAAGAATGATGAACCACATTTGTACTAAAGACTGTAAAGAGAGAGCCGGAAGACATTCTGGTTGCTGGAGAAGGTGAAGCGGAATGCCCATATTGTGCCCTCCTCCATGCGTAATGCACGCACGACTCTAGGCCAACCCCTTGTGATGGCTGCCCGCCCATCCTTCACTGTCTTCATTACGGCTTCTCTATGCTCATTATAGTCTGGATGAAATACTTTAACCTTCATTGCGTGTTCACCAATCATGTACTTTGCGAGGTAATCTTGAGTGAACTACTTCGGGAACCACTGGGAATGAAAAAGATTCAGACATTGTTGTCTAACAACTCATTATGGGCAGTAAAAAGAGAAGGTTGCAGAGTTTGTAGTTACCATACTACAACTCACTGTTGTGTTGGATAGAGCATAAACAAATAATTTGCTTGCCACCATTCGTATCTTTTTGCTAATAATCCTTATCAGTTTCCTCACTTGATGCTTGTTCATCAATATCTCATTGCTCCATACGCAAAATGGGTTGATGCGTGGATCCTTGCCAAGGGCATATGTACCTACAAGCAACAAGTCAACATTAGTAGCTAACTAGTGCCCAGGCTTGGATCTATGTGCACTACATTATGGAACGACAGGGGGAGCACAAGCCGAGGGACGAAGCTAACCTCGCCGGAAAATGGTGGCCACTCCAGTTGTTGTCCTGCATAAGTAGTGGAAAGGCATGATAAGTATAGCAACCTTAACATCAAACAAATATAGCAAAGGTAAACAACATCATCTCCAAATGATAGCTTAAACGTGTTGGTTTCAGCATGCTGTTAAAGCAGATATAAAATGGAAGGCAATGTTACCGACAGTAGGCTTAACAACCATCAAATATTGAAATTCAAACTGGTATTGTTGAAAATGAATAGAATGTAGGTAATGCTTAAACATCACACTAGATAAATGTGTAAAACTGAAATAAAGTGCATGTGTTAACTACACCAGGAATAACTGGAATCAAATATAGCCGTTCAAACTGGTATTGATGTAGTCGAGCGGCACCGTTCCGACTTGCACATAATGAACAACACATTGTGAATGACTGAAATAAACAAGGCATAAATGACCAGTATAACAACCAAATATAGCCATTGAAAACTGGATAGAGTCTCATTGCAACCAACCTAACAAGCAAATACAGATAAACAGGGCATATGCTTGAAAACTGGACAAATGCTCACTGTAACCAACCTAACAAGCAGATAAAGATAAACAAGGCATCTGCTTGATAACTGGACAAATGCTAAAAAAAGCAACCTAACAACCAAATACAGATAAACAAAGCATCTACTTGATAAATGGACAAATGCTAAAAAAAAGCTACCTAAAAACCAAATACAGATAAACAAGGCATCTGCTTGATAACTGGACAAATGCTCACTGCAACCAAATTAAGAACCAAATACAGATAAACAAGGCATCTGCTTGATAACTGAAAAAATGCTCACTCCAACCAACCTAACAACCAAATATAGATTAAAAAAGGCATCTACTCACTATAAACAACCAAATATAGCCATTCGTGAAACTGAAGTGGACAATTCATACTTAAACATCACATAGACCTATTGAACAATACATTTTTTCATAACTGAAATAATTAAACACGACACAATTAAAGCACCACACGGCAAATGCTACTACAACAAAGGGTACGGGTGGGCAAGCTAGAAGAGGTAAGACTTGCTGATAGAATGTTGCCTCACATTTCATGGACGCGATCCTTCTAGTTGGAAGAGCACAGACCCATGGTGCGCTCTCTGATGTCACAGATGGGTTGTTTTACCTTGGAAGAACCTTCGTGGGTGCCCTCTTCGTGGTCGTGGTCGTGGTCGATGAGATCTGACTTGGCAATTGAGGATCCCAAGCCGCCGCCGTAGAACGTGTCCTTGACTTGGCAAATGACAAAATGGGCTCGATGGCATATAAAGCTCGCAAATCCTTGACCGCTCGGCGGAGGAGATCAGCGGCAGGACCGGCGAAGAGATCAACGGCGGTTGAACCAAAGGGGTTGGGGATGGACCACTTAACCTGTGACATGGCCCGCGTGAAGCCGTCGGTGTGGACGAGCTTGATGTCATAGCCAGCTTTCCCGAGATACAGTAATACGCTAGCCCGCTGACATGAAGCCTTCGGCATGGCACTGTAATCAATGTCTTTGCCGGCTTCCGCATCGACGTGTTGCTCCAGGATCGACAGGTCGGGGCGAGCATGGCCACCTCGCCAACGTCCGCCGGAGAGGCCATGATAAACCTCTTCTTGGCTGAACGCTCGTCGGGCTCCTCGGGATACGTGGTCGAGCTTAGGCTGCGACATTCTGGAGTAGGGGATGTGGATCTGGCGGGGAGGGACACCGCAGGCCTCATCTAAAAACTCAGGGGAGTGGGGCGACGGTATGGGAATCGCTGGGTAACCTGAACTTTATTATCTAAGGTAGGAGGAACGGGAAGACCGGCAGGGGTTGGCGGCGGCACCGACGGCGGCCGCGAGCTAGGGTTCGAGGGGGGGGGGGAGGGGGCGAGTGGGGGACTGTGGAGGGGGGGTGGTGTTTGAGGGTACGCCACGGCTACTGAAAATTTTAGTAATGGTGGGTGGAGATGTTGGTGGACGAGGGAGGGCGACGGTTCAAATGCCTCGGCTGCTAATATTTTACTATAAGGTCGGTGCTGGAGGAGTGTGGGCGACAGTTGAAGTATGATGACTACTAAAATTTGGGTAAAGGAATTGATGCGCGGCGGGAGTGCCCAAGACCGCGCATGGTCCAATAACAATATGCGTGTATGATAATAAGAAAAAGTGGCGCCGATCCGCCGATTTTTGCAACGCTCAAGGCGGGTAGTTTGTTTTTTATATTTCTAGCTAGCTGGTGTATCACACACGGTTCGTCCTAATTTCCAAATAAACTTACCCGCCTTTAGCTTGCACAGGTGGTGGTTTTACAACAAGACCCGCATCGCACACGGTTAAGCCAAGATTTCCACCCTTTGCTCGCGCTTGCACGGTCGCAGTGATTTCAAGACTTGCATCGCACACGGTTGATCCAGTACCTCCACCTTAATTAGCTCGCGCTTGCGCGGTCGTGGTGATTTCAGGGCACTTGCATTGCACACGGTTGAGCCAGTACCTCCACCTTAATTTGCTCACGCATGTGCGGTCGTGGTGATTTCAGCGCACTTGCATCGCACACGGTTGAGCCAGTACCTCCGCCTTAATTTGCTCGCGCTTGCACAGGCATGGTGATTCACATCACACTTCTATCGCACACGGTTAAGATATTATACCCCGTGTCTGTTGAGCGTCATCAGAGTATTTGCAGCAAAAAATAACGTTAGAGAGGGTTAAAAGACAGCCACACCAGCATGTGGCCCAAATATATATGAGTGAAAAGGGTGGTCTGTGATGTTCAAAATTCCAATGCACAACTTTGACTGCGGGCCCATGGTTGGTAGCGTCGTTGAAGATCGATGAGAGGGGCCAAGTCAAGAACCACCGAAGTGGCCAAATATATGTACGAATATTGGGGATGTTTAAAACTTTAAATACACAATGCATAACTTAGGTGGCACCTGCCTCGCAAACCCGAAAGCACCCTAACAACCACCTAGCTAGGATATATATAATGACATAATGTTGTATCTAGCTAGGATGCTTGGCCCACCACCTCCCACTTCGTGTCAGCGGGGCGTATGCACATAATGATCGATACTTTGGTCATACATGCATGTCGCCATGACCTACCATAAGACGGACCAATGAATCTATCGTTTGGTCAAATGACAGTTGTTGTTGTCGATAAACCGCTTGGGCCAATAGATTGAACCATCATAAAAATCGCATACGAGAGGGACCACAAAACCAGCACCTCTTGCATGCGGCCCAAAATGATGTAATGCGTTGGAAAGGGGTGATGTGTGTTTTCAATATAGAATAATGTACAATTTAGATGTGGTGCCTACCTCTCGTCTGCATACAACAACCATGAAGGCAAGGTAGTTAAGGACGAGATACGCAGGGTTTGAACTAGGTTGAACCCAGCAATCCGAGCATGTGGGAGGGAATCCTGACAACGCATGAGCTCGAGCTTTGGTTGAGCGACATGTGATGGTGACCGGCCCTAACACGAACTAGGAGGAATCCATTCATGGCCAACACATAATACCCCTCATTATCGGTCAAAGGGATGTTATATATACACTCGGGGAGCCCACATATATGCATGTCATCACAAAAAGCCGCACAAGGGAGACGTGGCCGATCAGAAGACCCGTATACACTGCATGCGGCCCAAAAATATGTATGGGTATGATGCTGTGTGATGTGTTTAAATCCCAAATGCATGATACGTCTCCAACGTATCTATAATTTTTGATTGCTCCATGCTATATTATCTACTGTTTTGGACCATATTGGGCTTTATTTTCCACTTTTATATTACTTTTGGGACTAACCTATTAATCGGAGGCCCAGCCCAGATTTGCTGGTTTTTTGCCTATTCTGGTGTTTCAAAGAAATGGAATATCAAATAGAGTCCAAACGGAATGAAATCTTCGGGAACGTGATTTTCTCATCAGATAAGATCCAGGAGACTTGGACCCTCGGTCAAGAAAGGAGGGAGGCGGCCACGAGGGTGGAGGGCGCGCCTTCTGCCTCGTGGGCCCCCAGAAGCTCCACCTGCATACTCCTTCCTCCTATATATACCTACGTACCCCCAACAGATGAGATACGGAGCTAAAAACCTAATTCCACCGCCGCAACTTCCTGTATCCACGAGATCCCATCTTGGGGCACATTAGGAGCTCCATGGGAAGGGAATCCACCATGGAGGGCCTCTACATCATCATCATAGCCTCTCCGATGAAGTGTGAGTAGTTTACTTCAGACCTTCGGGTCCATAGTTAGTATCTAGATGGCTTCTTCTCTCTTTTTGGATCTCAATACAATGTTCTCCCCCTCTCTCGTGGAGATCTATTCGATGCAATCTTCTTTTTGAGGTGTGTTTGTTGAGACCGATGAATTGTGGGTTTATGATCAAGATTATCTATGAGCAATATTTGAATCTTCTCTGAATTCTTTTATGTATGATTGGTTATCTTTGCAAGTCTCTTGAATTATCCGTTTGGTTTGGCCAACTAGATTGGTAGTTCTTGCAATGGGAGAAGTGCTTAGCTTTGGGTTCAATCTTGCGGTGTCCTTTCCCAGTGACAGTAGGGGCAGCAAGGCACGTATTGTATTGTTGCCATCGAGGAATTATCATATTGCATGAATTTATCCCTCTACATCATGTCATCTTGCTTAAGGCGTTACTCTGTTTTCTTGAACTTAATACTCTAGATGCATGCTGGATAGCGGTCGATGAGTGGAGTAATAGTAGTAGATGCAGGTGAGTCGGTCTACTTGTCTCGGATGTGATGCCTATATACATGATCATACCTAGATACTCTCATAACTATGCTCAATTCATCAATTGCTCAACAAGAATTCGCTCACCCACCGTAGAATACTTATGCTCTTGAGAGAAGCCACTAGTGAATTCTATGGCCCCGGGTCTATTCTCATCATATTAATCTTCCCTACGCTTTATTATTGCTTTGCTTTTTTACTTTGCCTTTTATTTTACTTTGCATCTTTATACCAAAAAATACCAAAAATATTATCTATCATCTCTATTAGATCTCACTCTAAGTAAGTGACAGTGAAGGGATTGACAACCCCTATTCTCGTTGGTTGCGAGGAGTTATTTGCTTTGTGTAGGTACGAGGGACTTGCGCGTGGCCTCCTACTGGATTGATACCTTGGTTCTCAAAAACTGAGGGAAATACTTACGCTACTCTGCTGCATCATCCTCTCCTCTTCAGGGAAACCAACGCAAGCTCAAGACGTAGAAATGCACAACTTTGATGGGCCACCAACTACATTACAAACCGAACACCATACCCGACTCCAAGCCTGGTTCAATATGTACGATGTCAGTTTCCCAACTTCGAGGCGGCGGAAGGCCCCACGCATGCGCTCAAACTTTATTTGGTCTAGCATGGGACACACACACACACACACACACACACACACACACACACACACACACACACACACACAAATATATATATATATATATAAACAAACATACAGCTATACACCTATATAGTGTGCGAATAACTTTGAAAGTTGGTCGTTGGATGAAGCCAATCCGACGATACAGAGGTGGAAAATCCGAGCACTACTGGTCGTTGGATATCATCTACATTCCACCAGATTCTGCCACATGCATGTACAATCTAGAAGACTCCATGGTTGAACTTAAGCATAATGCACAAACCTCAAACACACGAGCACTTCTCCTTTGTTCTCTAGAATCTTCCATATCTTAATTGCCCAAACCTTTTTTTTCTAAATGAATTGTCACTTTTTGTTTTTACCTTTACAATGCACAATTTCATGAATCTTAAAATAGATTTTTTTTATAAAACTAATTTATTTTGGATGAGATGAACTATAAGAATTGACGAACATCTACATCATGCATATATGACTCAAAGCTTACATGCTATAGTGTGGTATTTATTCATAATTTGGTCACCAAATCTCATGCGTGCAATGCACACGTACCTTACTAGTATCAATAGGAAACCATCATGGTCAAACCCTTCTCGTTCTGGGTCAAAGGGATAGATTGTGTGGGGCCCCCTCATTGTCGGTAAAGGATAGTATATATACCTCGTGACGACAGATATGTGCCGCGTCTATAAGCCGCACAAGGGAGACATGCTCGAGAAGAACACCCTGCCCCCTATACCCTACATGCAACCTGAAAAAAGTTTATATAATCGCCATACAGGTCAAGTCAATCATTCTTTAATTTTTTAGAGGAAAAATAACCCATAAAAACATAGTAGGTTTATATAATTGCCATGACAAGTCCGTTCAATCATTCTTTAATTTTTTAGAGCAAAAAATAACCCATAAAAACATAGTCTACAAATTAGCAAAACAAGGATCCCAAGATTTATATAATTGCCATGATAGGTCATCATAGAGATATATTAATATATCTCTATATCTCTAAAATGATATTTAGAACGCTTAACTTCTGTGTTCTATTCGACTAGGCTAGCAGATGGGAAGCCGACCCTTGCTGATAAGAATTGCCTCCTTGCCATTAAGGCGTTTCCACTCGAAAGGGCTCGGGGTTGCCGTTAGATCTGGAGCATCCAACGGTGCACACGCACGATCCGTGGGGTTTGGGTTACGCCAATCGTAGCGCCGCGACTCAGATTGCGCCTTGCGACAAAGGGGGGCATCGGCCACGGTTTGGTAGGCACACGGCTTTCGTGTGTGTCCATGTGCTATTTGAAAACATTTATTTGGAGGGGCTATTTGAAAACATTTACATGTGCTGTCAAAAGGGATGAGGATCGCCGTTCGATCAAGAAGAATCCAACGGTGTAGACGTACGATCCGTGGGGTTTGGGTTTTGGCCAATCAGAATGCACAACTCAGATCACGCGCGCAGTAGGGGGGATATCATACGAAACCAAAATTCGGTGGAAACTGGTGAAAACCATGAGAAAAAGATGTTTTGAAGTTTCAAAAAAAATTGAAAAAATGTGGGATGTTAAGAGGATGATGTTTTATTGCCAGACAAAATTTCAAGTTGAAACACATTACGAGATGTGAGCTATTAAAAAGACAAAATCAGCGCTGAATAGTGTCGAATAGTAATATCACTATTTAGGGCTGAATTTATCTTTTTCATAGATCACATCTCGTAATGTTTTTCAACTTGAAATTTTGTGTCGCAATAAAACATCACCTTCTTAACATCCCACATTTTTTTCAGGTTTTTATGAAACCTTAAAATATGGTTTCCACGAAGTTTTCATTGAATATCGGCTTTCGCGAGTGAATCTTGTGTTATTTGAAAACATTTCGTGAGAAGAATCTCGGTTTTTAAATCCCCGTAAATCCAAAACTAAGATGAAAATCGTGAAACCTGGCATGGTGTCACGACATGGCACTTATATGTCGAGGAATTTTTTCGTCCATTGTGGCGCAAGTTTTATTACAAGCCTCTTACAAACCGGAGCTTCTCTCAAAGAAGTCTCATGGTTCCGGTAGGGAAACGTGTCCCCCTTGTGGGCAAAATGTAATCACTGCCTCTTTTGCCTTGTATTTTCTTCTACGGGCAACATGGAACGACAGGATATCCGTGCTGAAATTTAAACTTATTCAGGGTTCGTTTGGCCTTTTTATACACTAATTGAGTTTCCTGGGCATTTAATGCCCATAATTAAAATCTGACCTACAAATACATGCTCCAATTCACCAAAATGGCTAGAAAAATTATACATGTGTCCTTGGGTGCATGTTTAGGTCCCATGCCAGGAATGGGAACAAATTACAACCGTACCGGTGTCATGGCTCGTCCTCAAACATTTCGAATCTCGATTTTTAAGTCCCCATAAATCCTAAACTCACCAGAAAGTCATCAAAGGTGGCGTGGTGTCACGTCATGGCACATATATGTCGTGGTAAAAACATTGTCCAATTTGGGCCAAGCTTTATTACAAACCTCTTACAAAAATCGCAGCTTCTCTCAAAGAAGCCTCGTGGTTCCGATAGGGAAACGTGTTCCCCTTGTGGGAGGAACGTATTCACTGCCTCTTTTCGCCTTGTATTTTCTTCCACGAGCAACATGGAACAACATGATATATGTTCTGAAATTTAAACTTATTCAGGGTTTGTTTGGCCTTTTTATACACTAATTGAGTTCCTAGGCATTTAATGTCCATAATTCAAATCTGAACTACAAATACATGCTCCAGTTCACCAAAATGGCTAGAAAAATTATACATGTGTCCTTGGGTGCATGTTTAGGTCTCATGCTAGGAATGGGAACGAATTACAACCGTACCGGTGTCCTGGCTCGTCCTCAAACATTTCGAATCTTGGTTTTTAAGTCCCCATAAATCCTAAACTCACCAAAAAGTCATCAAAGGTGGCTTGGTGTCACGTCATGGCACATATATGCCGTGGTAAAACGTTCCCAATTTCGGCCAAGCTTTATTACAAACCTCTTACAAACCGGAGCCTGTCGCAAGACCCCTCGTGGTTTTGATAGGGAAACGTTTCCCCTTGTGGGCCAAATGATAATCACTCCTCTTCTAGCCTCATATTTTCTTCTACACGCGACATGGAACAACTGGAGATTCGCGCTGAACTTTGAAATTATTCAGGGTTCGTTTGACGTTTTTTATTCATTAATTGAGTTTTCTAGGCATTTCAATGTCCATAATTCAAACCGAACTACAAATACATGCTCCAGTGCACCAAAATGGCTAGAAAAAAACGTACATGTTTCCTTGGGGTGCATGTTTAGGTCCCATGGAATGAATGGGAACGAATTCAACCGTCTCGCCGTCCTGGCTTGGCCACAAACATTGCGAATCTCGGTTTTTAAATCTCTGTAAATCCAAAACTCACCAGGAAATCACGAAACTTGGCATGGTGTCACTACATAATACATATAATTGTCCAATTTGGGCGAAGCTATATTACAAGCCTTTTACAAACCAGAGCCTGTCGCAACCCTCGTGGTTCCGGTAGGGAAACATGCCCCTCTTGTAGGCGAAACGATAATCGCTGCCTCTTCTCGCCTTGAACTTTGTTTTCTACATGCAACATAGAATAACAGGAGTGTCGGGCTGAAATTTGAAACTGTTCAGGGTTCATTTGGCCATTGTATATATTTATATTACTAATTACTAAGTTTTCTATGCATTTAATGTAGTCCATAATTCAAATTTGAACTACAACCACATGCTCCAGTGAAGCAAAATGGGTGGGAAATCGTACATGTGTCATCGGGTGCATGTTTAGGTCTCATTTAAGGAATGGGAATGAATTACAAACTTGTTGTCATCCTGAAACATTGAGAATCTTGGTTTTTAAATCCCAGTAAATCAAAAAGTCACCCAAAAACATGAAACTTGACATGGTTTCATGACATGGCACATATATGCCGTGGTAAAAAAAAATCGTCCAGTTTGAGAAGAGGCGCACACATTGGTAGCCAACAAAGTCCTTTTTGAAACAAAAAGCTGACATGTTAATATCGCAAACGGTTGTATTATATTAACCGTGTCAAAATTTAACCATACTCGGTGGCGTGCGTGCAGCTGTTTGATTAGACGGGACGAGCGCGAGAAGTCCGCCGTGCAGGCTCGACGGGACGCGTGTGAGCAGTCCACCGCGCAGGCTCGACAAGACGCGTGCATCCTGTCCACCTCGCAAGCTCGACGGGACACGTGCGAGCAGCAAGGCCGCCCATGCTCATCGGGAAGCGAGCTCTTTGACCTCCATGCACTAGCCGCCGCCCTCCTCGCTCACAACTTCTCCATTAATGGGTTAATTAAAGCACCTGGACGGAGGGTGTTTGCTTGTGATCCCATTGCATCATTTGCTTTGTTCGTGTTTTCAACTCGTATTATGCCCTAATTTAAATTGCCACATAGGGAAACAGATAATACGACCACAAATAAATTGGCAACGGATAATACGACGACAAATTTACAATGGCGAAGATAATAATTGTCTTACATATTCTGGATAATTTAAAATGCCACATGCGGCAAAGCCCGGAAGACACGGGGGCAAGAGAAGAAGGAAATTGCAGACAATGATCTGGGTCGCTACTATCTCTACTCGTCGATGGATCGCCGGGCCGCGAAATCCTCCAGCTCCTTCTTCAATTCCTCACGACTTTGCTTGAAAGCAGCCACGGATTCCTCCATCTCCTGCTCGCGCTTGATCCAGAGCTTTCTCATTGCCACCCATCAGTTCCTCGATGACCGCTTTCAGTGTCATCTCCGAGGCACTGCTCTGCTCATGCGGCATCTTCCAGCCAGCGGCTTCCTCCTCCTTCTCGGCGACCAACTTGAGGAGCTTCGCATTGTCACCCATGAGTTGCTCGACGAGGCCGGTCGCCTTGTCAACCGAGGCATCGCTGATCTTGAGCAACTTCATCAAGCCATCGACCAACTCCTGCTGCATAGTGACGCCAGCGAGAATGTCGTCGTCGCTGGCGAAGGACTTCAGGAACGCCAGCTTGTCGCGATGGCCGACGCCGCGAATGGGCTTGTGAGAGCCCGTTCGAGGACTCAACGGCGCGCCGGGACATCTCTGCTACGGCTGCGGCTTCGTGGCGGGACCTCTCTAGTCCTTCTGCGGCCTTGGTCTTTGCTGCCCGGTTATATGTCCACCCTAAACTCCTCCTACCGTACATGGCAGAATGACTTGATGGAAAAAACCAGTTTTGTGGGTGATGAGGAGAGGAACTGTGAAGTAATTTCCGAGTGGGTGGTTTTTATAGCCCGGTGCTAAGTGTGAACACATATTAGTTTGATAATTGTGAACAGATTTGCAATTACTTATTGCGTTGTAATCAGCAATGTGATGAGAAACAAGGTCAAAATTTGTTGATGGCAGAAGGTTGACATCATGGTTGCTCGCCGTTGAGGCGGCCGCGGCGCGCTTCGGTCTGGCGTCCCTACGCGCGCTCTGCTTTCCATTGAGGCAAAGTTACAATGGTAACGGTTAATAATTCTTAATAATTGTCTTACATATTCAGGATAATTTAAAATGCCAAATGCGGCAAGGCCTAGAACACTCATGACCTACATATGCATAAAATTATGATAAAATATAATCTAAAAGGCTTAGCTGGCGGCCTTCCGACGATGGTCTTCTCGGACTCTATGATCATCATAGCACCCTTGCGGCCGTTCACTCCAAGTGTCCCGACCCGCCTCCGCCTACGGAGCTGCTAGCGCTGGGAGGCTCTTGGGGCTGATGGGCCTCTTCCAAAAGAGCTTGACAACGTGCAATCGTGCACATGACAACTCCGTGGAACCACTCCATTTCCATGTCTCCGGCCTGGTAGCAAATTCCGTCGATCACCTGCATCCTCAAGATATCACGTTGGCGATGTTCTACTTCGTCGGGGATGTCAACTCTGCCAAGGATGCGCTCGAGCCTGGCCACCACATCATCGGGATCGAGGTTGACACGACCGCCGCGGGCAATGATGAAGCCGCGGGCTGCCTTTGTCTTGACTGAATCACAGAGGTCCTCTTCCCATTCGTTGCAGAGCATCAGGCTCTCGATGAGCACTGGTGACAGCGGCTCTTCGGGTGGGTCGTCGATCATGCCGCCGAGCAGCTCTGGATCTTTTGCACGGTGGATGGCAAACTGCTCATCACACCTCCTCTGCAATATGTCGATTGTGCTCCCAAGGACTGTGACGCCGATATCGCTGCCGATGGGCCATGGTGCCTGCACCGGCCGATGAAGCTCTTGCTCCCCGACCTGCTCTAGCTCGTTCTCCTTGCCGAAGATGTAACGCACGTAGGCGTCGACGTCGAAGCTTTGGTCGTTGCCTAGCATGCTTGGAATAACTAATGGTAGATGGGTGAGGACTAGATCTTCACAGAGTGTCGCGGTGGTGCGTTGCCGCCTGGGTTATATGCAGCAAGCCATTAGCTGGTGGCTGGAAACCGTTGAGGGAATAGGCGTGGATTTTACAATTCACCCATGTGGATCACGGGAAGACTAAGTGGAGAACACACACAACCCGAATACCGTATCCGGTGCCACGTGTTATTTATCACACAAGTGTTAACATAAGGAAACTTAGGTGTAACTTACTAATCATCGCACACGAGTACTCGCGGACGCATCGTGTGCAATACTCCTAGCCACCGCAAGCAACTAGTTTGCATTTTTAAAAG
Source organism: Aegilops bicornis (assembly GCA_021605145.1). NCBI lineage: Eukaryota > Viridiplantae > Streptophyta > Magnoliopsida > Poales > Poaceae > Aegilops > Aegilops bicornis. Next base: position 365,282,360 of record CM038675.1, read on the forward strand.
TTTTTTGTACACACAGAATTGCACACGAACTAACTGTATTAACCGTCTGTGTTGTAATTTCTCATCGCAAACAGTTCATTCGAGTCGGCTGTTTGCCACGTATCACACACATCTTGTTAAGTTGAACCGTTTCTGTTGCGTTCGCTAATCAAAAATAGTTCGTCTGAGTGAACCGTATGCCCTATTTCACACACACCTTGATCTGGCTAACCGTTTATGTTGCACTCCCTAATAGCAAATGGTTCATCGGAGCAAACTGTATGCCGTATATCGCACACACATTTATATGGCTGCCCATTTCTGTTGTTCTGCCTCATCGCAAACAGTTCGAACGGGTTAATCGTGTGCCCTGAATCTCACACGCAACTAAAATCTGTACCGTGTTTGATGGCTCAGCCATCGCAAATGTTTTGCACCTTTTTTGATGGTTTTTTATATCCCCGTTTGTGATTAATGCATCACACACAGTTTCGTCAAAGGGTCTCTGATCGTAGTGTCGCATTAGCAGCATCCTGCAGTAGTGTGTGATAAATAATTCTGCGCTCTACAGGGCACATGGTTGAAGAAACCAGCTGTTTTCAATAATGTCGAAGATCGCAGTCGAGTTAGCTATACTGATCGTGTGCTATGAGATCGACAAGGTAAACATATTTGAGAATGGTTAATAAAATCTAAGACCATTGCATATTAAAGTCAAAATAGTGCTACCAATATACGAGTCTCATATGATGCCATTTCAACAGTTGTGCCACAAAAGCTCGATATATTACAAGGTTCAAATTCCAGAGTTATATGGCTCAAATTCGAAGATTACAAGGTTCAAACTAATATTAGAAATGAGATTAAGCTCATCAGCTGCAAATGCTCACGCTGATCCGCTGAACATGGATATCAGAGAGGTTCAAACTAATATTACCACTTCTAAGTCTGGTTTCAAAACCTCATAATTTTTGCAAAGGGGTCAGCCACTTAGAAGTCATGTATGGGGTCGACACGATGACTTCCGATTACTCTGTCATCTGAAGTTCCAAAATGAAATTCAGCATTTTCGGATCCTATTCCATTCTCCCACAACCGCCGACGCTGATCAACAAACCATTCATTTTTGCAAAATAAATGTAGGGCAAACCTCATTACCTCCAACACCCTTGCTCTGACAACAAAGAACCTGGCGAATATAATCTCCGGTAAGGTCCCTCGGTAGGAGTTCAAAGTAATTTATGAGAGATGCAGATCTAGGCATTCGACGTGATTGTCATGTTGTATCCCATTATCCATCACTGGGCCTAATCTTATCTGCAAAATAAGAAAATGTGTTAGTGCCTACATGCAGTTTTGAACACTACTACATGCCTATTTGGTTTGCAGGATTTGTAAAATGCACAATTGTGCCATCTTCGATCTGATATGATTAACATGGGCATTTGATTACAATATAAAAAAATGTAGCCTTCTTCACAAGAGGTTGGAGCGGATGAAAAGTTCCTTAAGAAAACTAGTACAGATGAATCCAAAGGAGAAATGTTTATGGATTGTAGCCATATGGATCAAGCAACCAATATGGGGGGACATGTATGTACTGAAATCCTCCGAAAGAGTCCTCCAGAAATCGTAGTACAATGTCATTGTAAACTTGGAAAAAGGTGTCACAAATTGAACTCTCTTATGGTTAACATTTAACAGGAAAGGAACATTGATACTTCTCCAACGTATCTATAATTTTTTATTGTTCCATGCTATTATATTATCTATCTTGGATGTTTTATATGCATTGTATGCTATTTTATATGATTTTTGGGACTAACCTATTAACCTAGAGCCCAATGCCAGTTTCTGTTTTTTCTTGTTTTTGAGTTTTGCAGAAAAGGAATATCAAACGGAGTCCAATTGAGCTAAAAATTTACGGTGATTTTTTATGGACCAGAAGAAGCCCCCGAAGCAAAAGATTTGGGCCAGAAGAGCCACGAGGCCTCCACAAGGGTGGAGGTCGCGCCCTCCCCCCCTCCCCCCAGGCGCGCCCTCTGACCTTGTGGGCTCCTCGTGGACCCCCCCTGAAGTGAAACCGACGCCAAAAAATCCTATAAATACATAAATCCCCGAAAAGAAGCCTAGATCGGGAGTTCCGCCGCCGCAAGCCTCTGTAGCCATGAAAAACCTCTCGGGACCCTATTCTGGCACCCTGCCGGAGGGGGAAATCATTACTGGTGGCCATCGTCATCATCCCGGCGCTCTCCATGACGAGGAGGGAGTAGTTCACCCTCGGGGTTGAGGGTATGTACCAGTAGCTATGTGTTTGATCTCTCTCTCTCTAGTGTTCTTGATTTGGCACGATCTTGATGTACCGTGAGATTTGCTATTATAGTTGGATCTTACGATTCTTCTCCCCCTCTACCTTCTTGTAATGGATTGAGTTTTCCCTTTGAAGTTATCTTATCGGATTGAGTCTTTAAGGATTTGAGAACACTTGATGTATGTATTGCATGTGCTTATCTGTGGTGACAATGGGATATTCACGTGATCCACTTGATGTATGTTTTGGTGATCAACTTGCGGGTTCTTTGACCTTGTGAACTTATGCATAGGCGTTGGCACGTTTTGTCTTGACTCCGGTAGAAACTTTGGGGCACTCTTTGAAGTTCTTTGTGTTAGTTTGAATAGATGAATCTGAGATTGTGTGATGCATATCGTATAATCAAACCCGCGGATACTTGTGGTGACATTGGAGTATCTAGGTGACATTAGGGTTTTGGTTGATGTGTATCTTAAGGTGTTATTTTCGTACAAACTCTAGGGTTGTTTGTGACACTTATAGGAATAGCCCAATAGATCGATCAGAAAGAATAACTTTGAGGTGGTTTCGTACCTTACAATAATCTCTTTGTTTGTTCTCCGCTATTAGTGACTTTGCAGTGACTCTTTGTTGCATGTTGAGGGATTGTTATATGATCTAATTATGTTATCATTGTTGAGAGAACTTGCACTAGTGAACGTATGAACCCTAGGCCTTGTTTCGAAGCATTGAAATACCATTTTTGCTCACTTTTGTTACTTTCTACCTTGCTGTTTTTATATTTTTAGATTACAAAAACCTATACCTACCATCCATATTGCACTTGTATCACCATCTCTTCGCCGAACTGGTGCACCTATACAATTTAACATTGTATTGGGTGTGTTGGGGACAAAAGAGACTCTTTGTTATTTGGTTGCAGGGTTGATTGAGAGAGACCATCTTCATCCTACGCCTCCCACGGATTGATAAACCTTAGGTCATCCACTTGAGGGAAATTTGCTACTGTCCTACAAACCTTTGCACTTGGAGGCCCAACAACGTCTACGAGAAGAAGGTTGCGTAGTAGACATCAAGCTCTTTTCTGGCGCCGTTGCCAGGGAGGTATTGCTTGAAGGTATATCTTTAGATCATGCAATCGAATCTTTTAGTTTCTTGTTTTATCACTAGTTTAGTCTACAAAAGAAAACTACAAAAAAAATGGAATTGAGGTTGCCTCATATGCTTCATCTTTTTAATATCTTTCGTGAAAATGATGGAAAGGAAAATTGTGCCAAAGTGTTAGAAGAAGAATGCATTAAAATGTTTGGCACTAAATTTTTGAATGATGAGCATGATTGCAATGTTGTTAGTATGAATTCTTTGAATATCCACTATGCTAATGATATGCAAAGCCACAAGCTTGGGATGCTATGTTTGATGAATATGATCTTTTTAGTGCCCCAAGTTTTGATGAGGAAATTTATTATGTTGAAAGCATGCCTCCTATTTGTGATGATTATATTTATGAAAGTGGATTTGGAGAGGTCATGACTTTATTTAGTGATGAATCCACTATTTCGGAAGAGGTTCCAATTGATTATGAGAACAAAGTTGCTATCTATGATGATTATTGTGATGACATGTATGCTATAAAGAATAATAATAACCATGAAACTTGACATCATGATTTTAATTTTCAATTGGATTATGCCTCACATGATAGTTATTTTGTTGAGTTTGCTCCCACTACTATTCATGAGAATAAATTTTCTTATGTGGAGAGTAGCAAAACTTCTATGCTTGTGGATCATGAAAAGAATGCTTTGGGTGATAATTATATTGTTGAATTCATTCATGATGCTACTGAAAATTATTATGAGGGAGAAATATATTCTTGTAGAATTTGAAATAATATCAAGTTTCCTCTCTATGTGTTGAAAGTTTTGAAGTTTTGCTTGTTTTACCTTCCTATGCTAGTTGATTATTGTTCCCATAAGTTTTTTCCTCACAAAATCCCTATGCATAGGAAGTGGGTTAGACTTAAATGTTCTAGTCATATTCTTCATGGTGCTCTCTTTGTGTTTCAATTCTTATCTTTTATGTGAGCCTCATTGAAATCATGATGCCTAGCTAACAAGGCATTAAAGAAAAACGCTTGTTGAGAGACAACCCAACATTTACCCCTACTGTTTTTGTGTGTTCACATTATTAAGCTACTGTAGTAATCATGTTTTATAGCTTTTGCTTGAATAAAGTGCCAAGGAAAGCCTTTGGATAATCTGGATGATAGTTGACTTGATTCTGTGCAATAACAAAAACTTTTGCTCCCAGTCCAGGAATTTTTATAATTCACTGGAACGTGCTTTTGATCTGAATTTTTTACACAAGATTGATATAAAAATTTTCTAGATTTTCCTAGTTTTTCAGAATTTTTGGAGTTACAAAAGTATGATTTTAATTCAGATCTTTACAGACTGTTCTGTTTTTGAAAAATTCTATTTTCGATGCATAGTTTGCTTGTTTTCTAGTTTCTATGGCTTATATTGCTTAATATAAATTGTAGAAATGATAGGGTACAGTAGGCATCATGTAAGAAAAATTATGAATCTTGTCTTGACAGTACCAAAGTGAATGATTTGTTTTATTATACTAACGAAGCTTACGAGTTTTCTGTTGAGTTTTGTGTTGTGATGTTTTCAAGTTCTGGGTAAAGTTTCGATGGACTATGGAAAAGGGAGTGGCAAGAGCCTAAGCTTTGGGATGCCCAAGGCACCCCAAAGTAATATTCAAGGACAACCAAGAGCCTAAGCTTGGGGATGCCCCGGATGGCATCCCCTCTTTTGTTTTCGTTCATCGGTAACTTTACTTGGGGCTATATTTTTATTCACCACATGATATGTGTTTTGCCTAGAGCGTCATTTTATTTTATTTTGTTTTTCTTGCTGTTTGAATAAAATATTAAGATCTGAAATACTTAAATGAGAGAGAGTCTTCACATAGTCACATAATTATTCGACTACTCATTGATCTTCACTTATATCTTTTGGAGTAGTTTGTCTTTTGCTATAGTGCTTCACTTATATATTTTTAGAGCACGGCGGTGGTTTATTTTATAGAAATTGATGAACTATCATACTTCACTTATATTATTTTGAGAGTCTCTAAATAGCATGGTAATTTTCTTTGGTTATAAAATTAGTCCTAGTATGATAGGCGTCCAAGAGGGATATAATAAAAACTTTCATCCAAGAGGTAATTTGCTCTAGATTCTACTGCCAAGACCTTCACTGTGCGCAGTTTTGGGGTCAAGCTTGTTGGAATCATTTTCTGGATGACAGACGAACATACATATTCAAAATTAGAAGTAATGTTAATTTGTAGGAGAGGTAGAAGGCGGTTGTTGTACCTGAACGGGTGTGGATCCAATAACAAGTTCGGAGTATTTGTCAGACGAGTAGCCCACCACTGTCAATTTCGGCGCATAAATGACACTGATTCTTGTTGGACCTTTTTGATGAACTACAAGTAATCTCGCAAGTGCAGGTGTGTCCTCAGTGACCATACCGTGGTACACATCTTGTGATGTCTTCTTGCCGCACCAGCAACACACATAAATAGTCCGGAGAGTCATGGAGGTGATGTGGAAGCTACTCAATCCATTGATCGCCTGAAGACGAAGGTACTCGAGTGCAGTACAGCCACGGAGCAAGCGCTCCATGTCACCGTTTCGGAGGCAGAAGGCGATGAGCTCGAGGTGCTTCGTGATACGTCTCCAACGTATCTATAATTTATGAAGTATTCATGCTATTATATTATCCTTCTAGGATGTTTTATATGCATTTATATGCTATTTTATATGATTTTTGGGACTAACCTATTAACCTAGAGCCCAATGCCAGTTTCTGTTTTTCCCTTGTTTTTGAGTTTAACAGAAAAGGAATACCAAACGGAGTCCAATTGACGTGCCAATTTTTGACGATTTTTTATGGACCAAAAGAAGACCCCGGAGCAAAAGAGTTGCGCAAGAAGAGTCCCGGGCTGCCCACGAGGGCGGGGGGCGCGCCCACCCCCTGGGCATGGGCCCCTGCTTCATGGACAACCCGGAGACCCCCTGACGTGAGACCTACGCCAAAAATTCCTATAAATACAGAAACCTCCAGAAAATAACCTAGATCAGGAGTTCCGCCGCCGCAAGCCTCTGTAGCCACCAAAAACCAATTGGGACCCTGTTCCGGCACCCTGCCGGAGGGGGATCCCTCACCGGTGGCCATCTTCATCATCCCGGCGCTCTCCATGACGAGGAGGGAGTAGTTCACCCTCGGGGCTAAGGGTATGTACCAGTAGCTATGTGTTTGATCTCTCTCCTGTGTTCTTGATTTGGCACGATCTTGATGTATCGCGAGCTTTGCTATTATAGTTGGATCTTATGATGTTTCTCCCCCTCTACTCTCTTGTAATGGATTGAGTTTTCCCTTTGAAGTTATCTTATCGGTTTGAGTTTTTCAGGATTTTAGAACACTTGATGTATGTCTTGCATGTGCTTATCTGTGGTGACAATGGGATATTCACGTGATCCACTTGATGTATGTTTTGGTGATCAACTTGCGGGTTCCGTTTGTGAACTTATGCATAGGGGTTGCTGCGTTTTAAATCTTGAATCTCCGGTAGAAACTTTGGGGCACTCTTTGAAGTTCTTTGTGTTGGTTGAATAGATGAATCTGAGATTGTGTGAGGCATATCGTATAATCATACCCACGGATACTCGAGGTGACATTGGAGTATCTAGGTGACATTAGGGTTTTGGTTGATATGTGTCTTAAGGTGTTATTCTAGTACGAACTATATGATAGATCGAACGGAAAGAATGGCTTTATGTTATTTTACTACGGACTCTTGAATAGATCGATCAGAAAGGATCACTTTTTGAGGTGGTTTCGTACCCTACAATAATCTCTTCGTTTGTTCTCCGCTATTAGTGACTTTGGAGTGACTCTTTGTTGCATGTTGAGGGATAGTTATATGATCCAATTATGTTATTATTGTTGAGAGAACTTGCACTAGTGAAAGTATGAACCCTAGGCCTTGTTTCTTAGCATTGCAATACCGTTTGTGCTCACTTTTATCATTAGTTACCTTGATGTTTTTATATTTTCAGATTACGAAAACCTATATCTACCATCCATATTGCACTTGTATTACCATCTCTTCACGAACTAGTGCACTGTACAATTTACCATTGTATTGGGTGTGTTGGGGACACAAGAAACTCTTTGTTATTTGGTTGCGGGGTTGTTTGAGAGAGACCATCTTCATCCCTCGCCTCCCATGGATTGATAAACCTTAGGTCATCCACTTGAGGGAAATTTGCTACTGTCCTACAAACCTCTGCACTTGGAGGCCCAACAACGTCTACAAGAAGAAGGTTGCGTAGTAGACATCACTTCGGTCATGGTAGAATAAGAGCGGGGACATCATTAAGGGGGGATGGCAGTTCCTGAACTTGGCGACACGCAGCGTGGGCGTGAGGCGGAGTTCGGACGTTGGAAGCGAGCGCATATGCCCATCAACAAAAGTGAGCTCCTCGAACTGATCTAGGGCGGGGGATCGGAACTAGTCCTCAAGCTTGGCTCGGTCCTTGCCGTTGGAACAGAATTTGCCCATTCTAAGGCCTCTGGTTGGGCCAAGGTGACTGCTGAGGATCTTGGAGGATGCATCCAAGCTTTTGCGATAACCATGGAAGAGCTCATGGGTGTTGATGAGGTCGAGAGGGGTGGAGTTCCACAGTGGGCGCCACCGCTGGGAAAGGACGGTTGTCCGCGCCCCATATTTGATTGGGAGGAGGGACATGATGACTGTCAACATATCATCGGGGAGGCTGCTGATGAAGTCTAGGCCTCTTTGGAGTCGCTATGTTCTTGCTCGCCCCGCCTCCACTTGTTGGCAGCCCCGTTCTCCACCTCCTTAGTCTCCTTGTCAGCGGCACTTTCTGATAGAAGTGGGAGTACAGGGAATATTTAGTTAAAACAGTGCAATAGAAAAGTGTATGGGTAAGAAAATTGAATAACATTGGTTGTTTAAATACTACACAATTCATTTGATATTGCTGGGTAAGTCAACATGCAGATACTTGAAAAGAAAACTTACTTTGAACAAAGTCTGGACGGATGATATCGTCGGGGAAGTTAGCATATATCTCATGACCAGGCTCTTTTATGTGCAAAGGCAATTTTAGTGCCGACTTTCGAAGACATAAAACATAGAAATTTCTTTCCAAAGGCCGATTGCCAAAATAGGAGTCACCATGTTCATCAAGTCTTACAGTAGCAACGATTGTAAATCCTGGTTTGTGTTCAATATGACATCCCTGTAGTCTTGATTCATGTAAAGGGAAAGATTGTGCACTATGGATTCTATTGCATAGCAAGGGACGTGCTGCAGAAAATGGTAGGATTGTTAAAGAAAATATGGTAACATGCAAATACGGGCCCAAATTGAAAGAATTGTACAACAGTTGAAATCGAAAGACAAAAATCTATAATTAAACAGATAGGGTAAACATGATGTCATGGAAATATGAGAGTAATCAAAAGAACAATACATCATTAATTTTCCTAATATAGAAAGAAGAGGAAAAAAATCCCCTTTGACGTATATGGTGCATGTGGCACCTTTTATCCAAATGTAGCAATATTTATTATATGTTCAGGAAAGTAGGCTATGCCAACCGATTTAGGGTGAGATTGAACATACCGCGTGCATCCTCAAGTCATCTGGTATAGTGTGATGGAACTCCATGAATTTTTGGCGGAGGCCGCAAAGTCCTGATCTGTCTGCGCACTGTACACTCTATGAATGAAAGAAAACCCTCAAATCAGCTCGAATAAAAATGAATTCACGGCGATTTCGGCCGGGTGATTAAAGGAGGTAGATGAATTGGGATAAGAGATGAGATAATATCTCATTGAATTAGTTACCTTATTGTCCATGAGAAAGAACCCTCAGTACGGCGGATTCCCCAACCGAGCGGGGCTAGGTCGACCGCGAGTAGCATCGAGAAATTCGATGGCGATAGGCGGCGGCAAGCAGAAGTGGCGAAATGCGGTGGGGTTTGCCGGCAGCCTGGCGGCAGCGGCATGCATCGAGCTAAGTGGTTGCCGTCGCGATAGGCAGTGCCATGCATAGATGCGGAAGAGCTTATGCAGGTGTGAATGGGGACCGGTGGGGGTGGCGGGCGGGGTGAGGATTTTTGTGACGTGGGGATGGTGAGGGTTTTCTTTTCTGTTTTTTGAATTGGGTGGTGAGGGTTTTCTGTCCCACAAAGAATTTTGGAGGCAATGGTTTGCTAGAGCCAACCGTGTGTGATTGACGCAACATGCAAAATGAAAGTCATTGCACACGGTTCCAATTTTGGGAACCATGTGTGATTGATGTACTACCTCCGTCATGGTTTATTGGTCCCCTTTGTAATTTGTACCAAAATTTGACCAAATATTTAACTAAGAAATGTTAATGCATGTGACCAAAAAATATATCATTGAACACTATGTTCAAATATCCAACGATATAATTTTTGCTGACCCGCACTAACATTTTTTCAGTTAAATCTTTGGTCAAAATTTAACACAAATTACAAAGGGGACCAATAAACTAGGACGGAGGTATATTCCATCAACCGAACTGATTGCATCCATATCCCACACTTAGACATAAGTAAACATGGATTAAACATACTCAGACATAGATAATAAGCGTACACAAGCATAGTTCAACCATAAGTACATAGTTCAACCATCATTAGGCATACTCAAGCGTACATAGTTCGATCCCACATCTCATCTCATATGCCGGCATGATTCGAAAGCTTCTCCAAGTACTCGGCGTACGCGACGTGCGCCACCCTGCGAGAATACTTCTGCTTGAAGGAGCCAACGGCTCATCCTCTTGCATGCGCCAAAACACTTTCATACGCATCATGAAGCTTTTGGTTGCAAAATGGGCATCGATAGCCACCGTCCCAGGTCCTAATACACCTGTTATGCATTCCCGCATAAAGCTCCCTCAGGATTTGACTCTTGTACCTCCTCTGGCCCATCTTCATCCTCGCTGTCCACATTGTTAGACAACACCTATACAAATAGTAAAAAAATGTGGCGTCAAATTAATGCTTAGAAACTAATCTCTAGCGGACATTTGGCAGTTGCCAAAATTTGGCATCAAATCAATGTTTACATGCCGTGAAGTAGGATTAGGAACTTATGGCTATTTTTATACATATCCAGAGATTATGGTTCGATTTTTAAGCAGGAGTAATCAGAGAAACCCTAGGATCTATTTGACACATAAATGGGTATAGAGACTAACTAATTGTCCATCGTTGTCGGAGTGGTCGCCGGAGTGGTCGTCGGAGTCGTCGCCGGGGTCGTCGCCCGAGTCGTCACCAGAGTCGGTGTGGAACTCCGCCTCCAGCTGTGAAAGCTTGACGCCGTCGACGATGTCAGGGTGCAGGCATAACTCGCCGGCGGTGACGACAACCTCTGTCTCCATCTCCACGCCGTGCTCCAGTGCTTCAGTAGCCCCAGCGTCTCCCACTGATGGGGCGCTTCGGCGGCATCCTCATACACTGACGGCTTTGAGGACTGAGAGCGGCGTCGAGGATGCAAGCGGAGAGAGAGGATTGTGTATGTGGCGAGGATGGGGGGTGTAGCCGCTCGGGCGCACCATTAATATGGAGTAGTGGGAGTAGTGGGAGAGAGGCGAGCGGCGGTCAAACCGCAGGCTCGCCTCCCGGTGAGCCTGTGCACCGGACTGCTGGCATGCCTACCGTCATTTCACACAGCTACTTGCACGCCTCCCGATGACACTGTGCAGCGAGCACGCCATCGTCAATTCACACACCTGCACGCACGCCTCCCGGTCTGCCCGCGTGGCGGACTGCTCGCATGCGTCCCGTCAACTCACGCCTGCTCACACGGCACACGGGTCGCGTGGCGGCACGTATATTGTTTTTCTATTTGGATGATTAATGATGTCGCTTTATTGCTTAACCCAAGCGTGGCACATATCCATTGTTGGTCTAACGCTTACGGTTCAAATAAATAATCCGTTTGGGATATTGGTTCCCAATTATTAATAATCTCCTGTTTGTAAGAAGATAAAGATTACATCATGTCTCAAATTTGACAAAAAAGTACAATGCCACTTTTTATTGGTGTCCATATGACAACACGATAAGTTTCATGAACTTCAAATAAGTTTTGGATGTACTAGAATTTAAAAATCAAGATTCTCAATGTTTGAAATTTCTTGCACGGGGAGTAAGCATGCACCCAGTGAGACACATGTGTTTTTGCAATCCATTTAGGTGCACTGTCATGTGTGCATGTAGCTCAAATTTGATTTTTGCACATTATACCCGTAGAAAATGAATCAATGTACTAAAACATCTTAATGATCTCTGTTTTTTTCTCGAAATTAAAACGTCCCTCCTTTGGTAGCATTGTTCACCGCGGGATAATTTAACTTGTATCGTAGTTGCGGTGGATTTGCGGTGTGTGTGTGGGTGTGTGCGTCTGGGGGTGGCGGGTGGCTCGCAGTACACTACGAGTTGTGAGCCACCGTGTGGGTTGGCCGTTTTGTTAGGCAGGTGCCACATCAGAATCGTGAATTCGTTATTTAAAACATTACACAACCCTTTCATACATACATGTTTTGGCCACATGCAGTCGATGGTTGTCCTACACGACACTCGATACTCGCGTGTGCTGCTTTTTGTGGGCCCGTGAGGTCGTCGTCCATCACTTTGAAAAACAGCCGGTAGTGATGTTAATTTGACAAGCAAGGTAGAATCTTTTTTGTTTGTGTTATGGTGGGAGTATATATATATAGTACACGTCGAAGAGGTGGGAGGGGACTAGCATATATACTATACGTACATGTCCGTGAACAAGTACACCTCACTCAGTGTCGGAAATTTTCGGTTTCTGAGGCACGTGCCACATCAAAGTTGTCAAATTGGCTATTCAAACATCACACAACACCACTTTGGGCCACATGCATGCAGGCGGTGGTTATCCTAGCTAGGACACTCACGTGTGGCGCTTCCATCTATGGGCCACGAGGCCATCATTGATGCATGCATCACTTTGACCTACATCAGGAGAGGTTAATTAATTTCACCATCGAGGAGGATTCTTTTTGGGTTGTATTACATAGGAGCATATAGTATGCATCGAAGAGGGGGAAGGGGACCATCATATGTAGTACGCTTCATGACCCTCGCTCTGTGTGGGGACTTTACGGTTTTTGAGGCATGTGGCACATCAAAGTTGTGCATTTTGGGTATTCAACATATGTTTGGCCCACATGCAAAGCGATGGTGGTTGTCCTCTCGCACCCACTTAAGCGGTTATCAGCGATATCGATGCTTTCCATCTATGGGCCCGCTTGGTCCATCACTACTTTTTGCCTGACAACGAGAGAGGTTATTTGACTTAGGAGGGGATTATTCTTTTGTTTGTAATACGATATATATAGGTCATGCTCTGGGATGACATGATACAGTTTGAGCACACACACATGCATGTGTACGCATGAATCCCTCCCATCGAGTCGAAGTGGCTAGTACAACGACACGTCATGAACCGATCTCGCTCTGTGTGAGGACTGTACAATTTTTTACGCACGCGCCACATAAATGTTGTGAAATGGTATTCAAACATGCATGCATGCATCACCTCCATACATATGCATGTAGTGGTTGTCTTCGAACGGTACACTCCCTCGTGTGGTTATCGGCAGCAAGCCTATATATCCATGGGCCCGCGTGGACATCCATGATCACCTTGACCGACAACTAGATAGATAACCATGGCGGATTCTTCCTTTGGTTCGTGTTATCATAGTATAGGTCATGGCGAGATTCAGACCTAACTAAGTTTGAGCGCATACTATGCACGCATGCATGCATGAATCCCCGTCATCGGCTTGAAGTGTGGTGTGACATACATATGCATCATCAACCTAACCCTCACTCAGTGTGGGGATTTCTGGTTCGAAAGCACGGTGCCACATCAAAGTTGTTCCATTGTGTATGCAAAACACACCTCTCCATACATATATTTGGGCCACACGCATGCACTGGTTGTCTTCGGGTACTAGCTACTTACGTGATTATTGGCGAGCTAGCCCATCTCTGGGGTTGCATGGACGGCCATCACTTTGACCAACAACAAGAGAGAGATTGTACGACCAAGGTGGATTATTCTTGGTCCGTTTTATGATCCATCTTGGTGAGATGCCTCTCCGCCTGCCCCCAAAGTGTGTGTGTGTGTGTGGGGGGCTGCTACTTCGCACTTTGCTAGGTGAACCTCGGTTGGGGGGGGCATGCATTCATAGCTTAGGATTCCCTTCGTGCTGACACAAGGGGGGCAAGCAATACTGTGCGCTTTGTGAGATAGGTGCCACATCAAAGTTGCATTTGGTATTTGAACATCAAACCACCCTTTTCATACATAAATTGGTCCACATGCAAGTGTGTTCGTGTTCTAACCCTCTCATGCATCATTTTTCACCAAATTTATGAACATTAGACAAGTCGGATGACGCAACAGACACGGTTCACTCACACTAACCGTGTGCCACGCTGGTGCCCCTGTCACGCACATCCGCACAGTACATTGGGCTCCACGAGGCTTCCCCTCTCAAAAATATCTACCCGCCTGCAGCTTTTCTCTGTTTGATAACACACGGTTATTATGTTTCGACCATGTGTGATGTTTCTTGTTCCCAATCCCGCCTGCATCCCTCAAAAATATCTGCCCGCCTCGAGGGTTTTTCTGTTTCATAACACATGGTTGTTATCTCCGGACCGTGTGCGATGCACCATCATCCAAATTTTCAATAACCCCGACATTTCACTCCCGCGTAGTAAAATTTTCAGTAGCGGCGTCATTTCCTCAAACACACCCCCGCCCCCCCCCGCCACACACACACACACACACACACACACACACACACACACACACACACACACACACACACACACACACACACCAAAACCTCCTCGGGCACGCATGCGCGCGCACACACACACCCTCCCTCACTCGAAACCCTAGCAAGGTCCCCACCGTCACCGCCACCGCCACCGCCGCAAGGCCTCCATTGTCAACATCTGCCGGTTTTCCCGTGCAGCTTACCCACCGATCTCCATACCCAGGCCTCCCTGAGTTTCTTAGATGACGCCTGCTAAATGGCCCCTTACCCACAGATCCCCATCCCCCACTCCGGAGCTTCGCAGCCTAAGCCCGGCTACGCTTCCCGTGGAGCTCGAGGAGCGATTGGCCCAAAAGAGGTGTATCGCGGTCTCTTCGCCCGACGTCGCCGAGGACGACGACCATTACTGGCCGCGGGCACTCAATCAGCGGGCTAGAGTATGCAGGTATGTCACGGATGCCGACTACAACATCGAGGTCATCTGCAGCGACAGCCTGAGGTGGGTTATGTCACAGGTTAAGTGGCCCACCCCCAACCCCTCGGGTTCAACCGCCATCGATCTCATCCATGGCCCCGCCGCTGATCTCCTCTGGCTCGCTGTCAAGAATTTGCCATCCTACATCGCCATTGAGCCCCTTCCGTCATTTCTGAAGGACACGTTCTGCGATGATAACCCACAAGTGTAGCGGATCGCAACAACTTTCGAGGGTAGAGTATTCAACCCAAATTTATTGATTCGACACAAGGGGAGCCAAAGAATATTCTCAAGTATTAGCAACTGAGTTGTCAATTCAGCCACACCTGGATAACTTAATATCCGCAACAAAGTATTTAGTAGCAAAGTAATATGATAGTAGTGGTAACAGTAACAAAAGAGTAATGAAAGCAAAAGTAATATTTTTGGTGTTTTTGTAGTGATTGTAACAGTAGAGAACCAGTATATGGAAAACTCGTAGGCATTGGATCGGTGATGGATAATTATGCCGGATGCGGTTCATCATGTAACGGTCATAACATAGGGTGACACAGAACTAGCTCCAATTCATCAATGTAATGTAGGCATGTATTCCGGATATAGTCATACGTTCTTATGGAAAAGAACTTGCATGCCATCTTTTGTCCTACCCTCCCGTGGCAGCGGGGTCCTAACGGAAACTAAGGGATATTAAGGCCTCCTTTTAATAGAGAACCGGAACAAAGCATTAGCACATAGTGAATACATGAACTCCTCAAACTATGGTCATCACCGGGAGTGGTCCCGATTATTGTCACTTGAGGTTGCCGGATTATAACACATAGTAGGTGACTATAGACTTGCAAGACAAGATCAAGAACTCACATATATTCATGAAAACATAATAGGTTCAGATCTGAAATCATGGCACTCGGGCCCTAGTGACAAGCATTAAGCATAGCAAAGTCATAGCAACATCAATCTCAGAACATAGTGGATACTAGGGATCAAACCCTAACAAAACTAACTCAATTACATGATAGAACTCATCCAACCCATCACCGTCCAGCAAGCCTACGATGGAATTACTCACGCACGATGGTGAGCATCATAAAATTGGTGATGGAGGATGGTTGATGATGACGACGGCGAATCCCCTCTCTCCGGAGCCCCGAACGGACTCCAGATCAGCCTCCCGAGAGGTTTTAGGGCTTGGTGGCGGCTCCGTATCGTAAAACGCGATGATTTCTTCTCCCTGATTTTTTTCTCCCCGAAAGCAAATATATAGAGTTGGAGTTGGCGTCGGAGGAGCTCTAGGGGGCCCACAAGGTAGGGGGTGCGCCCTAGGGGGGCGCCCCCCACCCTCGTGGACAGGGTGTGGGCCCCCTGGTCTTCATCTTTGGCGAGGATTTCTTATTATTTTTAACTAGACGATCCGTGGAGTTTCAGGTCATTCCGTGAACTTTTGTTTCTGCACATAAATAACACCATGGAAAGTCCGCTGAAAATAGCGTCAGTCCGGGGTTAGTTCCATTCAAATCATGCAAGTTAGAGTCCAAAACAAGAGGAAAATTGTTTGGAAAAGTAGATACGACGGAGACGTATCAACTCCCCCAAGCTTAAACCTTTGCTTGTCCTCAAGCAATTTAGTTGATAAACTGAAAGTGATAAAGAAAAACTTTTACAAACTCTATTTGCTCTTGTTGTTGTAAATATGTAAAGCCAGCATCCAAGTTTTCAGCAAAGATCATGACTAACCATATTTGCAATAATTTTCAGGTCTCATGTTTACTCATATCAATAGCATAATCAACTAGCGAGCCATAAAAATAAATCTCGGATGACAACACTTTCTCAAAACAATCATAATATGATATAACAAGATGGTATCTCGCTAGCCCTTTTCTGAGACCGCAAAACATAAATGCAGAGCACCTTTAAAGATCAAGGACTGACTAGACATTGTAATTCATGGTAAAAGAGATCCAATCATAATCATACCCAATATAAATTAATAGTAATGAATGCAAATGATACCGTGCTCTCCAAATTAGTGCTTTTTTAATAAGAGGGTGATGACTCAACATAAAAGTAAATAGATAGGCCCTTCGCAGAGGGAAGCAGGGATTTGTAGAGGTGCCAGAGCTCGGTTTTGAAATAGAGATAAATAATATTTTGAGAGCCATACTTTCATTGTCAACATAATAACCAAGAGATGGCGATATCTTCCATGCTACACACATTATAGGCGGTTCCCAAACAGAATGGTAAAGTTTTACACTCCCCCTCCACCAACAAGCATCAATCCATGACTTGTTCGAAACAACGAATGTCTCCAACTAGCAACAGTCCCAGGGGGAGTTTTGTTTGTAATTATTTTGATTTAGTTTGCATAAAGCATGGGACTGGGCATCCCGGAGACCAGCCATTTTCTCGTGAATGAGGAGCGGAGTCCACTCCTCGTGAGAATAACCCGCCTAACATGGAAGATAAGGGCAGCCCTAGTTGACACATGAGCTATTCGAGCATACAAAATAGAATGTTTATTTGAAGGTTTAGAGTTTGGCACATACAAATTTACTTGGAATGGCAGGTAGATACCGCATATAGGAAGGTATAGTGGACTCATATGGCATAACTTTGGGGTTTAAGGGATTGGATGCACAAGCAATATTCCCGCTTGGTACAAGTGAAGGCTATCAAAAGACTGGGAAGCAACCAACTAGAGAGCGACAACAGTCATGAACATGCATTAAAATTAATAAACATTGGATGCAAGCATGAGTAGGATATAATCCACCATGAACATAAATATCGTGAAGGCTATGTTGATTTTGTTTCAACTACATGTGTGAACATGTGCCAAGTCAAGTCACTTAAATCATTCAAAGGAGGATACCACCCCATCATACCACATCACAACCTTTAATAGCATGTTGGCACGCAAGATAAACCATTATAACTCATAGCTAATCAAGCATGGCATAAGCAATTATGATCTCTAATTGTCATTGCAAACATGTTTATTCAAAATAAGCTGAATCAGGAACGATGAACTCATCATATTTACAAAAACAAGAGAGGCCGAGTTCATACCAGCTTTTCTCATCTCAGTCAGTCCGTCATATATCATCATAATTGCCTTTCACTTGCACGACCGAACGATGTGAATAATAATAAGAGTGCATGTGCATTAGACTAAGCTGGAACCTGCGAGCATTCAATAAACAGGAGAAGACAAGGCAGTATGGGCTCTTGGTTAAATCAACAATAATGCATATAAGAGCCACTTCAACAATTTAATCATGGTCTCCTCCTATTGGCCCCCAAAGAAAAGAAAAGAAATAAAACTATTTACACGGGAAAGCACCCAACAAGCAAAAGAAGAACGGGAAATCTTTTTGGGTTTTCTTTTTAATTATTACTAATACAGCAAGAAGAGTAAACTAACTAGAAGCTATTACTAATTTTATTTTAGTTTTTCTTAAGGTTTATCAAACACACAAGAAGAAAGCAGGAAAAACAAAATAAACTAGGATGGATATTACAGTGAAAAAGTATGAGCACCGACATCTAGCAATGAGTGTGTGAACATAAATGTAATGTCGGTGAGAAATACGTACTCCCCCAAGCTTAGGCTCTTGGCCTAAGTTGGTTTATTGCCAGGGATGGCCTGGCGGATATCCGTAGATGTAGCTGGGGTCGTACTGCGATGAAGAGGACTCTGACTGCCATTGGCTGACAGCCATCTCTGGATCCCAAGAATAAACAAACTGTCGTGGAGGCTCGTATTGTGGTTCCGGTTCCGGGACTGGTGCAGGATTCCGGTAAGATTGAACGGCCGCCCACGTAACGAGATACGGTCCTTCAAAATTAAACAAGGAAGGAGCAGGCAAGGTAATAGTCTCAGGGTGATGTTTATGAAAGAATAATTTGTATTTAAGCTCCCCTTCCCGACTCTTAACAATAAAATCATGTGCTAGCATACTCTTGTAATCTAAATAAGCACTGGGCAGCAATTTTCTTCTTTCTCATAAAGCCTGATAGGTATGTTAAAATGTGCAGCTAGTCGTGAAGCATAAATACCTCCAAAGACGGGGCCCTTAGTACGGTTCAGACAAAGGTTTAGCAATAATTCCGCCCATACTAACAGTGTTATCGCGGTATATACCATGGAACAAAATAATAATATCAGAAACACTAAGGTTTCCACAGTTTCCACGACCAATCAAGCAACGACTAGAAAATATGGCAAAGTAGCGTAAAGCAGGAAAATGTATGCTAGTGATTCTTGCATCAGAAACCTTCCTGGTTTCTCCCACAGTGATGGTGTCAATAAATTCTTCCACATCTTTATGGTGTGGTTCATCTAAGGTACCCTTAGAGGGTATTTTGCAAACCTTGCAAAATTCAGCTAATGGCATCTTCTTAACAACGTCATATAAATGAAACTCTACTGAAGGAGGTGATTCCTTAGGAAAATAGTAGAAGTTTTGCACAAAAGTATTAGTGAGTAAGAGATATTGATGACGTCGCTCGCGGAGGAAGTCGGTGAGGCCAGCATTCTCAACCAATGAATAAAAATCCTCATAAATCCCGGCTTGTCTCAACAAGTCATCGGAAGGCCATTCACACGGCCGGACCTCCGTGGTACGAGGCAAATTATATTTGGGCCTCTGTGCTTCTTCATTTTGCTTTTCCTTTGAGCTTCGGCTCGATGAGCCCCTCAAAAGTCCCTTCATTATTTTCTGAAATATTCTGAAATTTTTAGTAACTTCAAACAAAAGTGAACCAACTTCAATAAAATTGATAGCAACTACTCCTACAAGTGCCTAGAGCCTATAGCAAGCATTAGAACTACTTGGAACCATATAAATTTGACATGCAAGCTCAAGAACATGGTCACCTATGCAACACAAATTTGCAATGACTAGAGCACTAGAACAAAAACTAATTGGACCAATGGAGGAGTCACATACCAAGGAACAATCTCCCCAAGCAGTTTTGTGAGAGGTGCTTTCAGCAAGGAGATCGAAAATCACAGCAAAGTGAGCTAGAACTCGTGCTTGAGTTGGATATTCGTGTTTGTGGGAGGAAGAAGTACTGTATGAGTGCAGGAATAAGTGGAGGAGGGCCACCGTGGGCCCACGAGGCAGGGGGCGCGCCCTGGGGGGTAGGGTGCGGCCTCCACCCTCGTGGCCAGGTGGAAGCTCCCACCGCAGTGTTTTCAATACCATAAATCCTCAAATATTCCAGAAAAATTCATATTTCATTTTCAGGGCATTTGGAGAACTTTTATTTTTGGGGTATTTTTGTATTGCACGGATAAATCAGGAAACAGACGGAAAAATACTATTTTTACTTTATTTCAACTAAATAACAGAAAGTATAAGGAGGGCATGTAAGGTTGTGCTTCTGGTTTCATCCATCTCATGCTCATCAAAAGGAATCTACTAACAAGGTTGATCAGGTCTTGTTAATAAACTCATTCCGAATAACATGAAACTGGAGAAATTTCGAATAACACTATGTTACCTCAACGGGGATATGCACATCCCCAATAATAATAATATCATATTTCTTCTTGACAGTAGGAAGAGGAAATTAAAAACCTCCAAAAATATCGATGGAATTTTTCCAATAGAGTTGATACTATAAACTTGAGGTTGTTTCCTCAGAAAGTGTACCGTATGCTCATTACCATTAACATGAAAAGTGACATTGCCTTTGTTGCAATCAATAACAGCCCCTGCAGTATTCAAAAAAGGTCTTCCAAGAATAATAGACATACTATCGTCCTCGGGAATATCAAGAATAACAAAGTCCGTTAAAATAGCAATGTTTGCAACTACAACAGGCACATCCTCACAAATTCCGACAGATATAGCAGTTGGTTTATCAGCCATTTGCAAAGATATTTCAGTAGGTGTCAATTTATTCAAATCAAGTCTACGATATAAAGAGAGAGGCATAACACTAACACTAGCTCCAAGATCACATAAAGCAGTTTTAACATAGTTTCTTTTAATGGAGCATGGTATAGTAGGTACTCCTGGATCTCCAAGTTTCTTTGGTATTCCACCCTTAAAAGTATAATTAGCGAGCATGGTGGAAATTTCAGCTTCCTATCTTTCTTTTATTAGTGACAATATCTTTCATATATTTAGCATAAGGATTCATTTTGAGCATATCACCAATCGCATACATAAAAGATAGGTCTAATCATTTCAAAGAAAGCTCAAAATCCTCATCATCCTTTTTCTTGGATGGTTTGGGAGGAAAAGGCATGGGTTTTTGAATCCAACGTTCTCTTTCTTTACCATGTTTCCTAGAAACAAAGTCTCTTATCATAACGGTGATTCTTTGATTGTGGGTTATCAAGATCAACAGCTGGTTCAATTTCTACATCATTATCATTACTAGGTTGAGCATCATCATGAACATCATCATTAACATTTTCACTAGGTTCATGTTCATTACCAGATTGCTTTCAAAGATCGTAAATAGATATATCATTTGGATTATCGTGGTTCAGCAATAGGTTCACTAGAAGTTTGCAAAGTCCTGTCATTTTTCTTTTTCTTCCTTTTAGAAGAACTAGGTGCATCAATATTATTTCTCTGAGAATCTTGCTCAATTCTCTTAGGGTGGCCTTCAGGATACAAAGGTTCCTGAGTCATTCTACCAGTTCTAATAGCCACTCTAACAGCATAATCATTTTTCTTACTATTCATTTCATTGAGCAAATCATTTTGAGCCTTAAGTACTTGTTCTACTTGAGTGGTAACCATAGAAGCATGGTTTCTAACAAGTTTAAGTTCACCTCTAATATTAGCCATATAATCACCCAAGTGTTTAATCATATAAGCATTTTGTTTTAATTGTCTACCAAAATAAGAATTGAAGTCTTCTTGCTTAAACATAAAGTTATCAAACTCATCCAAGCACTGACTAGCAATTTTAGTAGGAGGGACTTCAGCTTTATTATATCTATAGAGAGAATTTACCTTTACTACCTATGTCGGGTTATCAAGACCTGGAGGTTCTTCAATAGGTAATGGATTAAGATCATGTGTTTCTTCAACAGGTGGTAAATTAAGACCATGTATTTCTTCAATAGGAGGTAAAATTTTAACATCTTCAGCTTTAATACCTTTCTCTTTCATAGATTTCTTTGCCTCTTGCATATCTTCAGATCGAGAAATAGAACACCTCTCTTCTTGAGTTGGTTTAGGAATAGGCTCGGTAATTGGAGCAGGGGCTGGCTCAGAGGTGCCCAATTATTTTCATTTGTCAACATATTATTCAATAGAATTTCAGCTTCATCCGTGTTCTTTCCCTGAAAAGAGAACCAGCACAACTATCCAGGTAATCTCTGGAAGCATCGGTTAGTCTATTATAAAAGATATCAAGTATTTCATTTTTCTTAAGAGGATGATCGGGCAAAGCATTAAGTAACTTGAGAAGCGTCCCCCAAGCTTGTGGGAGACTCCCTTCTTCAATTTGCACAAAGTTGTATATTTCCTTTAAGGCAGCTTGTTTCTTATGAGCAGGGAAATATTTAGCAGAGAAGTAAGAAATCATATCCTGGGGACTACGCACAGAACCAGGATGAAGAGAATTAAACCATATCTTAGCATCACCCTTTAATGAGAACGGAAATATTTTGAGGATATAAAAGTAGCGAGATCTCTCATCATTAGTGAACAGGGTAGCTATATCATTTAATTTAGTAAGATGTGCCACAACAGTTTCAGATTCATAGCCATGAAAAGGATCAGATTCAACCAAAGTAATTATATCAGGATCAACACAGAATTCATAATCCTTATCGGCAACACAAATAGGTGAAGTAGCAAAAGCAGGGTCAGGTTTCATTCTATCTCTAAGAGATTCCTTACTCCATTTAACTAATAGCCTCTTGAGCTCAGATCTACCTTTGCAGGCGAAAATAGCTGCAGAAGCTTCCATATCAAAAACATAACCCTCAGGAATAACAGGCATAACTTCATCATCACTTTCATCAATATAATCAGTTTTAATAATTTCTTTCTCTCTAGCCCTAGCAATTTGTTCATCAAGAAATTCACTAAGGGGCACAGTAGTATCAAGCATAGAAGTAGTTTCATCATAAGTATCATGCATAGCGTAGTGGCATCATCAATAACATGCGACATATCGTAATCTAATAGCGTAAGCAGGTTTAGGTGTCGCAAGCTTACTCAAAACAGAAGGTGAATCAAGTGCGAGCTAGATGGCAGTTCCTTACCTGCCCTCGTAGTTGAGGGATAAATTGTTGTCTTAGTGTCTTTCAAGTTCTTCATAGTGACCAGCAGATATAAATCCCAAGTGACTCAAAGAATAGAGCTATGCTCCCCGGCAACGGCGCTAGAAATTAGTCTTGATAACCCACAAGTGTAGGGATCGCAACAGCTTTCGAGGGTAGAGTATTCAACCCAAATTTATTGATTCGACACAAGGGGAGCCAAAGAATATTCTCAAGTATTAGCAACTGAGTTGTCAATTCAGCCACACCTAGATAACTTAATATCTGCAACAAAGTATTTAGTAGCAAAGTAATATGATAGTAGTGGTAACAGTAACAAAAGAGTAATGAAAGCAAAAGTAATATTTTTGGTGTTTTTGTAGTGATTGTAACAGTAGCAACGGAAAAGTAAATAAGCGAGAACCAGTATATGGAAAACTCGTAGGCATTGGATCGGTGATGGATAATTATGCCGGATGCAGTTCATCATGTAACGGTCATAACATAGGGTGACACAGAACTAGCTCCAATTCATCAATGTAATGTAGGCATGTATTCTGAATATAGTCATACGTGCTTATGGAAAAGAACTTGCATGACATCTTTTGTCCTACCCTCCCGTGGCAGCGGGTCCTAACGGAAACTAAGGGATATTAAGGCCTCCTTTTAATAGAGAACCGAACAAAGCATTAGCACATAGTGAATATATGAACTCCTCAAACTATGGTCATCACCGGAGTGGTCCCGATTATTGTCACTTGGGGTTGTCGGATCATAACACATAGTAGGTGACTATAGACTTGCAAGATAGGATCAAGAACTCACATATATTCATGAAAACATAATAGGTTCAGATCTGAAATCATGGCACTCGGGCCCTAGTGACAAGCATTAAGCATAGCAAAGTCATAGCAACATCAATCTCGTAACATAGTGGATACTAGGGATCAAACCCTAACAAAACTAACTTGATTACATGATAGATCTCATCCAACCCATCACCGTCCAGCAAGCCTACGATGGAATTACTCACGCACGACGGTGAGCATCATAAAATTGGTGATGGAGGATGGTTGATGATGACGACGACGACGAATCCCCCTCTCCGGAGCCCCGAACGGACTCCAGATCAGCCCTCCCGAGAGGTTTTAAGGCTTGGTGGCGGCTCCGTATCATAAAACGCGATGATTTCTTCTCCCTGATTTTTTTATCCCCGAAAGCAAATATATAGAGTTGGAGTTGGCATCGGAGGAGCTCCAGGGGGCACACGAGGTAGGGGGCACGCCCTAGGGGGGGCACCCTCATGGATGGGGTGTGGGCCCCCTGGTCTTCATCTTTGGCGAGGTTTTTTTTTTAACTAGACGATCCGTGGAGTTTCAAGTCATTCCAAGAACTTTTGTTTCTGCACATAAATAACACCATGGAAAGTCTGCTGAAAACAGCGTCAGTCCGGGGTTAGTTCCATTCAAATCATGCAAGTTATAGTCCAAAACAAGGGCAAAATTGTTTGGAAAAGTAGATACGACGGAGACGTATCATGCGACACTTGCTTGGGATCCACAGCTTCCAAGTCAGACCTCATCGACGGCGACCATGAGGAGGGCATCCTCTCCAGCTCTTCCAAGGGGAAAGAGCCCATCTGCTCTTCCAAGGGGAAAGAGCCCGTCTGCGACATTAGGGAGGGCACCCTACAGCCGTGCTCTTCCAAGGGGAAGGAGCCCATCTACGACAACATGGAGCGCATCCAGGGTTCTTGCTCTTCCCACGGGAACGAGCCCATCTGTGACAAGTGAGGAAACCCATGATTTGTTTTGTCGTGCCTCTTCACATGGGGGAACCCATGATTTTTTTTTGTCGAGTCCTTTTTGTAGTGCAGTGAGAATATGTCCAGTTTTAATTGCTATATTTGGTTGTTTGCAGTATGCCTTGTTTATTTCAGTTGTTCACAATGTGATGCTCTATATGTGCAATTATTTACTGTGGAGTACATTTCATTAATCCAGTTTTAACATACCAATAGGAATGCATATATTTTCTTGCTGTTAAGCCTGTTATAGCTAGCATATGTCTCTTTTAAAGTTTTTTGATTGTTCGGTTGTTTGCAGTTAGCATATGTCCAATTTCAAATGCTATCTTTGGTTGTTCGTAGTATGCCTTGTTTATTCCAGTTATTCACAATATGATGTTCTATATGTGCAAGTATGAATTGTGCAGTTCAATTTCATCAATACCAGATTCAACAATACCACTATGAATGACTACATTTGGTTGCTGCATCTTGTAGTTAACACGCCTTTCCATTTTTATTTAACAATAACCAGTGTTACTTAGACCGACACAATGCCAGTTTGAATGACTATGTTTGCTTGTTGTTAAATGTTAGGCCTGTTGCAGTTAACACACCTTTCTACTTGTTTTGCTTTACTAGCATGCTTAAACCTGCACACTGAAGCTATCTTTTGGAGATTATTTTGTATGCCACGGATAATTTTGGTTGATGTTTAGCCTGTTGTGCTTAACATGCCTCACGATGTATCTACACAAGATAATTTTGGGAACGACTGCTATTTTCCATCGAGGTTAGTTTCATCCCATGGCTTATATATACTCATTGTTCAGGATATCGGTAGCTGGTACCATATAGGCCGGGGGCTAATAAGGGACTAATCGGTGAATCAGACTTTTAACCGAATATATCTATAACCCATTTATCGTTAGGTTAACTAGGGCCATATGTAATATATCGGAGGCTACATAGCAACATGCATTGTACTTAATGTTTAAATATGCAATCCTAGGCTACATAGCAACAAGGAAGAGTATTACCTTAATGTTCTGATGATGTCTAGATATACGTAGAAGAGCAGCAGCCATGTTTGGATACTCAACTTAGCTAGTGGTTAGAGTTAGTTTCTAGCTCATGACTAACCCTGAACTAACTCCATCCAAAGAGGTGTTTGTATGACAGGGTTAGATTGACAATAAATGCACTAGGATAACTAGCTCCAATTAGCACCTCTTGGGTTGGATAGTTTTTTTGGGTGGTTTAGATGCAACTAGCTCAAACTAGCCCTCATGTTTGGATATACTTTAGGGCTATTTGAGCCCAAACTAGCTCAAACTAACTCTAACCCATGGATACAACAGCAGTTAATCAACCGATAATTTGTAAGAATGCAATAAACTCCTTCCGGCCCATAATATAAGATGTTAATTCATCTAATATGTGAGTATATTGGATGTTATAAGATATTATAAAAGAGTGTTGTACTACATCATTGTGCAATTGTTGTTTAGCTTCTAATATTAACTTGGTGCTTTTAGGTACATATGTCATTCGTAAAGATCCACGCTTCGAACCTTTCTGCGTATGGGGCAATGAGATATCGATGAACCAGCATCAAGTGAGGAAGCTGAAAAGATTGTTAGTAATATGGGTCAAAAGATGACAATTAAACTATTTGTTTACACTTTATCCAAGGCAACAATGAACTGCAGGATGGTAAGTAAGAACTCTGCAGCCTTCTTTTTACTGCCCATAATGAGTTATGTTAGATGACAATGTCTGAATCTGTTTCCTTTGCAGTGGTTCCCAAAGCAGTTTACTCAAGATTGCCTCTCAAACTACATGATTGATGGGCACGATGATTATCTAGATGTTTTCATGAAGACCGTGAAGGATGGGCGTTCGGCCATCACAAGGGGTTGGACTAGAGTCATGCGTGCCTTCTGCATGGAGAAGGGCACAATATGGGCATTCCGCTTCACCTTGTTCAGCAACCAGAATGTACAAGTATACAACTGTGGTTCATCATTCTTTATTTGGTTCTTATGTAATTCTTGAACATATGTACCTATGAATCGAATAATGCATTGGTTGTTTGAACCTGATGGATATGAATAAAGCTATAGCATACATTCGAATTCAAATCCGATACAATTTGAAACAGCAGCAATTAAATTACGGTGAAATTACGCTCTCCAGGTTGTTACGTCACACACGGTTGGTAAAACACAAACGTTTGCGATATACACCATAATCCGACACGGTTCACAGAGAGGAAACGTGTGCAAGCATGCACACAGTTGCCATTTGCAAAGCGTGTGCGATGTCAGACAATATCACAATCGGTGCGGACAAACTAAACATTTGTGATAGTTGCCTTATCGTACACGATTCGCAACCATGAATTGTTTCTGATGAAGTATGCATCGTAAACGTTGCACCACAGAATAGCGTGTGCGATAGTTGTCGTGTATGACGATGTTACGACGGTCCGATGTTTCGTAATCCTGTCCGACACTCGTACGACGATTAGCTAATCTTCTTAATTAATTATCGCATACGGTTTGGGAAAAGCGAATGTGTGTGATTGTCTACTTATCATACACGTTCTATATTAGTGAACCGTTTGTGATGGCCGCGCATCATAAACGTAGCACCACAGAATACCGACTGTGATGGCAATGCGAGCACAAATGAGTAGGAGTATTGTATATGCATCTTGGCTCCATATCCCCGACGGTTTTTGGGTCATGTGGGAAGGGCCCCCCTATCGCCCACACTCACTTGGAGGCGGTTCCAAATGCCGTCGCGTAAAGGGGTTAAAAACCATTTGTATAGCACCTCGATGTACCGGTGCCCCCTACAGATCCTTCCCCTCTCGCAACTCTCTCTCCCCTCCTTGGCTTGCGCCCCCGCAACCGTCCGAGGATGCGTCATCGCTGCCGCAGCTCGCCCGCGTAGCCACCGGCCAGCCCAGTCCCTTCCGACGTGTCCATCGACTTCTCCGCGACATCACACGTCTCGAAGCAGAAGAACACAAGCCTAGGAGCTCTCCATCACGCCAATCGCCATCGTCGTCAACCTCGGCACCGCCAGACGGCATCGCCGATTTCATCGACATCAAGCCTCCCCAGAGCCCTCTGACCTGCTCGTCGACCCCGCTTTGAGCTCCTCTCCCTTTATTCCCTTCTCACCGTCTCGGAACACCGTCGTATCACCATCCCCGCACTTCGGCCGCCGTGGCTGTGAACTTCGCCCGCGTCCCTCGCCGTGCCCCGCCTTGACTCAAGTCAGGACTCTGGCGGCGCGCACAAGCCTCGCCCGTGCAGCTCACGCGCTGCCCCTCGCTGGCCAGCGCCGTGGCCGGCCTCTGCCAAGTCAAGTGTGAACCCTTCGAGGGTGATTCCTCCAAGGTCAGCTCGACAGTTACATCAAGTAGGAATCCATCGAGGGTGATTCCTCAGATTCTCCTTGATGTTATGGACACACGGATACCTTGACCTTCACCTCAGTCCTTTGTTGAAGTCGGGTCGACCCCAAGGGGTACCCGCAAGAGTTATTGATGTCGGGTGACCATGAGGGTACCTGCGAGATAATGATGCGGCACGACCGGGCAGGCAGAGTCCTTCCTAGAGAGGGATGTGCCTGGCCCTTGTCGTAAGTCCGCGAGATGGGGCGACAGGATCACTGATCGTCACTGCGAGCTCCCAACACACTAATGGGTTTGGATATATGATCTGAGTAGGCCTCTGGCCTTTTTGCACTAACCACCACGTGGGAGTAAGTATGGGCTGTCGGTGTCGTACGATTCTCCCGAAAGCTCTTCAGACGTCAGCAGTTGAGCGGCGCGCGCCCGGTTGGACGGTAACCGCCTACTCCCTCCGTCCTTTAAATAGTGTACTTCTAACTTTGTTGGAGAGTCAAACTATCTCAATGTTTGACCGAGTTTATGTAAAAATATATCAACGTTTGTGAAACCAAATAGGTATATGATGAAAATATATTTTATCATGAATCTAGTGCTACTAATTTGATGTCATAAATGTTGGTGTATTATTGTATAAATATGGTCAAACATAAAAATGTTTGACTTTCCAACAAAGTTGGAAGTACACTCTTTAAAGGACGGAGGGAGTACGCTTGTATAAGGAGGTGGGTCTGCTCCAGGCCGTGTAAGCAACATGTAGGAGTGCAAAGGGCGATGGGCCCAAGACCCCTCGGCACTTAGGAGGTAGACCGGCGTGCTGACCTCTCCGCTGAGCCTAGGTAGGACTACCGCATGTCGATCAGCCGAGGCCGGGCATGACCCGGAAAAGTGTGCCCGACCGGAGTTAATCAAGCGTGTTGGGTAAGTTGGTGCACCCCTGTAGGGAAGTAATCTATTCGAATAGCCGTGTCCACGGTAACTGACGCTCGGAGTTGTACCCAAATCTACTACGACTAGAACTAGATACTTTTTACACTAAATAGATATGATGGCTCCGGGATCGCTTCCTGGCGGTGTAGACGAGGAAGGATCTCTAGGCATTGCTATTATATACTTGTTACTATATATTATATGTTACTCTACTCTCTTCTGTTGCTGCAAGTCACTGTAAGATGCTAGTCTTCGATAGGCTAGGCCTTCCCCTCTATGTTGGCAATTCTGTAGTATAGTCCATAGATACAGCCTGTCGGTGTCAAAACCGGCGGATCTCGGGTAGGGGGTCCCGAACTGTGTGTCTAGGCGGATGGTAACAAGAGACAAGGGACACAATGTTTTACCCAGGTTCGGGCCCTCTTGATGGAGGTAAAACCCTACGTCCTACTTGATTAATATTGATGATGTGTGTTACAAGAGTGGATCTACCACGAGATCAAAGAGGCTAAACCCTAGAAGCTAGCCTATGGTATGATTGTTGTTCGTCCCTACGGACTAAAACCCTCCGGTTTATATAGACACCGGATAGGGTTAGGGTTACACAAAGTCGGTTACAAAGGTAGGAAATCTACATATCCGTATCGCCAAGCTTGCCTTCCACGCCAAGGAAAGTCCCATCCCGACAAGGGACGAAGTCTTCAATCTTGTATCTTCATAGTCTTGGAGTCCGCCGATGATGATAGTTCGCTATCCGGACACCCCTAGTCCGAACTCCCTCAAGAGCTCCTCGAACCAGACTTCAATGACGACGAGTCCGGCGCGCATATTGTCTTCGGCATTGCAAGGCGGGTTCTTCCTCCGAATAATTTATAGAAGATTGTGAACACCAGGATAGTGTCCGGATCTGCAAAACAAGTTCCACATAACACCGTGGAGAGAATAATTTCTGCGCGCATGAAGAAACTCCATGCTGATGAGCTTTTGGAATCACTTGATGCTTGCAAACCATGCCTCATGGGCAATGTCGGTGTCAAAACCGGTGGATCTCGGGTAGGGGGTCCCGAACTGTGCGTCTAGGCAGATGGTAACAGGAGACAAGGGACACGATGTTTTACCCAGGTTCGGGCCCTCTTGATGGAGGTAAAACCTCACGCCCCGCTTGATTAATATTGATGATGTGTGTTACAAGAGTGGATCTACCACGAGATCAAAGAGGCTAAACCCTAGAAGCTAGCCTATGGTATGATTGTTGTTCGTCCTATGGACTAAAACCCTCCGGTTTATATAGACACCGGATAGGGTTAGGGTTACAGTAGTCGGTTACAAAGGTAGGAGATCTACATATCCAGATCGCCAAGCTTGCCTTCCACGCCAAGGAAAGTCCCATCCGGACACGGGACGAAGTCTTCAATCTTGTATCTTCATAGTCTTGGAGTCCGCCGATGATGATAGTTCGCTATCCGGACACCCCCTAGTCCGAACTCCCTCAAGAGTCTCTCGAACCAGGCTTCAATGACGACGAGTCCGGCACGCATGTTGTCTTCGGCATTGCAAGGAGGGTTCTTCCTCCGAATAATTTGTAGAAGATTGTGAACACCAGGATAGTGTCCGGCTCTGCAAAAATAAATTCCACATATCACCGTAGAGAGAATGATATTACACAAGATCAATCTGGCCGACGTGATTCTCGTGGCGTGACGTCGCACCACTACCAAGCCTTTACTCAAATTGTTTTTATTGTTCCACCTCAGCGCGTTTAGCGAAGCGGTTTCCTTGGCACGTCTTGTCGAAGCAGAGATCGTGTTCCCCTTATTCCGAGATTCCCATCAATACGGGCGTGGGTAACCCAACCGCGCCATTGAGGGTGACGCTTGGGAGATAAGCGAGTTTTACCAGGCCGGTGGGGACACATGTTTTTGTCCGCCCATATAAGGGGATAAAGATCCAACCCTTTTACCTGCGCCTTCTTCCTCCTTGGATTATCCATCTCCGCAAACTCGAGCTCCAAATACCAAGTCTCCACTTCTCACCTCAACCTTCTCCAACTATGTCCGAGCGGGAGGCAAGTGGATGGCCTCCTCCGTCACGGAGGGGCAGATCCAGAAGCTGCGCGACGCCGGATATTTGTCCAGCAACATCAGCATCGGCTCCCGACGAGGGAGAGCTCGTCCCCAACCCGTGCCCCATGAGAGGGTAGTATTTCTTCCCAATTCCTCCGCTGACTGGGCTTCCCGCTTCATCCCTTTGTCCGGGGCTCATGTTCTACTACGGCCTAGATTTCCATGATCCGCCCCAATTTCATCTCAACATCACGACGTTTATCGCCGCAGGCGAGGCCTTCCTCTCGCATCCAGCCCCACTTCGCTTAGGCTCAAGACCTTCGATGTCAAGCGAAGGTTGTGAAGGGCAGCCAAGCGGAGTGCGGAGGCGCCATGGTGGGCGTGATGTCCCACGCTACGTGGCTGGAGGGCACTTTCGTGGAAACCATCAAGGGTGGCAATCGGGGTGGTTCTACATCACCGAGCCGCGTGACGGACTGATTGGGCAGCGGCCCCGAATTCAGATCTGGCATCCCTACACGGCTCACCTCCCGGAAAGAGAGTGGCCGGATTTGGGGATTCGAGGAGCTGACCGGACTCCAAGCCTGTATCCGTAACTCCGTGGACAAGAAGCTCAAGCTTGTCAACGTAGTCCGTGTCATGCTCATCCGCCGGATTCTCCCGTGCAACCGACGGGGCTTCAACATGTGGGAGTTTGATCCGGCAGCACCGGACTCGAAGCGGGCTCTTTGACACTACGCATTTAAGATGTCCGGAAGGTGATGTTCAAGGGCGCCGAAGCTCCGTGATCCGCCATCAAGATCGCGGATTCCGCCGCAGCGCCCACCGACGAGGTAAGTGATTTCACCACTTGTTTTCCATAGTTTGGCTCTATGCGGGATCTAAACTCCCTTTACCTTTGACAGGAATGGCTGGCGAAGGCCGAACGGACTATCTGTCCGGCCCCATTGCCAGAGGACCCACGTGGTGCCGGAGAAGAAGGCCAAGAAGACGGCCATGGGGACTCGGAAGAGTTCCCGTTTTCAGGTGCTATCGGATGATGAATCCGAGGCCGACTCCTCCCACCATGGCAAGGAGGAGAAGAATAAAGCCTCTCCCCTAGCGGGGGGAGGGAAGAAAAGGAAGGCCTCCCCAACAAGGGAGGCCGAAGGGTCCAAGAAGGGAAAAACTCTTCCCCGGATCGCTCCGCCAACGCCAAAGGACGCACGACGAGGATCGGCCTCCAAGGGCCAAGCCCTGGCGAGATCGTAAGTATCCGGACTCCCGAATAACTTCAAGGTTTTTTCTTTTCGCCACATAATGTCTTTTCTAATGCCGCATACAACCCTCGCAAATCCGCCCAAGGATGATCTTCCCGTTTGCCGAAAGGTGTCCTTGCGCGCCGGATATGGATTCCTTCCGACTGCCTCCACCCCCGCAGCGGATTTGACGCCGAGGTGGGATCCCAGAAAGGGACCCACCAGAGGAGGAGGCCCCGGAGGTGTCACAGGACACCCTCCCGGACTTTGCACCGGACTCAGCCCCGGAGGCCACAGTGGCTCCGGAGTCCGGCGGGCGACCCCTTCGTAAGAAGGGCAAGACCGCGACGCCGGCTGCCTCCATCCAACCGGAGGTGCCGGATAATTTGCTGGAGGCGCTCAACGGCGCCTCCATCGAAGAGGAACACCGCACTGTTATGAGTGCGGTGATTCAGAAGGTTCACGCCAAGAGCGGGCCGACTGAAGCTCGCAGCAGCCTTCTAACAAAGCTTTGAGGTAAGAATTTCAATATATGTAAAATGGTACCGCATAGACAAGTAGCCCCTGATGCTCGGTTCGGTGTTCGGAAAGAAAAGCCGGACCGAGGATCTTTAGAAAGATAAACGCAGGAGTCATAAAAATATGTTAATATGGGATTGCAGGTTGTCTTTGCCGACCTCCGCCGCATTGATCATGGAGGTCAATACTTTGAAGGAAAACCTCGAGCGGTCCGAGAACGAGCTCGACCATGCCAAGAAGCAGCTCGAAGAAAAGAAGGTGAGTAATACCTTATGAAAATTGTACCTTACAGAAAAGGATTTGGTTGCAAGAAAAATGACAAGGATAACGTGGGTATTGTAGGGGCCACTAACGAGGTGGCGACCCTGAAGGAGGCGGTGGCCGCGGCCGAACGTAATGCGGTCGCGGAGCGCACCGAGCGAGAGAAGCAGGAGGCGCGGGTGGCGGAGGTACAACAAGAGCTCCAGGATCTCGTGAAAAAACATGAGAGCTTGGAGCGTGACTCGAAGACTCAAGAGTCTGAGCTTGCAACGGCTCTTGAGAATGCCAAAGCCGCTAAGGCCGAAGCCTACAAGGCCCTCCAGGAGGTTGAGGCGGTGAAGAAAATAGCAGCGGTAAGGCATTTTTCATGCAAAGTAAGCATGTGAGTGTTAATTACCTGTTGCTTACCCGAATTGGAGCTCTCCAGAGCTGCTCGCAGATCTTCCTCGCAGCGTGTCCGATCTTGCCGCATTCTACCGGGCCGAGGAGGGAGCTCGACGGAGAAGGTCTTCTCGGTCTCAAGATGTCGAGGCCGGACATCCGGTGCCCCTTAGCGACCAGCTGAAGCAGCTGGTCAAGCTTCACAAGGCAGCCGAACAGGCCATGAAGGGCCTCATAGTTCGGCCGTGGCCTAAGGAGGCCATGCCTAGGAGCTACTTCGGCCTGGTGCGGCGGCTGATGGATGCGTGCCCGTGGGTAGAAGTCATCAAGCATTCCGCTTGTATTGAGGGTGCCCGTCGGGCCCTTGCCGCCAAGAAGGTGCACTGGGCAAGATGGATGCCCAGAAGCTGGTGACGGACCCGCCACCAGAGGGCAAGGAGCATCGCACGCCCGAGATGTATTATAAGAGTGTGCTGAAGGGCGCCCGCACTATTGCGGGTGAGTGCTCCAAAGATGTAATTTTTTAGTAGACTCGCATTTTGTTATCCCGTGCGCTAAAAACTTAGTTCATATGCGCTAAGAAACGCTTGTTAATTTAAAATATTACCTTCTGTGCGGCTATTTATCAAATCTGAGAGATGGCAAGTCGTCGGCTTCAACCCCCATGCAAAGAGTTTTTGGGTGTTCGGGATAAACTTGAGCGCTCATGTTCCCATTTTTGGGTCCATCTAGGAGGCGCTCAACACAAATGTAACAAGGAAATCGGACTTATAATGCTTGAACACTCTCACTTAGCCATAGAATTCTATAATTTTAAATTTCGCTAAGCCCCTAGTCTTCGGAAGGTCAATTTGGGGCGCTATTCCACGCCTTGGCCGGACAAAGATCCGGCTCCTCGCTCTAAGCGGCATAAGTCTTTAAGGACTCACAAAAACCTCTCGAACAGCTTATCGCTCTTGCCTCATCATGACGGGTCAGTTTTAGCTTTCCATCGAGGCGTTAACTCAGCTCAACTGGGCGTAATCGCAGTGGTTCTCCCAAAGGCTACCTTAGCCGATATAACGGAACGTAAGGTACCAAAACATGGGAGCCGCAAACCCAACTATTGACCCAAGACATGATTCGAGCCGATGCATATAGTGTTATAAGTTCGGGTGCCGCACTTGTGAAAGTGTTCGGACTCATCATACCATAATGCGGAAACATAAGCCCTCGGTGTATATTAGCTGCACTAAAGTGTACGGATGCAACATGCCGTGAATGAACATATGTATGAAAAGAAATGCAATTATAAGCAAAAAGGTGTTGCATTGTTTTATTCAATAAGTGTTGCTACGTAATGCGTAACGATACAAATAGTGCGATAAGCAAGGTATGGGACTGTTAAACATGTCCCCCTCCGTGGGTAGGCTGCATATTGGTGTATAAAAATGCTCGTAATGGAGACCGCTCATATATTCGTTGTAGCCTTTATCCTTCCCCGGTCACAGATCGTGAGTTCGGCAGTTCTGCCGGACAGGCCTCTCGACAAACGGAGTCCTGTGGGTAAAAAGTAAAAGGTAAAAAGAAAAGAAAAAGGAAAGACACACTTGAGAGCCCCTGGTGTGGTTGAGCCGCACCGGGTTTATCGTGGTCGTGCCCCTCTCCCCATGCCCATGGTATCTTTTAGAGCGTAATGGTGTACTGTGAAGGACCTGCTGACGCTTTCGCAGAGCTGGTTGGGGCCGCATCGCTACTGCGTGCTCGGAACGTGCTAGGTGGTCTTGTTGTAAGTTACTACGGCGCCGCTTAGTCGTGTCCGCCGCTTAACGGCCAAACTCGAGAATTGCCTTAAAAGGCTGCATTGCACTTCGCCGCGAGAGTCAGCCAGATGTTCCTCCGTGAGGAGAGAACGCTCGGTGTTTCCTTTCGACCGTGATGACTCCTCGAGGGCCCGCATCCCGAGCTTGAGGTATGCGAAAAGCGGCACCGCTGCTGAACTTTGCAAATGCGGCACGTCCGAGCAAGGCATGATAGCTGCCGCGAACGGGACTATGTCGAAGATTAAGTCCTTGCTTCGGAAGTTATCCGGGATCCGAAGACCACTTCCGGTGTAATTGAGCCTGTACAATTGGCTTCTACACCTGGTATGACGCCTTTAAAGGTCGCTTTGGTAGGTTTAATCCTTGAGGGTCTATGCCCATTTTGCGACCGTATCCCGGTAAAGCAGGTTCAGGCTGCCGCCGCCCATCGTGA
The DNA here is from genome assembly GCA_021605145.1 of Aegilops bicornis. Classification (NCBI taxonomy): domain Eukaryota; kingdom Viridiplantae; phylum Streptophyta; class Magnoliopsida; order Poales; family Poaceae; genus Aegilops; species Aegilops bicornis. The sequence goes on from CM038675.1 coordinate 365,318,183, forward strand.
CTCGTTAGGTGAAATCCATCGACGATTGGGTCTAAGACTGCTGGCGAATCCGCCGTGGCGGATGCCGGTGGGGTGGTCCTTCGTCAAAAGTGATCGGGCAGAGGACCATGGATTGAACTTCGGTAATCGGCTCCATCGCGTAGACATCCTCGAGTGCACGCTTCCGCTCCCTTTTGGGTATGTGCGCTATGCGTATATCATGTTCACCATCCGCACTGTGGGGGAAACCTTCGTCCTCTATTGTTCCGGTTGGGTCTCCTCCTCGCCATCGCTATGCAGCCCTTGTCATTGTTTTCAGCAATTAACTTGCTTGCTCGTTGAATACCCAACAGTCCCTGTTGGTGTGGTTAAGCGGCTTTTCGGGTGCCGTATCCGCACAAGCGGTCGAGTATTCGGTCCAAATTGGACGGACCCGGAGTAGTTCTTTTGAATGGCTTTTTCCACGACCGGGTTTAGAGCCTCTGAATCCGGCATTGATTGTCGTATCCTCAATATTGTCGCCCGTTCTTTGCGGCGTTTGTTTTGTTACGACGCTGCCTGCCATTTCGGTCCTTGAAGTCCGGACCGCTGTAATTTTTGCCGAGGTTGTTGCTGCGTGCATAGCTACTGTCCTCACCCGCCAGGCGGGTCATGAGTGATGTGAGGGCTGCCATGGATTTCGGCTTTTCCTGTCCTAGGTGCCGCAAGCCACTCGTCATGGATGTTGTGCTTGAAGGTCGCGAGGGCCTCCGTGATCCCGGACGGTCGACGATTTGGTTTTTCTTGGTTAAGAACCGTGTCCGTAATTGTCCGCCGATTCGTCTGCTGCTGAATTATGTGGCTTAGGTCATTAGCGTCTGGTGGTCGCACATAAGTGCCCCGGAAGTTATCGAGGAATGCGGCTTCCGGGTCCTCCCAGCTCCCAATTGACTCTTGGCAAGCTGTTGAGCCAATGTCGGGCTGGTCCTTTAAGCTTGAGGGGAGGTATTTGATGGCGTGAAGATCGTCACCGTGGGCCATGTGGATGTGAAGGATATAGTCTTCGATCCAAACCGCGGGCTCTGTTGTGCCATCATAGGATTCAATATTGACGGGTTTAGACCCTTCGGGGATATGATGATCCATTACTTCGTCTGTGAAGCATAGCTGGTGTGCGGCGCCTACATCGGGCGATATCACGACGGAGCTCAAAAGAGCTTTGTCTGCTTTGTTCGCCCGGCCGACTTATCGTGTCCGGTGCGACGGTTGTCGCCACGCATCTGGGCGCCCACGCGATCCATAGATCGATCTTGATTGTCTTGCCTTGTCCTCCAATATATCTCGCAGCCCGTAGCGTTCCCTCGTGGCCGTGTGCTTTTTGAGCGATGCCGGGCACGGTTCTAGTGAAGGGCCTAGAGGCCTCTCCGTCAGCGACCACGGGGTGGTCGGTCAACCGTATTGTCTCCTGGTGATGCGGGTTCGTTAGCCTCCCCCTCTAATCGGGGGAGCAGCTTGCGTCTAGGGTAGCTTTTGGAGGGGCGTTCGAGCTCATGCTCTTCGGCCGCGAGGACTTCAGTCCATCTGTCGGCTAGCAGATCCTGATCAGCTCTAAGATGTTGCTGCTTTTTCTTGAGGCTGTTCGCCGTGGCCATAAGCTTGCGTCTATAACGCTCTTGTTCGACGGGATCCTCAGGCACGACGAATTCATCGTCGTCGAGGCTTGCTTCGTCTCCGGAGGGAGGCATATAATCCTCTACCTCTTCTTCTGCCGCTCTCTCGTGAGGGTCAAGCGTCTCCATCCTCCCGCGCTAGATCTTGCCGGAGTGGATTGTCTTCGCACCGTCCGGTGTATTGTTATCTCCGGTGCCGAATCTTCATTCTTGCCGTGGCGGGATTTAGAGCGGCGCCACGACGCCGCGCTTGGGCTGTTTCTTGGAGGGTCATCCTCCTCTGCTCCTTCGCCATTCCCATCCTTTGGGATATCCACCATGTATATGTCATATGATGAGGTGGCTTTTCAGTCTTGGTAGGCGCTGGTTCTTGTTCGTCTCCAGCATCGTCGTCCATACCATCGATGTCTTCGGAGTCATAGTCTAGCATGTCGGTTAGATCGTCGACAGCGGCTACTAAGTGGGTGGTGGGTGGGCTTTGAATTTCTTCTTCGTCCGCATCCCAACCGTCCTGACCGCAGCCCAGCCAGGCTCTCCGATAACGAGAGGTACTTTAGCAAACTCAAGATGTCGCCAAAAGGTGAGAGTTGAAAGATGTCCGCTGTGGTGAACTCCATGACCGCGCCCAATCGGATTCGATCGGAGGGGGCGGGAGGTTCAAGTCCGCAAGGAGTCCGGCGCCGGAGTCGCGAGCTTCATGAGGGACAAGATCGGTGTTCGCTCTATCGCCAGAGGTTGCAGCCCCCGAGGTGGTGTCTAGCCATCCGTCCCCGATCTGCGCAGCCGGCTCCGAATTGAAGATCGGAGCGGGTTCGAGTGCGGCCTCCAGGGTACTGTCCGACTGCAGAGCTAAATCATGCTCGCCGTGACAGTGCGGCACGCTCGGCTGTGGCTCGACTCCATCGAGGATCAAGTCCCCGCGGATGTCAGCCGTGAAGTTCAAACTTCCAAATCGACCGACGGCCGGGCGTATCTTTCGATCTGCTCCAGATGGCTGCTTAATCGGCCCGCAGCGAAGCCGCCCGAATCTGAAGATCTGTTCGGGAGAAAAGTCTCACCCTAGACTGCGTCGTTGATGATGGTCGAAGAAGCCATCGAGCCTATCGATGACGACGTAGGAACTCTCAATGAAAGCACCAATGTCGGTGTCAAAACCGGCGGATCTCGGTAGGGGGTCCCGAATCTGCGTCTACCTGTGTTCGGGCCCTCTTGATGGAGGTAAAACCCTACGTCCCTGCTTGATTAATATTGATGATGTGTGTTACAAGAGTGGATCTACCACGAGGTCAAAGAGGCTAAACCCTAGAAGCTAGCCTATGGTATGATTGTTGTTCGCCCTATGGACTACGTACCGTCCGGTTTATATAGACACCGGAGAGGGCTAGGGTTACACAAAGTCGGTTACAAAGGTAGGAGATCTACATATCCAGACGCCAAGCTTGCCTTCCACGCCAAGGAAAGTCCCATCCGGACACGGGACGAAGTCTTCAATCTTGTATCTTCATAGTCTTGGAGTCCGGCCGATGATGATAGTTCGGCTATCCGGACACCCCCTAGTCCGGAACTCCCTCACAGCCCCTTCCCTTTGATACTGATGCATATTTAGCATAGATCTTATGTAAGTCTTGCAAGTACTTTGGATGAGTACTCACGGTTGCTTTGCTACCTTTTTCCCCTTTACCCGATTTATGCGGTCAGATGACGGAGCCCAGGAGCCAGCTGATCCTGCCGATGACTTCTACTACCCCGACGGAGCCAATACTACGTGGAGACCGACGACCAGGAGTAGTTAGGAGACTCCCAGGCAGGAGGCGTGCGCCTTTTCGATCTAGACGTCGTTGTTTTGCTCAGCCTTCTTAAGGAAAACTTGTTTACTTATGTCTGTACTCAGATGTTGTTGCTTCCGCTAACTTATCTATTCGAGTCTTCGTGGTCCTGGCTTGTAATATAAAGCTTTATGTTTGAATTTGTGTCTAGAGTTGTGTTGTGATATCTTCCTGTGAGTCTCTGATCTTGATGTGCGCATTTGCATGTATGATTAGTGCACGATCGAGGCGGGGGCGTCACAGCCGCTCACCGCATAGATTCATTTGTGCCTATTCTATATGTCGTCATTCGTGGTTATAGCTTATGATTGTTTACTAAATTGTCTATCTATGGTGGGTGTAATGTGTGTTGTCCAATTTAAGGGTCTAAGCAACATGATCTAAAGACCTACGCAGGTAAAACATATAGCGAATCCGTGTTTTAGGTGACAGATGGAGATAACTATGAGAAGCGAAGACAATATGAGATAACAGTGATCCACATAACTTATTGTATTGATCCGGTCTCACGACCTTAATTGTGGAGACGATCATGTATGGCAACATCGAAGGAGGACTATAGGAAAGTACGGATCTGATGTGGAGGAGTTCGACCATTCAAGGGTGATCCACCTACCGAACAAACAATCTACGTATTAGAACCACGATACAAAATAACCGGTATTACCGTCGCAATGGCACACTAGATGTAAACCATGGTCCGAAGTTTCTCCGCGTCTAATCTTCCCATTGTAGAAAATAATTGTTTATTTTTCCGTTTACTCAAGTCATTATTGTTCTCGCTACCACAATCAAACTTCTCCACCACTCTTGTATATTTGTTCCATAGGACAATACCACCATTTACAGATTTTCAAACAATTATTTCACACAAGACCGGTGACAACTTGTGTGTGACCGAAACATCACTCATAATACTCTCCTTCGTTTTTTGGTGGAACGGTAACTATTGAGATACTTACACGAAGATGATACGCAACCTTGTGTATCTTGCAGGCCACTAAGACTCCAACGAGAAAAAGTAGCACATGGTAGAAAGGCCACTACACACTACAGTTTCACTTCCAGGGGCTCACAGCGGCCACTAAGCTGGCTGGTTATGGGGAAGATATGTTATGGGAAACGGTCGCCGCCGCGACCGTGACGATGGCTAGGTTAAAAGAAAACTAGTCCACTATAGTTTTTTTTTAAAAACTTTCGTTTTGTTCATCTTCAATCATGGCAGTACAACGAACATCAGAAATAATAAAAATTACATCCAGATCCATAGACCACCTAGCAATGATTACAAGCACTGAAGCGAGTCAAAGACATGCAGACGCCCCTCCCTCGCCGGAGCCCGGTAAAACTTAGTTTAGTTAAAATGTGTCAGAAATGTAAAGATTTTCGTTCGGTTTAGATAAAAATCATCCGGCTTGAAATGTATGCGGGCGTGCCATGTGAAATTCAGAGTAAGTCAGAAAAGTCGAAGCAAGGTCTAGCGCCGCTCCTCTCCTAGCGCCGCTGGCCGCTCCGGCCGCGGCGGCCACAGCCTCTTGCCGGTCGTCACTCCGACCACCGGTGACCACTTCCCGCCGGTCATCGCTTTGATCGCCGGCGGCCACAAACTCCATGGCGCTCTCCGACCTCAAGTTTGAGCCAGGCCTTGCTTTTGAGGCCTTCATCTGGAAGCAGTATCATGTCCCAGTGAATCACTTTGATGGAGGTAATCTTAAGGAATTCTTCCTTGTGGTAGAAGTCTCCAGATCCAAATTGCGCCTCAACAATGATTCGGTTAGTCTTATTCTTCAATCTTGCTTTGGAGGGCATGCATCTCGCTTCAAGGTTTCTTGCCTTCAGAATTGGTCCTTCAAATTCAGTGTTTCCTCCAGAGATGTGGGTTTTGCAATCATTAAGGGAGGGAACTGCTCAAATGATTTATTCAACATAGGTTTCTTCCTTTGGGGAAGAGGGGGTCCGGACTTTCAGAAGGAATTTCGTCCTTATCAACAAGAATTGGATCAAGAGTGGACTTTGGTTGATCGTGCTCGGAATAATCGATCCTATGCAGCTATGGTTCAATCTCCTCGTGTTTTTCCTTCCGATCAACCGGTTCAAAGCGGCCCTCGGATTTCGCTTTCAGTTTCGGAACGTTTGGCTCAATCTGCGCCTGCATTGAATCCTATCATTACGTCGCCCAATAATGTTCCATTAGGGGGGGGGGGGATCAGGGTCTATTCAAACTTCTGGGCCTGTGCCTCGCCAGGCGGCCCATTCTGCTCGGGGACCTTTCTGTGTGCGCTGTCTTGAGGTGGGTCATTCTAGGCCCAAATGCACTAATAGAATTCGCTGTCGGGGCTGCTCTCGTTTGGGCCATATCCAAGGCAATTGCAGGTTTGGTGGCGCTGTATCCGAGGAGCCAAATCGCAACATATCTTCCCCCCTCCGTCAAAGGCATCTGCAGGCTGACGACCCAAATTCCAGGCGTGTAATATCCCCGGCCCCAGCTGGCGGTGAGATCACCACTTGCCATGTTCTGTCAAATCAAGTCATTACCGCCTCTGCTCGCCCACATTCCCAGCAGCCTCCTAGTTCTTTGCAACATTCAAGCCCGCCTCAAGATTGCCCTGCCGCAGAGAGAAGCTCTTCCTTGCTGACGTCAATGGCCACTTTTCCCTTCGATCCAGTCCCCTGCCTATCTTCTGGATATCAGGCCATTGCTGTGGATGATCGCCCGGCTCGCCATCACATCATTCATGGCAATCTCTCCCCTGCTAATGAAGACCTCACCATTGCAACCATCATTCCGATGCCCCAAGGTTAAGTTGCTTTTCAAAATGTTCGGGAGATTCTTATGGAGTTCTTGCAGTCTAGGCGTATTGGGGTTGTCTCTATTTCCAAGTGCCCTTTTGGTCAGGCGTTTGTCAGGGTTGCTAGTGCTGCTGACCGGGATTTGCTTGTGAATCGTGGCCCCCATCCTTATGATGACGTTCATATTGTGTTCCAGAGGCACAATGAGGGCCTACTGCTGGTTTTGGGCTGCTGTTAGTTTGGGATCGTACCAAGTCATCTGATGCGGCTGTGACTCTGAAGGTCAAGATTGAGGCTTTGAAGGATGTTCCTTCCAGTTTGGTTGTGACAGGAGTTAAGAGTTTCAGCGCAATCTTGGACTTGTCCGGTGGTGATCATTGATGATACTCGCTCCTCGGCCACTGCAGATGAAGTTCCCATCCCGGAGAATGGAAACCCGCACCCTATGCCTAATGAGGAATTCCATCATCCGAATCAAAATAACCTGATGGTTGGACCCATAGCTTTCCATCTGATACAGAATGCTGGCCACAATGCAGAAGAACCTATCATTAATCACCCCGCAGCGCATTTAGGAGGATGCTGGTTGGGGCCACCGGTCTATGCCACAAAGAGCAGCCACTTCTTGATGATGATATTCAAGCGGTGTGATTTCTTGGAATTGAATGATCCGATGGCACCTATGGAAGAAAATGCTCATCCGCCCAATGACAAAGTGGTATCACTTTATCTCCGGTTTGCCTAATTCTAATGCCGCTTCACGCTTCGCAAATGGAGGGCCTCCGATGGACTTAAATGAATTATCGGCACCCTTAGTTCTTCTGTGGAGGATCAAGAACCACTGCTTCGGATCTTAACCAAATTTCATCAAGATATTCAGCTCCCTCAAGATGTTCCTCGCCAGCCTAATCTGCTTGGTGTTCCTCTTATCCCTGTTGCAATAGAGCAAGCTATAGCTATCATTGAAGCTCCCGATGTCCAAGTTCAGGATTACATTGCGATGGCTGATGTTGCACCCTGCTACTTCATGATATTGCCGATGCACCGGTTGATGCTTTGCGGCAAAGACTTGCGTTGTTGCGGCCGATGGTTTGTCGCTAGTCGGCCCGGATGTTCCCTGTTGGTCATGGACTGATTCAAGATCCTCAGTGGATATGGCTCAAGAGCTGCATGTGGACGAACATGTTGGTGATTCTGCCAATATGGACAACTCATATACCTCCGATTTCTGCTCCACCAGTATTTGAAGGTAACAATGCTTCCGAAAGTTCAAGTTTGAGTGCTCCACCTGGTTTTCCTCACCCAGTCTTTAAGCCTCTTTCGAATGCTTCTGCTTCCCTTACCTCGGGCGGTTTGGATCCTCATCTTAAGTTGCTGCTCCAACATGATGCCTCTGCAGGCCAGGACGAGGATTATCTCTCCAAAGAAGGGATGGAGCTTTGGAACAAACATTTCGCACCTTCTGATCCATCTAACAAGGTTGTTCAGGTACCACCCATATGGTGTAAATTTATCATTGTGGCCCTGCTAACTCCTGATAACTTTGAGTGGGCTAAAGCTCTTTTAGTTTCTCGCCAGGGCTTACATTCTTGAGGGTTCAGATAATCAGAACTCTGTCCCCTTTGTGTTACCTGATAAGTGTCTTTCTGATGAGAGGGTTATTTGTAGTCATGCTATTGCTGAGTCAGAAATTTCATCTAAGATAAATATCTCCACTCCTCAGGTTAAAGACTCTGAAGGACTCAAAGTTCAGCTGGCAGCAAGTACATCTGTGGTTCATGCCCATAGGAAGAGAAAGGATAAGGCCCCAGTGGTGGAAACTGAGGTGAGAAGAATTTTTAGATTGTAGGAAATTAATAAGGGGTTCAAGAGGTCCTCCGTCAGATAAACAGTTTTCCTGCTCCTCTTCTCCTCCCGCTTTGTCATCCGTAATTGTTAAGAACCTCTCTATCTCATTTTGCAAGGCTGATGCTAAGGAGTGCTCGATGAGATGTTGCACCAAAGAAGAAGAAAAGGAAAGCAAGGCATCAGCAAGGGGGTGCCAAAGAAGAATCCAGTCTTCAAGCCCTAGTTTATCTTTGTCCTTGTCATCACTAGCAGTTTCTTTCTGAACCTTGTCATGTGTAAGATGGACATTTCCAGTTTTCTGGGAACTTTAGTGCTCTCTGGGAGATTTTATCAGATTTGCCTGTACCTGAATCCTACTGCCAGTTGACATCTGTCTGCCCTGCTATGTTATATGGTTCCTGCTTTTATTTAACCCTGATCTGTGTGGGTGTGTGCCTATGTTGGTACATTAGTATCTGTGATGTGATTATTATTATCTGTGGCACGAGTTGTGGCTGTGCATGTCAGTTTTCCTGTCATTTCCAGAGATTGTGGTATCCATGAATCGAAGCTGGAATATACTCAATTGGAATATTCGTGGACTTAATGACAGTGCCAAGTGGCTTGCTTTAAGAAATAAAATTAGTGAAGCCAATGCAGACATTATTTGCCTGCAGGAAACCAAAAAAGAAAGCCTTGACCAGAGATTCCTTAAGAATTTTTGTCCTAATAGGATCAATAAATTTGATTTCTTACCCTCGGTGGGTGCCTCTGGGGGTCTTCTAGTGGCCTGGAATGGTGGCTTGTTCTCTGGAGAAACAGTGTTCTCTAATGACTTCTCAATTTCGCTTAAATTTGTTTCTAAGCTGTCCGGAGAAGAGTGGATACTCACCAATATATATGGTCCATGTCAAGGAGAGGATAGAGAGAGATTTCTTGACTGGTTCAAGAACATCTATATGCCTGATGATATTCAGTGGATTATAATGGGAGATTTTAACTACATTAGGTATCCCAGCAACAGGAGCAGGTCGGGTGGAAACTTTTCTGACATGCTGAGATTTAATGAGGCTATTAATGCCCTTGCCTTGGTGGAGATACCACTGAAAGGGAGAAGCTTCACTTGGAGTAACATGCAAGATGCCCCTCTCCTAGAGAAATTAGATTGGGTTTTTACCTCTGAATCTTGGACTTCACAATATCCAAACACTGTTGTCCTTCCTCTGGCCAAGCCAATTTCAAATCATACACCTTGTTTAATACAGGTTGGCACACTTATCCCCAAGTCAAGGATTTTCAGATTTGAGAACTTTTGGTTGCAAATACAGGGATTCAAAGACATAGTCAAGCAGAGTTGGGACAGCCCTATTTTTATTCGTGATGTTGCTAAAAAGAATTATCGCTAAGTTCAAGAGGCTTAGAAAATGTCCTAAAATTTGGGCAAGGAGCATTTCTCGCCACATCTCAATCAGGGCAACTAATGAAGTAATTATGTTCCTTGATTCACTTGAAGAATTCAGAATCTTGACCGATATTGAATCCAACGGAAGGGACTTTCTCAAGCAACATCTCATGCACTGCCGCAGCTTGCGTAAAATCTATTGGCAATAGAGGGCCACTATTAGGTGGGTCAAATTTGGAGAGGCAAATTCCAAATTTTTAAAGCCAAGGCCACTATAAAGCATAGACTCAATCATATTGATTGCCTCCAGGATGAATTGGGTAATTCCTACAGAGATCATAGTTCAAAAGCCAATGTTCTACATCATGCTTTCAAAAAGAGATTAAGCACTTCAGTCCCAACTTTCAATCCTTTGAATTTAGAGAATTTGCTGCATTCAAATGTGAATCTTTCTTTGTTGGAGGTTCCTTTCTCTAAGGAAGAAATTGACAATGTAATCAAAGACCACCCTCCTGACAAAGCTCCTGGACCAGATGGTTTTAACACCAATTTTGTGAAGCACTGTTGGGACATTATTGCTTGCACTTCTATACTTTGATTGAGGATTTTTATCATGGCAGAATCAGTTTGCAGAGCATCAACTCCTCTTTCATCACACTCATACCCAAAAAGGATGCTCCTGTTACCCCCAATGACTTCCGCCTATTTCCTTCTTAATCGCTTCTGTCAAAATCATTACAAAGTCAAGTATCTAACAGGTTGCAATCTGTTATTTTGAAACTGGTTCATGCTAACCAATATGGATTTTTAAAGTCAAGATCCATTCAAGATTGCTTAGCTTGGACATACGAATTCATCAGTCAATGCAAACATTCTGGGAGTGAAGTCATTGTAATCAAGTTGGATTTTGAGAAAGCATTTGATCTTATTGAACATCAAGCTATCAGGAATATTTCTCACTACTAGGGGTTTTGGCTCTAGATGGCTTATGTGGATGGACATGATTTTTTCCTCTGGGTATTCCTCTGTTCTCCTTAATGGTGTGCCAGGGAAGCAATTCTTGTGTAAAAGAGGGGTTAGACAAGGTGATCCTGTTTCTCCATTGCTCTTTGTCCTAGCTGCAGATATTTTGCAATCAATCCTTAATGAAGCAATGCATAACAATTTGATAAAGAGACCTCTGGAGCATCACCCTTGCACTGATTTTCCAGTTATTCAATATGTTGATGATACTATCATTATCATGCCTGCAAGTGAAGCTCCGATTGAACAATTGAAGAACTTGCTCCTTCATTTCTCTATATTTACTGGTCTAAGGGTTAACTATGAAAAATCTGTTATGGTCCCAATTAACACCAGTCCATCAAAGTTGCATTCTTTAGCAAATGACTTGGTTGTGTGACTGGTAGTTTTCCTTTCACTTATCTTGGGTTGCCCCTGGGTCTCACTAAACCCAAGATAGAAGATTTTGCTCCTGTCATCAATAGAATTGATACAAGGCTCTCTGGTTGCTCCACTTTGTTGTCTTTTGGAGATAAACTCACCCTCCTCAAATCGGTCTTCACCAGCTTGCCTACCTTTTTCATGAGCTCTCTGGGTCTTCCTCTGGGTATTGTAGAACAAATCAATAAATACCTAAAGCATTGTTTTTGCACTTAAAGATAAATATCCAGAGCTATATTCTTTCACGCACAATGAAAATATGCCTGCTCAGGAATTCTTTCAAACTGCTCAGGACATGGTCAACAATTTCCATACACCCCTTTCAGTCCAAGCTCACCAAATAGTTTCTAGAGTTACAAAGTTGTGGTGCAACATTCTATGAATAATTCTGTGCAAGATAAATGGATTTACCCTTGGGGCTCATCTTACTCCTCCATCAAGATGTATAAAGAATTAATTGCTGGGGAGTTGGCTCCTTCCATATTCAAGCAAATTTGGAAATGTGCTGCTATGCTAAGATACAAGATTTTCTTTCCTGCTTCGCTTCATGACAGAGTGAACTCTAGAAATCTGCTTCAAAGAAAGTCCTTCTATCTTCCATCCTATGAATGTGTACTTTGTCATACTCATACCATGGAAACTTCGATGCATCTCTTTTGGGATTGTGATTTTGCTCTCAACTGCTGGAGCTCTATTCTTGGTCAACAATACAGAGGAATCTCAGCGTTCGATGAAGTCAGCTTATCCATTCAGGCTCTCTCCACCCCCATTGCTATGGATGTTATCATAATGGGCTGCTGGAACATTTGGATGCAGCGTAATGGAGTGATTTTCAAGTCTACTCCAGCTTCCGTTCTCTCTTGGAGATCTTCCTTCAGGGCAGATATGCTTCTGCTTAAGCATAGGATCAAGGACAAGTTTGCTGATAGACTTTCTAATTGGATTGATCAGTTCTTAACATAATTATCATGTTGCCTCAAGGTTTCACTAGGACTGGAGTTGGGTAGGGTGATCTCTCGTTTATTTGGGACATCTGTAAATATTTTATTGCTTTAATATATTTACCGTAGAACGATTGTTCTACAGTTTTCGGTTCAAAGATCTTCCTTCAGGGCAGATATGCTTCTGCTTAAGCATAGGATCAAGGACAAGTTTGCTGATAGACTTTCTAGTTGGATTGATCAGTTCTTAACATAATTATCATGTTGCCTCAAGGTTTCACTAGGACTGGAGTTGGGTAGGGTGATCTCTCGTTTATTTGGGACATCTGTAAATATTTTATTGCTTTAATATATTTATCGTAGAACGATTGTTCTACGGTTTTCGGTTCAAAAAAAATCATCGGCTACCCTATCACCGTCCGTGGACGGATGCATTTTAAGATGGTGACGTGGTGCGTGGTGAGGGGCGGCAGGAAGAGCACGTTGAAGAAGAAAACTAGCTCCCCTTCTCTTGACGAGCTAACCACAGCTCCGCGTCACCTAGGATACTCACCGCTTCCCAATTTCTTGCAGAAGTATTCCGTGCCACCTAGGGAAGAAAAGCATATTGGGCCTGGCGAACTTGGTCAAGCAGAGGCTGAAAGCACCCAGCACTAGTGCGGTTCGGTGGCATATACGAGTACCTTATTGCACCTGGGTGACCACGATAGATCCTTTGCTCACATGATGAACTGCAGATGAATTGCTTGCGAGGTCAGCATAAAATGGCAAAATCTAGAGATACGGTCGGTACAGAATCATGCTGAGGCCAACAGGTACGAATTCAAATTACATCGTCAAGCAAGATACAGGAGGGATTCAGCTCTCCTAGGCACAAGCCTCTGACGTTGGTATTTGTAAACACACAAGCATAAAAATGGTTCTCCGGGGAGTTGATGTATTTCGGAGAAACGCCGAGCGGGGGGCAACCGAACCATCTCTAAGTGCTGCACTTCCACCTGGACGAGGGCACGCAGTTCAGGTACCGGCACCAGTGGCAGCCGTCGTTTCCGTTCTTTCCCTTGAAGAGCATCGCCAGGCCGACCACAAACCTGCATCACAAGTCACCCCGTCAGGTTTCAACCAGTTCAGGTTCTTTTTTCCGTTGTTCTTGCCGTTATTGCTACAACAAAGTGAATGAAATCGGACTACACCTTCCTAGTAGTGTGTCGTGTCTTGGGATAGAGTGGAGAAACTTACCCAACCAGCAGCAAGAGCAGTGCCGCGCCCCACAGAACATACTGGTACGTCTTGTACTTTGGGGGTTGATCGGTCTGGGGCAGCTCATGCCGCTCCATCCAACCAAATTGAGGCCTTGCCAGCAGCACAAACCCGAAAAGGAACCCGGATACGAACCCGCCAATATGCGCAAAATTATCAGCATGCGGTAGTATCCCGATAGCCAGATTGATTGCAATTATGAACAGAAGAGTTGTGATGGCTGCCACCTGCAAGAGCAAACCAGCTCAAACTTGCATCAAAACAACTGAACAGGAGTGCAACAAAGTACTCCCTCCGTATCAAAACGTAAGACATTTTTTTGTCACTATGACAGCATCAAGAAACGTCTTATATTTTGATATGGAGGGAGTATTATACTAGTATCTCTATTCTGCTGACCTTGTTGGAATAAATGGTCCAGTTCATAATAAGCTCAGAGAGCATGGAGCCAAGTAGGCCAAACAAAGCTCCAGAGGCACCGACAGAGATGTAGTGATTACGTAAGAACAGTGCAGACAGAACACTTCCACCAAAGCCGGATAGCAGGTAGATGATCCCAATGCGGACTTGCAAGTGCGAAACTGAAGTCAGTGCACCGGAATTTACTCCGCGGTAACACAAAGGTAAATACAGCCTATGCGCAAATCCACATCAATGAAACACGTCGACATAAGGAAAAGAAACAATTCTAGAAAGATCATTGACCCTTGTAGACATGATCACTTTTCATTGTTTTCAAATAAAGACCAGGAAGCCAAATCTTTATCAGATTTGTGAAACCAATGGCCTTTGTGCAGTAATGCTGGGAAATTTACATGTATATATATATATATATCAAAGGGAATTTGGTCCCCAGGCCTTAGAACCAGATCTCTGTAAATATCTCCACAACTCTTTTCCTTCTGATATGCAAATGCGGTATAACTGCTCCTCCCTAAAAATATTTATCAAGGGAACTCCCAGGCGCTGGGCAAGACTGCTGGAGCAAATTGCAACCAACGTCTTCAATGCTTGGAACAGCTGGTCACCATGTATACCAAGATTGACGGCAGGATGAGGTGGCAAGGCATATATGTTTAGAGGCGTTTTGCTTAGCTTAGTTTCAGGACAGCATGTTGTGTAACAGTTTGATGGGCATGAAAAGCCCCAAAGTAGTCTGCAAGGCTAATGTGATGTTGCTGGTCACTTTTGGGCGGTTTGATGTGTTCTGGCAATTAAAACCCGCGTACCCTGTTTCGTATTAATACAAGTCGAAGGAAACCCCTTCTATAAAAATAATTTAGCAACTACTCCCTCCATGAAGAATATAAGAGCGTTTATATCACTACTTTAGTGACCTAAACGCTCTTATATTTCTTTACAGAGGGGGTAGTACATAGCTAGTGGCTCCAACACAAAGGCGAGGCACGGAATCTAACATACCGAACTACTTAGTTCAGATTGACATCAGTTTCCACAAGTACTACATGTACCAATGCATAACCAGCTCAGAGGATTACAATGCTTAAACCATGAAGTACATCGAGAGAGAAAAATATAAGACTAGTGTTAGAAGCAGATAACAGTCAACCAAGGTATCTCAATTAAGAAAGATTGACATGCGGCGAAAATGGAAAAATGAACCAATTCAGTACTTCAGTGAAGCTTACCAAAGCCAAATTGCTGTTCAAGGCGGATTCCTATGAATAGCAAGCTCATCATGTTGACAATCAAGTGAATTAGGCCAGCATGGAGCCAGATACAGCTGAATAGGCGCCACCATTGGTGTTGATGAACAACTTTGGCCCAGTCAAGAGCTCCCATCTTCTCCAAACTGCAAAATGGGGTATGCACTTCTTTAGGACATTGAGTCCCTTTATTTCCAACATTTTCAAGATGAACAAAACTATACCATGCCAATCCTAACCAATGTATCCCTGATTCCGGATGCCATGCTATTATCAATTAGTATAATATATTAAAAGCACAATAAAACGGAAAAAAAGAAATATTTCTGAAATTCTCACCAAAAAGAAAATCATCCATCCATTTATCCACTAGAATATTGTAACATAACCACTAGATCTTCATAATTGCACTTAGATTATGTGGACTTGCACTTTTTAAACATAGTGGCACATACAAAATTACCGCTTGATGGACTATGGGCCTTTTATCATTGTCCAGGACGCGAAGAATTAGGTGTGCAAGCAATTTGTGTGTGCCCAAGATCATGTACTCACGGAAAAAATGAAAACGGTGTGCATACCCTAAACAAAACTAAAAGCAGTGTGCATATCCTAAATGGAATTAAAAAAGCGTGCACTTGTTGGAATTTGATAGGATGTCGGGTTAGACAAAGCAAGGAAGAAAAGAAACTAGAGATAACACTTGAGTTGGATTTTGGAGTAAGATGCATTCCACTTCTTTTTAGACAGCAAGAATACAAAATGCATTGCAATTGATTGAGTGTCATTGAAACCTTAAACATGTTACTGAACCGACTTGAAGGAAATAAGTGCAAACTTTTGGGCAGGACTACCAATGGACTTAAGATGAAAGGTCGTGAGAGCATCTACTCATAAGAACTTTTGAATCTTTTGAGAAAACACATGAAACTTCATCTTAGTATGAAATGTTAAATTGCAAATTTTGGTGCAAAATATGACCGTATGCTTTTTGTACCAAAAATTACAAATTGGTAGCCTGGGCAGTGAATAGTATGCTAACATGAATAATTTGTCAATCTAAAAATAGGTTTACATGATAATCTAATTTCAACTACTGATGATAAAAATCTCAACTCCAGGTAATATCACATACTATAAATTAATGATCGAATGGATTGCAATAAAAAAATTCCACATACTGATATAATTTTATGTGCATGTGTAAATGACTAGCCATATAAGTATGTATAAACTATCAGTGTACTGATTAAACTCACACATAAACAATACTTCTGATCACGTTCTAATGTTGTTATAAGTAAGATATTAGTGCATACTTATGCGAGTTCCAAACATTAAAGATGATTAAAGACGTTTACTAGTTTGCGCAGGACACCATGATATTTGTATATATATAATGAAAGCACATTACAACAGAAAAAGATAGATATGCCAGTTGATCTAATGTTCATGTAAGTAACATAACATATGTGTATACGGGTGCAACAAATAAATTGGGTATAGACATTTCCCGTGCATTTGAGCAGGCCACATGTGATAGAATTAATAAAGTACAACGGATAAAACAACATTTTTTATTCCAGTTCAATGAGAGAAGAGAAGAAGTCCACGCCTAACACTATCTTAGATTGCAGGAGGCAATATAAATATGAAAGTCAATGTGGTCAAGATACATATCGCAGTGTACCTACCATAGATATGATTATTTTAAGGGATATCATAGCTATGCTTTTAATTTGCCAGTAAATGGCGTATCCACGAGAAAACGAATGCTAGATAATAAAAGATACCTTGCTAACTCTCTGTACCATATAATTTGAAGTACTAGTTAAATCAGCTATTGTTTTCCGTCAAACAAATAAGTAAAAGATACCTTTGTAAAATCGAATTGTTCCAGGTATTTTGCGTTGCTCCACAACTAAATCACCTACTCCCTCCATTCACTTTTATAAGTCATTTCAGACAAGTGAAACTGAGCTGTTTTGCACAATGTCCGAAACATGTACAAAGCCTTATAAAAAGTGAACAGAGGGAGTACTATTTACCAGTAGTAATGCAGATCTAATTAGTCAATATTGCCCAATCTCCCCCATTTCCAGGCTAGCAGCTAAAAATTGCAACGAGTGCACCTCTAACTTTGACTAGCGGTGACACAGATATCTAGCCAAACTGCAATCCCCCCGTTTCCAGTTCGCTTCAAATCCCACAGTAAACCCAGCAGAAACCCCCCAACTTAGTGCTGCAACTAACTCACAAAATTCCCCACGTTTGATTTCGAATTAAACTGTAGGAGCCTGAATGCTATGAACCGTGAGTGTGAGACGTACGTGGCCGAAGAGGGGCCGAGGAGCGGGTTCTCGCGCAGCGGCTGGAAGGAGAACTGGCGGAGGAATCCGGCGACGCAGCGCGCGTCGCCGCCGAGGGGGCTCCCGTGTCGGGGGCAGTCGTTGAGGTACATCTCGACGGCGAAGACCGAGACGCAGGCGCCGAGCACGGTGGGCACGAGCCACGGCCACCACTGGCGCTCGTCGTAGCCGGTGCCGGTGCCGTACAAGGCGTACTGCTGGTACCCCGCGCCGGCGCGGCCCGCCTTCCCCTCGCCGCTGCCGCTGCCGCTCGCCATGGCCCCTAACGCGCGCGCGAAGTCTGGTCTAGCTAGCTAGGGTTGCCCCCCTCGCTGGCGCTCCGTGGCCTGCAGTTATAGCAGCGGCCGCGGGCGGTGGAGGGGAGGCGGCGACGTACGAGCTGTAGTGTGTGGGAGTGTAGGAGTAGTGGAAGGTGGTTGGCGTCGCGCGCGGCTTGGCTTGGAAGCGAGGAGGGGGGTGATAAATGGTGGCGAGTGAGGTGAGGTGAGGTGGCCGCCGCGCCGACAGTCAGTGTGGCGCGTCGGGACCGTCGGGCGTGCCGGCGACGGTCTCGGGTTATGGATTGGTTAGCTAGCAAGCTACTGTGAAGTGGGGAGATTGGATAATATGCCCCTCTTTACTTAGGCAGTTGATAATTTGCCCCTCTTTACTTTCTTTCGGTTGGATGATTTTCGCTTCCTTTTCCAAAGGTAGATAATACGCTTTTTAATTACCGTAATCATTTCTCAGTTTTTATCCCAATTATCACCATGCGAAATGACCCGACTGCCCTTGTGGCAAATTGCAATTATGTCCTAGTCTCCTTCCTCTTTACGTTGGTATACACAATGTAACCAACTGATCAAAAATCATAGATTGATTCTATTACGTTGCATCATCATGTCCGCGTTTCAATGGACAAAGTGATGCACCGCCGCCACTCAAGCCAACTCCGGCTGACCTCGGACCGGGCCACTGTCATTAACTCCTAAGGCCGACAAATGACCACCAAGCCATCAACTCTGGCGACTTCGGACGTGAGGGTTCACACCCGGCGGTGAGGTGATTCCACAGAGTGCCGGACGAGGCAACTCCTGTATCCATGGATCGCCACAAGATGCTCCAGACAGTAAGCATTTGGTCCTCCCTTCGCCTCGACCTCCCCTCCCATATGGCGTTGATGAACCTGTATAGAAAGTACAAGAACTCAGATGAAGTCTGAAAAAATACTTCAGATCTAGCATAGTTTTTATTTTGTGGATGTAATATTTTGTAAGTAATTGTATGATGTTCTTATGTTAAAATGCTTTTTTCTTCTCCAAGTAGGCGAACGACGGTTGCTAGCAATGATACATACGTACCAACAACAGAAGGAGGCATTGATTGGTCCCAGATTGAGATAGCACCAATGAATGATGACGAAATTGATGTTCCTATAACAGAAGAAAATATGTGCTCGGTGCTTGGAATCGATGATGAACCTGTGCAACGAAAATGTGTATCTGAAGCAGCCATCAAAGCCTCGATTGCAAATGTTGATGCATGTATAGCTGATATTAATGAGGACTTACTTGCTGATGCGGCTCTTCCAGTGCCTGACCATATGCCTGAAGATGATCACTTTTGGTATGATAAGGAACATCCTGTGATAGAGGAAGGTTCTTTGTTTCATTCGATGAAAGAGTTTAGGATGCTTATGAGAACATTTGCTATTAGAGGTAAGTTTGACATTAAGACCAAGGATAGTGACACTACTAGATATGTGGGTCACTGTAAAGGAAATGGATGTCCTTGGCGTATAATTGCTAGAACGATAGAAGATGGCAAAACAGTCAGGGTATAAACTTATCTAACACTAATCATTTTTTATGTTGAAACAATTTTTAAAAATTACTTGCACCTAATGGTTGCTATTGTGCAGGTTAACAAGATAGTAAAGCCTCATAAGTGTTCATCAACCGCTAAAGTGATTACAAGCATGGCAGACCAAGCATGGGTGGCGTAAAAGGAAATTGGTTATCTTCAAAGTGAACCAAACATTGGTGGCATGGAGCTCCTAAAAAAGCTACAAGCAGAGTACAAATGTACTATTGGGTATGATACTGTTCAAAGGGGAAAAGAAAGGGCCGCAAATATGTTATATGGAACCTGGGGAAAAAGCTTTCAGAATTTATTCAACTTTAAAGCTGAGATTGATAAGAGATCTCCGGGTAGCATTGTTGAGGTTGATGTCAAGAGGGAAAAAGATGGAGTGTATTTCCGGAGATTTTTTATGGCACTTAAGCCAAGCATTGATGGCTTTTTGGCTGGTTGTAGACCATATCTCAGTATAGACTCCACACATTTGACTGGAAAGTGGAATGGTCAATTGGCGGCATGTATAGCACTAGACGGACAAAACTGGATGTTTCCTTTAGCATTTGGTTTCTTTGGTACGGAGACTGAGGAGAACTGGGTTTGGTTTATGCAACAACTACATAAGGCAATAGGACATCTTCAAACTCTAGCTATTTGTACTGATGCATGTAAAGGGTTAGAGAATGCAGTTAAAATTGTTTTTCCTCAAGCTGAGCAAAGGGAATGCTTTAGGCATCTAATGGCAAACTTCAAAAAGAAGTTTCATGGAGATGTTTTTGGTCGCATATGGCCAGCAGCCAAGGCTTACCGTCTAGAAACATTTAACTACCATATGGGCAAGATTTTCGAAGCTGAACCTACAGTGAGTACCTACTTGTGTACTTATCATAATTTGAAGTGGATGAGATGCGACTTCAACACACAAATAAAATGTGATTACATTCACAATAATCTAGCTGAGTGCTTCAATAGCTGGATCAAAGGAACAAAGGATCTGCCCATGGATGAGCTAGCAGACAAAATAAGAGAGAAAATTATGATACTTGTTGAGAGGAGGAGAAGGATTGGGGAAATGCTCCAGGGAGAGACGCTGCCTGCCATCATTCAACAAATAAATAATAAAACTAGACAACTTGACCATTTGGTTGTTGGAAGATCAACCGGAGAAAGTTGTGAGGTCAAGGACACCAGCAAGAAGAATCTTAGGCACGTTGTCAAAATAGGTACCTATGAGTGCACTTGCTTAGAATGGCAACACACTGGAAAGCCCTGTGAGCATGCACTTGCATTTCTTGTAGAGAGAGCAGATGTGAACTTTCAACCATATGTGCATGACTACTACTCTGTGAGTAGGTTCCGGGCTGCCTATCTTTGGAGAGATTGAACCAATCACAGACAAGTCTCAATGGCCTCAGGTTACTCTAGATTTTGAGATGATACCACCAGATTTAAAAAGCTCTGTTGGGAGAAGGAGGAAGCAGAGGATCAAAAGTTGCCTTGAAGACGGTGGTGGTGGTGGCAAACGGAAGAAAAAAGATGATGATGGCAAACGAAATGAGCAAGAAGGTGCTGCCAAACAGAAGGAAAAAGAAAAGAAGAGATTTGGCACCAAAAACAGGTGCAAACAATGTGGAATCTTGGGGCACAGAAAATCAACTTGTAAAAAGAAGGAAGCTAATGAGAGGTAATCCATGTACTAGTACCACTACTACTACTATATATCATCTACATTAGTATGAAATTAGTATTAGTATATCATTTCTAATGTCATGTGTGGTTGAACTTTCTAGCGACGTGTCTGCTCACGAGCTTGCTCCAGCTGTTGTTGCGACACCCACACGCACAACAACAATCACAGTGCCTCCCAGCCTTCATAACAGCCCTGGGCCTATTACAAGGAGGTAACTGTTTATATTTTCCATATGCATATTTGATTCATGCAAAAGAAATCCTGCTTTTGTAACTGATGTGTAAACATGCAGGAGACTTGCTATGGCCATAGCCGAAGGCGATGCATCACAACCATCTGGAACAACAAATGTTTTTATACCATCGCCTACTTCTCACATCCCTTCAAGCTCTACGGCATGCAAGAAAAAAAGACCCCAAGGAGGAAGAAGATGTAAAAAAAATTTGCGGGGAAGAAGATGTAATTTCTGAGATACGAACTCAGAATTATTGTTAATTTGCTTGATGTAAACTCAGATTAAACTGTTGCGCCATTTGAACCGAGCAGTCCTTTTTATGACATCGAATTCCATGTACTAAGTGGATACTTGTTGTCAGTTTAATTTTTTTATCTATGAAGTTGTTATATCCTGCTAAGTTCTACCGAAGTGCATATGTAAGGATGCATACCATCATATATAGATGCCTGACCTGTGGTTTAATTAGAAAATGCATTTTAGCGTACCCAGCCCGACAATTGGAGCATGCCCAGCTGCTAATTACTACCAACAATGTCGTTCAGGCTTGCTATTAGTAGCGTAGTAGCAACAAGCTCACACAAAATTTGTACAGATGCATCAAGCATCGATTGATTTTTACCTGAGCGACAACGGCTGCCGATGTGGTCTTGCCGGAGCCTCCTTGCCGAGGAAAGTCACCAGCTTCACGGAGTGCCGGCGCAGCGGACGACGCCACCTACGGCGGGTAGTGGCAGCTGCAACGACGAGGATTTTCCTCGTGAACGAGCAACGACGGCGCCATCCGCCTATTCCGCAGCTCCAAGTCAGCAATGAGCTACCGGGCCGAGATGCGGAGGAGCTGCAACGCCTCCGACACAGTAGGAGCCAGCCAGCGTCTCCGAAGTTTAACGGCAATTTGGCCGAGCTGCAGTATCCGCCGCCAAGATGGGGTCCAAGGTGTCTGGTCGGCCTCCTCCAGATCTCACTTGAAGACATGTACAGTGGGGAGAGAAAGGAACGGGAGAAAGGGGATGAACTGGGGAGATGGACTGTTCAGTGGAAGCAAAGACCAACAGTCCGACACGGGAAGGAGACTAGGACATAATTGCAATTTGCCACAAGGGCAGTCGGGTCAATTCGCATGATGATATTGGGATAAAAACTGAGAAATGATTACAGTAATTAAAAAGGGCATATTATCTACTGGAAAAGAAAAAGCAGGGCAAATCATCCAACCGAAAGTAAAGAGGGGCAAATTATCAACTGACCAAGTAAAGAGGGGCATATTATCCAATCTCCCCTGTAAAGTGTAAACTGGACGGTTAAGCAGCTGTAATGCTTATCCTTGGGAGGCAACAGCTGATTTGAACTGGACGGTACGCAATCTTTCTAATCGAATACGCATCAAGATGTGTGACGTTCGTAATACAGGATGTGCGAGACGGCACGCATCCTCAGCTCACGTTTTGCACATTTGCACTTGTCAGAACCAGAGGGAGGACAGGAGAGAGAGGTTTTGTGCAACACTTGCTTTCATTGATTACAATGCTTACATGTATATGTAGGTACAGAGCTCAACTAACTCACACAGAGAACAGCCGTAAGAATAGGTCAGCAGTAATGCCATTATCTACACACGTTCGTTAACAGCTCTCTTCCGTGTAAACTGCAGCCAACCGTACTTACACCAACCTCTTTTCGCCGATCTGGCACTGTGATTCAGTTTCATGGTTGCTCGTCCTGAAATGAAAACTCTGCCGTGTACTCCTAACTGATAATCAAGTTTTGAGATCTACCTAGGTCGGCTATTTTCTTTAATAAGCAATAAACAACAGAGATCTGACGAGGATGATGCCGAGCTCCCGCTACTTGATCGAAAAAAGGTTGCTCCTTGCCCCTTGGATTGTGTAGCTTTATTTACAGCGCGTTCATGGCATGGTCGACGCGAATGTTGTGAGCGATTGAAAGTGAGTGTGTGTCCTCTGTAGGGGCGGATCTAGATTGGAAATTACCCGGTGTCCACGTAAAAGAATGCATGCCTACATATCAAATAATTCAATAATTTACACACTGAATCAATGGATTACATTAAGCAAGTTTAAATTGGACCCGGTGCCGGTGACACCGGCTAGCTCTACACAGCTACGCCCCTGGTCCTCTGGTGGCCGTTGAGTCGAACCGCATCCAGGTGGTGGCATATGTGCACCGACGGATTCGGCGGTTCGCGCGTCTTTGTGCTTCCAGCTAGCGCCGTCTATGGCCGATCGACCAGAACCGCGGAACCATGCACATGACTGGTGCAGTGTCGCTACAGCTAATTTGTCTACAGGTTCATGCAGCCGGTTCTCTATCGCAATCTCCTCCTGTTGGTCCCCAAGCTTATTTGTCTTTTTTTAACACACCGAAGCTTATTTGTCGTGCTGTACACAAGGAATTCATGGCCGTGATCTTTTCATCAAGTTGGTACTGCTTTATTTCTTCCAAAAAAATAATGAAACTATACTGCTTGTATGCAAAATTTCAGCTCGAAATTAACCTGATTATCATCCTGCAAAACTTCATCTTCAAACTTCAAAGCAAAATCAAGCAATTCTCAAGCAAATCCGATAGGTCCTGCATACTAACGTGTAGTCCAAAAAAAAAAAAGCGCCCCTACAGCGCTCGACGCATGTAAGCGTAAAACCGTGTGAACTCTTCTTGTCGGTCAGAGAATGGTTGGTTATTCAGCGTCCGATGGCAGTCCGTGAGCTTCTTGAACCCACAGGCTGGGCGCCTGCGCCTCCAAGGCGGGCGTCCCCCGCACGTTGGCGAACTGCGCGTGGCACGGCTGGTCGCCGCACCGGAGGTTGATGCCGTCCAGGCGCACCCCGCTGCACGGCTGCTCCTCGCTGCACCGCAGCTGCACCGCCACCTTGCTGCTCGACGTCCCCTGGATCCTCCTGAAGGTCACGTCGCTGATCTGCACCCGCGACGGCTTGTCCACGTCGGAGCAACGGCCGTGGGGGCAGTACCGCTGGTCGATGAGGATGGGGTTGGACACGTCGGCCATGATGATGTCCTCGAAGGTGATGTTGGAGGCCCGCCCCGGCGGCGACCCGGGCCACGTCTTGATGCGCAGCCCGTTGGTGGTGCCGCGCACGGTGCAGTTCCGGATCACCAGCCCGCGCACGTCCTCCTCCCCCTCCTTCCTCCCCAGGCTGCCCACGCTGATGCCGTGACCCGGGCCGCAGACGATGCCGGTGACCACCACGTCCGAGGAGCCGGGGCCGACGGACACGCAGTCGTCGCCCGTGCCGATGACCGAGTCGGCGATGCGGACGTGGCTCGAGCAGCCGACGTGGATGCCGTCCGTGTTCCGGCTGGACGCGGGGCGTGGATGCGGAGGCCCTCCGCCGCGACGCGGCTGCTGCGGTGGAAGCCCAAGTGGAAGCCCCGGCTGTCCACGAACCGCAGGCCCCTCACGGTCGAGTTCGTCACGCCGTCCAGCTCCAGTGTCTGCGCAATGGCGGGCAAAATCACCTCACCGTCCCGTTCAGTAAAAAGGAAATGACACAAATTTGATCGATTCAGTATTGAGGGCCGGCGTGATCACCGTCGTTTTGGCCTTGCTAGTCCGAGCGCCGCCCTGGCCGTCTAGGGTACCGGCGCCGGTGACGAGGAGGTTGCTCAGGGCGCTGAACGTGATCCAGTCATCATCCGTTAGGTGGCATCCACCCGTGCACGGCCGGAGCACGCCGTCGATCACCACGACGGGCGCGTCACCGCTCTTGCACGGGCCCGAGAACTCCACGGCGCCGACGGCGAAGGTGCCCTCGGGGATCAGCAGCGTCGCGTTGCCGGTCGTGGAGCTGCACGCGGCGCGCCATGCCGCCAAGAATGCCTGGAAAGTCGACACATGGGTTCAGATACGAACGTCAGGAAAACACAGGAAGCAGCGAGTCCAATCTGCAGCAACGCACTCACGTCTTTGTTGTCTTCGCTGCTCGGCGCCGCTCCGTACTCTGTAACGTCATAAAGGCCGGCGGCGGCCCCATTGCTCTTGCAGTGAACATGGCGGCCGGCAAGCACCGCGAGCAGGTACAGGATCAAGGGGACCATGAGGACTGTAGCCATGGCTGTGGGGATTGGAAGTTCAGACTTCAGAACCGTGTATGTCAGCAGGGATCTTCGTATCTTATATGTGCACCGTTACACAAATGAGCGTTGATATTCCATGAATTGAAGACTTCGTGCAAATATAAATCGTAACCTCTCCAAAATGAAAGATGAGCGCAATTGAGCGCTTTTATTATTTTTTGGTGCTACTTGTAACTCCTCTCCAACATAAATCTATTCGTTTCTTCTGCAAAATGCTTAGTGGCCAAAGAAGGCACCGAGTATTCAATCCCCTTTAACGAATGTTGAGGCAAGAAAAATAAACGAGGTTAAAGGGGAAGTTCCCTCCCTTAACTTTCGTTGTTAGGTAGGAGGGGAGTTTCGAACTCAGATTGCTTAATTGGAAATAGGACGCACTTGCCATTGGGCCAGCAGGCTAAAAAACCAGTTGGTCCTAGGAGGAACTAGGGCAAAATTTCATTAAGATGGAAGTGAGGCTCGAACCCTTGTGGGCCTATACAGAAGAGAAGATTTTTAGAGAAAAGGCAGCAACCGAGTCTGTGATAGGGCTCGAGCCTAGCCCGACTTTGAATTAACAAAGCCATCAACCAATCAGGAATACAAATCACAAGTAACCGAAAAAAGAAAATAAAGCACGGTAAGATACATAGGCGCTGGAAAGTAGCTAACTAGCCTCAAATGCTACAAGCTAGAGGATAAATCAGAGAAAAACGAAACTGAAGACATCGAGGCCCTCCTCCGAGAACGAAGCACCAGGGAACCAGGACCATGCTGGCATAGAGGAGAAGGGGATGACTGGCATCAACAGGTAATGTGGTCACCAAACAGCTACGGACCCCGGCATGGCACAACCATCCAATTCCATCTCCGAAGAAGGCCACAATCTCCTCGCCTGGTTCGATAGGTACCGCACCGTCGGAAGATAAAATATTCCACCTAGAACAAGAATGGTTGCCGCTGGAGGATGGCCACATAGAGAGGATCAACACACTCTCGACGAGCCGCCAAAGCTTCCCTCAAGCAGAGTTACCCATGGCCCGGCCGCAAAGGAGGGATAGCATCAAGCTTGGATGAAGAGGACACACCACTTCCGCTGCCTAACGCACCCCGACCAAACAGCTCCCAAAGGCGACGCCTTCAAGAAGAACAGCGCCGAGAGTGCCGCCACCGCCCACCGAGGTTAGAGCTTTCACCCGGGAGGCTAGAGGATGGTAGGTGGAGGGAGGCAGACCTGAGCAAGGAGGGGGCCGCAACCCACCAGGGCGCACCTGGGCCCCCAGGCGCGCCCTGGTGGGTTGTGCTCACCTCGGTGGCCTCCTGTACGCCTTCTTTGCACTATAAATTCCCAAATATTCCGAAACCCCTCGGGGTTAACCTAGATCAGAAGTTCCCCCGCCGCAAGGCTTTGTAGCCACCGAAAACCAATCTAGACCCTTTCCGGCACCCTGCCGGAAAGGGAATCAGCACCGGTGCCCATCTTCATCATCCCGGCGGCCACCACGATGAGGAGGGAGTAGTCCACCCTCGGGGCTGAGGGTTTGTACCAGTAGATATGTGTTTAATCTCTCTCTCTCTCTCTCTCGTGATCTATATCATGGGATTTGTTAGCATAGATGGATCATATGATGTTCCTCCCCTCTATACTCTTGTTGTGATGAATTGAATCTTTACCCTTTGAAGTTTTCGCATGTCGGATTGAATGTTCATATTTGAGAACACATGATGTATGTATTGCGGTATGAATACTTGAGGTGACATTGTGGTATCATATTGATTCACTTGATATATGTTATGGCACTCAACTTGCGGATTCCCGCGGTGACATTGGGGTAATCTATGCATAGGGGTTGATGCACGTTTTTATTATCTTTTCTCCGATAGAAACTTTAGGGTCTCCTTGTAGTTCTTTGTGTTGGATTGATTATTATGAATATGAATTTGCTTTGGTGTTATTTTAGTACGGACTCTAGGATGGATCGTACGAAAAGAATAGCTTTGTGTTATTTTAGTACGAACTCTTGAATAGATCGAACGGAAAGAATAGCTTTGAGGTGGTTTTGTACCCTACAAACAATTTCTATCTTTTGTTCTCCGCTAATAGGAACTCGGGAGTGATTCTTTATTACACTTTGAGGCCTAATCATATGATCCAACTATGTTAGCATTGTTGAGAGGTTGCACTAGTGAAAGTACGGACCCTAGGTGTAACATCCCAAAATTCAAAATTTTGGAATGTTATAATAAATAAATAGTTTTGATTGTTTGCTTGATTGTTGTGTGATTGATTGGTGAAAGTGAGTGAAATTTGAAACTTTTGAAAGTTAAATGAGAGGGAATAAAAGGACTTTCCTAAACTTTCATTTTTGCATCCATGATCTTCGTGAATTCAAATACTTTTCAAATACAAAACCCTAGAGAGAAGATGACATGACTTCTTCCATTTAAATAAATGAAAAAGGGGTTTTGAAAATATTTGAATTTCTTCTGGAAATATTTTCCAATTCGGAAACTTTAAGCAACTCAATGATTTTCATGAGAGAAGATAAAATTACTTCTTCAAAACATATGAAATATGAGTTGGAAGTTTAAAAAGGATCAAATTTAAAGTCCTTTTGGAAATAATTTTCAAATTTGGAGTTATTTGGGTTTTATTCAAATTATTTTTCTCCAAAAATAAAATATATGTAAAATAGGGTAACATGATTCCCTATAATAGAAAATTGGAGAGAAATAAATTTGAAATCATTTTGGTATTTTTAAAATGATTTTTATTGGGTTTTATTGCACCAATAGCACTCTTTGATTTATTTGAATTTTCGTGGATTTTGTTTGATGCTAGAAAAATGTTCACGTTGTAGGAAAACTTTTTCTGAAATTTTGATATATTATATGCCTATATAATATTTTTATTTTATTTGTTTTGTATGTCTGGAAATATCTTTATTTAAAAAAAACTTTTTCCCCGGCCCATTTAGCCCAGACCAGCCCATGACCAGCATCGTCACCGACCACAGGCAGGTCTCCGTTACTGCTGCAGGGCGTCGCCGCCGGAGTCCGGCCGGACTCCGCGTCCACCTCGCGCCCCCTCCTCTAGGCCACCTGGCCGACCTCGACGCCCCGACCCCTTCTCTCCTCCTCTCGCGCCGCGGAAGAGCTTCTTTGCCGCCGCCGCTCCGCCGCTCGCCACGCCGCTTGCGGCCCGCCCGCCGCCACCGGCCTTTCAGCTCCATGCCGCCCTCCCAGCTACTCATGAATTCTTCTTGCCTTGCAGCCGTCGCCTCGCTCCTCGCCGACGCCCGTCGCGGCGGGAATCCGCTGGAGATCCGCCGCCGGTTTTCCGATGGAAAACCGACCCGACCGGTAAAACCCTAGATCGGATTTTGTTTCGGTTCTGTTTCAGTTTTTATTTTTAAGCCGGTTTTCTTTTAGTTAGGTTAATTAGTGGACGTTCGCTAGAGGTTCTGGAGCGAACGAATTCATTAGATTAGGTTCTGTAACGAACGTTCGTTGTTTAGTATTTTTCTTTTTCTTTTTAATTTCTGCCAGGGACCCGTTTGTGAATAGATTATTTGCAGAATAGCCCCTGATCTTCAAACGATCACTACTTCTCACTCGTTTATCCAAATCCAACGAAACCAACGCCCACTTCTTCGTTATGATCCTAATGGAAGCCGTTCCTTGACCATGTTGACCACGACGTGCCGAGAGCACCAGGGCGGTGGACGATGGCAAGGCCTAGGAAGGGGACGACGCGGAGCCGGGGAAGACGCGGCAGCGGATGCCCACGCGTCGAGGAGTACGAGGGCACTGGTTCGCTGCGGTGTGAGGCTGCTGTCACCGCAGAGTAATAGGGGGTGTGGGTGAGTAGAGGGATGGCCTGGCCAGCAGTGGGAGTAGTAGGGGGCGGTGAGGCCTCCGCCGCATCGCACCCGGCCACGGGAGGCAGGAGCATGAGGCATGACCGGCGCTGGTTTGGGCGGCTGGAGCAAGAAGACCAGAGGTTGAAGAAGCACTACGGCCGTTGGATGGACATCGACGGTCCTTTGGAGCTAGAATCGTGCATATTGACTAAGTTGACAAAGCCCTCCGTCCCCTCAACTTAGTAGGCCCACAAGTCAGCCTGCCACTATACTGGGTCCCAGCTAACAGGGGGAATATTCATTTCTTTTGTGCGCAATAAGGAGGCACTTCCTTGCGTGCGAAGATATAGCTGGTGGGTCCGAGCTGTCAGCGGAAGTAACGTTTTTTCGTGAAATACAGAGGCCCTTTCGGTGGGTCCCAGATGTCATGTGGAGGAATCATTATTTTGCGCGTAATAAGGAGGTATTTCCTTGCGTGTGGCCGTGGACCCAGCTGTCGGCCTCTCCACCTAAAGTCCACTTCAGATGCATGTCGGTCGTTGACCACGTTGACCAGGCCGCGCCGAGAGCACTAGGGCAGTGGATGACGGCGAGGCCTAGGAAGGGAACGACACGGAGGCAGGGAAGACTCGGCAGTTGTTTCACACGCGGAGGGGAGTACGACCAGACGAGGGTTTATCGTTCGTCTGCCGTCACGGAGAATAACAAAGCAGTGTGGGTGAGTAGAGGGATGGCTAGGCCAGCGATGGGAGTACAAGGGCGGCGAGACTCAAGGCGGTAGTAGAGCCGGCCATGGGAGGAGGGAGCAGGCAGTCCGTCGGCGCTGCTTGAGCGGGCCGAGCAGAAGAGCAGAGATTGAAGAAGCATGACGGCCGTTGGATGGCCATCCAACGATCCTTTGCTTAAAGGCCAACCTTTTTAGGAAAGCCTCAAATCTGTGGGAAACAACATACAACCCATCTCGCCATTATTTCTAATAATTTACAGCCCATTTACTAATTATTAAGGTTTTTGGAGCCCATATTCTTTTTGTTAGCATTACAACCCATATTGTGGCCACGGTTAAAAATTATACGAAATTTTGCATATTTCAAAAGCGGTCCGAACTGTTTTTAGTCCCGAAATTTCGACTCACATTCAAACTGATTTAAAAAATAAATGTATATCAATATAAAATCCAACAAATTCTCCATGCATAAAAATTAATGTCATTTAAAATCTTGAAATGAAAAAAATATATTTAAAACTAATTGCCGGTTTGATGTGTTTTAGAAATGTACAACCCATTTCTCATTACTGATGGGCCATTTTCTCGGCCAGTCGAATGAAAGCTCTCCTCGTCTTGAAAGATTTGCAGCCCAACAGGCCTACTTGGCAAATCACAAAAAAACTGGGCTGTGGCCGTGGACCCAGCTGTCAGCCTCTCCACGTACAATACTCTTCAGATGGAAGTCGTTCCTTGACCACGTTGACCACGCCGCGCGGAGAGCACCACGGCGGTGGACGACGGCGAGGCCTAGGAAGGGGACGACACGGCAGTGGAAGCTCGCGCGGAGAGGACTACGAGGGTTCACTGGTTCGGCTGCGGTGTGAGGTCGTTGCCGCCGCAGGCTGGCCGGGCGGTGGGAATAGTAGGGCGGTGAGGCCTCTGCAAAGACAACCGGCCACGGGAGGCAGGAGCAGGCGGCACGACCGGCGCTGCTTTGGGTGGCTGGAGCAAGAAGACCAGAGGTTGAAGAAGCACTACGGCCGTTGGATGGACATCGTACGGTCACTGGAGCTAGAATCGTTCATATTGACTAAGTTGACAAAGCCCTTCGTCCCCGTCAACTTAGTAGGCCCACAAGTCAGCCTCCCCAAAGAAGGTGGGTCCCGGCTAGCCGGGAGTATTCATTTTTGTGCATAATAAGGAGGAACTTCCGGTGGGTCCGAAATGACAATGGGGAACTTTTTTCGTGAAATACGGTGGCCCGTCCGATGGGTCCCAGCAATCGAGGAAACGATTTTTTAAGAAATACTAGTGGCCCGTCCGGTGGGTCCCCATTGTCGGTGGAGGAATACTTATTTTCCACGTAATAAGGAGGCACTTCCTTGCGGCTGCCGTGGACCCGCCGTCACCTCTCCACATACAAGATTTCTTCCGATGGAAGTCGGTCATTGACCACATTGACCACGCCGCGCCGAGAGCACCACGGCGGTGGACGACGGTGAGGCCTAGGAAGGGGACGATGCGGAGCCGTGCAAGACGCGGCAGTGGATGCCCACGCAGAGAGGAGTACGAGCGTTCACTGGTTCGACTGCGGTGTGAGGCTGCCGTTGCCGCAGAATAACAAGGGGTGTGGGTGAGTGGAGGGATGGCCTGGCCAGTGGTGGGAGTGGTATGGGGGCGGTGAGGCCTCCACGGTAGCACAGCCGGCCACGGGAGGCAGGAGCAGGCGGCACGACCGGCGCTGCTTTGGGCGGCTGGAGCAAGAAAACCAAAGGTTGAAGAAGCACTATGGCCGTTGGATGGACATCATATGGTCACTGGAGTATTGACTAAGTTGACAAAGCTCTCCGTCCCTGTCAACTTAGTAGGCCCACAAGTCAGCACAACAATATGGTGGGTCCCAGCTAGCAGGGGGTATTCATTTTTTTGGGCGTAATAAGGAGGCACTTCCTTGCGTGCGAAGATATAGCTGGTGGGTCCGACCTGTCACAGGGGACCGTTTTTTCAAGAAATACAGAGGCCCTTCTGTGGGTCCTAGCCGCCGTGTGGAGGAATCATTATTTTGGCGCATAATAAGGAGGCATTTCCTTGCGTGTGGCCGTGGACCCACTGTCGGCCTCTTCACGACATACCCACTTCCGATGGATGTCGTTCATTAACCACGTTGACCAGGCCGCGCTGAGAGCACCAGGGCGGTGGACAACGGCGAGGCCTAGGAAGGGAACGACACGGAGCCAGGGAATACTCGGCAGTTGTTTCCCACGTGGAGTACGAGGGTTTACTGGTTCGTCTGCCGTCGCTGGAGAATAACAACATGTGTGGGTGAGTAGAGGGATGGCTAGGCCATCGATGGGAGTACGGTGGGGCCGTGAGACCTGCGCGGCAGCATAGCCGACCGCCGGAGGACGGAACAGGCAGTCCCATCGGCGCTTGTTTGAGAGGCTTGAGCATGAATAGCAGAGATTGAAGAAGCACGACAGCCGTTGGATGGACATCCAACAATCACTGCTCTCGTGTGTTGACTAAGTTGACAAGGCGTTATGCAAAGGCCAACCTTTTTTATGAAAGCATACGCGTCAACCTGTAGTAGGGCACAAGTCAGCCTCAAATCTGTGGAAAACAAAGATACAACCCATCTGCCATTATTTCTAATAATGTACATCCCATTTGCTAATTCTTAAGAATTTTTTGGAGCCCATCTTCTTTTGTTAGCATCACACCCCATATTGTGGCCACGGTTAAAAAGTATACGAAATTTTGCATATTTCAAAAGCGGTCAACTGTTTTAATCCATAAATATCGATTCACATTCAAACTATTTTGAAAAATAATTTATATAAATATAAAATCCAAATAATTGTCCACGCATAAAAATCAATGGAATTTAAGATCTTGTAATGAAAAAAAATTGAAACTAATTCGGTTTGATGTGTTTTAAAAATGTACAACCCATTTCTGGGCAAACCGAATGAAACTCTCCTCGTCTTGAAATATTTGCAGCCGTAGGCCGATAAAGCAAGTAGGCCTTGTTTGGGTATTTCTTTAAAAAAATAGAACTGGGCTAGCCATTTTCAGCAAGAAAAAAACACAATCGGGCTCATGATGTGGTAAACATAAATAAAACCTCAGCTAGACGGGCCACGCCTCAAGACAGCCGTTGTTACCTCGATCCGTCGCTAAAACTAGTATAAATAACAACCGCTTGTTCCTCAAAAAAAAAATCTGCGACTTCTTTGGGTCCTCGTGTCACCGCTCGTAGTGTAATTCTCTCGTTTATTGACTACATTGACAATGGCGCGAGCCCCAGATGTCCAGCCTTTCCTATGAAAATTTACAGCCTATTTGATGTGCTAGTTCGAAATAAGTTTGTGGGTGCTGGTGGAGGCTAATCACTTGGCTTCTGTAATGCACAGTGAGCTCAAGCAGCCGGCGAGAGTGATGTTATTTCCCTTGGTTTGGATTTGTTACAATATTTCACTTTAAATTAAACGAATGGCAAGCCATTTGCCTTGTTTCAAAGAAAATATGACAACCACAAATGAAAGTTGAGAAGGGCAGAACATCTAACTCCAGCTTACAAACTGCATAAAAGCACGAGGGTTAATTGTTCATCGTGTTTACAAAAAAACAGATTGAAAAGGGCAACAACATCTAACTCCAAAGACTGTTTTGGCGATACAATCAAATGGATCGGTCAGTCCATAGAATGAACATCCCGGTCGTAAAATTTACCGGATTATGACCACAATATGTTGTAAATACAAGCCCGACATCGTTTAGAAGCTCTTTTGCCCACCAAACTCCTTTTTTGCTCTTCGACATACCCATCCGTCAAAACCATGTCATTGATAAACTTAAGCCCGATGGACAATAGTAACCTCGCATTCAGCAGAAGAATGTGACAAATCTTGTGTTTGCACGGTTGGCTACATATCGTTCTAAGCGTTATTGTCTTCAATCGATTCTCATGAGAAGTGAGAAAATCCCGATGCTTACGAATCCACGGTTGGTTATAACTTTCTTACCCCGTCCCTGTTGCCTAAATAGACATGAAGATTGAAAAGCAGTTAAGGTCTAAAAGAAGAGTGTCGAAGAGCAACAACCTGAACGGTTAATTCTAGTACACTATATGCGGGCTTCCAATGTGCGTGAAATTATCACCTTTATATACAACTTCTCCAGACATGGAAAGCATTGCAGCAAGCCAATAATCTTGTTCAGATCAAAACTATTCATTTGGATATATAAGATCTTGACAGAATCCAGCACCATTGATAGGCCATCCATGGATAAACTCTTCACTGAGCATAGAACATAATATTAGTACATGGAGGACTCGGCGTACAACACGAAGCTACCAGAGTCGCGGAGGACTCTATCCCCACTGGTGATAAGCCGACTATATATGATTTGTAACCCTTGGCCCTTAGTATGTTATACAAGCTTGGGGGCTAGTTCTTAGATAGTATACACACACGCACAATGCCTGGTATTCACGTGTACTTTGTACACACCCCTATCACTAATATACGCATGCAGAGTAGGCTCTTTCTTCAACTTCGATTGAATTCTAGCATGTGCATGTGTTTATTTCATATTATCGATCCATAGAGTGAGAGCGGTTTGAAATACAGGCAATGGATCCTTTTGCAATTCATATATAAACATTAATTAGTGCACTCCATGTTGTTAGTGTGAAGAACTTTATACATTTTTCACTTGCATGGATACATTCCAAATTGCTAGCTACGAAATAGAATACATGTCGAATTCAACATAAAGGGGTTTCAAGATTCAATTCATAGGAAGTGCATTCATCTATTTGAACCCGAGATAATGGCATTTGTAAATCAGATGTAAAAGGGCATCAATCTTTGTTGTGAGTTTGAACATGCTATATATATTCATACGCATATCTAACTTTTTTGCAACCAAGGAGATTATATCCGAACCATGCATGAACCGAGGTAAGTTGCATATTTTTTAATATATACTCGTGTACAATGTATATTCAAATGTACCCCCTCCATACCAAAATAATCGTAGCTTTAGGATTTTCAAGAGTAAAGATTTGTGAAGTTTGACAAATCCTGAAAGTTCAATTCAAGAGAACCGAAAAGCGTTAATGCTTCGCTCCCAAATATTGAACGAAGCGCCAAATAGGCCTCTGGTCACCCGAAACCGCGCGAGACTAATGTTTTGGTGGTAGGAAATTACTGTCCTGACTCTGGCCCGTGTAGCCTATCGGCCCGATGTCCAAAGGTCTAAACCGGGGTAGGTTTGTAACTTCACCAAGACGCCAGAGAAGCATTCATACGCAGGCGCCTACCCATGCGCCGGGCGAAATCTATCCCGCCCACATTTGGGACACTGACATGACTATCCTACCCCGACCATAATATGTCCGAAATTTTAGATGGGGGAGTTTGTAACTTCCCCAAATTTCAAACAAGCGCATCTCAAACCAAACATTGTTCCCCTTAGTTCCCCGCCTCCCTCCGCTTCCCCATTCATACCTCGTGGGCGCCGAAGCGCCTCTCCACCACCAAACACCAGCCTCCTCCATCCTCCACCGCATAGCGCCAATCCACCGCCGCCTCCTCCATCACGCCGAGCCGGTACCGACGCCGTCGTCCAACGCAACCGCAACCGCAACGCCTCAAGGACTTAGCACTGAAGCCAAGGCGTAGCTGCCTCCACGACGCCGACGCCGACGCGGCGCACGTAATCCCTCCGACCACGCCGTCCTGCGCCATCGCCGCTGCTCCACTATCGCAACCGCCCACCGCACCGGAGCTGTTCCCGCCACGCTGCCGCTGCTCGCCGCCTCGGATCTACTTCCCGTCGCCGATGATGGCCACCGCACCACACTCAAAAACTTGGCCATGGGTTCGTCCAAGGCTGCACCGTCCTCCACAACTTCTGGTTTCCGGCGAACAACAAGAAGATCGCCGGAAAACAGAAGGAGGACACAACACTGCCAACAGAAAGAGGCACTCCTCTTCCCTTATTTGTGCAAATCTTACGTCTCCGCTCACACCGTATTCATCCCACTCTAAAGAAACTAGTTGAGCTCTTCATCGCATCTTCTTCGTGATACTAAATGCACAAGGTTTCCTCCCTTTTACTATTTCACCTTTGCTAGAGGTCAGAGTCTACCGGATTTCAATTCGTGGTCACGAACCACAATTAAAAGAAGCGGCACTGGCTTAGGCGCTGAGCACCTAGTCCGCCTTGCTCCCGGGAAGCGGGTGTGGGCGGAGGAGGCTGCTTGCGCTCGATCCGGAGGTCGGTGGGGCTTGAATGGATGGTCGGGGCGGTGCCAAGCATGGTGGTGCGGTGAGGTCGAGGGAGGGTGCAGGGAGGAATACTGGTCTGTGGTTCTTTGGCGTTTGAGGAAGATCACAACACCGATCGGTGGAGGTAGAGGAAGGCGATCTGCCTGTTCTTTGTACATCGGACGGTGTAGAAAAAATGGACTGACCTATTTGCTTTTAGTCGATTGTTATTTTCATAGAATCCTGTAGTAATTTAGTGTGCCATGCATGTAGTAGAGCTATCATATGTCTCCCGTCATTTATTTCTCACCGACTGCCATCTCGCTACCTTTACACTGCATTAATTGTGCACATACTTCACCCATACTCACACTATTGTTTTTTATGCATGGGTATTTCAGACTTTGACGCAAGTGTTGATGAATGCGTAAAAGAAAAGACAGAAGTTGCTCCAAGTGTAATTCAAGATAAGCACTAAGCTGCCCAGTGCTCTAACGGGTGCAAGGTCGCTAGCTCGAGACAAGAAACGTAGCTCTGCAGCTTGATGATCTCAATTGCCACACACAACCATCCTGTGTGCTTGCTTTAACTTCGCTACTGTCAAATGTGGTTGCATGTTGCATATGGTGTCTAGCTTGTATTGCTTCCAATTTGGTTAAATTGCATCTGCCATTACTTTACACATTATACCTTTGATAATGACATGCCTTCCTGTTTTCGATACATACTACATATGTCTATTAAGCATGTTCGTACATCAAACTAATGCTCTTTTGTATCCCTCGTCAATCACTTATGATGAGACAACACCCGGTGGGTTACTTTGTGAGGCCCTATACTACGTTTAAAGAGTGTAGTGTCATCCTCCCCACATGATTCTCAAGAAACAAAGAAGGCTAAATGAAGATAGTCAACGTAGCTCTCTAGTTGATCACCGCAATTCCCCACACCACCATCGCAGGTGCTTGCTCTTACTTGGCAAGGTGATATGTGGTTGCATGTTGCATATGGTGTCGCACCTTGTAATGCTTCTAATTAGGGTAAATTGCATCCGCTTAGTTAACACATTATACTGTGAATATGACATGCCTTCCTGCTTTCGGTACATACCACGCCTTTCTATTAACCATGTTCTTACATCAAACTACTTTTCTTGTGTATTCCTCATCAATGCTCCTAATTTGCTAAATTGCATCTCCTTAGCTTACACATTATACATGTGAATATGACACGCCTTCCTGTTTTTTGGTACATACTACATCCGCCTATCACACCATGTTCTTACATCAAACTACTGTTCTTGTGTATCCTGCGTCTATCGCTTATGATGAGACAGTCACGCGCGTTGGTTAATATGAGACGCAATACTCTTATAAAGAATGCAATTTCATCCTTTCCACATGATTCTCAAGAAACAGCAAGCCTAAATGAAGAAATAGCAAGCCTAAATAGGAAGGCTCTGTACCTGAAGACCACACTTCCCCTACACCACCATCACAGGTGCTTGCTCTAACTTCGCAGTGTGATATGTGGTTGCATGTTGCATACGGTGTCTAGCTTGTAATGCTTCTAATTAGGGTAAATTGCATCTGCTTAGTTTACACACTATACCCGTGAATATGACATGCCTTCCTATTTTTGGTACACACTACATCTATGTGTTAACATTGTTCTTACATGAAACTACCTCTCTTACGTATCCTGCATCAATCACTTACGATGAGTCACCTTTATTCGTTGCATATTGCATATTATTTCTAGCCTGTTGCCATGTATTGCTTCTAATTTGGTCAAATACATTTGTTAGGGCACCCTTTTAATTTGGCGAGTGATATTGGTTTCATCTTTCATATGGTTTCTAGCTTGCATCGATTCTAACAAGTTCAAGCACCTTGTGCTTAGTTTACACTTTATACATCATACATGTCAATATGTCATGTCATTCTGTTTTTCATACATATTCCATCCTCCTATCATGCGGCTGCCTTACATGAAAGTAGTGTTCACAAGATCATGCATCAATGAGTTCAAGAGCAAATTTTATTCCTTTTTCTTGTGGGTTTGACTTGACAAGGCAAAATCAAGAAATAGGAAGGAAAATAGTAAGGAAGGCGATGATGGTGGTCCTCTCAGAAGAACGTAAACGGAGCATCTGACCGATTCTCCTTGTACCGATAGTGCATTACAAGGTCCAAGTCTCCGCTCCCCTACCCCACCATCCAAGGTGCTTGCTCTAACTTGGCAAAGGTGATATCTGGTTGCATGTTGCATATGGTGTCTAGCTCAGATTGCTCCTAATTAGTGTAAATCAGATTCTGCTTAGCTTACACATGATACATGTGAATATGACACGCTTTCTGTTTTTGGTACATACTACATCATCTATCACACCATGTTCTTACATGAAACTACTCTTCTTGTGTATCCCGCATCACCACTTATGATGGGACACCTTTAAGTTGGCAGAGTGATATTGGTTTGCGTCTTGAATATGATTTCTAGCATGTATTGCTTCTAGTTTGATGAACGCCACCTATGACGAGTCAGTTTTAACTTGGCAGAGTGATATTGATTGCACCTTCCATATGGTGTCTTGCAGTGTTTCTAATCCCTTTTTCTTATCGGTTTGACTTCACAATGCAAAATCATTACAGGTGAAGGAAATTAGTCCCAAGTGGATGATGTGGTCCTTGAGCAACTCAAACAGGGGTCTCTACTGATTCTACTCCGCCATCCTCCCAACAAGATTCGCAAGACAACACAAAATTTGGGCCGATCAACGTAGTTGTGTAGATGATGACTCCCCTACTCCACCATCACAGGTGCTTGCTCTAACTTGACATTATTATATGTGGTTGCATGTTGCCTATGATGTCTAGCTTGTATTGCTTCTAACTTGAATTGCATCTGCTTACTTTACACATAATGCCTGTGAATATGACACGTGTTCCTGTTTCTAGAACATACATGTACATGATGAGCACATCTCCCCTACTCCACCATCACCGGTGCTTGCTCTTACTTGGAACTGTTATACGTGGTTGCATTTTCCGTATGATGTCTAGTTTGTGTTGCTTCTGATTATGTTGAATTGCATCTGCGTAGCTTACTACTTATACCTGCAACGATTACTTACCCATAAGACACGCTATCGTACGTGTGAATATGAAACGTTGTCTTTTTTTGTATATATTCCATCCTCCTATCCTGCGCTTGCCTTACATCAAAGTAGTGTTAAATGCAGATCATGCATCAACCAGTTATGCAGAGCTAATTTTATTCATCTTCTTGTGGTTTTGACTTCATAAGGCAATATCAGAAAATAGGAAGGAAAAGAGTAAGTTAGGGGATGTTGGTGGTCCTCCGCACCGACGCAAATAGAGACTCTCTAGATTTGCCACTACTACTGCTAATGAAGTTGAAGTCCCAAGTCTACATGATGAGTTCATCTCCCCTACTCCACCATCGCAGGTGCTTGCTCTAAGTTGACAGTGTGATAATTGGTTTAATGTTGCATATGTTGTCTAGCCTGTATTTCTTCTATTTTGATTAAATTGCACCTGCTGAGTTTATAAGTTATACATGTGCATATGACATGGCTTTCTGTGTCTAGAATACACTACATCTATCTATAATACCATGTTCTTACATCAAAGTACTGTTGTTGTGTATCCCGCATCAGTCACTCTTGATTGGACGCTTTTAACATGGCAGTTTGATAGTGGTTGCATCTTGCATTGATTTCTACGTTGTACTGCTTCTAACTTTTCGAATTGCCACTTATGACAAGACACTTTTAACTTGGCAGAGTAATATTGGTTGCATCTTTCATATGGTGTCTAGCTTGCATTACTTCTATTTTCTTGAAAATCCTTCTCGCTTAGTTTGCACATCGTAGTCGTGAATATGTCATGCCGTCTGTTTTTCTTACATATTCCATCCTCATACGGTTGTCTTACATCAAAGTATTGCTTGTCTCGTATCATGCATCAATGAGTTCTCAAGAGTGATTTTATTCTTTTTGTTGTGGGTACAGCTTGACATGGCAAAGTCAAAAAGAGCAAGTAAAATAATATAGTAGGGAGGTCTTGTTACTCGTCCGGTGAAACGGAAAAGGTTACGCCGTCGAGATTCTGCTGGTACTTATAGTGCAAGAGAAGGTCCAAGTCCACCGGCTAAATCTACAAACACAAGATCACCGCTTCCACCAGCCGCAGATCCGCTTCAACTGTATCAAAGATCTCAACGCATTACTCGTTTGTTTGCTCCGAACTGCCGTTCCCAAGCTGCCTTCACACCTAACACTACTTCAAGCAATCACGACACAACAGGACTTGGCAAGATCAGATGAACCTCATGAGCATCAACACCAAGACGGTACTGATCGAGTCAAGTTGCGATTGCACGCTCCTTTATATGTACTCTCACGGTTTGATGTACACTAACACTTTCCATATTCGTTGTTGAACTAGCACCATGGCGCAAGCGAAATGTACATCGTGGATAATGCTTGATGATTAACAAAATCTAAAGGAGGAATAATGGAGATCCATTTTGAGGCAGGTTTAAAAAGGCCACGTGATGCTGCTGAGTCAGCCAAGTTAGTATCGAGAGGCAGCCGTTGTCAAGGGTGTCATGCACGTATCCTCCCAACGTGGATCCAAAGACAGAATGAGAAAGACAATACCCGCTTAACACCTTCCTTGACCATTTATCCGTAAGTAATGTTATTCATCGCAATTAGTAATCTTGTCTTGCTCTGTCCCATTCTTTCTAGCTTCCTCCTAATAAGACTCACATTCTTTTTTCAACAGATGAGGTTCAAGTTGGATCCGAAAGATGATGCAACTAGACAAGCATGCACTCATGTTTTTCGATGCGCTTTCATGACAAGATGTCGGTACCACCTTAGAAAATCTCACTTTGAAGGCAAGGCTAACAATGAAATCGCCCAAACATCTCAGAGTGGAATATATTACGATGAAGACTAGACAACCCTCGTTAAACACCGGGTCTCGATCCAAAGTATCAGGTAGGCCATATGTATTTGATTAGACCACATATTGAACTTGTATTTATGTATGTGCCTTACAAGTGTATCTTCTTCTAGGCTAACTGTTTGAAGAACAAAACCAACCATTCTAAAGTGAAATTCCAATGCACCACGTGATCTCGTAGCTATATTGCACAATCGCGAGGATCTTGTAAATAGATCCTAATTCCTTCTTTTTTGTGCCATATTATCGTATCTATATTGACTTGTTCCAAATACAGAGGAAATCCTGTGGACCAAAAGAACTGAACCGAATGCAGTGCAAATCTTCAAAGATTGCCACACCAGCAAGATGAAGGGCATGAGCACACCAGTTCAAGCCGTTGTTGTAAGTCCTTACTCCTCCTGCCTTGAACTGATTGGTATTGTGATGTGTTCATTTAACTACTTGGTTTGCAGCCAATGTCGATTACTCTGTTCACTTTTATTCACAGCTTGTCTTAACGTATCATTTCACCTTACATGGTTTAAAAGAGATGAAGGATATTATTTTGGTCTTGATTTGTAATCTAGTTGTTATGTTCACGTCGCACACAATGATAAAATAGCATGTTTGTTTTATATCTGTTTGCCCATGATATGAATGATGTCATACTATGTTCATCCTACTTTAAACCATGTCTCTTTATCCTTAGATGTCAACGAATGTGAGGAAATAGACAAGACAAGAGGGCATGCTACATGGACATATGTTTCGAAAGTGATTTTATTATGTAGTTGGCACTACAATACATGCTAATGTATTACAGTAGTTCACCAAAATAAGTTATGTATAAACGTTTAACCTACTTTGTTTGTTTTTGTCTCATTAGTAACTTATCCGGTACACTAATCTACAAGTTCAAACTTTCGGGAAGCTATGGAACAAATGATTGAACAACCACAACCACCGAAGGTGACGAGGCTACTACGGGCACAATGTCACCTCTTGCTACAAAGGCGTCAAGATCTCTCCACTAACAAAGTGCAAAAAGCACCTTCCTGCGTAATTCTGGGTTGGTTGTCAAGGTAACCTCGTCCAAATCGCCCTCTTGAACAAAATCTTCCTGCTATACAGAGTGATATATACGTGCTCCGCATACAAGTCCAATCCCTAATGGACGTTGTTTCGGAAACAAGAATAGTGGTTGAGAAATGTCGTCAAGATATGAATGGTTTTGAAACCAGACTATCAGACATTTGCTTCGTTGTTCAAGAACAATGGCGGAAAAAAGGTGGAGATCGTGCTGCTCCATCAGATTCTACAGCCTGAAACATTAGCACTCAGGTCAAATGATCTGTGCTTCTATACATCTGATGGTGCTTTTATCTGGAAGGACTGTAAACTTTATGCCAACATGCCTTTTGTTGTATGGTTGGAATTTATTTTGTTGTGATACAACATTTATGATGCTGCCTCAGGCTGCAGTAATTACGACGCTATTTTTGTATAGTGTAGGTTTATCTTATAGTAATGTAATCGGCCGAAAGCTTCGTAGGAGCCAAACAAGCCAACATTCGTCGGGCCCATTTTCAATTGGGCTAAAAACGATTACGGGCCGAAATTGGCATGTAGCCCA
Organism: Aegilops bicornis; assembly: GCA_021605145.1. Lineage (NCBI taxonomy): Eukaryota > Viridiplantae > Streptophyta > Magnoliopsida > Poales > Poaceae > Aegilops > Aegilops bicornis. Next base: position 365,360,654 of record CM038675.1, read on the forward strand.
CTAAAAATATCTGGGCCTAAATCAGCATAAGCTTTCATATTTTTCTGGTAGGCCTGTGCCCATAGTGGGCCTTTAACAGGCCTAAACATAATTTGGGCCCTCAGTAAAAATAGGCCGTTTACAGGTGTAAATATCTCGAGCCCATAAAATACATGGGCCTTTAATAGACCGAAAGTGAGATTGGGCCCTGATTGTGCCAAATAACCCACTGGACTTTAACAGGTTGAAATTCGGACGGGCCGTAAATGCGCCGACCTAATACACGGGCCTTTAACAGGCCGGAACTTCGGTCGGGCTAGATTATCGTCATTTTTATATGGGCCGTTAATGGGGCCGATATGATGTTGGGCCACATATGGCCCATGGTTTACGTCCGGCGTTAACAGGCTGAAAATGACAACAGGCCGAAAGTGGCCCAAAGCTATAGTGGGCCTCTAACAGGCCGAATGTCGACATGGCGAATATGACCCAAATCCTTCACGGTGCGTTTATGGGCCAAAAGTTTTGATGGCCTGTAAATGGGCCCAAATGAAGTCGGACCTTTCACAGGCCGGAAATACACCGGGTCGTAATTCGGCCCAATTACTTAGCAGATTGTTAACGGGCCAGAAGTGACCATGGGCCGCGTTGATGACAAGTTTAGGACAGGCCGTTGACGGGCCGATTTGACAGAGAATGTTGGGCCTTTAGCTGGGCCGGCCCATTATGGTCGGCAGAATCTTGTGGGCCTTTAGCTGGCCCGGCCCATTATGGCCCGCAAAATCTTGTGGGCCTTTAGCTGGGCCAGCCCATTATGGTCTGCAAAATCATGTGGGCCTTTAGCTGGGCCGGCCCATTATGGTCCGCTAAATTTTGTGGTCCTTTAGCTGGGCCGGCCCATTATGGTCCGCTAAATATTATGGGCCTTCGGTTGGGCCGGCCCATTTAATCTTTGTGGGCCACTTTTGGGCCGGTCCACGTGTCAACATATCATAGGCCCATCTCGCCTGTTGGATCCGTAAGCCAATGAGAATTTTACACGTGGAAAATCCCCATTGGTCGTGGCTGTTAACGGGTTATCGGATCCAAAATCTGACCCGATAGCTTAACGGCGTTCCGTTACGGTGGATGCCACGTGTCGGTCACCCTTGACGAAAGCACTTCTGTGATGCGTGATTTATCGTCATGGAAGTGGACACTTCCGTGATGATAAGTTTGGCAATGTCATGGAACACTTCTACGACAGCACAGGTATGACTATCTTGATTCTGTCATAAATTTGTCATGGATGTACATGCATGATAGAAAACGCGACCTACTGTGACAAACACGTATCATCACAGAAGTGTATTTTTTTGTAGTGGGGGGGGGGGGTGGGCTTTCCTTCTCTTCTCCTCCTCCTTCCCTCCTTCTCCTAGTGGGAATAGGAAGGGGGGCGAATCCTACTTGGACCGGGAGTGCAAGTAGGACTCCCCCCATGGCGCGCCCCCCTTGGGCTGGCCACCTCACCTCCCCCCATTATATACGTGGGAGGGGCGCACCCCAAAGGCACACCAAGTCTTCTCTTAGCCGTGTGCGGTGCCCCCCTCCACAGTTACACACCTCGGTCATATCATCGTAGTGCTTAGGCGAAGCCCTGCGCCGGTAACTTCATTATTACCATCGCCACACCATCATGCTGACGGAACTCTCCCTCAGCCTCAACTGGATCAAGAGTTCTGTTGGGGAACGTATTATTTAAAAAAATTGCCTATGCACACGCAAGATCCATCTAGGTGATGCATAGCAACAAGCAGGGCGAGTGTGTCCACGTACCCTCATAGACCGAAAGCGGAAGCGTTTAGTAACGCGGTTGAAGTAGTCGAACATCTTCGCGATCCAACCGATCCAAGTACCGAACGCATGGCACCTCCGTGATCTGCACACGTTCAACTCGGTGACGTCCCTCATAATCTTGATCCAGCTGAGGCCAAGGGAGAGTTTTGTCAGCACGACGACGTGGTGACGGTGATGATGAAGTTACTGACGCAGGGCTTCGTCTAAGCTCTACAACGATATGACCGAGGTGGAAATCTGTGGAAGGGGGCACCGCACATGGCTAAGACAACTGTCAACTTATGTGTTCTAGGGTGCGCCCCAAGGGGGGATTCCTACTCCTACTAGGAGTAGGTTTCCCCCCTTTCCTAGTCCTAATAGGAGGGGGAAGGAAGGGGAAGAGGACAGGAATGAAAGGGTGGGCTTCCCAATTCGGATTGGGCTTGGGGGGGGCACGCCCACACCTCTTGGACGCCTCCTCTCTCTCCCACTAAAGCCCATGTAGGCCCATTTAGCCCCCGGGGGGGGGGGGGTTCCGATAACCCTCCGGTACTCCGGTATATGCCCAAACTCATCCGAAACCATTCCGGCATCCAAACATAACCTTCCAATATATCAATCTTCATGTCTCGACAATTTCGAGACTCCTCGTCATGTCCGTGTTCACATCCGGGACTCCAAACTACCTTCGGTACATCAAAACACATAAAATCATAATACCGATCGTCATCAAACGTTAAGCGTGTGGACCCTACGGGTTTGAGAACTATGTAGACATGACCGAGACTCATCTCCGGTCAATAACCAATAGCGGAACCTGAATGCTCATATTGGTTCCTACATATTCTACGAAGATCTTTATCGGTCAAACCGCATAACAATATACGTTGTTCCCTTTGTCATCGGTATGTTACTTCCCCGAGATTCGATCGTCGGTATCTCAATACCTAGTTCAATCTCATTACCGGCAAGTCTATTTACTCATTTCGTAATGCATCATCCTGTAACTAAATCATTAGTCACATTGCTTGCAAGGCTTATAGTGATGTGCATTACCGAGAGGGCCCAGAGATACCTCTCCGACAATCGGAGTGACAAATCCTAATATCGGTCTATGCCAACTCAACAAACACCATCGGAGACACCTGTAGAGCATCTTTGTAATCACCCAGTTAAGTTGTGACGTTTGATAGCACACAAAGTGTTCCTCCGGTATTCGGGAGTTGCATAATCTCATAGTCATAGGAACATGTATAAGTTATGAAGAAAGCAATAGCAATAAACTAAACAATCATAGTGCTAAGCTAACGGATGGGTCAAGTCAATCACATCATTCTTTACTGATGTGATCCCATTCATTCAAATGACAACTCTTTGTCCATGGCTAGGAAACTTAACCATCTTTGATTAACGAACTAGTCAAGTAGAGGCATACTAGTGACACTCTATTTGTCTATGTATTCACACATGTACTAAGTTTCCGGTTAATACAATTCTAGCATGAATAATAAACATTTATCATGATATAAGGAAATTAACAAATTTATTATTGCCTCTAGGGCGTATTTCCTTCAGTCTCCCACTTGCACTAGAGTCAATAATCTAGTTCACATCGTCATGTGAAATCACACCAATAGTTCACATCTTTATGTGATTAGTTCACATCTCCATGTGACTAATACCCAAAGGGTTTACAGGAGTCAATAGTCTAGTTCACATCGCTATGTGATTAACACAAAGAGTGATCATGTTTTGCTTGTGAGAGAAGTTTAGTCAACGGGTCTGCCACATTCAGAGCTGTATATATTTTGCAAATTTCTATGTCTACAATGCTCTGCACGGAGCTACTCTAGCTAATTGCTCCCATTTTCAATATGTATCCTGATTGAGACTTAGAGTCATCCGGATCAGTGTCAAAGCTTGCATCGGCGTAACTCTTTACGAAAAACTCTTTATCACCTCCATCACCGAGAAATATCTCCTTATTCCACTAAGGATAATTTTGACCACTGTCCAGTGATCCACTTCTGGATCACTATTGTACCCTCTTGCCAAACTCATGGTGAGGTTCACAATAGGTCTGGTACATAGCATAGCATACTTCATAGAACCTATGACTGAGGCATAGGGAATGAATTTTAATTCTCATTCTATTTTCTATAGTGGTCGGGCATTGAGTCTGACTCAACTTCACACCTTGCAATACATGCAAGAACTCCTTCTTTGACTGTTCCATTTTGAACTACTTCAAAATCTTGTCAAGGTCTGTACTCATTGAAAAAACTTATCAAGCGTCTTGATCTATCTCTATAGATCTTGATGTTCAATATGTAAGCATCTTCACCGAGGTCTTTCTTTGAAAAACTCCTTTCAAATACTCCTTTATGCTTTGTAGAAAAAATTCTACATTATTTCTGATCAACAATATGTCATTCACATATACTTATCAGAAATGTTGTCATGCTCCCACTCACTTTCTTGTAAATACAGGCTTCTCTACAAGTCTGTATAAAACCATATGCTTTGATCACCTTATCAAAGCGTATATTCCAACTCTGAGATGCTTGCACCAATCCATAGATGGATCGCTAGAGCTTGCACAATTTGTTAGCACCTTTAGGATTGACAAAACCTTCTTGTTGCATCATATACAACTCTTCTTTAATGAATCCATTAAGGAATATAGTTTTGACATCCATTTGCCAGATTTCATAAAATGCGGCAATTGCTAACATGATTCAGACAGACTTTAAGCATCGATATGAGTGAGAAATTCTCATCGTAGTTAACACCTTGAACTTGTCAAAAACCTTTTGTGATTCGAGCTTTGTAGATAGTAACGCTACTATCAACGTCTGTCTTCCTCTTAAAGATCCATTTATTCTCAATGGCTCGCCGATCATCGGGAAAGTCAATCAAAGTCCATACTTGTTCTTATACATGGATCCCATCTCAGATTTCATGGCCTTAAGGCATTTCGCGGAATCTGGGCTCATCATCGCTTCCTCATAGTTCGTAGGTTCGTCATGGTCAAGTAGCATGACTTCCAGAACAGGATTATCGTGCCACTCTGGTGCGGATCTTACTCTGGTTGACCTACAAGGTTTGGTAGTAACTTGATCAGAAGTTTCATGATCATCATCATTAGTTTCCTCACTAGTTGGTGTAGGAATCACTGGAACTGATTTATGTGATGAACTACTTTCCAATAAGGGAGCAGGTACAGTTACCTCATCAAGTTCTACTTTCCTCCCACTCACTTCTTTCGAGAGAAACTCCTTCTCTAGAAAGGGTCCATTCTTAGCAACAAAGAACTTGCCTTCGGATCTGTGATAGAAGGTGTACCCAACAGTTTCTTTTGGTTATCCTATGAAGACACACTTCTCCGATTTGGGTTTGAACTTATCAGGCTGAAACTTTTTCACATTAGCATCGCAACCCCAAACTTTAAAAAACGATAGCTTAGGTTTCTTGCTAAACCATAGTTCATACTGTGTTGTCTCAACGGATTTTTAGATGGTGCCCTATTTAACGTGAATGCAGCTGTCTCTAATGCATAACCCCAAAACTATAGTGGTAATTAGGTAAGAGACATCATAGATTGCACCATATCTAATAAGGTACAGTTATGACGTTCGAACACACCATTCCGATGTGGTGTTCCCGGTGGCGTGAGTTGCGAAACTATTCCACATTGTTTGAGATGAAGACCAAACTCGTAACTCAAATATTCGTCTCTGCGATCAGATCGTAGATACTTTATTTTCTTGTTATGATGATTTTCCACTTCACTCTGAAATTCTTTGAACTTTTCAAATGTTTCAGACTTATGTTTCATCAAGTAGATATACCCATATCTGCTCAAATCATCTATGAAGGTCAGAAAATAACGATACCACTTGCCATGACCTCAACACTCATCGGATCACATACATCAGTATGTATTATTTCGAATAAGTCAGTTGCTCGCTTCATTGTTCCGGAGAACGGAGTCTTAGTCATGTTGCCTGAGGGAGTTCCGGACTAGGGGGTGTCCGGATAGCCGAACTATCATCATCGGCTGGACTCCAAGACTATGAAGATACAAGATTGAAGACTTCGTCCCGTGTCCGGATGGGACTTTCCTTGGGGTGGAAGGCAAGCTTGGCGATACGGATATGTAGATCTCCTACCTTTGTAACCGACTTTGTGTAACCCTAACCCTATCCGGTGTCTATATAAACCGGAGGGTTTTAGTCCGTAGGACGAACAACAATCATACCATAGGCTAGCTTCTAGGGTTTAGCCTCTTTGATCTCGCGGTAGATCCACTCTTGTAACACACATCATCAATATTAATCAAGCAGGGCGTGGGTTTTACCTCCATCAAGAGGGCCCGAACACAGGTAAAACATCGTGTCCCTTGTCTCCTGTTACCATCCGCCTAGACGCACGATTCGGGACCCCCTACCCGAGATCCGCCGGTTTTGACACCGACATTGGTGCTTTCATTGAGAGTTCCTCTGTGTCGTCGCCGATAGGCCCGATGGCTCCTCCAATCATCAACAACGACGCGGTCCAGGGTGAAACTTTTCTCCCCGGACGGATCTTCGCGTTCGGCAGCTTTGCACTGCGGGCCAATTCGCAGCCATCCGGAGCAGATCGAAGCTACGCCCACGGCGTCGAGTCAGATTTGGAAGTTTAAACTATACGACCGATATCCGCGGAGACTTGATCTTCGACGGATTCGAGCCGCAGCCAAGCGCGCCGCCTTTGTCTCGATGGGCATGATCTAGCTCAGCGAACAAAGGCTCGAGGCCGCACCGTATCCGCTCCGACCCTTAATCCGGGCCGGATCCCTGATCAAGGACGAGTGGTTGGACACTGCCTCGGGGGCTACAATCTCTACGGCGGTTGAGACGGACTCCATCCCTGTCTGTTGCGAAGACCTCGACTCTAGGGTGCCGGACTCCTCCCCGGACTCCGAACCCTCCGCGCCCTTGCCAATCGAATCCGATTGGGCGCCCGTTATGGAGTTCACGGTCACAGACATCTTTCAAAGACTTCGCCCTTTGGCGACATCCTGAATTTGCTAAAGTCTCTCTCTTTATCCAGAAGGCCCTGGCCGGACCACGGTCAGGAAGGTTGGGATATGGATGACGAAGAAATTCAACGCCCACCCACCACCCACTTCGTAGCCACTGTTGATAGCCTACACGACGTGCTCGATTTCGACTCCGAAGACATCGACGGTATGGACGACGATGTAGGAGACAACAATGAACCAGCACCTATAGGATGCTGGACAACCTCATCCCATGATGTATACATGGTGGATACACCTAAAGGAAATGAAGACGAGGAGCAACGGGACGCTACGAAGGATAAACCCCTCGATAAGCAGTCAAAACGGCAACGTAAACGCTGAACAAAGTCCCGCCTCAACAAAGACCCAGCCATAGAGCAGGGCGAACCGTGGACAACGAACAAGCTATCGAGCAATCGTCCGAACAAGACAACTTGGATAAACAATATGTCCCCAAGAAGACAACAGTCCGGACGATCTCACACCGACAAACCATTGGAGCAAGATGACCTCCGTAAAAGGCTCACGCCACTGGCGTAGCACTGAAAAAGCGGCGGAAGCTCAAAACAAATGAAGATGCACTCAGGATTAGATGGAGCAAAGTATTCAGCACCGCAGATAAATCTGACGGCGCCACGAACAAAGAGCTACCCGAAAAAAGCTACTGCCTGAATTGACGAGGAGGCCTTAGAGCCCCACAATTAAAAAGTAAGAAGGCCACCCGGTCGGATGGACGACCTCACGGCAAAAAGAGAGCGCGAATGGCGCCAAGACACAAACCAATATGCGATCTGCATAAGGATTCACATCAAGAGGATGGCCCAGTTAGGTCCATCTATGGGCCAAGAAAGGTGCTCACAAAGCAATGCAATACGCCAAAATTCCGAAGATCACGACACACCCAAATATAGGGGCGCCGCACACCCCCTATGTTTCACCGATGAGGTGCTGGATCATGAATTTTCAGCGGGATTCAAACCGTAAACATAGAGGCATACGACGGAACAACGGACCCTGGAGTCTGGATCGAGGATTACATCCTCCACATACACATGGCTAGAGGAGACGATCTCCACGCCATAAAATACTTACCCCTTAAACTCAAAGGGCCAGCTCGGCATTGGCTTAAAAGCCTCCCCGAAAATACGATCGGAAGTCGGGAGAGCTCGAGGATGCATTTCGGGCAAATTTTCAGGGGACTTATGTCCGCCCTCCGGATCTGCGACGATCTAAGTCACATAACTCAACAACCCGGAGAGTCAGCCCGAAATTCGGAACAGGTTCCTTACTAAAAGAACCAAATAGTCGATTGTCCGGACGCCAAGCCTTAGCAGCTTTCAAACACAACGTCCCGAGACGAATGGCTCGCCAGACACCTCGACCAAGAAAAGCCAAGAACAATGGCCGCATTAACAAGCCTCATGACCCGCTTTGCTGGAGAGGACAGCTGGCTGGCTAGATGCAGCACCAAATGACGAGTACATCCGAAATCAGGGATGGAAATGGGAAATCACGACGCAGAAAAGATCAGCGCCGGAATAAGGAAAATGGCCCAAATAGTACGGCGGTCAACGCCGGATTCAAAAGCTCCCGGCCGAACAACAAAACACTGCCCCTAAAGGATAACAGTGACGAGCTATCCAACCTAAACAAGATTCTGGATAAAGCTGTCAAATACATGGTACCTCCGGAAGCACGCAAACCATACCCACAGAGATTGTTGGGTCTTCAAACAGTCCGGCAGATCAACGCCGAACACAAGGGGCTCGACACACCAAGTAAAGATGACGACGGCTCCACAAGCGTAACCCCGAAAACAAAAACTTTCAAACAGGAGGTTAAAACAGTAAACTCACTTGGCGTGATCAAAAGGAAAACAAAGCGGCGCCCTAAAAAGCGCGCCCGCACCGGTTGTCAAAACCAATCACCTTCGACCATCGGGACTATTCCGATAATATCCTAACGCAGGATGGACTGCCTTGATATTGGATCCTATAATCGACGGATTCCAATTTACACATGTCCTCATGGATGGCGGCAGTGACATAAACCCGATATATCAGGACACAATCCGCAGGATGGGGATAAACCCAACCAAAATTCGCCGTAGCAACACCTCCTTTAAAGGAGTACTGCCCGGCCCATACGCCCTCTGCACGGGCTCCATACTACTAGAAGTTGTGTTTGGTTCATCCGACAACTTCCGTCGCGAAAGGTTACTCTTCCACGTCGCCCCGTTTAAAAGTAGCCATCAAGCACTATTGGGACGCGAAGCTTTCGCCCGCTTTAACGCAATACCGCATTATGCGTCTCTAACACTTAAAATGCCCGGTCCACGCGGCATCATCTTGTTAAAAGGAAGTATTAAGTGTTACTCGAGCACGGGAGAACGGGAGACTGCCTTGACAGCCCCACAGCTATCCGGCTCTGCTAGGCAAAGAACCTGAATTGGTCATTCAAACCCCGGACACGGCTAGACGAGTCCGGCGCCTACCAGCGGCATACCCCCATACGAGGGGCCGCATGCATATATAACAAGAGACAATAAAGCTCAATTTTGTTCACTTCTTCGAACCGTACTCTATTCATTTAATATTAAGTACATCTTTCGCACGCTCCTTTTTCTTTCAAACTAAGTTCCTCTCTTTTACAGATGAACAACATGCTACACCCGTCCAGGATACGGCACAACGGAGACACAGGCGCAGACGTGCAGCAGGGACCCGTTGCAAGGATTCTTTTCAGATTAAGACCCTGCGTAAACCTTTTTTCACTGTCTCTTGTTGATATACATTCCCCAGTTCCTTAAATATAACTGAGGAGGAGGCTGGTGCTTTGGCATTGGCCGCACCAGAATTTTTGCGCGTACCTGGACACAAAGGGCTTAGGGCCTTATTTTGCCCATTTTCATAAAGACCGAATACCTTAGGGAGTATTCGGCGTCTCGAGTTAGGCCTTATATGCATCAGCTCCGAATCATGTCTTTGGTCAAATGTTGGGTTGCCCGGCTCGTGTTTTGCTGCCTTACGCCCGTTTTCACGGCTAACGCGGCACCGTGTGAACTACTGCGACAGCCCCGTTCGGCGGGCGAGCACCTCAAAGAGAGAAAGCCGAAAACTGACCGTCATGATATAGAGAGAGACTGGTCAACCACTCGATGACTCACATGAATGTTTAGAATTCCTCCGCATTAACGAAGGACCGGTTTTCGTCAGCACATACGCACCCGAATTCGGGAGAGTGCGGTGCCCCGAGGCTATATAGTAGCCCCACCCTCGAACTCCTATAGCTAAGTGAAAGTGATAAAGCATTATAGTCCGGTTGCACGGTTTGCTACGCTTATCACCTCCTTAACAGGACCAAGACGTTGGATTAAGTGTGAAAAAGTGCCTTTTTTGCAAACACCCCGCACTATGTGCGTGGGGAATGAAACCAAGGACTGCCATCTTTCAGGTTATATACACATATACATAAACGGCCGCACAGGGAGTAGTTTACTACTTGAACGCACAAGTATAAAAAACACTTATATTACATTGGAAAACATTGTTTTCACAAATCACACATGTCATTTAAACATAATATCCTTTGAGCACTGCGTCTCTATTAAACGAGCGCCCGCGGAACTTCTTCAAAGTAGTGCTCGGCGGTACTCGACCTCTGTCCGAATCACAGGATGCAACGTCGGTGGCCTTCATCTCTGCCCAGTATGTCTTGACACGGGCAAGAGCCATCCACGCTCCTCAATGCACGCCGATCGCTTCATTGCGTCGTCGCTGCACCGCACCAAGAAACTACTTGTAATAAACCAAAATAGCTCTTGGTGGGGTCCGTCCCGCCACAAGTGAGTCAAGACATGCTTCATGGCAAATCCGGACAATCGATTCCGCTCGGCCCATTCGGCCAACCAATCGGTCAGCGGCAGAGGACGCTCCAGACTATGGAATTGCGACCAATATAGTTCTTCCCTTCGCCCCGGAAGTGCTCAACCGCGTCCACAAAGATTTCGCCGCCAAGTCCAGATAAGCATCCTCTGAACTCCACAATTTATCCAACTGAGCATACTTTGGATCTGTATATTTCCTCCGCAGCAGAAACGGTTTTCTAGCAGCAATTGCCCTGGCCTGACTCAGCTCCTCCTTGGCAGCTCTCAAAGCCGATTGGGCATTCTTGGATTCGGCGGCGGCCTTCTTTAGGCCCTCTTGTTCCGCTTGACGCTCTTTTTCAAGAACCTCGCAGCGATCGGTAGCATTCCTTAACTTTTTGGCCATATTGGCCATCTCCTCTTTGCTTTGGCAGTGAGCAGCCCGTTCAGCTTCTAGCTCTCCGGCCGCCTTTAAAGCGGCCGCATTACTACTCCTGGCTTGCTCTTTCGCTCGGGCGAGTTCTACCCGCAGCTCCTCAATGGCAGCGGCATGTCGGTGTACTAGAGTAGGGGTACCCTAGTATCCCTAACTTGTGCACGGGCAGTTGCAGCCCTCCGCGGCAAGGCTTACCGGGTGACCGCCAAGGTCCTCCGTGGTTCCTTTGGAGCCATTCAAGAACAAAGTATTCAAGCCAGGGAGACGAGGTCCCGGCAAGAGGAGCTTGCCGGGAAGGCCACTCAAGGCACATAGGAGACAAGGCCCCGGCAAGAGGAGCTTGCCGGGAAGGCCACCCCAGGCACTTACAAGACAAGGCCCCGGCTAGAGGAGCTTGCCGGAAGGCCCGATGAGCCACAAGCTTCCGGGCGCGACAAGACAACAACATGGCAAGGCGCTTGCAGCAGACCACCTCTTCAGTACCTACGCCTCCAGCACATCCACTAACATGTCGCCTCAGGACCTTTCCGGTAGCGTGGCGAGAGGTCTTGCGGCTAGCGGTCTTGAGGTGTAAGCGGCAACAGCAAGTTTGCCATCGTGGCGAGCAGTGGCGCCCAGCGGTCCCTGTTTGCCTTTGTTAGGGCGACTAGACGGGCATTTAATGCCTTTGTCCCCTGCCGTCAGGGTTAGGTATGGTACACTGTACAAGTAGGTGTACCGACCACTATTTTTCCATTTGTACCCCCGTCTACGTTGCCACCTGTCGGAGCCCCTTGAGCATATAAAAGGAGGCCCATGTGCAACGTAGAGGGAGGTTGGTCGATCAGTTCCCTCCACGCCCAGTCTCGTTAGCAGCTCGTGTGTACTGTAGCACTCAGCGCTCCTGAGCAAGAACGCAATACACCTAGACATGCAGCAATAGGAGTGTTATCTCTCCGGAGAGCTCCGAAGCTGGGTAAAACCTCTCGCGTGCTTCGCCTCGATCTGCTCTTCGTGCGACCTCCGCTCCCCGCCGAACCGAAAGGGGCTCGGTCCGCCGGCCCCATAGGTGCTCGTGGGCCAGATCAGCCTGCCCCGACACGGCACCATCTGCATTAAGCATACAAACAGTAAGACATGGGCGTCAAGCTCCCTTACCAGGTGTCCGCATAGAAGTCGCATACCTTGTGACTCGTCAAACCGTTTATTGACCAGCGCGATGTCCGCATCCGCCTCATCAAGCTGCCGCTTTAGTTCAGCATATTCATCAGTCCGGCTGGCCTCCGGACGCCCCGCCACCTGTTTAGGAGCGGCGATATGTTAAAACTGAGAATTTGATCCTCGACACGTCGTCAATTTTGACAACATACCGAGTCTCAGGGGCTACTATCTATACATGGCGCATTTTATATGCATAACTGTCAGAAGGTACAATATTTTTTGCGTACCTCAAACCTCGTCAGTAAGCTTCTGACGGCTTCGTGCAATCCGCTCTCTGCGGATGCAACTCTTTCAATCACCGTACCCATTAGAGCACGGTGATCTTACGAGATAACCGCTTCGCCAGCCAGATCCTTCAGCTCCTCCGACCACACACCACTTGGCGCCGACCTTCCGCCCCGCCGGACTTGGGGAACCCTTCTGCGGCGACACCTCCGGTCGTCCGCTTCACATGAGGGCGCGACAAGTGGAGGCGTTCGCTCTCCATCATCTCCGGAAGAAGATTCCCGAAGACGAGCTCACGAGAAGGGCTGAGGTCCGAACTACAAGGTACAATTTCGGTTATCTTCAAAAATAAATACAGGGATGTTCCTTATTTACAAGACCCCTTCTTTCTACTTACGGCTCGCTGGAGGGCTGATCCCCTTGGGAAAATAATGCGGCTAGGTTACTTCCCCGCGCCGGACTCTCTGCCGAAGATTCCCTTCCTTTCTTTGAGGCCTTGACCTCCGGATCTTCTGAAGCGGTCCTCTTCTCTCCTCGAAAGGTGGGACTCTTAGTCCCTCCTTCCTTGATAGCCTCCTTCGCAGAGGCGCTTGCTCCCGCTCCTCCCTTTGCCTTCTTCAAAAGGCGCGACCTTCAACATCTTGGTCAACATGGGATCCGGCGTGGTCACCGGGAGGGAGTCGGACACCTTATCAACTTTGCCTTGGCTATCCACTCCTGTTCAAGAAACGGCTCCTTTAAAGGGCATATATATAAAATAAATGAATGAACAGCTTGTCCGGTTACAGGACTACTTACTTGAGTATCTGGGCGATTGCAGCTTAGTCCTGCGTCCTCGGTCAAGTCCGGACACTTCTCTTGTGATCCAAAGAACAGTTTATACATCTCCACGGGCGTCGTGCCCATAAAATTTTGGAGAGCTCGTGGTCCCTCCGGATTGAATTCCCACAGGTGGAGAGAACGACGTTTGCAGGGCTGAAGGCACCGGATCACCATAACCTGCGCCACTGCAACTAGATTGATCCCTCTTTCCTGGAGACCTCGAATACGGCCCTGCAACAGGGGAACATCCTTGGATGGCCCCCAGTCGAGCCCCTTGTTGACCCATGACGCCAGCCGCTGTGGTGGACCTGAGCGGAAGGCAGGGAGCACCGCCCATTTGGTGCCCCTGGGAGCGGTGATATAAAACCACTCCCGTTGCCACAAACCAAGCTCCTCTTGAAAAGAGCCCTCGGGCCATGGAGCATCAACACATTTGCTTATGACCGCCTCCTCACTCTGCTTGCTGCCCTTGATCGCCTTTTGGCTCCTCCTTGAAGGTTTTGAGCCACAATCCAAAGTGGGGGGTAGTATGGAGGAAGGCCTCACATACAACAATGAATGACGAGATATGGAGGATGGACTCCGGATTCAAGTCATGGAAATCAAGCCCATAATAAAACATGAGCCCCCGCACAAAGGGGTATGCCGGGAAGCCTAAACCCCGAAGGAAGTGGGACACGAACACCACGTTCTCGCCGGGCTCAGGAGTGGGAGTGACCTGCCCTGGAGCAGGCAGCCTTTGCGAGATCTCGCCGGTCAGATACCTGGCGTCTCGCAGCTTTAGCACATCTTCTTCAGGACGGAGGAACACATCCATCGGCCGTCTTTGGTCGGAGCTGGACATCGTCGAAAGTCCGAAGCGCTGAATCAAGCTTTGGGTGTTGGAACTCGGCCGAGGCGAACTCGATAGAGGGTGTAAAAGAAGAGGGCCTTGGTCTCACTATAAAGAGGTTGAATACCAAGAGCCCACCCCTGGTCGATTGGGACTCGCCTTTGATAGAGAAGGCGGGCCAACGGGCACGGTTGGGTTACCCACGTCCGTATTGATGAGAATCCCGGAATAAGGGGGCACGATCTACGCTTTGATAAGACGTGCCAAGGAAACCGCCTCGCTAAACACGCTGAGGTGGAACAATAAAAAAACGATTCAGATAAAGGCCTGGCCGTGGTGTGATGTCACGCCGCGGAATACGTTAGCAGATCTGTGCAGAAATTATTCTCTCCACGGTGTTATGTGGAACTTGTTTTGCAGATCCGGACACTATCCTGGTGTTCACAATCTTCTATAAATTATTCGGAGGAAGAACCCGCCTTGCAATGCCGAAGACAATATGCGCGCCGGACTCATCGTCATTGAAGCCTGGTTCGAGGCTCTTGAGGGAGTTCCGGACTAGGGGTGTCCGGATAGCGAACTATCATCATCGGCCGGACTCCAAGACTATGAAGATACAAGATTGAAGACTTTGTCCCGTGTCCGGATGGGACTTTCCTTGGCGTGGAAGGCAAGCTTGGCGATACGGATATGTAGATCTCCTACCTTTGTAACCGACTCTGTGTAACCCTAACCCTATCCGGTGTCTATATAAACCGGAGGGTTTTAGTCTGTAGGATCGAACAACAATCATACCATAGGCTAGCTTCTAGGTTTAGCCTCTTTGATCTCGTGGTAGATCCACTCTTGTAACACACATCATCAATATTAATCAAGCAGGACGTGGGTTTTACCTCCATCAAGAGGGCCCGAACCTGGGTAAAACATCGTGTCCCTTGTCTCCTGTTACCATCTGCCTAGACGCACAGTTCGGGACCCCCTACCCGAGATCCGCCAGTTTTGACACCGACATTGCCCATGAGGCATGGTTTGCAAGCATCAAGTGATTTCAAAAGCTCATCAGCATGGAGTTTCTTCATGCGCTTTACACCAATATGACCTAAACGCAGTGCCACAAATATGTTGCACTATCATTATCAACTATGCATCTTTTGGCATCAATATTATGAATATGTGTATCATTACGATCGAGTTTCAGTAACCATTTATATTAAGTGTATGACCATAGAAGGTTTTATTCATGTAAACAGAATAACAATTATTCTTTGACTTAAATGAATAAATGTATTGAAATAAACATGATCCAATCATATTCATTCTCAACGCAAACACCAAATAACATTTATTTTGGTCCAACACTAATCTCGAAGGTAGAGGGAGTGTGCGATAGTGATCTTATCAATCTTGGAATCATTTCCAACACTCATCGTCACTTTGCCCATAGCTAGTATGTGTTCATTCTGCAACTCCTGTTTTTAGTTACTACTCTTAGCAACTAAACCAGTATCAAATACTGAGGGGTTGCTATAAACACTAGTAAAGTACACATCAATAACATGTATATCAAATATACTTTTGTACACTTTGCCATCCTTCTCATCCGCCAAGTATCTAGGGAAGTTCCACTTCCAGTGACCATTTCCCATTTCCTTTGCAGTTGAAGCACTCAGTTCCAAGCTTGGGTCCAACTTTGGGCTTCTTCATGGGAGTGGCAACTTGCTTGCCATTCTTCTTGAAGTTCCCTTTCTTTCTCTTTCCCTTTTACTTGAAACTAGTGGTCTTGTCAACCATCAACATTTGATGCTTTTCTTGATTTCTACCTTCATTGATTTTAGCATCACGAAGAGATCGGGAATCGTTTTCGCCTTCCCTTGCATATTATAGTTCATCACTAAGTTCTAGTAACTTGGTGATAGTGACTAGATAACTTTGTCAATTACTATCTTATCTGGAAGATTAGCTCCCACTTGATTCAAGCAATTGTAGTACCCAGACAATCTGAGCACATGCTCACTGGTTGAGCTATTCTCCTCCATCTTGTAGGAAAAGAAATCTTTTGTCGGAAGGTCTCATACCTCTCGACACGGGCATGAGTATGAAATACCAATTTCAACCCTTAGAACATCTTATATGCTCGGCGGTGTTCAAAACATTTTTGAAGTCTCGGTTCTAAGCCGTAAAGCATGGTGCACTAAACTATTAAGTAGTCATCATACCGAGCTTTGTCAAACCTTCATAACATATGCATCTGCTCCTACAATAGGTCTGTCACCTAGCGGTGCATCAAGGACATAATTCTTCTGTGCAGCAATGAGGATAATCCTCAGATCACAGACCTAGTCCACATCATTGCTTCTATCATCTTTCAACATAGTTTTTCTCTAGGAACATATCAAAAATAAACGGGGATCTACATCGCGAGCTATTGATCTACAACATAGTTATGCAAATACTATCAGGACTAAGTTCATGATAACTTAAAGTTCAATTAATCATATTACTTAAGAACTCCCACTTAGATAGACATATCTCTAATCATCTAAGTGATCACGTGATCCATATCAACTAAACCATGTCCGATCATCACGTGAGATGGAGTAGTTTTCAATGGTGAACATCACTATGTTGATCATATCTACTATATGATTCACGCTCTACCTTTCGGTCTCAGTGTTCCGAGGCCACATCTGTATATGCTAGGCTCGTCAAGTTTAACCCGAGTACTCTACGTGTGCAAAACTGGCTTGCGCCCGTTGTATGTGAACGTAGAGCTTATCACACCCGATCATCACGTGGTGTCTCGGCACGACGAACTGTAGCAACGGTGCATACTCAGGGAGAACACTTGTACCTTGAAATTTAGTGAGAGATCATCTTATAATGCTACCGCCGTACTAAGCAAAATAAGATGCATAAAGGATAAACATCACATGCAATCAAAATAAGTGATATGATATGGCCATCATCATCTTGTGCCTTTGATCTCCATCTCCAAAGCACCGTCATGATCACCATCTTCACCGGCTTGACACCTTGATCTCCATCGTAGCATCATTGTCGTCTCGCCAACTATTGCTTCTACGACTATCGCTACCGCTTAGTGATAAAGTAAAGCAATTACATGGCGATTGCATTTCATACAATAAAAAAGTGACAACCATATGGCTCCTGCCAGTTGCCGTTAATTGTGTTACAAAACATGATCATCTCATACAACAATTTATATAATCACGTCTTGACCATATCACATCACAACATGCCCTGCAAAAACAACTTAGGCGCCCTCTACTTTGTCGTAGCAAGTTTTACATGCCTGCTACGGGCTTAGCAAGAACAGTTCTTACCTACGCATCAAAACCACAACGATTTTTTGTCAAGTTTCCTGTTTTAACCTTCAACAAGGACCGGGCATAGTCACACTCGATTCAACTAAAGTTGGAGAAACAGACACCCACTAGCCACGTGCGAAGCACGTCAAGAGAACCAGTCTCGGCGTGGCGTCACGCATAATGTCGGTCTGAGACGCTTCATCCAACAATACCGCTGAATCAAAGTGTGACATACTGGTAAGCAGTATGACTATTATTGCCCACAACTCTTTGTGTTATACTCGTGCATATAACATCTAGGCATAGACCTGGCTAGGATGCCACTGTTGAGGAACGTAGTATTTCAAAAAAAATTGCCTACGCATACGCAAGATCCATCTTGGTGATGCATAGCAACGAGCGGGGAGAGTGTGTCCACGTACCCTCATAGACCGAAAGCGGAAGCGTTTAGTAACGTTGTTGAAGTAGTCGGAGGTCTTCACGATCCAACCGATCCAAGTACCGAACGCATGGCACCTCTGCGATCTGCACACGATCAGCTCCGTGACATCCCTCGTACTCTAGATCCAACTGAGGCCTAGGGAGAGTTTCATCAGCACGACGACGTGGTGACGGTGATGATGAAGTTACCGACGCAGGGCTTCGCCTAATCTCTACAACAATATGACCGAGGTGGAAATCTGTGAAAGGGGGCACCGCACACGGCTAAGACAACTGTCAACTTGTGTGTTCTAGAGTGGCCCCCTCCCCCATATATAAAGGAGGGGAGGGAGGCGGCCGGCCCTTCATGGTGCGCCCCAAGGGGGGATTCCTACTCCTACTAGGAGTAAGTTTCCCCCGTTTCCTAGTCCTAATAGGAGGGGGAAGGAAGCGGAAGAGGAGAGGAAGGAAAGGGGGGTCGGCCCCCTTCCCAATTCGCACTCTAGGCCGCCTCATCTCTCTCCCACTAAAGCCCATGTAGGCCCATTTAGCCCCCGGGGGGTTCCGGTAAACCCTGGTACTCCGGTATATGCCCGAACTCATCCAAAACCATTCCGGCGTCCAAACGTAACCTTCAAATATATTAATCTTCATGTCTCGACCATTTCGAGACTCCTTGTCATTTCCGTGATCACATCCGGGACTCCGAACTACCTTCAGTACATCAAAACACATAAACTCATAATACCGATCATCATCGAACGTTAAGCGTGCGAACCCTACGGGTTCGAGAACTATGTAGACATGACCGAGACTCATCTCCGTTCAAAAACCAATAGCGGAACCTGGATGCTCATATGGGTTCCTACATATTCTACTAAGATCTTTATCGGCCAAACCGCATAACAATATACGTTGTTCCCGTTGTCATCGGTATGTTACTTGCCGAGATTCGATCGTCGGTATCTCAATACCTAGTTCAATCTCGTTGCCGGCAAGTCTCTTTACTCGTTCCATAATGCATCATCCTGTAACTAACTCATTAGTCACATTGCTTGCTAGGCTTATAGTGATGTGCATTACCGAGAGGGCCCACAGATACCTCTCTGACAATCAGAGTGAAAAATCCTAATCTCGATCTATGCCAACCCAACAAACACCAACGGAGACACCTGTAGAGCATCTTTATAATCACCGAGTTATGTTGTGATGTTTGATAGCACACAAAGTGTTCCTCCAGTATTCGAGAGTTGCATAATCTCATAGTCATCGGAACATGTATAAGTTATGAAGAAAGCAATAACAATAAACTAAACGATTATAGTGCTAAACTAACGGATGGGTCAAGTCAATCACATCATTCTTTAATGATGTGATCCCCTTCATCAAATGACAACTATTTGTCCATTGCTAGGAAACTTAAACATATTTGATTAATGAGCTAGTCAAGTAGAGGCATACTAGTGACACTCTATTTGTCTATGTATTCACACATGTACTAAGTTTACGGTTAATACAATTCTAGCATGAATAATAAACATTTTTCATGATATAAGGAAATATAAATAACAACTTTATTATTGCCTCTATGGCATATTTCCTTCAAGTTCGAGGGACGTCATGGAGCTGAACGTTTGCTGAACGCGGAGGTGCCGTACGTTCAGTGCTTGGATCGGTTGGATCGCGAAGACGTTCGTCTACATCAACCGCATTACTAAACGCTTCCGCTTTCATTCTACGAGGGTACGTGGACACACTCCCCCCGCTCGTTGCTATGCATCTCTGCTACCTCTTGAGCATGCGTAGGTTTTCCCTTGAAGAGGAAAGGGTGATGCAGCAAAGTAGCATAAGTATTTCCCTCAGTTTTTGAGAACCAAGGTATCAATCCAGTAGGAGACTACACGCAAGTCGCCTAGTACCTGCACAAACAATCCAGAACCTTGCAACCAACACGATAAAGGGGTTGTCAATCCCTTCATGGCCACTTGCAAAAGTGAGACCTGATAAAGAAAATAAGATAAATATTTTTGGTATTTTTGTTGTATAGATTGGAAAATAAAGATTGCATAATAAATAGTAAACTAGAATTGTAGATTGGAAACTTATATGATGTAAAGTGTCGGTGTACTAGAGTAGGGGTACCCTAGTATCCCGTGCTAGTGCCTGAACGATTGCAACACCCAGCAAGGTTTGCCTCGTCACCGCGTAGATCCTCCGTGGCTCCTTTGGAGCCATTCAAGAACAAAGTATTTGAGTAAGAAGACAAGGCCCCGGCAAGAGGAGCTTGTCGGGAAGGCCACTCGAGCATGCACGAAGACAAGGCCCGGCAAGAGGAGCTTGCCGGAAGGCCCGGCGCGACAAGCCTCCTCGGCGCGACAAGGATTCGGCGGCAAGCGCTTGCTGCAGCATGCAACTTCTCTCCATCTCCGCTCCAGCTCATCCGGCGTGTCGCCATGGGACCGTTCCATGCGCGGCGTGTCGAGAGGCTGTGCAGCCAGCAGAGAGCAGCGATAAGCGGCCGACAAGCTTGCCATCGTGGCGGCGGAGGCGCACTGACGGTCTGTTGCCTTTGTTTGGGCGACAGCAGCGGGCATTTATTGCTTTTGTCCCTTGCCGTCGAGTTAGGTATTTTGCACTGCATAATCGCTCGGTAGGTGTGCCAACTCCTGTTTTTACATTTGTACCCTCGTCTATGTTGCCACCTCGGAGACCCTTGAGCATATAAAAGGAGGCCCATGCGCAACGTAGAAAGGGTTCGAGGTTCGGTTCATTCGACTCACTCGAGACCAGAGACACTCACGCTAGGTTTTGTAGCTTGCATTGCTCCCTAGCAAGAACACAATACATCAAACAAGCAGCAGTAGGGGTTTTATCTCTCCGGAGAGCTCCGAAGCTGGGTAAACTGCTCGTGTGCCTCGCCTCGATCCGCTCTTCGTGCGATCTCCGCCCCCCCTCCGAACCACAAGGGGCCTGGTCCGCCGGCCCCATAGGTGTCCGTGGGTACGATCAGCCTCCCCGACATCTTTGGCGCGCCAGGTAGTGGGCGTCGAGGCTGTGTGAATCTGATCCGGCGTTCACACGAGCAGCGTCATCAACATCTTCCTCAATATGCCACCGAAGAAGAAGGCTTGGTGCGAAACCGTCGCGTCGTACCCACCCTCACCGCAGCAAACGGGTGGTGGGGCAGACGCTGGCGGAGGAACGGGCGCCGACGAACCCACCCTCACCGCAGCAAACGGGTGTTCGCGATGTTGCTAAGTCCAAGGACAAGGCACCGCAAACCTCGGCGTCCGCGCATCCCCCGCGCCCATCTCAGGAGACGCGGGACCACAACGTCATGGCGTTCACAATGCCATACGTTCGTTGGATCGAGACCCTCAAGACCAGCATGCGCGCCAACATGCTGGCACGAGTGAGATACGGTCGCACGGACGGGGTGCTGCTCCTTCTAACGTAGTTAGAAGTCCGAGCATATCCCGCTCCTCGCACCGTTCGCCAATGCCACCCACTACTCCAGCGGAAGCTCTGGCGAGAGCTCAGCTGCTCCTCGACTACCCTCCAACGGTCGACAAGGTCGACGAGTGGAGGGCCACTATCCAGAGCCTCATCGGCTTTGCCAACGGCGCTCGCGGCAACCAATGCCATCATTGCGGCGGCGAGACGACAAAACGCGAGCCGGTGGCGGCAGACTGTCGGAGGTGCAACCACCGTGCACTCTCCGCCCACGAAGGCCAAGATCGCCGACTCACCGGATCCATCTCGACAACGACTCCACCGTGTCGTCCGGATCCATGAGCTTCGCCGCGATCAACGCCAAGTTCTTCATGGCGACAACAAGAAGACGCTCGAACTTCGTATCGGCGCCGGAGAGAAGCGGCGTCGATCCGACAAGCGCGCCGGGCCTTCTGTTGACATGCGCGGCGCGGAGGAGCCATGCGACTTGCCGTCTGTGATAGGTTGCCCTGCGTTCACCGTGAGCTGCGGCAAGTCCAAAGTGGCCCAGCCGGAAAAACTTCAAACCAGACGTGCCGGAGAAGTATGATGGCAGGACGCATCCGTCGGAGTTTCTTAGCATCTACACCATCGTGGTGCAGGCTGCGGGAGGACGGGACGACAAGATCCTCGCCAACTACTTCCCGCTCGTGCTCAAGCCCAACGTCAGATCTTGGCTCATGCACTTGCCGGACAGCTCCATATCCTCCTGGGCAGATCTGTGCCATCAGTTCCTTCACAGGTGGCCACAAGCCTCATGGCCAAGAGAGTGACCTTCATCTGCTCGCCCAGAAGGAAAGAGAGTCCCTGCGCAAGTTCATTCAGAGATTCAGCCGTGTACACTACAACATCCCAGACGTCCACCCTGCCGCGGTGATCAGCGCATTTCACTAGAATGTGCGGAACCGCAGGATGAGGAGGAGATGGCGATGTGCAAAGTCAAGGACGTCGGTGAGCTGTGCGCCTTGGCCGACAAGTGTGCCTTGTGGCGAGAAGGGAGGAGACTCCGGGAGAGAATGCGAAGCGGGATCTAACAGTGAGGACACCGCCCCGGCAAAGAAGGGCCGGCGGCGAGGCAACAGGAAGAAGAAAAGTAGAGAAGTGCTAGCTGTTGAGCAGTCCGGCAACGGAGGTGGCGACAAGAACGCCAAGGCTGGTGGCTCCGGCAAGGAGGTTGCCGACGCCAACCACCGGTCGATGGCGGCCGCCCGACAAGCGAGACAGCTCCGGCAAGCGATCTTGCAAGATCCACCGCACCAAGGGCCACGACCTCCGTGAGCTGCAAGAAGGTCGAGCAGCTTGTCGAACAACAGAGAGCTGAGTACGAGCGGCGCGATAAGGAGAAGGCCCAGGAAGGTGCTGGGAGCAAGCAAGAAACGTCCGGCCGGGAGGACGCCTTGGCAAAGGCCAAGCGGCAAGGAGATCGACCTCCCAGCGGCCGCGATAAAGATGAAGATGATGACGACGACGAAGATATGGAAGGCAGCGGCGCCCGATGAGCAGGAGTTTGAAAGCCACAGAGGTCCTCTGCGTTGGCGGAGGCGCTTCCACGCATACCTCCCACCGCCAACTCAAGCAATGGATGCGGGAGGTCAATGCAGCGGAACCATCCGTGAAGTCACGCAAGCCTGCGAAGTGGTCCAAAGACGCCTATCATTTTTGATATTGAGGACCACCACGATCGCATAACTGCGGTCGGGTGCTTGCCGATGTTGGTCTCACCAACCATTCGTAACCTCAAGGTCACCAAAATGCTAGTTGACGGCGGGCCGGCTTGAATCTGATCTCCTCGCGGTGCTCGAAGCTTCAAATCCATGACAATGAGCTCGAAGAGACCGGCACTTTCCAAGGAATCAATCCGGGAAGGAGCAAGCGAAGGGAAGATTACGTTGCGGTAACATTTGGCGTGAAGCTGAACTTTAGGACCGAGAGGGTCACATTCGGCGTTGTCGATTTCCCGTTGCCTTACAATGGGATACTTGGCGTCCAGCACTCGCCAAGTTCATGGCAGCCTCTCACTACGCCTACAACCTACTCAAGATGCCAGGCCCGATAAGCGTCATCTCTGTCCATGGCGACAAGAAAGATGCCCTTATCTGTGCCGACAAGATCTACTGGGATGCAGCAGCCGCGACAGATTGCCAAGCACTTGCCGCTGAAGCTCCGAGGGGGAAGAAGATGAAGTCCAAGTCCGGCAAGGGCTCTGATGCTCACTCCGGCAAGCGCACCTCTTCGGAGTGCTGCGCTACCGTCGAGGACGTACCATCGAGCTCCACCGGCAAGTGCAAGAAGATGGTGGCTCCGCCAAAGACCAAGAAGGTGCCCGCCAAGGAGGACGGCACTGGTGGTACCTTTACCATCAGTGCCTCTCTCGACCCTAAATAGGAAGGTGCGCTCGTTGCTTTCCTCGAGGCGAATGTCGGCGTGTTTGCATGGCAACCGTCGACATCCCCGGTGTTCCCTGTGGAAGTGATTGAGCACCGCTGGCCGTTTGTCCTCATGCACGGCCCGTCAAGCAAAAAGTCGAGGAAGCAAGCGGTGGGCGCCAAGAATTCATAGCGAGAAGAGATCAAGAAGCTGGAAGCGGCGGGCCTTGTCGGAGGTGCTCCATCCCTCGTGGTTGGCCAATCACGTATTCGTGCGCAAAGCGAATGGAAAATGGAGACTTTGTATTGACTTCATGGATGTTAATAAAGCATGTCCCAAAGATCCATTTCCCTTGCTGCGCATTGACCAGATTGTTGACTCCACGGCTGGATGTGATTTGCTTTCGTTTCTTGATGCATACTCAGGATATCATCAGATCTTCATGGCTGAAGAAGATGAGGAGAAGACCGCATTCATCACACCATGTGGCACACACTGTTTCATACGGATGCCTTTCGGTTTGAAGAATGCTGGTTCAACATTTGCAAGGGTAGTCCATGGCGGCTTTTGAGCCGCAAATGCACAGAAATGTAGAAGCCTACATGGATGACATAGTGCTCAAAAGCAAGGACAAAGCAACTCTGGTTCAAGATTTGGGCCAGAGACCTTTGCAAATCTACGCAAGATCAACCTCACGCTCAACCACGAGAAGTGCGTGTTTGGAGTCCCTTCCGCAAGCTTCTCGGGTTCTTCGTGTCTCAACGAGGATTGAAGCTAATCCCGACAAGATCAAGGCCATTGAGCAGATTGAAGCACCAAAGCGCGTCAAGGATGTACGAAGACTTGCGGTTGCGTGAGTGCTCTCGGCAGGTTTATCTCTAGGTCTGCTGGCGCATACCGCCGCTTTTCAAGATTTTGAAAAAGCGGGTCCAATGAAATGGACTCGAAGCGAGAGGCTGCGCTGCAGACTTGAAGAGATACTGTCCTCCACTCGAACACTTGTCGCACCTAAGCCACAAGAGAAGTTGCTGCTATATATAAGCGGCAACCAATCAAGTGGTTAGTGTTGCGTTAGTAGCGTAAGAGGAGGCGGATGACGAAACCGACAACCACGGTAAGCACATCCAGCGACAAGCAGGGGGCTTCGCCAACAAGCTCTGGTCCCGACAAGGACGAATCCGCGCCGACACAAGAACAGATGCAGAAAAGGATGGTGCAGCGCCCAGTCTACTTTTTCAGTTCCCTCCTGCAGGGGGCTAGGTCAAGGTACTCTGGTGTGCAGAAATTGCTTTTCGGCCTCCTCATTGCCTCTAGATAGCTGCGCCATTCCTTCCAAGCACATGAGATCCACGGTTGTCACTCGCTTTCCGGCTGAAGAGGATCTGCGAGAATCCAAGCGACAGGCGGGGAGTGCCGAGTGAGCCTTTAGAGCTGTCAAGCTTTGGTCTTAAGTTTGAAAGCACATCAACTATCCAAAGCAGAGCGTTGGCAGAATTTATAGCAGAATGGACGCCAACACCAGATGAAGAGATTCCGGAGACGAGCATTCCCGTCAAAGAAGCAAGCAAAGAGTGGCTGATGTACTTTGATGGTGCCTTCTCGCTGCAAGGCGCCCGGTGCGGCGTCTTGCTTATCACACCCACCGGAGAGCACCTCAAATCGTAGTCCATATGCACTTTCCCAAGGAGCAAGCGACAAACAATACTTTAGAGTATGAAGGTCTGCTTGCCCTCTCGAGATCGCGATGGACCTTGGGATCAAAAATCTTATTGTCGGGGTGACTCACAGCTTGTCGTCCGCCAAGTGAACAAAGATTACGAGTCCGTTGATGGAAGCCTACGTCGATGAAGTGAGGAAGCTAGAAGAGCACTTTGACGGCCGCAAATGGAACATGTTCCAAGAGCTCGAGAATGATATTGCCGACGGCTGTCAAAGTGCGCCGCACTTAAGTTACTGTGGAACCAGTTATTTTCGTGCTCAAAGTGACTCAGCCAACCGTAACACCATCAATGGACAAAGCAAGAAGAGGAAGTTGGCCTCTGGTGACTACTTTCCGGCGAGCTTCCAAGCCGTCGTTGCAAAGGTCCCCAAGATCAACGCCAGCGATCTTTGAGGAGCGATCTGCTCCGACAGCCCCGAGGTTTGTTTCGTTGAAGCGAGCGCTCCCAACAAGTCTTGCTCCGGCAAGCTTGTCGGGAGCATCAAGCTCCGGCGAGACGCGAGTTCTTGCCGTGGAAGCTGATGTTCCCGCAGCAGCAGATGTGCCTTTAGTCCTTGTTGTCGAGCCGCAAGCTCCAGCATGGGCGCAGCAAATTGTCCATTTCCTTCAGACAGGAGAACTTCCCGAAGGGCAAGAAGAAGCGGAAAGAATAGCCCGGCAGTCAAGTATGTACCAGTTTATCGACAGCATACTGTACAGAAGAAGACTCAACGGTGTGAAATTGAAGTGTATTCCCAGGGAAGATGGACAGAAGCTATTGGCAGAGATACATGGAGGCATATGTGGTCACCACATTGGCGCAAGAGCACTTGCCGGCAAAGCTTTCCGGCAAGGTTTCTTCGCCGACAGCCCTCCGGGATGCAATCGCACAAGTAACCAAGTGTGAAGCGTGCGGTTCCATTCCAAAGCAGATACACCAGCCAGCTCAAGCTCTCCGGGCGATCCCTTTATCCTAGCCATTTTTGATGCAGGGGCTCGACATCCTCGGCCCCTTCCCCGAGCTGTCGGGGCTTTGAGTACTTGTGCGTCGCCATCGACAAGTTCACGAAGTGGCCGGAAGTGGAAGCGATGAGGAAGGTGACGGCACGGTCGGCGATCAAGTTCTTGGTCGATTGTTTGCCGTTTGGAATCCCTAACGGGATCATCACCGACAACGGCACACAATTCTACAAGTCGCACCTTCATGCGGTCGTCCAAGACCTTGGCGCCAAGGTGCGCTTTGCTTCATTGCTCACCCGAGAAGCAGCGGTCAAGCGAAGAGGAAAATGCTGAAGTCTTGCGCGGGCTCAAGACCGGGACCTTGACGGGCTGCACAAGTGCGGAAGAAAGCTGGATTGAGGAGCTGCGGTGGTTCTTTGGTCGATCGGGGCGACGCCAAATCGAGCCACCGGCGGACACCTTTGCTCTAGTCTATGGAAGCGTAAGCGGTTCTCCCCACGGAACTTCGTATCTGGATCGCCTCGCGTGCTCGCTTATGATGAGCTTGAGCAAGAGCAGCTGCGACAAGATGACGCGCTGCTCCTTGAGGAGGATCGTCTTGAGGCATTGTGTGAGCCGCTCGCTACCAAGAAGCTTTGCGTCGCTACCATAGCCCTTGATTTAGTGCCGAAGTCTCGAGGAAAGGCGACCTTGTTCTTGGCGTGTCGATCCGCCAAGAATTCAAACAAGTTGGCGCCAAAGTGGGAAGGCCCTTATCGGGTGAAACAAGTCACTAGGCACTGGCGCTGTCCTTGAGACCGAAGATGGCATTCCGGTGAGCAACTCCTGGAACATTGAGCATCTTCGTAAGTTTTACCCATAGGGCGCGGTTTCCGGAACCCGTTACGGCAACCACCTTTTGTACAAGTCTTGCCGCTGTTGCATGTAATCCTTTGTACAAAGCTGGGCGCAGACCCCGTGCATCAGTAAAGCTCATGTGTTGCGCACAACTTGTCAAATTCATGCTTTCATCATTTTATTGCATGTTTTGACTAACACTTTGTGCAGCAACCACACCCGGTAAGCAAAATCGAGCCGCTAGGCTCCATAACTTTATTTCCTCTTCTTTCTCTTTTTTCAAAGAAAGGAAGGCTCCCTTGCGCACAAGTTAACCAGGGGAGGAGGAGATAATACTTTGGACCGAGCACCGCTCGAGGAAGTTTCACCTCATCGGAAGCAAGAGATGTAAAAGCTAAGTTGCCAAAGTTTGAGCAATCAATTTTTAAAATTTCTAAGTTATTTTCCTCGAACGATAGTACTTTGTATGGAAAACCTGTGCGCAGAGGAACCAACTCGCCGGCTATTCGCGCCCTTACTTTGTTTCGAGTCCGCTCAACAACTTAAGTGAGCTGCAGCTAGTCGCGACAAGGTTGCTTGTCGGGGCGGCCTTGCCGGCCAGCTCTTGACGTTCCTTTTCACTCAGCGCAGCGACAAAGGTGCATGCGCCGTCAAGTCCCCCAAATGCGTAAAGCGAAACATACAAAGGAAGGAATCAAGTAGAGGAAATAACGTTGCATTGATCGCCTAAGATAGAGTATATTACAAAATAACTTGTCGCTGATCTAACAAAGTGTTCTAAACATGATCGGCAGCGACAAGGGAAGATAAAATTGGCGGCCTAGTCTACGCGGTGCGCCATCGATCCGCTTGATCTTGTTCACCTTGTCCACAATGGGTGCGACAAGGGCTTTGAAACTCCTCCACGTTGGCGTCTGGCGGCAAGGATGCGAGGGCGCCGTTAAGGTTGAGGCCCGGATTGCGGAAGGCCACCTTTATCAACACCTTCTCGAGGGCTCCTGCCACAGATCTGGCGGGATTCCTCGGTCGGCTGCTTTGGGACCTCTTCCGGAGACGCTGGAGACCCGTCCTACGCCTTTGAAGAATAAGCTGAGTTTGGCGCTGGGTTGGAGATGCTCGTCGGAGGAGTATGCAAGGTCCGCCATCCCCAGCTCCATCGACTTGTTGTGGATGTCGGCGGTGGTGTCCACAAGACCTTGAGTCCAGTGCTCCACGCTCTCCCTCAAGGTGCTCTGGATGGAGGCAGCATTCGCCAGCAGCTCCTCCTTGGCCTTGATCGCCTCCAACAAGCCCACCTCCCGCTCTCTGGCGCCGTCCAACGTCTGCGTCAGGGTGGTCAGCTTTAGCTCAAGATCCGCCTTGGAATCCTTCGCGGCGTCGAGCTCCTTGCCTCTATCAGCGAGACGACTCTGCAGCTCGCCAAGGGTGTAAGCGTCCTTCTCGCGCTCACGCTTGAGCACGGCAAGCTCTTCGCCGCTCTTCTTGAGGGTGGCCTCCAGCTGTGCCACCTTCGCCTTCAACTCCTCCTTGGCGGCCTCGGCGGCTGGCGGCATCGCCCGCTTCCTTGAGCGCCCGCCAAGTGACTCCTCGCGCGCGGCAAGGTCTTCTTCGTGGCTGTCCAGATTGACCTTTCGCTGCGCCAACTCACTTTCTTGCGCAGAGAGCTTCTCGGCAGCCAGCCGCTGCTCCTCCTCAGCTACGGCCTTCTCAAGGATGAAGGCCGTGCGCTCTTCTGCAAGATACCCCAGCAACCACCTTTCGTCGCGAGAGAGCTTCTTGGTTGGCGCTCCGGAGCTCCTCTGCGCGCTTCTCCATGTCCGCTCCTGCCCTCGCGACAAGTGCCTCCTGGGTCTCCAACTTGGCATGCCGGGCGCGGTAGAGCGACAGCAGCTTCTTCGGTTGCTCCTCCTCAGAACTTCGCCCGGCTGCTGCTTGGCGCGTCCACCAGCGTCGGCCAGCGGAGGCGAGTAGCTTCGCCGTCGAAGGTCTCTCCCTCGACCACGCCACAGGCTCGGTTCGGGGAGCTTGATGAAGACGCCTTCGCCGGCCTTGGTGGTGGCGGCGGGCTGGGGCTCCTCGGGAACTGGCCTTGCAGCGGCGGGAAGTCGGTGTAGCGCTTGTCGCTCCCTGCGGCCTCGGGGCCGTCGATCTGATCGCCCGACCCCTCGCCAGCTGCTGCGTCGGCAGCCTCGGCGGCCTTCTCGCCAACAGGCTCGTCAGCGACGGCCTCTTCTTCCACGGCCACGGCCTCTTCTTCCACGGCCACGACCTCTTCTTCCTCGACGGCGGCCTCGTCGGTGTTGTCGCGCGCTTCCTCCTCGCCGGCGGCCTCGACCTCCATCGGCTCTGCGTCAGACGAAGAAAGAGCAGTCAAGCAAATGTTCAAAAAGAGAAACAAAAGAAAGCAAGCCCAAGGGAGATTTTCGTGTAAGGACATTACACCTGCAGGATCCGCAGCCATGGCCTCGACCACTGGAGGGTCACTGGCGCCGTCCCTTGTCGGGGTAGCCTCCCTTGCCGGGGTAGCCTCCCTTGCCGGAGTGGCCTCCCTTGTCGGAGGGCGCTCCCCTGCCGGAGGTTCCTCCCTTGGCGGCGTAGTGGCAGCAGACAGGATCTCGGGGGCGGCTTCCGAGCCCTCCTGATGAGGCTGCTCTGCTCCTACACAAGCACACAGTCAGACATCAACGAAGAAGGAGCACCCCTGCACACCTAATAGTAAGAAGAAAACTGCACACTTACTCTGGGGGCTGTGCTGGGGGCTGCTCGAGAAGGGTTGCTGGTCCGGCAAGGGAGTCTCAGACGCGTCCCCTGCCGCCACGGAGAATCGTCCTCGACAACGACCGTCGGGATCTTGGCCCTCTTCGACGCTCTCTGGGCAGCGTCACGAAAAGGAAAGAGTCGAGCAAGCAAATCAGATTCAAGATGAAGCAATAAAGTTGAAGAAATACAAGCACAAATCTCAAGAGCTTACTCTTCGCCTTCCTCCTCGGAGCTGGCGCGGAGAAGTCAAACTCCGGCTCGCCTCCGGTGCGACGAGGCGGGGGCGTGGGCTCTCTTGGCCGCTTGGCGGAGGCGTCGGCGGTGGCCTGAGAAGTTTCCGCCCCAGTTGTCGCTGCAGTGTGGGGCACTCCCGCGGGAACCTCGCTTGCCGCGGTGGAGCGCGTCGCGCGGAGCTGCTGCTGTGGGCCGGTCTGCCGCCCCGACTCGTCTCCAACCTTGCGGAGACGCCTCTTGAGCCAGGGGAGCTCGGCTGGCGGCAAGTCGCTTGGCGGTGGGAAGAAGCGCCCTCGGCGGGTCCACTCGAACCGGCCTCGGGCTCGACAAGCTCGTCCTCGCCGACGACCTCCCCTCGCTCGGCAAGGCTTGCCGCCTTCGCCGCGTCCGCCTCCTCCACGGTGAACCCGAAGGCTCCTGCGGCAGCGGCTGCTGCCGCCTCCTCCACCCTGGCGGCAATCCGCGCCATCTCCTCGTCGGTGGTGTCGCGGGTGAGCCTTTTACGCTGCGTCGGGCGGATCGGCACTTCTTCCAAATCGTCGAAGAATTGCTGCACGACCTCGTCGAGGCTCCTGCCGAGTTGGGGCGATCCGTGGGAGTCGCTGCGCGGCATCATGGCGCGGATGCGGTCGGCGCCGAGTTGTTGCACAAAGGGCGACCCCAGCGGCAACCTAAACCACTCGGGATGGTCGGGTCGTTCTTGAACAGCTCGAGCAGATCGAGTCCAGCTCCAAGACGGTGAAGTTCCAGTTCAAGCCCGGTGCAGCCTCATAATGTCTCGGCGCATTTTGGAACTCCCGAGCAGGCCTCCTCCTTTCCTGCAAGGGAGCGTCTGCGGCGACGAAGGAAGTCTGCGCCAACTGCGCCTACGGTCAACCCGGCAAGCCTGAGGCGCAGAATTCGGGTCACAGCTATCTTCAGCTTCGCATCCTCTGGCGCCAAGTTACTCCAATCCCTGCCGCGCACTATTGGGGTTTGGCGCACGGCGGTGAAGGGCTGCGGGTTCTCCTCTACGACCCAGCACCAGTTGGCTCTCCACTCCTCCCACTTGTTGCGGAACTCTCCTTCTAGGTAGGCCTCTTTCTTGCCGATCCTAGAGACCCAGGCTATCCCTCCGGCAAGTGGCTCTCCTCTCTCGGCAGGGCACAAAGAAATGGCGGAAGAGTGCCACATTCGGGTGGACTCCGACAAAGTTTTCGCACAAATGCGCGAAAACTGCCATGGTCAAGACGGTGTTGCGGGTGAAATCAAGGAGGCGGAGGCTAAAGGTGTTCATGATGTCGCAAAAGAACTCGGAAAAGGGCGGGCAAAGCCCGCAATAGAAGAAAAGGGCGAAAAAGGGGTAACCTGTTGGGGCCAAATCAGAGGCGGAGGCGGGGAGTACCCTCGTGCGCGGATGCGCCTGGCGTCTCCGTCGACGGAAGAGGTAGAAGAAGGCGTCCGCAGCTCCCTTGCGCCCGAGCTGCGGGGAAGATGGCCCGCTCCTTGCGCGCCCTTGAGCAGCTGCGCCTCGGCCGACTTGACGCCCTTCTCCTTGTCGG
Source organism: Aegilops bicornis (assembly GCA_021605145.1). Lineage (NCBI taxonomy): Eukaryota > Viridiplantae > Streptophyta > Magnoliopsida > Poales > Poaceae > Aegilops > Aegilops bicornis. The sequence continues at coordinate 365,392,532 of CM038675.1, forward strand.
CTTCGGGGCCATGGCGAGGCGGCGGAGGAGGCCGACGGCGGTGAGTGTGCTTGTGGCGAAAGTGGGCGCTGCTCTCTTCATGCCGGAGAAGAAGAGGGAGGCGGCGGTGGTTTTCTTGACAAGACAGCAATGGCGGGAGTGGGCGGCCTGCCTCTGTTTCCTCCGCTTATAAAGAGGGGAGGCGGACGTTCGCTTATACTAATAAATAAGCCCCCACAACCGCGCCCATGATCTCTCGCACGACGTCACGTCCGGTGCGTGCCGTTAGTGGGGATCGTGGTGGGCTCGGGGCGAGTTACGGCGTGATCGAGGCCGCGTGTGTCCGTGCACAGTTTTGGGCCTGGCCCGACAAGCGCTCGGCACCGTGTACGGCCCAGGCCCAGGGGCTCCTGTCGGTGTACTAGAGTAGGGGTACCCTAGTATCCCGTACTCGTGCACGGACAGTTGCAGCACCCCGCGGCAAGGTTTGCCTCGTCAACGCGTAGATCCTCCGTGGCTCCTTTGGATCCATTCAAGAACAAAGTATTTGAGTAAGAAGACAAGGCCCCGGCAAGAGGAGCTTGTCGGGAAGGCCACTCGAGCATGCGAAGACAAGGCCCGGCAAGAGGAGCTTGCCGGAAGGCCCGAGCGCGACAAGCCTCCGGGCGCGACAAGATTCGCCGCGGCAAGGCGCTTGCCGCAGCATGCAACTTCTCTCCATCTCCGCTCCAGCTCATCCGGGCGATGTCGCCATGGGACCGTTCCATGCGCGTGTCACGAGGCTGTGCAGCCAGCGGAGAGCAGCGATAAGCGGCGCCGACAAGCTTGCCATCGTGGCGGGAGGCGCACTGACGGTCTCTGTTGCCTTTGTTTGGGCGACACCGACGGGCATTTATTGCTTTTGTCCCTTGCTGTCGAGTTAGGTATTTTTTACCTTTGTACACTGTTCGAGTAGGTGTACCAACTCCTGTTTTTACATTTGTACCCTCGTCTATGTTGCCACCTGTCGGAGACCCCTTGAGCATATAAAAGGAGGCCCATGCGCAACGTAGAAAGGGTTCGGCAGGGTTCGGTTCATTCGACTCAGTCGAGACCAGAGACACTCACGCTAGGTTTTGTAGCTTGCATTGCTCCCTAGCAAGAACACAATACATCAAACAAGCAGCGGTGAGGGTTTTATCTCTCCGGAGAGCTCCGAAGCTGGGTAAACTGCTCGTGTGCCTCGCCTCGATCCGCTCTTCGTGCGATCTCCGCCCCCCCTCCGAACCACAAGGGGCCTGGTCCGCCGGCCCCATAGGTGTCCGTGGGTACGATCAGCCTCCCCGACATAAAGTAGACCCGGGGCCATAGGTTACACTAGTGGCTTCTCTCATGATAGCATGTATTACGGTGGGTGAACAAAGTACTGCCGAGAAATTGATAGAAAAGCGCATAGTTATGATGATATCTAAGGCAATGATCATGGATATAGGCATCACGTCTGTGTCAAGTAGACCGAAACGATTCTGCATCTACTACTATTACTCCACACATCGACCGCTATCTAGCATGCATCTAGAGTATTAAGTTCATAATAATGGAGTAACGCTTTAAGCAAGATGACATGATGTAGAGGGATAAACTCAAGCAATATGATATAAACCCCATCTTTTTATCCTCGATGGCAACAATACGTGTCGATTCCCTTTCTGTCACTGGGATCGAGCACCGCAAGATTGAACCCAAAGCTAAGCACTTCTCGCATTGCAAGAAAGATCAACCTAGTAGGCCAAACTAAACCGATAATTCAAAGAGACTTGCAAAGATATCAAATCATGCATATAAGAATTCAGAGAAGAACCAAATAATATTCATAGATAATAAATTCATAAACCCACAATTCATCGGATCTCGGCAAACACACACATAAAAGAGTATTACATCGAATAGATCTCCAAGAACATCGAGGAGAACTTTGTATTGAGAACCAAAGAGAGAGAAGAAACCATCTAGCAAATAACTATGGACCCGAAGGTCTGTGGTAAACTACTCACACATCATCAAAGAGGCTATGGTGTTGATGTAGAAGCCCTCCGTGATTGAATCCCCCTCCGGCAGATCACCGGAAAAGGCCCCAAGATGGGATCTCACGGATACAGAAGGTTGCGGTGGTGGAGCTACCAGTATATATAGGCGAAAGAAGTAGGTCGGTGGATCTACGAGGGCCCACAAGGGTGGGGGGTACGCCTACCCCCCTGGGCACGCCCTCATGCCTCGTGGCCGCCTCGTTGCGTCTCTGACTTCCACTCCAAGTCTCCTGGATTGCGTTTGTTCCAAGAAAGATCCTCGCGAAGGTTTCGTTCCGTTTGGTTTCCGTTTGATATTCCTTTTCAGCGAAACACTGAAATAGGCAAAAAAACAACAATTTGCATCGGGCCTTCGGTTAATAGGTCAGTCCCAAAAATAATATAAAAGAGTATATTAAAGCCCATTAAACATCTAAAACAGATAATATAATAGCATGGAACAATCAAAAAATATAGATATGTTGGAGACGTATCAAGCATCCCCGAGCTTAATTCCTGCTCGTCCTTAAAATTTTTGATGTGGAATGCTACCTAACATAATTTTTAATGTAATTCTCTTTATTGTGGCATGAATGTTTACATCCAAAAGATTCAAGACAAAAGTTTATTATTGACATAAAAATAATAATATTTCAAGCATGCTAACCAAGCAATTATGTCTTATCAAAATAACATAGCCAAAGAAATCTTATCCCTACAAAATCATATAGTTTTGCCATGCTTCATTTTCGTCACACAAAATGCTCCCATCATGCACAACCCCGATGACAAGCCAAGCAATCTTTTCATACTTAGCCTTTTTAAACCTATTCAACTTTCACGCAATATATAAGCGCGAGCCATGTACATAGCACTATGGGTGGAATAGAATATGATGATGGAGGTTGTGTGAGAAGACAAAAAGGGAGAAAGTCTCACATTGACGCGGCTAATCAACGGGCTATGGAGATGCCCATCAATTGATGTTAATGCAAGGAGTAGGGATTGCCATGCAACGGATGCACTAGAGCTATAAATATATGAAAGCTCAACAAATGAAACTAAGTGGGTGTGCATCCAACTTGCTTGCTCAAGACCTAGGGCATTTTGAGGAAGCCCATCATTGGAATATACAAGCCAAGTTCTATAATGAAAAATTCCCACTAGTATATGAAAGTGACAAAATAAGAGACTCTCTATCATGAAGATCATGGTGCTGCTTTCAAGCACAAGTGTGGAAAGGATAGTAACATTGCTCCTTCTCTATTTTTCTCTCATTTTTTTATTTGGGCTTCTTTGGCCTCTCTTTTTTTATTTAGGCTTCTTTGGCCTTTTTTTATTTTTCGTCCGGAGTCTCATCCCGACTTGTGGGGGAATCATAGTCTCCATCATCCTTTCCTCACATGGGACAATGCTCTAATAATGAAAATCATCACACTTTTATTTACTTACAACTCAAGAATTACAACTCGATACTTAGAACAAAATATGACTATGTGAATGCCTCTGGCGGTGTATCGGGATGTGCAATGAATCAAGAGTGACATGTATGAAAGGATTATGAAGGTGGCTTTGCCAAAAATACGATGTCAACTACATGATCATGCAAAGCAATATGACAATGATGGAGCGTGTCATAATAAACGGAACGGTGGAAAGTTGCATGGCAATATATCTCGGAATGGCTATGGAAATGCCATAATAGGTAGGTATGGTGGCTATTTTGAGGAAGATATAAGGAGGCTTATGTGTGATAGAGCGTATCATATCATGGGGTTGGATGCACCGGCGAAGTTTGCGCCAACTCTCGAGGTGAGAAAGGGCAATGCACGGTATCGAAGAGGCTAGCAACGATGGAAAGGTGAGAGTGCATATAATCCATGGACTCAACATTAGTCATAAAGAACTCACATACTTATTGCAAAAATCTACAAGTCATCAAAACCAAGCACTACGCGCATGCTCCTAGGGGGATAGATTGGTAGGAAAAGACCATCGCTCGTCCCCGACCGCCACTAATAAGGAAAGCAATCAAAGAACACCTCATGCTTCAAATTTGTCACTAGCGTTTACAATACGTGCATGCTACGGGACTTGCAAACCTCAACACAAGTATTTCTCAATTCTACAATTACCCAACTAGCACGACTCTAATATTACCATCTTTATATCTCAAAACAACTATCAAGTATCAAACTTCTCATAGTATTTAATGCACTCTATATGAAAGTTTTTATTATACCCATCTTGGATGTCTATCATATTAGGACTAATTTTATAGCCAAAGCAAATTACCATGCTGGTCTAAAAGACTCTCAGAATAATAAAAGTGAAGCATGAGAGATCAATAATTTCTATAAAATAAAACCACCACCGTGCTCTAAAAGGGTATAAGTGAAGCACTAGAGCAAAATTATCTAGCTCAAAAGACATAAGTGAAGCACATAGAGTATTCTAATAAATTCCGATTCATGTCTATCTCTCCCAAACAGGTAGAGTGATCGTTAAAGAGAGCACCTAGAAATTCCCTCATACGTCAGTGCTTCTTGCCATCTTGGTGTATCTATCCTGTCGAGAGGACCGATGACCAGGTTGTCAAAAAAAGCCTGTGGAAAAGAAACCTGAAAAGGATAAAAAAATAAAAAGTGAAAGTATGTGTGTCCAAGGAGGGGTCGAGCCATATTATGGATCACAATCTGGTTAAGCCTCCGTCTATGTCCATGGTATTTTGAGTGCGTAGTTATGTACACGCGGTACGAACACCGCCGCTTGTTCGGGACTGGGACGGAGGCCGAATTGCTAGTCAAGCTCTTGACGAGCTAGGCTGTCCTGCTGCAGAGTAGTCCGGACTCGTTTGACAGTGTCCGAGATCTCGGCCGCCGAATTAAGGTTCTTCTTAAGGAGGCCGCTCTGTACTTCTGCTGCTAAAGCAGCGGTGTGCTCCTCGGTGCGGAGGGAGCGTTTCGTGTTTCCATTAACTGTTATGACGCCGCGTGGTCCGGGCATCTTGAGCTTGAGATAAGCGTAGTCTGGCACCGCGTTGAATCGAGCAAATGTGGTTTGTCCAAGCAGTGCGTGATAGCCACTTCGAAAGGGGACGATATCGAAGATCAGCTCTTTGCTTTGAAAGTTGTCCGGGGATCCGAAGACAACCTCTAGTGTGATTGAGCCCGTACAGCGGGTCTCTACACCTGGTATGACTCCTTTAAAGGTAGTCTTTGTGGGCTTCATTCTTGAGGGATGATACATCTCCAACATATCTATAATTTTTGATTGTTCCATGCTATATTACATTCTATTTTGGATGTTTATTGGGCTTTATTATACACTTTTATATTATTTTTGGGACTAACCTATTAACCGGAGGCCCAGCCCAAATTGCTGTTTTTTTGCCTATTTCAGTGTTTCAAAGGAAAAGGATATCAAACGGAGTCCAAACGGAATGAAACCTTCGGGAACGTGATTTTCGGAACAAACGTGATCCAAAGGACTTGGAGTCTACGTAAAGCAATCAACGAGGAGATCACGAGGTAGGGGGGCGCGCCTACCCCCCTGGGCGTGCCCTCCACCCTCGTGGGCCCCTTGTTGCTCCACCGATGTACTTCCTCCTCCTATATATACCCATGTACACTGGAAATATCATATACGTGGCCAAAACCCTATTTCCACCGCCGCAACCTTCTGTACCCATGAGATCCCATCTTGGGGCCTTTTCCGGCGCTCCACCGGATGGGGCATTGATCACGGAGGGCTTCTACATCTACACCATAGCCTCTCCGATGATGAGTGAGTAGTTTACCTCAGACCTTCGGGTCCATAGTTATTAGCTAGATGGCTTCTTCTCTCTCTTTGGATCTCAATACAAAGTTCTCCTCAATTCTCTTGGAGATCTATTTGATGTAACTCTTCTTTTTGCGGTGTGTTTGTCGAGATCCGATGAATTGTGGGTTTATGATCAAGTTTATCTATGAACAATATTTGAATCTCCTCTGAATTCTTTTATGTATGATTGGTTATCTTTGCAAGTCTCTTCGAATTATCAGTTTGGTTTGGCCTACTAGATTGATCTTTCTTGCAATGGGAGAAGTGCTTAGCTTTAGGTTCAATCTTGCGGTGTCCTTTCCCAAAGGATGTTAGGGCAGCAAGGCACATATTGTATTGTTGCCATCGAGGATCAAAAGATGGGGTTTATATCATATTGCATGAGTTTATCCCTCTACATCATGTCATCTTGCTTAAAGCATTACTCTGTTCTTATGAACTTAATACTCTAGATGCATGCTGGATAGCGGTCGATGTGTGGAGTAATAGTAGTATATGCAGAATCATTTCGGTCTACTTGTCGCGGACGTGATGCCTATATACATGATCATACCTAGATTTTCTCATAACTATGCTCAATTCTATCAATTGCTCGATAGTAATTCGTTTATCCACCGTAATACTTATGCTCTTGAGAGAAGCCACTAGTGAAACCTATGGCCCCCGGGTCTATTTTCCATCATATTAATCTTCCAACACTTAGCTATTTCTATTGCCGTTTATTTTACTTTGCATCTTTATTTCTCTTTATCATAAAAATACCAAAAATATTATCTTATCATATCTATCAGATCTCACTCTCGTAAGTGATCGTGAAGGGATTGACAACCCCTTTATCGCGTTGGTTGTGAGGTTCTTATTTGTTTGTGTAGGTGCATGGGACTCGAGCGTGGTCTCCTCTTTGGATTGATACCTTGGTTCTCAAAAGCTGACGGAAATACTTACGCTACTTTACTGCATCACCCTTTCCTCTTCAAGGGAAAACCAACGTAGTGCTCAAGAGGTAGCAAGAAGGATTTCTGGCGCTGTTGCCGGGGAGTCTACGCACAAGTCAAGACATACCAAGTACCCATAACAAACTCTATCCCTCGCATTACATTATTTGCCATTTGCCTCTCGTTTTCCTCTCCCCAATTTCACCCTTGCCTTTTTATTCGCCCTCTCTTTCCGTTCGCCTCTTTTTCGCTTGCCTCTTGTTTGCTTGGGTGTTGGATTGCTTGTTTGTCACGATGGCTCAAGATAATACTAAATTTTGTGACTTTGCCAATACCAACAACAATGATTTTCTTAGCACTCTGAATTCTCCTCTTACCGATGCTGAATCTTGTAAAATTAATGCTGCTTTGTTGAATCTTGTCATGAAAGATCAATTCGCCGGCCTTCCTAGTGAAGATGTCGCTACCCGTCTAAATAGCTTCGTTGATTTGTGTGATATGCAAAAGAAGAAAGATGTGGACAATGATATTGTTAAATTGAAGCTATTTCCTTTTTCGCTTAGAGATCGTGCTAAAGCTTGGTTTTCGTCTTTGCCTAAAAATAGTATTGATTCATGGAATAAGTGCAAGGATGCTTTTATCTCTAAGTATTTTCCTCCCACTAAAATTATATCTCTTAGAAACGATATCATGAATTTTAAGCAACTTGCTCATGAACATGTTGCACAAGCTTGGGAGAGGATGAAATTAATGATACGTAATTGCCCTACACATGGTTTGAATCTTTGGATGATTATACAAAAAAAATTATGTCGGATGGAATTTTGCTTCTAGAAATCTTTTAGATTCGTCCGCGGGAGGCACTTTTATGGAAATCACTTTAGGAGAAGCTACTAAACTCCTAGATAATATTATGGTTAATTATTCTCAATGGCACACCGAAAGATCTACTAATAAAAAAGTGCATGCGATAGAATAAATTAATGTTTTGAGTGGAAAGATGGATGAACTTATGAAATTATTTGCTACTAAAAGTGTTTCTTCTGATCCTAATGAAATGACTTTGTCTACTTTGATTGAGAATAATAATGAATCTATGGATGTGAATTTTGTTGGTAGGAATAATTTTGGTAACAACGCGTATAGAGGAAACCTTAATCCTAGGTCATTCCCTAGTAATTCCTCTAATAATTATGGTAATTCCTACAACAATTCTTATGGAAATTTTAATAAGATGCCCTCTAAATTTGAGACTAGTGTTAAGGAGTTTATGATCTCCCAAAAGAATTTCAATGCTTTGCTTGAAGAAAAATTGCCTAAGATTGATGAGTTGGCTAGGAACGTTGATATAATTTCTCTTGATGTTGATTCTTTGAAACTTAGATCTATTCCACCTAAGCATGATATCAATGAGTCTCTCAAAGCCATGAGAATTTCCATTTGTGAGTGCAAAGAAAGAACCGCTAGTATGCGTGCTAAGAAAGATTGCTTTGTGAAAGCGTGTTCTTATAAATTTTATGAGAATAAAGATGAAGATCTAAAAGTTATTGATGTGTCCCCTATTAAATCTTTGTTTTGCAATATGAATCTTGATAGTGATGGGACTGGAGATGAGTCAACTTTAGTTAGAAGGCGTCCCAAAAATTTGGAGTTTTTAGATCTTGATGCAAAAATTGGTAAAAGTGGGATTGAAGAGGTCAAAACTTTAGATATCAATGAACCCACTATCTTGGATTTCAAGGAATTTAATTATGATTATTTCTCTTTGATAGATTGTATTTCCTTGTTGCAATCCGTGCTAAATTCTCCTCATGCTTATAGTCAAAATAAAGCTTTTACTAAACATATCGTTGATGCTTTGATGCAATCTTATGAAGAAAAACTTGAGTTGGAAGTCTCTATCCCTAGGAAACTTTATGATGAATGGGAACCTACTATTAAAATTAAAATTAAAGGTCATGAATGCTATGCTTTGTGTGATTTGGGTGCTGTGTTTCCACGATTCCAAAAACTTTATGTGATTTGTTAGGTTTCCATGATTTTGATGATTGTTCTTTAAACTTGCACCTTGCGGATTCCACCATTAAGAAACCTATGGGAATAATTAATGATGTTCTTATTGTTGCAAATAGGAACTATGTGCCCATAGATTTTATGGTTCTTGATATAGATTGCAATCCTTCATGTCCTATTATTCTTGGTAGACCTTTCCTTAGAATGATCAGTGCAATTATTGATATGAAGGAAGGGAATATTAGATTCCAATTTACGTTAAGGAAAGGCATGGAACACTTCCCTAGAAAGAAAATTAAATTACCATATGAATCTATTATGAGAGCCAATTATGGATTGCCTACCAAAGATGGCAAGACCTAGATCTATCCTTGTTTTTATGCCTAGCTAGGGGCGTTAAACGATAGCGCTTGTTGGGAGGCAACCCAATTTTATTTTACTTTTTTGCTTTTTTGCTTCTGTTTAGGAATAAATATTTGATCTAGCCTCTGGTTAGATTTGTTTTTATGTTTTAATTAGTGTTTGTGCCAAGTTAGACCTATAGGATCTTCTTGGATGATAGTTATTTGATCTTGCTGAAAATTCCAGAAACTTTCTGTTCACGAAAACAATTGTTAAAAATTACCAGAAAGTGATAAAATACTGATTCCAATTGAAGGAGATCAATAAACAAATTATCTAGGTCTTAGTATTTTGGTATATCTTTCTGAGTTCCAGAAGTTTGCGTTAGTTACAGATTACTACAGACTGTTCTGTTTTTGATAGATTCTGTTTTTCGTGTGTTGTTTGCTTATTTTGATGAATCTATGGCTAGTAAAATTGTTTATAAACCATAGAGAAGTTGGAATACAGTAGGTTTAACACCAATATAAATAAATAATGAGTTCAATACAGTACCTTGAAGTGGTGTTTTGTTTTCTTTCGCTAACGGAGCTCACGAGATTTTCTGTTGAGTTTTGTGTTATGAAGTTTTCAAGTTTTGGGTAAAGATTTGATGTATTATGGAACAAGGAGTGGAAAGAGCCTAAGCTTGGGGATGCCCATGGCACCCCAAGGTAATCTAAGGACACCAAAAATCCAAAGCTTGGGGATGCCCCGGAAGGCATCCCCTCTTTCGTCTTCATCCATCGGTAACTTTACTTGGAGCTATATTTTTATTCACCACATGATAAGTGTTTTGCTTGGAGCGTCTTGTATGATTTGAGTCTTTGCTTTTTAGTTTACCACAATCATACTTGCTCTACACACCTTTTGAGAGAGACACACATGATTCGGAATTTATTAGAATACTCTATGTGCTTCACTTATATCTTTTGAGCTATATAGTTTTTGCTCTAGTGCTTCACTTATATCTTTTAGAGCACGGTGGTGGATTTGTTTTATAGAAATTATTGTTCTCTCATGCTTCACTTATATTATTTTGAGAGTCCTACAAAACAGCATGGTAATTTGCTTTAATTGTGAAATTAGTCCTAATATGCTAGGTATTCAAGATTAGTAAAAACTTTCTTATAAGTGTGTTGAATACTAAGAGAAGTTTGATGCTTGATGATTGTTTAGAGATATGGAGGTAGTGATATTAAAGTTGTGCTAGTTGAGTAGTTTTGAATTTGAGAAATACTTGTGTTGAAGTTTGCAAATCCTGTAGCATGCACGTATGGTAAACGTTGTGTAACAAATTTGAAACATTAGGTGTTCTTTGATTGTCCTCCTTATGAGTGACGGTCGGGGACGAGCGATGGTCTTTTCCTACCAATATATCCCCCTATGAGCATGCGCGTAGTGCTTGGTTTTTGATGACTTGTAGATTTTTGCAATAAGTATGTGAGTTCTTTATGACTAATGTTGAGTCCATGGATTATACGCACTCTCAACCTTCCATCATTGCTAGCCTCTTGATGCAGTGCATTGCCTTTCTCACCTTGAGAGTTGGTGCAAACTTATTTGGTGCATCCAAACCCCGTGATACGATACGCTCTATCACACATAAACCTCCTTATATCTTCCTCAAAACAGCCACCATACCTACATATTATGGCATTTCCATAGCCATTCCGAGATATATTGCCATGCAACTTTCCACCGTTCCGTTTATCATGACACGTTCATCATTGTCATATTGCCTTTCATGATCATGTAGTTAACATCGTATTTGTGGCAAGGCCACCGTTCATTATTTTTTCATACATGTCATTCTTGATTCATTGCCCATCCCGGTACACCGCTGGAGGCATTCATATAGAGTCATACTTTGTTATCGAGTTGTAATCATTGAGTTGTAAATAAATAGAAGTGTGATGATCATCATTCATAGAGCATTGTCCCAAAAAAAGAGAAAGGCCAAAGGAAAAAAAGAAAGGCCCAAAAAAAATGGGCAATGCTACTATCTTTTTCCATACTTGTGCTTCAAAGTAGCACCATGATCCTTATGATAGATAGTCTCTTGTTTTGTCATTTTCATATACTAGTGGGAATTTTTCGTTATAGAACTTGGCTTGTATATTCCCACAATGGGCTTCCTCAAATGCCCTAGGTCTTCGTGAGCAAGCAAGTTGGATGCACACCCACTTAGTTTATTTTGTTGAGCTTTCATACATTTATAGCTCTAGTGCATCTGTTGCATGGCAATCCCTACTCCTCACATTAACATCAATGGATGGGCATCTCCATAGCCCGTTGATTAGCTGCGTTGATGTGAGACTTTCTCCTTTTTTTGTCTTCTCCACATAACCCCCATCATTATATTCTATTCCACCCATAGTGCTATATCAATGGCTCACGCTCATGTATTGCGTGAAAGTTGAAAAAAGTTTGAGATTACTAAAGTATGAAACAATTACTTGGCATGCCATTGGGGTTGTGCATGATGAGAGCATTCTTGTGTGACGAAAATGGAGCATGACCAAACTATATGATTTTGTAGGGATGAACTTTCTTTGGCCATGATATTTTGAGAAGACATAATTGCTTAGTTAGTATGCTTGAAGTATTATTATTTTTATGTCGATATGAAACTTTTATCTTGAATCTTTCGGATCTGAATATTCATACCACAATTAAGAGGGTTACATTGAAAATTATGCTAAGTAGCATTCCACATCAAAATTTCTGTTTTTATCATTTGCCTACTCGAGGACGAGCAGGAATTAAGCTTGGGGATGCTTGATACGTCTCCAATGTATCTATAACTTTTTATTGTTCCATGCTATATTATATTCTGTTTTGGATGTTTATTGGGCTTTATTATACAATTTTATATTATTTTTGGGACTAACCTATTAACCGGAGGCCCAACCCAAGTTGCTGTTTTTTTTTTGCTTATTTCAGTGTTTTGAAGGAAACGGATATCAAATGGAGTCCAAACAGAATGAAACCTTAGGGAACGTGATTTTCGGAACAAACGTGATCCAAAGGACTTGGAGTCTACGTAAAGCAATCAACAAGGAGAGCACGAGGTAGGGGGGCGCGCCTACCCCCCTTGGCGCGCCCTCCACCCTCGTGGCCCCCTCGTTGCTCCACCGACGTACTTCTTCCTCCTATATATACCCATGTACCCTGGAAACATCATATACGGAGCCAAAACCCTATTTCCACCGCCGCAACCTTCATGCAGTGAGATCCCATCTTGGGGCCTTTTCGGCGCTCACGGGAAGGGCATTGATCATGGAGGGCTTCTACATCAACACCATAGCCTCTCCGATGATGTGTGAGTAGTTTACCTCAGACCTTGGTCCATAGTTATTAGCTAGATGGCTTCTTCTCTCTCTTTGGATCTCAATACAAAGTTCTCCTCGATTCTATTGGAGATCTATTTGATGTAACTCTTCTTTTTGCGATGTGTTTGTCGAGATCCGATGAATTGTGGGTTTATGATCAAGTTTATCTATGAACAATATTTGAATCTCCTCTGAATTCTTTTATGTATGATTGGTTATATTTGCAAGTCTCTTCGAATTATCAGTTTGGTTTTGCCTACTAGATTGATCTTTCTTGCAATGGGAGAAGTGCTTAGCTTTGGGTTCAATCTTGCGGTGTCCTTTCCCAAGGATGTTAGGGCAGCAAGGCACGTATCGTATTGTTGCCATCGAGGATAAAAAGATGGGGTTTATATCATATTGCATGAGTTTATCCCTCTACATCATGTCATCTTTATTAAAGCATTACTCTGTTCTTATGAACTTAATACTCTAGATGCATGCTGGATAGCGGTCGATGTGTGGAGTAATTGTAGTAGATGCAGAATCGTTTCTACTTGTCGCGGGCGTGATGCCTATATACATGATCATACCTAGATTTTCTCATAACTATGCTCAATTCTATCAATTGCTTGACAGTAATTCGTTTATCCACCGTAATACTTACGCTCTTGAGAGATGCCACTAGTGAAACCTATGGCCCCCTGGTCTATTTTCCATCATATTAATCTTCCACACTTAGCTATTTCTATTGCTGTTTATTTTACTTTGCATCTTTATTTCTATTTATCATAAATATACCAAAAATATTATCTTATCATATCTATCAGATCTCACTCTGGTAAGTGACCGTGAAGGGATTGACAACCCCTTTATCGCGTTGGTTGCGAGGTTCTTATTTGTTTGTGTAGGTGCGTGGGACTCGAGCATGGTCTCCCTCTTGGATTGATACCTTGGTTCTCAAAAACTGAGGGAAATACTTACGCTACTTTACTGCATCACCCTTTCCTCTTCAAGGGAAAACCAACGTAGTGCTCAAGAGGTAGCAAGGGATTAATGCCCATTTTGCGCATTGTATCCTGATAGAGCAGGTTCAGGCCACTACCACCGTCCATGAGGACTCCGTGAGGTGGAATCCATCAATGATTGGGTCAAGGACCAGTGCGGCTGAACCGCCATGATGGATACTGGTCGGTTGGTCCCTGCAATCGAAAGTGATCGGACAAGAAGACCATGGGTTGAACTTTGGGGCGGCTGGCTCCATCGCATAGACGTCCCTGAGAGCGCGCTTGCGCTCCCTCTTGGGGATGTGGGTAGCGTATATCATGTTCACCGTTTTGACCTGAGGGGGAAACTTCTTCTGTCCCCCTGTGTTCGGTGGACGGGGCTCCTCGTCATCGTCCTTGCTTTGCGACCCCTTCTCCTTGTTCTCGGCATTTAACTTGCCGGCCTGTTTAAAAACCCAACAGTCTCTGTTGGTATGATTGGCTGGTTTGTCGAGGGTGCCGTGTATCTGGCATGGGTGATCGAGTATGCGTTCCAAGCTGGATAAGCCCGAATTGTTCCTTTTGAACGGCTTCTTCCGCTGGCCAGACTTGGAGCCACTGAATCCGGCGTTGACCGCCGTGTCATCGGCATTATCATTGTTGTTTCGACGCTTGTGTATGTTGTGTCGGGGCTTACCGTTGCTATTTCTGGCTTCCGCAGTGCCAGGTTCGCTTGCATTGTTATTGCCACGGGCTAGCCATCTATCTTCGCCTGCGCAAAAGCGGGTCATAAGTGCCGTAAGGGCTGCCATGGACTTCGGCTTTTCTTGGCCGAGGTGTCGGGCGAGCCATTCGTCCCGGATGCTGTGTTTAAAGGACGCCAGGGCTTTGGCATTCGGACAGTCGACGATCTGGTTCTTTTTGGTTAAGAACATAGTCCAGAGTTTCCTGGCTGACTCTCCGGGCTATTGAATTATGTGACTTAAGTCGTCGGCATCCGGAGGTCGAACATATGTGCCTTGGAAGTTGTCAAGGAAGGCCTCTTCCAAGTCCTCCCAGCTGCCGATGGAGTTTTCTGGCAAACTGTTTAACAAGTGCCGGGCTGGTCCTTTGAGTTTTAGTGGGAGGTATTTGATGGCATGGAGATCATCGCTGCGGGCCATATGAATGTGAAGAAGTAAATGTTGGATCCATACCGCGGGGTCTGTTGTCCCATCATATGATTCGATGTTTACGGGTTTAAACCCTTCTAGGAATTCATGCTCCATTACCTCGTCAGTGAAGCAAAGGGGGTGTGCGGCGCCTCTATATCGGGCCACGTCACGACGTAGCTTGGATGGAGTCCGTCTGCGGTTCTCGGCCTGGGCGTGAGTATGATTATTGCGTCCGGCTAGGTAGCCATTGTCGCGTGTCGGGGCACGTCCCCGTGATCCATAGATCGATCTGTTCTGACCTGCTCTACTGTCCAAGTCCTGCCGCAGGTCATATGTATGTCTCTGAGCTGTTTTATCTCTGCCTTTACGGTGAGGTGGGGCGGGCTGGTGTTCGGCTTGAGTTGCCGCTTTGTCCCGACCACGTGGTGGTCGGTCTGCCGCATTGTGCGATGATGGTACGGGCTCCAGCGCCTCATCATCAAACTGAGGTAGCAATTTGCGCTTCGGGTAACTTTTGGCTGGGCGCTTGAGGCTATATTCCTCGGCTGCCAGGACACCAGTCCATCTATCATTGAGCAGATCTTGATCAGCTTGAAGCTGCTGCTGCTTCTTTTTCAGGCTCCTTGTAGTGGCTATTAGCCGGCGCTTAAAGCGCTCCTGCTCGAGAGGTTCCTCAGGCATGATAAAATCCTCGTTATCGAGGCTCACCTCATCCTCGGAGAGCGGAAGATAATTACTGTCCTCCGTGTCTTCGTGTATGGCCTGTTCATCAGGGCTAACTTGCCCGTCTTCCCGTTCGTCCTGTTCGGAAGTTGTCTCAACGGGGTCTTCATTGTCTTTGGCATCGTCCGGAGTATTGTTTTCTCTTGTGCCGGTATCATCCTCGGAGAGCGGCGCCACTGACGTCGGTGTTTTGGCTGTATCTCAGGAGGTTTATCCTCGACTGGATCCTTCTCGTAGTCGCCATTGTTCTCTTTAGGTGTGTCCACCATGTATACGTCATACGAGGAAGTGGTCGTCCAACGTCCGGTAAACGGCGGGTTTTGGGCCTCCTCTTCTCCGGCATCGTCGTCCATCATCAATGTCTTGAGTCGTGTCGAGCATGTCGGTTAGGTCCTCGACAGTGGCTATGAAGTGGGCGGGGGGTGGGAAGCAAAATTCTCCGTCATCAGCCTCCAGTTCGAACTGGATATAATTCGGTTGTGAGTCCCCTGCTAAGGACAGTGTTTTTAATGAGTTTAGCACGTTGCCTAAAGGCGAGTGCCGGAAGATGTCCGTGGAGCTGAATTCGACGATCGATGCCTGATCAAGCTCGACATGCGCGGACGCACATGGTTCGGAACCTGTAGCCGGAAACGAGTCCGAGGTTCCGGTGACACAGATCTCACTCGAGGTTGGGTCTGTGTGCGGCTCTGACGCCGCTAAGTCTGCGGCTTCCGTGGCGGGGTTGAGCCTCCCGTCCTCGGATGGTGCGATCTGCTCCGGATCTAGGGCCAGAGCAGTTACAGGCGCTATCTCCTGGGTATGGTCTGATGACAAATTTAAGTCATGTTCATCGCCGTGACAGGGAGCGGCTGCCGTGGTCTCGAATCCATCGAAGATCAAGTCTCTGCGACGTAGTTCAAGTTTCCAAATCTGACCTGGTGAGCAGGGGCGTATCTGTCGATCTGCTCTAGATGGCCAAGCGAGTTGGCTTGCAGTGTGAAGCCGCCGATCTGTCCGGGGAGGAAGACTTCTCCCTGAACAACATTGTTGTAGACTATTGACGGGGCCATCGAACCTCTTGACGACGGCAATGGAACTCTCAATGAAAGCACCAATGTCGTTGAAAAACCGGTGGATCTCGGTTAGAAGTCTTGAATCTGTCGTCTAAGGTCGATGGTAACAGGAGACGGGGACACGATGTTTACCCAGGTTCGGGCCCTCTCTATGGAGGTAATACCCTACTTCCTGCTTGATTGATCTTGATGAATATGAGTATTACAAGAGTTGATCTACCTCGAGATTGTAATGGTTAAAACCCTAAAAGTCTAGCCTGTATTACTGTGATTATGATTCTCCTCTCTACGGACTAAGCCCTCCGGTTTATATAGACACCGGAGGGGACTAGGGTTGTACAAAGTCGGTTACAGAGAAAGGAATCTTCGTATCAGTGCGCCAAGCTTGCCTTCCACGCCAAGGAGAGTCCCACCCGGACACGGGAGAGAGTCTTCGGTCTTGTATCTTCACAGCCCATCAGTCTGACCCACATACCATAGTCCGGACGCCCGAGGACCCCTTAATCCAGGACTCCCTCAACGACACCATATGAACTGTGGTTTGGCAAGAAACCCAAGTTGCCGTTTCTTAAAGTTTGGTGTTGCAATGCTTATGTGAAAAAACTTCAACCTGATAAGCTCGAACCCAAATCGGAGAAATGTGTCTTCATAGGATACCCAAAGGAGACAGTTGGGTACACCTTCTATCACAGATTAGAAGGCAAGATATTCGTTGCTAAGAATGGATCCTTTCTACAGAAGGAGTTTCTCTCGAAAGAAGTGAGTGGGAGGAAAGTAGAACTTGATGAGGTAATTGTAACTGCTCCAGAATTGGAAGTAGTACATCACAGAAATCAGTTCCAGTGATTCCTACACCAATCAGTGAGGAAGCTAATGATGATGATCATGAAACTTCGGATCAAGTTACTACTGAACCTTGTAGGTCAACCAGAGTAAGATCCACACAAGAGTGGTACGGTAATCCTGTTCTGGAAGTCATGTTACTTGACCATGACGAACCTACGAACTATGAGGAAACGATGTTGAGCCCAGATACCGCGAAATGGCTTCAGGCCATGAAATCTGAGATGGGATCCATGTATGAGAACAAAGTATGGACTTTGGTTGACTTGCCCGATGATCGGCTAGCCATAGAGAATAAATGGATCTTCAAGAAGAAGACTGACGCTGACGGTAATATTATGTTTACAAAGCTCGACTTGTTGCGAAAGGTTTTTGACAAGTTCAAGGAGTTGACTATGATGAGACTTTCTCACCCGTAGCGATGCTTAAGTCTGTCCGAATCATGATAGCAATTGCCGCATTTTATGATTATGAAATTTGGCAAACGGATGTTGATGTCTACTACGCAACTTTATTCTTGTAGACACGTGTTGGGCCTCGAAGCGCAGAGTTTTGTAGGACAATAGCAATTTTCCCTCAAGTGGATGACCTAAGGTTTATCAATCTGCAAGAGGTGTAGGATGAAGATGGTCTCTCTCAAACAACCCTGCAACCAAATACAAGAAATCTCTTATGTCCCCAACACACCCAATACAATGGCAATTTGTATAGGTGCACTACTTCAGCGAAGAGATGATGATAAAAGTGTAATATTGATGGTAGAAATATATTTTTATAATCTGAATAAATAAAAGCAGCAAGGTAGCAAATAGTAAACGGGCACAAAAAAGGTATTGCAATGCTTCAAAACAAGGCCTAGGGTCCATACTTTCACTAGTGCAATCTCTCGACAATGCTAACATAGTTGGATCATATGATTATCCCTCAAAGTACAATAAAGAATCACTCCCGAGTTCCTATTAGCGGAGAACAAAAGATATGAATTGTTTGTAGGGTACGAAACCACCTCAAAGCTATTCTTTCCGTTTGATCTATTCAAGAGTTTGTACTAAAATAACACAAAGCTATGGTTTCCGTTCAATCTATCCTAGAGTTCGTACTAGAATAACATCAAAGCAAATTCATATTCATAATACTCAATCTGACTATATTAACAAAGCCCGTGATATAGATCACAAGAGAGAGAGAGAGAGAGATTAAACACATAGCTACTGGTACAAACGCTCAGCCCCGAGTGTGGACTACTCCCTCCTCATCGTGGTGGTCGTCGGGATGATGAAGATGGCCACCGGAGATGATTCACCCCTCCGGCAGGGTGCCGGAACGGGTCTAGATTGGTTTTCGGTGGCTACGAAGCCCTGCGGCGGTGGAACTTCTGATCTAGGTTAACCCCGAAGGGTTTTGGAATATTTGGGAATTTATAGTGCAAAGAGGGGGTGCGGGAGGCCACCGAGGTGGGCACAACCCACCTGGGCGCGCTAGGGGGGGCCTGGCGCCTTGGTGGGTTGTGCCCCCTTGGGGCACCCCCAGGTGCAACTTGGCCCAATGGGTTCCTTCTGGTCCAAAAAAATCTCCGTAAAGTTTTGTTGCGTTTCGGCTCCGTTTGATATTGATTTCCTGCGATGTAAAAAACAAGCAAAAAACAGCAACTAGCACTGGGCACTGGGTCAATAGGTTAGTCCCAAAAAATGATATAAAGTTGCTATAAAACTATTGTAAAACACCCAAGAATGATAAAATAACAGCATGAATACTTCATAAATTATAGATACATTGGAGACGTATCAGCATCCCCAAGCTTAATTCCTACTCGTCCTCGAGTAGGTAAATGATAAAAGAAATAATTTATGAAGTGTGAATGCTAGCAAAGTGCACAAGTTCGATCAATGATAATTTCAATCACTTTTCCTAGCATCATAACAACAATTATTTCTTATAAAACTTCTCATGTTATAGTGGCAACCAATTCACATGTTAAGGTTCAAACAATGAATTCTCTTGAAACCCAAAAACCTATGTTCTTTATCACCAAGCAATTGCAATTCAACTTATTCAATAGAGTTTAAGTAAGAGCTCCAGATACTCAACCATCATATAGTCTTCTATGATTGCTAACACTCACCGTGTACACATGAGCAAAACGTTTCAACCAGACACATAGAAAGATAGGGGCCTATTGTTTTGCCTCCCAACGTATTCACCACAAGGGTGATGCCAACAATAATAACTCATGCCACCCATATTCAACTGGACATATGTGCCTAGATCATTCCTCACCACATGATGCTTGCCAAAAGAGAAAAATAAAAAGGAATAGAGAGAAGAACTTTGACTCTTTGCATAAAAAAATACTAAAAAGTAAAAGATAGGCCCTTCGTAGAGGGAAGCAGAGGTTGCCATGTGCTTATTTGTTTGTATGCTCAACCCCTTAGTGCAAAGATAGGCCCTTATTTGTTTGTATGCTCATAAAAGTGTAACATTGACGGTAGAAATATATTTTTATAATCTGAATAAATAAAAACAGCAAGGTAGCAAATATTAAACGGGCACAAAAACGGTAGTGCAATGCTTAAAAACAAGGCCTAGGGTACATACTTTCACTAGTGCAATCTCTCAACAGTGCCAACATAGTTGGATCATATGATTATCCCTCAAAGTACAATAAAGAATCACTCACGTTATATTGCCCCTTATGATAGCAACCTTTATTATGCAACCTGTCGCTTTTATTACTTTGCCATCACAAGTTCGTACAACGCTCGATTTTCTCTTACACTAAATGATCTCACTCTTCTTAGAAGAAATTTTTATTGCCTTATTGCACCGATGACAACTTACTTGAAGGATATTGCTCAATCCGTAGGTAGGTATAGTGGACTCTTGAATATAAGATTTGGGTTTAAGGGTTTTTGGATGCACAAGTAGTATCTCTACTTGGTGCGGAATTTTTGGCTAGCAAAGATGGGGGCAAGCACCACATGTGGAACGATCTATGACAATATAACTTCTATGTGAATATGAACAAACATAAATCATAACATTGTCTTCCTTGTCTAACGTCAATTTTTTTGGCATATAATATTTTGATGGGGGCTCACAATCACAAAAGATTTCCATGATAGTGTATTTGCATGTGAAAGTTCTCTTCCTTATACTAATTATTCATGAATTGCTTGTATGACCAATATTGTGATTGTCAAGACTCAAAAGATTTCACTTTCTAAACCCAATGTGAAGTTACCACTAGGCATGATATGATTTCAAATTCATGACATTCAATTTATTCAAAAATGTACTCGTAGGATATAAGTGAAGCACAAGAGTAAATGACAAGCTACTCCAAAAAGATATAAGTGAAGATCAAGCGAGTAGTTATGTAAATGGGTAGCTATTTGAGGACTCTCTCTTATTTAAAAAAACTTCCAGTTCTAAGTACTTCATTAAAACAGCAAGCAAAACAAAATGACATTCCAAGGATAGCACACATCATGTGAAGAAGCAAAAACTTTGGATCCACCGATACTAACGAATAATTGTTGAAGAAGAAAGGTGGGATGCCTACCGGGGCATCTCCAAGCTTAGATGCTTGAGACTTCTTGAATATTATCTTGGGATGCATTGGGCATCCCCAAGCTTGAGCTTTTTTTAACAAAATAAAATGACATTCCAAGGATAGCACACATCATGTGAAGAAGCAAAAACTTAGGATCAACCGATACTAACCGATAATTGTTGAACAAGAAAGGTGGGATGCCTACCGGTGCATCCCCAAGCTTGAGCTTTTTTTGTCTCCTTAATTCTTCTCATATCACGGATTTCCTAAATCTCAAAAGCTTCATCCACATAAAACTCAACAAGAACTCGTGAGATGCGTTAGTATAAACCAATGCAAAAACCTTATCATTCTCTACTGTAGTAAATCACTAAAATTATTATTTAACAATGCACACTAAATGCCTCTGCATATTTAATACTCCTATCCTCAAATATATTCATTAAACAAGCAAGCATATGCAAACAATGCAATCATAACAGCAATCTGCCAAAACAATACAGTGTGTAAAGAATGCAAGAGTATAAATACTTATTCAACTCCAAACATTATGAAAATTTACCACACTATAGATAATTTATCAGATTATTATGCAAAAAGTTTCAACATTTTATCACACTCTGACTTTTCTGGGGAATTTTTGCAACAGCGGTAAACTTTCTGTTTTCAAATAGCAACATCTAGACTTGTAAAATAAGCATAGTAAAGGCTATCCTTGACATTTTTATTGAAATTGTTGAAATATATTGCCCACCTTCCTCCATCAGTTCGGACTTTTGGAGCAACTGGTCGGTGCATGAATTCAATATGGTATCCGAGCCAAGAGGTCTTGAGTTCAAGACCACCTTAGTGATATTAATAAAACGATTCTGCGGCCTACATCGATCCCACGTCTAAGGACTAAAATAGCCTAGACATGAGGGGGAGTGTTGAAATATATTGCCCACCTTCCTCCATCAATTCGGACTTTTGGAGCAACTGGTCGGTGCATGAATTCAATAGAAATAAAAGATGCGAAACATTTTTCTAAATAACAGAAAGCAAATCCTAACAAAATAAATTGACGCTCCAAGCAAATCACATATCATGTGACGAATGAAAACATAGCTCGTAGTGAGGTTACCGATAATGTTGGAGACAAAAGAGGGGATGCCTTCTGGGGCATACCCAAGCTTAGTTGCTTGGATCTTCCTTGGATATTAACTTGCGGTGCCTTGGGCATCTCCAAGCTTAGGGTCTTTTCACTACTTTTTCTCCTCATATCGACATCCCACCCAATCACACAAAACTTAACGGGACTTTGTGAGGTAGGTTAGTATGATAAAGAGCAAACCATTACACTTTTGGTACTGTCAAAGACAAAATTCGTAATTGTTCTCACACAATTCCTACTGTAGCATATCATTTCTACAATTTATATTGAGAAATATAAGCCATAGAAACTAGAAGACAAGCAAACTATGCATTGAAAACAGAATCTATCAAAAACAGAACAGTCTGTAATGATCTGGATAACTACCATACTTATGTTACTAAAAAAATTCTGAAAAATTAGGACCAAATGAGAAATTTGTATATTAATCTTTTGCAAAAAGAATCAACTCAAAATCACTCTTCTGTTAAAAATGAGAATTATTTTTGTGAGCACAAAAGTTTCTGTTTTTCAGCAAGAGCAAATCAACTATCACCCAACATGATCCCAAAGGCTTTACTTGGCACTTTATTGAAACAAAAGCTATAAAACATGATTAATACAGTAGAATAATCATGTGAACACACAAAACAATAGGTAAAAGTGTTGGATTCTCTCCCAAAAAGCGCTTTTCTTTTATGCCTTTTAAGCTAGGCATGATGATTTCAATGATGCTCGCATAAAAGATAAGAATTGAAACATAAAGAGAGCATCATGAAGTATATGCCTAGCACATTTAGGTCTAACCCACTTCCTATGCATAGGTATTTTGTGAGCAAACAACTTATGGGAACAAGAATCAACTAGCATAGGAAGGCAAAACAAGTGTAACTTCAAAACAATCAACACATAGAGAAGAAACTTGATATTATTGAGATATGTAAGGGCATAAGTTCCTTTCTCATAATAATTTTCAGAGGCGTCATGAATGGATTCAACAATATAACTATCACATACAACACTCTTTTCATGATGCACAAGCATAGAAGATTTATCACCCTTTATAGGATAGATGTCATCATAATAATCATCATAGATAGCAACTTCATTGTCATAATCAATTGAAACCTCTTCCAAAATAGTGGATGTATCACTAAATAAAGTCATGACCTCTCCAAGTCCACTTTCATCAATATTCTAATAAGATTCAATACCCTCCGAAATAGTGGGATAACTATTACCTAGAGTTAACACTCTTCCAAACCCACTTTCATCAATGTAATCATCATAAATAGGAGGCATGCTATCATCATAGTAAATTTTCTTATCGAAAGTAGAAGGAATTAAATGATCATAATCATTAAGCAAAGCATCCCCAAGCTTATGACAAGCATTATTTCCAGCAAATAAATCTTCAAACATATCATACTCATCAAAAATAGCATCCCCAAGCTTGTGGTTTTGCATATCATCACAATCATTCTTATCAATAGCATGAATGGCACCAATAGTATAGCAAACATTATTATCATATCCTTCCAAGCAAGTGCTAAAAAGATTTTCTAAATCATAATGGATATCATTGCTTTCCCAATCATAATCATCACAACAAGTAATAGGCATAACAAAATCATCATCAATATCATCATCCTCCATCAACATATTTGATTCACTTTCATGGGGCACGATGGTGATGGGAGCAACATTATTTGGGAGAGATACCTTTTTACCTCTATTATTTCTTCTTTTCTTCTTCTTCACCACATCATGTGCGGGTTTAATTAATTTTTTCAAGCTTCTTGTTGAAGAGATTGATTGGATAGGAAGCTCATCCTCGTTACCTGATTCATCATAATAAACACTAGGAGGGTTTTGGAAAACATTTTCCCTTTCATTAGTACTCTCTTCATAATCCATTTGTTTTCTTGTCTTTAGGTCGATGGCAATATAAGGATTCTCAATGCAATTTACCGCACAAAACATATAAATTTCTTCTTGATCAAAACCAAGAAATATCTTGGGATTTGGAAAACCCTTAGTTATACGTTTCATTTCTTCATACCCCAAACGAAGGCTAAGCTATTTATGATGCTCAAGGGTAATCAAGTTATCAAAAATTTTGGACACGATTTGATCATGAAAGAATTTGCATTGCAGATTTAAATGACGATGTTCATTGCAAAGTTCACAAGGATGGCGAAAGAAATTACATCTTTCAGCACAATCATCTAGCCTTTCTTGCAACTTTTTCATTTCTAAATATTTATGCTTCTTACAAAATCTATCTTCCCTTTTTGGTGTGCAAAGGCACTCCCAATTCACTCCGCAAAAAAGTGACATGCTTATAAGAAACATTTTTGTCATGACTTGTGCAATCATCATTAGCATTTTGGATATTCAAGGAATTCATACTAACAACATTGCAATCATGCTCATCATTCAAATATTTTGTGCCAAGCTACTTATTGACTTCTTGTTCTAACAATTGAGCATGATTTTCTGAACCATCATTTTCAAGAAAGATATTATAAAGAAGATCAATAATAGGATGCAACCTAAATTCCATTTTTTGTAGTTTTTCTTTTATAAGCCAAACTAGTGATAAAACAAGAAACTAAAAGATTCAATTACAAGATCTAAAGATATACCTTCAAGCACTCACCTCCCCGGCAACGGCGCCAGAAAAGAGCTTGATGTCTACTACGCAACTTTACTCTTGTAGACATGTGTTGGGCCTCCGAGCGCAGAGTTTTACAGGACAGTAGCAATATTCCCTCAAGTGGATGACCTAAGGTTTATCAAGCCGTGAGAGGTGTAGGATGAAGATGGTCTCTCTCAAACGACCCTGCAACCAAATACAAGAAATCTCTCATGTCCCCAACACACCCAATACAATGGAAAATTGTATAGGTGCACTAGTTCGACGAAGACATGATGATAAAAGTGTAATATTGATGGTAAAAATATATTTTTATAATCTGAATAATAAAAACAGCAAGGTAGCAAATAGTAAACGGGCACAAAAAAGGTATTGCAATGCTTAAAAACAAGACCTAGGGTCCGTACTTTCACTAGTGCAATCTCTCAACAGTGCTAACATACTTGGATCATATGATTATCCCTCAAAGTACAATAAAGAATCATTCTCGAGTTCCTATTAGCGGAGAACAAAAGATAGGAATTGTTTGTAGGGTACGAAACCGCCTCAAAGCTATTCTTTCCGTTTGATCTATTCAAGAATTCGTACTAAAATGACACAAAGCTATTGTTTCCATTCGATCTATCCTAGAGTTCGTACTAGAATAACACCAAAGCAACTTCATATTCATAATACTCAATCCACACAAAGAACTACAAGGAGGCCCCAAAGTTTCTATCAGAGAAAAGATAATAAAAACGTGCATCAACCCCTATGCATAGATTACCCCAATATCACCGCGGGAATCCACAAGTTGAGTGTCATAACATATATCAAGTGAACCAATAAGATACCCCAATGTCACCTCAAGTATTCATACCGCAAGACATACATCATGTGATATCAAATCTAAACATTCAATCCGACATGACAAAATTTTAAAGGATAAAGATTCAATTCATCACAACAAGAGTATAGAGGGGAGAAACATCATATGATCCGACTATATTAACAGAGCCCATGATATAGGTCACGAGAGAGAGATTAAACATATAGCTAATGGTACAAACCTTCAGGCTCGAGGGTGGACTACTCCCTCCTCATCGTGGTGGCCGCCGGGATGATGAAGATGGCCACTGGAGATGATTCCCCCGTCCGGCAGGGTACCGGAACGGGTCTAGATTGGTTTTCGGTGGCTACAGAGCCCTGCAGCGGCGGAACTTCTGATCTAGGTTAACCCTGAAGGGTTTCGGAATATTTGGGAATTTATATTGCAAATAGGGGGTGCGGGAGGCCACTGAGGTGGGCACAGCCCACCTGGGCACGCCAGGGGGCCTGGCGCGCACTGGTGAGTTGTGCCCCCCTCAGGGCACCCCCAGGTGCAGCTCTGGCCCAATGGGTTCCTTTTGGTGCAAAGAAAGTCTCCGTAAAGTTTCGTTGCGTTTGGACTCCATTTGATATTGGTTTCCTGTCATGTAAAAAAACAAGCAAAAAACTGCAACTGGCACTAGGTCAATAGGTTAGTCCCAAAAAATGAAATAAAGTTGCTATAAAATGATTGTAAAACACCCAAGAATGATAAAATAACAGCATGAATACTTCATAAATTATAGATACATTGGAGACGTATCAGATGTCAAAATTGCATTCCTTAATGGATATCTTAAAGAAGAGTTGTATATGATGCAACTAGAAGGTTTTTTCGATCCTAAAGGTACTAACAAAGTGTGCAACCTCCAGCGATCCATTTATGGACTGGTGCAAGCCTCTCAGAGTTGGAATATATGCTTTGATAGTATGATCAAAGTATATGGTTTTATACAGAGTTTTGAACAAGCCTGCTGAGGGAGTCCTGGACTAAGGGGTCCTCGGGCTTCCGGCCTGTTAGCCATGGGCCGGACTGATGGGCTATGAAGATACGAAGACCAAAGACTGCACCCGTATCCGGATGGGACTCTCCTTGGCATGGAAGGCAAGCTTGGCGACCGAATATGTAGATTCCTTTCTTTGTAACCGACCTTGTGTAACCCTAGATCCTCCCGGTGTCTATATAAACCGGAGGACTTAGTCCGGAAGGATATACTCATTACCATAGTCATACAAGCTAGGCTTTTAGGGTTTAGCCATCTCGATCTCGTGGTAGATCAACTCTTGTAATACTCATATTCATCAAGATTAATAAAGCAGGAACTAGGGTATTACCTCCATAGAGAGGGCCCAAACCTGGGTAAACATCGTGTCCCCTGTCTCCTGTTACCATTGACCTTAGACGCACAGTTTGGGACCCCCTACCCGAGATCCGCCGGTTTTGACACCGACATTGGTGCTTTCATTGAGAGTTCCACTGTTTCGTCGATGACAGGATCGATGACTCACCTCGTCCTTAAAGACAATATCACCGCCGGAGGAGAACTGGCCCCAGGCCAAACCCTCTGGTTGGGCGGCTTTACCATGACCGCCCGTTCGACCGATAAGCCGACGATGACCTCTCGGGCCATAGAAAATCCCCTTCGTATCAACTCCAAACACTCCAAGCAGGTGGATCCGGCGGAGTTTTCGTCTTAAATGAGCTCCTTGATCACATCGCCGCCCTGGGAATCGCCACAAATTATGATCGGATCGGGCTTAAACCCGACCAAAGAGAAATCAAATCTCCACCGGTCACCCACCAGATAGCGGTAGTCGAGGAGCAAGACGGCGACTCTTCCCCTATACTGAAGACGGATTATGTTCGGAACGCCGACCCTACAGAGCGGATACCCACCAGCAAAAGGAGGTGACCGGCCTTCCGAACATAGAATCGGACGGCGGGCATAAGCAACCAGAAGATACTCCGGAGCCCGGACTGTTAAGTCTGGAAAACCTTGAGACTCGAATCATCGATCGGGTCAGGGTCCGGATCCAATTCCACCCACCTAGACATAAGCGCTCTCATGAGCATACAACAGCAGTCTCAGGAAACGGTCCACCACTTCTGGGTCAGATTCCTCCTTGTCAAGGACAAGGTTAAAGATTGCCACGACGAGGACACGATATCAGCGTTCTGCAACAATTGCACGAAAGAAGGAATCCTCAACGCCATTAATCGTCGTCGCATAGAGCACTTTGCTGACTTTCCAACTATCGCACAGAAGTACAGCGCAATGGAAAGCGCCTGGAAAGATCAGGCAGCTTGTTGGGAGCCATCGGTCCCAACTCAACCGCTGGTCCAGGCGAAAAGGGTGTATCCCTGTGACACGCCCAGTCCAATAGCCAAGAAATATAAACCCATTATGCGACACGGAACCGTTCTGGAGGGATGGCTCGATGGCCCATGCAAAATAAACACAACACCGGACACCATACCAATCCACAGCCTTAGAGCATGTTGGATACTCCGACAGGTAGCCATGAGCGGCGAGGACATCCTTACTAAAAACAAAACACCCTCCAGAAGACGACGACCCCAGAGTATTGACGGTCGTGAGACATTCGCTTCAAACAATAAGCGCAAAAGGGCACTCCGCGACCTCGCCGAAGTCTGTCAAATCGCCGCGATAAACCCTTGGAATGACATGGTTATAACCTTTAATGCCGGTGACGAACCAAAATACAGGACAGTCCGAGCACCAGCCGCATTAGTCCTCAGTCCCATCGTGGATGGCTTTCGAGTCACCAAGGTCCTCATGGACGGCGGCAGCGGACTAAACCTCATCTATGAGGATACACTCCACAAGATGGAAATAGACAGAAGCCGCATCAAGCAAAGCAACACGACCTTCCAAGGAATCATTCCCAGTTGGGAGGCGCGGTGTGCGGGAAAAATCACACTTGATGTGGTATTCGGCACGCCGGAGAATTATCGGTCCGAAGAAATAACCTTCCAAGTGGCTCCTTTCAGCAGCGGATGCCACGCCCTGTTGGGGCGAGATGCATTTACACGCTTCCAAGCTATACCTCATTACGGGTACATGAAGCTCAAAATGCCCGGACCAAGCGGCATAATCACTCTTGTCAGTGATC
Organism: Aegilops bicornis; assembly: GCA_021605145.1. NCBI lineage: Eukaryota > Viridiplantae > Streptophyta > Magnoliopsida > Poales > Poaceae > Aegilops > Aegilops bicornis. The sequence continues at coordinate 365,421,107 of CM038675.1, forward strand.
CGGACATAACACTCCGCGCCGAAAATAAAACCGCATCCCTGGCCCTTGAGGCATTATCTGAAGCCCTCATGGCTGAAGAATTAACCGCGATCAAGGCTCCATGGTGGATAGGGACGATGTGATCTTAGACAAACGACCCAAATCCACCTCCTTCAAACCGGCAGAAGAAATAGTCAAATTCTAGGTTCACCCAACGGACCCCAAGAAGACATCATCTATTGGAGAACAACTAAACCCAACGGTCGACGCCGCACCAAGTGATTTCCTTCGCGAAAACTGGGATATATTCGCCTGGCACCCTTATGATACGCCTGGAATCCCAAGTAAGCTGGCCGAACATAGTCTCAATATATTAAAGGGATATAAACCAGTCAAACAAGCACTGCGGCGCTTTTCTGAACCCAAACGCCAAGCTAATTCAGGCCGGATTCATTAGAGAAATAAAACATCCGGACTGGCTGGCAAACTTGGTGATGGTACCAAAGAAGGACAAATCCTGGCACCTGTGCATCGATTTCAAAGACCTCAATAAGGCTTGCCCTAAGGATCCCTTCCCCCTCCCCCGCATTGATCGAATCATTGATGCTACCGCAGGACACGACTCACTGTGTTTCCTTGACGCATCTTCCAGATACCATCAAATCAAAATGAAGGAGTCTGATCAAGCTGCAACAGCATTCATTACCCCATACGGGCCATTCTGCTTCAACACCATGCCCTTCGGGCTCGAGAACGCCGGCGCCACATACCAACGCATGATCCAAACATGCCTAGAGAAACAGATCGGCAAGAAAGTTGAAGCTTATCTGGATGACGTCGTCATCAAAACTAGGCACGTCAAAACACTAATAGATGATTTATGTCTCACATTTGATAACCTCCGCGCGTATGACATTAAGCTCAATCCAGAAAAGTGCGTTTTCGGCGCCCCCACTGGAAAATTGATGGGCTTCATCGTTTCCAAGAGAGGAATTGAAGCAAATCCAGCCAAAATCCGAGCTCTGTCACAATTGGCTACACCAACAGACCTTAAACAAGTCCAAAAGCTCGCGGGTTGCATGGAAGCTCTAAGTCGCTTTATCTCCAGACTGGGAGAAAAGGCACTGCCAATCTATCGCCTTCTACGGCTGTGACGCCCCCGATTCAATCGTACACTAAACATACACGCAAACGTGTATGATCAAGATCAGGGACTCACGGGAAGATATCACCACACAACTCTAAAAATAAAATAAGTCATACAAGCATCATAATACAAGCCAGGGGCCTCGAGGGATCGAATACAAGTGCTCGATCATAGACGAAGTCAGCCGAAGCAACAATATCTGAGTACGTACATAAGTTAAACAAGTTGCCATAAGATGGCTAGCACAAACCGGGATACAGATCGAAAGAGGCGCAGGCCTCCCGCTGGGATCCTCCTAACTACTCACGGTCGCCGCTGGCCGGGCTGCACGTAGTAGTAGGCACCTCCGGTGTAGTAGTCGCCATCAATGATGGCGTCGGCTCCTGAGCTCCATCGTCTGCTGCAGCAATCGGGTAAAGAAAGGGGGAAAAGGGGAACAAGGCAAACCGTGAGTACTCATCCAAAGTACTCGCAAGCAAGGAGCTACACTACATATGCATGGATAGATGTGTAAAGGGCCATATCGGTGGACCGAAATGCGTAATGCCGTAATAAGAGGGGATAGCTAATCCAATCGAAGACTACGCTTCCGCAGCCTCCGCCTTGCAGCATGTAGAAGAGAGTAGACTGAAGTCCTCCAAGTAGCATCGCATAGCATAATCCTACCCGGCGATCCCCTCCTCGCCGCCCTGTTAGAGAGCGATCACCGGGTTGTATCTGGAACTTCGAAGGGTGTGTTTTATTATGTATCCAGTTCTAGTTGTCATAAGGTCAAGGTACAACTCCAAGTCGTCTGCTATCAAGATCACGACTATTCAATACATTAACTTCCCTGCAGGGGTGCACCACATAACCCAACACGCTTGATCCCATTTGGCCGGACACACTTTTCTGGGTCATGCCCGGCCGCGGAAGATCAACACGTCGCAGCCCGACCTAGGCCAACAGAGCGGTTAGCACGCCGGTCTAAACCTAAGCGCCCAGGGGTCTGGGCCCATCGCCCTTAGCACACCTGCATGTTGCGAACGCGGCCGGAAGCAGACCTAGCAACCTCCATTACAAAGGAAGTCACGTTACGCGGTCCAATCTAGCGCGCGCCGCTCAGTCGCTGACGTCACGAAGGCTTCGGCTGATACCACGACGTCGAGTGCCCATATCTTTCCCACGTAGTTGGTTAGTGCGTATAGACCAAATGGCGGACTCGGATCAAATACCAAGAACTCGTTAAGCGTGTTAAGTATCCATGAACGCCGAGCAGGCCAGCCCACCTCTCTCCTAGGCGGTCTCAACTCGCCTGTGCCGCCTCCGCCACAAAGATCCATCCAGAGGGCCGTCGGGACAAAGGTCCTTTCAGCCCCCAATCCGTGAATCACTTGCGGGTACTCCTCGAGCCGACCCGACTTTAAGCACCACATGTATCATGTATAAAGTATATAGTATATACCCGTGATCACCTCCCGAGTGATCAAGGCCCGATAGTATAGCACAGCAGATGGACAAGAATGTAGGGCCACTGATGGAAAACTAGCATCCTATACTAGGCATGTAGGATTGCAGGTAAGGTAACAACAGTAGTTGCAAGGACAGGCTATGCATCAGGATAGGAATAACGGAAAGCAGTAACATGCTATACTACTCTAATGCAAGCAGTATAGAGTAGAATAGGCGATATCTGGTGATCAAGGGGGGGGCTTGCCTGGTTGCTCTGGCAAGAGAGAGGGGTCATCAACTCCGTAATCGAATCGGGCAAAGAACGTCGGTCTCGGTGCCTAGCGGAAGAAGAGGGGGGAAGAAACAATGAATATTTAAGCAAACAGATGCATGACGATGCATGACAAAGCAAAGCGTGATGCTAGGCGTGCCCTAACGCGGTATGTGATGATACCGGTGAAGGGGGGAAACATCCGGGAAAGTATCCCCGGGGTTCCGCGTTTTCGGACAAAGGAGCCGGAGGGGGAAAGTTTCGAGTTTGATAGGTTAGGGGTGTGTGGCGGATGAACGGGCTGCTTATCCGGAATCGTCTCGTCGTTCTGAGCAACTTTCATGTTGAAAATAATTTAATCCGGGTTACGGATTAAAAGTTATGATTTTCTAAAGATTTTATTAATTTCTGGAATTTAATTAATTATTTAAATAAATTCGAAATTAGATTTATGACATCGACATGATGTCATGTCGACGTCCGATCAACGTGGTTGATCAGTCAACTTGACCAGTGGGCCCCACTGGTCAGTGACACATTTTAATTTAACAGATTAATTAAATTAATCCAAATTAATTAGTGGGTGGTCCCCACTGTCATACTAATTAATTAACTATTTAATAGTAGTTAATTAGGTTAATTAACCATTAGGCTAATTAATCTTAATTGGTTAATTTAATCAGCATTAATTAAGTTAATTGATTAGTTAATTAATTAATTAATTAATTTCGTTATTTATTTATTTATTTATTATTTATTATTATTTTTGTTTTATTATTATTATTTTTCTATTTCTATTAAACCGTTCTGGGGGGTGGGCCCCCGTTGTCATAGGGCCACTGGGCCTTAGCAGATCGGGTGCGCCCGATCGGGCGGGAAGGGCACCGCATGCGAGGCCAGGGCGAGGCGGGCGCCAATCCGGCGAGTAGGGGGAAAGGCCGGCCATCGTGGGCGACCAGCAGGGCTCGGCAAGGACGGCGCCGGGCGTATGCACGGGCGCTAGGGCGGCGAGGCCAAGCGGCACGGGCTTGTGCATCGCTGGCGAGGCATGCATCGGGCGTGGCTGGTGCGGGAGGACGAGACGGAGCGCTGGGGAGCGGCCATGGACGGGCGAGACCACATGGTGCGCGGACGCGCACGTGCCGTGCGCGGCGTGTCCAGGGCGCTGGCGCGGCCGACGCAGTGAGCGCAGGGACGGGCTTGGTGAGGACGAAGCGGAGCGAGCTCCGGCCATGGCGACCGAGCGCGGGGACGACCTCAACGGCGACAGAGCGAAGCAGGGGGGAGGAGAGGGGCGATGCTCACGGTGGCCGTAGGGGTTCAGGGCAGTGGGCTCGATGGCGGTCGGGGAGGACGACGGGGACGAGCGACGGAGTGGAGGAGGACGGTGAGGCGGCGGCGTCCTGGCGGCGGGGGGGGGGGCGTCCCGGGCGTCGGTGACCTCCTCCTCTCGATCCCGATCCAATCGGGGGAGAGAGGGGAGGGGTGAGATATTTTCGGAGGGGGGGAGAGTGTCGGTGGCGGTTGGTGGACTGGGTGAGTGGGGGGGTTAAGGGAGTGGGGTGTGGGGTGGGCCGGCCGGGGCCTGGTGGTGGCCCAGTTGGGCTGTGGTCACCGGGCCAAGCCTGTGGGGGTTTCTCTTCTATTTTTTGTGTTTTGTTTTTCTGTTTTATCTCTTTCCTTTTATTTATTTTCTTTTACTGTTTTAATTCAACTAGGGCATTTAAGTATTTTATAAATTTGTGTTTTCCTTACTATAATTACCTATGCCATTTTTGGCACGGTCCGAACATTTTTGTTTTAAAGTTTGAAAACTTTGTTTGTTTGCCAAAAATTCAAATTTGAATTCGAATTGTTTTGAACTAACGCGAGATTAGCGGCGATGTGGAGGTGACATGGCGTCGATGGCGTATGTTACTGTAGCTTGATTATTCGGGCGTCACAATTCTCCTCCACTAAAAGAAATCTCGTCCCGAGATTTAAGAGGGGGACTAAAGGGAAAATTCTGGGTACGAAATTCTAACGGGTCTTCTCGATCTTGGTTGCTCTTCTCGAAGAGGTCGATCCATTACGTTGAAGTCTACATTTCTCTGCTTCAGGTCATCATGGTGAAGTCGTCCTTTTCTTTGGGAACTCCAACGTACTTATGAATCGGTAAGGGGCAGCTCGGCTACGACAATGCTTATGAGGGAAACAATCTGGGGTTAACCCATGAATGAGCATAAGAGTATCTCTCGAGTTGAACATATAAAATACATCAAGAGTAAGTTACGAAGGTACAATACGAGATTCCAAGCGGATAGATAGTTGCTCAAGTCCGAACCAGAGTGAGAAAGGGGTTCAGCAGCGAGAGTAAGTATTAAGGCCCCGATACCAGAATAGAGCACTAGGAAGGTGGCCCATAAATTAAATATGAAGCCAAGCGTGGGGAATAACCATTAGAAACAGGGTTGTACAGGAGAGTCGGGTTTCGATCCAGTGGTCCTGTGGGTTATGGGCCCACCATGTGGGTTGAAAGTAGGAAGGGTGGGGACATCTTGCAATACCGCGACAGGGAGGCATGTTAGTGAATAGCTTGTCAGGTATGCCGACAACAATGTCGGTACCAAGGACGAGGAACAAAGAGAGCAATTTTCCTGCTTGTTGAACGAGGCGAACCAATTGGCAAAGTTATCACCCATCGGTGGCTACCGAAATGTCATCAACAATAGTAACAGGGTCTTATAGACAGAGTGGTACAACAAGGTGCCTACCTAAGCAGGAATTATCTACCTTTCAGCTAATACAGATTCAGGAAAGGTTAAACAAAAGAATGGGAAGGAAAATGCGATTATCAGATTAAACAGAACAATGGAAGGAAAATTGTGTTTACACTCAATTATTAGGAGTATATCCTTCCCATGTACAAGCAGAGCATGGCATACAGGGTAGGAGAGCAAGTACCCAACCATTCAGATAAGAAGCAAGGATTAATCAAGATGTTACCCAAACAAGGGTGTTTGGATAACTGACCAAGAAACATTTTAGCATCGCGCCTCCAATGTTCTTGTTGATGAGCGGGGTATCATAGTCATGCTTCGAGGTAGCAATGATATGGTGTTTCAATCAAGGGCCAAACTTGGATATACAAAGGATTCATCAGGAACAACTTATAGTATAAGTCTCACAATTTTCCTCATGGAAGAATGGTTAACCTTGCTAAGATGGAAACTATAACAATAGGTCCTCCGGCCAGGTGTGTTAGGCATGACATCACCTTACCGGGTCATATAAAGACCAATGTTGTGACTCTTGGAAAATGTTCCAACCGTCATATCTGACCAAGATTCAGATCTAATCGGTGTCAAAATACCTCAGACTCAGGATGCCTGAGAGGAAAAGGTGTAATACAATTGACAAGATGACATTGTAAAATTCTCGAGAAATGAACTATGGGAGCAAGTTCAGAAACAAGAGCTCATCCTTTAATCAAGGGGAGGATGAGGGGGTAGCTGATGGAATCAGCGAGAATCCTCGAGATTTCCAAAAAGGTGGATTTCAACAGTTATGTGAACAAGGAGATAACATTTGTCGGATCAAATGATAAAATGGTGTATGCTCGAGGAGAACATACACAGTTAAACATTGGATGAGAGGTGCACCCGACATATGGGCTGGGTTGCACGACCAACGTCAGAATATGATTCAATAATCAATAGTCTAAGAATGAACGGCCGACCATTAACTTCAAAGCAATAAGGTTGCTAGAAGGCAGAATCCAAACAACACCGCTCACTTGTTGGCCCCCCGGTTGGAATCAACACAAGGACCCAAGAAGAATGGTGATGGTGAAAAGTTTCACCATACCAAGAGTTCTTAAGAGGTGGTGAAATTCTCACCACATTCTTGACATAAAAGGTGGTAATATTTCAAGGTAAAGAAGGACAATGCTAGGCAGCAAGGAACTCAAGGTACAACACAAAACACGAACAAGTTTGTGTTGGAGGGAAGGTAATAACATGGCCGATGATAATACAAACCATCGAGGGGCAAGGATGGTATTTCCCATCAAGAATTCAATAGATATTTTGGAAGAGCTCAGAATGTTGATGATCACGACACCTTTGTCAAGAGATTTCATGAAGGTGTAATCGATCGGCGATGACATCAAGTCAAAGGAATGATGAAGCGAAGGTTATTGGATCCACAGTTCTGACACAAACTCATAATTAAGCTTGCTATTCAAGGCGAAATGATACGACGAGGAAGAATGACGTAAGGTTATCTCATCGTCAAAAATTACGCCCGTAAGAAGGACCAGGTAGTACAGTTAAAATTTAGTACAATGATATAGCCGATCAGGCTAGGACTGACTTGAAGGATTATTAAACTCGTAAGCAATGAAAATTACTTAGAGTTATGAATCGGAGTGCAGAATCGATTCACTTATCGGTGTTCTCGAGTGAAATAACTCAGAACCGGGGGGGAACTCTGAAATCGGTGAGAAGCAATAATACATGAAGACTCATAGGAAGCAACACAGTTCGTTGATATTCTCGAGATACTGGAGGGTATTACTCGAAGGAAGATTGACATAGGGGTTGCGGAGATGTATTGATCCATGAAGACAAGTGTTTTCACTTGCTTGAGAAATGGGATCAAGTATAAAATATGGTCGGAACCACGATTGCAAAGGATCAATTCACGTATACCAGATGATATTATATCAAGGCAATAGTTATTATTACCGTAAGCTTCCATGATAGGATCTACATCGTGTCCATGGGCATGAACACAAGTTCAAGGTCGACTCCACTTCTTCAATATATAACCTTCCATTCACCTCTCGCTTTTGAAAATGACATTAGTTGTTGAAAGTTTTACACGGTGCAATACCGTATAAGTATGACCCGTGAAATCTTTCGGGTTCACACAGATAAGGGAAGGCACTGGTTCAACCCATCGGGGCATCTTAGGAACCTATACCAGAAATTTTGGAGTAAATAATACAAGCTCGAAAGTAGGGCATGGTTGACAAAGCAGAGGATACAATTTACTAAAGACATTATGTATCAAGTAGAGAACTCACAAGAATTTTGGTTGTGGAGGACACTGTCGGATAATAACCTGGCAATGGTTATGGCGGTCCACAACGGGGCTGATGTGAGTATCGGTACTCAATCAGAGGAAGAAGGAATGCCAAGGCATCGGATTAGAGAAACAACTGAGTAATTTGATGCTTAGGTAACAAGGGAATTACGATTTCCAAAACAAAGGATCAGAAGCAGTCGCTCTGATCAAGGATGGACAAGTTGGATAGACCAGAGGCACAATTGACGACCAATAGTTTGGTCGAGAACCAGCTCATGTTCAAAAATGATGTCTGAGCCGGAAAGATAATTTAGAAGGGTTGATAGATGATTGTGTGCATTCGCACACATGTTGAATCAATAGGGTCAAAATAACGGTGTCAAAAGATACTAGTGAATATTGCCAGATATATGGGAAGCATCCATAATGCAAGTAGACAAGTATTTACAGAGCAATAAAGCTGCTAAGGATTTTCGGAGGATTGAATAGTATTTCAAAGACTTTTGTGAAACACCTGAACAACTGGGGATGAGCGGATACTCGGAAAGTGCGAGAAATTATTCTTGGGGGTATTCAGGTGGCAAAGAACTTCAAGGCAGTAGGCACCAAATATTCTCGGGGTATCTTGTAATAACAAGATCGACTGGGAATAAAAGTAAGCACGACAGGTGTAAGTATTTATCCATAGGGATATTTTGGTGGAAGGGAATTGCAAAAGCAACGGCCAGTCCCGAAAGAGTATCGGAAAGTAACTTTGAAATCTTCATGTGAAGTCGGCGATCATCTGGACTGAAGGGGCTCTCCGGGAGAAAGCGTTTTTGAGAACCTAAAGTTAGATTTTAGAAAATCATTTAACCCGAATAGAAGAGAGATCAGAATCCCAGAGTATAGACGAGGAATAAAAGATCCTACTACCACCAAATCGCGACGTGTGCCCGTAAGACACACAACCATGTTAGTAAAAAATTTGTAACGTCTAGACTCGACTTCGGCCAAGGGTGGAACGGGATGCCTATAGGCAGTTGGCTCTGATACCAACTTGTGACGCCCCCGATTCAATCGTACACTAAACATACACGCAAACGTGTACGATCAAGATCAGGGACTCACAGGAAGATATCACAACACAACTCTAAAAATAATAATACAAGCCAGGGGCCTCGAGGGCTCGAATACAAGTGCTCGATCATAGACGAGTCAGCGGAAGCAACAATATCTGAGTACAGACATAAGTTAAACAAGTTGCCATAAGATGGCTAGCACAAACTGGGATACGATCGAAAGAGGCGCGGGCCTCACACAGGATCCTCCTAACTACTCCCCGGTCGCCGTCGCCGGGCTGCACGTAGTAGTAGGCACCTCCGTGTAGTAGTCGCCATCGACGATGGCGTCGCTCTGGGCTCCATCGTATGGTTGCAGCAATCGGGTAAAGAAAGGGGAAAAGGGGAACAAGGCAACCGTGAGTACTCATCCAAAGTACTGCAAGCAAGGAGCTACACTACATATGCATGGATAGATGTGTAAAGGGCCATATCGGTGGACTGAACTGCAGAATGCCGTAATAAGAGGGGATAGCTAATCACCGTCGAAGACTACGCTTCGCAGCCTCCGCCTTGCAAAGCATGTAGAAGAGAGTAGACTGAAGTCCTCCAAGTAGCATCGCATAGCATAATCCTACCAGCGATCCCTCCTCGTCGCCCTATTAGAGAGCGATCACCGGGTTGTATCCGCACTTGGAAGGGTGTGTTTTATTAAGTATTCGGTTCTAGTTGTCATAAGGTCAAGGTACAACTCCAAGTCGTTCACGCATCAAGATCACGGCTATTCAATAGATTAACTTCACTGCAGGGTGCACCACATAACCCAACACGCTTGATCTCATTTGGCCGGACACACTTTTTCGGGTCATGCCCGCCGCTGAAGATCAACACGCCGCAGCCCGACCTAGGCCAACAGAGCGGTCAAGACGCCGGTCTAAACCTAAGCGCCCAGTGGGTCCTGGGCCCATCGCCTTAGCACACCTGCACGTTGCGAACGCGGCCGGAAGCAGACCTAGCAACCTCCATTACAAAGGTAGTCATGTTACGCGGTCCAATCTGGCGCGCGCCGCTCAGTCGCTGACGTCACGAAGGCTTCGGCTCATACCACGACGTCGAGTGCCCATATCTTTCCCACGTAGTTGGTTAGTGCGTATAGACCCAATGGCCAGACTCAGATCAAATACCAAGAACTTGTTAAGCGTGTTAAGTATCCGCGAACGGCGAACAGGGCCAGGCCCACCTCTCTCCTAGGCGGTCTCAACCTGCCCTGTCGCTCCGCCACAAAGATCCATCCAGAGGACCGTCGGGACAAAGGTCCTTTCAGCCCCCAATCCGTGAATCACTCGCGGGTACGCCTCGAGCCGACCCGACTTTAAGCACCACATGTATCATGTATAAAGTATTTAGTATATACCCGTGATCACCTCCCGAGTGATCACGGCCCGATAGTATAGCACAGCAGACGGACAAGAATGTAGGGCCACTGATGGAAAACTAGCATCCTATACTAGGCATGTATGATTGCAGGTAAAGTAACAACAGTAGTTGCAAGGACATGCTATGCATCAGGATAGGAATAACGGAAAGTAGTAACATGCTATACTACTCTAATGCAAGCAGTATAGAGTAGAATAGGCGATATCTGGTGATCAAGGGGGGCTTGCCCGTTGCTCACGGCAAGAGAGAGGGGTCATCAACTCCGTAGTCGAACTGGGCAGCAGCAGCGTTGGTCTCGGTGTCTAGCGGAAGAAGAGGGGGAAGAAACAATGAATATTTAAGCAAACAGATGCATGACGATGCATGACAAAGCAAAGCGTGATGCTAGGCGTGCCCTAACGCGGTATGTGATGATACCGGTGAAAGGGGGGAAACATCCGGGAAAGTATCCCCGGGGTTCCGCGTTTTCGGACAGAGGAGCCGGAGGGGGAAAGTTGCGAGTTTGATAGGTTAGGGGTGTGTGGCGGATGGACGGGCTGCTTCGTCTCGTCGTTCTGAGCAACTTTCATGTTGAAAATAATTTAATCCGAGTTACGGAATAAAGTTATGATTTTCTAAAGATTTTATTAATTTCTAGAATTTAATTAATTATTTAAATAAATTCGAAATTAGATTTATGACATCGACATGATGTCATGTCGACGTCAGATCAACAGGTTGGATTGATCAACTGACCAAGGCCCCACCGGTCGCTGACACATTTTAATTTAACAGATTAATTAAATTAATTTAAATTAATTAGTGGGTGGGCCCCACTGTCATACTAATTAATTAACTATTTAACAGTAGTTAATTAGGTTAATTAACCATTAGGCCAATTAATCTTAATTGGTTAATTTAATCAGCATTAATTAATTTAATTAATTAGTTAATTAATTAATTAATTATTTTCATTATTTATTTATTTATTTATTATTTATTATTATTTTTATTTTATTATTATTATTTTTCTATTTCTATTAAACTGTTCTGGGGGGTGGGCCCCCGTTGTCATAGGGCCACTAGGCCTTAGCAGATCGGGTGCGCCCGATCGGGCGGTGCGGGCGAAGGGGCACCCGCATGCGAGGCCACCAGGGGCGAGGCGGGGCGCCAGAATCCGGCGAGGTAGGGGAAGGCCGCCACCCATGGCGGCGGGCCGGCAAGAAGGCTCGGCGGTACAGACGCAGACGGCGCCGGCATGACGGGCGCAGGCGGCGGGGGGCCACGGCGAACGGGCTTGTGCACGCGCTGCGAGGCATGCATCGGGCGTGGGGTGCGAGAGGACGAGACGGAGCGCGGGCGCGGCCCATGGATGGGGCGAGACAAGCGCAGGTGCGCGGATGCGTGCGCGCACACGGCCAGGGCGTGTCCAGGGGCGCCGGGGCGCGGCCGTCGACGCGGTGAGCGCAGGGACGGGGCTTCGGGTGAGGACGAGCGCGGAGCGAGCTCCGGCCATGGCGACCGAGCGCGGGGACGACCTCAACGGCGACAGAGCGAAGCAGGGGGGAGGAGAGGGGCGATGCTCACGGTGGCCGTAGGGGTTCAGGGCAGTGGGCTCGACGGCGGTCGGGGAGGACGACGGGGACGAGCGACGGAGTGGAGGAGGACGGCGAGGTGGCGGCGTCCTGGCGGCGGGGGGCGTTCCGGGCGTCGGTGACCTCCTCCTCTCGATCCCGATCCAATCGGGGGAGAGAGGGGAGGGGTGAGATATTTTCGGAAGGGGGGGGAGAGTGTCGGTGGCGGTTGGTGGACTGGGTGAGTGGGGGGTTAAGGGAGTGGGGTGTGGGGTGGGCCGGCCGGGGCCTGGTGGTGGCCCAGTTGGGCCTATGGTCAGCTGGGCCGAAGCTCAGGGGGGTTTCTCTTCTTTTTTTTGTCTTTTTTTTCTTCTGTTTTATCTCTTTCCTTTTATTTATTTTCTTTTACTGTTTTAATTCAACTAGGGCATTTAAGTATTTTATAAATTTGTGTTTTCCTTACTATAATTACCTATGCCATTTTTGGCACGGTCCGAACATTTCTGTTTTAAAGTTTGAAAACTTTGTTTGTTTGCCAAAAATTCAAATTTGAATTCGAATCGTTTTGAACTAACGCGAGATTAGCGGCGATGTAAGAGGTGACATGGTGTCGATGTATGTTATCAGTAGCTTGATTATCCGGGCGTCACAACGGCGAACCGATCACTTCGAGTGGACGGGCGCGACATCAGCCGGACCGGAAGAAATAAAAACCCTTCTAGCGAGCAACCCAATCATGGCCGCGCCAAACGTCGGCGAACCCATGTTACTACACATATCGGCAACACATCAGGTGGTGAGCGCTGTGCTCGTCGTTGAACGAGAACAGAACGAACACAAATTCCCGCTTCAGAAGCCAGCATACTACGTATCCACTGTCCTTACACCATTCAAATCCTGATACCCCCATTATCAAAAGATAGCATACGCGGTCTTCATGGCATCCCGAAAGCTACGACACTACTTCCAGGAGTGTTCGATCACGGTGGCTTCCGAAGTACCACTCAACGACATAATAAACAACCGCGATGCCATGGGCCGGCTCGCCAAATTGGCCATTGAGCTCCTTCCATTTGATATTACATACAAACCACGTCGAGCTATTAAATCCCAAATACTGGCTGACTTCGTCGCCGAATGGACAAAGGCCGAACTCCCTAAAGAGTACGACACATACTCCAATTGGGTTATGTATTTCGATGGCTCCAAAATGTTGGCAGGACTAGGAGCGAGCGTCGTGTTAACGTCTCCTACTGGAGACGTCATTCAGTACGTACTCCAAATACTACACACAGGTTCCAACAACGTAGCCGAATACGAGGCCTTGTTGCATGGTCTCCGGATGGCTGCCTCCATGGGCATACAACGCCTAGAGGTGCACGGGGACTCAAACCTTGCAATATCTCAAATAAATGGAGATTTCGATGCCAAAGACCCAAAGATGGCGGCTTATCGTAATGCCGTCCTAAAAATATCGGCTCGTTTCGAGGGGCTCGAGTTCCATCATGTGGCCCGTGAAAGTAATCAAGCGGCGGACGTTCTTGCTCGTATCGGCACCAAGCGCGACCCCGTCCCACCTAATACATTTCTGTAAAGGCTTTTTAAGCCATCCGTGGTGTGGAAGGGGGAAGCGACAACACTATTCCGGATCCTAGCACAACCCTAGATGTCGAACACACATATATCATCGGCGGCTCAGCCACTAAAATAACACCGTCAGCCCATCTCATTATGGCAGTCATTGCCCCGTGGACCGAACCTTTCCTGGCCTACCTTAATAGGAAATAACTTCCTGAGGATCAGAATGAGGCCTGCCGCATCGTCCGGCGTTCGAAGGCCTACAAGGTTCACGATGGAGAACTCTATAAGAAAAGCGCTACCGGAGTCCTTCAAAGGTGTATCTCCGAGGAGGAGGGGCGGCAGCACCTGGCTGAGATTCATGCCGGTCTCGGCAGGCACCATGCCGCAGCTCGGGCCCTTGTTAGCAAGGCCTTCCGTACAGGATTCTATTGGCCGACGGCCCGAGCAGATGCACATGACCTTGTCCAACGCTAAGGCCGGATGCCAACTCTTGGTCAACCAAAGCCACATGCCCCCCACTGCCCTACAAACAATCCCCATCACTTGGCCTTTTGCGGTCTGGGGACTGGATATGGTTGGACCCCTTAAAGGAGGAAGCCATAAATAAAAATATCTACTGGTCATGGTGGATAAATTCACCAAGTGGATAGAAGCGAAACCAGTTAAAACGGCCGAGTCCGGGCCGGTGATAGAATTCATATCCAGCGTCGTACACCGTTATGGTGTTCAGCACAATATCATCACCGATAATGGCTCCAACTTCATAGTCGACGAAGTAAAAACCTGGTGTGCCAATATGGGCATTAAGATCGATTACGCCTCTGTCTATCATCCACAGACAAATGGTCAAGTCGAAAGATCCAATGGTCTTATTATGAGCGGCATTAAGCCTAGACTAGTGCGGTCTTTGAAAGAATCAGACAAGCACTGGGCTGAGGAGCTCCACTTCATACTCTGGGGGCTGCGGACCACGCCCAATCGAACTACCGGATACACACCTTTCTTTATGGTGTACGGCGCAGAGGCAGTGCTACCCTGCGAAATTATTCATGCCTCACCTCGAGTGCGCATGTACGAAGAGAGAGAGGCCGAGCTCGATCGGCAGGCTAGCCTAGATGCCCTGGAGGAGGAGCGTGATGTTGCAAAAGCCCGTTCCGCATTTTATCAATAGCAGGCTCGAAGGTATCAAAGCAGAGAAGTGCAGGCCAAAACTTATAACGTCGGCAAACTCGTTCTATGCCTGCCGGAGAAGAAAAAGGACAAACTCAAGCCCAAGTGGGAGGGTCCCTTCATCATCGACAAAGTTCTCACCGGAGGGGCGTACCATTTACGCGATGCGTCAGACAACCGACTAGAGCCGAACCCCTGGAACGCGGCCAGACTCCGAAGATTCTTTGCCTAGCGCCGAACCCTTTGTTCGTTTCCTCCCCCCTATTGTTTCCATCATTTTTTCTCTCTTTTTGTTTTTCCTCTTTAGCCTTAAAAGCTTTTGTACGGTTAGACCGTACACCCCTGATGCATACATCTTCAAGTATGTACGTCTATTATACCTGGGGGCTTCTTGGACACAAGCTTGCTATTATTATTTTCTGAGCATCAAGCTCATCACATATGCGTTTTCTCCCATATGTACCTTTTCTTCGCCATTATATGCATAAATATGACTTAAGTTTTGGCCAAGCTGGGTTGCCTGGCTCCTGTGCTTATGCCCTACGTTCCCGTTAGTTCGGCTAGGGCATAAAGGGAGCACCTCTGCGATTGTTACTGCCGGGTCATCCGGATGTGTACGTCAGACTGGGTGAAGCCGAAAGCTAGCGTTCTTAAGGGAATATTCGATCGATGAACTAAAGATGTTTTCGAACTCGTTCCATCATGAACCCCCAGAAGCTATACATTGTGATTTCTTCATCACAGTCCGGACATGCACATCGATGCATGCACACCCAGGGAAAGGAACCCTTAACGGAACTATTCTCCCTGGAAGATGTTTCTTACAACTTTAATGTAATATAACATAACTAGTTGGATACAACTTGTCTGTTCAAGCAACTATGACCCCTACGCCTGATCTTCACGCATACCCTGATTTATTTTGCCGCTCAGGTATTCGAAAAACACTCCGCACCTTCGGGTCGAGAGGTCGAAGCGAAAAGGTCGGCCATGACAATCATTTTACAATCCAGCTAGAAGGAAAGTACATAGTCACTTAGGACTTAAAAACTTCCTCCTCTATACCATCCAACAGGCGGTCTAACTTAAAATCCTGTTGGGAATATCTAGCAGCCACCTCTACTTGGTCATATACTAAACTAACGGGAATTTCTTCCCCATTTGACCCTAGCGGTCCGACCCGGGCCATGTGATTTGGATCCAGCTTGGTATACCGCGTTTTTACCATGGCCCAGGCCTCTCGCGCACCCTCTCGGCATGCCGATATCTTCCATAGTCGGATACGCCGCCGCGCTCCCTTGAACAGTTCTACAAGCTTCTCCATACTCCCTGGAGGAGAGGCGGATGGCCATAAGGCCTTGGCTACACTCCGCATTACTGCCGAGCTTGCTTGTGCAACTGCGACAACCCTTGCAGAAGATCACTTGATGATCCAGATACCTCCTCTTCGGGACGGCCCGTCAACATACCTGCAATCATAGCTATATCAGCTAATTTTACCTCCAAACAGTTATAAGATAAATTCGGCCACATACAGAATATGCCGCCTCGCAATTTTTTGTTCTCCTTCACGGAGTCGGCTAGCTGGGCTCGCAATCTTTCGGTTCTTCGCCCAGTTTGGTGTTTGAATCCTGGAGTTTGTTTTTCTCCTCTATGACTCGGGTTAGAACGCGCTCACCTGCGGCATGTTGTCTCTTCGCCTCTTTTTCACTCATTTGAGCGGCCTTCAGTTCCTCTTCCAGTTGGTCCGATGACCCTGTTATGAGACAAGCAACAGTTTCAACACAACTGGCGTATCATTTTTCGCTTCTCGATGGAGGAAAATATTACTAGAGGACGCCTTCTTGAACTTTTCCAGTTCGGTGGTAGCAGCAGCTAGCTGTGTCCGGCACTGCTCCAGCTCTTGGGCTAGCAGGTCGTTCTTCTCCATAAGAACCTGGTTATACAATGATCCTTAAAACATTTGTCCCAACTACTTCAAGTCTCGGGGGCTACTGGCACATGGTTATCAAATTCGGACAAGGTAAACTTACCTGCACATCTTTCAAATACTGCTTGGTGGCTCTGTTAAGCCCATCTCGAGCAGCTCACATGTATGCATCAGCCGAGCTGAAGGCACCGAACGCCTGTTTTGAGAAGCGGGGATTTCGTAAAACGGCCCTCCGGCGCCGGTGATTCATGGCGCTCTCCACTTCCGAATTGGTGACGGACATATTTTCCGAACCCTCGGCAGAAAGACAGTCCGGCGCCACTCCCATATCGGGCCCCGTCTCTTTGGCTGTAACCGATTCTTGGTTATTAGGAGTACGACTAGTCGGGTCCCCGGACACAGTCCGTCGAACCTTTTTCCTAATACAAAATGAACATATGAGTCACAGTTGGACACGACTGCTAAAAAAGAGCATAGTTGCGAACCCATACCTCTTCAAGGAAGGCCCGACCGTATCTCTCTTTGCCTTCCTCTTCGAAGGCCTGCCCGGCGCAGGAGCCACTCTCTTTGGAGATGCCCTGGGGCAGCACGACGCACCGAACGCCTCCCCTTCTGAGCACAGGATGGTGCAGTGGGTGAGGAAGAACGAGAAAAACCCTCTCGGACAAAGTGTCTCCTGATTACTTACCTGAGAAGCGGGGAGAAGACCGAGATATCGGCGATGATGGCCACCTGTGTGCCATCATAGCTCGTTTGGTAAAACATCCCATTCTCAAGTACCACAAATATATCCGGATCCTCTTCGAATCCGGGGTCAAGGTCCCGATTGTGGCCCTCAGGCTGCGGGGCGGGGCTGTGAAGCCCCTCGGAACCTTTCGCCAGTGCTGTTATAAATGGACGGGTTAATATTCATTGAACGAAACTCAGGGAGTGGAATGAGTAGAGCAGAAGAGTTGGGGGCTTACCCAGCTAGGAGGACTATACATGGAATATCCTTCTCTGTGCGTGATGTGCAGGAACTCCTCTTCCTCACCCTTGAACAGTTCGGCCAATATTTTGGCTAGGGCGGCAGGGGTGTCCGGACCTTTCCTGCCGCAGCGGGAGGCATCATCTTCCCCATTGTAGTTCCACATGGGAGGTCCTCTGTATTGGAGTGGCTGGACTCCCTGCACTATGGAGGTCGCCATCACTTCGACTATTGTATATCCGGACTGGGCAAGCGCCCTAATCTGGCTCAGGAGTTGGCGAACTTCCGCACTATCTTCCTCCTCGAGGCTCCGAGGGCGCCAACTGTGGCGTTTCTTCAAAGGAACACTTGTAAACTCGGGTAGACCCCTCCGGACTGGATCTGGAAGTACGACGTCATCAATGTAAAACCATTCGGAGGTCCACTCTTCGGAAACTTTCTTCGGTGCGCCGGATAGGTATCTGGTCTCAGCAATGCGCCATATTTCGGCCCCGCCCACTTCAAATATCTATCCCTCGTGGTTGCGCGGGACAAGACAAAACAACCTTCACCATAGATCAAAATGGGCCTCACAACCCAAGAATAGTTTGCATAAAGCAACATAACCCGCAATGTGCAGGATGGAGGCTGGGGTAAAATTGTGCAGCTGGAGGCCATAATACTCCAGAAGCCCTCGGAGGAATGGGTGAATTGGAAATCCCACGCCCCTTAGCAGATAGGGGACGAAGCACACTCGTTCCCCTGCAGATGGATTGGGGAAATCCTCCGCCTGGGTTTTGCCGTTGAAGGAAGCCAACCCTGCTCGAACAGGGACCAGATCCACGGGGGGGAGAAATCCCTCCGTTTGCAAATTCGCCAATTGACTGTGGGACAAAGAGCACCTCTCCCACTAGCCTTTCTCTGGGACGGATCAGGAGGAGGAGCTGGGAATGCTAGCCATATTGGAATGGTCTTTCCTAGCAATCCCTAAGGATTTTCTTCACGTGGTGCCGAATGGATCTGAGACCCAATCTCTTTAAATAAACGCTCTTTCTTGCATGGCCAGGGTGTTATTTGCAAAAAATACCCTGACCGTCTGAATTCTCCTGACACGTGGAAGCTGAAGTCGTCGATGCACAGAAACCGAGGGGTGCGGCATTGAATTAAAAGCCGAATACATTACTTGGAAGCTGTCGGAGGAGGAACCCACCTTGCAATGCCGAAGACAATCTACGCACCGAACACCTCGTCATTGAAACCTGGTTCGGGGCTATTGAGGGAGTCCTGGACTAAGGGGTCCTCGGGCGTCCGGCCTGTTAGCCATGGGCCGGACTGATGGGCTGTGAAGATACGAAGACCGAAGACTGCACCCGTGTCCGGATGGGACTCTCCTTGGCGTGGAAGGCAAGTTTGGCGACCGAATATGTAGATTCCTTTCTTTGTAACCGACCTTGTGTAACCCTAGATCCTCCCGGTGTCTATATAAACCGGAGGACTTAGTCCAGAAGGATATACTCATTACCATAGTCATACAGGCTAGGCTTTTAGGGTTTAGCCATCTCGATCTCGTGGTAGATCAACTCTTGTAATACTCATATTCATCAAGATCAATCAAGCAGGAAGTAGGGTATTACCTCCATAGAGAGGGCCCAAACCTGGGGAAACATCGTGTCCCCTGTCTCCTGTTACCATCGACCTTAGACGCACAGTTCGGGACCCCCTACCCGAGATCCGCCGATTTTGACACCGGCACCTGTATTTACAAGAAAGTGAGTGGAAGCTCTGTAGCATTTCTAATATTATATGTGGATGACATATTGTTGATTGGAAATAATACAGAATTTCTGGATAGCATAAAAGGATACTTGAATAAGAATTTTTCAATGAAGGACCTCGGTGAAGCTGCTTATATATTGGGCATCAAGATCTATAAAGATAGATCAAGACGGCTTAATTGGACTTTCACAAAGCACATACCTTGATAAAGTTTTGAAGAAGTTCAAAATGGATCGATCAAAGAAAGGGTTCTTGCCTATGTTACAAGGTGTGAAGTTGAGTCAGACTCAATGCCCGACCACTGCAGAAGATAGAGAGAAAATGAAAGTCATTCCCTATGCCTCAGTCATAGGTTCTATCATGTATGCAATGCTCTATACCAGACCTCATGTGTGCCTTGCTATTAGTTTAGCAGGGAGGTACCAAAGTAATCCAGGAGTGGATCACTAGACAACGGTCAAGAACATCCTGAAATACCTGAAAAGGACTAAGGATATGTTTCTCGTTTATGGAGGTGACAAAGAGCTTGTCGTAAATGTGTTACGTCGATGCAAGTTTTGACACTGATCCGGATGACTCTAAGTCACAAACCAGATACGTATTTATATTGAATGGTGGTGCTGACAGTTGGTGCAGTTCAAAGCAGAGCATCGTGGCGGGATCTACGAGTGAAGCGGAGTACATAGCTGCTTCGGAAGCAGCAAATGAAGGAGTTCATATCCGATCTAGGTGTAATACCTAGTGCATTGGGTCCAATGAAAATCTTTTGTGAAAATACTGGTGCAATTGCCTTGGCAAAGGAATCCAGATTTCACAAGAGAACCAAGCACATCAAGAGACGCTTCAATTCCATCCGCGATCAAGTCAAGGAGGGAGACATAGAGATTTACAAGATACATACAGATCTGAATGTTGCAGACCCGTTGACTAAGCCTCTCTCACGAGCAAAACATGATCAACACCAAGACTCCATGGGTGTTAGAATCATTACTAAGTAATCTAGATTATTGACTCTAGTGCAAGTGAGAGAATGAAGGAAATATGCCCTAGAGGCAATAATAAAGTTGTTATTTATATTTCCTTATATCATGGTAAATGTTTATTATTCATGCTAGAATTTTATTAACCGGAAATTTAGTACATGTGTGGATACATAGACAAACAGAGTGTCCCTAGTATGCCTCTACTTGACTAGCTCGTTAATCAAAGATGGTTAAGTTTCCTAGCCATAGACATGTGTTGTCATTTGATGAACGGGATCACATCATTAGAGAATGATGTGATGGACAGGACCCATCTGTTAGCTTAGCATAATGATCGTTTAGTTTTTCTGCTATTGTTTTCTTCATGACTTATACATGTTCCTCAGACTATGAGATTGTGCAACTCCCGAATACCGGAGGAACACCTTGTGTGCTATCAAACGTCACAACGTAACTGGGTGACTATAAAGATCCTATACAGGTGTCTCCGATGGTGTTTGTTGAGTTGGCATAGATCGAGATTAGGATTTGTCACTTTGTGTATCGGAGAGGTATCTCTGGGCCCTCTCGGTAATGCACATCACAATGAGCCTTGCAAGCAATGTGACTAATGAGTTAGTCACGGGATGATGCATTACGGAACAAGTAAAGAGACTTGCTGGTGACGAGATTGAACTAGGTATGATGATACCGACTATCGAATCTCGGGCAAGTAACATACCGGTGACAAAGGGAACAACATATGATTGTTGTGCGGTTTGACCGATAAAGATCTGCATAGAATATGTAGGAACCAATATGAGCATCCAGTTTCCGCTATTGGTTTTTGATCAGAGATGTGTCTCGGTCATGTCTACATAGTTCTCGAACCCGTAGGGTCCGCATGCTTAACGTTCGATGACGATTTGTATTATGAGTTATGTGATTTGATGAACCGAAGTTTGTTCGGAGTCCTGGATGAGATCATGGACATGACGAGGAGTCTCGATATTGTCGAGACATAAAGATTGATATATTGGAAGGTTATGTTTGGACACCAGAATGTATTCGGATAGGTTCGGACATTTTCTCGAGTACTAGGGTTATCGGAACCCCCCCGGGAGTTAATGGGCCTTCATGGGCCCTAGTGGAGAGAGGAGGCGGCGGCTAAGTGGTGGGGCGCGCCTCCCCGAGCCCAAACCAAATTGGACAGGGGTTGGGGGGCGCCCCCCCCCCCTTTCCTTCTCTTCTCCTCCTCCTTCCCTCCTTCTCCTAGTGGTAATAGGAACCGGGGGGGTGAAACCTACTTGGACCGGGAGTCCAAGTAAGACTCCCCCCATGGCACACCCCCCCTTGGGCCGGCCAACTCTCCTCCCCCTTTATATACGTGGGAGGGGGCACCCCAAAGGCACACCAAGTCTTCTCTTAGCCGTGTGCGGTGCCCCCCTCCATAGTTACACACCTCGGTCATATCGTCGTAGTGCTTAGGCGAAGCCCTGCGCCGGTAACTTCATCATTATCGTCACCACGCCATCGTGCTGACAGAACTCTCCCTCGGCCTCAACTGGATCAAGAGTTCGAGGGACGTCATCGAGCTGAATGTGTGCTGAATGCGGAGGTGCCGTACGTTCGGTGCTTAGATCGGTTGGATCGCGAAGACGTTCGACTACATCAACCGCGTTACTAAACGCTTCCGCTTTCGGTCTACAAGGGTACATGGGCACACTCTCCCCGCTCGTTGCTATGCATCTCCTAGATAGATCTTGCGTGATCGTAGGTAAAAAATTAAATACTGCGTTCCCCAACATTTATATCCTTTTTTGGGACTAACCTATTGGCATAGTGCTCAGTGCAAATTGCTGGTTTTTGCTTGCTTTTTACTTCGCACAATATCCATATCAAACAGAGTCCAAATGCAAAAAAAAAAATCTGCCCAGAAGACAACTTGGGAGCCAAGGAAATGCAGGAGGGAAGGCCCGTGGGGCCCACAAGGCACCATGACGAGTCAGAGGCCCCTTGCGTGCCCAGGTGGGTAGTGGGGCCCGCGGGAGTCCTTTCTGCGTGAACGGAGATTCTCCTCATAGCTGGTGTCTAGATCTAGTCCATTCAGCCATGCCGAGCTTCTCGGCCATTCCTCGTGACAGATGCGAGGACGAGCGACCCCGACCCTCGACAGTGATGTGTGTCTACACCGTGGCGGCTCGAGGACCGGGAGGGAAGGAGGAGGTGATGATTTAAAGTCGTCTGACCTGCAGCACCTGCTCGATTCGGCTCCTCCACACTGAGTCCTTCTGTTGTTGATGTGTCGCAGGAGCTTCCACGAAGACGGTGGCCGATGAATGTGAAAGTTGATGTATGGCGGTAATAGAATTGTTTTCGATTAGACTAGTTGGTGTTTCTTGAAATTAAATGATTTCCCATAGAATATGAAATTTGAGTACGACGTTGTTGAATTGAAGATAATTTGGCAAACAATAATAAAATGAAGAATAACTTAACGGACATTCGTCGCGGTGGTGGCGGCCATAGCGGCATCGCGAAGCAGCGGGCAGTGATGGCGGCGATCGTAACACCTCATAGCAGTAGGTGATGGCGGTGGCCCTGGGTCAGCACGTGGGCGGAGATGCTCCTCACATCTAGCATCTGGATCCACTCCATCCAGCCGTGCCCGAGCTTCTCGGTCGTTCCTCGTGATTGAGATGGCAACCGCGGCGTTGCGGTGCGACAGGTGGTGGCGTCCGAGGTCCTATGCACGGTCGGACATGCTATTTAAGAGTGTTTTTTGTGGGATGTTATTTAAGAGGGTCTGTTTTTCTGAAAATAATAATTTATTTTTTTATTTCTATATAAGATTTTGCACCTTCATAGAGCTTATGTTTCATTTTAGCCACTCGCGAAATGTTATTTAAGATATTTCTTAAGCTTTCTTTCAACTAATTGACTACCATTGAAGAAAAGCCATCATGGCCCTCTTGCATTATTTACGAATTTACATCAAAGAAAGGGATTCATCGACTCAATACAATGTTTCTTATAATTAAAACAAAATACATCTGACTCTTGCATCATATGATTTCGTTCGCTTTTAAAGTGCTTTAATTTGGCTTTCCCATTTAATTCTCAAAACTTAAGCATGCAAGCGAATCACAGTGGTTAATGGAAAGGTCGAATATGGAAGAGAAACTTTAGCGCTTATTGTAACATGCTCGTGGCATTTCTTGCTTTGTCTGTAGTATTTCTTTGCCACTGTAAACCCATGGTGAAGGTGAGGTGGGAGTCATCCGGTTTTAAAGAAGAAGACTCCAACGAGAAATGTATTGCTACGACGGAAAACTAAGTGAGAAGGAAGAGTCCAGCAAGGAAAGAAAAGAGTGCGTCGTGAGGTGAGTTGTTGCGTATGGCCCAAATTGAGAAACAGTAAAACTGAGCCACCTACGATGCCTCACAGCGATTTGGGGCTCTTTACCGTTCGATCACGCTGTTGAATGTCTCAGATCTCCCACTGTCGTCCCACGAACCCTGCTCGGGCCGCTGCTCCGGAAACCGGCCTTGGTGGCCTGTGGTTGAGCGGGCCTTTTCCAGTGGGAGTACGGTTTGGACGGCCCATTATCACTTCTTTGCTTAGCGGCCCGCCCAGGCTTCGCTTCTCTGGTGCAGACGGTTCAGGATTTACACGAGAAGGAGGGGCACCCCTTGTCGGTGTCAAAACCGACGGATCTCGGGTAGGGGGTCCCGAACTGTGCGTCTAAGGCGGATGGTAACAGGAGGCGGGGGACACAATGTTTACCTAGGTTCGGGCCCTCTTGATGGAGGTAATACCCTACTTCCTGCTTGATTGATCTTGATGATATGAGTATTACAAGAGTTGATCTACCACGAGATCATAGAGGCTAAACCCTAGAAGCTAGCCTATGGTATGATTGTTGTGGTCCTACGGACTAAACCCTCTGGTTTATATAAACACCGGAGGGGGCTAGGGTTACACAGAGTCGGTTACAAGGGAGGAGATCCACATATCCGTATTGCCAAGCTTGCCTTCCACGCCAAGGAGAGTCCCATCCGAACACGGGACGAAGTCTTCAATCTTGTATCTTCATAGTCCAACAGTCCGGCCAAAGGATATAGTCCGGCTGTCCGAGGACCGCCTAATCCAGGACTCCCTCAGTAGCCCCTGAACCAGGCTTCAATGACGATGAGTCCGGCGCGCAGATTTGTCTTCGGCATTGCAAGGAGGGTTCTTCCTCCGAATACTTCATAGAACATCTTGAACACAAGGATAGCGTCCGGCTCTGCAAAACAAGTTCCACATACCACCTTAGAGAGAATAATATTTCCACAAATCTAATCTGCTGATGACTTTTCATAACATGACATCACACCATGGCCTGATCATTATTCGAACCGTTTTTCTCAATTAGCCTGCCACTGCATGCTTTGCGAGGCGATTTTATTGGCACATCTTGTCGAAGCAGAGATCGTGTCCCCCTTATTACGGGATTCTCATCAATACGGATGTGGGTAACCCAATCGTGCCCGTTGGTATGACTCCTCGATTTTAGGCAAGTCCCAAACGGCCACGAGGAGGACGCTTGATATTCACCCTCTTTATAAAGAGGCCAAGGCTTGTCCTTCTTCTTCTCGTACTCGATTGAATCCTTCCCCCGCCTCGAGTTTCAACACCCAAGGCTCAGGTCAGGCGCTTCGGACCTTCAACCATGTCCGGATCCAACCTTCAAGGTCGATGGATGCCCTCCTCTGTCACAGAGGAAGACATCAAGAAGCTAAGAGAGGCTAGGTATTTGACAGATGAAATCTCGCATAGGCTACCTGCTCGAGGGCAGGTCATTCCCACTCCCGAACCCGGTGAGAGCGTCGTATTCATCTCTCACTTTCTCCGAGGGCTAGGCCTTGTTCTAGATCCCTTTGTTAGGGGGCTCATGTTCTATTACGGGCTGGATTTCCATGACCTGGCCCCGGATTCCATCCTTCACATCTCGTCGTTCATCGTCGTGTGTGAAGCCTTCCTCCGCATTACCCCACACTTCGGCTTATGGCTCAAGACCTTCAATGTGAAGACGAAGATGATTGAGGGGCGACACGCAGAGTGCGGAGGTGCCGAAATAAGCAAAGGCACCAATGTTCCATGGCCAAAGGGTTCCTTCCCGGAGGTGTCCAGTTTATGGCAACGGGAGTGGTTTTACATCACAGCCCCCCGCGGTACTAAGTGGTTGGCCGCCCTGCCTTTCGCTCCCCCCCCCCCCGCCACAACTGACGTCATGGATCAACAAGGGGCTGGACTGGGGGCCAGTAAATGATGTGTCGATATTGCAGAGTCGCATCCAAGATCTCCTCGAGAGAGATATCAGCCTGGTCATGGTAATGCAAGTCATGCTAGTTCGCCGAGTCCCGCCTTGCAAACGTTGAACCCTCCATATGTGGGAGTTCAACCCGGAAGGACCGCGAGCTATTCAGCACTTCCTCGGCATGACGCTCGAAGAGATGTACAAATTGTTCTTTGGACCACAAATAACGTGTCCGGATACCATCGAGGATGCGGGTCTGAGCTGCAATCGTCCAGATACCCAAGTAAGTAGTTCTTCGGCCTAACACGTTGTCTCTTTATTTATGACAACATCATTTTTAAAAGTCTCTCTTTGACCAGGACTGGGTAAAAAAGGCGAAGATGATCAGGTGTTCGGCCCCCCTTCCCGAAGGCTCAGCAGACCAGATCTTGGCAGTAATGCTTGAGTGGCGCCTTATCGACGCCTGTGGGAAGATAAAGGGGGGAATAAACAGGCTGAAAGCAGGCCTCGCTCATTATTCATCCAAACCGGGGGAATTAGCGCCTCCCTAAAGGAGGATGACCGGGGAGAAGAATCTGAAATTCCCCCTACCCTAGGAAGGAAGAGGACCACCTTTGAAGACTTGGAAACAATGGTTTCCAAACGAGGGAAGAAATCTTCGCCAGAGGGTCCTGCCCTAGAGGGTACCCCTGCCGCACAGTGCCCGCAAGGGGATCAGCCCTCCACCGAGATGTAAGTAAACCAAAAGTACTTAATAGTAAAAATATCCTGCTTTACTTCCGAGGACAATAACCGAAGCATATATCTTGTAGTTCGGATCGTAGCCCTTCTCGACAGAGTTCCTCTTCGGGGGATCTTCTTCCGGAGATGATGGAGAGCGAAACACCTCCCCATGCCTCCCCATCTCATGAGGCGGGCGGCCCTGAGGTGTCGTCACGGAGGATTTCTCCTGATCCGCCAAGGCCAGAGGGTAACCCTTCGGCCCCCCAAAGTCCGGAGTATTCGGCTCCTAAGGAGAGCCACAGAAAGGGTCCGGAACCGTCCGGTGTGTGATCGGACGCACTGATGAATCTTCTGGAGGAAGCGGTTGTCTCGGAAACGCATCATGCTCTAATGGGCACGGTGGTTGAGAGGATTTCATCCGCCGAAAGTGGGTTGCATGAAGCTTTTATGAGTCTGCTGAAAGGCTTTGAGGTACGTGAATTAGTGTATGTTTTTACGGTACCGCACACGTTAGGTGTTCCCTATGCATATAGTAGCCCCTGAGGCTCTGGTTGCTGTTGAGAACGGCAGCGAACAGAGGATCATAGTCCCAGGTAATAATCAGGCTGCCTTCCTGTGCAGGTGGCTGGAGGTCCGGTGGCTAGCCGGACTGGTGAGTTTGCCGAGCTGAAGCGGCAATTTCATGTGGCAAATGCCGACATCGTGCTTGTAAACAAGCGGCTTGACGAGTCACAGGGTATGTGTTTTCTCTAGTGATCAACACATATTAAGAGGAGCATGATGCTAGTATCTTTAATATGCTGTGATTGCAGATGGGGCTACCGCCGTGGAGACCCTTCGGGCGGAACTTGCCCGAGCCAAGGAACAAGCCAGGAAGAGTGATGCGGCCGCTCTAAAGGCGGTCGAAGAGCTAAGAGCCGAACATGTTGTGCATTGCCAAAGCAAGAATAAAATAGCCAAGATGGCTGTTGAGTTGAAGGATGCTGCCGACCGTTATGAGCTTCTTGAAAAGGAAAATCAAACGAAGATGACGGACCTGGAGAAGGCCATGGTAGTGGCCAAGGACGCCCGCTCTAAAATCAGAGCGGCGAAGGAGGAGTTGAGTCAAGCCAGGGATATCGCGACTGGGAAGCCGTTTTTGCTGCGGACGAAGTTCGGAGATCCTAAGTATGCCCCTCTTGATCAACTGTGGAGTTCTGCAGACGCATACGTGGATTTGGCAGCAAGTGCTGCTGATGCGGCCGAGTTTTTCAAAGATCAAAAAGATTGTGAAGTAGAAAAGCTATTCTGGTCGCAGTTCAATGTTCCAGTGCGTCCGCTGCTTTTGAATGAGCGAATGATTGAGTGGGTCGAGCTCCATAGGTTGTCCGGGCTTGCCATGAGGTCTGTTGTGGATCATCCGTGGCCGGAAGGGCCAAGGCCGAGTAGTTATTTTAGTTTAGTGCAACAGTTCCTTGGTTCTGTGCCGCGCATCGATGCTATGAAGAGGTCGGCGTGCATAGAGGGTGCGCGGATGGCTCTTGCCCGTGTCAAGACATACTGGGCAGAGATGGAGGCCACCACTATTGCAACCCACAGTTCGGTTGTGGGTCGAGTATCGGTCGAGCACTACTTTGAAGAAGTCCTTGAAGGCGCTCATTTAATATAGGCTCAGTGCTCGAAGAATATCATGTTCTAGTGACATGTATTCCCATTATAAGAGCAATATTTATTAAATTATAAAGGCTGCGTTTATACTTTTGCCTGAAAGTATTATTATGCCTCCTGTGCGGACGTTTATGTATATATGTATATAACCTGAAAATTTGCAGTCGTCGGCTTCAGCCCCCACGCATATAATGTAGTGGTGTTCGCAAAAAACGCATATTCACACTTGATCCAACGTCTTGGTCCATTAAGGAGGTGATAGCGCAGCGAACGAGGCAATTGGACTATATTGCTTTAACACTTTCACTTAGCCATAGGAGTTTGACGGTGGGACTACTATATAGCCCCTGGTACCTCCGCGCTCGTCCGAATACGGGGCGCGTACATACATGACCGGGAAACGGCCCTTCGTTAATGCGGAGGAATCCCGAAGATTCCGCTAAGTCATTGAGTGGTTGACCAGTCTCGCGCTTTATCATGACAGTCAGTTTTCGGCTTTCTCTACTAAGGTGCTCATCCGGATGAACCAGGGCACAATCACAATAGTTCTCCCGGTGCCACCTTAGCCGATAGAGCGGAACGTAAGGTAGCAAAACACGGGAGCCGGACAAACCCAACATTTGACCAAAGACATTATTCGAAGCTGATGCATATAAGGCCAAACTCGCGACGCCGAACACTCCCTAAGGTATTCGGTCTTTATAACGTATGCCGGGCTGAGCAATGCCCTTGATAATGAACCCCGAGTGTCCCGGTACGTGCAATGTTCTGACGTGGTGAAATGCCAATAACGTCAGCATCCTTCTCAGTTGTACTGAGTATCCGGAGGATGTGAACAACAAGAGACAGTAAAAAAAGGTTTACACAGGGTCTTAATCTAAAAAGAAACCTTTGAGCGGGTCCCTGCTGCACGTCTGCGCCTGTGTCTTCGTTGTTTCGTATCCTGGAAGGGTGTAGCACGATTATCATTTGTAAAAGAGAAGAACTTAGGTGAAAGTTGTCATGCGAAAAATTGGTTATTCTCAATAAACAATTAAAATTCAAGATAAGTAAAGTTGAGTCGAACTAGCCCTGTTTTACACGCGGGAAGCCCCTGGTACCATCTATGGGGGTATAGCCATCAAACCAATCTCGGGTTTATCTAAGCTGTTATAGCTAGTAATGCGCCGGACTCGTCTAGCCATGTCCGCGATCTTGACGACCGATCATTTATTCTAGTTGGAGGGGCCGTTTAGTGTTCGGCTGTTAAAGCCGTCGCACCTTCTTCCGCGCGTAAGGAACGTTCAATGTTTCCGCTAATTGTGATGATGCCACGTGGACCGGGCATCTTAAGCTTGAGAGAAGCGTAATGCGGTACTGCATTAAAACGAGCAAAAGTTGTTCTTCCGAGTAGTGCTTGATAGCCACTTCAGAATGGAGCGATGTCGAAGGTTAACTTTTCGCTTCGGAAGTTGTCGGGAGAACCGAATACAACCTCTAGTATTAGAGAGCCCGTGCAGTGGGCCTCTAGGCCTGGTATTATTCCCTTGAAGGTAGTATTACGGTGGCTGATTTTTGTTGGGTCTATCCCCATTTTGTGGGTTGTGTCCTGATATATCAGATTAAGACTACTGCCGCCATCCATAAGGACTCGTGTGAGATGGTATCCGTTTATTATTGGGTCTAACATCAAGGCAGCCAATCCTTCGTGACGGATGCTTGTCAGGTGATCCCTGCGATCAAAAGTGATCGGGCAAGCCAGCCAGGGGTTGAACTTAGGGGTGACGGGCTCTACGGCGCGTGTGTCTCGGAGTGCATGTTTGCTTCTCCTCTTCGTCACGTGGATCATGTTCACTGTTTTGACCTCTGGTGGGAATTTTTTCTGTCCCCCAGTGCTTTGCTGGCGAGGCTCGTCCTCGTCTTCACTTGGTGTCTCCCTCCCCTTGTGTTCGGCGTTTAGCTTACCGGCCTGCTTGAAGACCCAACATTCTCTGTGGGTGTGATTTGCAGGTTTTGCTCGAAGTGCCATGAATCTGACATAGTTTGTCTAGAATCTTGTTTAGGCTAGACGGTCCATCTCTGCTGCCTTTGAAAGGCTTTTTCCACTGACCCGGTCGAGAGTCCCTGAATCCGGCGTTTGCCGCCGTGCTATCTGGGATGTCTTCTTTATTTCGACGCTTGCTTTTACTGCGTCGTGGTTTTCCATTGCCATCCCTGACTTCGGATGTGCCTGGGTCGCTGGTGCTACTATGGGCTAGCCAGCTATCTTCGCCCGCACAAAAGCGGGTCATGAGGCTTGTCAGGGCTGCCATTGTTCTCGGTTTTTCTTGGCCGAGCTGTCTGGCGAGCCATTCATCTCGGACGCTGTGTTTGAAAGCTGCTAAGGCTTGGCGTGCAGGCGATCGACGATTTGGTTCTTCTTAGTGAGAAATCTGTTCCAAAGCTTTGGCTGACTCTCCGGCTGTTGAATTATATGACTTAAATCGTCAGCATCCGGAGGTCGGACATAGGTCCCTTGAAAATTAGCTCCAAAAGCATCCTCAAGCTCCTCCCAACTTCCAATTGAGTTTTCGGGAGGCTTTTCAGCCAAAGGTTTAGCTGGCCCTTTCAGCTTGAGGGGCAAGTACTTGATGGTGTGGAGATCGTCTCCGCGATCCATATGGATATGGAGGATAAAGTCCTCAATCCAGACCCCAGGGTCTGTGATTCTGTCGTACGCCTCTATGTTCACTGGTTTGAATCCTTCTGGAAATTCGTGGTCCAGCACCTCGTTGGTGAAACATAGGGGGTGTGCGGCACCCCTGTATTTGGATGTGTCATGGTGTTCTGATGGTAGTAGTGTTCGGTTTTGGTTGTGCGCTGGAGCGCGTTTCCTTGATCCGTAGATGGATCTGGTCGCGCCGGTCTTCTGATGCAAGTCCTCACGTGAATCGTGTGCTGACCTATATGCGGCCTTGTTAGCCGCTCTATCGCGGTCACAAGGTGGTTGATCCGACCGGTCGGTCATCTTATTTTTTGGCTGTGTGGGCTCTAAGGCCTCATCATCAAATTCGGGCAATAGCTTGCGCTTTGGATAGCTCTTTGTGTGGTAACTACCACCATACTTTTCTTCATTGTCGAGCACTTTGTTCCATCTACTGTTGAGCGTCTGCGCGGCCTTAAGCCTTTATTCGCTTCTTCGCATCGCTCACGGTGGCAATAAGCCTTCTGCGGAGGTTCTCTTGTTCCAAGTGTCTTTCCGGGATGATGTGTGCATCTTCGTCCGGACTGTTTTCCTCTCCGGAGGGAGGTTGATGAGCTTTATCCTCGGCGTCGCCGTGTTCGGACAACGGTTCCGTACTATGTTCGCCATTTGCTGGTTCATCCTGCTCTGCCGCTGGGTCAATGTGGTCGCTGCTTCCTCCGAGTCGACTGGGGTGTTATTTTCTCTTGCGCTGGTATCGCTGTTTTTGCCGAGGCGGGATTTGGAGCGGCGCCTACGCCGACGCTTTGTTTGCTTCTTGAGGGAGCTATCCTTCGCTGCATCATTCCATTCCACGTCATTGTTTTCTTTGGGTGTATCCACCATGTATATGTCATGTGATGAAGTGGTTGTCCAGCGCCCTGTGGGCGATGGTTCCTGTTCCTCTCCTGCATTGTCGTCCATGTTGTCGATGTCTTCGGAGTCGAAATCGAGCATGTCGGTTAAATCGTCGATAGTGGCTACTAAGTGGGTGGTGGGTGGGGAGCGAATTTCTTTGTCGTCCGCATCCCATTCTTGCCGAACACAGTTCGGCCAGGGTTCTCTTGACAAGGAGAGGGACCTTAATTAATTTAGCACATCGCTGAAAGGCGAGTGCTAAAAGATATCCACGGAGGTAAACTCCGTGATCGGCGCCCAATCAGATTCGATGGGAACGGACACAAGCGGCTTGGAGTCCGTGGCCGGGGACGAATCCAATGATTCGGCAACACGAGTCTCGTGGGAGGTGAAGTCAGTATTCGGCTCTATCGCCGCTGAGAGTGTGGCTTGTTGGGGAACGTAGCAGAAATTCAAAATTTTCCTACGTGTCACCAAGATCTATCTATGGACAAACCAGCAACGATGGGAAGGAGAGTGCATCTACATACCCTTGTAGATCGCTAAGCGGAAGCATTCAAGAGAACGGGGTTGAAGGAGTCGTACTCGTCGTGATCCAAATCACCGGAGATCCTAGTGCCGAACGGACGGCACCTCCGCGTTCAACACACGTATAGCCCGGTGACGTCTCCCATGCCTTGATCCAGCAAGGAGAGAGGGAGAGGTTGAGGAAGACTCCATCCAGCAGCAGCACAACGGCATGGTGGTGGTGGAGGAGCGTGGCAATCCTGCAGGGCTTCGCCAAGCACCGCGAGATATGAGGAGAAAGAGAGGTAGGGCTGCGCCAACATGAGAAGAACTTCGTGTGTTGGGCTGCCCCTTTGCCTCCACTATATATAGGGGAAGAGGGGGCTGCGCCCCCACCTAGATTTCCACCCCTAGGGCGGCGGCCAACCCTAGATCCCATCTAGGGGCGGCCAAGGGGAGGAGTGCCTCCCAAGTCAAGTGGAGGCCTCCCCTTAGGGTTTCCCTCTCCCATGCGCATGGGCCTTGGGGGCTGGTGCCCCTGGCCCATTAAGGCTAGGGCGCCCCTTACAGCCCATGCTGCTGTATTGGATGTGGTGGAACAATTTCCGGACCTCTGGACCCCTCCGAATCCTCCTAACCTTCCGAAGCTTCCCGGGACAATACCGGAAAAACCCGAACTTTTCCCGGAACCCGAACAACAACTTTCCATATATAAATATTTACCTCCTGACCATTCCGGAACTCCTCGTGATGTCCGGGATCTCATCCGGGACTCCGAACAACATTTGGTAACCACGTAAATCTATTCCTTATAACCCTAGCGTCATCGAACCTTAAGTGTGTAGACCCTACGGGTTCGGGAACCATGCAGACATGACCGAGATGTTCTCCGGTCAATAACCAACAATGAGGATCTGGATACCCATGTTGGCTCCCACATGTTCCACGATGATCTCATCGGATGAACCATGATGTCAAGGACTCAATCGATCCCGTACACAATTCCCTTTGTCTAGCGGTATTGTACTTGCCCGAGATTCGATCGTCGGTATGCCGATACCTTGTTCAATCTCGTTACCGGCAAGTCTCTTTACTCGTTCCGTAACACATCATCCTGTGATCAACCCCTTGGTCACATTGTGCACATTATGATGATATCCTACCGAGTGGGCCCAGAGATACCTCTCCGTCACACGGAGTGACAAACCCCAGTCTCGATTCGTACAACCCAACAAACACTTTGGGAGATACCTGTAGTGCACCTTTATAGCCACCCAGTTACGTTGTGACGTTTGGTACACCCAAAGCATTCCTACGATATCCGGGAGTTGCAAAATCTCATGGTCTAAGGAAAAGATACTTGACGTTAGAAAAGCTTTAGCATACGAACTACGATCTTTGTGCTAGGCTTAGGATTGGGTCTTGTCCATCACATCATTCTCCAAATGATGTGATCCCGTTATCAATGACATCCAATGTCCATGGTCGTGAAACCGTAACCATCTGTTGATCAACGAGCTAGTCAACTAGAGGCTTACTAGGGACATGGTGTTGTTTATGTACCCACACATGTATCTGAGTTTCCTATCAATACAATTATAGCATGGGTAATAAACAATTATCATGAACAAGGAAATATAATAATAACTAATTTATTATTGCCTCTAGGGCATATTTCCAACAGTCTCCCACTTGCACTAGAGTCAATAATCTAGTTCACATCGCCATGTGATTAATACTGATAGGTCACATCGCCATGTGACCAACATCCAAAGAGTTTACTAGTGTCACTAAACTAGTTCACATCACCATGTGATTAAGACTCAATGAGTTCTGGGGTTTGATCATGTTTATGCATATGAGAGAGGTTGTAGTCAACGGGTCTGCAATATTCAGATCCCTATGTATTTCGCAAAACTTTATGTCATATCGTAGATGCTGCTACCATGTTCCACTTGGAGCTATTCCAAATTTTTGCTCCATTATACGTGTCCGTATCTCTACTCGGGGCTATCCGGATAGGTGTTAAGCTTGCATCGGCGCAACTCTTTACGTCGAACTCTTTATCACCTCCATAACCGAGAAACATATCCTTATTCCTCTAAGGATAATTTTGACCGCTATCTGGTGATCCACTCCTTGATCACCTTCGTACCCTCTTGCCAGATATGTAGCAAGGCACACATCAGGTGCGGTACACAGCATAGCATCTTTGTAGAGCCTACGTCTAAGGCATAGGGGCGACCTTCGCCCTTTCTCTCTTTTACGCCGTGGTCGAGCTTTAACTCTTAACTTCATACCTTACAACTCAGGCAAGAACTCCCTTTTTGACTGATCCATCTTGAACACCTTCAAGATTATGTAAAGGTATGTGCTCATTTGAAAGTATTATTAAACATTTTGATCTATCTTATAGATCTTGATGCTTATTCTTCAAGTAGCCTAATCCAGGTTTTCCATTGAAAAACACTTTTCAAACAACCCTATATGCTTTCCAGAAATTCTACATCATTTCGATCAACAATATGTCAACAACATATACTCATCGAAATTCTATAGTGCTCCCACTCACTTCCTTGGAAATACAAGTTTCTCATAAACTTTGTATAGACCCAAAATCTTTGATCATCTCATCAAAGCGTACATTCCAACTCCGAGATGCTTACTCCAGTCCTTAGAAGGATTGCTGGAGCTTTGCATACTTGTTAGCGTCTTTCAGGATTGTCAAAAAAACTTCTGGTTGTATCACATACAACCTTTCCTCAAGAAAACTGTCAAAGAAACAATGTTTTGACATCCTATATGCAAGATTTCACAAATAATGCAGTAACTGCTAATCCAATTCCAACAGACTCTTAGCATCGCTACGAGTGAGAAAGCCTCACCGTAGTCAACTCCTTGAGCTTGTCGGAAAACATCTTTAACGACAAGTCGAGCTTTCTTAATGGTGATACTTACCATCATTGTCTGTCTTCCTTTTAAAATCCATCTTTACCCAACGTCCTTACGACCATCAAGTATTTCTTCCAAAGTCATGGTTCCTCTCCGGATGTTATGGCCTCGAGCCATTCGTCGGAATCCGGGCCCACCATCGCTTCTCCATAGCTCGTAGGTTCATTGTTGTCTAGCAACATGACCTCTAAGATAGGATTGCGTACCACTCTGATGTAGTACGTGTCCTTGTCGACCTACGAGGTCCGGTAGTGACTTGATCCGAAGCATCATGATCACTATCATCAGCTTCCACTTCAATTGGTGTAGGTGCCACATGAACAACTTCCTGTGCCCTGCTACACACTGGTTGAAGTGATGGTTCAATAACCTCATTAAGTCTCCACCATCCTCCCACTCAATTCTTTCGAGAGAAACTTTTCCTCGAGAAAGGACCCGTTTCTAGAAACAATTACTTTTGCTTCCGGATCTGAGATAGGAGGTATACCCAACTGTTTTAGGTGTCCTATGAAGATGTATTTATCCGTTTTGGGTTCGAGCTTATCACGATGAAACTTTTTCACATAAGCGTCGCAGCCCCAAACTTTTAAGAAACGACAACTTAGGTTTCTCCAAACCATAGTTCAAACGGTGTCGTCTCAACGGAATTACGTGGTGCCCTATTAAAGTGAGTTTGGTTGTCTCTAATGCCTAACCCATGAACGATAGTGGTAATTTGATAAGAGACATCATGGTACGCACCATATCTAATAGGGTGCAACTATGATGTTCGGACACACCATCACACTATGGTGTTCCAGGCGGTATTAACAATTTCCACAATGTCTTAATAGCGTGCCAAAGCTCGTAACTCAGACACTCATCTCTATGATCATATCATAGACATTTTATCCTCTTGTCACGATGATCTTTAACTTCACTCTGAAATTACTTGAACCATTCAATAATTCAGACTTGTGTTTCATCAAGTAAATATACTCAACATCTACTCGAATCATCTGTGAAGTAAGAACATAACGAAATTCATCAGACATGCGTAAAGATCGATTGGACTGCACACATCACAATGTGTTACTTCCAACAAGTTGCTATCTTGTTCCATCTTACTGAAACCGAGGCTTTTCAGTCATCTTGCCCATGTGGTATGATTTGCATATCTCAAGTGAGTCCAAACGATCCATCTGCATGGATTTTCTTCATGCGTATACACCAATAGACATGGTTCGCATGTCTCAAACTTTTCAAAAACGAGTGAGTCCAAAGATCCATCAACATGGAGCTTCTTCATGCGTTTTACACCAATATGACTTACATGGCAGTGCCACAAGTAAGTGGTACTATTATTACTATCTTATATCTTTTGGCCTGAACATGTGTATCACTACGATCGAGATTCAATAAACCATTCCTTTTAGGTGCAATACCATTGAAGGTATTATTCAAATAAACAGAGTAACCATTATTCTCCTTAAATGAATAACCGTATTGCGATAGACATAATCCAATCATGTCTATGCTCAACGCAAACACCAAATAACAATTATTATAACACCAATCTCGATGGTAGAGGGAGCGTGCGATGCTTGATCACATCAACCTTGGAAACACTTCCAACACATATCGTCAGCTCACCTTTAGCTACTCTCCGTTTATTCCGTAGCTTTTATTTCGAGTTACTAACACTTAGCAACCGAACCGTATCTAATACCCTGGTGCTACTAGGAGTACTAGTAAAGTACACATTAACATAATGTATATCCAATATACTTCTATCAACCTTGCCAGCCTTCTTATCTACCAAGTATCTAGGGTAATCCTGCTCCAGTGGTTGTTCCCCTTATTACAGAAGCACTTAGTCTCGGGTTTGGGTTCAACCTTGGGTTTCTTCACTTAGAGCAGCAGCTAATTTTCCGTTTCATGAAGTATCCCTTCTTGCCCTTGCCCTTCTTGAAACTAGTGGTTTCACCAACCACCAACAATTGATGATCCTTCTTGATTTCTACTTTCGCGGTGTCAAACATCGCGAATATCTCAAGGATCATCATATCTATCCCTGATATGTTATAGTTCATCACGAAGCTCTAGCAGCTTGGTGGCAATGACTTTGGAGAAACATCACTATCTCATCTGGAAGATCAACTCCCACTCGATTCAAGTGATTGTTGCACTCGGACAATCTGAGCACAGGCTCAACGATTGAGCTTTTCTCCCTTAGTTTGCAGGCTAAGAAAATCGTCGGAGGTCTTATACCTCTTGGCGTGGGCATGAGCCCGAAATCCCAATTTCAGCCCTCGAAACATCTCATATGTTCCGCGACGCTTCAAAACGTCTTTGGTGCCTCAACTCTAAACCGTTTAACTAAACTATCACGTAGTTATCAAAAGCGTGTATGTCCGATGTTCGCAACATCCATAGACGACGTTTGGGGTTACGCACAAGCGGTGCATTAAGGACATAAGCTTTCTCGATCGCATAATCGCCATCGTCAACTTTCAACTATATTTTCTCTAGGAACATATCTAAAACAGTAGAACTATAGCGCCGAGCTATGACATAATTTGCAAAGGGCTTTTGACTATGTTCAGGATAATTAAGTTCATCTAATGAACTCCCACTCAGATAGACATCCCTCTAGTCATCTAAGTGATTATATGATCCGAGTCAACTAGGCCGTGTCCGATCATCACGTGAGACGGACTAGTCATCATTGGTGAACATCTTCATGTTGATCGTATCCTCCATATGACTCATGCTCGACCTTTCGGTCTCTTGTGTTCCGAGGCCATGTCTGTACATGCTAGGCTCGTCAAGTTAACCTAAGTGTTTCGCGTGTGTAAATCTGGCTTAGACCTGTTGTATGTGAACGTAAGAATCTATCACACCCGATCATCACGTGGTGCTTCGAAACGACGAACTTTCGCAACGGTGCAGTTAGGGGAACACTTTCTTGAAATTTTAATGAGGATCATCTTATTTACTACCGTCGTTCTAAGCAAATAAGATGCATAAACATGATAAACATCACATGCAATCAAATAGTGACATGATATGGCCAATATCATTTTGCTCCTTTTGATCTCCATCTTAGGGGCTCCATGATCATCATCGTCACCGGCATGACACCATGATCTCCATCATCATGATCTCCATCATCGTGTCTCCATGAAGTTGTCTCGCCAACTTATTACTTCTACTAC
Organism: Aegilops bicornis; assembly: GCA_021605145.1. Taxonomy (NCBI): domain Eukaryota; kingdom Viridiplantae; phylum Streptophyta; class Magnoliopsida; order Poales; family Poaceae; genus Aegilops; species Aegilops bicornis. The sequence goes on from CM038675.1 coordinate 365,459,288, forward strand.
TATGGCTAACGGTTAGCAATAAAGTAAAGTAATTACACGGCGTTTGTTCCATGACATGCAGGTCATACAATAAATTAATACAAACTCCTATGGCTCCTGCCGGTTGTCATACTCATCGACATGCAAGTCGTGATTCCTATTACAAGAACATGATCAATCTCATACATCACATATCATTCATCACATTCTTCTTGGCCATATCACATCACATAGCATACCCGCAAAAACAAGTTAGACGTCCTCTAATTGTTGTTTGCATGTTTTACGTGGCTGCTATGGGTTTCTAGCAAGAACGTTTCTTACCTACACAAAACCACAACGTGATATGCCAATTGCTATTTACCCTTCATAAGGACACTTTTCATCGAATCCGTTCGACTAAAGTGGGAGAGGCGGCACCCGCTAGCCACCTTATGCACCAAGTGCATGTCACCGGTGGAACTGTCTCACGTAAGTGTACGTGTAAAGTCGGTCCGGCCGCTTCATCCCACAATACCGCTTGAAACAAGATTGGACTAGTAACGGTAAGCATATTGAACAAAATCAACGCCCACAACTACTTTGTGTTCTACTCGTGCAAAGAATCTACGCAATAGACCTAGCTCATGATGCCTTTGTTGGGGAACGTGGCGAAATTCAAAATTTTCCCTCGTGTCACCAAGATCTATCTATGGAGAAACCAGCAACGAGGGAAAGGAGAGTGCATCTACATACCCTTGTGGATCGCTAAGCGGGCGTTCAAGAGAACGGGTTGAAGGAGTCGTACTCGTCATGATCCAAATCACGGAGATCCTAGTGCCGAACGGACGGCACCTCCGCGTTCAACACACGTGACAGCCCGGTGGCGTCTCCCATGCCTTGATCCAGCAAGGAGAGGGAGAGGTTGAGGAAGACTCCGTCAGCAGCAGCACAACGGGCGTGGTGGTGGTGGAGGAGCGTGGCAATCCTGCAGGGCTTCGCCAAGCACCGCGAGATATGAGGAGAAAGAGAGGTAGGGCTGCGCCAAAGATGAGAAGAACTTCGTGTGTTGGGCTGCCCTTTTCCTCCACTATATATAGGAGGAGAGGGGGGCTGCGCCCACCTAGGGTTCCACCCTAGGGCGGCGGCCAGCCCTAGATCCCATCTAGGGGCGGCCAAGGGGAGGAGTGCCTCCCAAGTCAAGTGGAGGCCTGCTCCCTTAGGGTTTCCTCTCCCATGCGCATGGGCCTTGGGGGCTGGTGCCCCTGGCCCATTAAGGCTAGGGCACCCCCTTACAGCCCATGCTGTTGTATTGGACGTGGTGGAACAATTTCCGGACCTCCGGACCCCTCCGGAATCCTCCGGAACCTTCTGGAAGCTTCTCGGTACAATACCAGAAAAACCCAAACTTTTCCCGGAACCCGAACAACAACTTTCCATATATAAATCTTTACCTCCGGACCATTCCGGAACTCCTCGTGACGTCCGGGATCTCATCCGGGACTCCGAACAACATTCGGTAACCACGTATATCTATTTCCTATAACCCTAGCGTCATCGAACCTTAAGTGTATAGACCCTACGGGTTCGGGAACCATGCGAACATAATGAGACATTCTCCGGTCAATAATCAACAATGGATCTGGATACCCATGTTGGCTCCCACATGTTCCACGATGATCTCATCGGATGAACCACGATGTCAAGGACTCAATCGATCCCGTACACAATTCCCTTTGTCTAGCGGTATTGTACTTGCCGAGATTAGATCGTCGGTATGCCGATACCTTGTTCAATCTCGTTACCGGCAAGTCTCTTTACTCGTTCCGTAACACATCATCCCGTGATCAATCCCTTGGTCACATTGTGCACATTATGATGATGTCCTACCGAGTGGGCCCAGAGATACCTCTCCGTCACACTGAGTGACAAATCCCAGTCTCGATTCGTGCCAACCCAACAGACACTTTCGGAGATACCTGTAGTGCACCTTTATAGCCACCCAATTACGTTGTGACGTTTGGTACAACCAAAGCATTCCTGCGGTATCCGGGAGTTGCACAATCTCATGGTCTAAGGAAAAGATACTTGACATTAGAAAAGCTTTAGCATACGAACTACGATCTTTGTGCTAGGGTTAGGATTGGGTCTTGTCCATCACATCATTCTCCAAATGATGTGATCCCGTTATCAACGACATACAATGTCCATGGTCAGGAAACCGTAACCATCTGTTGATCAACGAGCTAGTCAACTAGAGGCTTACTAGGGACATGGTGTTGTTTATGTACCCACACATGTATCTGAGTTTCCTATCAATACAATTATAGCATGGGTAATAAACGATTATCATGAGCAATGAAATATAATAATAACTAATTTATTATTGCCTCTGGGGCATATTTCCGACATGGCTTTCGTGGCGGCGTCTATCCACCCGTCCTCCGATGGCGCAATTTGTGCCGAATTAATGGCCGGAGTAGTTGCGGGCGTGATCTCCCGAACACTGTCCGATGGCAGAGCTAAATCATGCTCGTCATGATCGTGCGGTACACCTGACATGGGCTCGAATCCGTCGAAGATCAAGTCTACGCGGATGTCGGCAGTGTAGTTCAAGTTTCCAAATCTGACCTGATGGCCAGGGGCGTAACTTTCGATCTGCTCCAGATGGCCAAGCGAATTGGCCCGCAGTACGAAGCCGCTGAATACGAAGATCTGTCCGGGGAGGAAAACCTCACCCCAGATCGCATCGTTACCGATGATAGAAGGAGCCATCAAGCCTTATGGTGACGGCACAGTGGAACTCTCAATCAAAGCACCAATGTAGGTGTCAAAACCGGCGGATCTCGGGTAGGGGGTCCCGAGCGTATGCGTATAAAGGCGGATGGTAACAGGAGGCGGGGACACAATGTTTACCTGTGTTCGGGCCCTCTCGATGGAGGTAATACCCTACTTCACCTTGATTGATCTTGATGATATGGGTATTACAAGAGTTGATCTACCATGAGATCGTAGAGGCTAAACCCTAGAAGCTAGCCTATGGTATGATTATTGTTGTCCTACAGACTAAACCCTCCGGTTTATATAGACATCGGAGGGGCTAGGGTTACACAGAGTCGGTTACAAGGGAGGAGATCCACATATCCGTATTGCCAAGCTTGCCTTCCACGCCAAGGAGAGTCCCATCCGGACACGGGACGAAGTCTTCAATCTTGTATCTTCATAGTCCAACAGTCCGGCCAAAGGATATAGTCCGGCTGTCCGAGGACCCCCTAATCCAGGACTCTCTCACCCCTCAAAAAACGAGAGGGAGGGGCGCCTCGCCTCCTTCGCCTCCACGCAACCCCTCCTTCGCCTCATCCATCCAAAGAAAGCGAACCTCCACCACGACCTCGCCTAGACCGGGGCAGGGCGCTCGATGCACGTCCCCACTGGCGACATGCTTGTCCCAGAGTATTGGCTTCACCTCTCGCCGATTCAACCATTCAAGTCCCCTCTTCTTCCCTACTCTCTCTCTCTCTCTCTCTCTCTCTCTCTCTCTCTCTCTCTCTCTCTCTCTCTCCAAATATTAACGCAATCGACCAACGAATTCACTGCATGTCATTCGTCCGGACCACATCCTTTGAATCCTACCCTAGCGAGCAAGCACGGTTGAGAGATCACACGGCCAATGGGATGGCGGTGGATGCCTTCTCACCTTCAAAGTGTAGGTAGTTTTGGCAAGATGATACAAGGAGTAGATAAGGACTAAAGTTGTTGCTCTGGCGATAATCTATGAGCACGATCATATTCCCGATGTCGTGCATTGCATCTGCTTCACGTTTATTTATTTTTCAGAAAAGAATTTGAGGATCTTGCGTATATTTTAACCTCAGTTTGTGCGAGTAATATAAAAATTGGGGGTACCTAGAGTTTTCACAATTGATAACTAGTGGATTAGTGACAATTGAGTACTGCTGGTCAGACCTCATACCTTATGCGTGATTTGGAGCTATACCTCATGTGCAGTTGGTAGTTGGTTGAAATCGAATGACCAGAACACATCCCTTTATTGGCCATGTTTAGTTATTTCATGAAAATTTAGAGTATTTGGACTCTCTGAACCATATACAGATATCATTATTGCTGACCTTGAATTGATTGCGATTTAGGTATATATGTTATTCGTAGCATGGCATCATATATAGCACCACGGAAGATCATTTTTTAGAACTTACCCATTCTTCACTTATTAATGGGCACTTCTATTTCAAATTTTGAGAGAGGAAATGGAGTAAGTTCTTTATCTCATTTTTAACCAATCTCCAAGAACTTAGCTCTGCCACTTTAATTTAATTTATATGTGATCTTTATTTATTTTTCTAACTTTCAAGAAGTATAACGAATAAAAATATACATCATGTGCACATTTATTTTTGGCTTAAGTGGTGAAGTTAAGTGTGCAACAATTCAAAATTTCCACAACTGCTAAAATGCTTAAGGAGGACAATTTTTTATATTGCCTTTACATCTATGAGACCTGACATGGAAACAACACAAATCTTCAAGCGCAATTTAAAGGAAATCAGCGGCAATATTCATTATTACCCTACCTTCAGATATAAACCATCCCCTGTTTTCTCACAATGAATCATTCATGTATCCTTAGTTTCAAGTGTTCGGTATTTATTACATGTTATAACTCCAAATTTTTTAGACATTATCATCGTTACAGTTTTAAAGATGGACAGGCGCGGCAAAACGCGCCTTTATGATCTAGTGTTGAGATAACATGACACATAGTTCACGCAATTGCATTGCTCCATCGTATACGGTGTGAATTGGGGGAGGCCAGACTGTTCAGATATTTGAATTTTCGAGAGCTGCTGGGCACGCCCAAACATAGAAAGAAATAACCTTTCGAAAGTTTCACTAATGTTTTATGTTTTATTATAGGAGAACTCTCCAGCTCGAGTGGACATGCTAAAATATCTTATTCGAGGTGATGCTGCCAAGTAGTAAAAAAGAAACTCATTTTGAACGAAACATCACATCAGCGAACTTGTCATAACTGCTCTGATTTTTCTGGCTTGTTTTATGTACAAAAACGAGTACTTTGGAGATAATAGAACAGTTTGTCTAATTCACATCTAGATGTTTTTTAAGGATGTCACATCTAACCTCCCATAACTATGTCATATTTAGATGTGTCCTAGACAGACCCATGATAAAATACACTCGGGACTTGCAGAGAAACTTATGGAGAAACTGGAGTACATGAGATCTACTACTACTTAATTAGTGCTGGATTAGTAGACTACATTTAATTAACTTAACTATGGTACCAGTACACGACCAAACCCAGCTCACCTGTAGTTATCCTCTTCTTTTTTTGAGCTGAGCTCACCTGGAGTTGGACCCGTTGTGGTCGTCACTCCCGCTGTAGCAGTTTGACCCATCGGAGGCGCGGAGGTGGTGGTACACGGGTCTGGGCCGGTAAATGGGCCAGGCTTGCACCTCCGGCGTGTGACCGTCCATTCCGGTGGGCTGCTGCGCGTCCATCGGCTCAGGCTTCACCTCCGCCGCCGCTCCTCGGCTCGTCAGGTCCTCGCCGTCGTGACGCATTCGCTTCCGCCCGATGCAGACGCCGAAGAGCCTAGCGCTCATCTTCTCCTCCTCGTCCTCCGCGCCCAAATCGGCAGCCGTGGGAGCATTTGGGCAGGAAGGCAAGAGCTCGAGCACCGGCGGAAGTGGGAGCGCCGTGGTCTCTGCCGACTCACCAGAGCAATTCCCGACGTCGGCGGCGTCGGCCTGCTGGCCGTCGGTGTACTTGGACATGAGGACGAAAATGTTATTGCAGAGCTTCTTCATCTGCCCGAGCTCCCGCGTCAGCCGCGAGTTCTCCCGCCGCAGCCGCTCGTTCTCTTCCCCGAGATCGCCGGAGGCAACGCCGCCTGAGCCGGAGTAGGACGGCGCGTATTGATTCAGAAAGGGGCTCAGGGGACGAGCTCGACGACAGCACCTGCTCGTCGCCGGAAAGTACCGGCGAGCCCTGTCGCTTCGCCACCGGCAGCGCTACCGGAATCGCGGCCGCCGCAGCTACCGTGACCGCGGCGGTGGCCGCCACCGTCGGCGTCACCTTTCGCCGATGTATGTCACAAAGCAGCCGCTTTTCTCCTCGACGGAAGCAGTCGTTGGCGAACTCCCACCTGTCCGGCACAATCTTCCTAAATCCCTGCACCAGCACGCCCATGAGCACCTCGACATTCCGGCGACACCAACAAAAATGTACTACTAGTCCGGATCAAGTTGCGCGGAAATGGAAGACGGGCACCCACTTACGTAGGTGTTGAGCTGGCGCACGAAGCTGGAGAAGTTATTGTGCTTGAAGTACTTGGGGAGGAGGTCGCGCGCGAACTCGGCGGGGCGCCACACGATGAACGCCGACCCGTCCTCGCTCCACGAGATGACGTCGTCGACCGCCGGGTCGTCCACCAGCTGGTACGTCTTGTTCAGGAACGGCGTGGGCAGCGACCTCTGCCCGAGGCCTGTCCCCACCTCCGCCGGAGCAGGCGTCTCGCCGGAGGAAACGGCCGCGGCCTGCTCGCCCATGGCGCCGCCGCCGCCGACAGCGCAGATCTGTCCCGACGACGCCGTTGGACGGAACGGAAGGGAGGGTGGCAAAGCAACCTTCCGGAAGGTTCCGGATAGCGTAGCGTGGAGAGAAGCAAGGAAGTTAGAGACGGAAACGCGACGAGACGAAGGAGCGGAGGAGTAGGGGAGGCAGCGGCAGTTGCGGAGGGGGAAACTATAAACCCGAGGGCGACGCGCCCGCCACTCGTGCCGAGAACGCCAAGTCAGGCGGGCCGCGCGCGGTGCGTCGAGAGCCGTGCGGGTGGACGGCCGTCAACCCTTGGATCGGGGTTGCTCGGGCTGATCGGGTGGCTGGAGAGCGGCGTCTGGAGGGATGTGGGTGGTGTGGGGACGGGGAAGGGGACGGTGGGTGGGGCTCCGAAACTGCGAGAAGTTTCGGCGGATTTTTTGAAGTTTGTCCTGCTATGGCTTATTCTGGAAGGTTCAAGGCGGGACGGAGGATTCCCGGACACGTTTCGTGTGAGCTGGGCCCGCCTCCACGAGGCAGATCCCAGCTGTTGGATGGCATTGTGGTGGGCGGCACTACGCAAACGTTGGATCAAACTAAACAAATATCCGCGAGCTACCCTATCCCGTCCGTGGCAGTAAAAATATGTACACGAGGGAAATTATCTATTGTTTCGATTTCCCAGTTACTCGAGATTTTTCTTCCCGGAATTGTTTTGAAGATTCTGGAGTAGATATGACTCGTATCACCAAGATATCTTGGCACGGTGTGCTAATTGTGATGGTCGTTTAGCTTTTTTGCCGACAGTTTTTTTCCTCGCTGATTAGTTCGTTGGTACGAGTCCAACCCACGTGTCGTTACTATAGTCTTGTCACCCTCATTAAAGTGGATGGCCATACCAAACTCGTTACGAGTTACTACCCATGTCCTATGTCCTAGTCTCATTCTATTTTATGTCAAATTTTAATCATAAATTTAATTAATAAAATATTCATGCATGTCTGAAAAATATATCATTGAAAACTATGTTAAGATACGAACTCAACGAATAATTTTTGTTGACATGCATTGACATTTTGTTAGTTAAAAATTTGATCAAAATTTGGCATAAGTTATAAAGAGAACCAATAAACCAGAATGAAGGTAGTACGAACGTATTGTAAAAAAAATTGTTACAAGCGGTCATACTACTTTCCTATTTGACAGGTTTACACAATTTTTCAAGCGGGAAAAAATGAGTACTGCCTCGGTGGGAAACACTGTGGTGCACTGTGTTAGGATCCTTTTTCCAATAATAGTGTTAGGATTAACTTGATATGTGATTAATCTATATGCTTAAGAAACCGTCAAGCGGTTACTAATTTTGCATTGATCAATAATTAATCCAAGTTTAAGAAACCGTCCAGTGATTGATATTAGGGATGAAAACGGAGCGGAAACGGACGGAACTGAGTGTTATCATATTTGTTTTCATATTTTTTTGCAGAAGCGGAAACGAATACAGAAACCCCGGAAATGAATACGGAAACAGAAACTACCGAAAACGGACATAGAGCGAATACAAAGCGGATACAGAAACAGAAATAGGCATTGATCGGAACTTAAAAACCCCTTGAATCATAGAGAAATACACACAAAAACAAACAAATTTAATGAGTTGTTAACATGGCTACAAAATAATATCATTATGTTAACAACTTAGCAAAGTATTGTGGTAGTACCGAACAATTGCGTATAAGGTCAAGCTGAGTACATGTGTGGTAGTAGAAGTTGGGCCCTAGATCCATTCTACTAATTGTGTCATTGTGTTCTCTTTGATGGTTGGGCCACAAAGCAGCTATAAGTCTATAGTAAAAACAGAAATTCCATATTCATGGAAACGGAAAGTTCCATTTCCATGCATGTTCCACCGGAAAACACCGTTCCGTTTTTGTTTCCATTTCCGCATAAAAAATTCCATTTCCACTTCCGTTTTGCAAATTCCCATTTCCGTTTTCATATTTCCTCTCCGTTTCCATTTTTCCTCCGGAAAAACGGAAAGTTTCCACTCCATTTTCATCCCTAATTGATATGTTGATGCGCAAAAGAAAACTGTTGATATGCTTATGGAATGTCAAGCGGTCAATGATTGCAATAGAACTGTTGCTTTCCTTGAAACAATTGCAGAGAACAAAACAATATATGTTTTTACCTTTTATCCAAGGATTCAGTAATGCTCATTTCGTTCTAGTACATTAGGCAAACCAGACTTAAATGTGAAGATAAATGGCAGCTAATGTATCCAAATAACATATATATATTATAGCGTGAGCACACAATTATAAATGGTCGATAAGAAAGAAACAAGAATGGATCAGAAGTGTTTTGACTTAACACTTGAGCTATCGCTTCTACCTTCTTGCCTAAAAGGACATCAGACAAGCACCTGCAGTATATTTAGTGAAAGGAAACAAAACAAAGAACCTGTAGAGGGCCTATAGTATATTTAGGCATAGGAAAAAAAAACAAGGACAACACTCCGAGCACATTCAGTATAAAGCAAAGAGCAAAGGAAAACAATACAATGGACAACACTCCGAGTACATTTTGTACAGAGCAAAGAAACAAAATGTACGATATTCTTTTTTTTGTGAGTAATAAAGATGATTCTGAAACATATGTTGGATGTGGGGAACCATGCTTATAACATTTAGAGAGGAAGTATAGATATGCATACATGTGACCAAGGCGTATATCTAGACCTTTTGCCTAAGTGTGGATTTCTCTCCAAAATGATTGCAATGGCCTTAACTATAGTTCTCCCATGGTTTGTTTCCTTAGTTTGCGAGTTTGTGCACAAAAAATGTCACCAAAAATCGAAACCCAGGAGATATTTAAAAAACACTACGAACTGAGAGAAGTAATTTCCTCTTCAAGTTAGCCTCTAACACTTTCCCTATCTTTTGTACAAACTCTTGCTAATCTCTAAATGAGTGTTCATATTGAATATTCAATCTACTCAGCCACTATGTCCTGACCTTGCGGTTCTTCACTTTCACACCTAAATCCAAGGGTTTCTCCCAGAGACTTCTAATTTCTGAGCTTATGGAGTATCTTTTGGACCTGCCATGTGGATCGCCATTTAGAAAATAAGTGATTTGGTAAGAACAGAAATCCAATTGTAGTTGTAGCTAGTATTGAGTATTTATATGCATAGATTAAGTACAAATATATATTTGGTCAACTCAAGCAACTACTTCAAGATTGCAATTGTAAGCAATACATTGTATATTTTCTACTTAGCTACAAGGTGGAACTAATTACTTCAATATCATTTGGTTTCACATATGAGAATGTATAATAGGGTACTTCAATATTTAAGAATGCGCACTTGGTTAATAGTGGCAATTAACTACTTCAAGATTTCGATTGTAAGCAATACCTGGTATCTTTTCTACATATCTAGGAGGTGGAACTAAAAAAATCATTTTATTGTTCAATGGTTGCAATTCCCAATGCCTCCTTCACATGGAACCTTTTAGTTCCTCAAAAAACCACATGGAGAAAAGGGATATCCAGAGCACATGAACCAATCGAGTCTACGTTTACATGTAGATGTAATGCAGCACATAAAACAATAATCCCTAATTCAGAATGAAAATACAAAGAAATAGTGAATGCATGTATAATATGGTACCTCAAAATGTGGCTATCTATTGTCCAGCAATCTATGCAGATAGATTAGTAAACAATCAAACTAATATCTTTTATTGTGTACCAATGATATTAGCATAGTACTGGACTAGCATAGCAAATGGAAGCACAATAAACTATCCCTATAGTATTACACGGAAAGGGTACCAGTGCTTGATCTCCTAATCGATCAGTTATTTGTGTCAAAGAGAATAGAACAGAAAAATCTTGCTCAATAGAAGAACACAGAATGTAATAAACTAAATAGTGCTTTACAGTCCAGAAATAGAACCATACGATGACTCACAACTTCCAATTCTCATGTCAACTACGCCAAATAAAAATGTTATCATTGTCCAATAGTAGTACATGATGAATCCGGCATATTGGAATAATTAGTAAATTTTTGGTATACTAAAGAACTTCAACAGAATCTGTAGCCTTCATGATATTCAGGTCTATTCCCCCTAGTAGTAACAATGGCACGTGTGTTCATATTTTCATGCCGCTCTTGTGATTCATTTCTAAAATAGCTAATGTTGCAGAAAAATGATAACCAGTATAGTTCCATCCATTAGCACAATCACATATATGCAGTTGCTCAAGTAAGAAGAATCACCCATACCTTGGTCCTTGACAAAGGATACCAGAAGGCGAAGTCTGTTCAATCTGAATATTGTTGTGACCAACTCATTGCTTCTTTGGCTGTACTTGAGGACCTGCTCATTTGCTTTATACTGGTCTGCAAGAGTAGTTTCTAGATAACTCGACCTTGGTGCCCGAATTTGAACTCTAGGTCATAGAAATTTTAAATCAGGAAGGCGGCACGGGTGGGTACGATGAGGATTGTGAAGGAGGGGCAGTAGCCAAGCATAGTAAGTCAGAAGGAAGGATAAGGAGCAGCGGGTGGAGGCACTGCCGCTGAGAGCAGCTCGTAGCCGGCGGCGTACTTGCAGTGGTCAGCATTGGTGGAGAAGGGGAAGGGGGCGGATGACATGGTGAGGTGTAGGACCTTGAAGTATGTCTAGAGGGGGGGTGATTAGACTACTTGACCAATTAAAAGCTATGCCTTTTCCCAATTTTAGACTTTGGCAGATTTTAGCTATCTTTGAACAATTCAAGCAATCATCACACAATTCAAGCAAGCATGCAAAGAGTATATAGGCAGCGGAAAATAAAGCATGCAACTTGCAAGAATGTAAAGGGAAGGGTTTGGAGAATTCAAACGCAATTGGAGACACAGATGTTTTTGTCGTGGTTCCGATAGGTGGTGCTATCGTACATCCACGTTGATGGAGACTTCAACCCACGTAGGGTAACGGTTGCGCGAGTCCACAGAGGGCTCCACCCACGAAGGGTCCATGAAGAAGCAACCTTGTCTATCCCACCATGGCTGTCGCCCATGAAGGACTTGCCTCACTAGCGGTAGATCTTCACGAAGTAGGCGATCTCCTTGCCCTTACAAACTCCTTGGTTCAACTCCACAATCTTGTCTGAGGCTCCCAAGTGACACCTAGCCAATCTAGGAGACACCACTCTCCAAGAAGTAACAAATGGTGTGTTGATGATGAACTCCTTGCTCTTGTGCTTCAAATGATAGTCTCCCCAACACTCAACTCTCTCTCATAGGATATGGATTTGGTGGAAAGAAGATTTGAGTGGAAAGCAACTTGGGGAAGGCTAGAGATCAAGATTCATATGGTTGGAATGGAATATCTTGTCCTCAACACATGAGTAGGTGGTTCTCTCTCAGAACTGGTAAGTTGGAAGTGTAGGTTTGTTCTGATGGCTCTCTCCACGAATGAAGAGGAGGTGGAGGGGTATATATAGCCTCCACACAAAATCTAACCGTTACACACAATTTACCAAACTCGGTGGGATCGAATCATAGAACTCGGTCAGACCGATTTAGTAAACCTAGTGACCGTTAGGGTTTCGGTGGGACTGACATGCAACTCGGTAGCACCGATATGGTTAGGGTTCGGGCATAACGTAATCTCGGTGAGACCGATTACACAAACTCGGTGCGACCGATTTTGGTAATTAGCTAACCAGAGAGTTGGCCAGGTAAACTCGGTGGGACCGATTCGCTCTTTCGGTGAGACCGAAAAGTTACAAAAGGGAAACAGAGAGTTTACATTGTAATCTCGGTGGGACCGATCGCTCACTTCGGTTAGACCGAAACGTTACGAAGGGAAACAGAGAGATTACAATCCCATCCCGGTGAGACCGAGATCCCTATCGGTGAGACCGATTTGCCTAGGGTTTGTGGCACTGGCTATGACATCTGAACTAGGTGGCGCTGGATAGAAAGAATCGGTAGGGCCGAGTTTGACTTTAGGTTTAGGTCATATGTGGATGTGAGAAAGTAGTGGAGGGTTTTGAAGCATATCACTAAGCACATGAAGCAAAAGGCTCATCAAGCAACACCTCATCCCTCCTTGATAGTATTGGCTTTTCCTATAGACTCAATGTGATCTTGGATCACTAAAATGTAAAATGTAGAGTCTTGAGCTTTTGAGCTTGAGCCAATCCTTTGTCCTTGATATTTTGAGGATCCACTTTCATCATCCATGCCATGCCATTCATTGAGCTTTCCTGAAATATTTGTCTTGGAATAGCATTAGCTCAATGAGCTATATGTTGTTATGAATTACCAAAACCACCTAGGGATAGTTGCACTTTCATGAGGAGGGTGGTGGTGGTGGTGAAAGGATCGAGAAGAGGGGTCTAGAGGGGGTGATTAGACCCTCAACAAGCAAAAGTGGCAATTTTTAAGTTCTTCGAGTTAAGGTGGAGTTTTAGCACAAGTTTAAGCATTCACATTACATTTCAAGCAAGCATGGCAAGAGTATGAGCAGCAGAAAGAGTAAAGCATGAAAGTTGCAAGAAAGTAAATGGATGGGATTTGGAGTGTGCAAACGCAACGAAGACACGGGGATTTTTGGTGTGGTTTCGATAGGTGGTGCTATCGTACGTCCACGTTGATGGAGACTTGAGCCGATGAAGGGTAACGGTTGCGCGAGTCCACGGAGGGCTCCAACAATGAAGGGTCCACGAAGAAGCAACCTTGTCTATCCCACCATGGCCATCGCCCACGAAGGACTTGCCTCACTCGGGTAGATCTTCACGAAGTAGGCGATCTCCTTGCCGTTACAAACTCCTTGGCTCAACTCCACAATCTTGTCGGAGGGTCCCAAGTGACACCTAACCAATCTAGGAGACACCACTCTCCAAAAGGTAATAGATGGTGTGATGATGATGAACTCCTTGCTCTTGTGCTTCAAATGATAGTCTCCCCAATACTCAACTCTCTCACACAGATTTGGCTATGGTGGAAAGATGATTTGAGTGGAAAGCAACTTGGGGAAGGCTAGAGATCAAGATTCTTGTGGTTGGATTGGAATGTCTTGGTCTCAACACATGAGTAGGTGGTTCTCTCTTAGAAAATGAGTAGTGGAAGTGTAGGCACGTTATGATGGCTCTCTCTCATATGGAGAAGGGGGTGGAGGGGTATATATAGCCTCCACACAAAATCCAACAGTTACACACATTTGACCCAACTCGGTCAGAGCAAATAGAAGAACTTGGTGAGACCGATTTACTTCAAAATGTGAATGTTAGGAATATCGGTGGGACCGACATGATCAACTTGGTGGGACCGATGTGCTAGGTTTAGGGCAAAACCTCAACTCGGTGAGACCGATTGCATGAACTCGGTGAGACCGATTTCAGCAATGAGCAAACATAGAGTTGGTCAAGCAAACTCGGTGGAACCGATTGCACATTTTGGTGAGACCGAAATAATTACAACGGGTAACAGAGAGTTTGCAAGGCCATCTCGGTGAGACTGAGATTTGTATTGGTAAGACCGAATTGTCTAGGGTTTGTGCAGTGGCTAGGTCACATGAACTCGGTGGCACCGGATAGATCAAATTGGTGGGGCCGAGTTTGACTTTGACTTTTGCAAATATGTGGAAATGAGAAAGTGGCTGAAGGTTTTTGGAGCAATATCACTAAGCACTTTGAGCAAGTAGACCATTAAGAAACACCTCATCCCCTTTTAATAGTATTGGTTTTCCTATGGACTCAATGTGATCTTGGATCACTAAAATATAAATGAAGAGTCTTGAGCTTTTGCCAATCTTTGTCCTTAGCATTTTGAAGGGGTTCCACATCCTCTTGTCCTTGCCACCATTGTTGAACTCATCTGAAATACACTAGGTAAAGGTATTAGTCCAACAAGAGATATGTTGACATTAATTACCAAAATCACCCAGGGAGCACTTGTGCTTTCAATCTCCCCCTTTTTGGTAATTGATGACAACATACATCAAAGTTTTAGACAAAAGATATGAAGAGTAACAAGTAAAGCTTTGGAAGGACATATAACATGCATAGGCTCCCCCTACATGTATGCAATCATGTAAAGATGGAAGATAAGAACATGTGAATGCACACTACAAAAAAAGACACATCCGTGACATTTTGGGCCGAACGAATTTTTTTTTCTGTCATACATATGACACTTCTATGATGATAATTGTGACAAAACCCGGTATCATCATAGATGTGGTGTGCTCCTACTTCTATGACAAAAAATCATGACAGAAAATGGGCTTTTCGTCCTGGACGGGCCGGAGACGTAGCTGCATGACATTCTTTGGGCCATCCATGACGGAAAAAGCTGTGGTAGAAGCGAGGGGGAGGAAAATTTCAGGGAGTTCCCGGTTACAGTGGGAGGTCGGTGGCCGAGCGATGCACGTTTCTCTCGTACACGTACGCGCGTGTGTGCGAGATGTTGGCTCTAACTGAACCCGAGCGAGGCGTTGGGCTCTAACTGAACCCGAGCGATTGCACTGGAGGCTACGTGTTACTGAACCCGAGCGATCGATCGATGGATGTTAACTGAACCCGATCGAGCGATTCCTTTGCTACTGCTGCTAACTGAAGCCGATCGATGCTGCCTCTGGGATGAACAGTGAGTGTTGCGGGGGGGTTTGGATGAACAGTGAGCATTGGCGTTGCCTCTGGATGAACAGGACCCCGTGGTGTGGTGGAGGGTTGGATGAACAGTAGATGGTGGAGGGGTGCCCGTGGAGGGGTGGTTGAATAGGACCCCGTGGTGTGGAGGGCTGGATGAACAGTAGACGGTGGAGGGGTGCCCGTGGAGGGGTGGTTGAACAGTAGCCGGTGGAGTAGCGCGCGGTGGAGGCTGGATGGACAGGAGCCCGTGGAGGCTGGAGGAGGTCGACGGTAGCCCGTGGAGGCTGGAGGAGGTCGACGGTGGAGATGAACAGTATCCCGCGGAGTCCCGCTTTTGGCACGCCACACCCTCCCAATGAACAGGACCCCGTTTCGACCGTAGGAGGTCCGCTTGGCCCGCTTTTGCGATGCGCCACACCCTCCCGATCAACAGGACCCTGTTTTGGACCGCAGGAGGTCCGCTTCTCCGCTTTGTGGTACGCCACACCCCTAACGATCAACAGACCCCGTTGCCGACCGTAGGAGGTCCGCTTCCTCCGCCTTGATGCGCCACACCCCTCCCCATCAACAGGACCCCCGTTTCGACCGTAGGAGGTCTGTTTCCTTCGTTCTGCGGTACACCAGGCCTCGTTTCCATCGCTTGTTCCGTCCAAGCCCTCCCGATGAACACGACCACGCATTCCGTTCTGACCCAGCCGGTTGCCTCCCGATGAACACGACGCATTCCGTTGCCTCCCCATCAACACGATGCATTCTGTTGCCTCCCCATGAACACGATGCATTCCGTTGCCTCCCCATGAACACGACGATGATGTTGTTTCTCCGTTCCGACCCAGCCATGTACATGAGCCCTCGCCGTACGTATGCGCGAGTAGGTGTTCGAGACCCTGCTCGTATGTACACATACGTGGCTGTATTTTCTTTCTTGCACCCTGGCCACTGTACGTACGTGTACATGCTACGTGTGTGCCTCTACTACGACACGTGCGCGCCTCTACATACACCAGTATATATGTAATGCATATCGTTCACAACCAGAATGACAATGCTACGCACGCTTCGACCAGGTGGGTCCCGACTGTCAGACACTTCCTTGCGTGCGAAGATGTAGCTGGTGGGTCCCAGCAGTCAGGGGGCGAATCATTTTTTTTGCCTGGCGCACTTCCCTGCGTGCGAAGATGTAGCTGGTTGATACGTCTCCAGCGTATCTATAATTTTTGATTGCTCCATGCTATATTATCTACTATTTTGGACTATATTGGGCTTTATTTTTCACTTTTATATTATTTTTGGGACTAACCTATTAACCGGAGGCCCAGCCCAGAATTGCTGTTTTTTTGCCTATTTCAAAGGTTTCTGAGAAATGTAATATCAAACGGAGTCCAAACGGAATGAAACCTTCTGGAACATGATTTTCTCACCAAACATGATCCAGAGACTTGGACCCTACTCCAAGGAACAAAAGAGGCGGTCACGAGGTGGGGCGCCTCTAGGGCGCGCCCCGCCTCGTGGGCCCTCAAGCTCCACCGACGTAATCCTTCCTCCTATATATACCTCGCACCCTAAACGATCGTAACAGAGCCAAAACCTAATTCCACCGCCGCAACTTTCTCAGATCCACGAGATCCCATCTTGGGGCCTGTTCCGAGCTCACGGAGAGGGCCGTCATCACGGAGGGCTTCTACATCATCATAGCCTCTCCGATGAAGTGTGAGTAGTTTACCTCGGACCTTCGGGTCCATAGTTAGTAGCTAGATGGCTTCTTCTCTCTTTTTGGATATCAATACAATGTTCTCCCCTCTCTCGTGAAGATCTATTCGATGTAATCTTCTTTTTGCGGTGTGTTTGTTGAGACCGATGAATTGTGGGTTTATGATCAAGTTTATCTATGAACAATATTTGAATCTTCTCTAATTCTTTTATGTATGATTGGTTATCTTTGCAAGTCTCTTGAATTATCAGTTTGGTTTGGCCTACTAGATTGGTTTTTCTTGCAATGGGAGAAGTGCTTAGCTTTGGGTTCAATCTTGCGGTGTCCTTTCCAGGATGTATAAGGCAGCAAGGCACGTATTGTATTGTTGCCATCGAGGATAACAAGATGGGTTTTTATCATATTGCATGAAACTATCCCTCTACATCATGTCATCTTGCTTAAGGCGTTACTCTGTTTTTAACTTAATACTCTAGATGCATGCTGGATAGCGGTCGATGAGTGGAGTAATAGTAGTAGATGCAGGCAGGAGTCAGTCTACTTGTTTCGGACGTGATGCCTATATACATGATCATACCTAGATATTCTCATAACTATGCTCAATTCTATCAATTTCTCAACAGTAATTTGTTCACCCACCATAGAATACTTATGCTCTTGAGAGAAGCCACTAGTGAGATCTATGGCCCTCGGGTCTATTCTCATCATATCAATCTCCACCACTTTATTATTGCTTTGCTTTTTTACTTTGCCTTTTACTTTTCACTTTCCATCTCTATACCCAAAAATACCAAAAATATTATCTATCATCTCTATCAGATCTCACTCTCGTAAGTGACCGTGAAGGGATTGACAACCCCTAATCGCGTTGGTTGCGAGGAGCTATTGTTTTTGTGTAGGTACGAGGGACTTGCGTGTAGCCTCCTCTTTGGATTGATACCTTGGTTCTCAAAAACTGAGGGAAATACTTACGCTAGGAAATCCAACGCAGTGCTCAAGAGGTAGCAAGAAGAATTTCTGGCGCCGTTGCAGGGGAGTCTGCGCAAAAGTCAACATACCAAGTACCCATCACAATCCCTATCTCCCGCATTACATTAGTTGCCATTTGCCTCTCTTTTTCCTCTCCCCCACTTCACCCTTGCCGTTTTATTCGCCCTCTCTTTTCCGTTTGCCTTTTTCTCGCTTGCCTTTGTTTGCTCGTGTGTTGGATTGCTTGTTTGTCGCTATGTCTGAAATTGGGGAAGTTATCGCCGATATGGGCGATAATAATATCATAGAAAATTGATTTTATGCCCCTAGTTGGGTCACACTCGGCAGGTTTACCCCTAGTTTCCGAAAACACTTGTTCTTGCCCAAACCACTTTGCTCCTCTTATGCTTTTGCCCTTTGACCATTTGACCATCACTTTGAAAACTTCATAAAATTTCATAATAACTCGGAAAAATTCAAATAAGATATCGAAATGTTCGTAAAAGCATCACATATATGTGCATGTCATTTGCATTCATGAAAAAAGTGTTGGCTAGTCCCCATCTCTGCTTTTAGCTCATATGATCTTAGCATGAACATTAAAATCTAAAAAAACTAAAAATTCTAAAAAAAATTGGTGGCAAACTTTGACCAATGTTTTGACTGCTTGCCTAGTTTCATAAGGGAATGACATTCGTGGAAGTCGTGGCAAAAAAACAAAAATCAATGCTCCAGAATTTCATTTTTTTTGCCATGACTTCCACGAATATCATTCCCTTATGAAACTTGGCAAGCACTGAAAACATTGGTCAAAGTTTGCCACCAAATATTTTTAGAATTTTTAGATTTTTTTTAGATTTTACTATTCATGCTAAGATCATATGAGCTAAATCTGAGATGGGGACCGCCAACACTTTTTTCATGAATGCAAATGACATGCACATATAGGTGATGCTTTTCTAAACATTTTGATATCTTATTTGAATTTTTCTCGAAGTTAGTATGAAATTTTTATGAAGTTTTCAAAGTGATGGTCAAACGGTCAAAGGGCAAAAGCATAAGAGGAGCAAAGTGGTTTGGGCAGGAACAAGTGTTTTCAGAAACTAGGGGTAAACCTGCCGAGTGGGACACAACTAAGGGCACCAAATTAATTATCCCTATTTGATTGTCCTCCTTATGAGTGGCGGTCGGGGACGAGCGATGGTCTTTTCCTACCAATCTATCCCCCTAGGAGCATGCGCGTAATGCTTTGGTTTTTGATAACTTGTAGATTTTTGCAATAAGTATATGAGTTCTTTATGACTAATGTTGAGTCCATGGATTATACGCACTCTCACCCTTCCATCATTGCTAGCCTCTTCGGTACCGTGCATTGCCCTTTCTCACATTGAGAGTTGGTGCAAACTTCGCCGGTGCAAACTTCGCCGGTGCATCCAAACCCTGTGATATGATACGCTCTTTCACACATAAACCTCCTTATATCTTCCTCAAAACAGCCATCATACCTACCTATTATGGCATTTCCATAGCCATTCCGAGATATATTGCCATGCAACTTTCTACCATACTGTTCATCATGACACATCCATCATTGTCATATTGCTTAGCATGATCATGTAGTTGACATAGTATTTGTGGCAAAGCCACCATTCATAATTCTTTCATACATGTCACTCTTGATTCATTGCATATCCCGGTACACCGCCAGAGGCATTCATATAGAGTCACACTTTGTTCTAGTATCGAGTTGTAATCATTGAGTTGTAAATAAATAGAAGTGTGATGATCATCATTCTAGAGCATTGTCCCAAGTGAGGAATAAAAAAAGGCCATAAAAAAAGAGAAGGCCCAAAAGAAAAAGAAAAAAATGAGAGAAAAAGAGAGAAGGGACAATGTTACTATCCTTTGCCACACTTGTGCTTCAAAGTAGCACCACAATCTTCATGATAGAGAGTCTCTTTTTTCGTCATTTTCATATACTAGTGGGAATATTTCATTATAGAACTTGGCTTGTATATTCCAACAATGGGCTTCCTCAAATGCCCTAGGTCTTCATGAGCAAGCAAGTTGGATGCACACCCACTTAGTTTCTTTTGTTGAGCTTTCATACATTTATAGCTCTAGTGCATCCGCTGCATGGCAATCCCTACTCCTTGCATTAACATCAATCGATGGGCATCTCCATAGCCCATTGATTAGCCTCGTTGATGTGAGATCTTCTCCTTTTTTGTCTTCTCCACATAACCCCCATCATCATATTCTATGCCACACATAGTGCTATATCCATGGCTCACGCTCATGTATTGCGTGAAGGTTTATGAGTTTGAGATTATTAAAGTATGAAACAATTGCTTGGCTTGTCATCGGGGTTGTGCATGATGAGAGCATTCTTGTGTGATGAAAATGGAGCATGACTAAACTATATGATTTTGTAGGGATGAGTTTCCTTTGGCCATGTTATTTTGAGAGGACATAATTGCTTAGTTAGTATGATTGAAGTATTATTATTTTTATGTCAATATGAACTTTTGTCTTGAATCTTTCGGATCTGAATATTAATACCACAATTGAGAAGATTTAGATTGAAATTATGCCAAGTAGCACTCCGCATCAAAAATTATCTTTTTATCATTTACCTACTCGAGGACGAGCAGGAATTAAGCTTGGGGATGCCTGATACGTCTCCAACGTATCTATAATTTTTGATTGCTCCATGCTATATTATCTACTGTTTTGGACTATATTGGGCTTTATTTTTCACTTTTATATTATTTTTGGGACTAACCTATTAACCGGAGGCCCAGCCCAGAATTGTTGTTTTTTTGCCTATTTCAGTGTTTCGGAGAAACAGAATATCAAACGGAGTCCAAATGGAATGAAACCTTCGGGAACGTGATTTTCTCACCAAACGTGATCAAGGAGACTTGGACCCTACTCCAAGGAACAAAAGAGGCGGTCACGAGGGTGGGCGCGCTCTAGGGCGCCCTGCCTCGTGGGCCCCTCGAAGCTCCACCGACATACTCCTTCCTCCTATATATACCTACGTACCCCCAAACGATCAGAACAGGAGCCAAAAACCTAATCCACCGCCGCAACTTTATGTATCCACGAGATCCCATCTTGGGGCCTGTTCGAAAGCTCCGCCGGAGAGGGCCGTCATCACAGAGGGCTTCTACATCATCATAGCCTCTTCGATGAAGTGTGAGTAGTTTACCTCAGACCTTCGGGTCCATAGTTAGTAGCTAGATGGCTTCTTCTCTCTTTTTGGATCTCAATACAATGTTCTCCCCCTTTCTCGTGGAGATCTATTCGATGTAATCTTCTTTTTGCGGTGTGTTTGTTGAGATCGATGAATTGTGGGTGAGGGAGTCCTGGATTAGGGGGTGTCCGGATAGCCGAACTATCACCGTTGGCCGGACTCCTGGACTATGAAGATACAAGATTGAAGACTTCGTCCCGTGTCCGGATGGGACTTTCCTTGGCATGGAAGGCAGGCTTGGCGATACGGATATGTAGATCTCCTACCATTGTAACCGACTCTGTGTAACCCTAACCCTGTCCGGTGTCTATATAAACCGGAGGGTTTTAGTCCGTAGGACGAACAACAATCATACCATAGGCTAGCTTCTAGGGTTTAGCCTCTCCGATCTCGTGGTAGATCCACTCTTGTACTACCCATATCATCAATATTAATCAAGTAGGAGTAGGGTTTTACCTCCATCGAGAGGGCCCGAACCTGGGTAAAAACATCGTGTCCCTTGTCTCCTGTTACCATCCCCTAGACGCACGATTCGGGACCCCTACCCGAGATCCGCCGGTTTTGACACCGACATTGGTGCTTTCATTGAGAGTTCCTTCTGTCGTCATCTTTAGGCCCGATGGCTCCTTCGATCATCAACAACGACGTGGTCCAGGTGAGACTTTTCTCCTGTGACAGATCTTCAGATTCGGCGGCTTTTGCTGCGGGCCAATTCACTTGGCCATCCGGAAGCGGATCGAAAAGCTACGCCCACGCCATCGAGTTAGATTTGGGAGTTTGAACTACATGGCCGACATCCGCGGAGACTTGATCTTCGACGGATTCAAGCCAAAGCCAAGCGCGCCGCGCTGTCTCGATGGGCACGATCTAGCTCTGCCGCCCGAGCGATTGCCACGAGGTCGCGACCGGCGTCGCTCCGACCCTTAGCTCGAGCCGACTCCGCCGATCAAGGACGAGTGGTTGGACACCGCCTCGGGGCTACGATCTCTACTGGCGATTGAGCCTAACACCATCCCTCGCCCTTTGCGAATCCTGTGACTCCAAGGTGCGGACTCCTCTTCGGACTCCGAACCTCCTCGCCCGGCCAATCGAATCCGATTGGGTGCCGGTCATGGAGTTCACCGCCATGACATCTTTCAAAGACTCGCCTTTGGCGACATCCTGAATTCGCTGAAGTCTCTCTCTTTATCGGAGAGCCTGGCGGACTACGGTCGGGAAGGTTGGGATGCATTTACGAAGAAATTCAACGCCCACCCACCACCCACTTTGTAGCCAATCGCCGATGATTTAACCGACATGCTCGACTTCGACTCCGAAGACATCGACGGTATGGACGACGATGTAAGGGAGGAGCATGAACCAGCGCCTATAGGGCACCGGAGAACCACCTCATCTCACGATGTATACATGGTGGACACACCTAAAGGAAGCGACGACGAGGAACAACGGGACGCTACGAAGGATCGCTCCCTCGAAAAGCAGTCAAAATGGCAACGTAAATGCCGCAA
This sequence comes from Aegilops bicornis, assembly GCA_021605145.1. Lineage (NCBI taxonomy): Eukaryota > Viridiplantae > Streptophyta > Magnoliopsida > Poales > Poaceae > Aegilops > Aegilops bicornis. The sequence goes on from CM038675.1 coordinate 365,481,931, forward strand.
CAAGTCCCGCCTCGACAAAGACGGAAGCCACATAGACCCAGCCATAGAGCAGGGAGAACCGGTGGACGACGAACATGCTATCGAGCAACCATCCGAATAGGACAACTTGGATAAACAAGCCGTCCCCGGCGAAGATAACAGTCCGGACGATCTCACACCGGACAAATTGTTGGAGCAGAAGAACCTCCACAAAAGGCTCGTCGCCACCGCGCGTAGCCTGAAAAAGCGAAGGAAGCTCAAAACAGCGGAAGATGCACTCAGAATCAGATGGAGCAAAGTACTCAACACCGTAGACAAATATGGCGACAGTCGCCGAACAAAGAGCTACCCAAAGAGAAAACTACTGCCCAAATTTGATGAGGAGGTCGTAGAGCCCCCACAATCAAAGAACAAGGAGGCCACCCGGTCGAATGGACGACCCAATGGCAAACAGAGAGCGGCAAACGGCGCCACACACAAGCCGGCACGCGATCCGCATAAGGATTCGCATCGAAAGGATGGCCCAGTTAGGTCCATCTATGGGCCGAGAAAGCAAGCTCTTCCAAGAAATGCAACACGCCAAATATCAGAACATCACGGCACACCCAAATATAGGGGTGCCTGTTGGGGAACGTAGCAGAAATTCAAAATTTTCCTACGTGTCACCAAGATCTATCTATGGAGAAACCAGCAACGAGGGGAAGGGGAGTGCATCTACATACCCTTGTAGATCGCTAAGCGGAAGCGTTCAAGAGAACGGGGTTGATGGAGTCGTACTCGTCGTGATCCAAATCACCGATGATCCTAGCGCCGAACGGACGGCACCTCCGCGTTCAACACACGTACAGCCCGGTGACGTCTCCCACGCCTTGATCCAGCAAGGGGAGAGGGAGAGGTTGAGGAAGACTCCGTCCAGCAGCAGCACAACGGCGTGGTGGTGATGGAGGAGCGTGGAAATCCAGCAGGCCTTCGCCAAGCACCGCGAGAGAGGAGAAGGGAGAGAGGTAGGGCTGCGCCAAGAGGGAGAGAAACTCATGTGTTGGGCAGCCCCTAGACCTCAAGTATATATAGGGGAAGGGGAGGGGGCTAGGGTTCCCTCCCCAAGGGTGGCAGCAGCACCCAGATGCCATCTGGGTGGCGGCCAGAGGGGGAGAGAGGGGAGGCGCGCCTGGGGTGGGCCTTAGGGCCCATCTGCCCTAGGGTTTGCCCCCTCCCACTCTTCCCTGCGCCTTGGGCCCCTTGTGGGGGGCGCACCAGCTCACCTGGGGCTGGTCCCCTCCCACACTTGGCCCACACAACCCTCTGGGTTGGTGGCCCCACTTGTTGGACCCCCGGGATCCTCCCGGTGGTCCCAGACGTTATGAAAAAACCCAAACTTTTCCGTGACCAAAACAGGACTTCCCATATATAAATCTTTACCTCCGGACCATTCCGGAACTCCTCGTGACGTCCGGGATCTCATCCGGACTCGAACAACATTCGGTAACCACATACAAACTTCCTTTATAACCCTAGCATCATCGAACCTTAAGTGTGTAGACCCTACGGGTTCAGGAACCATGCAGACATGACCGAGACATTCTCCGGTCAACAACCAACAGCGGGATCTGGATACCCATGTTGGCTCCCACATGTTCCATGATGATCTCATCGGATGAACCACGATGTCAAGGACTCAATCGATCCCGTATACAATTCCCTTTGTCTAACGGTATTGTACTTGCCCGAGATTCGATCGTCGGTATACCGATACCTTGTTCAATCTCGTTACTGGCAAGTCTCTTTACTCGTTCCATAACACATCATCCCGTGATCAACCCCTTGGTCACATTGTGCACATTATGATGATGTCCTACCGAGTGGGCCCAGAGATACCTCTCCGTTTACACGGAGTGACAAATCCCAGTCTCGATTCGTGCCAACCCAATGTACACTTTCGGAGATACCATAGTGCACCTTTATAGCCACCCGATTGCCAGGACGCTTGGTACACCCAAAGCATTCCTACGGTATCCGGAGTTGCACAATCTCATGGTCTAAGGAAATGATACTTGACATTAGAAAAGCTTTAGCATACTGAACTACATGATCTTTGTGCTAGGCTTAGGATTGGGTCTTGTCCATCACATCATTCTCCAAATGATGTGATCCCGTTATCAACGACATCCAATGTCCATGGTCGTGAAACCGTAACCATCTATTGATTAACGAGCTAGTCATCTAGAGGCTTACTAGGGACTTGGTATTGTCTATGTACCCACACATGTATCTCGAAGTTTCCTATCAATACAATTATAGCATGGATAATAAACGATTATCATGAACAAGGAAATATAATAATAACTAATTTATTATTGCCTCTAGGGCATATTTCCAACAGTCTCCCACTTGCACTAGAGTCAATAATCTAGTTCACATCGCCATGTGATCAACACTGATAGGTCACATCGCCATGCGACCAACATCCAAAGAGTTTACTAGTGTCTTAAACTAGTTCACATCACCATGTGATTAAGTCTCAATGAGTTCTTGGGTTTGATCATGTTTTTCTTGCAAGAGAAGTTTTAGTCAACGGGTCTGCAACATTCAGATCCGTATGTACTTCACAAATCTCTAAGTCATATTGTAAATGCTGCTTCTACGCTCCACTTGAAGCTATTCCAAATGGTTGCTCCACTATACGTATCCGGTTTTCTACTCAGAGTCACTCGGATAGGTGTTAAAGCTTGCATCGACGTAACCCTTTATGCCGAACTCTTTATCACCTCCATAATCGAGAAACATGTCCTTATTTAGTCCAAGGACAATTTTGACCGCTCTCCAATGATCCATTCCTGGATCATTCTTGTACCCCTTGACTGACTCATGGCAAGGCACACTTCCGTAGCAGTACAAAGATAGCATACTTTGTAGAGCCTACGTCTAAGGCATAGGGGCGACCTTCGTCCTTTCTCTCTTTTCTGCCGTGGTCGAAGCTTTAACTCTTAACTTCATACCTTACAACTCGTGCAAGAACTCCTTCTTTGGTATCCATCTTGAACACCTTCAAGATTATGTCAAGGTATGTGCTCATTTGAAAGTACCATTAAGCGTTTTTGATCTATCCTTATAGATCTTGATGCTCAATGTTCAAGTAAGCTTAATCCAGGTTTTCTATTGAAAACACCTTTCAAATAACCATGTATGCTTTCCAGAAATTCTACATCATTTCGATCAACAATATGTCAACAACATATACTCATCAAAAATTCTATAGTGCTCCCACTCACTTCTTTGGAAATACAAGTTTCTCATAAACTTTGTATAAAACCCAAAATCTTTGATCATCTCATCAAAGCGCACATTCCAACTCCGAGATGCTTACTCCGGTCCTTAGAAGGATCACCGGAGCCAAGCATACCTTTAGCATCCTTAGGATCGACAAAAACTTTACGATTGTATCACATACAACCTTTCCTTACGAAGACTGGTAAGGAAACTCGTTTTGACATCCATCTGCCAGATTACATAAATGCAACTAATGCTAACATGATTCCGACGGACTTAAGCATCGCTACGGATGAGAAAATCTCATCGTAGGCAACTCTTTGAACTTGTGAAAAACTCTTCGCCACAAGTCGAGCTTCATAGACGGTGACATTACCGTCCACGTCCGTCTTCTTCTTAAAGATCCATTTATCTCAATGGCTTGCCGATCATCGGGCAAGTCCACCAAAGTCATGGATCCTTTCTCGGATTTTTATGGCCTCGAGCCATTCGTCGGAATCTGGGCCCACCATCGCTTCTCCATAGCTCGTAGGTTCATTGTTGTCTAGCAACATGACCTCTAAGACAGGATTGCATACCACTCTGAAGTAGTACGCATCCTTGTCACCCTACGAGGTACGTTAGTGACTTGATCCAAACTTCATGATCACTATCATAAGCTTCTACTTCAATTGGTGTAGGTGCCATGGGAACAACTTCCCGTGCCCTGCTACACACTAGTTGAAGTGACGGTTCAATAACCTCATCAAGTCTTCACCATCCTCCCACTCAATTCTTTCGAGAGAAACTTTTCCTCGAGAAAGGACCTGCTTCTAGAAACAATTACTTTTGCTTCCGGATTCGAGATAGGAGGTATACCCAACCATTTTGGGTATCCTATGAAGATGTATTTATCCGTTTTGGGTTCGAGCTTATCACGATGAAACTTTTTCACATAAGCATCGCAGCCCCAAACTTTTAAGAAACGACAACTTAGGTTTCTCCAAACCATAGTTCAAACGGTGGCGTCTCAACGGAATTACGTGGTGCCCTATTAAAGTGAGTGCGGTTGTCTGTAATGCCTAACCCATGAACGATAGTGGTAATTCGATAAGAGACATCATGGTACGCACCATATCTAATAGGGTGCAACTATGATGTTCGGACACACCATCACACTATGGTGTTCCAGGCGGTATTAATTGTGAAACAATTTCCACTATGTCTTAATAGCGTGCCAAAGCTCGTAACTCAGATACTCATCTCTATGATCATACCATAGACATTTTATCCTCTTGTCATGATGATTTTTAACTTCACTCTGAAATTACTTGAACCATTCAATAATTCAGACTTGTGTTTCATCAAGTAAATATACTCAGTATCTACTCAAATCATTTGTGAAGTAAGAACATAACGATATCCATTGTGTGCCTCAACATTCATTGGACTGCACACATCAAAATGTATTACTTCCAACAAGTTGCTTTCTTGTTCCATTTCACTGAAAAACGAGGCTTTCAGTCATCTTGCCCATGTGGTATGATTTGCATGTCTCAAGTGATTCAAAATCAAGTGAGTCCAAACGGTCCATTTGCATGGAGTTTCTTCATGCATATACACCAATAGACATGGTTCGCATGTCTCAAACTTTTCAAAACGAGTGAGTCCAAAGATCCATCAACATGGAGCTTCTTCATGCGTTCTATACCAATATGACTCAAATGGCGATTACCACAAGCAGGTGGTACTATCATTACTATCTTATATCTTTTGGCATGAAAATGTGTATCACTACGATCGAGATTCAATAAACCATTCCTTTAGGTGCAAGACCATTGAAGGTATTATTCAAATAAATAGAGTAACCATTATTCTCCTTAAATGAATAACCGTATTGTGATAGACATAATCCAATCATGTCTATGCTCAACGCAATCACCAAATGACAATTATTCAGGTTTAATACTAATCTTGATGGTAGAGGGAGCGTGCGATGTTTGATCAAATCAAACTTGGAAACACTTCCAACACATATAAATCGTCACTCACCTTTAGCTAGTCTCCGTTTATTCCGTAGCTCTTTTATTTCGAAGTTACTAACACTTAGCAACCGAACCGGTATCTTAATACCCTGGTGCTACTAGGAGTACTAGTAAAGTACACATTAACATAATGTATATCCAATATACTTCTATTGACCTTGCCGACCTTCTCATCTACCAAGTACCTAGGGTAATTCTGCTCGGTGGCTGTTCCCCTTATTACGAAGCACTTAGTCTCGTGTTTGGGTTCAACCTTGGGTTTCTTCACTAGAGCAGACTGATTTGCCGTTTCATGAAGTATCCCTTCTTGCCCTTGCCCTTCTTGAAACTAGTGGTTTCACCAACCATCAAAAATTGACGCTCCTTCTTGATTTCTACTTTCGCGGTGTCAAACATCGCGAATACCTCAAGGATCATCATATCTATCCCTGATATGTTATAGTTCATCACGAAGCTCTAACAGCTTGGTGGAAATGACTTTGGAGAAACATCACTATATCATCTGGAAGATCAATTCCCACTCGATTCAAGTGATTGTTGCACTCAGACAATCTGAGCACAAGCTCAACGATTGAGCTTTTCTCCCTTAGTTTGCAGGCTAAGAAAATCGTCGGAGGTCTTATACCTCTTGACGTGGGCACGAGCCTGAAATCCCAATTTCAGCCCTCGAAACATCTCATATGTTCTGCGACGTTTCAAAAACGTCTTTGATGCCTCAATTCTAAGCCGTTTAACATTACCGAACTATCACGTAGTCATCAAAACGTGTGTGTCAGATGTTCACAATATCCACAGACCATGTTCGAGGTCCAGCACACCGAGCGGTGCATTAAGGACATAAGCTTTCTACTGACCGCATAATTGCTACCGTCAACTTTCAACTATATTTTCTCTAGGAACATATCTAAACAAGAGAACTAAAGCGCGAGCTATGACATAATTTGCAAAGGGCTTTTGACTATGTTCGAGGATAATTAAGTTCATCTAATGAACTCCCACTCGAGATAGAAATCCTCCAGTCATCTAAGTGATTACATGCTCAGAGTAAACTAGGCCATGTCCGATCATCACGTGAGACGGACTAGTCATCATCGGTGAACATCTTCATGTTGATCGTATCCACCATACGACTCATGCTCGACCTTTCGGTCTCTTATGTTCCGAGGCCATGTTTGTACATGCTAGGCTCGTCAAGTTAACCTAAGTGTTTCGCGTGTGTAAATCTGGCTTACACCCGTTGTATGTGAACGTAAGAATCTATCACACCCGATCATCACATGGTGCTTTGAAACGACGAACTTTCATAGCGGTGCACAATTAGGGGAACACTTTCTTGAAATTTTAATGAGGATCATCTTATTTACTACCGTCGTCCTAAGCAAATAAGATGTATAATCATGATAAACATCACATGCAATCAAATAGTGACATGATATGGCCAATATCATTTTGCTCCTTTTGATCTCCATCTTCGGGCTCCATGATCATTGTCGTCCACCGGCATGACACCATGATCTCCATCATCGATGTCTCCATGAAGTTGTCTCGCCAACTTATTACTTCTACTACTATGGCTACCGGTTAGCAATAAAGTAAAGTAATTACATGGCGTTGTTCGATGACACGCAGGTCATACAATAAATAAAGACAACTCCTATGGCTCCTGCCGGTTGTCATACTCATCGACATGCAAGTCGTGATTCCTATTACAAGAACATGATCAATCTCATACATCACATATCATTCATCACATTCTTCTTGGCCATATCACATCACATAGCATACCCTGCAAAAACAAGTTAGACGTCCTCTAATTGTTGTTGCATGTTTTACGTGGCTGCTATGGGTTTCTAGCAAGAACGTTTCTTACCTACGCAAAAACCACAACGTGATATGCCAATTGCTATTTACCCTTCATAAGGACCCTTTTCATCGAATCCGATCCGACTAAAGTGGGAGGCGGCACCCGCTAGCCACCTTATGCACCAAGTGCATGTCGGTCGGTGGAACCTGTCTCACGTAAGTGTACAGTAAGGTCGGTCCGGCCGCTTCATCCCACAATACCGTCGAAACAAGATTGGACTAGTAACGGTAAGCATATTGAACATCATCAACGCCCACAACTACTTTGTGTTCTACTCGTGCAAAGAATCTACGCAATAGACCTAGCTCATGATGCCTTTGTTGGGGAGCGTAGCGAAATTCAAAATTTTCCTCGTGTCACCAAGATCTATCTATGGAGAAACCAACAACGAGGGAAGGAGAGTGCATCTACATACCCTTATAGATCGCTAAGCGAAGCGTTCAAGAGAACGGGGTTGATGGAGTCGTACTCGTCGTGATCCAAATCACCGATGATCCTAGCGCCCGAGCAGACGGCACCTCCGCGTTCAACACACGTCAGACTCGGTGGCGTCTCCCACGCCTTGATCCAGCAAGGGAGAGGGAGAGGTTGAGGAAGACTCCGTCAGCAGCAGCACAACGGCGTGGTGGTGATGGAGGAGCGTGGCAATCCAGCAGGGCTTCGCCAAGCACCGCGAGAGAGGAGAAGGGAGAGAGGTAGGGCTGCGCCAAGAGGAGAGAAACTCATGTGTTGGGCAGCCCCTAGACCTCAAGTATATATAGGGGAAGGGAGGGGCTGCGCTCCTCTAGGGTTCCCTCCCAAGGGTGGCAAAGACACCAGATGCCATCTGGGTGGCGGCGAGGGGGAGAGAGGGAGGCGCGTGGGGTGGGCCTTAGGGCCCATCTGCCCTAGGGTTTGCCCCCTCCCACTCTTCCCTGCGCCTTGGGCCCCTTGTGGGGGGCGCACCAGCCCACCTGGGGCTGGTCCCCTCCCACACTTGGCCAACGCAGCCCTCTGGGTTGGTGGCCCCACTTGGTGGACCCCCGGGATCCTCCCGGTGGTCCCGGTACGTTATCGAAAAAACCCGAAACTTTTCCGGTGACCAAAACAGGACTTCCCATATATAAATCTTTACCTCCGGACCATTCCGGAACTCCTCGTGACGTCCGGGATCTCATCCGGACTCGAACAACATTCAGTAACCACATACAAACTTCCTTTATAACCCTAGCGTCATCGAACCTTAAGTGTGTAGACCCTACGGGTTCGGGAACCATGCAGACATGACCGAGACGTTCTCCGGTCAACAACCAATAGAGGGATCTGGATACCCATGTTGGCTCCCACATGTTCCATGATGATCTCATCGGATGAACCACGATGTCAAGGACTCAATCGATCCCGTATACAATTCCCTTTGTCTAACGGTATTGTACTTGCCCGAGATTCGATCGTCGGTATACCGATACCTTGTTCAATCTCGTTACCGGCAAGTCTCTTTACTTGTTCCGTAACACATCATCCCGTGATCAACCCCTTGGTCACATTGTGCACATTATGATGATGTCCTACCGAGTGGGCCTGTAGATACCTCTCCCTTTACACGGAGTGACAAATCCCGATCTCGATTCGTGCCAACCCAATGCAGACACTTTCGGAGATACCAGAGTGCACCTTTATAGCCACCCGATTCGCCAGGACGTTTGGTACACCCAAAGCATTCCTACGGTATCCGGAGTTGCACAATCTCATGGTCTAAGGAAATGATACTTGACATTAGAAAAGCTTTAGCATACCAACTACACGATCTTTGTGCTAGGCTTAGGATTGGGTCTTGTCCATCACATCATTCTCCAAATGATGTGATCCCGTTATCAACGACATCCAATGTCCATGGTCAGGAAACCGTAACCATCTATTGATTAACGAGCTAGTCATCTAGAGGCTTACTAGGGACTTGGTGTTGTCTATGTATCCACACATGTATCCGAGTTTCCTATCAATACAATTATAGCATGGATAATAAACGATTATCATGAACAAGGAAATATAATAATAACTAATTTATTATTGCCTCTAGGGCATATTTCCAACAAAGGCCGCACACCCCTGTGTTTCACCGATGAGGTGCTTTGGATCACGAATTCCCAGCGGATTCAAACCCGTAAACATAGAGGCATCTGACGGAACAACAGACCACAGTGCGGATTGAGGATTACATCCTCCACATACACATGGCTAGAGCAGATGATCTCCACGCCATAAAATACTTACCCTCAAGCTCAAAGGGCCAGCCCGGCATTGGCTCAAAAGCCTCCCGAAAATACCATTGGAAGTTGGAAGAGCTCGAGGATGCTTTTTGGGCAAATTTTCAAGGGACTTATGTCCATCCTCCGGATGCATTTATTTAAGTCATATAACTCAACAACCCGGAGAGTCAGCCCGCAAATTCGGAACAGGTTCCTCACCAAAAAGAACCAAATAGTCGATTGTCGACGCCAAGCCTTAGCAGCTTTCAAACACAACGTCCAAGGACGAATGGCTCGCTGCAGACACCTCGGCCAGGAGAAGCCGAGAACAATGGCTGCATTAACAAGCCTCATCACCCGCTTTTGCGCGGGAGAGGATAGTTGGCTAGCAAGATGCAGTACCAGCGACCCAAGTACATCTGAAGTCAAGGATGGAAATGGAAAACCACGACGCAGCAAGGACCAGCGTCGAACAAAGGGAAACAGCCCGAAGAGCACGACAGTCAACACCGGATTCAGAAGCTCCCGGCAGAATCATAAAAAACTGCCCCTCAAGGACAACAGCGACGAGCTATCCAACCTAAACAAAATCTTGGACAAAATATGCCAAATCCACAGATTACTCCGGGAAGCCTGCAAACCATACCCACATAGATTGTTGGGTCTTCAAGCGATCCGCAAACTCAATGTTGAACACAAGGGCTCGACACACCAAGCAAGGACGATGACGAACCCCACCAGCAGAAAGCAATCGGAAAACAAAAGAATTTCCCACAAAAGTCAAAACAGTGAACTCACTTCAAGTGACAAAGGGAAAAACGGAGCGGTGCCCATAGAAACACGCGCCCGCACGGTCTATCCCGTAAGAGTCCCAATGATGGTTGTCAAAACCAATCACCTTCGATCATCAGGACTATTCCAGAAGTATCCGGAACGCAGGATGGACTGCCTTGATATTAGATCCTATAATCGACGGACTCCAATTTGAAGAAGTCCTAATGGACGGAGGTAGCGATCTAAACCTGTTATATCAGGACACAATCCGCAAAATGGGGATAGACCCAACCAAAATTCGCCATAGCAACACCTCCTTCAAAGGGGTAATGCCAGGCCTATATGCCCATTGTACGGGCTCCCTACTGCTAGAAGTTGTGTTCGGTCATCCGACAACTTCCGCCCTTGAAAAAGTTAACCTTCCACATCGCCCCATTCAAAGTAGCTATCAAGCACCACTTTGGGGCGTGAAGATTTCGCCCGCTTTAACGCAATACCGCATTATGCATCTCTTACACTTAAAATGCCCGGTCCACGTGGCATCATCTCATTAAAAGGGAGTATCAAGTGTTACTCGAGCACGGAAGAACGTGAGACTGCCTTGACAGCCCCACACTAATCCAGCTCCGCTAATCAAAGCACCTGAATAGGTCATTCGAACCCCGGACATGGCTAGACGAGTCCGGCGTAAACATATAAAGGCCTAATAGCGGCATAACCCCGTACAAGGGACTGCACGCATGTACAACAAGAGACAATAAAGCTCAATTTGTTCACTTTTTCGAACCATACTCTGTTTATTTAATATAAAGTACATTTTTTGCACGATCCTTTTTCTTTTCAACTAAGTTCTTCTCTTTTACAGATGAACACCGTGCTACACCCGTCCAGGATACGGCACAACGGAGACACAGGCGCAGACGTGCAGTAGGGACCCGTTGCAAGGATTCTTTTCAGATTAAGACCCTGCGTAAACCTTTTTTACTATCTCTTGTTGGTACACATCCCCTGGCTTCTTGCTATAACCGAGGAGGAGGCTGACGTTTTGGCATCGGCCGCACCAGAATTTTTGTGCGTACCTGGACACCAGGGGCTTAGGGCATTATTCTGCCCGTTTTCATAAAGACCGAATACCTTAGGGAGTGTTCGGCGTCTCGAGTTAGGCCTTATATGCATCAGCTCGAATCATGTCTTTGGTCAAATGTTGGGTTTGCCGGATCCCATGTTTTGGTACCTTACGTTCGATTATATCGGCTAAGGTAGCTGGGAGAACCATCAAGCGATTGTGCCCCAGCTTGAGCTGGGTTGAGCACCTTAGTGGAGAAAGCTAAACTGGATGTCATGATATAGCGTGAGACTGGTCAACCACTTTCGATGACCCACCGGAATGTTTAGAATTCCCGCATTAACGAAGGACCGCTTTCCGGTCAGGCACGCCGCCCGAATTCGGGAGAGCGCGGTGCCCCTATGGGCTATATAGTAGCCCCACCATCGAACTCCGATGGCTAAGTGAAAGTGATAAAGCATTATAGTCTGGTTGCCTAGTTTGCTACGCTATCACCTCCTTTACAGGACCAAGACATTGGATTAAGTGTGAAAATGCGCCTTTTTGCAAACACCCCCGCACTATGTGCGTGGGGGCTGAAGCCGAAGACTGCCATCTTTCAGGTTATATACACATATACATCAAACGACCACACATGAGGTGTTTTAATACTTGAACGCACAAGTATAAGAAGCCCTTATATTATATTGAAACATTGTTTTCACAAATCATACATGTCATTAAAGCATAACATCCTTCGAGCACTGCGTCTCTATTAAACGAGCGTCCTGCAGGACTTCCTCAAAATAGTGCTCGGCAGGTACTCGGCTTCTGTCTGAATCTTGGGATGCAACGTCGGTGGCCTTCATCTCCGCCCAGTATGTCTTGACACGGGCAAGAGCCATCCGCGCACCCTCTATGCATGTTGACCACTTCATTGCATTGATATGCGGCACCGCACCAAGGAACTATTGCACCAAGCCAAAATAACTCTTCGGCTCGGGCCTTTTCGGCCACAAACGAGTCACGACAGCCTTCATGGCAAGTCCGGACAACCTATTCAGCTCAGCCCATTCGGCCAAACGATCGGTTAATGAAAGTGGACGCTCCGGACTATGGAATTGCGACCAAAACAGCTCTTCCATTCCGTGATCCTTTTGACCTTGGAAGTGTTCGGCCGCGTCTGCGGCACTCGCCGCCAAGTCCAGATAAGCATCCTCTGCACCCCTGCCGGTCCAATTGAGCGTACCTAGGATCCGTGAATTTCCTCCACAACGAAAAGGGCTTTCGGCCGCAATATCTCCGGCCTGACGTAGCTCCTCCTTCATAGCTCTCATTGCAGAGCGAGTATCCTTGGCCTCAGTGGCGGCCTTTTTCAGGTCCTTTTATTTTGCTCGATCTTCTTTTTCAAGAAGCTCGCAAAGGTCAGTAGCATTCTTCAATTTTACGGCCATCTCGGCCATTTCTTTCTTGCTTCGGCAGTGAGCAGCCTGTTCAGCTTTTAGCTCTGCAGCCGCCTTTAAAGCAGCCGCATCACTTTTTCTGGCTTGCTCCTTGGCTCGGCGAAGCTCTTGCGAAGAGCTCTCCATAGCGGCAGCACCATCTCGCATTAAGCATACATGTTGTAAGGCATGGGCGTCAAGCTCCTTACCAGGTGTCCGCGGAGAAGTCGCATACCTTGTGACTTGTCAAGCCGCTTATTAACAAGCGTGATGTCCGCATCCGCCACGTCAAGTTGCCGCTTGATTCGGCAAATTCATCACCCAGCTAGCCACCGGACGCTTCGCCACCTACATAGGAAGAGCACATATTATACCTGGGGTTATGATCCTCGGCCGCGCCGTCCTTTTGACACCGCACCAAGTCTCGGGGCTACTATCTATACAGGCACATTTTATATGCAAAACTGTCAGAAGGTACATCATTTTGCGTACCTCAAAACCCGTCAGTAAACTTACGACGGCTTCATGCAATCCGCTCTCAGCGGATGAAATCCTTTCAATCACCGTACCCATTAACGTACGGTGATCTTCCGAGATAGATGCTTACCCGAGCAGATCCTTCAGCTCCTCCGACCGCACACCCGTTGGTGCCGGACTCATCCGGTGGCCTTTTTCGAAGGCCGGACTCGGAGGACTTTGAGGGGACATACGGCTGCCTTCTGGCCCCGCCGGATTCGGAGGAGCCCTCCGCGACGACACCTCGTGGTCGTCCACCTCGCATAACGGTATGCAGCGGAGGCGTTTCGCTCTCCATCATCTCCGGATCAAGATCCCCTGAAGACGAGCTCTGCTGTGAAGGGCTGAGATCCGAACTACAAGGTAAACTTTCGGTTACCTTCAGAAATAAAACGGGGATGTCTCTCTTTTTAAGAAAAAAACGCCCCCCTTTACTTACCGCTCGCTGGAGGGCTGATCTCCTTGGGGAAACAATGCGGTCGGGGCATCTCCCGCCGCAGGACCCTCTGGTGAAGATTTCTTCCCCCGCTTCGAGGCTTTGGTCTCCGGATCTTCAGAAGCGGTCCTCTTCTCCCCTTGGAGGGAGGGATTCTCGATCCCCCCTTTGTTGATAGCCTCCTTCACGGAGGTAGTAGCTCCCTTCTTCCCCCCTTCGCCTTCTTCAAAAGGCACAACCCCTAGCATCTTGGTTGTCTGAGGATCCGGCGTGGCCTCAGGGAGGGGGGCCGGACACCTGATCAGCTTTGCTTTTGCTATCCACTCCTGTTTAAAGGATAGCTCTTTTAAGGGCAAGTGTATGATAAATATGCGGATAGCATGTCCGGGTATAGGACTACTTACTTGAGTATCCCAAGGCGATTGCAGCTCGATCCTGCGTCCTCGGTTAAGTCCGGACACATTGCTTGTGATCCGAAGAGCAGTTGGTACATCTCCACGGGCGTTGCGCCCATAAGATGTTGAAGAGCTCGTGGTCCCTCCGGATTGAACTCCCACAAAGTGCGGAGGCGATGTTTGCAGGCAGGATGCGAATCAGCATGACCTGCGCTACTACGACCAGATTGATCTCTCTCTAAGAGGTCTCGAATCGGCCCCGCAACAAGGGCACGTCCTTGGGCGGCCCCAGTCAAGCCTGTATTGACCCATGACGCCGTCATGTGGAGGACCAGGCGAAAGGCAGGTAGCGCCACCCATTTGGTGCCCCTGGGAGCGGTGATATAAAACCACTCCTGTTGCCATAAATTGAGCTCCTCTTAAAAAGAGCCCTCGGGCCATGGAGAGTCCGCATTCTTGCTTATAACAGCCCTCAGACTCTGCTGATGCCCCTTGATCATCTTGGCTCCACTTTGAAGGTCTTGAGCCACAATCCAAGTGAGGGGTAATGCGGAGGAAGGCTTCAGACACGACAATGAGCGACGAGATGTGGAGGATGGACTCCGGATCCAAGTCATGGAATTCCAGCCCATAATAAAACATGAGCCCCCTCACAAAGGGGTCCGTCGGGAAGCCTAAACCCCGAAGTAAGTGAGACACGAATACCACGCTCTCACCAGGCTCGGGAGTGGGAATAACCTGCCCTTGGGCAGGCAGCCTATGTGAAATTTCGCCGGTGAGATACCTGGCGTCTCCCAGCTTTATCACATCTTCTTCCGTGACGGAGGAAGACATCCACCGGCCGTGCAGGTCGGAGCCGGACATCGTTGAAGGTCCGAAGCGCCTAAATCTGGAGCTTTGGGTGCTGGAACTCGAGGCGAGGGGCGGATTCGATTGAGATTGAAAGAAACGAGCGGGCCTTGGTCTCGTTATAAAGAGGTTGAATACCAAGAGCCCTCCCCGTGACCGTTCGGGACTCGCCTTCGATGGAGGAGGCGTGCCAACGAGCACGACCGGGTTACCCACGCCCGTATTGATGAGAATCCCGGAATAAGGGGGCACGATCTCCGCTTTGATAAGACGTGCCAAGGAAACCGCCTCGCTAAACGCGCTGAGGTGGAACTGTAAAAACGATTCGTATAAAAGCCTTGCCGTGGTGTGATGTCACGCCGCGGAATACGTCAGCAGATCTGTGCAAAGGTTATTCTCTCTACGGTGGTATGTGGAACTTGTTTTGCAGAGCCGAACACTATCCTTGTGATCAAAATCTTCTATGAAGTATTCGGAGGAGGAACCCGCCTTGCAATGCCGAAGACAATATGCGCGCCGGACTCGTCGTCATTGAAGCCTGGTTCAGGCCACCGAGGAGACCTGGATTAGGGGTGTCCGGATAGCCGAACTATCACCGTTGGCGGACTCTGGACTATGAAGATACAAGATTGAAGACTTCGTCCCGTGTCCGGATGGGACTTTCCTTGGCGTGGAAGGCAAGCTTGGCGTCTGGATATGTAGATCTCCTACCATTGTAACCGACTGTGTAACCCTAACCCTATCCGGTGTCTATATAAACCGGAGGGTTTTAGTCCGTGAGGACGAACAACGATCATACCATAGGCTAGCTTCTAGGGTTTAGCCTCTCTGATCTCGTGGTAGATCCACTCTTGTACTACCCATATCATCAATATTAATCAAGCGGGAGTAGGGTTTTACCTCCATCGAGAGGGCCCGAACCTGGGTAAAAACATCGTGTCCCTTGTCTCCTGTTACCATCCGCCTAGATGCACAGTTCGGGACCCCCTACCCGAGATCCACCGGTTTTGACACCGACAGTGGGTTTATGATCAAGTTTATCTATGAACAATATTTGAATCTTCTCTGAATTATTTTATGTATGATTGGTTATCTTTGCAAGTCTCTTCGAATTATCAGTTTGGTTTGGCCTACTAGATTGGTTTTTCTTGCAATGGGAGAATTGCTTAGCTTTGGGTTCAATCTTGCGGTGTCCTTTGACAGTGACTGAAGGGGCAGCAAGGCACGTATTGTATTGTTGCCATCGAGGATAACAAGATGGGGTTTTTATCATATTGCATGAAACTATCCCTCTACATCATGTCATCTTGCTTAAGGCGTTACTCTGTTTTTAACTTAATACTCTAGATGCATCTTTGGATAGCGGTCGATGAGTGGAGTAATAGTAGTAGATGCAAAGGTGAAGTCGGTCTACTTGTTTCAGACGTGATGCCTATATACATGATCATACCTAGATATTCTCATAACTATGCTCAATTCATCAATTGCTCAACAGTAATTTGTTCACCCACCGTAGAAAACTTATGCTCTTGAGAGAAGCCACTAGTGAAATCTATGGCCCCCGGGTCTATTCTCATCATATCAATCTCCACCACTTTATTATTGCTTTGCTTTTTTACTTTGCCTTTTACTTTTAACTTTGCATATCTATACCCAAAAATACCAAAAATATTATCTATCATCTCTATCAGATCTCACTCTCATAAGTGACCGTGAAGGGAATGACAACCCCTAATCGCGTTGGTTGCGAGGAGCTATTGTTTTTGTGTAGGTACTAGGGACTTGCGTGTAGCCTCCTCTTTGGATTGATACCTTGGTTCTCAAAACTGAGGGAAATACTTATGCTACTTTCTTTGCATCATCCTCTCCTCTTTGGGGAAATCCAACGCAGTGCTCAAGAGGTAGCAATGGTGGGTCCCAGCAATGATCGGGGCGAATCGTTTTTTGCGGACGCACTTCCTTGCGTGCGAAGATGTAGCTGGTGGGTCCCAAATCGAGGAAACGTTTTTTCACGAAATCTGATGGCCCGTCTGGTGGGTCCCCGCTGTCAGGTGGAGGAATCATTATTTTCTGCGTAATAAGGAGGCACTTCCTTGCTGCGGCCGTGGACCCAGCTGTCAGCCTCTCCACGTATAGTCCACGTCCGATGGAAGTCATTCCTTGACCACGTTGACCATGCCGCGCCGAGAGCACCAGGGCGGTGGACGACGGTGAGGCCTAGGAAGTGGACGACGCAGAGCCGGGGAAGACGCGGAGCCGAGGAAGACGCGACAGTGGAAGCCAGCGGAGAGAATCTGAGGGTTCACCGGTTCTGCGGTGTGAAAGGCCGTTGCCGCGAACTGGCCAGCGGTGGAATAGTAGGCGGTGAGGCCTCCGTGCAGCACATCCGACCACGGGAGGCGGGGAGCATGTGGCACGACCGGCGCTGCTTTGGGCGGCTGGAGCAAGAAGACCAGAGGTTGAAGAAGCACTACGGCCGTTGGATGGACATCGTACGGTCACTGGAGCTAGAATCATTTATATTGACTAAGTTGACAAAGCCCTCCGTCTCTGTCAACTTAGTAGGCCCACAAGTCAGCCTCCCACCAAGGTGGGTCCCAGCCTAGCGAGGGGTATTCATTTTTTGTGCGTAATAAGGAGGCACTTCCGGTGGGTCGAGTGACAATGAGGAGCGTTTTTTTCGCGAAATACGGTGGCCCGTTGGGTGGGTCCCAGCAGTCAGGGGCAAAATTTTTTTTCGCGAAATACTGGTGGTCGTCCGGTGGGTCCTTGCTGTCAGGTGGAGGAATAATTATTTTCCGCGTAATAAGGAGGCACTTCCTTGCGGCTGCCGTGGAACCAGCTGTCAGCCTCTCCATGTCTGATATTCTTAGATGGAATTCGGTTGTTGACCACATTGACCACGGCAGCGCCGAGAGCACCATGGCGGTGGACGGCGGCAGGCCTAGGAAGGGGCGGCAGTCTTGGGGAAGACGCGGCAGTGGATGCCCATGTGGAGAGGAGTATGAGGGTTCACTGGTTCGGCTGCGCTGTCGTCGCCGCAGAATAACAGGGGGTGTGGGTGAGTCGAGTGGAGGGATGGCCTGGCCGGCGGTGGGAGTAGTATGGGGGCGGTGAGGCCTCACGGCAACCTGACCCGGCCCACGGGAGGCAGGAGGCGGTGATGCGACCGGCGCTGCTTTGGGCGGCCGGAGCAAGAAGACCAGAGGTTGAAGAAGCACTACGACCGTTGGATGGACATCGTCACGGTCGGTCGAGCTAGAATCGTGCATATTGACTAAGTTGACAAAGCCCTTCGTCCCCGTCAACTCAGTAGGCCCACTATACTGGGTCCCAGCTAGCAGGGGGAGTATTCATTTTTTTGTGCGTAATAAGGAGGCACTTCCTTGCGTGCAAAGATATAGCTGGTGGGTCCGAGCTGTCAGCATTGGTAATGTTTTTTTCGTGAAATACAGAGGCCCTTTCGGTGGGTCCCAGGTGTCAGGTGGAGGAATCATTATTTTGCGCGTAATAAGGAGGCATGTCGTTGCGTGCGGTCATGGACCCAGTTGTCAGCCTCTCCACGTACAGTCCACTTTAGATGCATGTCGGTCGTTGACCACTTTGACCATGCCACGCCGAGAGCACCAGGGTGGTGGACGACGGCGAGGCCTAGGAAGGGAATGACACGGAGGTAGGGAAGACTTGGCAGTTGTTTCCCACGCGGAGGGGAGTATGACTGTACGAGGGTTTACTGGTTCGTCTGCCGTCACGGAGAATAACGATGGGTGAGGGTGAGTACGAGGATGGCTAGGCCAGCGATGGGAGTACGGTGGGCGGTAAGGCACATGTGACAGACAAGCCTTGAGGAGGAGGGAGCAGGCAGTCCCGTCGGCGCTTGTTTGAGCGGCTGGGGCAGGAAGAGCAGAGATTGGAGAAGCACGACGGCCGTTGGATGGACATCCAACAGTATACATGCCATCTCTGGAAAGCCTCAAATCTGTGGAAAACAGCATACAACAATCTGCAATTATTTTAAATAATTTACAACCCATTTGCTAATTCTTACAGTTTTTTTGGAGCCCATGTTCTTTTGTTAGCATTACAACCCATATTGTGGCCACGGTTAAAAAATTATACGAAATTTTGCATATATCGGTGCGGTTTGAACTGTTTTTAATCCCGAAATTTCGAGTCACATTCAGACTGATTTAAAAAATAAATGTATATCAATATAAAATCCAATAAATTTTCCACGCATAAAAATCAATGCAATTTAAAATCTCGAAATGAAAAAGATATTTGAAACTAATTGCGGTTTGATGTGTTTTAAAAATGTAAAACCCATTTCTCATTCTTGATAGGCCATTTTCTCGGCCAGCGAATGAAGCTCTGCTTTCGTCTTGAAAGATTTGCAGCCCAACAGGCCTGATAAAGCGACTTACTTGAGAAATCACAAAAAACTGGGCTAGCCATTTTCGGAAAGAAAAAAAACTCTTGGGCTGATGCATGGTAAACATAAAAGAAAAGGTTGTCTAGATAGGCCAGAGTGTCCCGCACAGCCCAATTGACACCCTGCTTCCGTCTCAAAAACAAATTAGATAAATGCCACTCCAATTATGGCGATTCATAAAAATGCCACTACAATTTCCAAACTTTGAAAAATGCCACTGCAATTTTTGCAAACTTTGGAAAAACGCCATCGCAGTTTGTAAACTTTGAAAAACGCCACTCCAGACTTCGAAAAATGCCACTAGAAATGGCATGAAATGGCATTTTTCAAAGTTTGGAAATTGCAGTGGCATTTCTCGGATACACCAGGTTTGGAGTGGCATTTATCAAATTAACCCAAAACAAAAATAACTAGGCGAGCTGCTAGGCCCCTGGTGTCAGCCGCTCGTTGTGCAATTCTCTCATTTATTGACTACGTTGACAATGGCATGGGACCCAGATGTCAGAAATCCACTAGGAGGAGCCATGTTTTTTATTGGCTTGAAATAAGGAGGCACTTGCTTGCGTACTTCCGTGACCTTGGCGGGTCCCTGCTGTCATCCTCTCCACGTACAATCATCTCCTGATTGTGTACGCGTCAACTTGCTAGGCCCACAAGTCAGCCTCTAAACCCGTGGAGGACAAATACAACCCATTTAAAAAATAACAACCCATTCCGTACGTTCAAACGGAAAGTTCAACATTCAGAGCAAAGTAACAGGTTTGATCCACATATAGAGTAATTGAGCTTCCACGTTGACAACCATCATAGCCAAGTTAACTATCTACTCCCACTAATACTCTAGTAGCGTACAAGTACTAACTTACTCTTAGCTAACTAGACGATGCCGGCCGCCATCTGTGGTACACGCTAAACGCCGGCACCGGCGTCGTGCGCCTCACCTCGGACTTGCAAGAGGTGCGATAGGGCGCGTTGCTCGCGCGCGTTGGCCCTTTCCATGCTGGCGTGGTCCACCGAAGCTCCAGCTTCCAAGCGGGAAACCCACTTGACGAGCTGGTAGTAAAAATCGGCGTCGCGAACGCGTGCATGCCCGACAGCCTCCGTGGCTCTTTTGCGGCCGCCTCCACGTAGTCGGCCCGATTCTTATGGGCGCTCTGCCGCGACTCAGAAGCGTCGATCGTTGCTGCTCCATGTCCCGCTGGAGGCGCAAATCGGTGATACGCTGCTCCTCCGCCAGGCGGTCATGCTCCAACAACTCCTGCTCCTCCGCCATGCGGTTGCGCTCCAACAACTCCTCGATCTCCGCATTGCCATCTAAAGAAAATAGAATGCCTCCTCCCTCCATCTGCCTTTCGGTGAAAACCTGAACACTAGTTCCGGCGGTGACCGCCTCCGATGTCGCCTACCGCGGATGGGCGGGGGCATGGCGGACGCGGCAAGCGACATCGGGCCGGTGGGGGCTTATGAGGATATGGAGAGTTGGGTCACGGTGGCACCGGAGAAGTCCGGGAAACAGTACTTATAGGTGGAAGGTAGCGCGATGGTCATCAGAATTCAATGCATTAATGGCTTAGCGCGCCAGCTTGCCGTGGAAAACTAGAGAAACTGAAATTATGACTGTGCCGTCCCGTCCCGTCTGGGTCGCACGCCGGCATGGCGGTCAAACGAGTGCACTCGAATCATCTCCCTCCTTGTCAATAATGATTCCATGGATTTAAAAGCCCGCAACAATTAAAGCGTATCTTTTTTCGCATCTGTTAGCTGCCTTAATTACAGCCGGCTGCATGCAGGCACTCGCCGCAGTGCACTACGCCGAAGCAGCATGCAACGAAGTCGCAGCCGAGGGCACGATATAGCCACTTAAATCGCTGGAATTAATTAGGCTTAAACTTCTGCATGCCGTTAATTATTGCCATGCCTTGGTCTTGCTGCTTTGCTCATGGGACTAATAAACCCGGATGGAGGGAGTACCTTGGTTGGTGAGAGGTTTGAATTAAGCCCTGCAAACCGGAAAGGAGGTACTAGTACGTGTGTGATCCGCTATTTATTCGTGTAGGATCGAGTAGGTCGTTTCTTGAATTGAGCCCTGCAAACCGGAAAGGAGGTAGTACGTGCATGATCCGCTATTTATCCTGTAGGATCGATAGTGTAGCTTGTCAGTTTCTTCAGAGGTAGGCATTTTTATCCGTGTAGGATCGATAGTGTACTTGTCAGTCTTCAGAGGTAGGCATTTTTATTCAAAAAACTGCCACTTCGCATCTTGCGTCGCAAATAAAACTACCAGGAGCGCATTTGTAGGCTAGCTAGTGATCGATCAGTAACTTGTAAACACTGAGCGAACAGAAATAAGTAACTGTTAATGCATCTCAATGATTCACAGATCATATACAAATATGTAGCTCCAAAAGCAAAGATCAGCCACTTCGGATCTTGCGTCGCAACTAAAACTAACTAGTAATGCGATTCTCATACATAAGATCAACATGTTAATGCATCTCAATGATTCACAGATCATATACAAATATGTAGCTCCAAAAGCAAAGATCTAGAAAAAACATCTGTTCTTCCTACTAACATGGATGCTTCTCTTGGCCAACATTCAATATAGACTGAAAGACAATTTTTTTTGTGAAGTCTACAATTCCTCTTGCAAACGTAAGTGGTTTCACCAACAACTGGAACCATGAGAATGAACCACACATGATGGAGGAACATCCACTGCAATATGAGTTGGTCTTCTCTCGATCATACCCCGAGACTATTTTCGGAATACAAACTTTAACTTAGGCAAAATGATGCCCATTGTATAATCAGACCAAAGCAATGAAGCACCTAGTGTTGGCCAATAAATAGTATAGTACTACTTTTCTGCAGTCCATGAAGTGACTATCCAATCTTTCTGTGTCTATTTTCAAATGGCACTGCATGCAGTGACTATACTATTCTTTTGTGCAGTTCAACCAAAATTGCAGACACTTTGTTTGTTTGCCAAATATTAATGGGCAGACATCTCTGTCTGCACAAATATCAAGCATCTAGTAAACATATACCACACCTTGTATTTTCGGTTTAAACATGTCTCTTCCGCTTAGCATCTGTCTTGTTCTGCACTGGACAATCTGATACAGTTATGTTTTGCCTTGGACAATTTAATACTGAATTGATTTGCTGGTTCAGAGCAGAAATATAGCGCATATTCTTCATCAGACCAAGGATATCCATGTTCGCAGTGATGGAAGAGGTGAAACTGATACAACCGAAATTGAGCATCCAATCATTGAATCATGTCCTGCACCTCCAATGTAGATCCACCCTGCCAATAAATTCACATGCAAACCACTAGTATTACTATCTAATGACAGTACAAAAAGAGTAGCAAGATAGTAGCAAACCATGTACCTTCGTAATGAATAGCTCATAGTGCCACCAATTGGATATAAAGGTTTGGAAAAAGACATGCTCCTAATGTTGAACCAGTTGGACTTTTTGTGAAGTTCCACTAAAATCGAGCATCCCTATTTGCATAGATATTGAAAGTGTGATTACTCTAAAAGTGGCACTAGTTGAGGCATAGACTCACAAATATAAGCATTCCAGTTTCTTAATGGGAAAAGGTAGCAAGACTGTTTCTAACCACCTGTTTGAAGGAATAAATAAAGCAACAGGCATACATAGTTTTTTCTGAAAAACTGAGCCATTCCTGACATTTCCTCTTCTTTTAAGCAAATTTTGTGCAGTTCTACTAAAATAAAATGCCATCACCGCCTTGACAATTCAAAGGACACTGCATAAAAGGAAATGACTTAACATTACATCATGATGTCGGTATGTAGTCGACATGCATTAGAGAGAAACATACAGACCTCCTCACGATAACATAATGAACATTAATTTTAACAAAGGTGTGACTAGCTTTACCGGATAATTTGAGTGAACTCTACACCCTTTGTTCCTTAATATAAGACGTTTTCGCGGTTCAATTTAAAGTACCCAAACGTCTAGTATTTAGAAAAATAGGTAGTAGTTTTCTTGAGCACATATCTTGGAAAGCTTGCCACACTTTATTTATGTCCATACGCTAATGCAACACCATTCGAATACTACAAATATACACTAATCCGTTGGCTAGTGCAACAAGAGAGTAGTTAGTTTATTACGAGGGTATAGTACAATGGTTTTACTTGAACAGATTTTAATAAACTCTAGCACTTTGGAAGGTTTCTATAAGAATTAACAATACAAAATGTAAAGGTAACAAGTTTCAAAGATTGGTATACTAGCTGTGCATGAGCATTAAACCAAATACAAAAGTCTGAAGGTAACTAGCATTATTAACTAATGACAGTATAAAAAAATTGCAAACCATGTACCTCCAAGGTAAATATCATTTTGAACTCGGGGGGACCTTAAAAATTGCTATCCCAATCTTGATAATCGATCAAACATAAAAAAATGATCGAACGAATCAAGAGAACAGCCAGAGGAGGAGGTGCCCACTCTTGACCTTTCCTCTTGTCTTCATAATTGTCTATGCAGTTTAACCAAAATAAAATGACATCAGCGCCTTGGCATTTTGGTGACATTGTACAAAAAATTAACTCTCATGAAAGTGAGGTATGTAATCTATAAGCATTAACAGTGCAAAAATCTGAAGGTAGTAACAAGTTTCATCGTTGGTATACTGGCTGTGCAACATCCTTAGAATGCCTTAGCTTAAAAATCTTTAATACATCCACAATCAACAGCTAACCCTGAAATAATCCAGTGACATTAAATTGCATTGCTTAAATTTATCGGTGGCATTAGACTGAGAGCGACATTAGTTAAATGTGGCATCACTTTAGCAGTAGCATTGCTTGACTTGACTGTTGGCGTTATACTAACAGCAAAAAAAGTGGCAATAAGAGCATGGGAGGCCCATTCGGAGAGTGGGCGCACCAGTACGATGTACCTCCACGGACGCAGAGTGGTGAGGGAGGTATGGTTGCCCAGAGCAAAAAATATCCAGGCAGCATATGTGGATTACGTCACCTTTTTGTTCTCTTTAGCCACCTTTTTCCTATGCGAGGACAACAAACCAATCGACCTGGTCATTCTCTATTGGGTTGTCATGCCTTTCTACCCTTCTTCAACAAAGAGACACGAGACTCGTTCCTTAGCTACTGATTTTCCCCTTTTCAACCTAGATGCGGGTTCGATGCCTACTCTCTTGGACAAAGATAGTCTCCTTCCTTTCCTTATTCAACCCGCACTTGGATTAGTCTGCATGAAGTAGGGTTTCCTTTAATAGTGCAAATTATGGTTTTTGATACTGTGGCCAGCAGAGTAGAAGATAGCAAATTGGGAAGATGGTGGAGTGGAAAAAGATCCACATGCAATGACGTGGCAGATGGGGCAATAGAACAAGGTTATGGTTCGAAAAGAGGTAGCATACCTGAGGGTTGACGGGAAGTGGCTTCGCTCGTGGTCGTTGTCCTCCGCACACACTACGGCAGCAAGCTTGGGGGACGAAGGCCATCCCGCGCGGGCGCTAGGTCTGAGAGGATGGCCTTGTCGTCAGTGCGTGACCTCGCCGACGACGAAAAGGCCAACGCTGCATCGCCCTTTTTCTTCCCCGGCGGATCTGTGACCACCGGTGAGGAGGGGGAGAGGGGCCGTCTTTTTAGATCTGGAGGGAGGGTGGTAGTGTGAGAAGCAAGTGGGCAGCCCTTAGCAAGAAAGCGCTGAAGCTCCAGCCTATATATCCTTTTTATACTACTAGTACTGGATGTGGAGTAGTGGTAGAGTAGTTTATATTTTCTCTGCGTCTGACAAGTGCAGTTAGTCGTGCTTCAAAACTGATCGGCACGCCATTAAAAAAATAAAGGTCGATAACTAATGCGGCACCTCGGGCCAACGCGGCCAGATCGCATTTTGCACGAGAAATTACACACCATGTTTCATTGACATGTGATCCCTTTCCAACATATCAGTGAGACGATGACGAGTAGTAGGAGTATTTCCGAACGGACGTGTAGGCCGGGGCGCCTCTTCATGAACCGTGGCAAACTCGCAACCGTCCACCGACTCTTCGCCTTTCCCTCTCGATTTGTAACTGCTGTCGCACGCTCTTCCTCTCCCTCCTCCATTTTCCTTCGGCCCTTCACCCTTTCTTCTGCCATTGTTCGATCGTCTTCTCCATGGAGGGAACAGGCCAAAAAATGACCCCGTTATTCTTGCCCCGATCTGAAAGATGATGTGGTGGAGGAACTCATTGATCGATGCGACGTCATCACCTCGGCTAGCATGGCAGGTTCGTTCAAGCCCATTCTCGACTCAACTAATAACATCATTACAAGGAACCCAAGAGTCAAGGAGCGGTTTGATCTCCCTATCTTCTTCGTCATTGATCCGATGGTAGCGCGCCGACACGGCAGAGGCCTCGCCTGTGCAAGTTGATGCCGCTTGATAATGATACGTGATGATGTTAAGATGCCATCGCTTGAGGGCAAGGCTTGGCGGCGCAAATGGAGATTGGGTTGTTTACATTGGGTCCAATGCGGTGGGAACTTGTGAATGTGTACACTCGTGACCGGGTTCCACTTCCAAAATCTCAGCAGATCGCCCAGAGGTTGAGCACACCGGTATTGTACGCACGTTCAAATATGATCATGGTGACTGTCTTCTACGGAAGATAGCAATTTGTCGAGTTCCCAGCCGCTCTTGGAATTACAACAACTATGAAGTTGTTGCTATCTTCTACAAGCTTGTTGCCGTCCTTGGTGGTTTGACTCGATGGATATTGCTCAAAAATCAGATTATGTACACGGATGAGTACCGTGATGCAAATCAATACGAGGGCCTTGTGTTTGCTGCCACCACTCGTGGCAATCGCTTTTGCATGGGATCCTCGTAGTTTCAAAGACGTTTGTCTTCTACCGTAATTATAATTGTTTCATCCACATGCATGCGGGTTAGCAAGTTTCCCTTTACTAATTAACCTTCTTCTTGTGTTTCCAAGGTCCTGTGAACATCCCACCACCTATACTTGAAAAATTTTATAACCAAGGGGGAGATGATGATGGTGATGATCACGAGTATGAGGACGAGCAGCACCCATATACTCTATGGCGCCTGGCAACTAATTCCGATAGATCACCTCTTCTTGTGTGTATACAGCCCACTAATGATGTTACTTCTAAGGAAGCAGGTGTAGTCTCCCATGGTCGCACTCTCCGGACCTATTCCAACACCCGTTGCATGGTATTCGGGATGGATACTAGTGTGCTAGCGCCAACTCCTTCTCCCTAGTACAGAATTGATAGTCTTGGAGAAAACTCGCTCTTCCTTGGACAAAACTATCCGATGATGGTGAAAGACGATCCAACTGCTGTTGACACAACGTTACTAGTACCATTTATGAGAAGCAACTGTGTCTATACCTCGGACATTTGGGTGGTTCCCTACCCTGGTACTGATATAGTAGGCCGCTTCAGCCTGGATGATCAGTCCTGCGTTGGTCTCCAGATCGACAATGGATGGCCCGTCCCCAGAATCACTTGTGGTTCAAGCAAGCGTTCAACGCCGAGGAATGGTTGAGTTGAAGTTCATTTCATTGCTTGTTATTTGTTGTGTGGTGAAAACTTTAGTATTTATAATGTATCCTCGTTGTCGATGTGGGTTGATGACCTGTTGTATGCAATAAAATGATATGCTTGTGATAAACTTACTAAATTTATGAATGGCTTTCGAGTCGCTTCTCTGAGTGTGTGGTGCGACGAGGCAAAAAAATATTTTACGAATACATAATTGTAAGTGCATTGCAACAGGTTATCGGATGAGGCCAATCAACAATAGTAGTACACTATTTGTACTAGCTTCACATGCTTCGCGCGTCGGGCGGGTGTTTTTACTGTAGCCATATGTTAATGTGTTCATTGTACGTAACCAACACCTCGAATCCTCGATACTAGTACTATATAGTAGGAGTAAGTAGTAGGAGTAGTAGGGTGGCATGGGACAGAACAAGCATTCCTGTCCAGGAGTAAGGCACACGCCACCACCACGGCATCCATCTGACACCATATTATTTCTTGGAGTCCGTGCTAGAGCAATCTCTTCAACCTCGTCGTTTCTCTAACTTCAGCCATCGCTACAAGCAAGCGAGGTGGGGTTTGCCGATAGTCGGTTTCCTTAACTGCGGTCCCACTTGTAAGTCCAACTCCAACGCACGACCCCAAATGGACCTCCGTTTTGCACGAACTCCAACGATAATTTTGACTAGAAAAGCAATACCAAAGAAAACAAGAACCACAAGAATACATTTTACTACTCCTGTAAGTTGGATTAGTGCCTTCTCGATGCATTCATTGTTGATCTGTGGAGGCTCGATCTTGCATGCTTCTTTCTTCTTCGAGTGTAAATTAAGAAGTAGACGTTGCTTCCTCGCATCTAGTCTCATGTCTAGCCTCTATTCTAGTAGGAGTATTAACAAGTGCACTAATCTCATCTCTAGCCTCTGTGCTAGCTAAAAGTGATAAAACATCTACTAAATTGCGCTCTATCAATATATGGATGTACTCTTCTTCCCAATACAAAAACTTGCATCCATTCTACTCCCTCTCAAGGCACAATACATGCCTTCTATTTGTCAAAATATATATGTATCTAGACATGTTTTAGTATATAGGTACATCCATTTTTGGAAAAATGGAAGTCAAGTATTTTGGAACGGAGGGAGTACACAATAAAATTTTTAAGTTAGCACAACTAGTCTAATCCGAGAGCACAACCAAGATTTGGTTGGGTTCTTCCTCCTTTGCTTAACACGTGGGACATCCAGCATGCAGGTCGTGCCATGAAAGAAAATAGAGTGGTAGTTGAAGCCACGAGATGTGCATCTTGGGTTAAATCAGATATAGAATCTTACTACTCTTGAGTAACTCCAAAAGCGCCACCGAAGATCTTTATTGGATTTGTTTTTCATCACCAGCACGCCGAGGTGAAAGATGTGCAGGTTCGCGGGTCCTCTTGCTTTTTCTTGACATGTGGGGCGCATGTGAGAAAACAGACAATGGGCTCCAAGGTCATCGGCTGGCTGAGAAGAGAGATAGAGGAGGGCTAAGCACGGACTGCAGGAAATTTGTTCTACGTACCTCGATGTAGGCTCGATATAGTGGGGTGGCATGGGCCATAACTAGCATTCACGTCTAGCAGTACGGCACACGCCACCCACACGAGTCCCATCCGACACCAATTTTCTTGGAGTCTGTGCTACAGCCATCTCTTCTCCCTCTTGTTTTATCAGCCATCGCGCGGTGGGCGGGGTGGGGGTTTGCCGATAGTCGGTTTGCTCAATCAAGGTCCCACTTGTAAGTGAAAATGCAACACCCCACGCATTCCCGCTAGAGCGTGCGTCGACCAACCGTGTGGGGTGCGACGCGAACACGGCAGGCTTTTCCTTTTGAACTCGTAACTTGTAAAATTTGGTTCTGCTCCATGGCGCGACCGATAGATAGAAAATAATGATTTTGCCTAGAGTAATGAGAAGTTTGGTTCTGGCGCCGTTCATGCATGGAGTACGTACAAAAATTATGAAGTTGATGCGAAAGGTAAGATAATTACTGTAGTATCATATACTATTACATGGATTTGATGAAAAGATAAAAATACATACGGATCCATCAACGACATCCTCGCCCTAGTGCGCCGGGTCACCAACCGACGTGTGAGGAGCAGCGGTGTTGGCGGCGAGCTCAACGTGCTTCTGAACAGTGTCGTCCAAGGTTGCCCTGCGGTCCAAGAAGGCCATCGTCTTATAGTTCTCCTCTTGCATGTAGTAGTCCTTGTGGACGATTTGCGCACAGACGTGGGTGATTATGTTGATGGTGTCTTGTTGTGCCGGTATGCTTGGGCGGCCGACTCGAGGTGGACATTCTCCGGTCTTGACGGCGGGCGAGTGCAGGGCCACCAAGGCGTCGAAGATGTTGTCACCATAGTGGCCATTGAGGGTGGCGGGCATCGCAGTAGCCCGGCACGCCGGGTCGGAGGCTTACGTCAAAGTCGCCCGCAAGCTTCTTGACGACGGTGAACTTGTCGAGGAAACCGACGAGGACCTCGTCGAACAAGGAGACGAAGCTGTCGTCCAAGTGGCCCCTCACCCTGGCGGCCTCAAGAAATACTACCTAGAGATGTTCCTCGGTGCCGGGCCACAGGCCGGCGTCGTGGACCATCTCGCACCTGACCAGTGATGCTTTCGCGCTCATCGCCTCCATGGGTCTAGCTTAGCTTCTAGTCAATCGATCTTGCGATTCGAGTGATCACTCTTGCCCTTGGTTAGCGTATGTAGGTGCGTAGGATTTTGTACTACTCCTGCCCTCATCGCACCTGCCTTTGGCTGTATGATAGGTGGGCCAGCCACCCCCTAGGCCCATGTGTCATTCACCCAAAGGCAGTTGCCGTAAGTGAATGAAGCTGCGTCCCCCTCTGTGCCGGTGCAGTATAGTCATCTCACCGGACCTCTAGTTGGGGCCAAACGAGAGAAGTTTGATGTTTACTGGTTTATTAGTCCCCTTTGCATTTTGCGCCAAATTTTGACCTTTGATTTAACTAATAAAATGTTAATGCATGTAAACAAAAATGTTGTGTAAGTCACCTTACGAAAACCAAATAATCCCAAAATACTTAGGCACGGTGCATTAACTCCCTCCTTGTTTCTTATTTCGTGACATATCAACCAATGAGAGATGTGGGCCGTGCATGCTTTCAATGACTTGAGACTACCAATCATGACATGCAGTGTTTAGTTCATTGCATGTAATCCTATTAGTACTCTAGTTAGCAAAAACATTAAGTTCTCTCACGATATGAATAAAAAACCATGTTTTTATTTTAAGAGTGAGTAGTAAATTTTTTTTGACATTCATTAATACTAGATATTTCTAGTAAAATAATAAAATCCATATGTACGTGTTATTACTCATAAATCAAGACGGTGTTGATACTAGTACTAGTAGTAGTACTACCAATGTAGTAGTAGGAGTACTAGCAATCGTACTACCCGTTGGTCAAATTATTACGCTGCTCCTCACAAAGTTGAAGTGACAAGACCCTCGCGCCGGAGATGACACCTGAGAGTATAGGCGCCATGTTCGGCATACCATAGTCAGCCTCACCGTCTGCAGTCACTATCATCATGGTCTGTAGAGCTAGCCTGCTTACAACTAGCCCTGCTCGACATAATTTCCCGTATAGATGCGTGCATTGCACGGAACACCAAGATTGAGGTGGATTTGCCCGGCCACGCTATCGCGCCAGATTTTTCCACGGCCTTCTAGATGTGGTGGGGAGGAGATAAGGCTGATTGTGAGAGACAAGAAGTTGTTTGTAAATAGGGAACAAGTGCGGGCATCTTTTTGCAAAAATGGAGAAGCTTGGTTTGTATGCGTCATATCTAGATCCGACGGCTATTGGTGAAAGATGGGAGGCACAACATCATCACCAACTCAGGACCCGTTTGATTCGTAGGATTTTGAAAACGCAGGAATAGGACACGGCAATATTACAAGTTTCAAACTGATATTACAAATGTTAGGAGTAATGCTGCACCGATTTAAGAGGGAATTACTAGGAAGTTTACGTAAGAACTTTCGTTACTTTAGGTGGATGCAGCATTATCATACAAACTAAAATCCACCGCCTCGACAAGTCACTAATGGGCAAATAAGTTTTCGAGTCTCCGGCCACTTGATGTTTCAAAACAAATTCAGCTTCTGCGGTGACTTTGTCATTTAGGCTTAGACGCTATGTGATCAAGATGCCATTCATTGTTGCGCCAGAGAACGCCAAACCTCATTACCTTGAGCACACTTGCCTCCGAACAAAGAACCTGGCCAATTTACTCTTAGATGTGCTGCCTCGGTAGTTGATCAAATCAATTTCTGTAAGATGGAGATCAACACATTCGATGAGATTGTTATAGTGCAGCACATTTTTCACTTTCAGGTCTTTTTTTATTTGCAAAAGAAGAGAACATATTAGAGCAGCTAGCTGCATAAGATTGCCGTGTCATGAAGAGGTACCAAGATCATTCGCTCATATGATAGGGTTGGCTGGCTAGTGATATTTTTTTACTCTCTCTCTCTCTCTCTCTCTCTCTCTCTCTCTCTCTCTCTTTCTGTTTCCTCCCATTTAACTAGGAGCACGTGAAGAGCTTGGGCATTTGTTACCTTCCACTATGTGGCCGATGCCATATTTCGCAAAATTATGCCACGTAATACGCATCGATGTCAAATCAAAAGATTTTGGCACCGCTCTCGTGATGTGAGAGAGTTAGCACAACTGTGCACACAAACCCACATGTATAAACAAATCAATCAAACCAACTACACCAGCCTCTCACTCTCCCAAACAAGTGTTTTTTATTGCCTCAGTCCTCTCTCTCCCACGCAAAGGTTTTTTCATTGCGTGAGTTAATTTGGCACCAGAGCAAAGTAGGTGATCCAGATTGGGGCACCAGGTGAGCAATGGAGGGGCATTGATGCCAAATGCATCGCAAGTGAATTTGGCACATGTTTTGGCCTACACAGCCCACTTTTGTACTCCCTCCGTCCCAAAACTCTTGTCTTAAATTTGTCTAAATACGTATGTATCTAGTTACATTTTAGTGTTAGATACATCCATATCTAAACAAATGTAAGATAAGAATTTTGGGACGGAGGGAATACTACCTCGTATTGAGTATAAAATTTTGACCATAGGTTTACCTAAGAAAATGCCAATGCATGTCACTAAAAATTACACCATTTGAAATTATGTTCAAATACGAATCCAACGATATAGTTCTTAGTGACATGCATTAACATTTTGTCAGTTAAATCTATGGTCAATTTCTGATACTAAAAAAATGGAAGAGTAAACCAGGACGGAGGTAGTACTTGCTCTCAGGGTAACCATAGAGTTACTGGAGTAGTCTAAGTTACTTTCCACTATGACTAGCCTAGGCTACTATAGTAGTATAGCATAAAAACGATGCAGGTGATCATGTGAGAAAAAAAATACTAAAAACATTTCTTTCGGTGCAGTGCGTAGATGCAGTTTTGAACACTACACTTCTCATCGTAATTTGGGAAAATTACGAAAAAATTGAGCTATGTTGTGATTACCGTTTACTTATAGGAAAGAAGTTTAACCTTGATGAGTAGCTTCTCCGTGCACGGAAAGCATGTAAGGAATCCAACAACTTGATCCAGATT
This sequence comes from Aegilops bicornis, assembly GCA_021605145.1. Lineage (NCBI taxonomy): Eukaryota > Viridiplantae > Streptophyta > Magnoliopsida > Poales > Poaceae > Aegilops > Aegilops bicornis. Next base: position 365,514,414 of record CM038675.1, read on the forward strand.
AAATGATAGATTTTAGTGCTAAGATCTTCACCGCATGCATGGACCGGTCAAGCTTGTGGGAATCATTTTCTGAAGACGGCCGTAAATACATCAAGAAGAAATTTAAAAATGTGAATTTCAAGAAGACGGAGAAGAAGATGAGTGATGTACCGAACGATTACGGATCCAATAAAGAGTTCGAGAATTTGGCGACGAAAGTACACCAACGCCTGTCAATTTCAAAAGGCCAATGACCCTGATTTTTGTTGGGCCTTCTAGATCCGATACAAGAAATCTCTCAAGGAAAGGCGCATTCTCAATGACCATAACATGGAATAGCTGGAGTGATCTCTTCCCAATTGATGTCTTGTTGCGGGGCCAGCAAGACACATAAATCCATCGGAGATTCGTCAAGGCGATGTGGAGGCTAATGAACCCGTGGATCTGCTCAAGACGAAGGTACTCGAGCGCAGTACAGCTGCGGAGCAGGTGCTCCATAGCCTTCTTCGAGATGACAACGTCGAAGAGGTCGAGCTGCTTGAGTTGAGGGAGAAGAAGGGCGGGCGCGGCATTAATCTGGGGAAGATAGCAGGAGCTGAAGCTGGCACGGCGCAGCGTTGGTGTGAGGTGGAGCGCGGACGGCTGCAGAGAGCGACATCGTCCAGCTTCAAAGCTGAGCTCCTCGAGCCGACCTAGGGCGGGGGATAAGAACCACTCGTCGAACTTGGGTTGGACCTTGCAGTTGGTACTGAACATGCGGATGTCAAGGCGTCTGGCTGGCCCAGGGTGCAATGAAAGGATCTTGGAGACTGTGGCCATGCGTTTGCAATCCCCGTCGTAGAGGGAGCTGTCGACGGTCAGGTTGAGGGGGACGCAGCGCCAGAGGGGGCGCCACAGCCGGGAGAGCAGGGCGGTTCACACGGCAGATTTGGTGGGGAGGAGGCCTATGATAACGAGCAACATGTCGTCGGGGAGGCTGCTGATGAAGTCCAGGCTCGCCGGATGCGGTTTTGGCTCGAGCCGCCTCCACTTGTTGGCTGCCTCGCCGTCCATCTCAACCGGCGGTGACGCCGGTGTACACGTGTGCTGGTGTGTGTTGTGTGCTGGGTGTGCGCAAGTGCGTCCTTCTGTGCATGCCGCCACGCAGTGGTGAATTGTGCGCGATTGCGTCCTTCGCACGCAAGAAGTTTGTCCTCAATGCGCCCTCAATTTACTAGCGTGCGGGATGCTACCCCGAGTGGTTTCAACTTTGTTTACTTCACCGCGTGTCATATGGGCCTCTAGTTTATTTATTTTCGCCCACTGCCACATGGGCCAACACACGAAGATACAGAACACGAGCTGACAAGGCAGCATGTGGATTGGTTGACCGGTTAAATAAACAATATACGGAGCTATACGCTGACACATGGAGCGTATAATCCGTCGGTATAGAGAGTTCGAGTGAGAGGGGAGGCCCATGAGAGATAGCAGAGAGAGAGAAAGAGCTACTCCCTCCATTCGATAATGTAGTTCCAACATTTTTTTAAGTCAAACTTTTAAAACTTTGACCAAGTTTATAAAGAAATTACTTATATCTACAATACCAAAGATAAATGATAGTATGAAGTAAGTACATGTTGTGATGAATCTAATGATCGTTCCAGATGTAAATGTTTTTCTCCACATATACCTGGTCAATCTTTTCCGAGGTTTGACTTTTCAAAACATCCATATGCTTATGGACGTGATGAGTCCCTAACTAGAGAGAGAGAGAGAGAGAGAGAGAGAGAGAGAGTGAAAAAGTGTGTGTGCGTGTGTGAAAGAGACATGGACAACACACGATAAAAGTAGAGAAAAGCGTCGTGTCTTATGCAAACATATCACACATGCATCTTCGACAATGGAGGCAAGGTGAGGAGATAGTGTGTGGTTGTTTGGAACCGAGAGAGCAAGACCCCTAGCACGTGGCCAAGAGGGGTCTGACAAACAAGGGAGAGAGGTTGAGAGAGACGTACAGAGAAAATGCAGACATGGGGAGGAGAGAGTGTATGTTTATCATAGAGAGATCCCCTGGAGATCGTGATGGGACTACATGGGTGGGATATCGAGTGACAAGGTGTGTGCGCGATAGAAGATGCCCCGAGAGATATCGAGATAGATGTATGGATGGAAGGAGACAATACGTGTGTTCCTGATGGCTAGTAAGAGATAATCATACTTAGGAGGGGGGAGTGCTTGCGCCTATGACGGAGTGAGGGATTATGGTACTTAGGGGGGTGCGTGTCACATGGAGAGAGAACAAGGGCGGAGAGTGTTGGATGGGTCTATATATATAGCGCGAGCGAGACATATGTATGTGTGAACCAGGGAGATATAAGGCCAGTTTGGCTTGCGTCCTGAGCATCTTTTGCCTGGCCTGGGGTTGTGGCTGTATTTCATGCACGCTTGTTTGGTTGATACCCTGTGAAAAAGTAAGCCCGCCTGGCCTAGGTTCCCTTGCACTTTAATTAGCCTGGCTGAACTCCAGACACTGCAAGTAGCTTGGCCCAGGCGACCGATTTTGAACGCTGGTCAGTGCTCGGTCGTGGTGGCCACGAGGCTAACAGCAACATGGATGGATATTAGCATTAAATAATTGATGCATGGATTGATTGATGGTATGTTGATGCTTTGCCTGGCCCAGGCATGAACCAAACGCTTCAGCACCACACAAGCCTGGTCAGGCAGAAATATTTTACATCTCACGTCCATACCAGGCAGTAACGGCCATCAAGGCATGAGGTTCAGGTCACGAACCAAACTGACCAATAAAGTTTGAGAGAGATTGAGGAGCCCGATAAGGCTGAGTGGTGCGTCAAATAGCTGAGAGGGGGAAAGAGATATTCCATCCGCTCGATAATGCAGTGCATGTAAATTTTTTAGAAGTCAAACTTTGGAAACTTTGACCAGGTTTACGCAAATGTTATTTATATCTACAACACCAAAGATACATCATACAAAACTACATCTCATGGTGAATCTAATGGTATATGTTTGCCGTACTAGATGTAATTCTTTTTCTCCACGTACATGGTCAAACTTTGTAATGTTTGACTTTTCAATAAGTCTATATGCTATGGGCCGAGGAGAGTGCCTCAGTCAAGACAGATCAAGTGCGTGTGAAGGAGAATGAGTAAGTGTGCAAAAAGAGTATGTGTGTGAAAGAGAAAGTGACAACAAACGATAAACTAGAGAGAGAGTGTGTTTTTTCGTTTCTTATGCGAACATATCACGCATGCATCTCCGAGATGGAAAAGCGAGGCGAGGAGATACACGAAGATAGCTAGTGTGTGATTGTTTGCAACGGAGAGAGACACCCTCATAGCACATGTCCAATAGAGGTCCGGTCAACAAGGAACAAAGGTCGAGAGGGACACATGGATGGCATGGACGCATGGGGAGGGAGAGAGGGTGTGTTTGTGATAGAGAGATCCCGTCGAGATCGTGAGGGGACTATATGGATGGGAGATCGAGGGAGTGCGTGCGCGATAGAAAATGACCCGAGAGAAATCGAGATAGACCGTGCACATGTTTGTGATGGAGACTAAGATTAGCTAGTCATATACATATAGGGGGGACTGCGTGTGCCTACAATTGAGTGAGAGACCATCATACTTGGCTAGCTGGGCATGAGATTGTGTGTGTGCGCGTGTGAGATGGAGAGAGAACGAGAGGGAGAGATAGAGTTTTAGATGGGCCTATCGAGTGCGAGTGGGATATGCATCTGTATGTGTGACCCAGGTGGATGGAGATTTTGAGAGAGGGGGGGAAGAGCTCCGAGCCGACATAGTGGTGCGTGAGAGAGTTACGGGCAAAGAACCAAGGAATTTGTGTGCGTACGATGAGTGCACCCAAGATATCTAGCTTCGACTAGCTAGAGTATCATACATAGTGTGCAAGAGAGACCTATAGATGGTGTATATATGCATGCGAAGTAGAAAGACCCCCCCACACTCAAAGAGAGAGAGAGAGAGATGGAGAGAAAGGGAGAGGGACCAACAAGGTTTTTGTGTCGGATGCATGCATGTAATTGAAGATTGTCGGCGAGAGAGAGAGAGAGAGAGAGAGAGAGAGAGAGAGAGAGAGAGAGCAGGAGTACGGGAGTGGCGGAGGTCGCGTTTTATGCATCAAAGACTGATATAAACCATGTTTCGATATAAACTTGCATTCAAATATTTAAATTGGAGAACATGTTGTCTGCAATCCACACATGAACGGATATATGCGTATATCAAACAAGTTCATTAATTTGACTTTCAACATGTTCATGGAGTACTATAATACTGTACAACATGCTACTCGATTGAGGTGTTCAATTTTGGATTTAGTTCACTATTTTGACCCTCTTGAGCGAGCTATTTCATTGAATCGAGATATTTCATTTTGGGTTTGATTCGCGTTTTTGAGTGGGTCAACTATTTGTCATATAGTAAATCGCTAGCAACGAGAATGTAAAAACACATTACTCCCGAGCATCATCTCTCCATCTAAAAAAGAAGGGGCAAGCTAATATTTCAAAATTTGATCCGAATCGACTTGGTAAGGTAGACATGGATGCTCGTTCTCCCAAAATTTGAACGAACCGTTAAACATCCTCTCTGCTCGGTGGAATTCGCCCGAGCAAATAAATGGGAGACGCAAAATTACCGTCCTATGTGGGACACACATCAATTGGCCCGTTGTACATCGAGGGTAGGTTCGTAACTTCATCCAAGCGCGCCTTCTCCTCGGCCGAAATGACATGTGCTGAATAATTCATAAACCATGGTCGGCAAAACACCCTCTCCTCGCTCAAATAGCTCGCGCCCACTATTTTAAAACACGCTCTCCTCGCCTCAAATCGCTCGCGCCCACTATAGTTCAAAACACGCCCTCCTCGCCCAAATCGCTCCGCCCACTATTTGGGGAGAAGCAAAGTTACTCTACTATCCCCAACCCTCAAGACAGACCCAAGCCGAGAAGCCTATAGGCAAGGGTAGAATCAGAACTCCCCTCACATTTCAGACAAATGTGTCCGTAAGACATGGTTCCACTCCCCTCCCAATTCCACCCCCCCCCCCCCGCCCGCCCCCATTCATACCTCGTGGGCGCCAAATCACCTTCTCCCCGGGAAGCTCCCTTCTCCCAAGCCGCAAAACCTCGGCCCCACCTCCATGGCACCCCCCGCCGCACCAATTTCACAGCCGCCCTCCTCCCTAATGCTGGAGATGCTGTCCATTTGGCGTCGTGCACTGGGCCGTGTGCCTCTTACTCCGTGCTGCTGGTGCTGCCTCGACGACGGCCGCCTGAACCATACCAGAGCCGATTCACCCCCGCCGTTGTTCACGGCGCCGGAGCGGCTCCAACTTCGGATCCGTCCAGAGTCCGGGCGCTGCTTCCGCGTAGCCGTCGACCGTCGCGACATCACTCTTTCCCTGCCACCGGTCGCCACTGCAACCGCGCCGGCCTCACCGACTTAGCAGCTGGACCTGCCTACTTCACCATGCCGCCAGATAGGTCACACCCTCATCTCAAATCACTTTATTTAGGCGTCAGTTGTCTGAATTTTTATTCTGGGCCAATCGATTCCCAATGGGAAGCAGCACCTCTCGAGGCGGCGGAGCTCCTAGGCTGCCGGTTGGCTGGTGTCTAACGTAAGGGTGCAGGGCCGCAAGTTCGCCGCGGAAGCAGCGCTTACATGGCTATCTTTTAGAGTTGCGTGGGTTGAAGGTACTGCCGCCACGGATCTGGATGACGGGAGTCTTTGTGGATTGGCCTCTGGGCGGCGCAACCACGGCAAAGGCGGTGGGGCGAGAGCGGGTTTTGTCGGGCCATGACGGCGGAGGCAGGCTGCTCATTGCTGGTCGCCGGGCTCTTCGGGAAGATTCCAACAAGTGTCAGCCGGGAGGCACAAGACGGCCAGCCATCCGGCGTAGATCGGACAGTACCAAAATAAAATAAAATCGTGTGACCCCAATTTAGTCTTTAGTCAACAGACGTGTGACCACTCTCGTACCTTGCTGTTGATCTCTTAGTGTATTTCTTCAGATTAAAGAGATATGTCGTTCTTAACATTATGCGTTATCTGCATCTTCAGACACACCGTCTTCCGACTCACCGCAGCTGCTCCAACAAGGGAAGCATACACCAGAAGGGAGCTATAGTCCCCACTCAACAGTTCCCTGGATCGAATGCGCATGCCCGACATGGACAACCACAACAACTGCAGGGCCATCGACAAGTCAGCACATGATGCTCACTCCTATGGATGGCAGCCAGATAGGTTGTACCCTCATCTTACTTCTGTGCAACATTTATGGCTTTGTTATTCATCTAACATGGAAAATAAATCATCACATTTCACTGTATATTCATGTTGATCTCTTACGGGTCTTGTTCATGAGTTAACGTTGTTCCATAGTTCAGCTAAGATACTTGTTCTTTAGGTAACACTGTTCCATAGTTATCATCCATCAGCCAATGCTATCCCACAGGCTAGTGATTATAGTATTATACCACTTCTGGTATTACCTATGTTGTTCTTTAATACTTCTGTGTGCCATCTAGTTAATCTCGAGTACAAATGATACATATTCTGTAGCTTTCATCTGTGTTCTCCCTTTAGTTTATGAGACATGTTGCTGCTAGTTAACCCCAGTCCTACAATTTATGTCATCTCCTACAGGCACTCATTACATAAATCTAACTACTAGTTGTCTTACATGCATGTAAGATATAATTGCACACACTGATATATCCATAAGAACCTCACGGAGCAATGTAAAGGCCAATAAACTTGATGTTAATGATACCCAATATGATGGAACATGTAAAGGCAGTTCTTCAGAAGACTTGCAGAAAGATGATGAATCCTCTTCACCCCACAAGGTCCTTGCTCTAACTTGGCACGTGATATGGGTACAACATGCATATAATGTCACTGGAGTGTATCTACTCACTGTAATGCCATGTGCTTAGCATGCTGATCATGCTTGTAAATATGTCATGCCTTCCTGTTTTTCAAGACCTATTCCATTCATGATAACATGTTTTCAAATTCAAATCTTGTCATTCTACTCTATCGCAATGCCATCTCGCTTAATTTGGACATCATGCTTCAATATCATATGCATTGTTATTCATCAGTATGGACTTCATCTGTCTACCATACCATGTTTTTTTACATTGAAGTGTTGTTCTAGTGCTCTGTTGCAATGCCATCTTATTTTCCCAATCATACACGTGTATGTTGCCTTAGTTATTTCCGTATGTATTCCACTAGCATACAATTTTACATTCAACTAGTGTTTTTTTGCTGTATTGTCCTGTCGTATCCCTAGCTCTTACACCATACTCCCTCTGTCCGGATTACATGTTGCCGAAATGGATAAAAAAGGATGTATCTAAAACTGAAATACGCCTAGACCCATCCATTTTTTCCGGATGGAGGGAATACATGTCAATATGTCATGCCTTTCTATTCTTCAGTACCTATTCCATCTCTCTGTTGTCGCATGTTTTATAATTAAAGCACCATTCTTCTATACAAGGCATGCAAGGGGAAGACGACTATGTTCGAATATGAAGGGTTACAAACAAGGCCTTTGCAAAAGATCCAAACGCCAGGAGATAAAAAACCAACTCCAGTTTTTATAGATACTGCTCCAGCACAGAGATACCCAACTCCTACTGATAATAAGCAGATTCCAAAGTGGCCAAAGAACTAGTCCGCTTCCAAATTCCGGCAAAAATATGTCAACTCAATTCTAAGAAGCGTGCGTATCCTTGCATCATGAAATTTTATAGCATGCTGATCATATTTTCTACATGTTTCTTACCCATCTCTCTTTTTAGAAAATAAGCTTAACAAATAGAAGAATTTCTGCAATGGTATCGTTTATGAGGAAAGATTCTTGCAGGAATTCTCTATGCTCCAATGTAGATGTAAGTACCTGTTGTATATTACTATATTTTTACATCAGCATGTATTTTGTTAATCGGCGTGAATCCAACCTTTATTTGATCTAAATTTAGTTGTAGCAAAATGTATGATTAAAGGCCACAATGTTGATTTTTGCAATGAAAACTGCCTGGTAGTTTTGCATCCTGAGCTGCATGAGTGTACTATCTCATATCAGTGGGTTTGAATACTTTGGTTTTGTAGTGGGTTTTTCAGTGTTTTTTTACTGTGTTGTCCTGTCGTATCCCTAGCTCTTACATCATACTCCCTCCGTCCGGATTAAATGTCGCAGAAATGGATAAAACTGGATGTATCTAGAACTAAAATACACCTAGACCCATCCATTTATTTTCGGATGGAGGGAATACATGTCAATATGTCATGCCTTTCTATTCTTCAGTACCTATTCCATCTCTCTTGTAGCATGTTTTATAACTGAATCACCATTCTTCTATATAAGGCATGCAAGGGGAAGACGGCTATGTTAGAATCTGAAGGGTTACAAACCAGGTCTTTGCAAAAGATCCAAACGCCAGAGATAATAAACCAACTCCATTTTTCATAGATACTGCTCCAGACAGAGAAACCCAACTCCCACCGATAATAAGCGATTCCAGTGGCCAAAGAACTAATCCACTCCAGCCCAAAGAAAAGAATGTCAACTCCATTCTAAGAAGCGTGTGCATATCCTCGCATCATGAAATTTTATAGCATTCTGATCATATTTTCTACATGTTTCTTGCCCATCTCTCTTTTAGAAAATAAGGTTAAACGATACAAGACTTCCTCCATTGGGATCGTATTCGAGGAAAATATCTTGCGGGAATTCTCTGTGCTCCAATGCTGATGTAAGTACTGTTGTATATCACTATATTTTTACATCAGCATGTATTTTGTTAATCTGCGTGAATCCAACCTTTATCTGATCTAAAATTAGTTGTAGCAAAATGTTAAAGGCACCAATGTTGATTTTTGTAAGGAAAACTGGCTGGTAGTTTTGCATACTGAGCTGCATGAATGTACTATCTCATATCACGCACATTACTGAATTGTAGTGCTTCTCTGGTTGCCCATTCATTCATTGTGTCAATGTTGCTTTCGTATTGCCTTACCTGGCTGATGATAGCTGTAGTGACCCGACCTCGGACGGTCAAGCCTCTGTGTATCCGTGCCATCCCTGGATCAGTATGCTGGCACACACAGTCCATCAATGTATATATCAAAGTGCAATCACATGTATAAATAACGTAAAACTGATATATACCTCATAAGTCTCAGCGGAAACAAGTAATCGGGTGTGGAGTCCCATCAACACCATCGGCAGGTTGAGTGTAGACCGTAACCCTGTATCGTAACTCTTACTCGTCGAAGAAAAACCTGCAACATGATACGTTGCAGCCGTGTAGGTCAGTACATTGAATGTACCGGCAAGATCACTGTAAGAAAAATAGATGATATAACTATTCTATATGCAATATGGCTTTGTGGCTTTGGGTCTGAGTTTTGTTTGCGTAAAAGCTGGTTTTATTTTCCCTACATCAAAGGAATATCAGGAGTCTGTACTACGGAGTTTTCTATCATGACATGGTTCCGCCAACCAATGTGCCATAGCCCAAATCATCACCGTAGTTCTACATCTGCTAGCACCGTCCCAGGCAAAGTCACAACTAAGGTCAACCAAGCCAGAGCCCATAGTGACTTGCGGTTGCACAGGTAAGCTTCTGGGCATGGAGTATTCTTCCGTCTCTTTGAGTCTGGGTGAAGCTTTCCGCAAGATGTCATGGCGCTTCTCCATGCATCCCGGCCATCCACTGGTTTCTCCAGGGTGCCCGTCAACCATCCTTCACCCAAAGAGTGTGTATTGAATTCTTGTCTCGAGTCTTGAAGTCTTGAGGCCTTGAAGATGCGATCCTTGCAGATGCCATCATGGAGTTGTCGTCATTGACGTAGAGTCGTCCATTCTCACACCACTCCCGAGCACTCATACCAAACCTCGTCTACTATAGCATAGCACTAAAATAAATAACGTCCCGGGCATGGTAACAGGGTGATGGGTTCCTACCTCATCCATACTACTCAACTACAAGAATTCAATATCACTACTGGAGGGTTGTTGCAAAGATGCCACTAAATGCAATAAAACATAGGTATGAAAGCATGGTCAAAGTGAACTTGCCTGGTATGTTGATGAAGATAATCGCACTCAAATAAAGACTTGGTAGAACTATTCGTCACTCCGTTGAAAATCTATATAGTCAAACATAGCATTCATATAAGCAAACATACTAGCAAGCAATTCTAACCCTCATAATAAAATCAACGAATAAATTGCAAAATAACAAGGGACACCAAATAAGAACAAAGGAAAAACTACAACAAAACTACTAAAGAAACTCTAAGACATAACACAAAACAGTTTTGTCCTAAGTAAAAACTTAACAAAATAAAAACACTAAACTAATAAATTAACAGACAATAAAATATAAATCAACTAAGTTAACAGAAAATATTTTTTTCATAAACTTTTATTTGCAAAAAGAAACAAATAAAAAGCTTTTATGAAACACTAACTATGACCTATACAAGTTTTCATACAAAACTAACAAAATAAATTTTTAAAATAGGAATAAAATTGTCTACAGTTAAATAACAGAAACAAAACTAAATTTGTCAAAAGTGACAAAAAGAAAAAATTTAAAAACAATTAAAACTATAAAGAAAAGACTAAAACAAAACTATAACTAAAACATTACTGTTTTGCTAAAAACCTAATTCAAAATAAACTAAAAATAAATAAATATATTCTACTAGATAAACAATTCAACTAGTGACCCGTGGCAAAAAGAATGAACATAAAATATATTACCAAACTCAAGTTACGACCAAAATAGTGATTTGAGAAAATTCATGCAAAATTCAAATTTAAAACTTTCAAACATAACCAAACTTTGCATCTACAGAAAATAGACAGAATTACGAAACAAGGGCAATTGGAATCACTCAAATTGGATCTAAAACATAAAAGGTATAAGCAATCTAAAATCAGAACTATTCTGATTTTAAAACAGAAACGAAAAATAAATTAAAATAAACAAAACGGGCAGGTGCTACGTGGCCTACTGCTATTGGGCTAAGAGATGAGCGTTCGGTAACTGAACTGCGCTCAGCCGCTACTTAACAAAACCACACGTGCTAGTAAAACAAAAACCGACCTGCTAAACCAATTAGATCTAAACCGTAAATAAACCGAGCTAAACCGATCTAGTAAAAAAACCTAACTATTCGATCTAATCTAATCACGACCGTATAATCTAGATCGAACGGACGAGGAGGGAGAGGGAGCTCACCATGTGGTGGTCGGCCAGCGAAGTGCGTCGAGGCGGCAACAGTGGCGGCGTTGGTGATCTTCGGCGTCGGTGGGGTGGCTGAGGAGATGAAGCAGTGACGAAGAGTCCAACGGTGGTCGTGGCGTCGGTGGAGGTGGTCGGAGGCAGTCGGCGGTGAGCTCGAGGCGGCGGTGGTGTTCGGGTGGTAGGAGGCGGTGGCGTTCCAAGGGCGCAGGAGCTCGGGCGAGTCCTCGGTGAGGTGCGGTGGACGGTGCTGAGGCGATTGGTGGAGGTGGTGGGGCTCGGGGACGACGGAGGGACTGGCTAGAGCGACAATGGCGCGGTGGCGGAGGCGGAGCTCCGGCGAGCAATAGGCGGCGAGTTCGGGGCGTCTTTAGGGGGCGGAACGGAGAGGAGAGGGGGTATTTATAGAGGGGAGGCCAACTTGGGAGAGGGGGAAGATCGGGGAGAGTATCCCGAGGATCGCGGGATTTGGCGGTGGCGGCGGCGCGGTTTGGCGTGGAGAGGAAGAAGAAGCAGCGGGCGAGGGCGATCGGGCAGTGGGGCCTAGTGGTCAGTGGCACAAGGGCGAGAGAGAGAGAGGAGGCGGCCGAAGTGGAGGCAGCTCGGCGTCTTGTGGTGAGGCTCTGCTGACTCGGCTCATTCTTGAGCCGCGTCGGGTGGTGGTGGGCAGCGTCGGGTGGCTCTTTGGGCAGTTGGCACAGCCAGCTCGGGGTTTCTTTTATTTATTTATTTTTGAAAATCACAGAGAGAGAAAACTAAATATAGAGAAAACTATATTATTTTTATATACGACATATATCTATCAATAAAATCGGAAAAAAAATCCTACACCGTGTACATTTTTCCAGAGGCAAAATCCTAACTTAATGAAAAACAATTTTTTTTATATAAATTCCAAATAAACTCCAATTTGAATTCAAAAACTTTTGGCATTAATTTCTCCTGACTTTTTTTTGGAGTGTCATGTTAGCTCCTCTCATACTTTTAAACAAGTATTTGTCAGGGGTATATGAAATAAATTTGAATGCCAAGTTGAATCCAAATTCAAGTAAAACTCAAATGCCTCTGAAATTTCCAAATGCCACTCAATTTCACACAATCAGTCACACAACAATCAAACAAACAATCGTAAATATTTATTTAATATAACATTCCAAAATTTAGAATTTTGGGATGTTACAAACCTACCACACTTGAAATGAATCTCGTCCTCGAGATTCGGAGAGGCTAGCAAGAAAAGGTCAGGGTTTGGGGTCTTCTAGCAATTCCTTTGATCGGAATGGTCTAGTGTGCTACCACACTTAAAAGCACGGTTATGTTCCGACAAAACTCATGTACTCCATTCCTTTGGGTTGACAATGTCGGTCTTCTCATATTCTCCAGGGTAACTCTTTCCCTGGTGCTCTCCCGGTAAGGGCATAACCTCTTTTATCAAAATCATGAGTCCTTCATGTTAATTAAGGTTCTTCCGAGACAGGGTCTTCTAAGTTGACAGATCTGGTGCCAATACTAAACAACTATTGAAAATCTCGTGGCGGTCAACCATGTATGGTTTCTTCTACAGGAAATGGGTCTCGGCTAAATCTCACCGTATATCCTATGATTGGCAACGATTGCCTGTACATGGATCAACCGTCCTACCATTCTAGGGTTTAAACAAGGCTTTGACATCGTCGTCTCTCTACTATGGGTAAGTCACTCGGATTTACCATTCCAAATAGCAAGAGCGAATGACAAGAGTAAGTCGGTATGGTGATCAATCCATTCCGCACCCAGATCATTACCACTGTATAAGGTTTAGCAAATATCGTATTTCTAACACTCGGGCATTCTCGCAAGCGTTGCAGAATTTCTCTTCTCAACGAACTTAGTTCGGATAATTCCATTGATTCTGCAAGCTGAACAAAACATCTATCGTTACTTCACCACTCTCAGGTTTTTGCATAACCTCCTCTACGAAGCGTATGCTGATTGAATCACCGATTCTTCCAAATTTCTTCCTTCATCAAGGTTACATCTGTTCCTTTTCAAATCCACAGGCACATGGGTTATGGCCCACTTCAACACTAGTGCAGCTTTAACTCATCCTTGGAGTAACTCTCTTGTTCCATATTACACCTCCTTTAAATCCGGTAGTACTCTGCTTCTTCATACCATCATATCAAAAGCAAAACTCCAAATTTTTTTTCTTCTTAACTACAGTCCGTGGAATATATATTTTCTTATCCATTAGTCTAGTCTTCTTCACAAGGTACTACCACCCTTAAAATGAAATTCACAAATCCATCCATAGACCATATTTCTCATATCCTCGAAAATGGTCAAAATCTTTGTTCACAGAGTAACAACTCAAAAAAACAATCCACGTATGAAATCATGACACATTAACTTTACTGATTTCACGAATTCATTACAATCTCTGAGCACTCATTACATAACTCAACTCATCGAACTTATGTAAATAAAACTGCTTTCTACCACTCTTATTATCCATATCAAAATCTCAACTACTTAGCTCCAGCCTTCATCTGAACTGAACATTCTCTAGCAAAATGTCCCACTTCCTTGCAGCAAAAAAAAATGACTTTCGACATGTCTCGGGGCTTCTTTGTGATTATGTAGGCTCCTTGGGTTATAGGCTTCTTTTCTGGACATTTACTAGCGTAATGACCTAAATCCTTGCACCTGTAACAAGTGATGTGACTCAGGTCCTTCTCTGCAGAAATTAGGTTGTTCTGGAAATGCCTTCGCTTTCTCTTCCTAGATTTCTGCGTAATGACCAGAGCTTCTATTTCCTGAGGGTCAAACTTCACTTCTGCTGTCGGGAAGTCTCTGAGATCCTCTTTGCTTTCCTTCGTGCAATAAACTGAAAAATGTCCTTCTTCCCCACATGAATATCAGACTTGGGCGAAAAATCTGTTTAGGCCTTCACCATCAGGGTCTTCAATAACTTCCTTCATCATAGATTCTTCTAAATTTCCCCTGAAGGCTTCTTTTCATTTGCTTGGTAATTTCTTGTACCTTGGGGTAAAAGTGACATTGAGCAGGGTAGTGCGTGGTTCCTTCACACAGAAACAAGTAACCTGCCCATCGGGCATTCTTCCTCTGGGTGATTTTCCTCACAATAAGGGCGTCCAGTCCTTGTGTTCTTCATTGGTGTGTCCTATTTCTCCGCAAATCTTGCGAGCACAAGGTTTCTTCTTGAGTTATCATAGTGCTTCCGAATAAGGCGTGATCTCAACAGGTCTTTTTGAATTCCTCCCAAGTTCTTGCTCCATTACGTCCTTGTATGGCTTGATGCATTTTCCACCAGATTGCAGCACTCTCGGTAAAATCTTTGAAGAGCATATGGAACCTCATACTTCCTTGCAATCCAATTTTTCTTGAGTTGATTCTCCATGTTTTGAATCCATAGCTACTGCCTCCAAGCGAGTCATCGGTCCGCATAATATCAGTCCTTCTTCATTCATCATCTATTGGCTACAAGGGTTTTAGGGTGAGATAAGAGAGAGCTGGATAGAGAGATACACACAATACAAACAATAGTTTTGAAGAAAGCGAGTTTTATTTTGGGGCTGTCGAAAACATCAAACAAATGACAGCTCACAAATCATCGCATCTAACGTGGGTGTATAACAGGGTTTGGTCTCTAAAGGTCAAATAATTCTTCAGAACTTCAAATTCTTCAAGCCTTGAGTCTTCAATTGTTGCAGCTTCAACTCTTCTAATGCATGGTAAAATCCTGGTTACTTTGAAGGGGTCATCACCGTCCGATATCTTTAATTCTTGGAGTGACTTGATTGATCTTCCGTGTGGTCAAAAGGGAAAGGTGTATATTCTAACTATTTGAGGTCGAGGAACTACTTGATAAAATCAAAAAGACGAGAAGTAAAGGATCCTTTTGAAAATAAAGTTTTTGAGACATCCTGTCCTAGGGGCTTTCGATTTCTAGGGTCACGTTCTCTGATCAACATGTGCTCGATACCATTTACAGGCGACCCGGCCTCAGACGGTCAAGCCTCTGTGTATCCGTGCCATCCCTGGATCAATATGCTGGCACACACCGTACATCAATGTATATATCAAAGTGCAATCACATGTATAAATAACGTAAAACTGATATATACCTCATAAGTCTCAGCGGAAACAAGTAATCGGGTGTGGAGTCCCATCAACGCCATCGGCGAGTTGAGTGTAGACCGTAACCACATGTCGTAACTCTTACTCGTCGAAGAAAAACCTGCAACATGATACGTTGCAGCCGTGTAGGTCAGTACATTGAATGTACCGGCAAGATCACTTTAAGAAAAATAGATGATATAACTATTCTATATGCAATATGGCTTTGTGGCTTTGGGTCTGAGTTTTGTTTGCGTAAAAGCTGGTTTTATTTTCCCTACATCAAAGGAATATCAGGAGTCTGTACTACGGAGTTTTCTATCATGACATGGTTCCGTCAACCAATGTGCCATAGCCCAAATCATCATAAGTTGCCCACAATTATGTTATCACTCCGGTGTTGAGAGTTTCGAGATAGATCCAAGTCTAGATGCTCAAATTGTCCGTAACCGGGGACACGGCTAATCGATTAGGTTTTAACCCTCTGCAGAGGTTTGTACACTTTACCCGCAAGATTCGATCCCTCTCTTTACATTCTCGCACTTCAGCGTGTTTGAGAACAAGATGACCGAAACATGGTCTTCCGAAGAGTTCCTCTGACCACTGTACGGTGCTCATCCAATCCTACCATAGTTCTACATCTGCTAGCACCGTCCCAGGCAAAGTCACAACTAAGGTCAACCAAGCCAGAGCCCATAGTGACTTGCGGTTGCACAGGTAAGCTTCCGGGCATGAAGTATTCTTCCGTCTCTTTGAGTCTGGGTGAAGCTTTCCGCAAGATGTCATGGCGCTTCTCCATGCATCCCGGCCATCTACTGGTTTCTCCAGGGTGCCCATCAACCATCCTTCACCCAGTAGTGTGTATTGAATTCTTGTCTCGAGTCTTGAAGTCTTGAGGCCTTGAAGATGCGATCCTTGCAGATGCCATCATGGAGTTGTCGTCATTGACGTAGAGTCGTCCATTCTCACACCACTCCCGAGCACTCATACCAAACCTCGTCTACTATAGCGTAGCACTAAAATAAATAACGTCCCAGGCTTGGTAACAGGGTGATGGGTTCCTACCTCATCCATACTACTTAAGTACAAGAATTCAATATCACTACTGGAGGGTTGTTGCAAAGATGCCACTAAATGCAATAAAACATAGGTATGAAAGCATGGTCAAAGTGAACTTGCCTGGTATGTCGATGAAGATAATCGCACTCAAATAAAGACTTGGTAGAACTATTCGTCACTCCGTTGAAAATCTATATAGTCAAACATAGCATTCATATAAGCAAACATACTAGCAAGCAATTCTAACCCTCATAATAAAATCAACGAATAAATTGCAAAATAACAAGGGACACCAAATAAGAACAAAGGAAAAACTACAACAAAACTACTAAAGAAACTCTAAGACATAACACAAAACAGTTTTGTCCTAAGTAAAAACTTAACAAAATAAAAACACTAAACTAATAAATTAACAGACAATAAAATATAAATCAACTAAGTTAACAGAAAATATTTTTTTTCATAAACTTTTATTTTCAAAAAGAAACAAATAAAAAGCTTTTATGAAAGACTAACTATGACCTATACAAGTTTTCATACGAAATTAACAAAATAAATTTTTAAAATAGGAATAAAATTGTCTACAGTTAAATAACAGAAACAAAACTAAATTTGTCAAAAGTGACAAAAAGATTTTTTTTTAAAAACAATTAAAACTATAAAGAAAAGACTAAAACAAAACTATAACTAAAACAATACTCTGTTGCTAAAAACCTAACTCCAAATAAACTAAAAATAAATAAATATATTCTACTGGATAAAAAATTCAACTAGTGACCCGGGGCAAAAAGAATGAACATAAAATATATTACCAAACTCAAGTTACGGCCAAAATAGTGATTTGAGTAAATTCATGCGAAATTCAAATTTAAAACTTTCAAACATAACCAAACTTTGCATCTACAGAAAATAGACAGAATTTCGAAACAAGGGCAATTGGAATCACTCAAATTGGATCTAAAACATAAAAGTTATAAGCAATCTAAAATCAGAACTATTCTGATTTTAAAACAGAAACGAAAAATAAATTAAAATAAACAATGATTAATCTGGCAATAACTCATGATTAATCTGTTTGGTTCCCATCCTAATTTATGTTATGATGCAGTGGTCGAGACACTCTCCACTATCAATAATACAAGCCTGCCAAAATCGCCATCTGAATCTATTCAATATCCTTTGTCTCGAACGCAATGGAATAAATGTATGTTTGTGAACCAATTAATGGCTGAAGCAATGATGGAAATGGTGGATGAATCAGAGGTGCAGAGTCGTGCGACACAACAACTGATCAATGTTTTCAGAGACAGTGTAGCAAAGCAGCAAGAACTTGCCCACATGCTTATGGGCGTCATCTGTGCTGAGGTTGCAGATTGTGATGTTGTAGATGGTTAGGTTCTGCTCATTTATTTGCACTGGCGTCAATCTTTGATTGCCCAGTGAATGTAATTTCCTGTAATATATGCTGGATGTGCAACGTTTTTCCCTATATGCTGTACCTTTGCTTGATCGGTTTTGGTCCTGTGCATAATTGCTCATCGTAATGGGCTCAAATTATCTAATTTGGCCTAAAGACATGAACGAACTTTAGTGGGCCCATTAAGTTAATGGGCCTTTACTAGGCCGAAAGTTAATGGTCGGCCCTCTTACCTCCCGGGTCGTTAACAGGCCGACATCAAAGCGGGTGATATGTCTCCAACGTATCTATAATTTTTGATTGCACCATGCTACTTTATCTATTGTTTTGGACTATAATGGGCTTTATTTTCCACTTTTATATTATTTTTGGGACTAACCTATTAACCGGAGGCCCAGCCCAGAATTGTTGCTTTTTGCCTATTTCAGTGTTTCGAAGGAACGGAATATCAAACGGAGTCCAAACGGAATGAAACCTTCGGGAACGTGATCTTCTCACCGAACGTGATCCGGAGACTTGGACCCTACTCAAGGAGTGCCGAGGCGGTCACGAGGTGGGGCGCCCTCCTGGCGCGCCCGCCTCGTGGGCCCCCTGACGCTCCACCGACGTACTCCTTCCTCCTATATATATCTACGTACCCCCAATAGATCGGGGACGGAGCCAAAAACCTAATTCCACCGCCGTACCTTCTTGTATCCACGAGATCCCATCTTGGGGCATGTTCCGGAGCTCCACCGGAGGGGGCATCCATCACGGAGGGCTTCTACATCAACACCATAGCCCCTCCGATGAAGTGTGACTAGTTTACTTCAGACCTTCGGGTCCATAGCTAGTAGCTAGATGGCTTCTACTCTCTTTTTGGATCTCAATACAATGTTCTCCCCCTCTCTCGTGAAGATCTATTCGATGTAATCTTCTTTTTACGGTGTGTTTGTTGAGACCGATGAATTGTGGGTTTATGATCCAGCTTATCTATGGAAAATATTTGATTCTTCTCTGAATTCTTTTATGTATGATTAAGTTATCTTTGCAAGTCTCTTCAATTATCCGCTTGGTTTGGCCAACTAGATTGGTAGTTCTTGCAATGGGAGAAGTGCTTAGCTTTGGGTTCAATCTTGCGGTGTCCTTACCCAGTGACAGAAAGGGTTGCAAGGCACGTATTGTATTGTTGCCATCGAGGATAACAAGATGTGGTATTTATCATATTGCATGAATTTATTCCTCTACATCATGTCATCTTGCTTAAGGCGTTACTCTGTTTTTAACTTAATACTCTAGATGCATGCTGGATAGCGGTCGATGAGTGGAGTAATAGTAGTAGATGCAGAATCGTTTCGGTCTACTTGTCACGGACGTGATGCCTATATACATGATCATTGCCTGGATAAGCTCATAACTATGCTCAGTTCTGTCAATTGCTCAACAGTAATTTGTTCACCCACCGTAGAATACTTATGCTCTTGAGAGAAGCCACTAGTGAAACCTATGGCCCCCGGGTCTATTCTCATCATATCAATCTCCATCACTTTATTTACTTGCTTTGCTTTTACTTTTTACTTTGCATCTTTATACCAAAAATACCAAAAATATTATCTCTATTAGATCTCACCCTCGTAAGTGACCGTGAAGGGATTGACAACCCCTAAGAGTTGGTTGCGAGTAGCTATTGTTTTGTGCAGTCTACGAGGGACTTTGCGTGGTCTCCTCTTGGATTGATACCTTGGTTCTCAAAAACTGAGGGAAATACTTACACTACTTTGCTGCATCATCCTCTCCTCTTCGGGGAAATCCAACGTAGTGCTCAAGAGGTAGCAAGAGGAATTTCTGGCGCCGTTGCCGGGGAGGCTTACGCAAAAGTCAACATACCAAGTACCCATCACAATCCCTATCTCTCGCATTACATTATTTGCCATTTGCCTCTCGTTTTCCTCTCCCCCACTTCACCCTTGCCGTTTTATTCGCCCTCTCTTTCCCAATCTCCTCCTCTTTTTCCCTTTGTCTTTTGTTTGCTCGTGTGTTAGTTTGCTTGTTCGTCGCGATGGCTCAAGACGCCACCAAATTGTGTGACTTAACCAATACCAATAATAATGATTTCCTTAGCACTCCGATTGCTCCTCTTGCCAATATCGAATCTTGTGAAATCAATACTGCTTTGTTGAATCTTGTTATGAAAGATCAATTCGCCGGCCTTCCTAGCGAAGATGCCGCTACTCATCTGAATGGCTTCGTTGATTTATGTGATATGCAAAAGAAAAAAGATGTCGATAATGATGTCATTACATTGAAGCTATTTCCTTTTTCGCTTAGAGATCGTGCTAAAGCGTGGTTTTCATCTTTGCCCAAAAATAGTATTGATTCTTGGAACAAGTGCAAATATGCTTTTATCTGTAAGTATTTTCCTCCCACTAAGATTATCTCTCTTAGGAACGATATTATGAATTTTAAGCAACTTGATCATGAACATGTTGCACAAGCTTGGGTGAGAATGGAATTAATGCTACGTAACTGTCCTACTCATGGTTTGAACTTATGGATGATCATACAAAATTTTTATGCTGGATTGAATTTTGCTTCTAGAAATCTTTTAGATTCGGCTGCGGGAGGCACTTTTATGGATATCACTTTAGGAGATGCTACTAAACTCCTAGATAATATTATGGTTAATTATTCTCAATGGCATACCGAAAGATCTACTAATAAAAAGTGCATGCTATAGAAGAAATCAATGTTTTGAGTGGAAAGATGGATGAACTTATGAATTTATTTGCTAAGAGTGTTTCTTCCGATCCCAATAATATGCCTTTATCTACCTTGATTGAGAATAATAATGAATCTATGGATGTGAATTTTGTTGGTAGGAATAGTTTTGGAAACAACGCATTATAGAGGGAATTTCAATCCTAGGCCTTATCCTAGTAATCCTTCTAATAATTATGGAAATTTCTACAACAACTCTTATGGAAATTTTAATAAGATGCCCTCTGAATTTGAGAGTAGTGTTAAAGAGTTTATGAATTCGCAAAAGAATTTTAATGCTTTGCTTGAAGAGAAATTACTTAAAGTTGATGATTTGGCTAGGAACGTTGATAGAATTTCTCTTGATGTTGATTCTTTAAAGCTTAGATCTATTCCTCCTAAGCATGATATCAATGAGTCTCTCAAAGCTATGAGAATTTCCATTGATGAGTACAAAGAAAGAACCGCTAGGATGCGTGCCTCCAAAGATGCCTTTATTAAAGCGTGTTCTTCTAATTTCTATGAAAATCAAGATGAAGATCTAAAAGTTATTGATACGTCCCCTATTAAATCTTTGTTTTGCAATATGAATCTTGATGAAACTGAATATGATCTTCCTCTACCTAGAAGGCGTTCCAAGAATTCGGAGTTTTTAGATCTTAATGATGAAATTGATAAAAGTGGGATGGAAAGAAATAAAAATCGAGATATTGATAAACCCACTATATTGGATCTCAAGGAATTTAATTATGAAAATTTCTCTTTAATTGATTGTATTTCCTTGTTGCAATCCGTGCTAAATTCTCCTCATGCTTATAGTCAAAATAAGGCTTTTACCGAACACATTGTTGATGACTTGATGCAATCTTATGAAGAAAAGCTTGAGTTGAAAATTTCTATCCCTAGGAAACTCCATGATGAGTGGGAACCTACTATTAAAATTAAAATTAAAAATTATGAGTTTCATGCTTTGTGTGATTTGGGTGCTAGTGTCTCTACTATTCCCAAAACTTTGTGTGATTTGCTAGATTTCCGTGATTTTGATGATTGCTCTCTAAACTTGCATCTTGCGGATTCCACTATTAAAAAGCCTATGGGAAGAATTAATGATGTTATTATTGTTGCAAATAGGAATTATGTGCCCGTAGATTTTATCGTTCTTGATATAGATTGCAATTCTTCATGCCTTATTATTCTTGGTAGACCTTTCCTTAGAACCATTGGTGCAATTATTGATATGAGGGAAGGGAATATTAGATTCCAATTTCCATTAAAGAAAGGCAAGGAACACTTTCCTAGAAATAAAATAAAATTACCATATGAATCTATCATGAGAGCCACTTATGGATTGCCTACCAAAGATGGCAATACCTAGATCTATCCTTGTTTTTATGCCTAACTAGGGGCATTAAACGATAGCGCTTGTTGGGAGGCAACCCAATTTTATTTTGTGTTTTTTGTTTTTGGTTCTGTTTAGGAATAAATAATCCATCTAGCCTCTGTTTAGATGTGTTTTTATCTTTTAGTTAGTGTTTGTGCCAAGTTGGACCTATTGGATCTTCTTGGATAATAGTTATTTGATCTTGCTGTAATTTCCAGAATCTTTGTTCTTAGTGCCCGAATTGTTAAAAATCACCTGAACGTGATAAAATACGGATTCCAATTTCTTATGATCAATAAACAAATTGTCCAGGTCGTCTAAGTTTGGTAGAATTTTTTGGGTTCTAGAAGTTTGCGTTAGTTACAGATTACTACAGACTGTTCTGTTTTTGACAGATTCTGTTTTGCGTGTGTTGTTTGCTTATTTTGATGAATCTATGGCTAGTAAAATAGTTTATGATCCATAGAGAAGTTGGAATACAGTAGGTTTAACACCAATATAAATAAATAATTAGTTCATTACAGTACCTTAAAGTAGTCTTTTGTTTTCTTTCTCTAACAGAGCTCACGAGATTTCTATTGAGTTTTGTGTTGTGAAGTTTTCAAGTTTTGGGTGAATTCTTTTGATGGATTATGGAACAAGGAGCGGCAAGAGCCTAAGCTTGTGTATGCCCATGGCACCCCCAAGATAATCCAAGGACACCAAAAAGTCAAAGCTTGGGGATGCCCCGGAAGGCATCCCCTCTTTCGTCTACTTCCATCGGTAATTTACTTGGAGCTATATTTTTATTCACCAACATGATATGTGTTTTGCTTGGAGCGTCTTGTATCATTTGAGTCTTTGCTTGTTAGTTTATCACAATCGTCCTTGCTGTACACACGTTTTGAGAGAGCCATATATGAATTGAAATTTGATAGAATACTCTATGTGCTTCACTTATATCTTTTGAGCTTGATAGTTTGCTCATAGTGCTTCACTTATATCTTTTTGAGCGTGATAATTTTTGCTCTAGTGCTTCACTTAGATCTTTTAGAGCATGGTGGTGGATTTTTTTAAAGAAACTTGATCTCTCATGCTTCACTTAGATTATTTTGAGTGTCGTTAATAGCATGGTAATTTGCTTAATGTTTATATACTTGGTATTCAAGATATGTGAAACTTTCTTTTGAGTGCGTTGAATATTAAGATAAGTTTGATGCTTGATAGTTGTTTTGAGATATGGAGGTAATAATATCAAAGTCATGCTAGTTGAGTAGTTGTGAAATTGAGAAATACTTGTGTTGAAGTTTGTAAGTCCCGTAGCATGCACGTATGGTTAAAGTTCTGTGACAAATCTGAAACATGAAGTGTACCTGGCTTGTGCATCCTTATGAGTGGCGGTCGGGGACGAGCGATGGTCTTTTCCTACCAATCTATCCCCCCAGGAGCATGCGCGTAGTGCTTGATTTTTGATGACTTCTAAATTTTTTCAATAAGTATATGAGTTCTTTTGACTAATGTTGAGTCCATGGATGATACGCACTTTTACCTTTCCGCCATTGCTAGCCTCTTCGGTACCGTGCATTGCCCGTTCTCACATTGAGAGTTGGTCCAAACTTCGCCGGTGCATCCAAACCCTGTGATACGATACGCTCTATCACACATAAACCTCCTTATATCTTCCTCAAAACAACCACCATACCTACCTATTATGGCATTTCCATAGCCATTCCGAGATATATTGCCATGCAACTTCCACCATCATCATCATGACATACATTACTTTTGTCATATTGCCATTGCATGATCATGTAGTTGACATCGTATTTGTGGCAAAGCCACCATGCATTATTTTTCATACATGTCACTCTTGATTCATTGCACCATCCATGTACACCGCCGGAGGCATTCATATAGAGTCATATCTTGTTCTAGTTTCGAGTTGTAATCCTTATGTTGTAATCAATAGAAGTGTGATGATCATCATTATTAGAGCATTGCCCAAATAAAAATAAGAGAAAGGCCAAAAAAAAGGAAAGGCCCAAAAAATAAAATAAAAGAAAAGGGCAATGCTACTATCTCTTTTTCCACACTTGTGCTTCAAAGTAGCACCATGTTCTTCATGTAGTGAGTCTCATATATTGTGCTTCAAAGTAGCACCTCGTTCTTCATGTAGTGAGTCTCATATATTGTGCTTCAAAGTAGCACCATGTTTTTCATATAGTGAGTCTCATAAGTTGTCTTTTTCATACTAGTGGGAATTTTCGTTATAGAACTTGGCTTGTATATTCCTACGATGGGCTTCCTCAAATGCCCTAGGTCTTCATGAGCAAGCAAGTTGGATGCACACCCACTAGTTTTCTTTTGTTGAGCATTCATTTATAGCTCTAGTGCATCCGTTGCATGGCAATCCCTACTCCTCATGTTGACATCAATTGATGGGCATCTCCATAGCCCGTTGATTATCCTCGTCAATGTGAGACTTTCTCCTTTTGTCTTCTCCACACAATCCCCATCATCATATTCTATTCCACCCATAGTGCTATATCCATGGCTCACGCCATGTATTGCGTGAAGGTTGAAAAAAGTTTGAGATTATTTAAGTACGAAACAATTGCTTGGCTTGTCATCGGGGTATAGAAGTTGGGAACATCTTTGTGTGTGAAAATGAAGCATAGCCTAACTATATGATTTTGTAGGGATGAACTTTCTTTGGCCATGTTATTTTGAGATGACATAATTATTTTGATTAGTATGCTTGAAGTATTATTATTTTTATGTCAATATGAACTTTTGTCTTGAATCTTTCGGATCTGAATATTCATATCACAATTAAGAAGATTTACATTGAAATTATGCCAAAGTATCACTCCGCATGAAAAATTCTCTTTTTATCATTTACCTACTCGAGGACGAGCAGGAATTAAGCTTGGGGATGCCTGATACGTCTGCAACGTATCTATAATTTTTTATTGCTCCATGCTACTTTATCGATTGTTTTGGACTATAATGGGCTTTATTTTCCACTTTTATATTATTTTTGGGACTAACCTATTAACCGGAGGCCCAGCCTAGAATTGCTGTTTTTTTTTGCCTATTTCAGTGTTTCGAAGCAACGGAATATCAAACAGAGTCCAAACGGAATGAAACCTTCGAGAACGTGATCTTCTCACCGAACGTGATCCAGGAGACTTGGACGCTTCTCCAAGGAGTGCCAGAGGCGGTCACGAGGGTGGGGGGCGCGCCCTCCCCCCTGGGCGCGCCCCCTGCCTCGTGGGCCCCCTGACGCTCCACCGACGTACTCCTTCCTCCTATATATACCTACGCACTTCAACAGATCGGGGACGGAGCCAAAAACCTAATTCCACCGCCGTACCTTCCTGTATCCACGAGATCCTATCTTGGGGCCTGTTCCGGAGCTCCGTCGGAGGGGGCATCCATCACGGAGGGCTTCTACATCAACACCATAGCCCCTCCGATGAAGTGTGAGTAGTTTACTTCATACCTTCGGGTCCATAGCTAGTAGCTAGATGGCTTCTACTCTCTTTTTGGATCTCAATACAATGTTCTCCCCTTCTCTCGTGGAGATCTATTCGATGTAATCTTCTTTTTGCGGTGTGTTTGTTGAGACCGATGAATTGTGGGTTTATGATCCAAATTTTATCTATGGGAAATATTTGATTCTTCTCTGAATTCTTTTATGTATGATTAAGTTATCTTTGCAAGTCTCTTCAATTATCTGTTTGGTTTGGCCAACTAGATTGGTAGTTCTTGCAATGGGAGAAGTGCTTAGCTTTGGGTTCAATCTTGCGGTGTCCTTACCCAAAGGATGTAAAGGGTTGCAAAGCACGATTGTATTGTTGCCATCGAGGATAACAAGATGGGGTATTTATCATATTGCATGAATTTATTCCTCTACATCATGTCATCTTGCTTAAGGCGTTACTCTTTTTAACTTAATACTCTAGATGCATGCTCGATAGCGGTCGATGAGTGGAGTAATAGTAGTAGATGCGTAATCGTTTCGGTCTACTTGTCACGGACGTGATGCCTATATACATGATCATTGCCTGGATAACCTCATAACTATGCTCAATTCTGTCAATTGCTCAACAGTAATTTGTTGACCCATCGTAGAATACTTATGCTCTTGAGAGAAGCCACTAGTGAAACCTATGGCCCCCGGGTCTATTCTCATCATATCAATCTCCATCACTTTATTTACTTGCTTTGCTTTTACTTTTTTACTTTGCATCTTTATACCAAAATACCAAAAATATTATCTCTATCAGATCTCACCCTCGTAAGTGACCGTGAAGGGATTGACAACCCCTAAGCGTTGGTTTGCGGTTATCGTTTTGTGCGTGTACGAGGGACTTGCGCATGGTCTCCTACTGGATTGATACCTTGGTTCTCAAAAACTGAGGGAAATACTTACGCTACTTTGCTGCATCATCCTCTCCTCTTCGGGGAAATCCAACGCAGTGCTCAAGAGGTAGCAGCGGGCAACATGTGGCCCCAATTTATTTCACGGGCCGTTAACAGGCCGTTACTAAGTTTGGGCTACATATGGCCCAACTATACTGTAGGCCTTTAGCAGGCCGAAAGAGACAAATGGGCTTGTATCGACCATGAAGAGCATGGGCCGCTAAGAGGCCGAAAGTCGTCGTATTGTAAACGGCCCAATCAGGTTGTGGGCCTTTAGCAGGCCGAAGAGAAACCGGGCTGGTATTGGACCATGAAGGGCATGGGCCGTTAAAAGGCCAAAACTAAGGTCCGAATACAAATGGCCCAACTCATTTATGGTCCGTTAACAGCCGACAGGCACACAGGGACGGGAATTGGCCCAACACTTAAATGGGTCGCTAAAAGGCCAAAACTCAGGTCCGAATACAAATGGCCCAACTGATTTATGGGCCGTCAACAGGCTGAAAGTGACACCGGGCCAGAAATTGGCCCAACACTTAAATGGGGCTCTAAAAGGCAGAAACTCAGGTCCGACTACAAATGGCCCATTAGATTTTAGGGCCATCAACAGGATGAAAGACACACCAGGCCGGAAATTAGCCCAACATTTAAATGGGTCGCTAAAAGGCCGAAAGATGTACATCCTGAAAATTGGCCCATCCATTAAATGGGCCATTAACAGGCCGAAATCTCATCGGGCCGATATTGAGCCCCAATATATAGCGGGCTGTTAACGGGCTCGAACTGACGATGGGCTGCAATGGTGTCAAATCTTTAACGGGCCGTTGACGGGCCGAATTGGCACATCTCGTATGGGCCGTGGGCTTAAATGGACCTGACACAAGTAGGCCTTATATGGGCCGGCCTGCTAATTTTTACTGGGCCAGCCTTTTTCACTGGAATGGGCCACTGTTGGGCCATGCCACGTGTCGACCTATCATAGGTGCCTCCTGTCCAATGAGTGGATGACATCTGTCCCAACGGTGAGGCAACACGTGTTTCCTGCGGCCAATGATGATTTTACACATTGAAAATCCCCATTGGTCCGGGCTGTTAACGGGTTATCGGATCCAAAACCGGACCCGATAGCTTAATAGCGTTACGTTACGGTGGATGCCACGTGTTGGTCACCCTTGATGAAAGCACTTCTGTGATGCGCGATTTATTGTCATGGAAGTGGACACTTCCGTGATGATAATTTTGGTAATGTCATGGAACACTTCTACGACAGCACAGGTATGACTATCTTGATTCTGTCATAAAATCATCATGGATGTACATGCATGACAAAAAACGCGATCTACTGTGACAAACACGTATCATCATGGAAGTGTATTTTTTTGTAGCGGCATAAGCATGACAAAGCAAGTAATGAGTTACATGTATCTTAGCTATATGCATTAGAACAAATGATGTAGATAAAAGGAAGTGTACCTTCATGTTCATGAATTCTTCTTGCAAACAATATGTACATAAACAAGAGATCATCATGCACATGAATGTGATGCATATACTTACCTTGTGGTCTTGAGCTGGCTTTGGAAGAGATGAACTTGAGAAAACAAGGTTAGATAACACATGAACACTCTAATTAAAGCAATCTCAGGAGACATGTCCATTTGGATATAGACATGTCCCGAAAGATTTAAAGATATGCAATGAACTCCAGAGATTTTCTCCCTTAGATATGGACTCTTTCTCCCCCTGAATCTGATACGGGGAGAAGGTAGGGTAAGAGAAAATCAGAGCAAGAAAAAATTAGAGCAGCTCTGGATGTTTGCACCTTTTCTTTGCTCTAATTTTTTCTTGCTCTGATTTTACTGGCAATTTTCTCTATACACATTTAATATTTTATAAACACATGATCAAGATTTTTTTCGTACACATTGGCTTTATTTTGTATATGCTTTTTCGTATACATGACAAACATTTTAACTATACACATTTAATTTTTAAATGCTTGTTTAGTATTTGAAATACTTGATTAACATGTTTTCAAATGGTTGATTGATATTTTTAAAATACATGGTCAACAATTTTCACACACATTGTACATTTTTGTATACATTTTTGTATAAATGAGAGGCAGCAGCCACCCGCGCTGGGCTAGCCCATTTAGTGAGGTTTCTGGCGCGAGCGCAACTTACGACTCGCTATAAGTGAGACATAGGCGCGCCCCACACTCCTCTAGGGACAACTTTCTTTGCTCTAATTGTTTCTTGCTCTGATTTTACTGGCGTGAAATTGGTAACGCCGATCCGTTTTCATCGGTGACACTGAGTTAGCAGTGTCATGGATGATGCATATCGGTCAGACTGGGCTTGTCCACGTTGGTTGTACCGATGAACTTTCTACAAGTAATTATTGTAGTACGGTCTAGCCGATAGGCATGAATCGATGAGTCCGAGTTCAATGCAGAAGAAAAGTTTTGTCAACTCAGCTCACTTGGCAAATTAAATCTCACAAGGATTTGCAATGAATTAACCAAAATATTTGCTAGTAATTTGATGCAGAAAATACAGATAAAACATAGAAAAAAAAATAGATCTAGATGAAGTTTTTTTGAAAGGGGGAACAAGACAACAAGAAACATATGCAAAAACACAAAGCAAAGAAACACTATAGAACTTCATCTAGAAGGGGTCGATGACAGTCACCTATGTTAGAGCATATTGACCGAGGAGTCAAGTGATAACACTTGACCGTAGGTCATACTCATCGTTTAAGCTCAAAATGGGGTTACCATTTTTCGTCTAAGCATTTCGATGTTTTCTCATCTCGCTGAGTTGCTTTGACCCATGACTTGGAGTAAAGCTTCTCTCAGATGGAATAACATACCTTGGGTGGTGTTGATCTTGATCATGTAGTCGAACTTGTGTCGGATGCTCAAGGTTGATGTAGTTCATCAAGAGTTTGGAGCACCACTTGTAGTTTGAGTTCATCTTCCTACATGGGTTAGTTTTGCAAGGAAGAGCACTTGTGTATCCAAAAAGACAATCATGAAAGTTGATTCCAAATGAAATTTGATATATAGAAATTGTCAAAGGATATGTTGAGTGGATTCATGCTTCCTTGTATTCAACAACCATATGGTAGGAACTTGGTGATGTAGAGATTGCTCAAAATGTGAGTGGCTTGCAATCTCATAGATTTGGGCTCATCCAAGTACCTACAAGGGTTAGATAACATGCAAGGGTACAAGTATAGATCCAAGACATATGATCATCATCATAAGAGAAATATCAAGGATTAGTCACAAGGCTCATGCCTTGCATGTATCCAAATGGAGTTTCTACTCCAAGTTTGAGGCATCAATGACATTCAATTCACCTCTCAAACGGCAAAAGACTTACTTATCAAGCGGTTTGGTGAATATATCCGCCAATTGCCTATCGAGACGAACATGCTTAAATTGATGTCTCGTTTAGCAACATGATCTCGAATAAAATGATGACGAACC
The DNA here is from genome assembly GCA_021605145.1 of Aegilops bicornis. Taxonomy (NCBI): domain Eukaryota; kingdom Viridiplantae; phylum Streptophyta; class Magnoliopsida; order Poales; family Poaceae; genus Aegilops; species Aegilops bicornis. The sequence continues at coordinate 365,544,321 of CM038675.1, forward strand.
TCAATATGCTTAGTTCAAGAATGTTGCACGGGATTGTGAGCAACCTTAATAGCACTCTCATTATCACAAAGCAATGGAACATGTTTCACATATATCCCATAATCCTTAAGGTTTTGGGTCATCCAAAGTAATTGAGCACAACAAGAAGCGGGAGCAATGTATTCCGCTTAGGCGGTGGATAAGGATATCGAGTTTTGTTTCTTGGAGGACCAAGATACAAGAGATCTGCCAAGAAATTAACAAGTGCCCGAAGTGGACTTTCTATCAATCTTGTCATGGGCATAGTACGAATCGGAGTAGCCAACAAGATCTAAAGGAGACCTCTTAGGACACCAAATGCCAAAATTTGGTGTATGAATTAAATATCTCACTATCCTTTTCACAGCCTTAAGATGACATTCTTTAGGGGTCATTGATATCGTGCACACATGCACACACTTAGCATAATATCGGCATGGGAGGCACATAGATATAACAATGAACCAATCATAGAGCAGTAAACCTTTTGGTCAATCGGTTTGCCATCCTTAGTCAAGTCAATATGTCCACTGGTAGGCATGGGTGTTTTCATACCTTCGCTTTCTTGCATGTTGAACTTCTTGAAAAGGTCCTTGGTATACTTTGTTTGAGAAACAAAGGTACCTTCCTTAGTTTGCTTGATTTGCAAACCAAGAAAGAATTTATGCTTCACTCATCATAGACATCTCAAACTTATCGGACATTAGCCTTCCGAACTTTTCACTAAAATGAGGGTTAGTTGAACGAAATATGATATCATCCACATAAACTTGGCACACAAATAATTCACCATTAACCCTTTTAGTAAAAAGTGTAGAATCAATTTTCCCAATTTCAAAGCCTTTTTCAATAAGGAACTTGGTCAAGCATTTATACCATGCTCTAGGAGCTTGTTTAAGACCATAAAGGGCTTTGTGAAGTTTGTAAACATGAGCAGGTTTCTTAGGATTAAAAAAGCCGGGAGGTTGTTTATTATAAAATTCCTCCTCAATTTCACCATTTAGAAAAGCACTTTTAATGTCCATTTGGTACAAGGCGATATCATGGTGATTGGCATAAGCAAGTAAGATGCGTATGGACTCAAGTCTAGCAACGGGGGCATATGTCTCACCATAAACCATACCTTTGACTTGAGTGTAGACTTGGGCGATGAGACGTGCCTTGTTGCGTACAACTTGTCCATCCTCATCTTGCTTATTCCAAAACATCCACTTGGTTCCAATGACATTGTGGTTGTCGTCCAGCTTTTCTACCAATGTACACACTTGATTCCTCTCGAAATTGTGTAGCTCTTCATGCATAACATTCACCCAATCCGGAACATCAAGGGCCTCTTCAACCTTCATAGGTTCAATACTATAAATGAATGAGTAATGTTCACAAAAGATAGCCAAACAAGTTTTAGAGCGAGTAATTCTCCCAGTTTGAATGTCATTGAAGATTTTTTCGACGGGATGATCTCTTGTGACTCTTGCTCTAACTCGTGAGAGCTTTTGTTTAGGTCGGGGTGGAACATCCTCTTCATTATATTATTCTTCTTCTTATCCTTCTTCATTGTTGTTGGTGTTGTTGTTCTCTTGTGGAGGAAGAGAAGGAGGTCGATGAGGTTCATCTTGTTGTACTTCCTTGTTTCCTTCATCTTGACGTGTTCCACTTGTGGATACCTCCAAGTCAACTTGTGGTTCACCTTGTCATGAAGTCGAGGCTTCCACTTGAATGGATGAGGTACTCTCCTTCACCTCCATTGGGCGAATGTTGCCAATAGACAAGTCTTGAATTGCTTCCGAAGGATCTTTATCTCCTACATCAATTGGTAATTGCTCTACTTGCGAGCTGTTAGATTCATAAAACTTCACATCTACCGTTTCTTCAACCTTTCGGGTGAAATTGTTGTAGACACGGTAAGTGTGAGAGTTTGACCAGTAACCGAATAAAAACCTTCATGAGATTTAGGGGCAAATTTCGAACGACGATGCTTATCAAGAATATAACACTTTGAGCTAAATACTCGAAAGTATCCAACTTGGGGTTTGTTACCAGTGAGAAGCTCGTATTCCGTGCCGAGAAGCTTGTGAAGATATAGTTGATTTGTTGCATGACAAGTTGTCTCAACCGCTTCCGCCCAAAAGTGTTTTGGCGTCTTGTATTCATCAAGCATCGCTCTTGCCATCTCAATAAGTGTCCATTTCTTCCTCTCAACAACTCCATTTTGTTGAGGTGTGTATGTAGCCAAGAACTCATGTGAAATCCCTTCTTCATCAAGAAAGGTAGCCACATTGGCGTTCTTGAACTCTGTTCCGTTGTCGCTCCGAACCTTCTTGATCTTCACTTCAAATTTATTTTGGGCCTTCCTAGCGAAATTCTTGAAGATCTTTTGGACCCGCGGTTTATAATCAAGAAAGAACACCCACGTAAATCTTGAAAAAACATCAACAATGACCAATCCGAACGAGTTACCACCGAGACTCTTGTAGGCGTTAGGACCAAAAAGATCCATATGAAGTAGCTCGAGCGGTCTTCTCGTGATCATAATGTTCTTTACGGGATGACTTACTCCAACTTGTTTTCCTGGTTGACAAGCACTGCAAAGTCTATCCTTGTCAAATATTTAGATCATAATGTTCTTTCTGTGATTTGCGCATGCCCTAGAGGAGTGTGGGGCGCGCCTATGTCTCGCTTATAGCGAGTCGGTAGTTGCGCTCGCGTCAGACACCTCACTAAATGGGCTAGTCCAGCGTGGGTGGCCGCTGCCTCTTTTTCTCCATTTCTTCACATTTTTAGTTTTTTTCTTCATTTCTTTTGTAAAACTACCAAATGATCTAAATATATTAACAAAAACACTTTACATAAAGCATTTGAAAACATGGTAACCAAACATTTGAAAAATGTCAAATGTCCATAGAGAAAATAATTCTAATTTATACAAAAATGTACAATGTGTGTGAAAATTGTTGACCATGTATTTTAAAAATATTAATCAACCATTTGAAAACATGTTAATCAAGTATTTCAAATACTAAACAAGCATTTAAAAAAATTAAATGTGTATAGTTAAAATGTTTGTCATGTATACGAAAAAGCATATAGAAAATAAAGCCAATGTGTACGAAAAAAATCTTGATCATGTGTTTATAAAATATTAAATGTGTATAGAGAAAATGTTAGCAGTAAAATTGGTAACGCCGATTCGTTTTCATCGGTGACACCGAGTTAGCAGTGTCATGGATGATGCATATCGGTCAGACTAGGCTTGTCCACGTTGGTTGTACCGATGAACTTTCTACAAGTAATTCTTGTAGTACGGTCTAGCCGATAGGCATGAATCGGTGAGTCCGAGTTCAATGCAGAAGAAAAGTTTTGTCAAATCAGCACACTTGGCAAATTAAATCTCACAAGGATTTGCAATAAATTAACCAAAAGATTTGCTTGTAATTTTATGCAGAAAATACAGATAAAACATAGAAAATAAAATAGATCTAGATGAAGTTTTTTTGAAAGGGGGAACAAGACAACAAGAAACATATGCAAAAACACAAAGCAAAGAAACACTATAGAACTTCATCTAGAAGGGGTCGATGACAAAGTCACCTATGTTAGAGCATATTGACCGAGGAGTCAAGTGATAACACTTGACCGTAGGTCATACTCATCGTTTAAGCTCAAAATGGGGTTACCATTTTTCGTCTAAGCATTTCGATGTTTTCTCATCTCCTTGAGTTGCTTTGACCCATGACTTGGAGTAAAGCTTCTCTCAGATGGAATAACATACCTTGGGTGTTGTTGATCTTGATCATGTAGTCGAACTTGTGTCGGATGCTCAAGGTTGATGTAGTTCATCAAGAGTTTGGAGCACCACTTGTAGTTTGAGTTCATCTTCCTACATGGGTTAGTTTTGCAAGGAAGAGCACTTGTGTATCCAAAATGACAATCATGAAAGTTGATTCCAAATGAAATTTGATGTATAGAAATTGTCAAAGGATATGTTGAGTGGATTCATGCTTCCTTGTATTCAACAACCATATGGTAGGAACTTGGTGATGTAGAGATTGCTCAAAATGTGAGTGGCTTGCAATCTCATAGATTTGGGCTCATCCAAGTACCTACAAGGGTTAGATAACATGCAAGGGTACAAGTATAGATCCAAGACATATGATCATCATCATAAGAGAAATATCAAGGATTAGGCACAAAAGGCTCATGCCTTGCATGTATCCAAATGGAGTTTCTACTCCAAGTTTGAGGCATCAATGATATTCAATTCACCTCTCAAACGGCAAAAGACTTTCTCATCAAGAGGTTTGGTGAATATATCCGCCAATTGCCTATCGGTACGAACATGCTTAAGATTGATGTCTCCTTTAGCAACATGATCTCGAATAAAATGATGACGAACCGCAATATGCTTACTTCAAGAATGTTGCACGGGATTGTGAGCAACCTTAATAGCACTCTCATTATCACAAAGCAATGGAACATGTTTCACATATATACCATAATCCTTAAGGGTTTGGGTCATCCAAAGTAATTGAGCACAACAAGAAGCGAGAGCAATGTATTCCGCTTCGGCGGTGGATAAGGATATCGAGTTTTGTTTCTTGGAGGACCAAGATACAAGAGATCTACCAAGAAATTAACAAGTACCCGAAGTGGACTTTCTATCAACCTTGTCATGGGCATAGTACGAATCGGAGTAGCCAACAAGATCTAAAGGAGACCTCTTAGGACACCAAATGCCAAAATTTGGTGTATGAATTAAATATCTCACTATCCTTTTCACAGCCTTAAGATGACATTCTTTAGGGGTCATGATATCGTGCACACATGCACACACTTAGCATAATATCGGCATGGGAGGCACATAGGTATAACAATGAACCAATCATAGAGCAGTAAACCTTTTGGTCAATCGGTTTGCCATCCTTAGTCAAGTCAATATGTCCACTGGTAGGCATGGGTGTTTTCATACCTTTGCTTTCTTGCATGTTGAACTTCTTGAAAAGGTCCTTGGTATAATTTGTTTGAGAAACAAAGGTACCTTCCTTAGTTTTCTTGATTTGCAAACCAAGAAAGAATTTGCGTTCACTCATCATAGACATCTCAAACTTATCCGACATTAGCCTTCTGAACTTTTCACTAAAATGAGGGTTAGTTGAACGAAATATGATATCATCCACATAAATTTGGCACACAAATAATTCACCATTAACCCTTTTAGTAAAAAGTGTAGAATAAATTTCCCCAATTTCAAAGCCTTTTTCAATAAAGAACTTGGTCAAGCATTTATACCATGCTCTAGGAGCTTGTTTAAGACCATAAAGGGCTTTGAGAAGTTTGTAAACATGAGCAGGTTTCTTAGGATTAAAAAAGCCGGGAGGTTGTTTAACATAAAATTCCTCCTCAATTTCACCATTTAGAAAAGCACTTTTAATGTCCATTTGGTACAAGGTGATATCATGGTGATTGGCATAAGCAAGTAAGATGCGTATGGACTCAAGTCTAGCAACGGGGCATATGTCTCACCACGCACCATACCTTTGACTTGAGTGTAGCCTTGGGCGCATTTAGACGGGCCTTCTTTATGCATAACTTGTCCATCCTCATCTTGCTTATTCCAAAACATCCACTTGGTTCCAATGACATTGTGGTTGTCGTCCAGCTTTTCTACCAATGTACACACTTGATTCCTCTCGAAATTGTGTAGCTCTTCATGCATAGCGTTCACCCAATCCAGAACATCAAGGGCCTCTTCAACCTTCATAGGTTCAATACTAGAAATGAATGAGTAATGTTCACAAAAGATAGCCAAACGAAGTTTTAGAGCTAGTAATTCTCCCAGCTTGAATGTCATTGAAGATTTTTCGACGGGATGATCTCTTGTGACTCTTGCTCTAACTCGTGAGAGCTTTTGTTTAGGTCGGGTGGAACATCCTCTTCATTATCTTATTCTTCTTCTTATCCTTCTTCATTGTTGTTGGTGTTGTTGTTCTCTTGTGGAGGAGGAGAAGGAGGTCGATGAGGTTCATCTTGTTGTACTTCCTCGCTTCCTTCATCTTGACGTGTTCCACTTGTGGATACCTCCAAGTCAACTTGTGGTTCACCTTGTCATGAAGTTGAGGCTTCCACTTGAATGGATGAGGTACTCTCCTTCACCTCCATTGGGCGAATCTTGCCAATAGACAAGTCTTGAATTGCTTCCAAGGATCTTTATCTCCTACATCAATTGGTAATTGCTCTACTTGCGAGTTGTTAGATTCATAAAACTTCACATCTACCGCTTTCTTCAACCTTTCGTGTGAAATTGTTGTAGACACGGTAAGTGTGTGAGTTTGACCAGAACCGAGTAAAAACCTTCATGAGATTTAGGGGCAAATTTTGAACGACGATGCTTATCAAGAATATAACACTTTGAGCTAAATACTGAAGTATCCAACTTGGGGTTTGTTACAAGTGTGAAGCTCAGATGCCGTATTGCCGAGAAGCTTGTGAAGATATAGTTGATTTGTTGCATGACAAGTTGTCTCAACCGCTCCGCCCAAAGTGTTTTGGCGTCTTGTATTCATCAAGCATCGTTCTTGCCATCTCAATAAGTGTCCGGTTCTTCCTCTCAACAACTCCATTTTGTTGAGGTGTGTATGTAGCCAAGAACTCATGTGAAATCCCTTCTTCATCAAGAAAGGTAGCCACATTGGTATTCTTGAACTCTGTTCTGTTGTCGCTCCGAACCTTCTTGATCTTCACTTCAAATTTATTTTGGGCCTTCCTAGCGAAATTCTTGAAGATCTTTTGGACCCGCGGTTTATAATCAAGAAAGAACACCCACATATCTTGAAAAAACATCAACAATGACCAATCCGAACGAGTTACCACCGAGACTCTTGTAGGCGTTGGGACCAAAAAGATCCATATGAAGTAGCTCGAGCAGTCTTTTCGTGATCATAATGTTCTTTACGGGATGACTTAATCCAACTTGTTTTCCTGGCTGACAAGCACTGCAAAGTCTATCCTTGTCAAATATTTAGATCATAATGTTCTTTCTGTGATTTGCGCAAGCCCTAGAGGAGTGTGGGGCGCGCCTATGTCTCGCTTATAGCGAGTCGGTAGTTGCGCTCGCGTCAGACACCTCACTAAATGTGCTAGTCCAGCGCGGGTGGCCGCTGCCTCTTTTTTTCCATTTCTTCACAAATTTAGTTTTTTTCTTCATTTCTTTTGTAAAACTACCAAAATATCTAAATATATTAACAAAAACACTTTAAATAAAGCATTTGAAAACATGGTAACCAAACATTTGAAAAATGTCAAATGTCCACAGAGAAAATAATTCTCATTTATACAAAAATGTATACAAAAATGTACAATGTGTGTGAAAATTGTTGACCATGTATTTTAAAAATATTAATCAACCATTTGAAAACATGTTAATCAAGTATTTCAAATACTAAACAAGCATTTAAAAAAATTAAATGTGTATAGTTAAAATGTTTGTCATGTATACGAAAAAGCATATACAAAATAAAGCCAATGTGTACGAAAAAAAATCTTGATCATGTGTTTATAAAATATTAAATGTGTATAGAGAAAATGTTAGCAGTAAAATTGGTAACGCCGATCCGTTTTCATCGGTGACACCGAGTTAGCATTGTCATGGATGATGCATATCGGTCAGACTGGGCTTGTCCACGTTGGTTGTACCGATGAACTTTCTACAAGTAATTCTTGTAGTACGGTCTAGCCGATAGGCATGAATCGGTGAGTCCGAGTTCAATGCAGAAGAAAAGTTTTGTCATCTCAGCTCACTTGGCAAATTAAACCTCACAATGATTTGCAATAATTTAACCGAAATATTTGCTAGTAATTTGATGCGTAAAATACAGATAAAACATAGAAAATAAAATAGATCTAGATGAAGTTTTTTTGAAAGGGGGAACAAGACAACAAGAAACACATGCAAAAACACAAAGCAAAGAAACACTATAGAACTTCATCTAGAAGGGGTCGATGACAAAGTCACCTATGTTAGAGCATATTGACCCAGGAGTCAAGTGATAACACTTGACCGTAGGTCATACTCATCGTTTAAGCTCAAAATGGGGTTACCATTTTTCGTCTAAGCATTTCGATGTTTTCTCATCTCGTTGAGTTGCTTTGACCCATGACTTGGAGTAAAGCTTCTCTTAGATGGAATAACATACCTTGGGTGGTGTTGATCTTGATCATGTAGTCGAACTTGTGTCGGATGCTCAAGGTTGATGTAGTTCATCAAGAGTTTGAAGCACCACTTGTAGTTTGAGTTCATCTTCCTACATGGGTTAGTTTTGCAAGGAAGAGCACTTGTGTATCCAAAATGACAATCATGAAAGTTGATTCCAAATGAAATTTGATGTATAGAAATTGTCAAAGGATATGTTGAGTGGATTCATGCTTCCTTGTATTCAACAACCATATGGTAGGAACTTGGTGATGTAGAGATTGCTCAAAATGTGAGTGGCTTGCAATCTCATAGATTTGGGCTCATCCAAGTACCTACAAGGGTTAGATAACATGCAAGGGTACAAGTATAGATCCAAGACATATGATCATCATCATAAGAGAAATATCAAGGATTAGGCACAAAAGGCTCATGCCTTGCATGTATCCAAATGGAGTTTCTACTCCAAGTTTGAGGCATCAATGATATTCAATTCACCTCTCAAACGGCAAAAGACTTTCTCATCAAGCGGTTTGGTGAATATATCCGCCAATTGCCTATCGATGCGAACATGCTTAAGATTGATGTCTCCTTTAGCAACATGATCTCGAATAAAATGATGACGGACCTCAATATGCTTAGTTCAAGAATGTTGCACGGATTGTGAGCAACCTTAATAGCACTCTCATTATCACAAAGCAATGGAACATGTTTCACATATATCCCATAATCCTTAAGGTTTTGGGTCATCCAAAGTAATTGAGCACAACAAGAAGCGAGAGCAATGTATTCCGCTTCGGCGGTGGATAAGGATATCGAGTTTTGTTTCTTGGAGGACCAAGATACAAGAGATCTACCAAGAAATTAACAAGTACCCGAAGTGGACTTTCTATCAACCTTGTCATGGGCATAGTACGAATCGGAGTAGGCAACAAGATCTAAAGGAGACCTCTTAGGACACCAAATGCCAAAATTTGGTGTATGAATTAAATATCTCACTATCCTTTTCACAGCCTTAAGATGACATTCTTTAGGGGTCATTGATATCGTGCACACATGCACACACTTAGCATAATATCGGCATGGGAGGCACATAGATATAACAATGAACAAATCATAGAGCAGTAAACCTTTTGGTCAATCGGTTTGCCATCCTTAGTCAAGTCAATATGTCCACTTTGGTAGGCATGGGTGTTTTCATACCTTCGCTTTCTTGCATGTTGAACTTCTTGAAAAGGTCCTTGGTATACTTTGTTTGAGAAACAAAGGTACCTTCCTTAGTTTGCTTGATTTGCAAACCAAGAAAGAATTTGCGTTCACTCATCATAGACATGTCAAACTTATCCGACATTAGCCTTCCGAACTTTTCACTAAAATGAGGGTTAGTTGAACGAAATATGATATCATCCACATAAATTTGGCACACAAATAATTCACCATTAAGCCTTTTAGTAAAAAGTGTAGAATCAATTTTCCCAATTTCAAAGCCTTTCTCAATAAGGAACTTGGTCAAGCATTTATACCATGCTCTAGGAGCTTGTTTACGACCATAAAGGGCTTTGTGAAGTTTGTAAACATGAGCAGGTTTCTTAGGATTAAAAAAGCCGGGAGGTTGTTTAACATAAAATTCCTCCTCAATTTCACCATTTAGAAAAGCACTTTTAATGTCCATTTGGTACAAGGTGATATCATGGTGATTGGCATAAGCAAGTAAGATGCGTATGGACTCAAGTCTAGCAACGGGGCATATGTCTCACCACGCACCATACCTTTGACTTGAGTGTAGCCTTGGGCGATTTAGACGGGCCTTCTTATGCATAACTTGTCCATCCTCATCTTGCTTATTCCAAAACATCCACTTGGTTCCAATGACATTGTGGTTGTCGTCCAGCTTTTCTACCAATGTACACACTTGATTCCTCTCGAAATTGTGTAGCTCTTCATGCATAGCGTTCACCCAATCCAGAACATCAAGGGCCTCTTCAACCTTCATAGGTTCAATACTAGAAATGAATGAGTAATGTTCACAAAAGATAGCCAAACGAGTTTTAGAGCTAGTAATTCTCCCAGTTTGAATGTCATTGAAGATTTTTTCGACGGGATGATCTCTTGTGACTCTTGCTCTAACTCGTGAGAGCTTTTGTTTAGGTCGGGGTGGAACATCCTCTTCATTATCTTATTCTTCTTCTTATCCTTCTTCATTGTTGTTGGTGTTGTTGTTCTCTTGTGGAGGAGGAGAAGGAGGTCGATGAGGTTCATCTTGTTGTACTTCCTCGTTTCCTTCATCTTGACGTGTTCCACTTGTGGATACCTCCAAGTCAACTTGTGGTTCACCTTGTCATGAAGTTGAGGCTTCCACTTGAATGGATGAGGTACTCTCCTTCACCTCCATTGGGCGAATCTTGCCAATAGACAAGTCTTGAATTGCTTCCGAAGGATCTTTATCTCCTACATCAATTGGTAATTGCTCTACTTGCGAGTTGTTAGATTCATAAAACTTCACATCTACCGTTTCTTCAACCTTTCGTGTGAAATTGTTGTAGACACGGTAAGTGTGTGAGTTTGACCCGTAACCGAGTAAAAACCTTCATGAGATTTAGGGGCAAATTTTGAACGACGATGCTTATCAAGAATATAACACTTTGAGCTAAATACTCGAAAGTATCCAACTTGGGGTTTGTTACAAGTGTGAAGCTCGTATGCCGTATTGCCGAGAAGCTTGTGAAGATATAGTTGATTTGTTGCATGACAAGTTGTCTCAACCGCTTCCGCCCAAAGTGTTTTGGCGTCTTGTATTCATCAAGCATCGTTCTTGCCATCTCAATAAGTGTCCGGTTCTTCCTCTCAACAACTCCATTTTGTTGAGGTGTGTATGTAGCCAAGAACTCATGTGAAATCCCTTCTTCATCAAGAAAGGTAGCCACATTGGTATTCTTGAACTCTGTTCTGTTGTCGCTCCGAACCTTCTTGATCTTCACTTCAAATTTATTTTGGGCCTTCCTAGCGAAATTCTTGAAGATCTTTTGGACCCGCGGTTTATAATCAAGAAAGAACACCCACATATCTTGAAAAAACATCAACAATGACCAATCCGAACGAGTTACCACCGAGACTCTTGTAGGCGTTGGGACCAAAAAGATCCATATGAAGTAGCTCGAGCAGTCTTTTCGTGATCATAATGTTCTTTACGGGATGACTTAATCCAACTTGTTTTCCTGGCTGACAAGCACTGCAAAGTCTATCCTTGTCAAATATTTAGATCATAATGTTCTTTCTGTGATTTATGCAAGCCCTAGAGGAGTGTGGCGCGCTATGTCTCGCTTATAGCGAAGTCGGTAGTTGCGTCAGACACCTCACTAAATGTGCTAGTCCAGCGCGGGTGGCCGCTGCCTCTTTTTTTCCATTTCTTCACAAATTTAGTTTTTTTCTTCATTTCTTTTGTAAAACTACCAAAATATCTAAATATATTAACAAAAACACTTTAAATAAAGCATTTGAAAACATGGTAACCAAACATTTGAAAAATGTCAAATGTCCACAGAGAAAATAATTCTCATTTATACAAAAATGTATACAAAAATGTACAATGTGTGTGAAAATTGTTGACCATGTATTTTAAAAATATTAATCAACCATTTGAAAACATGTTAATCAAGTATTTCAAATACTAAACAAGCATTTAAAAAAATTAAATGTGTATAGTTAAAATGTTTGTCATGTATACGAAAAAGCATATAGAAAATAAAGCCAAAGTGTACGAAAAAATCTTGATCATGTGTTTATAAAATATTAAATGTGTATAGAGAAAATGTTAGCAAAAAATTGGTAACGCCGATCCGTTTTCATCGGTGACACCGAGTTAGCATTGTCATGGATGATGCATATCGGTCAGACTGGGCTTGTCCACGTTGGTTGTACCGATGAACTTTCTACAAGTAATTCTTGTAGTACGGTCTAGCCGATAGGCATGAATCGGTGAGTCCGAGTTCAATGCAGAAGAAAAGTTTTGTCATCTCAGCTCACTTGGCAAATTAAACCTCACAAGGATTTGCAATAAATTAACCGAAATATTTGCTAGTAATTTGATGCAGAAAATACAGATAAAACATAGAAAATAAAATAGATCTAGATGAAGTTTTTTTGAAAGGGGGAACAAGACAACAAGAAACACATGCAAAAACACAAAGCAAAGAAACACTATAGAACTTCATCTAGAAGGGGTCGATGACAAAGTCACCTATGTTAGAGCATATTGACCCAGGAGTCAAGTGATAACACTTGACCGTAGGTCATACTCATCGTTTAAGCTCAAAATGGGGTTACCATTTTTCGTCTAAGCATTTCGATGTTTTCTCATCTCGTTGAGTTGCTTTGACCCATGACTTGGAGTAAAGCTTCTCTTAGATGGAATAACATACCTTGGGTGGTGTTGATCTTGATCATGTAGTCGAACTTGTGTCGGATGCTCAAGGTTGATGTAGTTCATCAAGAGTTTGAAGCACCACTTGTAGTTTGAGTTCATCTTCCTACATGGGTTAGTTTTGCAAGGAAGAGCACTTGTGTATCCAAAATGACAATCATGAAAGTTGATTCCAAATGAAATTTGATGTATAGAAATTGTCAAAGGATATGTTGAGTGGATTCATGCTTCCTTGTATTCAACAACCATATGGTAGGAACTTGGTGATGTAGAGATTGCTCAAAATGTGAGTGGCTTGCAATCTCATAGATTTGGGCTCATCCAAGTACCTACAAGGGTTAGATAACATGCAAGGGTACAAGTATAGATCCAAGACATATGATCATCATCATAAGAGAAATATCAAGGATTAGGCACAAAAGGCTCATGCCTTGCATGTATCCAAATGGAGTTTCTACTCCAAGTTTGAGGCATCAATGATATTCAATTCACCTCTCAAACGGCAAAAGACTTTCTCATCAAGCGGTTTGGTGAATATATCCGCCAATTGCCTATCGGTACGAACATGCTTAAGATTGATGTCTCCTTTAGCAACATGATCTCGAATAAAATGATGACGGACCTCAATATGCTTAGTTCAAGAATGTTGCACGGGATTGTGAGCAACCTTAATAGCACTCTCATTATCACAAAGCAATGGAACATGTTTCACATATATCCCATAATCCTTAAGGTTTTGGGTCATCCAAAGTAATTGAGCACAACAAGAAGCGAGAGCAATGTATTCCGCTTCAAGGTGGATAAGGATATCGAGTTTTGTTTCTTGGAGGACCAAGATACAAGAGATCTACCAAGAAATTAACAAGTACCCGAAGTGGACTTTCTATCAACCTTGTCATGGGCATAGTACGAATCGGAGTAGCCAACAAGATCTAAAGGAGACCTCTTAGGACACCAAATGCCAAAATTTGGTGTATGAATTAAATATCTCACTATCCTTTTCACAGCCTTAAGATGACATTCTTTAGGGGCCGCTTGATATCGTGCACACATGCACACACTTAGCATAATATCGGCATGGGAGGCACATAGATATAACAATGAACAAATCATAGAGCAGTAAACCTTTTGGTCAATCGGTTTGCCATCCTTAGTCAAGTCAATATGTCCACTGGTAGGCATGGGTGTTTTCATACCTTTGCTTTCTTGCATGTTGAACTTCTTGAAAAGGTCCTTGGTATACTTTGTTTGAGAAACAAAGGTACCTTCCTTAGTTTGCTTGATTTGCAAACCAAGAAAGAATTTGCGTTCACTCATCATAGACATGTCAAACTTATCCGACATTAGCCTTCCTAACTTTTCACTAAAATGAGGGTTAGTTGAACGAAATATGATATCATCCACATAAATTTGGCACACAAATAATTCACCATTAAGCCTTTTAGTAAAAAGTGTAGAATCAATTTTCCCAATTTCAAAGCCTTTCTCAATAAGGAACTTGGTCAAGCATTTATACCATGCTCTAGGAGCTTGTTTACGACCATAAAGGGCTTTGTGAAGTTTGTAAACATGAGCAGGTTTCTTAGGATTAAAAAGCCGGGAGGTTGTTTAACATAAAATTCCTCCTCAATTTCACCATTTAGAAAAGCACTTTTAATGTCCATTTGGTACAAGGTGATATCATGGTGATTGGCATAAGCAAGTAAGATGCGTATGGACTCAAGTCTAGCAACAGGGGCATATGTCTCACCATAGACCATACCTTTGACTTGAGTGTAGCCTTGGGCGACGAGACGGGCCTTGTTGCGTACAACTTGTGAAGGAAATATGCCCTAGAGGCAATAATAAAGTTATTATTTATTTCCTTATATCATGATAAATGTTTATTATTCATGCTAGAATTGTATTAACAGGAAACATAATACATGTGTGAATACATAAACCTACAGTGTCACTAGTATGCCTCTACTTGACTAGCTCGTTAATCAAAGATGGTTGTGTTTCCTAAACCATGAACAAAGAGTTGTTATTTGATTAACGGGATCACATCATTGGTTGAATGATCTGATTGACATGACCCATTCCATTAGCATAGCACCTGATCGTTTAGTTTGTTGCTAGTGCTTTTCTTCATGACTTATACATGTTCCTATGACTATGAGATTATGCAACTCCCGTTTGCACGAGGAACACTTTGGGTGCTACCAAACGTCCACAACGTAATCGGGTGATTATAAAGGTACATTACAGGTGTCTCCGAAGGTACATGTTGGGTTGGCATATTTCGAGATTAGGATTTGTCACTCCGATTGTCGGAGAGGTATCTCTGGGCCCTCTCGGTAATGCACATCACATAAAGCCTTGCAAGCATTGCAACTAATGAGTTA
Source organism: Aegilops bicornis (assembly GCA_021605145.1). Lineage (NCBI taxonomy): Eukaryota > Viridiplantae > Streptophyta > Magnoliopsida > Poales > Poaceae > Aegilops > Aegilops bicornis. The sequence goes on from CM038675.1 coordinate 365,559,331, forward strand.
GTTGTGAGATGATGTATTACGGAACGAGTAAAGAGACTTGCATAACGAGATTGAACTAGGTATTGGATACCGACGATCGAATCTCGGGCAAGTAACATACCGATGACAAAGGGAACAACGTATGTTGTTATGCGGTCTGACCGATAAAGATCTTCGTAGAATATGTAGGAGCCAATATGGGCATCCAGGTCCCGCTATTGGTTATTGACCGGAGAGGTGTCTCGGTCATGTCTACATAGTTCTCGAACCCGTAGGGTCCACACACTTAACGTTTCGATGATGCTTACTATGAGTTGTTATGATGTTTCTGTACCGAAGGTTGTTCGAGTCCCGGATGAGATCACGGACGTGACGAGGAGTCTCGAAATGGTCGAGACATAAAGATTCATATATTGGAAGTCTATGTTTGGACATCGGAAGTGTTCCGTGAAATTGGGAATTTTACCAAGTGCCGGAGGTTACCGAACCCCCGGAATACTAATGGGCCAACATGGGCCTTAGTGGAAAGGAGAGAAGGGGGCCCAAGTGCTGGCCGCACCTTCCCCTTCCCTAGTCCTATTAGGACTAGGAGAAGGGGCGCCTCTCTCTCCCTTCCCACTTGGGAAACCTAGTTGGACTAGGATTGGGGGAATCCTACTCCTAGTAGGAGTAGGAAACCACAGTGCGCCTCCTTCCTTGGCCGGCCAGCCCTCCCCTTCCCTCCTTTATATACAGGGGGGGCACCCCATGACACACAAGTTGATCATTGAGATCTTTCCTTAGCCGTGCGGTGCCCCTTCCACCATATTACACCTCGAGAATACCGTGGCGGAGCTTAGGCGAAGCCCTGCGCCCGGTGGAACATCATCATCGCTACCACGCCGTCAGTCTGACGAAACTCTCCCTCAACACTCGGCTGGATCGGAGTTCGAGGGACGCCATCGAGCTGAACGTGTGCAGAACTCGGAGGTGCCGTCGTTCGGTACTTGGATCGGTTGGATCGTGAAGAAGTACAACTACTTCCTCTACGTTGCGTCAACGCTTCACCGTGGGTCTACGAGGGTACGTAGACAACACTCTCATCTCGTTGCTATGCATCACCATGATCTTGCGTGATCGTAGGAAAATTTTTGAAATTACTACGTTCCCCAACAACTTGTCCATCCTCATCTTGCTTATTCCAAAACATCCACTTGGTTCCAATGACATTGTGGTTGTCGTCCAGCTTTTCTACCAATGTACACACTTGATTCCTCTCGAAATTGTGTAGCTCTTCATGCATAGCGTTCACCCAATCCGGAACATCAAGGGCCTCTTCAACCTTCATAGGTTCAATACTATAAATGAATGAGTAATGTTCACAAAAGATAGCCAAATGAGTTTTAGAGCGAGTAATTCTCCCAGTTTGAATGTAATTGAAGATTTTTTTGACGGGATGATCTCTTGTGACTCTTGCTCTAACTCGTGAGAGCTTTTGTTTAGGTCGGGGTGGAACATCCTCTTCATTATCTTATTCTTCTTCTTATCCTTCTTCATTGTTGTTGGTGTTGTTGTTCTCTTGTGGAGGAGTAGAAGGAGGTCAATGAGGTTCATCTTGTTGTACTTCCTCGTTTCCTTCATCTTGACGTGTTCCACTTGTGGATACCTCCAAGTCAACTTGTGGTTCACCTTGTCATGAAGTTGAGGCTTCCACTTGAATGGATGAGGTACTCTCCTTCACCTCCATTGGGCGAATCTTGCCAATAGACAAGTCTTGAATTGCTTCCGAAGGATCTTTATCTCCTACATCAATTGGTAATTGCTCTACTTGCGAGCTGTTAGATTCATAAAACTTCACATCCACCGTTTCTTCAACCTTTTGGGTGAAATTGTTGTAGACACGGTAAGTGTGAGAGTTTGACCTGTAACCGAGTAAAAACCTTCATGAGATTTAGGGGCAAATTTCGAGCAGCGATGCTAATCAAGAATATAACACTTTGAGCTAAATACTCGAAAGTATCCAACTTGGGGTTTGTTACCAGTGAGAAGCTCGTATGCCGTATTTCCGAGAAGCTTGTGAAGATATAGTTGATTTGTTGCATGACAAGTTGTCTCAACCACTTCCGCCCAAAAGTGTTTTGGCATCTTGTATTCATCAAGCATCGTTCTTGCCATCTCAATAAGTGTCCGGTTCTTCCTCTCAACAACTCCATTTTGTTGAGGTGTGTATGTGGCCAAGAACTCATGTGAAATCCCTTATTCATCAAGAAAGGTAGACACATTGGCGTTCTTGAACTCTGTTCCGTTGTCGCTCCGAACCTTCTTGATCTTCACTTCAAATTTATTTTGGGCCTTCCTAGCGAAATTCTTGAAGATCTTTTGGACCCGCGGTTTATAATCAAGAAAGAACACCCACGTAAAACTTGAAAAAACATCAACAATGACCAATCCGAACGGGTTACCACCGAGACTCTTGTAGGCGTTGGGACCAAAAAGATCCATATGAAGTAGCTCGAGCGGTCTTCTCGTGATGATAATGTTCTTTACAGGATGACTTACTCCAACTTGTTTTCCTGCTTGATAAGCACTGCAAAGTCTATCCTTGTCAAATATTTAGATCATAATGTTCATTCTGTGATTTGCGCAGGCCCTAGAGGAGTGTGGGGCGCGCCTATGTCTCGCTTATAGCGAGTCGGTAGTTGCGCTCACGTCAGACACCTCACTAATTGGGCTAGTCCAGCGCGGGTGGCCGCTACCTCTTTTTTTCCATTTCTTCACATTTTTAGTTTTTTTCTTCATTTCTTTTGTAAAACTACCAAATGATCTAAATATATTAACAAAAACACTTTACATAAAGCATTTGAAAACATGGTAACCAAACATTTGAAAAATGTCAAATGTCCACAGAGAAAATAATTCTCATTTATACAAAAATGTATACAAAAATGTACAATGTGTGTGAAAATTGTTGACCATCTATTTTAAAAATATTAATCAATCATTTGAAAACATGTTAATCAAGTATTTCAAATACTAAACAAGCATTTAAAAAAATTAAATGTGTATAGTTAAAATGTTTGTCATGTATACGAAAAAGCATATACAAAATAAAGCCAATGTGTACGAAAAAAATCTTGATCATGTGTTTATAAAATATTAAATGTGTATAGAGAAAATGTTAGCAGTAAAATTGGTAACGCCGATCCGTTTTCATCGGTGACACCGAGTTAGCAGTGTCATGGATGATGCATATCGGTCAGACTGGGCTTGTCTACGTTGGTTGTACCGATGAACTTTCTACAAGTAATTCTTGTAGTATGGTCTAGCCGATAGGCATGAATCGGTGAGTCCGAGTTCAATGCAGAAGAAAAGTTTTGTCATCTCACCTCACTTGGCAAATTAAAGCTCACAAGGATTTGCAATAAATTAACCAAAAGAGTTGCTAGTAATTTGATGCAGAAAATACAGATAAAACATAGAAAATAAAATAGATCTAGATGAAGTTTTTTTGAAAGAGGGAACAAGACAACAAGAAACATATGCAAAAACACAAAGCAAAGAAACACTATAGAACTTCATCTAGAAGGGGTCGATGACAAAGTCACCTATGTTAGAGCATATTGACCGAGGAGTCAAGTGATAACACTTGACCGTAGGTCATACTCATCGTTTAAGCTCAAAATGGGGTTACCATTTTTCGTCTAAGCATTTCGATGTTTTCTCATCTCGTTGAGTTGCTTTGACCCATGACTTGGAGTAAAGCTTCTCTCAGATGGAATAACATACCTTGGGTGGTGTTGATCTTGATCATGTAGTCGAACTTGTGTCGGATGCTCAAGGTTGATGTAGTTCATCAAGAGTTTGGAGCACCACTTGTAGTTTGAGTTCATCTTCCTACATGGGTTAGTTTTGCAAGGAAGAGCACTTGTGTATCCAAAATGACAATCATGAAAGTTGATTCCAAATGAAATTTGATGTATAGAAATTGTCAAAGGATATGTTGAGTGGATTCATGCTTCCTTGTATTCAACAACCATATGGTAGGAACTTGGTGATGTAGAGATTGCTCAAAATGTGAGTGGCTTGCAATCTCATAGATTTGGGCTCATCCAAGTACCTACAAGGGTTAGATAACATGCAAGGGTACAAGTATAGATCCAAGACATATGATCATCATCATAAGAGAAATATCAAGGATTAGGCACAAAAGGCTCATGCCTTGCATGTATCCAAATGGAGTTTCTACTCCAAGTTTGAGGCATCAATGATATTCAATTCACCTCTCAAACGGCAAAAGACTTTCTCATCAAGCGGTTTGGTGAATATATTCGACAATTGCCTATCGGTACGAACATGCTTAAGATTAATGTCTCCTTTAGCAACATGATCTCGAATAAAATGATGACGAACCGCAATATGCTTACTTCAAGAATGTTGCACGGGATTGTGAGCAACCTTAATAGCACTCTCATTATCACAAAGCAATGGAACATGTTTCACATATATCCCATAATCCTTAAGGTTTTGGGTCATCCAAAGTAATTGAGCACAACAAGAAGCGAGAGCAATGTATTACGCTTCGGCGGTGGATAAGGATATCGAGTTTTGTTTCTTGGAGGACCAAGATACAAGAGATCTACCAAGAAATTAACAAGTACCCGAAGTGGACTTTCTATCAACCTTGTCATGGGCATAGTATGAATCGGAGTAGCCAACAAGATCTAAAGGAGACCTCTTAGGACACCAAATGCCAAAATTTGGTGTATGAATTAAATATCTCACTATCCTTTTCACAGCCTTAAGATGACAATCTTTAGGGGTCTTGATATCGTGCACACATGCACACACTTAGCATAATATCGGCATGGGAGGCACATAGATATAACAATGAACCAATCATAGAGCAGTAAACCTTTTGGTCAATCGGTTTGCCATCCTTAGTCAAGTCAATATGTCCACTGGTAGGCATGGGTGTTTTCATACCTTTGCTTTCTTGCATGTTGAACTTCTTGAAAAGGTCCTTGGTATACTTTGTTTGAGAAACAAAGGTACCTTCCTTATTTATTTGCAAACCAAGAAAGAATTTGCGTTCACTCATCATAGACATCTCAAAATTATCCGACATTAGCCTTCCGAACTTTTCACTAAAATGAGGGTTAGTTGAACGAAATATGATATCATCGGAATAAATTTGGCACACAAATAATTCACCATTAACCCTTTTAGTAAAAATTGTAGAATCAATTTTCCCAATTTCAAAGCCTTTTTCAATAAGGAACTTGGTCAAGCATTTATACCATGCTCTAGGAGCTTGTTTACGACCATAAAGGGCTTTGTGAAGTTTGTAAACATGAGCAGGTTTCTTAGGATTAAAAAAGCCGGGAGGTTGTTTAACATAAAATTCCTCCTCAATTTCACCATTTAGAAAAGCACTTTTAATGTCCATTTGGTACAAGGTGATATCATGGTGATTGGCATAAGCAAGTAAGATGCGTATGGACTCAAGTCTAGCAACGGGGGCATATGTCTCACCATAGACCATACCTTTGACTTGAGTGTAGCCTTGGGCGACATTTAGAGGGCCTTGTTGCATACAACTTGTCCATCCTCATCTTGCTTATTCCAAAACATCCACTTGGTTCCAATGACATTGTGGTTGTCGTCCAGCTTTTCTACCAATGTACACACTTGATTCCTCTCGAAATTGTGTAGCTCTTCATGCATAGCGTTCACCCAATCCGGAACATCAAGGGCCACTTCAACCTTCATAGGTTCAATACAATAAATGAATGAGTAATGTTCACAAAAGATAGCCAAACGAGTTTTAGAGCGAGTAATTCTCCCAGTTTGAATGTAATTGAAGATTTTTTCGACGGGATGATCTCTTGTGACTCTTGCTCTAACTCGTGAGAGCTTTTGTTTAGGTCGGGGTGGAACATCCTCTTCATTGTCTTATTCTTCTTCTTATCCTTCTTCATTGTTGTTGGTGTTGTTGTTCTCTTGTGGAGGAGGAGAAGGAGGTCGATGAGGTTCATCTTGTTGTACTTCCTCGTTTCCTTCATCTTGACGTGTTCCACTTGTGGATACCTCCAAGTCAACTTGTGGTTCACCTTGTCATGAAGTTGAGGCTTCCACTTGAATGGATGAGGTACTCTCCTTCACCTGCATTGGGCGAATCTTGCCAATAAACAAGTCTTGAATTGCTTCCGAAGGATCTTTATCTCCTACATCAATTGGTAATTGCTCTACTTGCGAGCTGTTAGATTCATAAAACTTCACATCTACCGTTTCTTCAACCTTTCGGGTGAAATTGTTGTAGACACGGTAAGTGTGAGAGTTTGACCCGTAACCGAGTAAAAACCTTCATGAGATTTAGGGGCAAATTTCGAACGACGATGCTTATCAAGAATATAACACTTTGAGCTAAATACTCGAAAGTATCCAACTTGGGGTTTGTTACCAGTGAGAAGCTCGTATGCCGTATTGCCGAGAAGCTTGTGAAGATATAGTTGATTTGTTGCATGAAAAGTTGTCTCAACCGCTTCTGCCCAAAAGTGTTTTGGCGTCTTGTATTCATCAAGCATCGTTCTTGCCATCTCAATAAGTGTCCGGTTCTTCCTCTCAACAACTCCATTTTGTTGAGGTGTGTATGTAGCCAAGAACTCATGTGAAATCCCTTATTCATCAAGAAAGGTAGCCACATTGGCGTTCTTGAACTCTGTTCCGTTGTCGCTCCGAACCTTCTTGATCTTCACTTCAAATTTATTTTGGGCCTTCCTAGCGAAATTCTTGAAGATCTTTTGGACCCGCGGTTTATAATCAAGGAAGAACACCCACGTAAAACTTGAAAAAACATCAACAATGACCAATCCGAACGAGTTACCACCGAGACTCTTGTAGGTGCTGGGACCAAAAAGATCCATATGAAGTAGCTCGAGCGGTCTTCTCGTGATGATAATGTTCTTTACGGGATGACTTACTCCAACTTGTTTTCCTGCTTGACAAGCACTGCAAAGTCTATCCTTGTCAAATATTTAGATCATAATGTTCTTTCTGTGATTTGTGCAGGCCCTAGAGGAGTGTGGGGCGCGCCTATGTCTCGCTTATAGCGAGTCGGTAGTTGCGCTCGCGTCAGACACCTCACTAAATGGGCTAGTCCACCGCAGGTGACGCCGATCCATTTTCATCGGTGACACCGAGTTAGCAGTGTCATGGATGATGCATATCGGTCAGACTGGGCTTGTCCACGTTGGTTGTACCGATGAACTTTCTACAAGTAATTCTTGTAGTACGGTCTAGCCGATAGGCATGAATCGGTGAGTCCGAGTTCAGTGCAGAATAAAAGTTTTGTCATCTCAGTTCACCTGGCAAATTAAACCTCACAAGGATTTGCAATAAATTAACCAAAAGATTTGCTAGTAATTTGATGCAGAAAATACAGATAAAACATAGAAAATAAAATAGATCCAGATGAAGTTTTTTTGAAAGGGGGAACAAGACAACAAGTGTCGGGGAGGCTGATCGTACACACGGACACCTATCCGGCCGGCGGACCAGGCCCCTTTGTGGTTCAGAGGGGGGCGGAGATCGCACGAAGAGCGGATCGAGGCGAGGCACACGAGCAGTTTACCCAACCCGGAGCTCTCCGGAGAGATAAAACTCCTACTGCTGCTTGTTTGATGTATTGTGTTCTTGCTAGGGAGCGATGAGAGCTAGAAAACCTAGCGTGAGTGTATCTGGTCTCGAGTGAGTCGAACGAACCGAACCCCCTCTATGTTGCGCATGGGCCTCCTTTTATATGCTAAAGGGGTCTCCGACAGGTGGCAACATAGATGAGGGTACAAATGTAAAAACAAGAGTTGGTACACCTACTCGAGCGATGTATGATGCAAAATACCTAACTCGACGGCAAGGGACAAAAGCAATAAATGCCCGTTAGTGTCGCCCAAACAAAGGCAACAGAGACCGTCAGTGCGCCTCCGCCGCCACGATGGCAAGCTTGTCAGCCCGCTTATCGCTGCTCTCCGCTGGCTGCACAGCCTCTTGATCTGCGATGCATGGAATGTTCCCATGGCGACACGCTATGGGATGAGCTGGAGCGGAGAGGAGAGAGGTTGCTTGCATGACAAGCGCCTTTGCCGCGCCGAATCCTTGTCGCGTCCGGAGGCTTGTCGCGCTCCGAGCCTTCCGGCAAGCTCCTCTTGCCGGGCCTTGTCTTCTGCATGCACAGGTGGCCTTCCCGACAAGCTCCTCTTGCCGGGCCTTGTCTTCTTAATCAAATACTTTGTTCTTGAATGGCTCCAAAGGAGCCACGGAGGATCTTGGCGGTGTGAGGCAAACCCTGCCGGCGGGTGCTGCAATCGTCTGCGTGCACGAGTACGGGATACTAGGGTACCCCTACCTAGTACACCGACAGGAGCCCCGGCCTGGTCCGTACATCGGTGCCGAAGCGCTTGTCGGGCCAGGCCCAAAACTGCACGACACACGCGGCCTCGACCACGCCGCCGCAACTCGCCCGGACCCACCACGATCCCCACTAACGGCACGCACGACCGGACGTGGCCTCGCGAGAGATCGTGGGCGCGGTCGTGGGGGTTTCTTTATTAGTATAAGCGGGCGTCCACCCTCCCCTCTTTATAAGCGGAGGAAACAGAGGCAGGCCGCCCACTCGCCATTGCTGTCTTGTCAAGAAAACCACCGCCGCTTCCCCCTTCTTCTCCGGTCGCGAAGAGAGCGGTGCCCGCCCTTTCGCCACAAGCACGCTCACCGCCGTCGGCCTCCTCCGCCCCCCTCGCCATGGCTCCGAAAGCCGACAAGGAGAAGGGCGTCAAGACGGCCGAGGCGCAGCGGCTCGCGGCGCTGCGCAAGGAGCGAGCCATCTTCCCCCTGCAGCTCGGCGCAAGGGAGCTGCGGGACGTCTTCTACCTCTTCTGGTCGACGGAGACGTGTGCGCATCCGCGCACGAGGGTACTCCCCGCCTCCGCCGCTGATTTGGCCACAACAGGGTACCCCTTTTTTGCCCTTTTCTTCTATTGCGGGCTTTGCCCGCCCTTTTCCGAGTTCTTCTGCGACATCATGAACACGTTTAGCCTCCGCCTCCTTGATTTCACCCCCAACACCGTCTTGACCATGGCCGTTTTCGCGCATTTGTGCGAAAACTTTGTCGGAGTCCACCCAAACGTGGCACTCTTCCGCCACTTCTTTGTGCCCTGCCGAGAGAGGAGAGCCACTTGCGGAGGGATAGCACAGGTCTCTAGGATCGGCAAGAAAGAGGCCTACCTAGAAGGAGAGTTCCGCAACAAGTGGGAGGAGTGGAGAGCCAACTGGTGCTGGGTCGTGAGGAGAACCCGCAGCCCTTCACCGCCGTCGCCAAACCCGATAGTGCGCGCAGAGATTGGAGTAACTTGGCGCCGGAGGATGCGGTCAAGATAGTCAGGACCGAATTCTGCGCCTCGGGCTTGCCGGGTTAACCGTGAGGCGCAGCTTGGCGCATATTTCCTCCGTCGCCAGACGCTTCCCTTGCAGGAGAGGAGGAGGCCTGCGTGGGAGTTCCGAATGCGGCAGCACATCATGAGGTTGCGCCCGGGTCTGAATCGAACTTACCGCCTTGGAGCTGGATGCGATGCTGCTCGAGCTGTTCAAGAACGACCCCGACCATCCAGAGTGGTTCAGGTTGCCGCGGGGGTCGTCCCATTGTGCAACAACTTCGGCGCTCGACCGCATCCGCGCCATGATGCCGTTGTCAGCGATTCCCACGGATCGTCCCAACTGGCGAGGAACCCCCGACGAGGTCGCGGCAGCAGTTCTTCGATGACTTAGAAGAAGTGCCGATCCGCCCGACGAAAGCGTAAAGGCTCACCCGCGATACCACCGACGAGGAGATGACGCGGATCGCCACCGAGGAGGAGGAGGCGGCAGCCGCTGCCGCCGGAGCCTTCGGGTTCACCGTGGAGGAGGCGGACGCGCGAAGGCGACAAGCCTTGCCGGCGAGGGGAGGTCGTCGGCGAGGACGAGCTTGTCGAGCCCGAGGCCGGGTCGAGTGGACCCACCGAGGGCGCTTCTTCCCCACCGCCAAGCGACTTGCCGCCAGCGGAGCCCCCGGCTCCGCCGAAGAGGCGTCTTCGCAAGGCCGGAGACGAGCCGGGGCGGCAGACTGGCCCACAGCAGCAGCGCCGCGCGACGCGCTCCACCGCAGCAAGCGAGGTTGCCGCGGGAGCGCCCCACACTGCTGCGACAACTGGGGCGGGATCTTCTCAGGCCACCGCCGACGCCTCCGCCAAGCGGCCAAGAGAGCCCACTCCCCCGCCTCGTCGCACCGGAGGCGAGCCGGAGTTCGACTTCTCTGCGCTCAGCTCCGAGGAGGAAGGCGAAGAGTAAGCTCTTGAGATTTGTGCTTGTATTTCTTCAATTTTATTGCTTCATCTTGAATCTGATTTGCTTCGTTCTGGACTCTTTCCTTTTCAGGACGCTGGCCCAGAGAGCGTCGAAGAGGGCAAAGATCCCGGCAGTCGTCGTTGAAGACGATTCTCCGTGGCGGCAGGGACGCGTCCGAGACCGCCTTGCCGGACCCGGCAACCCTTCCTCAGAGCAGCCCCCAGCACAACTCCCAGAGTAAGTGTGCAGTTTTCTCCTTACTATTAGGCGTGCAAGGGTGCCCTTTCTTCGTTGATATCTGACTATGTGCTTGTGTAGGAGCAGAGCAGCCTCATCAGGAGGGCTCGGAAGCCGCCCCCGAAATCCTGTCTGCTGCCACTACGCCGCCAAGGGAGGAATCTCCGGCAAGGGAGCGCCCTCCGACAAGAGAGGCCACTCCGGCAAGGGAGGCCACCCCAGCAAGGAAGGCTACCCCGGCAAGGGACAGCACCAGTGACCCTCCAATGGTCGAGGCCATGGCTACGGATCCCGTTGCAAGTAACTGCCTTACACGAAAATTTCCCTTGGGCTTGCTTTCTTTTTGTTTCTCTTTTTGAACATTTGCTTGACTGCTCTTTCTTCGTCTGACGCAGAGCCGATGGAGGTCGAGGCCGCCGGCGAGGAGGGAGCGCGCGGCAACACCGACGAGGCCGCCGTCGAGGAAGAAGAGGTCGTTGTTATCGAAGAAGAGGCCGTCGCCAACGAGCCTGTTGGCGAGGAGGCCACCGAGGCTGCCGACGCAGCAGCTGGCGAGGGGTCGGGCGATCGTACAGACGGCCCTGAGGCCGCAGGAGCGACAAGCGCTACACCGACAGCCGACTTCCCACGCTGCCACGGCGTCCTCGAGGAGCCCCAGCCCGCGCCTACCGAAGGCCGCGGCGTCTTCATCAAGCTCCCCAGGAACCGAGCTCGTGGCGCCGGTCGAAGGGGAGACCTTCGACGGCGAGCTACTCGCCTCCGCTGGCCTGACGCTGGTGGACGCGCCAAGCAGCAGCAGCGGCGAGTCTGAGGAGGAGCAGCTGCTGAAGAAGCTGTTGTCGCTCTACCGCGCCCGGCAGGCCAAGTTGGAGACCCGGGAAGCACTTGTCGCGAGGGCAGGAGCGGACATGGAGAAGCGCGCAGAAGAGCTCCGGAGCGCCAACCAAGAAGCCCTCCGCGACGTAGCAGAAGTGCGGGGGTATCTTGCAGAAGAGCGCACGGCCTTCATCCTTGAGAAGGCTGCAGCTGAGGAGGAGCAGCGGCTGGCTGCCGAGAAGCTCTCCGCGCAGGAAAATGAGCTGGCGCAGCGGAAGGTCAACCTGGACAGCCACGAAGAAGACCTTGCCGTGCGCGAGGAGTCACTTGGCGGGGCGCTCAAGGAAGCGAAGGATGCTGCCGCCGCCGCCGAGGCCGCCAAGGAAGAGCTGAAGGCGAAGGTGGCACAGCTGGAGGCCAGCCTCAAGAAGAGCGGCGAAGAGCTTGCCACGCTCAAGCGTGAACGCGAGAAGGACGCCTACACTCTGGGCGAGTTGCAGAGTCGTCTCGCTGACAGAGGCAAGGAGCTCGATGCCGCCAAGGATTCCAAGGCGGATCTTGAGCTGAAGCTGACCACTCTGACGCAGACGTTGGATGGCGCCAGAGAGCGGGAGGTGGGCTTGTTGGAGGCGATCAAGGCCAAGGAGGAGCTGCTAGCGAATGCTTCCTCCATCCAGAGCACCTTGAGGGAGAGCGTGGAGCACCGGATCAAGGTCTTGTGGACACCGCCGCCGACATCCACAACGAACTGATGGAGCTGGGGATGGCGGACCTTGCATACTCCTCCGACGAGCATCTCCAACCCAGCGCCAAACTCAGCTTATTCTTCAAAGGCGTGGTGACGGGTCTCCAGCGACTCCGAGAAGAGGTCCCGAAGCAGTTGGCCGAGGAATCGCGCCAGATCTGTGCAGGAGCCCTCGAGAAGGTGTTGATAAAGGTGGCCTTCCGCAATCCGGGCCTCAACCTTAACGGCGTCCTCAGATCCTTGCCGCCAGATGCCAACGTGGAGGAGCTCAAAGCCCTTGTCGCACCCATTGTGGACAAGGTGAACAAGATCAAGCGGATCGATGGCAACTGCGTGGACTAGGCTGCCAACTTCATCTTTCCCTTGTCGCTGCTGATCATGTTTAGGACACTTTGTTAGATCAGCGACAAGTTATTTTGTAATATACTCTATCTTAGGCGATCAATGCAACGTTATTTCCTCTACTTGATTCCTTCCTTTGTAATGCGTTTACGCCTTACACATTTGGGGGACTTGTCGGTGCGGGCACCTTTGCGATGGCCGAGTGCGAGCGTCGGCAACTTCTGGCAAGTGCCGCCTCCGACAAGCAACCTTGTCGCGACTAGCTGCAGCTCACTTAAGTTGTTGAGCGGACTCGAAACAAAGTAAAGGGCGCGACTAGCCGGCGAAGTTGGTTCCTCTGCGCCATGTTTTCCATACAAAGTACTATCGTTCGAGGAAGATAACTTAAAAATTTAAAAATTGATTGCTCAAACTTTGGCAACTTAGCTTTTCTGTCTCTTGCTTCCCGATGAGGTGAAGCTTCCTCGAGCGGTTCCTGGTCCATAGTATTATCTCCTCCTCCTCCCCTGGTTAACTTGTGCGCGAGGGAGCCTTCCTTTCTTTGAGAAAAGAGAAAGAAGAGGAAATAAAGTTATGGAGCCTAGCGGCTCGATTTTGCTTACCGGGTTTGGTTGCTGCACAAAGTGTTAGCCGAAACATGCAATAAAATGATGAAAGCATGAATTTGACGAGTTGTGCGCAACACATGAGCTTCAGTGATGCACGGGGTCTGCGCCCGGCTTTGTACAAAGGATTACATGCAACTGCGGCAAGACTTGTACAAAAGGTGGTTGCCGGAACGGGTTCCGACAACCGCGCCCTATGGGTAAAACTTACGAAGATGTTCAATGTTCCAGGAGTTGCTCACCGGAATGCCATCTTCGGTCTCAAGGCGGACAGCGCCAGGCCTAGTGACTCGTTTTACCCGATAAGGACCCTCCCACTTCGGCGTCAACTTGTTTGAATTCTTGGCGGACTGAACGCGCCGAAGAACAAGGTCGCCTTCCTCGAGACTTCTGGCACTAACTCTGCGGCTATGGTAGCGACGCAAAGGTTCTTTGGTAGCGGCGGCTTGCAATGACAAGGCGATCCTCCTCAAGGAGCAGCGTCATCTTGTCGCAGCTGCTCTTGCTCAAGCTCATCATAAGCGAGCACTCGAGGCGATCCATTATCACGAAGTTCCGTGGGGAGAACTGCCTCTGCTCCATAGACTAGAGCAAAAGGTGTCTGGCGGTGGCTCGATTTGGCGTCGTCTGATCGACCAAAGAACCACCGGCAGCTCCTCGATCCGATTTCTTCGCACTTGTTTAGCCTGTCGAAAGTTCTGGTCTTGAGTCCGCGCAGCACTTCAAAGCATTGCCCTCTCGCTTGACCGTTGCTTCTCGGGTGAGCCACGGAAGCAAAGCGGACCTTGGCGCCAAGATCTTGGGACGTCTTGCATGAAGGTGCGACTTCGTAAATTGTGTGCCGTTGTCGGTGATGATCCGGTTAGGGATTCCAAACGGCAAACAATCGACCAAGAACTTGATCACGACCGTGCGTCACCTTCCTCATCGCTTCCACTTCCGCCACTTTGTGAACTTGTCGATGGCGACGAACAAGTATTCAAAGCCCCGACAGCTCGGGGAAGGGGCCGAGGATGTCGAGCCCCAGACGAAAATGGCCGGGATAAAGAGATCGTCTGGAGAGCTTGAGCTGGCTGGTGTATCTGTTTGGAATGGAATCGCACGCTTCACACTTGGTTACTTGTGCGATTGCATCTGGAGGGCTGTCGGCCGTAAGAAACCTTGCTTAAAGCTTTGCGGCAAGTGCTCTTGAGCCAATGTGGTGCCACATATGCCTCCGTGTATCTCGCCAACAACTTCATCCATCTTCCACAGGAATACACTTCAATTTCACACCGTTGAGTCTTCTTACATGCAGTATCTTTGTCGACAAACCGGTACATACTTGACCGCCGGGCTACTCTTTCCGCTTCTTCTTGCTCTTGGGAAGTTCTCCTGTCTGAAGGAAATGGACAATCTGCTGCGCCCATGCTGGAGCTTGCGGCTCGACAACAAGGACTAAAGGCACATCTGCTGCTGCAGGAACATCAGCTTCCACGGCAAGAACCTGCGGCCCTGCCGGAGCTTGATGCTCCCCGACAAGCTTGCCCGAGCAAGAGTTGTCGGGAGCGTCTGCTTCAACGAAACAAACCCTGGGGCCTATCGGAGCAGACTGCTCCTCAGCACTGTTGGTGTTGATCTTGGGAACCTTCATAGCAGCGGCCGGGAAGCTCAGCCGGAAAGTAGTCACCAGAGGTCAACTTCCTGTTCTTGCTTTGTCCGATTGATGGTGTTACGGTTGGTCGAGTCGGCTTGAGCACGAAAATCCCTGGTTCCACGGGCAACTTAAGTCACGGCACACTTTGACAGCCGTCGGCAATATCATTCGAGCTCTTGGAACATGTTCCATTTGCAGGCCGTCAAAGTGCTCTTCTAGCTTCCTCACTTCATCAACGTGAGGCTTCCATCAACGGACTCGTAATCTTTGTTCACTTGGCGGACGACAAGTTGCGAGTCACCCCGACAATAAGCTTTTGATCCCAAGGTCCATCATGCGATCCTGAGACCGCAAGCAAACCTTCATACTCTGCGGTATTGTTTGTCGCTTGCTCCTTGGTAAAGTGCATCTGAACTATGTACTTGAGGTGCTCTCCGGTGGGTGCGATAAGCAGCACGCCGCACCGGGCGCCTTTGCAGCGAGAAGGCACCATCAAAGTACATCAGCCACTCTTTGCTTGCTTCTTTGACGGGAATGCTCGTCTCGAATCTCTTCATCTGGTGTTGGCGTCCATTACGCTATGAGTTCTGCCAACGCTACGCTTTGGATAGTTGATGTGCTTTCAAACTTAAGACCAAAGCTTGATAGCCCAATGCCCACTCGACAATCCTGCCTGCTTCGGATTCTCGCAGATCCTCTTCAGCGGAAAGCGGTGACAACTGTTATCTCATGTGCTTGGAAGTAATGGCGCAGCTTTCTCGAGGCCATGAGGAGGCCGAAAAGCAATTTCTGCACACCAGAGTACCTTGACCTAGCCCCCTGCAGGAGGGAACTGACAAAGTAGACTGGGCGCTGCACCATCCTTTTCTGCATCTGTTCACGTGTCTGCGCGGATTCATCCTTGTCGGGACCAGAGCTTGTCAGCGAAGCCCCCCTTTGTCGCTGGATGTGCTTGCCGTGGTTGCCGGCTCGTCATCCGCCTCCCTCTCCGCTACTAACGCAGCACTAACCACTTGATTGGTTGCCGCTATGTATAGCAGCAACTTCTCTTGTGGCCTAGGTGCGACAAGTGTTGGAGTGGAGGACATGTATCTCTTCAAGTCCTGCAGCGCAGCCTCCGCTTCGGGAGTCCATTTCATTGGACCTGCCTTTTTCAAAATCTTGAAAAATGGCAGGGCGTGCTCAGCAGACCTAGAAATAAACCTGCTGAGAGCAGCCACGCAACCGGCAAGTCTTCCTACATCCTTGACGCGCTTTGGTGCTTCAATCTGCTCAATGGCCTTGATCTTGTCGGGATTAGCTTCAATCCCTCGTTGAGACACGAAGAACCCGAGAAGCTTGCCGGAAGGGACTCCAAACACGCACTTCTCGGGGTTGAGCTTGAGGTTGATCTTGCGCAGATTTGCAAAGGTTTCGTCCAAATCTTGAACCAGAGTTGCTTTGTCCTTGCTTTTGACCACTATGTCATCCATGTAGGCTTCTACATTTCTGTGCATTTGCGGCTCAAAAGCGTCATGGACTACCCTTGCAAACGTTGAACCAGCATTCTTCAAACCGAAAGGCATCCGTATGAAACTGTATGTGCCACATGGTGTAATGAATGCGGTCTTCTCCTCATCTTCTTCAGCCATGAAGATCGATGGTATCCTGAATATGCATCAAGAAACGAAAGTAAATCACATCCAGCCGTGGAGTCAACAATCTGGTCAATGCGCGGCAAGGAAATGGATCTTTGGGACAAGCTTTATTAACATCCGTGAAGTCAATACAAAGTCTCCATTTTCCATTTGCCTTCATGCGACTACGGATTGGCCAACCACGTGGGATGGAGCACTCCTCCGACAAGGCCTGCTGCTTCCGGTTTCTTGATCTCTTCGGCTATGAATTCTTGGCGCTCCACCGCTTGCTTCGACTTTTTGCTTGACGGGCGCGCATGAGGACAAGCGGCGGTGCGGTGCTCAATCACTTTCACAGGAACACCGGGGATGTCGACGGTTGCCATGCAAACACGCCGACATTCGCCCGCAGGAAAGCAACGAAGCGCCTTCCTATTTAGGGTCGAGAGAGGCACCGATGGTAAAGGTACCACCGATGCCGTCCTCCTTGGCGGGCACCTTCTTGGTCTTTGGCGGAGCCACCATCTTCTTGCACTTGCGGTGGAGCTCGATGGTGCGTCCTCGACGGTAGCGCATCACTCGAAGAGGTGCGCTTGCGGAGTAGGCATCGAGCTCTTCTTGCCGGACTTGAACTTGGTGTTCTTCCCGCCGGGAGCTTCAGCGGCAAGTGTTTGGCAATCTGTCGCGGCTGCTGCATCCCGGTAGATCTTGTCGGCATCCTTCTTCTCGCCATGGACAGAGATAACGCTTATCGGGCCTGGCATCTTGAGTAAGTTGTAGGCGTAGTGAGAGGCTGCCATGAACTTGGCGAGTGCTGGACGGCCAAGTATCCCATTGTAAGGCAATGGGAAATCGGCAACGTCGAATGTGACCCTCTCGATCCTGAAGTTCAGCTTGCTGCCAAATGTTACCGGCAACGTAATCTTCCCTTCGCTTGCTCCTTCCCGGATTGATTCCTTGGAAGGTGCCGGTCTCTTCGAGCTTCGCTGTCGAGGATTTGAAGCTTCGGAGCACCGCAGAGGAGATCAGATTCAAGCCGGCCCGCCGTCAACTAGCATTTTGGTGACCTTGAGGTTGCGGATGGTTGGTGAGACCAACATCGGCAAGCACCCGTCCGCAGTTATGCGATCTGGGTGGTCCTCAATATCTATTATGATAGGCGTGCTGGTCCACTTCTGAGGCTTGCGTGACTCTACGGATGGTTCCGCTGCATTGACCTCCCGCATCCATTGCTTGAGTTGGCGGTGGGAGGTATGCAGGGAAGCACCTCCGTCAACGCAGAGGACCTCTGTGGCTTTCTGAAACTCCTGCTCATCGGCGTCATCGTCTTCCATGTCTTCGTCGTCGTCGTCATCTTCATCCTTGTCGCGGCCACGGGGAGGTCGATCTCCTTACCGCTGCTTGGCCTTGCCGCGGCGTCCTCCCCGACCGGGACGTTTCTTGCTTGCTCCCCCAGCACCTTCCTGGGGCTTCTCCTTGTCGCGCCGCTCGTACTCCGCTCTCTGCTGTTCGACAAGCTGCTCGACCTTCTTGCAGCTCTGGAGGTCGTGGCCCTTGGTGCGGTGGATCTTGCAGTACTGCTTGCCGGAGTTGTCCTGCTTGTCGGCCGCCACCGACTGGTGGTTGGCGTCAGCGGCAACCTCCTTGCCGGAGCCACCAGCCTTGGCGTTCTTGTCGCCACCTCCCTTGCCGGACTGCTCAACAGCTAGCACCTCTCTACCTTTCTTCTTCCTGTTGCCTCGCCGCCGGTCCTTCTTTGCCGGGGCGGTGTCCTCACTGTCAGATCCTGCTTCCGCATTCTCTCCTGGGAGTCTCCTCCCTTCCTCAGCACGTGCACACTTGTCGGCCAAGGCGTACAGCTCACTGACGTCCTTGACTTTGCACATCGCCATCTCCTCCCTCATCCTGCGGTTTCGCACATTCTGATGAAATGCGCTGATCACCGCGGCAGGGTGGACGTCTGGGATGTTGTAGTGCACACGGCTGAATCTCTGAATGAACTTGCGTAGGGATTCTCCTTCCTTCTGGGCGAGCTGATGAAGGTCACTCTCTTGGCCATGAGGCTTGTGGCCACCTGTGAAGGCGCCAACAAACTGATGGCACAGATCTGCCCAAGAGGATATGGAGCTGTCCGGCAAGTGCATGAGCCAAGACCTGACGTTGGGCTTGAGCACGAGCGGGAAGTAGTTGGCGAGGATCTTGTCGTCCCGTCCCCCGCAGCCTGCACCGCGATGGTGTAGATGCCGAGGAACTCGACGGTGCGTCCCGCCATCATACTTCTCCGCACGTCTGGTTTGAAGTTTTTCTTGCTGGGCCACTGGACTTGCCGCAACTCACGAGTTAACGCAGGGCAACCTACAGCTTACGGCAAGTCGCTGGCTCCTCCGGGCGCGCATGTCAGCGAAGGCCCAGCGCGCTTGTCGGATCGACGTCAGCGCTTCTCTTCGGCGCTCGATGCGAAGTTCGAGCGTCCTCTTGTTGTCGCTCATGAAGAACTTGGCGCTGATCGCGGCGAGCTCGCCGGATCCGGCAGCCGGTGGAGTCGCTGTCGAGGTGGATCCGGTGAGTCGGCGATCTTGGCTTTCGTGGCGGAGAGTGCACGGTGGTTGCACCTCCGACAGTCTCGTCGCCACCGGCTCGTGCCTTGTCGTCTCGCTGCGGCAACGATGGCGTTGGTTGCCGCGGAGCGTCGCCGTTGGCAAAGCCGATGAGGCTCTGGATAGTGGCCCTCCACTCGTCGACCTTGTCGGCCGTTGGAGGGTAGTCGAGGAAGCGGTGAGCTCGCCAGAGCTTCTGCTGGAGTAGTGGGTGGCATTGGCGAACGGTGCAAGGAGCGGGATATGCTCGGACTTCTAACTACGTTAGAAGGAGCAGCACCCCGTCCGGGCGACCGTATCTCACTCGTGCCAGCATGTTGGCGCGCATGCTGGTCTTGAGGGTCTCGATCCAACGAACGTATGGCGTTGTGAACGCCATGACGTTGTTGGTCCCGCGCCTCCTGAGATGGGCGCGGGGGATGTGCGACGCCGAGGTTTGCGGGGCCTTGTCCTTGGACTTGGCAACATCGCGAGCACCTTCGTCGGCGCCCGTTTCGCCGCCGTCTGCCCCACCACCCGTTTGCTGCGGTGAGGGTGGGTACGACGCGACGGCTCTTTGCCGCCGAAGCCTTCTTCTTCGGTGGCATGTTGAGGAAGATGTTGATGACGCTGCTCGTGTGAACGCCGGATCGGATTCACACGGCCTCGACGCCCACTGGCGCGCCAAAGATGTCGGGAGGCTGATCGTACCACGGACACCTATGGGGCCGGCGGACCAGGCCCCTTTGTGGTTCGGAGGGGGCGGAGATCGCCTGAAGAGCGGATCGAGGCGAGGCACACGAGCAGTTTACCCAGCTTCGGAGCTCTCCGGAGAGATAAAACTCCTACTGCTGCTTGTTTGATGTATTGTGTTCTTGCTAGGGAGCGATGAGAGCTACAAAACCTAGCGTGAGTGTACCTGGTCTCAAGTGAGTCGAACGAACCGAACCCCCTCTACGTTGCACATGGGCCTCCTTTTATATGCTAAAGGGGTCTCCGATAGGTGGCAACATAGATGAGGGTACAAATGTAAAAACAGGAGTTGGTACACCTACTCGAGCGATGTACAGTGCAAAATACCTAACTCGGCGGCAAGGGACAAAAGCAATAAATGCCCGTCGATTATCGCCCAAACAGGCAATGAGAGACCGTCGGTGTGCCTCCGCCGCCACGATGGCAAGCTTGTCAGCCGCTTATCGCTGCTCTCCGCTGGCTGCACAGCCTCTTGACACGCTGCATGGAATGTTCCCATGGCGACCACGTTGCGGGATGAGCTGGAGGGAGAGGAGAGGTTGCTTGCAGCGGCAAGCGCCTTGCTGCGGCCGAATCCTTGTCGCGTCCAGGAGGCTTGTCGCGCTCGAGCCTTCCCGGCAAGCTCCTCTTGCGGGGCCTTGTCTTCTGCATGCACAGGTGGCCTTCCCGACAAGCTCCTCTTGCGGGGCCGTGTCTTCTTAATCAAATACTTTGTTCTTGAATGGCTCCAAAGGAGCCACGGAGGATCTTGGCGGTGACGAGGCAAACCCTGCCGCTGGTGTCAAGAATCGTCTGCAGTGCAAGTACGGGATACTAGGGTACCCCTACTCTAGTACACCGACAACAAGAAACATATGCAAAAACACAAAGCAAAGAAACACTATAGAACTTCATCTAGAAGGGGTCGATGACAAAGTCACCTATGTTAGAGCATATTGACTGAGGAGTCAAGTGGTAACACTTGACCGTAGGTCATACTCATCGTTTAAGCTCAAAATGGGGTTACCATTTTTCGTCTAAGCATTTCGATGTTTTCTCATCTCGTTGAGTTGCTTTGACCCATGACTTGGAGTAAAGCTTCGCTCAGATGGAATAACATACCTTGGGTGGTGTTGATCTTGATCATGTAGTCGAACTTGTGTCGGATGCTCAAGGTTGATGTAGTTCATCAAGAGTTTGGAGCAACACTTGTAGTTTGAGTTCATCTTCCTACATGGGTTAGTTTTGCAAGGAAGAGCACTTGTGTATCCAAAATGACAATCATGAAAGTTGATTCCAAATGAAATTTGTGTATAGAAAATGTCAAAGGATATGTTGAGTGGATTCATGCTTCCTTGTATTCAACAACCATATGGTAGGAACTTGGTGATGTAGAGATTGCTCAAAATGTGAGTGGCTTGCAATCTCATAGATTTGGGCTCATCCAAGTACCTACAAGGGTTAGATAACATGCAAGGGTACAAGTATAGATCCAAGACATATGATCATCATCATAAGAGAAATATCAAGGATTAGTCACAAAAGGCTCATGCCTTGCATGTATCCAAATGGAGTTTCTACTCCAAGTTTGAGGCATCAATGATATTCAATTCACCTCTCAAACGGCAAAAGACTTTCTCATCAAGCGGTTTGGTGAATATATCTGCCAATTGCCTATCGGTACGAACATGCTTAAGATTGATGTCTCCTTTAGCAACATGATCTCGAATAAAATGATGACGAACCTCAATATGCTTAGTTCAAGAATGTTGCACGGGATTGTGAGCAACCTTAATAGCACTCTCATTATCACAAAGCAATGGACATGTTTCACATATATCCCATAATCCTTAAGGTTTTGGGTCATCCAAAGTAAATGAGCACAACAAGAAGCGAGAGCAATGTATTCCGCTTCGGCAGTGGATAAGGATATCAAGTTTTGTTTCTTGGAGGACCAAGATACAAGAGATCTACCAAGAAATTAACAAGTACCCAAAGTGGACTTTCTATCAACCTTGTCACGGGCATAGTACGAATTGGAGTAGCCAACAAGATCTAAAGGAGACCTCTTAGGACACCAAATGCCAAAATTTGGTGTATGAATTTAATATCTCACTATCCTTTTCACAGCCTTAAGATGACATTCTTTAGGGGCCGCTTGATATCGTGCACACATGCACACACTTAGCATAATATCGGCATGGGAGGCACATAGATATAACAATGAAACAATCATAGAGCAGTAAACCTTTCGGTCAATCGGTTTGCCATCCTTAGTCAAGTCAATATGTCCCTTTGGTAGGCATGGGTGTTTTCATACCTTTGCTTTCTTGCATGTTGAACTTCTTGAAAAGGTCCTTGGTATACTTTGTTTGAGAAACAAAGGTACCTTCCTTAGTTTGCTTGACTTGCAAACCAAGAAAGAATTTGCGTTCACTCATCATAGACATCTCAAACTTATCCGACATTAGCCTTCCGAACTTTTCACTAAAATGAGGGTTAGTTGAACGAAATATGATATCATCCACATAAATTTGGCACACAAATAATTCACCATTAACCCTTTTAGTAAAAAGTGTAGAATCAATTTTCCCAATTTCAAAGCCTTTTTCAATAAGGAACTTGGTCAAGCATTTATACCATGCTCTAGGAGCTTGTTTAAGACCATAAAGGGCTTTGTGAAGTTTGTAAACATGAGCAGGTTTCTTAGGATTAAAAAAGCCGGGAGGTTGTTTAACATAAAATTCCTCCTCAATTTCACCATTTAGAAAAGCACTTTTAATGTCCATTTGGTACAAGGTGATATCATGGTGATTGGCATAAGCAAGTAAGATGCGTATGGACTCAAGTCTAGCAACGGGGGCATATGTCTCACCATAGACCATACCTTTGACTTGAGTGTAGCCTTGGGCGACGAGACGGGCCTTCTTGCGTACAACTTGTCCATCCTCATCTTGCTTATTCCAAAACATCCACTTGGTTCCAATGACATTGTGGTTGTCGTCCAGCTTTTCTACCAATGTACACACTTGATTCCTCTCGAAATTGTGTAGCTCTTCATGCATAGCGTTCACCCAATCCGGAACATCAAGAGCCTCTTCAACCTTCATAGGTTCAATACTATAAATGAATGAGTAATGTTCACAAAAGATAGCCAAACAAGTTTTAGAGCGAGTAATTCTCCCAGTTTGAATGTCATTGAAGATTTTTTCGACGGGATGATCTCTTGTAACTCTTGCTCTAACTCATGAGAGCTTTTGTTTGGCTTGAGGTGGAACTTCCTCTTCATTGTCTTCTTCTTATCCTTCTTCATTGTTGTTGATGTTGTTGTTCTCTTGTGGAGGAGGAGAAGGAGGTCGATGAGGTTCATCTTGTTGTACTTCCTCGTTTCCTTCATCTTGACGTGTTCCACTTGTGGATACCTCCAAGTGAACTTGTGGTTCACCTTGTCATGAAGTTGAGGCTTCCACTTGAATGGATGAGGTACTCTCCTTCACCTCCATTGGGCGAATCTTGTCAATAGACAAGTCTTGAATTGCTTTCGAAGGATCCTTATCTCCTACATCAATTGTTAATTGCTCTACTTGCGAGCTATTAGATTCATAAAACTTCACATCTACCGTTTCTTCAACCTTTCGGGTGACATTGTTGCAGACACGGTAATTGTGAGAGTTTGACCCGTAACCGAGTAAAAACCTTCATGATATTTAGGGGCAAATTTCGAACGACGATGCTTATCAAGAAAATAACACTTTGAGCTAAATACTCGAAAGTATCCAACTTGGGGTTTGTTACAAGTGAGAAGCTCGTATGCCGTCTTGCCGAGAAGCTTGTGAAGATATAGTTGATTTGTTGCATGACAAGTTGTCTCAACCGCTTCCGCCCAAAAGTGTTTTGGCGTCTTGTATTCATCAAGCATCGTTCTTGCCATCTCAATAAGTGTCCGGTTCTTCCTCTCAACAACTCCATTTTGTTGAGGTGTGTATGTAGCCAAGAACTCATGTGAAATCCCTTCTTCGTCAAGAAAGGTAGCCACATTGGCGTTCTTGAACTCTGTTCCGTTGTCGCTCCGAACCTTCTGGATCTTCACTTCAAATTTATTTTGGGCCTTCCTAGTGAAATTCTTGAAGATCTTTTGGACCCGCGGTTTATAATCAAGAAAGAACACCCACGTAAAACTTGAAAAAACATCAACAATGACCAATCCGAACGGGTTACCACCGAGACTCTTGTAGGCGTTGGGACCAAAATGATCCATATGAAGTAGCTCGAGCGGTCTTCTCGTGATCATAATGTTCTTTACGGGGTGACTTACTCCAACTTGTTTTCCTGCTTGACAAGCACTGCAAAGTCTATCCTTGTCAAATATAACATCTTTAACACCAAGGATATGATCACCTTTAGTAAGCTTATCAAGATTTCGCATGCCCACGTGACCTAACCTTCTATGCCACAACCAACCTTTAGAAGATTTAGCAATTAAGAAAGTTCTAGGTTGAGCTCTTTTAGTGAAGTCAACAATGTATATATCACCTCTACGTATACTGGTAAAGACCATATTATGATTATCTCTTCAAAACACTTGGCAATCTACTTCAGTGAATAGAACATTGAAACAAAATCGGCTAGTCTAGTTACGGAAAGTAAATTATAGCCAAGAGATCCAGTGAGCATAACATTTTCGATAGAGCTGTCATGTGAGATGGCCACCTTACCAAGGACAACCACCTTACCCTTTGAGTTATCACCAAAAGTGACATACTTTCGTGGACTGTCATTTTCAGCAAGCTCACGAAACATGTCCTTATCTCCAGTCATATGATCAGTACATCCACTATCAAGAACCCATTCCTTTCCTCCGCCCATGTACCCATGATGGTTAGCCATAAGACCAAAGTGTCTCATTGACTCATCAAGATCAAAGTCACTATCATCATCCTCATCATAATACCCATGTTCAACATCGTCTTGTGATTGATCATCACCTAGAGAGAGTGATCCATTAGATTTATGACCATGACAATGTGCATCTTTATAAATTCTAATGACTTGAGAAATGATGCTACTAATGACCCAAACATTTCCTTTGGCACGCATGAGGTCATGAAGCTCAAATATACAATCACCAAATTTTGGATCACTAGGATTCATTTTATGAAAAGCTATGGACTTTTGAAGGATCTCATCTAGGTTTTTCAAGGAATAATTTGGAAAGTGCTCCTCAAGATATCTCCATATAGTATAAGCACATTCAAATGTAGGCAAGCATACAAGTAAATTTCTAGGCAATCCTTTCATGATAAGATCAATAATTCTAAGATTGCGGGTCATGTCAAGATATTCATCGGGGGCAGGATGCAAGGGTGCAATAGGAGGCGCACAAGGCCTAGCAACATACTTGTTCAAGTTATATTCATTGAAAATCTCAAGCATCACATTTTTCCAACCACTCTAGAACTCTCCATCAAGCATACGCACTCTACGTCTAATACTCCCAATCATAGACTCATCCATCTTCCTCCAATGGTGTTTAAACCAAAGCAATGGAGACCAAAGCTCTGATACAATTGAAAGGACCGAGAAGAGGGGTTTAGAGGGGGTGATTAGACCCTCAACAAGCAAAAGTGGCAATTTTTAAGTTCTTCATGTTAAGGTGGAGTTTTAGCACAAGTTTAAGCATTCACAATACATTTCAAGCAAGCAATGCAAGAGTATGAGCAGCGGAAAGAGTAAAGCATGCAAGTCGCAAGAAAGTAAAGGGATGGGATTTGGAGTTTGCAAATGCAATGAAGACACATAGATTTTTTAGCGTGGTTCCGATAGGTGGTGCTATCGTACGTCCACATTGATGGAGACTTCAACCAACAAAGGGTAACGGTTGCGTGAGTCCACGGAGGGCTCCACCCACGAAGGGTCCACGAAGAAGCAACCTTGTCTATCCCACCATGGCCATCACCCACGAAGGACTTGCCTCACTTGGATAGATCTTGACGAAGTAGACGATCTCCTTGCCCTTACAAACTCCTTGGTTCAACTCCACAATCTTGTCGGAGGCTCCGAAGTGACACCTAACCAATCTAGGAGACACCACTCTCCAAAAGGTAATAGATGGGTGATGATGATGAACTCCTTGCTCTTGTGCTTCAAATGATAGTCTCCCCAACACTCAACTCTCTCTCACAGATTTGGCTATGGTGGAAAGATGATTTGACTGGAAAGCAACTTCGGGAAGGCTAGAGATCAAGATTCTTATGGTTGGATTGGAATGTCTTGGTCTCAACACATGAGTAGGTGGTTCTCTCTCAGAAAACGAGTAGTGGAATTGTAGGCACGTTCTGATAGCTCTTGATGTCGCTTGAAGCTACGTCGGTTTTTCCCCAGAGTGGTAGGGATGATGCAACACAGCGGCAGTAGGTATTTCCCTCAGATATGAAACCAAGGTTATCGAACCAGTAGGAGAACCAAGCAATACAACGTAAGTAGCCCCTACACACAGATAACAAATCCTTGCAACCCGACGTGTTAAAGGGGTTGTCAATCTCTTCCGGGGTACGGCGCGATAGGCAAACAGACGTGAGATGAGTTTGTAGTAAACTGATAGATCAAACACCAAATAAAATAAATAAGAATAAATTGCAGCAAGGTATTTTTGTATTTTTGGTTTAATAGATCTGAAAATAAATGCAAGGAAAAAGTAGATCGCAAAGGCAAATATATGAGAAAGAGACCCGGGGGCCGTAGGTTTCACTAGTGGCTTCTCTCGAGAAAAATAGCAAACGGTGGGTGAACAAATTACTATTGGGCAATTGATAGAACTTCAAATACTCATGAAAATATCCAGGAAATGATCATTATATAGGCATCACGTCCAAGATTAGTAGACCGACTCACGCATCTACTACTATTACTCCAGACATCGACCGCTATGCAGCATGCATCTAGTGTATTAAGTTCATGGAAAAACGGAGTAATGCAATAAGAACGATGAGATGATGTAGACAAGATCTACCTATGTAGAGATAGACCCCATCGTTTATCCTTAGCAGCAATGATACATACGTGCCGGTTCCCTTTCTGTCACTGGGATCAAGCACCGTAAGATCGAACCCACTACAAACCACCTCTTCCCATTGCCAGATAAATAGATCAAGTTGGCCAAACAAAACCCACATATCGAAGAAGAAATACGAGGCTATAAGAGATCATGCATAACAGAGATCAAAGAAACTCAAATACTTCCATGGATATAAAAAGATAGATCTGATCATAAACTCAAAGTTCATCGATCCCAACAAACACACCTCAAAGAGTTACATCATATGGATCTCCAAGAGACCATTGTATTTAGAATTCGGAGAGAGAGATGAAGCCATCTAGCTACTAACTACGGACCCGAAGGTCTACAAAGAACTACTCACGCATCATCGGAGAGGCACCAATGGAGGTGGTGAACCCCATCCGAGATGATGTCTAGATTGGATGTGGTGGTTCTGGACTCTACGACGGCTGGATGAATATTTTGTCGACTCCCCTAGGGTTTTGGGAATATTGGGGTATTTATAGAGAAAATAGGCGGTCCGGGGGCACCCGAGGCGTACACAACCCACTAGGGCGCGCCTGGGCCTCATGGCGTGCCCTAGTGGGTTGTGCTTTCCTCGGAGAATGGGCCCAGGCGCAGCCAGGGCCCATTATGTTCCTTCTGGTCCAAAAAAATCTCTGTAAAGTTTCGTTGCGTTTGGACTCCGTTTGATATTGATTTCCTGTGATGTAAAAAACATGCAGAAAACAGCAACTGGCACTTAGCACTATGTCAATAGGTTAGTACCAAAAAATGATATAAAATGACTATAAACATCCAAGATTGATAATATAACAACACGAAACAAGCAAAAATTATAGATACGTTGGAGACGTATCAGCACCCCCAAGCTTAACTCCTACTCATCCTCGAGTAGGGAAGTGATAAAAACAGAATTTTTGATGTGGAATGCTGCCTATCATGTCATATCATATTTTTGCTTTATAGGATGGACATTTGGACTTTTATATCGTTCAAAGCAATAGTCTAGTTTTGACATGATAATATAAATACTCAAGCATATCAACAAGAAACCATGTCTTTCAAAATATCAACGCTAAAATAAGTTATCCCTTGCCCATCATGCTCGCATTGATCCATTCATGAAACACACTCGCATATTAGTTACAACCAATACTTAAGTATGATCATATTGCCTCCTAGTTGGTGCTTTTGTAAGAGAAGATGGAGAATCAAATTCAAAAATAAAAATTGCGTAAGGTAAAATAAGTGCCCTTCGCAGAGGGAAGTAGGGATTTGTAGAGGTGCCAGAGCTCAAAGCGAAAAACTTAGAGATAAAAACATTTTGGGAGGAGTATCTATCCCACCAACGAAAACGACTTAGAGTTCCCAACACTTCCCATGCTAGATATATCATAGGCGGTTCCCAAAAAGAAAATAAAGTTTATGTTGGAGATATGCCCTAGAGGAAATAATGTATGATGATGTTTCCTATGTGTTTATGAATAAAGATAGTCCTTGGACATTATCAATGATGTGTATCAGCAAGTACGTGACTTGTTTGTGGGACTATCCATTGTATGATGACTGTCCTAAAAGGTCCCTAGTCGAAAGGGCTCTCTGGACGCGCAACCAACTAGACTAGCATATGACACGGTCGATGGCTTGGTCTCACTACCATGCGGCATTGGATGCTAACCGGATAATCTGGACTTGGAAGGATCTGGTCGGATTCGATGTAGTTGGATCCGAGTCGAGATAAGGTCCGAGTCGGAAAGACCCAACTATGAGACACAGCGATATGTCATCTGTGAGTCTCTAGTACAAGATACGTTCTATGTCCTAAGACCTGAGCTGGCACATGTACTCGGGATGGTGACAGACCTGCTTCGGGCCGACCAAACGCTACTCCGTGACTGGGTAGTTACAAAAGTAGGTTTCAGGCTTGTCCAGACCCATGTTGTGAGATATGGTTGAGCAAGATGGGATTTTCCCCTCCGATCAGGAGAGATATACTCTGGGCCCCTCGTGTGATCCGACCAGGATAGATAATTCGGTTTGTGGTCGGCATCACTGGAACGAGAAAGATGTCGGGCTAGCACAAGGTTGACAGACTCGCCTTGAGCCCGACAACATATATCGTGTGGAAAAAGGAATGGAAGTATGATGTACAAGTTCGCTTAACCAGCTTCATAGTCTGCTTGGTGTTCAACATGCCTTTCTAGGGGCCGCTACCAACCGTGCAGTTCGGAGGTGATCCGAACTATGACCAAGCCGGCTTGAACCTAAGGGGTCGCGCGCTTAAGGGAAGGAACCTACGAGGTCGGATCAGAGGACACTAGTCGGATGTGATCCGAGCTGTATTCGGATTGTGGCCGAGTAGACTTATGGGCTTTAGGGTCCGTGCGAAGCCCAAGTGTTGAGCCAGTGTTGGACACCTATATAAAGTGGAGGTGCTGCACACTCATGCGGTTGATCGCTTCGGCACTATCACTAGGGTTTGCATGTGTTGCGAATAGACACCTCCACTCGCCGCCGGTTGTGTGATCGGACCTACCAGTCCGCCGCATGACGTTCCTCCTGCACGCGCGGCTACCGTTAGAGGCTGTGCATTTGCACCGCTCCGGTGAACCTGTACGTGGGAACCGACGATCGGCTGTTCGAGGTAGATTAGACGAGGAGGAGACAATCCACGCGGACGCGCTGCCTCAACTCTTCTTCCGCTGCACGGCACTGCGCGTCTAGTGGTAACGAACTGTGATCCATCTCCCGTAGCATGATCTTGGATGTTCTGCGCGTAGGAAATTTTAGTTTGCAGTCTACGCACCCTACCATAGAACCCAACAGTTTATTCCTTTTTCCACCATACTTTCACTTTCCATGGCTAATCGTATCCACGGGTGCCTTCCATACCAACACTTTCCAAGGAACTGATTATTTGACAACATAAAGTAAATTCATTTTTCATTTCGGGACCAGACATCCCTAATACGTTTGCCTTACTCTCGTGCAATGACAAGTGAATAAACACTCATCTTGAGAATAACACATCTAGCATGGAAAATATTAGCTGCCCCTCACCGCTCGGCGAGCGAAACAAACACTCAAAAGAGAAGTTTATTTTGAAAATTAGAGGTGTGCATAGCACCTTGTATTTCGTACACGATCACTCAAACTGGTAGAATGCGATTCTATGCATAACTTTATTTTGCAGGATTTGATGATAATAGTATGGCTCATGTGTATGTGATGCATGTGCGTAATTTATACATGGCCTTCGTGTCATGTTTGTCAGCCGGTAGGAGCCAAAGTGCTGTCATTATATTGTATAACGACCTGCGTGTCGACTTGTGACTCTATGTAAAATTCATTACTAGTTGTAGTAATTGGATAATAGAGATCAGGTTGGTGGCTTGGCGTCCGGGCATGACAAACAAGATGGAGTTCCTAGATGGTCATCGGAGTCGGAGCCGACCTGGAAGGACATCCATGAAGGAGCCATACTATTTCACAATATATGTTTATTTGTGATTGTTATGCTTCTTGTTTTCTATGCATGTTAGAATGGTAGAAAGATCCCTCGTTAATATCAAGCAATATGTCATTCCCGATGTTGCACCTTCGCACGTCAAGTACGTCTAGTAGTGGGCTCATAAAATTGGGGTGCTGCTAGGTGTCCTTGAACTGAAGGGTTCGTGTCAGACACGGACATGCACTGCATTAGGTTAACTTGACAAGGCTAGCAAAACGGTTTTGGGCCTTGTGGCAAAGAAGGTCGTGAGCCGGGGTATGAGATACCTACCTGACCGGCAGGAGTCGAATAGAGATACGATTAGCAAGGAGTTGCTTACCAGATAGGCATGTTGTCTAGCAGTGATGCTAAAGCTCACCAGTCGCATGTGCTAGTCGGATCCTGAATCACTGAGAGTTTGCGGAGGGATGCTGACTTCCGTGGGAGTAGTTCTGTTTAAGGCTACAATTACTCTACATGAACACATTTCTTAGTGATTGCATATTTTTCTGTTGTATATCAATGGCACCACCTGCTCAACCCAACTTTGCATTGAAATCAATTCTGGAAAAGGATAAACTGAATGGAACAAACTTTACCACCTGATATAGAAATCTAAGAATTGTTCTCAAGCATGATAAAAGGGAACATGTTCTAGAGGATCCACTTCCAGAGGAACCTGCCGATAATGCTAATACCACAACTAAGAATGCCTACCAGAAACTCATTGATGAATCAACGGAGATCATCTGTCTGATGCTGGCTTGTATGGAGCCCGATTTGCAATAGCATTTCGAAAATTTTGAGGCTTACGATATGATCGAGAGTCTCAAGAGCATGTTTCAGGCACAGGCTAGGACCGAAAGGTTCAATGTCTGGTGATCCTTGATGGATTGCAAGCTAAAGGAAGGTGATCCACTAAGCCCACATGTGATCAAGATGATCGGATATGTGCAAGCTTTTGATAGGTTGGGCTTCCCGCTCTTGGATGAGCTAGCTACTGATGCTGTTTTGGGTTCTCTTCCGCCTAGCTATGGGATGTTCATCTCGAACTATCATATAAATGGCATGGACAAGAAGCTCACTGAATTGCATGGGATGCTCAAACTGGCAGAGCAGGATATTAAGAAAGGCACGCATCAAGTGTTGATGGTGCAGAAATCGGCTAAGTTCAAGAAGAGTTGGTCCAAGAAAAAGGCTAAGGCAAAGGGCACTTAGACGGTAACCTCTGCCGCTGTGCTGAAGTCTGGACCAGACTCGAAGACCATTTGCTACCATTGCAAGGAAACTGGTCACTGGAAGAGGAACTGTAGCAAGTGGCTTGCAGAGCATGGCAAGAAGGCCGAGAATGCTACTTCAGGCAAAGGTAGACTTGTTGCATATGTTATAGACATTTACCTTGCTGACATACCTAGTAGCTCTTGGGTATTTGGTACCGGATCGGTTGTTCATATTTGCAACTTGATGCAGGGGCTGGTAAGAACTAGGCGTGTGGCACAAGGGGAGATTGACATCAGGGTCGGCAACAAAGCAAGAGTTGCTGCGTTGGAGGTCGGCACGATGTAGCTCCAGCTTCCTTCTAGATTTATTTTGGAATTGAATAATTATTATTACATTCGTGCACTTAGTCGGAACATTATTTCTGCCTCATGTTTGATGAGTCAGGGTTATGAATTCAATTTAAAGGACAATGGTTGTTCATTTTATTTGAATGGTATGTTCCACGGCTATGCACCCATTGTTGATGGGCTATTTATATTGAATCTGGAACAGGAATCAGTCTATAATGTGTATGTCAAGAAGCATAAGCCTAATGAGATAAATCCGACGTACTTCTGGCATTGCCGGCTTGGACACATTAGTCTGAAACGCATGAAGAAGCTCCATGATGATGGGTTCCTAACTTCGTCCGACTTAGAGTCATTCGAGACATGCTTGCTCGGCAAGATGACTAAGTCTC
Source organism: Aegilops bicornis (assembly GCA_021605145.1). Lineage (NCBI taxonomy): Eukaryota > Viridiplantae > Streptophyta > Magnoliopsida > Poales > Poaceae > Aegilops > Aegilops bicornis. The sequence goes on from CM038675.1 coordinate 365,591,478, forward strand.
CTTTTGCAAAGAGTTGCGAGAGGGCGACCGAGCTGTTGGAACTGATACACAGTGATGTGTGTGGACCGATGAGCACAACTGCTAGAGGTGGCTATCAGTACTTCGTGACTTTTACCGACGACTTGAGTAGATATGGATATATCTATTTGATGAGGCACAAGTCGGAAACTTTTGAAAAGTTCAAAGAGTTTTAGAACGAGGTTGAGAATCAACTCGGCAAGACTATAAAACTTCTACGATTAGATCATGGAGGTGAGTACATGAGCCAGGAGTTTGATGATCATCTAAAAAGCCGAGGTATAGTACCTCATCTCACACCTCCGGGTACGCCACAGAGAAAAGGCGTATCGGAATGGAGGAATCGTACCTTGTTGGACATGGTTCGATCTATGATGAGCAAATCAGATTTACCCTTGTCATTCTGGGGATACGCTCTAGAAACAGCAGCTTCCACACTTAACAGGGTACCATCAAAATCTGTAGACAAGACAGCACATGAGATGTGGATCGGGAAGAGTCCCAGTTTGTCTTTTCTAAAGATTTGGGGTTGTGAAGCATTTTTCAAGCGACTTATGTCAGACAAGCTTACACCCAAGTCGGATAAATGTATATTTGTGGGATATCCGAGGGAAACCTTGGGATATAGCTTCTACAACCGGGAAGAGAACAAAGTGTTTGTTGCTCGGAACGGGGTTTTCCTTGAGAAAGAGTATCTCAGTCGGGAGGCCAGTGGGAGGACGATCCGACTCGAAGAAACTCGAGGACCACTCGGGGATGGCTCGGCTGATGATGAGATCATATAGGAGTCAGTCAGGGAACCCGTAGTGGAAGCGGCACCGGAGCCCGGAGGTCAGAAAGATTGCACAGAGTGCGTGATGTATTGTTGCTAGAAAGCGACGAGCCAGTCACATATACGGAAGCAATGGTGAGCACAGTTTCCGTGGCATGGCTGGAGGCCATGAGATCCGAGTTAAAATCCATGGATGAGAATCAAGTCTGGGACTTGGTTGATCCGTCACCTGGCGTAACAGCCATTGGTTGCAAATGGGTCTTTAAGAAGAAAACCGATGTGGATGGAAATATTCAGATCCACAAAGCTCGGCTTGTCGCTAAGGGTTATGGACAAGTTCAGGGAATTGACTACGACGAGACTTACTCGCCGGTAGCGATGCTGAAGTCGGTGAGGATTGTACTAGCTATAGCTGCATATTTCGATTACGAGATATGGCAGATGGATGTCAAGACGGCTTTCCTTCACGGAAATTTAACCAAGGACGTGTATATGATACAACCCGAGGGTTCTGTCGATCCGACTAGCACTAGTAAGGTATGCAAGCTCAAGAGATCCATTTATGGGTTGAGGCAAGCATCTCGGAGCTGGAATATTCGTTTTGATGAGGTCGTCACTGGTCTCGGTTTCATCAAAAGCGAAGAGGATGCTTGTTTATACAAGAAGTTAAGTGGGAGCTCAATAGTGTTTTTGATCTTGTATGTGGATGACATATTTTTGATCAGAAACGATGTTTCGATGCTGAACTCGGTCAAGGAGTCATTGAATGGCAAGTTTTCGATGAAGGACCTTGGTGAGGCAGTGTATATTTTAGGCATTAAGATCTATAGAGATAGATCGAGGAGGCTACTCAGCTTAAGCCAGAGCACGTACATAGATAAAGTGTTGAAGCAGTTCGACATGAGTGAGGCGAAGAAAGGGTTCTTGCCACTCTCACATGGTATAAGGCTAAGCGAGACTCAGAGTCCTTCGACATCTAATGAGCGAAGCAGGATGAGTAGGATTCGATATGCCTTGGCAATCGGATCCATCATGTATGCCATGATATGTACAAGGCCTGATGTTGCTTTTGCAATAAGCCTAACAAGCAGATACTAGGCTAACCCTGGTGAGAGTCACCGGGCAGCGGTAAAGACTATTTTGAAGTACTTGAAAAGGACCAAAGAGATGTTCCTAGTTTATGGAGGTGAGGAAGAGCTCATTGTAAGGGGTTACGCCGATGCTAGTTTCCAAACCGACAGAGATGATTGTCGATCACAGTCCGGATTTGTGTACGTCATGAACGGAGGAGCAGTGAGTAGGATGAGTTCCAAGCAAGATACAGTGGCCGATTCTACCACAGAAGCCGAATACATTGCGGCTTGTGAAACTGCAAAGGAAGGTGTTTGGATCCGGAACTTTCTGTATGATCTTCGTATTTTCCAAGCCCCGGTAAAACTGTTGGACCTTCATTGTGATAATTCTGGAGCCCTCGCACAAGCCAATGAGCCGAGGAATCACCACAAGGTCAGACACATAGATCGGAAATATCACCTGATGCGAAAGATCGTAAAGAGTGGTGATGTAGAGTTATGCAAAATTCACACGGATGCAAATGTTGTGGATCCGTTGACTATGCCGCTTCCACAACCCAAGCATGAGGGGCACGTTAGAGCTATGGGCATTCGATGTCTATTTGATTGACTCTAGTGCAAGTGGGAGACTGTTGGAGATATGCCCTAGAGGCAATCATGTATGATGATACTTCCTATGTGTTTATGAATAAGGATAGTCCTTGGACATTATCAATGATGTGTATCAGCAAGTACGTGACTTGTTTGTGGGACTATCCATTGTATGATGACTGTCATAAAAGGTCCCTAGTCGAAAGGGCTGTGTGGACGCGCAGCCAACTAGACTAGCATATGACACGGTCGATGGCTTGGTCTCACTAGCCATGCGGCATTGGATGCTAACCGGATAATATGGACTTGGAACGATCTTGTCGGATTCAAAGTAGTCAGATCCGAGTCGAGATAAGGGCAAACCCAACTATGAGATGCAACAATATGTCATCTGTGAGTCTCTAGTACAAGATACGTTCTATGTCCTAAGACTTGAGCTGGCACATGTACTCGGGATGGTGACAGACCTGCTTTGGGCCGACCAAATGCTACTCCATGACTGGGTAGTTACAAAGGTAGGTTTCAGGCTTGTCCAGACCCATGCTGCGAGATATGGTTGAGCAAGATGGGATTTGCCCCTCCGATCAGGAGAGATATACTCTGGGCCCCTCGTGTGATCCGACCAGGATAAGCATGGCCATGGGACAAGGATTATGAGATAATCCGGTTTGTGCTCGGCATCACAGGAACGAGAAAGAGGTCGGGCTAGCACAAGGATAACAGACTCGCCTTGAGCCCGACAACATATATCGTGTGGCAAAAGGAATGGAAGTATGATGTACAGGTTCGCCTAACCAACTCCATAGTCTGCTTGGTGTTCGACATGCCTTGCTAGGGGCCGCTACCAACTGTGCAGTTCAGAGGTGATCCGAACTGCGACCAAGCCGGCTTGAACCTAAGGGGTCACGCGCTTAAGGGAAGGGACCTACAAGGTTGGATCCAAGGACACTGGTCGGATGTGATCCAAGCTGTATTCAGATTGTGGCCGAGTAGACTTATGGGCTTTAGGGTCCGTGCGAGGCCCAAGTGTTGATCCCGCGTTGGACGCCTATATAAAGTGGAGGTGCACACACTCATCTGGTTGATCGCTTCGACACTGTCACTAGGGTGTGCATGTGTTGTAAATAGACACCTCCACTCGCCGCCGGTTGTGTGATCAGACCTAGCAGTCCGCCGCATGACGTTCCTCCTGCACGCGCATATACCATTAGAGGCGCTGAATTTGCGCCGCTCCGGTGAACCTGTACGTGGGAACCGACGATCGGCTTTTCGAGGGAGGTCGGACGAGGAGGAGACGATCCAGGCGGACGCGCTGCCTCAACTCTTCTTCCACTGCACGACACTGTGCGTCTAGTGGTAATGAACTGTGATCCATATCCCGTAGCATGATCTTGGTTGTTCCGCGCATAGGAAATTTTAATTTGCAGTCGACACACCCTACCATAGAACCCAACAGTTTATTCCTCTTTGCACCATACTTTCACTTTCCATGGCTAACCGTATCCACGGGTGCCTTCCATACCAACACTTTCCAAGGAACTTATTATTTGATAACATAAAGTAAATTCATTTTTCATTTCGGGACTATGCATCCCTAATACCTTTGCCTTACTCGCGTGCAATGACAAGTGAATAAACACTCATCTTGAGAATAACACATCTAGCATGGAAAATATTAGCCGCCCCTCACCGCTCGACGAGCGAAACAAACACACAAAAAAGAAGTTTATTTTGAAAATTAGAGGTGGCACATACAAATTTGCTTAGAATGGCAAAAGAATACCGCATATAGGTAGATATAGTGGACTCAGGTGGCAAAACTGTTTTAAAGGATTTTGGATGCACAAGTAGAGATCATACTTAGTGCAAAATGAAGGCTAGCAAAAGATTGAGAAGCGACCAACCAAGAAACGAATAATCTCATAAGAAAGCATTAAGCATAAATGACACTGAATAATGCTCCACAAGTAGGACATAATTTCATTGCATGACTATTGACTTTCATACTTGCATAGGGAATCACAAACCTTAACACCAATATTCTTACTAAAGCATAACTACTCATCAACATAACTCACATATCACATCATCATATCTGAAAACTATTACTAAGAATCAAGTTTATTTTGTCCAATGATCTTCATGAAAGTTTTTTATTATATCCTTCTTGGATATCTATCACTTTGGGACTAATTTTCATTTGTTGCTTTTCATAAGCTCAAACAAATATAAGTGAAGATCATGAGCATAATTTTTATTTGCTTCTCTCAAATTAATTTAAGTGAAGCAAGAGAGAATTTCTTGAAAATTTTACTAACTCTCAAATAAATCTAAGTGAAGCAAGAGAGAAATTCTTCAAAAATACTAAAGCACACCGTGCTCAAAAAGATATAAGTGAAGCACTAGAGCAAGTCCATAGCTCATAAAAATTTAAGTGAAGCATAGAGAGCAATTCTAACAAGTCATGACATAATTTTGGCTCTCTCAAATAGGTGTGTACAGCAAGGGATCAAGACTTAAAACACAAAATAAAACGAGCAAAGACTCATATCATACAAGACGCTCCAAACAAAACACATATTATCTGACGAATAAAAATATAGCTTCGAGTAAAATATCGATGGTCGTTCGAAGAAAGAGGGGATGCCACTCGGGGCATCCCCAAGCTTAGTTGCTTGATCTCTTTTGGATAATAGCATGGGATGCCGGGGCATCCCCAAGCTTAGGCTCTTCTTACTCCTTATCCTTCATCCATCATAAGATAACCCAAAACTTGAAAATTTCAATCACACAAAACTCCACAAAACCTTCGTGAAATCCGTTAGTATAAGAAAACAAATCACTACTATAATTACAGTAGCAAACCAATTCATATTTTGTTCTTGCATTATATCTACTGTATTCCAAGAAGGATATAATAAAAGAGAGCAAGCAAGAGCGATGGAGCTCGAGCATCCCCTCTAAGCTTGGGGATGCCCCGAGTGGCATCCCCTCTGGTCATGTTGGAAGGCCAGGTTGGCATCCCCTATAAACACTCGACACTCCCCCTCCCCGATGGAAGGCCACGTTGGGGACCAGCCTTTGGAGTTCATCATCAGGCTGTACAAACCTCCACACGATCGCCTCCATCTCCCTACCCCATTTGCAAGGGCGATGGAGCTCGAGCAGCCGCAAGCGTTGAAACTGCACATGAGGGGCTGTCAGAATGGCAGCATACGGGTGGACGTAGATTTCCCCGCCCCCCGAATCATGTACTTCCATCGAGGTTGGAAGAGTTTTGCCCGCGCCCGCAGCTTGTCAGAAGGGCACGTCCTCCATTCTAATTTAATGGAGGCCGGTTTCCTTTCCGTCAAGGTTTTTGGGAGCTCGGGTGCTCGCTTAGGGTGCTGCGCGGAGAGCTCGACCGAAGACGGAAGCTCCTCCTCAAGCGATAGCGACAAGGAGGACAGTGACAGTGATGACGACGGCACCGAACGGGAGGGCGACGACTCTGAGTCCGGCTAAGCACCAGCCGGAATGTCACCGTCAGGCGGCGGCAGCACCATCTGCATCTGCATCTCCTCTTCGGCAAGTTGATTTGCCGGGGAGTTGGGAACAGGGGTGGAGGTGGTGCCTCCGGCTCCTCCAGCATCTTCTGCCCAGTTTTGCAATTGAATGTCATATCTGATCTCCAGACGGAGTGCGCCAGGTCTGGTGACTCGTACTACCCAGTAAGGGACTTCCCACTTTGGCGTCCACTTGTTTGCACCCTTGGAGGACTGAACGTGCCTAAGGACAAGGTCGCCTTTCTCAAAACACCGGGCATGAACCCTACAGCTGTGATAGCGACGCAGGGCTTGCTGGTAGCATGTAGCACACGTAGCAGCCCGAAGACGGTTCTCCTCGAGAAGCATAGTGTTGCCACGCCGGTGCTGATCCCGCACTACTTCGTCGTAGGCAAGCACTCGAGGTGACCCGTAAATGAGTTCCGTGGGGATAACTGCTTCTGCCCCATAGACTAGGGAGAAGGGAGTCTGCCCGGTAGCTCGATTTGGTGTCGTTCTGAGGGACCAAAGAACCACCGGCAGCTCATCGATCCATCGCCTGCCGCACTTCTGCAGCTTATCAAATGTTCTTGTCTTGAGTCCTCGCAACACTTCAGCGTTCGTTCTCTCATCTTATCCATTGCTTCTGGATGCGCAATAGAGGCAAATCAGATCTAGCTTCCGAGGTCATGAACATATTGCATGAAGGCGCGGCTCGTGAACTGGGTGCCGTTATTGGTGATGATCCGGGCAGGGACCCCGAAGCGGCACACCAATCCTTTCAAGAACTTGATAGCTGACTGAGCAGTCACCTTTCTCACGGCTTCTACTTCCGGCCAGTTTGTAAACTTGTCGATGGCAACAAACAAGAATTCAAAGCCCCCGGCAGCTCTGGGGAAAGGGCCGAGGATATCGAGCCGCCAGACCGAAAATGACCATGACAAAGGGATTGTCTGAAGAGCTTGGGCAGGCAGATGGATGTTCTTGGAATGGAACTAGCAGGCTTCCCATTTGGTGACTAGCTCGACCGCTTCTTGGAGGGCTGTGGGCCAATAGACTCCTTGCCGGAAAGCTTTCCCAACCAATGCACTTGATCCAATGCGGGAGTCGCACATGCCTTTGTGTATTTCTGCCAGCAGTTCCTTTCCTTCTTCCCGACAAATGCACGTCAATTTCACACTGCTGGGCCTTCTTCTGTATAGCGTGTCATCGACAAACTGATACATACTGGTCCTCTGGGCTACTCTTTCAACTTCTTCTCGCTCTTCGGGAAGTTCTTCGGTTTGGGGGAAGTGGACTATGTGCCTTGCCCAAGTTGAAGCCTGAGACTCAGCAACGAGGACTAGTGGCACGTCCTCATTCATGGGGGCGCGTTCCTCGACTGCGGGGACCAGTGGCCCGGCTGGAGGGTGCAGCGAGGCAATCGAAGGGGAGTTGTTTCTGGCAGGGTCCCTGCCAGGAGCCCCGAGTGGCTCTACCAAGAGAGGTTTACCGGAGTCCAGTTTCCTCCTCTTTTGGGCCATTGTTGCTGGGGAAACGGAGGGCTGCGTAAGATGGAGAACAAAAGTTCCTGGTTCCACAGGAAGCTTTTGCACAACACACTTTGAGAGATGATCAGCAATGCTATTTTCTGTACAGGGTATGTACTCTGTTTCTAATCCGTCAAAGAGCTCCTCCAGCCTTCTCACTTCCTCAACGTATGCCTCCATCAATGTACTTTGGTAATCCTTGTTGACTTGTCTGACCACAAGCTGTGAATCTTCTCGAATGATCAGCTTCTTGATTCCCAATTCAGTGGCCATTATGAGCCCGGCAAGGAGCCCTTCATACTTAGCTATATTGTTGGTCGCCTCCTCCCGGGGAAAATGCATCTGGACGATATACTTCAGGTGCTCTCTAGTGGGAGCGGCGAGAAGCACACCAGCCCTTGCACCTTGTAGGGAGAAGGCACCATCAAAATACATGATCCATTCCTGAGGTGCTTCCTTGTCGGGAATAACTATTTCCGGCACTTCCTCATCAGGGGTTGGTGTCCATTCTGCAGTAAACTCTGCCAATGCCCTACTTTGAATCGTTGACGTGCTTTCAAACTTCAGGCCAAAGCTGGATAACTCCAATACCCACTCCACTATTCTTCCGGTAGCCTCAGGGTTTCGGAGTATCCTTTGCAACGGAAAGCGGGTGACAACCGTAATCTCATGGGCTTGGAAGTAGTGGCACAGTTTCCTTGAGGCCATGACAAGGCCAAAAATCAATTTTTGCACACCAGAGTATCTGGATCTAGCCCCCTGCAATAGGGAGCTGACGAAGTACACTGGGCGCTGCACTATTTTCTTCCTTGCCGCGTCCTTGGGGTGGTCTCTGCTGCCATGCTCTTCTTTGTCCTGATCCATATCTGGCCTTGTCGGGTTGTTCTCATTCTCCCTCTTGGAAGGTACACTAGCTGAGGCTGCTACTTCCTCTACTTCCACTGCGCCACTAGTGTTGCACTAACCACTTGATTTGTTACCGCCAGATATAGCAGCAACGGCTCTTGTGGTTTGGGAGCAACCAAAGTGTGCACAGAGGACAAGTAGGTCTTCAAATCTTGCAGTGCTGCATATGCTTCTAGGGTCCACTTCATGGGTCTTGCCTTCTTCAAGATCTTGAAGAATGCAAGGCGCGCTCGGCAGACTTGGAGATGAACCCGCTAAGTGCGACAACGCACCATGTCAAACGCCTTACATCCTTAACTGTCCTAGGTGCCTAAATCTGCTCAATAGCCTTGATCTTATCGGGGTTGGCCTCCATCCTGCGATGGGACACAAAGAAACCAAGTAGCTTGTCGGAGGGAACGTCGAACACGCATTTCTCCGGGTTTAGATTCAAATTGATCTTGCGCAGAATAACAAATGTATCTTCTAAATCCTGGACGAGGGTTGATCTGTCCTTGGTCTTGACCACAGTATCATCCATATAAGCTTCAAACTTTCTATGCAACTGTGATTCAAAACCAATCTGGACTGCTCTTACAAAAGTGGATCCGGCACTCTTCAACCCGAAAGGCATGCACACGAAGCAGTATGTGCCACATGGGGTGATGAATAAAGTCTTCTCTTCTTCTTCCCTGGACATAAAGATCTGATGGTACCCAGAGTATGCATCCAAAAAAGAGAGCAAACCACATACTGCAGTAGAATCCACCATCTAGTCGATGCGCGGCAAGGGAACCAGGTCTTTCGCTTGTTGAGATCTGTGAAATCTATGCAAAGCCTCCATTTCCCGTTAGCTTTGCGTATGACCACTGGGTTTGCTAACCATGTTGGATGTAGTACTCCTCGGACCAAACCAGCTGCCTCAAGTTTCTTGATCTCTTCTGCAATGAATTGCTGCCGCTCCAAAGCTTGCTTTCGGACCTTCTGCTTGACGGGACAGGCATGCGGGTAGATAGCAAGGTGGTGCTCGGTTACCTCCCTAGGAACACCGGGGATATCAGATGGTTGCCAAGCAAACACATCGATATTTGCCCGCAGGAAGGCAACAAGCGCGCTTCCTATTAGTAATCAAGGGTGGCACTGATAGTAAAGGTACCATCAGTGCCAACCTGCCCTGCCGGGACCTTTTTCACATGAGGTGCAGCAGCCTTGGATCTCTTGCTGTTGGAACTCTCCAGCAAGTCAGCAACAGGCGCATCATACTTCGAAGAGGCATGCTTCCCAAATTCCTTGCTGGTGTCCCTGCTATCCTTCTTCTTTCCTTTGATTTCCATGGAGGGAACCGTGGCTTTCGCGGCCTCTGACACGACAGCGTCCCCGTACATCTTATCCACGCAAATAATTGCGTCCTTCTTGTCTGACAGACTAGAAATGACTCCCACTGGTCTTGGCATCTTCAAGATGTTGTAGGCATAGTGGGATGCCTCCATGAATTTTGCCAGAGCTGGGCGTCCAAGAATTCCATTGTACGGCAGGGGGAGGTTGACCACATTGAACACAACCTTCTCTGTCCGGTAGTTCAACTCCCCTGTGAATGTCACTGGCAATGTGATCTTTCCCTTAGGATGACTCCTACTAGGGTTGATTCGTTGAAACGTGCCCCTTACTTTGAGCTCTTCCTCTGCTATTTGAAGTTTGCTAATAACCTTTGGGAAATCAGATTCAACCCGGCCCCGCCGTCAATTAACATCTTTGTGACTTTGACAAGCATCCTACCGTGGTGGTGCGGCCAGGATGGTCCTCTTCATCAAATATGATGGGCGTGCATGAACACTTGAGCGGCTTCCCAGATTCTGCCGCTGGCTCCATGGCATTGACTACACGCGCCCATCGTTTAAGTTAGTGGTGAGAGGAGTGCAGAGATGCACCCCCGTCAACGCATAGGGCGTCAGTGGCCTTCTGGAATTCCTGCTCACTGGTTTCCTCTTCATCCCCTCCATCACTTTCGTAGTTGCAATCTTCTCTCGACCCCTGGTGGGTTTTCCTTGGTTCCAAAGATACTTGCCAGGGTGATTTGCATCACCACCCCGGGCCTTCCGGCCAGCGCCATTCTGACTCTTTTCCTTATCACGCTTCTCATATTCAGCCCTCTGCTTCTTGACGAGCTGCTCAACCTAAGGACATTCCTGGAGATTGTGGCCCTTTGTCCGATGAATCTTGCAATACGAACCATTGCCTTTTCCAGCCTTCTCGGCAGCCGCGGCCTCCCGGCAGTCAATGCACGCGGCAACTTCCTTGCCGGGGGCTTCGGCCTTAACCTTCTTGCCGGTACTAGGCATGCCCGATCCTCGACGGCCAAGATCGCTTTATCCTTCATCGGCGTTCGGGAACGGGGTCCCAGACTTGCTCGCTGCGGCTGCGGCGTGGCTCAAAGGAGGCCCAGGACGACCCATCTTCACCAACACAAGCTCAAGACCCTCGCGAGGGGCCAAGCCTCACGGGGCGGACGAGTAAGAGCTTCCTCAAGCACGGCCTCGTCAGGCTGGCTCACGAGGAGGCGGAGAGTTCAAGGCGGGGTGCCTCGCGAGGTGCCCGTGACGTAAGCCATGACGACCAAGGGTGCCAGTCGGGAGCCAGCCCGCGTAGCGTCCTCCTTTCCTCTTTGGTGCAAAGGGGGCAAGCGCAGGCAAGGGCATCAGGCAAAGGCATCCATTTCGGTGCAACAAGACCAAGACCAGCCCCAACGGCTGGAATGCTGTCATCGTGGAGCCCAAGCAAAGGCTATCACCAGAGCCTTTGGCGGCGAGGACCAACTTTAGTCAGGATAAGTGTACCCGTTGTTCCCCTTCAAAATGGCCAATTGTTGGCGCCCTTCCCGCTCAATATTTGGGGAAGAGGCCCAGGGCCTTCGCTTATAAATAGGGGAAGCCACACTCAAAGGGGAGAGGATCGGATCGAGCAGTCGGAATCCAGAGAGAGAGAGAAACCCGTTCCTCAAGCTAGAGCAACGGGGCACCACTTAGCAGTTCATCACACCCACCAAGAACAGACCCTCGCGAGGCTGTTCTTCCCTATCTTATTCTTAAATCGGCCCCAGAGGCAATCCACACACCACAAACTAGAGTAGGGTATTACACCACAACGGTGGCCCGAACTAGTATAAATCTTGCGTCTCTTGTGTTGTTCTTGTTAGTAGTTTAGGTCCCTGCGATTCGGGCGAGGTACGAGGCGTTGGAGGGTTGGATCTCCGCCGCACTGTAGTTCGAACCTTAAGGGTCTGCGGAACCCGTGATCCGACATTTGGCGCACGGTAGGGTGCGCCGAGTCCGCCTTTCTGCCACCTCGCGTCCCGTCAGATCGCCATCGCCATGACCGGCGACCAGCGGGCAACCAGATCCATGGGCAGCATGGCCCGCCTGTGAGCCGCTTCGCCTCGGGCGACCCGTGCCCTGAGCAGCTCGCGGTCCACAGGGCGCTGCGGGCCGCGGGCGACGCGGACAGGCTCCGACGGCGCTCACACCACGACAGGCGCGGTCGGCAGCAAGAGCCTCCAACCACGCAGCGACCACTTCGCCCTACACCCGCCGGGAGCAGGCGAACTCAAGGGCCACGCTCATAGTGGCCCGAGAGCTGTTGCAGTGCAGGCTGCTGGAGAGCGGCCGCGACGTGCTGCTGGAGCGAGTGGCGGAGCTCCTGGGCTTCGCCGCCTCGGGGGCTCACCCCTTCTACACCCAACTCCCACCTCCGGCCGAGGGCGGCCCGCACGGGGGCTCCACGCGCGCCCGCGGGTTCCAAAGCTACTCCAGCACCGGCGAAGCTGTTAGCGCCGGGCCGGTGGCGGGGTTGCCCCCGCCCCCGGCCCGCGGAGAAGAAGGACTCGACGCAACTCACGACCCCGGTGGACCGCCGCGCCACCACCCCACGGCGGGCGCATCAAGCAGAGCAGCAAGGCAAGCTCAGCACTACGGCGTGGCCTTCGGGATGACGGCGCCGGAAGAATACGTGCCCCACATGATGGACCAGGGGCACCCGCATGAGGGGGAACAAGACCCGCTCCTCAGCCCAATCTGGGGGGATGAGGCACCAGAAGCCACGCTATTCCAGGAGTCTCGAGATGGTCCCACTGGTCACGCCGGGGGCAACGCGATTATCGGTACCGCTACTTCCTCAAGAGCAAACATACGCTAACCATAGGTCGCAGGAGGTGCAGGTCGCCACGACGAACAGCTGCCCTGTTCGCGATCTCCTCCCCCTCGGGAGGGGGGCACGAGGGGCTGCCGAAGAGGGGCGAAGATCCGACATCACCACCGCGGCGTTGAGCAAAGCGTTCTCGGGAGGTAGGCCCTCTGCTGGGGAGGTGCCTCGGGGCCTGCCTGGCGGAGAGGACCCGTGGTCGTCGGGGAACTACTGGCGACCGCTCTACCCACCGGCGGCGTCTGGTTTCCGGTCGTCGTTGGTGGCACTAGAAATGTGGCGCAAAGCGGGGCCTTGTCTGGCGATATGAAGCAAGGCGGTACTGTGAAGAAGGCCCGGTGCTGTAAAGCTCGCCGCCCGTGACACTCTCACGTAATAATGAGTGGGGTTGTACACGCCCGAGTCTCGAGGGGTCTTGGCCTCGGGCCACAGGGCTCCCTCCCTCGCCCAAAGAGCACTTAGCTCCGCGCTGGTGAGAAGACGTCCAAGACTAGACTAGGTGCCGGACGCGGCCTTTTTTCTGCTTTCATTTGGTTTTTCCTCTGGCCGTCATTTCCCCCCGTTGGATTTAAGTTGAATTTGAGCTTGAAGATTTGCGTGTATTCGGGGAAGGGGTGCTTAGTCTCGTTCGAGCAAATCTCTCGCATTTCGGTTACAACTCCGCCTCCGCCGCCTCCCCTCGTGAGCCCCTCGCGAGCCGGGCCAGGCCAAGCTTGCGCACAGCCCAGCCTGTCGCCGCCACGTCCTCTCCGGAGGGTTTTTTGCTGCAGGTCCTACGAATTTGATCGATATACACTCGGATAGCCGCAGTGTCCCGCAGGCTATCTCGGGGCTCGTACGAAGCTAAGGTAAACCATCAAACTAGCGCGTCGCCTAGCTTACCACTTGGCGCGGGTGTATGGGCGATGTAACACCTGCTAATACATAGAACACAAGTCTTACATGAGGGGCTCCCCCTCCCCAAAATGCTCTCACCTCCATCAGGCCAAAACCTGAGTTCTTCTCGTGCAGGGTAACGGAACAAGGACAATACATAATCAGTCGGACAAATCCCCCAATGCATCCTCAGGAGCACCTCCCGAGCCGTGGCTGGCGTCGCTGGCCTCGCCGTCGCTGCCTGCGTGATCGTCGGTGGCGTCCGGGCCGTTCACCACGCCGCCCTCATCGGCGGCCAAGACCACGCCATCGTCATCTGAAGCGAAGGCCCGAACAAGGGCATCCACGTTGTCTTCCACCCAGTGCGCTAGGTCGCCCCGGACGGCCTGGGGAACTGGGGCGATGGCCGCGTCAAAATCAAAGTGAGGGTCCATGTCCCGGAGATGGCTGAAGACACGAGAGAAGGCGCGCCCAAGCAGCGCGCGACTCCTCTCCTCCACAAACCTGTCGGCCCTGACCGACCGCGCCTCCAGCCGCGCCACCACGTCAGTGAAGAACTGAAGGTTGCCGGCGTAGTTGACCGCGTGCGACTGGCCTACCGCCGCCTCGCAGATATTATCCAAGGCCACGTTAGCCCTTTCCCGGAGCGTGGCGAGCATGGGGCGGTGCTCATGCTCCAAGACTCGCCGCTGACGCATCTCGTCCATGTTCTGGCGCGCAACAGCCTCAGCCTCCTCCACCCGCTCGCGAAGAAGGAGCGCCTCGGCTTGAGAGGTGGTGGACTCCCTCTGCGCCACCTCAAGGGCGGCTTGAAGAGCATCAGCCCGCCGCATAGCCTCCTCCAGTTTGGTCCTCAAGGCAGCAGTCCTGCCCTCAGCCTCGGGCTTGATCAACCCCAACCGCTCCCCAAACTCGCGCTCGAGGTTCGAGCGCGCCGCCGCCACTCGGCGTCCGACCTCCTCCATGACACGGGCTTCCCGTGCTGCAACCTCATCCTCTGCCCGCGTGTGGCGTTCCCTCGTCTCCAAGCGCTGCGTACTACTCGCAGCGTTCGGCGGCTTCGAGCGTCAGCGCCTCTTCGCGCTTCTGGAGCTCCGCCGAATCGCCAGAAGCCACCTTCATTGACGCGAGGGCTGCCTCGCGGAGCTCCGCTTGCTCCTCCAACGAGTGGCACCGGGCTAGGGCTTCCCGTGCTCTATCCTCCGCAGCCTCTCGCCGCCTGTCAGCTGCCCGAGCCTCTTCGATGGCCCGAGAACAGGCCTCTCGGGAGGCTGCCAGCGACACCTTGGCCTCCTCATCATCAAGCTCGCGCTGGCGACGCGCAAGGGCGGCAGCGTCCTCCAGCTCGCGCCTCTCTGCAGCCAGGCGCAGGCCCTCAGCCTCAAGGCGCGCGTCTTCGTCAGCAAGCTCTTCACCAAGAAGGCCCACCGTGTCGGCCGCCCTTCGAAGAAATCCTTGGCGAAGCGCGGCGCTCCCCAGCCTTCGCGCCGTCTTCCACCATCAGCCGCCCCGGACGGGCGCCGGGAGCCACGAATCAACACTCCCCCTCCGGGCAGGGGGCTGGGGGCTGGCACCCTCGCGACGGCCGGGCGCGCCGCGCCATGGGCCCGGCCTGGAGCCAGCTCGTCCCCAGACGAGTGGCGTAGGAAGCGCCTAAGCCAATCGCCATCCACGACCAGGCGAGAAACCCACGGCAGGCTAGCTATGCCTTGGGAAGGCTCACGAGGAAGGATCGCGAGGCATGCAGGGCTACGGCGCGCCTCGGGACGGCTCACCTCTCCGGTCGCCCTCACCACAAGAGCTCTGTTGCTTGGAGCACTCGAGGACTGGGGAGGGGGCGAATCCGGGGAGGACATCTCCTCACCCGTCTCCATGAGCTCGGCAGGAAGGGGCCTGCAGGGCAAGGATCAGTACAAGCAACAGAAGAATCAAGAGCTGGAGAAGAAGAAGGCTTACTCATCAGTAGCGAAGTACTTCCTGCGCTTCAGCAGGCGACAAGGGTAGTCATCGCCCAGGGCCTCCCTTCTCCTCCGGAGGGCCTCGAAGTTCACGCGGAAACGGCCCAAGATTTGGGCACAGGGATCAGCCTGCGGCAAGGGAGGAGCATCCAGGCGGCTTGCGTCAGGGGCGTCTGCCTGACGCGCACAAATAGTCGCCTCACCAGGGGAAGCAGCAGGGGCCTCGGGGGCTCCAGCCGCGGGCGCCGCGGGTGGCTGCTTGCCGCCCTCAGCCGGAGCGGCATGAGCCTCAGGAGTTGCCCCCTCACGAGCGTCGCCAGGCGTTGCCACCCCGGCGGGGGACCCTTCGGCCTCTGGCGGCTCGTACCTCCCTGCTCCACCACTTGAGGAGGAGCCGCCTCGGCGGACTGGAAGGGCTGTCACCACCACTGGATTCTCGCGAGGCCCCTGGAGACCAGCGGGGCGCAGCCCCCATTCATCGAAGATAGGCATCTGGTTCACCAGATCACCCCTATTCCGGCAGCGGTACAGCAAGGCCCCTTCATGCTGGATGCCACCAGGGTTAGGATCGCCAGTCAGGACCAGGAGCACCTTCCTCAGCGCTTCTGGCGTCAGGTCTTCTTCCTGGAGCCTCATACGATCATCGGGCCCGCCAAAGGCCTACATCCGGTGGGAATGGTGTTGGAGAGGAGCAATGCGGCGTGTCAGGAACTCCTTCACCACCTTGGGCGCTGTCACTGCTAGCGACCTCAGGAATGCGAAGCGGCGCCAGACGAAGAAGAGCCGAGGGCTTGAAAGCGCCTCCTGGCCCCAGCCAGAATTGGGGACAGCCGTGGTTGGCTCCGATAGCAGGGGCTGGGCACCCCGCATCCACGCATAACCACCTCTCGTGGAACCCAGCCGCAGCGGAGGTAGGCTGAAGTCAATCCACGAGGTCATGGTCTCGGGCGCGGCGACGAAGCTCACGCACGCCGAGCATTGAGCGGGGTCGACAAGGCGCAGAGAAAAGAAGTGGCGCAGCAAGGCAACCGAGGGAAGGATGCCCATCATTGCCTCACAAACGAAGGCGAAGACTGAGAGAAGAGTAATGGACTCAGGACCCAGATGCATCATGTGGATCTGGTAGTGGGAAAGCACGGCATTGAAGAAATCAGAGAAAGGGGGAACCAGCCCCGCCCACAGTGCGTCAGCGAAATACCGAACCTCGGTGACTGTCCTGTCGATGGCAAAGTGGGACGCGGGCCAGGCCGTCATCCTCCCGCATTCATTAAAGGAAGTGGCCAGAGCCGAACTGACCTTGCCCAAGCCCTCCAGATTGATTATGATCGACGGGTCGACAATGAGGAGCCGCGACGGGCGAAGCGGGCGAAGGCGAGGTTTCTTCCCTTTCCCTTCTTCGCTTGAGCCATGGCGATCGAAAGGGGGAAGGGGAGATTTGAGATTGGATTGGAAATGGAAACCGGAGTTCGAGAGAGGGAAGGACTGGAGCGCGCAAGCAGCAGAGAGGGGAACAGATGTGTGCAGCAGTGTGTCCGCCTAGCAAGGCACGAAATAAGGAGGCGTGGGGGAACAGTGCCGCCCACGTCCAATCAACCGCCACGCGTCGCCCAAGGCCGCAGGCTGTTAGGGCCCACGACGCTTCGCACTTGCCCTTTCGCCTCTCCGCTCGGCCAAGTTCGGGCGCGCCGTGGGCCCGGGGGCTACTGTCGGCGTTCTGGGAACGGGGGTCCCCAGACTTGCCTGCCTGCGGCCTGCGGCGTGGCTCAAAGGAGGCCCAGGACGGCCCATCTTCACCAACACAAGCTCAAGACCCTCGCGAGGGGCCAAGCCTCGCGGGGCGGACGACCAAGAGCTTCCTCAGGCACGGCCTCGTCAGGCTGGCTCACGAGGAGGCGGAGAGTTCAAGGCGGGGTGCCTCGCGAGGTGCCCGTGACGTAAGCCATGACGACCAAGGGCGCCAGTCGGGCGCCAGCCTGCGCAGCGTCCTCCTTTCCTCTTTGGTGCAAAGGGGGCAAGCGCGAGCAAGGGCATCGAGGCAAAGGCATCCGTTTGGTGCAACTAGTCCAAGACCAGACCCAACGGCTGGAATGCTGTCATCGTGGAGCCCAAGCAGGCGTCATCACAAGAGCCTTTAGCAGGCGAGGACCAACTTTAGTCAGGATAAGTGTACCCGTTGTTCCCCTTCAAAATGGCCAATTGTTGGCGCCCTTCCCGCTCAATATTTGGGGAAGAGGCCCAGGGCCTTTGCTTATAAATAGGGGAAGCCGCACTCAAAGGGGAGAGGATCGGATCGAGCAATGGAATCCGTAGAGAGAGAGAGAAACCCGTTCCTCAAGCTAGAGCAACGGGCACCACTTAGCAGTTCATCACACCACCAAGAACAGACCCTCGCGAGGCTGTTCTTCCTATCTTGTTCTTCGTCAGCCTCGGAGGCAATCCACACACCACAAACTAGAGTAGGGTATTACACCACAACGGTGGCCCGAACTAGTATAAATCTTGCGTCTCTTGTGTTGTTCTTGTTAGTAGTTTAGGTCCCTGCGATTCGGCGAGGTACTAGACGGTGGAGGGTTGGATCTCCGCGCGCACCCTAGAGTTCGAACCTTAAGGGTCTGCCGGAACCCGTGATCCGACACCTTCCGCTTCTTGTTGCGCTTCTTGGTCTTCTTCTTCTGACTGGTGGCCTCGTCGTCATCTTCTAAGTTGATGTCAACACCATCCTTCTCCAGGGAGTTTCCTCCCCTCCGCCACCCGAGCACACTTGTACACCAAGGTGTAAAGTTCCTTCACAGTCTTGGGCAATCGACGTTCATCTTGGAATGTATCCAACAGTTGCGCACGTTGGACTGGAACGCAGCTATCACAGCTGTCGGGTGGATATCTGGGATATTCCTGTGAACTCGGCTAAATCTCTGCATGTACTTTGGCAAAGTCTCCCCTTCCTTCTAGGGGAGAAGCTGCAAATCGCTGGGCCGTCCTGGTTCTTGGTGGCCGCCCGTAAAGGCGCCAATGAACTCATGGCATAGGTTAGCCCATGTCGAGATGGAGTTCTCAGGCAGATGCATCAACCAAGACCTCGCATTTGGCTTGAGCGCCAAAGGGAAGTAGTTGGTGAAAACCTTCTCATCTCTTCCCCCGGCAGCTTGAACAGTGATGGTGTAGATGCTCAAGAACTCTGCCGGGTTCAGTATTCCATCATACTTCTTTGGAATCTCCGGCTTGAACGTGCGAGCGGATGGCTAACAGACTTGCTGCAGCTCATAGGCGAAGGCAGGGCACCCAGCCTCGAAAGGCAAGTACCCGCCTCTGTGATACGTCTCCAACGTATCTATAATTTGTGATTGTTCCATGCTATTATATTATCTGTTTTGGATGTTTATGGGCTTTATGAAGCACTTTTATATTATTTTTGGGAGTAACCTATTAACCCAGAGCCCAGTGCAAGTTCCTGTTTTTTCCCTGGTTTCAGTGTTTCGAAGAAAAGGAATATCAAACGGAGTCGAAACGGAATGAAACCTTCTGGAGAAGTTATTTTTGGAAGGAAAGCTATCCGATGGACTTGGAGTGCACGTCAGGAAAGAAACGAGGGAGCCACGAGGTAGGGGGCGCGCCCTCCACCCTCGTTGGCCCCTCGTGGCTCCCCTGACGTACTTCTTCCTCCTATATATACCCATATACCCTAAAACTTCCGGGGAACAGAATAGATCGGGATTTCCGCCGCTGCAAGCCTCTGTAGCCACCAAAAACCAATCGGGACCCTGTTCCGGCACCCTGCCGGAGGGGGGAACCCTCACCGGTGGCCATCTCCATCATCCCGGCGCTCTCCATGACGAGGAGGGAGTAGTTCACCCTCGGGGCTCAGGGTATGTACCAGTAGCTATGTGTTTGATCTCTCTCTCTCTCTCTCTCTCTCTCTCTCTCTCTCTCTCTTGTGTTCCTGATATGGCATGATCTTGATGTATCGCGAGCTTTGCTATTATAGTTGGATCTTATGTTGCTTCTCCCCCTCTACTCTCTTGTAATGGATTGAGTTTTCCCTTTGAAGTAATCTTATCGGATTGAGTCTTTAATGATTTGAGAACACTTGATGTATGTCTTCCCGTGCATATCTGTGGTGACAATGGGATATCACGTGACTCACTTGATGTATGTTTTGGTGATCAACTTGCGGGTTCCGCCCATGAACTTATGCATAGGGGTTGGCACACGTTTTCGTCTTGATTCTCCGGTAGAAACTTTGGGGCACTCTTTGAGGTTCAATGTGTTGGTTGAATAGATGAATCTGAGATTGTGTGATGCATATCATATAATCATACCCACGGATACTTGAGGTGACATTGTAGTATCTAGGTGACATTAGGGTTTTGGTTGATTTGTGTCTTAAGGTGTTATTCTAGTACGAACTCTAGGGCTGTTTGTGACACTTATAGGAATAGCCCAACGGATTGATTGGAAAGAATAACTTTGAGGTGGTTTCGTACCCTACCATAATCTCTTCGTTTGTTCTCCGCTATTAGTGACTTTGGAGTGACTCTTTGGTGCATGTTGAGGGATAATTATATGATCCAATTATGTTATTATTGTTGAGAGAACTTGCATTAGTGAAAGTATCAACCCTAGGCCTTGTTTCCTAGCATTGCAATACCGTTTACGCTCACTTTTATCATTAGTTACCTTGCTGTTTTTATATTTTCAGATTACAAAAATCTATATCTACCATCCATATTGCGCTTGTATCACCATCTCTTCGCCGAAATAGTGCACCTATATAATTTACCATTGTATTGGGTGTGTTGGGGACACAAGAGACTCTTTGTTATTTGGTTGCAGGGTTGTTTGAGAGAGACCATCTTCATCCTACACCTCCCATGGATTGATAAACCTTAGGTCACCCACTTGAGGGAAATTTGCTACTGTCCTACAAACCTCTGCACTTGGAGCCCCAACAACGTCTACAAGAAGAAGGTTGTGTAGTAGACATCAAGATCTTTTCTGGCGCTGTTGCCGGGGAGGTGAGTGCTTGAAGGTATATCTTTAGATCCTGCAACCGAATCTTTTTGTTTCTTGTTTTATCACTAGTTTAGTTTATAAAAGAAAATTACAAAAAATGGAATTGAGTTTTCCTCATACGCTTCATCTTTTTAATATCTTTCGTGAGTATGATGGAAAGGAAAATTGTGCCAAAGTGTTAGAAGAAGAATGCGTTAAAATGTTTGGCACTAAATCTTTTAATGATAATCATGATTGCAATGTTGTTAGTATGAACTCCTTGAATATCCATGGTACTAATGAAGATTGCACTAGTTATGATGAAAATGTCTCCTATAAACATGTCAATTTTTGTGGAGTGCATTGGGTTTGCAAGTACACACCAAATAGGGAATATAGATATTGCAAGAGGCATAAGTACTTAGAAACTAAATTTTTGCAAGAAAGGCTAGATGTTTGTGCTGAAAATTTAAATTTTCTTGGCCATACTTGTGAACTTTGCAACGAACATGGTCATTTAACTATCCGATGCAAATTGTTTCATGATCTAATTGTGTCCAAAAATTGTGATGACTTTATTTCCCTTGCACATTATAATGAACTTAATTTGTTTATGGGCTACGAAGAAATGAAACGAATAACTAACTATCTTCCAGAATTTGCCCGTTATAAACTTCTTGGTTTTGATCAAGAGGAAATTTATATGTATTGTGCGGTGAATTGCATTGAAAATCCTTATATTGCCAATTACATAAAGAAAATAAAGCAAATAGAAGATGAAGAGAATACTAGAATACTAATGAAAGGGAATAGGCTTCCCAATATCCTCCTATTATTTCTTATGATGAATCAGGTAACGAGGAGGAGCCTTCTATTCAACCAATCTCATCAATAAGGAGCTTCAAAAAGAGGATTGAACCCACACATCATGTGGTGAAGAAGAAGAAAAGAAAAAAGGAAGATTGGTAAAAAGATATCTCTCCCAAATAATGTTGCTCCTATTATTGTTGTGCCTCATGAAAATGAATCGAAAATAATTGTGGAAGGTGATGCACTTGATGATGATCTCGTTATGCCTATTGCTTGTTGTGATGATTATGATTGGGAAGATAATGATACTTCTTATGATCTTGAAAATCTTTTTGGCACTTGCTTGGAAGAATATGATAATTGCTATACTATTGGTGTTATCCATACTATTAATGATGAGAGTGATTATGCTTATGATATGAAAAGGCCCAAGCTTGGGGATGCTATGTTTGAATAAGATTATGTTTTTGAGAATATATTTGCTGCAATTAATGTTTGTCCCAAGCTTGGGGATGCTATGTCTAATGAAGATGATATTTTTAGCCTCTCAAGTTTCGATATGCAAATTTATAATGATGATAGCATGCCTCCTACTTATGATGATTATACTGATGAAAGTGGGTTTGGAAGAGTGTCAACTTTTGGAAGTAATGATCCCACTATTTTGGAGGATGTTGAATTTTATAATATTTATAAAAGTGGATTTGAAGAGGTCATGACTTTATTTAGTGATGTATCCACTATTTCGGAAGAGGTTTCAATCGATTATGATGAGAACAAAGTTGCTACTTATGATGATTATTGTGATGAAACTTATGCTATAAAAAGTAGTGATGATTATATTTATAAAACTTGTCATGATTATGATTCCCCTTTTTCTGAACATTACTCTTTTAATTTGGAAACAATTTATAGTATTCAAGTCTCTTATGATACTCCCACTATCCCGAATGAGAAGAATTTTGCTTATGTGGAGAGTAGTAAATTTTCTATGCAAGTAGATCATGAAAAGAATGCTTTAGGTGCTGGTTATATTGTTGAATTCATTCATGATGCTACTGAAAATTATTATGAGGGAGGAATATATGCTTGCAGAAATTGCAATATTATCAAGTTTCCTCTCTATGTGCTTAAAGTTTTGAAGTTATGCTTGTTTTGCCTTCCTATGCTAGTTGATTGTTGTTCACATAAGTTGTTTGCTCACAAAATCCCTATGCATAGGAAGTGGGTTAGACTTAAATGTGCTAGTCATATTCTTCATGATGCTCTCTTTATGTTTCAGTTCCTATCTTTTATGTGAGCATCATTGAAATCATCATGCCTAGCTAGGGGGGTTAAACGATAGCGCTTGTTGGGAGGTAACACAACTTTATTTTAGTTTCTTGCTTTTTGGTTCTGTTTAAGAATAAATAATCCATATAGCTTCTGTTTAGATGTGGTTTTATGTTTTAATAAGTGTTTGTGCCAAGTAGAACCTTTGGGAAGACTTTGGTGAAGTCTTTATGATCATGCTGAAAAAACAGAAACTTTAGCACTCACGAGATTAGCTAAAACTTTTTACTGGAGAGTGCTATTTAGTTGATTATTTTTGCAGATGATTACTAGACAAATTCCTCAGGTCCATGATGTCTACTGCGCAACCTTCTTATTGTAGATGTTGTTGGGCCTGCAAGTGCACAGGTTTGTAGGACAGTAGCAAATTTCCCTCAAGTGGATGACCTAAGGTTTATCAATCCGTGGGAGGCGTAGGATGAAGATGGTCTCTCTCAAGCAACCCTGCAACCAAATAACAAAGTGTCTCTTGTGTCCCCAACACACCCAATACAATGGTAAATTGTATAGGTGCACTAGTTCGGCGAAGAGATGGTGATACAAGTGTAATATGGATGGTAGATAAAGGTTATTGTAATCTGAAAATATAAAAACATCAAGGTAACTAATGATAAAAGTGAGCGTAAATGGTATTGCAATGATAGGAAACAAGGCATAGGGTTCATACTTTCACTAGTGCAAGTTCTCTCAACAATAATAACATAGAAAGATCATATAACAAGCCCTCAACATGCAACAAAGAGTCACTCCAAAGCCACTAATAGCGGAGAACAAACATAGAGATTATTGTAGGGTAGGAAACCACCTCAAAGTTATTCTTTGGATCGATCTATTAAAGAGTTCGTACTAGAATAACACCATAAGACACAAATCAACCAAAACCCTAATGTCACCTAGATACTCCATTGTCACCTCAAGTATCCGTGGGCATGATTATACGATATGCATCACACAATCTCAGATTCATCCAACCAACATAAAAATACTTCAAAGAGTGCCCCAAAGTTTCTACCGAGAGTCAAGAAAAGCGTGCCAACCCCTATGCATAGGTTCATGGGCGGAACCTGCAAGTTGGTCACCAAAACATACATCAAGTGGCACGTGATATCCCATTGTCACCACAGATAAACACGGCAAGACATACATCAAGTGTTCTCAAATAAAGACTCAATCCGATAAGATAACTCAAGAGGGAAACTCAATTCATCACAAGAGAGTAGAGGGGGAGAAACGTCATAAGATCCAACTATAATAACAAAGCTCGCGATACATCAAGATCGTGCCATAGAGAGAACACGAGAGAGAGAGAGATCAAACACATAGCTACTGGTACATACCCTCAGCCCCGAGGGTGAACTACTCCCTCCTCGTCATGGAGAGCTCCGGGATGATGAAGATGGCCACCGGTGATGGATTCCCCCTCCGGCAGGGTGCCGGAACGGGCTCCCGAGAGGTTTTTGGTGGCTACAGTGGCTTGCGACGGCGGAACTCCCGATCTATCTTCTCCATGGATGTTTTTAGGGTACGTGGGACTATATAGGCGAAAGAAGTCGGTCGGGGGGTGCTCGAGGGGTCCACGAGACAGGGGGCCGCGTCCTGGGGGGGGGGGGCGCCCCCTATCTCCTGGGCTCCTCGAGTATCTTCTGAATTGATCTCCAAGCCTCCAGGATGATAATCATCCAAAAAATCATGCTGCCGAAGGTTTCATTCCGTTTGAACTCCGTTTGATATTCCTTTTCCTCGAAATCTTTGAAACAGCAATAAAAGCGACAATATAAATTTGGGCCTCCGGTTAATAGGTTAGTCCCAAAAGTAATATAAAAGTGTATAATAAAGCCCAATATTGCCCAAATTAGTAGATAATATAGCATGGAGCAATAAAAAATTATGGATACGTTGGAGACGTATCAAGCATCCCCAAGCTTAATTCCTGCTCGTCCTCGAGTAGGTAAATGATAAAAAGATAATTTTTGATATGGAATGCTACTAGGCATACTTTCATTGTAATTCTTCTTAATTGTGGTATGAATATTCAGATCCGAAGATTCAAGAAAAAGTTCATTTTGACATAAAAATAATAATACTTCAAGCATACTAACAAAGCAATCATGTCTTCTCAAAATAACATGGCCAAAGAAAGTTATGCCTACAAAATCATATAGTCTGGCTATGCTCTATCTTCACCACACAAAGTATTTAAATCATGCACAACCCCGATGACAAGCCAAGCAATTGTTCATACTTTTGAATTTCCCAAACTTTATCAATCTTCACGCAATACATGAGTGTGAGCCATGGACATAGCACTATAGGTGGAATAGAATGGTGGTTGTGGAGAAGACAAAAAGGAGAAGATAGTATCACGTCAACTAGGCATATCAACGGGCTATGGAGATGCCCATTAATAGATATCAATGTGAGTGAGTAGGGATTGCCATGCAACGGATGCACTAGAGCTATAAATATATGAAAGCTTAACAAAAGAAACTACGTGGGTGTGCATCCAACTCGCTTGCTCACGAAGACCTAGGGAATTTTGAGGAAGCCCATCATTGGAATATACAAGCCAAGTTCTATAATGTAAAATTCCCACTAGTATATGATAGTGACAACATAGGAGACTCTCTATCATGAAGATCACGGTGCTACTTTGAAGCACAAGTGTGGAAAAAGAGATATTAGCATTGTCCCTTATCTCTTTTTCTCTCATTTCTTTTCTGTTCTTTTTCTTTTTTTTCTTTCTTTTGCCTTCTTTTTTTTCTTGGCGTTCCCTTTTTTTTCTTTTCTCTTTGTAAAGTCCGAAGTCTCATCCCGACTTGTGGGGGAATCATAGTCTCCATCATCCTTTCCTCACTGGGACAATGCTCTAATAATGATGATCATCACACTTTTATTTACTTACAACTCAAGAATTACAACTCAATACTTAGAACAGAATATAACTCTATATGAATGCCTCCGACGCTGTACCGGGATATGCAATGAATCAAGAGTGACATGTATGAATTATGAAGGTGGCCTTGCCACAAATACAATGTCAACCACATGATCATGCAAAGAGCAATATGACAAAAGTAGTGTGTGTCATATAAACTGGATGGTGAAAAGTTGCATGGCAATATATCTCGGAATGGCTATGGAAATGCCATAATAGGTAGGTATGGTGGCTGTTTTGAGGAAGATATATGGTGGGTGTATGATACCGGCGAAAAGTGCGCGGTATTAGAGAGGCTAGCAATGGTGGAAGAGTGAGAGTGCGTATAATCCATGAACTCAACAGTAGTCATGAAGAAATCATATACTTATTGCAAAAATCTACAAGTTATCAAAGCAAAGTATTACGCGCATGCTCCTAGGGCGATAGATTGGTAGGAAAAGACCATCGCTCGTCCTCGACCGCCACTCATAAGGAAGACAATCAATAAATAAATCATGCTATGACTTCATCACATAATGGTTCACCATACGTGCATGCTACGGGAATCAAAAACTTTAACACAAGTATTTCTCAAATTCATAACTACCCAACTAGCATGACTCTAATATCACCATCTTCATATCTCAAAACAATTATCAAGCATCAAACTTTTCTTAGTATTCAACACACTCATAAGAAAGTTTTACTATTTTTGGATACCTAGCATATTAAGATTATTTAAGAAAATTACCATTCTATTTAAGACTCTCAAAATAATATAAGTGAAGCATGAGAGTTCATATATTTCTTCAAAAATAAAACCACCACCGTGCTCTAAAATATATAAGTGAAGTACTAGAGCAAATGACATACTACTCCGAAAGATATAAGTGAAGATCAATGAATAGTCGAATAATTATACAACTATGTGAAGACTCTCCCATTAAATAATTTCAGATCTTTGTATTTTATTCAAACAGCAAGCAAAGCTAAAGAAAATGACATGACGCTCCAAGCAAAACACATATCATGTGGTGAATAAAAATATAGCTCCAAGTAAAGTTACCGATGAACGAAGATTTAAAGAGGGGATGCCTTCCGGGGCATCCCCAAGCTTAGGATCTTGGTTATCCTTGAATGTTACCTTGGGGTGCCTTGGGCATACCCAAGCTTTGGCTCTTGCCACTCCTTATTCCATAGTCCATCGAATTTTTACCCAAAACTTGAAAACTTCACAACACAAACATAACAGAAAATTCGTGAGCTCCGTTAGCGAAACAAAACAAAACACCACTTCAAGGTACTGTAATGAACTCATTCTTTATTTATATTGGTGTTAAACCTACTGTATTCCAACTTCTCTATGGTTTATAAACTATTTTACTAGCCATAGAGTAATCAGAATAAGCAAACAACACACGAAAAACAGAATCTGTCAAAAACAGAACAGTCTGTAGTAATCTGTAACTAACGCAAACTTCTGGAACTCCAAAAATTCTAAAATAGATTGGTGGACCTGAGTAATTTGTCTAGTAATCATCTGCAAAAATAATCAACTAAATAGCACTCTCCAGTAAAAAGTTGAAGCTAATCTCGTGAGCGCTAAAGTTTCTGTTTTTTACAGCATGATCATAAAGACTTCACCCAAGTCTTCCCAAAGGTTCTACTTGGCACAAACACTAATTAAAACATGAAACCACATCTAAACATAAGATATATGGATTATTTATTCCTAAACAGAACCAAAAAGCAAGAAACTAAAATAAAGTTGGGTTGCCTCCCAACAAGCGCTATCGTTTAACGCCCCTAGCTAGGCATGATGATTTCAATGATGCTCACATAAGAGGTAAGAATTGAAACATAAAGAGAGCATCATGAAGAATATGACTAGCACATTTAAGTCTAACCCACTTACTATGCATAGGGATTTTTTGAGCAAACAACTTATGGGAACAATAATAAACAAGCATAGGAAGACAAAACAAGCATAACTTCAAAAATTTAAGCACATAGAGAGGAAACTTGATATTATTGTAATTCCTACAAGCATATGTTCCTCCCTCATAATAATTTTCAGTAGCATCATGAATGAATTCAACAATATAACCAGCACCTAAAGCATTCTTTTCATGATCTACAAGCATAGAAAATTTACTAGTCTCCACATAAGTAAAATTCTTCTCATTCGGAATATTGGGAGTATCATAAGAGACTTGAACACTAAAAATTGTTTCCACATTAAAAGAGTAATGTTCAGAAAAATGGTAATCATAATCATGACAAGATTTGAAAATATAATCATCATCACTACTTTTTATAGCATAAGTATCATCACAGTAATCATCATAAGTAGCAACTTCGTTCTCATCATAATCGATTGAAACCTCTCCCAAGATAGTGGAATCACTAAATAAAGTTGACACTCTTCCAAATCCACTTTCATATTCATCACAATAAAATTCAACATCCTCCAAAATACTGGGATCACTACTTCCTAAAGTTGACACTCTTCCGAACCCACTTTCATCAATATAATCATCATAGGTAGGAGGCATGCTATCATCATAACAACTTTGCATATCAAAACTCGGGGTGCTAAAAATATCATCTTCATTAAACATAGCATCCCCAAGCTTGGGACAAACATTAATTTCAGCAAATATATTCTCAAATATTTCATCCTCATCAAACATAGCTTCCCCAAGCTTGGGCTCTTTCATATCATAGGCATAATCACTTTCATCATTAAAAATATGGATAGCACCAATAGTAAAGCAATTATCATCATCACAATGAGTAGTAGGAGCAACATCATTTGAGAGGGATACCTTTCTACCTTTGTTGCTCCTTCTTTTCTTTTTCTTCTTCACATTATGTGTAGGTTCAACCTTCCTCTTTGAGCTCCTTATTAGAGAGATTGGTTGAATAGAAAGCTCCTCCTCGTTACCTGATTCATCATAAGAAATAATAGGAGGAGATTGGGAAGTCTCTTACCTTTCATTAGTATTCTCATAATCTTCTATTTGCTTTCTTTTCTTTAGGTAATTGGCAATATAAGGATTTTCAATGCAATTCTCCGCACAAAACATATAAATCTTTTCTAGATCAATATCAAGAAAATGCTTAAGATTAAATTCTGGAATAGGCTTAGTTAAACGTCTCAACTCTTCACAACCCAAAAGCAATCTAAGTTCATTGTAATGAGAAAGGGAGATCAAATCATCACAATTTTGGACACGATCCGATCATCAAACAATTTGCATTGGAGATGTAAATGATCTTGTTTATTGCAAAATTCACAACGGGAAAGATATCTTAAATTCTCTGCACTCTTATCTAGCCTTTCTTGCAACTTCTTAGTTTCTAAATACTTATGCCTCTTGCAATATATATATCTTCTTTATTTGGTGTGTTAATGCAAACATGCACTCCACAAAAGTTGACATGCTTATGAGAGATATTTTCATCATGACTAGAGCAATCATCATTAGTACTATGGATATTCAAGGAGTTTATACTAACAACATTGCAATCATGCTCATCATTCAAAGATTTAGTACCAAGAATTTTAAAGCATTCTTCTTCTAGCACTTGAGCACAATTTTCCTTTCCATCATACTCGCGAAAGATATTAAAAAGACGAAGCGTATGAGACAAGCTTAACTCCATTTTTTTGTGGTTTTGTTTTATAAACTAAACTAGTGATAAAACAAGAAAGAAAAAGATTCGATTGCAAGATCTAAAGATATACCTTCAAGCACTCACTTCCCCGGCAACGGCACCAGAAAAGAGCTTGATGTCTACTACGCAACCTTCTTCTTGTAGACGTTGTTGGCCCTGCAAGTGCACAGGTTTGTAGGACAGTAGCAAATTTCCCTCAAGTGGATGACCTAAGGTTTATCAATCTGTGGGAGGCGTAGGATGAAGATGGTCTCTCTCAAGCAACCCTGCAACCAAATAACAAAGAGTCTCTTGTGTCCCCAACACACCCAATACAATGGTAAATTGTATAGGTGCCCTAGTTCGGCGAAGAGATGGTGATACAAGTGTAATATGGATGGTAGATAAAGGTCTTTGTAATCTGAAAATATAAAAAAGAGCAAGGTAACTAATGATAAAAGTGAGCGTAAACGGTATTGCAATGATAGGAAACAAGGCATAGGGTTCATACTTTCACTAGTGCAAGTTCTCTCAACAATAATAACATAGATAGATCATATAACAAGCCCTCAACATGCAACCAAGAGTCACTCGAAGCCACTAATAGCGAGAGAACAAGCGTAGAGATTATGGTAGGGTGCAGAAACCACCTCAAAGTTATTCTTTCGGATCGATCTATTAAAGAGTTCGTACTAGAATAACACCTTAAGACACAAATCAACCAAAACCCTAATGTCACTTAGATACTCCATTGTCACCTCAAGTATCCATGGGCATGATTATACGATATGCATCACACAATCTCAGATTCATCCAACCAACATAAAAGTACTTCAAAGATTGCCCCAAAGTTTCTACCAGAGAGTCAAGAAAATGTGTGCCAACCCCTATGCATAGGTTCATGGGCGGAACCCATAAGTTGGTCACCAAAACATACATCAAGTGGCACGTGATATCCCATTGTCACCACAGATAAACACGTCAAGACATACATCAAGTGTTCTCAAATAAAGACTCAATCCGATAAGATAACTCAAGAGGGAAACTCAATTCATCACAAGAGAGTAGAGGGGGAGAAACATCATAAGATCCAACTATAATAACAAATCTCGCAATACATCAAGATCGTGCCATAGAGAGAACTCGAGAGAGAGAGAGATCAAACACATAGCTACTGGTACATACCCTCAGCCCCGAGGGTGAACTACTCCCTCCTCATCATGGAGAGCGCTAGGATGATGAAGATGGCCATCGGTGATGGATTCCCCCTCCGGCAGGGTGCCGAAACGGGCTCCCGAGAGGTTTTTTAGTGACTACAGAGGCTTGCGACGGCGGAACTCCCGATCTATCTTCTCCGTGGATGTTTTTAGGGTACGTGGGACTATATAGGCGAAAGAAGTCGGTCGGGGGGTGCTCGAGGGGTCCACGAGACAGGGGGCACCCTGTAGGGGGGGCGCCCCTATCTCCTGGGCTCCTCGAGGATCTTCTGACTTTATCTCCAAGCCTCCAGGATGATAATCTTCCAAAAAATCATGCTGCCGAAGGTTTCATTCCGTTTGGACTCCGTTTGATAATCCTTTTCGTCGAAATACTGAAACAGGCAATAAAACAGCAATATGGGCTCAGCCTCCGGTTAATAGGTTAGTCCCAAAAGTAATATAAAAGTGTATAATAAAGCCCAATATTGCCCAAAATAATAGAGAATATAGCATGGAGCAATAAAAAATTATAGATACGCTGGAGACGTATCAGTCCACCAATTTATTTTAGAATTTTTGGAGTTCCAGAAGTATACGTTTGATACAGATTACTACGGGCTGTTCTTTTTTTGACAAATTCTGTTTTCATTTCATTGCTTGCTTATTTTAATGAATCTATGGCTAGTAAAATAGTTTATAAACCATAGAGAAGTTGTAATACAGTAGATTTAACACCAATACAAATAAAGAATAAGTTCATTACAGTACCTTGAAGTGGTGTTTTGTTTTCTTTCGCTAACGGAACTTACGAGTTTTCTGTTAAGTTTTGTGTTGTGAAGTTTGCAAGTTTTGGGTAAAGATTCGATGGACTACGGAATAAGGAGTGGCAAGAGCCTAAGCTTGGGGATGCCCAAGGCACCCCAAGGTAATATTCAAGGATATCCAAGAGCCTAAGCTTGGGGATGCCCTGGATGGCATCCCCTCTTTCGTCTTCGTTCATCGCTTTTGAGATTTAGGGAGACCGTGATATGAGAGGAATTAAGGAGACACAAAAGGTCAAGCTTGGGGATGCCCAAGGCACCCCAAGATAATATTACAAGAAGTCTCAAGCATTTAAGCTTGGGGATGCCCCGGTAGGCATCCCACCTTTCTTCCTCAACAATTATCGGTTAGTATCGGTTGAGCCTAAGTTTTTGCTTCTTCACAAGAGTTGTGCTATCCTTGAAATGTCGTTTTATTTTGTTTTGCTTGTTATTTGAATAATATCCCAAGATCTGAAATTCTTAAATGAGGGAGAGTCTTCACATAGTTGTATAATTATTCGACTACTCATTGATCTTCACTTATATCTTTTGGAGTAGTTTGTTGATTGCTCTAGTGCTTCACTTATATCTTTTAGAGCTTGGTGGTAGTTTTATTTTGAAGAAATAGATGAACTCTCATGCTTCACTTATATTATTTTGGGAGTCCTAAATAGCATGGTAATTTGCTTGGGTTATGAAACTAGTCCTAATATGATGGGCATCCAAGATGGGTATGATAAAAACTTTCATATAAAGTGCATTGAATACTATATGAAGTTTGATTCTTTATAATTGTTTTGAGATATGAAGATGGTGATATTAGAGTCATGCTAGTTGAGTAGTTGTAAATTTGAGAGATACTTGTGTTAAAGTTTGTGATTCTCGTAGCATGCACGTATGGTGAACTGTTATGTGATGAAGTCGGAGCATTTATTTATTGATTGTCTTCCTTATGAGTGGCGGTCGGGGACGAGCGATGGTCTTTTCCTACCAATCTATCCCCCTAGGAGCATGTGCATAGTACTTCTTTTTGATAACTAATAGATTTTTGCAATAAGTATGTGAGTTCTTTATGACTAATGTTGAGTCCATGGATTATACACACTTTCTTGCTTCCACCATTGCTAGCCTCTCTAGTACCGTACACTTTTCGCTGGTATCATAAACCCACCATATACCTTCCTCAAAAGAGCCACCATACCTACCTATTATGGCATTTCCATAGCCATTCCGAGATATATTGCCATGCAACTTACCACCGTTCCGTTTATTATGACACGCTCCATCATTGTCATATTGCTTTGCATGATCATGTAGTTGACATTGTATTTGTGGCGAAGCCACCGTTCATAATTCTTTCATACATGTCACTCACGAGTCATTGCATATCCCGGTACATCGCCGGAGGCATTCATATAGAGTCATATTTTGTTCTAAGTATCGAGTTGTAATTCTTGAGTTGTAAGTAAATAAAAGTGTGGCGATCATCATTATTAGAGCATTGTCCCAGTGAGGAAAGGATGATGGAGACTATGATTCCCCCACAAGTCGGGATGAGACTCCGGACGAAAAAAGGGGCCATTTACATTTGTGCCCCTAACTAGAACCCACTACTCAGATTTACCCCTAATTTCGAAGCATGCTCAAATTTACCCCTCTGCCGTTAGGTGACCTTACAGAAATGCCCTTCTGTTCCGTTTTTGTCTGGTCAAAGGGGTTTGAGGCCATGCTTCATCTGTCGGCGTGCTTCAGCGGCATCAAATCGAAGGCGGCGGTCCGAGGCCGGCGGCCCAGCAGATGCGTCCTGGCGCTCGGTCCTGGACTTCTTTGGTCAAATTCATCGGCTGGGGTGATGATGTCATGTCGAAATAGCATTCTGGCGAGGTAGCGGAGCTTGCGGTTGTCGTTGCCCACGTGCTGGACGAACAATGGCGACGGGGCGGGCTCCGATGGGCTTGCGGGAGAGGGCTAGAAGACGGGATAGATAAAAAGGGCGAGGGGCGGAGAGAGGACGAGGGCGAGAGGGTTGCGGTGTCAGAGGGGACCAGCGACGGAGGCAGCGCCCGTTCAACACCCTCACCGGAGTTGAGAGAGAGAGAGTGGCTGTCGGCCATCGTTGGGCAGGGAGAGAGACGTGTGTGAGAGTTTTTCCTTTTCCCTTTTGCTTTTTTATTTTTTCTAGTTGGGTCCACCTGTAAGTGTGTGTGTGTGTGAGAGGGGTGAGAGAAAGGGGGTTTTTGTTTTCTTTTTTAGAATGGGCCCCACCAGTAAGTGAGACATGGAGACAGGGGCAAAAAAGTAGAGGAAACGGCCAGATAGCAGTCAAACACCTTTGACCAGACGGAAACGAATGGAAGGGCATTTTTGTAAGGTCACCTAATGGCAGAGGGGAAAATTTGAGCATGCTTCGAAATTAGGGGTAAATCTGAGTAGTGGGTTCGAGTTAGGGGCACAAATATAAATGTCCCAAAAAAATAGGCCATAAAAAAAAGAGAAAGGCCCAAATAGAAAAAATAAAAAATAAATAAATAAAGATGAGAGAAAAAGAGAGAAGGGACAATGCTACTACCCTTTGAGTCTCCTATGTTGTCACTTTCATTTACTACTGGGAATCTTTCATTATAGAACTTGGCTTGCATATTCCAATGATGGGCTTCCTCAAATTGCCCTAGGTCTTCGTGAGCAAGCAAGTTGGATGCACACCCACTTAGTTTCTTTGCTTGAGCTTTCATACACTTATAGCTCTTGTGCATCCGTTGCATGGCAATCCCTACTCACTCACATTGATATCTATTGATGGGCATCTCCATAGCCCGTTGATACGCCTAGTTGATGTGAGACTATCTTCTCCTTTTTGTCTTCTCCACAACCACCATTCTACTCCACCTATAGTGCTATGTCCATGGCTCACGCTCATGTATTGCGTGAAGATTGAAAAAGTTTGAGAATGTCAAAAGTATGAAACAATTGCTTGGCTTGTCATCGGGGTTGTGCATGATTTAAATACTTTGTGTGATGAATATAGAGCATAGCCAGACTATATGATTTTGTAGGGATAACTTTCTTTGGCCATGTTATTTTGGGAAGACATGATTGCTTTGTTAGTATGCTTGAAGTATTATTGTTTTCATGTCAATATTAAACTTTTGTTTTGAATCTTATGGATCTGAATATTCTTGCCACAATAAAGAAGATTACAAGGATAACTATGTTAGGTATCATTGCACATCAAAAATTCTGTTTTTTTTCATTTACCTACTCGAGGACGAGCAGGAATTAAGCTTGGGGATGCTGATACATCTCCAACGTATCTATAATTTTTGATTGTTCCATGCTATTATATTATTTGTTTTGGATGTTTATGGGCTTCATTAAACACTTTTATATTATTTTTGGGACTAACCTATTAACCCAGAGCCCAGAGCCAGTTCCTAGTTTTCCCTTGTTTCAGTGTTTCGAAGAAAAGGAATATCAAACAGAGTCGAAACGGAATGAAACCTTCTGGAGAAGTTATTTTTGGAAGGAAAGCTATCCGATGGACTTCGAGTGCATGTCAGGAAAGAAACGAGGGAGCCACGAGGTAGGGAGGCGTGCCCACCCCCCTAGGGCGCGCCCCCACCCTCGTGGGCCCCTCGTGGCTCCCCTGACGTACATCTTCCTCCTATATATACCCATATACCCTAAAAACTTGTAGGAAACAGAATAGATCGGGAGTTCCGCCGCCGCAAGCCTTTGTAGCCACCAAAAACCAATCGGGACCCTGTTCCGGCACCCTGCCGGAGGGGGGAACCCTCACCGGTGGCCATCTCCATCATCTCGGCGCTCTCCATGACGAGGAGGGAGTAGTTCACCCTCGGGGCTGAGGGTATGTACCAGTAGCTATGGGGTTGATCTCTCTCTCTCTCTCTCTCTCTCTCTCTCTCGTGTCCTTGATATGGCACGATCTTGATATATCGCGAGTGAGGGAGTCCTGGATTAGGGGGTGTCCGGATGGCCGGACTATGACCTTTGGCCGGACTCCTGGACTATGAAGATACAAGATTGAAGACTTCGTCCCGTGTCCGGATGGGACTTTCCTTGGCGTGGAAGGCAAGCTTGGCGATACGGATATGTAGATCTCCTCCCATTGTAACCGACTCTATGTAACCCTAGCCCTCTCCGGTGTCTATATAAACCGGAGGGTTTTAGTCCGTAGGACGAACAACAATCATACCATAGGCTAGCTTCTAGGGTTTAGCCTCTCTGATCTCGTGGTAGAACCTGGGTAAAAACATTGTGTCCCTTGTCTCCTTTTACCATCCACCTAGACGCACAGTTCGGGACCCCCTACCCGAGATCCGCCGGTTTTGACACCGACATTGGTGCTTTCATTGAGAGTTCCTCTGTGTCGTCACCTTTAGGCCCGATGGCTCCTCCGATCATCAACAATGATGCGGTCCAGGGTGAGACTTTTCTCCCCGGACAGATCTTCGTATTCGGCGGCTTTGCACTGCGGGCCAATTCGCTTGGCCGTCTGGAGCAGATCGAAAGCTACGCCCCTGGCCATCAGGCCAGACTTGGAAGTTTGAACTACACGGCTGACGTCCGCGGAGACTTGATCTTCGACGGGTTCGAGCCACAGCCAAGCGCGCCGCATTGTCACGATGGGCATGATCTAGCTCTGCCGTGGAACAGTGCCCTGGAGGCCGCACCAGTGTCCGCTCCGACCCTCAGCTCGGAGCCGACTGCGCCGATCGAGGACGGGTGGCTGGACACCGCCTCGGGGGCTGCAATCTCTACGACGATTGAGCCGAACACCAGCCTTGTCCTTTGCGAAGCTTGTGACTCCAAGGTGCCGGACTCCCCTCTGGACTCCGAACCTTCCGCGCCCCTGCCAATCGAATCCGATTGGGCGCCGATCATGGAGTTCACCGCCGCGGACATCTTTCAGCACTCGCTCTTCGGCGACATTCTGAATTCACTAAAGTCTCTCTCTCTCTATCAGGAGAGCCCTGGCCGGACTATGGTCAGCAAGGTTGGGATGCGGACGACGAAGAAATTCAAAGCCCACCCACCACCCACTTCGCAGCCACTGTCGATGATTTAACCGACATGCTCGACTTCGACTCCGAAGACATCAACTGTATGGACGACGATGTAGGAGACGAACAGGAATCAGCGCCTATTGGGCACTGGGCAACCACCTCATCCCACGATTTATACATGGTGGAAACACCTAAAAGAAACGACGACGAGGAACAAAGGGGCGCAACAAGGAATCGTTCCCTCGAAAAGCAGTCAAAGCGGCGGCGTAAGCGCCGCTCCAAACCCCACCTCGACAGAGACAGCAGCCATATAGACCCAGCCATAGAGCAGGGCGAACTGGCGGACGACAAACATGCCATCGAGCAACCGTCCGAACAGGGCAACTTGGATAAACAATCCGTCCCCAGTGAAGATAACAGTCTGGACGACCTCACGTCGGACAGATTGCTAGAGCAGAAGAGCCTCCAGAAAAGGCTCATCGCCACTGCTCGTAGCCTGAAAAAGCAGAAACGGAAGCTCAAAACAGCGGAAGACGCACTCAGAATTAGATGGAGCAAAGTACTCAACACCGCAGATAGATACGGCGACAGTCGCCACACGAAGAGTTATCTGAAGCGAAAATTAATGCCGGAATTTGATGAAGAAGCCTTAGAGCCTCCGCAATAAAAAAATAAGGAAGCCACCCGGTCAGATAAACGACCCCATGGCCTACATAGTGCGGCAAATGGCGCTGCACATAATCCGGCACGCGATCCGCACAAGGATTTGCATCAAAAAGATGGCCTAGCTAGATCTATCTACGGGCCAAGAAAGCAAGCTCTAGTAAGCAATGCAACGCATCAAGTATCCGAACATCATGGTACACCCAAATATAGGGGTGCCGCACACACCCTATGTTTCACCGATGAGTCTTTGGATCATGAATTTCTAAGCGGGATTCAAGCCCGTAAACATAGAGGCATCTGACGGAACAACATACCACAGGTGCGGATTGAGGATTACATCCTCCACATACACACGGCTAGAGGAGATGATCTCCACGCCATAAAATACTTACCCCTCAAACTCAAAGGGCCAGCTCGGCATTGGCTTAAAAGCCTTCCCGAAAACACCATTGGAAGTTGGGAATAGCTCGAGGATGCTTTTCGGGCAAATTTTCAAGGGACCTATGTCCGACCTTCGGATGCAGATGATTTAAGTCATATAACTCAACAACCCGGAGAGTCAGCCCGGAAACTCTGGAACATATTTCTTA
Organism: Aegilops bicornis; assembly: GCA_021605145.1. NCBI lineage: Eukaryota > Viridiplantae > Streptophyta > Magnoliopsida > Poales > Poaceae > Aegilops > Aegilops bicornis. The sequence goes on from CM038675.1 coordinate 365,628,888, forward strand.
CTAAAAGAACCAGATAGTCGACTGTCCGGACCCAGCCTTAGCAGCCGAGGAGTCCTGGACTAGGGGTGTCCGGATAGCGGGACTATCGTCATGGCCGGACTCCAAGACTATGAAGATACAAGATTGAAGACTTCGTCCGTGTCCGGATGGGACTTTCCTTGGCATGGAAGGCAAGCTTGGCGATACGGATATGTAGATCTCCTACCATTGTAACCGAGTCTGTGTAACCCTAACCTATCCGGTGTCTATATAAACCGGAGGGTTTTAGTCCGTAGGACGAACAACAATCATAACATAGGCTAGCTTCAGGGTTTAGCCTCCTTGATCTCGTGGTAGATCTACTGTTGTACTACCCATATCATCAATATTAATCAAGCAGGAGTAGGGTATTACCTCCATCGAGAGGGCCCGAACCTGGGTAAAAACATTGTGTCCCTTGTCTCCTGTTACCATCCGCCTAGATGCACAGTTCGGGACCCCCTACCCGAGATCCGCCGGTTTTGACACCGACATTGGTGCTTTCAATGAGAGTTCCTCTGTGTCGTCAGCGATAGGCCCGATAGCTCCTTCGATCATCAACAATGATGCGGTCTAGGGTGAGACTCAGATCTTCGTATTCGGCGGCTTTGCACTGCGGGCCAATTCGCTTGGCCATCTAGAGCAAATCCAAAGCAACGCCCCTGGCCATCAGGTCAGATTTGGAAGTTTAAACTATACAGCCGATATCCGCGGAGACTTGATCTTTGACGGGTTCGAGCCGCAGCCAAGCGCCGCCTTTGTCTCGATGGGCATGATCTAGCTCTGCGGCCGAGCGGTGCCACGGAGGCCGCACCAGCATCCACTCCGACCCTTAATCCGGGCGGATTCCCGATGGAGGACGAGTGGCTGGACACCGCCTCGGGGGCTACAATCTCTAAGGCGATTGTGCCGAACTCCATCCCTGTCCTTTGCGAAGACCTCGACTCCAGGGTGCTGGACTCCTCTCCGGACTCCGAACCCTCCGCGCCCCTACCAATCGAATCCGATTGGGCGCCGGTCATGGAGTTCACTGCCGCGGACATCTTTCAGCACTCGCCCTTTGGCGACATCCTGAATTCACTAAAGTCCCTCTCTTTATCCAGAGAGCCCTGGCCGGACTGCGGACAGGAAGGTTGGGATACGGACGACAAAATTCAACGCCCACCCACCACCCACTTTGTAGCCACTGTCGATGATCTAACCGACATGCTAGACTACGACTCCGAAGACATCGACGGTATGGACGACGATGCCGGAGACGACCAAGACCCAGCGCCTACGAGGGCCTTTGGAAGGCCACCTCGTCATATGACATATATATGGTGGACATCCCAAAAGATGGGAACGACGATGGAACAACGGAGGATGACCCCTCAAGAAATAGCCGAGCCTTGGCGTCGTGGCGCCGCTCTAAATCCCTCCACAATAAAAGCGATGATTCCGACACGGGAGATAATAACACCGGACAGTGCGAAGAGAACCCCTCCGGCGGGACTCGGTAGCAGAGGAGGGAGAAGCAAGTCCGCACGACAGTGCGGCAGAAAGAGAGGTCGAGGACGATAATTATGCGCCTCCCTCCGAAGACGAGGCAAGCCTCGATGATGACGAATTTGTCGTGCCCGAGGATCCCACCGAACAGGAGCGCTTCAAACGCAGGCTTATAGCCACGGCAAGCAGCCTCAAGAAAAAGCAGCAACAGCTTAGAGCTGATCAAGACCTGCTAGCTGACAGGTGGACTGAAGTCCTTGCGGCCGAAGAGTATGAACTCGAACGCCCCTCCAAAAGCTACCCCAAACGCAGGCCGTTGCCTCGACTAGAGGAGGAAGCACCCAAGCCACCAACGCATGACATGGCAGACCGGCCACCCGTGGCATGACGAAGAAGCCTCTCGGCCCTCCGCTCAAGCCACACCCGGCCTTCGCTCAAAAAGTATCAAGGCACAGGAAAAGCCGCGCCGGACTTAAGAGATATATTGGAGGATAAGGCAAAACATACAAGATCGATCTACGGATCGGCGTGGCGCCAAACAATGCGGGATGATTACCGTCGCGCCGGATCACAAAGAAAACCGGTAGGGCGAACACGATGAGACAAAGCTCATATGAGCTACGTCGTGATATAGCCCAATCTGAGGCGCCAAGACACCCACTATGCTTCACACATGAAGTAATGGATCATCGAGATCACCGAGGGCTTCAAGCCCGTAAACATCGAATCATACGATAGTACCACGAGATCCTGCGGTGCGGATCGAGGATTATCTCCTCCATATCCACATGGCCCTTGGTGATGATCTACATGCCGTCAAATACCTCCCACTCAAGCTTAAAGGACCAGCTCGACATTGGCTCAATAGCTTGCCAAAGAATCAATTGGTTGTTGGGAGGACCTGGAAGCCGCATTCCTTGATAACTTCCAGGGCACATATGTGCGACCACCAGACGCCAATGACCTGAGCCACATAATTCAGCAGCCAAAAGAATCGGCCAGACAATTCTGGACTCGGTTCCTAACAAAGAAAAATCAAATCGTTGACTGTCCGGATGCAGAGGCCCTTGCAGCCTTTAAACATAACATCTGCGATGAGTGGCTTGCCCGGCACCTAGGACAGGAAAAGCCGAAATCTATGGCAGCCCTCACAACCCTCATGACTCGCTTTTGTGCGGGAGAGGACAGCTGGCTAGCTCGAAGCAACAACTTGGCCAAACATCCCGATAGTCCGGATACCAAGGACATCAATGGCAGGTCGCGTCATAACAAGAACAAGTGCCGCGTGCGGCGATAATATGAAGATCTGACCCGTCAATGCCGGATTCGAGAGGCTCTAAACCCGGTCGGTGGAAGAAGCCATTCAAAAGAAATACCAAGGGCCCGTCAACTTGGACCATATACTGCGATCGCTTGTGCGGATACATGGCACCCCGAAAACCAGCCAATCACACCAACAGGATTGTTGGGTGTTCAAGCAGGCAGGCAAGTTAAGTGCCGAACTCAATGACAAGGGGCTGCATAGTGATGACGATGAAGAGCCCCGGACGCCGAACAATAGAGGACAGAAGGGTTTTGCTACACAAGTGCGGACGGTGAACATGATATACGCAACCCACATACCCAAAAGGGAGCGGAAGCATGCACTAAGGGACGTATATGCGATGGAGCCGATGCCCCAAGTTCAACCCATGGTCTTCTGCCCGATCACCTTCGATCGAAGGACCACCCCACTAGCATCCGCCACGCCCGGCTTTGCCGCATTAGTTCTTGACCCAATTATCGACGGATTTCACCTCACGAGTCCTGATGGACGGCGGTAGCAACTGAACCTGCTTTATCGGGATACGGTCGCAAAATGGGCATAGACCCCTCAAGGATTAAACCTACAAAGACGACCTTTAAAGGTGTCATACCAGGTGTAGAGGCCAATTGTACAGGCTCAGTCACACTCGAAGTGGTCTTCGGATCTCCGGATAACTTCCGAAGCGAAGAGTTAATCTTCGACATCGTCCCATTCCGCAGCGGCTATCATGCACTGCTCGGACGAATCGCATTTGCAAAGTTCAATGCGGTGCCGCACTACACATACCTCAAGCTCAAGATGTCAGGCCCTCGAGGAGTAATCACGGTCAATGGAAACACCGAACGCTCTCTCCGAACGGAGGAGCATACGGCGGCCCTCGTGGCGGAGGTGCAAAGCAGCCTCTCACGGCAATTCTCGAGTCCGGCCACTAAGCGCCCGGACACCGCCAAGCGCGCCCGGAGTAACCTGCAACAAGACCACCTGGCACGATTCAAGCACGAGTAGTAATCCGGCCCCGACCCCAGCCCTCGCGAAACTGCGAAGCTAGTATTACGTGTACATAATTACGCTCTGGAGATACCATGGGCATATGGGGAGGGGCAAGACAACGGCACGCCAAGAATGTGGCTCGACCGCACCAGGGGCTCCCGTTTGTGTCATTTCTTTTTTCTTTTTTCTTTTTTCTTCCTTTTTTTACTTTCAGGACTCTGTCTTTGGGAAGTCCTTTCCGGCACTTGAATCGCCGAACTCACAATGCAACAGCCAGGGAAGCGGAAAGCCACGTCGAGTGTTCAGGTGGTCTCTATTACGAGCATTATACCTGTTTTACATACCATCCATAGCTTACCCTGGAGGGGGACATGTTAGATAGTCCCATCCCTTGCTTATCGCACTATTTGTATCGTTCTGCTCCCATTGCAGTACCTTTTGAATAAACAATACATAGCTTTTGCTTATTATTGCTCTACTTCCTTTATATATACATATGTTCATTTCACGACATGTTGCAACCGTACACTTTGGTACGGCAAATACACCAGGGGCTTAAGTACCCCAAAATTATGGTGTGATAAGTCCGAACACTTTCACAAGTGCGACACCCGAACTTATAGCATTATATGAATTGGCTCGAATCATGTCTTGGGTCAATAGTTGGGTTTGCCCGGCTCCGTGTTTTGGTACCTTGCGTTCCGCTATATCGGCTAAGGTAGCATCGGAGAACCATCGCGATTGTGCCCCAGTTATGCTGGGTCGAGCACCTCAGTGGATAAAGCTAAAACTGACCGTCATGATAAGGCGAGAGCCGGTCGCTGTCCGAGAGGTTTTTTCGAGTCCCTAAAGACTTATGCCGCTTAGAGCGAGGAACTGGAATTGTCCGGCCAAGGCGTGGATAGCGCCCCGAACTCGGTCTTCCGAATACTAGGGGCTTCGCCGAAATTTAAAATTATAGAATTCTATGGCTAAGTGAGAGTGTTCAAGCATTATAAGTCCGGTTGCCTTGTTCGTTGTGTTGAGAGCCTCCCTAGATGGACCCAAGAATGGGAACAAGAGTGCTCAAGTTTATCCCGAACACCCACACTTTTCGTGGCATGGGGGCTGAAGCCAACGACTTGCCATCTCTCAAATTTGATAAGCGGCCGCCTGAAGGTAATATTTTAAATTAATAAGCGTTGCTTAGCGCATATGAACAAGTTTTCAGCGTCTGAGGATAACAAATGCGAGTTTATTCAAAAATTACATCTTTGGGGCACTCATCCGCTATTCAAGGGCACTCTTCAGGAGGCCCTCATAGTACATTTTGGGCGTGCGATGCTCATGGCCCTTCGGTGGCCCGTCCGTCACAAGCCTCTCCGCATCCAACTTGCCCCAGTGCACTTTAGCACGGGCAAGGGCCCGACGGACACCTTCAATGCAGACGGAGCACTTGATGACTTCAAGCCGCGGATAGGCATCCACCAGCCGCTGCACCAAGCCGAAGTAGCGCCCAGGCATGGCCTCCAATGGCCACAGCCGCGCTATAAGGCCCTTCATGGCCTGTTCGGCGAACTTACGGAGCTCGACCAGCTGCTTCAGCTGATCGCTCAGGGGCACCGGATGGTCGGCCTCAGCATACTGAGACCAGAACACCTTTTCCGTCAAGCTCCCCTCCTTGGCGCGGTAGAATGCGGCAGCATCAGACACACTACGGGGCAAATCTGCGAATGCTCCTGGAGAGCTCCGAATCCGGGTAAGTAATAGGTAATTCACTTTCACATGCTTGCTTTGCATAAAGAATGCCTTACCCGCCGCTATCTTCTTTAAGGACTCAATTTCTTGGAGGGCTTTTTGGGCCTCGGCCTTAGCAGCTTTGGCGCTCTCAAGAGCCGAGGCGAGCTCGGACTCTCGAGTCTTCGAGTCACGCTCCAAACTCTCATGTTTTTCCACGAGAGCTTGGAGCTCTTGCCGTCTGTAGCCAGCTGCGCCTCCCCTTCTCTCGCTCGGTGCGTTCCGCAGCCGCTTTGTTTTCGACCCACGGACACGCTTCCTTGAGGTCACCACCTCGTTAAGTGGCCCCCTGCAGTACCAAGTTACTCCTGTTATTTTTGCAACCAAAACCTTTTCTATAAGGTATTTCTTTAATAAGGTATTACTTACCTTCCTTGTCTCGAGCTGCTTCTTGGCTTGTCCGAGATCGTTCTCGGACCGCTCGAGATTCTGCTTTAATGCATTGACCTCCGCTGTCAGTGCGACAGAGGTCAGCAGCGCAGCCTGCATTCCCATATTGACATACTTATGTTAGACTCCTGCGTATATATTTTTAGATCCTTAGTCCGGCTTCTCTTTCCGAACACCGAACTAAGCATCAGGGGCTACTGTCTATGCGGTTATATGTTTACATATTCTAAAACTTACCTCAAAGCCCGTTAGAAGGCTGAGTACGAGGCTGGCCAGTCCGCTCTTGGCGGATCGAACTGTCCGGATCACCGCACTCATAACAGTCGGTGCTCCTCCTCGATGGAAGCGCCGTTAAGCCCCTCCAAAGAAGCTATCCGGTGCCTCCGGTTGGACGGAGGACACGGCGTCTTACCCTTCTTCCGAAGGGTCCGCTTGCGGACTCGGAACCATCAAGGTTCCGGCATGGAGATCGGACAAGGGTCGGGCCTAGAGCCTGGGGTCTTGCCCCAGCGCTGGAGTCCGGAGGTTGCCTTGTGGCACCTCCTGCGCTACCTCCTCTTGACCAAGCCCCTCTTGGGGCCCGCCACGCGTTGACCGCAGCGTGAGGTGAGGAGGCGGTCGAAGCGAGGTACTCTCCATTTTCGACGAGCCTGTGGACCCGCCGATGAATCGGCGAACTTCGCCCTTGGGCGGGCTGCATGGTTGTTCGATATTAGAGAACACTCTGCAATAATAAAAAGCCATGGGTATCCGGACACTTACGATCTCGCCAGGGGCTTGGCCCTTGTAGGCCAATCCTCCTCGTCGTCGTCGACGTTGGTGGAGAAGTCCGGAGGAAGGGTTCTTCCCTTCTTGGACCCTCCGGCCTCCCCAGTTTGGGCGGCCTTCCTTTTTTCTCCTCCCCCGTCGGGGGAGGAGCTTCTTCTTCTTCCTCCTCGTCTTCAGGAGAAGATTCCGCTTGAATCGACAAGACTGGCGTCGGGAGCTCCTTCGAGTTCCCATGGCCTCCTTCTTGGCCTTCTTCTCCGGCACCACGTACGGCGCCGGAGCCAGCAGCCCCGTCAATCGGGCGTCCTCCGGGTCTTCCGGCAAAGGAGTGGGACAATTAATCTGTCCGAACGTCTTCAGCCAGTCCTGTCAAAGATTAGGGAGTTTTAGATCCCACGTAGAGTCAATCTATGAAAAAAGAGTCCCGTAAAGGGTACAATAACTTACCTCGCCGGCTTGACGCTGCGAAGTTGTATCCGCGATCTTTGGTAGCGGATGCTGGGGCTTCGGCGCCCTTGAACGGCACCTTCCAGGCGTCTTCGTACGTAGTGTCGAAGAGCCGGCTCAAGGTTCGGTGCTGTGCCGGATCGAACTCCCACAGATTGAAGGCCCGTTGTTGGCATGGGAGAATCCGGCGGATGAGCTTCACCGGATTACGTCGACAAGCCTAAGATTCTTGGCCACCAGGTTTCGGACGCATGTTTGAAGTCCGGATGTCTCGTCAATTCCCCCACGTCGGGCCCGTCACTTTCCATGGCGAGAGCCGTGGGGAAGCCAAATCTGAATTCGGAGCCGCCACCCATTTGGTGTTATGGGCTCGGTGATGTAGAACCACCCGATTGCCACCCCTTTATTGTCTCCACGAAGGCGCCTTGAGCCATGGGACTTTGGCCATCTTGCCAACCATGGCGCCCAAGACTCCGGCTTGACGGCCGCCCACTACCTTCGGCCGGACGTTGAAGATCTTCGAGCATAAGCCAAAGTGGGGCTGGATGCAGAGAAAGCCTCGCACCTGACGATAAACGCCGAGATGTTGAGGATGAAATTCGGGGCCAGGTCGTGGAAGTCCAGGCCGTAGTAGAACATGAGCCCCGGACAAATGGGTGAAGAGGAAAACCTAGTCCGCGGAGGAAGTGGGGGAGAAACACCACCCTCTCGTGGGGCCCAGGGGTCGGAATGAGCTGCCCCTCGTCGGGAAGCCTGTGCGCGATATTGCCGGACAAGTATCCGGCTTCCCGCAGTCTTGTGATGTGCCCCTCCATGACGGAGGAGGCCATCCACCTGCCTCCCGCTCCTGAGATGGTTGGAGAAGGTCGAGGTGGGATGTGCGGACTTGGGCGCTGGAGCTCGAGTGCACGGAAATGGATAAGCAAAGGAGGAAGAAGGCGTAGGTGAAAAGGTGGATCCTTATCCCCTTATATGGACGGACGGATTTATGCGTCCACACCAGCCTGGTAGAACTCGCTTATTTCCCAAGCGCCGTAATCAATGGCGCGGATGGGTTACCCACGTCCGTATTGATGAGAATCCCGGAATAAGGGGGCACGATCTATGCTTTGATAAGACGTGCCAAGGAAACCACCTCGCTAAACACGCTGAGGTGGAACAGTAAAAACGATTCATATAAAGGCCTGGCCGTGGTGTGATGTCACGCCGCGGAATACGTCAGCAGAATTGTGCAAAAATTATTCTCTCTACGGTGTTATGTGGAACTTGTTTTGTAGAGCCGGACACTATCCTTGTGTTCAAAACCTTCTATGAAGTATTCGGATGAGGAACCCGCCTTGCAATGCCGAAGACAATATGTGTGCCGGACTCGTCGTCATTGAAGCCTGGTTCAGGGGCTACTGAGGGAATCCCGGACTAGGGGGTGTCCGGATAGCGGACTATTGTCACGACGGACTCCAAGACTATGAAGATACAAGATTGAAGACTTCGTCCCGTGTCCGGATGGGACTTTCCTTGGCGTAGAAGGCAAGCTTGGCGATACGGATATGTAGATCTCCTACCATTCTAACCGACTCTGTGTAACCCTAACCTATCTAGTGTCTATATAAACCGGAGGGTTTTAGTCCGTAGGACGAACAACAATCATACCATAGGCTAGCTTCTAGGGTTTAGCCTCCTTGATCTCGTGGTAGATCTACTCTTGTACTACCCATATCATCAATATTAATCAAGCGAGTAGGGTATTACCTCCATCGAGAGGGCTCGAACCTGGGTAAAAACATCGTGTTCCTTGTCTCCTGTTACCATCCGCCTAGACGCACAGTTCGGGACCCCCTACCCAAGATCCGCCGGTTTTGACACCGACAGCAGCTTTCAAACACAGCGTTCAAGACGAATGGCTCGCCAAACACCTCATGACCCGCTTTTGCGCAGGACAGGATAGCTGGTTGGCAAGATGCAGTACCAGCGACCCAAGTACATCCGAAGTTAGGGATGGAAACGGTAAACCACGATGCAGCAAGGACCAGCGCCGGACCAAGGGAAACAACCCGAAGAGCACGGCAGTCAACGCCGGATTCAAAAGTTCTCTGCAGAATCAGAAAAAGCTGCCCGTCAAGGATAACAGGGACGAGCTATCTAACCTAAACAAAATCTTGGACAAGATTTGTCAAATCCACAGTACTCCCGGGAAGCCTGCAAACCATACCCATAGAGATTGTTGGGTCTTCAAGCAATCCGGCAAACTCAACGCCGAACACAAGGGGCTCGACACACCAAGCGAGGACGATGACGAACCCCACAAGCAGAGCACCGGAAAACAAAAGAGTTTCCCACAAGAAGTCAAAATAGTAAATTCACTTCACGTGACATAAGGGAAGAACAGAGTGGCGCCCATAGAGATACGCGCCATACGGTCCCAAAGGAGTCCCGCCACTGGTTGTTAAAACCAATCACCTTCGACCATCAGGATTACTCTAGAAGTACCCGGAATGCAGGCTGGACTGCCTTGGTATTAGATCCGATAATTGACGGACTCCACTTTACACAAGTCCTAATGGACGACGGCAGTGATTTAAACCTGCTATATCAGGACACAATCCGCAAAATGGGGATAGACCCAACAGCAATTCGCCATAGCAACACTTCCTTTCAAGGGGTAACGCCAGGCCCAGATGCCCATTGTACGGGCTCTCTCCTGCTAGAAGTTATGTTCGGCTCACCCGACAACTTCCGCCACGAAAACTAACCTTCCACATCGCCCCATTTACAACTAGCTATCAAGCACTACTGGGACGCGAAGCTTTCGCCCGCTTTAACACAATACCGCATTATGCATCTCTTATACTTAAAATGCCCGGTCCATGAGGCATCATCTCATTAAAGGAAAATATTGAGTGTTCCTCGAGCGCGAAAGATTGTGCGGCTGCCTTAACGGCCACACACTAAACCGGCTTCACTAATCAAAGCACCTAAACAGGTCGTTCAGACCCCGGACATGGCTAGACGAGTCCGGCGTAAACATACAAGGGCTTACTAGCCGCATACCCCCGTTCAACGGGCTCCGCGCATGTACAACAAGAGACAATAAAGATCAATTTTATTCATTTTTTAATTGTACTTTGTTTATTTAATATAACGTACATTTCCGCAAGATCTTTTTCAACTAAGTTCCTCTCTTTTACAGATGAACACCGTGCTACACCCGTCCAGGATACGGCACAACGGAGACACAGGCGCAGACGCAGCAAGAGGGACCTGCTCCAAGGATTCTTTTCAGATTAAGACCTGCGTAAACCTTTTTACTGTCTCTTGTTGATACACATCCCCCTGTTTCTTGCTATAACCGAGGTGGAGGCTGGTGTCTTGGCATTGGCCACGTTAGGATTTTATGACACGCGTGGACACGGGGCTTATTACTAAGGGCGTTGTTCAGCCCGTTTTCATAAAGACCGAATACCTTAGGGTGTGTTCGGCGTCATGAAGTTTGGCCTTATATGCATCAGCTCCGAATCATGTCTTTGGTCAAATGTTGGGTTTGCCCGGCTCCTGTGTTTAGCTGCCTTACATTCCGCTCTATCGGCTAAGGCGGCACCAGGAGAACTACTGCAATTGCGCCCCGGTTCGGCCAGGCGAGCACCTCAGTGGAGAAAGCCGAAAATTGATTGTCATGATATAGCGTGAGACTGGTCAACCACTCGATGACCCACCGGAATCTTTAGGATTCCTCCGCATTAACGAAGGGCCGTTTCACACGCCCGAATTGGCGAAGGCGGTGCGCCTAGGGGCTATATAGTAGCCCCACTGTCAAACTCCTCTGGGTTAGTGTAAGTGATAAATCATTATAGTCTGGGTGCCTTGTTCGCTACTCTATCACCTCATTTATAGGTACAAGACGTTGGATCAAGTGTGAAAATGCGCTTTCAGGAACACCCCGCATTATATGCGTGGGGCTGAAGTCAAGACTGCCATCTTTCAGGTTATATACACATATACATTAACGGCCGCACAGGAGGTATTTTAATTCTTGCAGGCACAAGTATAAAAAACTTTTATATTCCATTGAAACATTGTTCTACAATAATACATGTTATTCGAACATGATATCCTTCGAGCACAGCGTCTCTATTAAACGAGCGCCCTGTAGAACTTCCCGAAAATATTGCTCGGCAGGTACTCGGCTCCCGTCCGAATCTTGGGATGCAACGTCGGTGGCCTTCATCTCCGCCTAGTATGTCTTGACACGGGCAAGAGTCATCCGCGCACCCTGTATGCATGATGACCTCTTCATTGCATTGATATGCGGCACCGCACCAAGGAACTGCTGCACCAAACTAAAATAACTCTTCGGCTCGGGCCTTTCCGGCCACAGATGACTCAAGACATCCTTCATGGGGAGTCCGGATAACCTATTCAGCTCCGTCCATTCGGCCAAACGCTCGGTTAATGGAAGTGGGCGCTTTGGATTATGGAACTGCGACCAAAAAAGCTTTTCCACTTCGTGATCCTGTTGATCTCAGAAGTGTTCGGCCGCGTCCGCGACACTTGCCGCCAAGTCCAGATAAGTATCCGCCGCACTCCACAGCCGGTCCAACTGAGCATATTTAGGATCCCCGAACTTCATCCGCAGCATAAAGGGCTTTCCAGCCGTGATATCTCTGGCCTGACGTAGCTCCTGCTTCATGGCTCTCATTGCACAGCGAGCATCCTTGGCCTCGGTAGTTGCCTTCTCCAAGTCCTTTTGTTCCGCCCGATCTTCTTTTTCAAGAAGCTTGCAGCGATCGGCAGCATCCTTCAACTTCACAGCCATCTCGGCCATTTCCTTCCTGCTTCGACAGTGAGTAGCTTGTTCGGCTTTCAGCTCTTTGGCCGCCTTTAAGGCAACCGCATCACTTTTTCTGGCCTGCTCCTTGGCTCGGGCGAGTTCCGCTCGAAGGTTCTCCATGGCAGCGGCACCGTCTGCATCAAGCATACATGCTGTAAGGCACGGGCATCAAGCCCCCTTACTAGGTGTCCGCGGAGAAATTGCATACCTTGCGACTCGTCAAGCCACTTGTTAACAAGCGCGATGTCGGCATCTGCCACGTCAAGTTGCCGCTTTAGCTCGGCAAATTCATCAGTCCGGCTAGCCACCGGACACTTCGCCACCTACATAGGAACGACGACATGTTATACCTGGGACTATGATCCTTGGCGCGCTGTCATTTTTGACAACGCACCGAGTCTCAGGGGCTACTATCTATACAGGGCGCATCTTTTATGTGCGGAACTGTCAAAAGGTACATCATTTCGCGTACCTCAAAACACCGCCAAGAACTCCCGACGGCCTCGTGCAACCCGCTCTCCGCGGATGAAATCCTTTCAATCACCGTGCCCATCAATGCACGGTGTTCTTCTGAGATAGACGCTCGCCCGAGCAGATCCTTCAGCTCCTCCGACCGTGCACCGGACGTTGCCGGACTCGTCCGATGGCATTTTTCGAAGGCCGAACACGGAGGGCTTTGGGGAGCCATATGGCTGCTTTCTGGCCCTGCCGGATTCGGAGAAACCCTCCGTGATTTACACCTCGTGGTCGCCCGCCGCAAGGCGGACGGGCAGGGGAGGCGTTCGCTCTCCATCATCTCCGGATGAAGATCCCTCAAGATGAGCTCTGTTGAGAAGGGCTAAGATGTGAACTACAAGGTAAAAATTCAGTTATCTTTCTCAGGAATAGAATAGGGATGTCTCTTATTTTAAAACTCCCCTCTCTACTTACGGCTCGCTGGACCCTCCCGGTGCAGGACCCTCTGACGAAGATTTCTTCCCCCGCTTTGAGACCATGGTCTCCGGGTCTTCAGAGGCGGTCCTCTTCTTTCCCTGGATGGAGGGATTCTCGATTCCTCCTTTCCTGACAACCTCCTTCGGGGAGACGGTAGCTTCCTTGTTCCCCCGTTCGCCTTCTTCCAAAGGCACAACCTCCAGCATCCTGGTTAACACGGGATCCGGCGTGGTCTCGGGCTAGGGGGCCGGACACCTGATTAGCTTTGCTTTCGCTATCCACTCCTGTTTAAGGGACATCTCATTTAAGGGCAATTTTATGATAAATATATGGATAGCGTGTCCGGGTACAGGGCTACTTACTTGAGTATCCGGGCGATTGCAGCTCAGACCTGCGTCCTCGATCGAGTCCGGTGCTTGTGATCCGAAGAACAATTTGTACATATCCATGGGCGTCGCGCCCGTAAATTGTTGGAGAGCTCATGGTCCCTCCGGATTAAACTCCCACAGGCGGAGGGGGCGGCGTTTGCAGGGCAAAGTGCGGCGAATCAACATGACCTGCGTGACTACGGCCAGGTTGATGTCTCTTTCAGAGATCTTGAATGCGGCTCGCAACAAGGGCACGTCCTTGGACGGCCCCCAGTCGAGCCCTTTATTGAACCATGACTCCAGCCGCGGGGAGGACCCGAGCGGAAGGCAGGTGGCGCCACCCACTTGGTGCCCCTGGGAGCTGTGATATAAAACCACTCTCGTTGCCATGAGCTGAACTCCTCTTGAAAAGAGCCCTCGGGCCATGGAGCGTCAGCATTCTTTCTTATAACAGCCCCTCCGCACTCCGCTTGCTGCCCCTAGATCATCTTCGGTTCCTCTTTGAAGGTCTTAAGCCACAATCCGAAGTGAGGGGTAATGAGGAGGAAGGCTTCGCACACGACAATGAACGATGAGATGTGGAGGATGGACTCCGGATCCAAGTGGTGAAATTCCAACCCATAATAAAACATGAGCCCCCTCACGAAGGGGTCCGTCGGGAAGCCTAGCCCCCGAAGGAAGTGAGACGCGAACACCATGCTCTCACTAGGCTTGGGAGTGGGAATAACCTACCCTTGAGCAAGCAGCCTATGCGAAATTTCACCGGTTAAATATCTGGCATCTCTTAGCTTTAGCACGTCTTCTTCCGTAATGGAGGAAGGCATCCACCGGCCTTGAAGGTCGGAGCCGGACATCATTGAAGGTCCGGCGCTGAATCTGGAGCTTTGGGTGTTGGAACTCGAGGCGAAGCGGATTCGATTGAGGTTGAAAGAAAGCAGTAGAGCCTTGGTCTCTTTATAAAGAGGTTGAATACCAAGAGCCCTCCCCGTGACCGTTTGGGACTCGCCTTCAATTGAGGAAATATACCAACGGGCACGATTGGGTTACCCACACCCGCATTGATGAGAATCCCGAAATAAGGGGACACGATCTTTGCTTCGACAAGACGTGCCAAGGAAACCGCCTCGCTAAATGCGCTGAGGCGGGACAGTAAAAATGAATAAAGGCTTGGTCGTGGTGTGATGTCACGTCATGGAGTACGCCAAAGAAAGTTAAATTTGTGTAAATATTATTCTCTGCGGTGGTATGTGGAACTTATTTTGCGAGCCGACACTATCCTTGCGTTCAAAATCTTCTATGAAGGATTCGAGGAGGAACCCGCCTTGCAATGCCGAAGACAATCTGGCGCCCGGACTCGTCGTCATTGAAGCCTGGTTCAGGGCTCTTGAGGAGTCCTGGATTAGGGGGTGTCCGGATGGCCGGACTATGACCTTTGGCCGGACTCCTGGACTATGAAGATACAAGATTGAAGACTTCATCCCGTGTCTGGATGGGACTTTCCTTGGCGTGGAAGGCAAGCTTGGAGATACGGATATGTAGATCTCCTCCCATTGTAACCGACTCTGTGTAACCCTACCCTCTCCGATGTCTATATAAACCGGAGGGTTTTAGTCCGTAGGACGAACAACAATCATACCATAGGCTAGCTTCTAGGGTTTAGCCTCTCTGATCTCGTGGTAGATCTACTCTTGTACTACCCATATCATCAATATTAATCAAGGAGGAGTAGGGTTTTACCTCCATCGAGAGGGCCCGAACCTGGGTAAAAACATTGTGTCCCTTGTCTCCTGTTACCATCCGCCTAGACGCACAGTTCGGGACCCCCTACCCGAGATCCGCCGGTTTTGACACCGACAGCGAGCTTTGGTATTATAGTTGGATCTTATGTTGCTTCTCCCCCTCTACTCTCTTGTGATGGATTGACTTTTCCCTTTGAAGAAATCTTATCGGATTGAGTCTTTAATGATTTGAGAACACTTGATGTATGTCTTGCCGTGCATATCTATGGTGACAATGGGATATCACGTGACTCACTTGATGTATGTTTTGGTGATCAACTTGCGGGTTCCGCCCATGAACTTATGCATAGGGGTTGGCACACGTTTTCGTCTTGATTCTCCGGTAGAAACTTTCGGGCACTCTTTGAGGTTCTATGTGTTGGTTGAATAGATGAATCTGAGATTGTGTGATGCATAACGTATAATCATACCCACGGATACTTGAGGTGACATTGGAGTATCTAGGTGACATTAGGGTTTTGGTTAATTTGTGTCTTAAGGTGTTATTCTAGTACGAACTCTAGGGCTGTTTGTGACACTTATAGGAGCCCAACGGATTGATTGGAAAGAATAACTTTGAGGTGGTTTCGTACCCTACCATAATCTCTTCGTTTGTTCTCCGCTATTAGTGACTTTGGAGTGACTCTTTCTCCATGTTGAGGGATAGTTATATGATCCAATTATGTTATTATTATTGAGAGAACTTGCACTAGTGAAAGTATCAACCCTAGGCCTTGTTTCCTAGCATTGCAATACCGTTTACGCTCACTTTTATCATTAGTTACCTTGCTGTTTTTATATTTTCAGATTACAAAAATCTATATCTACCATCCATATTGCGCTTGTATCACCATCTCTTCGCCGAAATAGTGCACCTATATAATTTACCATTGTATTGGGTGTGTTGGGGACACAAGAGACTCTTTGTTATTTGGTTGCAGGGTTGTTTGAGAGAGACCATCTTCATCCTACACCTCCCATGGATTGATAAACCTTAGGTCATCCACTTGAGGGAAATTTGCTACTGTCCTACAAACCTCTGCACTTGGAGGCCCAACAACGTCTACAAGAAGAAGGTTGTGTAGTAGACATCACTCTGCCGGGTGCAGGCTCGTCGACGCTGAGGCCACCGCGCCCGTTAGACTGGTGGTGGCCATCGCGGCGTCGCTCGATGGTGATGCGCGCCCTCCGCCTGCCTGTCCTCCGTGGCTCGCCATCGGCCTTGACGTGTTCGAGGATCGGACGAAGCCATCGAGACATCATCAAGCTCTTGGTCTCATGGCCCTTGCGCTGGTTGCCGCGGAGGGGACTGCATCATGGGGCTGGCTCCTTCCATGCAGCCAGCAGCGTGGGCCGCCATCATTACCTAGGGAGGCCATGGCGGCCAGCTTGCTGTGAGTCCCCAGCCTCGGCAAAGCCAATCAGAATCTGGATGGTGTCTCTCCATTCATCCATCTGATCAGCTGCCGGCAGAAACCTCAGTAGTAGCTGGGCCCACGCCATGGCCTCCGAAGCGGTGCTTGGCATTGGTGATGATGAGGTAGACCGCAGCGTCGCCCAGCTCCAGACGGTGCCAGCGGTGGCTGCGTCGGGCTTCTATTGTCGGGAGCCAGTTGCTGGGATGGCGTGGTGATGAGGTGATGGCGCATGGGGGCCAATGACTCCGTTCAGAGCATTTATCAGGCCAGTCTACTCCGGGGTGGTGCATGTCCTGCGACCGCGCCTGTGGCGGGGGCGACCATAGGATTTTGATTCGCCTCGGGACGAATGTCACCGCCGTGACTATGCCCCTCGGCCAGGCCGGGAGGGACAGAAGGAATAATCTCTCTACCCATATCTCGTGGAGCGTGGTCGCCGGGATGCCATTGGTGATGTCCTTCTCCAATGCCTCCCCCTCCTGCTTCAACCGCGGGGGAGGTGGTGACAACTGCGCCTGCACCGACCGCATCTCCTGCAGCGCCCGCATCCTCACGCGCCCCCACATCCCCGGCAGCGATGGCGGTCATGGGTAGCGGGGCCTTCGAGGTGGACGGGTAAGCCGCAACACTGAACTTCTTCTTGGGCGCCATCATTGATGAAGATGGCGATGAAGATGACGTGCTGCTCATGCTCTCGGGTTCGCGCAAGTGACCCCCCCACTACCTAGTGCGCCAAAGATGTCGTGGGAAACCACGACCACCTATTGGGCCATGATCCCCTTTTGGTTCGGCAGGGGGATGGGCACGTTGCACAAAGAGCGGAGAAGCGTAACATAACGCGACAAAGATCTCATGGGCAGTTTTACCCAGGTTCGGGCCGCCGCGAGGCATAAAACCCTACTCCTCCTTTGGTGGATTAATGGTGGAGAATGGTGGAGAAATGCATCGCTCTTGCCCGACAAGGTTGCCTCGGGGCGACAGTGACTACACGCGTATGAATGTGTGGAGGTCCGAATCCTCTCTCGATTCCCATGGGCCTCCTTTTATAGATTAAGGGTTCACCACAGTGGAAAATCAGTATTTGCATACTGATTAGATAGCAAACAGTCCTATCATACCTAACTCTGCGGGTTGACAGAGCGCATGAAATGCGCCCTTAGTGTCACAACACGGCTTGCCCGGCAGGCCCTGCCAGGCTGTTTTGCCAGCTTCGCGTCTTCTTGCTTGACACGTCTCAGGACGGGTGTCATTTGGAGGTATTTTATGTAGGAAGTGGCTGCCATGTGGCAGGGGGCAGCCACTTAGTCACTTAGGAGCTTGACACCGCACCGATTGATGACGTGCGTTGTTGTGAGGTGGTGCGATGGGGTGGTTTGCTTCCGCGAGCCCCGGCAGGCCTGCCGGGACGATCCAGAGGCTTGCTTCTAGGGCAATCCCAACCTTGCTAGGCTCGCCTGCCCGGCAAGGGATGTTCTATCCTTTGTGATATCTTGCTTCTCTAATTTGTCTTAGTCTTCTTGATCTGCACTTTTGATACCTCAAAGGGCTGATCTCTTGTGCTTGGTCTGATCTTGCTGCTATAATCATGTCCTTAGGCATGTGAACAGTCTGGGCAACGGACCGAGGGTTTGTTGCATCGATGGCGGGTGTCTGTTTCTCCTACTTTAGTTGAATTGAATTTGACTACGGCCGGTCCTTGAAGAAGGTTAAAACATCAAACTTGACGAACCACCGTTGTGGTTTTTGCCGTAGGTAAGAACAGTTCTTTCTAGAAACCCGTAGCAGCCACGTAAAACTTGCAACAACAAAGTAGAGGACGCCTAACTTGTTTTTGTAGGGTATGTTGTGATATGATATGGTCAAGACATGATGTGATAAACATTATTGTATGAGATGATCATGTTT
This sequence comes from Aegilops bicornis, assembly GCA_021605145.1. NCBI lineage: Eukaryota > Viridiplantae > Streptophyta > Magnoliopsida > Poales > Poaceae > Aegilops > Aegilops bicornis. The sequence continues at coordinate 365,647,298 of CM038675.1, forward strand.
TGCAAGTTACCGGCAACCGGCAGGAGCCTTATGGTTGTCTCTTTATTGTATGAAATGCAAACTCCATTTAATTGCTTTACTTTATCACTATGCGTTAGCGATAGTTGTATAAGCAATAGTTGGCGAGACGACCACGCCGCAATGATGGAGATCAAGGTGTTGAGCCGGTGATGATGGAGATCATGATGATGCTTTGGAGATGGAGATCAAAAGCACAAGATGATGATGGCCATATCATGTCACATATTTTGATTGCATGTGATGTTTATCATTTATGCATCTTATTTTGCTTAGTATGGCGGTAGCATTATAAGATGATTCTTTCACTAAATTTCAAGGTAAAAGTGTTCTCCCTGAGTATGCACCGTTGCTACAGTTCGTCGTTTCGAGGCACAATGTGATGATCGGTGTGATAGACTCCATGTTCACATACAACGGGTGCAAGACAATTTTGCATATGCGGAATACTTGGGTTAAACTTGACGAGCCTAGCATGTACAGACATGGCCTCAGAACACGGGAGACCGAAAGGTCGAACGTGAATCATATAGCAGATATGATCAACATAGAGATGTTCACCATTGATGACTACCCCATCTCACGTGATGATCGGACATGGGTTAGTTGATTTGGATCATGTATCACTTAGATGACTTGAGGGATGTCTATTTAAGTGGGAGTTCATTAGTAATATGATTAATCGAACTTAATTAATCATAAACTTAGTCATATACTTTTGCACATCTATGTTGTAGATCAATGGCCCGAGCTAGGGTTCCCCTGAATTTTAATGCGTTCCTTGAGAAAGCTAAGTTGAAAGATGATGGTAGCAACTACACAGACGGGGTCCGTAACTTGAGGATTATCCTCATTGCTGCACAGAAGAATTATGTCCTTGATACACCGCTAGGTGAAAGGCCTGCTGCAGGAGCAGATGCTGATGTTTTGAACGTCTGGCAAGCTCGATCTGATGACTACTCGATAGTTCATTGTGTCATGCTTTATGGCTTAGAATCGGGAATTCAAAGACATTTTGAACATCATGGAGCATATGAGATGTTCCAGGAGTTGAAGTTAATATTTCAAGCAAATGCCCGGGTTGAGAGACTTGAAGTCTCCAACAAGTTCTATAGCTGCAAGATGGAGGAGAACAGTACTGTCAGTCAACACATGCTCAAAAATTTTGGGTATTATAATCACTTGACTCAGCTGGGATTTGATCTTCCAGTTGATTGTGTCATTGACAGAGTTTTTCAATAACTGCCACCAAGCTACAAAGGCTTCATGATGAACTATAATATGCAAGGGATGAACAAAACAATTCCCGAGCTCTTCGCAATGCTTAAAGCCGCAGAGGTAGAAATCAAGAAGGAGCATGAAGTGTTGATGGTTAACAAGACCACTAGTTTCAAGAAAAGGGCAAGGGAAAGAAAGGGAACTTCAAGAAGAATGGCAAGCAAGTTGGCACTCCCGGGAAGAAGCCCAAAGCTGTACCCAAGCCTAAAACTGAGTGCTTCTACTGCAAAGGGACTGGTCACTAGAAGCAGAACTGCCCCAAATACTTGGCGGATAAGAAGGATGGCAATGTGAACAAAGGTATATTTGATATACATGTTATTGATGTGTACCTTACTAATGCTCGTAGTAGCACCTGTGTATTTGATACTGGTTCGGTTGCTCATATTTCTAACTCGAAACAGGAGCAGCAGATTAAACGAATGTTGGCTAAGGATGAGGTGACGATGCACGTCGGGAATGGTTCCAAGGTCGATGTGATCGCCGTCGGCACGCTACCTCTACATCAACCTTCAGGGTTAGTTTTAGACCTGCATAATTGTTATTTGGTGCCAGCGTTGAGCATGAACATTATATCTGGATCTTGGTTAGTGCGAGACGGTTATTCATTTAAATCAGAGACTAATGGTTGTTCTATTTATATGAGTAATATCTTTTATGGTCATGCACCCTTGAAGAGTGGTCTATTGTTGCTGAATCTCGATAGTAGTGATACACATATTCATAATATTGATGCCAAAAGATACAAAGTTGATAATGATAGTGCAACATACTTGTGGCACTGCCGTTTAGGTCATATTGGTGTAAAGCGCATGAAGAAACTCCATACAGACGGACTTTTGGAATCACTTGATTATGAATCATTTGATACTTGTGAACCATGCCTCATGGGTAAGATGCCTAAAACTCTTTTCTCCGGAACAATTGAGTGAGCTAATGACTTATTGGAAATAATACATACCGACACTGGTATGCGTCGGTCCTAAACAAACGGTTTTTAACCCCTTTCTGCGATGGCATTCGGAACCGTCGCCAAGTGAGTGTGGGCGATAGGGGGTCCTTCCCACATGACCTAGAAACTGTTGGGGATATGCCCTTCTGGCACACACGCTCGGCAAAATGAGGTCGTGTGTGACCGGCGAGTACTCAAATACAGAAATACATATAGTAGTGCTAAAAAAAATACAATTATACAGGCAAAATCATTTCCGGTCGTAAGCACATCCCACACAGTTAGTCACCACTAAACGTTTCCGTTTGTATATACATCCCACACAGTCACTACAAGGAAAATGTTTGCGCAAGGTGGCGTAATGCAAACAGTTTTGAAGAGAATGTCGTGTGTGATTGTTCATTGATCCAACACGGTTTATTCCTAGAAACTGTGTGCGTTGCCTGAGGTCATCGCCCATGATGTTTTCTCATTAACCGTTTGCAATAGGAAAACCCAATTAGCATGCTAATTGGCCAATTAGAGGGCTAATTGCCCTATTAATAATAATCCATTTACTAATCTAATTGACATTCATATTAAGCACATAATATATTCCATTTCCATATTAAGGAAGCAGGATTTCATAATTGAAATACATCGGAGTACAACATGATATAGCTTCAACACTCAGGTACCCCATTACACAACTGCACGAGTAGCAAGTTTCACACGCAACATCTAGAACCTTTCAAAATTAGCATCATAGACGGTACATAGAGAGATGCATCTCATCTGGAAAACTGCTGAAGCGGAAGGCGAATATCGAGCCTTCATTCATGTTGAAGGTCTTTGCAACTTTAGGCCAGTGTCTGTGGATGAATGACCGTCCATCCTTCGACCCCTTCAGGATCACTTCAATATTGAACCGTGGGTGTTGTATGAAAACTTTGCTCGCCTCCTGACCACAGAGGTGGTTTGAGAGGTAATCATCAGTGAACCCTGAAAACAAGGATGTTCATAAATATCTTCTCTATATTGGAAACTGGGCAAAGGAATAAAAAAGGCAAGGTATAATAGTTAGTACCATCTTGTAAACCTCAGTGCTTCCCATTGTTTTCCTGCAACACATATAAGGTAGTTAGTCATCAAGTTAAGTAAGGGTTCGCATGCTATCAGTAAAATATGTTGATGAAAAATAAGCACATTGCAGATTCATCAGATTAATTCAAGCCACATGGAAAACCCATTTATCCGAACCAAGCCTGATTAAGAACTAGGAAATATAGCACTTGTATATGTTTGTCATGTATTAAGTGCAGCCAAATTCGATTTATTCCTCACATGGTATATAATAACATAATGCAGCCACATCAATTGAACATCGCATTGCAGAATTGAACCAAGCAGTTAACTAAACACCACAACAAATGAACCAGACGTTAACTGAGCACCACGTTGCACAATATAATATACTCCTAATAGAAGATCAGATAGTTAACCAAACCAAGCATGCTTAAAAACTTGGAAATATAGCCATTGTATTTGTTTCTCATGTATTTAGTACAACCAAATTCGATTTATTCCTCACATGGTATACAATAATATAATGCAGCCACAACAATTGAACATCGCATTGCAGATTTGGACCAAGCAGTTAACTAAACACCACAACAAATGAACCAAACGTTAACTGAGCACCACATTGCACAATATAACATACTCCTAATAGAAGATCAGACAGTTAACCAAACCAAGCATGCTTAACAACCTGGAAATATAGCAATTGTATTCGTTTCTCATGTATTTAGTACAACCAAATTCAATTTATTCCTCGCATCGTATACAATAACGTAATGCAGCCACAACAATTGAACATCGCATTGCAGAATTGAACCAAGCAGTTAACTAAACACCACAACAAGTGAACCAAGCCACAACAAATGAACCAAGCAGTTAACTAAACACCAGTTGAACAATATTACATACTCCTAATAGAACATCAGACAATTAACCAAACCAAGCATGCTTAACAACTTGGAAATATTGCACCCTGAAGAATTGAACATCACATTTGCAGAATTGAACCAAACAGTTAATTGAACAGCACGACATATAGAACATATACACTATAGCATAAGATTGCATGGTAAAAGTAGATAGCACAATTCACTAGAATTTGTTAAGGAAAGGCAGTAGCTAGCAAACTAAATATGGGTCCTTACAGTGAGCTAATAAGACAAGTTACTCCTCATTGTCAGAGATATCGATGACGATTGGCTCCTTGGACATGGAAGAGGGCGAGGCCTCCGCATCGTGGGTGCCCTCGTTGTGGTGGTGAGTTTTCTGAGCCGGTTCAGGCACCAACCTGCTGGCTCTTGAGATGAGGTAAGCACGTGCACGCTGAGAAAACACCTCGTAGTCTTCATCAAAGGCACCAACGGTGGCCTCAAGAAAATGCCACGAACTGTCGTTTAAAGAAGCCAACGACGTTGCAGCGTCGGCACGCGAGGCGTCAACGGTGGCCTCGATGGCGAGGTGCTCCTCCAAGATCTGGGGGTCGGCACGAATGGCAGCCATCGCGACCTCATCCGCGTGTGCGACCGCGACTTGCTTCTCCGCTGCCAAATGCTCCTTGAGGTCCTTGCTATATTGCGTGCACCATGGCTTAGGCCGGCGCTTATTTGGTGGAGGGGTCAGTGATTTGGGTGGAAGGTGTCGCGCTCGCGCCGGCGGTCGGGGCATGTGGGATGTGGAAGGAGGAGGAGGATGGGGGTCGGGTGGATTACCTGCCTGGATAGGCGAGGCCGAGCAGCGTGAAGGAGGGTCACCGGCGAGGAGGTGGTGGCGCTGCAAGCAAGGAGTGAAGGTTTCAACTTGGAAAGGAAGGCGGAAACAGGGGAAATGTGGCTTTTGGTAAGGGGGAGGGGGCGGGGAGGTAGATATTTCCACGGAAGCCGAAAATTTGGAATCGCTTTAGCCAATAAACTGGCGTGCAAAGTGTCATCATACACGGTCCCTTATTCAGAGCGGGCTGTGGACTGTAGCCATCGCACCTTCTCGCATAAGTCGTATGCGTACTATACTCCGACGACGCTCTAAGATATTTTGTGCTACATCTCACACGGTTGGTTATAATAAACTGTCTGGGATCTACTTGATTTTTCGTCTTGATTTGAATTACATAATGGGGTCACACTGACCATGGACGGTGTTTGAATTGCTGGACCTTTTATCTACAGTGATCACGCAACTATATGTGTGTCATAAAAGAATTGGAATTATTCAAGGTTCGTTTGGACATTTTTATGCATTAAGTGAGTTTTCAGTGCATTTATGTGCATAATTCAAATTTGAACTACATGCACATGCTCCAGTGCATACAAATTGGTTGAAAAATCAAATCTTTGTCCTTGGGTACATGCTTAGGTCCCATGCAAGAAATGGGTATGAATTTAAAACACCAGGGCACCGTTGATTGCCGGCAAAACATTGATATGCCTGGTTTCTAAATTCTAGTAAATCCAAAACTCGTCTGAAATTCATGAAACTTGGCATGCTAACATGGAGCGGCATCAACATGCTGTGGTAAATTTGTCCCATTTGGGGCAGGTTTGGGCATATGCTTCTCACAAACCAGAGCTTCTCACAACAAGCATAATGGTTTTGGTAGGGAACACCCCACCTTTGGGGACGAAACGATATCCATTGCCTCTTATTGTTTTCAAAAGTTTCTCGTGTCAACCTAGAACAACAGGTGTGTTGTGTTATTTTTTGTGATTTTTTGGGGTTCGTTTGGACATCTTTATGAATTAACTGAGTTTTCAATGCATTTATGTCCATAATTAAAATTTGAACTACACGCACATGCTCAAGTGCATATAAATTGGTTGAAAAATCAAATCTTTGTCCTTGGGTGCATTCTTAGGTCCCATGCAAGAAATGGGAATGAATTTCAAACACCGGGGCACCGTTGATTGGCGACAAAACATTGAGATGCTTGGTTTTAAAATTCTAGTAAATCCAAAAGTCGTCTAAAATTCATGAAACTTGGTATGCTATCATGGAGCGGCATCAATATGCCGTAGTAAATTTTTTGTCCCATTTGGGGCAGGTTAGGGTATATGCTTCTCAAAAACCAGAGCTTCTCACAACAAGCATGAAGGTTTCGGTAGGGAACGCCCCACCTTTGGGGACGAAACAATATCCATTGCCTCTTATTACTTTCAAAAAAATTCTCTTGTCAAAATAGAACAACAGGAGTGTTGTGTTATTTTTTGTGATTTTTTGGGGTTCGTTTGGACATTTTTTATGCATTAACTAAGTTTCCAATGCATTTATGTGCATAATTCAAATTTGAACTACATGCAAATGCTCCAGTGCATATAAATTGGTTGAAAAATAAATCTTTGTCCTTGGGTGCATGCTTAGGTCCCATGCAAGAAATGGGAATGAATTTCAAACACGAGGGCACCATTGAGCAAGCAAAACATTTAGATGCCTGGCTTTTAAATTCTAGTAAATCCAAAACTTGTCTGAATTTCATGAAAGTTGGCATGCTATCATGGAGCGACATCAACATGCCGTGGTAAATTTTTTGTCCCATTTGGGGCAGCTTTGGGTATATGCTTCTCACAAACCAGAGCTTCTCACAACAAGCATGAAGGTTTCGGTGGGGAACGCCCCACCTTTGGGGATGAAATGATATCCATTGCCTCTTATTGCTTTCAAAATTTTCCTCATGTCAACATAGAACAATAGGAGTGTTGTGTTACTTTTTTATGATTTTTCGGGGTTTGTTTGGACATTTTTATGTTTTAACAGAGTTTTTAATGCATTTATGTGCATAAATCAAATTTGAACTACATGCACATGCTCCAGTGCATATAAATTGGTTGAAAAATAAAATCTTTGTCCTTGGGTGCATGGTTAGGTCCCATGCAAGAAATGGGAATGAATTTCAAATACAAGGGCACCGTTGATTGCCGGCAAAACATTGAGATGTCTGGTTTCTTAAATTCTAGTAAATTCAGAACTCGTCTGAAATTCATGAAACTTGGTATGCTATCATGGAGCGGCATCAACATGCCGTGGCAAATTTTTTGTCCCATTTGGGGCAGGTTTGGGTATATGCTTCTCACAAACCAGAGTCTCTCACAACAAGCATGATGGTTTCGGTAGGGAACGCCCCACCTTTGGGGACGAAACCATATCCAATGCCGCTTATTGCTTTCAAAATTTTTCTCCTATCAACATAGAACAACAGGAGTGTTGTGTTATTTTTTGTGATTTTTCGGGGTTTGTTTGGACATTTTTATGCATTAACTTAGTTTTCAATGCATTTATGTCCGCAATTCAAATTTGAACTACATGCACATGCTCTAGTGCATATAAATTGGTTTAAAAATCAAATCTATGTCCTTGGGTGCATGGTTGGGTCCCATGCAAGAAATGGGAATGAATTTCAAACACCAAGGCACCGTTGATTCCCGGCAAAACATTGAGATGCCTGGTTTTAAATTGTAGTAAATCCAAAACTCGTGTGAAATTTATGAAACTTGGCATGCTATCATGGAGCGACATCAACATGTCATGGTAAATTTTTTGTCCCATTTGCGGCAGGTTAGGGTAAATGCTTCTCACAAACCAGAGTTTCTCACAACAAGCATGATGGTTTTGGTAGGGAACGCCCCACCTTTGGGGACGAAATGATATCCATTGCCTCTTATTGCTTTCAATTTTTTTCTCGTGCCAACATAGAACAAAAGGAATGTTGTGTTATTTTTCTTGATTTTTCGGGGTTCGTTTGGACATTTTTATGCATTAAGTGAGTTTTCAATGCATTTATGTGCCTAATTCAAGTTTGAACTACATGCACATACTCCAGTGCATATGAATTGGTTGAAAAATCAAATATGTGTCCTTGGGTGCATGCTTAGGTCCCTTGTAAGAAATGGGAATGAATTTCAAACAACAGAGCACCGTTGATTGCCGGCAAAACATTTAGATGCATGGTTTTTAAATTCTAGTAAATCCAAAACTCGTCTGAAATTCATGAAACTTCGCATGCTATCATGGACTGGCATCAACATTCCGTGGTAATTTTTTTGTCCCATTTGGGGCAGCTTTGGGTATATGCTTCTCACAAACCAAAACTTCTCACAACAAGCATGAAGGTTTCGGTAGGGAACGCCCCACCTTTGGGGACGAAACGATATCCATTTCCTCTTATTGCTTTCAAAAATTTTCTCGTGTCAACATAGAACAACAGGAGTGTTGTGTTATTTTTTATGATTTTTCGGGGTTCGTTTGGACATTTTATGCATTAACGTAGTTTTTAATGCATTTATGTGCATAATTAAAATTTCAACTAAATGCACATGCTCCAGTGCATATAAGATGGTTGAAAAATCAAATCTTTGTCCTTGGGTGCATGCTTAGGTCCCATGCAAGAAATGGGAATGAATTTCAAACACCAGGGCACCGTTGATTGCCGACAAAACATTGAGATGCCTGGTTTTTAAATTCTAGTAAATCCAGAACTCGACTGAAATTCATGAAACTTGGTATGCTATCATGGAGCGGCATCAACATGCCGTGGTAATTTTTTTGTCCCATTTGGGGCAGGTTTGGATATATGCTTTTCACAAACCAGAGCTTCTCACAACAATCATCATGGTTTCGGTAGGGAACGCCCCACCTTTGGGGACGAAACAATATCCATTGCCTCTTATTGCTTTCAAAATTTTTCTCGTGTCAACATAGAACAACAGGAGTGTTGTGTTGTTTTTTGTGATTTTTCGGAGTTCGTTTGGACATTTTTATGCATTAACTGAGTTTTCAATGCATTTATGTCCATAATTCAAATTTGAACTACATGCTCATGCTCCAGTGCATATAAATTGGTTGAAAAATCAAATATGTGTCCTCGGGTGCATGCTTAGGTCCCATGCAAGAAATGGGAATTAATTTCAAACACCAAGGCACCGTTGATTGCTGGCAAAACATTGAGATGCCTTGTTTTTAAATTCTAGTAAATCCAAAACTCGTGTGAAATTCATGAAACTTGGCATGCTATCATGGAGCGGCATTAACATGTTGTGGTAATTTTTTTGTCCCATTTGCGGCCGGTTAGGGTAAATGCTTCTCACAAACCAGAGCTTATCACAACAAGCATGATGGTTTTGGTAGGGAACGCCCCACCTTTCGGGACGAAATGATATCCATTGCCTCCTATTGCTTTCAAAAAATTTCTCGTGCCAACATAGAACAAGAGGAATGTTGTGTTATTTTTTTTGATTTTTCGGGGTTCGTTTGGACATTTTTATGCAATAAGTGAGTTTTCAATGCATTTATGTGCATAATTCAAATTTGAACTACATGCACATGCTCCAGTGCATATGAATTGGTTGTAAAATCAAATCTATGTCCTTGGGTGCATGCTTAGGTCCCATGCAAGAAATGGGAATGAATTTCAACCACCAGGGCACCGTTGATTGCGGGCAAAACATTGAGATGCCTGGTTTTTAAATTCTACTAAATCCAAAACTCGTTCGAAAGTCATGAAACTTCGCATGCTATCATGGAGCTGGATCAACATGCCATGGTAAATTTTTTGTCCCATCTGGGGCGGGTTTGGGTATGAGCTTCTCACAACAAGCATGATGGTTTCGGTGGGGAACGCCCCACCTTTGGGGACGAAATGATATCCATCATCTCTTATTGCTTTCAAATTTTTTCTCGTGCCAAAATAGAACAATATGAGTGTTGTGTTTTTTTTGTGATTTTTCATGGTTCGTTTGGACATTTTTATGCATTAACTAAGTTTTCAATGCATTTATGTGCATAATTCAAATTTGAACTACATGCACATGCTCCAGTGCATATAAATTGGTTGAAAATCAAATCTGTGTCCTTGGGTGCATGCTTAGGTCCCATGGAAGAAATGGGAATGAACTTTAAACACTAGGGCACCGTTGATTTCTGGCAAAACATTGAAATGCCTGTTTTTTAAATTCTAGTAAATCCAAAACTCGTCTGAAATTCATGAAACTTGGCATGCTATCATGGAGCAGCATCAACATGCTGTGGTAAACACTTTGTCCCATTTGGGGCAGGTTTGGGTATATGCTTCCCACAAACCAGAGCTTCTCACAACAAGCATGATGGTTTCGATAGGGAACATCTCACCTTTGGGGACGAAACGATATCCATTGCCTCTTATTGCTTTCAATTTTTTCTTGTGTCAACATAGAACAACAGGAGTGTTGTGTCAATTTTGTGATTTTTCGGGGTTCGTTTGGACATTTTTATGCATTAACTGAGTTTTCAATGCACTTATGTGCATAATTCAAATTTGAACTACATGCACATGCTCCAGTGCATATAAATTGGTTGAAAAATCAAATTTGTGTCCTTGGATGCATGGAAGAAATGGGAATGAATTTCAAACACCAGGCACTGTTGATTGCTGGCAAAACGTTGAGATACTAAGTTTTTAAATTCTAGTAAATCTAAAACTCGTCTGAAATTCATGAAACTTGGCATGCTATCATGGAAGGGCACCCGACATGCTGTGGTATTTTTTGCGTCCATTTTGAGAGATGGCACACTCGAATAATGATAGCCAACAAAGGCATTTTGAAAAAAATAGCTGCCACTTTAATATCTCAAACATTTGTATAATTCAAACCGTGTGCGTTCGGTTAACCATTCTCGTGACGCCACGTGTCTTGGTTTTAATGGCTATATGAGGTGCAGTGTGGACAGCTGCTTGACTGAACGGGAGGCGTGCGAGCGCAGTCTGGTGCACAGGCTCACCGGGAAGCGTACAAGTTGTTCAACGCAGGATCTCTGCATCTCTTCAATGCAAACAGTTCAGATTACGGTATGCAAATTAAAGCCAGACTTCAGCGCTAATCCAAGAGACACTACGATTTGTCAAAATATGCAGCTAAAAATCAATAGCACTATCTATTTTTTGCCACTAAAATTCAGTAATTAAGCATAGATTTCATTCATAATAGAGATTAAAAATTCGTTCTTACCGGGAAGCGAGACAGCCTTGGACCGCCGCCCACCTCGCTCCCATTTGTTTATATTAATGGCGCCGCCGAGCGGCTGCACCCCATCCTTGCCACACACACAATTCCTCTCTCTTTGTACGCATCCTCGACGCCGCTATGAGTCCTCAAAGCCGTCAGTGTACGAGGATGCTGCCGAAGCGCCCCATCGTAGGGAGTGGCGACGCTGGGGCTACTGAAGCACCGGAGCATGGCGTGAATATGGAGATAGAGGTTTCCGTCCCTGCCGAAGAGGTGGAGAACGAGGCTGCCAACAAGCGGAGGCGGGTCGAGAAAGAACCGCAAGCGACTCCAGCAGGCCTAGACTTCATCAACAACCTCCCCGATGATATGTTGATAGTCATCATATCCCTCCTCCCAATCAAATATCGGGCAAGGACAGCCGCCCTTTCCCAGCGGCGGTGCACCCTATGGCTCCGCACCCCTATCGACCTCCTCGACGCCCACAAGCTTTGCCATGGCTATCGCCAAAGCTTGGATGCGTTCTCCCAGATCCTTGGCAGTCATGATGGCCCAATCAAAGGCCTTATCACGGGAAAGTTCCGTTCCAATGGAAGGACCAAGCCAAGCTTGACGAGTGGTTCTGATCCCGCGCCATAGATCAGCTCGAGAAGCTAAGTTATAATGATGGGCATATGCGCTTGCTGACAACATCCACGCTCCGCTTCAAGCCCACGCTGCGCCTCGCCAAGTTCATGAACTGCCACCCGCCCTTATTGACGCACCCGCTCTTTTTCTACCACGACTGAAGCACCTCGAGCTCGTCGCCATCCACATCCCAAAGGATGACATGGAGCGCCTGCTTCACGACTGTACTGCACTCGAGTTCCTTCGTCCTTAGGCGATGAACTGGTCGAGTACCTTGCACATCACCTCGAGGACTCTCCGGACTATTTATGTGTGTTGCTGGTGCTGCAATGAGAGATCACAAAAGGTGGACCACAATATGGTCATCCAGGACACACCTTCACTTGAGAGATTACTTGTAGTTGATCAACAAGGTCCAACAAGAATCAATGTCATTTCTGCTACCGAAATTGAAAGTGATGGGCTACTCGTCTATCAAATACTACAACTTTCAGGTACAACAGTCGCCTTATATACCTCTCCTTCTTGATATCAACGTTATTTCTAGTTTTGAGGATGTATGTTCGTCTATCATCCAGCGAAGCTTCACCCAGACTCTGGGCACAGTGAAGGTCTTGGCACTAGAATCTGTCGGCCCCAACCTGGACCAAGTTGTCAGTTTCCTGAGATGCTTTCCGTGCCTGAAGAAGCTGTATATCGAGGTGATGTTCCTTTCCCGTTAAATGATAACCATAAGGGAGTTCAATTTTTTGAACCTTTTCCCAAGTTTACAATGACAATGTACTATGATTTCTGAAGGAATTTTGGAGGATTTTAGGACATACACCCCCACCCCATATTGGTTGCTTCATTCATATGGTTACAATCGTCCATAAGCATTTCTCCTTTGGATTCATCTGTACTAGTTTTCTTAGGGATTTTTTCATCCAATCCAACCTCTTGTGAAGAAGGCTACATGTTTCTAGATTGTAATCAGATGCCCATGTTAATCATGCCAGATCGAAGATGGCATGTTGGTGCATTTAACAAATCCTGCAAACCAAATGGGCGTGTAGCAGTGTTCAAAACTGCATGTAGGCACTAACACGTTCTCTTCTTTTGCAGTGCATATTAGGCCCGGAGGTGGATGATGTTTATAACGACAATCACATCGAATGCCTGGATCTACATCTCTCAAATATTACTTTGAACTCTTACCGAGGGACCCCACCGGAGATTACACTCACCAGGTTCTTTCTTGCCAGAGCAAATGTAACATCCCAATTTTTCAATTTGGATGTTATACATAGGTCATCATATGCATACCATATTTTATTGCATTTTCGTTGTGATCCATGAAATCTTAACCAACTCAAGGACCCAACTAAAAATGCATAGGTTTCACAGATTTTCATATTTGAATTTTCTCAAATTTGAAAAGAGGATCAAGTTTGATTTTGATATTTTTCTCTCCAATTATTTCCAATATTAAAAATAAAAGAGAGAAGATAAAATGACTTCTTCAAATGAAGGGAATATTGGAGAAGAAATTTTAAAATCAAATTAAAATTTTATTTGCTATTTTATTTGAATTAGAAAAATATGCATTTTTGAAAACTTGCATTTTAGGCTAGAAAAATGTTCACTTGGTTCTAAATATTAGACTTAGACGGTGAACATTTTTTCTGGTATTTTTAGAAATTTTCCTATGTTTTATTAGGATTTTTCTTTCGGGCGAAATTTTTTCTTAAAAAAAAAGGTTCGTCGCCCGACTGGGCCGAAGGCCCAGCCGAGCCGGCCCGCAGCCCACGTCGCCCCGCCGCCTCCTCCCGAGCGGGAGGAGTCCCGCCACCGGACGAACGTCGAGGGAGTCCGGCACGGACTCTCGTCGGGCCGCACCCTCACCCGAGGCACGCGCCGCCCCCGCCCCCTTTAAAGCCTGCCCCACCCCGCCGCCTCCTCCCTACCCAACTCGCTCGCCGCCGCAGCCGCCGCCACCCACGCGCCGCCACCGCCGCTTTGCCTCGCCGGAGCTGCCGGAGTCCCGCCGCCGCCATTGACCGCCGTCGACGTGAACCAGTATAAAAACTTCCCGGTTCACCGGTTCTTTTTCATTTTTTTCGTTTCTTCGGTTTAGATCGGTTTATTTTTTAGGGTTAGAATTTTTCTCGGTTTTTACGTTCAAATCTAATTAGCGGGCGTTCGTCAGTTAATCCGCAATAGCGAGCAACGTTCGTTCGTTTGTTCTGTTAGCGAACGTTCGTTCAATAGGTTTTTCTTTTTCTTTTATTTTATTTTCAGCCAGGGACCTATCCACGAATATTTTTATCATAGATTAGTCTCTGATCTTCAAACCCTCGCAACTTTTCGGTCGTTCCACCAAATCCAGTGAAACCAATGCCAAAATCTTCGTCTTGTTCCCCTCTTTCCAGATAATCAACTTGAACATGGTTTTGAAAAAATAAAATTTGGTTGCAAGAAGATTTTCATTTGAACTTCTTTTGATCGTAGTTTGTGTTTCGTAGCTCCGATTCGTTTAATTCTTTTTGCAAACCGAAGCTCTTCAGTTGAACCTTCAGTTTGGATCTTTTCATTTGAGTTTTACCCTTGCATATTATGCTTGAGTGCTTACGTATGCTATTGTTTGTTCATGATAGAGTTTCCGGAGTGCAAAGCGAGCTACTACGAGTCTCTAGGGTTTTCAGATTGTCAGCAAGGCAAGTAACACTTTGATCATATCCCTTATTACCCAGTTTTATGCATTAGTTCCAATCCTTAAACATTGCATGAGTAGGATCTGTTAACATGTGGGTATTTGGGAAGTAGTTGTTGAGGTAGTACCTATTGCCCTTTCATTCAAACCTTGGGAGTTTCTACGTTACGCTTATTAATCTTTTCTATGCTATGCTCGTAGACGTGGTTTGGTTTGAGTGATTCATGATAGTTGTGAGTATTATTATGAACTAAGGGTTTACTTAAGGTGGCTACTTTAACACACATCTAGGTGGATTGGTTTATGGGCACCTGGGGAATTCGAGTGTTGTCCAAGGAGAATCCCGGGGTATCCGTGTGATTTTTCCTATGGTTCGCCACCCAGGCTCAAAGGGATTATTATGTTATTCATGCTGGATAATTCCGTGTGCAGCCACAAGCCATTATGAGCTCTGGCATAGTTGATTAAGTTGTGGGAAACCTTTCCATGATGGGCTAGCAGATGTAGGGGATTGTAGGTGTACCGGCCTATCTATCGGTTAAGGGGACCTCTTCGGAAAGACTGTGTCTCGGTCATCCATTTCTCAAACATCATGCAGTGCGAGAAATTCAACGGAGGAGATCAAGTCTTGTGGGGAAACATGCGCAAACCTCTGCAGAGTGTAAAAACTAATCATGGTTAGCCGTGTCCCCGGTTATGGACATCTTAAGTATCTGGTGCTTGAATTACTATGGTGATCTTATCACTTTACTTAATTAATCTGTTGGGTTATTGATTTATTAATTTGGGATTGATATGGGGTTACCATTCTCATTGTTTTCAACAAACTTTGTAGTTAAATAAAATATATTCCTTTGTTCTAGGAAAAAACTGTCTTTTCGCAAAATGATAACCATAGAGCCTCCACCAGCCAGATATGCATATAGTTATAGTTGTTTCGTGTTCATTGCTCTATAGTGTTATTTTTCCAGCATATTCCATGTGCTGACCTACACAGGCTGCAACATATTATGTTGCAGAGTTTTCAGACGAAGAGTAAGGTGCACTAGGTCGTTGCCGTGCACTCAGCTTTGCCGTTATAGTTGATGGACTCATTTACCCTCGAAGCTTCCGCAATTATCTTATTTTAGATGGCCTTCAGCCATATTATTGTAAGAAGTACTCTCTTTGAGACATTCAATGTAATAAGTGTGTGATTGCACTCTGTTCTAAATCCTCGAGTACTGTGTGTGTCTGCATTACCAATCCAGGGATGACACTTATACACAAAGATTTGACCATTTGAGCTCATTTCGCTACAAGATGGTATCAGAGCACACGCTGACTGTAGGACGCGACCACTAAGATGAGCCATAGGAAACTCTTCTCTACTCATTTTTGACTCTTCTCCATTTTCCACTCTATATATGGCGGACCCAAGGAACAAGTTTGCTCAACCGGGTGAAGACACCCTTTTGGACGACACTTGAAGGAGGCCACTAGGTACATGAACATCGGAATACCAAGCTTCACCGGGACCTACACCGCCACTCTCGCGGAAGAAGAGCGCTGGACCATTCGAGTACATGTTCCAGGAAGGACATTCACATCAGCTACGGAGCCCATAGAGTTTTCCTTTGACGCACTAACCTGGAGTCTAGGAAAGAGTATGGCAGCTCACATCGCCATGGGACGCATCGGCAAAGTTTACCACGCGGATCTTAAGGACACCATCTACCAGATATGTGGACGTCGAGATGAGCAATGTGAGACGATTTGCACCAGGAAGGACAAGTCCATTGCAGCCTACATCCAGGAGTTGAACCAACACATTCATCGTCAGGAGAACCAGATGTGCGCCAGCATGATAGACCTAAAGAAGGTGATGACCCGGAACATGGAGCTAGAAGAGGAACTCAAGTCTACACGCGATGGATATGAAGAGGAAATTGCAGTACACTAGAGAAGAATGAAGACCTGAAGAAGAAGCTAGGAATATTCGTGGGAGATCCCCAACCAGAGGAGGACAACCACCCCGAGGACTACATCATCATCGACGACATCGACTCCGACCCCGACAGTGACGATGATTATGTAGACGAAGCTGGAGCAGATATCGTGGAATCTTCTTCCGATCAAAATTTCTAGTCGACCACCATATTATCAATAGTATTCCCCCATGTATATAGTAGTAGTCCGAGTATTTTGTAACGATAGCTAGATCGATTGTATGCCCTTGTTTGAATTGAGTGGTGTCATATGAATGTGTTTGTCTCATGTGCATGTGGGTAGTGATTTTCTCCTTAGACCTCACTCTATTCTAATCTCTCCCCTCTAAACCCATCAGATGCCTCCGAGACGTGACCCCGAATTTGTCTTCCCACCGGAGCTCAGTAAGCTGATCCAACAACAGAATGCCTTGATGCAGCTACTAGTCTAGAACCAAGGCAACAACAACAACAACAACCCACTGCCACCACCTCCAGCTGACAACTTAGCCCGTTTTCTGAGGTTGAATCCGCCGGTGTTTTCCAGTAGAACCGAGCCGATTGTTGCTGATGACTGGCTCTGCAGGATTGGAAGGGAGCTGACCACCGTAGGTTGCACAGATGCTGAGAAGGTGCGCTTTGCCGCACATCAATTGGATGGACCAGCAGCCTCATGGTGGGAGAATTACACAGCCACTTTTCCCATAGCCAATGTCACATGGAATCAGTTTCAGCAAGCTTTCTGTACAACCCATGTTTCAACTGGAGCAATGAGTATGAAGAAGCGTAAGTTAGCTCGATATGCCCCAGATGATGTGGCCGCAGATGCCGTGAAGCAGAGAAGTTTATGGAAGGACTGAATGATGAGCTGAGTATGCAGTTGATGGTGGCTACATTCACTAACCACCAGGAGTTGGTAGACAGGGCCCTTATGATTGAAGGCAAACAACAGCAGACAGAGAGCTGCAAAAGGAAGTATGGACAGGGGAAGTACAATTCTTGAGCTCAGCAAAAGCCTCGCTTTACCCCTAACTCGGGAGGTTACACCATAACCATGGAGGCCATACCCATAATGGAGGAAGCACCCATAACCATAGTGGCCCTAAGAATGGGAATTGGAATGGAGCAAGTAGCAGCCAGAACCGTTCCAATCCAGTAACACCCGCTAAGAAGGACCTGAGTCATGTCACCTGTTACAAGTGCGGGAAGACTGGACACTACGCCAATGATTGTTCTGAGTTGAAGAATGGCAATGGAAATGGAAACTCTGGGAAGAAGCCCAACCCTTTCACCAGAGGGCAAGTGAACCATGTTAATGTGGAGGATGTTGAAGAACAGCCAGATGCAGTTATAGGTAAGTTTTTGATTAAGTCATTTACTGCCGTTCTTTTTGATACTGATGCATCGCATTCATACATATCAAGCGGATTTGTGGATAAATATAAGTTGCCCACCAAAGTTCTTAAGACACTTATGTTAGTAAGCTCACCTGGAGCGGAGTATATGGCAAGCAATGGATGTTTTCAGATGCCATTGACCATAGGTAGGCATGTTTTACCCTCAGACCTAATAGTCTTGGAGTCGCAAGGATTGGATGTGATACTAGGCATGGATTGGCTATCAATGTATGGAGGAATATCGATTGTGCTAGTAAGTAAATTCTACTCGCCACCCAGAGGGAAAAAGGATCAAGTATGTGTCTAGGCATGCGCCAAGGAGGACCCAAGTGAATTCTTTCTCAGGAGTAGTTCGGGAAGAAGGGCCTGTTGTGAAGGATTACCCGGATGTATTTCTAGAGGAATTACCAGGCATGATGCCAGATCGAGACATAGATTTTTTGATAGAGTTGTTGCCAAGCACCGGACCAATACCAAAGAGACCGTATCGGATGCCCGCAAATGATCTGGAGGAAATTAAGAAGCAGATTAAGGAGTTATTGGAGAAAGGTTATATCCGACCAAGTTCATCACCGTGGGGAGCCCCAGTGCTCTTAGTTGAGAAGAAGGATGGATCTTTGAGAATGGTTGTTGATTATCGGGCTTTGAACGAAGTGACGATCAAGAACAAGTACCCACTACTGATGATTAATGATCTGTTTGACCAGTTGCAAGGAGCTAAAGTATTTTCCAAGATCAATCTTCGATTAGGATACCACCAGTTGAAGATCCGAGAACTGGATATACCTAAGACAGCTTTTACCACAAGGTATGGGCTATATGATTACACGGTCATGTCATTTGGATTGACTAATGCCCCTGCCTATTTTATGAGTATGATGAACAAGGTGTTCATGGATTTTTTGGATAAGTTTGTTGTGGTATTCATTGATGACATTTTGGTGTACTCGAAGAATGAAGAGGAACACAAGGAACACTTGCGCTTAGTTCTCGAGAAGCTCAGGGAACATCAGCTATATGCCAAGTTCAACAAATGTGAGCTTTGGTTGAAGGAAGTTGGATTTCTTGGACATGTTATATCAGGAGAAGGAATAACAGTAGACCCCACCAAGGTTCTGTCTGTCACTGAGTGGTTGGCACCCACCTCAGTTGGAGAGATCCGTAGTTTTCTGGGACTCGCAGGATATTATCGGAGATTCATTGTGATTTTTTCCAAGATTGCGAAACCCATGACAGAGTTGTTGAAGAAGGACATCAAGTTCAAATGGTCCGAGGATTGTGAGGCCAGTTTTTAGGAATTGAAGAAACGGCTAGTTACAGCCCCAATGCTAACCGAATATACACAAGGATTTCCCAGTGTATTGTGACGCTTCTCGCTTGGGACTTGGAGGTGTACTTATGCAAGACAAAAGAGTTGTTTCATATGCCTCACGGCAGCTTCGACCTCACGAGTTGAATTATGCCACACACGATTTGGAGCTAGCAGCCGTAGTGCATGTGCTCAAGACCTGGAGACATTTTCCGATTGGAAACCGATGTGATGTGCACACAGATTACAAGAGTTTGAAGTATGTTTTCACGCAGAAGGAGTTGAATCTCAGGTAGAGGAGATGGTTAGAGCTCATAAAGGATTATGATATGAAGTTGCATTATGATCCAGGAAAGGCCAATGCCGTAGCAGATGCTTTAAGCCGCAAGAGTTATGTCAATACCATCGTAAGTGGAGGATTACCGCAGGAGTTAGCTGACAATCTCAAGGAACTTCCTTTGGCGATAGTTCCAAGAGGTTTTGTTGCAGCAATGGAGGTTCATTCAACATTGTTGGGAAAGATTCGAGAAGCTCAAAAGGATGATAAGAAAATCGCTGAGATAAAGGAGAAGATGAGCAAAGGAAAAGCCAAATGTTTCCGTGAGGATGAGCATGAAACCTTATGGTTTGAGGTTCGTGTTTATATGCCCAATAATGCGGAGATCAGGAAGTTAATACTTCAGGAGGCCCATGACTCACCATACTCGATTCACCCCGGAAACACCAAGATGTATTTGGATTTGAAGGAACATTTTTGTTGGACAGGTATGAAGAAGGATATTGCCGAGTATGTAGCGGTATGTGATGTATGTCAGAGAGTGAAGGCAGAACATCAGAAGCCAGCCAGATTATTACAGCCTATGTCGATACCCGATTGGAAGTGGGACAAGCTTAGCATGGATTTTATCACCAGATTACCCAGGACCCGTTCGGGATATGACTCAATCTGGGTAGTAGTTGATCGCTTGACCAAAGTAGCTCACTTCATCCCCGTGAAAACCATGTATACAAGCGCGTAGTTGGCCAAGATATATATGACCAGGATCGTATGTCTGCATGGAGTTCCGAGGACCATCGTATCAGATAGAGGGACACAGTTTACCTCGAAGTTTTTGAATCAGCTGCACCAGACTTAGGGTACTAGGCTAGAGTTTAGTACATCCTTTCATCCGCAGACATATGGATAGACCGAGAGAGTCAATCAGATTCTGGAGGACATGTTGAGAGCCTGTGCGCTAGATTATGGATATAGTTGGGATGACAATTTGCCTTACACAGAGTTCTCCTACAACAACAGTTATCAGGCTAGTTTGAAGATGGCACCTTTTGAAGCTTTGTATGGAAGAAGGTGCAGCACACCGTTGATGTGGGATGAAGTTGGAGACTGTCAGTTGTTTGGACCAGATTTAATCAAAGAGTCTGAAGAGAAGGTTAAGTTGATTCGAGATAGACTGTAGGTAGCCCAGTCCAGGCAGAAGAGTTATGCCGATTCTAAATGCAAGGAGGTAGTCTATGAGATTGGAGACAGAGCATATCTTCGTGTGTAACCACTCCGAGGAGTTAAATGATTCGGAGTTAAGGGAAAGCTAGCCCCAAGATTTGTAGGACCATATCGAGTTCTGGTACATATGGGAGAGGTTGCCTACAAGTTGGAGTTACCCGAAGGATTGTTAGGAGTTCACGATGTGTTTCATGTTTCCTAGTTGAAGAAGTGCCATGCTGAGATGGCCGAGATTCCTCTAAGAGATATAGTGCCCCTGGAAGCAATACAGTTGGAGAGTGATCTGACCTACGAGGAGAAACCCGTCAAGATTCTCGAGTTTGCCAGCCGAGTTGCCCGCAGCAAAGTTATCAAGTTTTGCAAGTTCAGTGGAGCCACCATACCAAGGATGAAGCCACCTGGGAAAGAGAATAAGACTCATGGAAAGACCACCCGCACCTATTTTTAGCCAACCCGAATCTCGAGGGTGAGATTCATCTTAAGGGGGTAGGTTTGTAACATCCTAATTTTTCAATTTGGATGTTATACATAGGTCATCATATGCATACCATATTTTATTGCATTTTGGTTGTGATCCTTGAAATCTTAAGCAACTCAAGGACCCAAGGAGAGAGTTGGAGGTTTCACAAATTTTCATATTTGAATTTTCTCAAATTTGAAAAGAGGATCAAATTTGATTTTGATATTTTTCTCTCCAATTATTTCCAATATTGAAAATAAAAGAGAGAAGATAAAATGACTTCTTCAAATGAAGGGAATATTGGAGAAGAAATTATAAAATCAACTTAAAATTTTATTTGCTATTTTATTTGAATTAGAAAAATATCCATTTTTGAAAAATTGCATTTTAGGCCAGAAAAATGTTCACTTGGTTCTAAATATTAGATTTAGACGGTGAATTTTTTTTCTGGTATTTTTAGAATTTTTTAAATATTTTATTAGGATTTTTCTTTCAGGCGAATTTTTGTTTTTTTAAGGTTTGCCTGACCGGGTCAAGGCTCAGTAGAGCCGGGTCAAGACCACGCCGTCAGCCGCCTTCCTCCCGAAAGGGAGGAGTCCCCGCCACAAGACGGACGCCGAGGGAGTCGCTCGGACTCCGTCGCCGCCGCCTCGCCAAGGCACGCCGCCCCGCCCTTTAAAGCCCGCCCCACCCGCCTCTCCTCCGCACCCGACCACACTTGCCATGCCGCCTTGCTTCTGCTGCCATGGCCATTGTCATTGTCGTCATCCCACGCCACCGCCGCCGCTTTGCCTCGCCGGAGCGCCAGAGTCTCGCCGCCGCCGTTGACCACTATCCACGTGAACCAGTATAAAACCGTCCCGGTTCACCGGTTCTTTTTTGGTTTTTTTCGGTTCTTTGGTTTAGATCGGTTTATTTTTTAGGGTTAGGGGTTTTCTCGGTTTTTACATTCGGATCTAATTAGCGGACGTTCGTCCGTTAATCCGCAGTAGCAAGCAACGTTCGTTCATTGGGTTCTGTTAGCGACCTTCGTTCGATAGGTTTTTCTTTTTATTTTATTTTATTTTTGGCCAGGGACCTATACGCGAATACTTTTATCACAGATTAGTCCCTGATCTTCAAACCCTCGTAACTTTTCGCTCGTTCGTCCAAATCCAGTGAAACCAATGCCAAAATCTTCGTCTTGTTCCCCTCTTTCCAGATAATCAACTTGAACATGGTTTTGACAAATTAAAATTTGGTTGCAAGCATATTTCGATTTGAACTTCTTTTGATCGTAGTTTGTGTTTCATAGCTCCGATTCGCTTGATTCTTTTTGCAAATCAAAGCTCTTCAGTTGAACCTTTAGTTTGGATCTTTTCATTTGAGTTTTATGCTTTCATCTTATGCTTGAGTGCTTATGTACGCTATTTTTTGTTCACCATAGAGTTTCCGGGGTGCGAAGCGTGCTACTACGAGTCTCTAGGTTTTTAGATCGTCAGCAAGGCAAGTAACACTTTGATCATATCCCTAATTACTCAGTTTTTTGCATTAATTTCAATCCTCAAACATTGCATGAGTAGGATCTTGATACGTCTCCAACGTATCTATAATTTTTGATTGCTCCATGCTATATTATCTACTGTTTTGGACAATATTGGGCTTTATTATCCACTTTTATATTATTTTCGGGACTAACCTATTAACCGGAGGCCCAGCCCAGAATTGTTGTATTTTGCCTATTTCAGTGTTTCGAAGAAAAGAAATATCAAATGGAGTCCAATTGACCTGAAAGTCCACGGAACTTATTTTTGGACCAGAAGAAGCCTACGAAGTACTGGAGTTGCACCACGGGAGTACCGGAGTTGCACCAGGGGAGTCCCGGGCGGCCCACGAGGGTGGGGGGGGCGCCCACCCCCTAGGCGCGCCCGTGCCTCGTGGACAGCCCGGAGGTCCACCGACGTATTTCTTCCTCCCATATATACCCATATACCCTAAAAACTTGAGGAACAGAATATATCGGGAGTTCCGCCGCGCAAGCCTCTCAGAGCCACCAAAAGTCAATCGGGACCTGTTCCAAGCACCTGCCGGAGGGGAACCCTCACCGTGGCCATCTTCATCATCCCGGCGCTCTCCATGACGAGGAGGGAGTAGTTCACCCTCGGGGCTGAGGGTATGTACCCGAGAGCTTTGTGTTTGATCTCTCTCTCTCTCTCTCTCTCTCTCTCTCTCTCTCGTGTTCTTGATTTGGCACGATCTTGATGTATCGCGAGCTTTGCTATTATAGTTGGATCTTATGTTTCTTCTCCCCCTCTACTCTCTTGTAATGGATTGAGTTTTCCCCTTGAAGTAATCTTATCGGATTGAGTCATTAAAGATTCGAGAACACTTGATGTATGTCTTACCGTGCATATCTGTGGTGACAATGGGATATCACATGATTC
Organism: Aegilops bicornis; assembly: GCA_021605145.1. Taxonomy (NCBI): domain Eukaryota; kingdom Viridiplantae; phylum Streptophyta; class Magnoliopsida; order Poales; family Poaceae; genus Aegilops; species Aegilops bicornis. The sequence goes on from CM038675.1 coordinate 365,670,945, forward strand.
ACTTGATGTATGTTTTGGTGATCAACTTGCGGGTTCCGCCCATGAACCTATGCATAGGGGTTGGCACACGTTTTCATCGTGATTCTCCGGTAGAAACTTTGGGGCGCTCTTTGAGGTTCTATGTGTTGGTTGAATAGATGAATCTGAGATTGTGTGATGCATATCGTATAATCATACCCATGGATACTTCAGGTGACATTGGAGTATCTAGGTGACATTAGGGTTTTGGTTGATTTGTGTCTTAAGGTGTTATTCTAGTACGAACTGTAGGGCTGTTTGTGACACTTATAGGAATAGCCCAACAGATTGATTGGAAAGAATAACTTTGAGGTGGTTCCGTACCCTACCATAATCTCTTCGTTTGTTCTCCGCTATTAGTGACTTTGGAGTGACTCTTTGTTGCATGTTGAGGGATAGTTATATGATCCAGTTATGTTATTATTGTTGAGAGAACTTGCACTAGTGAAAGTATGAACCCTAGGCCTTGTTTCCTATCATTGCAATACCATTTACGCTCACTTTTATCATTAGTTACCTTGCTGTCTTTATATTTTTCAGATTACAAAAACCTATATCTACCATCCATATTGCACTTGTATCACCATCTCTTCGCCGAACTAGTGCACCTATACAATTTACCATTGTATTGGGTGTGTTGGTGACATAAGAGACTCTTTGTTATTTGGTTGCGGGGTTGTTTGAGAGAGAGACCATCTTCATCCCTCGCCTCCCACAGTTGATAAACCTTAGGTCATCCACTTGAGGGAAATTTGCTACTGTCGTACAAACCTCTGCACTTGGAGGCCCAACAACGTCTACAAGAAGAAGGTTGTGTAGTAGACATCAGATCTGTTAACACGTGGGTATTTGGGAAGTAGTTGTTGAGGTAGTACCTATTGCCCTTTCATTCAAACCTCGGGAGTTACTACGTTACGCTTATTATACTTTGCTATGCTATGCTCGTAGACTTGGTTTGGTTTGAGTGATTCATGACAGTTATGAGTATTATTATGAACTAAGGGTTTACTCAAGGTGGCTAATTTAACACACATCTTGGTGGATTGGTTTGTGGGCACCTGGGGAAATCCAGTGTTGTCCAAGGAGAATCCCGGGGTATCCGTGTGATTTTTCCTATGGTTCGCCACATAGGCTCAAAGGGATCATTATGTTATTCATGCTGGAAACTTCGGTGTGCAACCACAAGCGATTATGGGCTCTGGCATAGTTGAGTAAGTTGTGGGAAACCTTTCCATGATGGGCTAGCAGATGTAGGGGATTGTAGGTGTACCAGCCTATTTATCGGTTAAGGGGACCCCTTCGGAAAGACTGTGTCTCGGTCATCCGTTTCTCAAACATCATGCAGTGCAAGAAATTCAACGGAGGAGATCGAGTCTTGTGAGGAAAAGTGCACAAACCTCTGCAGAGTGTAAAAACTAATCATGGTTAGCCGTCTCCCTGGTTATGGACATCTTGTGTATCTGGTGCTTGAATTACTATGCTGATCTAATCACTTTACTTAATTAATCTGTTGGGTTATTGATTTATTAATTTGGGATTGAGATGGGGTTACCATTCTCAATGTTTTCAACAAACTTTGTAGTTAAATAAAATATATTCCTTTGTTTTAGGAAAAAACTTGCTTTTCACAAAATGATAACCATAGAGCCTCCACCAGCCATATATGCATATAGTTATTGTTGTTTCATGTTCATTGCTCTATAGTTGCCAGCATATTCCATGTGCTGACCTACACAGGCTGCAACATATTATGTTGCAGAGTTTTCAGACGAAGAGTAAGGTGCGCTAGGTCGTTCTCGTGCACTCAGCTATGCCGTTGGAGTTGATGTACTCATATACCCTCGAAGCTTCCGCAGTTATGTTATTTTAGATGGCCTTCAGCCATATTATTGTAATAAGTGCTCTCTTTGAGACATTCGATGTAATAAGTGTGTGATTGCACTCTATTCTAAATCCTCGAGTACTGTGCGCGTCAGCATTATCGATCAAGGGATGAAACTTATACAGAGAGATTTGACCATTTGAGGTTGAATCGCTACAACAAAGGTGCTGAGGGATCTTAGGTTGAACACGCATTTAAATAGGAAAGATCAATGGTATGATTATCAGAGCCGGATGATACTGTGGAATGGAAGTACCTCCAAAAATGCAAAATTTCGTATTGGAAGAGCATATGGCAAAGCAATTGGAACTTATTGTGTCAAACCCATACATGACTTGTCAGCGACTGATCCCTTTTCAGAAATGACGCAGCTTGCAATGTTTGAATTCGGGCGTTGCAATCTTTGAATTTGAACCTTGCAATATTTATGGTATTAGTTATCTTGTCTCAATGCAAACAGTTCATCCGGGTGAACCGCATGTCGTACATCGCACACACCTTGATCTGGCTGACCATTTCTTTTGTGTTTCCTAATCACAAATAGTTCATCCGAGTGAATTGTATGCTGACATTGCACACACCTTGATCTGGCTGACCGTTTCTTTTGTGTTGCCTAATCACAAATAGTTCATCCGAGTGAACTGTATGTTGTACATCGCACACACCTTCATCTGGCTACCCATTTCTTTTGTTCCTCCTCATCGAAAACGGATAATTGAACTTAACCATATGCCCTGAATTGCACACGCAACTAAAATCTAAACCGTGTTTGGTGCATCGGTCATCGCAAACGTTTTGCGCCTTTTTTGACGGTTTTTTACAGCATCGTTTGCGATTATTGCATCGCACACACTTTCGTCGAAGGGTCTCTGATTGTTGTGTCGTGTTAGCAGCATCCTGCAGTAGTGCGATGTATGCGGTTCGATGAGTGTTGAGGCACACGGCGGCTATCATTATTTTCTAACCTTCACAGATGATTTGAGCAGATATGGGTATATCTACTTAATTTAACACAAGTCTGAAACATTAGAAAAGTTCAAATACTTTCAGAGTGAAGTGGAGAATCATCATAACAAGAAAATAAAGTTTCTACGATCTGATCGTGAAGGCGAATATTTGAGTTACGAGTTTGGCCTTCATTTAAAACAATGTGGAATTGTTTCACAACTCACGCCACCTGGAACACCATAGTGTAATGGTGTGTCCGAACGTTGTAACCGTACTTTATTCGATATGGTGCGATCTATGATGTCTCTTACTGATTTACCATTGTCATTTTGGGGTTATGCATTAGAGACAATTGCATTCACGTTAAATAGGGCACCGTCTAAATCCGTTGAGACAACATCGTATGAACTATGGTTTGGCAAGAAACCTAAGTTGTCGTTTCTTAAAGTTTGGGGTTGCAACACTTATGTCAAAAGGCTTCAGCCTGATAAGCTCGAACCCAAGTCGGAGAAGTGCGTCTTCATAGGATACCCTAAGGAAACAATTGTGTACACCTTCTACCACAGATCCGAAGGCAAGATCTTTGTTGCCAGGGATGGAACCTTTCTAGAGAAGGAGTTTCTCTCGAAAGAAGTGAGTGGGAGGACAATAGGAATTGATGACGTAATTGTACCTTCTCTCAATTTGTAAAGTAGCTCATCAGAGAAATCTGTTCCCGTGATGCCTACACCAACTAGAGAGGAAGCTAATGATGATGATCATGAAACTTCAGATCAAGTTACTACTGGACCTCGTTGGTCGAACAGAGCACGTTCCGCACCAGAGTGGTACGGTAATCCTGTCCTGGAAGTCATGTTACTAGATCATGGCAAACCTACAAACTATGAAGAAGCTATGATGAGCCTAGATTCCGATAAATGGCTTGAGACCATGAAATCTGAGATAGGATTCATGTATGAGAAGAAAGTGTGGACTTTGGTGGACTTGCCCGATGATCGGAAAGCCATAGAGAATAAATGGATCGTCAAGAAGAGGACTGACGCTGATGGTAATGTTACTTTCTACAAATCTTGACTTGTCGCAAAAGTTTTTTGACAAGTTCAAGTGGTTGACTATGATCAGACCTCACCCGTAGCGATGGTTAAGTCAGTCCGAATCATGTTAGCAATTGCCACATTTTATAATTATGAAATTTGGCAAATGGAGATGAAAACTGCATTCCTTAATGGATTTCTGAAAGAAGAGTTGTATATGATGAAACCAGGAGGCTTTGTCGATCCTAAAGGTGTTAGCAAAGTGTGCAAGCTCCAGCGATCCATCTATGGACTGGTGCAAACATCTCGGAGTTGGAATATACGCTTTGATAAGGTGATCAAACCATATGGTTTTGTACAGACTTTCGGTGAAGCCTGTACTTACAAGAAAGTGAGTGGGAGCTCTGTAGCATTTCTAATATTATATGTGGATGACATATTATTGATTGGAAATGATATAGAATTTTCGGATAGCATAAGAGGATACTTGATACGTCTCCAACGTATCTATAATTTATGATTGTTCCATGCTGTTTTATTATCAATCTTGGATGTTTTATAATCATTTTATATCATTTTTTGGTACTAACCTATTGACATAGTGCCAAGTGCCAGTTGCTGTTTTTTCCATGTTTTTTAAATCACAGGAAATCAATATCAAACGGAGACCAAATGCCACGAAGCTCCACGATGATTTTTTTATGGGCCAGAAGGAAGGCAATGGGCCCTGCTTGCATCAAGGGGTGCCCCAGGGGGCACAACCCACCAGGGGGCGCCATGAGGCCCAGGCGCGTCCTGGTGGGTTGTGCCCACCTCGGGTGCCCCTCGGACCGCCTCTTTGCTCTATAAATAGCACAATATTCCAGAAACCCTAGAACAAGCGTCAAAATATTCATTGTACTTCTTTGTAGACCTTCGGGTCCTTAGTTAGAAGCTAGATGGCTTTCTCTCTCTCTCACTGGATTCTTAGTATAATGGTATCTTGGAGATATATATGATGTAACTCTTTCGCGATGTGTTTCTTGGGATGTGATGAACTTCGAGTTTATGATCAGTTATATCTTTTTATATCCATGAAAGTTATTTGATTTTCTTTGATCTCTTATATGCATGATCTTTTATAGCCTCGTATTTCTATTCCGATATTTGGGTTTTCTTTGGCCAACTTGATCTATTTATCTTGCAATGGGAAGAGGTGCCCGGTAGTGGGTTCGATCTTACGGTGCTCGATCCCAGTGACAGAAGGGTAAACGACACGTATGTATCGTTGCTACTAAGGATAAAAAGACGGGATCTATATCTAGCGCCATATAGATAAATGGATCTTGTCTACATCATGTCATCATTCTTATTGCATTAGTCCGTTTTCCATGAACTTAATACACTAGATGCATGCTGGATAGCGGTCGATGTGTGGAGTAATAGTAATAGATGCATGCAGGAGTCGGCCTACTAATCTTGGACGTGATGCCTATGTAATGATCATTGCCTGCATATCGTCATAATTATTTGAAGTTCTATCAATTGCCCAACAGTAATTTGTTTACCCACCGTTTCCTATTTTTCTCGAGAGAAGCCACTAGTGAAACCTACGGCCTCCAGGTCTTCTTTCTCATATATTTGCCTTGCGATCTACTTTTCCTTTGCATTTTTATTCAAATCTATTAAACCAAAAAATACAAAAATACTTTGCTGCACTTTATTTTATTTGCGATCTATTATTTCAATCTATTACAACTTTCTCCCGTAAACTTGCCAATTTCTGGCGCCGTTACCCGAAAGGGATTGACAACCCCTTTAACACGTCGGGTTGCAAGGTGTTGTTATTTGTATGCAGGTGTCGTTTACGTTGTGTTGCTTGGTTCTCCTACTGGTTCGATACCTTGGTTTCATAACTGAGGGAAATACTCTATCGTCGCTGTGCTACATCATCCCTCCCTCTCCGGGGAAATACCGACATAGTTCCAGCTACCATCAAGGAGAATTTCTTGCGCCGTTGCCGGGGAAGATCTTCATCATAACCAGGTTCCTAATCACAAATCTCATCTCCTCCCAATTTACATTATTTTCCATTTGCTTCTCATTTTCCTCTTCCCCACTTCACAAACAATTTTCCATTTTATTCGCCCTCTTTTTCGTTCGCCTTTTTCTCATCAAATCTCGTGTTTGCTTGTGTTTCCATGTGTCTTCTATTTGCTTGCATCTTCACTTGCTAAAAATTTATTGATATGGATCCTCATCCACTTGCTAATCTTTTTAAGAGATCCAATTATCATGAACCAATTGCCAGTGATTTGAGTGCAGGAGATTATCTCTATGAAGTTTTGCTTGAGATTCGTGAATCTGAAAATTGTGATGAAGAAATTTGTAATGTGATTCATTATAGCTCCTTGACTGAAAAGCATGATTGCAATGATTTTACTATAAATTCTATTTAATGTCAATTGTGCTAATAATATGCAAAACCCCAAGCTTGGGGATGCTAGTTTTGCTATGTCCACTACTTATTGTATTGATCATGATAGTGGTGATTCTTATTATGATCTTGAAAATTTATTTAAGCCTCATGATGACTATGTTATTTGCAATAATTTTGAAAGTGGGTTTGGAGAGGTCATGACTTTAGTTGATGTTAACCCAACTATCTTTGAAGATCATAAAACTTTTATGCATGTGGATCGTGAAGAGAAAATTTTATATGATAGCTATATTATTGAATTTGATAATGATCCTACATATAATTATTATGAGAGAGGAAAATATGGTTGTAGAAATTTTCATGTTATTAAATTTCCTCTCATTATGTTGAGATTGTCAATGTTTTATTCCTCTCCTTTGCATATGCTAGATATTTCTTGTCTTGACAATTTGTTTTCCTATAATATTCCTACGCATAGGAAGCATGTTAGACTTAAATGTGTTTGTCACTTGTTTCATGATGCTCTCTTTGTGTTTCAATTATTATCTTTCGTGTGAGCATCGTTGAAATCTTATGCCTAGCTGGGGGCATAAAACGATAGCACTTGTTGCAAGGCAACTCAATGAATAAAATTTATTTTTGCTTTTTTCTTTCTGTTCTTGAGTGTTAGCACAATTATCCTACTGTTATTATTGTGTTTTTTATGTTTTAATTACTGTTTGTGCCAAGTAGAACCGATAGGATCTTCTTGGGTGATAGTTGTTTGATCTTGCTGAAAAAGACAGAAATTTTGTGCTCAAGAAAAAGCTTTTGCCCTGATTCTTTTTCATAAGATTAATATACAAATTACCTTGGTCGTCCTATTTGGTAGAATTTTTGGAGTTCCAGAAGTATCCGTTTAAATCAGATTGCTACAGACTATTCTGTTTTGACAGATTCTGTTTTCTTTGTGTTGTGTGCTTATTTTGATGGCTCTATGGTTTCCTTTGATGAGTTTTTGCCATAGAAAAGTTGGAATACATTAGATATAATACAAAAACAAAATATGAATTGGTTTGATACAACGCTTATAGTAGTGGTTTATTTTTTTTACACTAACGGATCTCACGAAGGTTTTGTTGAGTTCTGTGTGATTGAAGTTTTCATGTTTTGGGTTATCTTACGATGGATGAAGGAAGGATGTAAGAGCCTAAGCTTGTGGATGCCCCGACATCCCAAGCTATTATCCAAGAATGAGAAACCAACTAAGCTTGGGGATGCCCCCGAGTGGCATCCCCGCTTTCTTCCAACAACTATCAGTATTTTACTCGAGGCTATATTTTTATTCGTCACATGATATGTGTTTTGCTTGGAGCGTCTTGTATGATATATGTATTTTCTTGTTTTATTTTGTGTTTTAAGTCATCAATCCTTGCTGTACACACCTATTTGAGAGAGCCAAAATTATATCATGACTTATTAGAATTGCTCTCTATGCTTCACTTAAATCTTTTACGAGCTAGGACTTGCTCTAGTTCTACACTTATATCTTTTTGAGCATGGTGTGCTGATAACCCACAAGTATAGGGGATCAGTTGTAGCCTCTTTCGATAAGTAAGAGTGTCGAACCCAATGAGGAGCTAAAGGTAGAACAAATATTCCCTCAAGTTCTATCGACCACCGATACAACTCTATGCACGCTTGACGTTCACTTTACCTAGAACAAGTATGAAACTAGAAATACTTTGTAGGTGTTGTGGGATAGGTTCGCAAAAATATAAAGATCACGTAAATAAAAACTAGGGGCTGTTTTAAGTAAAGAAGCAATGAAGTTAGTATAGCGACTGTAGAAAAGAGGTGGTAGGAGTTGCGAAATTGTCCCTAAGCAATTGACTACTTTAATAGACCGATAGCAAGTTTTATGTGGGAGAGGCCACTGCTAGCATGTCATCCCTGACTTGGAATTCTATGCACTTATGATTGGAACTATTAGCAAGCATCCGCAACTACTAACAATCATTAAGGTAAAACCCAACCATAGCATTAAGATATATTGGTCCCCCTTCAATCCAGTATGCATCAATTTCTATGCTAGGTTGAAGCTTCTGTCACTCTTGCCCTCCAATACATTGTCCTGTCAACATACAACTAACCCTATGGTGTGATCCATGCGTGCGCTCATATGACAGGCACCAAAGGACAGAAACATAACCACAAGCAAATTAAACCAATCATAGCAATTCACCCATTACCGATAGGACAACGAAAATCTACTCAAACATCATAGGATGGCAACACATCATTGGATAATAATATGAAGCATAAAGCACCATGTTCAAGTAGAGGGTACAACGGGTTGCGGGAGAGTGGACCGTTGTAGATAGATGGGGGAAGGTGATGAAGATGTTGGTGAAGATGACGGAGGTGTTGGTGTAGATCGTTTTCGCGATCATGGCCCCTACGGCGTTCCGGCGCCACCGGGAGAGAGGGGGAGAGGGCCCCCTCCTTCTTCTTCTTCCTTGACCTTCCCCCTAGATGGGAGAAGGGTTTCCCCTCTGGTCCTTGGCTTCCGTGGTGGTGGAGGGGCGAGATCCCCTCCGAGATTGGATCTGTCTCTCTGTCTCTCTCTGTTTCTGCATTTCCCGATTCTGGCCTTTCATCGTTTCTTATATTCCCGTAGATTCGTAACTCCGATTGGGCTGAAATTTGGACACAATTTTTATCCAGATATTGGCTTTCTTGCGGCGAAAAAAGGGCACCAACTGCCTTACGGGGTGGCCACGAGGGTCAGGGGCACGCGCCCTGCCTCGTGGCCCCCTCGGGCATCGTCTCGCGTTGATTCTTCTTCCGAAAAATCACATATATTAAAAAAAATCTCCGTCAGTTTTTATCCCGTTTGGTCTCCGTTTGATATGGATTTTCTGCGAAACAAAGAACATGCAACAAACAGGAACTAGCACTGGGCTCTAGATCAATATGCTAGTCCCAAAAATAGTACAAAAAGTTGCCAAAAGTATATGAAAGTTGTATAATATTGGCATGGAACAATCAAAAATTATAGATACGACGGAGACGTATCAGCATCCCCAAGCTTAATTCCTGCTCGTCCTCAAGTAGGTAAATGATAATTTTTTTTGATGTGGAATGCTACCTAGCATAATCTTGATCATGTAATCTAATCATTGCATGAATATTAAGACACGAGTGATTCAAAGAAATAGTTTATCATTTGACATTAAGACAATAATACTTCAAGCATACCAACCAAGCAACTATGTCTTCTCAAAATAACATAGCCAAAGAAATCTCATCCCTACAAAATCATATAGTTTGTCTATGCTTCATCTTCGTCACACAAAATGCTCCCATCATGCACAACCCCGATGACAAGCCAAGCAATTGTTTCATACTTTAGTATTTTCAAACTTTTTCAACCTTCACGCAATATATGAGCACGAGCCATGGACATAGCACTATAGGTGGAATAGAATATGATGGTGGAGGTGGTGTGGAGAAGACAAAAAGGGAGAAAGTCTCACATCAATGCGGCTAATCAGTGGGCTATGGAGATTCCCATCAATTGATGTTAATGCGAGGAGTAGGGATTTCCATGCAACAGATGCACTAGAGCTATAAGTGTATGAAAGCTCAAACTGAAACTATGTGGGTGTGCATCCAACTTGCTTGCTCATGAAGACATAGGGCATTTGAGGAAGCCCATCGTTGGAATATACAAGCCAAGTTCTATAATGAAAATTCCCACTAGTATATGAAAGTGATAACTCAAGAGACTCTCTATATGAAGAACATGGTGCTACTCTGAAGCACAAGTGTGGTAAAAGGATATTAACATTGCCCCTTCTCTCTTTTTGTCTCATTTTTTTGTTTTTTATTGTTTTGGTGGGCTTCTTTGGCATTTTTTTATTTGGGCTTCTTTGGCCTCTTTTATTTTGATAACCTCACATGGGACAATGTTCTAATAATGATCATCACACATTTATTTACTTACAACTCAATATTACAACTCGATACTAGAACAAAGATATGACTCTATATGAATGCCTTCGGCGGTGTACCGGGATGTGCAATGATCTAGCGTAGCAATGACATCAAAAAACGGACGAGTCATGAAGACACCATGCTAGATATCTTGAGATCATGCAAAGCAATATGACAATGAATGCTCAAGTCATGTATATGATGATGATGATGGAAGTTGCATGGCAATATATCTCAGAATGGCTATGGAAATGCCATAATAGGTAGATATGGTGGCTGTTTTGAGGAAGATATAAGGAGGCTTATGTGTGATAGAGCGTATTGTATCACGCGGTTTGGATGCACCGGCGAAGTTTCACCAACTCTCGAGGTGAGAAAGGGCAATGCACGGTACCGAAGAGGCTAGCAATGATGGAAGGGTGAGAGTGCGTATAATCAATGGACTCAACATTAGTCATAAAGAACTCACATACTTATTGCAAAAATCTACAAGTCATCAAAACCAAGCACTGCGCGCATGCTCCTAGGGGGATAGATTGGTTGGAAAAGACCATCGCTCGTCCCTGACTGCCACTCATAAGGAATACAATCAAAGAAACACCTCATGCTTCAACCTTGTTACACAACGGTTACCATACGTGCATGCTACGGGACTTGCAAACCTCAACACAAGTATTTATGAAATTCACAATTACCCACTAGCATGACTCTAATATCACCATCTTTATATTGCAAAACTATTGCAAGAAATCAAACATATCATATTCAGTGATCTACAAGTTTTATGTAGGATTTTATGACTAACCATGTGAATGACCAATTCCTGTCATCTCTCTAAATAGATATAAGTGAAGCAAGAGAGTTTAATTCTTTCTACAAAAGATATGCCCATGCTCTAACAAATATAAGTGAAGCAAAAGGGCATTCTACAAATGGCGGTTTTCTATGTGAAGAGTAACAGGCAATCCAAACTTCAAATGATATAAGTGAAGCACATCAAGCATTCTATAAAGCCATACTCAAAAAATATAAGTGAAGTGCAAAGAGCAAAGAGCATTCTACAAATCAACCATGGACTATCTCATACCAGCATGGTGCATCAAAGAAAAGTGAAAACTAAATGCAAAAGACGCTCCAAGATTTGCACATATCACATGAACGAAACGAAACCGAAAACATACCGGTACTTATTGAAGAAAGATGGGATGCCTTCCGGGGCATCCCCAAGCTTAGACGCTTGAGTCTCCTTGAATATTTACTTGGGGTGCCTTGGGCATCCCCAAGCTTGAGCTCTTGACTCTGCTCCTTCTCCTCATATTGAGACATCCTCGATCTTCGAACACTTCATCCACACAAAACTCAACAGAAAGTTCGGTAAGATCCGTTAGTACAATAAAGCAAATTACTACTCTAAGTACTGTTGCAAACAAATTCATATTTTGTTTTTGCATTTTAGCTACTGGAATATAAATTTTCCATGGCTTAATCCACTGATAGAAATCGATAGTTTCGTCAAAACAAGCAAACAATGCATCAAAAACAGAATCTGTCTTGAACAGGACATTCTGTAGTAATCTGAACATTAACCATACCTCTGGTACTCCAAAAATTCTGAAACAATTAGGAAAAATAAACAATTTGTATATAAAGACAGTGCAAAGAGTTTCAGAACCGTTTGACGTTTCAGTAAAAAATGTAAAATCTCTCACTACAGCCAAAGTTTCTGTTTTGCACCGAACAAACCAACAAGCAATGTAAACATCCTAAAGGCAAATCTTGGCACATTATTTTTGTTTTTAAACTTTATAAAAGCACATAACAGAAATAAATGACTCTCTAAAACTTCCGGGTTGTCTCCCTGGCAGCGCTTTCTTTAAAGCCATTAAGCTAGGCATATAGTGCTCGAGTAATGGATCCACTCGGATCCATAGGTATATCAAAGCCAATTTTAATTAACAATGATTTGTGATTTAGTAGTGAGCACAAAGTAACATATATCATGAAACAACGAAGTCTAACTCTCTTCCTATGCATCGACATGTCATAAAAGAACAATTCATGCACACATAGTAAAGGCCAATGCATAGTATAAACTGTTTCTTGCAATTTTATCATATTAGAAACATGGAGAGGCGGAGATGTAGTTCCTCTCTCATAATAATTGCAAGTAGGAGCAGCAAGCACATGCATATTATATCTATCAAAATCATCATGTGTAGCAGTGAATTGCAACCAATAAATATAATCCTTAATAAGGGCAAACATCTCTGATATAGTGTAGTCGGGAGAATTCAAAAAGATAATAGGACTATCATGCGTGGGTGCAATAGCAACAATTTCATGTTTAACATAAGGAACTATAGCAAGTTCGTCTCCATAAGCATAATTCATATTGGCATCTTGGCCACAAGCATAGCAAGCATCATCAAGAAGGGATATTTCAAAAGAATCAACGGGATCATAACAATCATCATAGCATTCATCCTTCGGTAAATTCGAAGGGAAATTAAACTATGTATGGGATAAAGAGTTATTCTCATTAGATGGTGGGAATGGGTGATCAATCCGCACTTCCTCCTTTTGTTCTTCACTCTCCTCCTCATCTTTTTCATCCAATAACCTCACAATGTCATTAATTTCTTCTTCCATAGACTAATGCAAAATATTAATCTCTTCTTGGACAGTGGAGGAGTCCTCAATATATGGTTTAATATAAGGATTAGAAGCATAATTATCATAGCAATATTTAAGTATGGCCAAAATTTTAGATTTGTAAAGAGTAGTACCACACTATTCAATAAAAGAAGCAATTTCACAAGTACCCCTAAAAGCAACAAATTCTTCAATTTGTTGAACATCATAGTAATTATAAACACCCTTAGTATACGAAGATACAATTCCATGATCACTAAACTGACATTGGTAAGGAAGGTGTTTCTTAGGGTCTTTAGAACAACAAGTACTACCATATATTTCACATCAATTCCAAGCATAGCACTGCAAACGATGAATTTGATCCAGTAAAAGTTTCCCTTTTTCAGATATGCAGTGTCGCACATAACAAGCATGCTCATCTAACAATTTGCCCTCAACTAAGCTAGTTGGGGTTTCAGCCCGAGAACATAGGGATCTAAGAAGATCCAAGTAAAAAGCTTCAGTAGTGTGATAGATTTTGAGTGGTTCTTCAACCATTGGTTCAGTAGGTACTGTCGGTGTCAAAACCGGCGGATCTCGGGTAGGGGGTCCCGAACTGTGCGTCGAAGGTCGATGGTAACAGGAGACGGGGGACATGATGTTTACCCAGGTTCGGGCCCTCTTGATGGAGGTAATACCCTACTTCCTGCTTGATTGATCTTGATGAATATGAGGAGTACAAGAGTTGATCTACCACGAGATCGTAATGGCTAAACCCTAGATGTCTAGCCTGTATGATTGTGATTGCCTCTACGGACTAAACCCTCCGGTTTATATAGACAGTTGAGGGGCCTAGGGTTGTACAGAGTCGGTTTACAGAGGAAGGAATCTTCATATCCGAACGCCAAACTTGCCATCCACGCAAAGGCGAGTCCCATCCGGACATGGGAGGGAGTCTTCTGTCTTGTATCTTCTCGGCCCATCAGTCCGGCCCACGTCACATAGCCCAGACGCTCGAGGACCCCTTCATCCAGGACTCCCTCAGTAGCCCCTGAACCAGGATTCAATGACGATGTGTCCGGCGCACAGATTGTCTTCGGCATTGCAAGGCGGGTTCCTCCTCCGAATACTCCCAAATAGCCCTCGAACACCGAGAACATGTGCGGCTCTGCAAAACATGCTCCACAAAGAGTACAATATTTAACAAGTCCCATCTACTGACATCTTCGGTAGTGAGATGCCACGTCTCCACCCGGTCATTATTTCGAACCAGATTTTAGCCTCCCGCTCCACGTTTCGAGATGCGGTTTTCATTGGCATGTCTTGTCAAAGCAGAGATCATGTCCCCTTATTGCGGGATTCTCATCAATACGGGCGTGGGTAATCCAACCGCGCCACCTCCACGACCCTTGGAGAATAGGCGACTTTTAAGGCGAAAGGGGAGGCGCTTGATATGCACTGCCTTTATAAAGAGATAAGGATTCACCCTTTACCCTACGCCTTCTTTCTCTCTGCCCACCCATTCTCGAGCTCCAGCGCCCAAGCTTCTATCCTTTCCGCCTCAAGATAGCACTGAAGGCATGTCTGGATCCGGAGTGCAGAGCAAGTGGATGGCCTCCTTCGTCACGGTGAAGGACATCACGAAGCTCCGGGAGGCAGGATACTTGGCCTAGGACATCGCCCACCGGCTTCCGGCCAAGGGGCAGATCATCCCCACCCCTAAGCCCCATGAGAGGGTGGTGTTCATTCCCCACTTCGTCCGTGGGTTAGGGTTTCCCCTCCACCCCTTCGTCTGCGGACTCATGTTCTACTACGGGCTAGATTTCCATGATCTGGCCCCAAACTCCTTCCTCAACATCTCGGCATTCATTGTCGTGTGCGAGGCCTTCCTCCGCACCCCACCCCACTTCGGATTCTGGTTAACAACCTTCAATGTGAAGCTGAAGGTGGTGGGTGGTCAACACGCGGAGTGCGGAGGCGCTATGGTGAGCAAGATGTCCAATGTCACGTGGCCCAAAGGCACCTTTGTGGAGACTGTCAAGGGTGGCAGCAGCAGTGGTTCTATGTCACAGAGCCCCGCGACACCACCTGGGCCGCGGCTCCCAGATTCAAGTCCGGGGCTCCAATGCCGCTTACCTCCTGGCTAGAAAAGGGCCTGGACTGGGCGTCGTCGGACGAGGTGTCTGTGCTGCGGATGCGCATCAGGAGCATGGTGGACAAGAACATCAAGCTTGTCAATGTGATCCAGGTGATGCTTTTTCGCCGGATCCTTCCTTGCCAAAGCCGGACTTGCCATTTGTGGGAGTTCGATCCGTCCAAGCACCAGACCCTGCAGCAGTTCTTTTGCGATACACACGAAGGCATCTGGAAGGTGCTTTTTAAGGCTAATGAGACGTGGCCGAAGACGACCGAGGACCATGGGTACGACCTGACCCATCCAACCAGTCAGGTAAGTTTTTCATATTTCAAGGTGTATCCTTCACCTGTACATTCAAGGAAGATGATTAAGCTTCTCTATTTGTCCTTTCAGGGCTAGATTAAGAAGGCGGAGCAGATTCAGTGTCCAGCTCCACTACCTGAAAACCCAGAAATCCCACTTCTGACGAAGACGCTGGTCCCGGCGACCTACCAGGCGCCGGAGAATAAGGCCAAGGAGACAAGAAGTGGCCTCCGCCATAAAGGCACTTCGGACGTGATGTCCGAAGACGCTGAAACCCACTCCTCCCCCACCGAGGACGAGGAGGAGGAGGAAAGCAACTCTCCCCCTGAGGGGGGAAGGAAGAAAAGGGCGGCCTCCACACATCTGGAGGCAGAGGCGTACAAGAAGGGGAAGGTCTCCCTCTCGGACGACTCCGTGTTGGACACCGATAGCAGCTCCGAGTGGCGCCCCAGGGATAAGCCCCTGGCCGAATCGTAAGTACTCAAAGGCACTGACGCACACATGTATCCGGCTCCTTTACTTCATGGTTTTAACATGTTGAATCATGCATTGCAGTCCGGCCCATTCCCACCTCCAGTGATCCTCATCTTCAGGAAATTTGCTGGATCCCAAGGTGATGGACAGCGATTCGCCTCCGTCGGCCTTCTCCCCCAAGACTACGAACAATGCTGAAGTGTTGTCTTAAAGGACCCTCCCACGCTATGGAGAGGTGCCGGAGGCCGTCCAGGTGGCACTAGAGGGTGATGCCTCAGCTGCCGGACACATGGGGGAGCAGATCACCATGGAAACTGGCGATGGGGGCCGTACCCAATCCGGCCCCCAGCCAAATACTATCCCGGAGGCCCATACGGCTCTGGAATCAGGCAAGAAGCCTCCTTCGAAAGAAGGAGGTGCACCTATTCCGCCGGTGACCTCTGTCCATCCAGAGGCACCGGATACTCTACTAGAAGCACTGCAAAGCGCTTCCATTGTTGAGGAACACCGTATCCTCATGGGTACGGTGGTTGAAAGGGTTCAGTCGATTATAAGCGGACTGGCCGAAGCCTGCACCAGCCTTCTAACAGGCTTTGAGGTATGAGGCTTATTTATGCAAAAATAATGTCATAGTATATACAGTTGTCGGTGTTATGGGAACGGGGGTCCCCATACTTGCCTGCCTGCGGCGTGCGGCGTGGCTCGAAGGAGGCCCAGCACGGCCCATCTTCATCAATGCAAGCTCAAGACCCTCGTGAGGGGCCAAGCCTCGCGGGGCGGACGACAAGGAGCTTCCTCAGGCACGGCCTCGTCAGGTTGGCTCATGAGGAGGCGGAGAGTTCAAGGCAGGGTACCTCGCGAGGTGCCCATGACGCAAGCCATGCCGACCAAGGGCGCCAGTCGAGCGCCCGGCCCGCCTGGCGTCCTCCTTTCCTCTTTGGTGCAAAGGGAGCAATCGCAGCGAGAGCATCAAGCAAAGGCATCCGTTTGATTGCAACAAGACCAAGACCAGCCCAACGGCTGGAAGGAGTCATTGTGGAGCCCAAGCAGGCGTCATCACCAGAGCCTTTGGCAGGCGAGGACCAACTTTAGTCAGGATAAGTGTACCCGCTGTTCGCCTTCAAAATGGCCAATTGTTGGCGCCCTTCCCGCTTGATATTCGGGAAGGGCCCAGGGCCTTCGCCTATAAATAGGAGTAGCCGCCCCCAGGGAGGGGAGATCGGAATCCTCATCAAGGAACCAGTAGCTATAGCAACTGAACACCACCTAGCAGTTCATCACACGCGCCAAGAACAGACCCTCGCGAGGCTGTTCTTCCTTGTATTGTTCCTCATCAGCCCAAGAGGCAATCCACCACACCACAAACTAGAGTAGGGTATTACACCACAACGGTGGCCCGAACTAGTATAAATCTTGTGTCTCTTGTGCTGTTCCGTTAGTAGTTTAGGTCCCTGCGATTCAGCGAAGCGCGGGACGGTGGAGGGTCGGATCTCCGCGCGCACCCCAGTGTTCGAACCTCAAGGGTCTGCCGGAACCCGAAATCCGACAACAGTAGCCCCTGATACTCTGTCCGGTGCTCGAAAAGAAAAGCCGGATAGAGGATCAAATAATATTCGCAGGAGACTAACCATACATGTCTATGTGAATAAGTAGGCGTCGATGCTGGCTGTGACCTCCCATTCTGCCGAAGTCTCCAAACTGAAGCAGAGTCTGGAGCGGGCCTAGGAAGAGCTCGGCCACGTGAAAAAAAAGGCTAGAGGACAAGCAAGGTATGCAATGGCCTATTCAGATCTAGAAAAACATGAATTGTTTATGTTGATCATGTTATCATGATATTTCGTAGGAGCGGCGTCCGAGGTGGAGACCCTCAAGAATGCGCTGGCCGAGGCCCAGAAGAGAGCGGCGGAGGAACTAGCCGCCCGCGAAAAACACAAGGCAAGGGTTGGGGAGGTCCAGCAGGAGCTCCAGGACGCAGTGAAGAAATGCGAGTCCTTGGAGCGCAAGTTTGCGGACCAAGAGTCCGACCTTGCGAAGGCCCGCCAAAGCGCACAAGAGGCCCGGGTTGAAGCATAGGGCGCCCTCCAGGAAATCCAGGAGGCCAAGAAAATAGTGTCGGGTAAGGCCTTTGTTATGCAGAGAAAGTATGTGAAGAAAAGGTACCTCTTACTGACCCGGATTTGGAGTTCTCCAGGAGCGTTTGCGGATCTGCCGTGCAGTGTTGCTGATGCTGCGGAGTTCTTCCGAGCCAAAGACGGGAGCTCCACGGAGAAGCTGTTCTGGTTGCAATACCTTGCGCCAGAGCATCCGGTGCCCTTTAGCAATCAGTTGAAACAGCTGACCGAACTGCATAGGGTGGCCGAATCGGCCATTAAGAATTTGATAATCCGTCTGTGGCCTGCCGAAGCCATACCCAGCAGCTACTTCGGGCTCGTGAAGCGGCTGGTCGATGCCTGCCCTCGGCTTGATGCCATCAAGCGGTCGGTCTGCATCTAAGGTGCACGGATGGCCTTCGCCCGTGTCAAGGTGTAGTGGGCGAAGATGGACGCCGTCAAGCTTGCGACCGAGGGACCGTCCTTGGGCAAGGAGCACCGCACGCCCGAGCGGTATTTTGATGATGTCCTGAAGGGATCCCGCATTGTAGAGGGCCAGTGTGCCAAAGACATTATTTTTTAATGAAAGCATTCATGTTATCCCGTCCTATATTATGAAACAAAGGCGATATGTAATATAATGCTTGTTTGTTTGTTTAAAATTTTGCCTCCTGTGCAGCCGTTTTACTAAATCTGAGAGTGGGCCAGTCGTTGGCTTCAGCCCCCACGTAGGTAGTACGGGGGTGTTCGGGTTGAAACCTAGACACTCTTGATCCAAGAGTTTGGTACTTGAAGGAGGTGTTTAGAGCAACGAACCAGGCAATCGAACTATGTGGCTTTATCACCCTCACTTAGCCATAGGAGTTTGACAATATAAATGTAGGCGCAGCCCCTAGTATTTGTTAATCCGGACTAGGGTGCTGTAGATACCTGATCGGGTAGAGGCCGATCCGTCGCATAATGCGGAAAAAACCCCAAGAGATTTTAACCTCCGAACAGCTGACCAACTCTTGCCACATCATGATAGTCAGTTTTCGGCTTTCTCTACTGAGGTGTTTACCCGGATAAACCAGAAACACAATCGCAGTAGTTCTGCCTTTACTACCCTAGCCGATAGGACGGAACGTAAGGTAGTAAGCAAAGGAGCCGGGCAACCCAACTATTGACCAAAGACATGATTCAGAGCCGATGCATATAATGCTCAATTCAGGGTGCCGAACTATACTGTAAAAGTGTTCGGACATTGTTGCCGTAGTATGGAGCGCAATGAAGCCCCTGGCAAATTAAAGCGTACCAAAGTGTACGGGTGTAATCGATAGGAATAGCGAAATAAAATGAAGTAGTAAGCCAGTGCCACATAAGTTGGGCCGCGAACTGTTTCCATTATACTTTGATTAATACGTCAAAGCGTATTTGTACAAATAGTGCGATAAGCAACATGGCTATTTAACATGCCGAGATCAGGGGGGAGCTGCGTGCGGATCCTGAAAACAGGTAGAGTGATCGTCAAGAAGACCACCTAGAGATTTCCCCACATGTCTATGCTACTTGCCACCTTGGTGTATCAATCCTTCGAAAGGATCGATGACCGGGCCGTCATGAGGGGCCTCTGGAAAAGAAACCTGAAAAGGATAAAAAATAAAAGGGAAAGTATGTGTGCCTAGGGAAGGTCGAGCCATATGATGGACCACAATCAAGTTATGCCTCCGTCTATGCCCATGGTATTTTGAGTGCGTAGTTGTGTACGCGGGGTACGTACGCCGCCATTTGGTCGAGGCTGAGACAGAGGCTGAATTGCTAATCAAACTCCTGACGAGCTGGACTGTCAAGCTGCGGAGTAGTCCGGACTCGTTTGACAGTGTCCGGGAGCTTGGCCGCTGAATTAAAGTTCTGCTTGGTAAGGCCGCTCTGTACTTCCGCTGCCAGGGCCGCGGTGTGCTCCTCGGTATGGAGGGAGCGTTCCGTGTTTCCATTGACTGTTATGACACCGCGTGGTCCGGGCATCTTGAGTTTGAGATAATCATAGTGTGGCACCGCATTGAATCGGGCAAATGCAGTTCGTCCGAGCAGTGCGTGATAGCTACTGCGGAAGGGGACGATATCGAAGATCAAGTCTTTGCTTCGGAAGTTGTCCGAGGATCCGGAGACGACTTCCAATGTGATTGAGCCTATGCAGCGAGCCTCTACACCTAGAAATACTCCTTTAAAGGTAGTTTTTGTGGGCTTGACCCATGATGGATCGATGCCCATCTTGCGGACTGTATCCTGATAGAGCAGGTTGAGGCCGCTGCCACCGTCCATGAGGACTCGTGTGAGGTGGAATCCATCAATGATTGGATCGAGGACCAGTGCAGCTAAACTGCCATGACGGATACTGGTAGGGTGGTCCCTATGATCGAAAGTGATTGGGCAGGACGACCATGGGTTGAATTTTGGGGCGACTGGCTCAATCGTGTAGACGTCCCTGAGCGCGCGTTTGCGCTCCCTCTTGGGGATATGAGTAATGTATATCATGTTCACCGTTTTGACCTGGGTGAACTTCTTCTATCCCGCTGTGTTCGGCGGACGGGGCTCCTCGTCGTCGCCCTCTTTTGCGACCCCTTCTTCTTGTTCTCGGTATTTAACTTACCGGCTTGTTTAAAGACCCAACAGCTTCTGTTGGAATGGTTGGCTGGTTTATCGGGGGTGTCGTGGGTCTGACATGGACGATCGAGTATGCGGTCCAAGCTGGATGAGCCCGGATTGTTTCTTTTAAATGGCTTCTTCCGCTGGCCGGACTTGGAGCCACTAAATCCTGCGTTGACCGTTGTGTCATCGGTGTTGTCACCATTGCTTCAACGCTTGTGCCTGTTGCGTCGGGGCTTGCCGTTGCTATTTCTGGCTTCAGAGGTCCCAGGTTCACTTGCATTATTATAGCTACGGGCTAGCCAGCTATCTTCGCCCACGCAAAAGCGGGTCATAAGTGGCGTGAGGGCTGCCATGGACTTCGGCTTTTCTTGGCCGAGGTGTCGGGCGAGCCATTCGGTGGAGATGCTATGCTTAAAGGCCACTAGGGCTTCGGCATCCCGACAGTCGACGATTTGGTTCTTTTTAGTTAGGAACCTAGTCCAGAATTTTCTGGCTGACTCTCCGGGTTATTGAACTATGTGACTTAATTCATCGGCATCCAGAGGTCGGACATATGTACCTTGGAAGTTGTCACGGAAGGCGTCTTCCAAGTCCTCCCAGCTGCCAATGGAGTTTTCAGGCAGGCTGTTTAACCAATGTCAAGTCAGTCCCTTGAGATTTAGAGGGAGGTATTTGATGGCATGAAGATCATCACTGCGGGCCATATGAATATGGAGAAGAAAGTCCTCAATCCATACCGCGGGATCTGTTGTTCCATCATATGATTCGATATTCACGGGTTTAAACCCTTCTAGAAATTCGTGCTCCATTATTTCATCAGTGAAGCAGAGGGGGTGTGCGGCGCCTCTATATCTGACCATGTCGCGACGTAGCTCGGACGGAGTCCGTCTACGGTTTCGGCCTGGACGTGGCTGTGCTTGTCACGTTCGGCTAGATAGCCGTCATCACGCGCCGGGGAACGCCCTCGTGATCCGTAGATCGATCTGGTCTGGCCTGCTCTATTTTGCAGGTCCTGCCGCAAGTCATATGTATATCCCCGGGCTGTTGTGTCTCTATCTTTATGGTGAGGTGGTATGGGCTGGTGTTCGGCTTGAGTTGCCGTTTTGTCCCAGCCATGTGGTGGTTGGTCAGCCACGTTACGCGCTAATGGTACGGGGTCCAGTGCCTCGTCGTCGAATTGAGGTAGAAGTTTACGCTTCGGGTGACTTTTGGTTGGGCGCTCGAGGCCGTATTCCCCGGCTGCCAGGACATTACTCCACCCGTCGTTGAGTAGATCTTGATCAGCTTGAAGCTGCTGCTGCATCTTTTTCAGGCTCCTTGTGGTGGCTATTAGCCGGCGCTTAAAGCGCTCCTGCTCGAGAGGTTCCTCAGGCACGATAAATTCTTCGTTGCCGAGGCTCACCTCATCCTCGGAGAGTGGAAGATAATTGCTATCCTCCGAGTCTTCGTTTACGGCCTGTTCATCAGGGCTAACCTGCCCATCTACCCGATCGTCCTGTTCGGAGGTTGGCTCGACGGGGTTTTCTTGGTCTTCGGCATCGTGCCGGATTTGCTGCCTCTTTCACGGCGTGATTTAGAGCGGTGCCGTCGGCGCTTTGGTTGTATCTCAGGAGGTTTATCCTCTACTAGATTTTTCTCGTTATCGTCGTCACCCTCTTTGGGTGTATCCACCATGTACACGTCATACGAAGAGGTGGCCGTCCATCGTCCGGTGAATGGCGGGTTTTGGGCCAACTCTTCTCCGGCATCGTCGTCCATACCAAGCTTGTTAGAATCGCGAGTCTACTATACGATTCTACAACTTTACGATCCGAACTTACCCATTTGATTCTACGATTTTAGTTCATGAAATCTACGTTTCTACGATCCTAGTAGTGAAGATCCTATGATTTACGATTCTACCATCAGAGCTCCGATCTGATTCAAAATCGCGATTCTGACAACCTTGGTCCATACCGTCGATGTCTTCGGAGCCGTAATCGAGCATGTTAGTTAGGTCTATGAAGTGGGTGGTGGGTGGGACGTAAAATTCCCCGTCTCAACACCTAGTCTGGGCTGGGCGTAGTTCGTACGTTGCTCCTCTGTAATGACGAGGGATCACATCAAGTCCAGAGCCTCGCTTAAAGGCGAGGTTTGGCCAGGGAGAAGAGAGTCCGTGGAGTATGGTGGGAAGGAGATTCTTTGGCCGAGCTCACACGATGCTCACTCAGAGGGTTCGGAGCCAGTGTCCGGAGAAGGGTCCGGCTTCGTGATGGTTGCCAGTGACACTACTTCCTCCGGCTCTCCCGTACTGGGCTTGGTGGCCGTAGATAGTCTGGCGGGCTCAGGAATCCCGTCTTCGGACCCGGCGATGCGCTCCGGATCTAAGGCCAGAGCGGAGGTTGGGGTCGTGAATCCTGGGAAGATCAAGTCTCCTCGGATATCAGCGACATAGTCCAGATTTCCAAAACTAATCTGGTGACCTGGGGCGTAGCTGCCGATCTGCTCTAGATGGCCAAGCGAGTTGGCCCGCCGTGCGAAGCTGCCAAATACGAAGATCTGGCCAGGGAGAAAAACCTCTCCCAGGGTGACATTGTTGTAGATCACTGACGGAGCCATCAAACCTTCTGACGACGACACAGCGGAACTCTCAAAGAAAGCACCAATGTCGGTGTCAAAACCGGCAGATCTCAGGTAGGGGGTCCCGAACTGTGCGTCTAAGGTCGATGGCAACAGGAGACGGGGGACACGATGTTTACCCAGGTTCGGGCCCTCTTGATGGAGGTAATACCCTACTTCCTGCTTGATTGATCTTGATGAATATGAGGATTACAAGAGTTGATCTACCACGAGATCATAATGGCTAAACCCTAGATGTCTAGCCTGTATGATTGTGATTGCCTCTACGGACTAAACCCTCCAGTTTATATAGACACCGGAGGGGCCTAGGGTTGTACAGAGTCAGTTTACAGAGGAAGGAATCTTCATATCCGAACGCCAAGCTTTCCATCAACGCAAAGGAGAGTCCCATCTGGACACGGGAGGAAGTCTTCTGTCTTGTATCTTCTCGGCCCATCAGTACGGCCCACGTCACATAGCCCGGACGCCTGAGGACCTCTTAGTCCAGGACTCCCTCAGGTACCACTAATGTTTTTGGTATTTTTCGTTTCCTACCAATAACTAAAGATAGAAAATAAGAGCACAAAATAAAAACTACTTAGTGATAAAGCGAACAAGCACACACAAGATTATTCACCCCACGCTATAACTCCCCGACAACGGCGCCAGAAAAAGGTCTTGATAACCCACAAGTATATGGGATCAATTGTAGCCTCTTTCGATAAGTAAGAGTTTCAAACCCAACGAGGAGCTAAAGGTAGAAAAAAATATTCCCTCAAGTTCTATCGAGCACCGATACAACTCTACACACGCTTGACGTTCCCTTTACCTAGAACAAGTATGAAACTAGAAGTACTTTGTAGGTGTTGTGGGATAGGTTTGCAAAAATATAAGGAGCACATAAATAAAAACTAGGGGCTGTTTTAAGGAAAGAAGCAGTAAAGTTAGTATAGCGAGTGCGGAAAAGTGGTGGTAGGAGTTGCGAAATTGTCCCTAAGCAATTGACTACTTTACTAGACCGATAGCAAGTTTTATGTGGGAGAGGCCACTGCAAGCATGTCATCCCTGACTTGGAATTCTATGTACTTATGGTTGGAACTATTAGCAAGCATCCGCAACTACTAATGTTCATTAAGGTAGAACCCAACCATAGCATTAAGATATATTGGTCCCCCTTCAATCCCGTATGCATCAATTTCTATGCTAGGTTGAAGCTTTTGTCACTCTTGCCCTCCAATACATAGTTCTATCAACATACAACAAACCCTATGGTGTGATCCACGTGTGCACTCATATGAACGGCACACAAAGGGCAGCAACATAACCACAAGCAAATTAAACCAATCATAGCAATTCACCAATTACCAATAGGACAACGAAAATCTACTCAAACATCATGGATGGCAACACATCATTGGATAATAATATGAAGAATAAAGCACCATGTTCAAGTAGAGGGTACAACGGGTTGCGGGAGAGTGGACTGCTGTAGATAGATGGGGGAAGGAGATGAAGATGTTGGTCAAGATGACGGAGGTGTTGGTGTAGATCGTTTTCGCGATCATGGCCTCGACGGGTTTCCGGCGTCACCCCTAGATGGGAGAAGGGTTTCCCCTCTGGTCCTTGGCTTCCATTACGGTGGAGGGGTGAGAGCCCCTCTGAGATTGGATCTGTCTCTCTGTCTCTGTCTGTTTCTGCGTTTTCGAATTCTGGCCTTTCACCGTTTCTTATCTCTCCGGAGATCCTTAACTTCGATTGGGCTGAAATTTGGACACGATTTTTATCCAGATATTGGCTTTCTTGCGGCGAAAGAAGGGCACCAACCGCCTTACGAGGTGGCCACGAGGGTCAGGGGCGCGCCCCCTGCATCGTGGCCCCCTCGGGCATCGTCTCCCGTTGATTCTTCTTCCCAAAAATCACATATATTCCAAAAAATATCTCCGTCAGGTTTTATCCCGTTTGGAATCCGTTTGATATGGATTTTCCGCGGAACAAAAAACATGCAACAAACAGGAACGACACTGGGCACTGGATCAATATGTTAGTCCCAAAAATTGTATAAAAAGTTGCCAAAAGTATATGAAAGTTGTATAATATTGGCATGGAACAATAAAAAAATATGGATACGACGGAGATGTATCATGTGCATTGTTATTTTTGAAGAAATACTCTCTTGCTTCAGTTAGATTTATTTGAGAGTTTGTAAAATTTTGAGAAATTCTCTCTTGCTTCACTTAAATTATTTTGAGAGAAAGAAAATTTGTTATGCTCATAATCTTCACTTATATTTGTTTGAGCTTATGAAAAGCAACACATGAAAATTAGTCCCAGAGTGATAGATATCCAAGTAGGATAAAGTAAAAGAAAATGTCATGAAGACCATTGGACAAAATAAACTTGATTCTTAGTAATAGTTTTGAGATATGATGATGTGATATGTGAGTTATGTTGATGAGTAATTGTGTTCTAGTAAGGATATTGGTGTTAAGGTTTGTGATTCCCTATGCATGCACGAAATTCAATAATCATGCAATGAAAATTATATCCTACTTGTGGTGCATTATTTGGTGTTAATTATGGTTAATGCTTGCTTATGAGATTATTCGTTTCTTGGTTGGTCGCTTCCCAATATTTTGCTAGCCTTCATTTTGCACTAAGTATGACCTCTACTTGTGCATCCAAAATCCTTTAAACTAGTTTTGCCACATGAGTCCACTATATCTACCTATATGTGGTATTCTTTTGCCGTTCTAAGCAAATTTGCATGTGCCATCCCTAATTTTCAAAATAAACTTCTCTTTTGTGAGTTTGTTTCGCTCGCGGAACGGTAACGGGTGGCAAATGTTTTCCATGCTGTCTGTGTTATTCTCAAGATGAGTGTTTATTCACTTGTCATTGCACGAGAGTGAGGCAAAGGTCTTAGGGATGTCCAGTCCCGAAATGCAAAAAAAAAATGAATTTACTTTATGTTGTCAAATAATAAATTCCTTGGGAAGTGTTGGTATGGAGGGCACCCGTGGATACGGCTAGCCATGGAAAGTGAAAGAATGGTGGAAAAAGGAATAAACTTTATTTTCTGTTTGGGAACCGCCTATGGCATATCCATCATGGAAAGTGTTTGGAACTCTAAGTCGTTTTCATTGGTGGGATGGATACACCTCCCAAAATGTTTTTATCTCTAATTTTCTCTTTGAGCTTTGGCACATCTACAAATCCCTACTTCCCTCTACGAAGAGCCTTTCTTTACTTTATGCAATTTTTATTTTGAAATTTGAGTCTCCATCTTCTCTCATAAGAAGTACCAACTAGGAGGCAATATGATCGTGCTCAAGTATTGGGTGTAGTTAATATTCGAGTGTGTTTCATGAATGGGTCAATTATTGAGCATGATGGGGTAGGGATAACTTATTTTAGCGTTGATATTTTGAAATACATGGTTGCTTGTTGATAAGCTTGAGTATCTAAATTATTATGTCAAAACTAGACTATTGCTTTGAATCACATAAAAGTCCAAATGTCCATGCTATAAAGAAAAGAATATGTTATGACTTGATGAACAGCACTCCACATCAAAATTCTTTTTTTATCACTTACCTACTCGAGGATGAGTAGGAGTTAAGCTTGGGGATGCTGATACGTCTCCAACATATCTATAATTTTTGATTGTTCCATGTTGTTTTTATCAATCTTGGATGTTTTATAATCATTGTATAGTCATTGTATATCATTTTTTGGTACTAACCTATTGACATAGTGCCAAGTGCCAGTTGCTATTTTCCCCATGTTTTTACATCACAGGAAATCAATATCAAACGGAGTACAAATGCCACGAAACTGCACGATGATTTTTGATGGGCCAGAAGGAAGACAATGGGTCCTAGTTGCACCTGGGGGGGGTGCCCCGAGGGGGGCACAACCCACCAGGGCGCGCCAGGAGGCCCAGGTGCGCCCTGGTGGGTTGTGCCCACCTCGGGTGTCCCTCGGACCGCCTCCTTGCTCTATAAATACCACAATATTCCAGAAACCCTAGAACAAGTGTCGAAATATTCATGCAGCCACTGCAGAGTCCAGAACCACCAGATCCAATCTAGACACCATCACGGAGGGGTTCACCACCTCCAGCGGTGCCTCTTCGATGATGCGTGAGTAGTTCTTTGTAGACCTTCGGGTCCGTAGTTAGTAGCTAGATGGCTTTCTCTCTCTCTCTCTCTCTCACTGAATTCTCAATAGAATGGTCTCTTAGAGATACATATGATGTAACTCTTTTGCGATGTGTTTCTTGGGATTTGATGAACTTCGAGTTTATGATCAGTTATATCTTTTTATATCCATGAAAGTTACTTGAGTTTCTTTGATCTCTTATATGCATGATATCTTATAGCCTCGTATTTCTTCTCCGATATTTGGGTTTTGTTTGGCCAACTTGATCTATTTATCTTGCAATGGGAAGAGGTGCCCGGTAGTGGGTTCGATCTTACGGTGCTCGATCCCAGTGACAGAAGGGGAAACGACATGTATGTATCGTTGCTACTAAGGATAAAAAGACGGGATCTATATCTACCGCCATATAGATAAATGGATCTTGTCTACATCATGTCATCGTTCTTATTGCATTACTCCGTTTTCCATGAACTTAGTACACTAGATGCATGCTGGATAGCGGTCGATGTGTGGAGTGATAGTAGTAGATGTAGGCAGGAGTCGGTCTACTAATCTTGGACGTGATGCCTACGTAATGAACATTGCCTGGATATCCTCATAATTATTTGAAGTTCTATCAATTACCCAATAGTAATTTTTTACCCACCGTTTGCTATTTTTCTCAAGAGAAGCCACTAGTGAAACCTACGGCCCCCGGGTCTTCTTTCTCATATATTTGCCTTGCGATCTACTTTTCCTTTGCATTTTATTCAGATCTATTAAACCAAAAAATACAAAAATATTTTGCTGCACTTTATTTTATTTGCGATCTATTATTTCAATCTATTACTACTTTCTCCCGTCAACTTGCCAATTTCTGGCGCCGTTACCTGAAAGGGATTGACGACCCCTTTAACACGTCGGGTTGCGAGGTGTTGTTATTTGTGTGCAGGTGCTGTTTACGTTGTGTTGCTTGGTTCTCCTACTGGTTCGATACCTTGGTTTCATAACAGAGGGAAATACTCTACCGTTGCTGTGCTACATCATCCCTCCCTCTCTGGGGAAATACCGGCGTAGTTCCAGCTACCACCAATACTTGAATAAGAATATTTTAATGAAAGACCTTGGTGAAGCAGCTTATATATTAGGCATCAAGATCTATAGGGATAGATCAAGACGCTTGATAGGACTTTCACACAGCACACATACCTTGACAAGGTTTTGAAGAAGTTCAAAATGGACCAGTTAAAGAAAGGGTTCTTGCCTGTGTTACATGGTGTGAAGTTGAGTCAGACTCAAAGCCCGACCACTGCAGAAGATAGAGAGAAAATGGAAGTCATTCCCTATGCCTCAAACATAGGTTCTATCATGTATGCTATGCTGTGTACCAGACCTGATGTGTACCTTTCCATAAGTCTACACTACAAAAAAAAGACAAATCCGTGACATTTTGGGCCGAACGAATTTTTTTTCTGTCATACTTATGACACTTCTATGACGATAATTGTGACAAAACCCGGTATCATCATAGATGTGGTGGGGTCTTACTTCTATAACAAAAAATCATGACAGAAAATGGGCTTTTCGTCCTGGGCAGGCCGGAGACGTAGCTGCATGACATTCTTTGGGCCGTCTATGACGGAAAAAAGCGATGGTAGAAGCGAGGCGAGGAAAATATAGGGTGTTCCCGTTACGGTGGGTGGTCGGGGCGAAGCGATGCGTTTCTCTCGTGACACGCACGCAGCAGCGTTGGTGCGGCGTTGGGCTCTAACTGAACCCGGCGAGGTGTTGGGCTCTAATCGAACCGGAGCGATTGCCTTTGTAGGCTACACGTTCGAACCCGGCGATCGATCGATGGCTGTTAATCGAACCCGATCGGCGATTCGCCGCTACTGCTGCTAACTGAAGCCGATCGATGCTACCTCTGGATGAACAATGAGCGTTGCTGGGGGGTTTGGATGAACAGTTCCCGGTGGGGGTGGATGAACATGACCCCGTGGTGTTGCCTCTGGATGAACAGGACCCCGATCGGTCGAGCCGGTTGGGGCTAGATGAACAGGACCCCATGGAGGGTTGGATGAACAGGACCACCCCGTGGAGGGCAGGATAAATAGTAGACGGTGGAGGGCTGGATGAACAGTAGCCCGTGGAGGGGTGGTTGAACAGGAGCCCGTGGAGAGGGCTGGTTGAGCGATGAGCTGGAGTAGTGCGCGGTGGAGGCTGGATGAACAGGAGCCCATGGATGAACAGTCGCAGGTGGAGGCTGGAGGAGGTCGACGGTGGATGAATAGTAGCCCGTGGAGGCTAGAGGGGGTCGACGGTGGAGATGAACAGTATCTCGTGGAGCCCCGTTTTGCGGTACGCCACACCCCTCCCGATGAACAGGACCCCCTTTTCGACCGTAGCGCTCCAACACAAGTCCGTTTCTTCCGTTTTGCGGTACGCCACACCCCTCCTGATCAACAGGACCCCCGTTTCGACCGTAGGAGGTCCGTATCCTCCGTTTTGCAGTACGCCAGACCCCTCCCGATGAACAGGATCTCGTTTCGACCGTGGCCGGTCGAACACAAGGCCGTTTCCTCCGTTCTGCGGTATGGCAGTCCTCGTTTGCATTGGCTGTTCCATCCAAGCCCTCCAGATGAACACGACGACGCTTTCCGTTCTGACCCAGCCGGTTGGCTCCCCATGCACACGACAACGATGATGTTTCTCCGTTCTGACCCCAGCCATGTACACGAGCCCAGGCCATACGTATGCGCGAGTAGGCGTTCGAGACCCTGCCCGTATGTACGTACGTGGCCATATTTTCTTTCTTGCACACTGGCCGTTGTACGTACGTGTACATGCTACGTGTGCGCCTCTATGACGACACGTGCGCGCCTCTACATCGACCAGTATGTATGTACACGTTCACGACCAGAATGACAATGCTACGTACACTTCGACCAGGTGGGTCCCGACTGTCAGGCACTTCCTTGCCTGCGAAGATGTAGCTGGTAGGTCCCAGCAGTCAGGGGGCGAATCGTTTTTTTTTGCTCGGACGCACTTCCTTGCGTGCAAAGATGTAGCTGCTGGGTCCCAGCAGTTAGGGGGAAATGTTTTTTTGCGAAATACGGTGGCCTGTCCAGTGGGTCCCCGCTGTCAGGTGGAGGAATAATTATTTTGTGCGTAATAAGGAGGCACTTCCTTGCTGCGGCCGTGGACCCGGCTGTCAGCCTCTCCACGTACAGTACTACTCTTCCGATGGAAGTCGTTCCTTGACCATGTTGACCACGCCGCGCCGAGAGCACCAGGGCGGTGGACGACGGTGAGGCCTAGGAAGGGGACGACGCAGAGCCGGGGAAGACGCGGCAGTGGAAGCCCGCGCGGAGAGGAGTACGATGGTTCACTGGTTTGGCCATGGTGTGAGGCCGCCATCGCCGCAGGGCCTGGCCAGCGGTGGGAATAGTAGGGGGCGGTGAGGCCTCCGCGGCAGCACAACCGGCCACGAAAGGCAGGAGCATGCGGCATGACCGGCGCTGCTTTGGGTGGCTGGAGCAAGAAGACCAGAGGTTGAAGAAGCACTACGGCCGTTGGATGGACATCGTACGGTCACCGGAGCTAGAATCGTTCATATTGACTAAGTTGACAAAGCACTCTGTCCCTGTCAACTTAGTAGGCCCACAAGTCAGCCTCCCACCAAGGTGGGTCCCAACTAGCAGGGGGAGTATTCATTTTTTTGTGCGTAGTAAGGAGGCACTTCCAATGGGTCCGAGCTGACAGCGGGGGAACGTTTTTTCGCGATATACGATGGCCCGTTCGGTGGGTCCCAGCAGTCAGAGGGGAAACATTTTTTTCACCAAATACGGTGGCCCGCCCGGAGGGTCCCTGCTGTCAGGTGGAGGAATAATTATTTTCCACATAATAAGTAGGCACTTCCTTGGGGCTGTCGTGAAAGTCGTTCCTTGACCACGTTGACCATGCCGCACCGAGAGCACCAGGGCGGTGGACAACGTCGAGCGGCGAGGCCTAGGAAGGGGACGACGCGGGAGCCAGGGAAGACGCGGCAGTGGAAGCCTGCGCGGAGAGGAGTACGAGGGTTCACTGGTTCGGCTGCGGTGTGAGGCTACCGTCGCCGCAGAATAACATGTGGTGTGGGTGAGTGGAGGGATGGTCTGGCCAGCAGTGGGAGTAGTAGGGGGCAGTGAGGCCTTCACGGCAGCACAACCCGCCATGGGAGGCAGGAGTAGGCGGCACGGCCGGCGCTGCTTTGGGCGGCTGGAGCAAGAAGACCAGAGGTTGAAGAAGCACTACGGCCGTTGGATGAACATCGTACGGTCACTGGAGCTAGAATCGTTCATATTGACTAAGTTGACAAAGCCTTTGGTACGCGTCAACTTAGTAGGCCCACAGGTCAGCTTCCAAAATGGTGCACCCCAGATGTCAGGGGGAGGAATCATTTTTTGGGCGGGTGAAGCTAGAATATCCGAGATTGAAGAAGAAGCACGCCATCCGTTGGAGTCCATCCAACGGCTACTGCTTCTAGAACCGTGTGTTGACTATAATAAGTCGACAAAGCGTTGCATACGCGCAACTTCTTTTTTTAGGGGACGCGTCAACTTAGTAGGCCCACAAGTGTGTGGCAGAGAACTTATAGCCCATTTGCGATTTGTAAGAACGTACATCCCATATTTGAATTCTAATGGAATTTACTACAGCCCATTTACAGTTTGTTAAAAGTACAGCCTATTTTCTAGCTAGGACAAAGATTAATAATTTCAACCAACCGTTGAAGACAGAATTCAATAAAATTTCACACATTTTGATGATATCTGATATAATTTTATCCCGAAATTTCTAGTAAGATTAAATATAAATTTGTATTACGTAAAAATCTAACGAAACATTGCACACGCAACAATTTAAAATTAAGATTTTCAAAATCCATAAATAATATTTTATAAACTAATTTCGTGCTTGGTGCATTTTTTTATAGTTACTGCCTAGTTTTTATAATTACATCCCATTATTAATTTTTAAAGCCCATTTTCCTGTTAAGCCTAATGCATCCCTCCTAGGAAAAATTTGCAGCCCAGCGGTGCGGAGAATAACAAGTTGACTTTGCCTGGGTATTCCTCAAAAAAACGTATAGCTGGGCTAGCCATTTTCATCTTGAAAATAATTAATATCTGGGCTGGATATCTGTCTTGGGCTAGACGGGCCACAGCCCACCCAGTTAATACCCTGCTCTCCTTTGAACAACAACGAAAACATCGCCAAGAAAAACTCTGCAGTGCTCATGCCTCAAAAACACAAATACTGCTCGAGCTGCTTGGTCCCAGCTGTTGGCCGCACCTTGTGCAATTCTCTCGTTTATATTGACTACATAGGTTGACAATGGTGTGGGACCATGATGCCAGGAAAGCAGGAGTTAGCAAAAAAAGTATAGTTGTACATAATAAGGAAGCACTTGCGTACGTACGGCTATGGCCCTAGTGGGTCCCTACTGTCAACCAGTCAAAAAAAAGTCATCTCCTGAATCCTCATGTTCATTGACCATGTTATCAATGCTCGGCGCCACAGCGAGCGCAACAACATGAAGGAAGATGGAGAGGGCCTCGCGGGCCCTACGGATGGTCTAATACAGCACCCGCTGCTCATTCAGGAAGCCAGGATCATCGGACGCCTATGAGCACCTTCGAGAGACTGAGACGACATGAAATGGTAAGGCCGCGCTAGGGAGCTCTGGTTTATTTCACACTTGTATTAAGATACCAGTGTAATTTACTCGTCATCGGAAACAACGCGTAAAATACAGGCGTAATGAAAACGAGGGCCCGAGGTCTATAAGTAAAACCGGTGGGTTACGCGTGTAATTTGAGAGATGGGTGTATATTTTACTAGTCGAAATCAACCAACCAAGCGCTTTGCCCGAGACTATCTGCTTTTATTTACAAGCGTCAGTTTTACAAGCGGTTTTGGTTGGAAAACGACTATCCAATCATGGCCTAAGATGATGAGTTGGTCGGAATCATATGGTTTCCCGTCTAACCTACTGACTTGTCATATAGGCTATGAGTGAAACATAAGACGATGAACTTCTTAAGCACGGAAACAACATAAGAGGATAATCTTCCTAACAAGCAAATAACTAGCATTAGATCGACATGCAAAACAATATGAAGCATTATTCTCAGGAGGCACGGTGAACAGCTCGTGATGCCGCATGCCACAACATTCCAAGCTCAACTTTGCAATCAAACACAAGGCCTGGCATTACATAGAAAATATTCAGAACAAACTCTTAAAATATCTTACATAAGTCAACATTCATGTGACTATGCATCTCAGCAGAGTAAATATTTAGTTCTGAACTGAAGGCAGGAATAGGAAAAAATGATCGATGTTGCTCACAGCAAAGGGCGTCCCAGTCAAGAATATCAAATGCATGTCTTCTGGCTAACATCAATGAGAAAAAATTGACAAGGTTTTCCAATTCCAATATATTAAACTAATGTCAACTTTGACAAGGTTTTCCCATTCAAAATATGTAATGCCTGTGATTGTGGAACGGGCAGGGTTTGTCATCAGTTTGTCATCTGATAGTCCGATGGCTCAAGGTGAGGACGAATGATTAGAAAACCATTCGATGTATTGTGCATGATGAAGTATTATTATGGAGGACACGAACCATCTGAACATTTTGTGCAGTTCCACTAAAATCAAGCTGAGCATCCTTGTGGATTTCGTATTTATATGCTGCCAGAAAACAAAGACAGATCAGCACACACACAAATATTGGCCCCAGTGTCAACCCACCAATCGGTGGACTAACAAACTGAAAGTACGGTAAACAGATTACCATACCCAGATGCCCCATCATTGTTGCTTAGAGTGACATTTACAGACTTGGAGTCCTGTCCTGGCTTCTCGGTACTTGTTTGCCCAGTGTTCCTCTGAACCACAAGTAAAGCAACCATCTCTCTTTTTGTCTTTCTTCTTACCCTTCTTAGTGGCCGACGCTGGTAGCACCATTCAAACATATAGTCCGGTGGCTCAAGGTGACGACAAATGATTAGAGAACCATTCGATGTATTGTGCATGATGAAGTATTATGGAGGACACAAACTGTCGGTGTCAAAACCGGCGGATCTCGGGTAGGTGGTCCCGAACTGTGCGTCTAGGCGGATGGTAACAGGAGACAAGGGACACGATGTTTTTACCTAGGTTCGGGCCCTCTCGATGGAGGTAAAACCCTACTCCTGCTTGATTAATATTTATGATATGGGTAGTACAAGAGTAGATCTACCACGAGATCAGAGGCTAAACCCTAGAACCTAGCCTATGGTATGATTGTTGTTCGCCCCACGGACTAAAACCCTCCGGTTTATATAGGCACTGAATAGGGTTAGGGTTACACAGAGTCGGTTACAATTGTAGGAGATCTACATATCCATATCGCCAAGCTTGCCTTCCACGCCAAGGAAAGTCCCATCCAGACACGGGATGAAGTCTTCAATCTTCTATCTTCATAGTCCAGGAGTCCGGACAAAGGTCATCGTCCGGCTATCCGGACACCCCCTAATCCGGGACTCCCTCAGTAGCCCCTGAACCAGGCTTCAATGACAACGAGTCCGGCGCGTAGATTGTGTTCGGCATTGCAAGGCGGGTTCTTCTCCAAATCATGTGTCCCTGTTTGAATAGCGTCCGGCTTCTTGTAAACATCGTGCTCCTTGGCTTCCACGCCCAATAATGGCCATCTTCCACATGTTGAATGAATGCGAAAAGCCAGGGTATTTTTACATTTATCCCCTTAGCTGCGCAAATGACCTGCCTATATAAGAGATGAGGATCTAGATCCAAATCACACCACCTTCCCTTCACGAGCTTTCATCGGAGCGCATCTGACAGAAACCCATTCCATCATGGACAGTCGACGCGGCTCCTCCTCTCGCCCTCCTAGGCCTCAGCCTGGAGATTGGGAGAGATGCTCCGTGCCGCACAGCGAGTTAGTGATGCTCCAAACCAAGGGATTTCGGTTCGAGCCAGACTCGCCACGTATAAGGGCAGAAAACAAGCGGAGAGCGTCCCCAGTCCCTCCCGAGGAGAGCGGGTATGCCTTGTCCCTTATTTGATAAGAGGGCTCGGATTTACAATTCATCCGTTTCTCCGGGGGCTCCTGGAGTTCTATGGCCTCCAGTTGCACAACCTTACGCCTGCCTCCATTCTGCATATTGAGGGCTTCGTGGCCCTTCTGAGCTGTTTTTGGGCATCGAGGCTCATTTCACGCTGTGGAAGAGGCTGTTACGCCTTGTGCCCCGTTCTCAGGAGGGGTCGATATATCAAGTGGGCGGAGCCGAACTATGGCGCATCGCCGGGACCGGATATCTATCCGGAACCCCGAAGAAGGCGTCCGAAGACTGGCCTTCGGAATGGTTTTATGTAGAAGACGTTCCCCAGCCGGACCCTGTTCGGATCGGCCTCCCGGAGTTCAGTAATGCTCCTCTGAAGAAACGCCTAAGCTGGCGTCCTCGGAGCCCCCAGAGGGAGAACGACAGGGACGTCCTTTACCTGATGAGCCGAATAAGATTGTTGGCTCATTCCGGATTGACCATGGTCGGAGTCATGGACATATGCATCATGCGGGGGGTGCAACCGCTTCAATACAGAGGCCATCCCATGTGGGATTTCAATCGGGAGGATGACGGCACCCGCTGCGGCTGTAAGGGGCCGGGATCGGTTGCTGTTCTGAGGGAGGCCTTGTCCGTATTATGCAAGGGAGAAGAGGAGGATTTCCTGCGCGTCAATCCACAGGGCGGATTTTCTATGTACGATCCTCCAAGCTGGGTAAGCGGATATTTCTTTATGCCCATCCGTTCCATATTCCCATAGTTAAGTACCTTATCTAGTGATTTCGATGCAGGAATTGCGCCGGGCCGTAAAGGATATAAACAGCCCACCTCCACAACCTGAGGATCCGGAACGATCCCTCGATCCGGCCTCCCAAGAGGATCCGGATATATCTGTGGAGCTGATCGATGGGTTATTTTACCAACTGAGCATCGACAATGCCTTGGTTGCCATTACGGCCGACTACCCCAGAATATTTCCAGCCTCGCAGGTAATCGAGACCGAAGTCCCAATACTTTAGAAATGATCCCTCCGTGCTTATCTTTGACCATCGTATATCAATGGTGTTTTGTAGGGTGAGCCCCTGAGGCAGAAGGCCGAACCTGCGGTGGCTAACCAACAAGGGGCAACACGGCCCAACAGGCTAAAAAGAAGTGCGATCCGGGCTGAAGTGCCGGCGCAATGGTATGGTGCGTCACCTTATTCGTAGGTTTTATTCCGGAAGGCATACTAACGCTCGCGCTCCTTTCAGGAAAAAGAGCGCTCGCCGGACTATATCCGGAGAGGTTGCCAATCGAGCCTCCGCCAGCCAGGCTTCAAAGCCGGGCCCAGAAGCGGAGGCGAACACTAGGCGTGCGTTAGACGCTCCTCTGACAGAGGATGCCGACAGATTGTCCGCCACCAACACCGAGGTGGAGAGTGCCATGAATCACAGGCTCCGCCGGACAATTCTTCGTGACGCATGTTTCTCCCAAGAGGCATTGGATGCCTTCAATTCGGGAGATGCGCACCTCCGTGCCGCTCAAAATGGTCTAGCCAGAGCCACAGAGCAGTATGTGAAAGACATACGGGTGAGAAAATTTGATGGTTATGTATACCAGTAGCCCCCGAGACTTAAAATAGTTAGAATAACTGATTTAAGGATCATTTATTGTGTAGGATCTTGCAGAAAAGAATACCCAATTGTCCAAGGGGCTTGAAGAGTGCAAAGCCCAATTTGAGGCCGCACAAGCCGCGACAAGGGAAGCCGGGGAGACTCCCTCTAGTAACATACGCTTTTAAAAGATAAGTATGTTATGAAGTGCGGCGTGTGTATAGATCTGACAATGACATTGCAGATGGCACCGGGGTAGATCCGGACAAGCAACAGCTCTTGCGCCGGTTAAAGGCCGGCGAGAACGTGCTTACGATCGTGAGGCAGGAGAAAAATAATCTCCAAGATGCCAACACCCAGCTGGGTGAGGAGCTAAAGTGGATGTTCGTGCCGAGCTGTCTGACTCCATTAAGGAGAATCTGCGGCTTCGACGCGGCATTTTTTGTAAGTGCTTAAAAGAACTTTGAAAAAAGAGTTCGGCGAGGAAGTCGATTAACAGAGTTATGTCTGTAGGTATGCTCACAGGCCGTCCTGCAGAGGAAATGCCCGGTTCTACGGGTGACCTTCTTCCCGAGCTCTTACAACTGCACGAACGAGTTTGGCAGGTGATGAAAGGCGTCGCCCAGGCCCTGTGGCCATCTGTCTCCCTGCTCGAAGGCCTTAGGGAGCTTGCAGAGAGGATCCAGGCACTACTAGGGAAAAGGCTAGCAGCAGCGCGGGTTTTAGGTGTATTAGTAGCGCGGGGTGAGGCGCTACTAATAAGGCGCTACAGCTAACACATAGCGATGGCGCGTGCTCACCAGCCTTCTTGCTACACAATTGTAGCAAAGCAGCGCTTAGTGGAAGCTTCACATCGCTAGTAGCTCTAGCGCCTCTGGCCGGACGAGCTATCGCTATCGCGCAAGGCCACGCTAACTTTCATACACTCGCCATCGCTAATTTTAGTAGTTTTTTGTTTTTTCGGCATATTTGTTTTGTATTTGAACAGGCTTTATAGATGAATCTTTAGCACATACAAATGTCATCATGATACACATACAAATGCCTCATGAGACCACAAATGTAATCATAGCATATACATACAAATAGTCTCATCATAATCATCATCCAACACAAAGTGGTCTCTCGTCATCATCTCGAAAATAGCGATACAAGTCTCGATTACTTGCAAATACATCGTCATCCATCTAAACAATGATATACGCGAGAAGAGCTATCACTTTGAGTACATGAGTTTGTATCCCTCTCTCCCATTAGCGTGAACCTAAACTAACTACTGCCCGTCGCTCGAAAACCGGAAACCGATACACCTGGGCCTGACACTCCGGCCACTTGTCGTATATATACTCCTGGCGTAGCACTTATTCACCATCGATGATCTATGCACCTGCATCGTCACATGAGTCGATGATATGGAACATATATATATAGTTGAGCAACAGAAAGAGACAGACTTGGCAAAAATAGAAACAACATATCATAAGCATAAATAACAAAGTTCATTGTACCCCAAAATGCCCTAACTAGAGTGATTTTCGGTAGTCGAGGAGGAGGACGGTTTAATTACATCACAAATAAAGTTTCACCGTGCATAACTCAAAGTTTTGTCATACAGAAAGTATGGACTAAACGGACACATTGTCATATATCGACAATCACTCCAACATGTCGCTCCATCCATCCATGTCGTGGAGATAGTCCCCGAGCCTAGTGAAAGGCTTCAGGTCGAGACGCTGAGCGGCTACCCGTGTTCGGATGTCTTCCTGCGACATTTGTCCTTCTTCGTAGAACATCCCTGTTTTTCCGACGACCTCCTTCATGATGATTTGGGCAAGTTCGCGCTGGAGGTGATAGAACTCGGCTCGAAGTCGATGATCCTCGATATCTCCTACGTTCTTTGCCCATTGCAGAATATGGGCATCGCCGGATGTAGGTGACATGCGAAGGTTCTGGTGATCCCGTCTGTACTCCAGCATGTGGTGTAGGACATAGAATCCATCATTAAGAGAATCGTTCAGTTGCTGGATGCAGCAGAAGTCGGTCTTATGGCCGAAGGCGAGCATGCCGCCCCTTCTCTTCTTGTCCCTAACCTCTCCACCCCTTGCTCGGTAGTAAAACATAGCACTGTCGAGAACATCCTTGATGTGGGTGTAATCCTTTTTGTGAATGTTCTTCGACGAGTCCAAGTAAAGAGCGTGGGAGAATCGGGGGTATAGGATGATGAGGACGGCGCGCCCGCCGCTGCGCAAAATAAGTACACCTCAAATTACTTAGCCTCCACCGTGCAAATGAATGATTGAAATCGAAGGAAGGATAGCAGCGCGAATGACTTACACGGGATGATAAGGCACGAGAATCGCCTCCTTGTCCTTATTGGCGAGCATGAAACTAACGATGTAATCCCTCGCGTATTCACGAAGCTCTGCGCAGACTCCCAAGAAGCCCTCGTGCATGTAGTACGGGTCAGCGACACAGATATGAGATATCTGCTCAAACCCGATGATGTAGTTCATGTGCAAGGCATAAAGGCGGACAAACGTAAAATCCAGCTTCTTCACGTGAAACATGTCGAATATGTAATCGAATCGGAGGAAGAACTTATCCACGGGGAAGCTGTCGACGTACGACATTTGCCGCGAACGTTAACCACGTGAAGTGGGTATCCTGGATCTGTCGAGGCGATGAGGCCTTTCTCTACCCGCAGCACATCGTCATGAAGTCTCCTTAGATCGCCGAATCTGGCCCCTAGCGCTCTTGCAGGTAGGATTGGTTGACCGGGGATATGCCATTTATCCGCATTGGGGATATCTATACGGTCCTGAAGCCGAGGTTGCTGAGGCGGCTGGATCATAGAATCAGCTTTTTTGCCTTTCCTCGCTCTCTTCCTAGACCTCTTTACTATCGGAAGGTCGTCCATAATACGTTGAGACGGCAATTCAGGCACCGACTCATGACGCTCAAACCACGAGGAGGCGCCAGATAGACATCTTGTTCAGCGCCACCGTCGTCCTCATCCTCATCCATGGCGGCGTCATCAAGAACTAATGGAGCCTCCTCCTTACCCGTCCGCTATCGCCCAACCCGACAACCGGCGCTAATTGGGTAGGTGGGGTGTTGATGTTCATACCTTGCTGAGGCTGCGTGCTCGTGGGTGTGCTCCCGACCGCCTCGCACGAAAGCGCACTCTTTGGCCACAACAGGACCCACCCATTGCAACAATCACCAAGCCGCCGCGGTGTCTCCTCGTCATCCACCAGTAGTATTGGAGGAGGCAAATTCTCGTGGCCCGGTTCAACACTGGCCATGGGAACCTTGAAGACGTTCGGGGGGATCGGCCGGCTGTGGAACAATGGTTCCTTCAGCTCCATTATCGTCGCCTTCCCCACGTCCACCTTCTGGTCGCCGATGGTGTACAATATGGTGCACGGGGTTTCGTCAGCCTGCAAAGAAAAGTCTGCAACGTGAGACATCCGAAAGGCAACGAAAACGGGAGATTATACATTTATATTGAAGGGGGCCGGTGTGACAGATACCGTGAGGGCGTCGAGCTCAGCCAAAGACGAAGCACCACCGAGCACGTCCGGTGCGGGAGCAGGTGCGGGAGCAGGTGCTCCCAAGAAGTCAGCAAGGGGAAAGTCCTCTGCATTTGCTTCTGGATTTTTCCTTGTCCAAGTGAAAACGCCCGTCACCAAGGAAGTAGACAAATCTGCAACCACCTGTTTTGCGGCAGCTACCGCTGTTGCGACTGTTTGAGATGATTTCTTCTCAACCGCAATCTCAACCTTCTTGTCAATGTTTTCTTCAGTTAACCTCCGTCTTTCCTTTCTCTCCTCCGTGGTCTCACGGTAGTACTTCTTCCACGTGGCGCCATCTCCGACACCGTGCACGCGTCCATACGACGGTCGAGTATCCACCGGTTGTCGTTTCAATATGTTCAACGCCGGTTGAATGGAGTGTCCCACTTGGGCCTCGCCAACGCCTCGGGCGAAGTCGCTTTCGCCGCAATCCGGTGCTGCTCTCTCTGCAAAAGGCACAAGGATCGTTTACAAATATGACTAACGTGT
Source organism: Aegilops bicornis (assembly GCA_021605145.1). Taxonomy (NCBI): domain Eukaryota; kingdom Viridiplantae; phylum Streptophyta; class Magnoliopsida; order Poales; family Poaceae; genus Aegilops; species Aegilops bicornis. The sequence continues at coordinate 365,711,995 of CM038675.1, forward strand.
GCGATCGAATTGATCGTAAACTAAAATTACCAGCAGTCTCATGAAATCCGTAATGACCGGTGTTGTCTCATAAACCTTCTTCACTTTGGGTCCCAACGGTGCGGGCCCTCGTGACATCACGCTCCTGCGGGGCGGTGAAATCCGCCAAGGGTGCAGGATGCCTGCACTCGCGGCTTCCGCGTCCTCCCAGGCCCATTTGGACCTCTTTCCGCCGTAACCACGGCTTCCGAGGTGGTGGCTCCCAATGTTCCTCTCTTGAAGCCCCTTCATGTACTTAGACTTTTTTTGGCAGCTTCAGCCTCGCAAGCCTCCTTGAATATTTGAAACTGCTCTTCCGTGATTGTTGGATTATCCTTTACAATCTCGGATTAGGGTTCCTTCTTGTCGATGATCTTTGCTTTCACTCAAGTTTTCCAGGCGGCCAACGCGTCGCTAAACTTGGTCATGGCGTGTTTGTTTATCTTCTTCATTGCCGGGTCCTCGTCTGGATCTTCATAATCCTTCTCATTCCGGCCCGGGAACAAGAATATCTGGTGAAACTTCTTTAGGAGGGAGCTCCTCATATTTTCTATCTTTTGTAGTTTCTCATCGTTGATGGTGGCGGTTGTCCGTACGATGCAGCCTATTTGATTGTCGTAGCATCGACACGCTTCCTCGGGCGCCTTTGGCTCAAAATTGCCGTCGTCCACCTCCGTGACCACCAGTCTAGTAGTCCTGAGTTTGTTAGGAAGTTGCTGCCTCTTTGCTTTCGGTTCTACAGTACCGGCTCCGCTGCCGGAGGTAGCGCCGGGCTCAGTCTCAGCGCTGGTCTCGACGCCGATCTGAGTCTCAGCGTCGGACTCAGTCTCAGCACCGGTCTACGTGTCGGTCTCAGTCCCTGATGCCACCGGTGGGCCCAGCAACAACATTGGTTGATCGTCGGTAAGGCTAAAAAATTCGTCTGCCGCCCGGTAGACGTCGTCGCAATCACCAGAACCCTGTCCTTCATCGTTGCTAGCCATGTTTCCTATGATTAAATCTAGTCAATTAATTCTAGACCTAATAAAATGAATAATGACATAAAAAGGCCTATTGTTTTGCGAGAACGTTGACTCCTTCCGGTGCGGCAAATCCGGGCACTCGGTATGTCCTAGTTTGTAGCACAAGTCATGCCGAAATTCACGGAAAATTTCGGCATGACCTTTTGCTAAAAAGTGGACAAATCGAGAACCTGAAATTTGCTTTAACGGAAATGAATCAACATTCGGCAAAACATATATAGGCCACTCAGCTTCATTTAAACAACAAAGCCACTTGGGCACAATCGAACCACTTCAATGAAAATATATAACATGACCACTTCAATGAAAAGATATAATCAACAATAAAAGTCTAGGAAGGATCATCTTTAAAATAAAACTTGCCTAAATAACCTAGATAATTAACCTAATTAAAGTAGTTAACCTGACTAGTTCTCTGTCAAAGCCCTAACTAAATTTTTTCCTAAATAACCTAGATAATTAACCTATGCATGATAGAGAGAGAGAGGAGGGTGGGGGCTTACAGAGGATGGCTCCGTGGTGGCGAGGGAGGCAGGCGTCTCCGGTGACGGCCGAGGGAGGCAGTTGTGGCGAGGAGGATCCGTGGCATCAAGGCGGCTCGGTGGTGTTGATGAGGCCGCGGCTCCGTGGCGTTAGGCGGCTCCGGTGGCGTCGACGGCGCACGGCTCTGTGGCTCGGGCGTCCGACGGCAGGAGACGGCAATAAGTGGGCGACGGCGAATAGGGGAGATGGCGGCGGGGTGGGTCGAGATATTTGGGGAAATGGTGGGTGGGGAAAGCGGTTTTTGGTTAAGTCAACGTAAGCGGTAGCGTTTGAAAAACGCTATAGCTAACTTAGCTATAGCACGCTTTTACAAAACGCTCATCGCTACGCCTATGTAAATTTCTCCCTTTTTATTTCCTTTTCTGTTTCTACTGATGAGGGTCTAGGAAACACGCTGCAGCTATGTTAGCTATAAGCGCCTCTTTCGAACACACGCCATGATTATGCCTTTCTATGTTTTTTTCGCTTTTCATTTATTTTGCTTTACATTTTATTTTTTCTTTCTCCTTTTCTGTTTCTTTCATTTTCATTTACTTTTCTATTTGTTTTCATTTTATTTTATTTCCGTTAGCGATGGCGCTCTTCTTGTGAAACACGCTGCTATTCATGCCCTAGTCTGTAGCGCCGCTTCCTCCATGCCCGCCATCGCTATGCGTAGCCTATCGTTCCACCAATGGGAATATTAGTAGTAGCGCTTTTTACGATCACACGCCGCCATCGCTACAATTGTATCTCTGCATCGCGGTTTTTTCTCAACCGCTACTGCTATCTAGCACTAGCGCCCTTTTTTGACCCGCGTTGTTGCTAAATTTCTGTGTATAAGGCTTTCCCTAGTAGTGAGGGAGCGCGGCGGCGCTTCCGGTTATGGAAGATATCGGCCTGCCGTCAAGGCGCTAGCGAGGCCTGGGCCATGGTGAAGACGCGGTACACGAAGGCTGACCCAAACCACATGGCCGAGGTCGGACCCGTGGGGCCAGATGGGAAGGAGATACCTGTGAGCTTAGTGTACGGCCAGGTAGAATTGGCCGCAAAGTATTCCCAACAGGACTGTAAACTAGACAGCCTGTTAGATGGTATTGAAGAGGAATACAATCAGTCAAGTTGACTGTGTAATTTAAAGTGACCCGTAAAATGCCTTCTAGCCGGGTTGTAGACCGTTTGTCTTATCGGACCTTTTCGCTTCAACCTCGGGACCCAATAGTCCGGAGTGTGTCCGAATACCCTCGCGGTTATATAAAAACCGGAGCATGCATGGAGACCAGGCGTAGGGGTCATTAGTGCTTTATCAGACAAGTGCCCAACTAGTTATGTTATATTACATGGTTAGTAAGAAACATCTTCCAGGGAGAATAGTTCCTTTCCCTGGGAGGCATGCCCTAAAGTGCATGTCCGGACTGCGAAAAAAGCAGAAAAACATCTGGGGGCAGATAAATAAATAGGTAAAAAATCTTCTTTTAGTTCACCGACCGAATATTCTGTTAAGAACGCTAGCTTTTGGCTTCACCCAGTCTGAGGTACACATCCGGCTGACCTGGCAGTAACAATCGCAGAGGTGCTCCCTTCACCACCTAGCCAAACAATCGGGAACGTAGGGGTAAGCACAGGAGCCAGGCAACCCAGCTTGGCCAAAACTTAACTCATATCGATGCATATAATGGCGAATAAAAGGTACATGCGAAAGTGTGACACATGTATTGGGCATGAAGCCCTTATAATTAAGCTTCTGTGAAAGAAGCCCCAGGTACAATGAGTGCGGATAGCGCGTCAAGGGTGTGCGAACAATGCGCTAATGAGCCTTCCAAGGCTTAAATGAAAAAGGAGGGAGAAGGAGAAAAATAGAAGAGAGCTAAAATGTAAAATATGGACAGAGGAAGGAGACGAACTCAGAATCCGGCGCTAGGCGTAGAATCTTCGGAGACGTGCTGCGTTCCATGGGTTCGGCTCGAGTCGGTTATCCGATGCATCTCGCAGACGGTACGCTCCGCCGGTCAGGACTTGGTCGATGATAAAGGGACCTTCCCATTTGGGCTTTAGTTTGTCCTTTTTCTTGTCCGGCAATCGTAGAACTAGCTCGCCAACATTGTAAGTTTTGTCCCGTACTTCTCTGCTTTGATATCTTTGAGTCTGCTGTTGATAGAATGCGGAACGGGCTTTTGCTACGTCACGCTCCTCCTCCAAGGCGTCCAAACTGTCCTGTCGATCGAGCTCGGCTTCTCTTTCTTCGTACATGCGCACGCGAGGTGAGTCATGAATTATGTCGCAGGGCAGAACTGCCTCTGCGCCGTATACCATAAAGAATGGTGTGAATCCGGTCGTGCGATTAAAAGTGGTCCGCAGCCCCCAGAGTACGGAGTCGAGCTCCTCTACCTAGTGCGTGTTAGATTCCTTGAGGGACCGCACTAATCTGGGTTTGATGCCACTCATAATTAGACCATTTGCTCGCTCAACTTGACCATTAGTTTGAGGGTGATAGACTGAGGCGTAGTCGAGGTTAATGCCCATGTTTTCGCACCAGAGTTTGACCTCGTCAGCCGTAAAGTTCATGCCGTTATCAGTGATGATGCTGTGGGGGACACCGTGACGGTGTACAACCCCCGATATGAAGTCTATCACCGGTTCGGATTCGGCCGTCTTGAAAGGCTTGGCCTCTATCCATTTGGTGAATTTATCCACCATGACCAGTAGGTATTTTTGCTTGTGGGTTCCCCCTTTAAGGGGTCCGACCATGTCAAGCCCCTAGACCACGAAGGGCCAGGTTATGGGTATAGTTTTGAGGGAGGTGGGTGGCATGTGGCTCTGATTAGCAAAGAGCTGGCATCCGACGCATCGTTGGACTAAGTCCTGAGCATCTTCCGGCACGCCAATAAAATCATGTACGGAAGGCCTTGCCTACAAGGGCCCGGGCTGCAGCGTGGTGCCCGCCGAGTCCGGCATGTATTTCAGCCAGAAGATTCTACCCTTCTTCTTCGGAGATACACCTTTGAAGGACTCCGGTTGTGCTTTTCTTATAAAGCTCTCCCTCATGGAATTTGTAGGCTTTAGATCGCCGCACTATGCAGTGGGCCTCGTTTTGGTCCTCGGGGAGTTCCTACCTGGTTAGGTAGGCTAGGAATGGTTCTGTTCACGGGGCAATGACTGCCATTATTATGTGGGCTGAGGATGTTATTTCGGTGGTAGAACCACCAACCGTGTGTCGAGAATGTTCGGTGTGGGCGGTGCGGTTGGGTCCGGATTGTTATTTCCGGACTCTCCCTCCCATAATACGAATGGCTTGAGCAGCCTCTCTAGGAAGATGTTGGGGGGGGGGGGGACAACATCGTGACTTGCGCCGATGCGTGCCAACACGTCTGCTGCTTGGTTGTTGTCCCGGGCTATATGGTGAAATTCGAGCCCCTCAAACCGAGCTGACATTTTTAGGACTGCATTGCGATAGGCTGCCATTTTCGGATCCTTGGCATCAAAGTCTCCATTTATTTGTGATATCGCGAGGTTCGAATCACCGCGCACCTCTAGGCGTTGAATGCCCATGGAGACTGCCATCCGGAGACCATGTAGAAGGGCCTAGTATTCAGCTGCGTTGTTGGAGTCCGTATACATTATCTGGAGTACATATTGAACTGTATCTCCGGTTGGGGACGTCAGAACGACACCAGCCCCCAGGCCAGCCAGCATTTTGGAGCCGTCGAAGTGCATTATCCAGTTGGAATATGCACCGTACTCTTTAGGGAGTTCGGCTTCGGTCCATTAGGCGACGAAGTCGGCCAAAACTTGCGCCTTAATAGTTCTCCATGGCTTATAGGTTATGTCGAACGGGAGGAGCTCAATGGCCCATTTGGCAATTCGGCCCATCGCGTCGCGGTTGTTTATAATGTCGTTAAGGGGTACTTCGGAGGCTACTGTTATTGAACACTCTTGAAAGTAGTGTCGCAGCTTCCGGGATGCATAAACACCGCGTACGCTATCTTTTGATAATTTGGGTACCGTGACTTGCATGGAGTTAGGACAGTGGACACGTAGTAAACTGGTTTTTGAAGAGGGAACTTGTGTCCGTTCATTTCTCGTTCGACAACGAACACCGCGCTTACAACTTGATGGGTTGCCGTGATGTATAATAGCATTGGTTCACCCATGTTGGGCGCAGCCAGGACCGGGTTTGTTGCCAATATGGATTTTATTTTTTCGAGTCCGGTTGCGTATGCATCCGGCCCACTCGAAGTGTTCAAAAGGCCTGGATGAGGTGACAAAGGGATAATGCCTTTTCTCCCAAACGGGAGATAAAGCGGCTTAGAGCCGCCACGCATCCAGTCAATTTGTGTATTTGTTTGAGGTCTTTTGGGATATCCAATTGTGATAGAGCTCGGATCTTGGCTGGGTTTGCTTCAATTCCTCTACGGATACAATGAAGCCCAAGAGCTTTCCGGCGGTACGCCAAAACGCATTTTCGGGTTGAGCTTAATGTCATATGTTCGAGATTATCGAATGTGAGCCTCAAGTCGTCTACTAGAGTTTCGACGTGCTTGCTTTTGACGCACCACATCGCTCTACGTATGCCTCCAACTTTTTTTGCCGATCTGTTTTGCGGACATATGTCTGAATCATGCGCTGATATGTTGCGCCGGCATTTTTGAGCCCGAAGGGCATTGTGTTGAAGCAGAATGGGCTGTATGGAGTGATAAATGCCGTTGAGGCTTGGTCAGGCTCTGCCATCTTAATTTGGTGGTAGCCGGAGTATGCGTCAAGGAAACACAATGAATCGTGTCCTGCGGTAGCGTCGATGATTTGATCGATGTGGGGGAGGGGGAAGGGATCCTTTGGGCAAGCCTTGTTGAGGTCCTTGAAATCGACGCATAGGCGCCAGGATTTGTCCTTCTTTGGTACTATCACCAGGTTTGCTAGCCAGTCCGGACGTTTTATATCTCTGATGAATCCGGCCTCCAATAGTTTGGCTAGCTCCTCTCCCATGGCCTGTCTCTTTGGTTCGGAGAAACGCCGAAGAGCTTGTTTGACTGGCTTGAATCCTTATAGGATGTTTAGGCTGTGCTCGGCCAACCGGCGTGGGATTCCTGGCATGTCCGAAGGGTGCCAGGCAAAAATGTCCCAATTTTCGCGTAGGAATTCTCTTAGTGCGGCGTCTACATCAGGATTTAATTGTGCCCCGATGGAGGCTGTTTTGGTAGGGTCCGTTGGATGGACTTGGAATTTGACTATTTCGTCCGCTGGTTTGAAGGAAGTGGATTTGGATCTCTTATCGAGTATCACATCGTCCCTATTAACCGTGGAGCGCAGTGTGGCTGTCTTATTTTCGGCGCGGAGTGCTATGTCCGGGTCACTAGCAAGAGTAATGATTCCGTTGGGCCCGAGCATTTTGAGCTTCATGTACCCATAATGGGGTATAGCTTGGAAAATTGTGAATGCCTCTCGCCCTAGTAGAGCGTGGTATCCGCTACTGAACGGGGCCACTTGGAACGTGACTTCCTCGGAGCTGTACTTATCCTGCGTGCCGAACACCACATCCAGTGTGATTTTTCCCAGACAAGCGTGCTTCCCGATCGGGATTATTCCTCTAAAGGTTGTGCTGCTTCGCTCAATGCGGCTCCAGTCTATCTCCATTTTTCGGAGGGTTTCCTCGTAAATGAGATTCAATCCATCGCCACCGCCCATGAGTACCTTGATAAGGCGAAGCCGTCACTATCGGACCGAGGACCAAAGGGCCGGTGCTCGGGCTGTTCGAATTTAGGTTCGCTATTGGCATTAAAGGTAATAGCCGTGTCACCCATGGGTTTATTGTTGCTACTTGGTAGACTTGGCGAGGCTACGGAGTGTTCGCTTCCGCATATTATTTGATGCGAAAGTCTCAAGACTGCTAATACCGTGCATCGTATCCTTGGGTTGGTGCCCTAGAGCTAGAAGCTCTTCGCCACTTTTGGCCACTGCCGTAGTATCCAACATGCTCTAAGGCTATGAGTTGGAGTGGCGCCCTCTGTATTATGAATTTTACAGGGTCCATTGAGCCATCCCTCCAGTACGGTTCCATGCCCTATAGAGGGTTTTTATTTTTTGGTATTTAACCCAGGTGCCTGGCGATGATGCACCCTTTTATTTCGGACTGGGTTGTATTCAAGGCCGGATTGTCCCAAAATCTTGATTCGGTTTTCCAGGCGCTTTCCATCGCACAAGATTTTCGTATTATGGTCGCCAAGTCGGCAAAGCGTGTAATTTCACGGCGACTTATAGTGTTTAGGATCCCGTTGTCCGTGCAATTGTTGCAGAATAATGAGATTGCGTCCTCCTCGCGGCAGTCCTTTATCCTGTCCATAACCAGAGGAATCGCCCAAGAATGGTGTATCGTTTCATGGGCTCTTGCCGAATTTGATATAGGTCGCTTATGTTTGGGTGGGCGGGTGGAATTAAATCCGGAACCGCTCCCAATATGAAACTTAGGGGCCAAGGAGCTTCCGAACTTGGAAGCTTGGATTCTTGGATGTTGTCCAATGAATCTAGCCCGTTGCCTGAGCTTGAGTGACGCCCTCTCCTCTGCGGGAATCCGGCATGGAGGGATTGGGAATCCGGACGTGGCTAGTCCTTAAGATAGAAGAAGGGTCGCCGTATTGTTCCTCCACCACAGCAACGTGGTGGTTAAACTGGGGAGAGTTAATCTCTCGGATCAGGTTTAAGCCCAATCTGATCATAGTCAGAAGCGACTCAGAGCGGCGCGATGCGATCCAAGAGCTCGTTTAAGGAAGAGCTCCATTGGATCTAACTGCTCGAGCTCCGAGTTAACGTGAAGATTGCTTTCGATGACCCGAGAAGTCATCGTCAGCGCGGCGGCTGAACAGGCGGTCATAAGAAAACCGCCTAGCCGGAGAGTTTGTCCGACAGCCAAAGCTTCTTTAGCAACGGTCCCGTCTTTAAAGACGAGATGAGGCATCCTTCCTGACAGCGACGACACAGAGGAACTCTCAATGAAAGCACCAATGTCGGTGTCAAAACCGGCGGATCTCGGGTAGGGGTCCCGAATCGTGCGTCTAGGCGGATGGTAACAGGAGACAAGGGACACGATGTTTTTACCCAGGTTCGGGCCCTCTCGATGGAGGTAAACCCCTACTCCTGCTTGATTAATATTGATGATATGGGTAGTACAAGAGTAGATCTACCTCGAGATCAGAGAGGCTAAACCCTAGAAGCTAGCCTATGGTATGATTGTTGTTCGTCCTACGGACTAAAACCATCCGGTTTATATAGGCACCGAATAGGGTTAGGGTTACACAGAGTCAGTTACAATGGTAGGAGATCTACATATCTGTATCGCCAAGCTTGCCTTCTACGCCAAGGAAAGTCCCATCCGGACACGGGACGAAGTCTTCAATCTTGTATCTTCATAGTCCAGGAGTCCGGCCAAAGGTCATAGTCCGGCTATCCGGACACCCCCTAATCCGGGACTCCCTCACAAACCATCTGGACATTTTGTGCAGTTCCACTAAAATCAAGCTGAGCATCCCTGTGGATATCGTATTTATATGCTACAAGAAAAGTACGGTAAATAGATTACCATACCCAGATGCCCCATCATTGTTGCTTAGAATGACATTGACAGATTTGGAGTCCTGTCCTAGCTTCCTTTACTTGTTTGGGCACTTTTTGCCAAGTGCACTCCACATGTTGTAGAGTTTCCTATGCTCTCTGCAGACTAGTTATGTCACCAGCGTCTACTAATACTCTGTAAAGCTTCTCGATCATTCCTTGTGTACTGTAGTGCAAACAGTGACTGCTTCTTTCTGCAAAGTGGCAAGACCAACTGGACCCACTAATGCAGCAGTTTGCCTTAAACACATTGGGTCCTTTTATGCAGTTCAACTAAAATCAAAGTCGGAATAAAACCGAGCTTTAATTTTGATATCCCTGTAAGCAACAAAAGTTATAAGGGAAACAATTACTGAGAAATAACGGTTGATGACTTGTACTCCCAGAAGAAAAACATCTACTGATCTACCTTATCTTAATGGGAAACAAAGCAGGAGAGTAGCAATTCTCAATCGCCAGTGATTCATTCATATTAATCGAGACATTATCTTAACAATGCCTTGTTTCAACATGTATAAAGAACGACAAAGCATAAAAGTATCATTCCTAAAACAATGCGATCGATTTATTTTAATGTAGACATTATCTTAACAATACCTTGGTTAAACATGTAGAAAGAACTACAAAGCAGGATAGTACCATTTGTAAAACATCAGAATCGATATATAATAATTGAGATATTATCTGAACAATACATTTCTTAAACATGTACTCCGGCCGATCCCTAACAGAAATGGTACTCCCGCCGATCCCTAACAAGTGTTGCAGTTTTGAACTAAGATTCAGTAGTTAATTCTGAGGAAAGTCGGTACTGACCTTTCAAGACCAAGATTTGGAACAACTCGTGAGGAGGACCTCAGAGAGATCTCAACACATATATGGAAATCCGGTCTCATTTTGTGCAGTTCCACCAAAATTATGCGAAGCAAAATGCCGCAATAGCAACAAGTTGAATAGATATCCCTGTTTTAACAGAGGCAAAAAAGGAATCAATTACTGGCCAATAAAGGAGGATGAAACATGCAGCCACAAAAATGGTAATCCCGCCAATCCCTAACAAGTGTTGCAATTTTGAAATAAGATTCAGTAGTTAATTCTGAGAGTGGCATTGCTTAATTTTACCAGCGGCATTAGATTAACAAAAAGCATAAACAGTTCCAGGGGAGAGTGGGCACAACAACAACATGTACTTCCATCTACTTATAAAGGGGGTGATGCAGAGTTTGTTGTAACAAAGAACCAAGCATAATGTCTGGGTTGGTCCCATTTTTGTTCACTACTTAATGGGAAAAGACAGCAATGCAATAGCTTCAATTCAACATCTATTTAAAACAGTACCAATACAAGTAGCACAACATCTCAAAACACACTTCACGAACATGTGGATGAAGGCAATTACCAACCTGTCATGACGCACACAAGATCACGTACGAATCTGCCAACACGAATAGGAAATCCAATCTCGTTTTGTGCAGTTACTCTGAAATCAAGTAAAGTCGCTGGTGTGATATTTAAGTTTGCTATAGAAACAAGTTGAATAGATATCCCTGATTTAACAGAGGCAAAAAAGGAAACTATTACTGGCAATAAAGGAGGAGGAAACATGCGGCCACAAAAAGAAGCATTTACCTTATCTTGATGGAAAACAAAGTATAGGACAGTAGCATTTCTAAAACGGATGCATTGATTCATATTAACAGAGAAATTCTCTTAAACTAGTTCAGTAGTTAATTCTGAGAGTGTCATTGCTTAAAATACAATAGCTTCAATTCAACATTTATTTAAAACAGTACCAATACAAGTAGCACAACATCTCAAAACACACTGCACGATCATGTGGATGGGACATGGGACATGCCAACACCATGTGCGTCCACATGTATAATTGGTTGATGCAGAGTATGTAGCCAAGCAGCATATCTGCGTTGGTCCCATATTTGTTCTCTTTGAAACTTTTTCCCATGTGAGGGCAGCAAATCTAGTCCTGCACAAACTACCCGACCCCCAGTTTCTTTTCCTTTTCAACAAAGAGTTCGGTTCCTTACAGATGTGTGTACTGGGTTACCCCCTTTTCCCTTTTCGACCAACAAAGCGGATGGATAGCTAGTCTATACTACTTTCCCTCCCTCCTTTCCTCATTGAACCACGTCCTAGATTCATGCTCCACCCCACCGCACCCTTCTTTCCTCTTTGAACCAAGACCTAGATTCGACTACAGAATCGAAAAAGATCAGCATGCAGCTAGACCAATGACAGTTTCAAAGAAACTTATACCTTAGGGTCGTCGGTATGTGGCAAGGCGTGCGGTGGGAGGTCGGATCTGCCCACACTATGTACTGTCGGATTTCTGGTTCCGGCAGACCCTTGAGGTTCGAACACTAGGGTGCGCGCGGAATCTCGTCCTCTACCTACCTGCGCCCCGCCGCCTCGCTAGGATCTAAACTACGAAAGGAATAGCACAAGAGACACATGGTTTATACTAGTTCGAGCCACCATTGTGGTGTAATACCCTACTCTACTTTGTGGTGTGGTGGATTGCCTCTTGGGTTGATGGTGATGAACAATACAAGGAAGAACAGCCTCGCGAGGGTCTGTTCTTGGCTGGTGCGATGAACTTCTAGGGGGAGTTCAGTCGCTTCTCTCTATCTCTCTCGTTTATTCTCTTGCTACCTTTCTGAATGTCTCTACCCTGTGGGTGGCTAGTCCTATTTATAGGCAGAGGCCCTGGGCCTCTTCCCAAATATTGAGCGGGAAGGGCGCCAACAATTGGCCATTTTGAAGGGGAACATATGGTACACTTATCCTGACTAAAGTTGGTCCTCACCGCCAAAGGCTCGTGATGACGCCCGGCTTGGGCTCCACAATGACTTCCTTCCGCCGTTGGACTGGTCTTGGTCTTGTTGCAATCGAAATGGACGCCTTTGCTTGATGCTCTCGCTGCGCCGCTCCCTTTGCACCAAAGAGGAAAGGAGGACATTACAGGCTGGCGCCTCCGGGCGCCCTTTGGTCGTCATGGCTTGCGCCATGGGGACCTCGTGAGGTACCCGCCTTGATCTCTCCGCCTCCTCGCGAGCCACCGGGACGAGGCCGTGCTCGAGGAAGCTCCCTGCCCGCCTCATGAGGCTTGGCCTCTCGCGAGGGTCTTGAGCTCGTGTTGATGAAGATGGGCCGTTATGGGCCCCCTTTGAGCCACGCCCGCAGGCCGCAGTGCAGGCAAGTCTGGGACCCCTGCTCCCGCATCGCCGACAAGAGCCCCCGGGCCCAAGGCGCGCCCGGGCTTGGCTGAGCAGAGAGGCGAAGGGGAAAGTGCGAAGCACCACGGGCCCTAACAGCCTGCGGCCTTGGGCGTCGTGTGGCGGTTGATTGGACGTGGGCGGCACTGTTCCCCCACGCCTCCTTATTTTGTGCCGTGCTAGGCAGACTCGTAGCCGCACACAACAGCTCCCCCTTTCCGCTGCTCGACCGTCCCCCACTCTTCCTCCTCTCAAATTCCAGCTTCTGCTCCCAATCCAATCTCAAACCTTCCTCCCCCCTTCTGTTGCCATGGCTCCGACGAAGAAGGGAAGAGGGAAGAAACCCATGCCTCCGCCTCGCTCGCTGTCATCGTCGGGCCCCGCCGTCGATCGGTCAATCATACTCAATAGAGAGGGCCTGGGCAAGGTCAGCTCGGCTTTGGCCACCATCTTCAACGAATGCGGGCGGACGACGGCCTGGCCCACGTCCCACTTCGCCATCGACAGGATAATCACTGAGGTCCAGTATTTTGCCGACGCCCTGTGGGCGGGGCTGGTTCCCCCCTTCTCCGATTTCTTCAATGATCTGCTCTCCCATTATCAGATCCATATGATGCACTTGGGTACGGAATCCATCACTCTTCTTGCGGTCTTTGCCTTTGTTTGCGAGGTGATGATGGACATCCTTCCCTCAGTTGCCTTGATGCGCCACTTCTTCTCCCTGCGTCTTGTTGACCCCACCCAATGTTCGGGGTGTGTGAGCTTCATTGCTGCATCTGAAACAGCGACTTCACGGATCGACTTCAGCCTTCCTCCGCCCGCGCCTGGGTCCCGCGAGCGGTGGCTGTACGTGGACGTGGGAGTGCCCAACCCTGTGCTGTCGGAGCCAACATCACCCGCTGTCCCCAATTCAGGCTGGGGCCAGGAGACGCTCACGAGCCCCCGGCTCGCCTTCGCCTGGCGTCGCTTCGCGTTCCTGAGGGTGCTCGAGGTGACAGCGCCCAAGGTGGTGAAGGAGTTCATGTTGTGCTGCATTGCCCCTCTCCAGTGTCATTCCCGCCGGATGTGGGCCTTCGGCGGGCGTGAACACCGCATGAGGCTCCAGGAGGAGGACTTGACGCCTGAAGCGCTGAGGAAGGTGCTCTTGGTCTTGACTGGGGATCCCAACCCTGGCAGCATCCGGCAAGGGGGGGCCTTGCTGTACTTTTGGTCGAGCAGGGGTGACTTTGTGAAGCAGATGCCCAGCTTTGACGAATGGGGGCTGCGCCCCGCAGGCCTCATGGGGTCTCACGAGAACCCGGTGGTGGTGACTGCCCTTCCAGTCGGCCATGGCGGCTCTTCCTCGAGTGGCGGAGCAGGGAGGCACGAGCCGCTGGAGGCCGAGGGGGCCTCCGCAGGGGTGACGGTACCAGGCGGCGCTCTTGAGGGAGCAGCTCCTGAGGCCCAGGCTGCCGCGGCTAGGGGTGGAGAGAAGCTGCCCGTAGTGCCTGTGGCTGAGGCCCCTGGGGCCCCAGTTACTCTTCTTGGTGAGGCGACCGACGGCGTGCATCAGGTAGACGCACCCAATGCGGGTCGTCTCGACGCTCCCTGAAGCGCTGAGAAGCATACACTATACTAGTAGTACTATTATTGTTGCACTTCCCGAAGAGGTGAACAGCCAAGCACAAAGTTTACTAGTACTAGTACTACTACTATAGTCTATAGAGGTATGTACTACTATACTAGTAATAGGAACTAGATGGAGGAGCGTCTGCACTCTTATTATATTTTTAAAATGTGATAAAGCAATCTTCAACACATTTGGTTCTCTTCGAGGGTTCTTGCATGTGATAATGGAAGTTGATTGCATGGAACCCATGCCACAATACTCGCTTAATTCTGGCACATATCCTGTTACAAATAGGAGCGCTCGGTAATATTTCCTCTTTTTTTTGCTATTCAACATGTAAACAGGTCAGCAAACCTTGCGGCGCATCTTTGTGCGAACCATGCTTGCTGCACTTTGAATGTGGCCGAGAGCTGGCTTGATGAAACACCTCGCTTCCTACTTCTTTTTTTGCGGGGTACCTCGCTTCCTACTTCTTATTTTGTGGGGTACCTCGCTTCCTAGTGACCAGTGTCTTGGCTGATCGTCCTAAGAATGCTTATATGTGAATAAAACTCTCTCATTTACCCGCAAAAAAGATTAAGCCATATTAACCGGAAAGGAGGGAGTATGGACTAGCACTACTTGTTGGTGTGTCCCGTCAACTCGCAGAACGAGGAGAAGCTTGCAGGAAAAGGTGAAGCTCGCTTATGCCTTTTGACTAATGCAACGTACCATCGCCCAGGTGATGGACATGCATCAATTCATTCGGTGTCAGATTGCCAGAGGCATACACTGTAGTACCGAACATGTGGAGTACCATCATTGTTCGACTTCACGAAGAGGCGAAGAGCCAAGTGCAAGGTTTAGTAGTACGAGTAGTACTACTACTAGAACCGCATGGTGGAGCCTCTGTACTCTTATTTTTCTTAATCTCTGATAAAGTACACATTTATTCCGTAGAAGGGCGGAAAATGGCAGCCCAACATGTAATGATGATATCGATCAACCATGCTCGAATATATCTTGGCCTCTATGCGAGCCCGTCTGTGTGTTCTCGCTCCTCGTCTCTCTCAAGGAACGGCGGGTTGGCCATTTTGCCGTCAATTGAGATCGGTTTGCTCACACTCCGGTCCTAGATGTCAGTGATATGCCAAGAGGAGGTGTGTTGACCGACTGGTCGTACGCGTACTTGGTTTTGCACCTTCATACTACTCCTCCCTCCCTCATAGTTTATAGGGCGCGCTTCATTATGATGCATTTCTCTCAATGCATTTCCACGACCAGAGAGACTTTAGACGCGTTTGGTTTAATGCTCAATTAATTAGGGCGTGGTAACCGCAATTTTCTCTCGATGTAGTACTACAGAGTGGAGTAAGTGCATGGATGTGTGTACCCGGGGTGGAAGCACTGCATGCATGTGTGTATGCATTATTTCCTCTAGTAATAGACGCCGTGCTATAACCACCAATGCTATTTTTCAGGCTGATCGCTAGTCGCCTTGGTCCCAGAGATTTTCTCTTTTTCTGAAGCGCGTTCTATAAATAGTGACGGATGGAGTAGTATGAGCAGATTCAAAGAAGAGCGTATTGATGGTTGCTTCTTCCGAGCAACTTATAGTGGGAAAGGTGGGGCTTATGATTTGACTGCTCATTACTCACTATTAATGCGGCGCAACGACCGGTCTGAGTCTCCCACGCGGCTGTGCACTACCCCCTCGGTTCTTAAATATACTCCGGAGTATTTATCTTTCTAGAGATTTCAACGAGTGACTACTCAAATATTTGTCTTTTTAGAGATTCAAATGGACTACTACATGCATATGTATATAGAGATATTTTAGAGTTTAGATTCACTCATTTTGCTCCGTATGTAGTCACTTGTTGAAATCTCTAGAAAGACAAATATTTAGGAACGGAGGGAGTACGCATACGAAGCAAAATGAGTGAATCTACACTGCAAAATATGCCCATTTGAAATTTGTAAAAGACAAATATTAAGGAACGAAGGAGTATAATTTTGTGCATGGCACATGGACCCGGATGCCGAAGAGGCTTCTGGTAATGCTATCAAGCTTCCAACATGTGTTTACATAATTGACGTACTATATAAATAATTTTCCAGCGACATGAAATTGTACAATGGTGTGAGCTTTTAGCTTTTGTTTCGTGTCTCTTGCCATCGATTCTCTTTCAGAAACAATAAAAAACTAACTTCCTTGCTAATCAGAGCTAATATTTACATCACAACTGAAGACAAAGTTGTGAGAAGGTGTTAAATTAAAATTGATCCATGCTTTCATTGGCAGCAACGTCCCCCCAGCTCTGTCTAAATCAACAAGGCATGTTGGGAAAAAAGTAGCTGTCTCGAGCATGCAACATTCCGATCATTTTGTGCAGTTCCACTAAAATAGAGCTGAGCGTCCCTGTTCCAAAGATATTAAGTGTGATTACGATAATAGAGGACTGTTGATGAAACAATAAACACACAAATAGAAGCCGGTCACCTTTGCAGTCTCTCTTAAGACTAACTAGTTGGAGAAGATTAGGCTCGGCGTTGGATGAGGAGGATAGAGCAAAACCAATCTCCCTTTGTGCAGTCGCATTGAAATGTAGAGACGTTGCCCGTGTGACATTTTGGTAGAACTGCACAAGACACTCTTAAGGAAAAAGTGATTTGTGTAGTTCACCAAAAGGTCGCAATAGCAATGAGGTGAAATGGATAGCTTTGTTTGCAAAAAAAGAGGTAGAAAGGAAACAATTACTGGCCAATAACAGTTGATGACACATGCGACGACAAAAAAGAAGCATATTCCTTGTCCTAAGGGAAGATAACAACACAGTTGTGTTTGTCTAAAACGGTGTGAGGACGAGATTGCAATATGGAAAGTACGCCGGACGAGCTATGTTTTGTGCAAAGAACTACGGAAGATCCACATGCAGCGACATGGGAAGACGGGCAGTGGAGCAAGGCCGGAGGGGATACCTGGAGGTCGTCAGAATGTAACTAGGTGAGCGGCAGCGGGCGGAATCTGCCCATACTGCAGCAGCAAGCAGGTGGCTTAGGCCCTACCGCGCCGGAGCTTGGTCAGAGAGAACGGCCTGTACCGCAGATCGGGACGTGCTGCCTAGGCGCCGTCGAATGGAGAAACGATGCACGTCCTCCCTTTCCGCCGGTGGACGGGATGCGGCCGGATCAGTGACCAAAGGTGAGAGAGAGAGAGAGAGAGAGGCCACCACAGCCTTGTGTGAGATACTCTGAAGGGAGACAAACCAGGCAGGGAGGCTCCATTGTATATAGTGGAGCGGACTACCTTTTTCTCCATAAAAATCGTTTTATATTCTGTGTACGTGCAGCGATATAACTTTATTTAAAAATAATGCGCCAATGCATCAAGTCGAACTTTGTTTCATGCACATGTGGTACACGACCTCTGTAGGTAAACAACCGCTACACGCGTTCAAATTAGCGTGTGGGCTGCCATTTCGTACAGAAATGAGCTCCACCGTGTACCCGCGCAGGTGTGGCTGGGCACGAAGCGTGAGTACGTGCACGGTGCACCTATTCTCTTCTTGTATACGTAAACCACCTATGTGGGGTTGTGTGAGAGAGATACAAAACATAGAGAGATATAGTGTGTGGTTTCGTGAGAGTTTTTTTTTGGGGGGGGGGGAGGTCAATCAAAAAATGTAACATATGCAATGTGTGTGAAATAGAGTCCATGATATATCATATATAGAGAGGGGGCGATCCATGAGAGGAGAGTGGAGGTATCATCGAATTGAGGTGTCCATAGAATCGAAGAGAGGGATGATGTGTGTGTGTGTGTGCGCGCGCGGTCGATAAAGAGTGCCATCGAATTTGTGTGTGCCCACGTCAAAGATATAGAGTGGCTGGCCTACTAGAATGAGAGAGGGGACAGGTGCATTTTGTCTCTGTGGCATGGATACCTACCTACAGTGCTCGACTATCGGTGTGTGGTAGGGGGGAGGAAGGCCTAATTAACTATAGAGGTACAATGGCTGGTATATGTATGGAGGAGGAGAGAGTCCTACCTCGTGTATTAAGGGAGATCGATCTACCTCATGCATTAAGGGAGATCGATCAGCATCCATGCATATGTGTAGGAGAGGAATAAGGTTGGGAGAGAGACAGAGCTAGAGTGTTGGAGGGGGTGGTAGTGGAGTTGCTTCTAATAAATGGTGGGATAGGCTTGCTAGAAAACTGGAGGGCACGCCTGCAATATCAATAAGAGAGGGGATGGCTGCCTGTCTGTGCACGTGCGTGAGAGACGGGTCAGAGGCATGCACGAATGATGAGGGGGGGCGATATGGCTGTGGTAAGGCATATAACTACATAGGAAGATCAATCGTCCTTTGTCGAGAAAGGAGAGACATAACTTGTGAGGTACGTCAATCGGTGGGGGGGGGGGAATAGTTAAAGTCAACCTAGGTATATGTTGGGATATCGATCGGTATACATGCGTGTGTGTGTTAGAAGCAAATGAGGCACGGGGAGAAGGATAGAGAGAGAGGGATGCATCTAGGAGGTGGTGCGAGAGTCATACTATATCGAGGGGGGAGGAGGAAGTAGTACGAGATCGATGAAAAGAGTGGTGGGAATGAGGCATGGACGGTGATAAGAGAAGAGGGGAAGCTTGTGTTTTGTGCTAGGCACACCTGGCTAGAGAGGCATATCGATCGATGTGTGCCGTAAAGAAGGAGCTGGGTGGCCTGCACACACCGTGGGTGAACGACCTAAAGTGAAAAGACAAATTTGCACGATGGAGCTAGAGAATGCTGAGGGAGGGTGAGAGGGATGCGGGCGTCTGCATGCACGAGAGAAAGTTAGCGCTAGCTAGCTACAAAGATAAGAGGATTGTGTGGGTGTAAAAGATGAATAGAGATCATACTTCATTATAAAAAGCGAATTTGGATATTTCAATCATAGTGTTCTAAACCGACGCATGTGTGAATATATATAACGGTGATACACATGGTGTGGTTATGAACATGTTATACTACATATAATATATTTTATCTCTACTCTTATAAAAAACGGAGTTGTTGATGATGGTGCCATCCTGCAATATAGGCCATCCGATTTATATCTGACGGATAGGAAGGAAACTATGGCAATTTTGAAAAAAGACACCCATACCCCTCTCCATATTTGCAAATTAGGCCTCCCCTTGATCATGTTGATGTTCTGTGGAACACATGGGCATCTTGCTAGTGCTACATATAACATATAGAACATTGATCATAATTTGGGCTAATGTGTGGCTTTTGCAGCTCAGGTCTAAATACTTGTCATAATGTAGGGGGCGGGGCACTATACTATGTGTGATAAACATGGTGTACATGTATGGAACATGGTTTAGATTATGAATATATAGTTAGTACATCAAATGTACTATTATTTGGAACCAACATCAAGTGTATTCAAAAAATAGAATTTGAGCTCATGTAGTACACATAGTTCATATCTATCTCTATAGTAATCATGTGGTGTGTTATTAAGGTAATACACGAATGATGGTTGAAGTTGGCAACAATCATGATTATAGATTCTTATTGAAATAGAGAAATGAATTCAAATTCAGTTCGAATTGCAGCGGTAGTATGGACATTTGGAATGCACTAAAATGTTGGTATGAGTAGGTTGCATGCATTATACAGTAAGCGAAAAAAATTAATTAGACATAACATGGATTCATACTCCCTCCTTCCATCTAGGGCGTAATGCGTTTTTTAATACCGCCTTTGACTATTGACAAGATTAATAGTACATGACATGCACAATGTGAAAATTATATCATTGAAAGAACCTTTCATGCATTTAATTTAACGGTGTGCTTTGTGTAAGTTGCATGTCATATATTATTGGTCTAATATTTGGTCAAAGTTAGCATCGAAAAATGCATTAGGCCCAATATAGATGGAACGAGGGAGTAGCTTTGAATAGCATTTTTATAGAAAAAGGGGCAAGACTCTCTCTTTGTGTGGTGTGAATAGTTTTATTTTTTTAGTTTTGTTTTTGATTGAGGGAAGTGTGAATTGATTTGGTACGTACAAGTACAATATTACACGTTAGGCTTGTCCCTAAAATTCAATCGGCGCCATGTTATATCCCGAAAATTCAGATATCGTGCTCCCAAAACTGGCGCCTTCACAACCCGCGCCTCGCTATCCCGAAATTACAACACGCGCGAAAACTCCCTCCAGCTGCCAAATCCCAACACGCGAAATCCCCCTTCTAACCCTGAGCCGAAAGGGCCTCTAGTTCAAATCTGTGGGGGTACTTTTGTAACACACCCTACATTTTGGACAAGCGCGTCCCTAAGTCATGGTTCACCCCCTCCCATCGCCTCATTTTTGCCATTCGAAATGCCAGGCCGCCATAACCTCTCCGCTCCTGCCGTGAAACCCCACCCTCCTCCATCCGCCACCTCACCACTGCCCAGCCGGAGCCTCTTCCCCGATGATGTCGTCCACCGCAACAGCTCGACGTCCCTCGTCCACCTCCCCGGATGAGGATCCGTCGTCCATCTCGGTGTCCCGCCGGTTCAGCCGCCCTGTATTCCACCTCCAAGGAGCTGCTCTGATGATTGCCTCGTCTTTCGCGGCTGCTCCATCCCCACAGCGCCGCCTTAACCTGCTCCACCAGAACCACAACATCCTCACCGACTCCTCGGATGAAGTAGAGGCCTACTCGACGCCACCAAAGAGGTTGTACATTCATCGCATCGCACCTTCTCCTTAGCTCGACCTCCCGGCGCCAACGGTGCTCCATCCTGCACCCCCATGGAGCGGCTACCTTGAAGCCGGCGCCGCAGGCGACATCTCCATGGCGGCTCTCCCCCAGTGCGAGGCCCCTTCGGCGGCGGCCGTACCAGCCGGATCTGCTGCTGCTGCTCCGGCTCTCGCTTGCTCGCTCGCGCTGCTGCTGCTGCTCCGGCTCTCGCTCGATCGCTCGCTCGCCCAGCTGCTGCTGCTCCGGCTCTCACTCGCTCGCTCGCGCCGCAGCTGCTGCTCTCCCCCTCTTTCGTGCTGTTGCTCTGCTCCGATTTAGCTGCACTTCAGTCGACTGAATCGACTTTTGGGTCAGTCAATTTTTAGGGGATGGGGGCCTCGCCGGAGTTAAGGAAGAACCACCCGCAGCGGGGACGGGGGCTCGCCGGAGAGGTACCCCACTATCTATCTTAGGGTTCAGGGTGGGGGCGGGGGGCCTATAGGGTTGGCTGTATGGCGGCGGACCAACAAAGTGGGGAGTTGTTTCGGGCGGCGAGGCGGCGCTACTGGGCCGGGCGGTTCGGCCGGTGGTGGTCAAGTGCCTTCGTGGGGTGCAGGTTGAAGATGAACTGCAGGCCCTCCCTAAACTACATGTCAAGTGCCTCTCTGCTTCCATTGCGTTCAGTTTCGACAGTAGCATTCAGATTCCACAGTAAATTTGAGTTTCGACAGTTAAGTTCAGAGTCAATAGTTTTTACCTCATATGTTGTTGTCAGGTGGTTTTTGGTGATATAAATTTTACATCTATTTTTCATCATCTACTGGAGATGCTATTAGAATCCCACTTGAGATTGACGATGTTTATCTTGTGCTGCTTCAGCCTTGACGTCTTACGACTCACCGAAGCTGCTCCAATGACAGAATGATCCATCACAACAGAGCAGTGCCCTGGACGCCGTCTACAGATTCCTCAGATCTTCCTCCACACCTCCGACAGCCAGCTCTGCCTCAACTGCTTCAGCGACCAACCCAATGATGCTGAGGTCGACACGGGTACGGCAAAGAGGTTGTACACTTGTTGCATCACTTATTACTATACATTCATGTCGATCCATTAGGGCAATTTTGGTTCGACGTAAAAACATAGCAATAGGGAATTTTCCAACGGCACTCTACTATTCGATTATTCATGCATTTTGTTGAAAGGAATGAAGCAAAAAATCCACCTGGACCTACTTTTCAAAATCCTATGCATGAAAACAAGACCAAGTGCGTTAGTGGCAGAATAACATTCTAATTGTACACGCTTTCATATGTTTTCACTTTATTTTGGCCATGTTTCTTTGCATTCCTCTGCTCTTCCAATTCCTTTAAACCAAACACTCAAGTTGATGTAAACTGTGTTTACAAATGCTCTATTTACCATGTGCATTCCTATCCTATTCCAGTATTTTTCCTATCCCCGTGTTTTTAGAATCATGCAAGCCAAATGAGCCCTTACAAAATTACTTTAGTTACATGTAGGTGTCGAAGGGAACTTTGTGTGGTTTGTCCTGCTCCGGCCGCGACGTCGTCCACCTCAACTGAGCTGCTCCATCGACAGAAATATCCACCAAACCAAACATCACGACTCCTGACCGTCTTTCGTCGCCTCAGATCTCCTTCCCTGCCGCCGGCACCCACCGCAACAGCATCACCATCATCGACTCAGCAGATGAACCTAAGGAGTACACGGGTCCACAAGATAGGTCGCACTCTTTTGTTTCTGCTTATGTTATGCATTGCTTAAAATTACCTGCTACTTTATTGTCCTGTTCACCTGTTGGACTCCAAGTCAGGTCCAAATTAATGTTCAAACTTGAGTTCTAAATTAGTTGTGGGGCACATATCGAGGAAGCAATGAATAGTATCTCTGTCTAATACCTGGTTCACCTAGGGTATGCCTATGTTGTTCATCTTGGGTGGGAAACAAATACTAAAGCAATCATCATCTGTCTTTTTATTAAATTAAAGCAATCATCAGTCTACTATCATTATTTTTGGATCCATCCATTGGTTATTACCATCACTCTATTTTTCTGCATGCTCTCCTTACATAATCTCACCATATTTTTGTATGCATGTCAGATATTGTACACACTCATGCTGAACATGTAGAGAAAAAGAGAAGAGTTTTGCGCGGCAATACAATGTCCTGTAGACATCGCTCCATGGTGGGTTCAATGGCAAACCCTCCCCACCCCTCTCCAGATTGTAATCCAGAGGAAGATATCTGCTCGAGGCGGATTCGCACGCCACGACCACTCCTATTTACCCCCCAAGGTGTTTGCCCTACCTTGGCATGATGATGTTAGTCATATCATGCATATGTTGCCTTGCAGAGCCTACTTTTGACATCATATATGTCATCTTCTTAGTTTAGACATGTTCTGTAATGCCACATGTTTAGTTTCTATATCATATATGAGAATTATGCAGTCTCATGTATTTTAGCCAGCCATAATATACGTGAAATGTGCAATGCCATCCTGTTTAACCAGGCATCATATATTTGAATAATATCTTTCCCATCCTTTTCTTCATTGCATTTGCATTTGTCGATGATGTTTGTACATTAAACTACTCTTCCTGTGAATCAACCATTTGGGTGGGAGATTGAAAAATTTGGAGTGAAAACAAGGCCTTCAGAGCAGACGGTGCTACCTGTCGAAGCAGATCTTTTGTTGGGTCCCGATAGCTCCTCAGGGATGGATTCAGAGACAGATGACTAGTCCTATTCCCCCACCGAGGTGTATGCTCTAACTTGGCACGGTTATACTGCTCATATCATGCATATGGTGTCTTGCATTTCATAGTTTAGACATCATTGTCGGTGTCAAAACCGGCGGATCTCGGGTAGGGGGTCCCGAACTGTGCGTCTAGGCGGATGGTAACAGGAGACAAGGGACACGATGTTTTACCCAGGTTCGGGCCCTCTTGATGGAGGTAAAACCTCACGCCCCGCTTGATTAATATTGATGATGTGTGTGACAAGAGTGGATCTACCACGAGATCAAAGAGGCTAAACCCTAGAAGCTAGCCTATGGTATGATTGTTGTTCGTCCTATGGACTACAGTCGTCCGGTTTATATAGACACCGGAGAGGGCTAGGGTTGCACAAAGTCGGTTACAAAGGTAGGAGATCTACATATTCGTATCGCCAAGCTTGCCTTCCACGCCAAGGAAAGTCCCATCCGGACACGGGACGAAGTCTTCAATCTTGTATCTTCATAGTCTTGGAGTCCGCCGATGATGATAGTTCGCTATCCGGACACCCCCTAGTCCGGAACTCCCTCAAGAGCCCTGAACCAGGCTTCAATGACGACGAGTCCGGCGTGCATGTTGTCTTCGCATTGCAAGGCGGGTTCTTCCTCCGAATAATTTATAGAAGATTGTGAACACTAGGATAGTGTCCGCTCGCAAAAATAAATTCCACATACCACCGTAGAGTGAATGATATTACACAAGGTCAATCTGGCGACGTGATTCTCGTGGCGTGACATCGCACCACTACCAAGCCTTTACTCAAATTGTTTTTATTGTTCCACCTCGGCGTTTAGCTAAGCGGTTTCTTGGCACGCCTTGTCGAAGCGTAGATTGTGTTCCCTTATTCCGGGATTCCCATCAATACGGACGTGGGTAACCCAACCGCGCCATTGAGGGTGACGCTTGGGAGATAAGCGAGTTTTACCAGGCCGGTGGGGACACATGTTTTTGTCCGCCCATATAAGGGGATAAAGATCCAACCCTTTTACCTGCGCCTTCTTCCTCCTTGGATTATCCATCTCCGCGAACTCAAGCTCCAAATACCAAGTCCGCACTTCTCACCTCAACCTTCTCCAACTATGTCCGAGCAGAGGCAAGTGGATGGCCTCCTCCGTCACGGAGGGGCAGATCCGTGAAGCTGTCGCGGCGCCGGATATTTGTCCAAAGAATATCACAGATCGGCTCCCCCGACGAGGGAGAGCTCGTCCCCAACCCCAGGCCCCATGAGAGGGTAGTATTTCTTCCCCATTTCCTCCGCTGGACTGGGCTTCCCGCTTCATCCCTTTGTCCGGGGCTCATGTTCTACTACGGCCTAGATTTCCATGATCCGCCCCGAATTTCATCCTCAACATCACAGCGTTTATCGTCAGGTGCGAGGCCTTCCTTCTCGCATCCAGCCCCACTTCGCTTAGGCTCAAGACCTTCAAAGGTCAAGCCGAAGGTTGTGAAGGGCAGCCAAGCGGAGTGCGGAGGCGCCATGGTGGGCAGGATGTCCCACGTTACGTGGTCGGAGGGCACTTTCGTGGAAACCATCAAGGGGTGGCAATCGGGGTGGTTCTACATCACCGAGCCGCATGACCCTGATTGGGCAGCCCCGAATTCAAATCAAGATCCCTACACGGCTCACCTCCGGAAAGAGAGTGGCCGGATTTGGGGATTCGGAGGAGCTGACCGACTCCAAGCTCGTATCCGTAACTGGTGGACAAGAAGCTCAAGCTTGTCAACGTAGTCCAGGTCATGCTCATCCGCCGGATTCTCCCGTGCAAATGACGGGCTTCAACATGTGGGAGTTTGATCCGCGCAGCACTGCACTCGAGCGGCTCTTTGACACTACGTACGAAGATGTCTGGAAGGTGCTGTTCAAGGGCGCCGAAGCTCCCGCACCCGCTACCTAAGATCGCGGATTCCGCTCGCAGCGTCCAGCTGACGAGGTAAGTGATTTCACCACTTGTTTTCCATAATTTGGCTCTAGGCGGGATCTAAACTCCCTTTACCTTTGACAGGAATGGCTGGCGAAGGCCGAACGGACTATCTGTCCGGCCCAATTGCCAGAGGACCCACATGGTGCCGGAGAAGAAGGCCAAGAAGACGGCCATGGGGACTCGGAAGAGTTCCCGTTTTCAGGTGCTATCGGATGATGAATCCGAGGCCGACTCCTCCCACCAAGGCAAGGAGGAGAAGAAGAAAGCCTCTCCCCAAAGCAGGTGAGGGAAGAAAGGAAGGCCTCCCAATAAGGGAGGCCAAGGGTCCAAGAAGGGAAAACTCTTCCCCGGATCGCTCCGCTAACGCCAAAGGATTTACGACGAGGATCGGCCTCCAAGGGCCAAGCCTCGGCGGCATCGTAAGTATCCGGACTCCCGAATAACTTCAAGGTTTTTTCTTTTCGCCACATAATGTCTTTCTAATGCCGCATACAACCCTGCAGTCCGCCCAAGGATGATCTTCCCGCTTTGCCGAAAGGTGTCCTTGGGTGCGCCGGATATGGAATCCTTCCGACTACCTCCACCCCCGTGCGCAGCGGATGACGCCGAGGTGGGATCCCAGGAAGGGACCCACCAGGAGGAGGAGGCCCCGGAGGTGTCACAGGACACCCTCCCGGACTTTGCACCGGACTCAGCCCCGGAGGCCATAGTGGCTCCGGAGTCCGGCGGGCGACCCCTTCGTAAGAAGGGCAAGACCGCAACGCCGACTGCCTCCATCCAACCGGAGGTGCCTGATAATTTGCTGGAGGCGCTCAATGGCGCCTCCATCAAAGAGGAACACCGCACTGTTATGAGTGCGGTGATTCAGAAGGTTCAGCTCGCCAAGAGCGGGCCGACTGAAGCTCGGAGCAGCCTTTGTAACAGGCTTTGAGGTAAGAATTTCAATATATGTAAAATGGTACCGCATAGACAGACAGAGTCTCGATGCTCGGTTCGGTGTTCGGAAAGAAAAGCCGGACTGAGGGTCTTTAAAAAGATAAACGCAGGAGTCATAAAAATATGTCAATATGGGATTGAAGGCTGTGCTGCTGACCTCCGCCGCATTGACTGCGGAGGTCAATACTTTGAAGGAAAACCTCGAGCGGTCCGAGAACGAGCTCGGCCATGCCAAGAAGCAGCTCGAAGAAAAAGAAGGTGAGTAATACCTTATGAAAATTGTACCTTACAGAAAAGGATTTGGTTGCAAGAAAAATGACAAGGATAACGTGGGTATTGTAGGGGCCACTAACGAGGTGGTGACCCTGAAGGAGGGGAGCTCGACGGAGAAGGTCTTCTGGTCTCAGTATGCTGAGGCCGGACATCCGGTGCCCCTTAGCGACCAGCTGAAGCAGCTGGTCAAGCTTCACAAGGCGGCCGAACAGGCCATGAAGGGCCTCATAGTTCGGTCAGGCCTAAGGAGGCCATGCACTCGAGCTACTTCGGCCTGGTGCGGCGGTTGATGGATGCGTGCCGTGGGTAGAAGTCATCAAGCATTCCGCTTGTATTGAGGGTGCCTGCCGGCCCTTGCCCGCCAAAGGTGCACTGGGCAAGATGGATGCCCGAAGCTCGTGACGGACCCGCCACCAGAGGGCAAGGAGCATCGCACGCCCGAGATGTATTATAAGAGTGTGTCAAGGGCGCCAAGACTATTGCGGGTGAGTGCTCCAAAGATGTAATTTTTGAGTAGACTCGCATTTTGTTATCCCGTGCGCTAAAAACTTAGTTCATATGCGCTAAGAAACGCTTGTTAATTTAAAAAATTACCTTCTGTGCAGCTATTTATCAAATCTGAGAGATGGCAAGTCGTCGGCTTCAACCCCCATGCCACGAGTGCTGGTGTGTTCGGGATAAACTTGAGCGCTCTTGTTCCCATTTTTGGGTCCATCTAGGGAGGCGCTCAACACAAATGTAACAAGGCAACCGGACTTATAATGCTTGAACACTCTCACTTAGCCATAGAATTCTATAATTTTAAATTTCGTGAAGCCCCTAGTCTTCGGAAGGTCAATTTGGGGCGCTTATTCACGCCTTGGCGGACAGGATCCGGCTCCTCGCTCTAAGCGGCATAAGTCTTTAAGGACTCGCAAAAAACCTCTCGAACAGCGACCGACTCTCGCCTCATCATGATGGTCAGTTTTAGCTTTCTCCCTGAGGCGTTAACCCAGCTCAACTGGGGCGGAATCGCAGTGGTTCTCCCAGTGCTACCTTAGCCGATATAACGGAACGTAAGGTAACAAAACATGGGAGCCGGGCAAACCCAACTATTGACCCAAGACATGATTCGGAGCTGATGCATATAGTGCTATAAGTTCGGGGTGCCGCACTTGTGAAAGTGTTCGGACTCATCATACCATAATGCGGGAAACATAAGCCCCTGGTGTATATTAGCCGTACCAAAGTGTACGGATGCAACATGCCGTGAATGAACATACGTATGAAAAAGAAATGCAATCATAATCAAAAAGGTGATGCATTGTTTTATTCAATAAGTGTTGCTACGAATGCAGAACGATACAAATAGTGCGATAAGCAAGGTATGGGACTGTTAAACATGTCCCCCTCCAGGGGTAGGCTGCAGATTGGTGTATAAAAATGCTCGTAATGGAGAGCACTCATATATTCGTTGTAGCCTTTATCCTTCCCTGGCTGTTGCATCGTGAGTTCGGCAGTTCTGCTTTGCCGGACAGGCCTCTCGACAAACGGAGTCCTGTGGGTAAAAAGTAAAAGGTAAAAAGAAAAGAAAAAGGAACGACACACTTGAGAGCCCCCGTGTGGTTGAGCCGCAGCCGGGTTTATCGTGGGCGTGTTCTCCCCATGCCCATGGTATCTTCAGAGCGTAATGGTGTGCGAAGGACCTGCTTTGACGCTTTCGCAGAGAGCTGGTTGGGGCCGCGCTACGCTGGCGTGCTCGAAAGCGTGCCTGTGGTCTTGTTGTAAGTTACTCCGGCGCCGCTTAGCTGTGTCCGGCCGCTTAACGGCGGACTCGAGAATTGCCTTAAGAGGCTGCATTGCACTTCGCCGTGAGAGTTGGCCAGATGTTCCTCCATGCGGAGAGAACGCTCGGTGTTTCGCTGACCGTGATGACTCTCGAGGGCCTGTCATCTTGAGCTTGAGGTATGCGAGGGCTTACACCGCGTTGAACTTTGCAAATGCGGTACGTCCGAGCAAGGCATGATAGCCGCTGCGAACGAGACTATGTCGAAGATTAACTCCTCGCTTCGAAGTTATCCGGGATCCGAAGACCACTTCCAAAGTAATTGAGCCTGTACAATTGGCTTCTACACCTGGTATGACGCCTTTAAAGGTCGCTTTGGTAGGTTTAATCCTTGAGGGGTCTATGCCCATTTAGCGCCTGTATCCCGGTAAAGCAGGTTCAGGCTCTGCCGCCATTCATCGTGACTCGTTAGGTGAAATCCATCGACGATTGGGTCTAAGACCGGTCTGGCGCGAATCCGCCGTGGCGGATGCTGGTGGGGTGGTCCTTCGGTCAAAAGTGATCGGGCAGAGGACCATGGATTGAACTTCGGGCAACTGGCTCCATCGCGTAGACATCCTCGAGTGCACGCTTCCGCTCCCTTTTGGGTATGTGCGCTATGCGTATATCATGTTCAACGCCCGCACTGTGGGGGAAACCCTTCGTCCTCTATTGTTCGGCGGTTGGGTCTCGTCCTCGCCATTGCTATGCAGCCCTTGTCATTGTTTTCGCAATTAACTTGCCTGCCTGCTTGAATACCCAACAGTCCCTGTTGGTGTGGTTAGCTGGTTTTCGGGGTGCCGGTATCCGCACAAGCGGTCGAGTATTCGGTCCAAATTGACGGACCCGGTAGTTCTTTTCGAATGGCTTTTTCACGACCGGTTTAGAGCCTCCGAATCCGGCATTGATTGTCGTATCCTCAATATTGTCGCCGCACGCGCGGCGCTTGTTTTTGTTACGACGCTGCCTGCCATTTCGGTCCTTGAAGTCCGGACTGCCGTAATTTTTGCCGAGGTTGTTGCTGCGTGCTAGCTGTGTCCTCACCCGCATGAAGCGGGTCATGAGTGATGTGAGGGCTGCCATGGATTTCGCTTTTCCTGTCCTAGGTGCCGCAAGCCACTCGTCATGGATGTTATGCTTGAAGGCCGCGAGGGCCTCCGCATCCGGACAGTCGACGATTTGGTTTTTCTTGGTTAAGAACCGTGTCCAGAATTGTCTGGCCGATTCGTCTGACTGCTGAATTATGTGGCTTAGGTCATTTAGCGTCTGGTGGTCGCACATAAGTGCCCTAGAAGTTATCGAGGAATGCGGCTTCCAGGTCCTCCCAGCTCCCAATTGACTCTGCTGGCAAGCTGTTGAGCCAATGCCGGGCTGGTCCTTTAAGCTTGAGGGGAGGTATTTGATGGCGTGAAGATCGCCACCAAGGGCCATGTGAATGTGAAGGAGACAGTCTTCGATCCAAACCGCGGTGTCTGTTGTGCCATCATAGGATTCAATATTGACGGGTTTAAATCCTTAGGGGATTTGATGATCCATTACTTCGTCTGTGAAGCATAGTGGGTGTGCGGCGCCTCAGATCGGGCGATGTCACGACGGAGCTCAAAAGAGCTTTGTCTATTTTGTTCGCCCCACCGACTTATCATGTCCGCCGCGACGGTTGTCGCCACGCATCGCGGGTCGCCCACGCGATCCATAGATCGATCTTGATTGTCTTGCCTTGTCCTCCAATATATCTCGCAGGTCCGGAGCGTTCCCCTGTGGCCGTGTGCTTTTTGAGCGATGCCGGGGTACGGTTCTAGTGAAGGGCCTAGAGGCCTCTCTGTCGCGACCACGGGGTGGTCGGTCAGCCGTATTGTCTCCTAGTTATGCGGGTTCGCAAGCCTCCTCCTCTAATCGGGGGAGCATCTTGCGTTTAGGGTAGCTTTTGGAGGGGCGTTCGAGCTCATGCTCTTGGGCCGCGAGGACTTCAAATCCATCCGTCACTAGCAGATCCCGATCAGCTCTAAGTCGTTGCTTTTTCTTGAGGCTGTTCGCCGTGGCCATAAGCATGCGTCTAAAACGCTCTTGTTCGATGGGATCCTCGTGCACGCATTTAATTCATCGTCGTCGAGGCTTGCTTGCCTCTAGAGGGAGGCATATAATCCTCTACCTCTTCTTCCGCCGCCTTCTCATGAGGGCTGGCGTCTCCATCCTCCCCGCTACCGGATCTTGCTGGAGTGGATTGTCTTCGCACCGTCCGGTGTATTGTTATCTCCGGTGCGGAATCTTCATTCTTGCCGTGGCGGGATTTAGAGCGGCGCCACGACGCCCGCGCTTGGGCTGTTTCTTGGAGGGGTCATCTTCCTCTGTTCCTTCGCCATTCCCATCCTTTGGGATATCCACCATGTATATGTCATATGATGAGGTGGCTTTCCAGTGCCCGTTAGGCGCTGGTTCTTGTTCATCTCCGGCTTCGTCGTCCATACTGTCGATGTCTTCGGAGTCGTAGTCTAGCATGTCGGTTAGATCGTCGACAGCGGCTACCAAGTTGGTGGTGGGTGGGCTTTGAATTTCTTCATCGTCCACATTCCAACCGTCCTGACCGCAGTCCGGCCAGGGCTCTCCTGATAACGAGAGGTACTTTAGCGAACTCAAGATGTCGCCAAAAGGTGAGAGTTGAAAGATGTCCGCTGCAGTGAACTCCATGACCGGCGCCCAATCGGATTCGATCGGAGGGGGAGTGGGAGGTTCAAGTCCGCAAGGAGTCCGCACCTCGGAGTCGCGAGCTTTATGAGGGACAAGATCGGTTCGGCTCTATCGCCGTAGAGGTTGCAGCCCCCGAGGCGGTGTCTAGCCATCCGTCCCCGATCTGCGCAGCCGTCTCTGAATTGAAGATCGGAGCGGGTTCGAGTGCGGCCTCCAGGGTACTTTTCGGCTGCAGAGATAAATCATGCTCGCCGTGACAGTATGGCACACTCGGCTGTGGCTCGACTCCATCGAGGATCAAGTCCCCGCGGTTGTCAGCCGTGAAGTTCAAACTTCCAAATCTGACCTGACGGCCAGGGGCGTAGCTTTCGATCTGCTCCAGATGGCCAAGCGAATCCGCCCATAGTGCGAAGCCGCCGAATACAAAGATCTGTCTGGGAAGAAAAGTCTCACCCTGGACTGCATCGTTGATGATGGTCGAAGAAGCCGTCGAGCCGATCGGTGACGACACAGAGGAACTCTCAATGAAAGCACCAATGTCGGTGTCAAAACTGGCAGATCTCGGGTAGGGGGTCCCGAACTGTGCGTCTAGGCGTATGGTAACAGGAGACAAGGGACACGATGTTTTACCTGTGTTGGGCCCTCTTGATGGAGGTAAAACCCTACGTCCTGCTTGATTAATATTGATGATGTGTGTTACAAGAGAGGATCTACCACGAGATCAAAGAGGCTAAACCCTAGAAGCTAGCCTATGGTATTATTGTTGTTCGTCCTATGGACTACAGCCGTCCGGTTTATATAGACACCGGAGAGGGCTAGGGTTACACAAAGTCGGTTACAAAGGTAGGAGATCTACATATCCGTATCCCCAAGCTTGCCTTCCACGCCAAGGAAAGTCCCATCCGGACACGGGACGAAGTCTTCAATCTTGTATCTTCATAGTCTTGGAGTCCGGCCGATGATGATAGTTCGGCTATCCGGACACCCCCTAGTCCGGAACTCCCTCAATCATATACACAATATTCAACACCATGTTCTTAGTTCAGACATCATATCTAATGCCCTCTGTTTCGCATATAAATCACATATGTGAATTAAATGATGCGATCCTGATTGCTTAGATGACATGTAGGTGAATTATGTCATGCGATCCTGTTTAGTTATTCATCATATCTTTGAATTATGTTATGCTATGCTATCCAGTTTAGATAGACATCATATATGCGAAATTATGTCATGCTATCCGTTTTAGTTAAACAATATACATGTCAACTATTCCATGCCCTATTTTTTCACACTATCTAT
Organism: Aegilops bicornis; assembly: GCA_021605145.1. Taxonomy (NCBI): domain Eukaryota; kingdom Viridiplantae; phylum Streptophyta; class Magnoliopsida; order Poales; family Poaceae; genus Aegilops; species Aegilops bicornis. The sequence continues at coordinate 365,744,441 of CM038675.1, forward strand.
TGAATCTGTCTCTCATACAATGTATGTACATTCAACTATGTTTCCTGTTTATCAGCCATTTGAATTGGAGCGGGTGATGCCAAAGATTCAGCGGACTAAAAACATGGTCTTCAAATAAAACAGTGCTACCTCTTGGTGGAGATAGCACCCCGGTTGTACATGCACGAGAACTAGCCCTACCACACATAACCCAAACTCTCGCAAATTGTACCCCTACTGCGATGGTCAGAGAACCAACTTCACCCAATCTAACCCCAACCCCAGCAGATAATAACCCATTTCCTGTTGAGACATCACCATCTTGACCAGAGAGCTCCCAAACAAGAGCAGTTAGTAAGGCAGCTCCAGTGCCCAAAGGGCAGTACTACCACGGCGAACCCCAACTCCACCAATTAGTATGCCTATTCCTGTGGAGGAAGCACAACCAGCTAGTCATAGTTTAGCATCTATCGCATTTGATGTTGTTAAATCGTATGTGCGTATCTTCCCATCTTGGAAATATTATATCAAGATGAAGGAAAATGCCAGCAGGTGTGTTTGTCCAGGAGTTATGTGTAATTTATGTTATTCATGGCAATTACTTTGCTTTGTCCCATACATTCTACCTCCATGATGGTTATAATACAGCAAATTTTCCCATTTTTCTCTATAGAGAAGGATCGATTTGGAAACTTAGGATGAGGTAACCTGTGCTAATACCTCTGCTATCTTCAACAATGCTTGGTGGCAGTACCGGAATTACCTGAAGAAAACGTACTTCACCGGCAAAGAAACTCATCAAATTCCCTTACGTTCTCCTGAGACACATTTACTGGACGATGACTGGGAACATCTTGTTCTGTACTGGTCCCGAACCAAGAATGTGGTAAGGTCTATGAGCTCATTTTCTATTTTTAAGTACTATATTCTTGCATCTTACTATACTCTGTTCATGTGGAACAAGTGCCTAAATCTGAAGAACAATTGTTCTAATTTAAGATTCCATTGCTATCATAGTTCCAAAAAGCGCTAGGCGTTAATTGTGTGTTTTGCCACCGCCTTGCGCTTTACTGACCAAAGCGCATGCTTATGCGCCGTTATGCACAGATTAAGCGTAGTTATGTGCAATGCATTTCGACAATGCCTGGAGCCTAGGCGCGCTTAAGCACTCGCTTAGGCGCGCCTTTTTTAACTATGATTGCTATCGTGCATACTGCTTTGCTCTTGTATCACTGTATTTACTCATACAAACTTATTTTTAAATTGAAGGATCTAATCGAAACTCCAATGGCACAACAGGTATGTTCACGCATGTTTCTTTAACATGCTTGCTCTTATCAATAGCTCTGTTGATTTCAATTTCAATTGTGTATACAGTTGACTTCTCATATCATGCATATTACTAGCATCACAACAGAGCCAACAGTGTTGTTGTACATGTAGACCCGTGGTACCCATCTGAAATCTTATTGTGCCGTGTAGTTTCCCACGCTTTGTATTCTTTCACTGCTGCTTCGTCTTGAACTGATATGATTTGAACCGTGTCTCTATTTTGATTTGGCAAGACAATGCAGTGACCATAGGACATAGATATATGTTTGTTTGATGCTTTTATTATGTACTAGTACTTGGCAATAGAAGACTTGGTAGTTTAATCCTGTCCACCTTACTAATAAACTGGTTCACTGAAATGAGTTTCATATACTAGTACATGCTAAACATGTTATGTGTCTGCTTATTTCTTCTTTTAGAATGCTGACAGAATATTGGGGAAGAGTGACTTATTAAGCAATGGTAAAGGAAGTAATGCAGATAAAGTTCAGGATAGTGACACATCCTTGTTGGTCTCCAATAAAGCTGATAAAACAGCTAAGGAAGACTATCTCGAAGACAGTGAGACAACCCCAAAGTCCTGTCTTGGTTTAGTGTTGAGTTATCGCCACTACAGCTTGCACAAGCTATTCAAACTCACCGTCAGATCGATTCAGCTTTCTTGAGTCTCAACTACAAGCTGAAAGACATCGATCACCGTGGTTATACAAGAAGCGGAAGTCCCTGGAGCATTCAGATGCATACTTTCTGGTGCAACAGCACGCGTTGGAGGATTTTAGCGCCAAACAGGACAAAGCTAATAAGCTTGCTAAGATTATTGCCAGCACGGTGGATACCACGTTTCTTGAGCTCTTCTGAAGTTGTTTTAGTTATGCTCTTGTTTTGCTGCCGCGTTTATTTGCACTGGTGGCCAATTTTGACAGCCGGTGTATGTAATATGCTGCTTTGTTCCCTATATTTGCACTGGTGGAGAACTTTGATGCCCAGTGGGTGTAATATGTGTAATAGCGATAATAGGCTAGCGTTAATTGCTTGCTTATTTATTTCCTTATTGTCTTGTTTAGTTGTTTGCTTGTAGTCACTGTAGTTCTTTTTCTGTGTTTTTCTAGTGGCCACAATGACCTATTTTTGGAAACTAGGCCAAAATAATCATGGCAACACACGGACTGTTGTAACCATGGGCCTCTTGCGGGCCGTCTGGTCCATGGGCCTTCTACGGGCCGTAGGATCCATTGGCCTTCTATACGGGCCGTAGGATCCATGGGCCTTCTATCGGCTGTATGATCCATGGGCCTTTTATGGGCCGTAGGATCCATGGGCCTTCTACGGGGCGTATCATCATTTCGCCAATCATGGGTCATACTATTTATGGATAATAACGGGCCGTTTATAGGCTGTATTTGATAACTCTATGAAAATAGCCCAACGGGTTTTTTCTGACATGAAAACGGCCCAACATATTAACGGGCCACAAATGGGCCGACTGTAACCAGGGGCTGAATTTGGCCCACAAGCAGAAAATGACAGTAACGGGCCATAAGTAACCGAATGCTGGAAATGAGCCAAGAATAAATGGGCCCTGAGAAGGCCGAAAGATAATATGGGCTGGAAACGGCCCAACGGAATAATGGGCCGTTAATGGGTATAAAGTGATACACTGTTCATTACGGGCCAGTTTTACCACGGGCCGTTAAGGGCCGAGGTTACTAAGGGCCTCATATGGGCCGAAGACGTCATGGGCCATACATGGGCCGGAAGTTAAAATGGACTGGAATTATATTGGACGGCCCAGATGACGCTACTGGGCCTAATTCGGATAGGCCGTAAACGAGCCCTAGGATAGCGGGCTGTAAATGGGCTATATGCTAACAAAGCCGCTAACAAAGCTTGTTAGGCCCGCCCGCCACCTTTTGACCATGTCAAACGGGCGGCCTTTTCACAAGAATGGGCCTCATTGGGCTGTGCCACGGTCGACGTATCATAGGCGCTTTGGGTCCAATGAGTGGATGACATCTCGTCCCAACGGTGAGCCGACACGCAGTTTTCCTCCACCAATGATGATTTTACACGTGGAAAATCCCCATTGGTCGGGGCTGTTAATGGGTTATCGGATCCAAAATCGGACCCGATAGCTTAACGGCGTTCCATTACGGTGGATGCCACGTGTCGGTCACCCTTGACGAAAGCACTTCTGTGACACGCGGTTTATCGTCATGGAAGTGGACACTTCCGTGATGATAATTTTGGTAATGTCATGGAACACTTCTATGACAGCACAGGTATGACTATCTTGATTCTGTCATAAATTTGGCATGGTTGTACATGCATGACAAAAAACGTGACCTACTGTGACAAACACGTATCATCACGGAAGTTTATTTTTTTGTAGTGCTGGCAGGGAGGTACCAAAGTAATCTAGGAGTGGATCACTGGACAATGGTCAAGAACATCCCGAAGTACATGAAGAGGACCAAGGATATGTTTCCCGTTTATGGAGGTGACGAAGAGCTCGTCGTAAATGGTTACGTCGATGCTAGCTTCGACACTGATCCAGATGACTCTAAGTCACAAACCGGATACGTGTTTATATTGAATGGTGGAGCTGTCAGTTGGTGCAGTTCCAAGCAGAGCGTCATGGCGGGACTACGTGTGAAGTGGACTACAAAGTTGCTTCAGAAGCAGCAAATGAAGGAGTTTGGATGAAGGATTTCATATCCGATCAAGGTGTAATACCTAGTGCATCGGGTCCAATGAAAATCTTTTGTGACAATACTGGAGCGATTGCCTTGGCGACGGAATCCAGATTTCACAAGAGAACCAAACACATCAAGAGACGCTTCAACTCCATTTGTGAACAAGTCAAGGAGGGAGACATAGAAATTTGCAAGATACATATGGATCTGAATGTAGTAGACCCGTTGACTGAGCCTCTTCCACGAGCAAAACATGATCAGCACCAAGACTCCATGGGTGTTAGATTCATTATAATGTAATCTAGATTATTGACTCTAGCGCAAGTGGGAGACTGAAGGAAATATTCCCTGGAGGCAATAATAAAGTTGTTATTTTATATTTCCTTATTCATGCTAAAGGTTTATTATTCATGCTAGAATTGTATTGATCAGAAACCTAAATACATGTCTGAATACATAAACAATCATCGTGTCCCTAGTGAGCCTCTAGTTGACTAGCTCATTGATCAAAGATGGTTAAGGTTTCCTAACCATGGACATGAGTTGTCATTTGATAATGGGATCACATCATTAGGAGAATGTTGTGATGGACAAGACCCATCCGTTAGCTTAGCATAATGATTGTTCAGTTTTAATTCTATTGCTTTCTTCATGTCAAATACATATTCCTTTGACTATGAGATTACGCAACTCCCGGATACCGGAGGAATGCCTTGTGTGCTATCAAATATCACAATATTTCTATTGCTTTCTTCATGTCAAATACATATTCCTTTCAGTATGAGATTATGCAACTCCCGGATACCGAAGGAATGCCTTTTGTGCTATCCAATGCCACAATATTGCTATTGCTTTCTTCATGTCGAATACATATTCCTTTCACTATGAGATTATGCAACTCTCGAATACCGGAGGAATGCCTTGTGTGCTATCAAATGTCACAAGGTAAATGGTTGATTATAAAGATGCTCTGCAGGTATCTCCAAAGGTATTTGTTGAGTTGGCATAGATCGAGATTAGGATTTGTCACTCCGAGTATCGAAGAGGTATCTCTAGGCCCTCTCGGTAATACACATCATAATCTTGCAAGCAAACGACTAAGAAGTTAGTCACGAGGTGATGTATTACGGAATGAGTAAAGAGACTTGGCGGTAAAGATATTTAACTAGGTATGAAGATACTGACGATCGAATCTCGGGCAAGTAACATACCGATGGACAAAGGGAATTACGTACACTGGTACGCGTCGGTCCTAAACATACGGTTTTTAACCCATTTCAGCGATTGTATTTGGAACCGTCGCCGAGTGAGTGTGGGCGATAGGGGGGTCCTTCCCACATGACCCAAAACCGTCGGGAATAGGGCCCCTACAGTACTCCTACTCGTTTCTGCTCGCATTGCCATCGTAGTCGGTATTCTGTGGTGCTACGTTTATGATGTGCGGCCCATCACAAACGATTCACTGTTATAGAACGTGTATGATGTGCGGCCCATCACAAACGGTTCACCGTTAAAAAGATTGGCTAATCGTCGTACGAGTGTCAGACAGGATTACGAAACGTTAGACCGTCGTAACATCGTCGTGCACGACAACTATCGCACACGCTATTCTGTGGTGCAACGTTTACGGTCCATACTTCATCAGAAACAGTTCATGGTTGCGAATCGTGTACGATAAGGCAACTAAGACAAACGTTTAGTTTGCCCGCACCGTTTGTGATATTGTCTGACATCGCACACGCTTTGCAAGCGGCAACTGTGTGCATGCTTGCACACATTTCCTCTCTGTGAACCGTCTTCGATTGTGGTGCATATTACAAACGTTTATGTTTTACCAACCGTGTGTGCCGTAACAACCTGGAGAGCGTAATTTCACCGTAATTTAATTGTTGCTTTTCCAAATTGTACCGGATTTGGATTTGAATTTGAATGTATGCTACATCTTTATTCATATCCATCAGGTTCAAACAACCAATGCATCATTCGATTCATATGTACATATGTTCAAGAATTACACACGAACCAAATAAAGAATGATGAACCACAGTTGTATACTTGTACTATTAAAGACGGTAAAGAAAGAGGCGAAATATATTCTTGTTGCTAAAGAAGGTGAAACGGAATGCCTATATTGTGCCCTCCTCCATGCAGAAGGCACGCATGACTCTAGTCCAACCCCTTGTGATGGCCGACCGCCCATCCTTCACGGTCTTCATGAAAACATCTAGATAATCATCGTGTTCTGGTAGAAATACTTTAACCTTTGCATGCCCACCAATCATGTAGTTTGAGAGGTAATCTTGAGTAAACTGCTTTGGCAACCACTGCAAAGGAAAAAGATTCAGACATTGTCATCTAACACAACTCATTATGGGTAGTAAAAATAAGGTTGCAGAGTTCTTACTTACCATCCCGGAGTTTGCTGTTGTCTTGGATAAAGTGTAAACAAATAGTTTAATTGCCATCTTTGCACCCATTTTACTAACAATCTTTATCAGCTTCCTCACTTGATGCTGGTTCATTGATATCTCATTGCCCCATACGCAGAAAGGGTCAAAACGCGGATCTTTACCAATGACATATGTACCTAAAAGCACCAAGTTAATATTAGAAGCTAAACAACAATTGCACAATGATGTAGTACAACACTCTTTTATAATATATCTATATACATCCGTATGTGGTAGTCCATTTGAAATCTCTAAAAAGACAAATATTTAGGAATAGAGGGAGTATCTTATAACATCCAATATACTCGCATATTAGATGAATTAACATCTTATATTATGGGCCGGATGGAGTTTAGTGCATTCTTACAGATTATGGGCTGATTAACTACTACTGTATCCATGGGTTACAGTTAGTTTGAGCTAGTTCGTGCTCAAATAGCCCTAAAGTATATCTAAACATGAGGGCTAGTATGAGCTAGTTGCATCTATAACCCACCCAAAAAAAACTATCCAACCCAAGAGGTGTTAATTGGAGCTAGTTCTCCTAGTGCATTTATTGTCAATCTAACCTACCATCCAAACAACTCTTTGGATGGAGTTAGTTCAGGGTTAGTAATGAGCTAGGAACTAACTCTAACCTCTAGCTAAATTGAGTATCCAAACAGGGCTGTGTTGTTGTTGTTGCTGTTGCTGCTGATCTTCTACGTATATCTAGACATCATTAGAACATTAATGTAACACTCTTCCTTGTTGCTATGTAGCCTAGGATTGCATATTTAGACATTAAGTACAGCGCATGTTGCTATGTAGCCTCAGATATATTACATATGGCCCTAGTTAACCTAACGAAGAATGGGTTGCAGATATATTCAGTTAAAAGTCTGATTCACCAATTACTCCCTTATCAGCCGCCGACCCATATGGTACCAGCTACCGATATCCTAAACAGTGAGCAGATATAAGCCATGGGATGAAACTAACCTCGATGGAAAACAACAGTCGTTCCCAAAATTGTCCTGTGTAGGTACATCGAGAAGCATGTTAAGCACAACAGGCTAAACATCAACCAAAATTATACATGGCAGACAAAATAATCTCCAAAAGATAGCTTCAGTGTGCAGGTTTAAGCACGCTAGTAAATCAAAACAAGTGGAAAGGTATGCTAACTGCAACTGGCCTAACATTTAGCAATGAGCAAACATAGTCATTCAAACTGGTATTGTGCCGGTCTAAGTACACTGGTTATGGTTAAGTCAAAATGGAAAGGCGTGTTAAATGCAAGATGCAGCTACCAAATGTAGTCATTCATAGTGGTATTGTTGAAACTGGTGCTGATGAAATTGAACTGCACAGTTCATACTTGCACATATAGAACATCATGTTGTGAATAACTGGAATAAACAAGGCACTACGAACAACCAAAGATAGCATTTGAAACCGGACATATGCTAACTACAAATAACCGAACAATCAAAAAACTTTAAAAGAGGCATATGCTAGCTAGAACAGGATTAACAACAAGCAAATATATGCATTCCTATCGGTATGCTTAAAACTGGACATAGTAAATAATTGCACATATAGAGCATCACATTGTGAACAACTGAAATAAACAAGGCATACTGCAAACAACCAGATATCGCAATTAAAACTGGACATATTCTCACTACACTACAAAAGGGACTCGACAAAACAAATCATGGGTTTCCCCCTGTGAAGAGGCACGGCAAAACAAATCATGGGTTTCCTCACTTGTCACAGATGGGCTCATTCTCGTGGGAAGAGCATGGACCCTGGATGCGCTCCATGTTGTCGCAGATGGGCTCCTTCCCCTCAGAAGAGCATGGCTGTAGGGTGCCTCCCTGATGTCGCAGACGGGCGCTTTCCCCTTGGAAGAGCAGATGGGATCTTTCCCCTTGGAAGAGCCAGAGAGGGTGCCCTCCTCGTGGTCGCCGTCGATGAGGTCTGACTTGGAAGCTGCGGATCCCAAGCCAGCGACGTGTCCTTCAGAAATGACAAAATGGGCTCGATGGCGATGTAGAATGGCGAATTGTTGACAGCGAGCTAGAGGAGATCAGCGGTGGGGCCATGGATGAGATCAACGGCGGTTGAACCCGAGGGGTTGGGGGTGGGCCACTTAACCCGTGACACAGCCCGCCTCAGGCCGTCGCTGTCGATGACCTCGATGTCGTAGCCGGCGACCGAGACATGCCCAGATACTCTAGCCCGCTGCTTGAGTGCATGCCGCCAGTAGTGGTCGTCAGCTTCGTCGGTGACGTCGGGCAAAGAGACCGCTATACACCTCTTTTGGGCCAGTCGCTCCTCGACCTCCACGGGAAGCGTAGCTGGGCTTAGGCTGCGATGCTCTGGAGTGGTGGATGGGGATGGGGATCTATGGGAAAGGGGGCGTTTTGCAGGCGTCATCTAAGAAACTCAGGGCGGCTAGGGTATGGAGATCGGTGGGTAAGCTACACGGGCAAACCGGCGGATGTTGACAATGGAGGCCTTGCGGTGGCAGCGGTGGGGACATTGCTAGGGTTTGTAACGAGGGAGGGTCTGTGTGTGTGTGTGTGTGTGTGTGTGTGTGTGCACGCACGCCCGAGGAGGTTTTGGTGTGTGTGTGTGTGTGTGTGTGTGTGTGTGTGTGGAGGGGGGGTGAGGGAGTCCTGGATTATGGGGTAATCGGGTGTCCGAGCTATGTGACGTAGGCCAGACTGATGGGCCGTGAAGATACAAGACGGAAGACTTTCCCCCGTGTCCGGATGGGACTCTCCTTGGCGTGGAAGGAAAGCTTGGCATGCGGATATGAAGATTCCTTTCTATGTAAACCGACTCTGTAAAACCCTAGCCCCCTCCGGTGCCTGTATAAATCAGAGGGTTTATTCCGTAGAGGCAATCATAATCATACAGGCTAGACATCTAGGGTTTGGCCATTACGATCTTGAGGTAGATCAACTCTTGTAACCCCTATACTCTTCAAAGTCAATCAAGCAAGAAGTAGTGTATTACCTCCGTCTAGAGGGCCCAAACCTGGGTAAACATTGTGTCCCCTGCCTCCTGTTTCCCTCGATCCTTAGACGCACAGTTCGGGACCCCCTACTGGAGATCTGCCGGTTCTGACAATGGCATTGCTGCTTTCGTTGGGAGTTCCTCTGTGGCATCGACAGAAGGATCGATGGCTCGCCTTGTCGTCAAGGACAATATCACTTCCGGAGGAGCCCTAGTTTCAGGGCAAACCCTCCGGCTCGGCGGCTTCACCGTGGGTGCCCGTTTGGCCTTTAAGCCAAAAGCAACCCCCCAAGTCGCTGAAAACCCTTTCCGTATTAGCCCTGAATACTCCGACAAGATTGATCTGGCAGCTCTATCGTCTTTGAACGAGCTGCTAGATCACATCGCTGCCCTAGGGGTCTCAACTAACTATGATCAGATCGGGCTTAAACCCGATCAGAGAGAAATTAAATCTCCACCGATCACACATCAGGCAGCGGTTGTGGAGGAACAAGCTGGCAATGACTCTTCTCCTAAGTTGAGAACAAACTATGTTCGGATATCCGAGCCCGGAGAGCCGGATACCCATCCTCGAGAGGACACTCCATGTCCTCCGAACACAAAATCAAACGTTAAGCGTGAGAATTTGCCGGACACTCCGGAGCCAGGGTTGGTGACGGTGTCCTGGACTAGGGGGTACTCACCACGTCGTCTCTCGATTAGTTAGATTGGGCCGAGGACCCCATGACCGCATACTCATGGGCCAGTTCGGACAACCCCTGCCGCATACAAGGAAGACTCCACAAGACTTGGCGCCCAAGACAAGGACTCTCCTAAACCCTAGGCCTCCGGTGTCTTATATAAACCGAGGCCAGGCTAGTCAATAGACAATCTCATATTCATTACTACGATCTCGTGGTAGATACATGTACTCTGTACTACACCCATATGAAAACAATCAAAAGCAGCATGTAGGGTATTATTTCAGCAAGATAGCCCGAAGCTGGGTAAAATCCCGTGTCCATGTTACCATCGCTCCAAGACGCCTAGCTTAGGACCCCTACTACGAGATACGCCGGATATTGAACCGACATTGGTGCTTTCATTAAGAGCCTGCTAGGTGTTCGGCGCGGTTCGATTGGATCAAAATCAATGATCAGGTTCTATCTTTTCAATCTGGATCTGTTTTGTACAAATTATATATCTCTTGTCAATTGGTACCGCCGGTTCCTGTAATTTTGTTTACAGACCGGAATTGGGACCAGCTGTCCTTGTACGGCAAAATTTCGTCAACCATCGCCATCATATACGTATTTTCTAGGTCAAGCAGATTCTTCAAGTCAGTGCATTGGAACTGGTTGAGCCCAGCCATCCGACCACAGCGGATCCCAAAGCAGGCCACCTGCTCGCTGATGGCCGCACGCGCCTCCACACAGCTGCTGGCCTGATCAATGACGAGGGCCAATGGTTGATGCCCATGTGCAGCACACTTCAGGGAGATTCCCTCCTTCTCTTTTTTGCTTTCTATTTTTTAAGTGGCAAGGTTGTTGCTAGCCGGGCCATCAGTTCCTATTAAAGCATACGGTTTCGTTCCACCGCGGCAGCAGGCGCGAGACAAAAATCATCCGAATACTAGCACACTTGTGTCGGGGGTTGGGTGCGACATATGCCAAAGGGTGGCTTATCATGGTGGGGGCAAGTAGAACGTCGCCCGTGCCTGGAAACGGGATGAGGCGAAGGCATGCACGCCGGCGAATCTTACCCAGCTTCAGGGCTCTCCGTGGAGATAACACCCCTACTGCTGCTCATGGTGTCGGGCGTTTCCGGGAACGGGGTCCCCAGACTTGCTCGCCTGCGGCTGGCGTGGCTCAAAGGAGGCCCAGGACAGCCCATCTTCATCAACACAAGCTAAAGACCCTCGCGAGGGGCCAGCCTCATGGGCGGCGACCAGAGCTTCTCGTGCACGGCCTCGTCAGGTTGGCTCATGAGGAGGCAGAGAGTTCAAGGCAGGGTACCTCGCGAGGTGCCCATGAAGCAAGCCATGATTTACCAAGAGGCGCCAGGCCGGGCGCCAGCCATGCCAGCCCCTCCTTTCCTGTTTGGTGCAAAGGGAGCAAGCGCGGGCAAGAGCATCAAGCAAAGGCATCTGTTTCGGTGCAACAAGACCAAGACCAGCCCCAACGGCTGGAAGGGAGTCATCGTGGAGCCCAAGCGGGCGTCATCACCAGAGCCTTTGGCAGGCGAGGACCAACTTTAGTTAGATAAGTGTACCCGCTGTTCCCCTTCAAAATGGCCAATTGTTGGCGCCCTTCCTGCTCTATATTTGGGAAGAGGCCCAGGACCTTCGTCTATATAAGTAGAGCTAGCCACCATAGTAGAGAAGGTGGGCATTTGGAATCCAGAGAGAGAGATAGAGACCCGATCCTCAAGCTAGAGCGACGGAACACCACCTAGAAGTTCATCACACCCACCAAGAACAGACCCTCGCGAGGCTGTTCTTCCCTGACTTGCTCCTCATCAGCCCAACAGCAATCCACCACACCACAAACTAGAGTAGGGTATTACACCACAACGGTGGCCCGAACTAGTATAAATCTCGTGTCTTCTATGCTGTTCTGTTTAGTAGTTTAGGTCCCTGCGATTCGGCGAGGTGCGAGACGGTGGAGGGTTGGATCTCCGCGCGCACCCCAGAGTTCGAACCTTAAGGGTCTGCCGGAACCCGAAATCCGACATGCGGAGTCTCCGCATTATCACTATGACAAAGTGGGTACAAGGTTGCTCCTTGAGCTGTTCGGGGTGAGGAAGGAGAAGGGCACGGCTAGCTCTTCTCTTCCCCCTATGTGTGTCTAAAACTATTAGGGTCCAACCTCTTGCATGGGTGCCCCGGGGGGTTTATATAGGCCTACCCCCCGGGGGTACAATGGTAATCCGGCTGGGCGCAGGTCCCAGCCGTCAGTCTCTCAGGTCACCGTCTTCTCCGCCGACTTCTGGGGCCCGCCGACTAACGGGCCCCGCCGACGGTCCAGCATGGGGCCGACAACCCTTGTCCGCCACGGGCGGGTCTTGCCGGCTGCGGATTACTGTAGCCGTGCTTCTAATGACACAAGCTTGGTCATGGGGTCATGGCAATAGTGCCGCCGCCTGACGGGCGATCACTATTGCCATCCCCTGTCTTGTCTGGTTAACGGCGCGCGGAGCCCGCGGGAGGGGCCGGCCGACTCCCAGCGGGTCCGTCTAGGGGCGCTCTTGCCGTCTTCTGCACTCCTGCCAACAGGCGGGTCCCGCCGTCTTCGGGCCGTACAGACAGGCCGTCGTGGGTACAGGGATCTGCCCACGGGGCTGATGTCAGGGCCGGCGTGGCAACAGTGCCGCACGGACGGAGATCTCCGTCAAGATGGGCGCTCAGTGGCCATGCATCGCCCTTTTGTGAACGGGGCAGGGATGGGCTGTGAGGCGGCCTCATCCCATCCCGTCCGTAGTCGCACAGGCAGGAGGCGGTTGGAGTCGCGGGCCGACTCCCCATAGCCGTCTTCTCCGAAAGTCACTGGCTGGGAGTTGGCTTATCTCGAGGCCGTCTCTGGGACTCGGCTGGGAGGGGTAGTCGGCGGCTCTACCGCCGACTCTCAGAAGGCGGCTCTTCGTCTTGGGGTTTTGAGGGGCGCAGTCTGCCCCTATGTTTTGAAAGGTCCAGGGGCTCGCGTTTGCCTACCCGTGGCCCATTACTCCGACAGTAATCCCCGAAGCTGGTGAGGCGCCGAGGGCAACATGTCGAGGAGCCTCAACAGTTTCATCCCTCTAATGGAAGAATCTGGGCTTGGCTCGCCGTCTCTCTCTTGAGCCGACAAGCTGGAGTCGGCCTTGTAGGAGTCCGTCTTGCTCCTCAAAGGTTTTGAAGGTCGTGGCGGGATCCGGGCAGCGTGCCTAATAAGCTTCCAGGCAGCTGCCCGTTGCGGGCCCGCCGCGCAACGCCACGCGGCAGGGCCAGTCTGCCCACCCACGCGCGTGACGAGACAGGCCCGTCAGGCCGGGCCCGCCACTACTGTGCCTTGGCGCACGGGCGGATCCCGTTGCGGCCGCTGCTGGCGTTGAGTTCTACGCCGTTATCGCGCAGAACGTGGGGTTAAATCGTGGGGCGTGGGGTACTGGGCCCAGTTAATCCCACGCCCGCCCCAACAGCTTCTAAGCCCAGGCGCCTAAAAGTAGGCGGGAGGAGGGGGGGGGCGGCGACGCGCACCCATCTCCCGTTCCCGCTTCCTCTTGCTCTTCTCCTCCTTGCTTCGTCCTCCTCTTGCCTCCGCCGCGCGGACCACGCCTCGCCCGCGGAGATGAGCTCCTCCTCGCCCGCTGCGCTCCGCCACAGCGCTCCGGCGTGTGGGACGGCTCCGAAGTGGACGACGACATCATCGAGTTCCTCCACCAGACGCGCCGCATCCCCGGCACAAACTTGGTGCGGACCCCGCTGTGCCGGCGGGCGAAATAACTCCGGCGCCGGAGGAGGGCGAGCGGGTTATATTCCGCTCGCACCTCATGCGCGGTCTGGGGCAGCCGGCGAGCGGCTTCTTCCGCGCCTTCCTGGAGTTCCACGGGCTCCAGCCGCACCACCTCACTCCAAACATGATGGTGCTGCTGGCCGCCTTCGCCTCCTTGTGCGAAGGCTTTCTTGGTGTTCTCCCCACCATCGAGCTGTGGGGGGAGTTCTTCCAGGCCAAGATCGGCACACACGTCGCTGGCGTGTCGGCTCTGTGCGGCACCTTCATTGCAATGAGGAGGCCGGTGGCCGACAACCCCTTCCTGCCATCCCACTGATGAAGCCGGTGAAGATGTGGCAGCGCTCGTATTTCTACGTGAAGAACGTCGCCCCAGAAGGCGACTGGGTCAACCTGCCGCCTTATGAAGCTGGCGAGTTGGCGGGGCGACTCCCCGGCTGGTCCCATCGGGCCAGGCCGACTCTTGAGGCGCCCGCGCCGTCATGCGACTCCGAGTCTTGGCGCCGTCGGAGGGCCTGGCCCGGGCCGACTTGTTGGCCGCTTCGTGGCGCGCCGAGTCCTTCCTCTCCAAGGCCGACCTCATCTGATCTGTCAGATGAGCAGCCACCGGGAGCCCAGTCGGCTATGCTCCAAAGACATGCCCCACGCGGAGGTGGCGGACACGGTGAACTTCCTGGCGATGTGCGGTCTCATGGAGGAATGGCAGTTCGGCAAGGAGCCGTACTCGCGCACCAACCCCCCGCCTGTGGTAACTCATCTCTCTTGCTTTTCTGTTTCCTTCTTCAGCCGAATCCGACTATGATTTTCTTTGGTTTTTTCGAGTCAGAACCCCCTCATGCAGCCCTCAGCCGGCACCACGGGGCCGGCCCGTGAGTTCGTCCCTGACCGGGCGGAGAGCAACGTCGACAACCCCGACTTGGGGGTGGCAGCGATGGAGGCCGACGCCGAAGGAGGGGGAGGAGGAGGGGCCGACGACTTCAGGCCCTCGGCGACCTTCGCCGACTAGCCTGACGACGACGGGGAGAGGGAAGTCGTCCCCCGTCGCCAATCGAAGGTCGGCCATCCAGGCGCAAGTTCCTCCGCCGGCTTGGGTGGTCGAGGCGGCGCGAAGAAGCGCCGGGACGGGCCGGGCGAAGAAGTTCAGGGGGACGGCCGCCGCGACCCAGCGAGAGGATGCGGTCGTGAAGGCTAACCGCTTCCGCAAGAAAGTGAAGAAGCCGCTGGTGGTCTCTGCGTAAGTGCTTCTTACTTTGTCTCGTTTTCTTTTGGTTCGTCTTCGTCTAAGTCTTTTATATGCCTTTTTGTCATCAGGGCTCCTCTCACTTTGGAGAGGGTCGCCGCCGCCTCCGTCATGGGGTCGGCAGAGACGTCCGCCAATACTCGGCGGATTGACCCTGCGGCCGACCTCCGGGAGGCGACGGAGCAGCGCGGGAGAAGCGCTGACGGAGGAGGCCACCCGCTGGAGAAGGCGGAGGCCGAGAAGGCCGCAGCTTCCGCCCGAGAAATCGGAGGAGGCCGAAGCCGCCGTTGCAGCCAAGAGGCGAGCCGAGGAGGCCGCGCGCCTCCAGTCGGCGCTGCTCGTCACCCCGCTGAGCTCTGCGCCGCCGCCGCTGGAGTTCACGGGGCAGACAAAGGGAGCCGGCGGCGAGTTCCCCGTCGTGGAGAGGGAAGGCGGCGAGGCCTCCCTGTCGGGCACGGCCGTGCCACCCCCGCCGCCTCCACCGCAGTCTGAGAGCGCGCGAAGCAAGTAGCCGGCGGACCGCATGCCGCCCGATCGACGACGAGGCTGTGGCGAGGCTGCTCCTTCAAGTCGCCTCGCCAGCGCGCCGCCGTCCTGAGAAGGCGACTTTGGCGCCACGCCCTTTGGAGACCGGCGCCGCCAGCTCGGCCATTCCAGACGCCGAGGCGACAAGCGCCGCGCCCATTGGGTGGGTGCGAGGAGGCGGCACATGCCCGCTGAAGACGGTGCTCCTGGAGAAGGCGGAGGCCGAGAAGGCGGCAGCTTCCGCTTAGAAGAAACTGGAGGAGGCCGAAGCCGCCGTTGCAGCCAAGAGGCGAGCCGAGGAGGCCGCGCGCCTCCGGCCGGTGTTGCTCGTCACCCCGCCGAAGCTCTGCGCCGCCCGCGGAGTTCACGGGCGGAACAAAGGGAGCCGCGCGAGTTCCCCGACGCGGCGCGGGACGGCGGCGAGGCCTCCCTGTCGGGCACGGCCGTGCCACCCCCGCCGCCTCCACCGCAGTCTGAGAGCGCGCGAAGCAAGTAGCCGGCGGACCCGCTTGTGCCGCCGATCGACGACGAGGCTGTGGCGAGGCTGCTCCTTCAAGTCGCCTCGCCAGCGCGCCGCCGTCTTGAGAAGGCGACTTTGGCGCCACGCCCTTTGGAGACTGGCGCCGCCAGCTCGGCCATTCCAGACGCCGAGGCGACAAGCGCCGCGCCCATTGGGTGGGTGCGAGGAGGCGGCACATGCCCGCTGAACACGGTGCTTCTGGACGTCCATGCGAAGCTACGGGCTGAGGGCGACGCCATCCAGAACTGCACCAAGGCGCACCTGGTGTCGCGAGCCGTCGTGCGGGTATGTTTCCTTTTTGAGTTTTTTCTTGTTCTTCTCCGTGGGGGCGCGCCAGCGCACCCACTGGGTGTAGTCCCCGAGTTTCGGGCCGGCTGCTGAGCAGGCGGCTCGGAACTCTATCTGTTGATTTCCAAATTTTTACCTTTGTCTGAAATTTTTATCGCAGGTTATCACAACCTCCGCCACCGCCTTCAACCGCATAGCGTTGAGGAGCTGGGCAAGCGGACTGCCGACTTGTCGAGGAGCCGAGGTGAGTCTTCTTTCTTCTTCGCGGGGGCGCGCTGGCGCACCCGCGGGCTGTAGTCCCCGAGATTCGGGCCGACTGCGGAGCAGTTGGGCCGGATCTTCCTGGTGACCTTCTTAGCTGACGGATTCACGTCCTTCTTCTTTTTATTCCTCACAGGCCAACACCACTCTTTGACGGCAGTTGGGTACAGCTAACACCTCCTTGCGTGCCAAGGGGGAGGAATGCAGCAAGCTCGCCGCAGAGCGCGACCTGCTGGCTATGCAGCTGGCGGAGCAGAGGGCGCTGCTTAAGGTGGCGCAGGACGAGGTGGAGAAGAGAGAGGCTGCTCTCTTGGCCGAGTTCGAGAGCGAGCGCTCCTCCTGGACCGACAAGGAAGCACCGCTGACCTCTAGCTTTCATGAAATCGAGGACATCGTCGACGGTGAGTTTGTTTTTACTTCTTCCTTTGGGCCGCCGACTATAGGTCGGGCCGACTCCTGGTTTTTTGACTTGCTTCTTCTTCGTCTTGGCAGACTTCTTCCCCGGCCACACGCAAGCGGCCAATCAAGCCATCGAGGTTGATCGCGAGGCGCGACGGGTGAGTGGTGCTGAGATCGCTGCCAACGCCCCCGGACCCTTGACGAGCAGCTCCTGAGCATTGAGGCTCGTCTGCGGCCGGCCCATTGGATGTTGCGCCGGCTTCAGCGTGTCGGCGCCCAGGCGATCGCTGCCCTATGGCCGGATATGCCGGTTCTGCGCACTCCCAGCCGGACTGCCGACTGGCTGGTGGTCGCGGCTGGCCGTCTTGAGGACTGGAAGGGTTCCACGGCCCGGGCTGGAGCGCGCCGGGCCTTGGAATTCGTCAAGGCATGGTATGCAGGGCTGGATCTGGACCGGCTGGCCGTTGCTCCGGCCAGAGGCCCGGAGCTGCTGGCACGCGAAGACGCCCTCGTCGAGCATGCGGCGGCGATCGCCGACTACACGGACACCAGCGTCTTTGTCCTCGAAGCGAGCTGAGGACGGCGGGAGGCGCCACGAGTGGTTCGGGATGAACCCGGATTACGACGAGGACTCGGCGGAGGTGATCGGCTCCAGCGCTGAGGAGGAAGGCGAGGCGGAGGACGGAGATGAGATGGAGGCACCAGAAGACGGAGTGGGCGACCATCCTCAGCTCGAGCGCGCCTCCAGCAACGAGCCGCGCCCGTCTGGGCCGACTGCCGCTGGAGATGATCAAGCCGAGACTGCCTAGCCGGCTGCCCCGTCGCCTGACGCCGCCGTCCCCTCCGGCCCCCCAAACCCGTCTGCCGCTTCCTAGGCTGCTGTCTCACCTTCATTTTATCTGCTTTGATAGTCTTTTGAAAGAACTTGTTAATTCGAACAATTCCACCCTCGGGGTGTATTTTGAACCTCTGCCCGAAGATCCGGCCAAGGGCCTATGCTGTGTAAATATTATCCTAATTTTATCTTTCCTTGCTTATTGCTCTTATGGCTTTTTCCTTTGCCGCCTTCCCTTAGTCGCCGCCTTGCCCATCGGGCAACCGCTCTGCGGACTTCCGTTTGGGTCAAGTGCTTGGCTACCTTTGAGAAGGCAAGTACTTGGCCGTTTTTAGAGTCTTTTAGACAAGTTGAATAGAAAGCAACCAACCGACTACTTAGGAGTCGGTTTTTGCAAAAAGGGGATGGAAGTCGGCTTAAACTATGCTTATGCTTTGGGTCCTTAGCCATTTTTTCGTGTGGGCGCCTACCACTAAACAATATCTGAGCTGCAGCTCGACAGAGACGGCTTAGGCACCGCACGTTACTTGTCCGACTGCAGGAAGCATTTCATAGCCCAAGGCGGCGTGTCCCCGGGCCGACCAGTCGAGCCCGGTGCCAAACAGCATAATAAATAGTAACATACTCGAAGGCATAATTCTTATCATACAGATAACAAAAGAGGGCAGTCCCCGAGCTCGTCTCGGGGGGCCCGAAGTCTTGGTACTTTAAACAAAAAAGGTAGCGTGGTACATAGTGCATCAACTGTAAAATCTTCGGAGGAGATTCGCATTCCATGGTCGTTCCGTCTCTTTGCCGGAGTCATCCCTCTTGCGTGCTCGGGCTTCGAAAGGCGTCGATCAGTAGTAGGAGTCGTTGCCCGACACTTTGTCGACAATGAATGGGCCTTCCCAAAGGCGCCGACAGCTTGTCCGGCGGCTGTTCGCTGGATCAGCCGGAGCACAAGGTCGCCCTCTTGGAATGATCTTGGCTCGACCTTCTTGTTGTAGTAGCGCGCGAGCTCTTCTGGTAGATGCTGGACCGGCTGAGTGCCAACAGCCGGCCCTCTTCCAGCAGATCGATGCCGTCTTGACGTGCTTCTTCTGCTTCCTCTTTGGTGTACATGGTGACTCGCGGGGAGTCGAACTCTATATCCGTCGGGATGACTGCTTCGGCACCATAGACGAGGAAGAAGGGTGTGAAGCCAGTTGACTTGTTTGGAGTCGTACGGAAACTCCAGAGGATGGCTGGCAACTCCTCAAGCCAGCAGCTGGCCGAACGCTCCAGTGGTTCGACCAGTCGAGGCATGATGCCAGACAGGATGAGGCCGTTCGCTCGCTCCACCTGGCCGTTTGACTGCGGATGGGCACGGATGCTAAGTCCAGTCGGATGCCTTGCGTCACGCAGAAACGGGCCAGGGCGCCTTTGGCAAAATTTGTGTCGTTGTCGGTGATGATGCTGTGTGGTACGCCGTACAGAGTCGTGATGTCGGCGATGAAAGTCACTGCAGTAGGACCATTCAACTTCTTGATGGGTTTTGCTTCTATCCACTTGGTGAACTTGTCCACCGCGACAAGTAAGTGAGTTAGGCCGCCTCGTGCCATTTTGAATGGTCCCACCATGTCCAGGCCCCAAACAGCAAAGGGCCGGCGATGGGGATAGTCTTGGCGCAGAAGCCCGAAACGGCTTGGAGCGCACACCCGCACCCCTTGCATTTCTGAACTAATTCCTTGGCCTCTTCTAGGGAAGTTGGCCAGAAGAAACCGTGTCGGAAGGCTTTGGCGACGAGTGCTCTTGAGGCTGCATGATGGCCGCACTCGCCTTGATGAATGTCTTCGAGAAACGCTTGGCCTTGCTCTGGTTCGACGCAACGCTAGTAGAAACCAGTGACGCTGCGCCTGACCAGCTCTCTGTTGACTATAGTGTAGGCTGCCGCTCGGTGTTGTACTTGCCGAGCTAAGGTCTCATCGGTTGGTAGCTCTCCGCTTACTAGGAACTTCAAGATGGGCTGGGCCCATGAGGGTGCTGCTATTTCTTCGACTGCCAGTACTGCTACTTGGACGAGGGCGGCTGGGCTGGGAGGCGGCAGGTTGGAGTCCGCAGCAGCTTGCTGGGTTGAAGAAGTCCCCGGGCCGACTGGCACAGTCCCCGGGCCGGCTTCGACTGCAGCGTTCTTGGGGCCGTCTGCAAGAATTCTTGTGCCGTCTGCTGAGGCTTTGGAGTCGGATCCGACTTCTTTAGGGGGAGTCGGCACAAAGATGGAGTCTGATTCCGGTGACGGCTTGACAGATGGCTTGAGGAGGCGCTGAAGGGCGACGCTGTATGGTATTGCCTGGCGGGTGGAGCCGATTCTTGCCAGGGTATCTGCTTGGTCGTTGTCGTTTCTTGGCACATGGAGGAACTCGCACTCCTCAAAATATCCACTCAATTGCTGTACCAGGAAACGGTAGCTCGCCATGTTTGCGTCTTTGGTGTCCCAGTCGCCGGATGACTGTTGGACCACCAAGTCGGAGTCGCCATAACACAGGATCCGGCGAATGCCAAGCTCTTTGGCAAGCCGGAGCTCGTGAATGAGCGCCTCGTATTCGGCGACGTTGTTGGAGGCGGCGAAATGGATCTGCAGCGCGTACATGAGCTTGTCGCCTTTGGGGAAAGTGAGGACAACGCCGGCTCCCAAGCCGGTGCGCATCTTGGAGCCATCGAAGTGCATCCGCCAATGGGTGGAGTCGGGCGCTGGCGGTACGTACTGGGTCTCGGCCCAGTCGACGAGGAAGTCGGCCAGTGCTTGCGACTTGATGGTGGTGCGGGGCTGGTAATAGATGGTGTAGGGGGCCAGCTCTATGGCCCATTTGGCCACTCGGCCAGAAGCATCTCGGCTTCCGATGATCTCGGCTAGTGGGGCTGTGCAAACCACAGTGATTGGATGCTCTTGAAAGTAAGGCTTCAACTTCTTGGCGGCAAAGTGCACGCCAGTAACACATCTTCTCGGTAGTGGGGGTAGTTCTTCTTGGAGGTCGTGATTTCGCTCGGGTAATATACTGGTCTCTGGACAGGTAGCGCCTTGCCTTCCTCCTTGCGTTCAAATACAATAACTGTGCTGACTACCCTGCTGGTGGCGGCAATATACAGGAGCATGGGCTCCTTGGGAGTCGGGGCCGCTAGCACGGGGGGAGTAGTCAGCATTTTCTTCAACTGGAGAAAAGCTTCGTCCGCCTTGTGGTCCCATTCGAAGAAGGTGGTCTTCTTCATGAGCTGGTACAAAGGAAGAGCTTTCTCGCCCAAACCCGGTGATGAATCGGCTGATGGACGCCAAACAGCGGTGAACTTTTGCACATCTAGCGATCGGCGTGGTACTTCCATCCTCTCGATTGCCTTGATCTTCACGGGGTTGCACTCTATGCCACGTTTGGAGACCAGGAAACCAAGGAGTTGGCTGGCTGGTACTCCGAAGATGCACTTCTCTGGGTTAAGCTTGATCTGGAATCAGCGCAGATTCTCAAAGGTCTCCTTGAGGTCATCCAACAGTGTTCCTCGCTTTTCTGTCTTCACCACCACATCGTCCATGTAAACGTGGGCGTTTCTGCCAAGCTGCTTGAGGAGGCACATTTGCATGCAACGCTGAAAGGTGGTGCCGACATTCCTTAAGCCGAACGTCATGGTCAGGTAGCAGAAGGCTCCAAACGGCGTGATGAAGGCGGTCTTCAATCTGTCAGCCGGGTTCAGCTTGATCTGGTGATATCCTGAGTATGCATCTAAGAAGCTCAACAGCTCGCATCCGGCTGTGGAGTCTATCACCTGATCAATTCTCGGCAAAGCTTAACGGATCCTTGGGGCAAGCTTTGTTGAGGCTTGTGTAGTCAATACACATCCGCCAACGCTTGTTCTTCTTCAGCACCAGGACTGGTTTGCTAACCATTCTGGAAAGAACACTTCCATAATGAAACCGGCTGCTAGGAGCCGGGCTATCTCTTCTCCAACAACTCTTCTCTTCTCTTCTGACAGGCGGCACAAGGGCTGCCTGACGGGCTTCACATCAGATCGGACATGTAACTTGTGCTCGGCGAATTCCGTCGGTACACCTGGCATGTCCCGATTCTCACGGAGGAAATCGACGAGCTTGCCTTCCTATTTACTGTCAAGGTTTGCACCTACGACAGCGTACCTCTCCGGGTGTTCCGGGTCCAAGGGTATCTTCCTTGTTTCTTTGGCCGGCTTGAACGAGCCCTCAGCCTTCGACTCCTTGGGGTTGGGCGACATCTCTGGCTGCTTGCCGGCCATTGCCACCACCCGATCAAGAAGCCGCTTCTCGGCCGCAATCACCAGGGACTCGGCCAGCCGACTACTTTCGGCCGCGCAAGCGGACGACTTTCTATAGTCGCCGGCTATGGTTAGAATCCCCTTGGAACTCGGCATCTTCATCTTGAGGTAGGCGTAGTGGGGGACCGCCATGAACTTGGCCAGAGCAGGTCGGCCAAGTAGAGCATGGTACGGGCTTTCGAGGTCCACCACTTCGAACCAGACTGGCTCTCGGCGAAAATGATCTTTGTCCCCAAAGAGGGCGTCTATCGTGATCTTGCCGATTGGTGAGCAGGAAAGGCCAGGTACAATGCCGTGGAACACAATCCAGCTGCTCTGAAGCTGTCTCTGCTTGATTCCTAACTTCTCCATCGTGTCCTTGTACAGGATGTTGATGCTGCTGCCTCCGTCTATCAGCACTCGCGAGAAGCGAGCGACCCGCCTATCCGCGGCAAGGGTGGCTCCCAAGACCAGGGCATAGGAGCCCGGATTTGGCATCACCTCTGGGTGATCAGCCCGACTCCAACTGATAGGTTTCTCGGACCAGTGCATGAACTCTGGGGTATCTGACGCTACTGCATTCACTTCTTGCTGCTGCAGCCGCCTGCTGCGTCGGTCGTCAGCCACACTGGTGAACACTACATAAGCTCCATGCTCTTCTGGGTACTCGTCTTGTATTGCGCCGATCGGGTGACAGCCGCTGCTTTGAAGCGGCCCGGTGGAGGAGGCGGCCCAAAGAAAGCGGGGGAGGCGAAGGCCGTCGCCCTTGGCGATCCTGGTGAGCCAGTGGCATTTCCGGGTGGTGTGGTTTGACGGCTTCGCGCCGCTATGGAACTTGCAGGGACCATCCAGAGTCTGCTCGTAAGAAAAAGCCGGCAACCAGTTGGACTTGCCGGCTTTCGTCATCGCTGGCGAGGCTGCCCTCTCGCTGTTGGTCTTCAATCGCCGCCACCTGTCGGCTGTTGGAAGCCGGCTGCGGGGCCTTGCGCTTGTGATCATTCTGCTGCCGTCGCCGACTGGTGTCGCCAGCCGGAGTTCTGGGAGCCTGAGGAGCCACCTTGCCAGTCGCACTGACTTCAATCTCCGCCTTCATGGAGGAGTCGGCTATGGCGTACTTGTCTACTATGATCAGCAGTTCGTCGAGGGTTTCCGGCTCGTCGCAAAGGAGCTTGTGCTTGAGGAGGGTGCCTTCTCTGCACCCAGCGGTGAAGTACTCGATAGCCTGCACCTCGTGCACCCATCCGGAGCTCGGCCCAGCGCGTGAGGTAGTCGCGAGTGGACTCGTTGGGGCCTTGCACGCACAAGGAAAGTTGGCGAGGCTTGGGAGGTTGCTTGTATGTGCTCGTGAAGTTGCGGACGAAGGCCTCGGCGAAGTCGACCAAGCTGTTGATGCTGCGGGGCTTCAAGCTGTTCAACCATGTCCGGGCCGTGCCCTGGAGCATGAGGGGGACATACTTTATGGCGACGCGCTTGTTGCCGTTCGCTATGCTGACGGCCGTGGAGTAGTCAACTAGCCAGTCCTCCGGCTTCACGGAGCCGGTGTATTTGGGTGTATCTCGGGGGAGTGTGAACCCTCTGGGGAAGGGCTCGTCTCGGATGCGAGGTCCGAAACAGGCGGACCCAACTTCGTCTTCCTCTTCCAGCGCCAGGATCGGTGGAGTCGGTCGATCCGGTTGCGGGCGTCGTTCGACTCCCTCTCGGCGGCCAAAGGCGGTCGCCGAGAGTCGGATGCTCGACGGGTGGCGGGAGACTTCGCCTTTCTCTCAAGGGGAGGAGGCAGATAGTCGTCCCGCCGCTCCACTGCTCTTTGGCGGCCGTCTTGGTCGCGCTCGATGGAGATGTGAGTCCGACTGTGGCTGACAGCCGGATCTTTGTTTTTTCTTCCACGAACACCGCCAGTCGGCGTCCGAGAGGTCGCGACTTGATCTCGGCGGGAAGGCAAGTCGCCGTGTTGTCATCGTGGCGCCTCCGTGCGGCAGTCGGCTTCATCTTGCGCGGCAGCCGCGTCGAGGAGCTCTTTGGACTCGCTTTCCGTCATCGGTAGCGCTCCTCGCCCTCAATTTATCTAGCTAAATCGTCCGCCCGCTGGGTGGCGCGGATGTTCTCCGCGGACGTGGCGTACACAGGGCGATTGGCCCCGAACAGGTTGGCGATGGCTACGCCGCGCTGCTGGACCACGCCTAGGCGGCTAGGCCCAGTCGGAGCCGGCAAGTCGCCCACGGCGCGATCCATCTCACGCTGGTAGGCTTCTGACAAGCGTCTCATGCTTGCCAGCTTCTTCGCGCCTACGAGGAGCTGAAGGCGGCGTGCCTCCAGCGTCCCAGCGTCAGCGTTTTCCGGAATGGGTGCGGTGAGGTCTTGCAGAACCGTGTCGAGAGGGTCATGAGCTCCTTCACCGGAAGGCTCGCTATGACCGATGACGAGCACTTCCGTGACAGTGCTTCCGCCGCTCTCCCCGCGAGGGAGCGGCTCATCGTAGACCACCACGTTGGTGGGGAACGCATCGAGCGACGCGGTGTCGGAGTCGACCAGCATTGGGTCGGTGGAGCCTACGGACTCCTGGTCGGTGGCAGGCTGGCCGGCGACGTGGAGCTGCTCGAGGAGGCCCGCGAGGAGGCTCTCGGGGCCGCCCGTGCCGGCGTCGGATGCAGGCTCGTAGGAGAGGCGAACCTCGCTGACAAGTTCGGCGAGGCAGCTGGCCGCGCAGGCGATCTCAGCGCCATGCAGCGCATCGGCGCAGACTCCGTCTGGTGTGCCGGGCTGGCTGCGCTCGCCAGGGAGGAAAAGGGTTCCCGTCCAGAGCAGTTCTCCGGACGACGGTGCACCTAGCCCCATGGTGGGTGCCAAATGTCGGGGGTTGGGTGCGACATATGCCAAAGGGTGGTTTATCATGGTGGGGGCGAGTAGAACGTCGCCTGTGCCTGGAAACGGGATGAGGCGAAGGCATGCACGCCGGCGAATCTTACCCAGCTTCAGGGTTGCTCCTTGAGCTGTTCGGGGTGAGGAAGGAGAAGGGCACGGCTAGCTCTTCTCTTCCCCCTATGTGTGTCTAAAACTATTAGGGTCCAACCTCTTGCATGGGTGCCCCGGGGGGTTTATATAGGCCTAGCCCCCGGGGTACAATGGTAATCCGGCTGGGCGCAGGTCCCGATCGTCGATCTCTCAGTCGCCGTCTTCTCCGCCGACCACGGGGCCCGCCGACTAGCGGGCCCCACCGACGGTTCAGCATGGGGCCGACAACCCTTGTCACTTGTGGTGGTCTTGCCGACTCGCGGATTATCAGAGCGTGCTTCTAATGATGCGAAGCTTGTTCATGGGGTCATGGCAGCAGTGCCGCCAGCAATGAGGCGATCCTTGTTGCCATCCCTGTCTTTGTCAGTTAGCGGCGTGCAGGCCAGCAGGAGGGGCCGGCCGAATCTTGGAGGCCGACTCCCAGCGGGTCCGTCTTGGGGCGCTCTTGCCGTCTTCTCAGACTCCACGCCGGCAGTAATCCCGCCGTCTTCAGGCCCGTGCAGACAGGCCGTCGTGGGTCTGAGGATCTGCCACAGGGAGCTGATGTCAGGGCCGGCGTGGCAACAGTGCAGCACCGGACGGAGGTCTCTGTCAGTAAGGTGCTCTGTGGCCATGCCTGCCCTTTGTGAACGGGGCAGGGATGGGCTGTGAGGCGGCCTCATCCCAACCCGTCCGTAGTCGCACAGGCAGGAGGCGGTTGGAGTCGCAGGCCGACTCCCCATAGCCGGCTTCTCCGGAAGTCGCTGGCTGGGAGTCGGCTTATCTCGAGGCCGTCTCTGGGGCTCGGCTGGGAGGGGCAGTCGGCGGCTCTACCGCCGACTCTCAGAAGGCGGCTCTTCGTCTTGGGGTTTTGAGGGGCGCAGTCTGCCCCAATGTTTTGAAAGGTCCAGGGGCTCGGGTTTGCCTACCCGTGGCCCATTACTCCGACAACTTGGCACCAGAACAACATTGCAATTGGTGCTTTCCACGTAAATTATATACTAGTACTAATGATTGGTGTTGCAGCTTCCAGTACGAATAATTAGGTGCTTTTTCTCCTTTTAAAGTTGTTCATGCGGATTAGTACTGTCAGAAACCTTTGTACTGGTAATTTGTACAATTTTACGCAGAGGTTATTGATGCTAGCGGTTCACAATCAGATTTCGACTCCAGCCGATGACCTCCGACCCGCGTCGACGTCCCCGTGCTGTCAATCTTACTTCGGCGCGGAGGCCATATTGACTTTATTATTTACATAATCTTTGCATGAATTAACTATGCAAAGGATTTATTATTATTATTATTATTATTATTATTATTATTATTATTATTTGGCTTGCACTACTTTGTGTGTGCAGGCAATCTATTTAGGCTGGGCCGCGCTAACACCTCGGCAAGTCGATGTCGTCGTCTCACCTGTGTCGGCCAAGTCATGGCGTCACATCGACGCGCGTCCCTGTGTCTGCTTTTCTGATTGCCACGCCGCCGGGCCGACCTCGACGCCCAGGCTATATTTCTTGAATTATAGATTTCGCATAAATAAACTATGCAATTTTTTAATTGTTATTATTTTTGGTTTGCACTACTTCCATGTGAGCAGGAAATCTACTTCGTCTGCTTTACTTCGGCAAACCGACGTCGTCGTCCCAATTCGCTCGTGTGGTCACCTTGTTGGTTGAATTGCCATACCAACATGTTCGGTTGCCTCAGGGACTTCGGCATCGCTGAGAGTACTCTACCTTATCGAGTGTTCGGCACACGGGCCATATTTTTCTTATTACTCTTTTTGCATAAATTATTTATTATGCTATGAATTTTTAATATATTATTATTATTATCTCTGGCTCGCACTATTTTATCTGTGCAGGCTATTGACTTAGACCGGGCCGCGCTGTCACCTCCGCGTGTCGACGCTGTCGCCCCACTTTCGTCGACCAAATTGTGTCGTCACTTTGCTGACGTGGGGACTCCGTCGTCGCATTCTCGACCTGCTCCGTGAACTGGGTCGGACTAGGAGTTTCGCCTCATCACTTTGGAATGCCGAACTCCTCGCTCGGCCGTGCTATGTCACCACTTCGGAATGCTGAACTCCTCGCTCGGTCATGCTATGTCACCACTTTGGAATGCCGAGCTCTTCTCTCCGCCACCTCGGGACCGGCTTGGGGGCTGGGACCTTGTCCCGCCATAAGGTCGGGCTGCGCATCGACACTGAGCACATTAACCAGCTAAGTCCCTTTCATGCTCAAATACTTTTAGTTTTCAATTTTGTTCGATTCGACCAAGCATTATACCTTTTTGGCAAAAAGTGGCTCGTGAAAAACTTCCTTGTCGAAACTTTGTTTGTGACACACAAATTAAAATACCCCGTTTAATTGGGGGCTTCCTTAATGAAGCATTTCCTCTTGCATATGATTATACTTGTACGGCTTCGTTCCTTGTTCATGTATTACGCCACAATATGCACCATATTGACTTAAGCGATTTGCAAGCTGGGTTGCCTCGCTCCTGTGTTTACCCTACGCTCCTGATTGTTCGGCTAGGGAGTAAAGGGAGCACCTCTGCGGTTGTCACGATCGAGTCATCCGAGCCGGACCTCAGACTGGGTGAAGCTAAAAGCTAGCGCACTTATTGTTTTCAATTATGGTCGGCATACAACGGAACTCATGAGTACAAAAAATCTATTGCACAAGTCTCATAGTAACAATGAGCACCGAAGAAAGGTATCGGTGGGGGTACTATTTTCTTCGAAGATGCTTCTTACACTTCGTCGGTAATATAGCATAGGTTCCCTAAGCGCGCTTTGTTTGTTACAGCCTTATGGCCTGATTGCCTGGTTATCGGAAACACCATCGATATTATCGACAGGTGGAGTATATAACACTTTTCGGCCCTTGACCGAAGAGGGAGAAGCCGACGGTCGGTTAAGACGTGTTTAAAGTTCGGGTGAACACAGATATGACATAAGTACTTCGGTACATACAATCATTATAATAAAATTCTTTTACCCAAGTCACTTGGGGGCTCTTAAATTTGCATGAGCCGTTTTACAATAGAATTTTCTTCTCAGTCGCTGCAAAGTCTTTTTATATCACTCCTTTTTCAACGCGAGTGTGTGGTCAATAGCCGGGTAGCCTGATTTCTCTCTCAAGCCGCTTGAGTTTTAGTTTGCTAAACCGGCCTAACGACAACCCCCCCCCCCCCCCCCCGCCTTCGGGATAGGGAGGTTGAAGCCGAAGGCTGACCCACTTGAAGTCTTGAGATAGGGTGCGTCATGTTAAAGCACGACAGAAGCACTGTTTTTCTCTAAGACCAATTTTTTGGATTGGCACCGAACACTTGAACTAGTTCGAACGTCAAGTTTTTCCTGACGCTTTTTGGTTTTCCAAGCCTATGGCACTTTTAAGTTATTTGTGTGTTTCCAGCATTAGTCTCGTAGTGCGGCGCCGAACACCTTTAGGGATTCGGCAAAACATTCTCGGACATTGATGTATATGCATCGGTTTCGAATTGCGTCTTTGGTCAATAGTTGGGTTGCCCGGCTCCTATGCTTGTCTCCTACTTTCCGCTTTGTTCGGCTAGATGCGCAACGGGAGAACCACTGCGATTGTGCTTCCAGCTGACATGGTTAAGCGCCTCAGTGGAGAAAGCCCGGCAAAAGCTGTCACAATAAGCGTAAACTGGTCAGCGATCCGATGACTGTGTTAAATGACGGGCCGTTCACAACATTGGCCGAAGTGTTTACGGCTTGACCTAGGATGTCGCCGGACACTAACCGGGGGCTTGTAATTGGCCTCCCAACTTTAAGCTCCTATGACTAAGTGAAAGTTATAAAGACCGCATATCTGAGTGCCTCGTTTCCGCTAACACAACCGCCTTCGGGCACCGAGACGTCGGCTAAGGGTTGTCTTGTTATTGCGGAAACATCCCATGTAGTATCTACAAAGGGGTGGAAGCCAACGATGGGCCACTTTCAACTGATAAACGGTCGCAACAGAGTCAAAATAAACATATCATCGGCGTTTGTATTTAATATACGAGGGCTGCCTTCCGCAATCATCGTTATAAAGCCATCAATTTGACTTAAGATTTTGGCCAAGCTGGGTTGCCTGGCCCCTGTGCTTACCCCTACATTCCCAATTGTTCGGCTAGGCTATTTTCTTTGGAAGATGTTTCTTACATTAAACAGTAATACAACATATCTCTCTGCGTACCTTTGTTTATAAAACCGTATGGCCGGATTGCATTGTTTGTCGTAAATCTTTGCCCTTGTAAAGGCTTTATAAAGTAGGACAAACACTCCTCGGCTACTGGCCAAGGAGGTGGAAGCCGATGGTCGGTCAACGAAGTTTTGTACAATGCAGATCCGAGCATTGATGATTAAAAGTATTTGGATACATAGAATCATTACACATAATTTGTGATTTTACTTTGGATATTGATCCTTAATTCGGCCACCCATGCCCACATTAAGGCTCGGGGCTACTAAACTTCGTGCTTATTATTTACAAATATTAAAGGGTACATCGATCCTCGATCTGGTGTTGCCACCCGACCGGTGTCTCGGGGCTACTGCATTAACAATCCAATGCAAAAATTAAAGTGCAATATAGTTTTCGAGGAGATTATTATCCTCAAAGTTGGTCGGCCGCACCCAACCCGAGTCTCGAGGACTTTTGCACACCGCTTTCTATTCCTAAATATGCTGCGAAGTTGGGGAATTGATCCTCGGGCTGATTTTATGAATCGACACGAGTCTCGGGGGCTACTAGGGTTAGCTGAATTTTTCCTTCAGGTGCATCCCGGATAGTAGGCCAACACGCACCTTGAGGGCTACTGGCTATACATCTCAGCAGAGATTACATTGCACAATTCGAGATTAAATTCATAAAAATCAGCCCATGGACGAGGTGGTGTACTACCTCAGATACAGTCCGGCGTTGGTGCTCGACTACAATAGACACCCCGGAAGCAGTCCGGCATAAAGCTCGGACGCCAGTGGTTGGCTCCATAGAGGGCATTTCTGGCATTAAGCTCGGCTAAACTCCTTCGAATTTTTTGAGCCAAGGTGATCTATGACACCTCGGATATAGTCCGGCGTTGGAGCTCGGATACTCTCCGGCGTTGGAGTTTGGATTCAGTCTGGCGTTGGAGCTCAGATACAGTCCGGCGTTGGTGCTCGGCTGCAAAAGATACCTCAAATGCAGTCTGGCGTTGGAGCTGGGATGCAAGAGGACACCGTCGCACGGGGACAACTTCAAACCCGAGGTGGGCGTGAAAATAACAAGGCATTGATAAAGGCCGGAAACTTAAAGGGACTCCTCGGATACCCGACGTGTAAACTCTTCGGATGCACTTTGGCGATCCTCAAGATCGAAGATGGGAAGATTTGTTGAACCAGTTTTCAAGACCGACGACCGAAGATGAAGAACATTTCGGAAGAATCGAGGAGCGTCCCCAACTTGAAGACCGGTTCAGGGGGCTACTGACGGTGTCCTGGACTAGGGGGTACTCACCACGTCGTCTCCCAATCAGCTAGATTGGGCCGAGGACCCCATGACCGCATACTCATGGGCCAGTTCGAACAACCCCCGCCGCATACAAGGAAGACTCCACGAGACTTGGCGTCCAATACAAGGACTCTCCTAAACCCTAGGCCTCCAGTATCTTATACAAACCGAGGCCAGGCTAGTCAATAGACAATCTCATATTCATTACTACGATCTCGTGGTAGATACATGTACTCTGTACTACACCCATATGAAAACAATCAAAAGCAGCATGTAGGGTATTATCTCATAAAGAGAGCCCGAAGCTGGGTAAAACCCCGTGTCCATGTTACCATCGCTCCAAGACGCCTAGCTTAGGACCCCTACTACGTGATACGCCGGATATTGAACCGACAGTTGGTGACCTTGGAAATTCTTCAAACTCTGGATTCCATAGTGGGTCAGGGTGCGAATTTAAGCCCGCCACCCACCACAAGCAATATTCTCCAAGAAATTCTGGCCCTTCGGACATATGCGACCTAATGTATGTGCGGCAGCAGCCTCGGGAGACAGTCCATAACTTTTGGGCCAAATTCCTCCTTGTTAAAAACAAGATAAAAGACTGTTGCGACGACGACGCAATTTCAATATTTCGCAACAACTGTATGGATGAGGGAATCCTTAATGCCCTCAATCACCGCCGCGTACTACATTTCATAGATTTGGCACACACAGTACACAAGTACCGTGCAATGGAAAGCGCCTGGAAAACTCAGGCAGCCCGTTGTGAACCACAAGCCTTTAAGCCATCTCCCGGACGGGCAAAGAGGCTGCACCCTCGCGGGGCACCCAATCATCATACCAGGGACAAGAAAATTAAGCCCTTTATGGGATATAGAACTGTCTTCGAGGAATGGCTCGATAGGCCTTGTCAAATACACATGACGCCGAATACCGAACCATCGCACAATCTATGGGCATATTGGATACTCCGACAAGTGGCCAAGAGCGGCGAGGGTATCCTCACCAACACTACCCAAAGAAGTACTCTTCGGAGGACGACGATCTCAGAGTATTCACAGTCTTCGAGACCTTCTCATCAAATAATCGGCGCAAAAGGGAGCTCCGCGACCTCGCCGAAGTCTGCCAAATAGCAGCAATAAACCCTTAGAACGATATGGCGATTACTTTCAATGCCGATGACGAACCAAGGTCCCGCTCAGTCCGGGCACTAGCCGCTCTGGTACTAAACCCAATCTTGGACGACTTTTGCCTCACTAAAGTGCTGATGGACGGTGGCATAGGACTGAATCTCATCTATGAGGAAATGCTCAATAAAATGCAAATGGTCAGGAGTCGCATTGAGCAGAGCAATACATCCTTTAGAGGAATCATCCCCAGCAGGGAAGCAAGATGCTCAGGAAAAATTAACTGGATGTGTATTCGGCACACCAGAAACCTATAGGTCCGAAGAGATAATCTTCCAGGTGGCTCCTTTCAACAACGGATATCATGTCCTGTCTAGGGTGAGATGCATTCACATGCTGTCCGGGCCCAATGGTGTTATCACTATCTCAAGTGACCCGGACATAGCACTCCACGCCGAAAATAAAATCGCATCCCTGGCTCTAGAGGCACTGTCCGAAGCCCTAGCAGCTGAGGAACTCACCGCTCTGCATTCCACAGTGGATAGGGATGACGTAATTCTTGATAAAAGGCCAAAATCCACCTCTTTCAAGCCAGCTGACGAGATAGTCAAATTTCAAGTGCACCCGACGGATACCAAGAAAACAGCTTCCATTGGGGCACAGTTGGACCCGACAGTTGTCGGATTTCGGGTTCCGGCAAAACCCTTGAGGTTCAAACACTAGGGTGTGCACGAAGATCTCTCTCTCTCTCCCTAGATCGCTCTCACAACAATCGCAAGGCCTGGCTCGACGAACCCAAAGAACGAGAGACACAAGAGTTTATACTGGTTCGGGCCACCGATGTGGTGTAATACCCTACTCCAGTGTGGTGTGGTGGATTGCCTCTTAGGCCGAGGATGAACAGTTACAAGGGAAAAACAGCCTCCTGAGGAGATGTGATCTTGTGCTTGGTGAACTTGTGTGGCTGAGGATGATCTCAATCTGATCCCCTTGCTACGGTGGTGGCTAGTCCTATTTATAGAGGCCCTGGTCCTCTCCCCAAATATTGAGCAGGAAGGGATCCAACAACGGCCAAATTCGAAGGGAGAAAACTAGTACAAGTTATCCTGACTAAAGGTGGTCTTCACCTGCCAAAGGCTCTGGTGGTGACGCCGTCTTGGGCTCCACGGTGACCTCCGTCTCCGTCAGTCTGCTGGTCTTGGTCTCGTTGCACCGATATGGAACCTTTGCCTGATGCCTCGGGACTCCTCGCCTGCGCTTGCCTCTTTAGCACCAAAGAGGAAATGAGGACACTGCGCGTGCTGGCACCCGCCTGGCTCCAGTCTTCATGGCTTGCGTCACAGGAACCTCGCGAGCTATCCCTTGCCTTAATCTCTCCGCCCCTCGCGAGCCAGCCTGGTAAGGCCGTCCCCGAGGAGTTCTTATGTTGTCCGCCTCGTCAGGCTTGGCCCCTCACGAGGGTGTTGAGTGTTTGCTGGTGAAGATGGGCCGTACAGGGCCGCTGATGGAGCAACGCCGTGGGCCGCAAGCAAGCAAGTCTGGGGACCCCCGTTCCAAGGACGCCGACAGTAGCCCCCGGGCCCAAGGCGCGCTCGGACTTGGCTTCGAGGCGAAGCCAAAGTGCAAATGCGGAGCGCCGCGGGCCCAAACAGCCTACAGCCTCGCTTGACGCGTGGCGATTGACTGGACGTGGGCATCTCCTCTTCCCCACGCTGCCTCGGCAATTGCCCGACTTGACGAGTCCCTTCTGCGTGCAGAGAAAAATCATCATTACCCGTGATTGTGGGGATCGCCGGTTGGCCTTCTCCCGCTATAAATGAGGAGGGGGCGGAGCCCTCGTCGCTCATCTCTCCTTGCTCCGCTTGCTTCTTCTTCCTCGCTTCATTGCTAGTATCGACCCCCATGGCGCCTACGGAGAGGTTCTCGGCCGCAGAGAAGGGGAAGGCCCGCCAGGAGGTACCCGGCTCTCCACCGCCCAAGAGGGGGCGCGGACGTCCCCGCAAGCACACCGCGACCCCCGCCGTTGCCCCTCGCGGCCGCGACGGCGTCTGTTCGCGTGATGGGGATCACCCAGGTCGTGGTAGCCCCGTCGATGAAGGAAGGCACGCCATGGTCGCACGGCCTCCCCGGTCATGCTTCCACTTGGCGAAGGTGATGCCAGAGTTCGTCGTGTGGTCGCACAACCCGGCAGGCAGCTGGCTTCAGCTCACATGCTTCTTTGCCGGCGAGCTGCCGGCCACGGGTCCAGGCGGGCTCTGGCTGTAGGCATGCGACTGCTACAGCAAGGCCTCATTGCTCGCGATCGAGGTGTTTGCTGCGGGCAACGCAGCCCTGGCTCGCGGCTGGCAGATGTTTGCCCACGCGCGCGGCCTGGGTAGGCGGTGCACCCTCCACTTCAAGTCCGACGGCAACGCGACCCTCAACGTGAGGGTATTCGGAGAGGATGGCCGCCGCGTCGGGTGTTGCCCCGAGGACAACGACGATGGCGAGGTGCTTGGCCTTGGCGACGGTCGAGACGAGTGTGAGGATGGTCTTGACCTCGGTGTTGGCCGCTGCTCGCCCAGCTACGGCGATTCTCCCTCCGGCGACAGCTCCAGCAGCGGCGGCTACCACCAGCCGCTGCGCCCGCTTCGAGGGTGGCAGCGGGTCGTCTCGTCGCCGCACCCTAGTGAAGCGCGAGGAGGGGTCTGGCTGAGCTTAGGAGAGCACCATGGATCCGTCCTCGCGAGCTGCTGTGGGGGAACACACCACTTCTGTTTCATTCTTTCTTTCCTTCCTACATTAAGAGAGAGACAAGTATGGGGCCCCGTAGGGGCATGCTACGAACCATGATTTCCAAGTTGCTATGTTATGTTTATTGTTCCTGTGTCACGCTGCAGCATCAACGATTTATGTAGGCACGTAGAAATAACTTAGCTTGACATGCTCGAAGTAGTTTTCGCCTTGTGAGGCGTGCATCTCCCAGTACCTAGCGAGGCCTCCTTGGCCTGGGAGGCGTCCGGGAACTGCAAAAATTCATTAGGAAACTCTTATTCTTTCAAGCCCTGGTCGCAGGCGCCGCCGGCCACGATCTAGCGCTTCGCATCACGGTGCCCGAGGGGCACTGATTGAGAGAAGTGCGCCAGCTTATGAGCTCGAAAGGGTGTGCCTCGCGAAAAATAGGAAAAATAGGGAAAACTCTAACGAGGGCACCTGTCCAGCTCCCTCGTGAGGCATGCGAGAGAGAGAGAGAGTACGGATCGAAACAAGGAACCATAGACAGAAACGGAGGCAAAAGGCGATGGAACCAATCCGCCAAGGGACACTAGAAAGCAAATTTTCATTAAAGAGGGGCAAGCCAACTACGGAAAGCAAATGAAAAGCCGCGTCCGGCACCTAGTCTAGTCTTCTTGTCTTCTCACCAGCGCGGAGCTAAGTGCTGCCACTAGGATGTGGGAGGCAGCCCCCGAGGCCCGAGGGCGGCACTCCTGAGACTCCAGGGCGTGTACATCCCCACTCATTATTACGTGAGAGTGTCACGAGCGGAGACCTTCACAAGCACTGGGCCTTGATTCACAGACGTCGGCCTTTCTTCAGGGGTAGAACTTCTGGAGGTGCTGGTTGTTCCAGGCGTTCTGGATAGGGGCCCCGTCCTGTGTCTCGAGGCGCACGGCGCCAGGCCTGGAGACATGGACGACTCTAAACGGGCCCTCCCACATGGGCGAGAGCTTGTGCAGCCCTTCCCTGGAGAGCTCCCGCCTTAGGATGAGGTCGCCCACCTCGAGCGTCCTGGAGCGGACACTGCAACAGTGATGCCGCCGCAGCGCCTGCTAGTATCTTGCCGCCCGGAGCGTGGCTTCATGGTGGCGTTCCTCCCCCAGCACGAGGTCCATCCCCCGTATGGCGTCCTGTTGCGCCTCATCAAATGCCAGGACCCGCGCGGAGCGATGCTTGACCTCATGAGGGAGAACCGCTTTTGCTCTTTAGACGAGGAAGAACAGGGTCTCGCCTGTTGGCTTGGTGGCAGTGGTGCGTGTGGACCATAACACAGACTGGAGCTCATCGTGCTAGCCCCTGCTGCAGGCCTTGAGCTTCTTCTTGAAGGTACTGGTCTTGAGGCCTCTCAGGATCTCCGCGTTGGCGTGTTCGGCCTGACCATTGCTCCTGGGGTGTGCCACCGAAGCGTAGCAGATCTGCGCTCCAAGGTTAGCACAATATGTCTTGAAGAGGTTGCTAGTGAACTGCGAGCCTTTGTTGGTGATGATGCGGTTGGGGACCCCAAACTGGCTCACGAGACCCTTGATGAACTTGACCGCAGATCCGGCCGGGATGGTGCAGACGGCTTCTACCTCCGCCCACTTGGTGAACTTGTCGATGGCGACGTAGAGGTAGCGGTAGCCCCCAGGAGCTCGAGGGAACGGGCCCAAGATATTCAGCCCCCAGACTGCGAACGGCCATGAGAGTGGGATGGTCTGGAGGCCCTGGGCTGGCTGATGGATCTGCTTGGCATGGAATTGACAGGCCTCACAGGACTTCACCAGCTCAGACGCGTCGTTGAGCGCCGTAGGCCAGTAGAACCCGCTGCGAAACGTGTTGCCGACGAGGGTTCGTGATGACGGGTGGTGCCACGCAGTCCCCGCCATGTATGTCAGCTAGCAGATCTTTGCCCTGTTCCCTGGAGATACAACACAGGGAAACTGTTGGAAATATGCCCTAGAGGCAATAATAAATTAGTTATTATTATATTTCCTTGTTCATGATAATCGTTTATTATCCATGCTATAATTGTATTGATAGGAAACTCAGATACATGTGTGGGTACATAGACAACACCATGTCCCTAGTAAGCCTCTAGTTGACTAGCTCGTTGATCAACAGGATGGTTACGGTTTCCTGACCATGGACATTGGATGTCGTTGATAACGGGATCACATCATTAGCGAATGATGTGATGGACAAGACCCAATCCTAAGCCTAGCACAAAGATCGTGTAGTTCAGTATGCTAAAGCTTTTCTAATGTCAAGTATCTTTTCCTTAGACCATGAGATTGTGCAACTCCGGATACCGTAGGAATGCTTTGGGTGTACCAAACGTCACAACGTAATCGGGTGGCTATAAAGGTGCACTACTGGTATCTCCGAAAGTGTCTGTTGGGTTGGTACGAATCGAGACTCGATTTGTCACTCCCGTAAACGGAGAGGTATCTCTGGGCCCACTTTCGGTAAGACATCATCATAATGTGCACAATGTGACCAAGGGGTTGATCATGGGATGATGTGTTACGGAACGAGTAAAGAGACTTGCCGGTAACGGGATTGAACAAGGTATCGGGATACCGACGATCGAATCTCGGGCAAGTACAATATCGCTAGACAAAGGGAATTGTATACGGGATTGATTGAGTCCATGACATCGTGGCTCATCCGACGAGATCATCGTGGAACATGTGGGAGCCAACATGGGTATCCAGATCCCGCTGTTGGTTATTGACCGGAGAACGTCTCGGTCATGTCTGCATGGTTCCCGAACCCGTAGGGTCTACACACTTAAGGTTCGATGACGCTAGGGTTATAAAGGAAGTTTTAATGTGGTTACCGAATGTTGTTCGGAGTCCAGGATGAGATCCCGGACGTCCCGAGGAGTTCCGGAATGGTCCGGAGGTAAAGATTTATATATGGGAAGTTCTGTTTTGGTCACCGGAAAAGTTTCGGGTTTTATGGTAACATACCGGGCCACCGGGAGGGTCCCGGGGGTCCACCAAGTGGGGCCACCAGCCCCGGAGGGCTACATGGGCCAAGTGTGGGCGGGGACCAGCCCCAGGTGGGCTCGTGCGCCCCCCCCACAAGGGCCCAAGGCGCCTAGGGTTTGGGGAGGGGGCGCCCCACCTAGCTTGGGGGGCAAGTTTCCCCCTCTCCCCCCTTGGCCGCCACCCTAGATGGGATTGGGGGCAGCCGCACCCCTTGGGGTGGAAACCCTAGAGGGGGCGCACCCCCTCCCTCTCCCCTATATATAGTTGAGGTCTTGAGGGCTGCCAATAGATGAGTTTGACTTCTCCTTGGCGCAGCCCTACCTCTCTCCCTCCTCCTCTCCTGCAGTGCTTGGCGAAGCCCTGCAGGATTGCCACGCTCCTCCACCACCACCACGCCATTGTGCTGCTGCTGGACGGAGTCTTCCTCAACCTCTCCCTCTCTCCTTGCTTGATCAAGGCATGGGGAGACGTCACCGGGCTGTACGTGTGTTGAACGCGGAGGTGCCGTCCGTTCGGCACTAGGATCTCCAGTGATTTGAATCACGACAATGCGACTCCTTCAACCCCGTTTCACTTGAACGCTCGCTTAGCGATCTACAAGGGTATGTAGATACACTCTCCTTCCCCTCGTTGCTGGTTTCTCCATAGATAGATCTTGGTGACACGTAGGAAAATTTTGAATTTATGCTACGTTCCCCAACAGAAACGTCATTCGGCCGCTTCCTGTATAGCTCACCATCCTGGATGCAGTACGCCGTGGCCTGCCGGGCCACGCGCTCCGCGTCCTCCTCCTTCTCAGGCAGCGTCCCTTGCGTCAGGTATTCCTTGAACTCCTTGGTCTAGCACCCCTCCTGAGGCTCGAGCGCCAAGAGTAGGCGCGCTCTGGAGGTCGGGCCGCAGGCCGGGGCTCCCGAGGCAGGTGGTTCGGGGAGCTCCTCACGAGGAAGCGCCGGCCTTGAAAGTGGTGGTGTTGCCGATGGCTTGAAGAGCCGCTCTTCGAAGATGCAGGCTCTTGGGGTATCCGCTTGGATGCTCTCTTGTTAATGTGGTCGGCCTCCTTGTTGGTGCCGCGGGGCACGTGCTACAATTCCAGGCCCAAGAAATGCTTTTCCATTTTGCGTACCTCCGCGAGGTATGCCTCCATGTGCTCGTCCCTCGGGTCGTAAACCTTGTTGTAGAAGTTGACGAGAAGCTGCGAGTCGCCCTTGATGGTGAGGCGCTTCACCCCCAGGGCAACCGCAGCCTTAAGGCCAGCTATGAGGCCTTCGTACTCCGCTATGTTGTTGGAGACCTTCTCACCCTCCTGGAAGTAGAGCTGCACGACGTAGTAGAGCTTGTCCTGAGTGAGCGAGATGAGCAATGCTCCAGCTGCCACACCCTGGCGCGCAAATGCGCCATTGAAATACATCACCCAGCCGTCTGGTGCTTCACTTCCTGGCGAGAGGGACCGATCCTCGCCTGCTTCAAGCTCTGGGGTGTCCGTCCATTCTGCCATGTAGCCGGCGAGCGCGGCTCCCTTGATGACCCTGGTTGTGCTGAACTCCAGCTGGAACACCTGCAGCTCGATTTTCCACTTGGCGACTCTTCCAGTAGCGTTAGTGTTGGGGAACGCAGTAATTTCAAAAAAATTCCTACGCACATGCAAGATCATGGCGATGCATAGCAACGAGAGGGGAGAGTGTGTCCACGTACCCTCGTAGACCGAAAGGGGAAGCGTTAGCACAACGCGGTTGATGTAGTCGTACGTCTTCACGATCCGACCGATCAAGTACAGAACGCACGACACCTTCGAGTTCAGCACACGTTCAACTCGACAACGTCCCTCGAACTCCGATCCAGCCGAGCTTTGAGGGAGAGTTCCGTCAGCACGACGGCGTGGTGACGATGATGTTCTACCAACGCAGGGCTTCGCCTGAGCACCACTACGATATGACCGAGGTGGATTATTGTGGAGGGGGGCACCGCACACGGCTAAGAGATCCAAGGGATCAATTGTTGTGTCTCTAGGGGGTGCCTCACTCCCCGTATATAAAGGAGTGGAGGAGGGGGAGGGGGCCGGCCACCCTTGGCGCGCCCCATGAGGAGTCCTACTCTGTCGGAGTTCTGGGAACGGGGGTCCCCAGACTTGCCTGCATGCGGCCTGAGGCGTGGCTCAAAGGGGGCGCCCATCACGGCCCATCCTCATCAACACAAGCTCAAGACCCTCGCGAGGGGCCAAGGCTCGCGGGGCGGGCGACATGGAGCTTCCTCAGGCACGACATCATTAGGCTGGCTCACGAGGAGGCGGAGAGATCAAGGCGGGGTACCTCACGAGGTGCACATGACGCAAGCCATGACGACCAAGGGCGCCAGCCCGCACAGTGTCCTCCTTTCCTCTTTGGTGCAAAGGGAGCAAGTGCAGGCGAGAGCATCAACCAAAGGCGTCCATTTCGGTGCAACAAGACCAAGACCAGCCCAACGGCAGGAAGGAAGTCATTGTGGAGCCCAAGCCAAGGCCACCACCAGAGCCTTTGACAGGCGAGAACCAACTTTAGTCAGGATAAGTGTACCATATGTTCCCCTTCAAAATGGCCAATTGTGGGCGCCCTTCCCGCTCAATATTTGGGAAGAGGCACAGGGCCTTTGCCTATAAATATGACTAGCCTCCCACAGGGTAGAGGCATCTGGGATCCAAGGTCCGGAATCCAGAGAGAGAGAGAGATAGAGAGAGCGATCGAACTCCCCCTAGCAGTTCATCGCACCGGCCAAGAACAGACCCTCGCCAGGCTGTTATTCCTTGTATTGTTCATCACCATCAGCCCAAGAGGCAATCCACCACGCCACAAACTAGAGTAGGGTATTACACCACAATGGTGGCCCGAACTAGTATAAACCTTGTGTCTCTTGTGTTGTTCCTTTCAGTAGTTTAGATCCTAGCAAGGCGGCGGTGCAGTAGGTAGAGGGCGAGATCTCCGCGCGCACTTTTGTTCGAACCTCAAGGGTCTGCGGAACCCAAAATCCGACATTTGGCGCGCCCGAGGTAGGTGCGCGGGAATTCTTCCGCTGCCCTGTTCTCCGTCGACCACCGCATCCATGTTCGACGCTCGTCGGGCCCGCGACCGAAGCGCCGAGCCGCTCTCGCTTCGCGTCGCCAGACGGCTCTCCGTCGGCGGCGCCCTCGTCGTTCAGTGCTTTGCCGTCAATGCCGCCACCGGCCCGGCGGGGAACGAGCAGCAAGCATCGTCCCAGCATCCCTCCATGAGGCAAGACGACCGCACTGCTACCCCATCACTCGCCCCGGCTGGTTCTTCGTCTCGCGCGTTCCGCGCGCCCATGGAGGCTCGAGCTGCGCTCATTGCGGCAAACGAGCTCCTGCGCTACCGTCCCGTCGACAACGTCTACAAAGAGTGGCTCGACCGCGCCGAAGCTCATCCGTGCGCGGGGCTCCCCGCGCCCGTCCGTTGTCTTTGCACTGCACCCGCCCTGCGTGGCGATGAAGCTCGGGCGCCTCACCGCCTCCTCAAGAAGGCGCCTGCCCCAAAGCGCGTGGTCCCTGGCGGAACCCTCTCCGTCCGGCCCGGTAGCAAGAGCAGAAGCTGCCAGAAGTCCCTCGCCCGCTAGAAGCTGCCCGAGTGCTCCCGCTCCAGCTCGTGGCGACCACGCCCTGCTCCCAAGACGCCAAGACCCCTGCTGCTCCCAGCTGCAGCGATGGGGCCCCGCCATCGATGTGGGTCTTGGCTGACCAAAGCACGCCGATGATTGGGAGCAAAGCATCGGGAGGACTCCGGTACGTGGCCGCACACTTGAGCTGATCCGCTGAAGCTGAGCGTGATGGCGCACGCTGACCACCTAAGGGGCGTGTGGCTTGAGCTTGGGAGGACTACATTCACTTCAAGCGGCGTAACTGCTTGAAGATGCGTTGAGAGGTGGTGCTTGAGCTCCGCCCGGGATGCAAAGCGATCACATGCTCCCCGAAGCCCCCACCCCTCGTCCTCATGATGGTCCTCATTTCTCCTTGGCTGCGGCGGCAGAGGAGGGAGGCCTACGTTGCCTTGCGGGCGATCCTCGCGAGGCTGATCCCTCCAGCCTCCCTCGTGAGGCGAGTCCCGCCAGCGATCCTCGCGAGGTTGGTCGCGCCACCCTTGGCGAGTGTAACGCCCTCGATGCGGCTATATCTCCCACGTGTCGAGGCACGACTTAGAGGCATAACCGCATTGAAAGCAATGTCGCAAGTGAGGTAATCTTCACACAACCCATGTAATAAATAAGGGAAAGAGATACATAGTTGGCTTACAGTCGCCACTTCACACAATACATAAATAAACAACCATCATTCAGAGTAAAAACAAGGTCCGACTACGGAACCAAAATAAAGAAGATACCCCAAATGCTACACAGATCCCCGAATCGTCCCAACTGGGCACCACTACTGATCATCTGGAAAAGACACATAGTAACGACCACGTTCCTCGTCGAACTCCCACTTGAGCTCGGTGGAGTCACCTGCACTGGCATCGTCGGCACCTGCAACTGTTTTGGAAGTATCTGTGAGTCACGGGGACTCAGCAATCTCACACCCGCGAGATCAAGACTATTTAAGCTTATAGGGAGGGCAGAGTAGTATAGTGGAGCTGCAGCAAGCGACTAGCATATATGGTGGCTACTTCGCAAAAGAGAGCGAGAAGAGAAGCAAAGCGCGGACGTGAAGCTAGTAGCGATCAAGAAGTGATCCTGAACTACTTACGCCGACACAACTCCAACACCGTGTTCACTTCCCGGACTCCGCCGAGAAGAGACCATCACGGTTACACACGCGGTTGATGTGTATTTTATTTGAGGTCAACTTCGGGTTTTCTACAACCGGACATTAACAAATTCCCATCTGCCTCATAACCGCGGGCACGGCTTTGAAAGATATTACCCTGCAGGGTGTCCCAACTTAGCCCATTATAAGCTCTCACGGTCAACGAAGGATATTCCTTCTACCGGGAAGACCCGATCAATCTCGGAATCCCGGACTACAAGACATTTCGACAAAGCAATAAAACAAGACCAGCAAAGCCGCCCGATTGTGCCGACAAATCCCGATAGGAGCTGCACATATCTCGTTCTCGAGGCACACCCGGATGAGCCAGACGTCGGGTTGGCATAAACCTGGATTGCCCAGGGGCGC
Source organism: Aegilops bicornis (assembly GCA_021605145.1). NCBI lineage: Eukaryota > Viridiplantae > Streptophyta > Magnoliopsida > Poales > Poaceae > Aegilops > Aegilops bicornis. Next base: position 365,787,219 of record CM038675.1, read on the forward strand.
CGGACATCGCTCAAGTTGGACCAGCACTCGAAGGAGAACTGGCCCGGGGTTAAAATAAAGATGACCCTCGGGCTCATGAAACCCGGGGAAAAAGGCTTAGGTGGCAAATGGTAAAACCAATGTTGGGCCTTGCTGGACGAGTCTTGTTCAAAGCGAACTGTCAAGGGGTCCCATAAATCACCCAACCGTGTAAGGAACGCGAAATCAAGGAACATAACACCGGTATGACGGAAACTAGGGTGGCAAGAGTGGAACAAAACACCAGGCATAAGGCCGAGCCTTCCACCCTTTACCAAGTATATAGATGTATTAATTATAGAAGATATATATTGTGATATCCCCAACAAGTAAACATGTTCCAATATGGAACAACATCTCCATGTTCCAACAAGGAACAAACTTCAACTTCACCTGCAACTAGCAACGCTATAAGAGGGGCTGAGCAAAGCGGTAACATAGCCAATCAACGGTTTGCTAGGAAAGGATGGTTAGGGGCTGACATGGCAATATGGGTGGCATGATATAGCAAGTGGTAGGCATCGCAGCATAGGCATAGCAAAAGAGCGAGCATCTAGCATAGCAAAGATAGAAGTGATTTCGAGGGTCTGGTCATCTTGCTCGCAATGTTCTCGAGTTGTCGAAAGCTTGATCCTCGTAGCGTTTCTCAACAGGTTCCTCGTTCACGTACTGCCTCCGGCTCTACCCAAAGCAACAACACAAACAAAGGAACCACAATAAATCACGGTGCAATGCACAATCAACATGATGCAAAACATGGCATGATATGCGGGATGTGATATGCAATGCGTATGCGCGCTCCGGAAGGAAAATGATGAACCAGGCATCAACTTGGCAAACCAAGTATGCCACTGGAAATATGAGATGATTTCGGTTGAAATCGATATAAAGATCACCGGAATCGGATGCACGGTTTGCAAATGACAAGCAAGACAAGAATGGCACAAATCTGCCATTAACAGCATGATGCCACTTAGCAAGCAACAAGAAATTAAGCTACTGCACCCAAACGTATAAACAAAGTATGTGGCAGTGATCTACACAAGATGCTTGACAAAAGATGAGCACTGAGCTTCGGCTAAATCACATCATAACAGTTCAAACAAGCATGGCAAAAGTGCACAAAATATCAGGCTGGACATGGCAAAAACAGCATCAGGTTGCAATGTTCAGAGCAACAAAACTACATGCTACAGGATCTTAAAATAGCAAAACAAGGCATGGCATGAATCTACTCAAAGCATAGAACAAAAGTCCCTTACTGACCATAAGCCAAAAAGGACCCTAAAATATAGTAACACCCATGTCAATATTGAAAGTTTCGTTAACAGATTCAGCAACATGGCATGTCAAAAACTGATAACAAGTAGGCATGTTTACAAGCTCAATGCACTCACGACAGAGCCTTAAATGATAAAATAAGCATACATTCATCAAGAAGACATGTCATAGAAGACATACATGGCAAGAACAATAACATAGCATACATGGATCAACCACAACAACCTTGGCAAAATTGAATAACATGTAAACAATCTGCCAGGAAACATTTTATAGCAAAAGTAGAGCTCGATTGACTCAAGTTATGTTACTCCATAATTGCAAACAAAGGCATGGATGGATAGAGCAAGACATGTTTAAGAAAACATCCTTACTGAAGTATCTCAAAATATGCATAGATCTCTCGGTAGCATCAAGTTAACATGGCATCAAAATATCAGCAAAACAGAGCTGAAAACAGCAACATCAGGACACCTACTTTGCATGCTTGTGCTAGTCACCACATAGATCACAAAAATACATGGCATACACCACTGGAAAGATGGCATGTCATATTACAAAACACAGGTAGGACTCCAATTCATAGGGTGCACACATCAATCATGGCAAAAATAACAAAAGTGCAAGTTCTGTTACGAAACAGAAACTAACATCACATAGCACTCCTCCAACAGCATTTCGGGCATCAAGATGAGCTCAAATGAAAATGATGCAATGGAAAGAAATGATTTACTCTTCGAGGCGAACATTTTGACATATTATACGCGCAAAATGGATCTACGATGACAAAGATATGCTATGATGAAATTGCCACGAAATATGCACAAGATTTAAGACGGAAGAAATAGAGGGGGGAAGAAAGGAAAGTCAACCCTCGGCACGGTTTACGAGGACCGCCGGGATCGGGGCTGAGCTCGCCGGAGGAGGTCGGAGGAGGCGGATCCGAGGCAGGACAGGCCGCGATCGGCGGCGTCGGCCGGCGCCAATGGGCGCCGGCTGGCGGGCGCATGCCGGCGGCGCTGGGGAGCGGCCGCGGCGGAGGCGGCGCTCCTCGGCGCTTCGGGCCGAGGCGGGAAGCCGGGCGGCGGCGGCTTCGCTCAAGGCTCATTGGGCCCATGGAGGGCGGCGGGCGCCGGGCGCCGGCACGTGGCGCCCATGATTGGCTGTGGGGCGGACGCGTCCGGCTCGCCCGGACGTGTCCGGCGGCGCGGAGGAGGAAAAAAATGCTAGGGTTTCGGGGGAATGATCCGGATTTGGAGGGGGGTTTGCTTAAATAGGCATAGAGGGAGCTAGGAGAGTCCAAATGAGGTGTAGTTTTCGCCCACACGATCGTGATCGAACGACGGAGAGCATGGGAGTGACTTAGATGGAGTTATTGGGATGTTTTGAAGGGGTGTTGGGCTGCAACTAAAAGAGGCCTTTGCGAGAGTGCGGTTAACCGTTGGAGTACCAAACAAGCTCCAAATGACCCGAAACTTGACCGGTGGTCTACGGGTGGTATACCAAGGCCACTAGACAAACCTCGGTCCATTTCGAGAAGGTTTAGTACCCACACACGGAAAAACGTAAAAGGGACCGCCGGGGGAGATAGGAGTGCCGGATTGCAAAACGGACAACGGAAAAAATGCTCGGAATCATGAGACGAACACGTATGCAAATGCGATGCACATGATGACATGATATAAAATGCATGATATGGACAAAATGCAAAATGAAGAAAACCCAACCACGGAGGGAATATCATATCACAATGCCGAAATGGCAAGAGTTGGAGTTACAAATGGAAAGTTACATCCGGGGTGTTACAGCGAGGGCCGCGGTCTTCCCAGCGTCCTGTGTTCCTTCCTCCTCCTCGGTCGTAGCCCCGGTCGCTGCTGTCGGGACATCTGCCGATCCTCCCTTCTCGCACGGCTCGGAGCTCTTGACATTCGTTGGTGTTGTGGGTGTGGAGGTCGTGGTACACGCAGTACCGGCTGCCCTTGGAAGGCTCGGGCTGATCTCTGCCCCGCTTGGTGTCCGGGTTACGCCATGAAACACGGCAGCCCCTTGCGCTTCACATCCTTGGCCTTGGGCTTCTTCTCTTCGGGTCTGCGGCAGCAGCTCGAGAAGGAGAGACGCCCTTCCTCGCCCTGGCGCGCAGTCGCCAAGTTGAACAGCTCCAAGGAAGTGCACAAGTCTTCATGCATCGCCAGCTCCTCCTTCATCTTGACGTCGCGCAAACCGTCGGAGAAGGCAGAGATGATGGCCTCCTCCGTCACCTTCGGCGCACGCGACAACTACCGCACCGAGCTCATTGACTTCGACGTCGCCCACATTCGCCTGCCATATAACGCCATCCTCGGGTACCCAAATAGCCAAGTTCATGGTCAGAACCCACCACGGTTAGAACGTCCTCAAGATACCGTGAAGTGGCGGAGTCATCACGGTGCCCTCGCAAAGAGAATGACGCGCGGTGTGCTCCTCGAGCGAGCCTTTCAGCCGCATCACTGGAAGACCCGGATCGCGGGGAGCAGGAGGCCTCGAGACCGCCCTCAAGAAGAAGAAGACATCGTCCGCCCGGCCTCAGAGGCAGGCCCCTCGTGGTCCGCTACCTTTGCTGGGGAACCTCCTTCTATCGCATAGGAAAGCGCGCTCGACGCCCTCCTCAAGCAGGGCTCGGGGGCTCCCCCCTGGAGGGCCACCGACCTTGCTAAGGTCACGAGGGAGGCGCTTGGGCACAACTTGGAGCCGTGTTTCGAAGCACGTTTCCCTCAAGAAGGAACAAGGCAAGGAGGGCCAAACCCTTAGGAGTTCGTCAGCAAGATCATTCAGGAGCTGCAGGAGCCAAGAGTCATGAGTGGCAGCCGCCGCCTACCTGCCGTAGCTCCCCATCCAGGCGAGGATGGTGCGCTGCGTGTCTGCATCGACATACCAGGGCTCAACCGAGCCGCCTCTCAGGAGCGCTTCTGGCCCTCTCGCGTGGGGCGCTGCAAGGGCCCACCCCACAGCTACGTTCGCATGCCTTACGGCTTACTGAACGCGGTTGCCACGCACCAGCGCCTCATGAGGAGCATCCTGGAGGCTCAAGAGGCCAGGCGTTCCGCAGCCCTGGCAGAGATGGAGATGGTCCACGAGGAGCCACCAGCTCCTCCGGAGCCTCCCGAGGCCCCTGAGCCTGGGGCTCGTGAGGATCGCTCCCGCAGCCCATCGAGTCTGCTGCACCAACACCCTTTCGCCTTCAACACTATCAGTGACATCTTTCAAGTTTCATTTAATCGGGAGCGCCCCAAGGGCTGCATTATTCCTGTGCCGCATGGGTCCGCCCGCGGCGTGTATCCCTTTACTTCATGTTCCTAGCTTATCTTGTTGGGGGCACCCCTCGGGCTGCATCATCCCCAGGTCGCTCGGGTCCGGCCCGGCGATGTTCGTCTTCTTTGCGCTTATCTAAATGGACTTGCTCCTTCGTGGTTAACATGCTTGACCAAGTTTCCCACTCAACTAACACCAACTGCTGGAGCTGCTCCCTAACGGCACGACGCTTGCGCATGGGTCCGTCCCTGCAACGCCGACAAACTTGAATGGCTGAGCTCTGGCCGCGGCAGCCCCGCATAGCGCCACCTCGTCAAGCCTTCAGTGCCTCGTCACCCCTCGGGGGCAACTAATGGCTGACTGTCGGTCGTCACAGCGAACTTTCGTTCTTTCTGTGATGAGCCCGCAGGATCTCTTCAAGGAGCAGCGTCAGGCGAGGCCCCCATGGTGTCTCCTTCACTCTCATCCGCGCGAACCGCTTGCACGTTAAAGGGGGGGTGCCTGAGCATCACGACTCAGGGCTCCCATCGCTCTCCAGCCCTCACCCTACCGCCTTGACCACGCATCGCGACCGCATACCAACGACGCTGAGACTCGCCGAGGGCCGGACCCGAGGACGTAGATCGTAAAGGGGAGCAAAGGCGAGAGGGAGGGACACGTGAGGACCTCGCCAAGCTTAATTCGCTCGTCGATGCACGGACCGGCAACACATCGTAGCGACTCCTGATTCTCGAGATAAGTCACCCTCCGGAAGCACTAACTAATATGGCACCGTCCCCTCACCCAACGCAATCCCGTGTTAGCAACGTAGCTCTCCTTTCTCACCAAACGATGGCTGCTTGAGCGCTAAGGGGGACCTCCTGAGCATCGCGACTCAGGGGCTCTTATCGGACCCCGGGCCGCTCACCTCCTGGCCTTGACCACGGCATCACGACCAGGCATACCAGCGACGGCTGAAGCTTGCCTTGGGACTGGGACCTGCTGGCGCAGAGCGTCAAGCCCTCGCAAGGTTCGAAAGGGGGAAATGAGCTAAGGTGGAATGAGCAACTCGCACTGTTTCACAACAAGGATCATATTAACAAACAGGACCACAGGCACCTTACAAGCCCCCATGGGGCGCGCTTTTGATTCCTCGCAGGGATCAGATCCTAAAGAACGCTAACTACATGCGCCCCTGCAAAAGACGCCATCATCAACAGTGGGCCGACGGGCACCGGCGCCAGCCCCATCCAGATCAGAGGCGGCGGCGGCCTGCCGAGCCCGCCCTGCTCCGAGAGCGGCGCATGCTCGGGGGCTCGTAGCTGTCGTCGCTCGTCTCCGGAGTCGCGAAGAGCTCGGCGGAGTCGCTAGATCCTCCAACGCCTCCACCGCCTGAGGAGCTACCGAGGGAGCGGTCCGCGATCCTAGCCCTCGCCGCGGCAGGGCCTCGATCACCTCTCCCGGGGCAGCACTCCAGCCGGCGCCCTTGCGCATCGAAGACCTTGAAGAGCATGACCAAAGCGCCGTCGTACTCCAGGTGGATCGCGAGGGCGCCCCTTGTCCTGCAGACCCGGGCGATCTCGCCCTAGCCTCGACTCATGAAGACCTCGCCCGGAGCAACGACCGCAACCTCTGCCCTGGTTGCAAGGGTGCTGCAGCCGGCGTGCTGCAGCCAGAGCTCCAGGGGTCCTCCCCGCGGAATCGCAGACTCGCAGAAGGGAGGAAGATGAATCCAAGACCGAGGAGGCATGGAGGCATGGAGTACAAACTCTCGGGAGGAGCCCTCGGCGTGGACTCCAGGGGGAACGACACACACCTTCGTGACCCGCCGGCACCGACGACGGCGTCGCCCGTGGCATTCGGCATCAACCCCTTCAGAGCCCTCAATCTGGGCGTACAAGGGAAGCGGGAACCCCGGTGGTGGCCGCTCGCACCAGGGCCTCGACACCAACTGGTGGGCACCCTCATTCCGATGGCACAGGGTAGCCGTTTCTTCGGCTGGAGCAGGTCAGGACCCTCTCGGGGAGCCTTTCCCTTCTCTGCCGCGAAAAACCGGCGGATCGGAGCCATTGCAGCAAGATGGAGCAAGAACCAGGAAGAAGGAGAAGCAAGCAGAAACGGGCCAGAGGAGCGCTCCCTGTTCCGTACTTAAAGCCAGAGGAGGCCAACCGCCGGCCTCCATGATCGCAGGTAATCATGACACGCTCTGCATGCAGGGACTTGTCAATTCGTGCAGTTGCCGAGGCGTCGTGGGGAAGTAGAGATGCCCACGTCCAATCGAACGCCACGCGGCGCCCAAGGCCGCAGCCTGTTAGGGCCTGCGGCGCTTCGCACTTGCCCCTTCGCCTATCTGCTCGGCCAAGCCCGGGCGCGCATTGGGCCCGGCGGTTATCGCCGGGCGTTCGGGAACGGGGTCCCTGTGACTTGCTCGCCTGCGCTCGCGGGCGTGGCTCAAAGGGGGGGGGGGGCCCATCACGGCCCATCCTCATCAACACAAGCTCAAGACCCTCGCGGGGTGGGCGACATGGAGCTTCCTCAGGCACGACCTCATCAGGCTGGCTCGCGACGAGGCGGAGAGATCAAGGCGGGGTACCTCACGAGGTGCCCATGACGCAAGCCATGACGACCAAGGGCGCCAGGCGGGCGCCAGCCCGCGCATTGTCCTCCTTTCCTCTTTGGTGCAAAGGGATCAAGCGCAGGCATCAAGCAAAGGTGTCCATTTCGGTGCAACAAGACCAAGACCAGCCCAACGGCAGGAAGGAAGTCATTGTGGAGCCCAAGCCGGCGTCACCACCAGAGCCTTTGACAGGCGAGGACCAACTTTAGTCAGATAAGTGTACTAGATGTTCCCCTTCAAAATGGCCAATTGTTGGCGCCCTTCCCGCTCAATATTTGGGAAGAGGCCCAAGGCCTTTTCCTATAAATAGGACTAGCCTCCCACAGGTAGAGGCATCCGGGATCCAAGGTCCGAATCCAGAGAGAGAGAGAGAGAGAGAGCGATCGAACTCCCCCTAGCAGTTCATCGCACCGGCCAAGATCAGACCCTCGCGAGGCTGTTCTTCCTTGTATTGTTCATCACCATCAGCCCAAGAGGCAATCCACCACGCCACAAACTAGAGTAGGGTATTACACCACAATGGTGGCCCGAACTAGTATAAACCTTGTGTCTCTTGTGTTGTTCCTTTCGTAGTTTAGATCCTAGCGAGGCGGCGGAGTGCAGGTAGGTAGAGGGCGAGATCTCCGCGCGCACCCCAGTGTTCGAACCTCAAGGGTCTGCCGGAAACCGAAATCCGACATACTCCCACCGGGAGTAGGACTCCCCCCTTCCATGTTGTAGTAGGAGAGGAGAGGGAAGGAGAGAGAGGGGGGAAGGAAAGCGGGGGCCGCCACCCTCCTTGTCCAATTTGGACTTCGGGGGGGGGGGAGGGGCGCGCGGCTGCCCTTGGCCGCCTCTCCTCTTCCACCACTTGGGCCCATGAAGCCCAATAACCTTCGGGGGGGGGGGGGGTTCTGGTAAACCCCTGGTACTCCGGTATATATTCGATAACCTACGGAACCATTTCGGTGTCCGAATATAGTCGTCCAATATATCAATATTCATGTCTCGACCATTTCGAGACTCCTTGTTATGTCCGTGATCACATCCTGGACTCTGAACTAACTTAGGTACATCAAAACACATAAACTCATAATATAACCATCATCGAACTTTAAGCGTGCGGACGCTACGGGTTCCAGAACTATGTAGACATGACCGAGACACGTCTCCGGTCAATAACCAATAGCGGAACCTGGATGCTCATATTGGCTCCCACATATTCTACGAAGATCTTTATTGGTCAAACCGCATAACAACATACATTGTTCCCTTTGTCATCGGTATGTTACTTGCCCGAGTTTCGATCATCGGTATCTCAATACCTAGTTCAATCTCATTACTGGCGAGTCTCTTTACTCGTTCCGTAATACATCATCCTGCAACTAACTCATTAGTTGTAATGTTTGCAAGGCTTATAATGATGTGCATTACCGAGTGGGCCCATAGATACCTCTCTGACAATCAGAGTGACAAATCCTAATCTTGAAATAGGCCAACCAAACCAGTACCTTCGGAGACACCTGTAGAGCACCTTTATAATCACCCAGTTACGTTGTGACGTTTGGTAGCACACAAAGTGTTCCTCCGGTAAACGGGAGTTGCATAATCTCATAGTCATAGGAACATGTATAAGTCATGAAGAAAGCAATAGCAACATACTAAACGCATCAAGTGCTAAGCTAATGTAATGGGTCAAGTCAATCACATCATTCTCCTAATGATGTGATCCCGTTAATCAAATGACAACTCTTTGTCTATGGCTATGAAACATAATCATCTTTGATCAACGAGCTAGTCAAGTAGAGGCATACTAGTGACACTCTGTTTGTCTATGTATTCACACATGTATTATGTTTCCGGCTAATACAATTCTAGCATGAATAATATACATTTATCATGATATAAGGAAATAAATAATAACTTTATTATTACCTCTAGGGCATATTTCCTTCAGTCTCCCACTTGCACTAGAGTCAATAATCTGGATTACACAGTAATGATTCTAACACCCATGGAGCCTTGGTGCTGATCATGTTTTGCTCCTGGAAGAGGCTTAGTCAATGGTTCTACAACATTCAGATCCGTATGTATCTTGCAAATCTCTATGTCTCCCACTTGGACTTGATCCCGGATGGAGTCGAAGCGTCTCTTGATGTGCTTGGTTCTCTTGTGAAATCTGGATTCCTTTGCCAAAGCAATTGCACCAGTATTGTCACAAAAGATTTTCATTGGACCAGATGCACTAGGTATGACACCAAGATCAGATATGAACTCCTTCATCCAGACTCCTTCATTTGTTGCTTCCGAATCAGCTATGTACTCCGCTTCACATGTAGATCCCGCTACGACGCTTCGTTCAGAACTGCACATAAACGATAAACATATCCTTAGTCCTTTTCAGGTATTTCAGGATGTTCTTGACCGTTGTCCAGTGATCCACTCCTGGATTACTTTGGTACCTCCCTACTAAACTAATATCAAGGCACACATCAGGTCTGGTACATAGCATTGCATACATGATAGAGGCTATGGCTGAAGCATAGGGAACACCTTTCATTTTCTCTCTATCTTCTGCAGTGGTCGGGCATTGAGTCTTACTCAACTTCACACCTTGTAACACAGGCAAGAACCCTTTCTTTGCTTGATCCATTTTGAACTTCTTCAAAACTTTGTCAAGGTATGTGCTTTGTGAAAGTCCTATTAAGCGTCTTGATCTATCTCTATAGATCTTGATGCCCAAAATATAAGCAGCTTCACCGAGGTCCTTCATTGAAAAACTCTTATGCAAATATCCCTATATGCTACCCAGAAATTCTATATCATTTCCGATCAATAATATGTCATCCACATATAATATCAGAAATGCTATAGAGCTCCCACTCACTTTCATGTAAATACAGGCTTCTCCAAAAGTCTATATAAAACCATATGCTTTGATCACACTATCAAAACGTTTATTCCAACTCCGAGAGGCTTGCACCAGTCCATAAATGGATCGCTGGAGCTTGCACACTTTGTTAGCTCCCTTTGGATCGACAAAACCTTCCGGTTGCATCATATACAACTCTTCTGCCAGAAATCCATTCAGGAATGCGGTTTGGACATCCATTTGCCAAATTTCATAATCATAAATTGCGGTAATTGCTAACATGATTCGGACAGACTTAAGCATCACTATGGGTGAGAAGGTCTCATCGAAGTCAATCCCTTGAACTTGTCAAAAACCTTTTGCAACAAGTCGAGCTTTATAGACAGTAACATTACGTCAGCGTCAGTCTTCTTCTTGAAGATCCATTTATTTTCGATGGCTTGCCGATCATCGGGCAACTCAACAAAAGTCCACACTTTGTTCTCATACATGGATTCCTTCTCAGATTTCATGGCCTCAAGCCATTTTGCGGAATCTGGGCTCACCATCACTTCTTCATAGTTCGTAGGTTCGTCATGGTCTAGTAACAAAACCTCCAGAACAGGATTACCGTACCACTCTGGTGCGGATCTTACTCCGGTTGACCTACGAGGTTCAGTAACAACTTGATCTGAAATTTCATGATCATCATCATTAATTTCCTCACTAATTGGTGTAGACGTCACAAGAACCGGTTTCTGTGATGAACTACTTTCCAATAAGGGAGCAGGTACTGTTACCTCATCAAGTTCTACTTTCCTCCCACTCACTTCTTTCAAGAGAAACTCCTTCTCTAGAAAGGATCCATTCTTGGCAACAAATGTTTTGCCTTCGGATCTGTGATAGAAGGTGTACCCACCAGTTTCCTTTGGGTATCCTATGAAGATACATTTCTTCGACTTGGGTTTGAGCTTATCAGGTTGAAGCTTTTTCACATAAGCATCGCAGCCCCAAACTTTAAGAAACGACAACTTTGGTTTCCTGCCAAACCACAGTTCATAAGGCGTCGTCTCAACGGATTTTGATGGTGCCCTATTTAACGTGAATGCGGCAGTCTCAAAAGCATAACCCCAAAACAACAGTGGTAAATCAGTAAGAGACATCATAGATCATACCATATCTAGTAAAGTACGATTACGTTGCTCGGACACACCATTACGCTGTGGTGTTCCGGGTGGCGTGAGTTGCGAAACTATTCCGCATTGTTTCAAATGTAGACCAAAATCGTAACTCAAATATTCTCCTCCACGATCAGATCATAGAAACTTTATTTTCTTGTTACGATGGTTTTCAACTTCACTCTAAAATTCTTTGAACTTTTGAAATGTTTCAGACTTATGTTTCATTAAGTAGATATACCCATATCTACTTAAATCATCTGTGAAGGTGAGAAAATAATGACACCCGCCGCAAGCTTCAACATTCATTGGACCACATACATCAGTATGTATGATCTCCAATAAATTAGTTGCTCGCTCCATAGTTCCGGAGAACGGCGTTTTAGTCATCTTGCCCATGAGGGATGGTTCGCAAGTACCAAGTGATTCATAATCAAGTGATTCCAAAAGTCCATCAGTATGGAGTTTCTTCATGTGCTTTACACCAATATGACCAAAACGACAGTGCCACAAATAAGTTGCACTATCATTATCAACTCTGCATATTTTGGCTTCAACATTATGAATATGTGTATGACTACTATCGAGATTCATCAAGAATAGACCACTATTTAAGGGTGCATGACCATAAAAGATATTACTCATATAAATAGAACAACCATTATTCTCTGATTTAAATGAATAACCGTCTCGCATCAAACAAGATCCGGATATAATGTTCTTGCTCAACGCTGGCACCAAATAACAATTATTTGGGTCTAATACTAACCCCGAAGGTAGATTTAGAGGTAGCATGCCGACAGCGATCACATCGACTTTGGAACCGTTTCCCACGCGCGTCGTCACCTCGTCCTTAGCCAGTGTCCTCTTAATCCTTAGTCCCTGTTTCGAGTTGCAAATATTAGCAATGTAACCGAGATCAAATACCCAGTGCTATCATGCGAGCTCGTAAGGTACACATCAATAACATGTATATCACATATACCTTTGTTCACCTTGCCATCCTTCTTATCCGCCAAATACTTGGGGCAGTTCCGCTTCCAAAGGACCACGCTTGCGGAGAAGCACTCAGACTCAGGCTTAGGTCCAGACATGGTTTTTCTCTTGAGCAGCAACTTGTTTGCTGTTCTTCTTGAAATTCCCCTTCTTCTTCCCTTTGCCCTTTTTCTTGAAACTGGTGGTATTATTGACCATCAACACTTGATGCTCTTTCTTGATTTCTACCTCCGCAGCCTTTAGCATTGCGAAGAGCTCGGGAATCGTCGTATCCATCCCTTTCATGTTATAGTTCATCATGAAGCTCTTGTAGCTTGCTGGCAGTGATTGAAGAATTATGTCAATGACGCGATCATCTGGAAGATTAACTCCCAGTTGAATCAAGTGATTGTTATACCCAGACATTCTAAGTATATGCTCACTGACAGAACTATTCTCCTCCATCCTGCAGTTGTAGAACTTATTGGAGACTTCATATCTCTTAATCCGGGCATTTGCTTGAAATATTAACTTCAACTCCTGGAACATCTCATATGCTCCATGACGTTCAAAACGTTGTTGAAGTCCCGGTTCTAAGCCATAAAGCATGGCACACCGAATCGCCGAGTAGTCATCAGCTTTTCTCTCGCTGCACGTTCATAACATCTGGTGTTGCTCCTGCAGCAGGTTTGGCACCTAGCGGTGCTTCCAGGACGTAATTCTTCTGTGCAGCAATGAGGATAATCCTCAAGTTATGGACCCAGTCCGTGTAATTGCTACCATCATCTTTCAACTTTGCTTTCTCAAGGAACACATTAAAATTCAACGGAACAACAACACGAGCCATCTATCTACAACAAACATAGACATGCAAAATACTATCAGGTACTAAGTTCATGATAAATTTAAGTTCAATTAATCATATTACTTAAGAACTCCCACTTAGATAGACATCCCTCTAATCATCTAAGTGATCACGTGATCCAAATCAACTAAACCATAACCGATCATCACGTGAAATGGAGTAGTTTTCAATGGTGAACATCACTATGTTGATCATATCTACTATATGATTCACGCTCGACCTTTTGGTCTCAGTGTTTCGAGGCCATATCTGCATATGCTAGGCTCGTCAAGTTTAACCTGAGTATTCTGCGTATGCAAAACAGGCTTGCACCCGTCGTAGATGGACGTAGAGCTTATCACACCCGATCATCACGTGGTGTCTGGGCACGACGAACTTTGGCAACGGTGCATACTCAGGGAGAACACTTTTATCTTGAAGTTTAGTGAGACATCATCTTGTAATGCTACCGTCAATCAAAGCAAGATAAGATGCATAAAATATAAACATCACATGCAATCAATATAAGTGATATGATATGGCCATCATCATCTTCTGCTTGTGATCTCCATCTCCGAAGCACCGTCTTGATCACCATCGTCACCGACGTGACACCTTGATCTCCATCGTAGCATCTTTGTCGTCTCGCCAACTATTGCTTCTACGACTATCGCTACCGCTTAGTGATAAAGTAAAGCAATTACAGGGCGATAGCATTGCATAAAATAAAGCGACAACCATTGAAAACATGATCATCTCATACAATACAATATAGCATAATGTCTTGACCATATCGCATCACAACATGCCCTGCAAAAACAAGTTAGACGTCCTCTACTTTGTTGTTGCAAATTTTATGTGGCTGCTACGGGCTGAGAAAGAACTGTTCTTACCTACGCATCAAAACCACAACCATAGTTCGTCAAGTTAGTGCTATTTTAAACTTCTCAAGGACCGGGCGTAGCCACACTCGGTTCAACTAAAGTTGGAGAAACTGACACCCGCCAGCCACCTATGTGCAAAGCACGTCGGTAGAACTAGTATCGCGTAAGCGTACGTGTAATGTCGGTCCGGGCCGCTTCATCCAACAATACCACCGAACCAAAGTGTGACATGCTGGTAAGAAGTATGACTTGTATCTCCCACAACTCACTTGTGTTCTACTCGTGCATATAACACCAACGCATAAAACTTGGCTCGGATGCCACTGTTGGGGAACGTAGTAATTTCAAAAAAAATTCCTACGCACACGCAAGATCATGGTGATGCATAGCAACGAGAGGGAAGAGTGTGTCCACGTACCCTCGTAGACCGAAAGCGGAAGCGTTAGCACAACGCAGTTGATGTAGTCGTACGTCTTCATGATCCGACCGATTAAGTACCGAATGCACGGCACCTCCGAGTTCAGCACACGTTCAACTCGATGATGTCCCTCGAACTCTGATCCAGCCGAGCTTTGAGGGAGAGTTCCATCAGCACAACGGCATGGTGGTGATGATGATGTTCTACCGATGCAGGGCTTCGCCTAAGCACCGCTACGATATGACCGAGGTGGATTATGGTGGAGGGGCGCACCGCACACGGCTAAGAGACCCAAGGGATCAATGGTTGTGTCTCTAGGGGGTGCCTCCCTCCCCGTATATAAAGGAGTGGAGGAGGGGGAGGGGGCCAACCACCCTTGGCGCGCCCCATGAGGAGTCATACTCCCATCGGGAGTAGGACTTCCCCCCTTCCATGTTGGAGTAGGAGAGGAGAGGGAAGGATAGAGAGGGGGAAAGCAAGGCGCGCCCCCACCTTGTCCACCCGGACTTGGGGGAGGCGGCGGCTGCCCCTTGGCCGCCTCTCCTCTTCCACCACTTGGGCCCATGAGGCCCAATAACCTCCGAGGGGGTTTCGGTAACCCCACCGGTACTCCGGTATATATCTGATAACCTCTGGAACCATTCCGGTGTCCGAATATAGTCGTCCAATATATCAATCTTCATGTCTCGACTATTTTGAGACTCCCCGTTATGTCCGTGATCACATCCGGGACTCCAAACTACATTCGGTACATCAAAACACATAAACTAATAATATAACCGTCATCGAACTTTAAGCGTGCGGACCCTACGGGTTCGAGAACTATGTAGACATGACCGAGACACGTCTCCAGTCAATAACCAATAGCGGAACCTGGATGCTCATATTGGCTCCCACATATTCTACGAAGGTGTTTATCGGTCAAACCGCATAACAACATACGTTGTTCCCTTTGTCATCGGTATGTTAGTTGCCCGAGATTTGATCGTCGGTATCTCAATACCTAGTTCAATCTCGTTACTCATTCCGTAATACATCATCCCGCAACTAACTCATTAGTTGTAATGCTTGCAAGGCTTATAATGATGTGCATTACCGAGTGGGCCCAAAGATACCTCTCCGACAATCGTACTGACAAATCCTAATCTCAGAATACGCCAACCCAACAAGTACCTTCGGAGACACCTGTAGAGCACCTTTATAATCACCCAGTTACGTTGTGACGTTTTGTAGCACACAAAGTGTTCCTCCGGTAAACGGGAGTTGCATAATCTCATAGTCATAGGAACATGTATAAGTCATGAAGAAAGCAATAGAAACATACTAAACGATCTAGTGCTAAGTTAACGGAATGGGTCAAGTCAATCACATCATTCTCCTAATGATGTGATCACGTTAATCAAATGAAAACTCTTTGTCTATGGCTAGGAAACATAACCATCTTTGATCAACGAGCTAGTCAAGGAGAGGCATACTAGTGACACTTTGTTTGTCTATGTATTCACACATGTATTATGTTTCTGGTTAATACAATTCTAGCATGAATAATAAACATTTATCATGATATAAGGAAAAAATAATAACTTTATTTTTGCCTCTAGGGCATATTTCCTTCAGTTAGGGCTCCTGAGTACCCTCTCTAGTGGGTAGGCCGAGACAACCTTGATTGGGTGACCTTGAAAGTAGCGTCGTAGATTACGTGAGGCCACCAAGAGCGCGAGAAAGAGCTTCTGAGGCATGGGGTACCATGCCCTTGCATCCCGCAGTACCATGCTGACGAAATACTCTGGGTGCTCGATGAGGGCGGGCGCGTCAACAAGACCCGCGTCTGTTGGAGGTTGGGGTGCCCCCTGAGGCGATGGGACCTCCGGAGCCTAGTTACCAATCGGGGCCTCCGCAGGCCCAAGGGAGCCATCTTGCTGAGCCTGGTCATCCGTCGGCGCGGCTGCAGCCCCCGCGGTGTCCTTCGGGTCTTGCGTCACCCCGGCTGGGGGCACGGTTCGGCGCAACGTGTCCTTGGCCTGGCGCTCTTCCCGAACTGCTACCAGAGCCGCACTGGCTGAGTAAGGGGTGTCGGCGAGGTAGTGCACCAGGGGCTCGAGAGGCCGGGGCGCCACCATCACCGGAGGGCTAGTCAGGTATCTCCTGAGGTCTTGAAACACTTGGTCAGCCTCCGGGGTCCACTCGAACGGGCCCTTCTTCTTCATCAGCTTGAAGAACAGTAGGGCGTGCTCTCCCAGCTTGGAGATGAAGAGTCCCAACAAAGTCACGCACCTGGCAAGCTTCTACATCTCACTGAGGGTTTGTGGTGGTATCATGTCTTCAATCGCCTTAACCTTCTCTGGGTTGGGCTCAATCCACCTGTGAGACACGAGGAAGCCCAGCAGCTTGCCGGAGGGGACACCAAATACACACTTTTCTGGGTTGAGCCGCAAGTCCACCTGGTGCAGGCTCGCGAAGGTTTCCTCCAGGTCCGGAATCAAAGTTCTCGCCTCCCGAGACTTCACCACGATGTCGTCGACGTAGGCTTCGGCGTTCCTCCCGAGCTGCTGGCCCAGGGCGATGTGCATCAGCCGCTGGAAGGTCACGCCCACATTGCGCAGCCCGAACGACATGCAGGTGTAGCAGTAGACCCCGCAAGTGGTTAAGAGGGCCGTGTTCTCCACATCCTGTACTGCCATCTTGATCTGGTGATAGCCTGAAAACACATCCAGGAAGCACAGCAGGTCGCACTCGGCGGTGGAGTCAACGATCTGATCGATGAATGGAAGCGGGAACGGATCTGGAGGACATGCTTTGTTGAGGTTGGTGAAGTCGACACACATGCGCTCCTTCGTGCCTTTCTTCTGCATAACGACGGGATTCGCCAGCCACTCGGGGTACCGAACCTCGCAAATGACACTTGCCGACTCCAGCTTGCGGGTTTCACTACTACAAAAAGGGCTATAGATGGAATGGCCACTAATGGCGCACCTGTGATGTGGTGCGCCATTACTATATTCTAATGGCGCACCATGTCTCGGTGCGCCATTAGTAATATATTACTAATGGCGCACCTGGTGTGTGGTGCGCCATTAGTAGTTTTGAAAAAAAACATAAAAAAAATTTGTTACTAATGGCGCACCGTTGCATAGTGCGCCATTACTAATTGACATAGTAATGGCGCACCACATCCGTCGTGCGCCATTAGTAGTTTTGAAAAAAAAGTAAAAAAAAAATTGTTACTAATGGCGCACCATGTCTCGGTGCGCCATTACTAGTTTTAACTAGTAATGGCGCACTTTCCACTGGTGCGCCATTACTAAGTTTTTTTTCAAAAAAAATCAAAAAAATATCAATTTTTTTTATTTTTTTTTCAAAACTAGTAATGGCGCACCGTGGGTGTGGTGCGCCATTAATAGTTAAACTAGTAATGGCGCACCGTGGGTGTGGTGCGCCATTACTAACTTGCCCCAACACCGAATGCACCCCCAGTGGATCGCCTTTTCAGTTTTAAAAAAAAATAAAAGAAAATGATGGAAATGTCAAAAAATAAAAGAAAATATGTTTCCCATGTGATATGTGCTCTAGTTTCTGGGAAAATTTACAAATATGAATTTCGACTTTATATGCAAAATCTCTCTGGAAATTTGTAAAATGGGCATAACTTTTGCATACGAACTCGGATGAAAAAGTTTTTTATATGACAAAACATCTACTCGAAAAGTTACATCAAAATTTAACCGGAGGCTTTCAAGATCCCCAAAAACCTAACAGAAAAAAAGTTACGGGGCTTTCAAGATCTAGCGGCAAAACAATTCAAAAAATTTCAAACTTACTAGTGGCGCACCGTGGATGTGGTGCGCCACTAGTAAATGTAAAAAAATTGGTTTTGAATTTTTTTTTTGAATTTTTTTTCAAAAAATGATACGTAATATGACCGGGAAGTTTGAAAATATTTTTCAAAATTTCATCATAGTCATGAACATGAACAAAGTCCTAGACATCAACTAGGTATAACAGGATTGATATGCTAGATATATCAACAAGTGCCTATGAAGTAAGCTGTTGCTGGGGTTGGATAGAACTCTGAAGTTAAGCGTGCTTGGGCTGGAGTAGTATGAGGATGGGTGACCTTTCGGGAAGTTTGACCACGGAGTGCGATTTGACCTGAGATTAAGCCATAGTGAACTGAGATTAAGAAAAATTTGAAAAAAAATAAAAGAAATTTTAAAAAAAATTCTGAAAAAAATTTTTAATGGCGCACACCGTGGGCTATACTAATGGCGCACTGGCCTTTTTCTAGTAGTGTTTCCTGGACGATGAAGGACCGCTTCTCCGTGGACTGTCGCCGCGCCTTCTGCTTCACAGGGCGCACATTGGGGCACACCCTTAAGTGATGCTCGATCACCCCTCTTGGGACCCCTACCAGCTATTTGGGCTCACAGGCGAATACTTCCTTATTTGCGCGCAGGAACTTTACCAATGCCTCTTCTTGATCTGGGTTGAGGTTGGCACCTGTGGTGAAGGTGGCTCTAGAGGACCCATCTTCCTCGACCGGCACCTGCTTGATTTCTGCCCGATCTTGAGTGAACAACTGCTTCTTCTTGGCCGGCGCGGCCTCCTTAACTCCAGAGGTGGCCTCGTTGGCCGGTTGCATCGTCTCAGCGGTCTAGAGGGCAAGCTTGAGCACCACGAGAGCCTCCTTGGTATCTCCAACTACGGTGAGGACGTCCTTGCTCCCGGGCATCTTCATGAGGTTGTAGGCCGGATGGGTTGCCGCCATAAATTGAGCCAGAGCCGGGTATCCGAGGATGGCGTTGTACGTAAGGCCAATGTGGGCGATGTCGAAGTCGATCAGCTCCGTTATGGGAAGATGGATCTGCCCCAGGGGACTGGAGGAGCCGCCACCGACCCCGGAGAAGGGCTTGCTGGGGCGGAGCCGCTCGAGCTGCACGTGAAGGAGGCTAAAAGCCTCCACGGAGAGCATGTTGAGGCCGGTGCCGCCATCGATGAGGATCTTGGTGACGGCTACGCTGCAGATGGTGGGTGTGCAAAGCATTGGGAGCATGCCCAACCGACGGTTGTGACAGGGTGGTCCCCCGGGTCGAAGGTCAGGTCGGCCTTGGGTGCCGCCCAACCCGGGGGAACCCCCTGTCGCGCGGAGGCGGCGCCGATCTAGCAAAAGAATGGCTTGGCGTGACGGCTCGAGGGCGGCGCTTGCGAGCCGCCGAGGAGGGCCACAAAAGCGAGGGGCACCGGTGCCGCTAAGCACACAGCGAAGAGGCCGCGCAAATCCTCCCAAGATGCCACCGTGGATTCTAGGAGGTCGAGAAACTAGGCGGGTGGTGCACCAGCGAGGGCCACAGGGAGCCAGTTGGCCATGACCTTGTCGTCGCCCGCAGCCTTCAGAACGACCTCTTCATACGCCAGCAGGAAGGCTGACGGGTCCGCCGCGCCGTCATAGCGTGGTGGCATCTCCGGCTTGAACTTGGGTGGCCCTTGCACGTGCCGAAAGGCGGGGGCCAAGGCTCGGAGCCCCCTGGCCCCACCGTGGGCATCTGCCATCGCAGCCAGAAGAGCAATGCCGGCCATGGGGGCAAAGCATGGTGATGGCGGAGTGTAGATCGACGGAAGGAAAGCTTCGGCGCACCCCTACCTGGCGCGCCAAATCTCGGATTCCGGGTTTCGGCAAAACCCTTGAGGTTCGAACACTGGGGTGCGCACGAAGATCTCTCTCTCCCTAGATCGCTCTCGCAACAATCGCAAGGCCTAGCTCGACGAACCCAAAGAACAAGAGACACAAGAGTTTATACTGGTTCGGGCCACCGATGTGGTGTAATACCCTACTCTAGTGTGGTGTGGTGGATTGCCTCTTGGGCTGAGGATGAACTGTTCCAAGGGAAGAACAGCCTCCTGAGGGGAGGTGCTCTTGTGCTTGGTGAACTTGTGTGGCTGAGGATGATCTGAATCTGATCCCCTTGCTACGGTGTTGGCTAGTCCTATTTATAGAGGCCCTGGTCCTCTCCCAAAATATTGAGCGGGAAGGGATCCAACAACGGCCAAATTCGAAGGGAGATAACTAGTACAAGTTATCTTGACTAAAGGTGGTCTTTGCCTGCCAAAGGCTCTGGTGGTGACGCCATCTTGGGCTCCACGGTGACCTCCGTCCTACTGTCCTGCTGGTCTTGGTCTCGTTGCACCGATATGGAAACATTTGCCTGATGCCTTGGGACTCCTCGCCCGCGCTCGTCTCTTTAGCACTAAAGAGGAGCGTGCTGGCGCCTTCCTGGCGCCCTCCTGGCTCCAGTCGTCATGGCTTGCATCACAGGAACCTCACGAGGTGTCCTTGCCTTGATCTCTCCGCCCCTCACGAGCCAGCCTGGCGAGGCCGTCCTCGAGGAGGTCTTGTGTCGTCCGCCTCATGAGGCTTGGCCCCTTGCGAGGGTCTTGAGTGTTATCTGGTGAAGATGGGACGTACAGGACCGCTGGTGGAGCCACGCTGCGGGCCGCAGGAAGGCAAGTCTGGGGACCCCCGTTCCCAGGACTCTGACAATAGTTGACGCCGCATTACGTGCATTCCTGCGCGAGAACTGGGACATCTTCACCTGGCACCCCTCGGATATGCCAGGAGTCCCACGCGCGCTGGCCGAACATAGTCTCAATATACTGAAGGGATACAAGCCTGTCAAGCAAACGTTGCGGTGATTTTCCGAACCCAAACGACAGGCCATGGGGGAGGAGCTAGCCAAGTTACTCGAAGCCGGGTTTATTAGAGAGATCAAACATCCGGATTGGCTAGCAAACCTGGTCATGGTACCGAAGAAGGATAAATCTTGGTGCCCGTGTGTCGACTTCAAAGACCTTAATAAGGCCTGCCCTAAGGAGCCCTTCCCACTACCTCGCATCGACCAAATTATTGATGCAACCACGGGACACGATTCACTGTGTTTTCTCGACGCATACTCCAGATACTATCAAATTAAGATGAGGGAATACGACCAGGCCGCAACGACATTCATCACCTCGTATGGGCCTTTCTTCTTCAACACCATGCCTTTCGGGCTCAAGAACGCCGGCGCCACTTACCAACGCATGATTTAAACGTGCATGGGAAAGCAAATCAGCAAGACTGTGGAGGCATATGTAGATGACGTAGTCATCAAAACCAAGCATGTTGAATCATTGGTGGATGACTTACGCCTTACATTCGACAACCTCCGAACATATGACATAAGGCTCAATCCTGAAAAGTGCATGTTCGGCGTTCTCGCCGGCAAACTGCTTGGGTTTATCGCCTCCAATAGAGGAATTTAAGCAAACCGAGCCAAAGTCCGAGCCTTTTCACAATTGGCAACACCAACTGACCTCAAGCAGGTCCAAAAACTAGCCGGGTGCGTGGCAGCTCTGAGCCGTTTTATCTCCAGATTAGGAGAAAAGGCATTGCCACTGTATCGCATGCTCCGATGCACCGACCACTTTGCATTGACGGACACTGCAACAGCCGAACTGGAGGAAATAAAAACTTTGCTAGCAAGCAACCCCATCCCGGCCGCACCAAACGTCGGTGAACCACTGTTGCTCTACATATCTGCAACTCACCACGTGGTGAGTATGGTGCTCGTCGTTGAACGGGAAGAAGAGGGGCATAAATTCCCACTCCAAAAACCAGTATACTACGTATCGACGGTCCTTACACCATGCAAATCCCGATACCCGCATTATCAGAAGATAGCATATGCGGTCTTTATGGCATCCCGCAAGCTGCGGCAC
The DNA here is from genome assembly GCA_021605145.1 of Aegilops bicornis. Taxonomy (NCBI): domain Eukaryota; kingdom Viridiplantae; phylum Streptophyta; class Magnoliopsida; order Poales; family Poaceae; genus Aegilops; species Aegilops bicornis. Next base: position 365,809,283 of record CM038675.1, read on the forward strand.
TACTTTCAAGAGTGCTCGATCACGGTGGCTTCAGAAGTACCACTCAATGATATTATAAACAACCGGGACGCCACCTGCCGGATTGCCAAATGGGCCATTGAGCTCCTACCATTTGAAATAACTTACAAACCACGCCGAGCCATTAAATCTCAGGTGTTGGTTGACTTCATCGCCGAATGGATAGAGGCCGAACTCCCTAAAGAGTACGACACGTATTCCAACTAGGTGATGTACTTCAACGGCTCTAAAATGCTAGCCGGACTTGGAGCTGGTGTCGTCTTGACATGCCCCACAGGAGACACACTGTGTCACGTGCTCCAAATACTGTATACAGACTCTAACAATGCAGCCGAATATGAGGCCCTATTACATGGTCTCCGAATGGTTGTCTCCATCGGCATACAATGCCTTGAGGTGCGCGGTGATTCAAACCTCGCAATTATCCCAAATTAGCAGAGACGTCGATGCAAAAGATCTGAAGATGGCAGCTTACCGCAACGTCGTACTCAAAATATCAGCTCGGTTCGAGGGGCTCGAGTTTCATCACGTGGCTCGAGAGAGTAATCAAGTCGCGGTCATCCTTCCTCGCATCGGTGCTAAACGCGACCCCGTCCCACCTAACACCTTTGTGGAAAGGCTCTTGAAGTCATCCGTGGTGTGGCAGGACGAGAGCGGCAACACTAGTCCGGAGCTGATCATACCCCCAGATTCCGAACACAGTCCCGATATCGTCGCGGGCTCAGGCACCGAAATAACACCATCGGCCCATGAAATCATGGGTGTAATCGCCCCGTGGACCGAACCTTTCCTTGACTACCTCACTATGAATGAGCTCCCAGGGGATCAGGCTGAGGCCCGTCGCATCGTTCGAAGCTCGAATGCCTACAAAGTTCATGAGGGAGAACTATACAAGAAAAGTACTACTAGAGTCCTTCAGAGATATATCTCCGTAGAAGAGGGACGACAGCTCTTGGCCGAAATACACGCTGGTCTTGCTGGCCAGCACGCCGTAGCTCGGGCCCTGGTAAGTATGGCCTTCCGTACGGGCTTCTTTTGGCCCACGGCCTAGGCAGATGCACATGACCTTGTACAGCACTGCGTTGGACGCCAGCTTTTTGCTAATCAAAGCCATATGCCACCCATTACCCTTCGAACAGTCCCCATCACTTGGTCCTTTGCGGTCTGGGGGCTCGATATGGTTGAACCTCTTAAAGGGGGAAGCCATAAGAAGAAATACTTATTGCTTATGGTCGATAAGTTCACTAAGTGGATAGAAGCCAAACCAGTTAAAACAGCTGATGCCGGACCGGTGATAGACTTTATATCCGGTGTAGTACACCGTTACGGTGTCCCGCACAATATTATTACTGACAACGGCTCTAACTTTACAGCCGATGAAGTGAAAACTCGGTGCACTAATTTGGACATCAAGCTTGATTATGCCTCCGTATATCACCCTCAGACAAACGGTCAGGTCGAACGGGCTAACGGCATGATAATGAGCGGCATCAAACCCAGGCTAGTGCGATCTCTGCAAGAATCAGAAAAACACTGGGTCGAGGAACTCGATTCTGTACTCTAGGGGCTGCAGACCACGCCCAATCGCACGACCGGATATACACCGTTTTTCATAGTGTACAGTGCAGAGGTGGTCTTGCCTTGCGACATTATTCACGACTCACCTCGAGTGCGCATGTACAAAGAGAGAGAAGCTGAGCTCGATCGGCAGGATGACTTGGACGGGCTGGAGGAGGAGCGCGATGTTGCAAAGGCCCGTTCGGCATTCTATCAACAACAGGCTCGACAATATCAAAGCAGAGAAGTACATGCAAAGACTTACAATGTCGGTGACTCGTTCTAGGCCTACCATAGAAGAAAAAGGACAAGCTCACACCTAAATGGGAGGGTCCCTTTATTATAGATGAAGTTCTCACTTGAGGAGCCTATCGCCTTCGCAATGCTTCGGATAATCGCTTGGAGTCAAACCCATGGAACGATGCACTGCTCCGAAGATTCTACGCCTAAGTCCGCACATATACCTTTTTTCCTTGTTCTTTCTTTTCTCCCTTTTCAATGTTTTCTTTTTTCTTGTTTCTATACGACTTCTAGCTTGTGTTCGGATAAACCGCACACCTGAGGGGTATGCATCTTTAAATGTACATACCCCACAATACCTGGGGGCTTCTTTTCACAAGAAGCTTATTATTATTTTTTGAGCCTCAAGCTCACTAAATATATGTGTCGTCTACTCATATATGTCTTTTCCTCGCCATTATATTCACCTTTACGACTTAAGTTTTTGCCAAGCTGGGTTGCCTGGCTCCTGTGCTTATGCCCTACGTTCCCGCTTGTTCGGCTAGGGCATAAAGGGAGCACCTCTGCGATTGTTACAGTCGGGTTATCCGGACGTGTACCTTAGACGGGTGAAGCCGAAAGCTAGCGTTCTTAAGGGAATGATTGGTCGGTGAGCAAAAGACGAACTGCCCTTGTTGCAATACAAATACCCTAGATTATAACACGTGTTGTGGTTTTTAGCATCACAGCTTCGGTACACACAAAAACCGCATACTGGCCCAGGGAGTGGAACCCTTGACGGAACTATTCTCTCTGGAAGATGTTTCTTACAATCAAATGTAAGGTAACATAACTCCCCGAATACAACTTGACTGTTCAAGCAACTATGACCGGACTGCCTGGTTTCCGAACATACTTTGGTGTTTACCTACGGTATAGTATTCGGAAACACTCCCAACCTAGGGTTTTCGGAGGTCGAAGCAGAAAGTCTGCCATGACAATCGTTTTACAAATTCGGCTGGAGACAAGTTTGTTGATACAAGTACATTGCTACTTGGACTCAAAAACTTATTTTTCCTCTAGACCCTCTAGCAGGTTGTCTAGTTTACAATCCTGTTGTGAAAACTTGGCGGCCACCTTCACTTAGCCGTACACTAGGCTGACCGGAATTTCTTGTCCATCGGATCCTCGAGGTCCGACCCGTGCCATTTGATTTGGATCAAGTCCAGTGTACCGTGTTTTTACCATGGCCCAGACTTCCCGAGCACCTTCTCGGCATGCCGATATCTTCCATAGCCAAAAACGGCGCCGGGCTCCCTAGAATAAATTCACGAGGTCCTCCATACTTCCTGGAGGAGAATCGGCTGGCCGTAAAGCCTTAGAGATGTTCCTCATTGCCTTACGCGCTTGCTCTTGCACCTTGGACAGCTCTTGTAGCAGGTAGCCTTGAAATCCGTACACCTCTTCTTTGGGCCACCCAGTCAACACACCTACAGACATAAACTTGTCAGGATTCCACGACTTCATTCTTTTTGCCTACAGAAGAACCTCTCTGTGAAGGAAGTGCTACAGGCAGGAAATTTGTAACAAATGTTCTCTTTGCCTTTGTCTGAGCTGGCTTTTAGGGAGTTCAATCAGCTTACTACTATGTTATCTGGCAGACACTTGGACGATGCTTGTGATGATATGTGGACTTGGAGACATGGGAAAAAGGGTGAGTATACTGCAAAGAAGTTCTATGAGTTTGTACACCAGCCTGTCATTGCCAACCCAATACTGAGCTGGGTTTGGAAAAGCTGTTGTACAATGACAGTTAAAATGTTTGCATGGTTGGTTATTATGGATCGAGTAAACACCAAGGATATGATTCAACAAGACAAGGAAAATTAATGATGGACCTAGTTGTGTCCTCTGCCCCCTTTAGAGTCTTTGGAAGATAGAAACCATCTATTCTTCCAGTGCAATTTCAGTATGAGGATATGGAACTTCCTGCAAATACCCTGGTTGAATAGCAATGATATGGTGCAAATTGCCTTACATGCTAGGAAGGAATTTGATAAACCATTTTTTGCAGAGGTGGTTTTTCATGCCTGGTGGAATATCTGGAAAGTGCGCAATGACAAGGTTTTCAGACACGTCCATCCAACTTTTAGGCAATGGAGAAATGGGTTCATTCATGATATAACTCTACTTTCACACAGGATCAAGGCCAGATACAAGGATGATCTACTAAAATGGATTGATTTTTTGCCGCCTTGAGGTTTCACACCAGTTGTAACATCTTTTCTCTCTTAGTTTTGTAGCTTTCTTTCTTAGAGTTCTTTTCTTTTTAGTCTTTCCTCCTTTTGTTTTGTTCCTCCTCTTGAGGAACTTTGTAATTACTTCCTGTCCTTTATTAATAAAATTTTGTGGGGTGTAAGCCCTGCAGTCTTCATGGTCAAAAAAAAAAACTTGCCAGGATTCGCATCAGCGAACTGTACGACAGTAAGTTAAAAGGCATACTGAATATGCCACCTTTCAGCTTTTTGTTCTCCTTCAAGGCGTCAGCCAGTTGGGCTCGCACGTCTTTCATCTATTCACTGAGCTGGGTGTTGGCATCCTGTAGCTTGTTCTTCACGTCCCTGGTCCGTGTCAGTACAGGTTGACCAGCGGCCTCTTGCCTTTCGGCATGTTCTTTATCCTCCTGCGCGGCCTTTAGTTTCTCTTCCAGCTGATCTGACGATCCTGCCATCGTAAAATGCAACAGTGTTTATTTGCATAAACATGACTGGCACATTATTATATTTTCCAGACAGAAGGGGACATTACCAGTCGGTGCCTCCTTGGACTACTCAAGTTTGGCGGTAACAGCAGTCAGTTGGGTTCGACACTGTTCTAGCTCCCGAGATAGCATGCTGTTCTTCTTAGTGAGTATCTGATTATACATCGATCCTTAAAATCAGTTGCTTCAACTGTTTTCAAGTCTCGGGGGCTACTGGTATATCACTATTAAATCCACACAAAATGATCTTACTCGCATATCCTTTGAAAGCTGGTAAGTGGCTCCAGCAAGCCCATCCCGAGCAGCTCGGATGTATGCATCCGCCGAGCTGAAGGCATTGTACACCTCTTCTGTAAAGTTAGGTTCACGCATAGCTGCCCTCCCGCGCTGATGGTTCATTGCACTCTCCACTTCGGAGTTGGTGACAGATACATTATCTGAATCATCGGAGAGAGGACAATCCGGCATTGCACCCGTATCAACTCTAGGCCTAGAGGCAGGGTCCGGGATCTAACTGGTGGACATATGTCTGGCGAGGTCTCCGGATATGGTCCGGTGAATGCTCTTCCTGAAATATGGCATAGCAGAAAGCGGCACAGTTCGGTATGTTTGCCACGGGACGTATTAAAAACCATACCTTTTTTATGAAGATAGGGGCTTGGAGGTATCATCGTCCGCCTTTCTTTTTGAAGACTCGCCTGGTGTAGGTGTCCCCATCTTAAGGGAAGATCCGGATGCAGCATGGCGAGACGAGCGCCACCCCTTTGAAGCACAAGACAGTGCGGTGGGTGAGGCGCGATGGGAAAACTCTTTTGAAGGGGACGCTCCCTGGGTACTTACATGGGAAGAAGGAAGAAGGCTGGGGTAATCGGCTTCAATGGCCACTTCTGTGCTGTCATAGCTCGCCTGATAGAAGACCCCCTCCTTGAGCTCCACGAATATATCCGGATCCTCCTCAAATCCGGGATCCAGGTCCCGAATATGGTCCTCCGGCTGCGGAGCAAGGCTATAGATCTCCGCGGTGGCCTTCCTCCATTCCTGTTAAAAGTGGCCGGGTTAAGTTTGACTAATTGCGACTCAGGAAGAAGATTGAGTGAGGTTCTCGATTGAAAGCTTACCCAGCTAGGGGGGTTGTACATGGAAAAGCCCTCTCAGGCACTTAATGCGAGTGAATTCTTCTTTCCCCCCTTTATAAAGATCAGCCAACATGGCGGCCAGGGCGGCGAAGTTGTTCGGACCCTTGCGCCCGCAATGAGATGTATCATCCTCCCGGTTGTAGTTTCACATGGGGAGTCCTCTGGATTGGAGTGGCTGAACACTGCGCGTTATGGAAATCGCCATGACCTCAATTATGGACAGTCCGGATTGGGCGAGTAATTTTATCTTGTCCATTAACTTCTTAACTTCCGCATTGTCTTCCTCCTCGAGGCTCCGGGGGCGCCAGCTGTGGCGCTTCTTTAACAGGGCATAGCAAATTCGGGTAGGCCACGTCGGATTGGGTCCGGGAGAACGACGTCTTCAATATAAATCCACTCCGAGGGCCACTCCTCATATGCCTTCTTCGGAGTGCCAGATAGATATCCTGTCCCGGCTATGTGCCATACTTCTGCACCGCCCACCTAGAATATGGATCCCTTTTGGGAGCGAGGGACGAGGCAGAAAAGCTTCCTCCATAGCTCAAAATGGGCCTCATAGCCTAAGAACAGCTCGCAAAGAGCAACGAAGCCCACGATGTGCAGAATGGAGCCCGACGTGAGATTGTGCAGTTGGAGGTAGTAGTACTCCAGGATACCTCGAAGGAAAGGATGGATTGGGAATCCAACGCCTCTTAAGAGAAAGGAAACGAAGCACACTCGCTCCCCTTTTGAAGGATTCAGGAAATTTTCTGCCAGGGCTTCGTCAGTAAAAGAAGTTAATCCCGCCCGAACGGGGACTAGATCTGCAGGGGGGAGATATCCCTGCACCCGGAGCTTGGTCAGCTGGGCATGGGATACGGAGCAGCTCTCCCAATCGCCTTTTTGAGGGCCGTCGGGGCAGGAGGAAGAACTAGGAGCACTGGCCATGATTGTGTGGTTTCTTGTGCTCAGTTCGAAGGATATTCGCTTGGTATGTAATGGCATCTGAGATCTAGTCTCCTTAAATAGACACCTACCACACGATGTCGAGGGGTTATCTATAAAAGCGCTTGGACCCTTCGTATTCATTTGCCATGTGGAAGCTGAGGCGGCGGAAGCACAGAAGCCAAAGGGTATGACATTTAATGTAAGACCGAGCTGTTCGAAGAATTCACCTTACCAAGACCAAAGATGTATATAGCCCTTCGGTTCAGATGCTTTGAAGTATTCGATGGAGGAACCCGCCTTGCAATGCCGAAGACAATTTGCGCGCGGGACACATCATCATTGAAGACCGGTTCGGGGGCTACTGAGGGAGTCCTAGATTACGAGGTCCTCGGGTGTCCGGGCTATGTGACGTAGGCTGGGGTGATGGGCCATGAAGATACAAGACGGAAGACTTTACCCCGTGTCCGGATGGGACTCTCCTTGGCATGGAAGGCAAGCTTGGCATGCGGATATGAAGATTCCTTTCTCTGTAAACCGACTCTGTACAACCCTAGCCCCCTCCGGTGTCTATATAAACTGGAGGGTTTAGTACGTAGAGGCAGTCATAATCATACATGCTAGACATATAGGGTTTGGCCATTACGATCTCGAGGTAGATCAACTCTTGTAACCCCTATACTCTTCAAAGTCAATCAAGCAAGAAGTAAGGTGTTACCTCCGTCGAGAGGGCCCGAACCTGGGTAAACATTGTGTCCCCAGCCTCCTGTTACCCTTGATCCTTAGTCGCAGAGTTCGGGACCCCCTACCCGAGATCTCCCGGTTTGGACATCGACACGGGTGTTTGAGGAAATGAGGCGGGTACTGAAAATTTTACTACGTGGGAGTCAAACACGGGAGTGAAATGCGAGGCTATTGAAAATTTTGATGATGGTGCATCGCACATGGTCTGGAGATAACAACTGTGTGTTATGAAACAGAAAAACCTCGAGGCGGGTAGATATTTTCTAGGGATGCAAGCAGGATTGGGAACAAGATACATCGCACACGGTCCGGAGATAACAAGCGTGTGTTATGAAAGAGAAAAACCCTCGAGGCGGGTAAATATTTTTGAGAGGGGGAGCCTCGTGGAGCCCAATGTACTATGCGGACGTGTGCGTGACAGGTGCACCGGCCTGGCACACGGTTAGTTTAAGTGAACCGTGTCTGTTGCGTCATCTGACTTGTCTAATGTTCATAAATTTGGCGAGAAATGACGCCGAAGAGGGTCAGAACACGAACACACTTGGATGTGGACCAAATTTATGTATCCAAAGGGTGGTTTGATTTTCAAATACCAAATGCAACTTCGATGTGGCACCTCTCTCGCAAAGCGCACGGTATTGCTTGCCCCTACCCCCCCCCTCGTGTCGGCGCGAAGGGAATATGATCCTAAGATATGAATGCATGCCCCCTTCCCCCAACCGAGGTTCACCTAGCAAAGTGTGAAGTAGCTAGCAACCCCCTCCTCCCTCGTGTCGGCACGAAGGGAATCCTAAGCTATGAATGCATGCCCCCCCAACCGAGGTTCATTCACATAGCAAAGTGCAAAGTAGCTAGCAGCCCCCCTCCCTCGTGTCGGCACGAAGGGAATCCTAAGCTATGGATGCATGCCCCCCCAACCGAGGTTCACCCTAGCAAAGTGCGGCGTAGCTAGCAGCCCCCTCCCTCGTGTCGGCACGAAGGGAATCCTAAGCTATGAATGCATGCCCCCCAACCGAGGTTCACCCTAGCAAACTACGAAGTAGCTAGCAACCCCCTCCCTCGTGTCGGCACGAAGGGAATCCTAAGATATGAATGCATGCCCCCCAAACGCGGTTCACCTAGCAAGTGCGAAGTAGCTAGCAGCCCCCCTCCCTCGTGTCGGCACAAAGGGATTCCTAAGCTATCAATGCATGCCCCCCCCCCCCAACCGAGGTTCAGCTAGCAAAGTGCAAAGTAGCTAGCAGCCCCCCTCCCTCGTGTCGGCACGAAGGGAATCCTAAGCGATGAATGCATGCCCTTCCCCCCAACCGAGGTTCACCCTAGCAAAGTACAAAGTAGCTAGCAGCCACCCCTCCCTCATGTCGGCACGAAGGGAATATTATGATATCAATGCATGCCCCCCAACCGAGGTTCACCTAGCAAAGTGCGAAGTAGCTAGCATCCCCCCTCGTGTCGGCACGAAGGGAATCCTAAGCTATGAATGCATGCCCCCTCCCAGGCAACCGAGGTTCGCGTAGCAAGGGGTGACGTAGCAAGCAGCCCCCACCCCTCGTGTCGCCTCAAGGAATCCTAAGCTATGAATGCATGCCCCCCAACCGAGGTTCACCTAGCAAAGTGCGAAGTAGCAACCCCCCCCCCCCACACACTTTCAGTTGGCAGGCCAGGGAGGCATATATCTCACCAAGATGGATCGTAAAATAGACCAAGAATAATCCACCTTGGTCGTACAACCTCTCTCTTGTTGTTGGTCAAAGTGATGGCCGTCCATGCGACCCCGGAGATGGGCTAGCTCGCCAATAATCACGCAAGTAGCTAGTCCCTGAAGACAACCACTGCATGCGTGTGGCCCAAACATATGTATGGAGAGGTGTGTTTTTGAGTAATAATGGAACAACTTTGATGTGGCACCTTGATTTCGAACTAGAAATCCCCACACTAAGTGAGGGTTAGGTTGACGATACATATGTATGTTACACCACACTTCAAGCCAACGACGGGGATTCATGCATGCATGCATGCATAGTATATGCGCTCAAACTTAATTAGGTCTGAATCTCACCATGACCTATACTACGATAACACAAACCAAATGAAGAATCCGCCATGGTAACCTATCTTGTTGTTGGTCAAGGTGATCATGGATGTCCATGCGGGCCCACAAATATATAGGCTTGTCGCCGATAACCACGCGAGGGAGTGTACCGTTTGAAGGAAACCACTACATGCATATGTATGAAGGTGATGCGTGCATGCATGTTCGATTACACAACATTGATGTGGGGCATGTGTCAAAAATCATACACTAGCTCCCCACACAGAGCGAGATCGGTTCATGATGTGCCGTTGTACTAGCCACTTCGACTCGATGGGAGGGATTCATGCGTACACATGCATGTGTGTGTGCTCAAACTGTATCATGCATGTCATCCCAGAGCAAAAATAATAATCCCGTGCTAAGTCAAATTAACCTCTCTTGTTGTCAGGCAAAAAGTAGTGATGGACCAAGCAGGCCCACAGATGGAAAGCATCGATATCGCTGATAACCGCTTAAGTGGGTACGAGAGGACAACCACCGCCGCTTTACATGTGGGCCAAACATATATATGTTGAATACCCAAAATGCACAACTTTGATGTGCCACATGCCTCAAAAACCGTAAACCATGCACCCACACAGAGCGAGGTTCATATCAAGCGTACTACATATGATGGTCCCCTTCCCCCCTCTGCACCGCATACTATATCACTACAAAAAAATACACTTCTGTGATGATACGTGTTTGTCACAGTAGGTCGCGTTTTTTGTCATGCATGTACATCCATGACAAATTTATGATAGAATCAAGATAGTCATACCTGTCCTGTCGTAAAAGTGTCGACTTCCATGACCGACACGTGGCATCCACCGTAACGGAACGCTGTTAAGCTATCGAGTCGGATTTTGGATCCGATAACCCGTTAACAGCCACGACCAATGCCGATTTTCCACTTGTAAAATTCTCATTTGCTGATGGATCCAGGCATGGGTGTCACTCATCCAACGGTCGAGATGGGCCTATGATATGTTGACACGTGGACCGGCCCAAAAGTGGCCCACAAAGTTTAAATGGGCCGGCCCAACCGAAGGCCCATAAGATTTAGCGGACCATAATGGGCCGGCCCAGCTAAAGGCCCACAAAATTTAGCGGCCATAATGGGCCGGCCCAACTAAAGGCCCACACGATTTTGCAGACCATAATGGGTCGGCCCAGCTAAAGGCACACAAGATTTTGCGGACCACAATGGGCCGGCCCAGCTAAAGGCCCACAAGATTCTGCAGACCATAATGGGCCGGCCCAACTAAAGGCCCAACATTCTCTGTCAAATCGGCCCGTCAACGGCCTGTCCTAAACTTGTCATCAACGCGGCCCATGGTCACTTCTGGCCCGTTAACAGTCCGCTAAGTAATTGGGCCGAATTACGCCCCGGCTTATTTCCTGCCTGTTAAAGGTCCGGCTTCATTTGGGCCCATTTACAGGCCATCAAAACTTTTGGCCCGTAAACGATCGTGAAGGATTTGGGTCATATTCGGCCATGTCTGACATTCGGCCTGTTAGAGGCCCGCTATAGCTTTGGGCCACTTTTGGCCTGTTGTCATTTTCGGCCTGTTAATGCCAGACATAAACCATGGGCCATATGTGGCCCCACGTCATTTCAGGCCCATTAACGGCCCATATAAAAATGACGATAATCTAGCCGCCCGAAGTTCCGGCCTGTTAAAGGCACGAGTATTAGGTCGGCGCATTTACGGCCCGTCAAAGATCCGCATCGTAAATGGGCCACCATTTCGGCCTGCTAAGTCCAAGGGTTATTTGGCACAATCGTGGCCCAATCTCACTTTCGGTCTATTAAAGGCCCATGTTTTTTATGGGCTCGAGATATTTACACTTGTAAACGGCCTATTTTTACTAAGGGCCCAAATTATGTTTAGGCCTGTTAAAGGCCCATTATGGACACAGGCGGACCAGAAAAATATGAAAGCTAATGCTGCTTTAGGCCCAGATATTTTTAGTGGGATACATGCCAATTTCGGCCCGTAATCGTTTTTAGCCCAATTGGAATGGGCCCGACGAATGTTGGCATGTTGGGCTCCTACGAAGCTTTTGGCCGAATACATTACTAAGATAAACCTACACTATACAAAAATAGCGTCGTAATTACTGCAGCCTGAGGCAGCATCATAAATGTTGTATCACAACAAAATAAATTCCAACCATACAACAAAAGGCCTGTTGGCATAAAGTTTACAGTCCTTCCAGATAAAAGCACCATCAGATGTATAGAAGCAGGGATCATTTGACCTGAGTGCTAATGTTTCAGGTTGTAGAATCTGATGGAGCAGCACGATCTCCACCTTTTTTCCGCCATTGCTCTTGAACAACGAAGCGAATGTCTGATAGTTTTGTTTCAAAACCATTCATATCTTGACGACATTTCTCAACCACTATTTTTGTTTCCGAAACAACGTCCATTAGGGATTGGACTTGTGTCTGGAGCACACATATATCACTCTGTCTAGCAGGAAGATTTTGTTCAGTAGGCGATTTGGATGAGGTTACCTTGACAACCAACCCATAATTACGCAGGAAGGTGCTTTTTGCACTGTTAGTGGAGAGATCTTGACGCCTTTGCGGCAAGAGGTGACATTGTGCCTATAGTAGCCTCGTCACCTTCTGGTGGTTGTGGCTGTTCAATCATTTGTTCCATAGGTTCCTGAAAGATTGAACTTGTAGATTAGTGTACCAGATAAGTTACTAATGAGACAAAAACAAACAAAGTAGGTTAAACGTTTATACATAACTTATTTTGGTGAACTACTGTAATACATTTGCATGTATTGTAGTGCCAACTACATAATAAAATCACTTTCGGAACATATGTCCATGTAGCATGCCTATTGTATTGTCTATTTCCTCACATCGTTGACATCTAAGGATAAAGAGACATGGTTTAAAGTAGGATGAACATAGTATGACATCATTCATATCATGGGCAAACAGATATAAAACAAACAAGCTATTTTATCATTGTGTGCATGCGTGAACATAACAACTAGATTACAGATCAAGACCAAAAGAATATCCTTCATCTCTTTTAAACCATGTAAGGTGAAATGATACGTTAAGACAACTGTGAATAAAAGTGAACAGAGTAATCGACATTGGCTGCAAACCAAGTAGTTAAATGAACACATCACAGTACCAATCAGTTCAAAGGCGGGAGGTAAGGACTTACAACAGCGCTTGAACTGGTGTGCTCATGCCCTTCATCTTGCTGGTGTGGCAATCCTTGAAGATTTGCACTGCATTCGGTTCAGGTTCTTTTTGGTCCGCACGGGATTTCCTCTGTATTTGGAACAAGTCAATATAGATACGATAATATGGCACAAAAAAAGAAGGAAGTAGCAGCTATTTACAAGAGCCTCGCAGTGTGCAATATAGCTACGAGATCCTGTTGTCTGTTGGAATTTCACTTTAGAACGGTTGGTTTTGTTCTTCAAACCGTTAGCCTAGAAGAAGATACACTTTTAAGGCACATACATACATACAAGTTCAATATGTGGTCTGATCAAATACATATAGCCTACCTGATACTTTGGATCGCACCCGGTGTTTAGCGAGGGCTGTCCAGTCTTCATCTGTAATATATTCCACTGGAGATGTTTGGGCAATTTCATTGTTAGCCTTGCCTTCAAAGTGAGATTTTCTAAGGTGGTACCGATACCGTCGCAGAGCAGACTAAAAAACATGAGTGCATGCTTGTCTAGTTGCATCATCTTTCGGATCCAACTTGAACCTCATCTGTTGAAAAAACAATGTGAGTCTTATTAGGAGGAAGCTAGAAAGTATGGGACAGAGCAAGACAATATTACTAATTGCGATGAATAACATTACTTATGGATAAATGGTCAAGGAAGGTGTTAAACTGGGTATTGTCTTTCTCATTCCTGTACTGGATCCACGTTGGGAGGATACGTGCATGACACCTAACAACAACGGCTGCCTCTGATACTAACTTGGCTGACTCTGTAACATCACGTGGCCTTTTTCAACCTACCTCAAAATGGATCTCCATTCTTCCTCCTTTAGATTTTGTTAATCTGTCAAGCATTATCCCTGATGTCTGTTTCCGCTTGCGCCGTGGTGCTAGTTCAACAACGAATCTGGAAAGTTTTAGTGTACATCAAACCATGAGAGTACATATAAAGGAGCATGCAAGCGCAACTTGACTCGGTCAGTACCTTCTTGGTGTTGATGCTCATGAGGCTCATCTGATCTTGCCAAGTCCTGTTGTGTCGTGATTGCTTGAAGTAGTGTTAGGTGTGAAGGCAGCTTGGGAACCGCCGGCGATTCGAGCAAACAAACGAGTAACTGGTTGAGATGCTGGTACAGTTGAAGAGGATGCTGCAGCTGGTGGAGCTGGTGATACTGTGTTTGTAGATTTAGCCGGTGGACTTGGACCTTCTACTGCACTATAAGTACCAGCAGAATCTCGACGGCACAACCTTTTCCGTTTCACCCGATGAGTAACAACACTCCCTACTATATTATTTTCCTTGCTCTTTTTGACTTTGCCATGTCAAGATGTACCCACAACACAAAAGAATATAATCACTCTTCAGAACTCATTGATGCATGATACAGACAAGCAATACTTTGATGTAAGACAACCGTATGACGATGGAATATGTAAGAAAAACAGGACGGCATCACATATTCACAGCTACGATGTGCAAACTAAGTAGAAGGATTTTCAAGAAAATAGAAGTAATGCAAGCTAGACACCATATGAAAGATGCAACCAATATTACTCTGCCAAGTTAAAAGTGTCTTGTCATAAGTGGCAATTCGAAAAATTAGAAGCGACAACGTGAAATCAATGCAAGATGCAACCACTATCAAACTGCCATGTTAAAAGCGTCCAATCATGAGTGGCTGATGCGGGATACACAACAAAGATACTTTGATGTAAGAATATGGTATGATAGATAGATGCAGTGTATTCTAGACACAGAAAGCCATGTCATATGCACATGTATAACATATAAACTTAGCAGGTGCAATTTAATCAAAATAGAAGAAATATAGGCTAGACAACATATGCAACATGAAACCAATTATCACACTGTCAACTTAGAGCAAGCACCTGCGATGGTGGAGTACGGGAGATGAACTCATCATGTAGACTTGGGACTTCAACTTCATTGGCAGTAGCAGTGGCAAATCTAGAGAGTCTCTGATTGCGTCGGTGCGGAGGACCACCAACATCCCCTAACTTACTCTTTTCCTTCCTATTTTCTGATATTGCCTTATGAAGTCAAAACCACAGGAAGATGAATAAAATTAGCTCTGCATAACTAGTTGATGCATGATACAGACTAACACTACATTGATGTAAGGCAAGCGCAGGATAGGAGGATTGAATATATACAAATAATTTCATATTCACACGTACGATAGGAGGATGGAATATGTATGAAAAAAAGATGGCGGAAGGCATTTCAACAAAATTAGAAGAAATGAAATCTAGGCACCATATGAACAGGCAACCAATATCACTCTATCAGGTAAAAAGTGTCTTGTCGTAAGTGCCATTTCAAGAAATTAGAAGTAGTACAAGCTAGAAGACAATGCAACATGCAACCTACATCACAGTCCCAAGTTAAATGTGTCTTATGGGTAAGTGATCGTTGCAGGTATAAGTTGTAAGCTACGCAGATGCAATTCAACATAATCAGAAGCAATACAAACTAGACATCATATGTAAAACGCAACCACGTATAACAGTTCCAAGTAAGAGCAAGCACCTGTGATGGTGGAGTAGGGGAGATGTGCTCATCATGTACACGTATGTTCTAGAAACAGGAACACGGGTCATATTCACAGGCATAATGTGTAAAGTAAGCAGATGCAATTAAAGTTAGAAGCAATACAAGCTAGACATCATACGCAACATGCAACCACATATAATAGTGTCAAGTTAGAGCAAGCACCTACGATGGTGGAGTAGGGGAGATGCGCTCATCATCTGCACAACTACGTTGACTGTCCAGCCTTGTGTTGTCTTGTGAATCTTGTTGGGAGGATGGCGGAGTAGGATCTGTAGAGACCCGCTGTTTGAGTTGCTCCGAAGAACCACCATCATCCACTGCCGGACTAATTTCCTTCATCTGTAACGATTTTGCATTGTGAAGTCAAACCAATAAGAAAAAGGAATAAAATTCGCTCTTCAGAACTCATTCATGCATGATCTTGTGAACACTACTCGGATGAAAGGCAAACACATGATGCGAGGATGGAATATGTATGAAAAACAGGATGGTGTGACATATTCACAGCTATGATGTGGTAACTAAGCAGAAGGCATTTCAACAAATTAGAAGCACTGCAAGCTAGACACCATATGAAAGATGCAACCAATATCACTCTGCCAAGTTAAAACTGTATGGCGTTTCAACAGATTAGAAGCAGTACATGCTAGAAATCATATGCAAGACACAACCAATATCACGATTGGCGACTTAAAGGTGCCTTATCGTAAGATATAGTATGTACCAAAAACAGGAAAGCGTGTCATATTCACATGTATCATGTGTAAGCTAAGAAGATGCAGTTTACACTAATTAGGAGCAATACGAGCTAGACACCATATGCAACATGTAACCAGATATCACACTGCCAACTTAGAGCAAGCACCTTGGATGGTGGAGTAGGGGAGCGGAGACTTGGACCTTGTAATGCCCTATCAGTACAAGGAGAATCGGTACAGATGCTCCGTTACGTTGCTGCAGAGGACCACCGTCATCGCCTTCCTTACTCTTTTCCTTCCTCTTTCTTGATTGTGCCTTGTCAAGTCAAACCCACAAGAAAAAGGAATAAAATTTGCTCTTCAGAACTCTTTGATGCATGATACTGACGAACACTACTTTCATGTAAGGCAGCCGCATGATAGGAGGATGGAATATGTATGAAAAATAGGACGTCGTGACATATTGAAATGTATGATGTATAAAGTGTAAACTAAGCACAAGGTGCTTGAACTTGTTAGAATCGATGCAAGCTAGAAACCATATGAAAGATGAAACCAATATCACTCTGCCAAATTAAAAGGGTGCCCTAACAAATGTATTTGACCAAATTAGAAGCAATACATGGCAATGGCTAGAAATAATATGCAATATGCAACGAATAAAGGTGACTCATCGTAAGTGATTGATGCAGGATATAGAAGAGAGGTAGTTTCATGTAAGAGCAAGGTTAACACATAGATGTAGTGTGTACCAAAAATAGGAAGGCATGTCTTATTCATAGGTATAGTGTGTAAACTAAGCAGATGCAATTTACCCTAATTAGAAGCATTACAAGCTAGACACCGTATGCAACATGCAACCACATATCACACTACGAAGTTAGAGCAAGCACCTGTGATGGTGGTGTAGGGGAAGTGCGGTCTTCAGGTACAGAGCTACGTTCAATATCTTCATTTAGGCTTGTTGTTTCTTGAGAATCATGTGGAGAGGATGAAATTGCATTCTTTATAAGAGTATTGCGTCTCATATTAACCAACGCGCGTGACTGTCTCATCATAAGCGATAGACACATGATACACAAGAACAGTAGTTTGATGTAAGAACATGGTGTGATAGGCAGATGTAGTATGTACCAAAAACAGGAAGGCGTGTCGTATTCACATGTATAATGTGTAAGCTAAGGAGATGCAATTTAACAAATTAGGAGCATTGATGAGGGATACACAAGAAAAGTAGTTTGATGTAAGAACATGGTTAATAGAAAGGCGTGGTATGTACCGAAAGCAGGAAGGCATGCCATATTCACGGGTATAATCTGTTAACTAAGCAGATGCAATTTACCCTAATTAGAAGCATTACAAGGTAGACACCATATGCAACATGCAACCACATATCACACTGCCAAGTAAGAGCAAGCACCTGCGATGGTGGTGTGGGGGAATTAGGTGATCAACTAGAGAGCTACGTTAACTATCTTCATTTAGCCTTGATGTTTCTTGAGAATCATGTGGGAGGATGACACCGCACTCTTTAAGCGAGTATGGGGTCTCACAGTAACCCACCCGGGTGACTGTCTCATCATAAGTGATTCACGAGGGATACAAAAGAGCATTAGTTTGATGTACGAACATGGTTAATAGACATATGTAGTATGTATCGAAAACAAGAAGGCATGTCATTATCAAAGGTATAATGTGTAAAGTAAGCAGATGCAATTTAACCAAATTGGAAGCAATACAAGCTAGACACCATATGCAACATGCAACCACATTTGACAAAAGTTAAAGCAAGCACACAGGATGGTTGTGTGTGGCAATTGAGATCATCAAATGCAGAGCTACGTTCATCGCTCCAGCTATGACCTTGTACCGCTAGAGCGCTGGGCAGCTTAGTGCTTATCTTTGAATTACACCGAGCGACTTACATCTTTTCTTTTCTGCGTTCATTAACACCGCCAGTAGTCCTGAAATACCCATGCATAAAAAACAATAGTGTGAGTATGGGTGAAGTGTGTGCACAATTAGTACAAAGGTAAAGGTAGCAGATAGCAGGTCGGTGAGAAATAAATAACGGGAGACATATGATAGCTCTACAACATGCATGGCACACTAAATTACTATAGGATTCTATGAAAATAACAGTCGACTGAAAGCAAATAGGTCAGTCCATTTTTTCTGCACGGTCCGATGTACAAAGAACGGTCAGATCGCCTTCATCTACCTCCGCCAGTCAGTGTTGATGATCTTCCTCGAAACGCCAGCAACCACTGGCCCAGTGTTCCTCCCCTGCCTGGGCCCTCCCCTCGACCTCACCGCACCGCCGTGCTTGGCACCGCCCCCCGGCCATCCATTCAAGCCCCACCGACCTCCAGATCGGGCGCAAGTAGCTCCTGCGCCCCACACCCCGCTTCCCCGGGGAATAGGGGGACTAGGTGCTCCGCGCGCCTAAGCGGGTGCTGCTTCTTTTAAGTGCGATTCGACTGACCCTAAATTGAAATCCAGGCTAGACTCTTGACCTCTAGCAAAGGTGAAATAGTAAAAGGGAGGAAACCTTGTGCATTTAGTATCACGAAGAAGATGCAGTAAGAAGCGCTCAACTAGTTTCTTTCGTGGGATGAATACAGTATGAGCGGAGACGTAAGATTTGCACGAATAAGGGAAGAGGAGTACCTCTTTCTGTTCGCAGTGTTGTGTCATCCTTCTGTTTTTCCGACGATCTTCTTGTTGTTTGCTAGAAACCAGAAGTTGTGGAGGACGGTGCATCCTTGGATGAACCCATGGCCAAGTTGTTGAGTGTGGTGCGGTGGCCGTCTGTCGGCGGCGGGGAAGCAGATCCGAGGCGGCGAACGATGACGTAGCAGGAACAGCTCTGGTGCGGTGGACGGTTGCGACAGTGGAGCCGAAGTAGTGAGGCGCACGACGGCGTGGTCAGAGTGGTTCTGGCACGGTGCACGTCAGCGTCGGCGTCGTGGAGGCAGCTCTGCCTCGGCTTCAACTGCTAAGTCCTTGAGGGTGTTGCGGCTGCGGTTGCGTTGGACGACGACGTCGGAGTACCGACTCCGGCGTGATGGAGGAGGGCAGCAGTGGATTGGCCGCTATGGGGTGGAGGACGGAGGAGGCTGGGGTTTCGCGGCTGGTGGAGAGGGCGTTTTCGCGCCCACGGAGTATGAATGGGGAAACGGAGGGAGGCGGGGAACTAAGGGGGAACAATGTTTCGGTTTGAGACGCGCTTGTTTGAAATTTGGGGAAAGTTACAAACTTTCCCCCCCTCTAAAATTTCAGACATATTGTGGGTTGGGGGTAGGACAGTCAGGTCAGGTGTCCCAAATGTGGGCGAGATATATTTCGGCCGAGCGCATGGGTAGGCGCCCACGGCGTATGAATGCTTCTCTGGCGTCCTGGTGAAGTTACAAACCTACCCCGGTTTAGACCTTTGGACATCGGGCCGATAGGCTACACGGGCCAGAGTCAGGACAGTAATTTCCTACCACCAAAACATTACTCTCGCGCGGTTTCGGGTGACCAGAGGCCTATTTGGCGATTCGTTCAATATTTGGGAGCAGAAGCATTAACGTTTTCGGTTCTCTTGAATTGAACTTTCAGGATTTGTCAAACTTCACAAATCTTTACTCTTGAAAATCCTAAAGCTACGATTATTTTGGAATGGAGGGGTACATTTGAATATACATTGTACACGCAGTATATATTAAAAAATATGCAACTTACCTCAGTTCATGCATGGTTCCGGATATAATCTCCTTGGTTGCAAAAAAGTTAGATATGCGTATGAATATATATAGCATGTTGAAACTCACAACAAAGATTGATGCCCCCTTTTACATCTGATTTACAAATGCCATTATCTCGGTTCAAATAGATGAATGCACTTCCTATGAATTTGAATCTTGAAACCCCTTTATGTTGAATTCGACATGTATTCTATTTCGTAGCTACCAATTTGGAATGTATCCATGCAAGTGACAAATGTATAAAGTGCTTCACACTAACAACATGGAGTGCACTAATTAATGTTTATATATGAATTGCAAAAGCATCCATTGCTTGTATTTCAAACCGCTCTCACTCTATGGGTCGATAATATGAAATAAACACATGCACATGCTAGAATTCAATTGCAGTTGAAGAAAGAGCCTACTCCTCGGTATCAGTATATTAGTGATAGGGGTGTGTACAAAGTACACGTGAATACCGAGCATTGTGCGTGTGTGTATACTATCGACGAACTAGCCCCCAAGCTTGTATAACATACTAAGGGCCTAGGGTTACAAATCATATATAGTCGGCTTATCACCGGTGGGGATAAAGTCCTGCTGACTCTGGTAGCTTTGTGTTGTCTGCGAGTCCTCCACATGGGTCTTCGTATAACACGTCTCGGTCCAACCTATATGTGGCGCAGGATGGAACTGACCCATGAGTCTTCATGTTGACCCACCACAACTAGAAATGATGTGCCCACCACACTACACACGCAATCGGCCACTAAGAAAATAAGCATATACAATAGTACAACAGTATCTAGCTCACGATACGTGTCCATATTTTGTTGATGACACTGACAGACTTTGCATTTGATGCGTGCTCCGTATTTTGTTGACGACACTTACGGTCATTGTATTTGAAGCGAAAGCCACGATATGGTCAAGGACTTGAATAAGCTCATCACGGTCACCACATACATTTTGTCGTGCTAACCAACATGTGGTTGGATGGTTAGAGGACAGTGGTTTCTCGAGCCCACCAAGGTTAAAGTCCCGGTGCTCGCATTCATCTTGTGTTAATTTCAGTATTTTCCGGCGATATACGTTCAGTGGGAGGAGACGTTCCACTCGACTATGAGGCACCTATGGTGACTTCGTAAAATCTCAAGATCATATATGCTGGCCCACTCTCTCGAAGGTGCTCATAGGGGTAGGGTTCGCGTGTGTGCGCTTGTAGCGGTGAGTGCTTGCGCGTATATATGAGCCCTTGCGTCTATACCATGTTAAACAAATACATATCATGATTATACGGTCATTGGCTCACCCGTACAACTTCGTATTTTCTTGATGACACAATCAATTGACCAGTCAAACGTTCCACGCGGCGCAAGTGGTGTTGCACCATCGGGCGCCAGAACCGGGGCCCACACTGTCAGCCCGTATATGAAATAAAGAAATGGTAGTTTGAGTGCATCTTTGTGTTAATAAAATAGGAGTACATTTTAGGGTGATCATACGGTCACCTGGCTCACCATACAGCTCCGTAATTTGTTGATAACACGATCAATTGACCACCAAACGGTCCACATTCAGCGGCGCATATTACCATAGGGCCCACACATTGTAGCGTATATGAAGGACAGAAATGGTAATAAATTAGTGGTCGGTGGGTATTCGAAGTCGTGAGACCTCTGGTTGGTAGTCACTGGCGGTTGGGGGGCGTTCATTGGGCGGTGGGGTGGGGATACCAGGAGAAAAAGCTCGGCGGGGGGCTAGAGGGATGGCCGGTGCGGCGGCGGACCGGCGGTGGGGAGTGGTTTCGGATAGGGCGGGCCGGCCGCGGGCGGCGGGGGCTGGAGGTTCGGCCGGTGGTGGCTGGCGCCTCAGGGGGGGTGGAGTTTGATGATAAACTGGAGGCCCTTGATTTCGTATCCAACGGCTGGAAAATCTAATGACCAGAGATGAAAAAGTCGATCGGTGACGTGTAGCCTCACCCCGCACGTACACATGGACGCACGCAAGACACGCGCGCATGTAGGCGTGCAACACTGACACATACACACGCACGCATGCTGGCATGCAACACTGACACGTACACATGCACTCACGAAAACACGCACGTACGCACCCATGCATGCAACACTGAAATGTACCCTTGCACGCACGCAACACTCGCACGCTTGCATGCACACAACACACGACGCAAGGCACATGCTCAACCTATACGTGCATGCACCCTTTGTTAAGGACATGGATTGTTATGGGTATTAATCAATCTTATCTGTGATAAGCAGAACATTGATGTTTGCAGTGGTCTTTATGAATCTGGCGTATCGAACTGGCTATCAACATAGTAGGCTTATCTACATTAAAAAAGATGACGTCACACTCAATGAACAATCATCGGTTTATGAAATGCCCACTTTTGACCGCCCTGGCCCACCAAAGGTTCCTCTGCTGTGCGCTGCCTGCGTTGGGTCACTGACATGCAGGCCATGCACCCAAAGAGCCCACACGTCATAGGAAGAACGGTGCGGTGTCCTAGGTCAGAGTCGAGGGCGCCACTCGCGGCACGCCCGGCTGAACACGCCTCCAGGCCGCATTCAAACGCCTCCATGAAACCCGCCCATGTGGAAGCCGAGAAACCCACTCTAGACACACGTCCGTTCATGACCGGGCCGGCATTAAACGCAACGCCGGCCGAGCTCCTCCCATCTGCCGTCTATTTAATCTCCTATTTAAACGAGGCAAACGCCGTCCAAGAATCGCACACCTCCGCCGCTCCCTATCTCCTCCACCATTTTGTCCACTCTTACAATGGCTTATGAAGAGTAGTTATTCCGCATCCAAGCCGGCTGGGTAGCCCGCCGGATACGAGCTATGCAGCTCGCTGATCCACCTCCCTCCCCTCGCCTGACGGAGCCAGTTGCTGCCCAAGACGGCGCGCGGTTAAGCAACTCGTCGCTCCAGACCAGCTCGACAAGGAGTGGCGCACGGGCGTCGTTGCTGCCGTCCATGCTGCCGCCTCGTACCGCGTCTCCCGTTTTTGTGGCCGAGACTCCCATGCCGGCGGCCGCGCCATGCAAGCGGCGACAGAAGCCGGGTGCGCGGAGAGCGGCGAGTCGGTGGCCAGCGCCTCCGCGTCCGCCGCCATCATCGAGGAGAAGTAGAACACGGGAGGCTACCGCCGCTTGGGTCCCATGAAGGCCACCGCCAAGGCGACGCCGGCGTACACAGCAGGTGTCTTGCCGGATCCTTTTGTTGCGAGGACCTTCGTCGACCCTGCATGGGCTCCACAGAAGAGGGGAATGTTAGGATGAACTCGAGCCGGTGCCGGCCATGGCAAAGTAGTCGCCAATATTTTGGCTACCCCGGGCAAGATCCAAACAGCCCCTCCCAACAGATTCAAATCCCTCGTTCACCATGGAATTTTGCCATGTGTTGTTTTCATGGACTGGCAAGATGCCCGTGCATTGCACGGAACATCAAGTTGCAATTTTTTACAAACTCCCGCATGCCTGCAAGGGATAATTAATGTCCTCCTTTGCTACTACCACGAGGCAAACACCATTAATATTGCATCGATTAGTGTTAGTGGCCTTGTATATCTGCAAATTGTAATTTTGATAGTGGCCCTTATATATAAAAATGGAGGGAGAAAGATGAGAGATAAGGTGAGGAGGAGTGGGGCGTGGTGGTGACTGGTGGTCGGACTGGACGGAGGCATGGGGATGGAATGAATTATGTCTAGGTTTGTATCTCTCTACACGCCACAGTAGGTGGGGGCGATGCACGAAGAGAAGAGGTGCACGCACGGCGTACTCCGTCTCTTTCCCAACCACACCCGCTGCGGGTACGGTGGAGCTCATTTACAGACGAAAAAGGCAGCCCACGTGGTAATTTGGCACGTGTACTGGTTGTCCAGTTGGTGGAGGGAGTATCATCTACCACGGGTGAACAAACAAATTGCGACTTGACGCGTTATGTTAAATTAAAAAAGAGGCAAACCATGTGGGGCTTACCTTAGAGGCAAGGCTCTATACACTGGAGTACTTTTGATGCGTCCCATCAAATCGCAGAACGAGGAGAAGCTTGCTTAGTATGCCGTCTCCCCCGCCCACGGGCGCGGTGGCTCGCAGGATGAGGTGAAGCTTGCTTACTATGCCTTACGCCCGCTCCCTCACCCACGAGCGCGGTGGCTCGCAACACGAGGATAAAATTTTACTACTCCCTCCGTTTACTCCTCGTCCCTACTAGTACGTACTTTGGTCAGTACTCCCTTCATTTACTTATACAAGGCCACTATAAAAAAATACATTTTGCATCTATACAAGGCCACAAATAGAAATCGAGACAAAAGTTACTACTCCCTCTGAGGGAGTTCCGGACTAGGGGGTGTCCGGATAGCCGAACTATCATCATCGGCCCGACTCCAAGACTATGAAGATACAAGATTGAAGACTTCGTCCCGTGTCCGGATGGGACTTTCCTTGGCGTGGAAGGCAAGCTTGGCGATCTGGATATGTAGATCTCCTACCATTGTAATCGACTACTGTGTAACCCTAACCCTATCCGGTGTCTATATAAACCGGAGGGTTTTAGTCCGTAGGAGGAACAACAATCATACCATAGGCTAGCTTCTAGGGTTTAGCCTCTTCGATCTCGTGGTAGATCCACTCTTGTAACACACATCATCAATATTAATCAAGCAGGACGTAGGGTTTTACCTCCATCAAGAGGGCCCGAACCTGGGTAAAACATCGTGTCCCTTGTCTCCTGTTACCATCCGCCTAGGCATACGATTCGGGACCCCCTACCGAGATCCGCCGGTTTTGAGACCGACATTAGTGCTTTCATTGAGAGTTCCTCCGTGCGTCACCGATAGGCTCGATGGCTCCTTCGATCATCAACAACGACGCTTCCTGTGGTGAGACCTTTCTCCCTGGACAGATCTTCATTCGGCGGCTTTGCTGCGGGCCAATTAAGCAGCCATCTGGAGAAGATCGAAAGCTACGCCCCTGGCCATCAGGTCAGATTTGGAAGTTTGAATTATACGGCCGATATCCGCGGGGACTTGATCTTCGACAGATTCGAGCCGCAGCCGAGCGTGCCGCACCGTCTCGATTCTCGGAGGCCGCACCAGAATCCACTCCGACCCTTAATCCGGAGCCGGATTCCCCGATCGAGGACCAGTGGTTGGACACCGCCTCGGGGGCTTTAATCTCTACGGCGATCGAGTCGAACTCCATCCCTGTCGCTGCGAAGACCTCGACTCAGTGGTGCGGACTCCTCTCCAGATTCGAACCCTCCGCCCTTGCCAATCGAATCCGATTGGGCGCCCGTCATGGAGTTCATCGTCATGACATCTTTCAGCACTCGCCCTTTGGCGACATCCTGAATTCACTAAAGTCTCTCTCTTTATCCGGAAAGCCCTGGCCGGATTACGGTCAGGAAGGTTGGGATGTGGACGACGAAGAAATTCAACGCCCACCCACCACCCACATGGTAGCCGTTGTTGACGATCTAACCGACATGCTAGACTACGACTCCGAAGACATCGACGGTATGGACGACGATGCCGGAGACGACCAAGACCTAGCACCTACAGGGCACTGGAAGGCCACCTCGTCATACGACATATACATGGTGGACATCCAAAAAGATGGGAACGGCGATGGAACAACGGAGGATGACCCCTCCAAGAAGCAACCGAAGCGCCGGCGTCAGCGGTGCCGCTCTAAATCCCGCCACAGCAAGAATGAAGATTCCGGCACCGGAGATAACAATACACCGGACAGTGCCGAAGACAATCCACTCCAGCAAGATCCAAATAGCGGGAGAATGGAGACGCCAGCCCTCACGAGAGAGCGGCGTAACAAGAGGTAGAGGATTATATGCCTCCCTCCGAGACGGCAAGCAAGCCTCGACGACGATGAATTCGTCATGCCCGAGGATCCCGTCAAACAAGAGGCGTTTTACACGCGGGCTTATAGCCACGGCGAACAGCCTCAAGAAAAAGTAGCAACAGCTTAGAGCTGATCAGATCTGCTAGCCGATGATGGATCAAGTCCTCGCGTCGAAGAGCATGAGCTCGAACGCCCCTCAAAAGCTACCCTAAACGCAAGCTGCTCCCCGATTAGAGGAGGAGGCTTACGAACCCGCATCACCGAGGAGACAATACGGTGACCGACCTCCCCATGGTCGCGACAGAGAGGCCTCTAGGCCCTTCACTAGAACCGTACCCCGGCATCGCTCAAAAAGCACACGGCCACAGGGGAATGCTCCGGACCTGCGAGATATATTGGAGGACAAGGCAAGACAATCAAGATCGATCTATGGATTGCGTGGGCGCCCCACAGTACGTGACGACAACCGTCACGCCGGACACAGTAAGTCCAGCCGGGCCGAACAAAACAGATAAAGCTCTTTTGAGCTCCGCCGTGATATCGCCCAAAGACAGTAGGCGCCAAGACACCCACTATGCTTCACGCAGACGAAGTAATGGATCATCAAATCCCCGATGGGTTTAAACCCGTCAATATTGAATCCTATGATGGCACAACAGACCCCGCGTTTTGGATCAAAGACTATCTCCTTCACATCCACATGCCCCGCGGTGACGATCTTCACGCCATCAAATACCTCCCCCTCAAGCTTAAAGGACCAGCCCGGCATTGGCTCAACAGCTTGCCAGCAGAGTCAATTGGGAGCTGGGAGGACCTGGAAGCCGCATTCCTCGATAACTTCCGTGGCACTTATGTGCGACCACCGAACGCCGATGACCTAAGCCACATAATTCAGCAGCCGACGAATCGGCCAAACAATTACGGACACGGTTCTTAACCAAGAAAACCAAATCGTCGACCGTCCGGGATGCGGAGGACCTCACGGCCTTCAAGCATAACATCCACGACGAGTGGCTTGCCCGGCACCTAGGACAGGAAAAGCCGAAATCCATGGCAGCCCTCACATCACTCATGACCCGCTTCGCGGGTGAGGACAGTAGCTAGCACGCAGCAACAACCTCAAGAAAAATTCTGGCAGTCCGGACTTCAAGGACCAAAATGGCAGGCTGCGCTGTAACAAAAACAAACGCCGCGTGCGGTGACAACATTGAGGATCTGACAATCAATGCTGGATTCAGAGGCTCTAAACCGGTCAGTGAAAAGCCATTCAAAAAACTACTCCGGGTCCGTCCAATTTGGACTGAATACTCGACCGCTTGTGCGGATACACGGCACCCCGAAAAGCCGCCTAACCACACCAATAGGGACTGTTGGGTATTCAAGCAGGCAAGTTAATTGCCGAAAACAATGACAAGGGGCTGCATAGCGATGATGAGGACGAGACCCAACCGCCGAACAATAGAGGACAGAAGGGTTTCCCCCCATAGGTGCGGACGGTGAACATGATATACGCAACGCACATACCCAAAAGGGAGCGGAAGCGTGCACTCAGGGATGTCTACGCGATGGAGCCAGTTTCCCCGAAGTTCAACCAATGGTCCTCTTGCCCGATCAATTTTGACCGAAGAGACCACCCCACCAGCATCCTCCACGGCGGATTCGCCGCACTGGTCTTAGACCCAATCGTCGATGGATTTCACCTAACCAGAGTCCTGATGGACGGCGGCGAGTTCGAACCTGCTTTACTGTGATACGGTCGCAAAATGGGCATAGACCCCTCAAGGATTAAACCTACCAAGACGACCTTTAAAGGCGTCATACCAGGTGTAGAAGCCAATTGTACAGGCTCAATTACACTAGAAGTGGTCTTCGGATCCCCGTATAACTTCCGAAGCGAGGAGTTAATCTTCGACATAGCCCTGTTCCGCAGCGGCTATCATGCCTTGCTCGGACGTACCGCGTTTGCAAAGTTCAAAGCGGTGCCGCACTACGCATACATCAAGCTCAAGATGCCAGGCCCTCGAGGAGTCATCACGATCAACGGAATCACTGAACGTTCTCTCCGCACGGAGGAACATCTGGCCGACTCTCATGGCGAAATGCAATGCAACCTCTTAAGGCAATTCTCGAGTCCGGCCGTTAAGCGGCCGGACACATAAGCGCGCCCAAGTAACTTACAACAATACCACCTGGCACGTTCGAAAGCATCGCCAGCGTAGCGATGCGGCCCCAACCCCACCATGCGAAACGTCAAAGCAGGTCCTTCGTGGTACACCATTACGCTCAAGATACCATGGGCATGGGGAGAGGGCACGACCACGATAAACCCAGATTGCGGCTCAACCACATCAGGGGCTCTCAAGTGTGTCGTTCCTTTTCTTTTCTTTTTACCTTTTATTTTTTACCCACAGGACTCCGTTTGTCAGAAGCCCTGTCCGTGCAGACACTCGAACTCCACGATGCAACAGCCGGGGAAGGATAAAGGCTACAACGAATATACAGTGGTCTCCATTACGAGAATTTTTATACACCAATCTGCAGCCTACCCACGGAGGGGACATATAACAGTCCCATACCTTGCTTATCACACTATTTGTATCATTTTGCATTCGTAGCAGCACTTATTGAATAAAACAATGCAGCACCTTTTTGCTTATAATTGCATTTCTTTTCATACATATGTTCATTCACGGCTTGTTGCATCCGTACACTTTGGTACGGCTAATATACACCAGGGGCTTATGTTTCCCGCATTATGGTATAATGAGTCCGAACACTTTCACAAGTGTGGCACCCCGAACTTATAGCACTATATGCATCGGCTCCGAATCATGTCTTGGGTCAATAGTTGGGTTTGCCCGGCTCCCGTGTTTTGGTACCTTACGTTCCGTTATATCGGCTAAGGTAGCACCGGAGAACCACTGTGATTCCGCCCAGCTTGAGCTGGGTTAACGCCTCGATGGAAAGCTAAAACTGACCGTCATGATGAGGCGAGAGCGATCGCTGTCCGAGAGGTTTTTGCGAGTCCTTAAAGACTTATGCCGCTTAGAGCGAGGAGCCGGATACGTCCGGCCAAGGCGTGATAGCGCCCCAAATTAGGCGTTCGAAGACTAGGGGCTTCACGAAATTTAAAATTATAGAATTCTATGGCTAAGTGAGAGTGTTCAAGCATTATAAGTCCGGTTGCCTTGTTCGTTGTGTTGAGCGCCTCCCTTGATGGACCCAAAAATGGGAACAAGAGCGCTCAAGTTTAACCCGAACACCCCAAAGACTTTCGTGGCATGGGGGCTGAAGCCGACGACTTGCCATCTCTCAGATTTGATAAACATCCGCACATAAGGTAATATTTCAAATTAACAAGCGTTGCTTAGCGCATATGAACTAAGTTTTTAGCGCACAGGATAACAAAATGCGAGTCTACTCAAATATTACATCTTTGGAGCACTCACCCGCAATAGTGCGGGCGCCCTTCAGCACACTCTTATAATACATCTCGGGCGTGCGATGCTCCTTGCCCTCTGGTGGCGGGTCCGTCACAAGCTTCTGGGCATCCATCTTGCCCCGGTGCACCTTTGCGTGGGCAAGGGCCCGACGGGCACCCTCAATACAAGTGGAATGCTTGATAACTTCAACCCATGGGCACGCATCGATCAGCCGCCGCACCAGGCCGAAGTAGCTCCCAGGCATGGCCTCCTTAGGCCACAGCCGAACTATGAGGCCCTTCATGGCCTGTTCGGCCGCCTTGTGGAGCTCGACCTGCTGCTTCAGCTGGTCGCTAAGGGGCACCGGATGTCCGGCCTCAGCATACTGAGACCAGAAGACCTTCTCCATCGAGGTCCCCTCCTCGGCCCGGTAGAACGCGGCAGCATCGGACACGCTGCGAGGAAGATCTGCGAACGCCCCTGGAGAGCTCCGAATTCGGGTAAGCAACAGGTAATTAACACTCACATGCTTACTTTGCATGAAAAATTCCTTAACCGCTGCTATTTTCTTCACCGCCTCAATCTCGTGGAGGGCCTTGTAGGCTTCGGCCTTAGCGGCTTTGGCACTCTCAAGAGCCGTTGCAAGCTCAGACTCTTGAGTCTTCGAGTCACGCTCCAAGCTCTCATGTTTTTTCATGAGATCCTGGAGCTCTTGATGTACCTCCGCCACCCACGCCTCCTGCTTCTCTCGCTCGATGCGCTCCGCGGTCGCATTGCATTCGACCGCGGCAACCGCCTCCTTCAGGGTTGCCACCTCGTTAGTGACCCCTACAATACCCACGTTATCCTTGTCATTTTTCTTGCAACCAAATCCTTTTCTGTAAGGTACAATTTTCATAAGGTATTACTCACCTTCCTTTTCCTCGAGCTGCTTCTTGGCATGACCGAGCTCGTTCTCGGATCGATCGAGGTTTTTCTTCAAATTATTGACCTCCATGATCGGTCTTGGCGGAGGTCGGCACAACCTGCAATCCCATATTGACATATTTTTTATGACTCCTGCATCTATCTTTCTAAAGATCCTCAGTCCGGCTTTTCTTTTCGAACACCGAACCGAGCATCAGGGGCTACTGTCTATGCGGTACCATTTTTACATATATTGAAATTCTTACCTCAAAGCCTGTTAGAAGGCTGGTGCAGGCTTCGATCAGCCCGCTCTTGGCGAGCTGAACCTTCTGAATCACCACACTCATAACAGTGCGGTGTTCCTCTTTGATGGAGGCGCCGTTGAGCGCCTCCAGCAAATTACCCGGCACCTCCGGTTGGACGGAGGCAGCTGGCGTCGCGGTCTTGCCCTTCTTACGAAGGGGTCGCCCGCTGGACTTCGGAGCCACTGTGGCCTCCGGGGCTGAGTCCGGTGCACAGTCCGGGAGGGTGTCCTGTGACACCTCCGGGGCCTCCCCCTCCTGGTGGGTCCTTTTACAGGATCCCGCCTCGGCATAAATCGGCTTGCACGGGGTGGAGGCATTCGGAAGGAATCCATATCCGACGCACCCAAGGACCCGCCGGCAAGCAGGAAGATCATCCTTAGGCGGACTGCAGGGTTGTATGCGGCATTAGAAAGACATAATGTGGCAAAAAGAAAAAACCTTGAAGTTATTCGGGAATCCGGATATTTACGATCTCGCCAGGGGCTTGGCCCTTGGAGGCCAGTCTTCATCGTCATCGCTGGCGTTGGCGGAGCAGTCCAGGGGAAGAGTTTTTCCCTTCTTGGACCCTTCGGCCTCCCTTGTTGGGCAGGCCCTCCTTTTCTTCCCTCCCCCCGCTGGGGGAGAGGCTTTCTTCTTCTCCTCCTCGCCTTGGTGTGAGGAGTCGGCCTCGGATTCGTCATCCGATAGCACCTGAAAACGGGAACTCTTCCGAGTCCCCGTGGCCGTCTTCTTAGCCTTCTTCTCCGGCACCACGTGGGGTGCCGGAGCCAGCAGCCCCGATAAGCGGGCATCCGCTGGGTCCTCTGGCAATGGGGCCGACGGGTAATCCGTTCGCCTTTGCCGGCCAGTCTGTCAAAGGTAAAGGGAGTCTAGATCCCGCATAGAGTCAAACTATGGAAAACAAGTGGTGAAATCACTTACCTCGTCGGTGGGCGTTGCGAGTGGAATCCGCGATCTTGATGGCGGATGCGGAGCTTCAGCGTATGAACAGCACCTTCCAGACATCTTCGTACATAGTGTCGAAGAGCCCACTCAGGGTCTGGTGCTGTGCCGGATCAAACTCCCACATGTTGAAGCCCCGTCCCTGGCACGGAAGAATCTGGCGGATGAGCATGACCTGGACTACGTTGACGAGCTTGAGCTTCTTGTCCACCAGCTTCTGGATACAGGCTTGGAGTCCGGTCAGCTCCTCCGAACCCCCCCAAGTCCGGCCACTCTCTTTCCAGGAGGTGAGCCGTGTAGGGATGCCGGATCTAAATTCGTGGGCCGCTGCCCAATCAGGGTCACCCGGCTCGGTGATGTAGAACCACCCCGATTGCCGCCCCTTGATGGTTTCCACGAAAGTGCCCTCCAGCCACGTAACGTGGGACATCATGCCCACCATGGCGCCTCCGCACTCCTCTTGGCTGCCCTTCACAACCTTGACTTGACATCAAGGTCTTGAGCCACAAGCCGGAGTGGGGCTGGATGCGAAGGAAGGCCTCGCACCTGCGACGATAAACGCCGAGATGTTGAGGATAAAATTGGGGCGGATCATGAAAATCCAGGCCGTAGTAGAACATGAGCCCTGGACAAAGGGATGAAGCGGGAAGCCCAGTCCGCGGAGGAAATGGGGAAGAAATACTACCCTCTCATGGGGCCCGGGGTTGGGGACGAGCTCTCCCTCGTCGGGGAGCCGATGCGCGATGTTGCTGGACAAATACCCGGTGTCACACAGCTTCTGGATCTGCCCCTCCGTGACGGAGGAGGCCATCCACTTGCCTCCCGCTCTGGACATAGTTGGAGAGGGTTGAGGTGAGAAGTGCAGACTTGGGCGCTGGAGCTCGAGTTTGCGGGGATGGATAAGCCAAGGAGGAAGAAGGCGCAGGTAAAAGGGTTGGATCTTTATCCCCTTATATGGGCGGACAAAAACATGTGTGCCCGCCGGCCTGGTAAAACTCGCTTATCCCCCAAGCGTCACAATTAATGGCGTGGTTGGGTTACCCATGTCCGTATTGATGTGAATCCCGGAATAAGGGGAACACGATCTCTGCTTCGACAAGACGTGCCAAGGAAACCGCTTCGCTAAACGCGCTGAGGTGGAACAATAAAAATAATTTGAGTAAAGGCTTGGTAGTGGTGCGATGTCACGCCACAGAATACGTCAGCAGATTGATCTTGTGTAATATTATTCTCTCTACGGTGGTATGTGGAATTTCTCTTTGCAGAGCCAGACACTATCCTGGTGTTCACAATCTTCCATAAATTATTCGGAGGAAGAACCCGCCTTGCAATGCCGAAGACAACATGCGCGCCGGACTCGTCGTCATTGAAGCCTGGTTCAGGCTCTTGAGGGAGTTCCGGTCTTGGGTGTGTCCGGATATCCGATATATCATCATCGGCCGGTATCCTAGACTATGAAGATACAAGATTGAAGACTTCGTCCCGTGTCCGGATGGGACTTTCCTTGGCATGGAAAGCAAGCTTGGCGATACGGATATGTAGATCTCCTACCGTTGTAACCGACTCTGTGTAACCCTAACCCTATCCGATGTCTATATAAACCGGAGGGTTTTAGTCTGTAGGAGGAACAACAATCATACCATAGGCTAGCTTCTAGGGTTTAGCCTCTTTGATCTCGTGGTAGAGCCACTCTTGTAACACACATCATCAATATTAATCAAGCAAGACATA
The DNA here is from genome assembly GCA_021605145.1 of Aegilops bicornis. Classification (NCBI taxonomy): domain Eukaryota; kingdom Viridiplantae; phylum Streptophyta; class Magnoliopsida; order Poales; family Poaceae; genus Aegilops; species Aegilops bicornis. The sequence goes on from CM038675.1 coordinate 365,842,140, forward strand.
GGGTTTTACCTCCATCAAGAGGGCCCGAACCTGGGTAAAAGATCGTGTCCCTTGTCTCCTGTTACCATCCGCCTAGACGCACAGTTCGGGACCCCCTACCCGAGATCCGCCGGTTTTGACACCGACACCCTCCTTTCAAGTTTATTGCTCAATTTCAAAATCTCTCCAACCAAGGTAGACGGTGAGTGGTCGAATTAATTTCGTAGTTTGCACAAGTAATTAGTACGCTAGTACCAAGGCATTAATTAGAACGAATGCATGAATGACCACTAAACTTCCATGAACTTGCACATGAATTGGTTAGTTTCCTCTTGACACTGCTTGCGTCGGGTGATCTAACGCACCTCGTAATCCAACATGTAATGGTACTACTACTATTATAGTAGAATTGAGACTTATCAAACGGAAAAATGGATGTTTTCTAGATGAGCCATGTCGGTGTCAAAACCGGCGGATCTCGGGTAGGGGGTCCCGAACTGTGCGTCTAGGCGGATGGTAACAGGAGACAAGGGACACAATGTTTACCCAGGTTCGGGCCCTCTCTATGGAGGTAATACCCTACTTCCTGCTTGATTGATCTTGATGATATGAGTATTACAAGAGTTGATCTACCACGAGATCGTAGAGGCTAAACCCTAGAAGCTAGCCTATGGTATGATTGTTGTTCTATGAGATTCTCTATCGACTAGCCTGGCCTCGGTTTATATAATGCACCAGAGGCCTAGGATAACAAGAGTCCTAGCCGAAGACGCCGGTGGGGAGGAGTCCTTGTCTTGATTGCCAAGTCTTGTGGAATCTTCCTTGTATGCGGCAACTATCCGGACTGGCCCATGAGTATACGGCCATGGGGATCCTTGGCCCAATCCAACTGATCGGGAGACGACGTGGTGAGTACCCCCTAGTCCAGGACACCGTCAGTAGCCCCCTGAACCGGTCTTCAAGTTTAGGGACGCTCCTCGATTCTTCCGAACTGTTCTTCATCTTCGGTTGCCGGTCTTGAAAACTGGTTCAACAAATCTTCTCATCTTCGGTCTTGAGGATCGCCGAAATGCATTCGGCGAGTTTATACATCGAGTATCCGAGGAGCCCCTTTAAGTTTCCGGCCTTTATCAATGCCTTGTTATTTGTATGCCACACCTCGGGTTTGAAGTTGTTCCCGGGCGGCAGCGTCCTCTTGCGTCCGAGCTCCCACGCCGGACTGCATTTGAGGTATCTTTTGCAGCCGAGCACCAACGCCGGACCGCTTCCCAGCTCTAACGCCGGAATGTATCCGAGCTCCAATGCCGGACTGTATCCGAGCTCCAACGCCGGACTATGTGTCCGAGCTCCAACGCTGGACTATGTATCTGAGCTCCAACACCAGACTGTATCCGAGCTCCAACGCCGGACTATGTATCCGAGCTCCAACGCCGGACTGTATCCGACGTGTCGTAAATCACCTAGGTTCAAAGAAGTTTGAAGGAGTTTAGCCAAGCTTAATGCCGGAGATGCCCTCTAAGGAGCCAGCCACTTGCATCCGAACTATATGCCGAATTGCTTCTGAGGTGGTGCACCACCCCGAATGTGGGCTGATTTTTGGTCAATATTTTTTATTGATGCAATTTATTCTCTGACGAGATATATAGCCAGTAGCCCTCAAGGTGTGTATCGGTCTAAAACCCGAGATGCCCATGAAGGATGACATAAGACCGCTGATCCCCGTAGCTACTGAGACTCAGGTTGATTTGCAAAATTGGATTGAGGATCAAGTCCTAGCTCAGCAGAATACTTTGGGACACAAAAAGCGGCGTGCTCAGTCCTCAAGACTCAGGTTGGGTGCGGCCGACCAACCTGAGGATCAAAATCTCCTCGGAGACTGTATTACACTTAAAATTTTCTGCATTGGACAGGCAATGCAGTAGCCCCCGAGACACTGGTCGGGTGGCAATACCAGATCAGGGGATCGATGTGCCCCTTTAATATTTGTAAATAATAAGCCCCAAGCCCAGTAGCCCCCGAGCCTTAATGCGGGCACGAGAGGCCGAATTAAGGATCGATATCCATAGTATAATCACAAATTATGTGTAAGGACTCTATGTGTCCAAGTACTTTACGTCATTAATGCTCGAATCCGTATTGGACAAAACTTTGTTGACCGACCATCAGCTTCCACCTCCTCGGCCAATACCCGAGGAGTGTTTGTCCTACTTTATAAAGCCTTTATGAGGGCAAAGATTTACAACAAAGAAGGCAATCTGGCCATACGGTTTTATAAACAAAGGTACGCGGAGAGACATGTTATATTACTGTTTAATAGAAGAAATGTCTTCCAAAGAAAATAGTCCTGCTACCGGTTCCTTTCTTTGGTTGTCATGCTAAGCATGATCATGAAACCTCAGCTCCAATGTAAGAGCAAAATATCGAGGATTAAGTTTGGGAGGCCAGTTAATAGCCCCCTGTAGTGTTTGGCGATAGTCGAGGTCAAGCCGGAAACACTTTGGCCAATGTTATGAATGGCCCGTCGTTTAATATAGTCATCGGATCGCTGACCAGTTTACACCTATTGTGACAGTCAGTTTTCGGCTTTCTCCACTGAGGTGCTTGACCATGCGAGCTGGAAGCACAATCTTAGTGGTTCTCCCTTTGCACACCCAGCCGAACAAAGCGGAACGTAGGAGGCAAGCGCGGGAGCCGGGCAACCCAACTATTGACCGAAGACACAATTCGAAACTGATGCATATATAGCAATATCCGAGAATGTTTTTGCGAATCTCTAAAGGTGTCCGCGTTGGTAATCGTGAGACTTGTGCTGAAAATACACAAATGGTTTAAAAGTGCCAAAAGCTGGGAAAACCAAAAAGCGTCAGTAAAAACTTGACGTCCGAACAAGATCAAGTGTTCGGTGCCAATCCGAAAATTGGAGTTTAGAAAAAAAGGTACTTATGCCGTGCTTTAACTTTGCAACGACTAAGAAGAAAAACACTTAGTATGAAACGGCTCAAATAAACATAAGAGCCCCCAAGTGACTTGGGTAAAAGTTGACTATAAAATGTAAGGTGACATGTAGAATGCCTTCTAGCCGGATTGTAGATCGTTTGTCGTAGCGGACCTTTTCGCTTCAACCTCTGGACCCAATAGTCTGGAGTGTGTCCGAATACCCTCGCGGTTATAAAAACCGGGGCATGCATGGAGACCAGGCGTAGGGGTCATTAGTGCTTTATCAGACAAGTGCCCAACTAGTTATGTTATATTACATGGTTAGTAAGAAACATCTTCCAGGGAGAATAGTTCCGTTAGGGGTTCCTTTCCTCGAGGCATGCCCTAAAGTGCATGTCCGACTGCGAAAAAGAGCAGAAAACATCCGGGGCAGGTAAATAAATGGGTAAGAAATCATCTTTTAGTTCACCGATCGAGTATTCCCTTAAGAACGCTAGCTTTCGGCTTCACCCAGTCTGAGGTACACATCCGGCTGACCCGGCAGTAACAATCGCAGAGGTGCTCCCTTTACCACCTAGCCGAACAATCGGGAACGTAGGGGTAAGCACAGGAGCCAGGCAACCCATCTTGGCCAAAATTTAAGTCATATTGATGCATATAATGGCGAATAAAAGGTACATGCGGAAGTGTGACACATGTGTTGGGCATAAAGCCCGTATTAATAAGCTTCTGTTAAAGAAGCCCCCAGGTATAATGAGCGCGGGTAGCGCATCAAGTGTGTGTAAACAAAGTTTGGACAAGGAAAATCTTTACAATCAACTTTTTTCCAAAAAAGTATAATGCTTGGTTGAACCGAACACAAGTTAGAAATTTAAAACTTTGAGCATGAAGGCAACTTAGCTGGTTAATGTGTTCGGTATTGACGACGCGGTCCGAGCTTGATGCGGGACAAGGTTCCATCCCCCAAGCCGGTCCCGAGGTTGCGGAGCAAAGAGCTCGGCACTCCGGAGTGATGACATAGCACGGTAAATGTAGGACGGCAGAGTGATGCCGAAGTCCCTGGCATGGGGTAATGAAGTGTTGACGAAGCCCCCCGTCCAGCCGAGGCGACGCCAAAGTATATAGTCCGGCTGGATCATTTTCCTGTGCACAAGAAATAGTGCAAACCAGATATAATAGTAATAAAAAAATCGTTGCATAACAAATAATTTATGCAAAGTGAGTAATAAAAGAAATATGGCCTGGCGCCGAAGTCAATGTCGATGCAGGGCGTCGGCGTGATGCGGTAAAGGCGTGGCGAAGCTCGATTCACTGTGTCGGTCCGAAGTTCGGATGCGGCGTCACGGACTATGTACGGAAACTGACCGAACCATCATGCGACCGTCGATAATGCAGCTACCATTTGATAGACCTGTGTACATATGATGGACAAACCAGAGTAATAATCCCTTGGGAAAAATTAACCCAAACAAGCAAAAAGAAATACTAGGATTAATAGCACCTGGTTTATTTGTTGTAGCAATCCGAAGGGAGGTGATTCCCAAAATCGGGACTCGATCCGCGCACCCATTGCACCTGGTTTATTTGTTGTAGCAATCCGAAGTGTCCGGAGTAGGTTGATGAAGAGATGGCGAAGCCCCCGGTCCAGCCGAGATGTCGAAGTAGGTCGGCGTGATGGACACCAGCTTGAAGAAGCAATAGTGCGGCCCTGCCGATGCAAGTTGTGACGCGGTCGATGCCGGCTTGATGAAGCGACCATGCGACGATGCCGGTATGCCCGCTCTGTGTAATCCGTGGGGCGGCGATGTTGGTGATGATTTATCCTTCGCGATGCCGGACTCTTGTTCGGCTTGCCGAGATGATGATCCGAAGAAGTTGAGCTCGGCACAACAAAGTGACGACGTGTCTAAGCGCAGTGGGCAGCCGTGGAGCAATATTGCGGACTGGTTTGACACCAGCATGATGTTGAAGATCATGTTCAAAAGATCTTAAAGTTAGTGGGATGTGTTCGGAAACAAAACACAATACCCCATACAAAACTTCCTTCAAAAGGATGTCCGAAATCCCGTTCATAAAAAAGACGAACTCGGGTCGGATTCGTTGCCACAGAAAACAGATCCGAAAAGTGATGCACTAATCGGAAGGTTCCTGGAGTTTGGACGGTCGGATCGAGCTGAAATTTTGAGGGGTGGTAGATATAGGAATTCCGCAGCTGATCAACAGTTGGATCTTCCAAAGTAAGTCCGAGCTAGAAGCTGGACACCACGCCCTAAACTCGTCCGGATTCTCGTCCAGATTCAATGCGGCTCCGGTATACCGGAGACTGCTAGAGATTCCTCCATCGGAACTCGACGAAATTTTCCAGGGTTGTTGTAGACTCGATTCCACACAATTCCACCGAAGCAATCGTTAAAACGACACCTGAGGAGGCGGTGGCGGCGGACACAAGTCCGCTGTCCGTAAATACAAAGACGGCCGCTCGAGGGCAATGTTGACGTTGAGCCCCCGGGCTCCCTGGATGATTCCTCCATGATCTTGATAGAGATCGGAGCTGATGTTGATGAAGGCCCTCATCCAAACATGACGATCGGAGATAGGGCGCAGTCCTTGGTCGAACCAAGGTGACCAGTCGAGCTGGTGACGAATATGCCGAAGTCGCAGTTGATCTGCGGGCGAGCCATCGACCTTTTGCCGAACACACAGAGGAACTCTCAATGAAAGCACCAATGTTGGTGTCAAAACAGGCGGATCTCGGGTAGGGGGTCCCGAACTGTGCGCCTAGGCGGATGGTAACAGGAGACAAGGGACACGATGTTTACCCAGGTTCGGGCCCTCTCTATGGAGGTAATACCCTACTTCCTGCTTGATTGATCTTGATGATATGAGTATTCCAAGAGTTGATCTACCACGAGATCGTAGAGGCTAAACCCTAGAAGCTAGCCTATGGTATGATTGTTGTTCTATGAGATTCTCTATCGACTAGCCTGGCCTCGGTTTATATAATGCACCAGAGGCCTAGGATAACAAGAGTCCTACCCGAGATCCGCCGGTTTTGACACCGACAAGCCCTATAAACCCTAGTGGGTACGTACTCCGTAAAAACAGAATTTTCCAAAACTAAATCGCTCCCTTTCATGAATTCTGGAGTATACTCCTCCGTCGACGCTCCCTTTCATGAATTTTGTACTTCCCCGTCACGACATGTGGGACATATAGCAACCGGTCGACGTGTCGGGCACCAAATAACAAAGGCAGAACAGCGGGGGACACACCTCACTGCATCGCCCAGTAGTAGTAATGAGCAATGAGACATCAAATCACAATGCCGCACCTTCCCAGACGGACGAAGCAACCATTATTTCACCCTTCGGTTCGCCTTCATCTCAAACCACGTACTAGTATTGCTTCTGCCTCAAGAGGGACACGCGCATCGCCTTGGTACATCATGACACGTGGGACCGCATGACAGGCCATGCTCCCCCGTCGATCGCTCGGTAAAATCACCTCATTTTTACTATACTTCCTCCGTATCGGTTCACTACATGACATGCACGTCGTTCTAGGTTGAGAATTTAACTGGCTATATATGTGATGAACAGTACTCTAGCCTTTTAAAAAAATTATACTTTTGTATAGTAGTACTATCGATGGATTGCGCCATGGAACAAAAACTGAAATTAAAAAAAAGTGGTACATATAGAGAGCGCTCGTCGCCAAATTATGCATATAGTACTATTAAAAAAGCTAGTACGTGCTTAATTGGGGTGCTAAATTCTATTAAAGAAATACTAGTATTATGTACATACTGAAGAGTTAAAGTAACGAGAAGAAACATAACATTGTTCTCATTGGGGCTCAAAGACAACACACCCCTCAAATTAAACTAAGCACACCTGAAATTAAACTATGCAACTAATCCGGTGACACCTGCATTAGAAGTTTAGAACCACCATGAGCAACGACACTGCCACCTTACTCGGAGTCCTCGTCCACGCCCCTCGACTTCGTCCTTGTCCCTCTTCCTCTTGGCCGATACTTCTTTGCTTGAACCGCTTTTGCCTTGGCTGTTGCTCTTCATCCAACCCTTGAAGATATTGAAGCAAAGGTAGCCATCCATTGCAGCGTAGTGGATGTGGTCTACATCTAGTATATTCCGCTGCCATGCATGACGATGAAACGTGTATGGAGGTTTCTCTAGTTTACCGTACGAAGGATGAACCATGGCTACTGCCAGGGTCAGCATTGAAGGCTGACGAGAGGGCACCAGCCGATTCTTCTGGAGGTCGAAGGGGTTGCTTACAACGAGGCCAATCCGATCTAGGAATTTTTCATCTTTCTTAAAGTCCACAATAACGAATTTCACTGTTTTGTCCTTGAGGAAGTTCTTAAAATCCTGGCACTCAACGTCGGCATGGCATATGTGGTAGACCAAGCAAACTTTATGTACGCAAACTTGGATCACGGCGGGCTTCTTCCTCTCTTCGTCCTTTAGATCCTTCTCTCGTCCCAGGACTGTGGTGTACTCAACATCTAGCCCAGCGACCCACTCATCATCTGAGTTTTCAAACATGCGTCTGAAGCGAGAAAGGCATCCTTTCACTGTCGCGGAAGAACGGGTGTAGATGATGTCGAACTCATCGCTGGTGATGGTTCTAACCTTGTACTCACCGTCGATTGTGGAGATTTGGGACGCCATGGATTTGGGAGGAGGGTTAGGATTAGTGGAACTGCCGTAATGTGAATGGACGGGATGACTAGGAGCGAACCGCCGTAGTATTGAAGAACATGCGGGGACGAGTAGGAGTGAACTGCCAGCGTGCGAATGCCAGGGTAGTGGCCTTCCATTCTCCCATGATACGGGATTCTGAGAGCCCTTGGATCTGAGATCGAACGGTTGCATGGCGTGATTCTAGACCATTGGGTGAATATCCTATCCTCGAGGGTTATTCTGCAAATATTCAGCAACTTAGCATGCGACTGTTTGATCTCAGATCCAAGGGCTGCCAGCAGCCCGTATCATGGTCGCGCCTACCACGACCGTCGCGTCGCTTCATGTGGTCGCGCCTTGGAGATTTAACACGGTGCATTAGGCTATCGATGTTGGCATGTCATACATAGTCATCACTTAGTCACTCATACTACAACAAGGTTTTGGCTATAAGGTTGGCTATAAGTGTATTTTTTACTTCTCTATATCTCTTTTTCAGATTTTCCGTCTCTATAATATAAGAACGCTTTTGACACTAGTGTAGTGCCAAAAGCGTTCTTATATTATGGGACACAGAGTACTAGTATTTATTGCATTTGCCAAGGAGTGACCACTTCCAATGAAATGGTGTTGCTAAGTTTGCTTCATTTAATTAGCTATAGACTCAAAATTGTCTTTTCATCTAGGTACACGCGCTTAGCACCGTTTCTTCCTTGGGTCACCAAACTAGTCTCTCTCTTCTTGATTAACTTGCCACATCAGACTTTATGCCTATGTGGCAAGCTTAAGCACCTGTAGGAGCAAGTAAAAGTAAGTACAATAGTGCTCTTTACATGGCATTTTTGCATATGTGGAAGAAAGAGAGGCAAGGAAAAAGTGGAGAAGTGGGCTCTCATGCAAGAGCCAGCCTCTACTACATGGTGGAGCATTGGGAGAGGCACCTGTATGGAGGTGGTCAGGAATCTGGGAGACTCACGCCGGTCAGAAGGCTGCAGTTAAAATGATAATGGCAAGTCAAATCACGGGCCCCCACCTGTCCAGCAGTAACTCGCTGTCAAATCACACAGCCCTACGTTTGCAGCAGCCTACTCCCTCGTCTTCTCGCGTCTCTGTCGAACCGACTAGGCGGAACTGCCCCGCCGCCTATCACGCAGGAAAAGCCCCGCCCGTGACTTTTAAATAGAACTACATCCGCTTAAGAATCCAATGATGTACTTTTTGTGACATAGTAACTCATATTTAGTTAGTCAAATGGATGACCTAGAACTACGTCCAGGCCCTATAAACCGAGACGCCTAAAAATAAAAAAAACCAAGATGGAGAGGGTAGTTCAGCACGTATCTTTTTAGACCAATATAGTCGGGATTCACCAAGGAGCAAAACCAAGTGATAGGTTGCTCCTGTTGTGTTGGCGTAGCAACTCAAGCGGTCGATCCGCTGCGAAATGGCGACACACTTAACAGGAACCCTTTGGCCGACATGTGGCTCATCCACCGTCTTGTTCCACGTGCGATGCACCAAATTATAGTTCGGAGTAGCGGTTGGAATTGGAGGCACCCTGGTCGTAGCGCCGCAATAGTAGAAAATGAGCAATGAGGGGTCAAATCACAAAGCCCCACCTTTCCTGCATTAAGCTGGACGGACGAAGCAACCATCATTTCACTCTAGGGCGCAAGAGCATAAAGAAAAGAGAAAACAGTGATGTGTGCGGTAGCTACCTAGGGCACCCTAGGGTAGGGGTCTCCACTATAGATCCTTTTTTTTGAAAGCGCCTCCACTACAAACCGGCTTCTCCCTCGTCCTCTTGAAGAAAACTGATGATGAGTGCGGCGGTAGGGTTTGTAGGAGTACTACGGCGTGCGGGGCCACGTCGTAGTAAACGGGTTCGAGCCGACACCTTAAATATGTGTGGGCCGCTTGGTTTTATGGGAACGAGGCAACATTTTGGGTTCAGGGACCAGTGGAGATATAGTACATACAAAAAATTGTGGACGTAGGTTCGACCGAAAGGCAATGATGCATGGGCCTAGCATTTTGATATACCCGGGGCCGCGTGAAATTTGCTACTCTACTCAAAACTAGTAAGGTACACATGTATTGAACACATGAGATTTCGAAACCAAATTATGAATAAATACACACTATAGCATGTAAAGCTTTGAGTCATATATGCATGATATAGATGTTCGCTTAGTTCTTATAGTTCATCTCATTCAAAATCAATTAGTTTTATAAAAATGTCAAGATTCATGGGGTTGTGCATTGTAAATCAGAAAGTAAAAAACAAATAATGGCAATTCATTTAGAAAAAATAATCAATTATGATACAGAAGATTCTAGAACAAAGGAGAAGTTCTTGTGTTTTGAGGTTTGTGCATTATTCTTAAGTTCAACCATGGAGTCTTCTAAATTGTACATGTGGCAGATCTGGTGGAATGTTGATGATATCCAATGGCCAGTAGTGCTCAGATTTGCCTATCTCTGCACTTTCGGGTTAGCTTCATCCAGCGACCATCTTTCAAAGTTATTGGCACACTATATACTTGTGCCATAGTTGCATGTTTTGGAAAAAAGCTACTAGTGGGTTGTACTATCTATTTAGGAATAGAAGATGTATACATAGAAGTTGTAGGGAAAGAGATGACATGGAGCATCTCAATTCCTATGAGTAGGGATTGGAAAAGAGATGTCATTTGGTTCACATCATAGGAACTTTTCTATTGAATCTAGAGATGACATGTATCTCAATTCCTATGGGGAGGGATTAGAAAAGAGATGTAATTTGGTTCATATCATAGGAACTTTTCTATTGAATATACGCTAATGTTTATTTTCCTTTGAAATTAAGGGAGTATAGGAATCCATTCATATGAACCAAGTGGCTCTAAAGCTATAGAAATGATATCATGTTTATTTCCTTTGAAATTTGGAGTATATGAATCTATTCCTATGAACCAATTTGGCTCTAAAGGAAAAAATCCTATAAAAATCATATCAGATATAGTTCCTATGATATTCCTCGACACTAAAGGATGCTTGAAATTGCTGCGGGTGATACGATGGTCTTCCTTTGTAGACTCCTCACCCATCTTTATAGTTACCTCTTGAAGATGAATGAAATGATATATACATGGTATTCTACATGTGCAATTTGGTACACGAAAACTCGGTAAAAGTTTGTGAGGTTCGAATTTTCAATAAAGCTATATGCACTGCATTTCGGAATAGAGGGAGCATACGGCAGTTGCTAACACTCACGTGGAAGATTTGTGTGTAGGAGGAGTGGCTGTTCTGTTAAATGACATGGCAAAACTGACACTGTCGGATGCCGATCTAACGGTTCTTACGGCATTCTTCAGGAAAAGGCTTGTGGCGAACATTTGTCGGATAATGATTTATGGATACATGCATTGCATTGATACGTGCCCCCCCTCTCTCTCAAGCACATGCACCCTCACGAGTCACGACTCTCCCGAGTCCTCTCGCAGACTTCATACGTCGCACTCCACCGCCTATCTCTGCAGGTAGACGTCACGCACATATGTGCTCTTCACACCATACCCTCAGAACTTCTAAAAAACAAAAGACGGCATGCACATTTTATTTTAGCTCACACGTCACACACTTATACTATTACTCTTGCGGCAAACGTTCTTTGGGCATAGTATATTGTACTCTCACGAAGAGAAGCAGTGCACGCACGCACTAGTTCTCTCACACCCACTCATGGTACACGTGGGAGCGCATTTTTTTGAAGTGGTACAACAAAATCACTCCACTATATATAAAAGCAGGAGCCTTAGCGCTTGCATTACTAGGGTTCCTCTCGTTCACTCTCTCATGCTCTCCAGATCTAAGCAACACATAGGTGGCCACACTCTCTCTCAGCTCACGGCTGGTCACAAATCCGGCCGGACAACCTCGACCGGGGGCAGGGGTGTAGGTGCATTGTTCACGCTGTCGTCAGCGGCGAGGGAGGAAACCAACAGCTGCCCACGCGTCCCGATCGGCGGCCATGTCATTCTCTCCGATAGACCGCCGACTCGGGAGGGCCTCCGACCCCTTCTTCTTCCCTGCGGTATTGTGGCCAAGATGCGGTCTCCCGATGCCGTCTTTGCCACATGCCGACGACCGTCAGGTATATATTCCTTCGAAACCTACCTTGCTCTACTGCCCCAGCTCCCTTCGTGTGGATCCTTTTATACTTCCGTCCGCTGTTCCAAAGCCACCTAGACTTCTACTATTATTAGAAGTAAAGCTAGTTCATACAGCTGACTCAAAGCGTTGGTTCAAACAGGGAAGAATGTGGGAAAGCTGTAGCATGAATCTAGGACTTGGTTCTAAGAGGAAACAGGGGAAAGTAGTAATATCTATCACTGTTTAAATAACCGTATTTCGTATTTGCGCAAACAGGGATGCCTGTCTCCAAATCGTATCGGGATGTCCTCTATCCGCGCAATCAAAAGCACACACCTTAGTTTTAGTAGAACTGCACAAAATGAGATGGCTATCCCTCGTTGCCGTCATCTAACCTCCCGTCTTCAAGGTATCCCTACATTGGTAGTAACTAAGGTAGAATGACCAACGCAATCTAAAAGTAGCTGATTTGTACGTTTTACTTCCTGATTGCAGTGCAGGGACGAGCGAAAACAACTGCATCCTAGTTCGGAATGCACTTTCTACCAGTTCATCCATGGACCAAGGACTAGCTGGCACGGCTGCACGGCGGTTTTTTGGACAGGTGCGCGGACAAGAGGCATTGTGGTCTGCTTATTTCTGCAAATAGCGGTGCTTAAATTTAGTGGAATGCACAAGACTTTCAGCTGGTCAGTACACTGCATGGTTCAGTTCAGCATTCTAGCTGAGACCACAATTATAATTGGTTATTCTGGTATGAGAGAACCTAACCCTGAATGGTGGCAACAAGAAAAAACAAGAGTGAACTCCAGGAAATTTAAGCCTGCTGAGAGGCCCTTTGCTCAGAGAGAAACCTTGCTAGTTTTTTCCTGATTTGTAAACCTTCTCGCAACTTTGTCTTTTGCTGTGAACTAGTATATGTTTGTTATTTTCTATGAATCATTGAGATGTATAAAATTGCTTAACATATGCTTTTCAAGTTTTTTATGAAGACGAGTTTAATGTGAGTGTTCCACATGAGCGCTGGACTTAGCGTGTGAACGTTTGGAATTTATTACATTGTGGCCTCAATTAACTGCATGAACCACTGTAACAAGATACATAGTTGCTTATACGTCAGACAGCAGATTGTTGATTGTTAGCTGGTCGATAGCCTAGTGTTGAAGCGAGCTGAGCCAATGTGCCGTGTTTTGCACAACTGCTTACAAGTGGGGTAGCACCAACAGTGTTTACAAGTACTTATGTATACGTCAGCGCACGGTTCTCGAATGAGTGCTCTATTTCATCAAAATACACACTGCTCGTATGATAAACTGTGACAACTTATGTCTTACCATGCCATATTCATGAAAAACCTAGTGAGGACGCATCTGTTTCGGCAGCAATTACGATGGTTCTCACGTGATTCACGAGCACACAAAAGTAGCAGCAGTTCCCATAGACGGATTCAAACAGAGTACTAGCCCCAGAGGGGTCGATAACAGGCAAGGTTCGGATAATTAGACACAATCCAAACTACTATTAAACACTAGACGGGGCAACTATTTCATGCCTCGATCTAATTTGGGTTGGACACAAGACGGACCTTGCCATGAACATCATCGAGGACGTCCCACAGCAGCTCAATCCTGTGAACCTTCATGAAGACAACCTTGTGGCCTTGCCACTGATAAACTTGTTTGTGGAGGCATGCCACGTCATCTTCCTGTGTAAGCTTGACAAGAACAGTATTCCTCACAAATGAAGGAGTAGCTTTGAGCTTCTTTTGCTTCAGTACACCTGGACAACACGCCTGACAATAGTGAGGCTGGAATACAACTCTTCATTGGTATAACCGCAAATGGCTTCCAGGATCCAACAGCCTAAGAACTCTGTTTTCCTAGTGCGTATATTCAGGTCGTCCGCCTCATAGCGAGTGACATGTGCAACCACACAATCCTTGTCTGCATCAGGGCTCTAATTGAAATGAAACAAATTCTGCATTACTTTTCAAAGATAAGAAACACAAGTTATTTAAACCACTATGTATAGCATGGCATCGAAGCTAATAAAATTTTGCATTATTAATCACCACATACTTCCTTTTCAAAAAATCACCACATACTTAGATGAAAAACAACAATCGAGATCGGTAAAGAAGGAAATCACCTTGGGCAGCTCAATGGGGGCACATCCTCGAAGGGGAAAACTGCTCCTGCAGTGCCACGGGGGCTGTAACCTCAAACGGGGCATTGACCATCTCAGTATCTGGGGTCGCCTCGGTGGTTGCCTCCATCTTCTTGGAGCTCTCTGTCTCGTGGGGATTAGCCTCCCGCGTCTGCTCCAATATCGGCAGATCTTTGCCTGGTTCTCCTTGGTCCATCATGAAACTGACGAATACTAGGAGACCACCGAAAGGAAAACACAATCGCAATGACAATGAAACAAAAAAGAGAGTGAGGATCGGTTACTGCTTTGCAAAAGTTCTTTTTTTCCTCTGAACGAAAATATACCAACATCACGGATCCGCTTACCTTCCCTTTGTTTGGAGAGAAGAACAGTGGCAGATGCAAGTGTTGCCTTTCTTGAAGACGGTGAGGGAGAAGGGGATTCAGCGAATGTCGGATTTCGGGTTTCGGCAGACCCTCTAGGTTCAAAGTCTGGGGTGCACGCGGAAATCACACCTCCAACCTACCTACGTCTCGTCGCCTCGCAAGGATCTAAACTACACAAAGAACAACACAAGGGACACGAGGTTTATACTGGTTCAGGCCACCATTGTGGTGTAATACCCTACTCCAGTGTGTGGTGTGGTGGATTGCCTCTGGGGCTGATGATGAACAGTACAAGGGAAGAACAGCCTCGCGAGGGACTGTTCTTGAGCTGGTGCGATGAACTGCTAGGAGAGTTCAGTCGCCTCTCTTTCTCTCTCTCTAGATGCCGAACCTCTAGATCTGGTCTCAATCTCTCTCTCTCTCTCTCTCCTTCTCCCTCCGTCCCCCTGCCTTGGTGGTGGCTAGCTCTATTTATAGTGGGAGGCCCTGGGCCTCTTCCCAAATATTGAGCGGGAAGGGCGCCAACAATTGGCCATTTTGAAGGGGAACATCTAGTACACTTATCCTGACTAAAGTCGGTCCTCGCCTGCCAAAGACTCTGACGGTGACGCTGGCTTGGGCTCCACGATGACCTCCTTCCTGCCGTTCTGCTGGTCTAGGTCTTGTTGCACCGAAATGGTTGCCTTTGCTTGATACCCTTGGCCTGCGCTTGCCTCCTTTGCACCAAAGGGAAAATGAGGACACTGCGCGGGCTGGCGCCCGCCTGGCGCCCTTGGTCGTCATGGCTTGTGTCATGGGCACCTCGTGAGGTACCCCGCCTTGATCTCTCCGCCTCCTCGTGAGCCAGTCTGACGAGGCCGTGCCTGAAGAAGCTTTCTATCATCCGCCCCGCAAGGCATGGCCCCTCGCGAGGGTCTTGAGCTTGTGTTGATGAAGATGGGCCGTACTGGGCCACCCCTTGAGCCACGCCACAGGCCGCATGTAGGCAAGTCTAGGTACCCCCATTCCCAGAACGCCGACAGTAGCCCCCGGGCCCAAGGCGCGCCTGGACTTGGCTTAGCAGAGAAGCGAAGGGGCAAGTGCGAAGCGCCGCGGGCCCCAACAGCCTGCGGCCTTGGGCGCCGCAGCGCGGTTGATTGAACGTGGGCGTCCCTGCTTCCCCACGACGCCTCGGCAACTGCACGAATTGACAAGTCCCTGCATGCAAAGCGGGTCATGATTACCTATGATTGTGGAGGTCGACGGTTGGCCTCCCCTGGCTATATGTACGGAACGGCGCGAGCCTTTCCAGTCTATCTGTTCTTGCTTCTCCTTCTCCATCCTTCCCCTTGCTCCACATTGCGACAATGGCTCCAATCCGCCGGTTCCCCGCAGAAGAGAAAGGGAAGGCCCCCCGAGAGGGTCCCGATCCGCTTCCGGCGAAGAAACGGCTAGCCCTCTGCCGCAGAGATGAGGGCGCCCGGCGGGAGGCATCGAGGCCTTGGTACGAGCGGCCACCGCCAGGGTTCCCTCTTCCCTTTTACGCCCGCGTTGAGGGCCCTGAAGGAGTTGACGCCGAGCGCCATGGACGATGCCAGCGTCGGCGCCGGCGGGTCACGGCGGTGCGCGTTGTTCCTCCCGGAGTCCATGCCAAGGGATCCTCCCGAGAGTTTGTGCTCCACGCCGCCATGCCTCCTCAGACTTGGATTCGCCTTCGTGATTCCGCAGAGGGGCTCTTTGGAGCTCTGGTTGCAGCACGCCGGCTGCAGCACCCCTACGACCGGAGCGGAGGTTGCGGTCGTCGCTCTGGGCAAGGTCTTCATGACCCGAGGCTGGGGTGAGATCGCCCGGGTCTTTAGGACGAGGGGCGCCCTCGTGATCCACCTGGAGTACGATGGCGCTTCCATGATGTTCTTCAGCGTCTTCAACGCGGAAGGACGCCGGCTGGAGTGCTGCCCTGAGAGAGAGGTGGTCGGGGCCATGCCGTGGCGAGGACTAGGCTCGCCGACCGCTCCCCCAGCAGCTCCCCGGGCAGCGGAGGCAGCGGAGGCGTCGGAGGATCCAGCGACTCCGCTGAGCCCTTCGCGACTCCGGAGACGAGCGACGATAGCTACGAGCCCCCGAGCTTGCGTCACTCTCGGAGCAGGGTGGGCTCGTCAGGCCGCCGCCGCCACTGATCTGGATGGGGTTGCCGCCGGTGCCTGACGGCCCACTGTTGATGATGGCGTCTTTCGCAGAGGCGCGTGTAGTTAGCGTTCTTTAGGATCTGCTCCTTTTGTTCCCTGCGAGGAATTGAAGAACACACTCCGTGGGGGCTTGTAAGTTGCCTGCGGTTCTGTTTGTTAATATGATCATTGTCGTGAAGTGGTGCTAGATGCTCATCCCATCTTAGCTCAGTTCCTCCTTTCGAACCCCGCGAGGGCTTGACGCTCTGCGCCGACAGGTCCCAGTCCCAAAGCAGGCTTCAGCCGTCGCTGGTATGCCAGGTCGCGATGCCGTGGTCAAGGCCAGGATGTGAGCGGCCCGGGGTCCAGTAAGAGCCCCTGAGTCGCGATGCTCAGGAGCTCCCCTTTAGCACTCAAGCAGCCATCGTTCGGTGAGAAAGGAGCGCGACATCGCCAACACGGGATTGCATTAGGTGCGAGGTCGGTGCTGCGATAGCTAGTATTTCCGAAGGATGACTTATCTCGGGAGTCAGGAACCGCCTCTCGGTGCGGCGTTAGGTCCGTGCGTCGGCAGCTGAGGAGTTGCTCGGCGAGGTCCCCGCGTGCCTCTTCCCTCTCTCCTTTACTCCCATTTCTGCTCTACGTCCTCGGGTCCCGGCCCTCGAACGAGCTCAGCCGTCGCTGGTATGCCAGTTCGCGATGCCGTGGACAAGGCCAGGAGGTGAGGGCTGGAGAGCCAGTAGGAGTCCATGAGTCGTGATGCTCAAGTACCCCCCTTTAACGTGCAAGCGGTTCGCGCGGACGAGAGTGAAGAAGACGTCGTGAAGGCCTCGCTTGACGCTGCTTCTTGAAGAGATCATGCAGGCTCATCACAAGAAGAATGAGAGTTCGCCATGAAAATCGACAGTCAGCCGTTGGTTGCTCTGGAGGGGTGACGAGGCACTGAAGGCTTGATGAGGTGGCGCCTTGCCGCTGCCGCGCCGAGCTCAGCCATTCAGGTTTGGCGACGTTGCAGGGATGGACCCATACGCAAGCGTCGTGCCGTTAGGGAGCAGCTCCATCAGTTGGTGTCAATCGAGCGGGTGATTAGGTCAAACACGTTAATCACGAAGGAGCAAATCCATTTAGATAGGTGCAGAGAAGGCGAACGCTGGGTCGGGCCCGAGCGACTTGGGGATGACGCAGCCCGAGGGCCACTCCCAATAAAGTAAACTAGAAACATGAATCAGAAGGGATACATGCCGCAGGGACGGACCCACGCGGCCTGGGAATGATGCAGCCCTGGGGCGCCTCAAATGAAAATGAAACTCGAAGGATGTCACCTGGTGATGTTGGAGATGAAGGGATGCTGAAGTAGCGGACGTCGTGCGCTGCGGAAGCAGATCTTCACGAGCCCCCAGGCCCGGGAGCCTCGGGAGGCTCCGGAGGCGCTGGTGGCTCCTCGTGGACCATCTCCATCTCCGCCAGGACTGCGGAACGCCTGGCCACTTGAGCCACCGGGATGCTCCTCATGAGGCGCTGACGCATGGCAGCCGCGTTCGGCAGGCCGTAAGGCATGCGAACATAGCTGTGGGGTGGACCTTCACAACGCACCATGTGTGAGGGCCAGAGGCGCTCCCGAGAGGCAGCTCGGTTGAGCCCTGGTATGTCGATGCAGACGCGCAGCCCACCATCCTCGCCTGGATCGGGAGCTACGGCGGGTAAGCGGCGGCTGCCACTCATGACTCTTGACTCCTGCAGCTCCTGAATGGTCTTGCTGACGAACTCCTGAGGGTTTGGCCCTCCTTGCCTTGCTCCTTCCTGAGGGAAACGTGCTTTGAAATACGCCTCCAAGTGGTGCCCGAGCGCCTCCCTCGTGATCTTAGCGAAGTCGGTGGCCCTCCAGGAGAGAGCTCCCAATCCTCGCTCGAGGAGGGCGCCGGGCGCGCCTTCCTATGCGACAGAGGGAGGTGCCCCCTGAACAGGTGCGGACCCTGAGGGGCCTGCCTCCCGAGGGGTCGGGCCAGGCGATGTCTTCTTCTTCTTAGGAGCAGCCTCGGGATGCCTCCCGCTCCTGTGATCTGGGTCTTCAATTGATGCGGCTTTGAAAGCACGCTCCAGGGAACACACAACATCTCTCTCTTCACAAGGCACCATGATGACTCCACCACTCCCTGGCATCTTGAGGATGTTGTAGCCGTGATGGGTCACGGCCATGAACTTGGCCAGGGCCAGGTACCCGAGGATGGCATTGTACGGCAGGCGAATGTGAGTGACGTCGAAGTCAATGAGCTCGGTGCGGTAGTTGTCGCGCTTCCCGAAGGTGACAGGAAGGCGGACCTGCCCTATCGGAACCGTGGAACCATCAGTGACTCTGGAGAAAGGCTTGGTTGGCTGAAGCTGATTGTATGGCACTTGGAGATTGTTGAATGTCTCGACGGACAGGACATTGATCCCTGCTCCGCCATCGATGAGGGTCCTGGTGACCTACACATTGCTGATGATTGGGGAACAAAGCATCGGGAGGACTCCGGCTGTGGCTGCGCACTTGAGCTAATCCGGTGAGCTGAATGTGATGGCGCACGCGGACCACCTCAGGGGGCGTGTGGCTTCGAGCCTGGGGAGGACTGCATTCACTTCGCGGGCAAACTTCTTGAAGATGCGCTGAGAGGCTGGGGCTTGAGCTCCACCCAGGATGCAAGCGATTGCGTGCGGCTCCTGGAAGCCCCCAGCCCCCTCGTCCTGATGATGGTCTTCATTTCTCCTTGGCTGCGGTGGCAGAGGAGGGAGGCCTGCGTTGCCTTGTGGGCGATCCTCGCGAGGCTGATCCCTCCAGCCTCCCTCGCGAGGCGGGTCCCTCCAACCTCCCTCGCGACGCTGATCCTGCGAGCGGCCCTCGCGAGGTTGGTCACGCCACCCTTGGCGAGGGACACGGTATTCCCATCGTCCTCCACCTCTTCCTCCTCCTCCGCCATAGCCCCGGTCGCTGCGCTCCAGGCGTCGGCCAGCACGCACGTCTCGCACGGCCCTGAGCTCTTGGCATTCGTTGATGTTGTGGGTGTGGAGGTCATGATACACGCAGTACCGACTACCCTTGGATGACTCAGGCTGATCCCTTCCTTGCTTAGTGTCCGGCTCTGCTGCAAGCACGGTAGCCCCCTTGCGCTTCACGTCCTTGACCTTGGGCTTCTTCTCTTCTGGGTCGGCAGCCGGCAGCTCGAGAAGGGAAAGGCGTCCTTCCTCAAAGATCGGCGCACTTGGTCGCCAAGTTGAACAGCTCCAGGGATGTGCACAGGTCTTCATGGATCGCGAGCTCTTCCTTCATCTTGACGTCACGCACAACGTCGAAGAAGGCTGAGATGATGGCCTCCTCGGACACCCTGGGGATCTTAAGGCGAGCGTTGTTGAAACGTTGGATGAACTTTTGCAGGGTCTCCCCTGGTTGCTGCTTGATGCGGCGCAAGTCACTCATGGCCGGGGGCCGATCGCGGGTGCCTTGGAAGTTGGCGATGAATCGGGTGCGCATCTCGTTCTAGGAGGAAATCGTGCCAGGAGCCAGGTTCAGGAGCCAGGTGCGGGCACCGTCCTTGAGCGCCATGGGAAACCAGTTCGCCATGACCTTCTCGTCTCCGTTGGCGACTTCGATGCCCACCTCATAGAGCTGGAGGAACTCCACAGGGTCGGCCGTGCCATCGTAGCGTGGGGGCAGGTCTGGCTTGAACTTGCCCGGCCAGGCCATGCTGCACAGCTCGGCGGTGAAGGCACGGCAACCTGCAGTGGCCACGGGAGGCCTTTGGTGATGGAGGGCTTGATCTTGGAGGTCGCCATGCCCCGCCGCCGAGAGCAGCGCGGGGTCTTGGCGCACTGGAGCAGGAGCGCGGTCGTGACGGGCCGGTGCGGGGAGCACTCGGGCAGCTTCCTGGGGACGAGGGACCTCTTGGCAGCTCTTCTCTTGTCAGGCCGGGTGCCGGACGGAGTGGGTTCCGCCCAGGGGCCAAGCGCCTTGGGGCCAAGGCGCCTTCTTGAGGGGGAGGCGGCTGAGGCGCCCCCGGAGCTTCATTGCACGCGCAAGACGGGGCGCGATGCATCAAGAGGGATGGCGCAGGGAGCCCCAGCGGCGCCGACGAAGCTTCGGTGATGCGGCGAGCCACTCGTCGTAGAGGTCGTCGGCAGGGCGGTAGTGCAGGAGTTCCGTGCCGAGAACAGCGAGGCGTCGCGTCCGCGAGCGCCGACGGGCGTGGGACGAAGAACCGGCTGGAGCCAGCGACGGGGTGGCGGTGCGGCCTTCTGGACATACCAAAGGATGCAGAGACGACGCCTGCTGCTCGTTCCCTACCGGGCCGGTGGCAGCGTTGACGGCAGGCGACGGGGAACGGCGGGGGCGGACGCCGACGGGGCCGTCTGGCGACGCGAGCAGCGAGCGCTGGCGCCGGGCGCGGGTTCGACGAGCGTCTGACGTGGATGCGAGGGGCGGCGAAGAGCAGGGCGGCGGAAGGCGGATTCCGGTGCACCCCTACCTGGCGCGCCAAAGTCGGATTTCGAATTCTGGCATACCCTCTAGGTTCGAACTCTGGGGTGCATGCGGAAATCACACCTCCAACTAACCTACGTCTCGTCGCCTCGCAAGGATCTAAACTACACAAAGAACAACACAAGGGACACGAGGTTTATACTGGTTCAGGCCACCATTGTGCTGTAATACCCTACTCCAGTGTGTGGTGGATTGCCTCTGGGGCTGATGATGAACAATACAAGGGAAGAACAGCCTCGCGAGGGACTGTTCTTGAGCTGGTGCGATGAACTGCTAGGAGAGTTCAGTCGCCTCTCTTTCTCTCTCTCTAGATGCCGATCCTCTAGATCTGGTCTCGATCTCTCTCTCTCCTTCTCCCTCCGTCCCCCTTCCTTGGTGGTGGCTAGCTCTATTTATAGTGGGAGGCCCTGGGCTTCTTCCCAAATATTGAGCGGGAAGGGCGCCAACAATTAGCCATTTTGAAGGGGAACATCTAGTACACTTATCCTGACTAAAGTCGGTCCTTGCCTGCCAAAGACTCTAACGGTGACGCTGGCTTGGGCTCCACGATGACCTCCTTCCTACCGTTCTGCTGGTCTTGGTCTTGTTGCACCGAAATGGTTGCCTTTGCTTGATACCCTTAGCATGCGCTTGGCTCCTTTGCACCAAAGGGGAAATGAGGACACTGCGCGGGCTGGCGCCCGCCTGGCGCCCTTGGTCGTCATGGCTTGCGTCATGGGCACCTCGTGAGGTACCCCGCCTTGATCTCTCCGCCTCCTCGTGAGCCAGCCTGACAAGGCCGTGCCTGAGGAAGCTTTCTGTCATCCGCTCCGTGAGGCTTGGCCCCTCACGAGGGTCTTGAGCTTGTGTTGATGAAGATGGGCCGTACTGGGCCACCCCTTGAGCCACGCCGCAGGCCGCAGGCAGGCAAGTCCGGGTACCCCCGTTCCCAGAACGCCGACAACGAAGAGTGAAATGATGGTTGCTTCGTCCGTCAAACTTAGACTACGGGGAGGTGGGGTTTTGTGATACGACAGCTTGTTACTGCCGTACTACGACCGGGGTGACTCTCCGCCTGCATACTGCCTTCTAATTTGGTGGATGGCATTTGGGCCTGCGCGCTTCATGGCCCCGCATGTTGGTGAACAAAAGTATAACGACATTCAGTAAAGGGAGACGTTTCAATAACCTAGGAGGAGTCAGAAGCGGTAGAGTGTCTCCACTATACTAGTAGTAATTGTTTTTCTGGGTAGCTGTAGAGTGTCTCCACTGTACTAGTAGTAATTGTTTCTCGGGGCCCAAGACAAAACAGCCCATCCACACTAGTAAATAGTAAAATCAATTCAAAAGCCCATATAATTACTAAATGAGAGGCGCTACCCACACCCAGCACACTGCTCCCCCCCCCCAAAAAAAACCTGGGTGCTCTTCTTCCTCCTCGCACCCACCCACCTCACGTCAGCTCGCTCCACTCGTACCCCCAAATTCCTCACCTCACTCATACAGAAAAACCCAGCTCCCCTTCTTCCTCACTCCTACAGAAAACCCCCCAGGTCCCCTTCTTCTTCGCTCGCACTACAACTAGGCTCGTCATTCAATACTCTGCTCAAATCCGTGAGCGCGACGCAATGCCCTCGAGGAAAATGGAGTCGGCTGACCCCAACGCCAAGAAGATGAGGCTCCGCCATGGCAACGCATAGATCCGTGCCCGGTAGCGCGGGGAGAAGCGGCGATCCTGCCCCCACCGGATCCCAGGAACCCGTAGAATCTCGGGTGGACCGCATCAGCGATCTCCCGGACGCCATCCTTGGGGAGATCATGTCGCTTCTCCCCACCATGGATTGCTGCCGCACCCAAGTCCTCTCAATTCGGTGGCACCCTCTATGGCACGTCGTTCCCCTTAATCTCGACTGTCGTCAACTATCTCCCTTCAATGATTTTGGAATCCCCTGAGCCATCATCTCCTCCCACCAGGGCTCCGTTCAAAGCCTCTGCATCCCATCATGCTACCTGAGCAAGCACACCATGCCCTGCACGGTGGACGCCTGGCTAGAATCCCCTGAATTCACAGAACTACAGCTGCTTTAGTTCTACTATTCCCCTGGAAATCACATACCACATACCAAACGCCATGAACTTGTGCCCTCAGCACCGATGTCCATCTCGGGGTTTTCGTCCTCTCTCCACACCACCACCTTTGCGTAGTGCTACCTACCAGACAATCTGGTACTAAACCTTCGACTCCCATTTCTCAAAAAACTTTCACTTGTGCGGGTTCGTAGATCGGAGGCCTCATTTCACATCATCATCCACTCCAGTTGCCCTGCGCTAGAGTGCTTGGTGCTTGTTTTCACAGTTACAATCGGTTATCTCCAAATAAAGTCGCCTAACCTTGTAAGAATTGGAATTTCTTTTGACGGAAGGCAGATCATCATCCAAGATGCCCCTTCACTTCAAAGGTTGATCCTTGATTCTAGTTATTAACCGTTGCAAATAACCGTCCTCTCTGCGCCTAAACTGGAGACCTTGGGTGTAATACATGATCTACATGCTCATTTCAATATGGTGTTTGGCTCCACAGTTCTTCGTGTACTTTATATTATCATCTACACTTGTAACCATAAGCTGCATTTTAAATTTCTCACAAGATAATTTATATGTCATCTTGGAGTACA
This sequence comes from Aegilops bicornis, assembly GCA_021605145.1. Taxonomy (NCBI): domain Eukaryota; kingdom Viridiplantae; phylum Streptophyta; class Magnoliopsida; order Poales; family Poaceae; genus Aegilops; species Aegilops bicornis. The sequence continues at coordinate 365,865,743 of CM038675.1, forward strand.
CATTTTGTACTATTATTATGTTCTATGCTCAATGAAGAGTTTCTCCATGGATGGCCTATCAATGGTGCTGGATTCTGTCAAGATCTTACATATCCAAATGAATAGTTTTGATCTGAACAAGATTATTGGCTTGCTGCAATGCTTTCCATGTCTGGAGAAGTTGTATATAAAGGTGATAATTTCACGCACATTGGAAGCCCGCATATAGTGTACTAGAATTAACCGTTCAGCCGTTGGTCTTTCGACACTCTTCTTTTAGACCTTAACTGTTTTCAATCTTCATGTCTATTTAGGCAACAGGACGGGGTAAGAAAGTTATAACCAATCGGTGGATTTGTAAGCATCGGGATTTTCTTACTTCTCATGAGATTCGATTGAAGACAATAACGCTAGAACGATATGTAGCCAACCGTGCAAACACAAGATTTGTCACATTCTTCCTGCTGAATGCGAGGTTACTATTGTCCATCAGGCTTAAGTTTATCAACAGCATGGTTTTGACATATGGGTATGTCGAAGAGCAAAAAAAGGAGTTTTAGGTGGGCAAAAGAGCTTCTGAACGTGCCGGGCTTCTATTTACAACATATTGTGGTCATAATCCAGTAAATTTTACGACCAGATGTTCGGTCTATGGACCTGACCGATCCATTTGACCGTGGATCGCCGAAAACAAGGCCGGAGTTAGATGTTGTTGCCCTTTTCAATCTGGTTTTTTGTAAACACGATGAACAATTAACCCTCGTGCCTTTTACGGTTTGTAAGCTGGAGTTAGATGTTCTGCCCTTTTCAACTCGGCCGTGACTGTCATATTTTCTTTGAAACAAGGCAAATGGCTTGCCATTCATTTAATTTAGAGTGAAATATTGTAACAAATCCAAACCAAGGGACATAACATCACTCTCGCCGGCTGCTTGAGCTCACTGTGCATTACAGAAGCCAAGTGATTAGCTCCCACCAGCACCCAGAAACTTATTTCGAACTAGCACATCAAATGGGCTGTAAATTTTCATAGGAAAGGTTGCATGACCGTGACAGATTTGGATTTTGACATTTGGGACCCGCGAGGAAATAGCCTATCCAAGGTGGTGTCGACTTACTAGCCAGTCAACAAACGATTCTTCCTACCAGCCGTTGGATTAACATCCAACATCTATCATGTATCTTCTATCTCTTGTCTTCTTCTTCCTCCAGCCGCCCAAACAAAACCACCCCGTTGGCTCTGCCTGCTCCCGCCTCCCATGGCTGGCTGCGCCTCCGCCGCCCTACCGTACGTACCCTCCAATGTTGGCCAGTACCTACCTCTATTCCCCCACAGGTCCTGTTATTCTCCGGCGACGTCAGCCCCAACACGCACCCGTCCCCGAACCAGTCAACCCTCGTACTCCCCTCCGCCTGCGACTAGACCGGCGCATCTTCAACGGCTCCTGTTCGTTCAGTCCGAGGCCTCGCCGTCATCCTCCGCCTTACGGCCTTGGTTCACTCGCCGTGCACGGTGCGCCGCCCTCTTGCATTGTCAACATCGTCAACAACCGAGAGGAACAAGGAGATGACTGTACGTGGAGAGGATGACAATAGGAACCCACCAGCGTCATGGCAGTACGCAAGCCCAAAAATATGGTTCCTCCTAATGGTTGGACATCTGGGGCTCATGCCATTGTCAACGTTGTCAATAAACGAGAGAAAGACACTACGAGCGGCTGACACTAGGGACCCAGCAAGTCGCGCAATTTTTTTTAGGAACAAGCCGTTTTTATTTATACTAGTTTTAGCGACGGATCAGGGTAACAACGGGGCTGTGCGGGGGCTGTGGCCCATCTAGCCAGGGGTTTATTTATGTTTACCACATCATGAGCCCAGTTGTGTTTTTTTCTTGCTGAAAATGGCTAGCCAAGTTCTATTTTTTTGAAAGAAATACCCAAACAAGGCCTACTTGCTTTATCGGCCCTGCTGGGCTGCAAATCTTTCAAGACGAGGAGAGTTTCATTCAGTTTGCCCAGAAATGGGCTGTACATTTTTAAAACACATCAAACCCGGAATTAGTTTCAATTTTTTTCATTACAAGATCTTAAATTCAATTGATTTTTATGCGTGGACAACTATTTGGATTTTATATTTATATAAATTGTTTTTCAAAATAGTTTGAATGTGAATCGATATTTCTGGATTAAAAACAGTTGACCGCACCGAAATATTTAAATTTCGTATACTTTTTAACCGTGGCCACAATATGGGGTGTGATGCTAACAAAAAGAAGATGGGATCCTAAAAAATTCTTTAGAATTAGCAAATGGGCTGTACATTATTAGAAATAATGGCAGATGGGTTGTATGCTGTTTTCCACAGATTTGAGGCTGACTTGTGCGCCTACTATAGGTTGACGCGTATGCTTTCATAAAAAAAAGGTTGACGCACACGCAACGCCCTGTCAACTTAGTCAACACACGAGAGCAGTGACTGTTGGATGTCCATCCAACGGCTGTCGTGCTTCTTCAATCTCTGCTCTTCATGCTCAAGCCGCTCAAACAAGCGCCGGCGGGACTGCCTGCTCCCTCCTCCCGTGGCCGGCCCTCCTCCCGCGGCCGGCTATGCTGCCGCACAGGCCTCACGGCCCCACCGTACTCCCATTGCTGGCCTAGCCATCCCTCTACTCACCCACACCTGCTGTTATTCACCGGCGACGGTAGACGAACCAGTAAACCCTCGTACTCCTCTGCGTGGGAAACAACTACCGAGTATTCCCTGGCTCCGTGTCGTTCCCTTCCTAGGCATCGCCGTCGTCCACCGCCCTGGTGCTCTCGGCGCGGCCTGGTCAACGTGGTCAATGACATCCATCGGAAGTGGACTGTACGTGGAGAGGCTGACAGCTGGGTCCGCGGCCGCACGCAAGGAAATGCCTCCTTATTACACGCAAAATAATGATTCCTCCACCTGACAGCTAGGACCCACAGGAAGAGCCTCTGTATTTCATGAAAAAAACGTTCCCCCCGCTGACAGGTCGGACCCACCAGCTATAGCTTCGCACACAAGGAACTGCCTCCTTATTACGCCCAAAAAAATGAATACCCCCTGCTAGCTGGGACCCACCATATTGTTGGGATGACTTGTGAGCCTACTAAGTTGATAGGGACGGAGTGCTTTGTCAACTTAGTCAATACTCCAGTGACCGTATGATGTCCATCCAACGGCCATAGTGCTTCTTCAACCTCTGGTCTTCTTGCTCCAGTCGCCCAAAGCAGCGCCGGTCGTGCCTCATGCTCCTGCCTCCCATGGCCGGCTGTGCTACCGCGGGGGCCTCACCGCCCCCATACTACTCCCACCACTGGCCAGGCAATCCCTCCACTCACCCACACCCCCTGTTATTCCGCGGCGACGGCGGCCTCACACCGCAGCCCAACCAGTGAACGCTCGTACTCCTCTCCCCGTGGGCATCCACTGTTGCGTCTTGCACGGCTCCGTGTCGTCCCCTTCCTAGGCCTCGCCGTCGTCCACCGCCGTGGTGCTCTCAGCGCGGCGTGGTCAATGTGGTCAACGACCGACTTCCATCGGAAGAGTACTATACATGGAGAGGCTGACAGCTGGGTCCACGGCAGCCGCAAGAAAGTGCCTCCTTATTACGCGGAAAATAATTATTCCTCCACCTGGCAGCGGGGACCCACCGGACGGGCCACCAGTATTTTGTGAAAAAAATGTTTCCCCCTGACTGCTGGGACCCACCAGACGGGCCACCGTATTTCGCGAAAAAACGTTCCCCCTACTGTCAGCTCGGACCCACCGGAAGTGCCTCCTTATTATGCACAAAAAAAATGAATACTCCCTCGGCTAGCTGGGACCCACCTTGGTGGGAGGCTGACTTGTGGGCCTACTAAGTTGACGGGGACGAAGGGCTTTGTCAACTTAGTCAATATGAACGATTCTAGCTCCAGTGACCGTATGATGTCCATCCAACGGCCGGAGTGCTTCTTCAACCTCTGGTCTTCTTGCTCCAGCCGCCCAAAGCAGCGCCGGTCGTGCCGCATGCTCCTGCCTCCCGTGGCCGGCTGTGCTGCCGCAGAGACCTCGGCACCCCCTACTATTCCCACCACTGGCCAGGCCCTATGGCGACGGCAGCCTCACACCGTAGCCGAACCAGTGAACCCTCGTAGTCCTCTCCGCGCGGGCTTCCACTGCCGCATCGTCCCCTTCCTAGGCCTCGCCGTCGTCCACCGCCATGGTGCTCTCCGCGCAGCGTGGTCAACGTGGTCAAGGAATGACTTCCATCGGAAGAGTAATCTTGTCACGTCGGCAGAGGTCGACACCGGTCCACGGCCACAACCCAGTTTTTGTGATTTGCCAAGTAAGTCGCTTTGTCAGGCCTATTGGGCTGCAAATCTTTCAAGACGAGGAGAGCTTTCATTCGGCTGGCCGAGAAAATGGACCATTAGTAATGAGAAACAGGCTGTACATTTTTAAAACACATCAAACCGGCAATTAGTTTCAAATATCTTTTTTTTCATTTCAAGATTTTAAATTACATTAATTTTTATGTGTGGAGAATTTGTTGGATTTTATATTGATATACATTTATTTTTAAAATTAGTTTGAATGTGAGTCGAAATTTTGGGATTAAAAACAGTTCGGACCGCACCGAAATATGCAAAATTTCGTATAAGTTTTTAACCGTGGCCACAATATGGGCTGTAATGCTAACAACAAGAATATGGGCTAAAAAAACCTTCAGAATTAGCAAATGGGCTGTAAATTATTAGAAATAATGGCAGATGGGCTGTATGCTGTTTTCCACAGATTTGAGGCTATCCTAAAAAAAAGGTTGACGCACAAGCACTGACTGTTGGATGTCCATCCAACGACCGCCGTGCTTCTTCAATCTCTGCTCTTCCTGCTCCAGCCGCTCAAACAAGCGCCCGGGGATGCTCCCTCCTCCTCATGGCCGTGTCTTGCCACGCAGCCTCACCGCCCGACCATACTCCCATCATCGCCTAGCCATCCCTCTACTCACCCACACTGCCTGTTATTCTCCGGCGATGACAAACGAACCAAGAAACCTCAGACAGTCATACTCCTCCGCTGTGGGAAACAACCGCCGAAGTCTTCCCCGCCTGTCGTCGCCCCTTCCTAGGCCTCGCCGTCGTCCACCGCCGTGGTGCTCTCGGCGCGGCGTGGTCAATGTGGTCAACGACCGACTTCCATCGGAAGAGTACTGTGCATGGAGACGCTGACAGCTGGGTCCACGGCCGCAGCAAGGAAGTGCCTCCTTATTATGCGCAAAATAATTATTCCTCCACCTGACAGCGGGGACCCACCGGATGGGCCACCTTATTTCGTGAAAAAACGTTTCCCCCCTGACTGCTGGGACCCACCAGCTACACCTTCGCACGCAAGGAAGTGCGTCCGGGCAAAAAACAAAACGATTCGCCCCCCTGACTGCTGGGACCCACCAGCTACATCTTCGCACGCAAGGAAGTGCCTGACAGTCGGGACCCACCTGGTCGAAGCGTATGTAGCGTGTCATTTTGGTCGCGAACGTGTACGTACATATATACTGGTGGATGTAGAGGCGCGCACGTGTCATAGTAGAGGCGTGCACGAAGCATGTACACGTCGTCTGACCGCCGTGGTGCAAGAAAGAAAATCTGACCACGCGTCATTACGCTGTGCAGGTCTCGAACGCCTACTCGCGCATACGTACGGCGAGGGCTCGTTGACATGGCTGGGTCGGAACGGAGAAACAACATCATCGTCGTGTTCATGGGGAGGCAACAAAATGTGTCGTGTTCGTGGGGAGGCAACGGAATGCGTCGTATTCATGGGGAGGCAACGGAATGCATCGTGTTCATCGGGAGGCAACGGAACGCGTGGGAGCTAACCGGCTGGGTCGGAATGGAATGTGTGGTCATGTTCATCGGGAGGGCTTGGACGGAACAGGCGATGGAAACGAGGCCTGGCGTACCACAGAACGGAGGAAACGCCCTTGTGTTCGATCGGCCACGTTCGAAACGGGATCATGTTCATCGGGAGGGGTCTGGCATATCGCAAAACGGAGGAAACGGACCTCCTATGGTCGAAACGGGGGTCCTGTTGATCGGGAGGGGTGTGGCGTACTGCAAAACGGACGAAACGGACTTGTGTTGGGGCACTACGGTCGAAACGGGGGTCCTGTTCATCGGGACGGGTGTGGCGTACCGCAAAACGGGACTCCACGGGATGCTGTTCATCTCCACCGTCAACCTCCTCCAGCCTCCACGTGCTCCTGTTCATCCAGCCTCCACGGGCTCCTGTTCATCCAGCCTCCACTGCGCGCTACTCCACCGACTACTGTTCAACCGCCCCTCCACCGTCTACTGTTCATCCAGCCCTCCACACCACGGGGTCCTGTTCAACCACCCCTCCACGGGCACCCCACCACCGTCTACTGTTCATCCAGCCCTCCACATCACGGGGTCCTATTGAACCACCCCTCCACGGGCACCCCTCCACCGTCTACTGTTCATCCAGCCCTCCACACCATGTGGTCCTATTAAACCACCCCTCCACGGGCACCCCTCCACCGCTCACTGTTCATCCAGCCCTCCACACCACAGATCCTGTTCATCCACCCTCCACGGGCACCCCTCCATCGCTTCACTGTTCATCCAGCCTTCCACCACACCACGGGTCCTGTTCATCCACGAGCAACGCCACCGCTCCATCGCTCATCCAACTCCCCCCTCCCGCAATGCTCACTGCTCATCCCAGGCGGCATCGATCGGCTTGATTAGCAAAGTATGGCGAAGAATCGCCGATCGGGTTCGATTAACAGCCATCGATCGATCGCTCGGGTTCGATGTCGTAGCTCGCAAAGTAATTGCTCGGGTTCAGTTAGAGCCCAACGCCTCGCTTCGAGTTCGATTAGAGCCAATGCCTCACACACACGCCACAGACGTACGAGAGAAAGCAGCGCATCGCTTCGCCCCGATCTCCCACCGAACTGGGAACTCCCGAAATTTTCCTCCCCTCGCTTCTACCACGGTTTTTCCGTCATGGACGGCCCAAAGAATGTCATGCAGCTGCATCTCTGGCCCGCCCAGGACGAAAAGCCCATTTTCTGTCATAGAAGTAGGAGCCCACCACATCTATGATGATACCGGGTTTTTTCACAATTATCGTCATAGAAGTGCCATATGTATGAGAGAAAAAAATTTCGTTCGGCCCAAAATGTCACGGATGTGTCTTTTTTTGTAGTGTATGCTCCTGCCGTAATATATGTACAACCCAAAAGAATCATCATCGATGGTGAAATTAATTAACCTCTCCCGATGTAGGTCAAAATGATGCATGCATGCATCGACGATGGCCTCGTGGGCCCACAGATGTTTGTGCTAGGATATGCATGTGGCCCAAAAAGGTGTTGTGTGATGTTTGAATAACCAATTTCACAATTTTGATGTTGCACGTGCCTCGGTAACCAAAAAGTCCCGACACTGAGTGAGTTGTACTTATTCACGGATGCGTACGTACAGTATATATGCTAGTCCCCTCCCACCTCTTCAACGCGTACTATATACCACCATAACACAAACAAAAAAGATTCTACCTTGCTGGTCAAATTAACCTCATTGCTAGCTATTGGTCAAAGTGATGGATGACGACCTCGCGGGCCCACGGAGAGCGTCACACGCGAGTATCAAGTGTCGTGTAGGACAACCATCGACTGCATGTGGCCAAAACATTTATGTATGAAAGGGTTGTGTAATGTTTTAAATAACGATTTCACGACTCTGATGTGGCACCGGCCTGCCTAACAAAACAGCCAACCCACACGGTGGCTCACAACTTGTAGTGTACTGTGAGCCACCTGCCACCCCCAGACGCACACACCCACACACACAGCGCGAATCCACCGCAACTACGGTGCATGTTAAATTAATTATCCCGCGGTGAACATACATGTTACCAAAGGAGGGATGTTTTAATTTAAAAAAATCATAGAGATCATTAAGACGTTTTAGTACATTGATTGATTGATTTTCTACGGGTATAATGTGCAAAAATCAATTTTGAGCTACATGCACACGTGACAGTGCACCTAAATGGATTGTAAAAACACATGTGTCTCACTGGGTGCATGTTTACTCCCCGTGCAACAAATTTCAAACATTGAGAATCTTGATTTTTAAATTCTAGTACATCCAAAACTTATTTGAAGTTAATGAAACTTAATGTGTTGTCATATGGACACCAATACAAAATGGCATTGTACTTTTTTTGTTAACTTTGAGACCAGTTTTGATGTAATCTTTATCTAATTACAGACGGGAGATTATTAATAATTGGGAACCAATATCCCAAAGGGATTATTTATTTGAACCGTGAACGTTAGACCAACAATAGATACGTGACATGCTTCGGTTAAGCAATAAAGGGGCGGCATTAATCATCCAAATAGAAAACCAATATACGCGCCGCCGCGTGACCCATGTGGCGTGTGAGCAGGCGTGAGTTGACGGGGCGCATGCGAGCAGTCCACCGTGCAGGCAGACGGGGAGGCGTGCGTGCAGGTGTGTGAATTTACGGAGGTGTGCTCGCTGCGTAGTGTCATCTAGAGGCGTGCGAGTACCTGTGTGAAACTTTGGTAGGCATGTCAGCAGTCCGGTGCGCGGGCTCACTGGGAGGCGAGCCATCGGTTTGCCGCCGCCCGCCTCTCTCCCACAACTCCCACTGCTCCATATTAATGGTGCGCCCGATCGGCTGCACCCCCCATCCTCGCTACACACACACAATCCTCTCTCTCCGCTTGCATCCTCGACGCAGCTCTCAGTCCTAAAAGCCGTCAGTGTATGAGGATGCCACCGAAGCGCCCCATCAGAGGGAGTGGCGACACCGGGGCTGCTAAAGCACCTGAGCACAGCATGGAGATGGAGACAGAGGTTGCCGTCACCGCCCGCGAGTTATTGCTGCACCCTGACGTTATCGAGCTTCCTCAGCTGGAGGCAGAGTTCCACACCGACTCCGATGACCACTTCGGCGACGACTCCGATGACGACGGACAGCTGGTTAGTCATCTATACCCATTTATGTGTCAAATAGATCATAGGGTTTCTCTGGTTACTCCTGCCTCCCCGTTTTTGGAATAGAAATCCTATGGTTATGTTCTCCCAATCCATGAAATCTGAGTAAGTTTCGTTAGATCCGTGTAGTGTATTGATTGTTTGAATGGTACAGGTGGTAAGTGATTAGTTGTTTCATCTCGCAAATGATTTCTGCTAGTAATCCGACTAGGGTTAGTGTTCGTGCTAATAATTCCTAGCCAAGACTTGACAATTCATTTTGAATGACCTACATATGTTTGTGCCATTATTTTCTTCAAGATTGGTCTGTACATAGATGATTGTGCTTAAAAATCGAACCATAATCTCTTGATATGTATAAATAAATAACCATAAATTCCTAATCCTACTTCATGGCATGTAATCATTGAATTGATTCCAATTTTGTTTTACTATTTGTATAGGTGTTGTCTGACGACGTGGACAGCGAGGATGAAGATGGCCAGAGGAGGTACAAGAGGCAAATCCTGAGGGAGCTTTATGCGGGAATGCATAACAGGCGTATTAGGACCTGGAACGACGGTTATGGATGCCCATTTTGCAACCAGAAGCTTCATGACGCGTATCTAAGTGTTCTGGTGCATGCAAGAGGACGGGCCGTTGGCTCCTTCAAGCAGAAGTATTCTCGCAGGGTGGCGCACGACGTGTATGCCGAGTACCTCGAGAAGATTCAGGATTGTGCCGGCCGTATGTGAGATGAGATGTGGGATGGATTGAACTATGTACGCTTGAGTATGCTTAATATGGTTGAACTATGTACTTATGGTTGAACTATGCTTATGTACGTGTACGCTTATTATCTATGTCTGAGTATGTTAAATATTTCACCAAATTTTGGTAAAAATTACAATGGGGGACCAATAAACCAGGACGGATGTAGTACGTCAATCACACACGATTCCCAAAACTAGAACCGTGTGCAATGACTTTCAATTTGCCTCCTGCGTCAATCACACACGGTTCGCTCTAGCAAACCGTTGCCCCCAAAATTCTTTGTGGGACAGAAAACCCTCACCACCCAATTCAAAAAAGAAAAAAGAAAACCCTCACCATCCCCACGTCACAAAAATCCTCACCCCACCTACCACCCCCTCGGCCCCTCCGGTATGTTCCCCATTAACACCTGCACAAGCTCCTTCGCGTCTATGCCATGGCACCGCCTATCGCGGCGGTAAACACTTAGCTCGACACCTGCCGTTGCCAGGCTGCCGGAAAAGCCCACCGCATTTTGCCACTTCCGCTTGCCGCCGCTTATCGCCATTGACTTTCTCGACGCTGCTCGCGGACGACCCAGCTCCGCTCAGTTGGGGAATCTGCCGTACTGAGGGTTCTTTCTCATGGACGACAAGGTAACTAATTTAACGAGATATTATCTCATCTCTTATCCCAGTTCATCTGCCTCCTTTAATCAACCGGCGGAAATCGCCAAGAATTCATTTTTATTCGAGCTTATTTGAGGCTTTCTTTCATTCATAGAATGTACAGTGCACCGACACTTCCGTACTTTGCGACCGCCGCCAGAGATTTGATCTCACCATACTAGATAACTTGAGGATGCGCGCTGTATGTTCAATCTCACCCTAAATCGGTTGGCATGGCCTACTTTCCTGAACATATTCTAAATATTGCTACATTTGGATAAAAGGTGCCACATGCACCATATATGTCAAAGGGGATTTTCCCCTCTTCTTTCCATATTAGGCAAATTAATGATGCATTGTTCTTTCGATTACTCTCGCATTTCCATGATATCATGTTTACCCTATCTGTTTAATTATAGATTTTTGTCCTTCGATTTCAACTGATGTACAGTTCTTTCAATTTGGGCCCATATTTGCATGTTACCATATTTTCTTTAACAATCCTACCATTTTCTGCAGAACATCCCTTGCTATGCAACAGGTTATCTAGTGCACAATTTTTCCCTTTACATACATCAAGGCTCCACGGATGTCATACTGCACACAAACCATGGATTTACAATCATTGCTACTGTAAGACTTGATGAACATGGTGACTCCTATTTTGGCACTGGCTTTTGGAAATAAATTGCAAAGTTTTATGTATTGAAAGCTGGCACTAAAATTGCACTGCACATAAAAGGGCCTGGTCATGAGATATATGCTAACTTCCCCAACAAAATCATCCGTCCAGACTTTGTTCGAAGTAAGTTTTCTTTTCAACTATCTGCATGTTGACTTACCCAGCAATGTCAAATGAATTGTGTAGTATTTAAGCAACCAATTGTTATTCCCTTTTCTTACTATATTCCTACCTAATAACTTCTAGTTACCAATACACTTTTGTATTGCCCTGTTTTAACTAAATATTCTCTATACTCCAATTTCTATCAGAAAGCGCCGCTGACAAGGAGACTCCAGAGGTGGAGAATGGGGCTGCCAACAACCGGAGGCGGGGTGAGCTAGAACCTCAAGCGACTCCAGCAGGCCTAGACTTCATCAGCAGCCTCCCCGATGATATGTTGAAAGTCATCATCTCCCTCCTCCCAATCAAATATGGGGCACAGACAACCCTCCTTTCCCGGCGGTGGCGCCCCCTATGGAACTCCAGCCCTCTCGACCTCATCGACACCCACGAGCTCTGCCATGGCTATCGCAAAAGCTTGGATGCGTTCTCCAAGATCCTCGGCAGTCACCTTGGCCCAACCAAAGGCCTTAAAATGGGAAAGTTCCGTTCCAACGGCAAGGATCGAGCCAAGCTTGACAACGATCCCCCGCCCTAGATCAGCTCGAGGAGCTCACTTTTGATGATGGGCATATGCGGTCGCTGCCAACATCTGCACTCCGCCTCGTGCCCACTCTGCGCGTCGCCAAGTTCAGGAACTGCCATTTCCCACCCCTTAATGACGCACCCGCTCTTATTCTACCACGACTGAAGCACCTCGAGTTCGTCGACGTCTGCCTCTCAAAGGGTGATATGGAGCGCCTGCTCCGTGGCTGTACTGCACTTGAGTACCTTCGTCTTTAGGCGATCAATGGGTTGAGTACCTTCCACATCACCTCCATGACTCTCCGGACTATTTATGTGTGTTGCTGGTGTGGCGGGAAGATATCACAAGATGTGTACCATGATATGGTCATTGAGGACACACCTGCACTTGAGAGATTACTTGTAGTTGATCAAGAAGTTCCAACAAGAATCAATGTCATTTTTGCGCGGAAATTGACAGTGGTGGGCTACTCGTCTGACAAATACTCCGAACTTGTTATTGGATCCACACCCGTTCAGGTACAACAGCCGCCTTCTACCTCTCGTTCTACAAACTAAAATTATTTCTAATTTTGAAGATGTTTGTTCTTCTATCATTCACAAAATGATTCCGACATGCTTGACCCCGAAACTGCGCACAGTGAAGGTCTTGGCACTAGAATCTATCGGCCCCGACCTGGAGCAAGTTTTCAGTTTCTTGAGATGCTTTTCGTGCCTGGAGAATCTATATATCGAGGTGATGTTCCTTTCTTGTTAAATGTTAACCATAAGGGAGTTCAATTTGTGACACCTTTTTCCGTGTTTACAATGACAATGTACTACGATTTCCGAAGGTTCTTTGGAGGATTTCAGTACATACATGCCCCCCCCCCCATATTGGTTGCTTGATCCATATGGTTGCAATCAATAAGCATTTCTCCTTTGGATTCATCTGTACTAGTTTTCTTAGGGAACTTTTCATCCACTCCAACCTCTTGTGAAGAAGGCTACATTTTTCTAGAATTTAATCAAATGCCCATGTTAATCATGTCAGATCGAAGATGGCATGTTAGTGCATTTCACAAATCCTGCAAACCAAATAGCTAGGCATGTAGTAATGTTCAGAACTGCATGTAGGCACTAACACAGTTTCTTCTTTTGCAGATAAGATTAGGCCCAGTGGTGGATAATGTGATACAATATAACAATCACGTCGAATGCCTAGATCTGCATCTCTCAGAAATTACTTTGAACTCCTACCAAGGGACCTTACCGGAGATTATATTCGCCAGGTTCTTTGTTCTCAGAGCAAGGGTTCTGAAGGAAATGAGGTTTGCCCTACATTTATTTCGCAAAAATGAATGGTTTGTTGATCAGCGCCGGCGCCTGCGGCAGAATGGAGTAGGCTCCAAAACGCTGAATTTCATTTTGGAGCTTCAGATGACAGAGTAATCGGAAGTCATCGCGTCAACCCCATACATGACTTCTCAGTGGCTGGCCCCTTTGTAAAAATTTTGAGGTTTTGAAACCAGACTTAGAAGCGGTGATATTAGTTTGAACCTCTCTGATATCCATGTTCATCGGATCAGCGAAGCGCTATACCGATGAGCTGAATTTCATTTCTAATATCAGTTTGAACCTTGTAATCTTTGAATTTGAGCCATATAACTCTGGAATTTGAACCTTGTAACATTTCAAGCTTTTGTGGTACAATCATTGAAATGGCATCGTATGAGACTCGTATATTTCTAGCACTATTTTGACCTTAATATGCAATGGTCTTAGATTTTATTAACCATTCTCGAATTAGTTTACCTTGTCGATCTCACAGCACACGATCTTTATAGCTAACTCGACTGCGATCTTCGACATTATTTCACACAGTTGGTTTCTTCCACCGTGTGCACTATAGAGCGCAGAATTAATTATCGCACTTGAGTGTCCATCATCACCCTTCTGTGTAACTTTGACCTCATCACCCAAGGGTAAACTTATGACTGAAGTCATTCCACACACTTCGTTTTTACAAAGCCTTTTGCCAATAAACGCCCATGATTTGTCCCTCTTCTAGCTACCACAGCTGGGCGGGAAGCTTGCGCGGTAAACAACGCGGTTGTGCAGGAACAGGCTCACCGACAATACATTTGGCGCCTCTTCGAGCCCACGCATGCAGTGCGGTGTTGTCAAGCATGCACTGGAATCCTCCGCTATGAACGCCGTGACAACACGTGACGATTACAGGCCGGCTGGCCCCCATTTATTACATCGGCCATTTAACCTACCCTTGTGTATCTTCAACCTTTCGATCACGCCCCACCATTGCAAGAAGCACACCCACCACGAGAATTTCTTAGAGGGTATCCTGCATGGCTCCAATGGCGCTCCGAGCGGCTGCCGACGACGAGCAGCGGTTCACCATCAGTGCCGTGGTGGACACCCACAGAAGGTTGATGGACCTCTCGATGGTGTACACCAACGACCCGGTCTGGGTAGAGCACTTCATCCACATCATGGAGCTGTTGCTTGCCGCGGAGAAGTACAAGGTGGTCGGGTTTGACCTCGAGTACACCCACGCTCGTGCCGGGTCTCATCCCAAGGTCACCGTCGCCCAGATGTGTGTGCGCCACCACGTCCCTGTCTAACACTACTTCCTGGCCACAAGGCCTTGCGAGCGTTTCGCCAGGTTTGTCAACAGCCCCCACTACATGTTCGATACGGTGGACATCACCAACGATGTAAAGGCGCTCGAGAATTCGGGCATCGCCTGCCAGAATTTTATCGACATCCAGGGCCAATACAAGATCTAGGGCAGCAAGGAGCATGAGAAGGACTCACTAGTTCACCTCACCGAGGCCATCATCGACCCCTACTACAGAGACATGAAGGTGTCGGCATCCTGGGAACAGGGGTCCCCAGACTTGCCTGCCTACGGCCCATAGCGTGGCTCCACCAACGGCCCTATACGGCCCACCTTCATCAACGAACACTCAAGACCCTCGCGAGGCGGACGACGCAAGACCTCCTCGGGGGCGACCTCACTAGGCTGGCTCATGAAGGGTGGAGAGATCAAGGCAAGGGGCACCTCGCGAGGTCCCTGTGATGCAAGCCATGACGACCAAGGCCAGGCGGGCGCCAGCGTGTGCAGTGTACTCGTTTCCGCATTGGTGCTAAAGAGCCAAGCACATGCGCGGAGTCCCGATGCATCATGCAAAGGTTTCCATATCGGTGCAACGAGACCAAGACCAGCAGGACGGCATGATGGAGGTCACCATGGAGCCCAGGACGGCGTCACCACCAGAGCCTTTGGCAGGCAAAGACCACCTTTAGTCAGGATAACTTGTACTGGTTGTCTCCCTTCAAAATTGGCCATTGTTGGATCCCTTCCCGCCTACATTTGGGAAGAGGACCAGGGCCCCTATAAATAGGACTAGCCACCACAGTAGGAGGCAACTGATCCGAGATCAGATCCATTGCCATCCTCACACACACAAGATCACCGAGCTCAAGAACACCTCTTCTCAGGAGGCTGTTCTTCCCTTGTAATTGTTCATCCTCAGCCCAAGAGGCAATCCACCACACCACACTGGGGTAGGGTATTACACCACATCGGTGGCCTGAACCAGCATAAACTCTGTGTCCTTTGTTCTGCGAGTTTGATGTGACGAGCCTTGGGATCATGGAGAGTGGGTGAGCTGGGGAAGCGAGAGATCTTCGTGCGCACCCAGTGTTCGAACCTCAAGGGTTTTTCCAGAACCCGAAATTCGACAGAAGGATTCGTGCAAGAAGGACAAGTGTGACTGGCACTCGGCCTGGATGGAGAAACTCGACAAAGATCACGTCGTGTACGTGGCCATGGAGGCGTACATGAGCTACGACATGTACAGTTGGATCGTTGACCTGAGGAAGTGCCTCCTTCCCCAAAACGGCTAGGGATCCAGCCGGAAGCAGAGCAATGGCAAGTGTCGTGGCAACAATAAGTAGATGATTAGATCCTCTCATTTCTCCTACTTTAGTATGCATGTAATTGCTATCTTTGGTGTGTGGAAATGTTATGTGTGTAGTCACTTGTGTAATTGTATGCTTAATTTGGTTATGCAATGCTGTATTTTTAAGTATATATATTGATGCTCTGTAGATAGAGCATAGATTTTGTGCGGACAAAGAAAATCACATCGCACACGGACTAAACAATGGAACCCGTCGGTGATGTTTTCATCAATCACTCATAATTGTATACCAGGAATCGTTTGCTCACAACACACATGGCTTGTTAGTAGTAACCGTCTGTGTTGTTACCGGTCTTCGCACACGTTTCTGATTACAGACCTGTTTGCCTCGTATCACACACATCTTGTTCATTTGAACAGTTTCTGTTCTCATGTCTCAACACAAACAGTTCATCCCAGTATCGCATGCCGTAGATCGCACACACCTTTGATCTGGCTGACCGTTTCTTTTGTGTTTCCTAATCACAAATATTCCATCCGAGTGAACTGTATTCTGTACATCGCACACACCTTCATCTGGCTTCCCATTTCTTTTGTTCCTCCTCATCGCAAACGGTTAATTGAGCTGAACCGTATGCCCTTCATCGCACACGCAACTAAAATCTGAACCGTGTTTGATGCATCCTCCATCGCAAACATTTTTCACCTTTTTTGACGTTTTTTACACCACCGTTTGCGATTTTGGCATCACACACAGTTTCGTTGAAGGGTCTCTGATCGTAGTGTCGCGTTAACAGCATCCTCCAATAGTGGTATGTTGTCATAACGGTTCGACCGATAAAGATATTCATAGAATATGTAGGAGCCAATATGGGCATCTAGGTTCCGCTATTGGTTATTGACCGGAGAGGTTTCTCGGTCAGGTCTACAGAGTTCTCGAACCCGTAGGGTCCGCACGCTTAACGTTGGATGGTGATATAGTATTATATGAGTTATGTGATTTGGTGATAGAATGTTGTTCAAAGTCCTGGATGAGATCACGGACACGAAGAGGAGTCTTGAAATGGTCGAGAGGTAAAGATTGATATATAGGATGACGGTATTCGGACACCAGAAGTGTTTCGGGGGGTAACGGACACTTATCGGGTCACCGGAAGGGGTTCCAGGCACCCCCGACAAAGAAATGGGCCTTATGGGCCAAGACGGGAAACACACCAGCCACAACGGGCTGGTGCGCCTCCCATATGGGCCGGCCTAAGGAGGAGAAGGAAAGGGGAGAAGGGAAAGAAAAGTGTGGACTAGGATTCCCACTTCTTTCCCTCTCCCCCCTCTTTCCTTCCTCTTGAAAAAATGTGGCAGGTGGCGCAAGGCAAGGCAGGGCCCCTATGGGGCCGGCGGCCAGCCCTAGGGTGTGCCCTGGCCTCTCCCCTCGCCCTCCCAACTTTTTATACGTGGGAGGGGGTGCCTAACACACACCGGATCAATTGTTAGCCGTGTGCGGCGCTCCCCTCCACCGTTTACACCCCTGGTCATATTTTCGTAGTGCTTAGGTGAAACCCTACGGAGATCACTTCACCATCACCGCCACCACACCGTCGTGCTGACGGAATTCATCTACTAACTCGACATCTTGCTGGATCAAGAAGGCAAGGAACGTTACCGAGTTGAACGTGTGCAGAACATGGAGGTGTCGTGCATTCGGTACTTGACCGGTTGAAGCACAAAGAAGTTCGACTACATCAACCACATTGTGAAACACTTCCGCTTACGGTCTACGAGGGTACGTAGAAACACTCTTCCCCTCGTTGCTATGCATCTCCATGGATAGATCATTGCATGTGCGTAGAATTTTTTTGTTTTCCATGCAATGATTCCCAACAATTATTGCTAAGCAATTCGAGCTGGAGGACATGCGCGGTCTCATCAGCTTGCTGAGATGCTTGCACAGCAGCTCCCAGGCAGGGCTAGAATATCTTGAACTGTGTTGAAGTGTTGTCGGTTCTGTATATTATTTTATGTGCGTGTTTATTTGCACTGGTGGCGACCTTTGATGCCCGATGTATGTAATTTACTGTCTGGTTGCGCTTTATTATCACTGGTGACGAAGTTTGATGCCTCATGGATGTAATATCCTGTAATTCCTTTATTGTATAGTCTAGATCTATTCTTAGTAACTATAAGCTTTGACAGAGGCCTTGGGGCCAAAAAGTTATTGGTCCGTCATCAATATAAAAAATCAAGCAAAGAAAAATAGGCGGCCATCGTCTCGCTATATATGGGCTGAAACAATTATTGGGCCCATAATCATCACGGGCCATTAGCAGGCCTAAAGGAAAAGTGGCCCCAAATAGGTTCGGGATTATAATAGGCTGTGTAACCACGAGTCTTAATTGGCCACAAAATACAATGGGCTTTTAACAGGTTGAAAGTAGATTGAGCCTGAATTGTGCCGAATATTTCATGGGTCGATAGCAGGCCAAAATATACATCGGCCCATGTGAGGGTGTCTGATAACCCACAAGTATACGGGATCACAACAGTTTTCGAGGGTGAAGTATTCAACTCAAATTTATTGATTCGACACAAGGGGAGCCAAAGAATATATGTAAGTATTAGAAGTTGAGTTGTCAATTCAAGCACACCCAGAGACTAAATATCTGCAGTAGCATGAACAGTCGCACGGTAGTATGATAGTTGATAATAGTAGCAATGATAGCAACAGTAACAGCAGCAGTTGTTGTTTTGTAGCAGTTGTGATAGCAGCAAAAGCAATAGTAACTTAGCAAGAAAAATATGTGAAAAACTCGTAGGCATTGGATCGCTGATGACGTTGGATAACATTCATCATATAACAGTCATAACCTAGGGCAACACAGAACTAGCTCCAATTCATCAATATAATGTAGGTATGTATTCCGTATATAGTCATACGTGCTATGGAAAAGAACTTGCATGACATCTTTTGTCCTACCCTCCCATGGCAATGGGGTCCATAAGCAAAATAAGGGATATTAAGGCCTCCTTTTAATAGAGAACCGAAACAAAGCATTAACACATAGTGAATACATGAACTCCTCAAATTACGATAATCTCCAGAAAAAGTCCCAATTATTGTCACCTTGGGCATACAGATCATAACACGTAATAGGTGCATATAACTTGCAAGATCGGATCAAGAACACAAATATATTGGTGAAAACATAAACGGTTCAGATCTGAAATCATGACACTCGGGCCCTAGTGACAAGCATTAAGCATAGCAAAGTCATAGCAACATCAATCTCAGAACATAGTGTGTTACTAGGGATCAAGCCCTAACAAAATAGACTCGATTACATGATGAATCTCATTCAACTCATCACCGTCCAACGAGCCTACGAAGAGATTACTCACTCCCGGTCGTGAGCATCATGAAATTGGTGATGGAGGATGGTTGATGATGACGAAGACTGAAGATCCCCCCTCTCCGGAGCCCCGAACGGACTCCAGATTTGGCCTCCCGATGAAGAACAGGAGGTGGCGGCGGCTCCGTATCATAAAATGCGATGAAACTTCTTCTCTTATTTTTTTTCTCGGGAAATAGGAATTTAAAGGATCGAGATTAGGGTCAGCGGAGCCTCATGGACCCCACTACCCACCAGGGCACACTAGAGTGGGGTGGCGCGCCCTGGTGCCTAGTTGGTAGTTGGGGGCCCCCCTCCAGTGAGTCTTGGTTCCAGTATTTTTCTTTTATTCCAAAATAATTCTCCAAGAAGTTTCATCCAATTCTGAGAACATTTATTTTTGCACATAAACAACACCATGGTAGTTCTGCTGAAAACAGCGTCAGTCCGGGTTAGTTTCATTCAAACCATGCAAATCAGAGTCCAAAACAAGGGCAAAAGTGTTTGGAAAAGTACATACGATGGAGAAGTTTCAACTCCCCCAAGCTTAACTCATTGCTTGTCCTCAAGCAATGAAGTTGACAAATTGAAAGTGATTAAGCAAAACTTTTATGAACTCTTTTATTCTTGTATTCATATATATGATTAAATAGTACCCAGTTTTTTAGCAAAGATTATAACTAACCATGTAATAATAACTCTTAGAAATTTTATTCACTCATATCAATGGCATAATCAGCTAGCAAGCAATAATAAAATATCTCAAATGCCAACAATTTCTTAAAACAATCATGATATAATATGACAATAATGGTATCTCGCTAGCCCTTTCTGAGACCACAAAACATAAATGCAGAGCACCTCCAAAGTTCAAACAACGACTAAACATTGTAATTAATGGTAGAAGAGATCCAGTCATGATGAACCATTAAGTATACATAATGCACGAGGATGACAATGGTGCTCTCGGGACTGGTGCCTATTTGAGAAAGTGATGACTCAACATAAAAGTAAATAGATAGGCCCTTCGCAGAGGGAAGCAGGGATTTGCAGAGGTGCTAGAGCTTGAAGCTTAAATTAGAGATAAATATAATTTTGGGAGGTATACCTTTCCTGTCAACGTTACGGCCAAGAGTTTTCAATATCTTCCATGCTAAAGACATTAGCCACGGTTCCCAAGCGGCAAGAGTAAAGTTTAATCCCCCTCCACCAACAAACACAAGCCATGGCTAGCCAAATCCACGGGTGCCTTCCATACCAACAACGGTCTGGGGGAGTTTTATTTAATTATTTGCAATTTTGATCATGGGACTGGGCATCCTGATTACTGGCCCCTCTCGTGCAAGGATGAGTGAATAAACACTCATTATGAGAATAACCCGCTTAGCATGGAAGATACTGACCACCCCCTGTCGCTCCATGAGCGGTATGGGCACACAAAACAGATGTTCATTTGAAATTTTAGAGGTGGCACATGCAAATTTACTTGGAACGCCAGAGTAATACCGCTTATAGGTAGATATAGTGGACTCATCTGGAATCATTTTGGTTTAAGGGTTTTGATGCACAAACAGTATTCCCGCTTAGTACAGGCGAAGGCTAGCAAATAGGTTGAGAAGCGACCAGCTAGAGAGCGAAATCGGTCATGAACATGCATTGTGAATAATTAACACTGAATACTAGCATGAGTAGGATATAAACACCACGAACGTAAATACCGTGGAGGCTATGTTGGTTTGAATCAACTACATGTGTGAACATGTGCCAAGTCAAGCCACTTGAAACATTCAGAGGAGGATACCATATCATCATACTACATCACAACCATTTTAATGCATGTTGCCATCTAAGATAAATCATTATCCACTCCTAGCTAGTTAAGCATGGCATGGGCAAATATAATATCTAATTATCATTGTAACATGTTTAATCATAATATGTTGAATCATGGATACTGAGTTAAACATATTTACAAAAACAAAAACAAGTTGAGTTCATACCCGCTTTTTCTTGCCACAGTAACTTCATTAAATATCGTCATTATTACCTTCCACTTGCACGACCGAATGAAAATAATAACAATGCAAGAGTGTTGTGGACTAAGCTAGAATATGCAACACTTTATTTAAAGGAGAAGACAAAATAATATGGGCTCTTTATTGGATCTACAATAATGCATATGAGAGCCACTCAACATTTTCATCATGGTCTTCTCCTTATACCGACTCAACAAAATAAAAGAATTTCAAAGGAACACACTGAGACATTTTTGGAGTTTTTTATTTTTTTTCTTGAAGAAAGCAAATTAAAAGAAGAAAAACAAAAACAAGAAAAACTATTTACATGGGAAAGCTCCCAACAAGCAAAAGTAGAATTGAGAAATCTTTTTGGGTTTTGTTTAATACTACAACTTATTTAAACTAGAAAGAAATACCGAAAAGAAGCGAGAAATATTTTTGGATTTTCTCAAAGTTTTTCAAACAAAAAGAAGAATGCGAGAAAATAAAACTAACATGGATAATACAATGAAAAAGTATGAATACCGACAACTAGAATGAAGTGTGTGAACATGAATGTAATGTCGGTGGGAAATTCGTACTCCCCCAAGCTTAGGTTTTTGGCCTAAGTTGGTAATCACCATTCAAAGTAGTTGTACGGTCCCATTTGAGAGTGCTGGGGTGGTGGCACCCGAGCGTCCCACTCCTGGGGCTCCTCCTCTGCCGTTGCCTGTATGTTTTGGTAGGCAACAATGTCCTCCGGTAGGACGGTGCATCCGTTCCTGGCATAAGAGTCAAAAAAGCAGGTGCAGGCAACGGGATAATATCATGGGTATTCTCATTGAATACCAAGTTATAACAAATATGGTGAGGAGGCACAGGCTCATCAATAATTGGTGAGTCTCCATCGCCTGGTGATCTAAATAAGATCTAGGCAACAAGTAATAATGGAGGCGTATCGGAACATTAAAGCGTCTCACCAAGCGAGTAGCATAAATACCCCCATTAATTTTACCTTTAGTTCTATTGTTATGCAGGCGACATGCAATGATATCCCCTAGGTTATATGTGTGGTCATTGTGAAGTGCACGGCGTAAAATGGCAAGGTCAGGGGCACTAAGTATACTGCCTTTCTCTCTGGTAGTCAAACATTTCGTAATAAATAAGGCAAAGTAATTCACAGAAGGAAATTGCAGACTAGTGGCTATGGCTTTCGACACGCCCCTTTCCTCACCCACTGTTAAAGTGCGGAGGAAGCCCTCAAACTCCCCCGGTCTAGGCTCTCTTAAATCCCCATCTAAAGGGATCACCATATCTCACAAAATTCAGCAAGTGGATTCTGACGATGCTCAGAATATAAATTAAAGCGCACTTCAGGTGGGTCGAGCCTATTCAGGAAATGAAATCTTTGAACAAAGGAATTTGTAGGGAGGTGGTGTTGGTCACACTCATCTGTGAGGAAGTTGGTAAGTCTAGCATTTGCACAGAATTGCGTGAATTCTTGGTAGAATCCTGCTTCGTTCATGAAGGCAATGTGCGGCCATTCGCACACCTGGACCTCCGTCCTATGAGGAGTGTTGAGGTAATTGTCCAAGCATTCACCAAGGACTCCCTTGGCTTTCCGTTTTGAGGAACTCCTCCAGAAAATATCCATTTCTCCTATGAACAAATTTCTAAAAAAATTGAGCCACAAAATGATGTCAACGAAACTTCACGAGATTGATAACAACTACTCATATGGATGCCTAGAGGCTATATCAAGCATTCAAACTACTTGGAACTCAAAGAATTCAACATGCATGCTCATTTTTTGTAGCACCAAGAGTAGCTAATTACTCAAAATGTAAACCACTAAAGCAAAAACTAATAGGAGGAATGGAGGAGTCACATACCAAGTACCAATCCCCCAAAACAGTTCAGAAATGGAGGTCCGAGAAAGGAGATCGAAATTCGTGGGTTCTAGAGCAAGAACACGAGAGAGAGAGAGAGAGAGAGAGATAGAGAGAGAGAGATAGAGTGATTTTTTCTAGAGGTAGGTGACGAAGTGAGCTAAAGGAGTGAGTGACTGGGTGCATGTGGGGCCCACTACCCACCAGGGCGCGCCAGGTGGGTGTGGCGCGCCCTGGTGCCCAGTGGGCACCTGGGCACCCCCCTGTGTTGTTTTTAGTACTAGAAATTCTCAAATATTCAGAAAAAATCGTGTTAAAATTTCGGGTCATTCTGAGCACTTCCATTTTTGGGCCTTTTTTATTGCACGAATAATTTAGAAAATAGGATATTCATGGCATTTTATTGTATTTATCTAAAAATAATAGAATATATAGAATGAATACACAAGGTTGTGCCTACTAAATTCATCAACCACATGCCTCTTGAAAATAATCCATTAATAAGGTTGATCAAGTCTTATTAACAACCACTTTCGATTAGCCTGAACCCGAAGAACTTTCATGAAACACTAGGTTACCTCAATGGGGATATGCATCTCCCCAACAATAAATGGTTCATATTTATTTTTGACAGTAGGTAGAGGGAGTTGAAAACTTCCAATAGTAATTGTCTGAGTGTTTTCAATAACATTAATACCATTCACTTGAAATTGTTTCTTCGGAAAGTGCACCATATGCTCATTACCATTGATATGAAAAGTGACCTTGCTTTTGTTGCAATCAATAACAGCCCTTGCAGTATTCAAAAAGGGTATACCAAGTATAATCGACATGTTGTCATCCTCGGGCATATCAAGTACTCCCTCCGTCCCAAAATTCTTGTCTTAGATTTGTCTAAATACGGATGTATCAAATCACGTTTTAGTATTAGATACATCCGTATCTAGACAAATCTAAGACAAGAATTTTGGGACGGAGGGAGTATAACAAAGTCTATTAAGATAGTAGAATTTGCAGCCACAACAGGCACATCCTCGCAAACACCGCTAGGTATGGCAGTTGATTTGTCAGCCATTTGCAAAGATATTTTAGTGTCACAGCCCTAGCTTTAGCTTTGCTTGTGGACTAGTCTTGGTTGTTGCATCATGTTTAAATTTTGCTTAAATTTGAAATGGGGATGTTCAAACCCTAGAACCAAATGAAATGCAATTAGGATCAAAATAAAAATATTACCAATGAACCCAAAATGCCCTTCAGAAAAGTTCATGATTTTTGAGTTGGTCTAGAACCTCTCCAAAAATGGTGCACACTTTTCTAGGTCATTTATGAATTTTTGAATTAACACAAAATTATTTGAGTTGGAGCCATTTAAATGCTATATATATATTTTAAATGGTTAAAATATTCTGAAGTTATTTGTGGAGCTCTGGAATAGTTCATCTAACAACCACAATAATTTTCAGAATTTATTAAAATGATTTAGTGCCTAAACTAAATCAAAACAAACAGAACAAGATAGAAAACGAAACAGAATTAGAAAAGAGAGAGTACCTGTAACTTACCTGGCCCGGGAGAGAAGCCAGCCCTCTAGGCCCATGTGCGAATCATCACTTACCTCCCACCAGGAGGACAGCGCGCGTGGCCGCCGCCTGCGGGCACGCGCCTCGCCAGCTACTGCTTGCCGCCGAGGGCCTGGATGCCTCCACGAGTGCCATGCCACCTCCCCGACCCCCTCTCACTTCTCCCTCGCTCTCTGGACCTCCCTCCCCCTCGCTCCTCTGCTTCCCCCCCCCCCACCATGGCCGAGCATGCCCGTCAACGCCGCTCGCTGTTGCCACGGCCACCGGCCCTCCCTCGCCCATCCAACATGCTCGAGAGCTCCGCCACGCCGTCCCCGTCTACCCCACCGAGCCACGTGAGCTGGGAAGCACCGCGGCACCCTCGACGTTGTCGTCTTCTACCTCAGGCCACCGAGATCGCCGGCGCTGATTCGCACCACCCGGGTCGTCCCCGGCGGCACCGTCTACACCTTTCACCTCGCCGTGAGCTCCTCTCCTTTTACCCCATGTCCCCTTCCTCTAGGCCGTCCTGTAGCAGCTGCTCACCGAGCTCCCGCACCGCCGTCCACCATGGCCGATGGGCGCGCTGCTGCCGAGCTCCTCTAGACGCCCCGCGCTGCCTAGCGTGCCCCTGGAGTGCCCAGGAACCCAGCACAACCCTCTCTTCGCTCGCTAGCTGCCCGCAACGCAGCGCCCGCGCATCTCCGAACTCCGGCCGCCGCCTAGCTCGCTGCTGCCGTCACCACAGACCACCGCAGCTCCGCCTGCCTGCTTCATCAGATGCGCGCGAGCTTCAGATCGCCGTAGAGAACAACCGCGTCGCAAACCGCCGCCAGTAGCGCGAGCCCGAGCAACTCCGGCGAGCCTCCGCCGCGTTTTGCTCGCCGCCGGCGTAACTCCGGTGATGCTGACGTGGCAAAGTCATTAGCAGCTAATTGCGCCACTAATTAACACTCCAGTGAAACTGCCAGCCGAGCCCCACGGCCTAGCTAACCGGCTAACTAAATAAGATTAAGTTTAATCTAACAAGGGTGGGCCCGCGTGTCAGTGTGGCTATGCTGACGTGGCCGTTGAACCGACCCCACCTGTCTATGACTCTTGCCAGCACTGTGTCACTAACCTACGGGTCCCACCGGGCAGGTTTGACCCGGGGCAGCGCTGTTGACCCTGCTGACGTCACCCTGACTCATTGCTGATGCAATAAGTCATTTTCTGGATTAGTTTGAATTAGAATAACCAGAAAAATTAAGAATATGATTTGAACTTCAAAAAATCATAGAAAATTATATATATAGCTTAGAATGAAATAATTTATATATGAAAAATGATCAGAAAAACTCAATCTATTGTACCATTTTCAAGCATGTTGGAACAACTTTTGGCTGCTGTTTAGGACAAATCATTTAAAGGGCATTTAAACCTTCACATATGGAGTTTGAATTTGAAACTAGGGTTCAAATCAACTTCATTTAAATCACTCCTAGTTGCATTAGCTCAAATCACAGCGTGTTGCCATGTCATGATCATGCATCTTATTGGTGCATTGCATTGATTGTGTTCTTTCTTTGTTGCCGGTATTTGTCCCCTCTCAGTAGACGTTGTTCCGACGATGTGTTCGACGACACCGATGAAGAACTATACTATCTTCAGAAGTGCTAGGCAAGCAAAAACCCCTTGTTCATTCTGATACAATCCCACTCTCTCGCTCCTGCTCTCTTTTACTGCATTAGAACAACAATGATTCAGCTGTTACATGTTGCGGTAGTTGAACCCCTTTCCTGTGCATTACCTTTCATTGCCATAGTAAATAGATGAAACCCACTAGCATGAGTAGGAGTTGTTTGAGCCCTGATGTGCCTACTCATTCATGCTTGTTGTCATGCCTGCTACTGCTTAGAGTTGAGTCGGGTCTGATTCATCGGGGATGAATTGGAATGTGGTGAACATGTCTTACTGTTGAGAGCTAAGTTTGTGAACACGATTTGGTAAAGGTAGCGGTGAGAGGCCATGTAGGAGTACATGGTGGGTTGTCTCATTGAAACCGTCCTCAGGAACTGAGTTTTGTGTTTGTGATCCATGAACAGTTACTACCACACATTGGGTTCCGGTAACTTGACCCCTCTCGGCTTATTAATCGCCTCAATCTCTATCCAGGAGTTGCAACTAGTTTCTGGTGTTTGTAGGTAGTGCTAGTAGTCTACCAAGTGGCACCCGGTATAGGTGGGCTTGGGACAGACTAGGAACAGTGGCACGGTGTACCAAGTGGCACCCGGATGGTGGGCTTTGGAACCCTGGTCACATCGTTTGGGGCCGTGAGCGAGACCCCGGCCGGATCTCCTTGCGGATGGAACCCGAATAGGCGATAAACCTGGACTAGAGACTTGTGTGGTTAGTCAGGTCATGGCCGACTCCCTCGCTAGGCTTCCGCTTGAAGGTTGCCGAGATACACGACGTGTACATGGTGGTAAGTGGCGAGAGCATGTGTGAAGAAGTACACCCCTGCAGGGTTAACATCATCTATTTGAATAGCCGTGTCCGCGGTAAAGGACTTCTGGGTTGCGTGTACAGCTCATAGACAAGTGAAAAGTGGATACTCTAAAATACGCAAGATAAGTTTGAGTGCTATGGATGGCGTTCTCGTAGGGAGACGGGAGCGGATCCATGGTGGTCTATTGATATGGTGAATATGTGGACTCGTGTGCGCCACCTCAAAAGAGTTACCAGCAGATGTAGTTCAGGATAGCCACTGAGTAAAAGCTGGCTTGCTACAGTTAAACTCCACCACCCCCTTATTGATACTGATGCATATGTAGCTAGTTCTGATGTAAGTCTTGCTGGGTACATTTGTACTCATGTTTGCTTAATTTATGTTTTTGCAGAGAGATTTCAGTCTCACTAGTAGTCCCGTGTGGACTTCGACGTTTAGCTTGATACCTCAGCTACGATCTTGTACCCTTTGGAGGGTCTTGTAGATAGTCAGGCTTCTCAGCCTTTTTGATTTGTAGTTGTCTGTACTCAGACAAATTAAGCTTCCGCATGTGCTTGTTGCTTGTATGACTTGAATGCTGGGTCGTCAGACCCATGTTTGTAATATCTGGCTCCTCGAAGCCTAATGAATAAATACTTTGAGTCGTAGAGTTTTGTTGTGATGCCATGTTGTATTTACACATATCGAGCATATTGTGTGTATGATTGAAATGCTTGGTATGTGTGGGATCCGACAACCTAGTTGTCTATCCTTGGTAGCCTCTCTTATGGGGAAATGTAGTCTAGTGCTTCCACTGAGCCATGGTAGTCTGCTACAGCCCGGTTTACTGGAGTCCTGCTAGCCCAGCACTACTGCTCCGGAACACTTAGACTGGCCAGCATGTGTCCTTCTTCAATCATGTGTCTGTCCCTTCGGGGAAATGTCACGCGGTGTCTTTCGGAGTCGTGTTAGCCTGCTACAGCCCGGATTCCCGGAGTCCTGCTAGCCCAGTTGCTACAGCCCAAATTCACTCGCTGATGACCGACACGTTCGTTGATGGGTCATGTATGCCTGTCCCGATAAGTTAGTGCCACTTTGGGTTCACGACTAGTCATGTCAGCCCGGGTTCTCTGTCATATGGATGCTAGCGACACTATCATATACGTGAGCCAAAAGGCGCAAACGGTCCCGAGCCAGGTAAGGTGGCACCCGTGGGAATACCGTGCGTGAGGCCGCAAAGCAATATGATGTGTTACATGCTAGATCGATGTGGCTCAGGATCGGGGTCCTGACATTTCGTGGGTGTAGTTTATTGAAATCAAGTCTTTTGTGTAAAGAAATAGGCATAACACTAACACTAGCTCCTAAATCACATAAGGCAGTTTTGACATAACTTGTTTTGATGAAACATGGTATAGTTCGTATTCCTGGATCTCCTAGTTTCTTAGGTACTCCGTCCTTAAAGGAATAATTAGCAAGCATGGTGGAGATTTCAGCTTTAGGTATTTTCTTTTATTAGTGACAATATCTTTCATATATTTAGCATAAGGGGCCATCTTTAAAATATCAGTCAAATGAGTACGCAAAAGGATTGGCCTAAGCATTTCAGCAAAGCATTCAAATTCTTTCTCATCATTTTCCTTAGAAGGCTTAGGTGTGAAGGTCATGGGTTTATGAACCCATGGTTCCCTTTCTTTACCATTTTTTTCTAGCAATAAAATCTCACTTATCATAATGTTTATCTTTTGAAGGTGGGTTATCAAGATCGACAGCAGGTTCAATTTCAACATCATTATCTTGTTCTTTATCATTGTCCGATTGAGCATCTATATGAACATCATGATTGTCATTTTCGTTATCACTAGGTGAATGTTCATTACCAGATTGTGTTTCAGCATCAGAAATAGAAACATCATTATTATCTTCTGAAGGTTTTTCTAGCTCGGGTTCACTAGAAGTATGCAAAGTCCTATTGTTTTTCATTTTCTTTTTCTTTTAGAAGGACTAGGTGCATCAACATTAATTCTTTGAGAGTCTTGTTCAATACTTTTAGGGCGTCCCTTGGGATAAAGTGGATCCCAAGTCATTTTACCTCCTCTGGTCATTACTCTAACAACATGATCATTCATATTATTATTCATTTCATTTAGCAACTCACTTTGAGATTTAGCAACTTGTTCTAACTCGGTTTGAACCATAGAAGCATGTTTTCCTACTCCTCTAACATCATCAGTGATTCTAAATAACAAGTCACTCAAGCAAGCAATCATATCAGAATTTTCCTTTGATTGTTTCATAATATAGGCATTGAAATGATCTTGCTTCATAATGTAATTGTCGAATTCATACAAGCATTGACTAGGATGTTTATTATAAGGGATATCACCTTCATCAAATTCTATAAAAGGTTTTTCCTCTACAACCTGTGGTGGTGCATCAAGACCTTCTATTCCTTCAATAGGTGGTAAAATTTTAACATCTTCAGTTTTAATACCTTTTTTCTTTCATACATTTCTTTGCTTCTTGCATATCTTCAGGACTGAGAAATAAAACACCCCTCTTCTTCGGAGTGGGTTTCGGCGGTGGTTTAGGAAGTGTCCAATCATCATCATTCTTCAGTATATTATTCAATAGTTTCTCAGCTTGTTCAACAGTTTGTTCCTTGAAAACACAACCAGCACAACTGTCTAGGTGGTCCCCAGAAGCATCGGTTAGTCCATTATAGAAGATATCAAGTATTTCATTTTCCTTAAGAGGATGATCAGGCAAAGCATGAAGTAATTGGAGAAGCCTCGCCCAAGCTTGTGGCAGACTCTCTTATTCAATTTGCACAAAGTTAAATATTTCCTGTAAGGCAGCTTGTTTCTTATGCGCAGGAAAATATTTTTCAAAGTAATAAATCATATCCTGGGGACTAGGCATACAACTAGGAGCAAGAGTATTATACCATAACTTAGCATCACCCTTTAACGAGAAAGCGAATAACTTAAGAGTATAGTAATAGAAACTTTTTTCCTCATGAGCAAATATGGTGGCTATATCATTTAATTTAGTAAGATGTGCCACAGCAATTTCAGTTTCATAGCCATGGAAAGGATCAGATTCAACCAAAGTAATTAACTCTGGTCGACATAGAATTCATAATCCTTATTAGTAATAAAGATAGGTGAAGTAGCAAACTTCGGATCACATTTTATTCTAGCATTCAAAGATTTTTCTTTCCACTTGCATAACAATTAATTAAGATCATCTCTATCTTTACAAGCAAGAAAGGCCCTAGCTACCTCTCCATCCATAACATAACCCTCAGGTATCTTAGGCAATTCATATGTAGGAGAGCTAGGTCTAATAGGTGTTTCATATTTTTCAGTTTCAGTAATCTCATCAGTTTCAGCATTCTCAGTTTCTTTAGCTTCAACAAGTTGTTCATCAAGAAATTCACCTGGTGGAACAGTCTTATCAAGAAAAGTACTAGCATCATCAATAGCATCATTTATAGCAGAAGTGGCATCATCAATCACTTGCGACATATCATAATTAATAGCATGTGGTGCTGTTGCAAGCTTACTCAAAACAAAAGGTGAATCAAGTGCAGAGCTAAATAACAGTTCCTTACCTCCCCTTGTCCTAGAGGGAACGATCTTGGTTCTATCATCCTTCGTAGTGATCAACAGATATAAATCCCAAGTGACTCAATAAATATAGCTATGCTCCCCGGCAACAACGCCAAAAAAGGTCTTGATAACCCACAAGTATATGGGATCGCAACAGTTTTCAAGGGTAAAGTATTCAACCCAAGTTTATTGATTCGACACAAGGGGGGCCAAAAAATATTTGCAAGTATTAGCAGTTGAGTTGTCAATTCAACCACACATGGAGACTAAATATCTGCAGTAGCGTGATCAGTAGCATAGTAGTATGATACTAAATAACAGTAGCAATGATAGTAACAGTAACAGTAAGAGTAGTAGAAGTAGCAGTAGTTTTGTAGCAGTTGTGACAGTAGCAAAAGCAATAGTAACTTAGCAAGAACAATATGTGAAAAAATTGTAGGCATTGGATCGGTGATAACGTTGGATAATACTCATCATATAATAGTCATAACCTAGGGCGACATAGAACAAGCTCCAATTCATCGATATAATGTAGGCATGTATTCCGTATATAGTCAAACATGCTTATGGAAAAGACCTTGCATGACATCTTTTGTCCTACCCTCCCATGGCAGCGGGGTCCATAAGGAAACTAAGGGATATTAAGTTCTCCTTTTAATAGAGAACCGGAACAAAGCATTAACACATAGTGAATACATGAACTCCTCAAATTATGGTACTCACCGGAAAGAGTCCCAATTATTGTCACCTTGGGGTATGCGGATCATAACACATAGTAGGTGCATATAGCTTGCAAGATCTGATCAAGAACACAAATATATTGGTGAAAACATAAACAGTTCATATCTGAAATCATGGCACTCGGGCCCTAGTGACAAGCATTAGGCATAGCAAAGTCATAGCAACATCAATCTCAGAACATAGTGAATACTAGGGATCAAGCCCTAACAAAACTAACTCGATTAGATGATGAATCTCATCCAACCATCACCATCCAGCGAGCCTACGAAGAGATTACTCACTCCCGGTGGTGGGCATCATGAAATTGGTGATGGAGGATGGTTGATGATGACGAAGACGGAAGATCCCCCTCTCAAGAGCCACGAACGGACTCCAGGTCCGGCCTCCCGATGAGGAACTTGAGGTGGCAGCGGCTATGTATTGTAAAACATGGTGGAACTTCTTCTCTTATTTTTTTCTTGGGAAATAGGAATTTATAGGATCGAGATTAGGGTCAGCGGAGCCTCGTGGGCCCCACTACCCACTAGGGCGCGCCAGAGGGGGTGGCACGCCTTGGTGCCTAGTGAGCAGCTGGTCCCCCCTCCAGTGGGTCTTGGTTCCTGTATTTTTCTTTTATGCCAAAATAATTCTCCAAGAATTTTTGTCCAATTCCGAGAACGTTTATTTCTGCACAAAAACAACACCATGGTAGTTCTGCTGAAAACAACGTCAGTCCAGGTTAGTTTCATTCAGATAGTGCAAATGAGAGTCCAAAACAAGAGCAAAAGTGTTTGGAAAAGTAGATACGACGGAGACCTATCAGTGTCCCAGACTAAAGGATCCTCGGGCTGCCGGCCTATCTCTTATGGGACAGACTAGTGGGCCTCTCCTGATCCATCAATATAAGGCCGAACAACACGCGACCCCGTGCTCCGAAAGGAAACCCCTGAAGACTTGGCGTATCTTCCAAGTCTGGTTAGCGAAACCGACATGTTTATCTCCCGATGGTGACCAACCATATGTAACCCTAGGTACCGTGGTGACTATATAAACCAGAGGGTTTAGCCCATAGAGGGTAGGAACCATTGTTGCCCTACCCACCTAGGGTTTAGTTAATCAGGTCTCATAGTAGATCAAGTCTGTAATTGTCATACAAACACATCAATACAATCAAGTAGGACGTAGGGTCTTACCTCCTTGAGAGGGCCCAAACCTGGGTAAACACTCTCTCTATGTTCCCTATTACCCATCGATCCAAGATCCACAGCTCGGGAACCCCTACCAGAGATCTGCTGGTTTTGACATCGACACTGGTGCTTTCTTTGAGAGTTCCGCTGTAGGATCGTCAAAGGATCAATGACTTGCTTGGTCATTAGCGAAGGAATCTCCAACAGGGACGTATTTGTTCCGGGTCAACTCTTTGCGTTTGGCAGCATCATACTACACGCTGATCCGACTCAGCCGAGACGCTCCCGACCAGCTCTTTGTGTTTGGCAGCATCATGCTGCACACTGATCCGACCGGCCATCTCGGCTGAGTCGGTATCTTCAAACCCTATCAGGAGACCAGGATGGAAACCTAAAATTCATCACTGACTCCCGGGGATACATTAGTCTCGCAGGTCCTCGGCTTCTCCTGAGGAACCCACAAACCCTGAGGGTTTAACTTTGGGTACAGCTTACCTCGGTATTGGGTTAGTCGCCACTCTGAATCTGGCCTTGAGCCCAGATCAAATCTCTATGCTCGACGGCCCAGGGTTAGCCTCGGCCGAGCACGACTTTGGGGCGATTTCTAACGCTCCCGGCGCAGCAACATTGTAAATCGACACCGAGCATTGCCAAAACATGGACCCGACAAACCTCTCGCTATTAAACGAGATACTGGATCAGATCCAAGCCATGGGTATTATAGATGGATGGTCCTCGGTTTACGATCAGATCATACTTAAATCCGACAACAGGGAAATTTACATCTTGTCGATCACCCATTTAGTCGCCACTGTTGAAGATTTGGCTAAGGGCTCACCCCTACTACCTCCCGAGCCATGAATGGATTGGGTACGAATCTCCGATCATCAAGCTCCATCCTCTAGCTCGAAATATGACCTCCGCTCTGAAGAGAGTCCAAAGCCAAAGTCCAATTCAGCACACGACCCCGAGTCAATGCAATCATGCCCGGCTGAATATCTGGATCCATAGCCCGACAAGTCGAATTCCATGTCGGTCCAGGACTCAGCCATAAAACTCTGGACTCACATCCTATTGGGATAATTTGTTTCCCACCCCCACATCGAGTACTCTCCAAGTAACTCGGGGAGGCCCGACATATGGGATCTAATGTACGTGAAACAACATCCCGGAGAAATAGTCTGGTAGTTCTGGACTAGATTCCTCCTTGTTAAAAACAAGATAGCGGACTGCTGCAACCAGGAAATTCTAGGGACTTTTCGGCATAACTGTAGAGACAAAGGCCTCCTAAATGCCCTCGCCCGCCGCCACATCCAAAACTTCTCCTAGTTATCGGACCTAGTTGCTACTTGTAATCTACGTTGGTATTTCCCCGAAGAGGAGGGGATGATGCAACACAGTAGAGGTAAGTATTTCCCTTAGTTACGAAATGAAGGTTATCAATCCTGTAGGAGAACCAAGCAACACTATGTAAACATCACCTGCACACAAACAACAAATACTTGCAAACCCAATGCGTAAAGGGGTTGTCAATCCCTCAATGGTATTGAGATAGATTAAATTGTATGAGATTTGATAAATAGATCTAACTAAAACCCAAAATAAAATAAGTAAAAGAAAATTGCAGCAAGGTATTTTTGGCTTTAATATGATAGGAAATAGATCCAGGGGCCATAGTTTTCACTAGAGGCTTCTCTCGAGAAAATAGCATACGGTTGGTAAACAAATTACTATTGGGCAATTGATAGAAAAGCAAAAATTATGACGATATCCAAGGCAATGACCATGTATATAGGCATCACGTACAAGATTGGTAGAACAACTCCTGCCTGCATCTACTACTATTACTCCACACATCGACCACTATCTAGCATGCATCTAGTGTATTAAGTCCATGGAAAAATGGAGTAATGCATTAGGCAAGATGACATGATGTAGACAAGATAAAATCATGTATGAATAAACCCCATCCTGTTTCCCTTATTAGCAACGATTCATGCGTGTCATGTCTCCTTTTGTCATTGAGATTAAGCACCGCAAGATCGAACTCATCACAAAGCACCTCTTCGCACGGCAAGAAAAATCAATCTAGTTGGCCAAACCAAACCAATAATTTGAAGAAGAAATACGAGGCTATAACAATCATGCATAAAAAGAGTTCAGAGAAAACTCAAATAATATTCAAGGATAGATCTGATCATAAACTCACAATTCATCGGATCCCAACAAACATACCACAAAAAGTCATTACATCAAGTAGATCTCCAAGAACATCAATGAGAACATTGCATTGAAGATCAAAAAGAGAGAAAAGCCATCTAGCTACAAAGTACAGACCCGTAGGTCTATGGTAAACTACTCACGCATCATCGGAGGGGCAGCAAGGATGATGAAGAACCCCTCCGTGATCATTGCCCCCTCCGGCAGAGTGCCGGAAAAGGCCTCTAGATTGGATCTCGTGGTTCTGCAACTTGCGGCGGCAAAAGAAGTATTTCATTGACTCCCCTAGGTTTTTCTAGGATTTTAGAGTATTTATAGAGGCGGAGATGGGTCAAGAAGCCTCTTGTGGGCCCCAATACCTATCAGGGTGCACCAAAGGCCCCTAGCGCGCCATGGTGTCTAGTGGGCCCCAAGGCCTTCTCTTGTCTACTCCGGAAGCTTCCAGGGTCTCTTATCACCAGAAAAAAAATCCCAAAAAAGTTACGTGGCAATGACTTCGTTTGGTATTGATAATCCGCAAAGGAAAAAACAAGCAAAAAAAGCAACTGCACTAGGCACTATGTCAATAAGTTAGTCCCAAAAAATGATATTAAGTTGCTAGTATGTGTATATAAAGCAACCAAGATTGATACTTTAATAGCATGGAACAATAAATAATTATAGACGTATCACTGGTGCGCAAATACTATGCCATGGAGGATGCAACACAAAAAAATACACTTCCGTCATGATACGTGTTTGTCACAGTAGGTCACGTTTTCTGTCATGCATGTACATCCATGACGATTTTAGGACAGAATCAAGATAGTCATACCCATGCTGTCGTAGAAGTGTTCCATGACAATACCAAAATTATCTTCACGGAAGTGTCCACTTCCATGACGATAAATGGCACGTCATGGAAGTGTTTTCATCAAGGGTTACCGACACGTGGCATTAACCATAACGGGTCACCGTTAAGCTATTGGGTGCCAGTTTGGATCTAGTAACCCCTTAACAGCCCTGACCAATGGAGAAATTCCACGTGTAAAATTCTCATTCAGCGGAGGATCCACGTGTCGGCTCGATGTTGGGACAAATGTCATCCACTCATAGTACGGGAGGCGCCTATGATACGTCGGCACGTGGCAAGGCCCAACAGTGACCCATTCATGTGAAAAAGGCCGGCCCAACAAAAATTAGCAGGCCGGCCCATATAAGGCCTACTTGTGTCAGGTCCATTTGAGCCCACGGACCATATGAGATGTGCCAATTTGGCCCGCCAATGGCCCGTTAACAGCTTGCTATATATTTGGGCTCAAAATCAGCCCGATGTGGTTTCGGCCTGTTAACGTCCCATTCAAGGGATGGGCCAATTTTCAGGATGTACGTCTTTTGGCCTTTAGCGACCCATTTAAGTGTTGGGACAATTTCCGGCCCGGTGTGTCTTTCAGCCTGTTAACGACCCATAAATGAGTTGGGCCATTTGCAGTCGGACCTGAGTTTTGGCCTTTTAATGGCCCATGCTCTTCATGGTCCAATACCAGTCCGGTTTCTTTTTCGGCCTGCTAAAGGCCCACAACACAGTTGGGCCATATACAGTACGACCTGACTTTTGGCCTCTTAGTGGTCCATGCTCTTCATGGTCCAGTACGCAAGGTTGTTAGAATCGCGATTCTATTATACGGTTCTACAACTTTATGATCCAAACTTACCCATTTGATTCTACGATTTTAGTTCATAAAATCTACGTTTCTACGATCCTGGTAGTGAAGATTCTATGATTTACGATTCTACCATCAGAGCTCCGATCCGATTCAAAATCGCAATTCTGACAACCTTGCCAGTACAAGTCTGCTGTCTCTTTCGGCCTGCTAAAGGCCCGCAGTATAGTTGAGCCATATGTAGCCTGACCTTAGTATCGGCCTATTAACGGCCCATGAAATCAAATGGGCCCACCTGTTGCCCGCTTCGATGTCGGCATATTAACGACCCGGGAGGTAACAGGGCCGGGCATTAATTGTCGACTCGTTTCAATTATAACGACCCAATAGAGCTTTCGTCCTGGTTACGGCCCATTGACTTAATGGGCCCACTAAAGTTGGAACATGTGTGTAGGCCCAATTAGATCATTTGAGCCCATTACGACGAGCAATTATGGACAGGACCAAAACCGATCAATCAAAGTCCTATGAGAATTTTGGCCCCTGCGAGCCCATTAGGGAAGCCCATTAAGGGCAGTGGGCTTCTTCCTTCATATAGGTCCCACGACCATTCGTCCTAACTAATAATTTCACTGCTTTTTATCTTCCTAGCGACCAGTTAGCTGGAATGCGAGGCGCGCTAAGAAAACGTACGACATACAAGGAAAAACGTTGCACATCCAACATATATTACAGGAAATTACATCCACTGGGCAATCAAAGATTGATGCCAGTGCAAATAAATGAACAGAACCTAACGATCTACAACGTCACAATCTGTAACCTCAGCGCGGATGACGCCCATAAGCATGTGAGCAAGTTCTTCCTTCTTTGCTACACTGTCTCTAAAAAGATTGATCACTTGTTATTGCGCAAGAATGTGCACCTCTGATTCCTCCACATTTCTACCATTGCTTCAGCCAATAATTGGTTCACAAACATACATTTTTCCGTTGCATTCAAGACAGAGGAAACTAAACAGATTCAGATGGCGATTTTGGCAGGCTTGTATTATTGATAGTGGAGAATGTCTTGACCACTGCATCATAACATAAATTAGGAGGGGAACCGAACAGATTAATCAAGAGTTATTGCCATATTACCTGGCCTAGATTTATTGAAAAGAAACAATGGGGTTGCCTTGCTGTTTTCAGAGTTTGTCTTCTTATCTTCAGCAGCCTGCGCCAAATTAACATACTAGCATTGCTATCATTGGCTAGGTCAGAAATAGGAAAGCAACATTGACACAACAAACGTTTGGGCAACTGGACCACACCGTCCTACACCAAATTAACACAATATGGCACATCTATCATCAGCCAAGTACGGTGGTACGAAAGTAACATTGACACAATGAATGAATGGGCAACCAGAACATCACTACAATTTAGTAATGTGCATGATATGAGATAGTACACTCATGCAGCTCAATATGCATGACTACCATGCAGTTTTCCTTACAAAAATCAACATTTTCGCCTTTAATTATACATTTTTCTACAAGTAAATTTGGATCAGATAAAGGTTGGATTCACGCTGATTAACAAAATACATGCTGATGTGAAAATATAGTGATACACATCAGGTACTTACATCAGCATTGGAGCACAGAGAATTCACGCAAGATACTTTCCTCAAATATGATCCTAGTATATAAAATCTTCTATCATTTAAGCTTATTTTCTAAAAGAGAGATGGGTAAGAAACATGTAGAAAATATGATCAGAATGCTATAAAATTTCATGATGTGAGGATACGCACACGCTTCTTAAAATGGAATTGTCATATTTTTGTTGGACTGGAGCAGACTAGTTCTTTGGCCACTGGAATCTTCTTATTATCAGTAGGAGTTGGGTTCCTATGTGTTGGAGCAGTATCTATGAACACTGGAGTTGGTTTACTATCTCCTGGCGTTTTGATATTTTGCAAAGACCTTGTTTGTAACCCTTCAGATTCTAACATAGTCGTCTTCCTGTTGCATGCCTTATATAGAACAATGGTGCTTCTATTATAAAACATGCTACAGGAGAGATGGAATAGGTACTGAAGAATAGAAAGGCATAACATATTGACATGTATTCTCTCCATCCAGAAATAAATGGATGGGTCTAGGCATTTCAGTTCTAGATACATCCATTTTTATCCATTTCTGCGATATGTAATCCGGACGGAGGGGGTATGATGTAAGAGCTAGGGATACGGAAGGACAACAGTGTAAAAAACACACCACTTGAATGTAAAATTGTATGCTAGCATAATACATATAGAAAAACACTAAGGCAACATATGCGTGTATGATTGGGAAACTAAGATGGCATTGCAAGAGATCACTAGAACAACACTTCAATGTAAAAAAAGAACATGGTATGGTAGATAGATGAAGTACATGCTGATGAATAACAATGCATAAGATTTTAAGAAGCATGATGTCCAAACTAAGCAGATGGCATTGTGATAGAGTAGAATGACAGTACTTGAATTTGAAAACATGTTATCATGAATGGAATAGGTACTGAAAATAGGAAGGCATGCCGTATTTACATGCATGATCAACATGCTAAGTACAAGGCATTGCAACAAAGTAGATGCACTCTAGGACGTTATATGCATGCTATACGCATATCAAGGGCCCAGTTAGAGCAAGGACCTTGTGGGGTGAATAGGATTCATCATCTTTCTGCAAGTCTTGTAAAGAACTGCCTTTACATGTTCCATCATATTGGGTATCATTGACGTCAAGTTTGTTAGCCGTTACATTGCTCCGTGAGGTTCTTCTGGATAAATCAGTCTGTGCAATTATATCTGACATGCATGGAAGACAGCTAGAAGTTAGATTTATGTAATGAGTGCATGTAGGAGACGACATAAATAGTAGGACTGGGGCTAACTAGCAGTAACATGTCTCAAAAACTAAAGGGAGAACACAGATGAAAGCTACAGAATATGTATCGTTTGTACTCGAGATTAACTAGATGGTACACAAAAGTATTAAAGAGCAACATAGGTAATACTAGAAGTGGTATCATACTATAATCACCAGCCTGTGGGATAGCATTGGCTGATGGATGATAACTATGGAACAGCGTTACCTAAAGAACAAGTCTCTTTTCTGAACTATGGAACAACGTTAACTCCTAAACAAGACCCGTAAGAGATCATCATGAATATACAGTGAAATGTGATAATCTATTTTCCATGCTTAGATGTTGACACAAGTAAGATGAGGGTACAACCTATTTGGTCGCCATCCATAAGAGTGAGCATCATGTGCTAACTTGTCGACGGCTCTGTAGTTGTTGTGGCTGTCCCTGTCGGGCGCGCGCATACGATGCAGGGAACTGTTGAGTGGGGACTATAGCTCCCTTCTGGTGTATGCATTCCTTGTTGGAGCAGCTGCGGTGAGAGGGAAGACGATGTGGCTGAAGATGCAGAAAACGCATAATGTTAAGAATGACACATATCTCTGATCTGAAGAAATACCCCAAGAGATCAACAATAAGGTATGAGAGTGGTCACTCGTCTGTTGTCTGAAAACTAAATTGGGGTCACACGATTTTATTTTATTTTGGTACTGTCCGGCCTATGCCGGATGGCTTGATGGATGTCTTGTGCCTCCCGGTTGACACTATTCAGAATCTTCCCCGAAGAGCCAGCGACCACCAGCAGAGAAGCCTGCCTCCGCCATCCCTGGTCGCGAGAGCTCCGACCAAAATCCCGCTCCCCGCCCACCGCACTGCCATGGTTGCGCCACCCCCGGCTAATCCACAAAGACTCGCCGTCATCCAGATCCAGCGGCAGCAATACCTTCAACCCACGCAACTCTACGATAGCCACCTAAGTGTTGCTTCTGCGGCGAA
Organism: Aegilops bicornis; assembly: GCA_021605145.1. Lineage (NCBI taxonomy): Eukaryota > Viridiplantae > Streptophyta > Magnoliopsida > Poales > Poaceae > Aegilops > Aegilops bicornis. The sequence goes on from CM038675.1 coordinate 365,906,057, forward strand.
CTTGCGCCCCCGCACCCTTACGTTAGACACCAGCCAACCGACAATCTAGGAGCTCTGCCGCCTCAAGGGGTGCTGCTTCCCATTGGGAATCGATTGGCCCAGAATAAAAATTCAAACAACTGACGCCTAATAAAGTGATTCGAGATGACTGTATGACCTATCTTGCGGCCCGGTGAAGTAGGCAGCTCCAGCTGCCGATTCGGTGAGGCCAGCGCGGTTGCGGTGGCTACCGGTGGCAGGAAAGCAGAGATGCCATGATAGTCGACGGCTATGGGGAAGCTTCGACGGGGCCCTGGACGCGTCCGAAGCTGGAGCCGCTCCGGCGCCATGCACATTGGCAGGGGTGAATCGGCTCCGGTACGGTTGACGCGGGCGTCGTCGAAGCAGTTTCAGTAGCACGGAGTAAGAGGCACACGGACAAGTGCATGACGGCAAATGGACAACGTCTCCGGCATTGGGGAGGAGGGCGGCGGTGAATTTGGTGCGGTGGGGGCGCCATGGAGGAGGGGCTGAGGTTTCGCGACTGGGGAGAAGGGAGCTTCTGGGGAGAAGGTGATTTGGCGCCCACTAGGTATAAATGGGGAATTTGGTGGGGGAACCATGTCTTACATGTCTAAAATGTGGGGCGAGGAGTTACAGTTCTACCCCTACATTTAGGCTTCTGGGCTTGGGTTTGTGTACTTAGGGTTGGGGATAGTAGTGTAACTTTGCTTCTCCCAAATAGTGGGCGCGAGCGATTTCGGGCGAGGAGGGTGTGTTTTGAAATAGTGGGCGCGAGCGATTTCGGGCAAGGAGGGTGTGTTTTGAAATAGTGGGCACGAGCGTTTTCGGGCGAGGAGGGCGTCTTTTGAAATAGTCGGCTGTCGGATCGAAAGTATGTCTAGAGGGGGGTGATTAGACTCCTTGACCAAATAAAAATCTATCCTTTTCCCAATTTTAAGTCTTGGCAGATTTTAGCAACTTAGCACAAGTCAAGCAATCAACCTACACATGCAAGTCTAAGAGTATAGCAGCAGAATGTAAAATATTTGCATATGAAGGCAAAGGGAGGAGTTTGGAGGGAGCAAACGCAATGTAGACACCGAGATTTTTGGCATGGTTCCGATAGGTGGTGCTATCGTACATCCACGTTGATGGAGACTTCAAGCCACGAAGGGTAACGGCTGCGCAAGTCCACGAAGGGTCCACGAAGAAGCAACCATGTCTATCCCACCATGGCTGTCGCCCACGAAGGACTTGCCTCACTAGGGTAGATCTTCACGAAGTAGGAGATCTCCTTGCCCGTACAAACTCCTTGGTTCAACTCCACAATCTTGTCGGGGTCTCCCAAGTGACACCTAACCAATCTAGGAGACACCACTCTCCAAAAGGTAACAGATGGTGTGTTGACGATGAACTCCTTGCTCTTGTGCTTCAAATGATAGTATCCCCAACACTCAACTCTCTCTCTGTGGCACTCCAAAAATTTTGTTTTGGTTTTTAACAAAAACTTGGTTGGTTTTGAAGGAGGTCATTTAAACCCTTCCAAAAATCTCTTTCTCTCAAGAATTTTCCCCTTTGACAAAGGATTTTACTTTGGCATCTTCTTCAACTATGGTGTTGGTTATTTAAAAATCTTTCTTCTGATTCTCTCCTTCTCAAATTTATTTTTGGCATTTATATTTTTTTCTTTTAGAAGAAAACTCTAGGAATTTTGGTTCTTCTATTATTTTAAAACCACCCATGCTTTTATCTTGCCTCTTGTGGTAAATCTTCCCAAAACCCCTCCTTCCATTTTGGGACAATCCAAATATTCTGACCCAACCAGTCCAACTCACTTTTGGATTTGTATTTCATTTATTTCTTGGCCCAAAACAATTCTGTCCACATTTTTGAGCCTAGGTGTATTTTAAAGCAAGTACCTTAATGCCTTTGAACTTTGATCTCAAATCAATTCCTCTGGATAGTCCCTAGCACCCACAACCTAGAACCATCAAGATCTACTCTTGTTCTGTTCAAAATTCTCAAGTTTCAGCTTCTGCAAGTTTGGACAAGATTTGTCAAATTTGGTGAAATTCAAATCTCGTCTTCTCCAAAAATTCCACCAAAATTCAGGCAACCTCCAGTTGCAATGAGAAGCTACTCCACCAAAAATCAGCTCAAGGAAAAATCCCCACATGCCAAAAACATTATGTCGAACACCTAGCATGCACTGTCACTTTGCACTTTCAGAAAAATTCAGACTTTCAGGAATTCAGTTTCGTCAGAGCCTGGTCACTTGTCAACTGTGCACTTGGCGTGTTGCGCATGGCTCCTCCTCCCTGTCCAGAGCGCCGCACGGGCACTTGGCTGGTTCCTGGCGACGGTGGCACCATGGCCCGTCCGCGCCGGCGTCTTCCGCGGCGTCGGGACCTCCGTGGCGGCCAACAGGGGCACCTCTGCGGCACAACGCCGTTCGGCACCGCCCACGCCACTGGGAGCTCCGCGTGGTCGTCTCCCTTGCTGCCAACGATGCAGCACGTCGCCGCGTGGCACGCATGCACAGGGCGCGACCTCTGCCGCCGACGTGCCGCACGGCCGTTCTGCTGGGGACAGGCCGTAACCGCCTACTCGCTGAGTTAGGCACGGGATGGACTCGATTACTCGTCTAGTCGATGCTCAAGCTCCTAAACTTACCGTCCAGCCACAGCACCGCCGTAATCGCCGCCGGACTTATCCTGCTCGGCAACCGCCTCGGGCAGGCTATATATAGCGCCCGAGCTCGCTCTCGACCCCGACACCTCCACCACCTCACCGAGACCCGCCCACTGGAAGAGCCTCGAGGGGCCCTTCTTCCTCAACTCCGGCCACCTCCATCCACTTCGGGATCCGGCAGCGTTCTCGCTGGTGAGAGCTCCTCCACCGCCCTAGGCTTGCCCATAGCCTCATGGCACCTCTAGGAGACTAACCCCCACTCCAATTTGACCCCAGCAGCTCTCTCCGACGAGACCCACGACTTCCCGAACCACCGTCCATCGGAGCAACGGCCGCGGTCGACGTGGTGCTCGCCGGCGACCACCACCACTACCCACCGACGCGGAAGGATGCGCTGATCACAGAGGTACCCCCTGATCCCCTTGCCTCGCCGTGGATCGCCGCCGGCGACCACCGCAGCTCTCGGGCGCCGACGAGCTCTGCCGCCTCTTTTGAATGTTCAAACCTGACGGGTGGGACCCGCCCGTCAGCCTCTCCTTTCTTATTTTCGAACCGTTTTCTGAAGGCGCATTCTGGCAAAGGCGCTTTCTAATCTGAGTCGTTTTCTGGACTTTTCTGCTTAGACCCCTAAGTGTTTTCTGTTTCATTATAGAAAGGTCCTTGGACCAAAACTTTTATAACTTTTAAACAGAAAAGGATTTTTGAGTGATTCTTTTTCTGTCCTCTTCAAAATTTTGTCTAGTTTTTAGAAATATTTGGAATATTTTTGAGCACCCCTTGGTATTTACGTTAGTGCGTGTATTATTGTATACCATAGATACCGAAGGAGGTTACGGAACCGCGAACTTCACCGAGCTAGGCCCTGACTACTCCGAACCAGGCAAGCATGTTTGAACTTTTGATATGATGAGTGTTTGGGCATTTTGCATTAATTAGTATCATGGCATGTTCATGAGCATCTCGACGAAAGTTTTATCACGTAAAAAGTTGAGGCAAGTGAGTTTCGGAAATCCATGAGTTGTTGGAAACGAGTTGCATGGCCATGAGTTGGCATGAGAATGGGTAAGATGGCAGTGTTGTAGCATGCCAGTCTTATGCCAGGCCGTTGACCCAGTGTTGACATAAATCAGTCCAGTTTCCCGTCCTCTCCCCTTTCGTACTACCACATGTTTTCCGCAAGGGATACGGCTTAGTAAGTTGCAAACCACTTTCTGGTACACACCAAATCGAGAGGCCGGGATGAGGGTTCCATGGCCCTGGATTAAAGCCTATCATCCGGTCAGGCATGGGTGTTTCCGGTTGGGACCGAGAGGGGCACCCTTAGAGCGCTGCCAGATATAAATTTGATCCCATGCTATTCGAGATTGTGATCTCCCCGTCTCAAAGTTTTTGTTGAACGCTGTCTAGGGTGATTCTTGGCAACGTGAGGTAGGATGGGTGTGTACTGGTTAGGTGTGTTTCCTCCGAAATACCGTAAACGGAACTAGTCCCTCGTGACTACAGAAATCCGTTGTCGGGGAGGCTGATCGTACCCACGGACACCTATGGGGCCCCGCGGAGCGGGTCCCTTTGTGGTTCGGAGGGGGGCGGAGGTCGCACGAAGAGCGGATCGAGGCGATGCACACGGGCGGTTTACCCAGCTTCGGAGCTCTCCGGAGAGATAAAACTCCTACTGCTGCCTGTTTGATCTATTGTGTCCTTGCTAGGGAGCAATGCCCGCTACAAAACCTAGCGTGAGTGTATCTAGTCTATGGCCAGTCGAATGAACTGAACCTTGCGAAATACGCGAATCGAACCCTGGCCAACATGAACCCCTTTCACGTTGCACTCGGGCCTCCTTTTATACGCTCAAGGGTCTCCGGCTGTGGCAACGAGGCGGGGTACAAACATAAAAACAGGGGTTGGTACACCTACTTGAACAAAGGATGTGAAAATACCTAACTCGACGGCAAGGGACAAAAGCAATAAATGCCTGTCGTTGTCGCCCAAACAAAGGTAACAGAGACCGTCAGTGCGCCTCTGCTTTCGCCACGATGGCGAGCCTGTCAGCCGCTCATCGCTGCTCTCCGCGGGCCGCACAACTGCTCGACTCGCGCCCAGGGGACGGTCCAGTGGCGACACGTCGCTGGGTGAGCTGGAGCGTAGCCGGAGAGTTGCTGCATGCCGCGGCAAGCGCCTTGCCGCGGCCGGATCCTTGTCGCGCCCGGGGACTTGTCGCGCTCCGGGCCTTCCCAGCAAGCTCCTCTTGCCGGGGCCTTGTCTTCTGCGTGCCTGGAGTGGCCTTCCCGACAAGCTCCTCTTGTCGGGGCCTTGTCTTCTCAATCTAATACTTTGTTCTTGAATGGCTCCAAGGGAGCCACGGAGGAGATTGGCGGTGACGAGGCAAACCTTGCCGCGGGGTGCTGCAACCGTCCGTGCACGAGTATGGGATACTAGGGTACCCCTACTCTAGTACACCGACAGGAGCCCCCGGGCCTGGGCCGTACACGGTGCCGAACGCTTGTCGGGCCAGGCCTGTAATCAGACGGACACGAGCGGCCTCGACCACGCCGCAACCCGCCCCGGACCCACCACGATCCCCACTAACGGCACACACCGGACGTGGCGTCGTGCGAGAGATCGTGGGCGCGGTCGTGGGGGGTTCTTTATTAATATAAGCGGAACGTCCGCTCCCCTCCTCCCCTTTATAAGCAGAGGAAACAGAGGCGGGCCGACCACTCCTGCCATTGCCGTCTTGTCAAGAAACCACCGCCGCTCCCCTCGTCTTCTCCGGTGCGAAGAGAGCAACAGCCCGCCCCCTTTCGCCACAGGCACACTCACCGCCGTCGACCTCCTCCGCCCCCCTCGCAATGGCCCCGAAGGCTGATAAGGAGAAGGGCGTCATGTCGGTCGAGGCGCAGCGGCTCGCGGCGCTGTGCAAGGAGCGAGCCGTCTTCCCCTCGCAGCTCGGCGCACGGGAGCTGCGGGACGTCTACTATCTTTTCTGGGCGACGGAGACTCGGGCGCATCCGCGCACGAGGGTGCTCCCCGCCTCCGCCGCTGATCTGGCCCCAACAGGGTACCCTTTGTTTGCCCTTTTCTTCTTTTGCGGCCTTTGCCCGCCGTATTCCGAGTTCTTTTGCGACATAATGAACACCTTCAGCCTCCACCTCCTTGATTTCACCCCCAACGCCATCTTGACCATGGCCGTTTTCGCACATTTGTGCGAAAACTTTGTCGGGGTCCACCCGAACGGGGCACTCTTCTGCCATTTCTTTGTCCCCCGCGTCGAGAGAGGAGAGCCCCTTGCCGGAGGGATAGCACAGGTCTCTAGGATCGGCAAGAAAGAGGCCTACCTAGAGGGGAGTTAGGAACAAGTGGGAGGAGGGAGAGCCAACTAATGCTGGGTCCTAGAGGAGGACCCACAGCCCTTCACCGCCGTGCGCCAAACCCCAATTGTGCGCGGCAAGGATTGGAGTAACTTGGCGCCGGAGGATGCGAGGCTGAAGATAGCCGTGACCCGGATTCTGCGCCTCAGGCTTGCCGGATTAACTATTGGCGCAGTTGGCGCAGACTTCATTCGCCGCCGCATCGCTCCCTTGCAGGAAAGGAGGAGGCCTACTTGGGAGTTCCAGAATGCGGCGGACATCATGAGGCTGCGCCCGGGTCTGAATTGGAACTTCACCATCATGGAGCTGGATTCAGTGCTGCTCTAGCTGTTCAAGAACGACCCCGAACACCCAGAGTGGTTCAGGTTGCCGCGAGGGGTCGTCCCGCTGTGCAACAACTCGGCGCTCGCCGGATCCGCGCCATGATGCCACTGTGCGACTCCTACGGATCATCCCGACCTGGCAGGAGCCCCCCGACGAGGTCGTGCAGCAATTCTTCGACAACTTGCAAGAGGTGCCGATCCGCTCCGACGAGCAGAAGGGGCTCACCCGAGACACCACCGAGCAGGAGATGGCGTGGATCACCACCAGAGCGGAGGAGGCGGCAGCAGCCGCTGCCGCGGGAGTCTTCGGGGTCTCCGTGGAGGTGGCGGACGCGGCGAAGGCGGCAAGCGCTTGGCCGGCGAGGGGAGGTCGCCGGCGAGGACGAGCCTGTCGAGCTCGAGGCCGGGACGAGTGGACCCGCCGAGGGCGCTTCTTCCCCGCCGCCAAGCGACTTGCCACCAGCGGAGCCCCCGGCTCCGCCGAGGAGGCGTCTCCGCAGGGCTGGAGACGAGCCGGGGCGACAGGTTGGCCACAGCCGCGCGCTCGACGCGCTCCACCCGGCAAGCGAGGTTGCAGCGAGCGCCCAAACTGCAGCGACAACCGGGGCGGAATCTTCTCGGGCCGCCGCCGACGCCTCCGGCAAGCGGCCAAGAGAGCCCACTCCCCCGCCTCATCGCACCGGAGGCGGGCCGGAGTTCGACTTCTCCGCGCTCAGCTCCGAGGAGGAAGGCGAAGAGTAAGCTTCCCGAGATTGTGCTTGCACGTCTTTAATTTTTATTGCTTCATCTTGAATCTGATTTGCTTCGTTCTGGGCTCTTTCCTTTTCAGGACGCTGTCCCAGAGAGCGGCGAAGAGGGCTAAGATCCCGGCAGTTGTCGTTGAGGACGATTCTCCCATGGCGACGGGGACGCGTTCGAGGTCAGCCTTGCCGGGCCCGCAACTGCTCCCCAGGCAGCCCCCAGACGGCCCCGTGAGTAAGTGTGCAGTTTTCTTCTTCTTTGTTAGGCGTGCGGGGTGCCCCTTCTTTGTTGATATCGACCGTGTGCTTGTGCAGGAGCGAGCAGTCTCATCGGAGGGCTCGAAGCCGCCTCCGAGATCCTGCCCGCTGCCACTACGCCGCCGAGGAAGGACTCCCCGGTAAGGGAGCTCCCTCCGACAAGGGAGGCCACCCCGGCAAGGGAGGCCACTCCAGCAAGGGAGGCTACCCCGGCAAGGGAGGCTACCCCGGCAAGGGACGGCGCCAGCGACCCTCCAGTGGTCGAGGCCATGGCTGCGGATCCCGTTGCAGGTAACTCCCTTACGCGAAAATCTCCCTTGGGCTTGCTTTCTTTTGTTTCTCTTTTTTTGGGATATCTGCTTGACTGCCCCTTCTTCGTCTGACGCAGATCCGATGGAGGTCGAGGCCGCCGGCGAGGAGGAGACGCGCGGCAACACCGACGAGGCCGCCGTCGAGGAAGAAGAGGCCGTCGCCGACGAGCCTGTTGGCGAGGAGGCCACCGAGGCTGCCGACGCAGAGGCTGGCGAGGGGTCGGACGGTCGTACTGACGGCCCTGAGGCCGCAGGAGCGGCGAGCGCTACACCGACAGCCGACTCCCCCGCTGCCGCCGCGGCGCCAGGCTCCGAGGAGCCCCAGCCCGGTGCCTACCTGAAGGCCGGCGAAGGCGTCTTCATTAAGCTCCCCTGGGAGCCGAGCTCCAGGGCGCCAGTCGAGGGCGAGACCTTCGACGGCGAGCTACTCGCGTCTGTTGGGTTGACGCTGGTGGACGCACCAAGAAACATCAGCGGCGAGTCCGAGGAGGAGCAGCTGCTGAAGAAGTTGTTGTCCCTCTATCGCTCCCATCAGGCCAAGTTGGAGACCCGGGAGGTCCTTGTCACGAGGGCGGGAGCGGACATAGAGAAGCGCGCCGAGGAGCTCCGGAGCGCCAACAAAGAAGCGCTCCGCGACGTGGCAGACGCGCAGGCGCAGCTCGCAGAAGAGCGCACGGCCTTCATCCTTGAGAAGGCCGCAGCTGATGAGGAGTAGCGGCTGGCTGCCGAGAAGCTCGCCGCGCAGGAAAGCGAGTTGGCGCAGCGAAAGGTCAACTTGGACAGCCACGAGGAGGACCTTGCCACGCGTGAGGAGTCGCTTGGGGCGCTTCAGGAGGCGAAGGACGCTGCCGCAACCGCCGAGGCCGCCAAGGAAGAGCTGAAGGCGAGGGTGGCACAGCTGGAGGCCACCCTCACGAAGAGCGGCGAAGAGCTTGCCGTGCTCAAGCGTGAGCGCGAGAAGGCCGCCTACACGCTGGGCGAGCTGCAGGCCCGTCTCGCCGACAGGGCCAAGGAACTCGACGCCGCCAAGGACTCCAAGGCAGATCTGGAGCTGAAACTGACCACTCTGACGCAGACGTTGGATGGTGCCAGAGAGCGGGAGGCGAGCTTGTTAGAGGCAATCACGGCCAAGGAGGAGCTTGCCGGCGAATGCCGTCTCCGGCCCGTAACACTCGAGGGAGGCGTGGAGCACCGGACCAAGGCCTTGTGGACACCGCCATGACATCCACAACGAAATGATGAAGCTGGAGATGGGGACCTCGCGTTCTCCTCCGACGAGCATCTCCAACCCAGCGTCAAGCTCAGCCTATTCTTCAAAGGCGTGGTGACGGGTCTCCGGCGACTTGAAGAGGTCCCGAAGCAGCTGGCCGAGGAATCACGCCCAGATCTGTGAGGGCCCTCGAGAAGGTGTTGATGAAGGTGGCCTTCCGCAACCCGGCCTCAACCTTAATGGCGTCCTCAGATCCTTGCCGGCCGAAGCCAATGTGGAGGAGCTCAAAGCCCTTGTCGCACCCATTGTGGACAAGGTGAACAAGATTAAGAGGATTGAGGGCGACCGTGTGGACTAGGCCGCCAACCTTATCTTTCCCTTGTCGCTGCTGATCATGTTTAGAAAACTTTGTTAGATCAGCGACAAGTTATTTTGTAATATACTCTATCTTAGGTGAATCGATCGATGCAATGTTATTTACTCTACTTGATTTCTTCCTTTGTACGTTTCTGCCCTGCGCATTTAGGGAAACTTGCCGGTGCAGGCACCCTTGCCGCGAGCGCCGAAAAGTGCGAACTTCAAAGACCATTTGGCGGGTCGCTACCGACAAGCAACCTTGTCGCGGACTAGCCGCAGCTCACTTAAGTTGTTGAGCGGACTCGAAACAAAGTAAGGGCGCGACCAGTCACGGTTTGGTTCCTCTGCGCACATGTTTTCCATACAAAGTACTATCGTTCGAGGAAGATAACGAAAATTTAAAAATTGATTGCTCAAACTTTGGCAACTTAGCTTTTCTGTTTCTTGCTTCCCGATGAGGCGAAAAAACTTCCTCGAGCGGTGCCTGGTCCATAGCATTATCTCCTCCTCCCCCTGGTTAACTTGTGCGCGAGGGAGTCTCCCTTTCTTTGCGACAAGAGAAAGAAGAGGAAATAACGTTATAGAGCCCAGTGGCTCGATTCTGCTTACCGGGTGTGGTTGCTGCGCAAAGTGTTAGCCAAAACATGCAATAACTTGATGAAAGCATGAACTTGACAGGTTGTGCGCAACACATGGGCTTTACTGATGCACGGGTCTGCCCGCTTTTGTAATGAAGGATTACATGCAACAGCGGCAAGACTTGTACAAAAGGTGGTTGCCGAACGGGTTCCGACAACCGCGCCTTTATGGGTAAAACTTACGAAGATGCTCAATGTTCCAGAGTTGCTCACCGAATGCCATCTTCGGTCTCAAGGCGGACAGCGCCAGCCTAGTGACTTGTTTCACCCGATAAGGGCCTTCCCACTTCGGCGTCAACTTGTTTGAATTCTTGGCGGATTGAACGCGCCGAAGAACAAGGTCGCCTTCCTCGAGACTTCTGGCATTAACCCTGCGGCCATGGTAGCAACGCAGGGCCTGCTGGTAGCGAGCAGCTCGCACAGCAGCCTGAAGATGATCCTCCTCAAGGAGCAGCGCGTCATCTTGTCGCAGCTGCTCTTGCTCAAACTCATCATAAGCGAGCACTCGAGGCGACCCGTATACGAGTTCCGTGGGGAGAACTGCCTCTGCTCCATAGACTAGAGCAAAGGGTCCACGCCGCTGGCTCGATTTGGCGTCGTTCGATCGACCAAAGAACCACCGGCAGCTCCTCGATCCAGCTTTCTTCCGCACTTGTGCAGCCTGTCGAAAGTTCTGGTCTTGAGTCCGCGCAGCACTTCAGCCGCCCTTTTCGCTTGACCGTTGCTTCTCGGGTGAGCAACGGAAGCGGCGAACCTTGGCGCCAAGGTCTTGGACGTCTTGCATGAAGGTGCGACTTCGTGAATTGTGTGCCGTTGTCGGTGATGATCCTGTTAGGGATTCAAACGGGAAACAATCGACCAAGAACTTGATCACGATGTTGTCACCTTCCTCATCGCTTCCACTTCCGCCACTTTGTGAACTTGTCGATGGCGGCGCATAAGTACTCAAAGCCCCGACAGCTCGGGGGAAGGGGCCGAGGATGTCGAGCCCCTAGACAGAAAATGGCCAGGATAAAGGGATCGTCTGGAGAGCTTGAGCTGGCAGGTGTATCTGTTTGGAATGGAACTGGCACGCTTCACACTTGGTTACTTGTGCAGTTGCATCCCGGAGGGCTGTCGGCCAGAAGAAACCTTGCCGGAAAGCTTTGCCGGCAAGTGCTCTTGCGCCAATGTGGTGACCACATATGCCTCCATGTATCTCTGCCAACAGCTTCTGTCCATCTTCCCTGGGAATACACTTCAATTTCACACCATTGAGTCTTCTTCTGTACAGTATGCTGTCGACAAACTGGTACATACTTGACTGCCGGGCTACTCTTTCCGCTTCTTCTTGCTCTTCGGGAAGTTCTCCTGTCTGAAGGAAATGGACAATCTGCTGCGCCCATGCCGGAGCTTGTGGCTCGACAACAAGGACCAAAGGTGCATCTGCTATCGCGGGAACATCGGCTTCTACGGCAAGAGCCGGTGGCTCTGCCGGAGTTAGATGCTCCCCGACAAGCTGCTTGCCGGAGCAAGACTTGTCGGGAGCGCTTGCTTCAAAGAAACAAACCACAGGGTCTGCCGGAGCAGATCGCTTCCTCAAAGATCGCTGGTGTTGATCTTGGGGACTTTTGCAACGACGGCCGGAAGCTCTATCGAAAGTAGTCACCAGAGGCCAACTTCCTCTTCTTGCTTTGTCCGCCGATGGTGTTACGGTTATTGAGTCAGCTTGAGCACGAAAGTCCCTGGTTCCATTGTAGCTTAAACGCAGCGCACTTTTGGACAGGGCGTCGGCAATATCATTCTCGAGCTCTTGGAACATGTTCCATTTGCAGGTCGTCAAAGTGCTCTTCTAGCTTCCTCACTTCATCAACGCAGGCTTCCATCAACGGACTCGTAATCTTTGTTGACTTGGCGGACGACGAGTTGCGAGTCACCACTGACAATAAGCTTCTTGATCCCAAGGTCCACGGCGATCCTGAGACCAGAAAGCAAACCTTAAAACAATCCAGAATGGTTTGTCGCTTGCTCCTTGGGAAAGTTCATCAGGACGACGTACTTGAGGTGCACTCCGGTGGGTGCGATAAGCGACGCCGCACCGGCGCTTTGCAGCGAAGGCACCATCAAAGTACATCAGCCACTCTTTGCTTGCTTCTTTGACGGGAATGCTCGTCTCCGGAATCTCTTCATCGAGCTTTGGAGTCCATTCTGCTATGAATTCTGCCAAGGCTCTGCTTTGGATAGTTGATGTGCTTTCAAACTTGAGACCAAAGCTTGACAGCTCCAGAGCCCACTCGACAATCCTGCCTGTCGCTTCTGGATTCTGCAATATCCTCTTCAGGGGAAAGCGAGTGACAACTGTGATCTCATGTGCTTGGAAGTAGTGGCGCAGCTTTCTCGAGGCCATGAGGAGGCCGAAAAGCAATTTCTGCACACCAGAGTACCTTGACCTAGCCCCTTGCAGGAGGGAACTGACAAAGTAAACTGGGCGCTGCACCATCCTTTTCTGTATCTGTTCTTGTGTCTTCGCGGACTAATCCTTGTCGGGACCAGAGCTTGTCGGCGAAGCCCCCTGCTTGTCGCTGGATGTGCTTGCCGCGGTTGCTGGCTCGTCATCCGCCTCCCTCTCCGCCACTAACGCAGCGCTAACCACTTGATTGGTTGCCCCTATATATAGCAGCAACTTCTCTTGTGGCCTAGGTGCGACAAGTGTTGGAGTAGAGGACAGGTATCTCTTTAAGTCCTGCAGCAGCCTCCGCTTCGGGAGTCCATTTTACTGGACCCGCCTTTTTCAAAATCTTGAAAAATGGCAGGGCGCTCAGCAGACCTAGAAATAAACTCCGCCGAGAGCAGCTACGCAACCGCAAGTCTTCGTACATCCTTGACGCGCTTTGGTGCTTCAATCTGCTCAATGGCCTTGATCTTGTCGGGATTTGCCTCAATCCTCGCCGAGATTTAAGAACCCGAGAAGCTTGCCGGAAGGGACTCCAAACACGCACTTCTCGGGTTGAGCTTGAGGTTTATCTTGCGCAGATTTGCAAAGGTCTCGTCCAGATCTTGAACCAGAGTTGCTTTGTCCCTGCTCTTGACCACTATGTCATCCATGTAGGCTTCTACATTTACATGCATTTGTGGCTCAAAAGCGTCATGGACTACCCTTGCAAATGTTGAACCAGCATTCTTCAAACCGAAAGGCATCCGTATGAAACAGGATGTGCCACATGGTGTGATGAATGCGGTTTTCTCCTCATCTTCTTCAGCCATGAAGATCTGATGGTATCCTGAGTAGGCATCAAGAAACGAGAGCAAATCACATCCGGCCGTGGAGTCAACAATCTGGTCAATGCGCGGCAAGGGAAATGGATCTTTGGGACAAGCTTTATTAACATCCGTGAAGTCAATACAAAGCCTCCATTTCCCATTTGCTTTGCGCACGACTACAGGATTGGCCAACCACGTAGGATGGAGTACTCCTCTGACAAGGCCTGCTGCTTCCAGTTTCTTGATCTCTTCAGCTATGAATTCTTGGCGCTCCACTGCTTGCTTCCTGACTCTTTGCTTGACGGGCCGCGCATGAGGACAAACGGCCAAAGCGGTGCTCAATCACTTTCACAGGAACACCAGGGATATCGACGGTTGCCATGCAAACACGCCGACATTCGCCCGCAGGAAAGCGGCGAGCGCGCCTTCCTATTTGGGGTCGAGAGAGGCACCGATGGTGAAGGTACCACCAGCGCCGTCCTCCTTGGCGGGCACCTTCTTGGTCTTGGCGGAGCCACCATCTTCTTGCACTTGTCGGTGGAGCTCGATGGTGCGTCCTCGTGATAGCGCAGCACTCCGAAGAGGTGCGCTTGCCGGAGTGAGCATCAGAGCCCTTGCCGGACTTGGACTTGGTCTTCTTCCCCCCGGGAGCTTCAGCGGCAAGACTCTGGCAATCTGTTGCGGCTGCTGCATCCCGGAAGATCTTGTCGGCACAGATAAGGGCATCCTTCTTGTCGCCATGGACAGAGATGACGCTTATCGGGCCTGGCATCTTGAGAAGGTTGTAGGCGTAGTGAGAGGCCGCCATGAACTTGGCGAGTGCCGGACGGCCAAGTATCCCATTGTAAGGCAATGGGAAATCGGCAACGCCAAATGTAACCCTCTCGATCCCTGAAGTTCAGCTCACGCCAAATGTGATAGGCAACGTAATCTTCCCCTTCGGCTTGCTCCTTCCCGGATTGATTCCTTGGAAGGTTCCGGTCTCTTCGAGCTCGCCGTCAGGGATTTGAAGCTTCTGGAGCACCGCGGAGGAGATCAGATTCAAGCCGGCCCCACCGTCAACTAACATTTTTGTGACCTTGAGGTTGCGGATGGTTGGAGAGACCAACATCGGCAAGCACCCGACCGCAGATATGCGATCAGGGTGGTCCTCAATATAAAAATGATAGGCGTCTTTGGACCACTTCAGAGGCCTGCGTGACTCTATGGATGGTTCCGCTGCATTGACCTCCCGCATCCATTGCTTAAGTTGGCGGTGGGAGGTATGCAGGGAAGCACCTCCGTCAACGCATAGAACCTCTGTGGCTTTCTGAAACTCCTGCTCGTCGGCGTCATCGTCTTCCATATCTTCGTCGTCATCATCATCTTCATCCTTGTCGCGGCCGCGGGGAGGTCGATCTCCTTGTCGCTGCTTGACTTTGCCGCGGCGTCCTCCCCGGCCGGGACGTTTCTTGCTTGCTCCCCGGCACCTTCCTGGGCCTTCTCCTTGTCGCGTTGCTCGTACTCAGCTCTCTATCGCTCGACGAGCTGCTCGACCTTCTTGCAGCTCGAGATCGTGGGCCCTTGGTGCGGTGGATCTTACTGATCTTGCTTGCCGAGCTGTCACCTTGTCGTGGCCGCCACCGACCGGTGGTTGGCGTCGTGACAACCTCCTTGCCGGAGCCAACAGCCTTGGCGTTCTTGTCGCCCGCCTCCGTTGCGGACTGCTCGACAGCTAGCACTTCTACCTTTTCTTCTTCTGTTGCCCTCGCCGCCGCCCTTCTTTGCCGGGCGGTGTCATCCTTGTCGAGATCCTTCTGCATTCTCTCCTGGGAGCCTCCTCCCTTCCTCAGCGCGTGCACACTTGTCGGCCAAGGCGTACAGCTCACTGACATCCTTGATTTTGCTCATCGCCATCTCCTCCCTCATCCTGCGGTTCCGCACATTCTGATGTAATGCGCTGATCACCGCGGCAGGGTGGACGTCTGGGATGTTGTAGTGCACACGGCTGAATCTCTGAATGAATTTGCGCAGGGACTCTCCTTCCTTCTGGGCGAGCAAGTGAAGGTCGCTCTCTTGGCCATGAGGTTTGTGGCCACCGTGAAAGCGCCAACAAACCGATGGCACAGATCTGCCCAAGAGGATATGGAGCTGTCCGGCAAATGCATGAGCCAAGATCTCGACGTTGGGCTTGAGCACGAAAGCGGGAAGTAGTTGGCGAGGATCTTGTCGTCCCGCCCCCGCAGCCTGCACCGCGATGGTGTAGATGCTAAGGAACTCCGATGGATGCGCCCCGCCATTGTACTTCTCCGCACGTCTGGTTTGAAGTTTTTCTGGCTGGGCCACCGGACTTGCCGCAGCTCACGAAAGTGAACACGGGGCAACCTATCACGCGACGGCAAGTCGCCTGGCCCCTCCGGGCGTGCATGTCAACAGAAGGCCCAGCGCGCTTGTCGGATTGACGCCGCTTCTCTTCGGCGCCGATGCGAGTTCGAGCGTCCTCTTGCTGTCGCTCATGAAGAACTTGGCGCTGATCGCGGCGGGTTCGCGGATCCGACGACGCAGTGGAGTCGCTGTCGAGGTGGATCCGGTGAGTCGGCGATCTTGGCCTTCTTGGTGGAGAATGCACGGTGGTCGCACCTCTGACAGTGTTGTCGCCACCGGCTCGTGCCTTGTCGCCTCGCCGCGGCAATGATGGCGTTGGTTGTCGCGGAGCGTCGTCGTTGGCATAGCCGATGAGGCTCTGGATAGTGGCCCTCCACTCGTCGACCTTGTCGGCCGTTGGAGGGTAGTCGAGGAGCAGTTGAGATCTCGCCAGAGCTTCTGCTGGAGTAGTAGGTGGCATTGGAGAACGGTGCGAGGAGCGGGACGCGCTCGGACTTCTAACCTCGTTAGAAGGAGCAGCGCCCCGACCGGGCGGCCGTATCTCACTCGTGCCAACATATTGGTGCGTACGCTGGTCTTGAGGGTCTCGATCCAACGAACGTATGGCGTTGTGAACGCCATGACGTTGTTGGTCCCGCGTCTCCTGAGATGGGCGCGGGGGATGCGCGGATGCCGAGGTTTGCGGTGCCTTGTCCTTGGACTTGGCAACATCGCGAGCACCTTCATCGACGCCCGTTCCTCCGCCAGCGTCTGCACCGCCACCCGTTTGCTGCGGTGAGGGTGGGTACGACGCTGACGGCTCTGCTGCCGCCGAAGCCTTCTTCTTCGGTGGCATGTTGAGGAAGATGTTGATGACGCTGCCCGCGTGAACGCCGGAATCGGATTCACACGGCCTCGACTCCCCCTACCTGGCGCGCCAGAGATGTCCGGGAGGCTGATCGTACCCACGGACACCTATGGGGCCCGGCGGAGCGGGTCCCTTTGTGGTTTGGAGGGGGGCGGAGGTCGCACGAAGAGCGGATCGAGGCGATGCACACGGGCGGTTTACCCAGCTTCGGAGCTCTCCGGAGAGATAAAACTCCTACTGCTGCCTGTTTGATCTATTGTCTCCTTGCTAGGGAGCAATGCCCGCTACAAAACCTAGCGTGAGTGTATCTAGTCTATGGCCAGTCGAATGAACTGAACCTTGCGAAATACGCGAATCGAACCCTGGCCACAACCGCGGAACCCCTTCTACGTTGCACTCGGGCCTCCTTTTATACGCTCAAGGGTCTCCGGCAGGTGGCAATGTAGGCGGGGTACAAACGTAAAACAGGGGTTGGTACACCTACTTGAACAAAGGTACAGTGTGAAAATACCTAACTCTGACGGCAAGGGACAAAAGCAATAAATGCCTGTCGTTGTCGCCCAAACAGTGTAACAGAGACCGTCAGGTGCGCCTCCGCTCGCCACGATGGCGAGCCTGTCAGCGCCGCTCATCGCTGCTCTCCGCTGGCCGCACAGCTGCTCGACACGCGCCCATGGGACGGTCCCGTGGCGACACGTCGCTGGGTGAGCTGGAGCGGAGACGGAGAGGAGCTGCATGCCGCGGCAAGCGCCTTGCCGCGGCCGGATCCTTGTCGCGCCAGGGGACTTGTCGCGCTCGGGCCTTCCGGCAAGCTCCTCTTGCCGGGGCCTTGTCTTCTGCGTGCCTGGAGTGGCCTTCCCGACAAGCTCCTCTTGTCGGGGCCTTGTCTTCTCAATCTAATACTTTGTTCTTGAATTGCTCCAAGGGAGCCACGGAGGAGATTGGCGGTGACGAGGCAAACCTTGCCGCGGGGTGCTGCAACCGTCCGTGCACGAGTACGGGATACTAGGGTACCCCTACTCTAGTACACCGACATCCGTTGGCTGTGGATAATTTAGTACAAACTCTGCAGAGTCAAAAATCCTTGAAATCATCTTATTCAGGCCCAAGTGTTGTGTTCATCTTACCTTGTCAAATGTCAGTCCCGTGATGTAAACTCCCGAGAACCACATGAGTGTTAAATGTTTATTTCACGTGGATGGACTAACCTGCCATCGCCTTGTGATGAATATTTCCCCTGAGCACCATTTCTTGTAAGTTATGAATAATGAAGTATAAGCCCTTTCTGCGATGCCGCTCAAACGTTCGACCGTGGCATTGTTATTTACTTATTCTTGATATAAGCCCTTTCTGCGATGTCGCTCAGACGCCCGACTGTGGCATTGTTATTTACTTATTCTTGATATAAGCCCTTTCTGCGATGTCGCTCAGACGTCCGACTGTGGCATTGTTATTTACTTATTCTTGATATAAGCCCTTTCTGCGATGTCGCTCAGACGTCCGACTGTGGCATTGTTATTTACTTATTTTTGATATAAGCCCTTTCTGCGATGTCGCTCAGACGTCCGACTGTGGCATTGTTATTTATTTATTTTTGATATAAGCCCTTTCTTTGATGTCTCTCCGACGTCCGACTGTGGCCCGCATGTCTTTTCTTTCAGTATAAGCCCTTTATGAGGTGTCGCTTAGACGCCCGATTGTGGCATGCTTTACTTATTTGTTCGCCCTTTGAGGTGTCACTTCAGACACCCGATCGGTTTTCAGTTTATTTTCTTTGGGTTTTCGAGCGGACTTCCGCCGATTCCCTTTGTACTTACCTTGTTATACTGATTTGATTGCGCATTGTTAAATTACTCATGACGCATTCACGCATAAATTTGTTATATCTTTTGTCCGAATCTGTCTTAAGTAGTACTTTCAAAGTACTCACCTAGCTTGTTGATTTGGCGGAATCTTGTGAAAGCGATCTCATGGATGAAGAGTTCGATAGCAAGTCCGGCGCCTAGGGAATCGGTCGATCTCGTGCGACCCTCGGATTAGTCATCGTGTTATATCCGCTTCCGCTACCCAAATAAATTCACCGAGCCTCACCTCGACGCTCGATGAGCCGCCAGTGTAGGATTCATATCATCCACTCCACTGTGTTATTCCACTACTTTACCTCGAGTCAGTAGTATGCCACCACTCCACTGTGTCATATCCGCCACTATGTAAAATATTTGGCGTGCTTGTAATAATTTATTGAGAAAGCTCAGCTCGACCCTGTAATATATTAAATGTTACTGGCTTATTGTATCAAGGTTTTGTCTACCAGTATGGAGGATTTTCCTCACACTGGAATTAAGAGATCGGTTTCTCAATAAATATTATTTTTATTGGAAAACCGGTCGTGACAAGCTTGGTACCAGAGCCAGGCTGACTGTAGGAAGCCACTAGGTGCGATCGCTAATCGGTTATTAGCATATAGAGCTAATTCTTAATTTTACAAATGTAGTCAATTTCTGACAGTCATCATAAATTTATGATTTGACCACTCAGAATTTTTGCCTACTCTTGTAGATGGCTGGCAACGACTGCGAGTCACAGATGTTCGCCAACATGCCCGATGGGTTCGTCAAGCTTCTCTCCTTCATCGTCCAAGTCGCGATGGGGCCATCTCAGGCGCCCAGTCTTCTCACTCTCTCTCGGCACAAGGTCAATGACCGTCTAACCATGCACCAGGCATGGTGCAATTCAAGGGAGGGCGAGTTGAGCGTTTCCGGTTCTTGGGGAGAGCCATGCCTACGGAGAAGCATGCACTGTAGATGGCAGCCCGTGAGGCAATAGCTCGTCTTAGGGATATCCTTCCTTCGATGAAGACTCGTCGTTACCGCTACCTTCCATGTCACGTGCCATACACCTGCCACTACGCGTTCTCTTGCCCCAGAGGAGAACGAGACGAGGCTTTTGAGATGCTTATCGAGTATCTCCGGGCTTTGGAGGCAGCCTTCGACAACCTGGTGGATGACTTTGTAGCTGCCTGCATGGACTCAGTCCATGGTTGTACCGCCAACAGGAGGGAGCTCCTGCGCACCGCACCGCCACTAACTTTCGTCTCGTCATCAGCATCTTTTGCTCCTACTGCTCTCGCCACTACTCGTCGCCTGCCTACCACGGAGGAGTTCAACCATGTCATTGCGCCTTCTCCAGACCGTTCTGCACCACCACTTGCGCCCGCTCATGTTCGAGTTGTCCCAAGATAGGGCACCTGCTCCACCAACTCAGCGCAGCACTTCACGTCTGGAGCCTATCACGAAGAGGAGGCTGAGTCCCCGGCCTCATCATACCTCACCCTTGGCAGGCCAAGGGAAATCCTTACCATCTCCGGATCGAGTACGCTTAGCTGCCATGCGATGTACCGACTTGTGCGATATGTTTATATGTACATAGGCTGTGAGAAGTAGCTTGTTTGCGCATCATGTAGGAACTGGAGGAGTGCACTAGCCTAAATAACATGTCAGGAATATGTACGCATATCCTGAGTGATGTATTGTATAATTACTGCTTGCGTGTAAGATATGTAATGAGCAGTCCTTCTCCGTGCGCAAGCATTTTATCTCTTGAAAAATCTTGGAGCATTTGAGACTTCTTCCGTCTTCATGAATTTATTGAGTTTTGCGACTCAATTTCTTTTCTTATGAGTTTCACAAAATATGTCCCCAGAGTGAACAATGTCTCGTCCTTGGGCCAGCTCCATGCCAACTCCGCCAGAGCAAAATTATGACACACAACCCAGCAACAATTTCACACAGGGGCAATCAAGTCAACAGGATAGTGAAACAGCACTTTCCCAAATGTGTCGTCTGTATGAGCAAAGTCAGCAACAACATCAGGAAATGATGAACCAAGTCATCAACATGGGAAATCACCGTGGGCAGTTTCAGCAGCAATCAATGTTATCCGAGCTACAAAAGACGCGTCCCCAAACATTTTCTCACACTGACAAACCTCTTGAAGCCGAGGACTGGCATCGAGACATGGAAATAAAATTGATTATTGCTCAGTGTTCAGATCTTGAGAAAGTATTGTATGCACCGCACTATCTCACTGGAGCAGCCGCATCGTGGTGGGAAAATTTCCTACACATGCACCCCCAACGAAAATAATATAACCTGGGAGGAGTTTAAAGAAGGTTTTCGTGGGGCACACATTTCTAAGAGTCTTATGAAGATCAAAAAGAGAGAATTTGATGACCTCAAGCAAAGGACAATGACGGTGTCAGAATACAACAGTCAGTTTACTCTGTTGTCTCGCTACGCCAACTAGGAGCGTATGTCGGAAAGCAAGAAGATGGAAAAATTCCTAGATGGTCTGACACCCGCGCTTAAATGCCAACTGGTCATGCACACATTTCCATATTTTAAGACGCTGGTGGATAACACCATTACCTTGGAAAATGAGAGACGCAGCTTAGAAGATTTCCGCAAGCGAAAAAGGGACCAGACTAATCATGCCCGCAACCACCGCAGCAAGATAGATGTTCAGAAAAGTTGGGCACCCAAACCCACGACAAGCGTCTCACGTCCAATCAAGAATTTCCATGCAAGGGATAAGGAGTTCACATACCGCCCAGGCGTTACCTGTTACGCTTGTGGAGAAGAAGGGCACTATGCCAAGCGGTGCCCCAAGCCAAGGAACTTCGACCCCAAAGCCGAACAACGGAGGCAATAATTCGCGCCAAAGCGCAACAATTTCAACCCAAATAACAACCACAGGAAGGTTCATCTGAACCACGTGACCAAAGAGGAAGCACAAAATGCCCCAGATATCGTACTCGGTACGTTTCCTGTCAACACAATACCTGCCATGGTTTTGTTTGATTCTGGAGCTTCTCACTCATTCATTTCGAAAAGTTTTGCCTTGCAAAATAATTTTTTGATGCTTCCTCTGGAAAAATCTATGATCGCCAAGTCCCCTGGGATTAAGCAAGTTACCCAGAGTTATTGCCAGGGAGTGATTATTGAGTTTGAAGGGTTGAAGTTTCACGCAAATCTTATCGTGTTGGAAAATAAAGGGCTGGATGTCATCCTAGGGATGGATTGGTTAACCACAAACAGAGGTTTTATTGACTGCTTCAACCGGACCGTGATTCTCACCCACCACCACGGGAAGACCATAAAAGTTTCAGCCAAAGAAAGAAAAATATCCCGGCAACCAAGATTGAACAAGGTGGATATTTCTGAATTAAGCAAGGTTCGATGGTGTGTGAATTTCCGCATCGTATTTCGAAGAACTACCGGGCATGCCACCGCACCGAGAGATAGAATTCAGCATTGAGCTAGCACCCGTAACTGCCCCATATACAAGAAACCATACGTAATGGCACCATCTGAATTGGTAGAACTGAAGAAGCAAATAAAAGAATTACCGGACAAAGGTTATATCTGAGCCAACTCCTCACCACAGGGTTCACCAATTTTATTTGCCAAAAGAAGGATGGAACACCGAGATTGTGCATAGACTATCAAGCGCTTAACATGGTCACAATCAAGAACAAATATCCGATGCCACGGATAAATGATTTATTTGACCAGCTCGCTCAGGCCAAGGTATTCTCAAAAATTGACTTGAGGTCGGGATACCATCAATTAAAAGTGCGAACCGAAGATATTCCCAAGACGGCTTTCACCTCCAAATACGGATTGTATGAGTTCACCGTAATGCCATTCAGACTAACAAACGCCCCCGCATATTTTGTTCACCTCATGAACAAAGTAGTTATGAAGTTTATGGACAAGTTTGTTGTAGTATTTATCGATCATATTCTGGTATTCTCCAAGACACCAGAAGAGCATGCTGAACATCTCCGAATTGTACTAGGGGAACTCAGGAAACATCAATTGTACGCTAAATTCAGCAAGTGTGAATTTTGGCTAAGGCAAGTAGGTTTTTACGGGCCACGCATCTTGACCCAAGAAGGTATTGCCGTAGACCCAGAAAAAGTCAAGGCCGTACTTGGCTGGAAGCCACCAACCAGCGTAACGGACATACGAAGTTTCTTGGGAATGGCAGGATACTACCGAAGATTTATTAAAGGATTCTCCACCATAGCAAAGCCAATGACGCAGCTCCTCAAGAAAGACAAGAAGTTTGAATGGACGGAAGCTTGCGAGAAAAGTTTCCAAGAATTAAAAAGGAAATTAAAGATAGCACCAGTATTAATTGTGCCAGACATACACAAGAATTTTGAGGTGTATTGTGACACATCCCGGAAAGGCCTCGGATGCGTGTTGATGCAAGAAGGCAAGGTAGTCGCATATGTCTCCAGACAACTTCGCAAGCATGAGGAAAATTATCCTACTCATGACCTAGAGTTAGCAGCAGTTATTCATGCACTCAAAGAATGGAGACACTTTTTACTTGTAAATCGTTGTGAGATATACACGGACCATAAGAGCCTCAAGTATATTTTCACACAACCGGAACTGAATTTAAGGCAACGACGCTGGTTGGAACTAGTGAAGGATTATGACGTTGGAATCCACTACCACCCAAGAAAAGCAAATGTAGTGGCAGACGCTCTAAGTCGGAACCCTAGCCCAAACGACGACGGCCTGCCAAACACGAGACCTGAATTTGGCGTAAGTTTGCTAAACTTAATTTGTCGGTAGTCACCGAAGGCAGCATATAAAATTTAGAAATACAGCCTACCCTCGATGGAAAGCGATTAAAGAGGCTCAAAGCATGGACACCCCAAGATTGAAGGCATTAAGCGGAAAGTGAGTTTGGGCAAGGCCCGAATTAGATTATCGATAAGCAGGGAATATTGTGGTACGGAGATAGACTTTGCGTACCAAATATCAAAGATCTTAAACAACAGATCTTAGCTGAAGGCCACACCGCCCCGTATTCGATACATCCCGGGGGGACAAATATGTACAAGGATATTCAGGAAAAATATTGGTGGCACGGTCTAAAAAGGGACATAGCCACGTTCATCGCATGTTGTGACTCTTATCAACGCATCAAAGCCGAGCACCAGAAACCGGCCGGACTTTTATAGCCAAACAAAATACCTGAGTGGAAATGGGACGAGATTGGGATGGATTTTATTGTTGGGCTACCTCGGTCACGGCACGGAAATAATGCCATTTGGGTCATCAGCGATAGATCGACTAAAGTAGCACACTTCATCCCCGTGAAGACAACCCACACCACTCAGAAGCTTGCTAGGCTTTATCTTTCCCGTATCGTCTGCTTAGATGGAGTCCCAAAGAAAATAATATCGGACAAAGGCACTCAATTCGTCTCCCGATTTTGGGATCACTTACAACAAGCTCGAACTCAAGCTGGCGTTCGATTACCGCATACCACCCCAGACAGATGGACAAACCGAGCGTGTAAACCAGATTCTAGAAGACATCTTTGAGAGCATGTGTCCTCACCTATGGGACCAGTTGGGAAGAGAGCTTACCATACGCAGAGTTTGCATATAACAACAGTTATCGTGCCAGCACGCAAATGGCACCATTTGAGGCTCATGCAGGCGGAGATGTCGTACCCGCTAAATTGGTCAGAAACCGGAGACAGCCATATCTTCGGCCTAGACATGCTCAAGGAGGCTGAAGATAAAGTTAAGGTGATTAGGGATCGACTCAAGACAGCCCAAAGTCGACAGAAGAGTTATTACGATCAAAAACATCAGGGAATCAGCTTTGAACCCGGTGAATTTGTGTACCTACGAGTATCCCCTATGAGAGGCCTACATCGATTCAAGATTAAAGGCAAGCTGGCACCAAGATTCATCGGACCATTCTGCATAGTGGCACAGAGAGGCACGGTAGCCTACCAGCTAGACTTACCCGAAGATTTATCCGACGTCCACGACGTGTTCCACGTCTCGCAATTGAGGAAGTGAGTGAGCAACCCAGAGAAGCAAGTATCCCATGAAAACATTGACGTGCATCCAGACCTCACATATCGAGAGCATCCAATAAAAATCATGGAGGAGTCTGAAAGGAGGACCCGACAGAAACCATCAAGTTCTTCAAAGTTTAGTGGAGCAACCACACCGAGAGTGAAGCCACTTTGGAAAGAGAGGAGTTTCTTCGGACAGAGCACCCACACTTATTTGAGAATAAGCTAAAATCTCGAGGACGAGATTTTTCCTAAGGGGGTAGGTGTTGTGGCACTCCAAAATTTTTGTTTTGGTTTTTAACAAAAACTTGGTTGGTTTTGAAGGAGGTCATTTAAACCCTTCCAAAAATCTCTTTCTCTCAAGAATTTTCCCCTTTGACAAAGGATTTTACTTTGGCATCTTCTTCAACTATGGTGTTGGTTATTTAAAAACCTTTCTTCTGATTCTCTCCTTCTCAAATTTATTTTTGGGATTTATATATTTTTTCTTTTAGAAGAAAACCCTAGGAATTTTGGTTCTTCTATTATTTTAAAACCACCCATGGTTTTATCTTGCCTCTTGTGGTAAATCTTCCAAAAACTCCTCCTTCCATTTTGGGACAATCCAAATATTCTGACCCAACCAGTCCAACTCACTTTTGGATTTGTATTTCATTTCTTTCTTTGCCTAAAACAATTATGTCCACATTTTTGAGCCTAGGTGTATTGCAAAGCAAGTACCTTAATGCATTTGAACTTTGATCTCAAATCAATTCCTCTGTATAGTCCCTAGCACCCACAACCTAGAACCATCAAGATATACTCTTCTTACCTGCTCAAAATTTTCAAGTTTCAGCTTCTGCAAGTTTGGACCAGATTTGTCAAATTTGGTGAAATTCATATCTCCTCTTCTCCAAAAATTCCACCAAAATTTAGGCAACCTCCAGTTGCAATGAGAAGCCACTCCACCAAAAATCAGCTCAAGGAAAAATCCCCACATGCCAAAAACATTCTATCGAACACCTAGCATGCACTATCACTTTGCACTTTCAGAAAAATTCAAACTTTCAGGAATTCAGTTTCATCAGAGGCTGGTCACTTGTCAACTATGCACTTGGCGCGTTGCGCATGGCTCCTCCTCCCTGTCCAGAGCGCCGCACGGGCACTTAGCTGGTTCCTGGCGTCGGTGCCACCATGGCCCGTCCGCGCCGGCGTCTTCCGCGGCGTCGGGACCTCCCGTGGCGGCCAACAGGGGGGCACCCTGCGGCACAACGCCGTTCGGCACCGCCCATGCCACCTGGGAGCTCCGCGTGGCCGTCTCCCTTGCCAGCGCACGCATGCAGCACGTCGCCGTGGCCTGGCACGCACGGGGCGCGCCCTCTGCCGCCGACGTGCCACACGGCCGTTCCGTTGGGGATAGACCATAACCGCCCCTACCTTGCTGAGTTAGGCACCGAGATGGACTCAGTGCTCCGTCTAGTCGATGCTCAAGCTCCTAAACTTACCATCCAGCAACAGCAACGCCGTAATCGCTCGCCGGACTTATCCCATTCTCGGCAACCGCCTCGGGCCGGCTATATATAGCGCCTCCGAGCTCGCTCTCGACCCCGCACACCTCCACCACCTCACCAGACCCCGCCCAGCCACTGGAAGAGCCTCGAGGGGCCCTTCTTCCTCAACTCCGGCCACCTCCGTCCACTTCAGGCTCCCACAGCGTTCTCGCTGGTTAGAGCTCCTCCACCTCCCTAGGCATGCCCGTAGCATCATGGCACCTCTAGGAGACTAACCCCCACTCCAATTTGACCCCAGCAGCTCTCTCCGACGAGACCCACGACTTCCCGAACCACCGTCCGCCGGAGCAAGGGCCGCCGTCGACGTGGAGCTCGCCGGTGACCACCACCACCACCCACTGACGCGGAAGGATGCGCTGATCACAGAGGTACCCCCCGATCCCCTTGCCTCGCCGTGGATCGCCGCCGGCGACCACCGCAGCTCTCGGGCGCCGACGAGCTCTTCCGCCTCTTTTGAATGTTCAAACCTGATGGGTGGGACCCGCCCGTCAGCCTCTCCTTTCTTTTTTTCAAACCGTTTTCTGAAGGCGTATTCTGGCAAAGGCGCTTTCTAATCTGAGTCGTTTTCTGGACTTTTCTGCTTAGACCCCTGAGAGTTTTATGTTTCATTACAGAAAGGTCCTTGGACCAAAACTCTTATAACTTTCAAACAGAAAAGGATTTTTGAGTGATTCTTTTTCTGTCCTCGTCAAAATTTTGTCTAGTTTTTTATAAGATTTATTTGAAAAAAATATTTGGAATATTTTTGACACCCCTTGGTATTTACGTTAGTGCGTGTATTTTTGTATACCGTAGATACCGAAGGAGGTGACGGAACCGCGAACTTCACCGAGCTAGGCCCCGACTACTCCGAACCAGGCAAGCATGTTTGAACTTTTGATATGATGAGTGTTTGGGCATGTTTGCATTAATTAGTATCATGGCATGTTCATGAGCATCTCGACGAAAGTTTTATCACGTAAAAAGTTGAGGCAAGTGAGTTTCGGAAATCCATGAGTTGTTGGAAACGAGTTGCATGGCCATGAGTTGGCATGAGAATGGGTAAGATGGCAGTGTTGTAGCATGCCAGTCTTATGCCGCACCGTTGACCCAAAGTGTCAACATAAATCAGTCCAGCTTCCGTCCGTCTCCCTTTCGTACTACCACATGTTTTCCGCAAGGGATACGGCTTAGTAAGTTGCAAACCACTTTCTGGTACACACCAAATCGAGATGCCGGGATGAGGGTTCCATGGCCCTGGATTAAAGCCTATCATCCGGTCAGAGGGCATGGGTATTTCCGGTTGGGACCGAGAGGGGGGCACCCCTTAGAGCGCGCGTATATAAATTTGATCCCATGCTATTCGAGATTGTGATCTCCCCATCTCAAAGTTTTTGTTGAACGCTGTCTAGGGTGATTCACAGCAACATGAGGTAGGATGGGTGTGTCTTTGGTTAGCTGTGTTTCCTTCGAAATACCGTAACGGAACTTGTCCCTCGTGACTACGGAAATCCGTTGGTACGTGGATAATTTAGTACAAACTCTGCAGAGTCAAAATCCTTGAAATCATCTTATTCAGGCCCAAGTGCTGTGTTCATCTTACCTTGTCAAATGTCAGTCCGTGATGTAAACTCCTGAGAACCACATGAGTGTTAAATGTTTATTTCCTGTGGATGGACTAACCCGTTTACTGTCTTGTGATGAATATTTACCGTGAGCACCATTTCTTGTAAGTTATGAATAATGAAGTATGAGCCCTTTCTGCGATGTCGCTCAGATGTTCGACTGTGGCATTGTTATTTACTTATTCTTGATATAAGCCGTTTCTGCAATGTCGCTCAGACGTTCGACTGTGGCATTGTTATTTACTTATTCTTGATATAAGCCCTTTCTGCGATGTCGCTCAGACGTCCGACTGTGGCATTGTTATTTACTTATTCTTGATATAAGCCCTTTCTGTGATGTCGCTCAGACGTCCGACTGTGGCATTGTTATTTACTTATTTTTGATATAAGCCCTTTCTGCGATGTCGCTCAGACGTCCGACTGTGGCATTCTTATTTATTTATTTTTGATATAAGCCCTTTCTGTGATGTCGCGACGTCCGACTGTGGCCCGCATGTCTTTTCTTTCAGTATAAGCCCTTTATGAGGTGTCGCTTAGACGCCCGACTGTGGCATGCTTTACTTATTTGTTCTCCCTTCGAGGTGTCGCTTCAGACACCCGATCGGTTTTCAGTTTATTTTCTTTGGGTTTTCGAGCGGACTACCGCCGATTCCCTTTGTACTTACCTTGTTATACTGATTTGATTGTGCATTGTTAAATTACTCATGACGCATTCACGCATACATTTGTTATATCTTTTGTCCGAACTGTCTTGCGAGTACTTTCAAAGTACTCACAGCTTGTTGATTTGGCGGAATCTTGTGAAAGGCGATCTCATGGATGAAGAGTTCGATATTGAGTCTAACGCCTAGAGGAATCCCAGTCAGTCTCGTGCGACCCCTGGATTAGTCACTGTGTTATATCTGCTTCCGCTACCCAAATAAATTCACCGAGCCTCACCTCGACGCTCGATGAGCCGCCAGTGTAGGAGTCATATCATCCACTCCACTATGTTATTCCACTTCTTTACCTCGAGTCAGTAGTATGCCACCACTCCACTGTGTCATATCCACCACTATGTAAAATATTTGGCGTGCTTGTAATAATTTATTGAGCAAGCTCAGCTCGACCCTGTAATATATTAAATGCTACTGGCTCATTGTATCAAGGTTTTGTCTACCAGTATGGAGGATTTTCCTCACACTGGAATTAAGAGATCGGTTTCTCAATAAATATTATTTTTATTGGAAAACCGGTCGTGACACTGTCACAAATTCGGATTTGGTGGAAAGATGATTTGAGTGGAAAGCAACTTGGGGAAGGCTAGAGATCAAGATTCTTGTGGTTGGAATGGAATATCTTGGTCTCAACACATGAGTAGGTTGTTCTCTCTCAGAAATTGTATGCCGGAAGTGTAGGCACGTTTTGATGGCTCTCTCCACGAATGAAGGGTGGGCGGAGGGGTATTTATAGCCTCCACACAGAATCTAACCATTACACACAATTCAAAAAACTCGGTGGGACCGAATCATGAAACTCGGTCAGACCCATTTAGTTCAAAATGTGAACGTTAGGCTTTTCGGTGGGACCGACATGTCAACTCGGTGGGACCGATTTCATGAGGGTTAGGGCATAACGTAATCTCGGTGAGACCGATCACATAAACTCGGTAGGACTTCTTTCTATAATAGGCGAACAGAGAGTTGGTCAGGCAAACTCGGTGGGACCGAATCGCTCATTTCGGTGAGACCAAAACGTTACGAAAGGGAAACAGAGAGTTTGTATTGCAAACTCAGTGGGACCGAGCGCTCATCTCGGTTGGACCAAAACGTTCCAAAGGGAAACAGACAGTTTGCAATCCCATCTCGGTGAGACCGAGATCCCTATGGGTGAGACCGAAATGACTACGGTTTCTGGCAGGGGCTATGTCAAATGAACTCGGTGGCACCGGATAGATCAAATCGGTGGGGCCGAGTTTGACTTTTGGTTTGGGACATATGTGGATATGAGAAAATGGTTGAGGGCTTTTGGAGCATATCATTAAGCATTTTGAGCAAGCAAGCCATTAAGCAACACCTCATCCCCTTTTATTCTTATTGGCTTTTCCTATGGACTCAATGAGATCTTGGGTCACTAAAATGAAAATGTAGAGTCTTGAGCTTGAGCCAATATGTGTCCTTAGCATTTTGAGGGGTCCACATTCCTAGTCCATGCCATGCCAATCATTGAACTTTCTGAAAAGATCATCTTGAAAGTGCATTAGTTCAATGAGCTATATGCTGTTAGGAATTACCAAAACCACCCAGGGATAGTTGCACTTTCATCGGCGCGAGCAATTTCGGGCGAGGAGAGGGTGTTTTGCCACCCGTGGTTTATGAATTATTCGGCACCTGTCATTTTTCGGCCGAGGAGAAGGCGCCCTTGGATGAAGTTACGAACCTACCCTCGATGTACAATGGGCCAATTGATGCATGTCCCACATAGGCCGGTAATTTCCTGTCTCCCATTTATTTGCTTGGGCGAATTCCACCCAGTAGAGGGTGTTTAGTGGTTCGTTCAAATTTTGGGAGAACGATCATCCACGTCTACCTTACCAAGTCGTTTCGTATCAAATTTTCAAATATTAGCTTGCCACTTATTTTTTAGATGGTGAGTTGATGCTCGGGACTAATGTGTTTCTACATGCTCATTGCTAACGATTTACTATATGACAAATAGTTGACCCACTCAAAAACAGGAATCAAACCCAAAATGAAATATCTCGATTCAATGAAATAGCTCGTTCACCAGGTCAAAATAGTGAACTTAATCCAAAATTGAACACCTCAATCGACTAGCATGTTGTATAGTATTATAGTACTCCATGAACATGTTTAAAGTCAAATTAATGAACATGTTTGATACGCATATCTCTGTTCATGTGCGGATTGCAGACAACATGTTCTCCAATTCAAATATTTGAATGCAAATTTATATCGAAACATGGTTTATATCAGTCTTCGATGCATAAATGCGACCTCCCCCTCTCCCGGACTCCTGTTCTTTCTCTCGTCGACAATCTTCAATTCTATCACACGCATCTGAACACAAACCTTGTCGGTCCCTCTCCCTCTCTCTCTTGCTCTCTGTGTAGGGGGGTCTTTCTAGTTCGCATGCACACTCCATGTATAGGTCTCTCTGGCACACTATGTATGATTATCTAGTCCAAGATAAATATCTTGGGTGCAATCATTTTATGCACACAAATTCCCTGG
Source organism: Aegilops bicornis (assembly GCA_021605145.1). Lineage (NCBI taxonomy): Eukaryota > Viridiplantae > Streptophyta > Magnoliopsida > Poales > Poaceae > Aegilops > Aegilops bicornis. The sequence goes on from CM038675.1 coordinate 365,936,669, forward strand.
CTTGTTTCCCATAACTCTCTCACGCACCACTCGGCCATCTCGGAACTCTTCCCTCTCTCTCTCTCTCAAACTCTCCATCTCCTAGGGTCACACATACACCTGCATATCTCACTCACACTCGATAGACCCATCTAAAACTCTCTCTCTCTCCCTAATTCTCTCTCCATCTCACACGCACACACACACAATCTCACGCCTAGCCAAGTATGATGGTCTCTCACTCAATTGTAGGCACACGTAGTCCCCCCTATATGTATATGACTAGCTAATTCTTAGTCTCCATCACAAACATGTGCATGGTCTATCACGATTTCTCTCGGGGCACCTTTCTATCGCACACGCACCTCGTCCCTCGATCTCCAACCCATATAGTCCCCTCATGATCTCGAGGCAATCTCGCTATCACAAACACACCATGTCTCTCTCCCCGTGCGTCCATCTTCTCCATGCGCCCCTCTTGACCTTTGTCCCTTGTTGGCCAGACCTCTATTGGACATGTGCCATAGGGGTGCCTCTCTCCGATGCAAACAATCACGCACTAGCTATCTTCGTGTATCTCACCTCGCTTTTCTATCTAGGAGATGCATGAGTGATATGTTTGCATAAGAAACGAACACGTAGTCTCTCTCTAATTTATGTTTGCATAAGATACGCTGAGAGGTTGGGGCCTGAGCTCCGCCCAAGATCCATGCGATAGCACGCGGTTCTTGGAAGCCCCCAGCCCCCTCGTCCTGATGGTGGTCGTTGTTCCTTCTTGGCGGCGGCGGCGGCGGAGGAAGACCAGCATTGCCCTGAGGGCGGTCCTCGCGAGGCTGGTCCATCTAGGTGCCCTCACTAGGCTGGTCCTGCCAGCAGTCCTCACGAGGCCGGTCGCGCCACTCCTGGCGGGGGCCACGATCGTCCCAGCGTCCTCCACCTTGTCCTCCTCCTCGGCCTAGCCCCGGTCGTTGCGCTCGGGGCATCGACCGAAGCATCCATCTCGAATGGCCCTGAGCTCTTCACAGTCGTTGGTGTTGTGGCTGTGTACGTTGTGGAAGGCGCAGAACGGTCGGCTGCTGTTGGACGACTCGGGATGGTCCCGGCCGCGCTTTGTATCTGGCTCCGCCGCGAGCACGGATACTCCCTTGCGCTTCATGTCCTTGGCCTTGGCTTTCTTCTCCTCCAGGTCGGTAGCCGGGAGCTCGAGGATGGAAAGGCGCCCCTCCTCAGCTCTTGCACACTTGGTCGCCAGGTTGAACAGCTCCAAAGCCATGCATAACTCCTCATGGATGGCGAGCTCCTCCTTCATCTTGACGTCGCAGACGCCATCAGAAAATGCTGAAATGATGGCCTCGTCCGTCACCTAGGGGATGTTGAGGCGAACGCTATTGAAGCGCTAGATGTACTTCTACAGGGTCTCTCCTGGCTGCTGCTTGATGCGGCGCAGGTCACCCGCGGCCGGAGGGCGGTCACGAGTGCCCTGGAAGTTGGCGACGAAGCGGTCGCGCATCTCGTCCCAGGAGGAGATTGAGCCGGGGGCAGGTTCAGGAGCCGCGAGCGAGCGCCATCCTAGAGAGCCATGGGGAACTAGTTCACCATGACTTTTTCGTCACCGTTGGCCGCCTCGATGCTCAGCTCATAGATCTGCAAGAACTCCACGGGGTCGGGGGTGCCGTCATAGCGAGGAGGCTGGTCTGGCTTGAACTTGCCCGGCCAGACGACGCTACGCAGCTCAGGAGTGAAGGCGCGACAGCCTGCGGTGGCCACCGGGGCCCTTTGCTGATGCGGAGCTGCCCTTGATGCCCGCGCACCGCCACCGCAGGCGGCACGCGGTCTTGTCGTGGTGGCGCTGGGAGCGCGGGTGCATTCTCTTGCGGCCGAGGAAATTATTGGCAGCTTCCTTCTTCTCGCGCGGGCGCTCGGCGCGGTGGGTCGCGCCGGGGGGCCGCGCGCCTTGGCGCCAGAGTGTCGTCTTGGTGCAGAGGTGGTGAAGGCGCTCCATGAGCCACGTCGCCCGCAGCTGGCGGAGGGCGAGGCAGTGAGAGGGATGGCGCGGGGGAGCCCCCTGCGGTGCTGACGAGCTTGGCGATGCGGTCCAGCCAGTTCTCATAGAGGTCATCGACTAGGGGGTAGCGCAGGAGCTCGTGTGCCATGAGCAGCGCAGCCTACGCATCCGTGGGAGCGCGATGAGCGTAAGACAACGAGCCGTCTGGGGTTAGCAAAGGAGTGGCAGTTCAGCCGTCCTGCCGCACCTATGGGTGCAGCATGGACGCTTGCTGCTCGTTTCTCGCCGGGACGGTGGCGGCATTGGTGGCGGGCGACGGGGAGCGACGGGGAGGCCCGCCGACAGGGGCGATCTAAGTGACGCGGGCGGCGAGGGCGGCCCGGCGGTCAGGGCGTGCTCGACGAGCGTCCGCCATGGATGCGATGATGCGATGAGACGCGTATCGGCGACAGGAGAGCTTCGGCGCACCCCTACCTGGCGCACCAAATGTCGGATTTCGAGTTCTGGCAAAACCCTTGAGGTTCGAACACTGGGGTGAGCACGAAGATCTCTCTCTCCCAAGATCGCTCTCGCAACGATTGCAAGGCCTAGCTCGACGAACCCAAAGAATGAGAGACACAAGAGTTTATACTGGTTCGGGCCACCGATGTGGTGTAATACCCTACTCCAGTGAGCTGTGGTGGATTGCCTCTTGGGCTGAGGATGAACCGTTACAAGGGATTAATAGCCTCCTGAGGAGAGGTGCTCTAGTGCTTGGTGAACTTGTGTGTAGCTGTGGATGGAATGGCTCCGATCCAAGACCAGATGAGATGCCTCCTGTGGTGGTGGCTAGTCCTATTTATAGAGGCCCTGGTCCTCTCCCCAAATATTGAGCGGGAAGGGCTCCAGCAATGGCCAAATTCAAAGGGAGACAACTAGTTCAAGTTATCCTGACTAAAGGTGGTCTTCGCCTGCCAAAGGCTCTGGTGGTGACATCGTCTTGGGCTCCACGGTTACCTCCGTCCTGTCATCCTGCTGGTCTTGGTCTCGTTGCACTGACATGGAAAACTTTGCCCGATGCCTTGGGACTCCTCACCTGCACTTGCCTCTTTATCACCAAACAGGAAATGAGGACACTGCACGCTGGCGCCTGCCTGGCTCCAGTCGTCATGGCTTGCGTCACAGGAACCTCGCGAGGTGTCCCTCGCCTTGATCTCTCCGCCCCTTGCGAGCCAGCCTGGTGAGGCTACCCCCGAGGAGTTCTTGTGTCATCTGCCTCGCGAGGCTTGGCCCCTCGCGAGGGTCTTGAGTGTTTGCTGGTGAAGATGGGCCATACAGGGCCGCTGGTGGAGCCACGCTATGGGTCGCAGGCAGACAAGTCTGGGGACCCCCGTTCCCAGGACGCCGATAGTAGGCCCCAGGCCCAAGGCGTGCTCCGACTTGGCTTCGAGGCGAAGCCAAGGGGCAAGTGTGGAGCGCCGCGGGCCCCAACAGCCCGCGGCCTCAATTAACGCGTGGTGATTGATTGGACGTGGGCATCTCCGCATCCCCATGCTGGCTCGGCAACTGCACGTCTGACAAAAGGCTGTCGCGGGCAACGCTTGCCTTCATTGCTTTCCTTTGTCTTGCTCCAGACCCCCTTTCTCGCCCCTTGCTTCCAAAATCTCCAGATCCGCTTCAACTCCCTTACGACCAGCGACCAATGGCGCCCCGAAAGGTCAAGGCCGCTTCGCCACCCGCCTGGTACGAGCCGTCTCTGGATGCGCCCAATGTCTCAGAGAAGAAGCTCGCCGCCACGCGTCTACTAACGGCGGGAGAGGACAACGAGAAGGGGAAGAATGAGGTCCGGGCTGGCTCCGCCGAGCCGGAGGGTTTGAGGAGCACCTTCTACCCCTTCTTCATGAGCAGCGTCATTGCGGGGCTAGTTCCCCCCTTCTCCGACTTCTTCTACGCGGTCCTCAGCCATTACAAGTTGCAGGCCCTTCATCTTCATCCCAACTATGTTCTTCTCCTGTCAATCTTCGCCTTCTACTGCGAGGCGTACGTCGGGGTGATGCCGTCTGTGGCTTTGTTGCGCCACTTCTTCTTTCTCCGGATCAATGACGGCCACACCTCAGGGTGCGCCAACTTTGTCATGGCCAAGAAGGCCAACGCGATCTCAAAGGCCGGAAAAAAGGCTGAGGGCTTCAGAAGCAAGTGAGTCATGATGGATGCCAAGTGCGTCCACCCACGGTTGATGATGCCGACGGAGATGCCCCAGTCCGACGAAGGGTGGCTCTACACGAAGCTTACTGACGACCGGGCAAAGACAGAGCTGGAGAAGATGACCGTCGACCTGAAGCCGGGCAACGCGAAGGCGGCGAAGTTGATGGGGGCCATGCTCCTGAGCGAATTCCTGATGTTGCGTGTGGATCCGCTCCAGGCGTGCTCACGCCCCTTGTGGACGCTCGGGGGTGAGGAAGATAAGCTTCGCTTGAGTCAAGAGGCCTTATGTGGAGAAGAGCTAGTTGTGGCTCTCCGCCTTCTGGTCGGGGATGACCAGGAATATCCGTCGAGTGCCTTCGTTCCCTTGTTCCATCGCAAGGACGGGGCACAGGTCGTGGCCTCCATGCCCACCTTTGGCGAGCGCGGGCTAGTGCCACCAGCACCCCCTGGGGTCCCGACAGCGACGGCGCTGGTGGTCGTGTCTTCTAGCGATTCCCACAGGGAGGGGGAAGAGGAGGATGAGGAGGAACGCGACTCGGAGGCGACACTCAAAGGGATGGTGGAGACCTCTCCCTTGTGCAAGGCCGATATCCTCTGCACCTTGCCTGATGATGATGACAAGGCTGATGTCCCCCCAGAGAAAGGGGAGCCACCTGTGGCTAGGGGCTCTTCGAGGTCCAAGGCCAGTCCCCAGAGGAAGCCACCGGCCGAGGTTCTGACGAGGGGCAAGTCAGCGCTGATCTCCCGAGACGACGGTTCTGCTTCGACACCGCCTGGAGCTGTTTCCGGCCCATCTGCTACCCCCTCATCCACTCCTGGAGCCCGCGCGCCTGCGCCTCAGGCTGCGAGGCTCTAAGGCTTCAAGCTTAAGAAGCGGAGGGACTACGCCGCGGTGGACCAGTAAGTGTTCCTGTCCTGCCTTGTTCTTGCTTCTGCTGCCCATCCTTGACGCTTCTCCATTGTGCAATTAGGCTGGCGTCCGCGGCGTAGAAGAGGAAGGAGGATGAGGTGGTACTGCTCGAGACCAGATCGCCTCCTACGGCCGCACCCCTCTCCATGGGTAAGGGCAGCGACGGCGCTCGTGCTTCTCCAGCCCGATCATCCTCGCGAGGCTTGGGGGAGCATCCCCGGGAGGAGTCAGCCCCCATGGCCCGGATGGCTCCGGAGGTGTCAACGCCCGGCTTGGTCGCCGAGGTCCCCAGAGCTCAGGAGCTTCTGACCTCCCAGGCCATGGTGACGACGTCGCCACCTCCCACTTCTGTCGCTCTGCTATATCCAGGTTCTTCCACCTCCCCTGACATCCTGAAGCGTGCTCTTTCCGCGATGACCTTGCTGCAAGAAGATCTTCAGGGCACCGACCCCACCTGGTAGTCGGGTGCTTGGAGCTGGTCTCTGGCTGGCTTCACTCAGATGTGTACATTTGGGCGGCACTGAGCCAGGCGGCGGCGACCTCCGAGAAGGACAACTAGGTCCCTGCTCAGGCTCCGGCCGCTCGCGAGGTGGCGCTGAAAGATGTCGAGGCCGCCCAGGATCGCTACCAGGTGCTAGAGGCCGAACTGAAGACTTTGTGCAGCGAGCATAAGGAAGAAGCTCGAGGCCGCAAGGCGGAGGAGGAGAAGATGAAGGCCTGGGAGGATGCCATCAAGGGTCACAACGCCGAGCTGGAGCAGTTGGCAAAGGCGCAGGCCGCGGTGCATAGCCGGCTGGAGAAGCTGGAGCAGAAGGTGGAAGCGGAGAAGGCCGAACTAGACGCCAAGGCGAAGGTCCTGGCCGAGGACCGCGCGGCCTTTGAGCTCCTCGAGGAGAGGTCCCGAAAGGTGCTGTGGTTGCTCTATGAGAAGGGCTTGGAGGAGCTGCTGGCTAGCGCCAACGAGGGCCCCATCCAGCTTCTTCCTTATCTGGTCGAGGCGCTTGAGGAAGTCGTGAGCAGTATCGGCCCCTTGGAAGAGGTGGAAGCCCGCGTTCTTTCCTCGGCCTCGCTGACGCATGTCTTCAGCCACCTTCATCTCCGCGATCCCACCGCCCACCTTGACGAGCTGCTAGAGCCTGTGGACGCCGAGCACTGCGCAGCTGCTGCTGGGGCCGTGAAGGGTCAGGTGGAGGCCCTGCTGAAGAGGTTTCGCGCCTTTGACCCCACGCCCTCGACTGGCGGTGCTGCTGATCCCGCAACTCCGGCGAGTGGTATAGGTGAGGGCAGCGCCGTTGAAGAAGAAGCATCCCTTGGGGGAGGCAGCAGCAACGTCAGGGGGTGACAAGATGACTTGCTGGCGGCTCCTTTCCTGTTTAGTTTCTGCAAAACGCACCATGCCTCGTGGAGGCGCTTAACTTGCGTTTGGTATTGAGAGAACAATATGTCTTGTAATATTTGCTTGAGATTTTGCGATTTCCTTCCCATTTGCTTTTCGTTCTACGTCGGCAGGGCCCGACCCCACACATACCTCACCCGCCTTTGGGTCGTCCGGAGCACCAGGACGAGACCAAGGGGTGAGGGGCTACGTGGCTAGTTAGGCTCTTCAGTCGCGATGCTCAGGAATCCCCCTTGACGTGCAAACAGCTTATGGAAAGGAAATGCAGGAATAGGTCTAGTGTTCTACGTCAGCAGGGCCCGACCCCGCGCATACCTCAAGCGCCGTTGGGTCGTCCGGATCACCAGGACGAGACAAAGGGGTGAGGGGCTACGTGGCTAGTTAGGCTCCTGAGTCGCAATGCTCAGGAGTCCCCCTTGACGCTCAAACGACCTTCCTACCTTTTCCCTCGAGGCTCGTCTCGGGAGGGGTGCGTGACGACCAGGTCCAGGGGACCTGGCAGGGTAGCGTACGCTTGGGCGTGACCCGAGCGCAGCCCCCGTGCCCAGCCCCCTCGAGCAACTCTCCCGAGGGGAGGTGTTGCGATGAGGCCAGACACTGAGCTCAAGGCCTCCCTGAAGTTGATACGGCCATGGGGCCACCCTTAGTTCTTTATCACCTGCGCGGAGCATAGCACTTCCGCACTTGCACAGGCATAACCTCTCCTCATTACTGTCGACTGCTAGCGCATAGCATGGTGCTTCCACTGGTGCGTGGGTGAGGGCTCCCTCTGAGTGGAGCCCCGTGGCATGTACAGCCCCGCCCTCACACATGGCTTGCAAGGCAGGGCTAGACAAGGTGTGTCCGGGCACTCGTGAGCCAGCGCGGGACTCACGAGGCCCTACCTCAAGGCGGGTTGTGCCTGGTCTTGGTTCTTATTAGCTGCGGCGGTCCTGTGACATGGTTAGGCAATCCTGCGCCGAATGAATCTCCTGAGGTTATCGCATGAGAAGGCCAAGCACCAACGACCCCAGGAGGTGACGTGAACGGGACCGGCCCGCCAGACAAAGCTCAGCCATTGGATTTATCGGCGCTGCAGGGACGGGCCTGAGCACAGACGCCGTGCCTGGCCTTCTTATGCGAAGGATCCTGAAGAAAGACAATCGGCGTGCGGCTCCCGTAGTGGGTGATAATCAAGCAGATGATAGCCATAGATAGATCATGCATGGAAAGCGAACTAGCTTAGGTAAATGCAAGAACGATACATGTCACCGGGTCAGACCTGCCGGCACTGGGATGATGCAGCCGAGGCGCCCTAGCAGTAAGCCAAATCGTAAAAGGATACATGCCGGCAGGACAGCCCACGCGGCACTGAATGGTACAGCCCGGGGGGCGCTCCGAGCTAAATAAACTTGGAAAATGTCACCTGGTTCCATTGTCGAAGGGATGTTGGGGGAGCTAAAGATGCGTGGCGAAGGGGTTGCTCCTCATGGGCGACCGGGGCCCTGAGCGGGAGGCTCTGGGGGCCCAGGCGGTCTCTCGAAGACCGTCTCCATCTCCGCCAGGACTGCATGATGCCTGGCATCCTGAGCCGCCAGGACACTCCGCAGGCTGCGCTGGAAGCCGGGCTCCATGCTCGGTAGGCCGAATGGCATGCGAACATAGTTGTGAGGTGGGCCCTCGCAACGTCCCACGCGAGAAGGCCAGAAAAGCTCCTGCGATGAGGCCCTGTTGAGCCTTGGGATGTCGACGCAGACGCGCAGCCCGCCATCCTCGCCTAGATAGGGAGCTGCGCCAGGTGGGCGGCGGTCGCCGCGCATGGTTCTTGTATCCTGCAGCTCCTGAGTGGCCTTGGTGATGAACTCCTGAGCGCCGGATACTCCTCGCCGGTGTCCTCCTGAGGGAAACGTGCCGCAAAGCATGCCTCCATGTGGTGCCCGAGCACCTCCCTCATCATGTTGGCTAGGTCTGAGGCCCTGCGAAAGAGAGCCTGCGAGCCCTGCCCGAGGAGGGCGCTGAGCGCGCCTTCCTATGCAAGGGAGGGAGGTGCCCCAGGCGCGGGCGCCGATCCTGATGTTGCACCGCTAGAGACGCCGCTCCCTTGAGGCCCTGTGTGGAGTAGCTGCTTCTTCTTCTTCTTCTTGGGAATGGCCTCAGGAGGTTACTGCACACCATTGTTGTCGGGGTCTTCGATCATTGCAGCTTGGAAGGTGCGCTCGAGGGAGCACACTGCATCTCTTTCTTCGCAGGGGACGGTGATGATCCCGCCACTTCCTGGCATCTTGAGAATGTTGTAGCCGTGGTGGGTCACCGCCATGAACTTCGCTAGGGCCGGAAACCCGAGGATGGCATTGTACGGCAGACGGATGTGAGAAACGACAAAGTCGATGAGCTCGGTGTGTTAGTTGTCATGCTGTCCGAAGGTGACAGGGAGGCGGACCTGCCCTATCGGGCTGGTGGAGCTGTCGGTCACTCCTGAGAAGGGCTTGGTAGGCTGAAGCTAATCGTATGGCACTTGGAGGTTGTCGAATGTCTCGACGGACAGGACGTTAAGCCCTACGCCGCCGTCGATGAGGATCTTGGTGACTTGTATGTTGCTGATGACGGGTGAGCAGAGCATCGGGAGGGCGCCAGCGGTGGCCTCGCACTTGAGCTGGTCCGCGGAGCTGAAAGTGATGGCGCACTTGGACCACCTGAGCGGGCGCGTGGCCTCAAGCCTAGGAAGGGCTGGGTTCACCTCACGAGCAAACTGCTTGAAGATACGCTGAGAGACTGGGGCCTGAGCTCCACCCAAGATGCAGGCGATAGCACGCGGTTCCTGGAAGCCCCCAGCCCCCTCGTCCTGATGGTGGACGTCGCTCCTTCTTGGCGGCTGCAGCAGCGGCAGCGGAGGAAGACAAGCATTGCCCTGAGGGCGGTCCTCGCGAGGCTGGTCCCTCCAGGCGCCCTCATGAGGCTGGTCCTGCTCGCGGTCCTCGCGAGGCCGGTCATGCCACTCCTGGCGGGGGCCACGATCGTCCCAGCATCCTCCGCCTCGTCCTCCTCCTCGGCCGTAGCCCCGGTCATTGCGCTCGGGGCATCGACCGAAGCGTCCATCTCGAATGGCCCTGAGCTCTTGACAGTCATTGGTGTTATGGCTGTGTATGTTGTGAAAGGACAAGAACGGTCGGCTGCTCTTGGACGACTCGGGATGGTCCCGGCTGCGCTCATTATACCTGGGGGCTTCTTTAACAGAAGCTTGTTTATACGGGCTTCACGCCCAACACATGCGTTAAGCTTCCACATGTACCTTTTATTCACCATTATATGCATTGATATGACTTATGTTTTGGCCAAGCTGGGTTTCCTGGCTCCTGTGCTTACCCCTGCATTCCTGATTGTTCGGCTAGGTGGTAAAGGGAGCACCTCTGCGATTATTCTTGCTGGTCGGTGGATGTGTACCTCGGCGGGTGAAGCCGAAAGCTAGCGTTCTTAAGGGAATATTCGGTCGGTGAACTGAAAGATGATTTTTAACTATTTACCCATCTGCCCCCAGATGATTTTCTGCTTTCATCGCAGCTTTGACATGCACTTTAGGGCAAGCATCCCAGCGAAAGGAACCCTTAATGGAACTATTCTCCCTTGAAGATGTTTCTTACTACCCATGTAATATAACATAACTAGTTGGGCACTTGTCTGATACAGCAACAATGACCCCTACGCCTTGTCTCCATGCATACCACGGTTCTTATATAACCACGAAGGTATTCGGACACACTTCGGACTATTGGGTCCGGAGGTCGAAGCGAAAAGGTCCGCTATGACAAACGATCTACAATCCGGCTAGAAGACATTCTTTCATGTCATATTTTTACATAGTCAACTCGACTCATTATATTCCTCCTCAATGCCATATAATAGGCTATCTAATTTACAATCTTGCTGGGAATACTTGGCGGCCAATTCTACTTGGCCATACACTAAGCTTACAGGGATCTCCATCCCATCCGGCCCCACAGGTCCGACCTCGGCCATGTGGTTTGGGTCAGCCTTCGTGTACCGCGTCTTTACCATGGCCCAGGCTCCCGGGCGCCTTGATGGCAGGCCGATATCTTCCATAGCCGGAAGCGCTGCCGTGCTCCTTGAAGCCGCTCTGCCAGCTCCCCAATGCCTTCGGGCAGGGAGATAGATGGCCACAAGGCCTGGCCGATGCCTTTCATCACCTGCCGGACTCGTTCGTGCAGCTGACGCAGTTCGAGAAGAAGATCACCCGAAGAATTGGGCATCTCCTCCTCAGGACGACCTGTGAGCAAAACTGCATACATGTTTATGTTAGTCGCCTTCCTCGCCGAACTCTTTCAAAGTTCGCTCAAGCACTTAATGAAAATGCCGCGACGAAGCCGCCGATTCTCCTTCTGGTAGGACAACTGGGCACGAACATCTTTTAGTTCCTCACCCAGCTTGGTGTTGGCATCCTGGAGGTTATTTTTCTCCTGCCGCACCCTCGTAAGCACGCTCTCGCCGGCCTTTAGCCGGCGCAAGAGCTGTTGCTTGTCCGGATCCAGTCCGGCGCCATCTGCAATGTATTTGTCAGATTTATACACCCGCCGCACTTCATAAACTATTTATATTTTAAATTGTATATTACCAGTGGGGGTCTCTGCGGCTCCCCCTGATACTGGCTTCTCGCTCAACGGATTTCGCTTCTGCGCTTGACTTGAGAAGGGCGAAGCCTTCATGACCGGTACCGGTATCTGTTCAAGAAGTCAGTACTTATGCGGCGGCTAGTGCGGCCTCAAGTTGGGCCTTGCACTCTTCAAGCTCCTGGGACAATTGGGTATTCTTCTCTGTAAGATCCTGCATAACAAATGATCCTTAAATCAATTAGTCTAACTATTTTAAGTCTCAGGGGCTACTGGCATATATAACTGTCAAATTTCCTTACCCGTATGTCCTTTACATACTGCTCCGTGGCTCTGGCTAGACCATCTTGAGTGGCACGGAGGTGCGCATCTCCCGAATCGAAGGCATTCAAGGCCTCCGGGGAGAAACATGCGCCATGAAGAACTGTCCGGCGGCGCCTGTGATTCAAGGCACTCTCGACCTCGGAGTTGGTGGCGGACAACCTGTCGGCATCCTCTGTCGGAGGAGCACCCGACGCACGTCTCGTGCTCGCCTCAGCCTCCGGACCCGGCTTTGAAGCCTGGCCGGTGAAGGTTCGATTGGCAACCTCTCCGGACTCAGTCCGGCGAGCGCTCTTTTTCCTGAAAAGAGCATCAGCATTAGTACGCCTTCCAAGAATCAATCCCGGGAGTATGGTGACACGCCATACCGTTGCGGCGGAGTTTCGATCCGGACCACACTTCTTTTTTAGCTGCAAGCCGCCGCCCTTTGTTGGCCAGCCGCGTGGCTCGGCTTCCTGCCTCGAAGGTACCCCTGCGAAGCACCATTGGTATATGGTGATAAAAATAAGCATGGATGGGTCATTATCGTGGTTTTGGGACCTCGGTCTCATTTTCCTGTGAGGATGGAAGTATTCCAGGGTAATCAGCCATAATGGCAACCAAAGCATTGTCGATGCTAAGTTGGTGGAATACCCCGTCGATCAACTCCACCTTTATATCCGGATCCTCTTCGGAGGTCGGATCGAGGGACCGTTCCGGATCCTCGGGTTGTGGGGGCGGGCTGTGTATCTTCTCCACAGTCTGGCGCAGTTCCTGCGCAGAAACCACGAAATGAGATATTTAACCATGGGAAAATGGATCGGACAGGTCACAAAGATGTTTTCTTACCAAGCTTTGAGGATTATTCGAAGAAAACTCCTTCAATGGATTGACACGGAGGAAATCCTCCTCCTCCCCTTTATACATGGCAGACAAGATCTTCACCAGTTCGGTGACCGATCCTAGCCCTTTGCGGCCATGGCGGGTGGCATCGTCCTCCCCGTTGAAGTCCCACATGGGTGGCCCCTGTATTGGAGCGGCTGCACTTCATAATGCAGATTGCTATGACTCTGTCAAGGTCAATCGGCATGATCCGGTAACCTTATTCGGCTCATCAAATAACGGACATCCCGGTCATCTTCTCTCCAGGGCTCCGAGGGCGCCCGGCTTAGGCGCTTCTTCAGAGGAGCATTGCTGAACTCCGGAAGGCCGATCCGAACAGGATCCGGCAGCGGGACGTCCTCCATGTAAAACCATTCCGAAGGCCAGTCTTCGGACGCCTTCTTTGGGCTTCCGGATAGGTATCCGGTCCCGGCGATGCGCCATAGCTCGTCTCCGCCCACTTGATATATTGACCCCTCATGAGAACGGGGTAGTAGGCAGAATATTCTCTTCCACAGCCCGAAATGAGCCTCGACGTCCAAGAATAGTTCGCAAAGGGCCACGAAGCCTGCGATGTGCAAGATGGAGGCAGGAGTAAGATGGTGCAACTGGAGGCCGTAGAACTCCAGGAGCCCCCGGAGAAACAGATGGATTGGAAATCCGAGTCCCCTTACTAGATAAGAGATGAAGCATACCCGCTCTCCTTTAGAGGGATCGGGGACGCTCTCCGCTTGCTTTCCGCCCTTGTAGGTGGCAAGTCCGGCTCGAACCAGGACCATGAAGGCCGGGGGGAGAAATCCCTTGGCTTGGAGTATAACTAGCTCGCTATGCGGGACTGAGCATCTCTCCCAATTTCTGGTGAAATTTGGGAGTGCGAGAGGAGGAGCCGCGTCGACCGTCCATGATGGAATGGGCTTTGGTCGAGGCGCCCGATGAAAGCTTCATAAAGGGGGATGGTGTGACTCAGATCTAGATCCTTGCCCTTTATAGGCGGCTCATTTGCGCTGACTAGGGGTAATTGTAAAAAATACCTGGCTTTTCGCATTCATTCAAACACGTGGAAGATGGCCATTATTGGGCGTAGAAGCCGAGGAGCGAAGCATTTATCAGAAGCCGGACACTATTCGACAAGTATATGGAATTTGGAGAAGAACCCGCCTCGAAATGCCGAAGACAATCAACGCGCCGGACTCATCATCATTGAAGCCTGGTTCGGGGGCTACTGAGGGAGTCCCAGACTAGGGGGTGTCTGGATAGCCGAACTATCATCACGACCGGACTCCAAGACTATGAAGATACAAGATTGAAGACTTCGTCTCGTGTCCGGATGGGACTTTCCTTGGCATGGAAGGCAAGCTTGGCGATACGGATATGTAGATCTCCTACCATTGTAACCGACTCTGTGTAATCCTAACCTATCCAGTGTCTATATAAACCGGAGGGTTTTAGTCCAGAGATCTAACAACAATCATACCATAGGCTAGCTTCTAGGGTTTAGCCTCCTTGATCTCGTGGTAGATCTACTCTTGTACTACCCATATCATCAATATTAATCAAGCAGGAGTAGGGTATTACCTCCATCGAGAGGGCCCGAAGCTGGGTAAAAACATCGTGTCCCTTGTCTCCTGTTACCATCCGCCTAGACGCACAGTTCGGGACCCCCTACCCGAGATCCGCCGGTTTTGACACCGACACTTAGCACCTATCCATGGTGGAGCACTGAGCACAACAGGTAGTGCTCAATTCTCTTTATGCAATGACATTAATTACAAAATACTACTCTTACCTATTTCCTGGTTTATTGATCCCCTTAGTATTTTGTGCCCAATTTTGGCCATAGATTTAACTAAAATAATAATAATGCATGTCACCAAAAATTGTATATTCGATTCGTATTTGAACATAGTTTCCAATGATATTGTTTTTGGTTACATGCATTAAAATTTTATCAGTTAAATCAAAGGGGTTCAAAACTTGGAGCAAAATGCAAAGGGGGCCAATAAACCAGTAAACACCAAAGTTCTCTTGTTTTGCCCCAAGTTGGTCTCAGTGAGATGACTATACTGCACCAGCACTGCGCGAGGCCGGGGAGGGCCGAGGAGTAGATGGCCAACACACACGTGAATGCAATGAGTCTGCACTTTCATATAAAGGCTTCCCGCTAGTCCAATCTATGAAATCCTACGCACCTACGCACCCTAACCATGGGCAAGAGTGATCACTCCAATCATAAGATCAGTTGACTAGAAGCTGGACCCATGGAGGCGATGAGCACGAGCATCAGCCGGCTGTGCCAGATGGTCCACGACGCTGGCCTATGTCCCGGCACTGAGGAACATCTCCAGGTCGTGCTTGCGGCCGCCGAGGCGAGAGGCCTCTTGGACGACAGCTTCGTCTCCTTGTTCGACGAGGTCTTCGTCGGCTTCCTCGACAAGTTCACCGTCGTCAAGAAGCTTGCGGAGAACCATGACGTACGCCTGCAGCCCACGCGCCCAGGCTCTGCGATGCCCGCCACCCTCAACGGCCTCTATGGTGACAACCTCTTGATGCACTGGTGGCCCTGCGATAGTCCGCCATCGCACCGGAGAATGTCGACCTCGAGGTCACGCTCACCGCGCAGCGCCTGGTGCAGTAAGACACCATCGACATAATCACCCACATCTACGTGCAAATCATCCACAATGACTACTATGTGTAATAGGAGGGTGATAGGACGATGGCCTTCTTGGACCGCAGGGAAACCTTGGATGACATTATTTAGAAGCACATTGAGCTCGCCGCCAATGCCACTACTCCTCACAAGTAAGTTGGTGACCCGGCGCACTAGGGCGTGAGGATGTCGTTGATGGACCCATATGTATCTTTATCTTTTCGTCAACTCCATGTAGCAGTATATTGTATTAGTAATTATCATACCTTTAGCATCAACTTCAAAATTTTCATACGTACTCCATGCATGAACCGCGCCAGAACCAAACTTCTCATTACACTAGGAAAATCGTTATTTCTATCTATCGGTCGCGCCATGGAGCAGAACCAAATTTTACAAGTTACAAGTTCAAAAGGAAAAGCCTAACGTTTTCGTGTCGCACCCCAACATTGTTGGTCCAGCACGCCGCCCAAGGGGGAATGCGTGTTGTGTTGCATTTTCACTTATAAGTGGGACCGCAGTTGAGCAAACCGACTATTGGGAAACCCCCACCCTGTCCACCGCGCGATGGTTGAGTTAGAGAAAACATGAGGGAGAAGAGATAGTTGTAGCACGAACTCCAAGAAAATTGGTGTCAAATGGGACTCATGTGGGTGGCGTGTGTCATACTACTAGACGTGAATGCTAGTTATGGCCCATGCCACCCCACTATATCGAGGTGCTGGTTACATAGAGCGAATACATTATCTCTCCAGGAGTACGGTACACCACTAGTACTACTCACATTGTTGTGAAATTTCCTAGAATCCGTGCTCAACCCTCCTCTCTCTCTCTTCTAAGCCAGCCAGCAGACGCGCGGAGTGTGCCCATTGTCTGTTTGCTAACATGCAGTCCCACATGTTAGTGAAAACGCAAGACGACCCACTGAACCTGCACATCTTTCACCTCGACGTGCTAGTGATGAAAAAAATCCTATAAATATCTTCAGTGGCCGCTTTTGGAGTTACTCCAGAGTAAGATTCTATTTATAGTTTAACCCAAGATGCACATCACGTGGCTTCAACTAGCACTCCATTTTCTTGCATGACATGACCTGGATGCTGGATGTCCCATGTGTCCGCAAAAGGAGGAATAACTCGACCAAATCTTCTCCACATTGAGACCGGAGGAGTAGGAAACATGGCAAGCCCTGTGCCTACATCATACTACGTACTGTACAAGCCCACCTCACACTATCACCATATTTCTTGTCCTTCGTGCGATACCTAGCTCCAGTTGATGGTATACTACTACTAGGACTAACTATGTACTACTAGTATACTATTAGGTTGGCTCTATGTGTTGTCGCAACTTCATATAACCAGATGTTGGCTATACTACTATGGTACTCACACTCCAAGAAGTGACTCGAAAACAATTCATAAATTGATTTCATCACATGCATTTGCAAATGTACCATTCATTACATACAACAAGTCATCAACACACAACGACAACAAGGATACATGTTGGATTATATATTATTTCCAACAAAACATTCTAGTAAATACTAAAGTTTTTATCACACAACAAATAACAAGCAATGAAATGAACATCAGCTCAACCAATCCTCAGTGTTGGAAACGCCTGCTTTGAACCATAAGGAAGCCTCTGTGAAGGGCCAACTATTGTCAATATCGAGACCAACGCAGGGCTCATCATCCAGGCTGAAGCGTCGTATATCAGGACGCATATTGTGATAGCCAGGGTAGGGAACCATAGAAATGTCCGATGTATACATACAATTGCTTCTCATAAATGGTAATAACATTGTGCCAACAACAGCTGGATCGCCTTTCATCATCACTGGATAGTTTAGTCCAAGGAAGAGCGAGTTTTCTCCAAGACTATCAATATTGAACCAGGGAGAAGGTGCTGGCGCTAGCACACTAGTATCCATCCCGAATACCCTGCAATGGATGTTGGAATAGGTCCAGAGAGTGCGACCATGGGATACACACCTGCTTCCTTAGTAACATCAGTAGTGCCCTTTATACATACAAGAAGAGGTGATCGATCGGAATAAGTTGCCAGGCGCCACTGAGTATGTAGGTCCTTCTCGTGATCATCATCGTCGTCATCTCCCCGTTGGTTATAAAAAATTTCAAGTATAGGTGGTGGAATGTTCAGACGACCTTGGAAACACAAGAAGGTTAATTAGTACGGGGATACTAACTCACATGCATGTGGATGAAACAATTCTAATTACGGTGGAAGACAAATGTACCAAAACCATAAGGATTCCATGCAAAAACAGTGCCACGAGTGGTGGCAACAAACACAAGGCGCTCGTGTTGAATTGCATCACATTACTCATCTGTGTACAGAAATTGATTTTGAGCAATATCCTGGAAGTAAGGACGGCAACAAGCTTGTCGAAGATAGCAACAACTTCATAGCTCGTGTAATCCCAAGAGCAGTTGGGAACTCGACAAATTGCTATCTTCCATAGACGACAGTCACCATGATCATATTAGAATGTACGTCGATCATGTGTGTGCTCAACCTCAGGGCACTCTGAGATTTTTGGAAGTGGAACCCGGTGACGAGTGTACACATTCACAAGTTCCCACTCGCAGTTGTACCCAATATAAACAACCCAATCTCCATTTGCGCCTGCCAAGGCCTTACCCTTAAGCGATGGCATCTTAACATCACACGTATCATTATCAAGAAGTGTCAACTTGCACAAGCCAAGGCTTATGTCGTCCCCATGCCAGCGAACAGGGTCAAGGCGTAGAAGATAGGGCAGATCAAACCACTCATGAACCCTTGGGGTTCTTTGTAGTGATGTTATTTGATGAGTCGAGAATGGTCTTGAACAAACCTGCCATGCTAGCTGAGGTGATGACGTCGCACCGACCGATGAGTTCATCCACCATGTCATCTTTCAGATCGGGGCAAGAATAACGGGGTCATTTCTGGCATGTTCCCTCCATGGAGAAGACGATCTAACAATGGCAGAAGGAAGGGTGAACGAAAATGGAGGGAGGAAGAGCGTGCGACAGCAGTTCCAAATCGAGAGGGAAAGGCGAAGAGGCGGTGGACGGTTGCCACGGTATAGGAAGAGGCGCTCCGGCCTACATAGACGTTTGTTCGGAAATTGTACAAAAGGACTCACCATCGTCTCACTGACATGTTGGAACAGGACCACATGTCAACAAAACATGGTGTGTTATTTATCGTGCAAAATGCGATCTGGACGCGTTGGCCCGAGGTGTCGCATTATTTCTTGACTTTATTTTTTTAATGGCATGTCGTTCAGTTTTGAAGCACGGCTAACTGGTACTGTATGCAGAGAAAATAAAAACTACTCTACCACTACTCCACCTCTAGTACTAGTATCAAAAAGATATAGAGCTTCAGCGCTTTCTTGCTAAGGGCTACCCACTTGCTTCTCGCACTGTCATCCTCTATCCAGATCTAAAAAATACGGCGTTGCCCGTCTCTCTCCCTCCTCACAGGTGGTCACAGATCCGCCAAGGAAGAAAAGGACGTGCAGCGTTGACGCACTCGTCGTCAGCGAGCAAGGTCACGCACTGACGACAAGGCCATCCCCTCAGACCTAGCACCCACGCGGGATGGCCTCGATCCCCAAGCTCGCTACCATAGCGTTTGCGAAAGACGGCGACCACGAGCGAAGCCACTTCCCGCCGACCCTCAGGTATGGTACCTCTTTTTGAACCATACCCTTGTTCTATTGCCCCAGCTACCACGTCGCTGCATGTGGATCTTCTTCCACTCCACCATCTTCCCAATTTGCTATCCTCTGCTCTGCTGGTCACCTAGCCGAAAACCTTAATTTGCACTATTAAAGGAAACACTACTTCATGCAGACTAATCCATGTCTGGGTTGAATAAGGAAATGAAGGGAGAAAGTACTGTCGAAGAGACTAGGCATCAAACCCGCATCTAGGCTGAAAAGGGGAAATCAGTAGCTAAGGAATGAGTCTCGTGTCTCTTGGTTGAAAAAGGGTAGAAATGCATGACAACGCAATAGAGAATGACCAGGTCGATCGGTTTGTTGTCCTCACATAGGAAAAAGGTGGCTAAAGAGAACAAAACTGGGATCTAATCCACATATGCTGCCTGGATATTTGTTGCTCTGGGCAACCATACCTCCCTCACCTCTCTATGCGACCGTGGAGGTACATCATACTGGTGCGCCCACTGTCAGAATGGGCCTCCCATGCTCTTATTGCCACTTTTTTGTTGTTAGTATAATGCCAGCGGTAAAGTCAAGCAATGCTACTGCTAAAGTAATGCCAGATTTAACTAATGCCACACTTAATCTCATGCCACCGATAAATTTAAGCAATGCCATTTAATGTTTCTGGATTATTTCAGGGTTAGCTGTTGATTGTGGATGTATTAAATATTTTTTAGCGAAGGCATCCTAATGTTGTTGCACAGCCACTATACCAACGATGAAACTTGTTACTACCTTTAGATTTTTGCACTGTTAATGCTTATAGATTACATACCTCACTTTCATGAGATAAGTCATTTTTTGTACAGTGTCACCAAAATGCCAAGGCGCTGATGTCATTTTATTTTGGTTAAACTATACAAAAAATTATGAAGAGAAGAGGAAAGGTCAAGAGTGGGCACCTCCTCCTCCGGATGTTTTATTGATTCGTTCGATCAAGTTTTTATGCTTGATCAATTATCAAGATTAGGATAGCAATTTTTCAAGTCCCGTCGAGTTCGAAATGTTATTTACCTTGAAGGTACTTGGTTTGCAAAAAAATTATACTGTCATTAGTTAATAATGCTAGTTACCTTCAGATTTTTGTATTTGGTTTAATGATATTGCACAACTAGTATACCAATGCTGAAACTTGTTACCTTTAAATTTTGTATTGTTAACGCTTATAGAAATCTTCCAGTGCTAGCTTATGGAATTATGTTCAGTAAAACCATTGTACTGTACCCCGTAATAAAAACCTATTCTACTGTTTCCCTAGCCACTGGATTAGTGTATATTTTTACTATTCGAATGGTGTTGCATTAGCATATGGACATATATAAAGTGTGGCAAACTTTCCCAGATATGTGCTCAAGAAAACTACTACCTGTTTTTCTAAATACTAGAAGTTTGGTTACTTTAAATTGAACTACGAAAACGTCATATATTAAGGAACAGATGGTGTAGAGTTCACTCAAATTATCCCGGTAAAGCTAGTCACACCTTTGTTAAAATTAATGTTCATTATGTTATCGGAGGAGGTCTGTAAGTTTGTCTCTAATGCCTGTCGATTACATACCTGACATCATGATGTAATGGTAACTCATTTCTTTTTGTACAGTGTCACTGAATTGTCAAGGCGGTGATGGAATTTTATTTTAGTTGAACTGCACAAAATATGCTTAAAAGAAGAGGAAAGGTCAGGAATAGTTTAGTTTTTAAGAGAATACTATGTATGCCTTCCTGACATCAGCCGCTGTTGCCTTATTTATTCCTTCAAACAGGTGGTTAGAAACAATCTTGCTACATTTTCCCATTATGAAAGTGGAATGCTTATATTTGTGAGCATATGCTTCAACTAGTGCCACTTTTATAGTAATCACACTTTCAATATCTGTGCAAACAGGGATGCTCGATTTTAGTGGAACTGCACAAAAAGTCCAAATGGTTCAATATTAGGAGCTTTTTTTCTTCCAAACCGTTATATCCATTTGTTGGCACTATGAGCTATTCATTACGAAGGTACATGGTTTGCTACTATCTTGCTACTCTTTTTGTACTGTCATTAGATAGTAATATTGGTGGTTTGCATGTGAATTTATTTGCAGGGTGGACCTACATTGGAGGTACAGGACACGATTCAATGATTGGATGCTCAATTTCGGTTGTATCGATTTCACCTCTTCCATCACTGCGAACATGGATATCCTTGGTTTGATGAAGAGTAGGCGCTCTATTTCTGCTATGTACTAGAAAATCAATTCAGTATCAAATTGTCCAGGGAAAAAGATGACAGTATCAAATTGTCCAGTGCAAAACATGACAGATGCCCAGCAGAAGAGACATGTTTAAACCGAGAATACAAGGTGGGGTATATGTTTACTAGTTGCTTCATATCTGTGTAGACAGATGTCTGCCCGTTGCTATTGGGCAAACAAACAAAGTGACCGTAATTTTGGTGGAACTGCACAAGAGAATAATATAGTCACTGCATGCAGTGCCATTTGAAAATAGACACAGAAAGATTGGATACTCACTTCATGGACTGCACAAAAGTAGTACTGTACTATTTATTGGCCAACACTAGGTGCTTCATTGCTTTGGTATGTTTATACAATGGGCACCATTTTGCCTAAGTTAATGTTTGTATTCTGGAAATAGGCTCGCCGTGTGATCGAGAGAAGACCAAATCATATTGCAGTGGATGTTCCTCCATCATGTGTGGTTCATTCTCATGGTTCCAGCTGTTGGTGAAACCACATACGTTTGCAAGAGGAATTGTAGACTTCACAAACAAATTTGTCTTTCACTCTGTACTGAATGTTGGCCAAGAGAAGCATCCATGTTAGTAGGAAGAACATATGTTTTTTCTATATATTTCCTTTTGGAGCTACATATTTGTATATGATCTGTGAATCATTGATATGCATTAACATGTTGATCTTATGTATGGGAATCGTACTAGTTGCTTGTGAATTTGGGCTACTAATGTGAACATATTACAATGCCAGGCCTGTGAGACTCGTTACAAACTTTCGAATTGATCGACTCTTACTACTTTGCACAACATGATCCTTATTTATGTGTTCTCACTGTTTACAAGTTACTGGCCATTCCTTATTTCTGTTCGCTCAGTGTTTACAAGTTACTGATCAATCACTAGCTATCCTACTAATACGCTCCTGGCAGTTTTAATTGCGATGGAAGATCCGAAGGTGGCAGTTTTTTTGAATAAAAATACCTACCTCTAAGGAAACTAACATGTTGTTCTGAAGAAAATGCCATGCGAATCTGAAGAAACTGCCAGCAAAAAAGTTCGCAAATGCCTTATCTCCCAGCGAATGTTCATTACCTATTGAGATCCTACACGTACACTATCCGACCGACTCGATCCTACGCTAATAACCAATAGATCACGGACGTACCTCATCTGGATGAATTGAGTGCTCTCGTTTGACCGTCACGCCGACGTGCGGCCCAACACGGACGGGAGGGCACGACGCATTCATAGTTTCAGTTTTTCTAGTTTTCCATGGCAAGCTGGCGCACTAAGCCATGCCTGCTTTTGCATTGAATTTCGAAGACCGCGATGACCGTCACGTTTCCCGCGACATGCTAGTTCACCTACCTTCCTCCTATAATTACTGGTTCCTGGCATTCTCTGGTAGCACCGTGTGGGGACCCCGACTCATAAGTCGTGATCACCGAATGCACGTGTACAGTGATCCCAGAGATCAATGCTCACTGAACACACAGAAGCTGAAAAACAAGAGTCTTACATCCATACATACCGTATTACACAAGTAGGACCATTATGGTCGAGTCTTGAGTATAACATCGCAGCGGAAATCTTCGTCGATAACTTGGACCCATGCCATCTGCCTTAACCCTACAGGCATTCTGACTGGGAAGCGTCCTAGCTCGCATGTTCGTCACCGAAGTATTCTTCATCATATCCTGTTCTTTCATGCCTGGCCAATAAAATAACCAGTGGCAAGCCAATGAGTACTTTGAATGTACTCGCAAGCAACCCATGTTTTGGTTCAAGATACAACAATGCTTGATATAGGTAAATTTTTGCAGAAAGCTAGTTTTGAGTGCAATGACATGTTCGACAACTTGTAAGACATGCATCAGGAGAATTTCAAGTAACCATGAGGACATGTTACAGATATCAACATAAATAGAGTGGGCACCAACCCAACTCAATCGTGTCAAGTCCTTTGACTTGACCCAAGTAGTTTTATCAACACACACACACGGTTTGTAAACTCTGGACGTAGTTTAAGCATTACTGCCCAACTGTCCTTGACCATGGACACGGCTATTCGAATAGTTTTACACTCTGCAGAGGTTGCACACTTTACCCACAAGATCCGGGGAACTTCCGTGTCATCCACGACCCGCGGTACTTCAAGTACCCGGGTAAGCACCCGATCACTATCTTTCCCTAGACGACACTAACAAGGAGTCCACTCGTTGTTCCATATCCTCACGATGTACATCATACGAGACTCACTCGAGATCGTAACATCCGAGAGGGCACACAACGGTGTATCCGGTGCCCTGTGAAAACAGTCATGGCCGCCCTACCTGGCACGAACCCCGTCCCGAGAGAGAGCACCAACTCTCCCCCATTACTAGTAATGCGGGCTCCAAGCTAGTATCGGCCTAAGTAGTCAATAATGCCCTTTCCCATATAAGGGTAGACTGGTTGCGCATGTAAGGTTGGGACAGTCGACAAATCTTAAATCTAATCCGTTTTCGAAAACAACACACACACTTGCCTCGGTACGCCACTTCGTCATCAAGTGGCTACCCAACTCATCGTCTCCCTCGGGCATAAGTGGCACCCACCGGGTTTTTAGAAGTCCTTTTAAAATACTTTTGTCTCCATCTCTATGCATATTCCCGTCCCTTTTATGTAGCACTACTTAGCATCCTATCTACTCCCACCGCATAACCCTCATAAGAAGGTAGGGTCATGCACCATGCAAGTATCAATGAGGAAGAATGAAGGCAACCCACCAAAGTGGCTACCATCTCATCATGTTTCCGATGCAACAATAATAAAGTGCTATATGAGATGCATAAAATGGGTTTCATAGACATGGTCAAAGGGCTGCTTGCCTTGTCCTTCGTAGTCTTCAAATCTTCTGGTCCTTCTCCAAGTACTCCGTCTACTTCGTCAACTAACGTCGGAAACAAACACAATAAGCAACACAACAAGGCAAAAGTAAAAGTGCTCTAAAAATGTGAGTTGGACTTTTCTAGGATACCTCTGGTCATATGAGGAATGACCAAAGTGATTTCATTAGAAGTGGATCAATGGATGTTTCTAAACATTTTGATATGATGGAATCAAGGGGTTTATGGATTTGCAAGAAGTGTACAGAAATATATTTTTGAAAAATGGCCAAAGGCACCCATTTAACAAAGGACGATTTTAGAAGCATCTAGGAATTGGTTTCACTGGATTTGGAGTTGAGATGATTTTCCTATGAATTTGCAAAGTTGGCTATATATAAAGAAACAGACCATTATTTGAGGTGATACAGAAAGTATTAGTAAAAATGTTCAAAAACTAAGTTTTGAACTTATAGACATCTAGGATTTTGAACCATGGAATTTGGATAAAAAAATGGGCTCTCTGTGATTTTCTAAAGTTCATCACAGAAAGGAAAAACAAGATTTTATAAATATTTGTGAAGGAATTGCTTATGTAAAAATGTGACAATAGCACCATGTGGTAGGGCATGATTTTAGAAACTACTAGAAATTTGAATCATCAAATTTGGAGTTAATTTGAATTATTTATGGATTTTTGAAGTTCACTGGAAAAGAAAAAGAAAAAGATTTGTGTTATACCTAAATCAGGCGTGGCGCAGCTTAGCACTGCAGCCCTTACGGCCCAGCTGCACGGCCACGCGGCTAAGAAGGGCCACGCCGAAGGCGTATTAGCCAAATACGCGTCCCTGCGGGGCAAACGGCTTCCCTGGTCCCGCCTCCACTTAACCCGACCTGCGGGGCCGGCTCGGTTGCCGCTGTCGCCGACAGGCGGGGCCGGCGTGCTGACGTGGCGTCGTCCTCAACCTCCCGCCCGAAGCAGAGGAGGCGAGGCAGGGGAGACGTCGACGGTGACTGCCGGCGCTACCGGCCACCGTTTCCAGAGACCCAGCCACCGGCGTGCTCGGGGAAACATGCCTCATCCGGGATGCCACACTACGGGCGCCAGCTTCCTCGGAGGGAAGCGGGCCTCCGCCCACGGCGGAGGATGGCATCGGCCATTGCCGGCTTCGGCCGCCAGGGCGCCAGGGAAGAATGGAGGCGATGGGGGGCTTCGTGGTGGTGGTGAGGGAGTACTGGAGTGGGTAGGGAGAAGAGAGAGGGGCCGCGGTGCCCGAATCCGAGCGGCGGTTGGCGGCGGCACTCCGGCCATGGAGAGGGCAGGAGAGCACTAGGGGGAGAGGGATGTTGTCTGGGAGGTGCATGGGGGAGAGAGGGATCCAGAAGAGTCGAGGGAGTGCCCGGGGGGATGCTCTATATAGGGGGGGCCGTGGTGCACCGTGGACGCGGTCTCTGGCCTCACTGGGTGCGGTCGTGGAGGGGAGAGGAGAGAGGTTTAGGAGGGGGCCGGCATCTTGCCGTGTCCCAGACGCCGAGGCGGCCTCGTGAGACACGCTGGGGAGGCCGGAGGTGCTTGGCCGGGGGTGGCTACAGTGCGGGAGCGCACTGTAGCGCGCTCTAGAGCATGCCTTTGGCTGCCATGGCATTGTTTAAAGGGCAGGGGCGTGCCCACTCATGTCTGGTAGCGCCAGGGAGAAGTAAACAAGTGGGGAGTAGCATTGGATGCCCTAGAGAGCCACTAGATGAGAGGGGAGGTGGAGAGAGGTGAACAGTGGCTGTCCAGAGGGGTAAATGAGGAGGTTTCACCCCTCAATCATTGATTTGAGGCCAGGGAAGAGTTACTAGAGGTGCAAGGGGACTTTGAGGGGCTGTGGTAAAAAGTTGAGGTCATGGAGAAGAGTGGAAGTGGTCAAAATGATGATTTTGGAAAAATGGCAGAAGGTGTTTGTTGTTGGTTTGGGCAAGAAAATTAATTCCACTTGCCATGAGAATTAACAGGATGGAATGGAACATAGAAGTAGGGTGTTCCACCAAGTTTGAGCTCATTTGGGCAAAATAGCCAATGTAACTTTGGTAAACCCTAGAAATCAGCAGAAATGGACTTTCCAAGATTTAGTCATGCAAATCTGTTCTCCTTGATGCACCACTTGGTGTAGTGTCATCATTTGAGGTTATGAACATGTCCACAAAAGTTGAGATCAAAAGGATAAAGTTTCCAATGTAGAGTTGTTCAAATTTGATTCTGGACAGGAAGGGTTTTGGGGCACTTTGATCAAGTTAACTTGTTCTCCAACTTGTGCCACTTGGTCTAGATTAATTATTAGACCATTTTAGAATTTTCACAAGGTTTGAGAACATTTGGACATGTTTGGCAGTGCAAAGTTGTTCAAACTTGAAAAAGGACAGAAGTGGTTTTGAGAGGGTTTCATGGGGTTATACTGTTCTCCATGACATGGTATTTAGCAAGATCATCAAAAATGTCATATTTGACATGTCGAAGTTTCTTGGATTTTTATGGAAATATTTCTGTAGAAATATTTCAAATCCTTGAAATGGGCAGAAATGGTTTTGGGAGGTTTTGTCCAATATTTTGATCATGACCATGTGTTGAAACTCATATATATGGAAAATATATGTCCATTGAGTCTCCCTAATTTTTCTCAAATATTTTTAAAGCTTTAAAATAATTTTAACCTATTAAAGACCATTTCTGGCCTTAAGAAAAGGCCTTTAAATAAAATAGGAAATTAACTTTTAAAATTATATTTTTGTGGTATCTGGGTATCCTATATCTAATAGGAGTCAAAAATATTTCTGGAAAGATTTTTACTGCCCTTAATTAAGTACTTGCAGTGCAAACCTCAATTCAGGGGTTTTTGGAAAACTAATTTTTGAAAATACTTTTGGCCAAATTATTTTTGTCAGAAAATACTATATTGCTCTATACACATGGCATGATCATTGGGAAAAGGTTTTGGATCAAGGAGATGAAGTATAGGAGTTGGGGGATTTATTTGATTTTTAGAGCACTTGCAAACAACACACGTAAATCCAATCAAGGCAAGGTCCAAAACACTCAAAAGTTTTTGTCAAACCACATTTTATCATGATTTATTAGCTTAAGTGTTGTGGCATGAAAATCAGGGTGTGACAGACCTACCCCCCTTACAAGAATCTCGTCCCCGAGATTCCCAGACTAGGCGCGGAAAGGAATACGAAAACTTGGATTTGGGGTAGTCTTCACGTCCTCATACTGCTTCTGCTTCCGTTTGGTGCTCCATTGAACCTTGAAGTACTTGATGGCGTGGCTTTGTGTTTGTCGTCCTGCTTGATCCAGCTTGCAATTGGGGTCTCTCGCGTATGTCATATAGGGCTGGAGGTCGATGGCTCGGTGATCGATGTCCTTGTTGAGACCGGGCTAGTTAGGAAGTTGGAAACACTTTCGGGGGTGTGTCGTGTGGAAAACGTCAGGCACAAAGGGTAACTCAGGCGGTAACTCTAAGTGGTATCCATCTATTCTTCGTCTTGCGGTGATCTTGGAGGGGGGTTGTTAAATCTTAGAGTGATCTCGAAGAGGGCCGATGAATCTTGGCGTGGGTTTCCTTGTCATGAAAATGCTTGGTTCCCTTGAGAGGAGTGGTTTGTAGATATGCACAGTATTTGACAAGGAAGTTCACTCCTTGACGATGATGGTTGGTATAGTTCTTCCTCCTTGACATGGCGGTCTTCGATGTTCCCTAACCGCTGAACGGTTCTTTTTCGTCTTCGGGTAGGCAAGTATGTCATCAAGGAAAGATGGCAACTAACTTGTCCGAGTACTCCGTGAAGACTTGCCCACGGGTACATAGGGTATAGGTTGGGGTATCGGTGGTGGTCATGGTTGGGCATCGCCAAGGTTTCCTTGTCCTAGAGCCAAAGCCCAAGGTCAGGATCCGACCATGTTGTGGATTGGTAGGGCTTAAGGGTTTCAAGGATTCTAGTGTGCGAGCGAACGTTTGTCACCTTATCCTTAAGCACGGTTCCTGAGATGCCAATGGTTCGATCTATTCCTTTAAACAAATAACCTTATACCACCGAAAGCATCAACTCTTGTAGGTCAGCTCCAACCATCACTCATGCTATTCATATCATCATGACTCCTGAGAGGAGGTCTAGCAAAGTCATATATGTCTACGATCCCCAAAGTCATATGTATGGCTACCCCTAAAAATCAATGGGTATACAAGCTTCCAAGATGGAATTAAACATGACAATCCAAGTGCTCACCCTATTCTTCCAAGGTCTAAGATAAAGCACCTCTATCCTAAGGAAACACGTCGTAAGCCACTCCAAGATCTTGTTTCCTTCCTATGAATCAACCAACAGCCCATTAACTTCCATCAATCACTACATAATCCATTTAATCCTACAAATCCAATGTTTATGATGTTCCACATGATCTCCTAAAGTCCATATAATCCCCAAACACTTGAAAGGGCTGTCTCTACTATAGTAAGTCCACCAATTCCATTATCAATGGTCAATAAACTCCAAGGTCAAGCTTATATCAACTCCGACAATTAATCCAATCTCCTAGTTTATTGTCCACCGAGAAACGTGGTATCACGATCAAGATTATCAATCTGAATCCAATTTACTCCGAACCATGTAGACTTACTCAACATCCATACTCCACTAGGATAATGTATTGAATCCAAATCTCATGTCCAACGAGAATTCCTATCTATTCCCCCAAGTCATTTCCGTAATGTCAACTATCTTCTATCATATCCCCACAGCTCACCAATCCAGATACTTCCAAGAATTTCATGTTGCGATTATAATTGTCCCACAAAATCCAATTTACTGTGGGTAAAGAAAGCTATGCTAATCTATACTCATGATCCCACCAAGTTCATCTACCAACATCAAAGCCTCATAATCCACCAAATAGTCTCATATAATTCCTCAAGTCATTGATATAAACTCATCAAGTCATGCGTCCTCTATTCCTATATCCTCAAACTGGTCTTCCCTATGGCATCGCTGTCCCGGTGCTATATTAGGATGATAATGTGCTTGTTCACTATGTCCACTAGTTCCATAATGAACCCAGTGTTGTGCAAGGTTTACAGAGACTTAACTGGTTCTCTTGCAATTCTGTGGGTTAAGCACATGGTTAAGGATTGGGGTATCTCATGAAGTCTCGAAGGGTCTAGGAATGGGTTTCTAGTCTGGAGGGTTAAACATAACTCTCTGAGGTTTCACTTGGTCGAGGAGGCTCCAACAAAAGTCTTCAAGCTAGTTGGTTGCCAAGCAGACTCCTGGGTGCATCTTGTCTTGCTGGTCTTCAGTTGAGGAGAGAGATGAGAGGGATAAGTAGCATAAAAGGGGGATGCCTAAAGGGGGTTCTATAGTGCAGGTGCAAACAAACAAGTGCCAAAAAGGCCAAACACAAACAACAAAATAAGGCAGGTGATATAGTTGCGTACTTGTTGCCTAGGGCAAAAAGGGCGACTGATATCAAAACACAAACAAATAAAAACAAGCAACACACAATCATGGTTCTATTCGAACCATCATACGGACTCGACTGCGCATAGGGGGTACACGACTCATCCTACCCTAGGGGTTCTCGGACTAAGTAGTAGTGCTTTACTGCCGTGCCTCGTCTGCGGTTCTCGAGCTTTCTCTCCGGTGTTGCTACGTCTCTTGTAGTTGTTCGATGAAACGATCCAGGTTGGCCTGAAGAATCTTCAACAATCTCTCACCTGATGAGCTGACGGGGTGGAGGTGGCTTCTCGTAGCAGGCATTGACTCGGTCTTCTGTTGTCTTCTTAATCATGACAATCCCTTTTTGTCTTCTAAGGCGTCGATGGTACCAGGTTTCCAATCCTTTATGCAAGGACATTAACAAGGCATAGTAGAGGTCCAAAATGTCGGTTATGTTGATGAAAACATCGACACCAAGAGCGGGGGATGAAGAGAACCGTTTTCCTGCTCACTATAGTGAGGCGGACCAAATGGCAAGGTTCTCATCCACCGGTGGTTGTCGATACAACAATGATAAGGACATGGTTGCTCTATTAGCGATGTCTATCATGGTCTTGCATATCTTACACCCTGATCGTTATAGGACAAGGTTGCATCATCCTAGGGCAAATTTAAAGGTGTCACCATCCTCTGGGTCTTCATGTCCTCATTCTTCAAAGGCGTATCTTCTGTTGGCATCGTCTTGTTGTGGTGTCGCGAATCTTGGGTTCAGAAGAGGTGGGTGAGTGTTTGGCAAGGTGTACTCCTTCTAGGCTATCCATGAGGATTACAAGGAATCCTGTGGTCGTGGGCTTGAGGGTGCTAGCGACCGCTTGCAATAGTTTTGAAGGGAAGAGATCGATGGGGAAAGTATACCTTAGTTTTTGAAAAGCGAGAAGGGAAGAGAAGTATAGATGGTTTTGAAAACTTGTAATAGTTTTGGAAATAGTTTTACCCTAACTAACTGCCATGCTAACTAAGGCTTCCTACAGTCAGGATGGCTCTGATACCAACTCTGTGGGGACCCCGACTCATAAGTCGTGATCACCGAATGCACGTGTCTGATGATCCCGTAGATCAATGCTCACTAAAAACACATACTCTGAATAAAAAGATTCTTACATCAATACATACCGTATTACACAAGTAGGACCATTATGGTCGAGTCTTGAGTATAACATCGCAGCGGAAATCTTCGTCGATAACTTGGACCCATGCCATCTGCTTTAACCCTACATGCATTCTGACTGGGAAGCGTCCTAGCTCGCATGTTAAATCCATCAAGTATTCTTCATCATATCCTGTTCTTTCATGCCCGCCAATAAAATAACCATTGGCAAGCCAATGAGTACTTTGAATGTACTGAAGCAACCCATGTTTTGGTTCAAGATACAACAATGCTTGATATAGGTAAATTTTTGCAGAAAGCTAGTTTTGAGTGCAATGACATGTTCGACAACTTGTAAGACATGCATCAGGAGAATTTCAAGTAACCATGAGGACAGGTTACAGATATCAACATAAATAGAGTGGGCACCAACCCAACTCAATCCTATCAAGTCCTTTGACTTGACCCAAGTAGTTTTATCAACACACACACACGGTTTGTAAACTTTGGACGTAGTTTAAGCAGCACCGCCCAATTGTCCTTGACCGTGGACACGGCTATTCGAATAGTTTTACACTCTGCAGAGGTTGCACACTTTACCCACAAGATCCGGGGAACTTCCGTGTCATCCACGACCCGCGGTACTTCAAGTACCCGGGGTAAGCACCCGATCACTATCTTTCCCTAGACGACACTAACAAGGAGTCCACTCGTTGTTCTGTATCCTCACCATGTACAT
Source organism: Aegilops bicornis (assembly GCA_021605145.1). Lineage (NCBI taxonomy): Eukaryota > Viridiplantae > Streptophyta > Magnoliopsida > Poales > Poaceae > Aegilops > Aegilops bicornis. The sequence goes on from CM038675.1 coordinate 365,967,788, forward strand.
CATACGAGACTCACTCGAGATCGTAACATCCGAGAGGGCACACAACGGTGTATCCGGTGCCCTGTGAAAACAGTCATGGCCGCCCTACCTGGCACGACCCCGTCCCGAGAGAGAGCACCAACTCTCCCCCGTTACTAGTAATGCGGGCTCCAAGCTAGTATCGGCATAAGTAGTCAAGTATGCACTTTCCCATATAATGGTAGAGTGGTTGCGCATGTAAGGTTGGGACAGTCGACTAATGTTATATATAATCCGTTTTCGGAAACTACACACACACTTGCCACGGTACGACACTTCGTCATCATGTGGCTACCCAACTCATCATCTCCCTCGGTCATTATTGGCTCCCTACTGGGTTTTCGAAAAGTCCTTTTTAAAATACTTTTGTCTCCATCTCTATGCATATTCCCGTCCCTTTTGCGTAGCACTACTTAGCATCCTATCTACTCCCACCGGCATAACCCTCATAAGAAGGTAGGGTCATGCACCATGCAAGTATCAATGAGGAAGAATGAAGGCAACCCACCAAAGTGGCTACCATCTCATCATGTTTCCGATGCAACAATAATAAAGTGCTATATGAGATGCATAAAAAGGGTTTCATAGACATGGTCAAAGGGCTGCTTGCCTTGTCATTCATAGTATTCAAATCTTCCGTCCTTCTCCAAGTACTCATCTGTACTTCGTCAACTAACGTCGGAAACAAACACAATAAGCAACACAACAAGGCAAAAGTAAAAGTGCTCTAAAAATGTGAGTTGGACTTTTCTAGGATACCTCTGGTCATATGAGGAATGACCAAAGTGATTTCATTGGAAGTGGATCAATGGATGTTTCTAAACATTTTGATATGATGGAATCAAGGGGTTTATGGATTTGCAAGAAGTGTACAGAAATATATTTTTGAAAAATGGGCAAAGGCACCCATTTAACAAAGGATGATTTTAGAAGCATCTAGGAATTGGTTTCACTGGATTTGGAGTTGAGATGATTTTCCTATGAATTTGCAAAGTTGGCTATATATAAAGAAATAGACCATTATTTGAGGTGATACAGAAAGTATTAGTAAAAATGTTCAAAAACTAAGTTTTGAACTTATAGACATCTAGGATTTTGAACCATGGAATTTGGATAAAAAAATGGGCTCTCTGTGATTTTCTAAAGTTCATCACAGAAATGGAAAAACAAGATTTTATAAATATTTTTGAAGGAATTGTTTCTGTAAAAATGTGACAATAGCACCATGTGGTAGGGCATGATTTTAGAAACTACTAGAAATTTGAATCATCAAATTTGGAATTAATTTGAATTATTTATGGATTTTTGAAGTTCACTGGAAAAGAAAAAGAAAAAGATTTGTGTTATACCTAAATCAGGCGCACGGGCGCAGCTTTAGCACTGCAACAAGACTGGCCGCCCAGCTGCACGGCCACGCTGCTAAGAAGGGCCACGCCAAGGCGACAGCTAATACGCTGTCCTACTGGGCAAACGGCTTCCTGTGTCCTGGCTCCACTTAACCCGACCTGCGGGCGGCTAGGTTGTCATTGCCGCCCGACAAAGGGCCGGGCGGACGTGGCGTCGTCCTCAACCTCCCGCCCGAAGCAGAGGAGGCGAGGAAGGGGAGAAGTCGACGGTGACTGCCGGCGCTACCGGCCACCGTTTCCAGAGACCCAGCCACCGGCGTGCTCGGGGAAACGTGCCGCATCCGGGATGCCACACTACGTGCACCAGCTTCCTCGGAGGTAAGCGGGCCTCCGCCCACGGCGGAGGATGGCATTGGCCATTGCCAGCTTCGAGCGCAGGGGCGCCCCGGGGAAGAATGGAGGCGATGGGGGGCTTCGTGGTGGTGGTGAGAATCTTTGGAGTGGGTAGGGAGAAAAGAGAGGGGCCGCGGTGCCCGAATCCGAGCGGCGGTTGGCGGCGGCACTCCGGCCATGGAGAGGGCAGGAGAGCACTAGGGGGAGAGGGATGTTGTCTGGGAGGTGCACGGCGGAGAGAGGGATCCAGAAGAGTCGAGGGAGTGCCCGGGGGAGGCTCTATATAGGGGGGGTCGTGGTGCACCGTGGACGCGGTCTACAGCGCACTCGGGTGAGGTCGTGGATGGGAGAGGAGAGAGGTTTAGGAGGGGGCCGACATCTTGCCGTGTCCCAGACGCCGAGGCGGCCTCGTGAGACACGCTGGGGAGGCCCGAGGTGGCCGGAGGTGCTTGGCAGGGGGTGGCTACAGTGCGGGAGCGCACTGTAGCGCGCTCTAGAACGTGCCTTTGGCTGCCATCGCATTGTTTAAAGGGAAGGGGCGTGCCCACTCATGTCTGGTAGCGCCAGGGAGAAGTAAACAAGTGGGGAGTAGCATTGGATGCCCTAGAGAGCCACTAGATGACAGGGGAGGTGGAGAGAGAGGTGAACAGTGGCTGTCCAGAGGGGTAAGTGAGGAGGTTTCACCCCTCAATCATTGATTTGAGGCCAGAGAAGAGTTACTGGAGGTGCAAGGGGACTCTGAGGGGCTGTGGTAAAAAGTTGAGGTCATGGAGAAGAGTGGAAGTGGTCAAAATGATGATTTTGGAAAAATGGCAGAAGGTGTTTGTTGTTGGTTTGGGCAAGAAAATTAATTCCACTTGCCATGAGAATTAACAGGATGTAATGGAACATAGAAGTAGGGTGTTCCACCAAGTTTGAGCTCATTTGGGCAAAATAGCCAATGTAACTTTGGTAAACCCTAGAAATCAGCAGAAATGGACTTTCCAAGATTTAGGCATGCAAATCTGTTCTCCTTTATGCACCACTTGGTGTAGTGTCATCATTTGAGGTTATGAACATGTCCACAAAAGTTGAGATCAAAAGGATAAAGTTTCCAATGTAGAGTTATTCAAATTTGATTCTGGACAGGAAGGGTTTTGGGGCACTTTGATCAAGTTAACTTGTTCTCCAACTTGTGCCACTTGGTCTAGATGAATTATTAGACCATTTTAGCATTTTCACAAGGTTTGAGAACATTTGGACATGTTTGGCAGTGCAAAGTTGTTCAAACTTGAAAAAGGACAGAAGTGGTTTTGAGAGGGTTTCATGGGGTTATACTGTTCTCCATGACATGGTATTTAGCAAGATCATCAAAAATGTCATATTTGACATGCTGGAATTTTCTTGGATTTTTATGGAAATATTTACTGTAGAAATATTTCAAATCCTTGAAATGGGCAGAAATGGTTTTGGGATGTTTTGTCCAATATTTTGATCATGACCATGTGTTGAAACTCATATATATGGAAAATATATGTCCATTGAGTCTCCCTAATTTTCCTCAAATATTTTTAAAGCTTTAAAATAATTTTAACCTATTAAAGACCATTTCTGGCCTTAAGAAAAGCCTTTAAATAAAATAGTAAATTAACTTTTAAAATTATATTTTTGTGGTTTCTGGGTATCCTATATCGAGTCAAACATATTTCTGGAAAGATTTTTACTGCCCTTAATTAAGTACTTGCAGTGCAAACCTCAATTCAGGGGTTTTTGGAAAACTAATTTTTGAAAATACTTTTTGGCCAAATTATTTTTGTAAGAAAATACTATATTGCTCTATACACATGGCATGATCATTGGGAAAAGGTTTTGGATCAAGGAGATGAAGTATAGGAGTTGGGGGTTTTATTTGATTTTTAGAGCACTTGCAAACAACACACGAAATCCAATCAAGGCAGGGTCCAAAACACTCAAAAGTTTTTGTCAAACCACATTTTATCATGATTTATTAGCTTAAGTGTTGTGGCATGAAAATCAGGGTGTGACACACCGTCACCCAACTAGCCCTATCCTCATAAGCCCCCACCAGCCCGACGTCGCTCACCACTTGCCCTCGCTCTCGCCACGTCCATTGATACGTCTCCAACGTATCTATAATTTTTGATTGCTCCATGCTATATTATCTACTGTTTTGGACTATATTGGGCTTTATTTTTCACTTTTATATTATTTTTGGGACTAACCTATTAACTGGAGGCCCAGCCCAGAATTGCTGTTTTTTGCCTATTTCAGTGTTTCGAAGAAACAGAATATCAAACGGAGTCCAAACGGAATGAAACCTTCGGGAACGTGATTTTCTCACCAAACATGATCCAGGAGACTTGGACCTACTCCAAGGAACAAAAGAGGCGGTCACGAGGGTGGGGGCGCCCCCTGCCTCGTGGGCCCCTCGAAGCTCCACCGACATACTCCTTCCTCCTATATATACCTACGTACCCCCAAACGATCAGAAGTGGAGCCAAAAACCTAATTCCACCGCCGCAACTTTCTGTATCCACGAGATCCCATCTTGGGGCCTGTTCCGGAGCTCTCTGCGGAGAGGGCGTCATCACGGAGGGCTTCTACATCATCATAGCCTCTCCGATGAAGTGTGAGTAGTTTACCTCAGACCTTCGGGTCCATAGTTAGTAGCTAGATGGCTTCTTCTCTCTTTTTGGATCTCAATACAATGTTCCGCCCTTTCTTGTGGAGATCTATTCGATGTAATCTTCTTTTTGCGGTGTGTTTGTTGAGACCGATGAATTGTGGGTTTATGATCAAGTTTATCTATGAATAATATTTGAATCTTCTCTGAATTCTTTTATGTATGATTGGTTATCTTTGCAGATCTCTTCGAATTATCAGTTTGGTTTGGCCTACTAGATTGGTTTTTCTTGCAATGGGAGAAGTGCTTAGCTTTGGGTTCAATCTTGCGGTGTCCTTTCCCAATGACAGAAGGGGCAGCAAGGCACGTATTGTATTTGTTGCCATCGAGGATAACAAGATGGGGTTTTTATCATATTGCATGAAACTATCCCTCTACATTATGTCATCTTGCTTAAGGCGTTACTCTATTTTTAACTTAATACTCTAGATGCATGCTGGATAGCGGTCGATGAGTGGAGTAATAGTAGTAGATGCAGGCAGGAGTCGGTCTACTTGTCTTGGACGTGATGCCTATATACATGATCATACCTAGATATTCTCATAACTATGCTCATTCTGTCAATTGCTCAACAGTAATTTGTTCACCCACCGTAGAATACTTATGCTCTTGAGAGAAGCCACTAGTGAAATCTATGGCCCCCAGGTCTATTCTCATCATCTCAATCTCCACCACTTTATTATTGCTTTGCTTTTTTACTTTGCCTTTTACTTTTCACTTTGCATCTCTATACCCAAAAATACCAAAAATATTATCTATCATCTCTATCAGATCTCACTCTCGTAAGTGACCGTGAAGGGATTGACAACCCCTAATCGCCTTGGTTGCGAGGAGCTATTGTTTTTGTGTAGGTACGAGGGACTTGCGTGTAGCCTCCTACTAGATTGATACCTTGGTTCTCAAAAACTGAGGGAAATACTTACGCTACTTTGCTGCATCATGCTCTCCTCTTCGGGGAAATCCAACGCAGTGCTCAAGAGGTAGCATCCATCATGCCCCCGCCCATCCGCAATAGGCGACGACGGAGGCGGTCACGGCCGGAACTAGTGTTCGGTTTTTCACCGGAAGGCGGACGGAGGGAGGAGGCATTCTATCGGTCTTTAGATAGCAATGCGGAGTATGAGGACTTGTAGGAGCGCGACCGCCTGGCGGAGGAGCAGCGTATGTCGCCAATTTGCGCCGCCAGCGGGGCATCCCGCAGCAGCGCACCGATGCTCTAAGTCGCGAGCAGAGCGCCCGCAACTGGGCCGACTACGTGGAGGCTGGCGCCCGGCAAATAGCCCTGGAGGCTGTCGGGCACACACGCATTCACGACGATGAATTTTACTACCAGCTCGTCAAGTGGGTTTCCCACTTAGAAGCCGAAGCTTCGGTGGACCATGCCAGCATGGAAAGGGCCAACGCGAGAGAGAAAAACGCCCTATCGCACCTCTGGCAAGTCCGAGGCGAGGAGGAGGACATCGGTGCCAGCGTTTAGCGTGTACCGCAGATGGCGGACGGCATAGTCTAGTTAGATAAGAGTAAGTTAGTACTTTTACACCACTAGAGTATTAGTGGGACTAGATAGTTAACTTGGCTATGATGGTTCTCAACGTGGAAGTTCAGTACTCTATATCTGGATCAGACATGTTACTTTGCTCTGATTGTTGAACTTTCCGTTTGAACGTATGGAATGGGCTATTATTTTTTTAAATGGGTTGTATTTGTCCACCACGGGTTTAGAGGCTGACTTGTGGGCCTACTAGGTTGACGCGTACACAATCAGGATACGATTGTACATGGAGAGGATGACAGCAGGGACCCACCAGGGTCATGGCAGTACGCAAGCAAGTGCCTCCTTATTTCAAGCCAAAAAAAGGTTCCTCCTAATGGATTTCTAACATCTGGGTCCCATGCCATTGTCAGCGTAGTCAATAAACGAGAGAATTGCACAACGAGCGGCTGACACTAGGGACCCAGCAGCTCGCCCAGTTATTTTGGTTTTTGAGACAGGAAGGTGGTGTCAACTGGCTGTATGGGAACTCGCCTGTCTAGCCAGCCTTTTCTTTTATGTTTACCACAAGACCAGCCCAGTAGTTTTTTTTCTTTTGTAGAATACCCAACCGAGGCCTACTTGCTTTGTCAGCCCAGTTGTGCTGCAAATCTTTCAAGACGAGGAGAGCTTCATTCGGCTTGCCCAGAAAATGGGCTATCAGTAATGAGAAATGGGTTGTACATTTTGAAAACACATCAAACCACCAATTAGTTTCAATTTTTTTTTTCATTTCGAGATTTTAAATTCCATTGATTTTTATGCGTGGACAACTATTTGGATTTTACATTGATATAAATTTATTTTCAAATTAGTATTAATGTGACTCGAAATTTTGGGATTAAAAATAGTTCGGACCGCACTGAAATATGCAAAATTTCATATATATTTTTAACAGTGGCCATAATATGGGCTGTAATACTAACTAAAATAATATGGGCTCCAAAAAAACCTTAAGAATTAGCGAATGGGCTTTAAATTATTAGAAATAATGGCAGATGGGTTGTATAATGTTTTCAACAGATTTGAGGCTGGCTTGTGCGCCTACTATAGATTAACGCGTACGCTTACCTAAAAAAAGGTTGACACACACGCAACGCCGTGTCAACTTAGTCAACACATGTGAGCGGTGACTGTTGGATGTCCATCCAACGGTCATCGTGATTCTTCAATCTCTGCTCTACCTGCTCCAGCCGCTCAAACAAGCGCCGGCGGGACTGCCTGCTCCCTCCTCCCGTGGCCGGCTGTACTGCCACGCAGGCCTCACCGCCCCACCCTACTCCCATCGCTGGCTTGGCTATCCCTCTTCTCACCTACACCTGTTGTTATTCTCCGGCGACGGCAGACGAACCAGTAAACCCTTGTACTTCCCTCCGCATGGGAAACAACTGCCGAGTTTTCCCTGGCTCCGTGTCGTTCCCTTTCTAGGCCTCGCTGTCGTCCACAGCCCTGGTGCTCTCGGCACGGCATGGTCAACATGGTCAAGGAACGACATCCATCGGAAGAGGACTATACATGGAAACGCTAACAGATGGGTCCATGGCCACACGCAAGGAAGTGCCTCCTTATTATGAGCAAAATAATGATTCCTCCACCTGACAGCTGGGACACACCGGAAGGGCCTCTGTATTTCGCCAAAAAAAACATTCCCCCTGCTGACAGCTCGGACCCACCAGCAATATCTTCGCATGCAAGGAAGTGCCTCCTTATTACGCACAAAAAATGAATAATCCCCCTGCTAGCAGGGACCCACCATAGTGGGAGGCTGACTTGTGGGCCTACTAAGTTGACACGGACGGAGGGCTTTGTCAACTTAGTCAATATGAACGATTCTAGCTCTAGTGAGCGTATGATGTCCCCCCTGACTGCTGGGACCCACCGAACGGGCCATCGTATTTCGAAAAACAAACCTTTCCCCCTGACTGTTGGGACCCACCAGCTACATCTTCGCACGCAAGGAAGTGCGTCCATATTACGGGCAAAAAATAAGATTCACCCCCTGACAGCTGGGACCCACCAGCTATATCTTCACATGCAAGGAAGTGCCTCCTTACCTCCCTGACAGCTGGGACCCACCCGATCGAACCGTACGTAGGGTTGTCTATCTGGTCGTGAAAGTGTACATACATACTGGTCGATCGGTTTGTCTGCAGCGATGAACCGTGGCCGAGTAAGGAAGGGCACGTGTCGTAAGCCAGGGTGCAAGAAAGTAAATACGGCCATGACCCTGCAAAAAAGATACGACCATGTACGTACACATGGGCGGGGTCTCGAACGTCTACTCGCGCATACATACGGCCAGGGCGCATGTACATGGAGAGGCAGCGGAGGGCAACAACGTTGTCCTGTTCATCGGCAGCCAACCGGCTGGGTTGGAACAGAGAAACTGTGTTGTGTTCATCGGTGAGGCTATGGAATGCGTCCTGTTCATCGGGAGATAACCGACTTGGACGGAATAGCCGAAACGAGGCCTCGCGTACCTCAGAACAGAGGAAATTGTCTTCTATTCGACAGCCTATGGTCGAAACGGGATCATGTTCATTGGGAGGCGTCTGTCGTACCACAAAACGGAGGAAATGGACTTCTCTTCAACCTCCTACGGTCGAAACGGGGTCCTGTTGATCGGGAGGGGTGTGGCATACCGCAAAATGGAGGACACAGACTTCTCTTCGGCCTCCTACGATCGAAACGGGGTCCTATATATTAATCGGGAGGGGTGTGGCGTACCGCAAAATGGGACTCCATGGGCTATTATTAATCCACCGTCTACTGCCTTGCTCCAGCCTCCACGGGCTACTGTTCATCCACCGTCGACCTCCTCCAGCCTCCACCTGCTACTGTTCATCAACAGCGTCTCCCTCCTGCCTCCACACGCTCATGTTCATCCACGGGCTCCTGTTCATCCAGCCTCCACCGGTTACTGTTCAACCAGCCCTCCAGGGGGTCCTGTTCATCCAACCTCCACCGGCTACTATTCAACCAGCCCTCCACACGGGGTCCTGTTCAACCAGCCCTCCACGGGGTCCTGTTCATCCACCCCCAACCGGCTCGGGTGTGTGGCGGCCTCCTCTCGATCAGGGTCCTGTTCATCCAGTGGCAACGGCCTCTACTATCACGGGGGTCCTGTTCATCCAACCCCCATCAGGAATTGTTCATCCAACCCCCAACAACGCTCATTGTTCATCAAGAGGCAGCAGGTTCGATCGGCTTCAGTTAGCAGCAGTAGTGAAGGAATCACTCGATCGGGTTCAGTTAACACCCAGGGATCGATTGATCACTCGGGTTCAGTAACGCATAGGCTGTGCAATCGCTCGGGTTCAGTTAGAGCCCAATACCTCGCACCCACGCGCGTACGTGTATAGAGAAACGCGCAATCCCTTCGTGCGTCGCTCGGCCCCGACCACCCACCGTAACTGGGAACTACTCGATATTTTCCTCGCCCTCGCTTCTACCACAGTTTTTTTCCGTCATGGGCGGCCCAAAGAATGTTACGCAATTGCGTCTCCGGCCCGCCCAGGACAAAACTCCCATTTTCTGTCATGATTTTTTGTCATAGAAGTAGGAGCCCACCAGATCTATGATGATACCGAGTTTTGTCACAATTATCATCATAGAAGTGTCATAAGCATGACAGAAAAAAATCATTCGGCCCAAAATGTCACAGATGTGTCTTTTTTGTAGTGATGCTTGGCAGGATCGGGAAGAGCAAACGGAGTCACTCCATGCCAAGGAATCCAGATGAGCTCGGGCGAACTGCGCACACTCTCGCCAGTGAGCTAAACATGAGTCGTCCAAGAAAAAGAAGAAACCCCTGGTAGGATTCAGAACGGTCCTTGACGAACTACTGGACAAACTGTTCCCTATACACTCTGTCCTACTCAATACAAACCCAACCCACAACATTCGAGCTAGCTGGGTGGTTAGGCAAGTTGCCAAAAGCGGAGAAGCCATCCTCAGAGGCTCACACTCAAGTAGATGTCCAGCAGCGCCCTTGGATGACAACACCGAGATCCTAACGACCTACGAGACGTATTCCTCACAAAATCAGAGGAAACAAGCCTTCGAGAGCTCGGTCAAATACACCATGTGGGAGCAACAGACTCATGTACAAACACACCCATCACCTTCGACGAAGAGGACCAGCCAAGGTCCCGCCCTATCCGAGCACTTGCCGCTCTCTTCCTCGATCCCATAGTAGACGGATTCTGACTCCATAATGTGCTGATGGACGGCGGCAGTGGATTAAGCCTCATTTACAAGGACACCTTGGACAAAATGCAGTTCGATAAATCGCGCATCGAGCAAAGTCACACCACCTTTCAAGGGATCATCCCCGGAAAAGAGGCGTGTTGCACTGGCCGAGTTACTCTCGATGTAGTATTCGTAACTCCCGAGAACTATTGATTCGAGGAATTACTCTTCCACATTGTGCCCTTCCACAATGGTTACCACACCTTATTGGGGCGTGACACATTCACACGATTCCATGCTATACCACATTACGTGTATATGAAACTCAAGATGTTAGGGCCTAATGGCGTGACCACAGTTACAAGTGATCCGGACAAAACTCTTTGACCGAGAACAAAACAGCATCGCTCACCCTTGAAGCATTATCCGAGGCCCTCCCAGCCGAGGAATTAACCGCGCTCCGTTCAACTGTGGATAAGGACGACGTAATCCTCGAAAAAAGGCCCAGATCCACATCTTTCAAGCCAGCAGACGAAATCGTCAATTTTCAAGTGCACCCGATGGACCCAAACAAGATAGCATCCACTGGAGCTTAGGTGGACCTCGCGGTTGATGACGCATTGTGCACATTTTTGCGTGAAAACTGGGACATCTTTGCCTGGCACCCTTCAGATACGCTAGGGATCCCATGAAATCTAGACGAGCATAGCCTGAACATAATCAAAGGCTTCAAGCCAGTCAAACAGGCGCCACGCCGACTTTTTGAACCCAAGCGTCAGACCATGGGTGAAGAACTAGCAAAATTGCTTGCAGCCGGATTCATCCGAGACGTCAAACATCCCGAGTAGCTAGCTAATATGATCATGGTACCGAAGAAAGACAAATCCTGGCGGCTGTGCGCTGATTTCAAGGGCCTAAATAAAGCCTACCCCAAGGATCCTTTCACCCTGCCCCGCATAGACCAGATTATAGACACCACCGCCGGACAAAATTCACTGTGTTTCATTGATGCCTACTCTGGATACCATCAAATTAAAATGAAGGAGTCCGACTAAGCGGACACAACCTTCACCACCCCCTATAGGTCGTTTTGCTTCAACACAATGCCCTTCGGATTAAAAATATGCAGGTGCTACTTACCAGCGCATGATCCAGACATGTCTGGCAAAGCAAATAAGCAAAATGGTGAAGGCATATGTGGATGATTTGGTCATTAAAACCAAGCAAATTAGTCATCTGGTGGACGACCTCCGCCAAACCTTTGACAGTCTGCGGACTTACGATATATGGCTCAATCTGGACAAATCAAGCTTTTAAATATAGGCCGATACGACCGATATCTAGGCCGATATATCACTTTTGGACCTATGTCGATATAAGCATAACATATCATTTTATAAATATCATTTTCAAACATATCATCCGATATGGACCGATATCTAGCCCGATATGGCCGATATCTAGCCCGATATGCCCACCGATATATGACAATATGTACATGACAACAATTCTTTATTAGAAAGTAGTGAAATAAGATTACGAATTTATGACTTCATGATATATTATCAAAGTCATGCACAATGTTTCGTACAAAGGCAGACAGATCCTATTTTTTAATTCATAGAGTACATATTTTATGAATATTTCTTTAATATTTTCTTAATCAACAATTTAATAAACTAGGAATATGGAAGTGTTATGTTAAAGTATTGACATCATACATTTTGTATTACTATAAATAAAAGTTTTTAACAAGAATAATGAAAAAAAAACTACATGTATTTTCTCTTGAATATCTAAATATCATCCGATATATCACCCGATATCCGACATCCGATATGTTGCAGCCAAACTGATACGACCCGATATCCGATATTTTGAAGATTGGGACAAATGTGTCTTCGAGGTACCCGCAGGCAAGCTGCTCGGATTTATTGTCTCCCGAGGAGGTATAGAGGCTAATCCAGCCAAAATCTGAGCCCTGTCCCAGCTAGCGGTTCCTACCGAGCTAAAACATGACCAAAAAATGGCCGGCTGCATGGCGGCCTTGAGCTGCTTTATTTCACGACTTGGTGAAAAGGCCTTACCACTCTACAGGCTGCTTAAACGAATGAAAAACTTCGAATGGACTAGCGAGGCAGTGGCTGCATTGGAGAAAATTAAAACATTATTGGCCTGCAATCTCATCTTGGTGGCACCTGATGACCCACAAGTATATGGGATCAATTGTAGATTTTTCGATAAGTAAGAGTGTCGAACCCAACGAGGAGCAGAAGGAAATGACAAGTGGTTTTCAGCAAGGTAATGTCTGCAATCACTGAAATTGTAAGTAACAAAGTAATTTGATAGCAAGATAATTTGTAACGAGAAAGTAACAATAGTAGTAACAAAAGTGCAGCAAGGTATCCCAATCCTTTTGAGGCGAAAGACATGCCAAAACGGTCTCTTATAATAAGCAAAGTGTTCTTGAGGGTACACGGGAATTTCATCTAGTCACTTTCATCATGTTGGTTTGATTTGTGTTCGCTACTTTGATAATTTGATATGTGGGTGGACCGGTGCTTAGGTGTTGTTCTTACTTGAACAAACCTCCTACTTATGATTAACCCCCTCGCAAGCATCCATGACTATGAGAAAAGTATTAAGAATAAATTCTAACCATAGCATTAAACTTTTTGATCCAATCGGTCCCTTACGGCATAGCGCATAAACTAGGGTTTAACCTTCTGTCACTCTTGCAACCCATCATATAATTACTACTCCAAAATGCGTTCCCTTAGGCCCAAATATGGTGAAGTGTCATGTAGTCGACATTCACATGACACCACTAAGGGAATCACAACATACATACTATCAAAATATCAAACACATATCAAGTTCACATGATTACTTGCAACAAGATTTCTCCCATGATCTCAAGAAGAAAAGTAACTACTCACAAATGGTAATCATGCTCAAGATCAGAGGGGTATTAAATATCATACTGGATCTGAACATATAATCTTTCACCAAATAAATCATATAGTAATCAACTACAATATGTAATCAACACTACTAGTCACCCACGAGTACCAAGGTGAGGTTCCGGTACAAAGATTGAACACAAGTGATGAACTAGGGTTTGAGAGGAGATGGTGTTGTTGAAGATGTTGATGGAGATTGCCCTCCCCAAGATGGGAGAGTTCTTGGTGATGATGATGACGATGATGATGATGATGATGATTTCCCCCTCTGGGAGGGAGGTTCCCCCGACGGAATCGCTCCATCGGAGGGCAAAGTGCTCATGCCCAAGTTCCGCCTCCAGACGGCGGCGCTCCGTCCCAAAAGTCCTCTCCTTATTTTTTCTAGGTCAAAATGACTTATATACCAGAAGATGGGCACCGGAGCTGGTCTGGTCTGAGCACAACCCACCAGGGTGCGCCTGGGGGGCCAGGCGCGCCCTGGTGTCTTGTGCTTGATGTCTACTATGCAACCTTCTTCTTGTAGACGTTGTTGGGCCTCCAAGTGCAGAGGTTTGTAGGACAGTTGAAAATTTCCCTCAAGTGGATGACCTAAATTTTATCAATTCGTGGGAGGCGTAGGATGAAGATGGTCTCTCTCAAACAACCCTGCAACCAAATAACAAAAAGTCTCTTGTGTCCCCAACACACCCAATACAATGGTAAATTGTATAGGTGCACTAGTTCGGCGAAGAGATGGTGATACAAGTGCAATATGGATGGTAGATATAGGTTTTTGTAATCTGAAAAATATAAAAACAGCAAGGTAACTAATAATAGAAGTGAGCGTAAACGGTATTGCAATGCTTGGAAACAAGGCCTAGGGTTCATACTTTCACTAGTGCAAGTTCTCTCAACAATAATAACATAATTGGATCATATAACTATCCCTCAACATGCAACAAAGAGTCACTCCAAAGTCACTAATAGCGGAGAACAAACAAAGAGATTATGGTAGGGTACGAAACCACCTCAAAGTTATTCTTTCCAATCAATTCATTGGGCTATTCCTATAAGTGTCACAAACAGCCCTAGAGTTCGTACTAGAATAACACCTTAAGATACAAATCAACCAAAACCCTAATGTCACCTAGATACTCCAATGTCACCTCAAGTATCCGTGGGTATGATTATACGATATGCATCACACAATCTCAGATTCATCTATTCAACCAACACATAGAACCTCAAAGAGTGCCCCAAAGTTTCTATGGAGACTCACGACGAAAACGTGTGCCAACCCCTATACATAGGTTCATGGGTGTAACGCGCAAGTTGATCACCAAAACATACATCAAGTGAATCACGTGATATCCCATTGTCAACACAGATACGCACAGCAAGACATACATCAAGTGTTCTCAAATCTTTAAAGACACAATCCGATAAGATAACTTCAAAGGGGAAGCTCAATCCATTACAAGAGAGTAGAGGGGGAGAAGCAACATAAGATCCAACTATAATAGCAAAGCTCGCGATACATCAAGATCGTATTACCTCAAGAACACGAGAGAGAGAGAGAGAGAGAGAGATCAAACACATAGCTACTGGTACATACCCTCAGCCCCGAGGGTGAACTACTCCCTCCTCGTCATGGAGAGCGCCGGGATGATGAAGATGGCCACCGGTGAGGGTTCCCCCCTCCGGCAGGGTGCCGGAATAGGGTCCTGATTGGTTTTTGGTGGCTACAGAGGCTTGCGGCGGCGGAACTCCCGATCTATTCTGTTCCCCGAAGTTTTTAGGGTATATGGATATATATATATAGGCGGAAGAAATACGTCAGGGGAGCCACGAGGGGCCCACGAGGGTGGAGGGCGCGCCCTACCTCGTGGCTCCCTCGTTTCTTTCCTGACGTGCACTCCAAGTCTATAGGGTAGATTTCCTTCCAAAAACAACTTCTCCAGAAGGTTTCATTTTGTTTCGACTCCGTTTATATTCCTTTTCTTCGAAACACTGAAACAAGGGAAAAAACAGGAACTGGCACTAGGCTCTGGGTTAATAGGGTAGTCCCAAAAATAATATAAAAATGCATAGTAAAGCCCATAGACATCCAAAACACATAATATAATAGCATGGAACAATCAAAAATTATAGATACATTGGAGACGTATCAGCATCCCCAAGCTTAATTCCTGCCCGTCCTCGAGTAGGTAAATGATAAAAACAGAATTTTTGATGTGGAATGCTACCTAACATATTTATCAATGTAATCCTCTTTATTGTGGCAAGAATATTCAGATCCATATGATTCAAAACAAAAGTTTAATATTGACATGAAAACAATAATACTTCAAGCATACTAACAAAGCAATCATGTCTTCTCAAAATAACATGGCCAAAGAAAGCTATCCCTACAAAATCATATAGTCCGCTATGCTCTATCTTCACCAGACAAAGTATTTAAATCATGCACAACCCCGATGACAAGCCAAGCAATTGTTTCATACTTTTGATGTTCTCAAACTTTTTCAATCTTCACGCAATACATGAGCGTGAGCCATGGACATAGCACTATAGGTGGAATAGAATGGTGGTTGTGGAGAAGACAAAAGGAGAAGATAGTCTCACATCAACTAGGCGTATCAACGGGCTATGGAGATGCCCATCAATAGATATCAATGCGAGTGAGTAGGGATTGCCATGCAACGGATGCACTAGAGCTATAAGTGTGTGAAAGCTCAACAAAAGAAACTAAGTGGGTGTGCATCCAACTCGCTTGCTCATGAAGACCTAGGGCATTTTGTGGAAGCCCATCATTGGAATATACAAGCCAAGTTCTATAATGAAAGATTCCCACTAGTATATGAAAGTGACAACATAGGAGACTCTCTATCATGAAGATCATGGTGCTACTTTGAAGCAAAAGTGTGGTAAAAGGATAGTAGCATTGTCCCTTCTCTCTTTTTCTCTCATTTTTTTATTTGGGCCTTTTTCTCTTTCTTTTTATGGCGTATTTTTTTCCTTTATTTCTTTTTCATCCGGAGTCTCATCCCTACTTGTGGGGGAATCATAGTCTCCATCATCCTTTCCTCACTGGGACAATGCTCTAATAATGATGATCATCACACTTTTATTTACTTACAACTCAATACTTAGAACAAGATATGACTCTATATGAATGCCTCCGGCGATGTACCGGGATATGCAATGACTCATGAGTGACATGTATGAAAGAATTATGAACGGTGGCTTTGCCACAAATACGATGTCAACTACATGATCATGCAAAGCAATATGACAATGATGGAGCATGTCATAATAAACCGAACGATGGTAAGTTGCATGGCAATACATCTCGGAGTGGCTATGGAAATGCCATAATAGGTAGGTATGGTGGATGTTTTGAGGAAGGTATATGGTGGATGTATGATACCGGCGAAAGGTGCGCGGTATTAGAGAGGCTAGCAATGGTGGAAGGATGAGAGTGCGTATAATCCATGGACTCAACATTAGTCATAAAGAACTCATATACTTATTGCAAAAATCCATTAGTTATCAAAACAAAGTACTACGCGCATGCTCCTAGGGGGATAGATTGGTAGGAAAAGACCATCGCTCGTCCCCGACCGCCACTCATAAGGAAGAAAATCAATAAATAAATCATGCTCCGACTTGATCACATAACTGTTCACCATACGTGCATGCTACGGGAATCACAAACTTTAACACAAGTATCTCTCAAATTCACAACTACTCTACTAGCATGACTCTAATATCACCATCTTCATATCTCAAAACAATCATAAATAATCAAACTTCTCATAGTACTCAATGCACTTTATATGAAAGTTTTTATTATACCCATCTTGGATGCCTATCATATTGGTACTAGTTTCATAACCAAAGCAAACTACCATGCTGTTCTAAAGACTCTCAAAATAATATAAGTGAAGCATGAGAGTTCATATATTTCTTCAAAATAAATCTACCACCATGCTCTAAAAGATATAAGTGAAGCACTAGAGAAAACAACAAACTACTCCGAAAGATTTATGTGAAGATCAATGAGTAGTTAAATAATTATTTAGCTATGTGAAGAATCTCTAACATTTAAGGATTTAAGATCTTGATAATTTATTCAAACAACAAGAAAAGCTAAAGAAAATAAAGTGACGCTCCAAGCAAAACACATATCATGTGGTGAATAAAAATATAGCTCCAAGTAAAGTTACCGATGAACGAAGACGGAAGAGGGGATGCCATCCGGGGCATCCCCAAGCTTAGGCTCTTGGTTGTCCTTGAATATTACCTTGGGGTGCCTTGGTCATCCCCAAGCTTAGGCTCTTGCCACTCCTTATTCCATAGTCCATCGAATCTTTACCCAAAACTTGAAAACTTCACAACACAAAACTTAACAGAAATCTCGTAAGCTCCGATAGCGAAAGAAAACAAAAGACCACCTCAAGGTACTGTAATTAACTCATTCTTTATTTTTATTGGTGTTAAACCTACTGTATTCCAACTTCTCTATGGTTTATAAACTATTTTACTAGCCATAGATTCATCAAAATAAGCAAACAACACACGAAAAATAGAATCTGTCAAAAACAGAACAGTCTGTAGTAATCTGTAACTAACGCAAACTTATGGAACTCCAAAAATCCTAAAATAAATTGGTGGACCTGAGGAATTTGTCTAGTAATCATATGCAAAAATAATCAACTAAATAGCACTCTCCAGTAAAAAGTTGAAGCTAATCTCGTGAGCGCTAAAGTTTCTGTTTTTTACAACATGATCATAAAGACTTCACCCAAGTCTTCCCGAAGGTTCTACTTGGCACAAACACTAATTGAAACATAAAAACACATCTAAACAGAAGATAGATCGATTATTTATTACTTAACAGAACCAAAAAGCAAGAAACTTAAATAAAATTGGGTTGCCTCCCAACAAGCGCTATCGTTTAACGCCCCTAGCTAGGCATGATGATTTCAATGATGCTCACATAAAAGATAAGAATTGAAACATAAAGAGAGCATCATGAAGAATATGACTAGCACATTTAAGTCTAACCCACTTCCTATTCATAGGGATTTTATGAGCAAACAACTTATGGGAACAATAATCAACTAGCATAGGAAGGCAAAACAAGCATAACTTCAAAACTTTAAGCACATAGAGACGAAACTTGATATTATTGCAATATGTAGAAGCATATGATCCTCTCTCATAATAATTTTCAGTAGCATCATGAATGAATTCAAAAATATAACCAGAACCTAAAGCATTCTTTTCATGATCTACAAGCATAGAATTTTTACTACTCTCCACATAAGAAAAATTCTTCTCATTCAGAATAGTGGAAGTATCATAAGAGACTTGAATACTATAAATTGTTTCCACATTAAAAGAGTAATGTTCAGAAAAAAGGGAATCATAATCATGACAAGTTTTATAAATATAATCATCACTACTTTTTATAGAATAAGTTTCATCACAATAATCATCATAAGTAGCAACTTTCTTCCCATCATAATCGATTGAAACCTCTTCCGAAATAGTGGATACATCACTAAATAAAGTCATGACCTCTCCAAGTCCACTTCCATAAATATTATAAGATTCAACATCCTCCAAAATAGTGGGATCATTACTTCCTAAAGTTGACACTCTTCCAAACCAATTTTCATCAATATAATCATCATAGGTAGAAGGCATGCTATCATCATAACAACTTTGCATATCAAAACTTGGGAGGCTAAAAATATCATCTTCATTAAACGTAGCATACCCAAGCTTGGGACAAAAATTAATTGCAGCAAATATATTCTCAAAAACATCATCTTCATCAAACATAGCATCCCCAAGCTTGGGCCTTTTCATATCATAAGCATAATCACTCTCATCATTAATAGTATGGATAGCACCGATAGTATAGCAATTATCATATTCTTCCAAGCAAGTGCCAAAAAGATTTTCAAGATCATAAGAAGTATCATTATCTTCCCAATCATAATCATCACAACAAGCAATAGGCATAACGAGATCATCATCAAGTGCATCATCTTCCACAATTATTTTTGATTCATTTTCATGAGGCACAACAATAATAGGAGCAACATTATTTGGGAGAGATATATTTTTACCTCTCTTCCTTTTTCTTTTCTTCTTACTTACCTCATGTGTGGGTTCAATCCTCTTTTTGGAGCTCTTATTAATGAGATTGGTTGAATAGAAGGCTCCTCCTCGTTACCTGATTCATCATAAGAAATAATAGGAGAATATTGTGAAGTCTCTTCCCTTTCATTACTATTTTCTTCATTTTCTATTTGCTTTATTTTCTTTATGTAATTGGGAATATAAGGATTTTCAATGCAATTCACCGCACAATACATATAAATTTCCTCTAGATCAAAACCAAGAAGTTTATAACGGGCAAATTCTTGAAGATGCTTAGTTATACGTTTCATTTCTTCGTAACCCATAAGAAAATTGAGTTCATTATAATGTGCAAGGGAAATCAAGTCATCACAATTTTTGGACACGATTAGTTCATGAAACAATTTGCATCGGATAGCTAAATGACCCTGTTCATTGCAAAGTCCACAAGTAAGGCCAAGAAAATTTAAATCTTCAGCACAAACATCTAGCCTTTCTTGCGACAATTTAGTTTCTAAGTGCTTATGCCTCTTGCAATATCTATCTTCCCTATTTGGTGTGTACTTGCAAACCCAATGCACTCCACAAAAATTGACATGTTTATAGGAGACATTTTCATCATAACTATTGCAATCATCATTAGTACTATGGATATTCAAGGAGTTCATACTAACAACATTACAATCATGCTCATCATTCAAAGATTTAGTGCCAAACATTTTAATGCATTCTTCTTCTAACACTTTGGCACAATTTTCCTTTCCATCATACTCACGAAAGATATTAAAAAGATGAAGCGTATGAGGTAAACTCAATTCCATTTTTTTATAGTTTTCTTTTATAAAATAAACTAGTGCTAAAACAAGAAACAAAAAAGATTCGATTGCAAGATCTAAAGATATACCTTCAAGCACTCACCTCCCCGGCAACGACACCAGAAAATGCTTGATGTCTACTACGCAACCTTCTTCTTGTAGACGTTGTTGGGCCTCCAAGTGCAGAGGTTTGTAGCACAGTAGCAAATTTCCCTCAAGTGGATGACCTAAGGTTTATCAATCCGTGGGAGGCGTAGGATGAAGATGGTTTCTCTCAAACAACCCTGCAACCAAATAACAAAAAGTCTCTTTTGTCCCCAACACACCCAATACAATGGTAAATTGTATAGGTGCACTAGTTCGGCGAAGAGATGGTGATACAAGTGCAATATGGATGGTAGATATAGGTTTTTGTAATCTGAAAATATAAAAACAGCAAGGTAACTAATAATAAAAGTGAGCGTAAACGGTATTGCAATTCTTGGAAACAAGGCTTCATACTTTCACTAGTGCAAGTTCTCTAAACATGCAACAAAGAGTCAATTCAAAGTCACTAATAGCAGAGAACAAACGAAGAGATTATGGTAGGGTACGAAACCACCTCAAAGTTATTATTTCCAATCAATCCATTGGGCTATTCCTATAAGTGTCACAAACAGCCCTAGAGTTCGTACTAGAATAACACCTTAAGATACAAATCAACCAAAACCCTAATGTCACCTAGATACTCCAATGTCACCTCAAGTATCCGTGGGTATGATTATACGATATGCATCACACAATCTCAGATTCATCTATTCAACCAACACATAGAACCTCAAAGAGTGCCCCAAAGTTTCTACCAGAGAATCACGACGAAACGTGCCAACCCCTATGCATAGGTTCATGGGCGGAACCCGCAAGTTGATCACCAAAACATACATCAAGTGAATCACGTGATATCCCATTGTCACCACAGATACGCACGGCAAGACATACATCAAGTGTTCTCAAATCTTTAAAGACTCAATCTGGTAAGATAACTTCAAAGGGGAAACTCAATCCATTACAAGAGAGTAGAGGGGGAGAAGCAACATAAGATCCAACTATAATAGCAAAGCTCGCGATACATCAAGATCGTATCACCTCAATAACACGAGAGAGAGAGAGAGAGAGAGAGAGAGAGATCAAACACATAGCTACTGGTACATACCCTCAGCCCCGAGGGTGAACTACTCCCTCCTCGTCATGGAGAGCGTCGGGATGATGAAGATGGCCACCGGTGAGGGTCCCCCCCCCCTCCGGCAGGGTGCCGGAATAGGGTCCCGATTGGTTTTTGGTGGCTACAGAAGCTTGCGACGGCGGAACTCCCGATCTATTTTGTTCCCCGATGTTTTCAGGGTATATGGATATATATAGGCGGAAGAAATACGTCATGGGAGCCACGAGGGGCCCACGAGGGTGAAGGGCGCGCCCCCCTACCTCGTGGCTCCCTCGTTTCTTTCCTGACGTGCACTCCAAGTCTATCGCGTAGCTTTCCTTCCAAAAATAACTTCTCCAGAAGGTTTCATTCCGTTTCGACTCCGTTTGATTTTCCTTTTCTTCAAAACGCTGAAACAAGGGAAAAAACAGGAACTAGCACTGGCCTCTGGGTTAATAGGTTAGTCCCAAAAATAATATAAAAGTGCGTAGTAAATCCCATAAACATTTAAAACACATAATATAATAGCATGGAACAATAAAAAATATAGATACGATGGAGACGTATCAGTGCTCAGTAGGTGGCCCCCTCCGGTAGCTATTTGCTCCAGTATTTCTTATTTATTCCATAAAAATTCCTTGTGAAGTTTCAGCTCATTTGGAGTTGTGCAGAATAGGTAGCCTGACGTAGCTTTTTCGGATCCAGATTTCCAGCTGCCGGAATTCTCCCTCTTTGTGTGAACCTTGCAAATTATGAGAGAAAAGACATTACAATTACTCCAAAAAGCATTATTATGCATAAAAACATTGTAAATAATAGTAGATAAACATGATGCAAAATGGATGTATCAGCACCCAGCTTTGGTGAGCCAATGTTGCTATACATTTCGGCCACAAACCAGGTGGTCTGTGCAGTCCTCGTCGTTGAACAAGAGGTAGAGGGTCATAAGATCCAGGCACAAAAGCCAGTCTACTATGTATCCAAGATTCTCACCCCGTGTAAAAAAAGGTTTCCGCATTACCAAAAGATCGCCTACACAATTTTCATGACATCCCGAAAGCTCCGACACTATTTTCAGGGGTGTTCGGTCAAAGTGGCATCCGAAGTACCTCTGAATGATATAATTAACAACATGGATGCTTCAGGATGTATTGCCAAATGGGTCATTGAGATCCTCTCTTTCGAAATCATATACCAACCGTGCCGAGCTATTAAATCTCAGGTGTTGGCGGATTTTGTGGCTGAATGGACGGAAGCCGAGCTCCCTAGAGAGTACAGTACGTACTCGCATTGGACGATGTACTTCGATGGCTCCAAAATTCTCGCCAGGGGGCTAGAGTGGTTCTCACATCTCCCTCCGGCGACAATATCTGGTACGTACTGCAGATTATGTACACCGACTCTAACAACCCAACCGAATATGCGGCTCTGTTGCATGGACTTCGAATGGCAATGTCAATGGGTGTACAGCAGCTCAAGGTATGGGGAGACTCTAATCTCATCGTCTCTCAAGTCAACGGCAAATTTGGTGCAGAAGACCCAAAATGACAGCATATCACAATGTCGTCCCAAAAATATCCACCCAATTTGAGGGGCTGGAGTTCCATCATGTCTTTAGAGACAACAATCAAGCTGCGGATGTCCTTGCTCGAATGGGTGCTAAACGTGATCTCATTCCCATGAGCACCTTTCTAGAATAACTCTTCAAGCCGTCCGTGGTGTGGCAGGATGATTGCAAGGTCGCCGGTACCAACGATTAAGGAACGATCGTTCCCCCAACCACCGATCCAGACGACTGAATTATCGAGGCTCGATGATCGAAGAAACATCTTCGGCCCATGAAGTCATGGCAGTAATCGCACCATGGACTGCGCCCTTCCTCGCCTATCTCCTCCGCCAAGAGCTGCCCAATGATAGACTAAGGCAAGGCGCTTAATTGGGCAATCTAAAGCCTATAAGGTCCACGAGGGCAACCATTACAAGAAAAGCACCACCGGAGTCCTCCAAAGATGCATATCTGAAGAGGAGGGGAGACAACTCTTGACTGAGATTCACACTGGCATGGGCGGTCACCACGCAGCAGCTCAAGCCCTGGTCAGCAAGGCTTTCCGCGTTGGGTTCTTTTGGCCCACCGCCCGCTCAGATGCCCAAACATTGGTCCAACATTGTGTTGGTTGCCAGCTCTTTGCAAATCAAAGTCACATGCCCCTATGGCCCTTCGTTCAATACCGATCACTTGGCCTTTTGCAGTTTGGGGGCTGGACATGGTCGGACCACTTAAAGGGGGGACCAAGAAAAATAAGTATCTACTCGCTATGGTACATAAATTCACAAAATGGATCGAGGCGAAACCAGTAACCTCAGCCAAGTCTGGGCCGGTCATTGATTTTATATCCGGCGTGGTTCTCTGTTATGATTTCCCCAGCAACATAATAACTGATGACCCACAAGTATAGGGGGTCAGTTGTAGTTCTTTTGATAACTAAGAGGGTCGAACCCAATGAGGGTCAGAAGGAAATGACAAGCGGTTTACAGCAAGGTAATTTCTGCAAGCACTGAAATTGTCGGTAACAAGTAGTTTGATAGTAAGATAATTTGTAACGAGCAGGTAACGGTAACAATAAATAAAGTGCAACAAGATAGCCCAATACTTTTTGTAGCAAAGGACATGTTCGAACGGTCTCTTATCATAAGCAAAGTGTTCTTGAGGGCACACGGGAGTTTTATCTACACTACAAAAAAGACACATCTGTGACATTTAGGGTCGAATGAAAAAAATTCTGTCATACTTATGACACTTCTATGACGATAATTATGACAAAACCCGGTATCATCATAGATGTAGTGGGGTCCTACTTCTACGAAAAAAAATCATGACAGAAAATGGGCTTTTCGTCCTGGGCGGGTCGGAGACGTGCCACCTCTTCAGCACTGCGTTGGTTTTCCCCTGAAGAGGAAAGGGTGATGCAGTAAAGTAGCATAAGTATTTCCCTCAGTTTTTGAGAACCAAGGTATCAATCCAGTAGGAGACCACACTCAAGTCCCACGCACCTACACAAACAAATAAGAACCTTGCAACCAACGCGGTAAAGGGGTTGTCAATCCCTTCACGGTCACTTACAAGAGTGAGATCTGATAGAGATGAAAAGATAATATTTTTGGTATTTTTATGATAAAGACTAAAAGTAAAGATTGCAAGGTAAACGGTAATAGAAATAACTTGTTGACGGAAGATTAATATGATAGAAAATAGACCCGGGGGCCATAGGTTTCACTAGTGGCTTCTCTCAAGATAGCATAAGTATTACGGTGGGTAAACGAATTACTGTCGAGCAATTGATAGAATTGAGCATAGTTGTGAGAATATCTAGGTATGATCATGTATATAGGCATCACGTCCGTGACAAGTAGACCGACTCCTGCCTGCATCTACTACTATTACTCCACACATCGACCGCTATCCAGCATGCATCTAGAGTATTAAGTTCATAACAACAGAGTAACGCTTTAAGCAAGATGACATGATGTAGAGGGATAAACTCATGCAATATGATATAAACCCCATCTTTTTATCCTCGATGGCAACAATACAATACGTGTTGTTTACCCTGCTGTCACTGGGATCGAGCACCGCAAGATTGAACACAAAGCTAAGCACTTCTCCCATTGCAAGAAAGATCAATCTAGTAGGCCTAACCAAACTGATAATTCGAAGAGACTTGCAAAGATAACCAATCATACATAAAAGAATTCAGAGAGATTCAAATATTTTTCATAGATAATCTTGATCATAAACCCACAATTCATCGGATCTCGACAAACACACCGCAAAAGAAGAGTTGCATCAAATAGATCTCCAAGAGAATCGAGGAGAACTTTGTATTGAGATCCAAAGAGAGAGAAGAAGCCATCTTGCTAATAACTATGGACCCGAAGGTCTGAGGTAAACTACTCACACATCATCGGAGAGGCTATGGTGTTGATGTAGAAGCCCTCCGTGATCAATGCCCCCTCCGGCGGAGAGCCGAAAAAGGCCCCAAGATGGGATCTCATGGATACAAAAGGTTGGGGCGGTGGAAATAGGGTTTTGGCTTGGTGTATGATGGTTTGGGGGTACGTAGGTATATATAGGAGGAAGAAGTAGGTCGGTGGAGCTACGAGGGGCCCATGAGGGGGGAGGGCGTGCCCAGGGGGTAGGCGCACCCTCCTGCCTCGTGGCCTCCTTGTTCGTTTCTTGACGTCCACTCCAAGTCCTCTGGATCACGTTTGTTCCAAAAATCACGTTCCTGAAGGTTTTATTCCGTTTGGACTCCGTTTGATATTCCTTTCCTTCTAGGGCTGGACTAACGAGCTGCTCGGCTCGTTCGGCTCATTATCATTAAGCTCATTATCGTTAAGCTCATTATCATTAAGCTTGTTAATATTAACGAGCTAAAACCTCTGTTCAGCTCGGTTCGTTAGAGGATCGTTATGCTCGCGAGTGTTCACGAGTTCTCGTTAAGGTAATAAACAGCACAGAAGAATCCCATGATCCCATAAGAAATTCACGTTAGAATAAATTAAACAAGGACGTTAAGGTAATAAACAACACGGAAGAATTCCATGATCCCATCAAAAATTCACAACGACATAAACTAAACAAGGACGTTTGGTTCTGGCGGCTAGCTCTGGTTGACTCTAGGGTCTCCTCGGCTAGCTCCTAGGTCTAGGAGAAGTGCCGAAGTGGGCTGGGGTGCTAGGCCCCTAGGCTGGGCTAACTAGCAATTCTTTTTTTAGTGGGCTGATTTAAACTAGGCGTCTCATGTCAAACTTCTAAAAATTAGCGAGCTAAATGAGTTAGCTCGTGAAACTCATTTGCTCTCTCGTTAAGCTCGTTAATCTTAACGAGCAAAAAACATTGTTCGGCTTGGTTCATTAACTAACGAGCATGAGCTGAAACGAGCCAAACTATCGAGCGCTCATTATGCTCACGAGCTTCGAGCTTTTCGTCCAGCCCTATTTCCTTCGAAACACTAAAATAGGCAAAAAAACAGCAATTCGGGCTGGGCCTCCGGTTAATAGGTTAGTCCCAAAAATAATATAAAAGTGTGTAAAAATAAGCCCATTAAACATCCAAAATAGGATATATAATAGCATGGAACAATCAAAAATTATAGACACGTTGGAGATGTATAATGACACAGCTGCATGACATTCTTTGGGCCGTCCATGACAGAAAAAACTGTGGTAGAAGCGAGGGCGAGGAAAATATCGGGGAGTTCCCGGTTACGGTGGCTGGTCGGGGGCCGAGCGATGCGCGTTTCTCTCATACGTACGTGCATGTGTGCGAGGCGTTGGGCTCTAACTGAACCCGAGCGAGGCGTTGGGCTCTAACTGAACCCGAGCGATTGCACTGCATGCTACGCATTACTTAACCCGAGCGATCGATCGATCCGTTCCGATTAACTGAACCCGATCGAGCGATTCCTTCACTACTGCTGCTAACTGAAGCCGATCGATGCTGCCTATGGATGAACAGTGAGTGTTGTTGGGGGGTTTGGATGAATAGTTCCCGGTGGGGGTTGGATGAACAGGAACCCGTGGTAGTAGAGGCCATTGCCGCTGGATGTACAGTACCTGAAAGTGCAACTATCCCTGTGTGGTTTTGGTAATTCATAACAACATATAGCTCATTAAGCTAATGCTATTCCAAGACAAATATTTCAGGAAAGCTCAATGAATGGCATGGCATGGATGATGAAAGTGGATCCCTCAAAATATCAAGGACAAAGGATTGGCTCAAGCTCAAAAGCTCAAGACTCTACATTTTACATTTTAGTGATCCAAGATCACATTGAGTCTATAGGAAAAGCCAATACTATCAAGGAGGGATGAGGTGTTGCTTAATGAGCCTCTTGTTTCATGTGCTTAGTGATATGCTCCAAAACCCTCCACTACTTTTTCACATCCACATATGACCTAAACCTAAAGTCAAACTCGGCCCTACCGATTCTTTTCTATCCCGCCACCGAAGTTCGAATGTCATAGCCACTGCCACAAACCCTAGGCAAATCGGTCTCACCGATAGGGATCTCGGTCTCACCGAGATGGGATTGTAATCTCTGCTTCCCTTCGTAACATTTCGGTCTAACCAAGTGAGCGATCGGTCCCACCGAGATTGCAATGTAAACTCTCTGCTTCCTTTTTTAACTTTTCGGTCTCACCGAAGAGCGAATTGGTCCCACCGAGTTTACTCCGACCAACTCTCCGGTTAGCTAATTACCAAAATCGGTCTCACCGAAGTTTGTGTAATCGGTCTCACCGAGATTACGTTATGCCCTAACCCTAATCATATCGGGTCCTACCGAGTTGCATGTCGGCCCCACCGAAAACCCTAAAGGTCACTAGGTTTACTAAATCGGTCCACCGAAGTTTGTCGATTCGGTCCCACCGAGTTTGGTAAATTGTGTGTAACGGTTAGATTTTGTGTGGAGGCTATATATACCCCTCCACCTCCTCTTCATTCGTGGCGAGAGCCATCAGAACAAACCTACACTTCCAACTTACCAATTCTGAGAGAGAACCACCTACTCAAGTGTTGAGGCCAAGATATTCCATTCCAACCACAAGAATCTTGATCTCTAGCCTTCCCAAGTTGCTTTCCACTCAAATCTTCTTTCCACCAAATCCAAACTCTGTGAGAGAGAGTTGAGTGTTGGGGAGACTATCATTTGAAGCACAAGAGCAAGGAGTTCATCATCAACACACCATTTGTTACTTCTTGGAGAGTGGTGTCTCCTAGATTGGCTAGGTGTCACTTGGGAGCCTCCGGCAAGATTGTGGAGTTGAACCAAGGAGTTTGTAAGGGCGAGGAGATCGCCTACTTCGTGAAGATCTACCGCTAGTGAGGCAAGTCCTTCGTGGGCGACGGGCATGGTGGGATAGACAAGGTTGCTTCTTCGTGGACCCTTCGTGGGTGGAGCCCTCCATGGACTCACAAGAACTGCTACTCCTTCGTGGGTTGAAGTCTCCATCAACGTGGATGTATGATAGCACCACCTATCGGAACCACGACAAAAAACATCCGTGTCTCCAATTGCATTTGAATCCTCCAAACCCTTCCCTTTACATTCTTGCAAGTTGCATCCTTTATTTTCCGCTGCCTATATACTCTTTGCATGCTTGCTTGAATTGTGTGAAGATTGCTTGACTTGTTCAAAGATAGCTAAAATCTGCCAAAGTCTAAATTGGGAAAAGGTTAAGTTTTTAATTGGTCAAGTAGTCTAATCACCCCCCCTCTAGACATACTTCATGGTCCTACAAGTGGTATCAGAGCTTTGGCCTCCATTTGCTTTGATTTCCATAGCTTTTGGTGGTTTTTTGAACCACTGAAACAGTAGGAGAGGCTCCTACTGCAAATTAATTAAATGAATCAACCACTGTACATGAGTTTAATGTTACAAAGCCATCCCACTTTGTGGGTGGAGAGGGGGGTGTAGATGCACTAAGGGTTTTGTTACAAGGTTTGGATAAAGGAAAGTAAGAAGGGTTTATTCTTTTCTCCTACCCTATAGGTTAGGAGAGCTAGGTCTTCTTTCAGTCTAGAGAGCCAGGAGCTTGTGGATGGGGTTATGCCTCGGAAGTGCTTGGTGGTCATAGCCTTGGTTTCACAACCTAGGAGACTATGGCGTCTAGCGAGGGAAATTATCACCATAGAGGTCCTTACTTTGATGGCACTAATTTTGCTAGTCGGAAGCATAAGATGAAAATGCATATTCTCGGACATAACCCTGCCGTTTGGGCTATTGTGTGTATTGGTTTGCAAGGTGAATTCTTTGATGGGAGAGAACCGAACCGTGAAGCTAGCGCGGATGAGTTGAAGATGCTGCAATACAACACTCAAGCTTGTGATATCCTCTTCAATGGCTTGTGCCTCAAGAATTCAACAAAATCAGCCGCCTTGAGAATGCAAAGGAAATTTGGGATACTTTGATTGATATGCATGAAGGTACCGACTCAATCAAGGAATCCAAGTTGGATGTGCTCCAAAGTCAGCTTGACAAGTTCAAAATGAAGGATGGTGAAGGTGTCGCTGAAATGTACTCTAGGCTTGCTCTTATCACAAATGAGATTCTTTGGCTTAGGAAGTGAAGAGATGACCGATGATTCATCATCAAGAAGATCTTAAGAGCATTGGATGGAAAATATGATACTGTGTGCACATTGATCCAAATGATGCCAAATTACAAAGATCTCAAGCCAACGGAAGTCATTGGAAGAATTGTTGCTCATGAGATGTCACTCAAGGATAAGGAGGAACTTCACAACAAGTCAAGTGGTGCTTACGAAGCCTCACGTGAAGCCCCCACACCATCAAGTGAGAAACAAACCTTCAATGAAGAATTGAGCTTAATGGTGAAGAACTTCAACAAATTCTACAAGACTAGAAGCAAAGAAAGAAGCTCTAAGTCAAGGTCCTACAATGACAAAAGATCTTCTAGTCGAGAGCGAAATTGCTACAATTGTGGGAGACCCAGACACTTTTCCAATGAGTGTACGGCATCCTACAAAAGAAGAGAAGATTCTCCCAAAAGAAGAAGTAGAAGAGAAGAATCACCACCAAGAGAGAGAAGGAGTAGAGATGATCGTTATGAACGAAGACCCTCACGGAGAAGCAAGGATTCGGAAAGGAAGGACGAGTCATCAAAGATCTACACAAACGAAGACATCAAGCTCATGTTGGTGAATGGGTATCCGGCTCCGACTCAGACAATCACTCCGAGAGAAGCTATCACTCCGACTCCGAATACACTCAAGATGAAGGTGTTGCCGGTCTAGCACTTGTGTCAACCAACTCCTACGACATATTTGATTCACCAAATGAAGGAATTGGAAGATGCTTCATGGCCAAAGGTCCTAAGGTAACACACCCCGAGTATGTGGATTTTAATGTGATGAAGATGACTTGCTAGGTGATGATGATTTACTTGTTGACAACTCTAGTGATGGATACTATGATGAAACGTCAATTAATCATGCTAATCAAGATGAAACGAATGACAATGATAAGGAGAAGATTGAGCGCCTAACTAAAGAACTAAACACTCTTAAGTTAGCTCATGAAACTATCTTCGAAGATCATCGAGAACTTTTAAGGGCTCATGAGAAGTTACGCTTTGAAAAGCTCAATCTTGATCAAGAGCATGAGTTCCTAAAAGCGATCAATGATGATCTCCGTAAGAAAAGTTCTTCTTATATTGCCAAGCGTTTACTCTTATCTACTTACATGCCTCAAGTCAAGTATAGTAACAAGAACAAGAAAGATTCTTCTTCTAGTAGTAACAATAACAATGCTAAATCCAATATTATTGCTTCTAGTAGTTCTCTTATTCCACTAATGATTCTCTTAGCCAAGTTACACTTGAGAAAGAAAACAGCTTATTGAAGGGAATTATAGAGAAAGGTGTATACAAGAGCCTTGCCGGGAGTAAGCAATTTGAGGAAATTATGCAGCTTGAGCAAGGAAGGCAATCGAAGAATCAAGGTGTTGGTTTTCAACAAAAGTTCAATGCCAATGGAGTAGAGTGGGAAGAAGATCAATACCCCAAGACTAAGTTTGTTCCTCAACAAGAGAAGTATGATCCTACTTCCTTCAAGGGAACACAAGCACAAGATGATCTTCCACCACAAGACCACAAGAACAAAGACAAGGACAAGCTTCAAGAGGAGATTGATGCATTTGAAGAAGCACCTAAGGCCTTGGTCAAGTGGGTTCCCAAGACTACGTCAAGTTCTACTTCACCAAGTACAACTACTACACCAAGGATTCCCATCAAGATGATGTGGATCCCGAAGAAGAAGAACTAGAGAGTTCTTGAGGGTGACTCCGCCAACATTTTTCACTCATATCATTATGGCAAGGACAAGTGCAATCATCTTCCATATCTTGCACCAGTTCAAGGAGTCACAAACCCTCATGTTGGAAAGGCAAGGGACAAGGTAACCTAATGTTTTCATGGACATCATTTTGTGTGTGTCACTGTATGTCTATGGATATTCTTGTTTGTTCCTTGTGGGACTAACCCATGTAGGTATTGAAAGTGCAACTCACTCCAAAGGTTTGCTCCAAAAAGATCTACATCAACATTGAGCATCCACATATTCAACACCTACATGAAGTCATCATTGACAAAACCCAAGGTTAGTTTATCCCTCTATGGGGGGATCTCACATCTAGGGGGAGCTTAACTCTAAGAATTTAGTCAAAGCAACTCTAATGATGTGAACACATAAATGCTTTATGTAAAAGTGGTAACCCCACTTGAGCTTAAATGATGAGTATGACCTATGATCAAATGTTCTCATTTGACTCCTAAGTCAATATACTCATATATAGATGACCTAGTCATCGCCAATAGTTTGATAGATGCTAGAATTGGTTGTGCATGCTTTGTCACATATTTCATTTGTCATTTTATTGTGTGAGCATGTTGGTTGCATATTTTAATCATTCAAGGACATCCACTTGTTGTTTTGATTGATTTGATTCTCTTTCTTTGGCAAAGTGGATGGACAAGAATGACTAAGAACCTTATCTAGCTATCTATGCTTTTCTCGTCTCAAACTCTATTCATGCTACATCACAAAATTTGATCAAGTCAGATTCGAACCACTCTGTGTGAGGAGCACTTGGAGTCCCTGATTCGTCATAGACTTAAACTTCCAAAACTTCTTTGTGATTTTCGGTCTGACCGATTCATCCATTTTGTTCATACCGAGATCACTAAATCGATCTAGGTTTTCATCTCGGTGCAACCGACTTGAACTTTTCAGTCACACCGAGTTGCTGTAACTGTTAACAGTTATGCAATTCGGTGCCACCGAGTTGTTCCACTCGGTCACACCGACAGTGTCGGGCTATATATTCTCACGGGCAAATTTTGGAAAACTTTCTCCGAAACTCCTCGCCCGCGCATAGCTCGCTCTGCCTACTGGGTCTCCGGATCGTCGAATTCATCGCCAGCCGCCTCCTGTCACTGGTCTCCACCGCCGTCAATGGAAATCTTCTCTACCGTTGCCGCCATAGCGAGTTCACCGCTGAACTAGGGTATGAACTCGATCACGGTGCTATCCTCGTCTGATTCTCAGCACATTGTGTTCGTAATGCATCTTGCCACGATTGAAACACTTCTATCCAGTCAAAACAATCCTCAGAATAGGTGTGATTCGAAAATTTAGGGTTAGGTTTCCGCGGAAACCATCTCGGACCCACCGAGTTGAAAAGCTCGGTCCCACCGATTTGGCTAACACCATTGCACTAGTAAGTCTCGGTCTGACCGAGAATTACAAATCAGTGTGACCGATTTTAGAACTTAGTGAAACCCTAGCAGTCTCGGTGCCATCAACTGTGACTCGGTCTCGACCGAGTTCACTAGTTTAGGTTCCAAAACTGCTTCGGTATCACCGAGTTTGAAAATCGGTAGATCCAAATGCTTTCATGGAAAACTAAAACTAAGTTTTTTAAATCATTCTTTTGCAAAAATCTTTGCATTTTGTGATGCTCACCCACTCTACCTCATCTATAGCTATTCACAGGTCAGCCGGTGTGTGCAGCATGTCGCACCTAAGTGACAATGTAACAAGTCAGAAGAGCAGATTCACATGAGTGAGGGCACTAGTCCCTCTAGCAGGTCAGATGAGGGGAGCAAAAGCACTCCCAGCAATTTGCCCAAGGCTGCCACAAGGACAAGGAAGAAGAAGACCTCGGAGTCTAAGGATGAGGATTATGTGGCAGTTGAGGATGAGGCCAGTTCAAAGAAGAAAGTGCTCAAGGAGTACAGCTCAACTGCATTTAAGCCAGGAATGAAGATCAAAAGGCCTGCGGGAAGACAACCAATGTCCAAAGCCAGAGTCTCCACTCAAGCTTCTTTGGAATCCCAACCCAAAGAGCATGTTGCTGCTGAAGGAAAGAAAAGGAAGGAAAGGGTCAAGAAGACCATGGCCAGAGTGATTGGGAAGCCTTCTATGATGGAGGAAGAGGAAGAAGAAGAGGTTGATGAACCTGCACCCAAGGCACAAAAGCTGATGGGTGATGCTATCAAATCAGGGGCTGCAACTTCAAAGCCCAAAGTAGCACCCAAAGCTGCCCCCAAGCCCAAGAGTGCACCTAAGAGGAATACCAGGAGTATACCACCACGAGAAGAACAAGGCCCCAATGCCGGATGTTGCTGCCGAGGAAGATGAAGAAGGGCAGGTCTTAAGGAAGCTCAAACCCAAGATTCCAGACCACAATGATGCTCATCCCTGTGGTCGAGAACATGAAGATCAGGAGAGATTTAGGGTTGAGGCTATGGATAGAGTCGATCCATATGCCACCGTGGAGAAGGACTTCAGAGATTATAGGTTCCACACCAAGGAGCAAAGGACTTCTATGAGACCATCTTATTGGATAAGAAGCCCATAGTTTGTGATATGAGGTGGGTCGATGGACCTACATTCGTGAAAATGCGTAACACTATCCTCGAGTGTATGACAGCTTGATGCGTGTGGATTTGCAGATTTTGTTGGGCAGAAGCTCACAAACTGGAATGACGAGCTCATTATGCAATTTTACTCCACAACACATTTCTATCCAGATGGCAGGATAGTTTGGATGTCAGAAGGAACGAGATACCAATCAACCATAGAGGAATGGGCAAGTCTGATCAATGCCCCCAAGGAGAGTGAAAATGACTTGGACATTTATGCCAAGAAGAAAATGGATCGCAACTCAATGTCACAGATGTACAAGGAGTTCCCTGATGATGCACTTGAGACTTTCAAGTTTGGATCAGTTCATTTTCTTCTGTCAGGTCTGCCTACGATCAACTGGATCCTAAGGCACACTCTGTTGCCCAAATCAGGTGACCACAACATGATCAGAGGGCATGCAATTAATTTTCTTCACATTTTTGATGTGCCCGTAAATTCAAGGTCATGAGCCTCATAGTTGAAACTATCAAGAGGACAGCAAGCAGACCAAAGAGGAGCTGTGGATATGCCCCACGATTCGTGGAGTTGATTAACTCAAAGATGGGCACAGGGAAGTATCTGTTGGATAAGGAACACTTGGTTCTCTATCCTGAATTTGAGGACAATCAAGTTATCATGACTGAGAATGAACCATCATCAGTACAAGCTCAAGAGAAGAAGGAGAAGGAAAGGAAAGAGAAGGCTGCCAAGATGCCAACTCTAGCAGAGGCATCTGAGTACTTTTTGAAGAACAAGCAGGAGCAGCTTGGTTACTTGATAGCATCAACTCTGCGGATTGAGAAGGGATTGACCACCCTAACTCAAAACCAGGAGAGCCTGGAAAGAATCATGGAACAAAAATTCTATGATCTTGATGTCAAAGTAACTGAGATTCAGTTAGCTGTGGAGTAGCTACAGGATGACATGCAGGAGAGGAAGGGCAGGACAACAACTGATGCATTTGCCAGAGTGCCTCGAGCTCAGAGAAGCTGCATAGCCAGTACCAGTCACCAGAGTCACTTCATCAGCTCCAGCGCAACCAGCTCCAGCACCAACTCCTTTAGCTCCTTCCACATCTAATGAAGTCTTCGTCCAAGGAGCAATCTCTACGCCACCAGCAGAAGACCAAGCCTGAGAGACGATATAGTCCTATGCATTTTCTAGGAAATTTTTGGTAACTTGTTGCCAAAGGGGGAGAAAATGTATAGATCATAGGCTTCGAGAGAGAGATTTGCTGCTTTTGTTCTCTCTTGTCTTCTTGGTTGAACTTTGTTTGCTTTTGATTGCTTAAGATACTATGCTATTACATGTGAGACATTGATGATCATGTGTTTGATCATAAGCTACACTTATGCTTGTTATATGTTATTATCTCATTTATCCTTATATGATCATTCACTGTGCTTGGTGATGAGTGCATGTATTCAATCTTTATTATTTTGAGCGCTCCACCAAGATGTATGTGACATGGAAGAGTAACCCATGAGGCTAATTCCTTGTGCATTTGCAGTCCAAAGAAAATCTTAAAATATGCACAAATTTAGGGGGAGCTCTTGCTTATCACATACTTCTCAAAGCGACGATGTTTTTCAAATCTTATTATCATTTGTTGAAGCTTTGATCTATATGTTGTCATCAATTACCAAAAAGGGGGAGATTGAAAGTGCAACTATGCCTAGGTGGTTTTGGTAATTCATAACAACATATAGCTCATTGAGCTAATGCTATTCCAAGACAAATATTTCAGGAAAGCTCAATGAATGGCATGGCATGGACGATGAAAGTGGATCCCTCAAAATATCAAGGACAAAGGATTGGCTCAAGCTCAAGACTCTACATTTTACATTTTAGTGATCCAAGATCACATTGAGTCTTTAGGAAAAGCCAATACTATCAAGGAGGGATGAGGTGTTGCTTAATGAGCCTCTTGCTTCATGTGCTTAGTGATATGCTCCAAAACCCTCCACTACTTACTCACATCCACATATGACCTAAACCTAAAGTCAAACTCAGCCCTACCGATTCTTTCTATCCAGCGCCACCGAGTTTAAATGTCATAGCCACTGCCACAAACCCTAGGCAAATCGGTCTCACCGATAGGGATCTCGGTCTCACCGAGATGGGATTGTAATCTCTCTGTTTCCCTTCGTAACGTTTCGATCTAACCGAAGTGAGCGATCGGTCCCACCGAGATTGCAATGTAAACTCTCTATTTCCCTTTCGTAACTTTTCGGTCTCACCGAAAGAGCGAATCGGTCCCACCGAGTTTACCTCACCAACTCTCTGGTTAGCTAATGACCAAAACCTGTCCCACCGAGTTTGTGTAATCGGTCTCACCGAGATTACGTTATGCCCTAACCCTAATCATATCGGTCCAACCGAGTTGCATGTCAGTCCCACCGAAAACTCTAACGGTCACTAGGTTTACTAAATCGGTCCGACCGAGTTTGGTGATTCGGTCCCACCGAGTTTGGTAAATTGTGTGTAACGGTTAGATTTTGTATCGAGGCTATATATACCCCTCCACCTCCTCTTCATTCGTGGAGAGAGCCATCAGAACAAACCTACAATTCCAACTTACCAGTTCTGAGTGAGAACCACCTACTCATGTGTTGAGGCCAAGATATTCCATTTCAACCACAAGAATCTTGATCTCTAGCCTTCCCAAGTTGCTTTCCCCTCAAATCTTCTTTCCACCAAATCCAAATCCTGTGAGAGAGAGTTGAGTGTTGGGGAGACTATCATTTGAAGCACAAGAGCAAGGTGTTCATCATCAACACACCATTTGTTACTTCTGAGAGTGGTGTCTCCTAGATTGGCTAGGTGTCACTTGGGAGCCTCCAACAAGATTGTGGAGTTGAACCAAGGAGTTTGTAAGGGCAAGGAGATTGCCTACTTCGTGAAGATCTACCGCTAGTGAGGCAAGTCCTTCGTGGGCGACAGCCATGGTGGGATAGACAAGGTTGCTTCTTCGTGGACCCTTCGTGGGTGGAGCCCTTCGTGGACTCAAGCAACTGCTACCCTTCGTGGGTTGAAGTCTCCATCAACGTGGATGTACGATAGCACCACCCTATCGGAACCATGACAAAAACATCCGTGTCTCCAATTGCGTTTGAATCCTCCAAACCCTTCCCTTTACATTATTGCAAGTTGCATGCTTTATTTTCCGCTGCCTATATACTCTTTGCGTGCTTGCTTGAATTGTGTGAAGATTGCTTCACTTGTTCAAAGATAGCTAAAATCTGCCAAAGTCTAAAATTGGGAAAAGGTTAAGTTTTTAATTGGTCAAGTAGTCTAATCACCCCCCTCTAGACATACTTCAAGGTCCTACAGTACCCTGATCGATCGAGTCAGTGGATGAACAGGACCCCGTGGAGGGATGGATGAGCAGGACCACGTGGAGGGTTGGATGAACAGGACCCCGTGGAGGGTTGGTTGAATAGTAGCCGGTGGAGGGCTGGATGAACAGTAGCCCATGGAGGGGTGGTTGAACAGGACCCCGTGGAGAGGGATGGTTGAACAGTAGCCGGTGGAGGAGTGGTGGAGGCTGGATGAACAGGAGCCCATGGATGAACAGTCGCAAGTGGAGGCTAGAGGAGGTCGACGGTGGATGAACAGTAGCCCGTGGAGGCTGGAGGAGGTCGACGGTGGAGTTGAACAGTATTCTGTGGAGTCTCGTTTTGTGGTACGCCACACCCCTCCCGATGAACAGGACCCCCGTTTCAACTGTAGCGCTCCAACACAAGTCTGTTTCCTCCGTTTTGCGGTACGGCACATCCCTCCCGGTCACCAGGACCTTGTTTCGATCGTAGGAGGTCCAACAGAAGTCTGTTTCCTCCGTTTTGCGGTACGCCAAACCCCTCCCGAGGAACAGGATCTCGTTTCGACCGTGGCTGGTCGAACACAAGGACGTTTCCTCCATTCTATGGTATGCCAGGCCTCATTTCCATCGGCTGTTCCGTCCAAGCTGGTTGGCTCCCGATGAACAGCACACTTTCCGTTGCCTGCCCATGAACATGATGCATTCCATTGCCTCCCCATGAACATGACGACGACGCAGTTTCTCCGTTCCACCCAGCCACAGCCATGTACACGAGCCCTGGCCGTACGTATACGCGAGTAGGCATTCGAGACCCCGCCCATATGTACGTACGTGGTCGTATTTACTTTCTTGCACCCTGGCTGTTGTACGTACGTGTACATGCTACGTGCGCGCCTCTACTACGACACGTGCGCGCCTCTACATCGACCAGTATGTACGTAAACTTTCGCGACCAGAATGACAATGCTACGTACGCTTCGACCAGGTGGGTCCCGACTGTCAGGAACTTCCTTGCGTTCGAAGATGTAGCTGGTGGGTCCCAACAGTTAGGGTGCGAATAATTTTTTCCCGTAATATGGACGCACTTCCTTGCGTGCGAAGATGTAGCTGGTGGGTCCCAGCAGTCAGGGGGGAAACATTTTTTTTTGCAAAATACGATGGCCCGTCCGGTGGGTCCCTGCTGTCAAGTGGAGGAATCATTATTTTCCACGTAATAAGGAGGCACTTCCTTGCTGCGGCTGTGGACCCAGCGGTCAGCCTCTCCACATACAGTACTCTTCCGATGGAAGTCGGTCGTTGACCACATTGACCACGCCGCACCGAGAGCACCAAGGCGGTGGACAACGGTGAGGCCTAGGAAGGGGACGATGCAGAGCCGAGGAAGACGCGGTAGTGGATGCCCACGCGGAGAGGAGTATGAGGGTTCACTGGTTCGGCTACGGTGTGAGGCTGTCATCGCCGCATAATAACAGGGGGTGTGGGTGAGTGGAGGGATGGCCTGGCCAGTGGTCGGAGTAGTAGGGGGCGGTGAGGCCTCCACGGCAGCACAGCCGGCCATGGGAGGCAGGAGCAGGCGGCATGACCAGTGCTGCTTTGGGCGGCTGGAGCAAGAAGACCAGAGGTTGAAGAAGCACGACGGCCGTTGGATGGACATCGTACGGTAACTGCGACTAGAATCGTTTATATTGACTAAGTTGACAAAGCCCTTGGTACGCGTCAACTTAGTAGGCCCACAGGTCAGCTTCTGAAACGGTGTGCCCCAGATGTCAGGGGAAGGAATCATTTTTTGGGCGGGTGAAGTTAGAATATCCAAGATTGAAGAAGAAGCACGACCTCCATTGGATGGACATCCGACGGCCACTTCTGCTAGAACCGTGTGTTGACTATAAGTTGACAAAGCCTTACATACGCGTCAACTAATTTTTTTTTTGAGGGGACGCGGTAACTTAGTAGGCCCACAAGTGTGTGGCAGAGAACTTATAGCCCATTTGAGATTTGTAAGAATGTACAACCCATTTTTGAATTCTAATGGAATTTACTACAACCCATTTACAGTTTGTTAAAAGTACAACCCATTTTCTAGCTAGGACAACGATTATTAATTTCAACCAACCATTCAAAATAGAATTCAATAAAATTTCCCACATTTTGATGGGATCCGGAATATTTTTATCCTGAAATTTTAGTCAGATTAAATACAATTTCAATATATATTTGTATTACGTAAAAATCGAATGAAACATTGCGTGAGCAACAATTAATGAAATTAAAATTTTCAAAATCCAGAAATAATATTTTATAAAGTAATTACGTGTTTGGTGCATTTTTATAGTTATCGCCAGTTTTATAATTACATCCCATTTATTATTTCTTAAAGCACATTTTCTTGTTAAGCCTAATGCATCCCTCCTAGGAAAAATTTGCATCCCATCGGGGCGGAGAATAACAAGCTGACCTTGCCTGGATATTCCTCAAAAAAAAGTATAGCTGGGCTAGCCATTTTCAGCTTGAAAAAAATTAATATCTGGGCTGGATTTCTGGCCTGGGCTAGACGGTCCACAGCCCGCCCAGTTAATACCCTTCTCTCCTATGAACAACAACAAAAACATCGCTCAAGAAAAACTCTGCAGTGCTCACACCTCAAAAAGATAAATACTGCTCGAGCTGCTTGGTCCCAGCTGTCGGCCGCTCCTTGTGCAATTCTCTCGTTTATTGACTACGTAGGTTGACAATGGTGTGGGACCGTGATGTCAGGAAACCAGGAGGAAGCAAAAAATATTACAGTTGTAGTTAAACAAGGAGGCACTTGCATACGTGCGGCTATGGCCCTGGTGGGTCCCCACTGTCATCCTCTCCAAGTAAAGTCATCTCCTCATTCCTCATGCCGTTGACCATGTTGAAAACGCGAGACGGCGGCTCCACGGTGAGTGCAACAACTCGAAGGACGACAGAGAGGGCCTCACAGGCCGTACGGATGGTCTGATACAACACCCACTGCTCATTCGGGAAGCCAGGATCATAGGGCCACATGTCCGCGATGGCATTGTCATTTGCTTGTTCATCGGTGCTCGTTGAGGACAAGGAGGTTGCAGCATAGGTCCTCCTGCGCTGGTAGCTCTTCCGCCATTAGGGCGTCGAAGTGGGCCGCACCTGCTCTATGGTGAACACCACATGAACCGGCTTGGACAGTGGCGTCGGCTCCTAGTCGGAAGCTACGTCCATCGTCTGATTATCGTCGCTCAGCTCGGCGGGCTCGCTGGCGAGCAGCCATGTCCGGCTATAGACCGACTCACGCTGCCAGGACGCAGTCTGACCGCCTGGCCCACCTGCATCGCCTCCCTCGCCGCACTCGCTTTCGGCCGGAAACAAACAGCGCCGCCCCCCCCCCCCCCGCTCCCCGCTTCCCGGTGCAGGTGATTGCTCCGCCTTCAAACGACACAAGTGTCATCCGTCCGACCATCTGCCGCCCACATTAATGATACGTGGTTGCCGAGGCGGCTCCTCTAGCACCACACGTCCGTCCTCCGCCGCCCACCATTTCTATATAAACTGCTACGCCAGCCATAGCCGCAGTCATCCGCCTCTGTTCCCTTTCTCCTGTCCACACCACTACTCCCACCATGGCTTCCTCGCGCTCGGCGCTCTTGAGGGAAGGCGGACGACGGACCACAAGGAGATGGCAGCCATTGCTGCCGACTGGCTGGCCGGCTGGTAGCCGGAGGACGACGACGTCCCAATGGAGAACATGGTAGTCGACGATCCGGCGCCAACCCCCTCCTCCGCGCCATCCTCGCCGGTGCATTGCACCATGACCATCGGCGAAGCCCGTGACCAATACATGGACACGGTGAGGCAAAAGCGTCAGGAGCAGTTCCGGGAGGCGCAGGCCGACGCCGCCTACAACCATCATCTCCTCCAGGAGCACCTGCAGGCGGAGGACCAGATCGTCGCGAAGCGGGCGGAGCTGGAGGCGCTGCTCGAGCGCTGGCGATACCGCATGCGGGTGGCGGAGGCTGCGGCCGCCTACAGAGAGGGCGATGAAGCAGGCAAGGCGTTGTTTGGCGAGACCGAGGACGAGGCTGAGGAGAATGCCGGCTCCGACGAGTCCCCGCTCTGCTGGCGTCGACGAGGCCCTGCTCCGCCGAGGCCACACGTCGCCAAGAATGAGGCAGAGGACACCGCCGGGTCCGCCGAGGCCCCGTGGCACCAACAACGAGGCAAAGGACACCGCCGGCTTCGCCGAGCCCCCACCCCGCCAACAACAAGGTAGAGCGAATCGCCGGCTTAGCCAAGGCCCCACCCTGCCGGCAACGAGGGGGAGGATTTCCTCCGCTCTGTCGAGGCGCCGCCCCGCCAGCAACGAGATAGAGGACATTGCCGGCTCCGTCGAGGCCCCGCCCCGCTGCCAACGAGGTCGCGCCACACAGAAAACGAGGAAGAATAGAACACGGTAGGTTGCCACCACTCAGGTCCAAGTAAGGCCACCGCTGCTACCCTCTGGTTGAAGCCAAGCTAGGCGGGTTGACCATTGACGGCCGATTAGCTTCTTGGCGGCGACGTGTAGTCGGAGAGCTATGTTGGAGAAGGACGCTGCTTCAGTTACTTTACTGCAGGTGCAATTGGGTCACTGGCATGTGGGCCCAAGAGGCATCCGGCCTACATGTAAGTGACACAACTGCACCTACTGTTATGTCACTGAAGCTCAATCCGCTGGAGAAGAAGGTTCTGTTTGGCTCAGCCGGACATGGGTGCTACGGTTAATTAATTATACCTCCAACGCACCCCTTTTTAGTTGAAGAATGTATGAAATGTAATGAAATCTGGCATGTTTATATGAAATCGGGCAGTGTATGAATGAATTTAGTTTGATTTGTTTGAATTCTTGTATCACTGGCATTGGATGAACATGCAAAACAATACGTACTAGCATTATTCCCAGGGTGATCACATCGTTTGCAGCAGTTTCACATGTACTCCCTCCGGTCCTTTTTAGTCTGCATATAAGTTTTGTCTGAAGTCAAAGTATCTCTAGTTTTACCAATCTTATAGAAAAAGTATCAACATTCACAATGTAAAATCAACTGACTTGAAAGAAATCTAATATGCGAAGTAAAAAGGAACAGAGGGAGTACAAAATTTAGCTGCCTCAGACATTGCAATCAACACACAGGCCTGACAATTCATAGACATTCAAAACAATCAATGATTATGCATCTCAGCATTTCACATGTCAGAGCCAATATTTACTTCACAACTAAAGAATAAAGAAAAATCGATCGATGCTGCTAACAGCAAAGGGCGTCCCATTCGAAAATATCAAACACATGTCTTCTTGCTAACATCAATGAGAAAAATTTGACAAGGTTGTCCCATTCCAAAATGTCAAATGCGTGTTGTTTTGCGTACATCAATGAGAAAACTTTGACAAGGTTTTCCCATTCCAAAATATCAAATGCCTATGATTGTGGAATGGGCAGAGTTTGCCATCCGTTCGGGCATTGACATGGCACCTCATGCTAAATAAACCATCTGTTCTTTTTGTGCAGTTCCACCAAAATCAACCAAATTCGTGCGTAGCTTGTATGATTTCGCCTTTATATGTTGCAACGCCTTGAACATATCGGCACCTCCTTTCTTGTGGTGGAAATGAATGATTCAAGAATATTCGATATATTCGTGAACATTTTCTGCAGTTACCATTGAAATCAAGCTGAGCAACCCTGTTTGCATAAATACAAAAAAAGTGATTAGTATAAAGCAAACTGTACTATGAATTGATAGTTTAAACAGTCAACCTACATGATCCATGCAGAGCACACATATAAAAAAATGGAACTCACAGAAGGAATCAGAAACAACATTGTACTGGCCATCACAGCAACAAAGATGGAGATCCGTGAGTCCTTCTGAGCTGAAGTTAGTTTGTTCTTGTGGGCAATAATGTAACCATCCTTCAACTGCTCCCTTCTTAGGAAGAGAGGCTTGGCTTCTTTATCCTGGCATAATCGGAACTAGGCACTTCACGTATTCCATATTCTTCTTTAGAGGTGGATGATCCTGTTGTGCAAAGACAAGAGGACAACTAAATGCTAGCATCCCTGTTTGCTTGAAAAAAAAGGAAATGAAATATTTAAAACAACACAGATGAAGCACTTCTCA
Source organism: Aegilops bicornis (assembly GCA_021605145.1). Lineage (NCBI taxonomy): Eukaryota > Viridiplantae > Streptophyta > Magnoliopsida > Poales > Poaceae > Aegilops > Aegilops bicornis. The sequence goes on from CM038675.1 coordinate 366,011,013, forward strand.
AGGACAATAGCACTTTCTCATGACAGTATCTAAGCAGTAGCACAACACCAATAGAGATGAAAAAGCTCAATCATATGGATGAAATCTGTGGGCGAGTACCAATCTTTGTCAGGAGTCTTATTGTGTAGAGCATACATATCAAGCACTTCTCCGGAACCATCTGTTGTTATCTACTATGGTTGCCATTCTTACTATATACTCCTCGATTAGTTTAATGTTTGCAACATATTCTTGTGCAGTTCCACTAAAATATATGGTATATTAAAAGAAGATCCTTGTTTGCACAAGTAGAGATAATTACATATTACATTAAGAGTGGCATCAAATCAGTGGCAATACAATTGCTCGTTCCAGCCACAACAATAAATTAAGATGCAAAACTATATCATTACTTGTGTCATCATAGTTCCAGTGCATCATTACAGCACCGGGAGTTGATTTTTGTTTTTATTCCGCTTGTTCTTCCCCTTCATCACTTGGTTCAATAACAGACAAGCTTCGCCTTCAATGTAAGATTTGGCATGTCAATTAGGGAGCAAAAGTATAGCAGTAAACAACGACGTTAATTTTCAGGCCAACAGTTGTGAAATATCCTTATCTTACCTCAATGGGATATTACAGTGCACATACATATTGGAAATCTTGTCTTCATTTGTGTAGTTCCCTAAAATCAAGTAACATTAGCATACAAGTAGCACAACATATGAAAGCACACTGCACAATCATGTGAAAGAAGGCTAGTACTGACCTCTCTTGACGCGGAATTCAAACAACTCACAAGAAGAAGATCTGAACCAAATTTGCCAACACGGATAGGAAGTAAGATCTCCTCTTGTGCAGTTCCACTAAGATCAAGCAATCAAGCAACGTTGTCAGTGTGACATTTTGGTTGAACTGCACAAAACACTCTTAAAACAAAAGTGTTTTGTGCAGTGCAACAAAAGGTCACAATAGCAACGAGGTGAGGTAGATAACCCTATTTACACAGAGGTGCAAAGGAAAAAAACTAGTGGTCAATAACGGTGGATGACACAGAAGCCAACAAAAAGAAGCATCTAACTTATCTAAATGGGAAAGAAAGCAAGACAGTAGCATTTCTCAAACGGTGGCATTGATTAATATTAACAGAGAGATTATATTAACAATAAAATTCATTAAACATGTAATTTGCTTTTAACTGTGGCATTGCATCAATTTTCCAGCGGCATTATTAGAGGGTGTTTGTTTACAGGGACATTTTGGTGTAGGGACTAAAAAAAGTCCATGTCAGTCCCATCTAAACCAAACAGGAGGGACTTTTAGGGACAAAAGAAAGAAGACCCCGAGGGAGAGTCCTCTTGGGACTTTTTCCAACAGTTGCCCCTGCTCCGCATCGCAGCTTGTCTCTATTAGTTCATTACTAGGGGTAACATGGTCTTTAGCATGTAATTTAATAACCTCTAGTCCATGTTTAGTCCCTGGAACCAAGCAGGTAAGGACTAGGGAGTTTTTAACTAAACAGGGCCTTAGATTAACAACAGCTAAAGAGTTGCAGGGACGGTGGGCCTTTTGACACCATGTGCATCTACCGATGTATGAAGGGGTGATGCACAGTCTGTTGCAACAAAGAACAAAAACAACCAAGGAGCATATTTGTGTTGGTCCAAGTTTTGTTATCTTTAGACAAATTTCCCTATGTGAGCGCAGCAAATCTAGTCCTGCTCAAACTCTATAGCCTTGTCCCCCAAAACGAAAGATCAGTTTGTTACAGATGTGCGTACTGCGTTTTTCATTGTTTCCCCTTTTTGACCAACGTAGGTGCTGGATAGCCAGTCTGTACTAGTACTTTCCCCCCTTCCTTTCCTCTTTGAACCACGTCCTAGATTCATGCTATACAACTTTCCCCACTACTTTCCTGTTTGATCCAACACCTAGATTCGAGTGCAGAAGCGGAAAAAGCCCACATGCAGCTAGAGCAAGGCATGTGGAATAAGTAAATTATACCTTAAGGTTCTTGGGGTGTGGTTTGGTGGGCAACCGGAGGCCGTTCGGCCCACACTATGTATGGCGGCAAGGAAGAAGGGGTCGGAGGCCCTCCCGCACCGCTGTTGGATGAAAGAGAACAGCTGCGGCGGTAGTGGATTCCCTCCCTCGCCGACGGCGACAGTGTTAAGCCTCCTTCCCTTCCCAGCGGATGGATCCTGCAGCCTCTTTGACCAGCAGTGAGGGGGGAGAGAGAGAGAGGCCAACGAAGTCTTGTTTAGATCTGGAGAGGGTGAGAGAGTGTGAAGAGAGCAACTACAAGCGCTGAGGCTCCAGCGTGTATATATATACTGGAGAGAGTGTGTGAAGAGTGCAAACCCTAGAAAACAAGCGCCGAGGCTGCAGCGTATACGTGATGAGGTCATTATACGGTCACTACAAGATCGTATTGCTCCGTATCCATCCATTTTGACCAGTCAAAGAATCCTCCTGGCACCTCCCCGAACCACTTTCTCTCTCTGTCATGCGGGGCCTACCTGTCATTGGGTGGAGGAAAGAAGTCGAATACAAACAAATTTATGCTCAAGTGTAGTTATCAAACCCGAGACCTCAAGTTTGATGAGCGAACAGGCTAACCAGCTACACCACCCCCATGTTATGTTTAACGAGAGGAAAATAACCGTCAATACATTCCTGCATTCGTGTGACAAACATGTCATGTTTTTTTTGTGTCGGAGTCATTGGGATTTAAATCATAATCGTGTCATGTGGCTTTGGTGGTAAGGTATTTTGGGATTTAAAGCAGTGTTGGTAGTACAGAAATAATGCAGCCTTAGTCACCTTACTTTTCTCCATGTAGTACGTTGGGTCCCACCAGTCAGAGTGTGAAACAAACAAATTAATAAGAAAAATCAAAAGCACCATCGGTTTATCTTACCTCACACATCTCGCTACTGCTCGTGAACACCGTCCAATTAATCCCTCTGTTCGCTCACGTACTGTTTAAGTGAATCCTTATTATAACATGCACACAATTTTGGGCACTTGTATTCGACCTAAGTCAGTGTGGCACCATATCTCGTACTACTCCCTCCGTCTAGGTGTAATAAGTCACGTTAGAAGGTGCAGTGGGACCAAGGTGCAAGCAGATTTTTTTCGAAACGAGGTGCAAGCAGATTGGAGGAGAAGGAGAAACTTGACCGGTCCTTCCTCCAATCAAAGCGCCGATTTCTGTCTCTAAACGCAACAATTAATCACAACAACTAAGAGATGCCATTTTAGCTACCATGCAGGGCCACGTATTAACTCGCATGCATCAACGCATAGTTGTGCTCCATGCATTGGGCTTCCGGGGGAGATAACGACGCAGAGTAAGGAGCGTTTGGTTACATTGCTAGGCTGGTCATAGTGGTTAGTCACTTGGACTAGTAACATGCATATGTTACTAGTGTATGTTACTACTTTCATAGTAGGTAGTAACATATGGATGGTAACATGCAAGTCTTCATTAATTGAGATATAGACTCATTTTACCTTGGTGTGTGTGTGTGTGTGTGTGTGTGTTTGTGTGTGTTTAACAACATGTGTGTGTCAGAGAGAGCGACACATCGACCTACTCCTACAGAGAGATGGTGTGTAGTGTACGATTTAGCCGTGAGAGTCGGTGCATCCTCTCGTTTCCGGGCGTCCGGTTGGGACAGGCGGGACAGCTACCACGCCCGCTCCTGACCAGCCTGGCCCACCCATAGCCCCTCCATCGCCCGCGTGCGCTTCCCACCCGAAACGGTCAGCGCCGCTCCAAAAAATCGGTGTGCATTCATGCTCGGGCAGAGCGGACGCGACCTCTCACTGGCGCCTGCATTGAAGGGAGAAGCGGATTCAAGATTGATGGTTGCTTCGTCCGTCCAACTTACTGCTGGGTCTATGTGATTTGACGACTCATTGGTCATTATTACTAAGGTGGTAGGACTGCTGGATGTCCCATGCTTTCGGCGAAAGGAGGTACTACTAGATTTCAATTTTCTCCATTCTTAGCGGAGGAGTGCGAGAGCAATGAAAACACGCAGGCTCAGTGATTACATGGCCCACCTCACACTATCACCATATTTTCTGGACACCGTGCGACACCTAACTCTTTACATAGTACTAGTATAGTACGTACTGTAATTTATCAGCGAGATAAATTTGTACAATGCTATGAAGCTTCCAGCTTCTGTTACATGTATCTTGCGACCAAGGTTGCCCGTTGCAACATTTAATCAAATACAAAGGAGACTGACATGCATGCTATTGCATCTCAATGATTGAAAAATCATAGCCAATATGTACTCCCTCCGTTCCAAAATAAGTGTCTCAACTTTATGCAAACTTTAGTACAAAGTTGTACTACTACTAACGTTGACACTTATTTTGGAACAGAGATAGCTAAAAAACCGATCCATGCAGTCCCTAGCCCTTGAACCGTAAACCCTAACCAGGCTTTAATTTGCTTGCAATGTTGGATCTTCCGAAGAAATGAAGTTTGCAACCCTTTGACCATCGGATCATTTTGTACAGTTTCACCAAAATCGAGATGAGCATCCCTGTGTCAAAGAAATTGAAGAAGCGTGATTAGAATAAAATTATCAGACTAGTTGATGAGACATAAACTCATCACAAATATAGTACGTAGAAGCCAATAGAGGTATGTGCTGGGCAAAGTAGTAGAGAAATATCCACATGGAGTGATGTGGGCAGCTGGAGCGGCAAGCCGGCTGTAAAGGGAGTTATACCCGAGGGATGTCGGGACGTAGCTCAACCTAGAGGAGGGCGGCGGAGGAGGCAACCGCCCACGCCGCGCAAAGGAGCAATGGACGCAGCAACCTCACCGGCTTTGTGAGAGAGAACGGCGGGGACCCCCGATCGGACGCGTGCCGACAGTGGGTTTTCGCCGTCGGCGGCAGCGCATCTACACTAAGCATCCACCTTCCCCGACGGACGTGATCCGCCGGGATGTTAGAGATGTGGCCACAGTCGTTTTGTGCGAGAGAGTGTGAAGATCAAGAGAGCAACCCCAAAGCAAGCAACCGTGTAGGCTCGCCCCGCCTATGTATATAGTGGAGCGGTTTCCTTTTCTCTCCATATGAACCTATTTATATTGCGCACGTGCCACTGAAGAAAAAAAACTTTATTTATAAATGAAGCGGCACCTACTACTCGTTCTCCTATAAACCTTGCACTTGGCATCTCCAAAATATTAACCTTGCGATTGGCTCTTCGCCTCTTCGGGAAGTCAAGCAATAATGGTACTGCAGTATATATCGTTCTGGCTATATGAGTCCGGATGAGTTGTTGCACGTCCACCACGTTGGCGAGAGTCGAGGGGCGAGGGAGAGTGCGTACTATTACATTTGTTTCAACATGGACTACATACGGAGAAAAATGAGTGAATCTACACTCTAAAATACGTCTATATACATTAGTGTTTGGAGTATGTACTAGTAGTTCATATTGAAATCTACTAAAGTACATATATACCAAACAATATGATAATCTCTATAACCAAGGTAGGGACGAGGAGTAAACGGAGGGAGTAGTAAAATTTTCTCCTCGTCCTACAAGCCACCGCGCGCGTGGGCGAGGGAGCGTGCGTAAGGCATACTAGTAAGCAAGCTTCACCTCATCCTGCGAGCCACCGCGCCCGTGGACGGGGGAGACAGCATACTAAGCAAGCTTCTCCTCGTTCTGCGAGTTGACGGGACACATCAAAAGTACTCTAGTGTATAGAGCTTTGCCTGTAAGGTAGGCCCCACATGGTTTGCCTCTTTTTTAACATAACGCATCAAGTCACAATTTGTTTGTTCACCCGTGGTAGACGATCCTCCATCAAGTGGACAACCAGTAGACGTGTCAAATTACCACGTGGGCTTCCTTTTCATACAGAAATGAGCTCCATCGTGTACCCGCGTGGGTGTGGTTGGGAAAGAGACGCAGTATGCGTGTGCGGTCACGTGCACCTCTTCTCTTTGTGCACGTCCCCCACCTACGTGGGTGTGTGTGAGAGAGATACAAACCTAGACAGATGGCGTGTGCGTTTGTGAGTGTTTTTTGTTTTGGGGGGTGAGTTTGTGAATGTATTTGTGGGAATATGTCTCGATGACATCTCAAACAAAATTTTGCATGCAATGTGTGTGAAATAGAGGCATATACATATCATATAGACAGGGCCAGAGGGGGCGATCCACGAGAAGAGAGGGAGGGGTCATAGATATCGATAGAGTTGAAGAGAGGATCAAGTGGGTGGGTGTGAGATGGATGAAGAGAGCCATCGAAATTGTGTGTGTGCAAGTCAAAGATATAGGGCGACTTACCTACCAGAACATCATAGGGCACAGGGCAAGTTTGTGTGTGGCACGGAGACATGACTAGAGTGCTTGATGTATCGGTGCGTGTGTTTGGGGTGGGGGGAGGGGGAGGGGGGAGGCAGAGGCCTAACTAAAGAGGTAGAACGACTCGTATATGTGTTGAGAAGGAGAGACCCAGCTATGTCTTGAGGGAGATGGGTCGGCATCCATACATAACTGAAGGACAAGAAATAGGTTGGGACAGAGAGAGAGAGAGAGAGGAGAGAGGGAGGTAGAGGGGTAGAGTGCAAGATGGGTGATGGAGTTGCTTCTCGAAGATGGTGGGAGAGGCCTACTAGACAAACAGAGGGTAGAACTTGCAATATTATCAAAAAGAGTGGGGATGTGTTTCTGTGTGTGCATGTGCGTGATAGATTTGTCGGGACGCATGCATGGATGATGAAGGGGAACCATGTGTTTGCTAAGCAAATTTAACTAGATCGGTAGATCAATTGTTGTTTGTCGGAGGAAGGGAGAGACTTAACTAATGAGGTAGATCGATCGATGCGTGGGAAAAAACAAGTTATAAGGACCTAGCTAGCTATATGTATAGCTGGAGATAGGTCGGTGTACATCCATTTGTTAGAGGCAAATAAGGCCCAGCGAGACGGATAGACAGAGATAATGGAGCTAGGAGGTGGTGCGAGAGGCCGAGCTACTAGCTAGATTGGGGGAGGAGTGTGCGGTTGGGAGATCGATGAAAAGAGGGGTGAGTGTTTACACGTGTGTGGGACCGTATGAGAGACACGAGGCATGGACACAGAAAGGAGGAGATGGAAGGTGCGTGTGTACGTATGTTGTAGGCAGACACTAGAGAGGTTTTCGATCGGTGTGTGTCGGAAAGGAGTTGTGGAGACTGTGGGAGAACGACCTAAAGAAAAAAAATGAATGTGTGCAATGGATAGTATGCTGTGGGAGGGGGAGGGCGAGGAGGGCGTGTGCATGCACGAGAGAAAGTTAGTGCTAGCAACAAAGGTTAGAGGTTTGTGTGGGTGAAGAGACTAACAAAGATATTTTTAAAGGTTTGTGCTAGCTACAAAAGTACTCTAGTGTATAGAGCTTTGCCTGTAAGGTAGGCCCCACATGGTTTGCCTCTTTTTTAACATAACGCATCAAGTCACAATTTGTTTGTTCACCCGTGGTAGACGATCCTCCATCAAGTGGACAACCAGTACACGTGTCAAATTACCACGTGGGCTGCCTTTTCATACAGAAATGAGCTCCATCGTGTACCCGCGCGGGTGTGGTTGGGAAAGAGACGGGAGTACGTGTGCCGTGCGTGCACCTCCTCTCTTCGTGCACGTCCCCCACCTACGTGGGTGTGTGTGAGAGAGATACAAACCTAGACAGATGGCGTGCGCGTTCATGAGTGTTTTTTGTTTTGTGGGGGTGAGTTTCTGAATGTATTTGTGGGAATATGTCTCGATGACATCTCAAACAAAATTTTGCATGCAATGTGTGTGAAATAGAGGCATATACATATCATATAGAGAGGGCCAGAGGGGGCGATCCACGAGAAGAGAGGGAGGGGTCATAGATATCGATAGAGTCGAAGAGACGATCAAGTGGGTGGGTGCGAGATGGATGAAGAGAGCCATCAAAATTGTGTGTGTGCAAGTCAAAGATATAGGGCGACTGACCTACGAGCGTCGAGAGGGCACAGGGCAAGTTTGTGTGTGGCAGGGAGACATGACTAGAGCGCTCGATGTATCGGTGCGTGTGTTTGGGGTGGGGGGGAGGGGGGAGGCAGAAGCCAAACTAAAGAGGTAGAACGAATCGTATATGTGTTGAGAAGGAGAGACCCAACTATGTCTTTGAGGGAGATGGGTCGACATCCATACATAACTGAAGGACGAGAAATAGGTTGGGACAGAGAGAGAGAGAGAGAGAGAGAGGAGAGAGAGGGAGGGAGAGGGTTAGAGTGCAAGATGGGTGATGGAGTTGCTTCTCGAAGATGGTGGGAGAGACCTACTAGACAAACAGAGGGTAGAATTTGCAATATTATCAATAGGAGTGGGGATGTGTTTCTGTGTGTGCATGTGCGTGATAGATCTGTCGGGACGCATGCATGGATGATGAAGGGGAACCATGTGTTTGCTATGCAAATTTAACTAGATCGGTAGATCAATTTTTGTTTGTCGGAGGAAGGGAGAGACTTAACTAATGAGGTAGATCGATCGACGCGTGGGGAAATTGAGTTATAAGGACCTAGCTAGCTATATGTATAGCGGGAGCTAGGTCGATGTACATCCATTTGTTAGAGGCAAATAAGGCCCAGTGAGACGGATAGACAGAGATAATGGAGCTAGGAGGTGGTGCGAGAGGCCGAGCTACTAGCTAGATAGGGGGAGGAGTGTGCGGTTGTGAGATCGATGAAAAGAGGGATGAGTGTCTACACGTGTGTGGGACCGTATGAGAGACATGAGGCATCGGCACAGAAAGGAGGAGATGGAAGGTGCGTGTGTACGTATGTTGTAGGCAGACACTGGAGAGGTTTTCGATCGATGTGTGTCAGAAAGGAGTTGTGGAGACTGTGGGAGAACGACCTAAAGAAAATAAAATGAATGTGTGCAATGGATAGAATGCTGAGGGAGGGGGAGGGCGAGGAGGGCGTGTGCATGCACGAGAGAAATTTAGTGCTAGCTACAACGGTTAGAGGTTTGTGTGGGTGTAAGAGACTAACAAATATCATAATTTGATAAGAAAGTGGATTCATATATTTGAATAGGATATCATAGTGTTATAAACATATGCATGCATGAATATAGCGGTGATACGCGTGCTGTGGTTTTGCACATGTTATACCATAATGTGATAATGCATGGCGTTTGCAACTCACAGCTAAATGTCGAACAATCTAAACCATACTATATATCAAACAATCTCACATTTTATTTGAATTTGTGATAATGTGTGGCGTTTGCAACTTACAACTAAATATCAAACAATCTAAACAATACTATATATCGAACAATCTCACATTTTATTTGAATTTGTGGTAATGCATGGCGTTGTGCTGCGAAAACTACCTCCAACTCAACCCGCGCCTTGCTATTCCAAAATTACAACGCGCACGAAAACTCCCACCTCCTGTGAAATCCCGACACGTGAAATGCCCGTGATACCCCTGAACCGAAAGAACCGCCTAGCTCAAATCGGTGGGGGTAATTTCATAACTTACCCCACATTTCGCACAAGCGTGTCCCTAGGCCATGGTTCCCCACACCCTCCTCCGTCCGCCACCCAGCCGAAGCCTCTTCCCTGACAACGTCGTCCACAACAACACCTCGATGTCCCTCATCCACCGTATCGGATGAGGATGCGTCGTCAATCTCGTCATCCCGCCGGTTCAGCCACCCCGTCCTCCACCTCCAAGGAGCTGCCCCGATGTTCCTCTTGTCTTTCGCGCCACCTCCATTCCCACACCGTCGTCTTCACCTGCACCACCGGAAGAGCATCATCATCACCGTTTCCTCAGATGAAGCTGAGGCCTAATAGGCACCACCAAAGAGGTTGTACACTAATCACCGTTTCTTCGGAAGAGCATTTTCTCAGAAGAGCATCATCATCACCGTTTCCTCGGAAGAGCATTTTCTTCTTGATTCGATCTCACGGTGCTGCCGGCGCTCGGTCCCGAGCCTCCACGGCGCGGCTCCATTCACGGCGGCGTCGCCGGCCACTTCCTCCACGGCGTCGCTCCCTCGGCGGCGACGTCCACATCAGTAGGAGCTGCTACTGCTTTAGCTCTTCCTCGCGCTGCTGCTCTGCTCTTGCTCTCAGTCCCCTGCTTGGTCTGCTCTTGCTCTTGCTCGCGCTGCTGCTCTCGCTCTTGCTCTTGCTTGTGATGCTGCTCCGATTTAGCTACACTTCAATCGACTGAATCGACTTTTGGGTCAGTCGATTTTTAGGGGGTGGGGTGGCTCGTCGGATTTAAGGAAGAACCAGCCACAGCAGGGAGGGGGGCTCGCCGGAGAGGTACCCCACTATCTATCTTACAGTTCAGGCTGGGGGCGGTGGTGGGCGGTGGCTTGGGGATCGCCGAAGAAAAAGCTCTGCACGGGGGGCCTAGAGGGATGGCCGGGGCGCCGGCGGGCCGACACTGGGGAGTGGTTTCGGGGCGGGCGGGGCGACGCACCGCCGGCCGTGGGCGGCGGAGGGCGGCGGTTTGGTCGATGGTGGCTGGTGGCTCAGGGGGGGTGGAGGTTGAAGTTGAACTGCAGGCCCTTGATTTCGTATCCAACAGCTGGAAAATCGACTGACCAGAGATGAAAAATTTAGTCGACCGGCTCTCGCACGCGCTGCTGCTATTGCTTTTCTGCTACTAGCTAGTGCGTTCAGTTTCGATAGTAAAATTCAGTTTCGACAGCAAAATTCAGTTTCGACAGTTAAGTTCAGTTTCGACAGTTAAATTCAGTTTTGATAGTTAAGTTCAGAGATGAGCAGCTGATGTATTTTACATCTAGCACTTTGTGGTTATGTATTTTACGTCATCTATTGGAGATGCTATTAGAATTCCACTCAGGTTAACGTTGTCTCTCCTGTCCTGCTTCAGCCTCGGCGTCGTACAACTCACTGGAGCTGCTCCAACAATGAAACCCTCCATCATAGCGGAGCAGTACCCCGGGCTCCATCTCAAGATGCCTAAGATCTTCTTCCCCTCCTCTGACAGCCAAGTTAGCCAGATCATCCTCACCGACCAACCCAATCATGTTGAGATCGACATGGCTTCGCCAAAGAGGTTGTACACTTGTTGCGTCTCTTGTTTACTCTACATGTTATATATATTGTCCACTGAGCACACACAATAACGTGAAATACGATTAGTTTCTCCTACTATATGACAAGCAGTGAGGTACCAGGCAACTTAGCTATCCGTGATGGACTCTCTTGAACGCCATCATTATTTATCTCTGCGTGTTTGAGCTGTGCATTTGTCGATGAGCCTGGGAGTTGAGCTAGTAGGGTAGTGGCCTGGGTCCAAAATAGTAGAAGTAGGCAAGTAGCACAAAAACATTTTTTAAGTGTAGCTTTTGCTTGCTCAAGCCTGCCTACTAGAATCGCCAGTGCTTGAAAGGAAAAGTGAAGGAAAAACATAGGAATTGGAAAGTTTCCTATGGTACTACTATTCATGCATTTGGTTCAAAGGAATGGAGCAAAGGATAACTATAGGGTTTGTTCCTTTAGTGTCTCCTTGAAAGAAAAACAGTACGGATTTTATTTTCCACTTGTCCTCCTTTTCAAATTCCTATTCATGAAGGAAAAGACTAAGAGATAGTAGCATAATAGCATTATAACCGTACATTTTCTTGTGGTTTGACTTAATCTCACCATGCTTCTTTGCATCCTGTGATCTTCCAGTTCTTGTGATCCAAACACCCAGATTGGCAGAAATCCTATGTTTCTAAATTCTCTATTTTGCATGTGCATTCCTATCCTATTACTGTGTATTTCATATCCCTGCATTGTTAGAATCCTCCAATTCAAACGAGCACTTGCAGAATTACTTCTCTTACAAATAGTTGTCAAAGAAAACCTTGTGTGGTTTTTCCCGCTCCTGTTGCATCGTCGTCCACCCAAGCTCAGCTGCTCCAATGACAGAAGGGTCCAGCACAGCAGGGATCTGGCCTCCAGACTGTCTTTCGCCGCCTCAGATCTTCTTCCCCGCCATGGCAGCTCATGAAAACTGCATTACCATCATCAACCGAGCAGATGACCTGGAGGACTACACAGGTCCGCAAGAGAGGTCGCACTCTTTCGTGTCTGCTTATGTTATGCATCGCTTAATATTACATGCTGCTTTATCATCCTGTTCACCGATTAGACTCTGGGTCAACTCCAAACTAATGGTCAAACTTGAGTTTTTAAATGGTTCTGGGGTACATATCGGGGCCGCAATCAATAGTATCTATCTACTATCTGGTTAATCTCTGGTGTCTACTATGAGTTTTATGTTGGGTGGGAAACAAACAGTAAAGAAGCCATTATCTGTATTTTTTAACTGAAGCCATTATCTGCCTGCTATCATTGGTTTTGGGTCTATCCACAGGTTGCTACCATCACTCTAGATTTCTGCATGCACTCTTTAGATAATCTCACTATGTTTTATTCCTATGCATGTTAGTTATTGTACACAATGGAACTGAACATGTACAGCAAAAGAGACGAGCCGTGCTTGCCAATAAAATTTCATGCAGACGTCGCTCCATGATAGGCACAAAGGCAGCCCCCTCCACCCATTTCGGATTGTAATCGAGAGGAAGATATCTGTTCTCAAGGGGATTCAGAAGGAGAAGACCACTCCTATTTACCCCCTAAGGTCTTCGCTCTAACTTGGCATGCTGATGTTGGTTATATCATGCATATGGTGCCTTGCATTGCTTACTTTATACATCAAATATGTCAACTGCTTAGTTTAGACATGCTTTGTGTGAATGCCATTTGTTTAGTTTATTCATCGTTTATGTGAATTATGCAACACCATCTTGTTTAGCAAGGCATCATATATGTGAATTTTGCAATGCCATTCTGCTTAGCTAGTCATCTTATATGTGAATTATATCAGGCCATCCTCTTTTTCATTATGTATTACATTTGTCAACAATGTTAGTACATTCAACTACTCTTCGTATGCATCAGCCATTTGACACGGTGATGAAATTTCTGGAGTGAAAACAAGGTCTTCAGAGCAGACTATGCTATCTGAGGAAGAGCATATCTCGCTGGTTACGGATAGCTCCTCAGAGTAGGACTCAGAGACAGATGACCAGTACTATTTCACCCCGAGGTGTATGCTCTAACTTGGCAGGGTTATGTTGCTCATATCGTGCGTATGGTGTCTTGCATTGCTATGTCATTTGATTAATTTAGACATGCTTTGTGTGAATGCCACCTGTTTAGTGTCTGATTACCATATATGTGAATTATGCATTGCCATCTTGTTGCAAGACATTATATATATGAATTATGCAATGCTATCTTGTTGCAAAGGCATTATATATGTGAATTATGCATTGCCATCTTGTTGCCAGACATTATATATGTGAATTATGCAATGTTATCTTGTTGCAAAGGCATTATATATGTGAATTATGCAATGCCATGCTGTTGAGCCAATCATCATGTATGTGAATTATATCATGCTATCATTTTTTGTATTACGGGTTCCATTTGTCAACAACGTTTGTATATTCAAATACTCTTCCTATGCATCAGCCATTTGAAGTGGTGATGGAAGTATTTGGAGTGAAAACAAGGTATTCAGAGCAAACAATGCTACCTGCTGAAGCAGACATCTTGCTGGATACAGAGAGCTCCTCAGAGGAGGATTCAGAGACTGATGACCAGTCCTATTTCCCCCCTGAGGTCTATGCTCAAACTTGGCAGGGTTATATTACCCATGTAATGCATGTTGTCTTGCATTGCTTAGTTTTTACATCATATATGAATTGCCATCTGCTTACTTGCTTACTATATAAATCATATATTTGAATTATATCATTCCATTATGTTTACATACACAACATCTATCTGAATTATGGCATGGCAACCCATTTAATAAAGACATCATATAGTTATATCATCTCATCCTGTTTAGTGTTTACAGTCATCATATTTTGAATTATGTCATTTTATCCGGAAATTATATCATGCTATCATGTTTCCATAGGCGGCATGTATGTGAATTATGGAATGCCAACCTATTTAATAAACACATTATATAGTTATATCATGTCATCCTGTTTACATAGTCATCATATTTTGAACTATGTCTTTCCATTTTTTAGTTAACCATCATAATGTGAAATTGTGTCATGCTATCCTGTTTAGTTAGCCATCATATATGTGAAATTGTGTCATGCTATCCTGTTTGGTTAGACTACATAAATGTGAATTATTTCATGCCCTCTTTTATTCCCCACTATCCATTGCACCTGTCTATCATACAATGTCTCAGACATTCAATTACTTTTCTTGTTTATCAGCCATTTGAATTGGAGAGGGTGATGGCAGTATCTAAGGGAGTAACAACACGGTCTTCAGAAAAGATAGTGCTACCAGTTGATGCAGATAGAACCACAGTTGTACTTCCCCAAGAACCAGCCCCACCACACATAACCCAGAATCTCGCAGATTGTACCCCTACCCTGTTGGATAGAGAACCAGCTACACCCATTCTAACCCCAACCCCAGCAGATAATAACCCAGTTCCAGTTGACGCAGCACCGTATCCACCATAGAGCACCCAAACACGAGCAGTTAGTAAGGGAACTGTAGTGCCCAAAGCACGAGGACCACCACTCCGAATCCCAACTAAACACTTAAAGGAGAAGAAGAATTGTTCTCAAGTCAGGTTCTGTTGCTATGGTTCATACTCCTTTGCTCTTGCATCACTGTCTTTACTCAGACCAACTATTTTCAAATTTGAAGGATGGAATTAAAACTCCAATGGCGCAACAGGTATGTTTTAAACATGTTTCTTTAACTGGTTTGCTGTTGTAACTTGCTCTATGTTGATTTCAGTTTCAATTGAAAAACAGTTATGTTCTCATGTCATGCACATTACAAATGTTGTTATTGCTCTATAGTTTCCCACACTTATATTCTGTCTATTCTGCTTTGTCTTGAACATGAACCGTGTCTCTATCTTGATTTGGCAACAAAAACTAGAATGATATAGACCATAAAGTGACCATGGTACATAGATATATGTTTCTTTCATGATGTTATCCTGTGCACTTTACTACTGAACTGATTTACCAAAATGAGTTTCATATACAACATGGTAAACCTGTGATGTGTCTTCTTGATTCTCTTTTAGAATGCCGAAAAAATATTGGAGAACAGTACCCCATTATGCAATGGTAAAGGAAGTAATGCAGATAAGGTTCAAGATAGTGAGACATCCTTGTTGGTCTCCAAGAAAGCTGATAAAAACTACCTTGACAACAGTGAGAGAACCCAAAAGTCTTGTCTTGATGTAGTGTTCGAGTTACTGGCCACTACTACTGGCACAAGCTCTTCGAACTCGCTGCCTGAATCAGTTCGTCTTCTTGAGTCTCTGCTTCAAGTTAAAAGACATCAATCAAATGTGTCATGACAGAAGTCAAGGACCGAGGAAGTCCTCGCATAATTTAGATGCATACTTTCAGTGCAACAAAGAAGTTACCGGGATTTAAGCGCCAAAAAGAGAAAGTTAATAAGCTTGCTAAGCATCTTGCCAAAGATTATGGATACCCATGATATTGTTTCTTGAGATCTTTTGAAGTGGTTTCAGTTCTGGACTTGTTTTGTCAGCTGCTTATTTGCACTGTTCGCAAACTTTGACACCCAAAGGTATATGATATGTCGCTTTGTTCCCTATATTTGCACTGGTGGCGAACTGTGATGCCCAGTGGATGTAATATGTGTAATAGCCGTGATAGCCTAGCATAAGTTGCTTGCTTATTTATTTCCTTATTGTCTTGTTTATTTGTTTGCTAGTAGTCAGTGTTGTTCTTTTTTCGCGGTTTGCTAGTGGCTGCAATAACCTATTTTTTAAAACTAGGCTGCAATAACCATGGGCTACATATTTACTGTAGTGACACTGGGCGTTCTACGGGCCATAGAAATAATGGGCCTTCTATGGGCCGTATCATCAATGGGCCTTCTACGGGCCGTATCATCAATGGGCCTTCTACGGGTCGTATAATTGATTGCCCAGACATGGGCCGATAACATACTGCATTATGGCCATAAACGGGATAGAGTTGGAATCGTCCATTCATGGGCCGACCATAACGAGCCATCATTAATCGGCCATATTTGATGACGCTATGAAAATGGCCCAACGTATTAATGGGCCACAAATGGGCCGACTGTAACCACGGGCTGAATTTGGCCCACAAGCAGAAAATGACAGTAACGGGCCGTAAGTAGCCGAATGCTGGAAATGAGCCCAAGAATAAATGGGCCCTGAGAAGGCCAAAAGATAACATGGGTTGGAAACATCCCAACGGTATAATGGGCCGTTAATGGGTATAAAGTGATACACTGTTCATTACGGGCCAGTTTCACCACGGGCCGTTAATGGGCCAAGAGTTACAAAGGGCCTCATATGGGCCGAAAGACTTCATGGGCTATACATGGCCGGAAGTTAAAACGGGCTGGAATCATATTGGACGACCCAGATGATGCTACTGGGCCTAATTCGGATAGGTCGTAACAGGCCCTGGGTTAGCGGGCTGTAAATGGGCTATATGTGAACATGCCGTTAAAAGTCTTTCCATGGGCCGGCCCGCCACCTTTTGACAAGTCAAATGGGCCAGACTTTTCACAGGAATGGGCCTCTGGTGGGCCCTGCCATGTGTTGATGTATCATAGACGCCTTCGGTCCAATGAGTGGATGACATCTGTCCCAACGGTGAGCCGACACGTGTTTCCTCCAGCCAATGATGATTTTACACGTGGAAAATCCCCATTGGTCGGGGCTGTTAATGGGTTATCGGATCCAAAACCGGACCCGATAGCATAACGACGAGCTGTTATGGTGGATGCCACGTGTCGGTCACCCTTGACGAAAGCACTTCTATGACGCGGGATTTATTGTCATGGAAGTGGACACTTCCATGATGATATTTTTTGGTAATGGCATGGAACACTTCTATGACAGCACATGTATGACTATCTTTATTCTGTCATAAAATTGTCATGGATGTACATGCATGACAGAAAACGTGACCTAATGTGACAAACATGTATCATCACGGAAGTGTCTTTTTTTGTAGTGCTAGTCACTTCCATCATGTTGGTTTGATTCACGTTCGCTACTTTGATAATTTGATATGTGGGTGGACTGGTGCTTGGGTGTTGTTCTTACTTGAACAAGCCTCCCGCTTATGATTAACCCCCTAGAAAGCATCTGCAACAACGAAAGAAGAATTAAGATAACAATCTAACCATAGCATTAAACATATGGATCCAAATCAGTCCCTTACAGAATAGCACATAAACTAGGGCTGAGAGACCCAAGGTCGAAGACGACCTCCGTGTCGACATCCGCAGGAGGAGGGGAAGCGGGTGGAGTCTGAGGACGCTTGGACGAAGAAGATGCGGTCGCTTTCCTCTTCGCCACCGCGGCCTTCACCACCTTCTTTGCTGCCGCGGCCCTTGTCAGGCACATGGACTCCCCCTGGATCTCTTGCCGCTGCTCGGTCTTGCCGGGCCGGACCAGTTTGCCAGAGGTGGCCCGCCGTAGGACACACCTTTTTTCCAAGGCCAGAGGATCGTCAACCTCGGCCTCTTCCTCGGTCGACTCGTCGACCACATCTTTGATGAGAGGGGCCCCGGTGTCGGTGCTGCTGGCCTCCCCTGCAGACTCCACCCATCCAACAAGCTCCTTCTCCTCCGCGGCAGCCTCGACCTCGTCCTCCATGTGGCCAGCGCTGCCAGCCTCCTTGGCGAGCTCTGCCTCCGCCGCCCTGGCGGCAATGTAGTCCAGCTCCGCTTGGGTGGTGTCCTGGATGAGCAATGGCTCGGCATGGATGTACTTCTCCGACAGCTTGTTGAAGAACTCCTGCACCTGATCCGCCCCCGGCTCGGCCCAATTTGGGTCAAGGCCATGCGCGTTGAACTCTGGCGTCATGGCGATGATGACGGTTTTGCGAGAGTTGTTGCTCAGCGGGACCACCCCCGCCGGCAACTCAAATAGGGCCCCCTTGATGACCTTGCCGGCCTTCGTAGCCTTGCCGGACCTCTCAGCCCTGCCGTCACTGTACACGTCGAGCTAAAGAAGCCTCTGGCAAAAGTGGGCGTGCCCCATCACCGTGAAGTTGTGGTTCAAGTCGGGGCGAAGCCTCATGATGTCGGCCGCGTTCGTGAAAAGCCAGGCCGGCCTCCCCTTGTTATGCAGTGGGGCGATTCGGCGACGGAGGAAATCAGCCCCAATCATCTAAAGGGTGAGCCCGGCCATGATGAGGCGATGGATCCTGGTGGTGGCGATCGTGAGCTTCTTATTCTTGGCATCGACTTCGCCCCAATCATCTCTGCGACCCGGCGGCGCCTGGCAAATCTGACAAAATTCCTGCAGGTCCTCCTCCACAATCCAGCACCATCGGCTCCACCACTCCTCCCACCTCTCCTTCTGAGCGCCCTCCTGATATGTCCCCTTCAACTGACTCCTTGGGATCTAGGCAACACAACCGAAAATCGCGGCTCCCTTTTGGATACGAGGATAGAAGTAGTGGCGGAAAAGCGCCGTGCTGGGATCCACTCCGGCAAAGCCCTCGCAGAGATGGGCAAAAAGGGCCATGCACGCCACATCATTCGGAGTGAAAATCCATAAGGTGGAAGCCGTAGGTGTGCATGACGTCATTGAAGAAATCGGAGAAAGGAGGGCAGAGCCCGCAGGAAAAGTAATCAACGAACAAGGGGTACCGATCCGGGCCGGCCTCGACGAAACCGGCGGGAATGATGCGCGTGGCAGGGTGCCCCTTCGTCTTGCACCCCCACAGGGGCTTGAAGTAGTACTGGAGGTGGACCGCATGGACCGACGAAGGAAAGTAGGCGAGCTGCATCTACCG
This sequence comes from Aegilops bicornis, assembly GCA_021605145.1. Lineage (NCBI taxonomy): Eukaryota > Viridiplantae > Streptophyta > Magnoliopsida > Poales > Poaceae > Aegilops > Aegilops bicornis. Next base: position 366,029,914 of record CM038675.1, read on the forward strand.
CGCCGCCAACTCGCTCTCCGACGCCTCCTTCCCCCCGATGTCCTGGGCCACTCCCTTGCCTTTGCTGGTTTTGGGTGCCATGGCGGCTGAGGAAGACGAAGGATGAGGGACAACAAAGGCATGGCGGCGGCGGCGAGCGAAAGCAAGAACTTGAGAAGAGAGAGGGGAGGGGCAGCGGTCCCGATATTGGAAAAGGCAGAGAGGGTAACTGGGCGTCGCGCCTGCGGTTTCTCCTTTTTTATGGGGAAGGCACGGGCCGCTTCGTTACCATTTACCGTGATGTGACGCATGAGGGCAGTAGTCGCCCCACGCACGACCCCCACGTCAAGCACGGCCCTCCATGGCGCACGTTCAACATGGGTCGTGGGGAAGCGCGATGGGCGAGGGAATTACCGCAGTAAAAATCCGCCCCGCCTGCCTGCGCACCGTTCTGGACCTGGCCCAACAACGCGTTGCGCTTATGTGTGGCCCAGGCCAGGGGCTCCTGTCGGTGTACAAAAGTAGGGGCTCTCCTTTTTACCCCTCTACTTGTGCACGGGCAGTCATAGCCGCACCCGCGGACACACTTGGCAGGGCAAAGGGAGGGAGCATAAGAACAAGAATACCAGAGCAGTGCTCCAGCCAAAAGCACAAGGCGGGCAAAGCAACGCCAAGACCAAGAAACACAAAGAGCAAGAGGGCAAGGTGGACTCCCCTGGAAAGACCCTTGATGGGGCGGCCTCCGTAGCTCCGGCAAGAGCCTTGCCGGGGCAACTTGCCCAACGCCAACAGAGTGCGCCACCCTTGAGCCCAAGGGTTCCAACACCATCAAACACATTGGAACCAAGGCTCGGGAGGCACCTCCATGGTGGCATGCAGATCTTTGTGAAGATCATAAAGACATGAGATCAGATGAGGACGAGAAGACGATGATCCTCGCGAGATCCTCGCCGAGGAAATCCACGAGACCTCCGGCAAGATCCTTGCTGGGGATGACCGCGATGCCACGGCAAGACCCTTGCCGAGGCCTCGGCAAGGCCCTTGCCAAGGACACCTGTGGGGCCACAGCCAGACCCACGTCTGCCAAGACTCCACCGCTGTTCCCATACCGCTGCCAGCCCAACCAGCTGGGCAGGCACCTGCATGGCAATGTGCGGCTTCCAGGCCAACTAAGCAAGCACCTGTGTGGTGGCATGCAGATCTTCGTGAAGACCCTACCACCACGCCATCTCAGCAGCCAGCCAGCCTACGTGGTGCTGCATGCCTCGTTGGCCTGGACGCATATCGGAGCAAGGCGGAGCAACGACGGATGGGCCGGGCCTTGTCGCCATCCCCAATAAAGCAACGGGACACCTAAGGAGTGCATTTAATGCGTCTTGTCCCGTAATGACAGGCGATAAGCTTGTACATTGTACACCTTTCCACCTCCTGTGTGCCACTGTGGCAACCCCTTTTGTCTATAAAAGGAGGCCCGAGGCGTACTGGAGAGGGATTCAGATCTTTTGGACTACGCACGCACCACAGCTAGTTCAAGAGCTCAAGAACACTCAAATATACACCAAAGCAGGACTAGGGTATTACGCATCCTCGCGGCCCAAACCTGGGTAAACGATCTTTGTGCTGACTACCAGACCCGCTCTTTGCACAACCCCGCGCCCGCCAACCGTAGAAGGGATCCCATTGATCCCATAGGTGTCGTTTCCACCGACAATGATGCAAAATGGGCGTATCAATAATGGACAATGGATCCAGTTTTATTGCCTAGGAAGTAAAGGACTGGTGCGCTAACTTAGGCATTAAGCTTGATTATGCCTCTGTATACCGCCCACAGTCCAATGGACAACTTGAGCAAGCCAATGGCCTAATTCTAAGCGGCATTAAGCCCTATTTGGTCTGATCTTTGAAAGAGTTCGACTGCCACTGGGTTGAGGAGCTCGACTCCATACATTGGGGCCTACGGACCACCCCCAATCCCTCCACGGGCTATACGTCGTTCTTCATGGTGTATGGGGCAGAGGCTGTTCTCCCTAGCGACCTTATTCACGATGCACCTCGAGTGCGCATGTATGAACAAAACAAAGCTAATCTTGATCGACAAGACAACCTGGACGCCCTGGAAGGAGAGCGCGACATAGCTCGGGCTTGTTCTGCTTTTTATCAACAGTCGGCCAGACGATATCATAACAGGGAACTACGGGCAGAGTCTTATAACCTGGGCGACCTCGTCCTGCGCCTTCCAGAGATGCAAAAGCACAAATTATCGCCCAATTGGGAAGGGCCCTTCATAATTTATCAGGCACTCGCATGGGGAGCGTACCATCTCCGGGGCCCAAAGGATAACTGCCTCAAACCAAACCCATGGAATGCAGCTCGGCTTCGGTGCTTCTACCACTAGACCGACGTCATCACCCTCTTCGGCTTATCCTTCTCGGATTTCTATCTTCCTTTTTCATTTGCCAAGTATTTTCTAGGTTGTGTTGGGTCACGCCAAATACGTTAAGTTTCTCTTGGTAAAACATCTCTAAATGTACCACATGTTTTTTACCTGGGGGCTTCTTTTACGATGCCAGTAATATACTCTCTGTGCAACCATTAGTTTTTTCATGTTTGCAACCTTCCCATATCATTTCTAAGCCATCATATGCATCAATTTGACTTAAGTTTTTGCCAAGCTGGGTTGCCTCGCTCCTATGCTTACCCCCGCATTCCTGATTGTTCGGCTATGTTGTAAAGGGAGCACCTCTGCGATTGTTACGTCTGGGTTATCCGGGTGCGTACCTCAGATGGGTGAAGCCGAAAGCTAGCATTCTTAAGTATATAATTGCTCGGGCGCAAGGGAAGTGAAAATAATTTCTAGTTATTACCAGTTTCTAGGGTTATTTTCCCGAAGTAACCATGACCCACATATTTTGGGGATTAGGTTATACGTCGATGGTACACATGACAACCTGAAGAAAGGAACCCATGGAGGAACTATTTACTTTGGAAGATGTTTCTCACGTTAAGCAGTAATATAACATTCCTCCCTGAGCGTGTTTTGTCTGTTTGCACCAGATGGCCGGATTGCCTGGTTCTCCGAAGTGTTCTTCCAATGTTCTCAGAGGACGTAGTAGGAAACACTCCTCAGCCAATGGCTGAGGAGGAAGAAGCCGATGTCCCGTTAAGACAATGTTCAAAGCACGGTTGGAGAATATTTGATGTAAAGTACATAGCTACATAAAATCAAAACACTACTGCCAGTCGAGACCATCTATTATGACCTTGAGGGCACAATCTTCCTGGGAAGTCCGAGCAGCAGCCATCACTTGGTCATATACCAAATGTACTGGCACTTCCTGCCCATCCAGCCCTACTGGCCCAACCCGAGCTAAATGCTCCGGATTAAGCTTGGTGAACTGCGTTTTTACCATCGCCCAAGCCTCCCATGCTCCCTCTCGACAGGACGACATCTTCCACAGCTCAAAGCGGCGCCAAGCTCCCTTAAATCTATTAGCGACTTCGGTCATCCCTCCCGGAGCCACCTCGGCAGGCCATAACACCTTGAACATGCCCTTCATAGCTTTTTGGGCTCGTTCATGTGTGGCGGATAGCTCCTTCAGCAGGTCCGTTCGAAGGAGTTGGCCTTCTCTTCGGGGCTTCCAGTCAGGATAACTACAGAGAGACATGGCATTATTTATATGGCAACATCACACACGGAGCCTATGTACTGAAAAATTAGGTTGCACTCACCGAACATGCCAGCTTTCAGTCCCTGGTTCTCCTTCTGGGATAGAGCCACTTGAGCTTTCAAGCTCTTAAATTCTTGGGCCTCTTGTTCTTTTTCCGCCTTAAGCTTATCCATTTCCTCATGTCTTCGTGTCAGCACACGGTAGCTAGCCTCTTGCTGCGAAGCCGCATACCTTTGAGCTTCTCTGGCAGAGACCAGATCCTTCTGCACTTGATTTATCGACTCAGCTATTGTGGAACAATCATTCATTAGAAAAGGTGTTCCATTGATACACCTCCAACGTATCTATAATTTATGAAGTATTCATGCCATCTTTACAACAATTTTATATGGTTTGGGTGCAATTTATATGATTTAAACGGAACTAACCCAGACTGACGATGTTTTTAGCAGAACTATTGTGGTGTTGTTTTTTGTGCGGAAATAAAAGTTCTCGGAATTGGACGAAATTTTTTGATGATTTTTTTGGAAGAAAAGAAAAATACTGGAGCAAAGAACCACCGGAGAGGGCCCCCTGTTTCCCACAAGGCACCAGGGCACACCAACCCCCGACACGCCCTGGTGTGTGGTAAATTTTCAGAATTTTTGGAGATAAATAAGTATGAATCTTCTTGCACCTTTACAGACTATCCTGTTTTGACATATTGTTGTTATGTTTACTTGTTTAGTGATACTACTCGAGGATAGGAGTATTAAATATGCAAAGTCATTATTATGCAATGTTAAATTATAATTTTAGTGATTTGTTACAGTATAGAACGATAAGGTTTTGAGTTGATTTATACTAACTTATCTCACGAGTTCTTGTTGAGTTTTGTGTGGATGAAGTTTTTAAGATTTAGGTAAACCGTGATATAAAAGGAATGAAGAAGACACAAGAGCTCAATCTTGGGGATGCCCAAGGAATCCCAAGTTAATATTCCAAGAAGTATCAAGCATCTAAGCTTCGGGATGCCCCTGTAGGCATCCCACCTTTCTTCATCAACAATTATCGGTTAGCCCTGGTTCAGCCTAAGTTTATGCCTCTTCACACAATGTGTGCTATTGTTGGAATGTCATTTTATTTTGTTTTGCTTGTTGTTTTAATAAAATACTTAGATCTGAAAGTTATTTAAATGAGAGAGAGTGTCCTCAAATAGTTGCCCATTTACTTAACTACTCGCTTGATCTTCACTTATATCTTTTTGGAGTAGTTTGTCATCTACTCTTGCGCTTCACTTATATGCTATGAGTAAACTATTGAATGAGTTGAATACAATGAAGTGGAAATTATATGTTCATATCATGCCTAGTAGTAGATTCACATTGGGTTTAGAAAGTGAAATCTTTTGAAGCTTGATAACCACAATATTGGTCATACACGCAATTCATGAATGATTAGTATAAGGAAGAGAACTTTCAGATGCAAATATATTATCTTGGACATCTTCTATGATTGTGAATACCCATTAATTATTTTCAAACTTGAGAAAATTGGTTGAATTTGGACAAGGAAGACAACGTAATGAGTTATGGTTGTGTATATTTGCATAGAAGTTATATTGTTGTGGATCCTCCAACATGTGGTTTTTGCTTAGGATCTTTTGCTAGCCGAAAATTTGTACTAAGTAGAGATACTACTTGTGCATCCAAAAACCCTTAAACCCAGTTTATTGCCGTGAGTCCCACCATACCTACCTATGGATTGAATAAGATCCTTCAAGTAAGTTGGCATCGGTGCATAAGGCAATAAAAATTGCTCCTAAATATGTTTGATCTTTTATTGTAAGGGAAAATAAGCGTTGTACAAACTCGTGATGGCAAAGTAATAAAAGCGACGGATTGCATAATAAATGTTGCTATCATAAGGTGCAATATAACGTGACATTCCTTTGCATTAAGAGCTTGGGCATCCAAAAATTAAAAGCGCACGGCAACCTCTGCTTCCCTTTGCGAAGGGCCTATCTTTAACTTTTCAGTATTTACTTTTATGCAAGAGTCAATAGTATGCACTCTCATTTCCACCTCAATTATTATCTAGTTGGCAAGCATCATGTGGTGGGGAAAGATCTAGGCACATATTGCCAGTCAAATATATTTGATCATGATTTATTATTGTTGACAATTATCTCTATGATAAATGAGTTGGGAGGTGAAACATTAAGCCCCTATCTTTCTCTATGTTTGATGGGTGCCATTTGTTCTAAAAATATTCTTTGAGTACTAGCAATCATAGAAGACTATATGATGATTGAGTATGTGGAGCTCTTACTTAGACTTTGTTGAATAAGTTGAATTACGATTGCTTGGTGACTGAGAACATAGGTTGTTAAGTTTCAAGAAAAGGCATTGTTTGAACCGTAACATGTGAGTTGATTGCTACTTTTTTATGATGAGTTTTATGAGAAAGAGTTGCTATTATGATGCTAGGAAAAGTGATTGAAATTATCATTGATCAAACTTATGCACTATGCTAGCATTCACACTTCATAAATTATTTCTTTTATCATTTACCTACTCGAGGACGAGCAGGAATTAAGCTTGGGGATGTTGATACGTCTCCAACGTATCTATAATTTATGAAGTATTCATGCCATATTTACAACAATTTTATATGGTTTGGGTGCAGTTTTATATGATTTAAATGGAACTAACCCGGACTGACGATGTCTTCAGCAGAACTACCGTGGTGTTGTTTTTTGTGCAGAAATAAAGGTTCTCGGAATTGGATGAATTTTTTTGACGATTTTGTTTGGAAGAAAAGAAAAATACTAGAGCAAAGAACCACCGGAGGGGGGCCCTACTGCCCACAAGGCACCAGGGTGCGCCACCCTCCTGGCGCACCCTACTGAGTAGTGGGGCCCTGAGGCCCATCTTCGCGTAAAACTGATGCAAAAATTCCTATATATTTAGAAACCCCCGAAAGTTACCCTAGACCAGAAATTCCGTCGCCGCAAGCCTCTGTAGCCATGAAAAACCATTCTAGACCCTGTTCTGGCACCCTGCTGGAGGGGGAAATCATCACCGGAGGCCATCTTCATCATCCCGACCGACACCATGATGAGGAGAGGTAGTCCACCCTCGGGGCTGAGGGTTTGTACCAGTAGCTATGTGTTTAATCTCTCTCTCTCTCTCTCTCTCTCTCTCTCTCTCGTGTTCTTGATCTAGCACGATCTTGATGTACTGCGAGCTTTGCTAATATAGTTGGATCATATGGTGTTTTCCCCTCTCTATCTTGTTGTGATGAATTGAGTTTTCCCTTTGAGATTTTGTTATTGTCGGATTGAATACTTTTATGGATTTGAGAGCACTTGATGTATGTATTGCTATGAATACCCGTGGTGACAATGGGGTATCATATTAATTCACTTGATATATGTTTTGGCACTCAACTCGTGAATTCCCGAGGTGTCATTGGGGTAATCTATGCATACGGGTTGATGCACGTTTTCGTCCTTGTTTCTCCGGTAGAAACCTTGGGGCACTCTTTGAAGTTCTTTGTGTTGGATTGAGTATTATGAATATGAAATTGTTTGATAAATATCGTATAATCAACTCACGCATACTCGTGGTGACATTGGAGTATCTAGGTGACATTAGAATTGGTTGATGTATCATATGGTGTTATTTTGGTACGAACTCTTGGCTATGTGTGACACTTATAGAAATAGCTCTATAGATCGATTGGAAAGGATAACTTTGAGGTGGCTTCGTACCCTACAAACAACTTCTTCTTATGTTCTCCGCTACATAAGAACTTTGGAGTGATTCTTCATCGCACGTTGAGGGATGGTTATATGATCCAATTATATTAGCATTGTTGAGAGATTACACTAGCGAAATTACATACCCTAGGCCTTATTTTCAAGTATTGCAATACCGTTTGTGCTCACTTTTGTTACTTGTTACCTTGTTGTTTTTTACTGTTCCTATCACAAAAATCAATATCTACTATCATTACTACACTCGTATTACCATCTCTTCACCGAACTAGTGCAACTATACAATTGACCATAGTATTTGTTGTGTTGGGGACACAAGAGACTCTTTGTTATTTGGTTGCAGGGTTGTTTGAGAGAGTCCATCTTCATCCTACGCCTCCCACGGATTGATAAACCTTAGGTCATCCACTTGAGGGAAAACTGCTACTGTCCTACAAAACTATTCGTTTGGAGGCCCAACACGAGTCTAGAAGAATAAAGTTACGTACTAGACATCATCCATCAATATCTTTTTTTGGCACATTACGTCTATTCCTCACCATGCGTCCCTTTGGTCCATTTTTTGACCCCCTTCTAGCTCGGCCTTCACAGCTTTCAACTGTGTCTGTGTCAGTCTGAGGTCTTTGGCCAACTTCTTGTTCTGTGCCCAAGCAGTCCGCACGATAGTATGGCATTATCATACGTCAGACCCTTAACTCGGCCGTCCCGCCCAAATAAGGCTTGGGGGCTTCTGGGTTTAGTGCTCAAATATGCTAACTTTTTCTAAGATGGCTACTCGGTTGGGTTATCACATTCGGTTATCAAAACCAACTGCGTACCTGCAGACTGGCGGACATAAGTTTGGCTAATGCCTCGAGCCCCATTCAAGCAGCTCTGAGGTACGCGTCTACCGAAATAAGAGCATTAAACTCATGATTGGAGATGCAGAGTGCCACAGTGACGCCTTTCATCGTCGGTGATGCATCGCACTTTCAACCTCGGAATTGGTAACCGAGATGTCCTATGAATTCCCTGGGTGTTGGTCCTTGGCGGGGACCTCTTAAGTACCACTGGCCACAATTGGAGACCTCGGTCTAGGGTCACCCCTCAGCTCCTCTTTGATGTCCTCGGACGCTGGTGGTTCTACATATCGCCTGCAGGCTGCAATAGAGAAGATTATGGATATCACGGTGGTTGTCAAAGGTAAGGATACCAAGGGTACGGTGAATACATCACCTCTTTGGAGGAGGTGCGGTTGATGTAACACCGGCCGCACCGCATGTTTGGACACCCTGCGGCCATTCACCGCTGAAGCAACTGGTGCCTCTCTCACTGATGTCCGATGTGGTGTGCGGCGATCCTTGGGAGTAGAAGTCAGCGTACTCGGAGTGGCAGGAGCTGAGAGTATTTTCCGGGAAGAGGCCTTTTTCACTTACAGCGGAGGAAGGAAGCGTCCTGGGGTGATCAGTCAAGAGGGCCATTTTAGAGCCGTCGAGGCTCTCCGGGTACAAGATTCCCTTCTCGAAACCTATCAATGTTTAGGGATCCTTGTGAAACCCAGGGTCATCAGCGCGAGAGTGACTCACCGATTGAGGAGCGGGGCAGCTCACTGTCTCGATCCAGCATCTCCAATTCTGCTTAGATAGATTAGATGTCTGAGTAAGAAAGATTAGTGTACCATCTGAACTATAAAGTGTAGTAAACTCACCGTTTCGATGGGTTTATAGCTCGAGATGCCCTCCTTGGGATTTAATCGAGCAAACTCTTTCTCTTCTCCCTTGAAAAGATTGTGTCGGCGTTCTGGGAACGGGGGTCCCCAGACTTGCCTTCCTGCGGCCTGCAGCGTGGCTCAAAGGAGGCCCAGGACGGCCCATCTTCATCAACGCAAGCTCAAGACCCTCGCGAGGGGCCAAGCCTCGCGGGGCGGACGACAAGGAGCTTCCTCAGGCACGGCCTCGTCAGGCTGGCTTATGAGGAGGCGGAGAGTTCAAGGCAGGGTACCTCGCGAGGTGCCCATGACGCATAAGCCATGACGACCAAGGCGCGCCCGGGCGCCAGCCAGCAGTTGTCCTCCTTTCCTCTTTGGTGCAAAGGGAGCAAGCGCAGCGAGAGCATCAAGCAAAGGCATCCGCTTCGGTGCAACAAGACCAAGACCAGCCCCAACGGCCGGAAGGAGTCATCATGGAGCCCAAGCGGCGTCATCACCAGAGCCTTTGGCAGGCGAGGACCAACTTGAGTCAGGATAAGTGTACCCGTTGTTCCCCTTCAAAATGGCCAATTGTTGGCGCCCTTCCCGCTCAATATTTGGGAAGAGGCCCAGGGCCTTAGCCTATACAAGTAGAGCTAGCCACCATAGTAGAGGGAGGGGGCATCTAGAAAATCTAGCATCTTGGAGAGAGGAAGAGAGACCGGAATCCTCATCAAGAAACCAGTAGCTAGAGCAACTGAACACCACCTAGCAGTTCATCACACCCGCCAAGAATAGACCCTCGCGAGGCTGTTCTTCCTTGTACTGTTCTTCATCAGCCCAAGAGGCAATCCACCACACCACACACTGTAGTATGGTACTACACCACAATGGTGGCCCGAACCAGTATAAATATTGTGTCCCTTGTGCCGTTCCGTTAGTAGTTTAGGTCCCTGCGATTCGGCGAAGTGCGAGACGGTGGAAGGTTGGATCATCGCGCGCACCCCAGTGTTCGAACCTCAAGGGTCTGCCGGAACCCGAAATCCGACAGATTGGCTAGGAGGGCTGCCATTGCCGCCTGATCGTTAGGTGCTTTTCATATGCATCGGATTGAGTCATTTTCCCCATCGTTACACCATAGGGGGTGTGCCCTTTGTTGATGGGGTTGAACACACCGAGCAATGGTTCCGGCCATCACGTCAATAATGGTCAACCCGTCATGGGCTAGCCACCTCGCTTGAGCGGCTAGGCGTGACACTTTGGCACTTTCCTTTTGGGAAGAGCTCTTCGGTCACCAATTGAATCGCTTCTGTGAAGAGGAAAGAGAGAATTCGGGCATCCCCCTCCAAGTTGGATCAAGTAGGGGGTTGTCCTTGAGGGAGTCCCGGATTAGGGGGTGTCCGGATAGCCGAACTATAACCTTTGGCCAGACTCCTTGACTATGAAGATACAAGATTGAAGACTTCGTCCCGTGTCCGGATGGGCCTTTCCTTGGCGTGGAAGGCAAGCTTGGCGATACGGATATGTAGATGTCCTTCTATTGTAACCGACTCTGTGTAACCCTAACCCTCTCCGGTGTCTATATAAACCGGAGGGTTTTAGTCCGTAGGAACAACAATCATACCATAGGCTAGCTTCTAGGGTTTAGCCTCTCTGATCTCGTGGTAGATCTACACTTGTACTACCCATATCATCGATATTAATCAAGCAGGAGTAGGGTTTTACCTCCATCGAGAGGGCCCGAACCTGGGTATTAACATCGTGTCCATTGTCTCCTGTTACCCTCCGACTAGACGCACAGTTCGGGTCCCCCTACCCGAGATCCGCCGGTTTTGACACCGACATTTGTGCTTTCATTGAGAGTTCCGTTGTGCTGTCGCCATCAGGAAGGATGCCTCATCCCGTCTTTAAAGACGGCACTGTTGCTAAAGGAGCTTTGGCTATCGGCCAAACTCTCCGGCTAGGCGGCTTTCTTATGACCGCCTGTTCGGCCGCCGCGCCGATGATGACTTCTCGGGCCATCAAAAGCAATCTTCACGTCAACTCGGAGCTCGCCGAGCAGTTAGATCCTATGGAGCTCTCTTCTTTAAACGAGCTCTTGGATCGCATCACCACCCTGGGAGTCGCTACAGACTACGATCAGATTGGGCCTAAACCCGATCTGAGAGAGATTAACTCTTCCCCCAGGTCATCCACCACGTTGATGTGGTGGAGGAACAATGCGTCAACCCTTCATCTATCTTAAGGACTAACTATGCCCGGATTCCCAATCCCTCCATGCCGGATACCCGCGGAGGGGAGGACGTCACTCAAGACCTGAACTTAGAGTCAGGCAACGAGCTAGATTCAGTGGACAACATCCAAGAATCCAAGCTTCCGAGTTCGGAAACTACTCGGCCCTTGAGCCTCGGATTGGGTGAGGTTTCGGATCTAATTCCACCCACCCACCTGAACATAGGCGATCTATCCAATATCAGGCAAGAGCCCAAAGAAACAGTACATCATTACTGAGCCAGATTCCTCCTAGTTATGAACGGGATAAAGGACTGCCGTGAGGAAGACGCAATTTCATTCTTCTGCAATAATTGCACGGACAAGGGAATCCTCAACGCCATAGGTCGCCGTGTAATTACATGCTTTGCTGACTTGGCGTCCATAGTACGAAAGTACTGTGCGATGGAAAGTGCCTGGAAAACTGAAGTAAGATTTTGGGACAATCCGGCCCCGAATACAAACCCAGTCCGGAATAAAAGGGTGCATTATCGCCAATCACCCGGGTTAAACACCAAAAAACAAAACCCCCCTACAGGGCATGTAACCGTACTGGAGGGATGGCTCAACGGACCCTGTAAAATTCATAGTACAGAGGGCGCCACACCAACTCATAGCCTTAGAGCATGTTGGATACTCCGGCAGGTGGCCAAAAGTGGCGAAGAGCTTCTAACCCCAGCATCCACAGAGCACCAGCCCAGGGATACCAGTACGGTATTAACAGCCTTCGAGACTTTCGCATCAAACAATATGCGAAAACGAACACTCCGCAGCCTTGTCGAAGTCTACCAAGTAGCAACAATGAATCCATGGAGTGACACGGCTATTACCTTTAATGCCAGTGATGAACCTAAACTCCGAACAGCCCGAGCACCAGCAGCATTGGTCCTCAGTCCAATAGTGGACGGCTTTCGCCTTACCAAGGTACTCATGGACGGTGGCAGCGGATTGAACCTCATTTATGAGGAAACCCTTCGAAAAATGGAAATAGACTGGAGCCGCATTGAGCGAAGCAGCACAACCTTTAGAGGAATAATACCCAGTCGGAAAGCGTGCTGCATAGGAAAAATCACACTGGATGTGGTGTTTGGAACGCGGATAATTACAGGTCCGAGGAGGTCATGTTCCGAGTGGCCCCGTTCAGCAGCGGATACCACGCTCTATTAGGGCGAGAGGCATTCACAATTTTTCAAGCTATACCCCATTACGGGTACATGAAGCTCAAAATGCCCGGGCCCAACGGAATCATCACTCTTGCTAGTGACCCGGACATAGCACTCCGCGCCGAAAACAAGACAGCCGCACTAGCCCTTGAGGCACTATTCGAGGCCCTAGCGGCCGAGGAACTGACTGCGCTGCGCTCCATAGTGAACAGGGACGATGTGATACTCGATAAAAGATCCAAGTCCACCTTGTTTAAAACAGCGGACGAAATAGTCAAATTCCGAGTCCACCCAACAGACCCTACAAAAACGGCCTCCATCGGGGCACAATTAAACCCTGATGTATACGCCGCACTACGAGAATTCCTACGCGAAAATTGGGACATTTTTTCCTGGCACCCTTCAGACATGCCGAATCCCACGCCGGGCTGGCCGAGCACAGCCTAAATATCCTAAAAGGATTCAAGCCGGTCAAACAGGCTCTTGGTGTTTCTCCGAACCTAAGAGACAAGCCATGGGAGAGGAGCTAGCCAAACTATTGGAGGCCGGATTCATCGTAGATATAAAACATCCGGACTGGCTAGCAAACCTGGTGATGGTACCAAAGAAGGACAAATCCTGGCGCCTATGCGTCGATTTCAAGGACCTCAACAAGGCTTGCCCAAAGGATCCCTTCCCCCTCCCCCGCATCGATCAAATTATCGACGCTACCGCAGGACATGATCCATTCTGTTTGCTCGATGCATACTCCGGCTACCATCAAATTAAGATGGCAGAGCCTGATCAAGCCGCAACGGCATTTATCACCCCATACGGCCCATTCTGCTTCAACACAATGCCCTTCGGGCTCAAAAACGGCGGCGCAACATATCAGCGCATGATTCAGACATGTCTAGCAAACCAGATCAAGAAAAAAGGAGGCATACGTAGATGATGTGGTCGTCAAAACCAAGCATGTCGAAACTCTAGTAGACGACTTGAGGCTCACATTCAATAATCTCCGAACATATGACATCAAGCTTAACCCGGAAAAATGCGTTTTCGGCGCACCAGCCGGAAAGCTCTTGGGCTTCATTGTATCCGTAGAGGAATTGAAGCAAACCCAGCCAAGATCCGAAGCTCTGTCACAATTGGATATCCCAAAGGACCTCAAACAAATACAAAAATTGATCGATGCATGGCGGCTCTAAGCCGCTTTATCTCCGTTTGGGAGAAAAGGCATTACCCTTTATCGCCTCCTCCGGCAAGACCGAGCACTTCGAGTGGATGATGCCGCCACTGGACTCGAAGAAATAAAAGCCATATTGGCAACAAACCCGGTCTGCCGCGCCCAACATGGGCGAACCAATGCTATTATACATCGCGGCAACTCATCAAGTTGTAAGCGTGGTGCTCTTTGTCGAACGAGAAACGGAAGGACACAAGTTCCCCCTTCAAAAACCAGATTACTACGTGTCCACTGTCCTCACTCTATGCAAGTCACAGTATCCGCATTATCAAAAGATAGCGTAGGCGCTGTTTATGGCATCCCGGAAGCTACGACACTACTTTCAAGAGTGTTCAATAACAATGAGCCTCAAGTACCTCTTAACGACATTATAAACAACCGCGACGCGACAGACCGGATTGCCAAATGGGCCATTGAGCTCCTCCCGTTCGACATAACCTATAAGCCACGGCGAGCCATTAAGTCGCAAGTTTGGGCCGACTTCGTCGCCGAATGGACTGAAGCCGAACTCCCTAAAGAGTACGGCACATATTCCAATTGGACCATGCACTTCGGCGGCTCCAAAATGTTGGCTGGTCTGGGGGCTGGCGCCGTTCTGACGTCCCCAACAGGAGATACAGTTCAATACGTACTCGAAATATTAATGTATAGGACTCCAACAATGCAGCCGAATACGAGGCCCTTCTACATGGTCTCCGTATGGCAGTATCCATGGGCATTCAATGCCTAGAGGTGCGCGGGGATTCGAACCTCGCGATATCCCAAATAAATGGAGACTTTGATGCCAAGGATCCGAAAATGGTAGCTTATCGCAACGTCGTCCTAAAAATGTCAGCTCGGTTTGAAGGGCTCGAATTTCACCATATAGCTCGGGAAAACAATCAGGCAGCAGACGTCTTGGCACACATTGGCGCGAAGCACGATGCCGTCCCCCCCTCCCAATATCTTCAAAGAGCGGCTGTTCAAGCCATCAGTATTCTGGGAAGGGGAGTCCCGAAATAACAGCCTGGACCCAACCGCACTGCCTGACACCGAAAATTCTAACACAATTGGAGGCTCTGCCAACGAAGTAACATCTTCAAAATTTACGTAATAATGGCAGTCATTGCCTGCGGACGGAACCATTCCTAGCCTACCTAACCAGGCAAGAACTTCCCGAGGACCAAAACGAGGCACACAGCATAGTGCGGCAATCTAAAGCCTATAAAGTCCATGAGGGAGAGCTTTATAAGAAAAGCACCACCGGAGTCCTTCAAAGGTGTATCTCCGAAGAGGAAGGGCGGAATCTTCTGGCTGAAATTCATGCCGGACTCGGCGGGCACCACGCCGCAGCTCGGGCCCTTGTTAGAAAGGCCTTCCGTACAGGATTTTATTGGCCGACGGCCCGGCGGATGCTCGGGACTTAGTCCAACGATGCGTCGCTTGCCGACTCTTCGCTAATCAAAGCCACATGCCACCCACCGCCCACCAAACTATACCCATCACCTGGCCCTTCAGTGCAGGGGCTTGACATGGTTGGACCCCTTAAAGGAGGAACCCACAAGCAAAAATACCTACTGGTCATGGTGGATAAATTCACCAAATGGATAGAGGCCAAGCCTATTAAGACGGCCGAATCCGGACTGGTGATAGACTTCATATCAGGGGTCGTACACCATTACGGCGTCCCCCACAGCATCATCACTAATAACGACATGAACTTCACGGCCGATGAGGTCAAACTCTGGTGCAAAAACATGGGCATCAAGCTCGACTATGCTTCAGTCTATCACCCTCAAACTAACGGTCAAGTCGAGCGAGCAAATGGTCTAATAATGAGCGGCATCAAACCCAGATTAGTGCGGTCCCTCAAGGAATCTAACACGCACTGGGTAGAGGAGCTCGACTCCGTACTCTGGGGGCTGCGAACCACTCTGAAACGCACGACCGGATTCACACCATTCTTTATGGTATACGGCGCAGAGGCAGTCCTGCCCTGCGACATAATTCATGACTCACCTCGCGTGCGCATGTACGAAGAAAGAGAAGCCGAGCTCGATCGGCAGGACAGTTTGGACGCCTTGGAGGAGGAGCGTGACGTGGCAAAAGCCCGTTCTGCATTCTATAAACAACAAGCTCGAAGATATCAAAGCAAAGAAGTACGGGCCAAAACTTACAATGTTGGCGAGTTAGTTCTACGCCTGCCGGACAAGAAAAAGGACAAACTCAAGCCCAAATGGGAAGGTCCCTTTATTATAGACCAAGTCCTAACCGGTGGACGTACCGTCTGCGAGATGCATCGGATGCCCGTCTCCAAAGATTCTAGCCTAGCACCGGATTCTGAGTTCGTCTCCTTCCTCTGTCTATTTTTTACACATTAGCTGTCTTATATTTCTCTCCTTCTCCCTCTTTTTTCTCTTACAGCCTTTAAAGGCTCGTTCGCCCATTGTTCGCACACACCTGACGCGCTATCCGCGCTCATTATACCTGGGCGCTTCTTTAACAGAAGCTTATTTGTATGGGCTTCATGCCTAACACATGTGTCACGCTTCCGCATGTACCTTTTATTCACCATTATATGCATCGATATGACTTAAGTTTTGGCCAAGCTGGGTTGCTGGCTCTGTGCTTACCCCTACGTTCCCGATTGTTCGGCTAGGTGGTAAAGGGAGCACCTCTGCGATTCCTACTGCCGGGTCAGCCGGATGTGTACCTCAGACTGGGTGAAGCCGAAAGCTAGCATTCTTAAGGGAATATTCGATCGGTGAACTAAAAGATGATTGCTCATTTATTTATTTATCTGCCCCTAGATGCTTTTCTGCTTTTTTCGTAGTCCGGATATGCACTTGAAGGCATGCCTCCCAGGGAAAGGAACCCCTAACGGAATTATTCTCCCTGGAAGATGTTTCTTACTAACCATGTAATATAACATAACTAGTTGGGCACTTGTCTGTTAAAGAACTAATGACCCCTACGCCTGGTCTCCACGCATGCCCCGGTTCTTACATAACCGTGATGGTACTCGGACACACTCCGGACTATAGGGTCCCGAGGTTGAAGCGAAAAGGTCCGCCATGACAAACGATCTACAATCCGGCTAGAAGGCATTTTTACATGTCATCCTAAATTACATAGTCAATTTGACTGGGTGTATTCATCCTCAATACCATCTAATAGGTTGTCTAGTTTACAGTCCTGTTGGGAATACTTTATGCCAATTCTACTTGGCCGTACACTAAGCTCACAGGATCTCCTTCCCATCAGCCCCACAGGTCCGACCTCGGCCATGTGGTTTGGGTCAGCCTTCATGTACCGCGTCTTCACCATGGCCCAGGCCTCCCTGGCGCCTTGACGGCAGGCCGATATCTTCCATAATCGGAAGCGCCACCATGCTCCCTTAAGCCTCTCTGCAAGCTCTTCAAGGCCTTCGGGCAGGGAGACAGATGGCCACAATGCCTGGGCGACGCCTTTCATCACCTGCCGAACTCGTTCGTGTAGTTGTAAGAGCTCGGGAAGAAGGTCACCCATAGAACCGGGCATTTCCTCTGCAGGACGACCTGTGGGCATACCTACAGACATAACTCTGTTAGTCGACTTCCTCGTCGAACTCTTTTTCAAAGTTCGTTCAAGCACTTACTAAAAATGTCGCGTCGAAGCCGTCGATTCTCCTTCACGGATTCCTATAGCTGGGCATGAGCATCCTTTAGTTCCTCGCCCAGCTGGGTGTTGGCATCTTGGAGATTATTCTTCTCCTGCCTCACCTCAGAAGCACGCCTCGCCGGCCTTTAACCGGAGCAAGAGTTGTTGCTTGTCCGGATCCATTCCGGCGCCATCTGCAGTGATATTGTCAGATTTACACACACGCCGCACTTCACAACATACTTATCATTCGAAGCGTATATTACTAGAGGGGGTCTCCTTGGCCTCCCTGCAGCTGACTAGTCGGCCTCGAGTTGGGCTTTGCACTCTTCCAGCTCCTGGGACAGTTGGGTATTCTTTTTTGTAAGATCCTGCATAACAAATGATCCTTAAATCATTTATTATAACTGTTTCAAGTCTCGGGGGCTACTGGCATATATAACCATCAAATTTTCTCACCCGTATGTCTTTCACGTACTACTTCATGGCTCTGGCTAGACCATTTTGAGCGGCACAGAGGTGCGCATCGCCTGAATTGAAGGCATCTAGTGCCTCTTGGGAGAAACATGCGTCACGAAGAACCGTCCGGCGACGCCTGTGGTTCATGGCACTCTCCACATCGGAGTTGGTGGCAGACAGTCTGTCGGCATCCTCTATCGAAGGAGCATCCGACGCACGCCTCTTGTTTGCCTCCGCTTCCGGACCTGGCTTTGGAGCCTGGCTGGTGGAGGCTCGATTGGCAACCTCTCCAGATATAGTCCGGCGAGCGCAATTTTTCCTGAAGAGAGCACGAGCGTTAGTATGCCTTCCGGGAATAAAACCTGGGAATAAGATGGCACGCCATACCGTTGCGGCGGCGTCTCAATCCGGACCGCACTTCTTTTCAACCTGTTGGGCCTTGCTGCCCCTTGTTGGCTAGCCACCGCAGTTCGGCCTCCGCCCACGGGCTCCCTCGCAAAACACCATTGGTATACGGTGATAAAAAATAAGCACGGATGGACCATTTTCAGAGTATTGGGACTTCGGTCTCAGTTACCTGCGAGGCTAGAAGTATTTCGGGGTAGTCAGCCGTAATGGCGACCAAGGCATTGTCGATGCTCAGTTGGTAAAATACCCCATCAATCAGCTCCACGGCTATGTCCGGATCCTCTTGGGAGGCCGGATCGAGGGACCGATCTGGATCCTCGGGTTGTGGAGGTGGGCTGTTTATATCCTTTACGGCCCGGCGCAATTCCTGCGTCGAAATCACAAGATAAGGTACTTAACTACGGGAATATGGAAGATGGGCAAAAAGAAGTGTCCGCTTACCCAGCTTGGAGGATTGTACATAGAAAATCCGTCCTGTGGATTGACACGGAGGAACTCCTCCTCTTCTCCCTTGTATAATGCGGACAAGGCCTTCGTCAGAGCAGCAACCGATCCCGGCCCCTTACGGCTGCAGCGGGTGGCATCGTCCTCCCCGTTGAAATCCCACATGGGGTGGCCTCTATACTGAAGCGACTGCACCCCCTGCATAATGCATGTGGCCATGACCCCGATCATGGTCAGTCCAGAATGAGCTAACAACTTTATCCGGCTCATCAGGTAAAGGACGTCCTTGTCATTTTCCCTTTGAGGGCTCCGTGGGCACCAGCTTAGGCGCTTCTTCAAGGGAGCATTATTGAACTCGGGGAGGCTGATCCGAACAGGGTCCGGCAGGAGGACATCTTCTATATAAAACCATTCTGAAGGCCAGTCTTCGGACGCCTTCCTTGGGGTTCCGGATAGATATCCGGTCCCGGCGATGCGCCATAGTTCGGCTCCACCCACTTGATATATCGACCCCTCCACGAGAACGGGGCACAAGGCGTAACAACTTCTTCCACAAGGCGAAATGAGCCTCGGCCCAAGAACAGCTACTTCAAAGGGCTACGAAGCCCGCAATATGCAAAATGGAGGCAGGCATAAGGTTGTGCAACCGAGGTCAGAGAACTCCAGGAGCCCCCGGAGAAACGGATGAATTGGGAATCTGAGCCCCCTTATCAAATAAGGGACAAGGCATACCCGCTCTCCTTTGGAGGGATTGGGGACACTCTCCGCCTGCTTTCCGCCATTATAGGTGGCGAGTCCGGCTCGAACCGGGACCATGAAGGCCGGGGGAAGGAATCCCTTGGTTTGGAGCGTCACTAGCTCGCTGTGCGGGACGGAACATCTCTCCCAACCTCCAGGCTGACTGGGAGGGCGAGAGGAGGAGCTGCGTCGACTGACCACGATGGAATGGATCTCTGTCGGATGCGTTCCGATGAATGCTCGCAAAAGGAAGATGGTGTGATTCGGATCTAAATCCTCGTCTCTTTTATAGGGCAGCTTATTTGCGCAGCTAGGGGGGTAAATGTAAAAACACCCTGGCTTTTCACATTCGTTTGACACGTGGAAGATGACCATCATTGGGCGTGGAAGCCAAGGAGCACAATATTCATGAAAAGCCGGACACTATTCAACAGGTACACAGAATCTGGAGAAGAACCCACCTTGCAATGCGAAGGCGATCTGCGCGCAGACTCGCCGTCATTGAAGCCTGGTTCGGGGATCTTGAGGAGTCCCGGACTAGGGGGTGTCCGGATAGCCGAACTATAACCTTTGGCCGGACCCCTGGGCTATGAATATACAAGATTGAAGACTTCGTCCCGTGTCCGGATGGGACTTTCCTTGGCGTGGAAGGCAAGGTTGGCGATACGGATATGTAGATCTCCTTCTATTGTAACCGACTCTGTGTAACCCTAACCCTCTCTGGTGTCTATATAAACCGGAGGGTTTTAGTCCGTAGGAACAACTATCATACCATAGGCTAGCTTCTAGGGTTTAGCCTCTCTGATCTCATGGTAGATCTACTCTTGTACTACCCATATCATCGATATTAATCAAGCAGGAGTAGGGTTTTTCCTCCATCGAGAGGGCCCGAACCTGGGTAAAAACATCGTGTCCCTTGTCTCCTATTACCATCTGCCTAGACGCACAGTTCGGGACCCCCTACCCGAGATCCGCCGGTTTTGACACCGACAGTCCTCAATATAGAACCACTCCGAGGTCCACTCCTCGGTATTCTTCCTCGAAGTCCCTATCGGATACCCCGTCCTGGCATGCACCACACTTCGGCTCTGCCAACCTTGTAAATTGCCCCTTCTCGAGTGCGAGGGACAAGATAGAAGTACTTCCTCCATAACTCAAAGTGGGCCTCACAACCCGGGAACATCTTGCAGGGGGCAACGTAGCCCGAGATGTGCAGAATTGATCTCGGGTTGAGATGGTGGAGTTGGATCCCGTAGAATTCTGGTAAACCCGTTAGGAAGGGGTGAATGGGGAAGCCTAAACCTCGTAAGAGAAAGGTCACGAAGCATACCCTCTCTTCCCGTGTGGGGTAGGGAAGTTCTCCGCAAAAGCCTCGTCATTCCCGGAAGTCAATCCAGGGTGGGTGGATGCTAGATCTGATGCGGGTAGATACCCCTGCGTCTCAAGGATGCTCAGTCCCATTAGGGAAACACGGCAGCTAGCCCAGTCACCTTCAAGGGGGGCGTGAGGGCGCGAAGAGGAGCCTGGAGCACTTGCCATTGTTCAAAGCTTGCCGACTCTGGCTTTTCAGTGATTTGGAAGCGGGGTGCGACAACTTTCACGCCCTTAGCCTGTTAAATAGGTGTCTTCCCTTGGCCATAAAGGGCATTTCTGTAAAAGACTGTCTGACCATTTGCTTTCCTCTGACGCACAGAAATCAAGGGGTGTCGTTAATACTAAATGAAGAAAATGATACAACGAGCCCCGCAAAGCCTCACTGAACGAAGTGTTGCGGGTGGCTGAGCTATCGCCAGCCGGATATAGGTGGCGGAAGAAACTCGCCTCTCAAGCTGAAGACTTTAAGAAGAATGAAGCTGACAAAGATTTCAAACTCGACATTGGAGGCTAGTTCGGGGGCTACTGAGGGTGTCCCAGACTAAGGGGTCCTCGGGATGTCGGCCTATCTCTCATGGGCCGGACTGGTGGGCCGCTCCTGATCCATCAATGGAAAGCCAGACTATAGGCGACCCCGTCCTCCGAAAGGAAACCTCCGAAGACTTGGCATGTCTTCACTACAAAAAAAAGGCACATCCGTGACATTTTGGTCCGAACGAAATCTTTTTCTGTCATACTTATGACACTTCTATAACGATAATTGTGACAAAACCCGATATCATCATAGATGTGGTGGGCTCCTACTTCTATGACAAAAAAAATCATGACAGAAAATGGGCTTTTCGTCCTGGGCGGGCCGAAGACGCAGCTGCATGACATTCTTTGGGCCGTCCATGATGGAAAAAAACCATTGTAGAAGCGAGGGCGAGGAAAATATCGGGGTGTTCCCGGTTACGGTGGGTGGTCGGGGCCGAGCGATGCACGGAGGTTTGCGCGTTTCTCTCGTACACGCACAGCGTGGGTGCGAGGCGTTGGGCTCTAACTAAACCCGAGCGAGGCATTCGCCTACTGAACCCGAGCGATTGCACTGCAGGCTATGCGTTACTGATCCCGAGCGATCGATTGATGGCTGTTAACTGAACCCGATCAAGCGATTCCTTCGCTACTGCTGCTAACTGAAGCCGATAGATGCTGCCTCTGGATGAACAATGAGCGTTGCTGGGGGGTTTGGATGAACAGTTCCCGGTGGGGGTGGATGAACAGGACCCCGTGGTGTTGCCTCAGGATGAACAGGACCCCGATCAATCGAGCCGGTTGGGGCTGGATGAACAGGACCCCGTGGAGGGCTGGATGAACAGGACCACCCGTGGAGGTCTGGATGAGCGAGTAGACGGTGGAGGGCTGGATGAGCAGTAGCCCATGGAGGGTGGTTGAGCAGAGCCCGTGGAGAGGGCTGGTTGAACAAGATGGCCGGTGAGTAGCGCGGTGGAGGCTGGATGAACAGGAGCCCGTGGATGAGCGAATGCGGTGGAGGCCGGAGGAGGTCGACGGTGGATGAACAGAGGGTCGTGGAGGTGGAGGGGTCGATGGTGGATTTGAACAGTATCCCGTGGAGTCCTGTTTTGCGGTACGCCACACCCATCCCGATGAACATGACCCCCGTTTCGACCGTAGCTCTCCAACACAAGTCCGTTTCCTCCGTTTTGCGGTACGCCACACCCTTCCTGATCAACATGACCCCGTTTCGACCATAGGAGGTCCACACAAGTCTGTTTCCTCCGTTTTGCGGTATGCCAGACCCCCTCCCGATGAACAGGATCCTGTTTCGACCATGGCCGGTCGAACACAAGGTCGTTTCCTCTGTTCTGCGGTACGCCAGGCCTCATTTCCATTGGTTGTTCCATCCAAGCCCTCCCGATGAACACAGCGACGCATTCCGTTCCGACCCAGCCGGTTGGCTCCCCATGAATAGAACGACGATGCAGTTTCTCCATCCCGACCCAGCCATGTACACGAGTCCTGGCCGTACGTATGCGCGAGTAGGCGATTGAGACCCCGCCCGTATGTACGTATGTGGCCGTATTTTCTTTCTTGCGCACTGGCCGTTGTACATACGTGTACATGCTACGTGTGCGCCTCTACTACGACACGTGTGTGCCTCTACATCGACCAGTATGTACGTACACGTTCGCGACCAGAATGACAATGCTACGTATGCTTCGACCAGGTGGGTCCTGACTGTCAGGCACTTCCTTCCGTGCGAAGATGTAGCTAGTGGGTCCCAGCAGTCAGGGGGGCGAATCATTTTTTTTGCCCGGACGCACTTCCTTGCGTGCGAAGATGTAGCTGGTGAGTCCCAGCAGTCTGGGGGCAAACGTTTTTTCACGAAATATGGTTTCCCGTCCGGTGGGTCCCTGCTGTCAGGTGGAGGAATAATTATTTTGCGCGTAATAAGGAGGCACATCCTTGCTGCGGCCTATCGAATTTCGGGTTCCGGCAGACCCTCTAGGTCCAAACTCTGGGGTGCACGCGGAGATCTCGCCCCCTACCTACCTGCACCTCGCCGCCTCGCTAGGATCTAAACTACCAAAAGAACAACACAAGAGACACATGGTTTATACTAGTTCGGGCCACCATTGTGGTGTAATACCCTACTCTAGTTTGTGGTGTGGTGGATTGCCTCCTGGGCTGATGATGAACCATACAAGGAAGAACAGCCTCGTGAGGGTGAGGTGTTCTTGGTTGGTGCGATGAACTGCTAGGGGGAGTTCAGTCACTTCTCTCTCTCTCTCTCTGTCTCTCTGTGATTGATCTCTTGATGTGATCAAGCTGTCTCTCTGATTGCCTCTACCCTGTGGGTGGCTAGTCCTATTTATAGGCAAAGGCCCTGGGCCTCTTCCCAAATATTGAGCGGGAAGGGCACCAACAATTGGCCATTTTGAAGGGGAACATCTAGTACACTTATCCTGACTGAAGTTGGTCCTCGCCAGTCAAAGGCTCTGGTGGTGGCCTTGGCTTGGGCTCCACGATGACTTCCTTCCTGCCATTGCTGACGGTCTTGGTCTTGTTGCACCGGCGGGTGCCTTTGTTTGATGCTCTCGCTGCGCTTGCCCCTTTGCACCAAAGAGGAAATGAGGACAACTGCTGGCTGGCGCCCGCCTGGCGCCCTTGGTCGTCATGGCTTGCGTCATGGGCACCTCGTGAGGTACCCCGCCTTGATCTCTCCACCTCCTCGCAAGCCAGCCTGACGAGGCCGTGCCTGAGGAAGCTTCCTGTCGTCCGCCCCGCGAGGCTTGGCCCCTCGTGAGGGTCTTGAGCTTGTGTTGATGAAGATGGGCCGTACTGGGCCACCCCTTGAGCCACGCCGCAGGCCGCAGGCAGGCAAGTCTGGGTACCCCCGTTCCCAGAACGCCGACAGTAGCCCCCGGGCCCAAGGCGCGCCCGGACTTGGCCGAGCAGAGAAGCGAAGGGGCAAGTGCGAAGCGCCGCGGGCCCTAACAGCCTGCGGCCTTGGGTGCCGCGTGGCGGTTGATTGGACGTGGGCGCCCCTGCTTCCCCACGACGCCTCGGCAACTGCACGAATTGACAAGTCCCTGCATGCAAACCGGGTCATGATTACCTGCGATGGTGGAGGCCGGCGGTTGGCCTTCCCCGGCTATAAGTACGGAACGACGCGTGCCCTTCCAGTCCGCCTCTTCTTGCTTCTCCTTCTTCTTCTCCTTGCTCCACTTCGCGGTAATGGCTCCGATCCACCGGTTCTCCGTGGAAGAGAAGAGAAAGGGCCCCCGAGAGGGTCCCGACCCGCTTCCGCCGAAGAAACGGCTAGCCCTATGCCGTCGAGATGAGGGCGCTCGGCAGGAGGTGTCGAGGCCTTGGTGCGAGTGGCCGCCGCCGGGGTTACCGCTGCCCTTGTACGCCCGCATTGAGGGCCCTGAAGGAGTTGACGTAGGGCGCCATGGACGACGCCGCCGTCGGTGTCGGCGGGTCACGGCGGTGCGCGTTGTCCCTCCTGGAGTCCATGCCGAGGGCTCCTCCCGAGAGTTCGTGCTCCACGCCGCCATGCCTCCTCAGTCATGGATCCGCTTTCCTCCCTCCTTCTCCTTCGTGATGCCACAGGGGGGATGCTTGGAGCTCTGGTTGCAGCACGCCGGCTGCAACACCCTCGCGACCGAAGCGGAGGTCGCGGTCGTCGCTCCGGGCAAGGTCTTCATGACTCGAGGCTGGGGCGAGATCGTCTGGGTCTGCAGGACGAGGGGCGCCCTAGCGATCCACCTGGAGTACGACGGCGCTTCCATGATGCTCTTCAAGGTCTTCAACGCGGAAGGACGCCGGCTGGAATGCTGCCCTGAGAGAGGTGGCCGAGGCCCTGCCGCGGCGAGGACCAGGCTCGCCGACCGCTCCCTCAGCAGCTCCTCAGGCGCCGGAGGCGTCGGAGGGTCCAGCGACTCCGCCGACCTCTTCGCGACTCCGGAGACGAGCGACGATAGCTACGAGCCCCCGAGCCTACGCCGCTCTCGGAGCAGGGCGGGCTTGTCAGGCCGCCGTCGCCTCTGATCTGGATGAGGTTGGCGCCGGTGCCTGACGACCCACTGTTGATGATGGCGTCTCTCGCGGAGCCGCGTGTAGTTAGCGTTCTTTAGGATCTGCTCCCTCTGTTCCCTGTGAGGAATCGAAAAGCGCGCCCCGTGGGGGCTTGTAAGGTGCCTGTGGTTCTGTTTGTTAATATAATCCTTGCCGTGATGTAGTGCGAGATGCTCATTCCATCTTAGCTTAGTTCTTCCTTTCGAACCTCATGAGGGCTTGGTGCTCTGCGCCGACAGGTCCCGGTCCCAAGGCGGCTATGCCAGGTCGCGATGTCGTGGTCAAGGCCAGGAGGTGAGCAGCCCGGGGTCCAGTAAGAGCCCCTGAGTCGCTATGCTTAGGAGGTCCCCTTTAGCGCTCAAGCAGCCATCGTTCGGTGAGAAAGGAGCGCGACGTTGCTAACACAGGATTGCATTAGGTCCGAGGTCGGTGCTGCGATAGCCAGTGCATCCGGAGGGTGACTTATCTCGGGAGTTAGGGACCGCTTCCTGGTGCGACATTAGGTCCGCGCATCGGCAGGCGAGGGGTTGCCTGGCGAGGTCCCCGCGTGCCTCTTCCCTCTCCCCTCTCGCCTTTGCTCCCCTTTCTACTCTACGTCCTCGGGTCCCGGCCCTCGAGCGAGTCTCAGCCGTCACTGGTATGCCAGGTCGCGATGCCGTGGACAAGGCCAGAGGGTGAGGGCTGGAGAGCCAGTTGGAGCCCGTGAGTCGCGATGCTTAGGTACCCCCCTTTAACGTGCAAGCGGTTCGCGCGGGCGAGAGTGAGGAAAACACCGTGAGGGCCTCACTTGGTGCTGCTCCTTGAAGGGATCCTGCAGGCTCACCACAAAAAGAACAAGAGTCCGCTATGACAAGCGACGGTCAGCCGTTGGTTGCTTTGAGAGGTGACGAGGCACTGAAGGCCTGACGAGGTGGCGCCGTGCGGGGCTACCGCGGCCAAAGCTCAGCCATTCAGGTTTGTCGGCGTTGCAGGGACAGACCCATGCGCAAGCGTCGTGCCGTTGGGGAGCAGCTTCACCAGTTGGTGTCAGTTGAGCGGGCAACTAGGTCAAGCACGTTAATCACGAAGAAGCAAGTTCATTTAGATAGGTGCAGGGAAGGCAGACGTCGCTGGAGTGCAGCCCGGCGACAGGGATGATGCAGCCCGAGGCGCCCCAACAAAGTAAGCTAGGAACATGAAATAAAAGGATACATGCGAGGGACGGACCCACGGCACAGGAATGATGCAGCCACAGGGGCGCTCCACTGGAAATGAAACTTGAAGGATGTCACTGATAACATTGAAGGCGAAAGGATGCTGAAGTAGTGGGCGTCGTGGGCTGCGGAAGCCGATCTTCCACGAGCCCCTAGGCCGAGGAGCCTCGGGAGGCTCGTGGCGTGGCTCCTCGCGGACCATCTCCATCTCCGCCGGGACTGCGGGCCTTTGGCCTCTTGAGCCTCAGGATGCCCCCATGAGGCGGCGTGGCGGCCGCGTTCGACGCACGCCCGTAGGGCATCTGAGCAACGTGGCGTGGGGTGGTCCTTGGCGCCCAGCGTGAGGGCCAAGCGCTCTGAGGCGGCTCGGTTGAGCCTGGTATATCGATGCAGACGCCAGCAGCCCACCATCCTCACCTGGATGGGGAGCTATGGCCGGAGTGGCGGCTGCCACTCATGACTCTTGACTCCTGCGGCTCCTGAATGATCTGGTGGCGAACTCCTGAGGGTCTGGCTCTCCTTGCCTCACTCCTTCCTGAGGGAAGCGTGGTTTGAAACACGCCTCCAAGTGGTGCCCAAGCGCCTCCCTCGTGACCTTAGCAAGGTCGGTGGCCCTCCAGGAGAGAGCCCCCGAGCCTTGCTTGAGGAGGGCGCCGGGCGTGCCTTCCTATGCGACAGAAGGAGGTGCCTCCTGAACAGGCATGGACCCTGAGGGGCCTGCCTCCCGAGGAGTCAGGCCTGGCGATGTCTTCTTCTTCTTGGGAGCAGTCTCGGGGAGCCTCCCGCTCCTGCGATCTGGGTCTTCAAGTGATGCGGCTTGAAAAGCTCGCACCAGGGAGCACACTGTGTCTCTCTCTTCGCAAGGAACCGTGATGACTCCGCCGCTTCCTGGCATCTTGAGGACGTTGTAGCCGTGATGAGTCACGGCCATGAACTTGGCTAGAGCTGGGTACCCGAGGATGGCATTGTACGGCAGGCGAATGTGGGCGACATCGAAGTCGATGAGCTCGGTGCGGTAGTTGTCGCGCGCCCCGAATGTGACAGGGAGGCGGACCTGCCCAATTGGAACAGTGGAGCCATCGGTGACTCCGGAGAAAGGCTTGGTTGGGTGAAGCTGATTGTAAGGCACTTGGAGATTGTTGAATGTCTCTACAGACAGGACATTGAGACCTGCTCCGCCATCAATGAGGGTTCTGGTGACTTGCACGTTGCTGATGATCGGGGAACAAAGCATCGGGAGGACTACAGTTGTGGCCGCGCACTTGAGCTGATCTGCTGAGCTGAACGTGATGGCGCATGCTGACCACCTGAGAGGGCATGTGGCCTCGAGCTTGGGGAGGACTGCATTCACTTCACGAGCAAACTGCTTGAAGATGCGTTGAGAGGCTGGGGCTTGAGCTCCGCCCAGGATGCAAGCGATTGCACGCGGCTCCTGGAAGCCCCCAGCCCCCTCGTCCTGATGATGGTCCTCATTTCTCCTTGGCTGCGGCGGCAGAGGAGGGAGGCCTGCGTTTCCTTGCGGACGATCCTCGCGATGTTGATCCCTCGAGCCTCCCTCGCGAGGCTGATCCTGCCAGCGATCCTCGCGAGATCGGTCACGCCACCCCTGGCGTGGGCCACGGTCTTCCCAGCGTCCTGCGTTTCTTCCTCCTCCTCAGCCGTAGCCTCGGTCGTTGCGGTCGGGGCGTCGACTGATTCTCCCTTCTCGCACGGCTCGGAGCTCTTGACCTTCGTTGGTGTTGTGGGTGTGGTGGTCGTGGTACACACAGTACCGGCTGCCCTTGGAAGACTCAGGCTGATCTCTGCCTCGCTTGGTGTCTGGTTCTGCCGCGAGCACGGCAGCCCCCTTGCGCTTCACGTCCTTGGCCTTGGACTTCTTCTCTTCCGGGTCTGCGGCTGGCAGCTCGAGAAGGGAAAGGCGTCCTTCCTCGATACTGGCGCGCACTTGGTCGCCAAGTTGAACAGCTCAGGATGTACATAGACCTTCATGCATCGCCATCTTCTCCTTCATCTTGACGTCTACACCGCCGTCGGAGAAGGCTGAGATGATGGCCTCCTCGGTCACCTTGGGAATCTTGAGGAGTGCGTTGTTGAAGCGCTGGATGTACTTCTGCAGGGTCTCCCCTGGCTGCTGCTTGATGCAGCACATGTCGCTCATGGCTGGAGGCCGGTCACGAGTACCTTGGAAGTTGGCGATGAAGCGGGTGCGCATCTCGTCCCATGAGGAGATCGTGCCAGGAGCCAGGTTCAGGAGCCAGGCGCGGGCCCCGCCCTTGAGTGCCTTGGGAAACCAGTTCGCCATGACCTTCTCGTCCTCGTTGGCGGCTTAGATGCCTAGCTCGTAGAGCTGGAGCAACTCCGCAGGGTCGGCCGTGCCGTCGTAGCGAGGAGGCAGGTCTGGCTTGAACTTGCCGGGCCACGCAACGCTACGCAGCTCGGCGGTGAAGGCGCGGCAGCGTGCTGTGGCCACGGGAGGCCTTTGGTGACGAAGAGCCTGGTCTTGCGGGTCCCCATGCGCTGCCGCTAGGAGCAGCGCGGGGTCTTGGCATGCTGGAGCAGGAGCGCGGTCGAGACGAGCCGGTGCAGGGAGCACGCGGGCAGCTTCTTGGGGCCGAGGGA
The DNA here is from genome assembly GCA_021605145.1 of Aegilops bicornis. NCBI lineage: Eukaryota > Viridiplantae > Streptophyta > Magnoliopsida > Poales > Poaceae > Aegilops > Aegilops bicornis. Next base: position 366,059,083 of record CM038675.1, read on the forward strand.
CCTCTTGACAGCTCTGCTCTTGCTGCGCTGGCGCCGGGTGGAGTGGGTTCCGCCCCGGGGCCACGCGCCTAGGGGCCAAGGCGCCTTCTTGAGGGGGAGGCGACTGAGGCGCCCCTGGAGCTTCATCGCCCGCGCAAGGCGGGTGAGGGAGTCCCGGACTAGGGGGTGTCCGGATAGCCGGACTATCATCACGGCCGGACTCCAAGACTATGAAGATACAAGATTGAAGACTTCGTCCCGTGTCCGGATGGGACTTTCCTTGGCGTGGAAGGCAAGCTTGGTGATATGGATATGTAGATCTCCTACCATTGTAACCGACTCTGTGTAACCCTAATCTATCCGGTGTCTATATAAACCGGAGGGTTTTAGTCCGTAGGACAAACAACAATCATACCGTAGGCTAGCTTCTAGGGTTTAGCCTCCTTGATCTCGTGGTAGATCTACTCTTGTACTACCCATATCATCTATATTAATCAAGCAGGACTAGGGTATTACCTCCATCGAGAGGGCCCGAACACAGGTAAAAACACCGTGTCCCTTGTCTCCTGTTACCATCCGCCTAGACGCACGCTTTGGGATCCCCTACCGAGATCCGCGGTTTTGACAATCGACATTGGTGCTTTCATTGAGAGTTCCTCCGTCGTCACCGATTGGCCCGATGGCTCCTTGATCATCAACAACAACGCGGTCCAGGGTGAGACTTTTCTCCCGGACAGATCTTCGTGATTCGGCGGCTTTGCTGCGGGCCAATTAAACAGCCATCCGGAGCAGGTCGAAGCTACGCCCCGCCATCAGTCAGATTTGGAAGTTTGAACTATACGGCCGATATCCGCGGAGACTTGATCTTCGACGGATTCGAAGCCGCAGCTGCCGCCTTGACTGTCTCGATGGGCATGATCTAGCTCTGCAGCCGAGCGATTGCCACGGAGGCCGCACCGACATCCGCTCAACCCTTAATCCGGGCGGATTCCCTGATCGAGGACGAGTGGTTGGACGCCGCCTCGGGGGCTACAATATCTGTGGCGATTGAGCCGAACTCCATCCCTGTCCTTTGCGAAGACCTCGACTCCAGGGTGCCGGACTCCGAACCCTCCGCGCCCCTGCCAATCGAATCCGATTGGGCGCCCGTTATGGAGTTCACTACCGCGGACATCTTTCAGCACTCGCCCTTTGGCGACATTCTGAATTCGCTAAAGTCTCTCTCTTTATCCGGACAGCCCTGGCCGGACTGCGGACAGGAAGGTTGGGATACGGACGACGAAATTCAACGCCCACCCACCACCCACTTTGTAGCCACTGTCGATGATTTAACCGACATGCTCGACTTCGACTCCAAAGACGTCGACGGCATGGACGACGACGCCGGAGACAACCAAGACCCAGCGCCTACAGGGCACTGGAAGGCCACCTCGTCATATGACATATACATGGTGGACATCCCAAAAGATGGGAACGGCGATGGAACAACAGAGGATGACCCCTCTAAGAAACTACCGAAGCGCCGACGTCAGCGGCGCCGTTCTGAATCCCTCCACAATAAAAACGGTGATTCCGGCACGGCAGATAATAACACCCCGGGACAAAGGTGAAGAGAACCCTCCGGCAGGACTCGGCCACAGAGGAGGGAGAAGCAAGTCCGCCACGGTCTGGCAAAAAGAGGTCGAGGGCGATAATTATGCGCCTCCCTCCGAAGATGAGGCAAGCCTCGACGACAATTTAATTTGTCGTGCACGAGGATCCCGCCGAATAGGAGTGTTTCAAACGCAGGCTTATAGCCACGGCAAGCAGCCTAAAAAAGCAGCAACGACTTAGAGCTGATCAAGACACGCTAGGTGACGGATGGATCAAGTCCGTGCAGCCGAAGAGTATGAACTCAAACGCCCCTCCAAAAGCTACCCCAAACACAGGCCGTTGCCTCGACTAGAGGAGGACGCACCCAAGTCCCCAGCGCACGACATGGCAGACCGGCCACCCCGTGGCCGCGACAGAGAAGCCTCTCGGCCCTGCGCTCAAGCCACACCCCGACGCCGCTCAAAAAGTACAAAGGCATAGGAAAACGCGCCGGACTTGCAAGATATATTGGAGGATAAGGCAAAACACACAAGATCGATCTACGGATCTCGTGGGCGCCCAACGACGCGGGATGATTACCGTCACACGGATACAAAGAAACCCGGCCGGGCCGAACATAGTAGACAAAGCTCATATGAGCTACGCCGTGATATAGCCCAATCTGAGGCGCCAAGACACCCACTATGCTTCACAGATGAAGTAATGGATCATCAAATTCCTGAGGGCTTCAAACCCGTAAACATCGAATCATACGATGGTACCACAGATCCCGCGGTATGGATTGAGGACTATCTCCTCCATATCCACATGGCCCGCGGTGATGATCTACATGCCATCAAATACCTCCCACTCAAGCTCAAAGGACCAGCTCGGCATTGGCTCAACAAATTGCCGGTGAGAATCAATTGGTTGTTGGGAGGACCTGGAAGCCGCATTCATTGATAACTTCCAGGGCACATATGTGCGACCACCAGATGCCGATGACCTTAGCCACATAATTCAGCAGCCAGAAGAATCGGCTAGACAATTCTGGACACGGTTCCTCACAAAGAAAAATCAAATTGTTGACTGTATGGATGCAGAGGCCCTTGCAGCCTTCAAACGTAACATCCGTGACAAATGGCTTGCCCGGCACCTAGGACAGGAAAAGCCGAAATCCATGGCAGCCCTCACAACACTCATGACCCGCTTTTGTGCGGGCGGGACTTCAGCTAGCTAGAAGCAACAACTTGGCCAAACACCCCGATAGTTCGGATACCAAGGACAAGAATGGCAGGTTGCATCGCAACAAGAACAAGCGCCGCGTTAACGGCGATAATACTGAAGATCTGGCCGTCAATGCCGGATTCGGAGGCTCTAAACCGGTCAGCGGAAGAAGCCATTCAAAAGAAATACCAGGGCCGTCCAACTTGGACCGAATACTCGATCGCTTGTGCGGATACATGGCACCCCCGAAAAACCAGCCAATCACACCAACAGGGATTGTTGGGTGTTCAAGCAAGCAGGCAAGTTAAGTGCCGAACTCAATGACAAGGGCTGCATAAGCGATGACGAGGAAGAGCCCCGGCCGCCAAACAATAGGGGACAGAAGGGTTTTCCCACACAAGTGCGGACGGTGAACATGATATACGCAACCCACATACCCAAAAGGGAGCGGAAGCATGCACTACGGGACGTATATGCGATGGAGGCAGTCGCCCTAAAGTTCAACCCATGATCCTCCTGCCCGATCACCTTCGATCGAAGGGACCACCCCACTAGCATCCGTCACGGCGGTTTCGCCGCATTGGTTCTGGACCCAATTATTGACGGATTTCACCTCACCAGAGTCCTGATGGACGGCGGTAGCAGCCTAAACCTGCTTTATCAGGATATCAGTCGCAAAATGGGCATAGACCCCTCAAGGATTAAACCTACAAAGACGACCTTTAAAGGCGTCATACCGGGTGTAGAGGCCAGTTGTACGGGCTCAGTTACACTCGAAGTGGTCTTTGGATCCTCGGATAACTTCCGAAGCAAGGAGTTAATCTTCGACACCATCCCATTCCGCAGCGGCTATCATGCACTGCTCGGACGAACCGCATTTGCAAATTTCAACGCGGTGCCGCACTACGCATACCTCAAGCTCAAGAAGCCAGGCCCTCGAGGAGTAATCACGGTCAATGGAAACACCGAACGCTCTCTCCGAACGGAGGAGCACACGGCGGCCCTCGCGGCGGAGGTGCAAAGCAGCCTCTCACGACAATTCTCGAGTCCGGCCACTAAGCGTCCGGACACCGCCAAGCGCGCCCGGAGTAACCTACAACAAGACCACCTGGCACGATTCAAGCACGCGTAGCAATCCGGCCCCAACCCCCGCCCTCGCGAAATTGCGAAGCTAGTATTACGCGTACATAATTACGCTCTGGAGATACCATGGACATATGGGATGGGGCAAGACCACGGCACGCCAAGAATGCGGCTCGACCACACCAGGGGCTCCCGATTGTGTCATTTCTTTTTCTTTTTTTCCGTTTTTCTTCCTTTTTCTTACTTGCAGGACTCCGTCTTTGAGAAGTCCTGTCCGGCACTTGAATCGCCGAACTCACGATGCAACAGCTGTGGAAGCCAAAGCCACGTCGAGTGTTCGTGTGGTCTCTATTACGAGCATTATACCTGTTTTACATACCATCCCGCAGCTTACCTGGAGGGGACATGCTAGATAGTCCCATCCCTTGCTTATCGTGACTATTTATATCGCTTACGCTTTCATTGCAGTACCTTTTTGAATAAACAATACATAGCTTTTGCCTATTATTGCACTCTTTTATTTATCCATATATATGTTCGTTTCATGACATGTTGCACCCGTACACTTTGGTACGGCCAATACACTAGGGGCTTGAGTATCCCAAAATTATGGTGTGATAAGTCTGAACACTTTCACAAGAGCGGCACCCCGAACTTATAGCATTATATGAATTGGCTCCGAATCATGTCTTGGGTCAATAGTTGGGTTTGCCCGGCTCCCGTGTTTTGGTACCTTACGTTCCGTTATATCGGCTAAGGTAGCACTGGGAGAACCACTGCGATTGTGCCCCAGTTGAGCTGGGTCGAGCACCTCAGTGGAGAAAGCTAAAACTTACCGTCATGATAGGGCGAGGGTCGGTCGCTGTTCGAGAGGTTTTTTCGGGTCCCTAGAGACTTATGCCGCTTAGAGCGAGGAACCGGAATTGTCCGGCCAAGGCGTGGATAGCGCCCCGAACTCGGTCTTCCGAATACTAGGGGCTTTGCCGAAATTTCAAATTATAGAATTCTATGGCTAAGTGGGAGTGTTCAAGCAATAAAAGTCCGGTTGCCTTGTTCGTTGTGTTGAGCGCCTCCCTAGATGGACCCAAGAATGGGAACAAGCGTGCTCAAGTTTATCCTGAACACCCCTGCACTCGTGGCATGGGGGCTGAAGCCAACGACTTGCCATCTCTCAAATTTGATAAACGGCCGCACAGAAGGTAATATTTTAAATTAACAAGCGTTGCTTAGCGCATATGAACAAGTTTTCAGCGTACAGGATAACAAATGCGAGTCTATTCAAAAATTACATCTCTGGAGCACTCATCCGCTATTCGGCGGGCACCCTTCAGGAGGCCCTCATAGTACATCTCGGGCGTACGATGCTCCTTGCCCTTCGGTGGCCTGTCCGTCACAAGCTTCTCCGCATCCAGCTTTCCCCAGTGCACTTTAGCATGGGCAAGGGCCCGACGGACACCTTCAATGCAGACGGAGCGCTTGATGACTTCAATCCATGGACAGGCGTCCACCAGCCGCTGCACCAAGCCGAAGTAGCTCCCAGGCATGGATTCCAATGGCCACAACCGTGCTACAAGGCCCTTCATGGCCTGTTCGGCGACCTTGTGGAGCTCGACCAGCTGCTTCAGCTGGTCGCTCAAGGGCACCGGATGTCCGGCCTCAACATACTGAGACCAGAACACCTTTTCCGTCGAGCTCCCCTCCTTGGCGCGGTAGAATGCGGTAGCATCAGACACACTACGGGGCAAACCTGCGAATGCTCCTGGAGAGCTCCGAATCCGGGTAAGTAATAGGTAATTCACTTTCACATGCTTTCTTTGCATAAATAATGCCTTACCCGCCGCTATCTTCTTTGATGACTCAATTTCTTGGAGAGCTTTTTGGGCCTCGGCCTTAGCAGCTTTGGCACTCTCAAGAGCCGAGGCGAGCTCCGACTCTCGAGTCTTCGAGGCACGCTCCAAACTCTCGTGTTTTTCCACGAGAGCTTGGAGCTCTTGCCGTACCTTGGCCAGCTGCGCCTCCCCCTTCTCTCGCTCGGTGCGTTCATGCCGCTTTTTCGACCCACAGACACCGCTTCCTTGAGGTCGCCACCTCGTTCGTGGCCCCTGCAGTACCCATGTTATTCCCTGTTATTTTTAATGAATCAAACCTTTTATAAGGTATTTCTTTAATAAGGTACTACTTACCTTCCTTGTCCTCGAGCTGCTTCTTGGCTTGGCCGAGCTCGTTCTCGGACCGCTCGAGGTTCTGCTTCAATGCATTGACCTCCATGATCGGTCTTGGCAGAGGTCGGCAGTAGAGCCTCGCATACCCATATTGACATACTTATGTTAGACTCCTGCGTATATCTTTTTAGATCCTTAGTCCGGCTTTTCTTTCCGAGCGCCGAACTAAGCATCGAGAACTCTTGTCTATGCGGTAATATTTTTATATATTCTAAACTTACCTCAAAGCCTGTTAGAAGGCTGGTACAAGCTTTGGTCAGTCCGCTCTTGGCGGACTGAACTGTCCGAATCACCGCACTCATAACAGTGCGATGCTCCTCCTCGATGGAAGCGCTGTTAAGCGCCTCCAGTAAGCTATCTGGTGCCTCCGGTTGGACGGAGGACACCGGCGTCTTACCCTTCTTACGAAGGGACCGCTTGCCGGACTCCGGAACCAGAAGGTTCGGCATGGAGTCCGGACAAGGGTCGGGCTTAGAGCCCCTGGGGGTCTTGCCCCCCATGCGCCTAGAGTCCAGGAGGTTGCCTTGTGGCTCCTCCTGCGCCACCTCCTCTTGACCAGGCCCCCCTTGGGGCGCCACCTCGGCGTCGTCCATGGCGTGGGGTGAGGAGGCGGTCGGAAGCAAGTACTCTCCATTTCCGGCGAACCCGAGGACCCGCTCGTCAAGCGGCTAGCTTCGCTCTTGGGCGGGCTGCATGATTGTTCGACATTAGAGAACACTATGCAATAATTAAAAAGCCATGGGTATCCGGACACTTACGATCTCGCCAGGGGCTTGGCCCTTGTAGGCCAATCCTCCTCGTCACTGTCGACGTTGGTGGAGAAGTCCGGAGGAAGGGTTCTTCCCTTCTTGGACCCTCCGGCCTCCCCAGTTGGGGCGGTCTTCCTTTTCCTCTCCTCCCTCGCTGAGGGAGAAGCTTCTTTCTCCTCCTCCTCGTCCTCAGGAGAAGATTCTGCTCCAGAATCTGACAGCACCTGGCGTCGGGAGCTCCTTCGAGTTCTCGTGGCCTCCTTCTTGGCCTTCTTCTCCGGCACCACATGGGGTGCCGGAGCCAGCAGCCCCGTCAATCGGGCGTCCTCCGGGTCTTCCGGCAGTTAATCTGTCCGGACGTCTTCAGCCAGTCCTGTCAAAGATTAGGGGGTTTTAGATCCCACATAGAGTCAATCTATGAAAAAAAGAGTCCCGTAAAGGGTAAAATAACTTACCTCGCCGGCTTGACGCCGTGAGCTGTATCCACGATCTTTGTTAGAGGATGCGGGGGCTTCGGCGCCCTTGAACAGCACCTTCCAGGCATCTTCGTACGTAGTGTCCAAGAGCCGGCTCAAGGTTCGGTGCTGTGCCGGATCGAATTCCCACAAATTAAAGGCCCGTTGTTGGCATGGGAGAATCCGGCGGATGAGCATCACCTGGATTACGTCGACAAGCTTGAGATTCTTGTCCACCAGGTTTCGGACGCATGTTTGGAGTCTGGATAGCTCTTCCGAATTCCCCCACGTCAGGCCCGTCTCTTTCCATGACGAGAGCCATGTGGGGAAGCCAGATCTGAATTTGGGGGCCGCCACCCATTCGGGGTCGCGTGGCTCGGTGATGTAGAACCACCCCGATTGCCACCCCTTTATTGTCTCCACGAAGGCGCCCTCGAGCCATGGGACTTTGGCCATCTTGCCAACCATGGCGCCTCCGCACTCCGGCGGCCGCCCACTACCTTCGGCCGGACGTTGAAGATCTTCAGCCATAAGCGAAGTGGGGCTGGATGCGGAGGAAGGCCTACGCATCTGACGATAAACGCCCGAGATGTTGAGGATGAAATTCGGGGCCAGGTCGTGGAAGTCCAGGCCGTAGTAGAACATGAGCTCCGGACAAATGGGTGAAGTGGAAAACCTAGTCCGCTGGAGGAAGTGGGGAGAAACACCACCCTCTCATGGGGCCCGGGTTGGAATAAGCTGCCCCGCATCGGGCAGCCTGTCTTGCGCGATATCACCGGACAAGTATGTCGGCCTCCCTTGATCTTGTGATGTGCCCCTCCGTGACGGAGGAGGCCATACACCTGCCTCCGCCTCGACATGGTTGGGGAAGGTTGAGGTGGGATGTGCGGACTTGGGCGCTGGAGCTCGAGTGCGCGGAAATGGATAAGCAAAGGAGGAAGAAGGCGTAGGTGAAAGGGTGGATCCTTATCCCCTTATATGGACGGACAAAGCTATGCATACCCCACTAGCCTGGTAAAACTCGCTTATTTCCCGAGCGCCGTAATCAACGGCGCGGATGGGTTACCCACGTCCGTATTGATGAGAATCCCGGAATAAGGGGGCACGATCTATGCTTTGATAAGACATGCCAAGGAAACCGCCTCGCTAAACGCGCTGAGGTGGAACAGTAAAAAACGATTCATATAAAGGCCTGGGCGTGGTGTGATGTCACGCCGCGGAATACGTTAGCAGATTTGTGCAAAAGTTGTTCTCTCTATGGTGGTATGTGGAACTTGTTTTGCAGAGCTGGACACTAACCTGGTGTTCAAAACCTTCTATGAAGTATTCGGAGGAGGAACCCGCCTTGCAATGTCGAAGACAATATGCGCGCCGGACTTGTCATCATTGAAGCCTGGTTCAGGGGCTACTGAGGGAGTTCCGGACTAGGGGGTGTCCGGATAGCCGGACTATCATCACGGCCGGACTCCAAGACTATGAAGATACAAGATTGAAGACTTCGTCCGGTTTCCGGATGGGACTTTCCTTGGCGTGGAAGGCAAGCTTGGCGATACGGATATGTAGATCTCCTACCATTGTAACTGACTCTGTGTAACCCTAATCTATCCGGTGTCTATATAAACCGAAGGGTCTTAGTCCGTAGGACGAACAACAATCATACAATAGGCTAGCTTCTAGGGTTTAGCCTCCTTGATCTCGTGGTAGATCTACACTTGTACTACCCATATCATCAATATTAATCAAGCAGGAGTATGGTATTACCTCCATCGAGAGGGCCCGAACCTGGGTAAAAACATCGTGTCCCTTGTCTCCTATTACCATCCGCCTAGACGCACAGTTCGGGACCCCCTACCCGAGATACGCCGGTTTTGACACCGACAGCGGAGCACGATGCAGCGAGAAGGACGGCGCAGGGGAGCCCCTTGCGACGCGGACGAGCTCAGCGACGCGGTCGAGCACTCTTCGTAGACGTCGTCGACAGGGCGGTAGCGCAGGAGCTCGTTTGCCGCGATGAGTGCAGCTCGAGCCTCCATGGTAGCGGGCCTTGCGAGACGAAAAACCTGCTGGGGAGTGAAGGAGTAGTGGTGCGGCCGTCTCACCTCACGGATCGATGCTTTGGGGCGACACTTGCTGCTCGTTCCCCACAGGCGGTGGCGGCGTTGGCGGCTGACGGGAACGGCAGCGAAGCCGCCGGCCCAGGGCCGTCTGGGCGACGCGGGTAGCGAGGGCGGCTCGGCGCTCGGCGCGGGCCCGACGAGCGTCTGACATGGATGCGATGGGTGGCGAAGAATAGGGCGGCGGAAGACGGATTCCGGTGCACCCCTACCTGGCGCACAAAATGTCGGATTTTGGGTTCCGGCAGACCCTCTAGGTTCGAACTCTGGGGTGCACGCAGAGATCTCGCCCCCTACCTACCTGCACCTCGCCGCCTCGCTAGGATCTAAACTACCAAAAGAACAACACAAGAGACACATGGTTTATACTAGTTCGGGCCACCGTTGTGGTGTAATACCCTACTCTAGTTTGTGGTGTGGTGGATTGCCTCCTGGGCTGATGATGAACCATACAAGGAAGAACAGCCTCGTGAGGGTGAGGTGTTCTTGGTTGGTGCGATGAACTGCTAGGGGGAGTTCAGTCGCTTCTCTCTCTCTCTCTCTGTGATTGATCTCTTGATGTGATCAAGTTGTCTCTCTGATTGCCTCTACCCTGTGGGTGGCTAGTCCTATTTATAGGCAAAGGCCCTGGGCCTCTTCCCAAATATTGAGCGGGAAGGGCACCAACAATTGGCCATTTTGAAGGGGAACATCTAGTACACTTATCCTGGTGAAGTTGGTCCTCGCCAGTCAAAGGCTCTGGTGGTGGCCGGCTTGGGCTCCACGATGACTTCCTTCCTGCCGTTCAGCGGTCTTGGTCTTGTTGCACCGAAGCAGGTGCCTTTGCTTGATGCTCTTGCCTTGCGCTTGCCCCTTTGCACCAAAGAGGAAATGAGGACCTTTGTGCGGGCTGGCGCCCGCCTGGCGCCCTTGGTCGTCATGGCTTGCGTCACGGGCACCTCGTGAGGTACCCCACCTTGATCTCTCCGCCTCCTCGCGAGCCAGCCTGACTAGGCCGTGCCTGAGGAAGCTTCCTGTCGTCCTCCCCGCGAGCTTGGCCCCTCGCGAGGGTCTTGAGCTTGTGTTGATGAAGATGGGCCGTGCTGGGCCACCCCTTGAGCCACGCCGCAGGCCGCAGGCAGGCAAGTCTGGGTACCCCCGTTCCCAGAACGCCGACACGGCCGTGGACCCAGCTGTCGGCCTCTCCACGTAAAGTCCACGTCCAATGGAAGTCGTTCCTTGGCCATGTTGACCATGCCGCGCCGAGAGCACCAGGGTGGTGGACGACGGCGAGGCCTAGGAAGGGGACGACACGGAGCCGGGGAAGACGCGGCAGTGGATGCCCACGCGTAGAGGAATATGATGGTTCACTGGTTCGCTGCGGTGTGAGGCTGCCATCGCCGTAGAATAACAGTGGGTGTGGGTGAGTAGAGGGATGGCCTAGCCAGTAGTGGGAGTAGTAGGGGGCGGTGAGGCCTCCGCAGCATTGCAGCCGGCCAAGGGAGGCAGGAGCACGAGGCACGACCGGCGCTGGTTTGGGCGGCTGGAGGAAGAAGACCAGCGGTTGAAGAAGCACTACAACCGTTGGATGGACATGGTACGGTCACTTGAGCTAGAATCGTGCATATTGACTAAGTTGACAAAGCCCTCTGTCCCCGTCAACTTAGTAGGCCCACAAGTTAGCCTCCCACTAAACTGGGTCCGAGCTGGCAGGGGAGTATTCATTTTTTGTGCGTAATAAGGAGGCACTTCCTTGCGTGCGAAGATATAGCTGGTGGGTCCGAGCTATCAGCGGCGGTAACTTTTTTTCGCGAAATACAGAGGCCCTTTCGGTGGGTCCCAGATGTCAGGTGGAGGAATCATTATTTTGCGCGTAATAAGGAGGCATTTCCTTACGTGTGGCCGTGGACCCAGCTACCAGCCTCTCCACGTATAGTCCACTTCAGATGCTTGTCGGTCATTGACCAGGTTGACCAGGCCGCGCCGAGAGCACCAGGGCGGTGGACGACGGCGAGGCCTAGGAAGGGAACAACATGGAGCCAGGGAAGAATCGGTAGTTGTTAGCATTACAGCCCATATTGTGGCCACTATTAAAAAATATACGAAATTTTGCATATTTCGGTGCGGTCCGAACTGTTTTTAATCCCAAAATTTTGAGTCGCATTCAAACTGAATTTAAAAATAAATGTATATCAATATAAAATCCAACAAATTGTCCACGCATAAAAATCAATGCAATTTAAAATCTCGGAATGGAAAAAAAGAAAATTGAAACTAATTGCTGGTTTGATGTGTTTTAAAAATGTACAGCCCATTTCTCATTACTGATAGGCCATTTTCTCGGCCAGCCGAATGAAGCTCTCCATGTCTTGAAAGATTTGCAGCCCAACAGGCCTGACAAAGCGACTTACTTGGCAAATCACAAAAAAAACTGGGCTACCATTTTCAGAAAGAAAAAACTACTGGGCTGGTCTATGGTAAACATAAAAGAGAAGGTTGTCTAGACAGGCCAAAGTGCCCCGCACAGCCCAGTTGACACCCTGCTTCCGTCTCAAAAACAAATTAGATAAATGCCACTCCAATTATGGTGATTCATAAAAATGCCACTGCAATTTCCAAACTTTGAAAAATGCCACTGCAATTTTTGCAAACTTTGGAAAACGCCACTGCAATTTGCAAACTTTGAAAAACGCCACTCAGACTTGAAAAATGCCGGAAATGGCATTTTCAAAGTTTGGAAATTGCAGTGGCATTTCTCGGAAACACTAGATTTGGAGTGGCATTTATCAAATTAAACCAAATCAAAAATAACTGGGCGAGCTGCTGGGTCCCTGGTGTCAGCCGCTCATTGTGCAATTCTCTCGTTTATTGACTACGTTGACAATGGCATGGGACCCAGATGTCAGAAATCCATTAGGAGGAGCCATTTTTTATTGGCTTGAAATAAGGAGGCACTTGCTTGCGTACTGCCATGACCTTGGCGGGTCCCTGCTGTCATCCTCTCCACGTACATTCATCTCCTGATTGTGTACGAGTCAACTTGGTAGGCCCACAAGTCAGCCTCTAAACCCGTGGAGGACAAATACAACCCATTTAAAAAATAACAGCCCATTCCATACGTTCAAACGGAAAGTTCAACATTCAGAGCAAAGTACCAGGTCTGATCCACATATAGAATACTGAACTTCCACGTTCATAACCATCATAGCCAAGTTAACTATCTACTCCCACTAATACTCTAGTAGCATACAAGTACTAAGTTACTCTTAGCTAACTAGACGATGTCGGCTGCCATCTGCGGTACATGCTAAACACCGGCACCGGCGTCCTCCACCTCGCCTTGGACTTTCCAGAGGTGCGATAGGGCACGTTGCTCACGCGTGTTGGCCCTTTCCATGCCGGCATGGTCCACCGAAGCTTCGGCTTCTCAGCGGCAAACCCACTTGACGAGCTGGTAGTAAAAATCTACGTCGCGAACGCGTGCGTGCCCAACAGCCTCCAGGGCTATTTGCCGGGCGCCGCCTCCACGTGGTCGGCCCAGTTGCGGGCGCTCTGCTCGCGACTCAGAGCGTTGGTGCGCTGCTGCTCCATGTCCCACTGGCGGCGCAAATCGGCGATACGCTGCTCCTCCGCCAAGCGGTCTCGCTCCAACAACTCCTGCTCCTCTGCCAGGCGGTTGCGCTCCAACAAGTCCTCAATCTCCGCGTTGCCATCTAAATACCAATAGAATGCCTCCTCCCTCCATCTGCCTTCCGGTGAAAAACCGAACACTAGTTTCGGCGGTGACCGCCTCCGGCCTCGCATATCGCGGACGGGCGGGGGCATGTGAGGATAGGGCGAGTTGGATCACAGTGCCACCGGAGAAGGCCGGGAAATAGTACTTATAGGCGGAAGGTAGCGCGACGGTCATCGGAATTCAATGCATAAGTAGGCATGGCTTAGTGCGCCAGCTTGCCGTGGAAAACTAGAGAAACTGAAATTATGACTGTGCCATCCCATCCCGTCCATGCTGGGTCGCACGCCAGCATGACGGTCAAACGAGCACTCGAATCATCTCCCTCCTTGTCAATAATGATTCCACGGATTTAAAAGGCCCGCAACAATTAAAGCACATCTTTTTTTTGCATCAGTTAGCTGCCTTAATTACAGCCGGCTGCATGCAGGCACTCAAAATCGCCCGCAGCCAGTACGCGGAGCAGCATGCAATGAGTCGCAGCCGAGGGCATTAGCTGATGAACTTTAGCTGGGATATAAGGCATTTGCGAATGTTTTTGCTGGCAGTTTCCTCAGATTCGCATGGCATTTTCTTCAGAGCAGCTTGTCAGTTTCTTCAAAGGTAGGCATATTTATTCAAAAAACTGCCACTTCGGATCTTGCGTTGCAACTAAAACTGCCAGGAGCGCATTAGTATGCTAGCTAGTGATCGATCAGTAACTTGTAAACACTGAGCGAACAGAAATAAGGAACTGTTAATGCATCTCAATGATTCACGGATCATATACAAATATGTAGCTCCAAAAGCAAAGATCAGCCACTTCGGATCTTGCATCGCTACTAAAACCAACTAGTACGATTCCCATACATAAGATCAACATGTTAATGCATCTCAATGATTCACAGATCATATACAAATATGTAGCTCCAAAAGCCAAGATCTAGGAAAAACATCTGTTCTTCCTACTAACATGGATGCTTCTCTTGGCCAACATTCAGTACAGACTGAAAGAAAAATTTGTTTGTGAATTCTACAATTCCTCTTGCAAACGTAAGTGGTTTCACCAACAGCTGGAACCATGAGAATGAACCACACATGATGGAGGAACATCCACTGCAATATGATTTGGTCTTCTCTCGATCACACGGCGGGACTATTTTCGAATACAAACTTTAACTTAGGCAAAATGATGCCCATTGTATAATCGCACCAAAGCAATGAAGCACCTAGTGTTGGCCAATAAATAGTACAGTACTACTTTTCTGCAGTCCATGAAGTGACTATCCAATCTTTCTGTGTCTATTTTCAAATGGCACTACATGCAGTGACTATACTATTCTCTTGTGCAGTTCAACCAAAATTGCGGTCACTTTGTGTGTTTGCCAAATAGCAACGGGCAGACATCTCTATCTACACAAATATCAAGCATCTAGTAAACATATACGCCACCTTGTATTTTCGGTTTAAACATGTCTCTTCCGCTTAGCATCCGTCATGTTTTGCACTGGATAATTTCATATTGAATTGATTGGCTGGTTCAGAGCAGAAATATAGCGCCTATTCTTCATCAGACCAAGGATATCCATGTTCGTAGTGATGGAAGAGGTGAAATCGATACAACCGAAATTGAGCATCCAATCATTGAATCCTTTCCTGCACCTCCAATGTAGGTCCACCCTGCCAATAAATTCACATGCAGACCACTAGTATTACTATCTAATGACAGTACAAAAAGAGTAGCAAGATAGTAGCAAACCATGTACCTTCATAATGAACAGCTCTTAGTGCCACCAATTGGATATAAAGGTTTGGAAGAAAACATGCTCCTAATGTTGAACCCGTTGGACTTTTTGTGCAGTTCCACTAAAATCGAGCATCCCTGTTTGCATAGATATTGAAAGTGTGATTACTATAAAAGTGGCACTAGTTGAAGCATAGATTCACAAATATAAGCATTCAAATTTCTTAATGGGAAAATTTACCAAGACTGTTTCTAACCACCTGTTTGAAGGAATAAATAAGGCAACAGCGGCTGATGTCAGAAAGGCATATATAGTTCTTTTTGAAAGAATGATCGTTTACTGACCTTTCCTATTCTTTTAAGCATATTTTGTGTAGTTCAACTAAAATAAAATGCCATCACCGCCTTGACAATTTAGTGACACTGTATAAAAGGAAATGACTTAACATTACATCATGATGTTAGGTATGTAGTCGACAGGCATTAGAGACAAACATACAGACCTCCTCCAATAACATAATGAACATTAATTTTAACAAAGGTGTGACTAGCTTTACCGGGATAATTTGAGTGAACTCTACACCCTATGTTCCTTAATATAAGACGTTTCATGGTTCAATTTAAAGTACCCAAACGTATATTATTTAGAAAAACAGGTAGTAGTTTTCTTGAGCACATATCTGGGAAAGCTTGCCCCACTTTATTTATGTCCATACGCTAATGCAACACCATTCGAATACTACAAATATACACTAATCCAGTGGCTAGTGCAATAGTAGAGTAGTTATTTTATTACAGGGTACAGTACAATGGTTTTACTAAACAGATTTCAATAAACTCTAGCACTTCTATAAGAATTAACAATACAAAATGTAAAGGTAACACGTTTCAGCATTGGTATACTAGTTGTGCATGAGCATTAAACCAAATACAAAAGTCTGAAGGTAACTAGCATTATTAACTAATGACAGTATAAAAAAATTCAAACCATGTACCCTCAAGGTAAATATCATTTCGAACTCAGGGGGGGCCTTAAAAATTGCTATCCCAATCTTGATAATCGATCAAACATAAAAACTTGATCGAACGAATCAAGAGAACAGCCGGAGGAGGAGGTGCCGACTCTTGACCGTTCCTCTTGTCTTCATATTTTTTGTGCAGTTTAACCAAAATAAAATGACATCAGCGCCTTGGCATTTTGGTGACACTGTACAAAAAATTAACTTATCTCATGAAAGTGAGGTATGTAATCTATAAGCATTAACAGTGCAAAAATCTGAAGGTAGTAACAAGTTTCATCATTGGTATACTGGCTGTGCAACAGCATTAGAATGCCTTAGCTGAAAAATCTTTAATACATCCACAATCAACAGCTAACCCTGAATAATCCAGTGACATTAAATGGCATTGCTTAAATTTATCGGTGGCATTAGGCTGAGTGTGGCATTAGTTAAATGTGGCATCACTTTAGTAGTAGCATTGCTTGACTTGACTGCTGGCGTTATACTAACAGCAAAAAAGTGACAATAAGAGCATGGGAGGCCCATTCGGACAGTGGGCGCACCAGTACGATGTACCTCCACGAACGCATAGAGTGGTGAGGGAGGTATTGTTGCCCAGAGCAACAAATATCCAGGCGGCATATGTGGATTACGTCCCATTTTTGTTCTCTTTAGCCACCTTTTTCCTATGTGAGGACAACAAACCGATCGACCTGGCCATTCTCTATTGCGTTGTCATGCCTTTCTACCCTTCTTCAACCAAGAGACACGAGACTCGTTCCTTAGCTACTGATTTTCCCCTTTTCAACCTAGATGCGGGTTCGATGCCTACACTCTTAGACAGTACAGTCTCCCTTCCTTTCCTTATTCAACCCAGACATGGATTAGTCTACGTGAAGTAGGGTTTCCTTTAATAGTGCAAATTAAGGTTTTCGCGTGCGTGACCAGCAGAGCAGAGGATAGAAAATTGGGAAGATGGTGGAGTGGAAAAAGATCTACATGCAGCGACGTGGGAGATGGGGAAATAGAACAAGGGTATCGTTCTAAAAGAGGTAGCATACCTGAGGGTCGGCGGGAAGTGGCTTCACTCGTGGTCGTCGTTCTCCGCATGCACTACGGCTACAAGCTTGGGGACGGAGGCCATCCCGCGCGGGCACTAGGTCTGAGAGGACGGCCTTGTCGTCAGTGCGTGACCTCGCTCGCCGACGACGAGTGCGTCAACGCTGCACGTCCTTTTCTTCCCCGGCGGATCTGTGACCACCGGTGAGGAGGGAGAGAGAGGCCGTCTTTTTTAGATCTGGAGAGAGGGTGATAGTGTGAGAAGCAAGTGGGCAGCCCTTAGCAAGAAAGCTTTGAAGCTCTAGCCTATATATCTTTTTTATACTACTAGTACTAGAGGTGGAGTAGTGGTAGAGTAGTTTATATTTTCCCTGCAAACAGTACCAGTTAGTCGTGCTTGAAAATTGAACGGCACACCATTAAAAAATAAAGTCGAGAAATAATGCGGCAATTCGGGCCAACGTGGCCAGATCGCATTTTGCACGAGAAATTAAACACCATGTTCCGTTGACATGTGGTCCCGTTCCAACATGTCAGTGAGACGACGGTGAGTCCTTTTGTACAATTTCCGAAAGGACGTGTAGGCCGGGGTGCCTCTTCGTGTACCGTGGCAAACTGGAAACCGTCCACCGACTCTTCGCTTTTCCCTCTCGAATTGGAACTGCTGTCGCACGCTCTTCCTCCCTCCTCCATTTGCCACCCTTCCTTCTGCCATTGTTCGATCGTCTCCCCATGGAGGGAACAAGCCGGAAACGACCCCGTTATTCTTGCCCCGATCTAAAAGATGAGGTGGTGGGGGAACTCATTGATCGGTGTGACGTCATCACCTCGGCTAGCATAGCAGGTTCGTTCAAGACCATTCTTGACTCAATTAATAACATCATTACAAGGAACCCAAGGGTCCAGGAGCGGTTTGATCTCCCTTATCTTTTGCTATAAGCCTGTTCGCATGGGCACGGACGACGGAGGCCTCGCCTTGTGCAAGTTGATGACGCTTGATAATGATACGTGTGATGTCAAGATGCCATCGCTTAAGGGTAAGGCCTGGGCTGGCGCAAATGGAGATTGGGTTGTTTATATTGGGTACAATTGCGAGTGGGAACTTGTGAATGTGTACACTCGTCAGCGGATTCCACTTGCAAAAATCTCAGAGTGCCTTGAGGTTGAGCACACAGACTATCTACATACGTTCAAATATGATCATGGTGGTTGTCGTCTACAGAAGATAGCAATTTGTCGAGTTCCCAGCCGCTCTTGGAATTACAAGAACTATAAAGTTGTTGCTATCTTCGACAAGCTTGTTGCCGTCATTACTGATTCCACGGTTCGTCCATGGATATTGCTCAAAATCAGTTTCTGTACAGGGATGATGATTACTATAATGCAATTAAATACGAGGATCTTGTGTTTGCTTCCACCACTCGTGGCACTGTTTTTGCATGGGATCCTCGTAGTTTCGGTACATTTGTCTTCCACCATAATTATAATTGTTTCATCCACATGCATGCGGGTTAGCAAGTTTCCCTTTACTAATTAACCTTCTTCTTGTGTTTCCAAGGTCCTGTGAACATTCCACCACCTATACTTGAAAAAATTTATAACCAAGGGGGAGATGACGATGGTGATGATCACGATCATGAGGACGAGCAGGACTTATATACTCAGTGGCGGCTGGCAACTAATTTCGATGGATCACCTCTTCTTGTCTCAGATTACAATCGAGATTGTTACTACTGAGGGAGCACGTGTTGTCTCCCGTGGTCGCCCTCTCCGGACCTATTCCAACACCCGTTGCAGGGTATTCGGGATGGATACTAGTGTGCTAGCACCAACACCTTCTCCCTGGTACAGTATTGATAGTCTTGGAGCAAACTCGCTCTTCCTTGGACCAAACTATCCAATGATGGTTAAAGGCGATCCAGCTGTTGTTGACACAACGTTACTACCATTTATGAGAAGCAATTGTATCTATACCTCAGACATTGCGGTGGTTCCCTACCCTGCTCCTGATATATGTTGCTTCAGCCTGGATGATCAGTCCTGCGTTGATCTCGATATTGACAATAGTTGGCCCTTCCCAGAGCACCTATTGTTCAAAGCAAGTGTTTCCAACGCCAAGGATTGGTTGAGTTGAAGTTCATTTCATTGCTTGTTATTTGTTGTGTCATGAAAACTTCATTATTTACTAGAATATTTTGTTGGAAATTATATATAAGATAACATGTATCATCGTTGTCGTTGTGTGTTGATGACTTGTTGTATGTAATGAATGGTACATTTGCAAATGCGTGTCATAGACTCAATTTATGAATGGTTTTCAAGTCACTTCTTGGAGTGTGAGTACCGTAGTAGTATAGCCGGCATCCGGTTAGTATATGAAGTTGCCACATCACATAGAGCCAACCTAATATTGGAGTATGCTAGTCCTCCACCGGCGTGCCGCTTCAAATGGCGGAGGAAGTGAGAGGTCGCGTCATCTTGTGTTCAGATCTGAGATGCCACGTGTACCAGATGAATGACTCCAAGTTCGACCACCGTGATGCTAGGTGCGAGCCGGGGAACACTGTTGGAGAGACCCCCTTCATAATTTTCCTACATTGGTCGTTTGATTCATAGGATAGAATGCTATAGGATTTTGTTTTTCCTATGTAATCATATTTTAATTGGCAATCTAACATCCACTCCAACTTTTGTTTCACTTCCTTTGATCCTACAAAGAGATTACTTTCTCTAAATGATGTGCCGCTGCAAGAGCCGCCTATATTAATTAACCATGCTCTAAAAAGGTGGACCAACTTTGGCTATAGTAGTACTGTACTAGGTTAGTAGGTGACCTTGCGCTTGGCTCTTCTCCACTTCCGGAAGTCAAACAATAATGATGGTACGACTTCTGGCAATATGACACCAAATGAACTGTTGCACGTCCACCGCTTGTAAGCAAAAGTTTCTCCTCGTGTTGCGAGACACCGCGCATGTGTTGGCGAGGGAGAAGGTGTAGTAAGAAAGCTTCTCGTCATTCTGCGAGTTGACGGGACACATCAAAGTTACGTATTTATTAGTACTCTCTTCAAAAAGGGCCGACCATGTCCATGGCTACCATCCCGTGCTCTGTCATTGAGTACATGCACTATTCATGTGCCGTCGAGGAGAAAAAATATTTTGTAGTACTAGGTGCCATCGAAGTGCACGACTCACTTACGCACTGCATATCTCCATTTTCTTGCATGACACGCCACCTTGATGCTAGATGTCCCGCGTGTCATGGAGGCATATAGTATGATTGAGGGAGTCCTGGACTAGGGGGTGTTCGGATAGCCGAACTATCATCACGGCCGGACTCCAAGACTATGAAGATACAAGATTGAAGACTTCGTCCCGCGTCCGGATGGGACTTTCCTTGGCGTGGAAGGCAAGCTTGGCGATACGGATATGTAGATCTCCTACCATTGTAACCGACTCTGTGTAACCCTAACCTATCCGGTGTCTATATAAACCGGAGGGTTTTAGTCCGTGGGACGAACAACAATCATACCATAGGCTAGCTTCTAGGGTTTAGCCTCCTTGATCTCATGGTAGATCTACTCTTGTACTACCCATATCATCAATATTAATCAAGCAGTGAGTAGGGTATTACCTCCATCGAGAGGGCCCGAACACTGGTAAAAACATCGTGTCCCTTGTCTCCTGTTACCATCCGCCTAGACGCATGATTGGGACCCCCTACCGAGATCCGCCGGTTTTGACACCGACATTGGTGCTTTCATTGAGAGTTCCTGCAATATGCGTCACCGATAGGCCTGATGGCTCCTTCGATCATCAACAACGACGTGGTCCAGGGTGAGACTTTTCTCCCGGACAGATCTTCGTGTATTCGCGGCTTTGCATCGCGGGCCAATTCGCCAGCCATCCGAGCAGATCGAAAGCTACGCCCCGCCATCAGTCAAATTTGAAGTTTGAACTATACGGCCGATATCCGCGGAGACTTGATCTTCGACGGATTCGAGCCGCAGCCAAGCGTGCCGCCCGTCTCTATGGGCATGATCTAGCTCTGCGGCGAATAAAGGCCTTGGAGGCCGCACCAGCATCCGCTCCGACCCTTAATCCGAAGCCGGATTCCCCGGTCGAGGACAAGTGGTTGGACACCACCTCGGGGGCTACAATCTCTACGGCGATTGAGCCAAACTCCATCCCTGTCCTTTGCGAAGACCCCGACTCCAGGGTGCCGGACTCCTCTCCGGACTCCGAACCCTCCGCGCCCCTGCTAATCGAATCTGATTAGGCGCCGGTCATGGAGTTCATCGCCATGACATCTTTCAGCACTCGCCCTTTGGCGACATCCTGAATTCACTAAAGTCTCTCTCTTTATCCGGAGAGCCCTGCCCGGACTACGGACAGGAAGGTTGGGATACGAACGACGAAGAAATTCAACACCCACCCACCACCCACTTTCTAGCCACTGTCGATGATTTAACCGACATGCTCGACTTCAACTCCGAAGACATCGACGGTATGGACGACGATGCCGGAGACGACCAAGACCCAGCGCCTACAGGGCACTGGAAGGCCACCTCGTCATACGACATATACATGGAACAACGGAGGATGACCCATTCAAAAAGCAACCGAAGCGCCGACGTCAGCGGAGCCGCTCTAAATCCCGCCACAGCAAAAACGGTGATTCCGGCACGGGAGATAATAACACCCCGGACAGTACCGAAGACAACCCCCTCCAGCAGGACTCAGCGCAGGAGGAGGGAGAAGCAAGTCCGCACGACAAGGCGGGCAGAAAGAGAGGTCGAGGGCGATAATTATGCGCCTCCCTTCAAGATGAGGCAAGCCTCGGACGACGATTTAATTTGTCGTGCCCGAGGATCCCGCCCAAGTGGAGCGTTTCAAACGCAGGCTTATAGCCACGGCAAGCAGCCTCAAGAAAAAGCAGCAACAACTTAGAGTCGACCAAGACCTCGCTGGGCTGACGGATGGACTGAATTCCTTGCAGCCAAGAGTATGAACTCGAACGCCCCTCAAAAGCTACCCCAAACGCAGGTCGTTGCCTCGATCGGAGGAGGAAGCACCCAAGTCACCAGCAGACGACATGGCAGATCGGCCACCCGTGGCATGACGGACAGAAGCCTCTCGGCCCTCCGCTCAAGCCACACCCCGACGCCACTCAAAAAGTACCAAGGCACGGAAAATGCCGGACTTGCGAGATATATTGGAGGATAAGGCAAAACATACAAGATCGATCTACGGATCGCGGTAGCCCAACGACGCGGGATGATTACCATCGCCACGGATACAACAAACCCGACCGGCTGAACACGATGAACAAAGCTCATATGAGCTACGTCAGACATAGCTCAATACAGAGGCGCCACAAGACCCACTATGCTTCACAGATGAAGTAATGGATCATCATATCCCCGAGGGCTTCAAACCCGTAAACATCGAATCATACGATGGTACCACAAATCCTGCTGATGCGGATCGAGGACTATCTCCTCCATATCCACATGGCCCGCGGTGATGATCTACATGCCATCAAATACCTCCCACTCAAGCTTAAAGGACCAGCTCGGCATTGGCTCAACAGCTTGCCAAAGAATCAATTGGTTGTTGGGAGGACCCGAAGCCGCATTCCTTGATAACTTCCAGGCACATATGTGCGACCACCGACGCCGATGACCTTAGCCACATAATTCAGCAGCCGTAAGAATCGGCCAGACAATTCTAGACACGGTTCCTAACAAAGAAAAATTAAATCGTTGACTGTCCGGATGCAGAGGCCCTTGAAGCCTTCAAACATAACATCCGCGATGAGTGGCTTGCCCGGCACCTAGGACAAGAAAAGCCAAAATCCATGGCAGCCCTCACAACACTCATGACCCGCTTTTGTGCGGGAGAGGATAGCTGGCTAGCTCGAAGCAACAACTTGGCCAAACAACCTGATAGTTCGGATACCAAGGACAGCAATGGCAGGTCGCGTCGCAACAAGAACAAGCGCCGCATTAATGACGATAATACTGAAGATACGGCCGTCAACGCCGGACTCAGAGGCTCTAAACCCGGTCAGCGGAAGAAGCCATTCAAAAGAAATACCCAGGGCCCGTCCAACTTGGACCGAATACTCGATCGCTTGTGCCAGACACATGGCACCCCCGAAAAACCAGCCAATCACACCAACAGGGACTGTTGGTTGTTCAAGCAAGCAAGAAAGTTAAGTGCCGGACTCAATGACAAGGGGCTGAATAGCGATGACAAGGAAGAGCCCCGGCCGCCGAACAATAGAGGGCAGAAGAGTTTTCCTACACAAGTGCGGACGGTGAACATGATATACACAACCCACATACCCAAAAGGGAGCGGAAGCGTGCACTAAGGGACGTATATGCGATGGAGCCAGTCGCCCCAAAGTTTAACCCATGGTCTTCCTGCCCGATCACCTTCGATCGAAGGGACCACCCCACTAGCATTAAATCACACGACGGTTTCGCCGCATTGGTTCTTGACCCAATTATTGATGGATTTCACCTAACCAGAGTCCCGATGGATCGGCGGCAGAGCTGAACCTGCTTTATCGTGATACGGTCGCAAAATGGGCATAGAACCCTCAAGGATTAAACCTACTAAAACGACCTTTAAAGGCGTCATACCGGTGTAGAGGCCGGTTATGCGGGCTCGATTACACTCAAGTGGTCTTCGGATCCCGGATAACTTCCGGCGAAGAGTTAATCTTCGACATCGCCCCATTCTGCAGCGGCTATCATGCAATCGCCGAGCGAACCGCATTTGCAAAGTTCAAGCGGTGCCGCACTACGCATACCTCAAGCACAAGATGCCAGGCCCTCGAGGAGTAATCACGGTCAATGGAAACACCGAACGCTCTCTTGAGCGGAGGAGCACCACACGGCTGACCCTCGCGGCGGAGGTACAAAGCAGCCTCTCATAGCAATTCTCGACTCCGGCCACTAAAGCGTCCGGACACTCTCAAGCGCGCCGGGTAACCTACAACAAGACCGCTTAGCACGATTCAAGCATCGCCAGAGTAATCCGGCCCCAACCCCAGCCCTCGCGAAATTGCGAAGCTAGTGTTACGCGTACATAATTACGCTCTAGAGATACCATGGGCATATGGGAAGGGGCAAGACCACGACACGCCAAGAATGCGGCTCGACCGCACCAGGGGCTCCTGATTGTGTCATTCTTTTTCTTTTTTCCTTTTCTTCCTTTTCTTACTTTCGTAAGTCCTGTCCGCACTAGAATCGCCGAACTCACGATGCAACAGCCGAGGAAGCGTAAAGCCACGTCGAGTGTTCAGGTGGTCTCTATTACGAGCATTATACATGTTTTACATACCATCCGCAGCTTACCCTCGGAGGGGACATGTTAGATAGTCCCATCCCTTGCTTATCGCACTATTTGTATCGCTCGCTTTCATTGCAGTACCTTTTTGAATAAACAATACATAGCTTTTGCTTATTATTTCTCTACTTCCTTTATCTAGACATATGTTCATTTCATGACATGTTGCAACCGTACACTTTGGTACGGCCAATACACCAGGGGCTTAAGTATCCCAAAATTATGGTGTGATAAGTCCGAACACTTTCACAAGTGCGGCACCCCGAACTTATAGCATTATATGAATCAGCTCCGAATCATGTCTTGGGTCACTAGTTGGGTTTGCCCAGCTCCCGTGTTTTGGTACCTTACGTTCCGTTATATCGGCTAAGGTAGCACCGGGAGAACCACTGCGATTGTGCCCCAGTTGAGCTGGGTCGAGCACCTCGATGGAGAAAGCTAAAACTGACCGTCATGATAGGGCGAGAGCCGGTCGCTGTTCGAGAGGTTTTTTCTGGTCCCTAAAGACTTATGCCGCTTAGACCGAGGAACCGGAATTGTCCGGCCAAGGCGTGGATAGCGCCCCGAACTCGGTCTTCCGAATACTAGGGGCTTCGCTGAAATTTAAAATTATAGAATTCTATGGCTAAGTAAGAGTGTTCAAGCATTATAAGTCCGGTTGCCTTGTTCGTTGTGTTGAGCGCCTCCCTAGATGGACCCAAGAATGGGAACAAGAGTGCTCAAGTTTATCCCGAACACGCCAGGACTCGTGGCATGGGGGCTGAAGCCAACGACTTGCCATCTCTCAAATTTGATAAACGGCCGCACAGAAGGTAATATTTTAATTTAACAAGCGTTGCTTAGCTCATATGAACAAGTTTTCAGCGTACACGATAACAAATACGAGTCTATTAAAAAATTACATCTTTGGAGCACTCATCCGCTATTCGGCGGGCACCCTTCAGGAGGCCCTCATAGTACATTTCGGGCGTGCGATGCTCCTTGCCCTTCGGTAGCCCGTCCGTCACAAGCTTCTCCGCATCCAGCTTGCCCCAGTGCACTTTAGCACGGGCAAAGGGCCCGACGGACACTAAGTCGAAGTAGCTCCCAGGCATGGCTTCCAATGGCCACAACCGCGCTATAAGGCCCTTCATGGCCTGTTCGGCAACCTTGTGGAGCTCGACCCGGTTGCTTCACTGGTCGCTCGAGGCACAGGATGTCCGCCTCATAATCGAGACCAGAACACATTTTCTCGCCGAGCTCCCTCCTTGGCGCAGAGAATCGCGGCATCGTACACACTAGGGGGAAAATCTGCGAATGCTCCTGGAGAGCTCCGAATCCGGGTAAGTAATAGGTAATTCACTTTCACATGCTTGCTTTGTATAAAGAATGCCTTACCCGCCACTATCTTCTTTAACGACTCAATTTCTTGGAGGGCTTTTTGGGCCTCGGCCTTAGCAGCTTTGGCACTCTCAAGAGCCGAGGCGAGCTCCGACTCTCGAGTCTTCGAGTCACGCTCCAAACTCTCGTGTTTTTCTACGAGAGCTTGGAGCTCTTGTCGCTCTGTAGCCAGTGCGCCTCCCCCGTCTCGCGCTCGGTGCGTTCCGCAGCCACTTTGTTTTTGGCCCCGGACACCGCTTCCTTCAGGGTCGCCACCTCGTTCGTGGCCCCTACAGTACCCATGTTATTCCTGTTATTTTTTGCAACCGAAACCTTTTTATAAGGTATTTCTTTAATAAGGTACTACTTACTTTCCTTGTCCTCAAGCTGCTTCTTGGCTTGGCCGAGCTCGTTCTCGGACAGCTCGAGGCTCTGCTTCAATGCATTGACCTCTGCAGACAGTGCGACAGAGGTCAGCAGCGCAGCCTGCATTCCCATATTGACATACTTATGTTAGACTCCTGCGTATATCTTTTTAGATCCTTAGTCCGGCTTTTCTTTCCGAACACCGAACTAAGCATCGAGGCTACTGTCTATGCGGTAATATTTTGCATATACTAAACTTACCTCAAAGCCTATTAGAAGGCTGGTACAGGCTTGGTCAGCCCGCTCTTGGCGGATCGAACTGTCCGGATCACCGCACTCATAACATCTGCGGTGCTCCTCCTCGATGGGGCGGCTTAAGCGCCTCGAAGCTATCCGATGCCTCCTGTTGGACGGAGGACACGGCGTCTTACCCTTCTTCTGAAGGGACCACTTGCCGGACTCCGGAACAGCTGAAGGTTCCGGCATGGAGTCCGGACAAGGGTCGGGCTTAGAGCCCCTGGGGGTCTTGCCCCCCACGTGCCTGGAGTCCGGGAGGTTGCCTTGTGGCACCTCCTGCGCCACCTCCTCATGACCAAGCCCCCCTTGGGGCCCCACCGCGGCGTCATCCGCAGCGTGAGGTGAGGAGGCGGTCGGAAGTGAAGTATTCTCCATTACCGACGAACTCAGGGACCCGCTCGACGAAGTGGCGAACTCGCCCTTGGGCGGGCTACATGATTGTTCGGCATTAGAGAACACTATGCAATGATAAAAAAAGCCATGGGTATCCGGACACTTACGATCTCGCCCGGGGCTTGGCCCTTGTTGGCCAATCCTCCTCGTCTTCGTCGACGTTGGTGGAGAAGTCCGGAGGAAGGGTTCTTCCCTTCTTGGACACTCCGGCCTCCCCAGTTGGGGCAGCCTTCCTTTTCCTCTCCTCCCCCGCTGGGGGAGAAGCTTCTTTTTCCTCCTCCTCGTCCTCAGGAGAAGATTCTGCTTCAGAATATGACAACACCTGGCGTCGGGAGCTCCTTCGAGTTCCCGTGGCCTCCTTTTTGGCCTTCTTCTCCGGCACAACATGGGGTACCGGAGCCAGCAGCCCCGTCAATCGGGCGTCCGCTGGGTCTTCCAGCAAAGGAGCCGGACAGTTAATCTGTCCGGACGTCTTCAGCCAGTCTATCAAAGATTAGGGAGTTTTAGATCCAACATAGAGTCAATCTATGAAAAAAGAGTCCCGTAAAGGGTAAAATAACTCACCTCGCCGGCTTGACGCCGCGAGCTGTATCCGCGATCTTTGTTAGCGGATGCTGGGGCTTCAGCGCCCTTGAACAACACCTTCCAGGCATCTTCGTATGTAGTGTCGAAGAGCCGGCTCAAGGTTCGCATCGTGCGGATCGAACTCCCACAAATTAAAGACCCGTTGTTGGCATGGGAGAATCCGGCGGATGAGCATCACTGGATTACGTCGACAAGCCTGAGATTCTTGTCCACCAGGTTTCGGACGCATGTTTGGAGTCCGGATAGCTCGTCCGAATTCCCCCACGTCAGGCCCGTCTCCTTCCATGACGAGAGCCATGTGGGGAAGCCAGATCTGAATTCGGGGGCCGCCACCCATTCGGGATCGCGTGGCTCGGTGATGTAGAACCACCCCGATTGCCACCCCTTTATTGTCTCCACAAAGGCGCCCTCGAGCCGTAGGACCTTGGCCATCTTGCCGACCATGGCGCCTCCGCACTCCGCTTGATGACCGCCCACTACCTTCGGCCTGACATTGAAGATCTTCAGCCATAGGCCGAAGTGGGGCTGGATGCAGAGGAAGGCCTCGCACACGACGATAAACGCTGAGATGTTGAGGATAAAATTCGGGGCCAGGTCGTGGAAGTCCAGGCCATAGTAGAACATGAGCCCCCGGACAAATGGGAGAAGTCCAGTCCGTGGAGGGAGTGGGGGAGAAACACCACTCTCTTACTGGGCCTGGGGGTTGGAATGAGCTGCCCCGCGTCGGGCAGCCTTTGCACGATGTTGCCGGACAAATATCCAGCCTCCCGCATTCTTGTGATGTGCCCCTCCGTGACGGAGGAGGCCATCCACCTGCCTCCCGCTCCTGACATGGTTGGAGAAGGTTGAGGTGGGATGTGCGGACTTGGTATTTGGAGCTCGAGTCTTGTGAGAATGGATGAGCAAAGGAGGAAGAAGGCGTGGGTGAAAAGGTGGATCCTTATCCCCTTATATGGACGGACGTTATCGTCCCCACCAGCCCGTAAAACTCGCTTATCTCCCAAGCGCCGTAATCAATGGCGCGGATGGGTTTCCCACGTCCGTATTGCTGAGAATCCCGGAATAAGGGGGGCATGATCTATGCTTTGATATGACGTGCCAAGGAAACCGCCTCGCTAAACGCGCTAAGGTGGAACAGTAAAAAACGATTCATATAAAGGCCTAACCGTGGTGTGATGTCACGCCGCGGAATACGTCAGCGGATCTGTGCAAAAGTTATTCTCTATACGGTGGTATGTGGAACTTATTTTGCAGAGCCGGACACTATCCTTGTGTTCAAAACCTTCTATGAAGTATTCGGAGGAGGAACCCGCCTTGCAATGCCGAAGACAATATGCGCACCGGACTCGTCGTCATTGAAGCCTGGTTCAGGGCTACCGAGGGAGTCCTGGACTAGGGGTGTCCGGATAGTCGAACTATCATCACGGCCGGACTCGAGACTATGAAGATACAAGATTGAAGACTTCGTCCCGTGTCCGGATGGGACTTTCCTTGGTGTGGAAGGCAAGCTTGGCGATACGGATATGTAGATCTCCTACCATTGTAACCGACTCTCTGTAACCCAAACCTATCTGTTGTCTATATAAACCGGAGGGTTTTAGTCCGAACAACAATCATACCATAGGCTAGCTTCTAGGGTTTAGCCTCCTTGATCTCGTGGTAGATCTACTCTTGTACTACCCATATCATCAATATTAATCAAGCGGGAGTAGGTATTGCCTCCATCGAGAGGGCCCGAACACAGGTAAAAACATCGTGTCCCTTGTCTCCTGTTACCATCCGCCTAGACGCACAGTTCGGGACCCCCTACCCGAGATCCGCCGGTTTTGACACCGACAATGATTTTGTAAAATGGAGGCATATAGATGTCCCGCGTGTCAGCAAAAGGATTAACAAAGCTCATGTCTTAAACGAACAAGTGGAAGAACATAGATTCCGGACGACCGAGAAGGAGCTACAAACCTCGGGGTGGAGCGTATGCACTCATAATATTTTATATTATTCAGTGATATAAAATCAACCAATTCCTATACCATTCTATAGTATGAGAATAACTTTGAACCTAAGCCATTGATTCACTCTATCCAATGGTCATAGTTGGAAAATCCAAACAAAACCAAGCATTGGATCAACTCTTTTAGCACTTAGATTGTTGCCGCCTTCCCACCTAGCCCACCTATATATCCGCTCATGTGTGATGACCACAGGAGCTATCCACTCAGATTGTATGTTAAAAAAATAAAGGTCGGTAACTAATGCGGCACCTCGGGCCAACGCGGCCAGATTGCATTTTGCACGAGAAATTACACACCATGTTTCATTGACATGTGGTCCCGTTCCAACATGTGAGTGAGACGACGGTGAGTCCTTTTGTATAATTTCCGGAAAGGCGTGTAGGCCGGGGCACCTCGGGCCTTTTGCAACCGTCCACTGACTCTTCGCCTTTCCCTCTCGATTTGGAACTGCTGTCACACGCTCTTCCTCCCTTCTCCATTTGCCTTCACCCTTCCTTCTGCCATTGTTCGATCGTCTTCTCCATGGAGGGAACAAGCCGGAAACGACCCAGTTATTCTTGCCCCGATCTAAAAGATGACGTGGTGGGGGAACTCATTGATCGGTGCGACGTCATCACCTCGGCTAGCATGGCAGGTTCATTCAAGACCACTATCGACTCAACTAATACATCATTACAAGGAACCCAAGGGTCTAGGAGCGGCTTGATCTCCCTTATCTTCTTCGCCCTGACCCTGCTGACTGGCGCGGGGATGAGGGAAGCCTCGCCTTGTGCAAGTTGATGCCGCTTGATATTGATACGTATGATGTTAAGATGCCATTGCTTGAGGGCAAGGCTTGGGAAGGCGTAAATGGAGATTGGGTTGTTTATATTGGGTACAACTGCGAGTGGGAACTTATGAATGTGTACACTCGTCACCGGGTTCCACTTCCAAAAATCTCAGACTGCCCAGAGGTTGAGCACACCGGTATTCTACGCACGTTCAAATACGATCATGGTGATTGTCTTCTATAGAAGTTAGCAATTTGTCGAGTTCCCAACCGGTCTTGGCATTACAGGAACTATATATGGAATTGTTGCTATCTTCGAAAAGCTTGTTGCCGTCCTTTGTGGTTCGACTGGATGGATATTGCTCAAAAATCAGTTTCTATACACGGATGTGTACTTTGATGCAATTCAATACGAGGGTCTTGTGTTTGCTGCCACCACTCGTGGCATTTTTTTCCGTGGGAACCTCGTAGTTTCGGTACATTTGTCTTCCACCGTAATTACAATTGTTTCATCCACATGCATGCGAGTTAGCAAGTTTCCCTTCTCTACTAATTAACCTTCTTCTTGTGTTTCCAAGGTCCTGTGAACATTCCACCACCTATACTTTAAAAAATTTATAACCAAGGGGGAGATGACGATGGTGATGATCACGAGCATGAGGACGAGGAGGGCCCATATACTCAGTGGCGCCTGGAAACTTCCAATGGATCACCCCTTCTTGTATGTATATAGCCCATTGCTGATGTTACTACTAAGGAAGCAGGTGTTGTCTCCCATGGTCGCACTCTCCGGACCTATTCCAACACCCGTTGCATGGTATTCGGGATGGATACTACTGTTCTAGCGCCAACACCTTCTCCCTGGTGCAGTATTGATAATCTTGGAGCAAACTCGCACTTCCTTGGATAAAACTATCCAATGACGGTGAAAGGCAATCCAACTGTTGTTGACACAACATTACTACCATTTATGAGAAGCAAATGTATCTATACGTCGGACATTGCGGTGGTTCCCTACCCTGGTCGTGATATATTAGGCCGCTTCAGCCTGGATGATCAGTCCTGCGTTGGTCCCGAGATTGACAGTAGTTGGACCTTCCCAGAGAATCACTTGTGGTTCAAAGCAAGCATTTCCAACGCCGAGGATTGGTTGAGTTGAAGTTCATTTCATTTCTTGTTATTTGTTGTAACTTTAGTATTTATAATGTATCCTCGTTGTCGTTGTGGGTTGATGACCGGTTGTATGTAATAAAATGAT
Organism: Aegilops bicornis; assembly: GCA_021605145.1. Classification (NCBI taxonomy): domain Eukaryota; kingdom Viridiplantae; phylum Streptophyta; class Magnoliopsida; order Poales; family Poaceae; genus Aegilops; species Aegilops bicornis. Next base: position 366,090,381 of record CM038675.1, read on the forward strand.
ATGCTTGTGAGAAAATTACTAAATTTATGAATGGATTTCGAGAAGCTTCTCTGAGTGGGTGTTGCGATGAGGCAAAAACATATTTTCGGAATACATAATTGTACGTGCATTGCAACAGGTTATCGGATGAGGCCAATCAACAATAGTACACTATTTGTACTAGCTTCACATGCTGCACTATCTCTACGTCTATGTACGTAATACAACAAGTTTTAAACTTGATACCAGCCACCCATCCTCACAAAGAATACTTTTTAACCTAGCACAGACTCCAGGAAATTTGGCCACAGTGTGAGGTGGGCCATATGTTAATGTGTTCGCTGTACGTAACCAGCACCTCGAATCCTCAATACTACTACTATAAGTAGTAGGAGTAGTAGCGTGGCATGGGCCAGACCAAGCATTCACGTCCAAGAGTACGGCACACGCCACCAGCACGACTTCCATCTGACACCATATTTCTTGGAGTCTGTGCTACAACAATCTCTTCAACCTCGTCGTTTCTCTAAATCAGCCATCACGCGGCGGGCAAGGTGGGGTTTTGCCGATTGTCGATTTCCTCAACTGTGGTCCCACTTGTAAGGCCAACTCCAACACACGACCCCAAACGGACCTCTGTTTTGCCCAGATTCTGTCCGTTTGGGTAGGGCAATGGGGTCGTGTCCGGGCCATTTCTCGGATGCGGTGGCCGTGCACCGAACGCGCGGACGCATCCCGGCCGCGTACATTTTTCTTTGCAAACACATATCTTTTTTTCATCATTGATTTTTTGGTACATGGAAATACATCACTAAAATTTTGACAAGAAAAGAAAGACCAAAGAAAACAAGAACCACAAGAATACATTTTAGAAGATATCCAACTTCCATAACGGCTCCTGTAAGTTGGATTAGTGCCTTCTCGATGCATTCATTGTTGATCTGCGGAGGCTCGATCTTCCATGCTTCTTTCTTCTTCAAGTGTAAAGAAGTAGACGTGTCTAGCCTCTATTCTATCAACAAGTGCACTAGTCTCATCTCTAGCCTCTATGCTAGCTAAAAGTGCTAGAACATCTACTAAATTGCGCTCTATCAATATATCGTTGTACTCTTCTTCCCAATACCAAAACTTGCATCCATTCTACACAATAAAATTTTAAGTTAGCACAACTAGTCTAATCCGAGAGCACAACCGAAGATTTGGTCGAGTTCTTCCTCCTTTTGCCGACACGTGGGACATCCAGCATCCAGGTCATGTCATGCAAGAAAATAGAGTGGTAGTTGAAGCCACGTGATGTGCATCTTGGGTTAAACTGTAATACAATCTTACTACTCTTGAGTAACTCCAAAAGCGGCCACTGAAGATCTTTATTGGATTTGTTTTTCATCACCAGCACGTCGAGGTGAAAGATGTGCAGGTTTAGTGGGTCCTCTTGAGTTTTCACTGACATGTGGGACCGAATATGAGCAAACAGACGATGGGCTCCACGCGTTTGCTGGCTGGCTGAGAAGAGAGATAGAGGAGGGCTGAGCACAGACTCCAGGAAATTTGTTCTACGTAACTAGCACCTCGATATAGTGGGGTGGCAAGGGCCATAATTAGCATTCATGTCTAGCAGTATGGCACACGCCACCCACACGAGTCCCATCTGTCGGCGTTAGGGCAGGGGTCCTGCAGACTTGCACTGCGGCTGCGGCGTGGCTCAAAGGAGGCCCAGACAGCCCATCTTCATCAACACAAGCTCAAGGCCCTCATGAGGGCCAAGCCTCATGAGGCGGGACGACCAGGAGCTTCCTCAGGCACGGCCTCATCAGGTTGGCTCATGAGGAGGCGGAGAGTTCAAGGCAGGGTACCTCGCAAGGTGCCCATGACGCAAGCCATGACGACCAAGGGCGCCCGATCAGGCGCCCGGCCGCAGTCCTCCTTTCCTCTTTGGTGCAAAGGGAGCAAGCGCGAAGTAGAGCATCAAGCAAAGGCACCCGTTTCGGTGCAACAAGACCAAGACCAGCCCCAACGGCCGGAAGGGGGTCATCGTGGAGCCCAAGCAGGCGTCATCACCAGATCCTTTGGCAGGCGAGGACCAACTTTAGTCAGGATAAGTGTACCCGATGTTCCCCTTCAAAATGGCCAATTGTTGGCGCCCTCGCTCAATATTTGGGAAGAGGCCCAGGGCCTTCGCCTATAAATAGGAGTGGCCACACTCAGAGTAGAGGGAGGACGATCCACATCCAGATCAGAGAGAGATAGAGACCCGATCCTCAAGCTAGAGCGACGGGACACCACCTAGCAGTTCATCACACCAACCAAGAACAGACCCTCGTGAGGCTGTTCTTCCCTGTATTGTTCCTCATCAGCCCAAGAGGCAATCCACCACACCACAAACTAGAGTAGGGTATTACACCACAACAAAGGGGCCCAGACTAGTATAAATCTCGTGTCTCTTGTGCTGTTCTTTTGAGTAGTTTAGGTCCCTGCGATTCGGCGAGGTTCGAGACAGTGGAGGGTTGGATCTCCGCGCGCACCCCAGAGTTCGAACCTTAAGGGTCTGCCGGAACCCGAAATCCGACACCATCCGACACCAATTTTCTTGGAGTCCATGCTACAACCATTTCTTCTCCCTCCTGTTTTCTCAGCCTGTCGGGGAGGCTGATCGTACCCACGGACACCTATGGGGCCGGCGGAGCAGGCCCCTTGTGGTTCGGAGGGGGGCGGAGATCGCACGAAGAGCGGATCGAGGCGAGGCACACGAGCAGTTTACCCAGCTTCGAGCTCTCCGGAGAGATAAAACTCCTCTCTTGCTTTTTTGATCTATTGTGTTCTTGCTAGGGAGCAATGCGAGCTACAAAACCTAGCGTGAGTGTGTCTAGTCTATGGCCAGTCGAATGAACCGAACCAGCCGAACCCTGCGAACTAACCGAACCCCTTCTACGTTGCACTCGGGCCTCCTTTTATATGCTCAAGGGGTCTCCGACAGGTGGCAACATAGGCGGGGGTACAAATGTAAAAACAGGAGTTGGTACACCTACTTGAATAGTGTACAGTGCAAAATACCTAACTCTGACGGCAAGGGACAAAAGCAATAAATGCCCGTCGTTGTCGCCCAAACAGTGCAACCGAGGCCGTCAGGTGCGCCTCCGCTCGCCACGATGGCGAGCCTGTCAGCGCCGCTTATCGCTGCTCTCCGCTGGCTGCCGCACCCGCTTTCGACACGCCGCCAAGCATGGAACGGTCCCGTGGCGACACGTCGCTGGGTGAGCTGGAGCGGGGACGGAGAGAAGTTGCATGCCGCGGCAAGCGCCTTGCCGCGGCCGAATCCTTGTCGCGCCCGGAGGCTTGTCGCGCTCCGGGCCTTCCCGGCAAGCTCCTCTTGCCGGGGCCTTGTCTTTCGTATGCCCGGAGTGGCCTTCCCGACAAGCTCCTCTTGTCGGGGCCTTGTCTTCTCAATCTAATACTTTGTTCTTGAATGGCTCCAAGGAAGCCACGGAGGATCTTGGCGGTGACGAGGCAAACCTTGCCGCTGGTGTCTGCAATCGTCTGTCCGTGCACGAGTACGGGATACTAGGGTACCCCTACTCTAGTACACCGACAGGAGCCCCCGGGCCTGGGCCGTACACGGTGCCAAGCGCTTGTCGGGCCAGGCCTAGAGCTGTGCACGGACACGCGCGGCCTCGACCACGTCACAACTCACCCCGGACCAACCACGATCCCCACTAACGGCACGCACCGGACGTGGCGTCGTGCGAGAGATCGTGGGCACGGTCGTGGGGGGTTCTTTATTAATATAAGCGAAACGTCCGCCCCCTCCTCCCCTTTATAAGCGGAGGAAACAGAGGCAGGCCGACCACCCCTGCCATTGCTGTCTTGTCAAGAAGCCACCGCCGCTCCCCTCTTCTTCTCAAAGGTGCGAAGAGCAGCGCCCGCCCCCTTTCGCCGCAGGCACACTCACCGCCGTCGACCTTCTCCGCCCTCCTCGCCATGGCTCCGAAAGCCGATAAGGAGAAGGGCGTCAAGTCGGCCGAGGCGCAGCGGCTCGCGGCGCTGCGCAAGGAGCGAGCCATCTTCCCCCCGCAGCTCGGTGCACGGCAGCTGCGGGACGTCTTCTACCTTTTCTGGTCGACGGAGACCCGTGCGCATCCGCGCACGAGGGTGCTCCCCGCCTCCGCCGCTGATTTGGCCCCAACAGGGTACCCTTTCTTCACCCTTTTCTTCTATTGCGGTCTTTGCCCGCCGTTTTCCGAGTTCTTTTGCGACATAATGAACACCTTTAGCCTCCGCCTCCTTGATTTCACCCCCAACGCCATCTTGACCATGGCGTTTCGCACATTTGTGCGAAAACTTTGTCGGAGTCCACCCGAATGTGGCACTCTTTTCGCCATTTCTTTGTTCCCTGCGTCGAGAGAGGAGAGCCACTTGCGGAGGGATAGCACAGGTCTCTAGGATCGCAAGAAAGAGGCCTACCTAGAGGGGAGTTCGGAACAAGTGGGAGGAGTGGAGAGCCAACTGGTGCCGGGTCGTGAGGAGAACCCACACCTTTCACCGCCGTCGCCAAACCCCAATAGTGCGCGGCAAGGATTGGAGTAACTTGGCGCCGGAGGATGCGGTGAAGATAGGCTGTGACCGAATTCTGCGCCTCGGGCTTGCCGGGTTGTTAAGCGTTGATTAGCTTGGCGCGAACTTCATTCGCGCCCGCATCGCTTCCCTTGCGGGAAGGAGGAGGCCTGCTTGGGAGTTCGAATCTGGCGGACATCATGAGGCTGCGCCGGGCCTGAATTGGAACTTCACCGTCATGGAGCTGGATTCGGTCGCTCGAGCTGTTCAAGAACGACCCGAACATCCAGAGTGGTTCAGGTTGCCGCGGGGTCGCCCTTTGTGCAACAACTCGGCGCCGACCGCATCCGCGCCATGATGCCACCGTCGCGACTCCACGGAATCGTCCCGACATGGCAGGAGCCCCCACGAGATCGTGCAGCAATTCTTTGATGACTTGCAAGAAGTGCCGATCCGCGCCGACGAAAGCGAAGAGGCTCACCCGCGACACCACCGACCAGGAGATGGCGCGGATCGCCACCAGGGTGGAGGAGGCGGCGGCAGCCGCTGCCGCTGGAGCCTTCGGGTTCACCGTGGAGGAGGCGGATGCGGCGAGGGCGGCAAGCTCTGCCGAGCGAGGGGAGGTCGCCGGCGAGGACGAGCTTGTCGAGCCCGAGGCCGGGTCGGCTGGACCCGCCGAGGGCGCTTCTTCTCCACCGGCAAGCAACTTGCCGCCAGCGGAGCCCCCGGCTCCACCGAGGAGGCGTCTCCGCAGAGTTGGAGACGAGCCGGGGCGACAGACCGGCCCATAGCAGCAGCGCCGCTCGACGCGCTCCACCGCGGCAAGCGAGGTTGCCGCGGGAGCGCCTCACACTGCAGCGACAACCGGGGCGGAATCTTCTCAGGCCACCGCCGACGCCTCCGTCAAACAGCCAAGAGAGCCCACTCCCCCGCCTCATCGCACCGGAGGAGGGCCGGAGTTTGACTTCTCCGCGCTCAGCTCCGAGGAGGAAGGCGAAGAGTAAGCTCTTGAGACTTGTGCTTGTATTTCTTCAATTTTTATTGCTTCATCTTGAATCTGATTTGCTTCGTTCTGGACTCTTTCCTTTTCAGGACGCTGGCCCAGAGAGCGGCGAAGAGGGCCAAGATCCCGACGATCGTCGTTGAGGACGATTCTCCCGTGGCGACGGGGGACGCGTCCGAGACTCCCTTGCCGGACCCGGCAACCCTTCCTCTGAGCAGCCCCCAGCACAGCCCCCAGAGTAAGTGTGCAGTTTTCTTCTTACTATTAGGTGTGCAGGGGCGCTCCTTCTTCGTTGATATCTGACTGTTTGTTTGTGTAGGAGCGGAGCAGCCTCATCAGGAGGGCTCGGAAGCCGCCTCCGAGATCCTGTCGCTGCCACTATGCCGCCAAGGGGGAACTCCCCGGCAAGGGAGCTCCCTCCGACAAGGGAGGCCACCCCGGCAAGGGAGGCCACTCCGGCAAGGGAGGCTACCCCGGCAAGGGGCGGCGCCAGCGACCCTCCAGTGGTTGAGGCCATGGCTGCGGATCCCGTTGCAGGTAACTCCCTTACGCGGAAATCTCCCTTGGGCTTGCTTTCTTTTGTTTCTCTTTTTGAACATCTGCTTGACTGCCCCTTCTTCGTCTGACGCAGACCCAATGGAGGTCGAGGCCGCCGGCGAGGAGGAACAGCGGCAACATCGACGAGGCCACCGTCGAAGAAGAAGAGGTCGTCGTCGTGGAGGAAGAGGCCGTCGCCGACGAACCTGTTGGCGAGGAGGCCACCGAGGCTGCCGACGCAGAGGCCGGCGAGGGGTCGGCCGATCGCACTGACGGCCCTGAGGCCGCGGGAGCGGCAAGCGCTACACCGATAGCCGACTCCCCCGCTGCTGCCGCGGCGTCAGGCTCCGAGGAGCCCCAGCCTGGTGCCTACCTGAAGGCCGGCGAATGAGTCTTCATCAAGCTCCCCTGGAACCGAAGCTCAGGCGCCGGTCGAGGGCGAGACCTTCGACGGCGAAGCTACTCGCCTCCATTGGCTGACATCGGTGGACGCGCCAAGCAGCAGCGGGCGAAGTTTGAGGAGGCAGTTCTTGAAGAAGCCGCTTGCCGCTCTACCGCTCCCGGCAGGCCAAGTTGGAGACCTGGGAGGCGCTCGTCGCGAGGGCGGGAGCGGACATGGAGAAGCGCGCCGAGGAGCTCCGGAGCGCCAACAAAGAAGCCCTCTGCGACGTGGCGGAAGCGCGGGGGCAACTCGCAGAAGAGCGCACGGCCTTCATCCTCGAGAAGGCTGCGGCTGATGAGGAGCAGCGGCTGGCCGCCGAGAAGCTCGCTGCGCAGGAAAGCGTGCTGGCGCAGCGGAAGGTCAACCTGGACAGCCATGAAGAAGACCTTGCCAGCGAGAGTCGCTGGGGCGCTTCAGAAGCGAAGGGCGACGCCGCAGCCGCCGAGGCCGCCAAGGAAGAATCAAGGCGAAGGTGGCACAGCCGAGGCCACCCTCAAGAAGAGCGGCGAAGAGCTTGCCGTGCTAAAGCGCCGAGCGCCGAAGGACGCTTACACCCTTGGCGAAGCTGCAGCCGTCTCGGCCGACAGGCCAAGGAGCTCGGCGCCGCCAAGGATTCCAAGGCAGATCTGGAGCTGAAGCTGACCACTCGACGCAGACGTTGGATGGCGCCAGAGAGCGAGAGGTGGGCTTGTTGGAGGCGATCAAGGCCAAGGAGGAGCTGTGGCGAATGCTGTCTCCGTCGTAACACCTTGAGGGAGAGCGTGGAGCACTGGACCGAAGGTCTTGTGGACACCGCCGCCGACATCCACAACGAGCTGATGGAGCTTGGGATGGCGGACCTTGCGTACTCCTCCGACGAGCATCTCCAACCCAGCGCCAAGCTCAGCTTATTCTTCAAAGGCGTGGCGACGGGCCTCCGGCGACTCCGGGAAGAGGTCCCGAAGCAGCTGGCCGAGGAATCGCGCCAAGTTTGTGCAGGGGCCCTCGAGAAGGTGTTGATGAAGGTGGCCTTCCGCAACCCGGGCCTCAACCTTAACGGCGTTCTCAGATCCTTGCCGTCCGACGCCAACGTGGAGGAGCTCAAAGCCCTTGTCGCACCCATTGTGGACAAGGTGAACAAGATCAAGCGGATCGAAGGCGACCGTGTGGACTAGGCCGCCGACCTTATCTTTCCTTGTCGCTCACGATCATGTTTAGAAAATTTTGTTAGATCAGCGACAAGTTATTCTGTAATATACTCTATCTTAGGTGAACGATCAATGCAATGTTATTTCCTCTACTTGATTCCTTCCTTTGTACGTTTCTGCCTTACGCATTTAGGGGACTTGTCGGTGCGGGCACTTTTGCCGCGAGCGCTGAGTGCGGAACGTCAGCAGCCTGCTGGCAGTGCCGCCTCCGACAAGCAACCTTGTCGCGACTAGCTGCAGCTCAGTTAAGTTGTTGAGCGGACTCGAAACAAAGTAAGGGCGCGACTAACCGTGAAGTTGGTTCCTCTGCGCACGTTTTCCATACAAAGTACTATCGTTCGAGGAAGATAACTTGAAAATTTAAAACTGATTGCTCAAACTTTGGCAACTTAGCTTTTCATCTCTTGCTTCCCGATGAGGTGGAACTTCCTCGAGTGGTGCCTGGTCCATAGTATTATCTCTTCCTCCCCCCCCCCCCCGGTTAACTTGTGCGCGAGGGAGCCTTCCTTTCTTTGAGAAAAGAAAAAGAAGAGGAAATAACGTTATGGAGCCTAGCGGCTCGACTCTGCTTACCGGGTGTGGTTGCTGCACAAAGTGTTAGCCAAAACATGCAATAAATTGATGAAAAGCATGAACTTGACAAGTTGTGCGCAACATATGAGCTTATGCACGGGGTCTGTGCCCGGCTTTGTACAAAGGATTACATGCAATAGCGGCAAGACTTGTTCAAAAGGTGGTTGCCTAACGGTTCCGACAACCGCGCCCTATGGGTAAAACTTACGAAGATGCTCAATGTTCCAGAATTGCTCACCGAATGCCATCTTCGGTCTCAAAGGCGGACAGCGCTTGAGCCTAGTGACTCGTTTCACCCGATAAAGGGCCTTCCCACTTTGGTGTCAACTTGTTTGAATTCTTGGCGGACTGAACGCGCCGAAGAACAAGGTCGCCTTCCTCGAGACTTATGGCACTAACTCTGTGGCTATGGTAGCGACGCAGATCTTGCTGGTAGCGAGCGGCTCGCACAGCGGCCTGAAGACGATCCTCCTCAAGGAGCAGCGCGTCATCTTGCCACAGCTGCTCTTGCTCAAGCTCATCATAAGCGAGTACTCGAGGCGATCCGTGATCTGAGTTCCGTGGGGAGAACTGCCTCTGCTCCATAGACTAGAGCAAAGGGTGTCCGGCGATTGGCTCGATTTGGCGTCGTCTGATCGACCAAAGAACCACGGCAACTCCTCGATCCAGTTTCTTTTCGCACTTGTGCAGCACTGTCGAAAGTTACGGTCTTGAGCCCACGCAAAGCACTTCAGCATTTGCCCTCTCTCGCTTGACCGCGTTGCTTCTCGGGTGAGCAATGTATAGCAAAGCAAACCTTGGCGCCAAGGTCTTGGACGTACTGCATGAAGGTGCGACTCATAAATTGTGTGCCGTTGTCGGTGATGATCCGGTTAGGGATTCCGAAACGACAAACAATTGACCTGAAGAACTTGATCACGATCGCTGCCGTCACCTTCCTCATCGCTTCCACTTCCGCCACTTTGTGAACTTGTCGATGGCGACGTACAAGTACTCAAAGCCCCGACAACTTCGGGGAAGGGGCCGAGGATGTCGAGCCCTGCATCAAAAATGGCCAGGATAAAGGGATCGTCTGGAGAGCTTGAGCTGGCTGGTGTATCTGCTTGGAATGGAACCGCACGCTTCACACTTGGTTACTTGTGCAGTTGCATCCTGGAGGGCTGTCGGCCGGAAGAAACCTTCTTTGCCGGAAAGCTTTGCTTAGTGCTCTTTGCGCCAATGTGGTGACCACATATGCCTCCGTATCTCTCGCCAACAACCTGTCCATCTTCCACGGAATACACTTCAATTTCACAATCGCTGAGTCTTCTTACATATAGTATGTCAGTCGACAAACTGGTACGCATTTGACCGCCGGGCTACTCTTTCCGCTTCTTCTTGCTCTTCGGAAGTTCCCCGTCAAGGAAATGGACAATCGGCTGCGCCCATGCTGGAGCGTGTGGCTCGACAACAAGGACTAAAGGCACATCTGCTGCTGCGGGAACATCAGCTTCCACGGCAAGGACCTGAGGTCCTGCCGGAGCTTGATGGTCCTCGACAAGCTTGCCGGAGCAAGACTTGTCGGGAGCGTCTGCTTCAACGAACAAACCTCAGGGTCTGCTTGAGCAGATCGCTTCCTCAAAGACTGTTGGTGTTGATCTTGGGGACCGTTACAGCAACGACGGCTTCGAAGCTCTGCCGTAAAGTAGTCACCAGGCCAACTTCCTCTTCTTGCTTTGTCCAGCTTGATGGTGTTACGGTAGGTCGAGTCGACTTGAGCACGAAAATCCCTGGTTCCAGCAACTTAAGTGCAGTGCACTTTTGACAGCCGTCGGCAATATCATTATGAGCTCTTGGAACATGTTCCATTTGCAGGCCGTCAAAGTGCTCTTCTAGCTTCCTCACTTCATCCACGTAGGCTTCCATCAACGGACTCTGGTAATCTTTGTTCACTTGTCGGACGACAAGTTGTGAGTCACCCCTGACAATAAGCTTCTTGATCCCAAGGTCCACGGCGATCCTGAGACTGGCAAGCAAACCTTCATACTCTGCAGTATTGTTTGTCGCTCATGAAGAACTTGGCGCTGATCGCGGCGAAGCTCATGGATCCGGCGACGCATGGAAGTCGCTGTCGAGGTGGATCCGGTGAGTCGGCGATCTTGGCCTTCTTGGCGGAGAGTGCACGGTGGTTGCACCTCCGACAGTCCTGCCGCCACCGGCTCGTGCCTTGTCGTCACGCCGCGGCAATGATGGCGTTGGTTGCCGCGAGCGCCGCCGCGTTAGCAAAGCCGATGAGGCTCGATAGTGGCCCTCCACTCGTCAACCTTGTCGGCCGTTGGAGGGTAGTCGAGGAGCAGCTGAGCTCTCGCCGTAGCTTCGCTGGAGTAGTGGGTGGCATTGGAGAAGCGGTGCGAGGAGCGGGACACGCCGGACTTATAACTACGTTAGAAGGAGCAGCGCCCGTCCGGGCGACCGTATCTCACTCGTGCAAGATGTTGGCGCGCGCATGCTGGTCTTGAGGGTCTCGATCCAGCGAGCGTATGGCGTTGTGAACGCCATGGCGTTGTTGGTCCCGCGTCTCCTAAGATGGACGCCTTGAGGGATGCGCGACCGAGGTCTTGATGCCTTGTCCTTGGACTTGGCAACGTCGCGAGCACCTTCAGCGGCGCCCGTTCCTCCGCTTGGCGTCTGCCTCACCACCGGTTTGCTGCGGTGAGGGTGGGTACGAGCAGACGGGCGGCTCTGCCGCGCCACGGCCTTCTTCTTCGGTGGCATGCTGAGGAAGATGTTGATGACGCTGCTTGTATGAACGCCGGATTAGATTCACACGGCCTCGACGCCCCCTACCTGGCGCGCCAGAGATGTCGGGGAGGCTGATCGTACCCACGGACACCTATGGAGCCGGCGGAGCAGGCCCCTTGTGGTTCGAGGGGGGCGGAGATCGCACGAAGAGCGAATCGAGGCGAGGCAGACGAGCAGTTTACCCAGCTTCGGAGCTCTCCGGAGAGATAAAAGTCCTACTGCTGCTTGTTTGATCTATTGTGTTCTTGCTAGGGAGCAATGCGAGCTACAAAACCTAGCGTGAGTGTGTCTAGTCTATGGCCAGTCGAATGAACCGAACCAGCCGAACCCTGCGAACTAACCGAACCCCTTCTACGTTGCACTCGGGCCTCCTTTTATATGCTCAAGGAGTCTCCGACAGGTGGCAACATAGGCGGGGGTACAAATGTAAAACAGGAGTTGATACACCTACTTGAACAAAGTGTACAAAGGCAAAATACCTAACTCGACGGCAAGGGACAAAAGCAATAAATGTCCGTCGTTGTCGCCAAACAAAGTGCAACAGAGGCCGTCAGTGCGCCCGCCGCCACGATGGCGAGCCTGTCAGCGCCGCTTATCGCTGCTTCTCCGCTGGCTGCACAGCCGCTCGGCACGCTGCGCCATGGAACGGTCCTGCATGGCGACACGTCATTTGGGTGAGCTGGAGCGGGGACGGAGAGAAGTTGCATGCAGCGGCAAGCGCCTTGCCGCGTCGAATCCTTGTCGCGCCCGGAGGCTTGTCGCGCTGCCTTCCTTCCCGGCAAGCTCCTCTTGCCGGGCCTTGTCTTCAGATGCCCGGAGTGGCCTTCCCGACAAGCTCCTCTTGTCGGGCCTTGTCTTCTCAATCTAATACTTTGTTCTTGAATGGCTCCAAGGAAGCCACGGAGGATCTTGGCGGTGATTTAGGCAAACCTTGCCGCTGGTGCTGCAATCTGTCTTCGCACGAGTACGGGATACTAGGGTACCCTACTCTAGTACACCGACACAGCCATTGCTTGGCGTGGGCGGGGTGGGGTTTGCTGCAGTGGTCGGTTTGCTCAATCAAGGTGCCACTTGTAAGTGAAAATGCAACACAGCATGCATTCCTCCTTGAGCGGCGTGCCAGACCAACCGTGTGGGGGTGCGACAGAACACGGGAGGCTTTTCCTTTTGAACTTGTAACTTGTAAAATTTGGTTCTGCTCCATGGCGAGACCGATAGATAGAAATAACGATTTTCCCTAGAGTAATGAGAAGTTTGGTTCTCGCGCGGTTCATGCATGGAGTACGTACGAAAATCATGAAGTTGATGCGAAAGGTAAGATAATTACTAGTAGTACCATATACTACTACATGGATTTGACGGAAAGATAAAGATACATACTGATCCATCAACGACATCCTCATGCCCTAGTGCACCGGGTCACCAACTGACGTGTGAGGAGTAGCGGCGTTGGCGGCAAGCTCAACGTGCTTCTGAACAATGCCATCCAAGGTTACCCTACGGTCCAAGAAGGCCCGCGTCCTATCGTCCTCCTCTTGCATGTAGTAGTCCTTGTGGATGATTTTCTCGTAGACCTGGGTGATTATGTTAATGGTGTCTTACTGCGCCAGGCGCTGCGCGGCGAGCGCGACCTCGAGGTGGACATTCTCCGGCGCGACGGCGGGCAGTCGCAAGGCCACCAATGCGTCGAAGAGGTTGTCACCATAGAGGCCGTTCAGGGTGGCAGGCATCGCAGATCCTGGGTGCGTGGGCTGGAGGCATACGTCAAGGTCGTCCGCGAGCTTCTTGACGACGGTGAACTTGTTGAGGAAGCCGACAAGGACCTCGTCGAACAAGGAGACGAAGCTGTCGTCCAAGCGGCCCCTCGCCCTGGCGGCCTCAAGCACTACACGAGAGGCGTTCCTTGGTGCCGCCGCAGCCAGCATCGTGGACCATATGGGACAGCCGGCTAATGCTCGAGCTCATCGCCTCCATGGGTCTAGCTTCTAGTCAACTGATCTTGCGATTGTAGTGATCACTCTTGCCCTTGGGTGCGTGGTGCGAGGATTTAAATGGATTGATCGGCGGAGCCATTATATGAGAAGTGTAGATCGCGTTGAATTCACGTGTGTGTTGGCCATCTACTCCTTTTTCTATCACCTGCCTTTGGCTGTATGACAGGTTGGCCAGCCACCCATTGGGCCCACGTGTCATACACCCAAAGGCAGGTGCAGTAAGTCAATGAAGCTCCATCCCCGTCCGTGCCGGTGTAGTATAGTCATCTCACCAGTTTATTGGTTTATTGGTCCCCTTTGCATTTTGTGCCAAGTTCTGACCTTTGATTTAACTAATAAAATGTTAATGCATGTAACAAAAAATGTTGTGTAAGTCACCTTGCGAAAACCAAATAATCCCAAAACACTTAGGCACGGTACATTAACTCCCTCCTCATTTCTTATTTCATGACATATCAACCAATGAGAGATGTGGGCTGTGCATGCTTTCAATGACTTGAGACTACCAAACATCACATGCAGTGATTAGTTCATTGCATGTAATCCTATGAAGTAGCAAAAAGACATTAAGTTATCTCGCCGATAGGAATAAAACAATACACCATGTATTTATTTACAGAGGGAGCAGTACATTTTTTGTGACATGCATTACTAGATATTGCTAGTCAAATAGTAAATCCAGATGGACGTGGTAGTACTACTAAATCCAGAGGGTGGTGCTAGTACTAGTAGTAGTACTACCAATGTAGTAGCACAATACTACCCGTTGTCAAATTATTACGTGTTGCTCCTCACAGTGAAGTGACAAGACCCTACGCCGGAGATGACACCTGAGTATAGACGCCGTGTTCGGCATACCATAGTCATCCTCACCGTCTGCCGTCACTATCATCATGGCTGTAGACCTAGCCTGCTTACAATTAGCCGTGTTCGACATAATTTCCCGTGCGTAGATGCCCGTGCATTGCACGGAATACCAAGATTGGGGGGTGGACAACGCCAAAAGCGGCCATCGCGCCAGATTTTTCCATGGCCGTCTAGATGTGGTGGGGAGGAGATAAGGTTGATTGTGAGAGACAAGGAGTTGTTTGTAAATAAGGAACAAGTGCGGGCATCTTTTTGCAAAACTGGAGAAGTTTGGTTTGTATGCGTCAGATCTAGATCCGACGGCTATTGGTGAAAGATGGCAGGCACAACATCATCACCAACTCAAGACCTGTTTGATTTGCAGGATTTTGAAAATGCAGGAATAGGACACGGCAATATTACAAGTTTCAAACTAATATTACAAATATTAGGAGTAATGATGCACCTATGATGAGGGAATTACTAGGAAGTTTATGTAAGAACTTCCGTTACTTTAGGTGGATGCAGCATTATCATACAAACTAAAATCCATCGCCCTGACAAGTCACTAATGGGCAAATAAGTTTTCGAGTCTCTGGCCACTTGATGTTTCAAAAACAAATTCAGCTTCTGCGGAGACATTGTCATTTAGGCTTAGACGCTTGCGGTGATCAGCACGCCATTCACTATTGTGCCAGAGAACGCCAAACCTCATTACCTTGAGCACACTTGCCTCCAGAACAAAGAACCTGGCCAATTTAATCTTAGATGTGCTGCCTCGGTAGTCGATCAAATCAATTTCTGTAAGATGGAGATCAAGGCATTCGATGAGATTGTTATAGTGCAGCACATTTTTCACTTTCGGGTCTTTTTTTATCTGCAAAAGAAGAGAACATATTAGAGTAGTTGGCTGTATAAGATTGTCGTGTCATCAAGAGGTACCAATATCATTCGCTCATACGATAGGGTTGGCTGGCTAGTGATATTTTTTCAGTCTCTCTCTCTCTTTATCTTTCCTCTCATTTACCTAGGAGTACATGAAGAGCTTGGGCATTTGTTGCCTTCCACTATGTGGGCGATGCCATATTTCGCAAAAGTATGCCACATAATACGCATCGATGTCAAATCAAAAGATTTTGGCACCGCTCTCGCGATGTGAGAGAGTTGGCACTGTTGTGCACACAGACCCACATGTATAAACAAATCAATCAAACCAACTACACCAGCCTCTCACTCTCCCAAACAAGTGTTTTTTTATTGCCTCGGTCCTCTCTCTCTCCCACGCAAGTGTTTTTTCATTGCGTGAGTTAATTTGGCACCATAACAAAGTAGGTGATCCAGATTGGGGCACCAGGTGAGCAATGGAGGGGCATCGATGCCAAATGCATCACAAATGAATTTGGCACATGTTTTGGCCTACATAGTGTAGGGCCGTTATAGCCCACTTTTGTACTACCTCTTATTTAGTATAAAATTTTGACCATAGATTTACGTAAGAAAATGCCAATGCATGTCACTAAAAATTACACCATTTGAAATTATGTTCAAATACGAATCCAACGATATAGTTCTTAGTGGCATGCATTAACATTTTGTTAGTTAAATCTATGGTCAAATTTTGATACTACAAAATAGGAAGAGTAAACCAGGACGGAGGTAGTACTTGCTCTTAGGGTAACCATAGAGTTACTGGAGTAGTCTAAGTTACTTTCCACTATGACTGGCATAGGCTACTATAGTAGTACAACAAAAAAACGATGCAGGTGATCACGTGCGGAAAATACTAAAAACATTTCTTTCGGTGCAGTGCGTAGATGCAGTTTTGAACACTACACTTGTCATCGTAATTTGGGAAAATTGCGAAAAAATTGAGCTACGTTGTGATTACCGTTTACTAATAGGAAAGAAGTTTCACCTCGATGATTAGCTTCTCCGTGCACGGAAAGCATGTAAGGAATCCAACAACTTGATCCAGATTGGGGCCGATAGATTTTATTGCCAAGATCTTAACTGTGCGCATAGACCTGGGTCAAGCTTGTGGGAATCATTTTTCGAAGACGGTCGTAAATACATCAAGAAGAAATTTAAAAGCGTGAATTTCAAGAAGACGGAGAAGAAGATGAGTGATGTACACGAACGATTACGGATCCAATAAAGAGTTCGGAGAATTTGGCGACGAGTGCACCAACGCATCAATTTCAAGCGTCAATGACCCGGATTTTTGTTGGACCTTCTAGATCCGATACAAGCAATCTCACAAGGAAAGGCGCATTCTCAATGACCATAACGTGGAACAGCTAGAGTGATCTCTTCCCAATTGATGTCTTGTTGCAGGGCCAGCAAGACACATGAATCCATTGGATATTCGTCGAGGCGATGTGGAGGCTAATGAACCGTGGATCTGCTCAAGACGAAGGTACTTGAGCGCCTTGATGCAGCTGCGGAGCAAGTGCTCCATAGCCTTCTTCGAGATGACAACGTCAAAGAGGTCGAGTTGCTTGAGTTGAGGGAGAAGAAGGCGGGTGTGGCATTAACTGGGGAAGATAGCAGAGGCTGAAGTCGGCGCAGCGCTGGCGTTGGCGTGAGGCGGAGCGCGGACGGCGGCAAGAGAGCAACATCGTCAGCTTCAAAGATGAGCTCCTCGAGCTGATCTAGGGCAGGATAAGAACCACTCGTCGAACTTGCGTTGGACCTTGCAGTTGGTACCGAACATGCGGATGTCAAAGGCGTCTGGCTGGCCTGTGGTGCGATGAAAGGATCTTGGAGACTGCGGCCATGCATTTGCAATCCCTGTCGCAGAGGCAGGTGTCGACGGTGAGGTTGAGGGGGACGCGGCGCCAGAGGGGGCGCCACCGCCGGGAGAGCAGGGCGGTCCGCAAGGCAGATTTGGTGGGGAGGCTGCTGATGAAGTCCAGGCTCGCCGGACGCGGTTTTGGCTCGAGCCGCCTCTGCTTGTTGGCTACCTCGCCATCCATCTCAACCGTGGCGACGCCGTGTACGCATGCTGGTGTGTGTTGTGTCTTTGGGGGTGTGTGAGTGCGCCCTTCAGGCATGCCGCCGCCAAGCAGGCCGAATTGTGCGCGAAAAGGCCCTTCACGCGGAAGAAGTGTGTCCTCAATGCGCCCTCAATTTACTAGCATGCGGGGTGCTACCCCGAGTGGTTTCAACTTTGTTTACTTCACCGCGTGTCAGATGGGCCTCTAGTTTACTTATTTTCACCCACTGCCACATGGGCCAGCACACGAAGATACAACACATGAGCTGACAAGGCAGCATGTGGACTGGTTGACCGGTTAACTAAACAATATAGGGAGCTATATGCTGACACAATGAGCGTATAATCCGTCGGTATAGAGTGTTCGAGTGAGAGGGGAGGCCCGTGAGAGATGGCAGAGAGAGAGAAAGAGCTACTCCCTCCGTTTGATAATGTAGTTCCAACATTTTTTTAAAGTCAAACTTTTGAAACTTTGACCAAGTTTATAAAGAAATTACTTATATCTACAATACCAAAGTTAAATGATAGTATGAAGTAAGTACATGTTGTGATGAATCTAATGATCGTTCCAGATGTAAATGTTTTTCTCCACATATACCTGGTCAAACTTTTTTGAGGTTTGACTTTTCAAAACATCCATATGCTTATGGACGTGAGAGAGTCCCTAGAGAGAGAGAGAGAGAGAGAGTGAAATAGAAAGAGTGAGTGAAAAAAGTCTGTGTGCGTGTGTGAAAGAGACATGGACAACACTCGATTAAAGTCGAGAAAAAACGTGTGTGTCTTATGCAAACATATCACACATGCATCTTCGACAACGGAAGCAAGGTGAGGAGATAGTGTGTGGTTGTTTGCAACCAAGAGAGCAAGACCCCTAGCACATGGCCAAGAGGGGTCTGTCAAACAAGGGAGAGGGGTCGAGAGAGACGTACGGAGAAAATGCAGACATGGGGAGGAGAGAGTGTATGTTTTCCATAAAGATATCCCCTGGAGATCTTGATGAGACTACATGGGTGGGAGATCGAGTGACAAGATGTGTGCGCGATAGAAGATACTCCGAGAGATATCGAGATAGACGTATGGATGGAAGGAGACAATACGTGTGTTCCTGATGGCTAGTGAGAGATAATCATACTTAGGGGAGGAGTGCTTGCGTCTATGATGGAGTGAGGGATTATGGTACTTATTAGGGGGGGTGCATGTCACATAGAGAGAGAACAAGGGCGGAGAGTGTTGGGTGGGTCTATATGTATAGCGCGAGCGAGACATGTGTATGTGTGAACCAGGGAGATATAAAGTTTGAGAGAGATTGTGGAGCCCCGATAAGGCTGAGTGGTGCGTCAGATAGCTGAGAGGGGGGAAGAGATATTCCATCCGCTCGATAATGTAGTGCATGTAAATTTTTTAGACGTCAAACTTTGGAAACTATGATTAGGTTTACACAAATGTTATTTATACCTACAATACCAAAGATACATCATACGAAACTACATCTCATGGTGAATCTAATGGTATATGTTTGTCGTTCTAGATGTAATTGTTTTTCTCCACGTACATGGTCAAACTTTGTGATGTTTGACTTTTCAATACATCAATATGCTATGGACCGAGGAGAGTGCCTAAGTCAAGAGAGATCAAGTGCGTGTGAAGGAGAATGAGTAAGTGTGCAAAAAGAGTATGTGTGTGAAAGAGAAAGTGACAACAAACGATAAATTAGAGAGAGAGTGTTTTTCGTTTCTTAGGCGAACATATCATGCATGCATCTCCGAGATAGAAAAGTGAGGCGAGGAGATACACGAAGATAGCTAGTGTGTGATTGTTTGCAACGGAGAGAGACACCGCTATAGCACATGTCCAATAGAGGTCTGGCCAACAAGGAACAAAGGTCGAGAGGGACACATGGAGAACATGGATGCATGGGGAGGCCGAGAGGGTGTGTTTGTGATAGAGAGATCCCCTCGAGATCGTGAGGGGACTATATGGGTGGGAGATCGAGGGAGGTGCGTGCGCGATAGAAAGATGCCCCGAGAGAAATCGAGATAGACCATGCACATGTTTGTGATGGAGACTAAGATTAGCTAGTCATATACATATAGGGGGGACTACATGTGCCTACAATTGAGTGAGAGGCCATCATACTTGGCTAGCTAGGCATGAGATTGTGTGTGTGTGCGTGTGAGATGGAGAGAGAACGAGGGAGAGAGATAGAGTTTTAGATGGGCCTATCGAGTGCGAGTGAGATATGCATGTGCATGTGTGACCTAGGTAGATGGAGAGTTTGAGAGAGGGGGGAAGAGCTCCGAGATGACAGAGTGGTGCGTGAGAGAGTTACGAGCAACAAGCCAAGGAATTTGTGTGCGTATGATGAGTGCACCCAACATATCTAGCTTGGACTAGAGAATCATACTTAGTGTGCGAGAGAGACCTATAGATGGAGTATATATGCATGTGAACTAGAAAGACCCCCCCCACACACACACACAAAGAGAGAGAGAGAGAGAGAGAGAGAGAGAGAGAGAGATGGAGATAAAGCGAGAGAGACCAACAAGGTTTGTGTGTTGGATGCATGCGACAGAATTGAAGCTTGTCGGAGAGAGAGAGAGAGAGAGAGAGAGAGAGAGAGAGAGAGATCAGGAGTCCGAGAGAGGGGGAGGTCGCATTTTATGCATCAAAGACTGATATAAACCATGTTTCGATATAAACTTGCATTCAAATATTTAAATTGGAGAACATGTTGTCTGCAATCCACACATGAACGGATATATGCGTATATCAAACAAGTTCATTAATTTCATTTTCAACATGTTCATGGAGTACTATAATACTGTACAACATGCTACTCGATTGAGGTGTTCAATTTTAGATTTAGTTCACTATTTTGACCTGGTGAACAAGCTATTTCATTGAATCGAGATATTTCATTCTGGGTTTGATTCCCGTTTTTGAGTGGGTCAACTATTTGTCATATAGTAAATCGCTAGCAATGAGCATGTAAAAACACATTACTCCTGAGCATCATCTCTCCATCTAAAAAAGAAGTGGCAAGCTGATATTTCAAAATTTGATTCGAATCGACTTGGTAAGGTAGACGTGGATGCTCGTTCTCCCAAATTTTGAACGAACCGTTAAACATCCTCTGCTCGGTGTAATTCACCCGAGCAAATAAATGGGGGACGCGAAATTACCGTCCTATGTGGGACACGCATCAATTGGCTCGTTGTACATCGAGGGTGGGTTCATAACTTCATCCAAGCGCGCCTTCTCCTCGATCGAAATGACATGTGCCGAATAATTCATAAACCATGGTCAGCAAAACACGCTCTCCTCGCCCGAAATAGCTCGCGCCCACTATTTCAAAACACGCTCTCCTAGCCCGAAATCGCTCGCGCCCACTATATTTCAAAACACGCCCTCCTCGCCCGAAATCGCTACCGCCCACTATTTGGGGAGATGCAAAGTTACTCTACTATCCCCGACCCTCAGTACACAGACCCAAGCCGAGAAGCCTAAAGGCAGGGGTAGAATCAGACTCCCCTCACATTTCGCACAAATGCGTCACAAACATGATTCCACTCCCCTCCCAATTCCCCCCTCCCCCATTCATACCTCGTGGGCGCCAAATCACCTTCTCCCCGGAAGCTCCCTTCTCCCGAGCCGCGAAACCTCAGCCCCTCCTCCATGGCGCCCCCACCGCACCAATTTCACAGCCGCCCTCCTCCCTAATGCCGGAGACGCTGTCCATTTGCCGTCGTGCACTGGGCCGTGTGCCTCTTACTCCGTGCTGCTGGAGCTGCCTCGACGACGGCCGTGTGAACCGTACCGGAGCCGATTCACCCCCGCCGTTGTTCACGGTGCCGGAGCGGCTCCAACTTTGGATCCGTCCAGATTCCCGGCGCTGCTTCCCCGTAGCCGTCGACCGTCGCGACATCCATGTTTCCCTGCCGCCGGTGGACACCGCAACCGCGCCGGCCTCACCGACTCGGCAGCTAGACCTGCCTACTTCACCATGCCGCCAGATAGGTCGCACCCTCATCTCAAATCACTTT
This sequence comes from Aegilops bicornis, assembly GCA_021605145.1. Classification (NCBI taxonomy): domain Eukaryota; kingdom Viridiplantae; phylum Streptophyta; class Magnoliopsida; order Poales; family Poaceae; genus Aegilops; species Aegilops bicornis. Next base: position 366,111,309 of record CM038675.1, read on the forward strand.
ATTTAGGCGTCAGTTGTCTGAATTTTTATTCTGGGCCAATCGATTCCCAATGGGAAGCAGCACCCCTCGAGGCGCCGGAGCTCCTAGGCTGCCGGTTGGCTGGTGTCTAACGTCAGGGTGCGGGGCCGCAAGTTCGCCATGAGCGGCCTTAGATGGCTATCTTAGAGTTGCGTGGGTTTAAGGTACTGTCGCCGCCGGATCTGGATGACGGGGAGTCTTTATGGATTGGCCCATGGCCGTATCCTGATGGTCTTGATTAGGCGGGAGGCGGGGGGAGTTTTTGGCGGGGCCCGCAGACGGCGGAGGCGAGCTGCTTTCTGCCGTTGATCGGCTGGCTCTTTGGGAAGATTCCTAATAAAGTTGTCGACCAGAGGCACAAGAGGCGACCATCAAGCCATCCGGCGTAGATCGGACAGTACCAAAATAAAATAAAATCGTGTGAACCCAATTTAGTCTTTAGTCAACAGACGTGTGACCACTCTCATACCTTGTTGTTGATCTCTTAGTATATTTCTTCAGATCAAAGAGATGTGTCGTTCTTAACATTATGCGTTATCTGCATCTTCAGCCACACCGTCTTCCGACTCACCGCAGCTGCTCCAACAAGGGAAGCATACACCAGAAGGGAGCTATAGTCCCCACTCAACAGTTCCCTGCATTGAATGCGCATGCTCGACATGGACAACCACAACAACTGCAGGGCCATCGACAAGAAGTCAGCACATGATGCTCACTCCTACTGATGGCGGCCAGATAGGTTGTACCCTCATCTTACTTGTGTTCAACATTTATGGCTTTGTTATTCATCTAAGCATGGAGAATAGATTATCACATTTCGCTGTATATTCATGTTGATCTCTTACGGGTCTTGTTCAAGAGTTAACGTTGTTCCATAGTTCAGCTAAGATACTTGTTCTTTAGGTAACGTTGTTCCATAGTTATCATCCATCATCCAATGATATCCCACAGGCTGGTGATTATAGTATTATACCACTTCTATTATTACCTATGTTGTTCTTTAATACTTTTGTGTGCCATCTAGTTAATCTCGAGTACAAACGATACATATTCTGTAGCTTTCATCTGTGTTCTCCCTTTTGTTTTTGAGACCTATTGCTGCTAGTTAACCCCAGTCCTACTATTTATGTCATCTCCTACAGGCACTCATTACATAAATCTAACTACTAGTTGTCTTCCATGCATGTCAGATATAATTGCACACACTGATATATCCATAAGAACCTCAAGGAGCAATGTAAAGGCCAATAAACTTGATGTCAATGATACCCAATATGATGGAACATGTAAAGGCAGTTCTTCAGAAGACTTGCTGAAAGATGTTGAATCCTCTTCACCCCACAGGGTCCTTGCTCTAACTTGGCCCGTGATATGGGTACAACATGCATATAATGTCCTGGAGTGTATCTACTCTGTTGCAATGCCATGTGGTTAGCATGCTGATCATGCATGTAAATATGTCATGCCTTCCTGTTTTTCAGTACCTATTCCATTCATGATGACATGTTTTCCAATTCAAGTACTGTCGTTCTACTCTATCCCAATGCCATCTGCTTAATTTGGACATCATGCTTCTAAATATCTTATGCATTGTTATTCATCAGTATGTACTTCATCTGTCTACCATACCATGTTTTTTACATTGAAGTGTTGTTCTAGTGCTCTATTGCAATGCCATCTTAGTTTCCCAATCATACACGTGTATGTTGCCTTAGTTTTTTCTATACGTATTCGGCTAGCATACAGTTTTACATTCAACTAGTGTTTTTTTACTGTGTTGTCCTGTCGTATCCCAACTCTTACACCATACTCCCTCCGTCCGGATTACATGTTGTCGAAATGGATAAAAAAGAATGATTCTAGGACTGAAATACGCCTAGAGTCATCCATTTTTTCCCGGATGGAGGGAATACATGTCAATATGTCATGCCTTTCTATTCTTCAGTACCTATTCCATCTCTCTGTTGTAGCATGTTTTATAATTGAAGCACCATTCTTCTATACAAGGCATGCAAGGCGAAGACGACTATGTTAGAATCTGAAGGGTTACAAACCAGGTCTTTGCAAAAGATCCAAACGCCAGGAGATAATAAACCAACTCCAGTTTTTATAGATACTGCTCCAGCACAGAGAAACCCAACTCCTACAGATAATAAGCTGATTCCAGTGGCCAAAGAACTAGTCCGCTCGAGTTCAGCAAAAATATGTCAACTCCATTCTAAGAAGCGTGTGCGTATCCTTGCATCATGAAATTTTATAGCATGTTGATCATATTTTCTACATGTTTCTTACCCATCTCCCTTTTAGAAAATAAGCTTAACAGATAGAAGAATTTCTGCACTGGTATCGTCTGTGAGAAAAGATTCTTGCAGGAATTCTCTGTGCTCCAATGCACATGTAAGTACCTGTTGTATATCACTATATTTTTACATCAGCATGTATTTTGTTAATCGGCGTGAATCCAACCTTTATCTGATCTAAATTTAGTTGTAGCAAAATGTATATTAAAGGCCACAATGTTGATTTTTGTAAGGAAAACTACCTGGTAGTTTTGGATCCTAAGCTGCATGAATGTACTATCTCATATCAGTGGGTTTGAATACTTTGGTTCTGAAGTGAGTTTTCAGTGTTTTTTTATTGTGTTGTCCTATCGTATCCCTAGCTCTTACATCATACTCCCTCCGTCCGGATTACATGTCGCAGAAATGGATAAAACTGGATGTATCTAGAACTGAAATACGCCTAGACCCATCCATTTATTTCCGGATGGAGGAATACATGTCAATATGTCATGCCTTTCTATTCTTCAGTACCTATTCCATCTCTCTGTTGTAGCATGTTTTATAATTGAAGCACCATTCTTCTATACAAGGCATGCAAGGCGAAGACGACTATGTTAGAATCTTAAGGGTTACAAACCAGGTCTTTGCAAAAGATCCAAACGCTTGGAGATAATAAACCAACTCCGGTTTTATAGATATCGCTCCAAAGACAGAGAAACCCAACTCGTACAGATAATAAGCAGATTCCAGTGGCCAAAGAACTAGTCCGCTCGAGTTCAGCAAAAATATGTCAACTCCATTCTAAGAAGCGTGTGCGTATCCTTGCATCATGAAATTTTATAGCATGCTGGTCATATTTTCTACATGTTTCTTACCCATCTCCCTTTTAGAAAATAAGCTTAACAGATAGAAGAATTTCTGCACTAGTATCGTCTGTGAGAAAAGATTCTTGCAGGAATTCTCTGTGCTCCAATGCAGATGTAAGTACCTGTTGTATATCACTATATTTTTACATTAGCATGTATTTTGTTAATCGGCGTGAATGCAACCTTTATCTGATCTAAATTTAGTTGTAGCAAAATGTATGATTAAAGGCCACAATGTTGATTTTTTTAAGGAAAACTACCTGGTAGTTTTGCATCCTGAGCTGCATGAGTGTACTATCTCATATCAGTGGGTTTTAATATTTTGGTTCCGCAGTGGGTTTTCAGTGTTTTTTTACTGTGTTGTCCTATCGTATCCCTAGATCTTACATCATAATCCCTCCGTCGGAATACATGTCGCAGAAATGGATAAAACTGGATGTATCTAGAATTGAAATACGCCTGGACCATCCATTTATTTCCGGATGGAGGTAATTCATGTCAATATGTCATGCCTTTCTATTCTTCAGTACCTATTCCATCTCTCTATTGTAGCATGTTTTATAATTGAAGCACCATTCTTCTATACAAGGCATGCAAGGCGAAGACGACTATGTTAGAATCTGAAGGGTTACAAACCAGGTCTTTGCAAAAGATCCAAACGTCGGGAGATAATGAACCAACTCCAGTTTTTTTAGATACTGCTCCAGCACAGAGAAACCCAACTCCTACAGATAATAAGCAAATTCCAGTGGCCAAAGAACTAGTCCGCTCGAGTTCAGCAAAAATATGTCAACTCCACTCTAAGAAGCGTGTGTGTATCCTTGCATCATGAAATTTTATAGCATGCTGATCATATTTTCTTCATGTTTCTTACCCATCGCCCTTTTATAAAATAAGCTTAACAGATAGAAGAATTTCTGCACTAGTATCGTTTGTGAGAAAAGATTCTTGCAGGAATTCTCTGTGCTCCAATGCACATGTAAGTACCTGTTGTATATCACTATATTTTTACATCAGCATGTATTTTGTTAATCGGTGTGAATCTGACCTTTATCTGATCGAAATTTAGTTGTAGCTAAATGTATGATTAAAGGCCACAATGTTGATTTTTGTAAGGAAAACTACCTGGTAGTTTTGCATCCTGAGCTGCATGAGTGTACTATGTCATATCAGTGGGTTTGAATACTTTGGTTATGCAGTGGGTTTTCAGTTTTTTTTACTGTGTTGTCCTATCGTATCCCTAGCTCTTACATCATAATCCCTCCGTCCAGATTACATGTCGCAGAAATGGATAAAACTGGATGTATCTAGAACTGAAATACGCCTAGACCCATCCATTTATTTCCGGATGGAGGGAATACATGTCAATATGTCATGCCTTTCTATTCCTCAATACCTATTCCATCTCTCTGCTATAGCATGTTTTATAATTGAAGCACCATTCTTCTATACAAGGCATGCAAGGCGAAGATGACTATGTTAGAATATGAAGGGTTACAAACCAGGTCTTCGCAAAAGATCCAAACGCCATGAGATAATAAACCAACTCCAGTTTTTATAGATACTGCTCCAGCACAGAGAAACCCAACTCGTACAGATAATAAGCAGATTCCAGTGGCCAAAGAACTAGTCCGCTCGAGTTCAGCAAAAATATGTCAACTCCATTCTAAGAAGCGTGTGCGTATCCTTGCATCATGAAATTTTATAGCATGCTGATCATATTTTTTACATGTTTCTTACCCATGTCCCTTTTTGAAAATAAGCTTAACAGATAGAAGAATTCCTGCACTGGTATCGTCTGTGAGAAAAGATTCTTGTAGGAATTCTCTGTGCTCCAATGCAAATGTAAGTACCTGTTGTATATCACTATATTTTTACATCAGCATGTCTTTTGTTAATCGGCCTGAATCCAACCTTTATCTGATCTAAAATTAGTTGTAGCAAAATGTTAAAGGCGCCAATGTTGATTTTTGTAAAGAAAACTGCACAGTAGTTTTGCATACCGAAATGCATGAGTGTACTATCTCATATCATGCACATTACTGAATTGTAGTGCTGCTCTGGTTGCCCATTCATTCATTGTGTCAATGTTGCTATCGTATTACCTTACCTGGCTGATGATAGTTGTGCCATATTGTGTTAATTTGGTGTTGGCTAGTTGCCCAAACGTTCTTTGTGCCAATGTTGCTTTCCTATTATCTGATGGCCAATGATAGCAATGCTAGTGTGTTAATTTGCTGCAGTCATCAAGATAAGAAGACAAACTCGAAAACAAAGCAAGGCAACCCCATTGTTTCTTTCCAATAAATCTAGGCCAGGTAATATGGCAATAACTCATGATTAATCTGTTTGGTTCCCTCCTAATTTATGTTATGATGCACGGGTCAAGGCACTCTCCACTATCAATAATACAAGTTCGCCAAAATCGCCATCTGAATCGGTTCAAGATCCTCCTCTCGAATGCAACGGAAAATGTATGTTTGTGAACCAATTAATGGCTGAAGCAATGATGGAAATGGTGGAGGAATCAGAGGTGCAGAGTCGTGCGACACAACAACTGATCAATGTTTTCAGAGACAGTGTAGCAAAGCAGCAAGAACTTGCCCACATGCTTTTGGGCGTCATCCGTGCCGAGGTTGCAGATTGTGACATTGTGGATCGTTAGGTTCTGTTCATTTATTTGCACTGGCATCAATCTTTGATTGCCCAGTGGATGTAATTTCCTGTAATATATGCTGGATGTGCAACATTTTTCCCTGTATGCCGTACCTTTGCTTGATCGGTTTTGGTCCTGTGCATAATTGCTCGTCGTAATGGGCTCAAATTATCTAATTTGTCCTAAAGACATGTACAAACTTTAGTGGGCCCATTAAGTTAATGGGTCGTTACCAGGCCGAAAGTTAATGGTCGGCTCTCTTAACTCCCGGGTCGTTAACAGGCCGACATCGAAGCGGGCAACAGGTGGGCCCAATTGATTTCACGGGTCGTTATCAGGCCGTTACTAAGTTTGGGCTACATATGGCCCAACTATACTATGGACCTTTAGCGGGCCGAAAGAGACAGCGGGCTTTGTACTGGACCATGGAGAGCATGGGCCGCTAAGAGGCCGAAAGTTAGGCCGTATTGTAAATGGCCCAACTGTTGTGGGCCTTTAGCAGGCCGAAAGAGAAACCGGGCTGGTATTGGACCATGAAGGGCATGGGCCGTTAAAAGGCCAAAACTCAGGTCCGACTATAAATGGCTCAACTCATTTATGCTATGTTAACAGGCTGAAAGGCACACAGGGTCGAGTATTGGCCCAACACTTAAATGGGTCGCTAAAAGGACAAAACTCAGGTCCGACTACAAATGGCCCAACTAATATATGGGCCGTCAACAGGCTGAAAGACACACCGGGCCGGAAATTGGCCCAACGCTTAAATGGATCGCTAAAAGGCCAAAACTCAGGTCCGAGTACAAATGGCCCAACTGATTTATGGGTCGTCAACAGGCTGAAAGACACACCGGGCCGGAAATTAGCCCAACATTTAAATGGGTTGCTAAAAGGCCGAAAGATGTACATCGTGAAAATTGGCCCATCCATTGAATGGGCCGTTAACAGGCCGAAATCTCATCGGGCCGATATTGAGCCCAAATATATAATGGGCTGTTAACGGGCTCGAACTGAAGATGGGTTGCAATGGTGTCAAATATTTAACGGGTCGTTGACGGGCCGAATTGGCACATCTCGTATGGGTCATGGGTTTAAATGGACCTGACACAAGTAGGCCTTATATGGTCCAGCCTGCTAATTTTTACTGGACCGGCCTTTTTCACCGGAATGGGCCACTGTTGGGCCGTGCCACATGTCGACCTATCATAGGCGCCTCTTGTCCAATGAGTGGATGACATCTGTCCCAACGGTGAGGCAACACGTGTTTCCTCCGGCCAATGATGATTTTACACGTGGAAAATCCCCATTGGTCCGGGCTGTTAACGGGTTATCGGATCCAAAATCGGACCCAATAGCTTAACGGCATTCCGTTACGGTGGATGCCACGTGTCGGTCACCCTTGACGAAAGCACTTCTGTGATGCGCGATTTATCGTCATGGAAGTGGACACTTTCGTGATGATACTTTTGGTAATGTCATGGAACACTTCTCACGACAAAGATTGTATGACTATCTTGATTACGTCATAAAATCGTCATGGATGTACATGCATGACAAAAAACGCGACCTACTGTGGCAAACACGTATCATCACGGAAGTGTATTTTTTTGTAGTGCTTCCAAGTTTGGTTAGCGAAACCGGCATGTTTATCCCCCGATGCTCACCAACCATATGTAACCCTAGGTACCCCTGGTGTCTATATAAACCAGAAGGTTTAGCCCGTAGAAAGGAGGAACCATTATCACCCTAGCCACCTAGGGTTTAGTTCATCCGATCTCGTGGTAGATGAACTCTGTAATTTTCATACAAACACATCAATACAACCAAGCAGGACGTAGGGTTTTACCTCCTTGAGAGGGCCCGAACTTGGGTAAACATTGTCTCTATCTTCCCTGTTACCCATCGATCCAAGATCAACAGCTCGGGACCCCCTACCCGAGATCTGTTGGTTTTGACACCGACACCATGATTGGCCCAGATTTTGGCACGGTCAAGAACTTAATTAATATGGCCTCAAATGGAGAAGTGATCTACATGAATAAGTTTCGTATTGTTGACATGAACATCTTTGAAGTTTCGGCCATCGCCATCCGACCTCATCTCAACAGCCAAAACTATGCTCAAAGTATTAAGATTTTGTATTCAGACATTGTTCGGCTAGTTAAGCCTCCAAGACTACCTCATATGTGAAAATTTCTACACGGAATGTCTTCGTCTCGTTGAAGCAGTCGATTTTGATATAAAAATCGTCTCAATCCGAGTTCGCATGAAAAAGTTAGAGCCATCGGAGTGCGGCCCTACCATGAGGCAAAAAGTGGCGCGAGGCATGAGACACAATGTCTGATGGTTCGCGCGAGCAATTCGGCCCTTAAGATGGCCTCAAATCGAAAAACGTTCAACACAAAAGTTGTTCTTCTCGTCAAAACAGTTAAATTTCTTTTGGGTGCATCTTCATGCGAGGTTGTATTTGGCCTGTGAAACACAAAAACCGAACTGTTGTCTCAGACATACCTAATACGACTTCAGTTAATTTTGGAAGGGTTTGAACGAGATTTGGAGTCCTTTTCTTGTGCTGGAAGTCAAGCCGCCTCATAAAAAGATGAGAGGTGACGGCCAATTGAACAACACACAATCGAAAAATCATCTACCACTTTAACCTTTACTTTTATCTCTCTCCCTTGTTCTTCTTCTTCCTCGTTCTTTGTTCGTTCTTCTTGTTGTAGCGCGGCGAATCTCGAGGCCCTAGGGGCGATCAGGTCGACCTAGGGCAGCCCATAGCCGTCGTGCGCCCTGACGGGTCCCTCCCAGGCGTGTGGAGTTCAGGTCTATAAAAGTGCCCGCCGGACTGCTTGCGTACCGCACTTCCAGACGGGTCTCCTTCGACGTGAGCTGTGGTGCATCACCCACGACGTCGAGGGTACACGGTGACGTGTTCGTGTGCAAACACACTTCTTGGCGACTCCGCTGGGGAAGAAGCTTTGAGTGGTCTCCAGTCTGTTCTTGCTACAAAGAGATCGTCATCTAGGGTTTGCAATCTGCAAAGGTAATATGAATACTTAATTCACATATGTAGATGCAAATAATGCATATGTTGTTGCCAGATCATCTAATGAGCATAAGGTATCGGCTAGCCCTAGCTTTATCAATGATGCATCTAATTATGTGCAAGAGACGATGCAACAAAATATTCATGTTTCTACCTCATATAACTTTAGCAACATGCAACATATGTATTCCAACTCCCATGCATCGGCAACCCCACAAATCTATATGCCACTGAACAACATGATGAGTTCGGTTAATCAAGTTGAAACACCTCACATAGGAACTTCCGGTAGTATTCAAAAAAGTGTTTCACCTTTTTATTCATCGACAACTAACTTGCAATATGTTAATCCAAACATGTCGGTGGATAGGGGAATTGGCCATGCTACTACTAGTTATCCAGCCAATTACCCTCAGTCATCATATGCTACACCTAATGCTACTAATTTTTTGGCACCGTATGCAACTACAAGTATTCATAATTTGGCTTTGCACCTTCATGCTAATAGCCGAATAAGTGAAAATTCTACAGGATCACATGTGTCTTCACCTAGTAACATAGCATACAATGTTTTCCCTCCACAAATACAGTATTTCGGCGACATCTCGTTACCGAAAGAGTCTAAAAGTGTTGGGGGGCAATTCTATCCTTATTGGTTCATTAAGAAAAATCTAACGTCTTTTGGGGACGAATGCAATGTTGTTCTACATGAATTAATAAAAGAAGGAAAGCATATTATTTCTGCTGCAATCCAAGCTAGACTGTGTCAAAAAGAGAAAGCATTGGGTGTGGATAGAATTATCAAAAAAGTGATGATTCGGATAACAAAGTTAATTCGTTTATTGAAAAGACCGAATCAAATATTACGTATGCCGAATTTGTTCTACAAAAATAGGACGACAAGGTGTTGTGGAGCTATTCAAAAGAGGAACAACATATCGTTCAAGTAACGCAACCATCATGCTTTCCCAACGTGTATGAAGAGGTATTTCTACCAAGTGATTTACCTATTTTCAGATTTGGTCACAACTTTATTGTTCATGCATCAATTAGAAAAATCTTATAAGTAATTTTGAAAGACCAATGATGAAGGGTAATTATTTGTTAGCAATAAAATTGTTACAAAGCATATCGGTCAACACATTATACCATTCGAAGAGACCGATAGTGACTTATTATTGCAACTAAAGCTTTTCCCATTGTTTTATGTGAAGTTTATATCTAAGTGGGTAGCTTTGCTTGTTTCTTACTTGGCCTACACTTGGTCTAAATTGGGACATATGTGTTCTAGTTACTTTCATTTTAGAAATCTAAAGCCAAGGTTAGATTCTTTTGAGAAATTTGATGTTAATATTATATCTTATCCAAAGACATCGGAGATAGTGTGCAAAACACGATGCATAGCCGAATGGGGAGATTCTAAATCTGAACCATTCGTTTGCTTACCTCCAAAGCCGTTCGCACGCCAAGATCGGCTAGAAAACAAAAGGTATACCTTCGATTCAAATATGTGTGATCAAATCTTTGATTTGTTGTTGAAAAGTAATTACATTAGAATTCTTGATCACCATGTCAAGCCATCAATCCAAGGAAAAATGTATTGCAAGTTGCATGATTAGTCGAAGCATAATTTTGAGGATTGCAACATGTTTTGTCAAATATTTAAATCGGCCATTGATAAAGGACGATTAAAATTTGTTGAAACACCAAGGGATGACTAGTATATTCCGATTGGTCCTAATGAAAAAAGTTTTTGAATCGGCTGCTTCAAGACGATTCCTTTAAAGACGAGAAGGTAAAAACTGCAGGTGATGGGATCAAGCTTTCAAGTAAAGAAGTTGTTCAAGAGCACAATGAAAATATTCTTGAAGGCATGAGTTCTACCGAGGATACAATGAAGACGCCAAGGACTGGGGGGCAACAAGGCAATCCAAAGATCGATGCAAGCAAAACCAAAGGAGATAAAGGATGCTGAGAGAGTCCTGGATTAAGGGGTCCTCGGGTGTCCGGCCTGTTGGACATGGGCCGGACTAATGGGCCTTGAAGATACAAGACAGAAGACTCTCTCCCATGTCCATATGGGACTCTCCTTGGCGTGGAGGGCAACCTTGGCGTTCGGATATGAAGATTCCTTTCTCTATGACCGACTTTGTACAACCCTAGTCCCCTCCGGTGTCTATATAAACCGGAGGTTTAGTCCATGGAGGCAATCACAATCATACAGGCTAGACTTCTTGGGTTTAGCCATTACGATCTCGTGGTAGATCAACTCTTGTAATACTCATATTCATCAAGATCAATCAAGCATGAAGTAGGGTATTACCTCCATAGAGAGGGCCCGAACCTGGGTAAACATCCTGTCACATGTCTCCTGTTACCGTTGACCTTAGACGCACAGTTCGGGACGCCCTACCCGAGATCCGCCGGTTTTGACACCGACATTGGTGCTTTCATTGAGAGTTCCTTTGTCGTCGCTAGAGGGTTCGATGGCCCCGTAAATCATCTACAACAATGCTGCCCTGAGGAAGGCTTTCCTCCGCATCCAGATCTTTGTGTTCGGCGGCTTCGCACTGCGGGCCAACTCGCTTGGCCATCTAGAGCAGATCGACAGTTAGGCCCCAGGTCACCAGATTAGTTTTGGAAATCTGTACTATGTCGTTGATATCCGAGGAGACTTGATCTTCCAAGAATTTGTGCCCCCAACCTCCGCTCTGGCATTAGATCCGGAGCGTATCCATAGGTCCGAAGACGGGCTCCCTGAGCTTGCCGGACTATCTGCGGCCACTAGGCCCACTGTGGGAGAGCTGGGGGAAGTAGTGTCGCTGGCAACCATCATGAAGCCGAATCCTTCTCTGGACACTGGCTCTGAATCCTCGGAGTCAGCATCGTGTGAGTTCGGCCAAGGAGTCTCCCTCTCGCCGTACTCCATGGGCTCTCTTCTCTCGGGCCAAACCTCGCCTTTAAGCGATGCTCTGGACTTATTGCGATCCCTTGTCATTACAGAGGAGCAACGTCCGAACTATGCCAAGCCCGGACTAGGGGCTGAGAGTAGGGAATTTTACGTCCCACCCACCACCCACTTTATAGCCACTGTCGAGGACTTAACCAACATGCTCGATTACGACTCTGAAGACATCAATGGTATGGACGATGATGCCAGAGAAGAACAGGCCTAAGAACCGCCGTTTACCGGACGCTGGACGGCCACCTCTTCGTATGACGTGTACATGGTGGATAAACCCAAAGAGAATAGCGGCGATGACAAGGAAGATCCAGTCGAGGATAAACCTCCTGAGATACAGCCAAAGTGCCAACGTCATTGGCGCCGCTCTAAGTCATGCCGTGGAAAAAACAGCAATACCAGCACAGGAGACAACAACACTCCGGATGATGCCGAGGACAGAGAAGACCCCGTCGAGCCAACTTCCGAACAGGACGATCGGGAAGATGGGACAGTTAGCCCTGATGAACAGACTATAAACGAAGACTCAGAGGACAGTAATTATCTCCCACTCTCCGAGGATGAGGTAAGCCTCGGTGACGAAGACTTCATCGTACCTGAGGAACCTCTTGAGCAGGAGCGCTTTAAGCACCGGCTAATCGCCACTGCAAGGAGCCTGAAAAAGAAGCAGCAGTAGCAGCTTCAAGATGATCAAGATCTGCTCAATGACAGGTGGACTAATGTCCTGGCAGCCGAGGAATACGGCCTCGAGCGCCAGCCAAAAGTTACCCGAAGCGCAAATTGTTACCTCAATTCGAGGTGCTGGAGCACGTACCATCAGCGCATAATGCGGCTGACCGACCACCACGTGGCCGGGACAAAGCGACAACTCAAGCCGAACACCAGCCCATACTACCCCACCGTAAAGGCAGGGACATAACAACTTGGGATTATACATATGACCCGCGGCAAGACCTGGACAATAGAGCAGGTCAGACCAGATCGATCTATGATCGCGGGGGCGTGCCCCGACGCGCGACGACGGCCATCTAGCCGGGCGTGACAAACATAACCACGCTCGAGCCGAAAACCACAGACGGACTCCATCTAAGCTACATCGCGACTTGGCCTGATATAGAGGCGCCACACACTTCCTTTGCTTCACTGATGAAGTAATGGAACACGAATTCCCGGAAGGGTTTAAACCCATGAACATCGAATCATATGATGGGACAACAGACCCCGCGGTATGGATTGAGGATTTTCTTCTCCATATTCATATGGCCAGCGGTGATAACCTTCACGCCATCAAATACCTCCCACTAAAACAAAAGGGACCAGTGCGGCACTGGCTCAACAGCCTCCCAGAGAACTCCATTGGTAGCTGGGAAGACTTGGAAGACGCCTTCCGCGATAACTTCCAAGGTACATATGTCCGGCCCCCGGATGCCGATGACCTAAGTCACATTATCCAGCAGCCCGGGGAGTCAGCCAGGAAGCTCTGGACTAGGTTCTTAATTAAAAAGAACCAAATTGTCGATTGTCCGGACGCCGAAGCCCTCGCGGCCTTTAAACATAGCGTCCGAGATGAGTGGCTCGCCCGCCACCTCGGTCAAGAAAAACCAAAATCCACGGCAGCCCTTACCGCTCTGATGACCCGCTTTTGAGTGGGAGAAGACAACTGGCTCGCTAGTAGAAGCAACAGCACCAGTGATCCGGGCACTTCCGAAGTTCGAGACGGCAATGGCTAGCCATGACGCAATAAACAAAAGCATCGAAATAATAATGAAGGAACACAAGACACGGCGGTCAACGCCGGATTCAGCGGCTCCAAACCCGGTCAACGGTAAAAGCCATTCAAGGCAAACAGAGACGGACCATCCAATTTAGACAAGATATTGGATCGACCCTGCCATATTCATGGCACCCCTGATCAACCAGCCAATCATACCAACAGAAGTTGTTGGGTCTTTAAACAAGCCGGCAAGCTTAATGTCGAACACAAGGGGAAGGGGCTGCCCAGTGACAGCAATGACGAAGAGACTCGCCAACTGAACACCGGGGGTCAGAAGCAATTTCCCCCCGAAGAACATGATATACGTGACACGCATCCCTACAAGGGAGCGCAAGCGCGCACTACGGGACGCCTACTCCATAGAGCCGGTCGCCCCAAAATTTCGCCAATGGGCGGCATGCCTAATCACTTTTGATCGCAAGGACAACCCAGCCAGTATCCGTCATGAAGGTTCGGCAGCTCCGGTCCTCGACCCAATTATCAATGGGTTCCATCTCACGAAAGTCCTTATGGACGGCGGCAGTAGCCTTAATCTACTCTATAAAGACACCGTCCGCAAAATGGGCATTGATCCTTAAAGAATCAAGCCCACCACAACTACCTTCAAGGGAGTAGTACCCGGCATAGAAGCTCACTGCACGGGCTCAATCACATTGGAAGTCGTTTTCGGCTCACCGAACAACTTTTGAAGCGAAGGCTTGACCTTCGATATTGTCCCGTTCCGCAGTAGCTACCATGCACTGCTCGGGCATACCGCTTTTGCTCGTTTTAATGCGGTCCTGCACTATGCCTATCTAAAGCTTAAGATGCCCGGTCCACGTGGCGTCATCATGATAAACGGAAATACGGAATGCTCTCTCCACACAGAGGAGCATACTACGGCTACTACAGCCGAAGTACAAAGCGGCCTCATCAAGCCGCATATCTCATCGGCCATCACGCCGCCGGTCTCTATTAAACAGGACCGATCAATCTCGGAGCTGGATTAGCAGTTCGGCCTCCGTTGTTCACCTCATATAGCCGCAAAGTTTGTACCATGCATACATAATTATGCACTTAAAATACCCGGTCATCGGCGGAGGCACAATACGGACAGGACTACAATGCGGTCCGCACTCCCATAGCCTTTTTCCCTCTTTCTAACTATTTTTTATCTTTTACCACAGGTGACTCAAAGCCTGGTCATCTTACGGACTCTTTCTGAGTTCGGCTTCGTATAGATAACCAAAGGCTATTCTTGCCAAGGAGTCCTTTCACCGAGGCAAGGTAGCATAGACGTGCGACAGGAGGTCCAAATGATTTTTTGTAGACCGCACTCTTTATTTCAAACCTGTAAAGTGCCTTTTTCCTTAGCCTTCAACCCCGGCATGTTAAATAGTCCAGGTAATGGCGTTATAATCTGCAAGATTGCGTTTGGCGTGTCAATCAGATTCCAGTGAACATAGTTCATATTCAGTATTCGCTTTTTCTAAGAACTGAATTTTGCTTCTTTGGTTGTTTCACGCATGCACCTCGGCACAAATTGCCAGGGGCTCGATAGGGCAACATATGAGTTGCCGACAAGTCCGAACAGCTTTGTAGCGCACTTCGGCTTCACGAGTTTGGCCTTATATGCATCAGCTCCGAATCATGTCTTTGGTCAATAGTTGGGTTGCCGGCTCCTGTGCTTACTACCTTACGTTCCATCCTATCGGCTAAGGTAGTAAAGGGAGAACTACTGCGATTGTGTTTCTGGTTCATCTGGTCAAGCGCCTCAGTAGAGAAATCCGAAAACTGACTATCATGATGCGGCGAGAGCTAGTCAACCACTCGATGACTTATCAGAATCTTTCGCGATTGCTTCCGTATTACACGAAGGACCATTCTTCTGGTCACTTATGTAACGCACCGTATTCAGATAAACGTGTACATACCAAGGGCTATATCGTAGACCCACCGTCAAACTCCTATGGCTAAGTGAAAATGTTAAAGCCCTATAGTCCGATTGCCTAGTTCGCTGCATTGATACCTCCTTCACGAACCAAGACGTTGGGTCAAGAGTGATCAAGTGCTTTTCCAAACGCCCCCGTATTATATGCGAGGGGGCTGAAGCCGACGACTGGTAAACTTTCAAATTATACAAAAAACGGCCGCACAGGAGGAACCAAAACTTTCAGGCAAAAAGCATAGCCTATAATATATCATAATATTGTTTTTACAATTTCGGTACATTCACTCGAATATCATATCCTTCGAGCACTGACCCTCTATCAAGCGAGCGCCCTCTAGGACATCCTCAAAATAATGCTCCGACGCAGGATGGTCCTTGCCCCGGGTGGGCTCTTTGCTGCAATATCGGTGGCCTTCATCTTCGCCCAGTACGTCTTGACGCTGGCAAGGGCCATCCGTGCACCTTCAATGCACGTTGACTGCTTAACGGCGTCGATACGCGGCACCGCATCAACAAGTCGCTGCACCAAACCGAAATAACTATTCAGAATTGGCTCGGTCTGCCACAGCCGGACCACGACGTCCTTCATGGCAGACCCGGATATCTTGTGGAGCTCGGCCTACTGGGCTATCTATTCAGTCAGCAACAGCAGATGCTTTGGCATGCTGAATTGTGACCAGAAAAGCTTCTCCGTTGCATGTCCTTCTTGCGCTTGGAAAAACTGCGCTGCATCGGATACACTCTTCGGCAAGTCCAAGAATGCGTCTGGAGAACTCCACATTTGATTAAGCGGGGCCTACTTCGGATCGCCGAATTTAGTCTGTAATAAGAAGGGCTTATCAGCCGCTATCTCCCCAGCTTGCCGGATCCCCTCCCGAGCCGCTCTAGACTCGGACTGTGCTTCTCCCGCCTCTTGTAAGGCCTTGTCGAGATCGGCCGTTTTGGCTTTGTTATCCTTCTCGAGGAATTCGCATCGGCCAGTGGCATCCTTTAGCTCACACGCCATGGTAGATATTCTCTCCTCACACTGGCACCGAGCAGCCTGTTCGGCCTTTAACTCAGCAGCTGCCTTCATGGCAACCGCATTACTCATCCTGGCTTGCTCCTTTGCCCGGGCGAGCTCAGCCCGAAGGGTCTCAACCGTGGCAGCACTATCTGCAGTTATGCATATCTTAGTATATAATTCTCAGCTTCGTGCTCGTATTATTATACATACATATACTGACTGCCCCAAAACATACCTTGCGCCTCGTCGAGCCGCCTGTTAATAAGCGTTATGTCGTCATCCGCCACATCAAGTTTCTGCTTCAGACTTGCAACTTCTGTAGCATGGGCAGTCACCATGGATGTAACAACCTGTGTTCCAATTAATTAGATTATTTCCTGGGCATATCTTTTCCGATCCTCTGACCGCCTCCCTTTGGACGCCAACCAGAGTCTCAGGGGCTACTATCTATACACAGGTGCATTTTGCACGTAAAGTGCAATTGAACATATCACATTGCATACCTTGAAACCTCTTAGAAGACCCATAAAGGCTTCATTCAATCTGTTTCTCGCGGACAGAATCCTCTCAACTACCGTACCCATTAAGGTACGATGTTCCTCTGAGATGGACGCATGTTGCAACATGTCCATCAATGTGTCCGGCACCTCCGGATTCCTAGAAGCGGCTGCGGGATTATGGACTCCCATCGAAGGGATATGTTTACTCGACCCTAGAGTCGTCTCCGGGTACGGGATAGTCTTGGGACTTTATTGTTGGTCCCCGAAGGGGCCGCACGTCCCGAACACTGGACTACCAAAATATCACCTTCGGGCGTGGTCTTCATTGTCCCTCGCACCACTTGTTGATCAGGAGAGATCCTCCGGGACGACACCTCGAAGTCGTCCACCCTATTGGGTGAGAAGTTCTGTGGAGGCGTCTCGCTTTCCATCATCTCCGGAAGAAGATACCTCAAGGAGGAGGACTGTTGAGGAAGACTGCGTGCCGGACTGCAAACATATACTTTAGATGTTACCCTTGTAACCGGAGAGGAACGGGATATGTTAGGACACCCTTGTTCACTTATGATTCGGCTAAGGGCTTGTCCTGACGGAGGAACTGCGCAACAACATCGTCTTCCGAGCCCGAACCGCTTGACAGGGACATCTTCCCTCACTTAGGAGCCTTTACCTCCAAATCTTCGGAGGTGATCCTTTACTTCCCATGGGGGGAAGGGATTTCAACTTCTCCTTCTCTTTTGTATTCGGAAGAGGGAGTTCCAATCTTCCTGGACATAGTGTCTGGTGTACCTTAAGAATGGAGGCCACCTTTGGCCTTCTTGCTCTCCTCCTTGTCCTCCTTCGCCGACACTTGATATGGCGCCGAAGCCAGCATCCTTGTTAACACAGGATCAACTAAGTCTTCGGGAAGAGGGGCCGAACACCTAATCTGTTTTGCCTTCTTTATCCAGCCCTGTTCGAAGATTGTTTTCTCAATATATTATTACGGGATATTTAACTAAGTTGTGTTTGGGGGTCGAGTGCTTACCGAGGTATCCAGATGGTTGCAGTCGAGGCCGATGTCTTTGGTGGTATCCGGCCACTATTTTCGTGTCCTGAAGAATAACTTCCACATCCTCTGTGTGTCGTGCCGAAGAAGTGCTGAAGGGTCTGTGGTCCTTCCGGATTGAACTCCCGCATGCGGAGGGGCCGTCGCTGGCATGGCAGGACCCGGCGGACAAGCATTACCTGGATTACATTGATGAGGCTGGTGTCCTTTTCGAGGAGGCTCCGGATGCGGCTTTGTAGCATCTGCACTTCGTCAATTGATCCCCAGTCCAGCCCCTTATTAATCCATGATGCAAGCCGTAATGGAGGGCCAGATCGGAACGCAGGTGTAGTTGCCCACTTGGTACCACGGGGTTCAGTGTTTTAAAACCACTCCCTCTGCCATAGGTTGGAAGTTTCCGTGAAAGAGGCTTTTGGCCAAAGAGTATTGGTGAGCTTGCTCGCCGTAGCACCACCACACTCCGCTTGCTTCCCCTCGATTACCTTCGGCTTCACATTAAAGGTCTTGAGCCATAAGCTGAAGTGTGGGGGAATGCGGAGAAAGGCGTCGCACATGACAATGAACGCCGAGATGTGAAGAAAGGAGTCCGGAGCTAGATCGTGAAAATATAGCCCGTAATAGAACATGAGTCGGCGCACGAAGGTATAGAGAGCGAACCCTAGCCCCCGGAGGAAGTGGGAGCTGAATACGACCCTCTCGCCGAATCAGGGAGTAGGAATAACCTGCCCCTTAGCAGGAAGCCTGTGGAGGATTTCCGCGGTCAGGTATCTTGCCGCCCGGAGCTTCGCGATATCCTGGGTGCTGGAACTCGAGGTTGGATAGGTTGAGGAAGAGGTAGGCGTAGAGGAGAAAGACGAGTATGTGCCCCTTTATAAAGGGGATGAATATCAAACGCCTCCTCATAGGCCTTAAAGCCTGCCTATTCCCAAGGGATCATGCCAACGGAACGGTTGGGTTACCCATGTCGGTGTCAAAACCGGCGGATCCCGGGTAGGGGGTCCCGAACTGTGCGTCTAAGGCGGATGGTAACAGGAGGCGGGGGACATGATGTTTACCCAGGTTTGGGCCCTCTCGATGGAGGTAATACCCTACTTCCTCGCTTGATTGATCTTGATGATATGAGTATTACAAGAGTTGATCTACCACGAGATCGTAGAGGCTAAACCCTAGAAGCTAGCCTATGGTTTGATTGTTGTTGTCCCACGGACTAAACTCTCCAGCTTTATATAGACACCGGAGGGCTAGGGCTTACACAAGAGTCGGTTACAAGGGAGGAGATCTACATATCCGTCTTGCCAAGCTTGCCTTCCACGCCAAGGAGAGTCCCATCCCATTACCTGGACGGAGTCTTCAATCTTGTATCTTCATAGTCCAACAGTCCGCTTAAAGTATATAGTCCGCTGTCCGGGGACCCCTAATCCAGACTCCTCAAGAGCTCCCCTAACCAGGCTTCAATGGCGATGAGTCCGGTGCGCAGATTGTCTTCGGCATTGCAAGGCGGGTTCTTCTCCAAATTCTGAGTACCTGTTGAGTAGTGTTCGGCTTCCCATAAACGTTGTACTCCTCAGCTTCCGCGCCTAATAATGGCTATCTTCCACGTGTCGAGCGAATGCGAGAAGCCAGGGCATTTTTACATTTTCCACCCTAGCCCTGTGAGTAAACCGTCTATTGAAGAGACGGGGATTCTCATATCCAGATCACCCCATCCTCCCTCAGCGAGTATCCATCGGAGCGCGCCTGAAAAAATCCATTCTAACATGGCTGGCCATCACAGCTCCTCCTCTAGCTCCTGTAGCCCTAAGCCCGGCGATTGGAAGAAGTGTTCTGTCCCTCACAGCCAATTAGTAGAGTTACAGACCCAGGGATTTCTCCCTCCAGTGTATATGGTCTCCGTTCGAGCCGGGCTTTCCACCTACAATGGCGGGGAGCAAGCGGAGAGCTTCCCCAACCCATCCAGGGGGGAGCGGGTATGTCTTTTCCCTTACTTATTAAGGGAACTTGGATTTCCAATCCATCCGTTCCTCCGCGGGCTCCTGGAGTTCTACGGCCTCCAGTTACATAACTTTACCCCCGCTTCCATATTACACATCGCTCGCTATGTTGCCCTTTGCGAGCTGTTGCTGGGCTGCGAAGCTCATTTCAAGCTATGGAATAGGCTATTCTGCCTTGTGCCCCGTACACAGAAGGTGTCAATATATCAAGTGGGCGGAGCCGAAATATGGCGCATAGCCGAGACCAGATACCTGTCTGGTACCCCGAAGAAGACGTCCGAAGACTGGGCTTCGGAGTGGTTTTATATGGAGGACGTCCCCCTTCCAGATCCTATTCGGATGGGCCCTCCTGAGTTCGACAATGCCCCTTTGAAGAAACGCCGCAGCTGGCGCCCTCGGAGCCCCTAGGAGGAAGATAACGGAGAAGTCCTTTACCTGATGGGCCGGATAGAGATACTGGCTAAATCAGGGTTGACAATAACCAAGGTTATGTCCATATGTATAATACGGGGGGTGCAGCCACTTCAATATCGGGGACAACCCATGTGGCACTTCAATGGAGAAGACGACGCCACCCGCTGCGTTCGTAAAGGTCCGGACTCCGTCGCTGCCCTAGCGAAGATATTGTCCGATTTGTATAAAGGAGAAGAAGAGGAGTTCGCCCGTATTAAGCCACGGAACGGATTCTCCATGTACAACCCCCCAAGCTGGGTGAGCTGCCACTTTCCACTCCAGACCTCTCCGCATTCTTTGTCATAAGTATTTACCTTGCTATTTCATAGCAGGAACTGCGAAAAGCTGTGAGGGAGGTCCACAGCCCGTCTCCACAACCAGAGGACCCTGACCGGGCCCTCGACCCCGGACTCGAAGAAGATCCGGACACATTTGTGGAGCTCATCGACAGAACGTTCTATCAGTTGAGCTGTGACGGTACCTTGGTGGCCATCATAGCCGATTATCCAGGATTGATCCCCGCATCGCATGTAAGTAAAACCGGAGCCCTAACTTCCAAGAAGGATCCCTTTTTCTGCACTTCACCTACCGCACACATATGGTGTTTTATAGGGAAGGCCCTCGGGATGCCATGCCGAACCCGCAGTGACTCGCCCACAAGGGGCACCGAAGCCAGGTAGGCTTAAAAGGAAGGCGATCAGGACTGAGACGCCGTCGCAGAGGTACGAAAGAGAACCCCGCTCCGTGGTAGTCGTCTTTTGAAAACATAATAACGCCCATGTTTCCTAGTAGAAAAACGCTCGCCGGACTATATACGGAGAGGTTGCCGGCCACGCCTCCACCAGTCGGGCTCCAAAGCCGGACATAGAGGCGGACGCTCGCATGGGGCCAACGTTGGATGTTCCTCCTACAGAGGATGCGGATAGGCTATTCGCTACAAATTCTGAAGTGCAGAGCACCATGAATCATAGGCGTCGCCGGGCCGTACTCCGTGACGCTTGTTTCTCCCAAGAGGCATTCGATGCCTTCAACTCAGGAGACGCGTACATCCGAGCTGCTCAAAATGGTCTTGCCAGAGCCACGGACCAGTATGTAAAGGATATATGGGTAAGAAAATCTAATAATTATGTATATTAGTATCCCCTGAGACTTGAAACAGTTGGCACAACTGATTTAAGGATCATTGTTTTCACAGGTTCTTACAGAGAAGAATACCCAGTTGTCTCAAGAGCTGAAGGAGTGCAAAGCCTAGCTTCAGGCCTCAATTTCCGCAATGAAAGAGTCCGAGAAGGCCCCGTCAGGTAACACTTGCTTCCATTGCAAAGAATGTCATGTACCAGGTAGTATGCGGCATGCGTGCAAATCTAGCAATAGATGCTGCAGATGACTCCGGAGTGAATCCGGAGGCCGTGCTGTGGATGCGCGAACGTGCATAATCGACAGCCTAAATGTTGGCGGTGCGTGCTTACGCAGGTTAGGCAGAGAAAAAGATCTCCAAGACGCCAATATCCAGCCGGGCGTGGACCGAAAGATGTTCGAGCCCAGCTTGCCGACCAGAAGGAGAATAAGCGGCTTCGACGCGGCATTTTCAAGAAGTGCTTGAACGAACTTTTAAAGAGTTCGCCAAGAAGAAGCCAAAACAGAAAGTTATGTCTGCAGGTATGCCGACGGGTCGTCCCATGGAGGAGATGCCCGGTCTGCAGCGATCTTCTCGCCAGAAGCTCTCACAACTGCACGAACAAGTTCGGCAGGTGATGCAGGGTATTGCCCAAGCCTTGTGGCCATCTGCCTCCCCGCCAGGAGGCATGGGGGAGCTTATAGAGAAGCTCAAGGGAGCGCGGGGGCGCTTCCGATTATGGAAGATATCAGCCTGCCGACAAGGTGCGAGGGAAGCCTGTGCCATGGTGAAGACGCGATATACCAAGGCTGACCCGAACCACATGGCCGAGGTCGGACCTGTGGGGCCCGATGGGAAAGAGATCCCCGTCAGTTTGGTGTATGACCAAGTAGAATTAGCCGCAAAGTATTCCCAACAGGATTATAGGCTAGACAGCCTGTTGGATCGTATAGAAGAAGAATTTAGTCAGTCTAAGTGACTATGTACTTCAAGTGACATGTATTGTCCCTAGCCGGATTGTAAATCATTTGTCATGGCAGACTTTTTCGCTTTGACCTCTGGACCTGACAGTCCGGAGTGTATCCGAATACCCGCTCAGTTATGTAGAAACCGGGGTATGCGTGGAAACCAGGCGTATGATTCATAAGTGCTTGAACAGACAAGTACCCAACTAGCTATGTTATATTACATGGATAGTAAGAAACATCTTCCAGGGCGAATAGTTCCGTTAAGGGTTCCTTCCCTGGGTACGCATGCCCTAATGTGCATGTCCGAGCTGCGAAAAGAGACGCGGGATATAAACATCTGGGGGCATGTATTTACAATAAGTAAAGGTCATCTTTTGTTCACCGACTGAGTATTCCCTTAAGAACGCTAGCTTTCGGATTCACCCAGTCTGAGGTACACATCCGGCTGACCCGGCAGTAACAATCGCAGAGGTGCTCCCCTTATGTCCTAGCCAAATTAACGGGAACGTAGGGCATAAACACAAGAGCCAGGCAACCCATCTTGGCCAAAACTTAAGTCATATCGATGCATATAATGGCGAAAAAAGGTACATGTGGAAGAATAACACATGTGCGGGGCATAGAGCCCGGAAAGTAGTTATATTAAGCTTCTATAAAAGAAGCCCCCAGGTATAATGAGCGTGGCTAGCGCGTCAAGATTGTGTAGTGAAGACACATTGTAGCCTTATAAGGTCTTGAAGAAAAAAGAGAAGAAAGAAAGAAAAGACAGATAATGAATATGTAAAAAATGACAGAGGTAAGGAGACGAACACCGAGTCCGGCGCTAGGCGTAGAACCTTTGGAGCCTGGCTGCGTTCCATGGGTTTGGCTCGAGTGCGTTCCATGGGTTTGGCTCGAGTAGATTGTCCGATGCATCCCGCAGACGGTACGCTCCACCGGTCAGAACTTGGTCAATAACAAAGGGACCTTCCCATTTGGGCTTGAGCTTGTTCTTTTTCTTCTCCGGTAGGCGCAGAACAAGTTCGCCAACATTATAAGTTTTGGCCCGTACTTCTCTGCTTTGATATCTTCGAGCCTGTTGCTGATAGAATGCGGAACGGGCTTTTGCCACGTCATGCTCCTCCTCTAGGGCGTCCAAACTGTCCTGCCGATCAAGCTCAGCTTATTTCTCTTCGTACATGCGCACTCAAGGTGAGTCATGAATTATGTCGCAGGGTAGTACCACCTCTGCACCGTACACCATAAAAAATGGTGTGTATCCGGTAGTGCGATTCAGCGTGGTCCGCAGGCCCCATAGTACGGAGTCGAGCTCCTCTACCCAGTGCGTATTGGATTCCTTCAAGGATCGCACTAGTCTGGGTTTAATGCCGCTCATGATAAGACCGTTTGCTCATTCGACTTGACCGTTAGTTTGCGGGTGATAGACAGAAGCATAATCGAGCTTGATGCCCATGTTGCTGCACCAAAATTTTACCTCGTCGGCTGTAAAGTTCGAGCCGTTATCGCGATGATGCTTTGTGGGGACGCCATAACGGTGTACAACCCTCGATATGAAGTCCATCACCGGTCCGGATTCGCCGCTTTAACTGGTTTGGCTTCTATCCATTTGGTGAATTTATCCACCATGACCAATAAGTATTTTTTCTTATGGCTTCCCCTTTGAGGGGTCCGACCATATCAAGCCCCCAGACCGCAAAGGGCCAAGTAATGGGGATTGTTTGGAGAGCAGTAGGCGGCATATGGCTTTGGTTTGCAAAAAGCTAGCAACCGACGCAACGTTGAACGAGGTCCTGTGCATCTGCTCGGGCCGTCGGCCAGTAGAAACCTGTACGGAAGGCCTTGCTTACAAGGGCCCAAGCTGCGGCGTGGTGGCCACCAAGTCCAGCATGAATTTCTGCCAAAAGTTGCTGCCCATCTTCTTCGGAGATGCACCTTTGAAGGACTCCGGTAGCGCTTTTCTTATAAAGCTCTCCCTCGTGGACCTTATAGGCTTTAGACCGCCGCACAATGCAGCGCGCCTCGTTTGGTTCTTTGGGTAGTTCCTGCCTAGTTAGGTAGGCCAGGAATGGTTCTGTCCACGGGGCGATGACAGCCATTATTACGTGGGCAGAAGGAGTTATTTCGGTGGCAGAGCCTCCAATTATGTCAGAGTGTTCGGTATCTGTTGTTGTGGCCGGGTTCGGACTATTATTACTGGTCTCCCCTTCCCATACCACGGATGGCTTAAACAGCCTTTCCAAGAAGATATTAGGTAGGACGGGGTCGCGCCTAGCGCCGATGTGGGCGAGGACATCCGCTGCCTGATTGTTTTCCCAAGCCACATGGTGGAATTCAAGCCCCTCGAATCGAGCTGACATTTTGAGGACGACGTTGCGATAAGCCGCCATCTTTGGATCCTTGGCATCGAAGTCTCCATTTATTTGAGATATTGCGAGGTTCGAGTCCCCACGCACCTCCAAGCGTTGAATGCCCATGGAGACTGCCATCCGGAGACCATGCAACAGGGCCTCATATTCTGCCGCATTGTTGGAGTCTGTGTATAGTATTTGGAGTACGTATTGGACTGTATCTCCGGTGGGGGACGTCAGGACAATGCCAGCCCCCAGACCGGCCAGCATTTTATAGCCGTCAAAGTGCATAATCCAATTGGAGTACGTGTCGTACTCTTTAGGGAGTTCGGCTTCTGTCCATTCGGTGACAAAATCGGCCAGTACTTGTGACTTAATGGCTCACCGTGGTTTGTATATTATGTCGAACGGGAGGAGCTCAATAGCCCATTTAGCAATCCGGCCCGTGGCCTCGCGGTTGTTTATTATGTCGTTGAGTGGCGCTTCACAGGCCACCGTAATTGAACACTCTTGAAAGTAGTGTCGTAGTTTCCGGGATGCCATGAAGACCGCATATGCTATCTTTTGATAATGTGGGTGTCGTGATTTGCATGGAGTGAGGACAGTGGATACATAGTATACCGGCTTTTGAAGTGGGAACTTATGTCCGTCCATCTCTCGTTCGACGATGAGCACTGCGCTTACAACTTGGTGTGTTGCCGCTATATTTAGCAGCATTGGTTCGCCGACGTTAGGTGCGGCCAAGATTGGGTTCGCGGCCAAAACGGCCTTTATTTCTAATCCGGATGTGGCCGCATCCGTCCACTCGAAATGTTTGGTGCGTCGCAGAAGGCGATAAAGGGGTAGTGCCTTTTCTCCTAGTCGGGAGATAAAGCGGCTTAAGGCAGCCACGCATCCAATTATTTTCTGGATTTGCTTGAGGTCTGTTGGGATAGCCAACTGTGACAGAGCTCGGATTTTTGCCGGGTTTGCTTCAATTCCTCTATTAGAGACGATGAAGCCTAAGAGCTTTCCGGCGGGCACGCCGAAGACACATTTTTCCGGATTGAGCTTGATGTCGTATGTTTGGAGATTGTCAAACGTGAGCCTCAAGTCGTCTATTAAGGATTCGGCGTGTCTGGTTTTAATGACCACATCGTCTACGTATGCCTCCACTGTTTTGCCAATCTGTGTCTCCAAGCATGTCTGAATCATGTGTTGATAGGTTGCACCGGGCGTTTTTGAGCCCGGAAGGCATGGTATTAAAATGTAAGGCCATATGGAGTGATAAATGCCGTTGCGGCTTGACCGTACTCCGCCATCTTAATTTGATGGTATCCGGAGTATGCGTCGAGGAAACACAATGAGTCGTGTCCTGCGGTAGCATCGATAATTTGATCAATGCGAGGGAGGAGGAAGGGATCCTTTGGGCAAGCCTTGTTAAGGTCCTTGAAGTCGACGCATAGGCGCCAGGATTTGTCCTTCTTTGGTACTATCACCAGGTTTGCTAGCCAGTCCGGATGTTTTATTTCTCGAATGAATCCGACCTCCAGTAACCTGGCTAGCTCCTCTCCCATGGCTTGTCGCTTAGGCTCAGAGAAGCGCCGAAGAGTTTGCTTGACCGGCTTGAATCCCTTTAGGATGTTAAGGCTATGCTCGGCCAGCCTGCGTGGGATTCCTGGCATGTCTGAAGGATGCCAGGCGAAGATGTCCCAATTCTCGCGCAAAAACTCCCGTAATGTGGCGTCTACTGTGGGGTTTAACTGTGCCCCGATGGATGATGTTTTTGTAGGGTCCATTGCATGGACTTGGAATTTGACTATTTCATCCGCTGGTTTAAAAGAGGTGGACTTGGATCTTTTGTCGAGTATTACGTCGTCCCTGTCCACTTTGGAGCACAGCGCAGTTAGTTCCTCGGCCGCGAGGGCTTCGGATAACGCCTCGAGGGCCAGTGTAGCTGTTTTATTTTCGGCGCGGAGTGCTATGTCCGGATCACTAGCTAGAGTGATGATTCCATTGGGCCCGGGCTTTTTGAGCCTCATGTACCCGTAATGGGGTATAGCTTGGAAGATCGTGAATGCCTCCCGCCCTAGAAGGGCGTGGTATCCGCTATTGAACGGGGCCACTTGGAATGTGATTTCTTCGGACCTATAATTCTCCGGGCGTCGAATACCATGTCTAGTGTGATTTTGCCAAGACATCGCGTGCCTCCGGCTAGGGATGATTCCTCTAAAGGTCGTGGCCGCTTTGCTCAATGCGGCTTCGCTCATTTCCATTTTTCGAAGAGTCTCCTCATAGATGAGGTTTAATCCGCTGCCGACGTCCATGAGCACTTTAGTAAGCCGGAAGCCATCCACAATTGGACTAAGGACCAAGGCGGCTGGTGCTCGGGTTGTTCGGAATTTAGGTTCGTCACTGGCATTGAAGGTGATAGCCGTATCGCTCCATGGATTTATTGCTGCTACTTGGTAGACTTTAGCAAGGCTGCGGAGTGCTCGCTTATGCTTATTATTTGAGGCGAAGGTCTCGAAGACTGTCAATACTGTATTGTTGTTCTCCACGGGATGGTGCTCCGCGGTATTGTTGATGAGGATATCCTCACCGCTCTTGGCCACCTGCCGGAGTACCCAACATGCTCTAAGGCTGTGTGGTGGTAAGGTATCCGTTGTACTGTGAATTTTGCATGGCCCGTTGAGCCATCCCTCCAATTCGGTTCCCTGCCCTGTAGTGGGCTTTTGTTTCTTTGTAATTGGATCGGGTGACTTATGAGAGTACGCCCTTTTAGTTCGGACGGGGGATTTAGTGAGAGCCGGAGGATCCCATAATTGTGTTTGGGTTTTCCAGGCGCTTTCCATCGCATAGTACTTCTGTACTATGGCCGCAAAGTCAGCGAAGTGTGCTATGCCACGGCGACTTATGGCGTTGAGGATTCCCTTGTCCGTGCAGTTTTTGCAAAACAATGAAATTGCGTCTTCCTTGTGACAGTCCTTAACCTTGCTCATTACAAGGAGGAATCTGGCCCAATAGTGATGTACTGTCTCTTGGGGCTCTTGTCTAATGTGGGAAAGATTACTTATATCTGGGTGGGTGGGTAGATTTAGGTCCGAACCCTGACCCGATCTGAGACCCAGGAGCGGCGGAGTTTCCGATCTTGAAAGTTTGGGCTCCGGCTTGTTGCCCAATAGGTCTGGCCCGATGTCTGATTCTAGGTTCAGAGCTTGGGTCATGTCCTCCGTAGACGGGTATCCGGCTTAGAGAGCTCGGGAATCAGGACATAGTTTGTCCTTAAGATAGAGGAAGAATCGCCGCGTTTCTCCTCCACCACCGCTATCTGATGGCTAACCGGTGGAGAGTTAATCTCCCTTTGGTCGGATTTAAGCCCGATCCGATCATAGTCCGTAGCGACTCCCAAGGCGGCGATGCGATCCAAGAGCTCGTTCAAAGAAGAGAGCTTCATTGGATCCATCTACTCGGCGAATTCAGAGCCGACGTGGAGACTGATTTTGATGACCCAAGAAGTCATTATCGGCGCAGCGGCCGAACGGGTGGTCATGATGAAGCCGCCTAGTCGGAGAGTTTGGCCTACAGCCAGGGCTCCCACAGAGGTGATGTTGTCCTTGACAATGAGACGGACCATCCAGCCTTATGATGATGGCACAGTGGAACTCTCAATGAAAGCACCAATGTTGGTTTCAAAACCGGCGGATCTCAGGTAGGGGGTCCCGAACTGTGCGTCTAAGGCGGATGGTAACAGGAGGCGGGGGACACGATGTTTACCCAAGTTTAGGCCCTCTCGGTGGAGGTAATACCCTACTTCCTGCTTGATTGATCTTGATGATATGAGTATTACAAGAGTTGATCTGCCACGAGATTGTAGAGGCTAAACCCTAGAAGCTA
Source organism: Aegilops bicornis (assembly GCA_021605145.1). Taxonomy (NCBI): domain Eukaryota; kingdom Viridiplantae; phylum Streptophyta; class Magnoliopsida; order Poales; family Poaceae; genus Aegilops; species Aegilops bicornis. Next base: position 366,140,147 of record CM038675.1, read on the forward strand.
GCCTATGGTATGATTGTTGTTGTCCTACGGACTAAACCCTCCGGTTTATATAGACACCGGAGGAGGCTAGGGTTACACAGAGTAAGTTACAAGGGAGGAGATATACATATCCGTATTGCCAAGCTTTCCTTCCACGCCAAGGAGAGTCCCATCAGGACATGGGACGAAGTCTTCAATCTTGTATCTTCATAGTCCAACAGTTCGGCTAAAGTATATAGTCCGGCTGTCCGAGGACCCCCTAATCCAGGACTCCCTCAACCCACGCCCGTATTGATGGGAATCCCGCAATAAGGGGACACGATCTCTGCTTCGACAAGACGTGCCAATAAAACAACATCTTGAAACATGGAGCGGGAGGCTAAAAAATGGTTTGAAACAATGACCGGGCAGGGACGTGATGTCAGGCTACAAAAGTTGTCAACAAATTGGACTCGTGAAATATTATACTCTATGCGGTTGTGTGTGGTACTTGTTTTGCAGAGCCGGACACGTTTTCTGTGTTTGAAGGATGCTTTGGAGTACTCGGAGAAGGAACCCGCCTTGCAATGCCGAAGATAATCTGCGCACTGCACACCTCGTCATTGAAGCCTGGTTTAGGGGCTACTGAGGGAGTCCTGGATTAAGGGGTCCTCGGGAGTCTGGCCTGTTGGACATGGGCCGGACTAATGGGCCGTGAAGATACAAGATAGAAGACTCTCTCCCGTGTCCGGATGGGACTCTCCTTGGCATGGAGGGCAAGCTTGGCATTCGGATATGAAGATTCCTTTCTCTGTAACTGACTTTCTACAACCCTAGTTCCCTCCTGTGTCTATATAAACCGGAGGGTTTAGTCCATAGAGGCAATCACAATCATACAGGCTAGACTTCTAGGGTTTAGCCATTACGATCTCGTGGTAGATCAACTCTTGTAATACTCATATTCATCAAGATCAATCAAGCAGGAAGTAGGGTATTACCTCCATAGAGAGGGCCCGAACCTGGGTAAACATCGTGTCCCATGTCTCCTGTTACCATTGACCTTAGACGCATAGTTCAAGACCCCCTACCCGAGATCCGCCGGTTTTGACACCGACAACCGCAGTAAGCACAAGCACAAGAAATCCAAGTTCACTTTTTGCACAGTTATTAGATAAATATCAAAAGAAAAGTGAAAAGAATGGTGCTTATCCGTCTAGTAATGCAAAAGCATCAAGATCACCCCTTAGGCGCAAATCCGAGGATTGGTATGGGCAAAGATAGAATTTTAATGCAACATGTTCATCTCCTTATTTTGGGTCGCCAATGTCAATGCCATGGATGCCTCCCTATGCTCATGTAGATCGATATTCATCATGGGACAGGTATGATACAATGGCACATTCTCCATTATATTTTATACCATCTCACCATTATTATGCAGCTCCAAGAAGATCAACGTTCAGTGAGCAGTCATATGTCCAAGACTGTTTCAATAAGAAAGAATCGGTCCGGAGCTCAAGAAAGAAGAAAGCGGTGATCAAACAAGTATATCGAGTTAAAAAAGATGGTCGCAAGAGTGCCAATTCAAATTTAATCTTAAAGGATAAAGAGCCAATTAAAGTGCTAACATTGGCTACTAAAGGCAATGAGATGAAGCAATCAATTGTTGAGAATCAAAGTGCCAAATCTGAAGAAAAGAAGTCGAATATGCACAAGGTAAAACAAGAATTTTCATTAGTTCAAACAAAATCACACCGGGGCGCTCACTCTGCTTGTCGTATTGACAAAAGAAGAAATTACAAAAACTTAGTACACAAGAGCTTGAAAAGAGAAACACGGCATGGGTTCCCAAAGGAAATAATCAAAACAAGAGTGATGTGCAAGGTTCCATTGCAAGAAGTGAGACAAAGGTAAAGAAGGAAAAGAGTGAAAATTATGAACGACCAAGCCGAAGGTTTCAACGTCTTCGGTGCACACATTATCCACATTATCCAACTATGCCATTGATGTCGATGACATGGAATTCATCCTCAGGTATGACTGGTTACCCTCCATGGACTTATTTTGATCCATGGACGCAATATAACTTCTTACAGCATGCAAGGGTTTTACCTCATCACCATACATTCGATTAGTTGTATTTGTTGCTAATCAAAGTGGCCGATATATAACTATAGCCCTAAGCAAAGACATGGCTGATATATAATTATCGCCCTAAGCACATATAAATGGACGATGGAGTGTTGACATCGTCCTTAGAACAAACTCTAGGAAAATTAATAACATGCTAAAATATATAGCAGGATTTGGTTGGCCCAATCACATAATGGGATGTTAGCAGGCCAGAAGCAAAGTCAGGCCATAGATAGGCCCAATTAGACCATGGGCCTTTAACAGGCCGATAGACAGGTTGGGGCCAAATTCATGCACGAAATCCACTGGCTGTTAAGAGGCCGAAACTCACTTCAGACCAGGAATGGGCCCAAATTAGCGCGGACCATTAAGAGCCCGAAAGTGACATCGGGCCGAAAATGGCCCAATGGAACCAAGGCCCACTACCAGGCCGAAAGACAAACGAGGCCTAATTTGGGCCCAAAGACATAGTGGACTGTTAATGGGCCATAATTTGGCCCGAAATATGGCGGACTATTATCGGGTCGGCCCACTAGTGCATGACCAAATCTTATGGACCTTTGACTAGGGCGGCCTTTTTAACCTAAATGGGCCACTATTGGGTCGTGCCACATGTTAATGTTTCATAGGCGCGTCTCTTCCATTGGATGGATGACACCTGTCGCAATACAGAACTGACGTGTGGTTCCGTTGGCGGATGAGAAATTAATACGTGGAAAATCCTCTTTTGTCGGTGTTGTTAACGGGTATCCGATCCAAAACCGGCACCTGATAGCTTAACGGCGACCCATTATGATGGCTGCCACGTGTCGGATACCCTTGAGGAAATCACTTCCATGACGGGCCATTTATCTTCATGGAAGTGGACACTTCTTTGATGATACTTTGAGTATTGTCATGAAACACTTCTACGACAACGCATGTACGACTATCTTGATTCTATGATAAAATCATCACGGATGTACAGAAAACATGACCTGCTGTAACAAACATGTATTATCACGAAAATGTTTTTTTGTAGTGGCCATTTTCACTCTACAAGGCATCAAACTGAAGATGAGAACGTCTCATCACCCATAGACGGACGACCAAATTGAGAGTGTTAACTAGTGTTTGGAAACATATATCCGTTGCTCTATCCACAGCTCGCCCAAAAACTGGAGAAAATGGTTGGCGCTCACGGAAATTTGGTATAATTCAACCTTTCATTTCACCCTGGGCAATACTCCATTCATGGGGGTCTACGTCCAAGAACCAATGCAGTTGGGAATTACACCAGATCACGCTACTCCAATTCCAGAGCTCAACGAATGGCTTGAAGGGAGACAACAAATGAAAGATGTGTTGCATTGCGTCAGCACTTGATGCAAGCGAAACAAATCGTGAAGGATCGGGCTGATAATCAAAGATCTTGGCGGGAATTTCAAGTGGAGGGCTATGCATTCTTGAAACTGCAGCATATGTTCAGACATTGGTCTCTCGGCGAGCCAATCATAAGGTGATTTTCAAATTCTTTGGTCCATTTTAAGTAATCGGATGGATCAATGAAGTGACATATGAGCTATAGTTTCCAGCCGGATCGTCCATATTCCCAGTGTTTCATGTGTCGCAGCTGATGCATGCTCTATCCTAGGTGCAAGCACTTCCTCTCATTTTCCTACAGCCTTTGACATCTACAGCACACCGGTGAAGATCCTTGATCTCCGTTGGTGCCGGGACACACACAAGATCTGAGAGCAAGGACTTGTTCGTTGGTAAGATGAAATGGCAATGCTAGAGACATGGGAGGACATCGGCAATCTCAAGCAGATTCCCTCAAGCTTCGACTTGGGGACAAGTCGGTTCTGAAGATGGAGGGATGTTAGCGACTTGACGTTGATGAACAAAACCAACAGGCCAGAAGAAGCACAGGAGGGGAAGAGAGTCAAGCCCAGCAGGCCACAACTTGAGAGACAGCCCAACCACAAGTTCACGGCCCCCCAACGAGTATCTTTCATGTTCAAGCCAACGATGGTGTAACGCCCCGGATCCGATGCGCCAGGTGTCTGCCAGTTATTTGCTGTCCTTGCCATGTCATGTGCTTGCGTGTTGCACTTTGCCATGTCATCATCTGCATTTCATATCATGTCGTCATGTACATCGCATTTGCATACGTGTTCGTCTCATGCATCCGAGCATTTTCCCCGTTGTCCGTTTTGCAATCTGGCACTCCTTTGTCTCCCAGTGCCCCCTTTTTGACTCTTCTTTTGTGCGGGTATTAAACGTTCTCGGAATGGACCAAGGTTTGCCAAGCGGCCTTGGTATACCACCAGTAGACCGCCTGTCAAGTTTCGTGTCATTCGGAGGTCGTTTGATACTCCAACGGTTAACCGGGTAACCGCAAAAGCCCCCTTCTCTTTGCAGCCCAACACCCTTTTGAAAGTGGCCCAAAGCCCAGCAAACTCCCCTCTATGCTCTCGGTCGTTCGATCACGATCGTGTGGGCAAAAACTGCACCTCATTTGGACTCTCCTAGCTCCCTCTACCTATTTAAACACCCCCTCCCCCGAATTTTCGGGTCATTCTACCCTAACCCTAGAAAATTCCCCTCCGCGCCGCGCCGGACATATCAGATCCGCCCGGGCGCGTCCAGCGCCCGCCACCGCAGCCAACCCGCGCTGCCACGTGTAGCCAAGCCTGCCAGCGCCTTGATCGGCCCGTCGAGCCCGTCCCGGCCCCGCGGCCAGCGCCCGCTCGCCGCGTGGCCCGCGTCCGCCTCCCTGCGCCCGATCCGCGCCCTCCACACGCGCTTTGCCGCCGCCTCCGGTCACCGGAGCACCTCGCCGCCGACTTCGGCCCCGCCGCCTCGGCGTTGCGCCTCCCGCCGCGCCTCGCCCGGCCAGCGCCCGCATCTATTCAGCGCCGCGCCCGTACCCCTCGGCCCGTCGCGGGCGCGCCTCGCGCCAGCCGCCCGCCCTTCGCCCGCTGACCTCCGCCGCCCACCGCACCAGCGCCATCACCGCTGCGTCGCGCCTGCGTCGCCCTTGAGCTCCTCCCCTACTGCCGTGCCTACGCCCCTCGCGGGCCGCCCGTCGCCCCTCGCCGGAGCTCGCGTCGCCGGAGTCCGTCGTCGCCGGATCCGGCCGGGGTTGGATCAGATCCACCAACCCCGCGAACCAAACGCCCTCGCCCCGTCCGGATCCCTCCGTCCCGCTCCTCCTCATCCCGCGTTGACTCCTCAGAGGGTAAAAATTTCGCCTAAGTCCTTGAGATTTTTGCATTATCATGCCATGCTCATCGCATCATATATCTGCATCCGTAGATCGGTTTCGTGCGTGCAATATGTCAAATTGTTCTTCTCAACGAGTACCTCATTTCATTCCATTGCACCATGCTCATTTGAGTTCATCTTGATGCCTGAATCATCGTTGCAAGAGTGCTATATGATGTTGTTTGCTGTCTGTTAACAGAACATGCTCATTTTTCATTTTGCCAGGTTTGATGTGTGCATCCTATGAGGTTGATGTCTACATGTGTTTTGATCTATGCCATGCCATCTTTCCAGGGGTGTATGCCATGTATTTTTGTGATCAATGTGGTGACTAGCACCAGCATGTAAGCTAGGCCTCGTGATGTTGCTGATTTCAGTCCCTGTTCTGCTGTTATTTTTATGCCATGTAAACTTGATGCTACAGAGAGATTCATGCTTATTTTGAGATACTTTAGTAAGGATATTTTGTACATATGGTTATGAGCTATCCATCCATGCCCATGATTGCATTTATAGCCTGCTGTAGATTATTGTAATCTTGCTCCAAAGTTGCTAAATAATGTTGTTGTCAGCCTGTTAACATTAAGTTCAGTTTGGTCATGCGTTTTGCTAGTGATCCATGCACCCTATGGACTTTGTCTTGCCATTATTAGCTTCATAAACATGTATTCCTACTGTTGATTGCATTTCTATGCCATGTATTGCTCTGTAGTGAGTGGTTCAAGCTCACCAACATGCCTACTTATTGTTGTTCCTGCCATGTATGAATCTGTCATATAACTTGCCATGTTTACATGGGTGCCACAATTTCTTCTGTTCCTTTTTGGCTTATGGTCAGTAAAGGACTTTTGTTATATGCATTTAGTAGTATCATTAAATGCCTTTGTTTGCCATGATAAGTTCCTGTAGCATGTTGTTTGATAGCTCTAAACATTGCAATCTGATGTTATTTTCTGCAAAGTCTGAACTGTTATTATTTGCAATCTTTCCATGTGTGTTTGAGCATGCTCTAGTGATTTCTGGAGATAGCTCAGTGTTCATGTTTTGTTATACTTTACCTGTATATCATGTCCTTGCCTTTTGTTTTTATGTTGAGATGCTGTAGCATGTTATTTTGATGCTTGCTAGATGCCTAGTTGCTGTTTTGGACAGCTTGTCCTTTAAACTTGTATAGGGTGTATGTGTTGAACCGTTGCTCCGTTTTGAGTGTTCTCTATATGAAACTTGCTTGTTTTTGCATGTAGTTTCATATTATCATGTTGCATCCTTGTTTTGAGGTGTTTGCGTGATGTTTGGATGCATTTTGCATCAATGCCATGCTTATCTTGTTTTGCTCATATCTTCTAGGCCGTAGCTCCGAATTTAATGAACTTTATATGTAACTTGACTAGAATTTCGTGTAGATCATCGTGGTGCATCTTAACTTGCTGTTTAACAACTTGAACATAAGGTTTATTCAGATCTGGACCAATTTCGAAATTTGCATATGAGGACTTACCGGAATTGTTATATGTTGTTTCCGGCCTCATTTAAACTTGCTTTGATGTGTTGCTCTTGTATGCATCATCTCTTGCCATGAGTAGCTTCATGTAGCTTGTCATGCATCATACTTGGTTGAGCATCATCTCTTGTCTACGTGTGGTGTGTTTACCGTGTTGTGTGCTTCTTCTCGATAGTTCCCGTTTTCGTTGCGATCGTGAGGATTCGTTCGTCTACGCTTGGTTCGTCTTCGTGGCTTCATCTTCTTCATGGACTCGTTGTTCTTCCTTGCGGGATTTCAGGCAAGATGACCGTCACCTTGGATCTCATTACTATCATTGATATGCTAGTTGCTTCGTTCTATCGCTATGCTGCGTTACCTATCACTTGCTTATCAAGCCTCCCAAATTGCCATGAACCTCTAACCTTTGTTACCCTTCCTAGCAAACCGTTGTTTGGCTATGTTACCGCTTTGCTCAGCCCCTCTTATAGCGTTGCTAGTTGCAGGTGAAGATGAAGATTGCTCCATGTTGGATTATGTTTATGTTGGGATATCACAATATTTCTTATATTATTAATGCATCTATATACTTGGTAAAAGGGTGGAAGGCTCGGCCTTATGCCTGGTGTTTTGTTCCACTCTTGCCGCCCTAGTTTCCGTCATATCGGTGTTATGTTCCCGGATTTTGCGTCCCTAACGCGGTTGGGTGATTTATGGGACCCCCTTGACAGTTCGCTTTGAATAAGACTCCTCTAGCAAGGCCCAACCTTGGTTTTACATTTGCCTCACCTAGCCCTTTTTTTTCCTTGGGAGTCGCGCTCTCGAGGGTCATCTTATTTTACCCCCCCCCCCCCCGGGCCAGTGCTCGTCGTGAGTGTTGGTCCAAACCGTCAGCCCCCGGTGGCCACCAGGGGCAACTCTGGGTTCGCCTATCGGAAGTTTGGACAATCCGGTGTGCCCTGAGACCAAGATATGTGCAGCTCCTATCAGGATTTGTCGGCACATTCGGGCGGCTTTGCTGGTCTTGTTTTATTACTGTCGAAATGTCTTGTAGCCGGGATTCCGAGACTGATCGGGTCTTCCCGGGGAGAAGGAATATCCTTCGTTGATCGCGAGAGCTTATCATGGGCTAAGTTGGGACACCCCTGCAGGTTTTGAACTTTCGAAAGCCGGGCCCATGTTATGTGGCAGATGGGAATTTGTTAATATCCGGTTGTAGTAAACTTGAAGTAAACTCTTCTAAAATACACCAACCGTGTGCATAACCGTGAGTGTCTCTTTTCGGGTTGATCGAGAGGAGAACACGGTTTTACGGGTTATGTTTGACGTAAGTAGGAGTTCAGGATCACTTCTTGATCATTGCTAGCTTCACGACCGCTTTCGCTTGCTCTCTTCTCGCTCTTATTTGCGTATGTTAGCCACCATATATGCTTAGTCGCTGCAGCCTCACCACTTTACCCCTTCCTTTCCCATTAAGCTTTGCTAGTCTTGATACCCATGGTAATGGGATTGCTGAGTCCTCGTGGCTCACAGATTACTACACCAACAGTTGCAGGTACAGGTTATGCGATGATCTTGACGCGAGAGCGGTGTTACTGTTTTGGAGTTCTTCTTCTGCTTCTTCGATCAGGGGATAGGTTCTGTGTCGGCACCGGCTAGCAGGCTGGATGTCGTTTGAGTTTCTGTTTATGATTCATCCGTAGTCGGATGTTGATGTTGTATGTTGTATTGTTGTATTCATGTGACATTGTATGTATTGGATGTATCCCCACTATTATGTTATGTTGATGTAATGATATCCACCTTGCAAAAGCGTCTTCAAGATGTGCTTCTATCCTTGGTGGGACCTTCGAGTTCCTTTAGGATAGGGTCGCATCTTGGGCGTGACAGATGGATGAGGGCAGCGGTACTAATAGCTATTATAGTGGGTGAGCATGACATCTTGGCTTGGATCATGAAAGGCAAGGCGACGGCTGAGAGTTGTATGTGTTCCTCCCCTATACTCCTTCTCCCAGACTGTTTCCAATCGCCACCATAGTTATTCCTCCTTCGTTCTACTGTTAAATAGTAGTGAGTACCTTACACGGCCGTCTAATTCAGCCCATAGCAACCTTTCGTTTAGCCATTGCATCTGTGTCTTCCTCCTCTTCCACATATTACGGGGCGAAACAAAAAGGGAATCTCCAGCGCGTGTCACTCATGCTACACACCGTCCCCGCATCTCGCCATGTCGTCCTCCGAATGCCCCATAGTGGCATCACCCCGTCATCATGTCCATGGGTCGTCGAGCTCCGCACGAGGGGTGTCGCCATGGACAGGGTCATCGAGTTTCGCTGCCGGGGCACTGCCATGCCGATTACAGCTCCCATCAACCGCGATCGTAGCACGTCGTAGTTAGGCGCAACACTTCTGACCTACGGTGTGACAGCACCATGAATGGTTGCAGCATTTTGTCAACATCGGTCGTATCAAATGCCATTGTCATTGAGGGAGTCTTGGATTAGGGGGTCCTCGAACAGCCGGACTATGTACTTTGGCCGGACTGTTGGATTATGAAGAGACAAGATTGACGACTTCGACCCGTGTCCGGATGGGACTCTCCTTGCCGTGGAAGGCAAGCTTGGAAATACGGATATGTAGATCTCCTCCCTTGTAACCGACTCTGTGTAACCCTAGCCTCCTCCGGTGTCTATATAAACCGGAGGGTTTAGTCCGTAGGACAACAACAATCATACCATAGGCTAGCTTCTAGGGTTTAGCCTCTACGATCTCGAGAGCTACACCCCTGGCCACCAGGTCAGGTTCGGAAACTTAAACTACACTGCCGACATCCGCGGAGACTTGATCTTCGACGGATTCGAGCCCATGTCAGGTGCGCCGCACAATCACGACGAGCACGATTTAGCTCTACCGTCGGGCAGTGTTCGGGAGATCACACCTGCGACTACTCCGGCCCTCAATCCGAAGCAAATTGCGCCATCCGAGGACGGGTGGATAGACCTCGCCATGGAGGTCGCACTCTCAGTGGCGATAGAGCCGAATACTGACTTCACCCCTTACGAGAGCCGTGTTGCCAAATCGTTGGATGCATCCCCGGCCACGGACTCCGAGCCGCCTGCGTCCGTGACTATCGAATCCGATTGGGCGCCGATCATGGAGTTTACCTCCGTGGATATCTTTCAGCACTCGCCTTTCGGCGACGTGCTAAATTCATTAAGGTCTCTCTCCTTGTCAGGAGAACCTTGGCCGAACTATGTCCGGCTAGAATGGGATGCAGACAACGAAGAAATTCGCTCCCCACCCACCACCCACTTAGTAGCCACTGTCGACGATTTAACCGACATGCTCGACTTCAACTCCGAAGACATCGACGGCATGGACGACAATGCAGGAAACGAACAGGAACCACCGCCCACAGGGCGCTGGACCGCCACCTCATCATATGATATATACATGGTGGATACCCCCAAAGAAGGAAATGGCGACAAGACAGCGGAGGATGACCCCTCTAAGAAGCAACCCAAGCATCAACGTCAGCGGCGCCGCTCTAAGTCCCGCTATAGCAAAAGTAGTGATACCGGCACAAGAGACAATAACACTCCGGATAGTGCCGAAGACGACAACAATCCCCTCCAGTACGATTTAGAGCGGGAGGGTGAACAAGCTAGCCCTCCAGAACATGCAGCAGATGGAGAAACGTAGGATGACAATTACATGCCTCTCTCCGAAGACGAGGTGAGCCTCGGTGATGAAGAATTTATCATGCCTGAGGATCCCGTCGAGCAGGAGCGCTTCAAGCGCCGGGTTATAGCCACAACAAATAGCCTAAAGAAAAAGCAACAACAGCTTCGAGCTGATCAAGATTTGCTAGTAGACAGATGGACCGAAGTCCTTGTGGCCGAGGAATACAAACTCGAACGCCCCTCCAAGAGTTACCCAAAGCGCAGGTTGCTACCCCGACTCGAGGAGGAAGAATTGAAACCTACATCACCAGCGTACGATGCGGCTGACCGGCCACCTCGTGGCCGAGACAGAGAGGCATTTCAGCCTGAAGTTCAGCCTGCACCCCGACGCCACTCAAACAAAAATACCAAGGCCCGGGGCAACACGCGGGACCTGCGACACGTATTGGAAAACAAGGCAGAACATGCAAGATCAATCTACGGACCACGAGGGCGCGCACCAACGCGGGACGATGACCGTCACGCCGGATACACTAAAAGTAAATCCGGCCGGGCCGAATACAGCAGACAAGACTCATATGAATCAAGCGCCGTGATATAGCTCGCACAGAGGCGCCAAGACACCCCTATGCTTCACTGATGAAGTAATGGATCACGAATTCCCGGAAGGTTTTAAACCCGTAAATATCGAATCGTATGATGGTACAACAGATCCCACAGTATGGATTGAGGATTTCCTCCTCCACATCCACATGGCTCGCGGTGATGATCTACATGCCATCAAGTACCTCCCACTAAAACTCAAAGGCCCCGCTCTGCATTGGCTGAATAACTTGCCAGCAGACTCCATTGGAAGTTGGGAGGATTTGGAAGATGCATTCCTTGACAACTTCCAGGGCACTTATGTGCGACCACCAGATGCTGATGACTTGATCCATATAATTCAGCAGCCGTGGAATCGCCAGAAATTCTGGACCAGGTTCCTAACTAAGAAAAACCAAATTGTCGACTGTCCGGATGCAGAGGCCCTAGCGGCATTCAAGCATAACATCTGTGACGAGTGGCTCGCCCGGCACCTCGGCCAGGAGAAGCCGAAGTCTATGGCAGCCCTCACAACACACATGACCCGCTTTTGCGCGGGCGAGGATAGCTGGCTGGCTCGCAGCAACAACACATCAAGGAATCCGGGCACTTCAGATACCAAAGATGCTAACGGCAGACCACGTCATAACAAACACAAGCACCGCAACAACGGCGATAACGTTGAAGATACGACAGTCAATGCTGGATTCAGAGGCTCTAGATCCGGTCAGCGGAAAAAGCCATTCGAAAGAAGTACTCCGGGCCCGTCAAGTTTGGGTCGCATACTTGATCGCTCGTGTCAAATCCACGGCACCCCCGATAAGCCAGCCAGTCACACCAACAGAGAATGCTGGGTGTTAAAGCAGGCCGGCAAGTTGAATGCCGAAAACAAGGACAAGGGGCCGCACAGTGATGACGAGGAGGAGCCCCGGCTGCCGAACACGGGAGGACAGAAGAGGTTCCCCCCACAAGTGAAGATGGTGAACATGATATACGCAACCCACATTCCCAAGAGGGAACGGAAGCGTGCACTAAGGGACATCCATGCGATGGAGCTTGTCGCCCCAAAGTTCAACCCATGGTCCTCTTGTCCGATCACCTTCGGTCGCTGGGACCACCCCACTAGTATCCGTCATGGCGGATCCGCCGCATTGGTCCTAGACCCCATCATTGACTTATTTCACCTCACTCGAGTCCTTATGGATGGCGGCAGTAGCCTGAACCTGCTCTATCACGATACAGTGCGCGAAATGGGTATAGATCCCTCGAGGATCAAACCCACCAAAACCACCTTTAAAGGCGTCATCCCAGGTGTAGAGGCCCATTGCATGGGCTCAATCACACTGGAAGTGGTCTTCGGATCTCTGGACAACTTCCGAAGCGAGGAGTTAATCTTCGATATCGTCCCATTCCGTAGTGGCTATCATGCACGGCTCGGGCGAACCGCATTTGCAAAATTCAATGCGGTACCGCATTATGCATACCTCAAGCTCAAGATGCCGGGACTTAGGGGGGTTATAACAGTCAATGGAAACACAGAACGCTCGCTCCGCATGGAGGAGCACACTACGGCCCTCGCAGTAGAAGCACAAAGCAGCCTTTTAAGGCAAACCGCCAATTCAGCGATAAAGCCCCCAGACACCATCAAGCGAGTCCGGAGTAACCTGCAACAGGATCGCCTGGCACGTTCAGAGCTCGCCTAGCAACTCGGCCCCCATCCTAGTCCTAATCCTAGTCAAGCAACGAAATCCATGCCGCGCGTACATAATTACGCACTGAAAATACCATGGGCATAGGCGGGGGCACGATCAAGGCACGTGCCGCAATGCGGCTCAACCGCCCTAGGGGCTGCATACCTTTATCGTTTTCTCTCTTTCAGGACCTTACTCTCTGGAAGCCCTTTCCGGCAGTATGATTACTGGACACATTACGGGAAGGAACAACCAAGGAGGCAAGAAGCTAAGACGTACAAGGGAATCCCCAGGTGGTCTCTAATAACAATCGACATACCCGTTTTTTAATACCCATACACAGCTTGCCCTTGGATAGGACATGTCAAATAGTCCTATTTTTTGCTTATTGCACTACTTGTATCAGTACGCCTCGACGTATTATTTAAATAACAATGCATAGCATTAGTCTATTATTGCATTATCCTTCCTTTTTTCTTGTATGTTTATTTACGACAACTTGCACCCGTACATTCTGAAATGCGACCCGATCAAGACGCCAGGGGCTTTCGTCTACCCCATTATACGGCGTGAGAAGTCTGAACACTTTCGACAGTGCGGCACCCCGAACTTATAGCATTATATGCATCAGCTCTAAATCATGTCTTGATTCAATAGTTGGGTTTGCCCATGTTTTGGTACCTTATGTTCCGCTATATCGGCTAAGGTAGCGCCGGGAGAACTACTACGATTGTGTCCTAGTTCTTCCGGACAAGCACCTCGGTAGAGAAAGCCGAAAACTGACTGTCATGATAAGGCGAGAGTTGGTCGCTGTTCAAGAGGTCTCAAGTCCTTAAAGACTTTTTTTGCTTCGGGCGAGGAGTCGGCCTTGCCCTACTTAGGCGTATATAGCGCCCCAAATTCGGCCTTCCGAATACTAGGGGCTTCGCCAAAATTTAAAATTGTAGACTTCTATGGCTAAGTGAGAGTGATAAAGCCTTATAGTCCGATTGCCTGGTTCGTTGTGCTGAACACCTCCCTCGAAGGACCCAGAATTGGGGTAAAGAGTGCTCAGGTTTATCCCGAACACCTCAGTACTAGTTACATGGGGGCAGAAGCCGACGACTGGCCAACTCTAAGATTTTGTAAACGGCCGCACAGAAGGTAATATTTTAAATTCAAAAAGTGTTGCATGGAGCAAATGAACTCGTTTCACATTACAGGATCACATGAGCACATTCATTCAAAAATTACATCTTTAGCACATTCCTCCGCCACAAGGCGGGAACCCTTCAGGACACTGTCATAATCCATTTCGGGGCAGCGATGCTCCTTGCCTTCCGGCGGCCCCTCCTTCACCAGCTTTACGGCGTCCAGCTTTGCCTAGTGCACCTTCGCCCTGGCAAAAGCCATGTGCACGCCCTCTATGCAGACGAACCGCTTTATGACTTCAAGTCGTGGGCAGGCATCTACAAGCCGCCTCACCAGACCGAAGTAGCTGTCAGGCAGGGGATCACCAGGCCACATCCGGACTATAAGACCCTTCATGGCCTGTTCGGCCGCCTTGTGAAGCTCGACCAGTTGCTTCAGTTGGTCGCTCGAGGGCATTGGGTGTTCGGTCCCAGTATACTGAGACCAGAACAACTTTTCCGTCGAGCTCCCCTCCTCAGCTCGGTAAAACTCCGCGGCATCCAACACACTGCGGGGAAGATCTGCGAACGCTCCTGGAGAGCTCCAAACTCGGGGCCTTGTGGGCTTCAGCCTTGGCATTTTGTGCGCTTTCGAGCGCCTTCGCAAGCTCGGACTCTCGCGTCTTAGAGTCAAGCTCCAAGGACTCGTGTTTTTTGGCGAGAGCCTTGAGCTCTTGCTGCACCTCGCCTACCCGGTCCTCTTGCTTTTCTCGCTCAATGCGCTCCTTGGCCGCTTTGTCTTCGGCCTCGGACAGCGCCTTCTTCAGGGTCACCACTTCGGTTGTGGCCCCTGGCAAATTCATGATGATCCTATTATTTTACAACCAAATTTCTTTTTAATAAATAGACAAGGTATTGCTTACCTTTGCTCTCCTCTAGGTGCCTCTTGGTAAGGCCGAGCTCTTCCTCGGACCGCTCAAGGTCCTGCTTCAGTGTAGCGACCTCCGTAGTACGTGCGGCAGCGGCCAGCAGTGAAGCCTGCATATGCACATAGACATATTCTGATTAGACTCCCGACTCATTATTTGATCCTCTATTCGGCCTTTCTTAGCGAACGCCAAACAGAGCATCAGGGGCTACTGTCTATGCGGTAATATTTTCCTATATTTTGATTACTTACCTAAAAGCCTTTTAGGAGGCTGGCACAAGCTTCAGTTAGTCCTTTTTTGGCAGACTGAACCTTCTCGATCACCGCACTCATGATAGTGCAGTGATCTTCATCGATGGAAGTGCCGCGAAGCGCTTCCAGCAAGTTGTCCGGTGCCTCTGGATGGACATAGGCCACTGGCACGGGTGGCTTGCCCCTCTTAACGGGGGGTCGCCTGCCGGAGTCCGGAACCACCGGAGGTTCCGGCGCAGTGTTCGGCTGGGGGCCGAACTTGGAGCCCATGGGAGTCTTGCTCCCTTTGCGCCCAGGGTCTGGAAGGTCGCCTCGAGGCGCCTCCAGGACTACCTCCCCTCGTCTCGTTGCCTTTTGAGACAACACCTCGACGTTGCCCGTAGGGCGAGGGGTGGAGGCGATCGGAAGTGAATCGCTATTCATATCCGACGAGTCCAAAGAACCGTCCGACAAAGATACGTCGATACGGGCTCGGGGAGGACTGCATAATCATGTTCGGCGTAAGGAGAAGCAGTGCAATGGAAACATATCATGAATTACTATGGTATCCGGATACTTACGGCTCCGCGAGGGGCTTGTCCCTGGGCAACCACTCGTCGTCACTGTAGGCGGCGGTTGTGGAGCAGTCCGGAAGGAGGGTCCTTCTCTTCTTGGACCCTTCGACTTCCCCGGTTGGGGCGGCCTTCCTTTTCTTGTCTCCCCCGGCTGGGGGGGGGGGGACTTTCCTCCTCCTCCTCGTTTTCGTCGGAGGAGTGCGCCTCGGAGTGTTCGGACGATGAGTCCAACACAACCGTGCGCCGGAGACCCTTTCGGGTCCCCGTGGCCTTCTTCTTGGCCTTCTTCGCCGGCACCTCGTAAGGCGTCGGGACCAGCATCTCTGTTAAGAGAGCATCTGCTGGATCCTCAGGCGGGGGGCGAGGCAATTGATCTGCTCCGCTGTCTCTACCCAGTCCTGCACATGATTAAACTGGGGGAAATAAACACCCTATGAGATATAAAAAAACTTACCGGATTGGCATGGTGCTTTGCGCTGAGTCCACGGTCCTCGGTAAGGGGAGGATGCACCTCGGCGCCCTTGAACAGCACCTTCCAGACGTCCTTGTGCGTTGTGCCGAAGAGCTCGCGCAGCGTCTGGTGCTCGGCCAGGTCGAACTCCCACAAATTAAATGCCCGTCGTTGACACGGGAGGATCCGACGGAAGAGCATGACCTGGACCACGTTGACAAGCTTGATTTTCTTGATCATCATGTTCCTGATGCATTTCTGGAGTCCGATCATCTCCACCGATGAACCCCAGGACAGGCCCTTCTCTTTCCAGGAGGTGAGCCGTGTGGGGATTCCGGATCAGAGTTCGGGGGCCGCCACCCAGTTGGTGTCGCGCGGCTCGGTGATGTAGAACCACCCGGATTGCCACCCCTTTATGGTCTCCACATAGGAGCCTTCGAGCCAGGTGACATTAGGCATTTTGCCCACCATGGGGCCTCCGCAGTCCGCTTGTTGGCCGACCACCACCTTCGGTTTTACATTGAAGGTCTTCAGCCACAGGCCAAAGTGGGGCCTGATGCGGAGGAAGGCCTCGCACACGATGATAAACGCCGAGATGTTGAGGATGAAATTGGGGGCCAGATCATGAAAATCCAGCCCGTAGTAGAACATGAGCCCGCGGACAAACGGGTGGAGAGGAACTTCCAGTCCACGGACAAAGTGGGTAAGGAAAACCACCCTCTCATGGGGTTCGGGCATAGGGATGATCTGCCCCGCATCTGGCAGCCGGTGTGTGATGTCTGTGGCTAGATATCCCGCCTCCCGTAGCTTTGTGATGTTCTCCTCTGTGATGGAGGAGACCATCCACTTGCCTCCCGCTCCGGACATGCTTGGAGTGGTTTGAGGAGAAAGACGCGAACTTGGGCGCTGGAGCTCGAGTGCGCAAGAATGGATAAGCAAGGAGGAAGTAGGCGTGGGTAAAAAGGGTGAATTCTTTTCCCTTTATAAGGGCGGAAGAGGCGATGCGCCTCCCCACTTACCTGGTAAAATCGCTTACCCCAAGCGCCGTAATTAATGGCGCGGTTGGGTTACCCACACCCGTATTGATGAGAATCCCGTGATAAGGGGACACGATCTCTGCTTCGACAAGACGTGCCAAGAAAACCGCCTCGCGATATGTGCAGTGGCTGGTTGAGAAAAATGGTTCGAATAAGGGTCGGGCCGTGGTATGATGTCATGCTGCCAAACGTGTCAGCAGATTAGATTTGTGGAAATGATATTCTCTCTACGGTGGTATGTGGAACTTGTTTTGCAGAGCCGGACACTATCCTTGTGTTCAAAATCTTCTATGGAGTATTCGGAGGAAGAACCCGCCTTGCAATGCCGAAGACAAATCTGCACGCTGGACTCATCGTCATTGAAGCCTGGTTCAGGGGCTACAGAGGGAGTTTTGGATTAGAGGGTCCTCGGACAGCCGGACTATGTACTTTGGCCGGACTGTTGGATTATGAAGAGACAAGATTGACGACTTCGACCCGTGTCCGGATGGGACTCTCCTTGCCGTGGAAGGCAAGCTTGGCAATACGGATATGTAGATCTCCTCCCTTGTAACAGACTCTGTGTAACCCTAGCCTCCTTCCATGTCTATATAAACCGGAGGGTTTAGTCCATAGGACAACAACAATCATATCATAGGCTAGCTTCTAGGGTTTAGCCTCTACGATCTCGTGGTAGATCAACTCTTGTAATACTTATATCATCAAGATCAATCAAGCAGGAAGTAGGGTATTACCTCCATCGAGAGGGCCCGAGTCCCCCGCCTCCTGTTACCATCCGCCTTAGACGCACAGTTCGGGACCCCCTACCCGAGATCCACCGGTTTTGACACCGACAGTCGTTGTTAGCACTGGGCTCGCCCCTAGTCACCGTCGTCGCAGCTTTTGTGGATGCTAGCTGTAGTTGTGTCTGTAGCCGGTCCCAATTTTTTTATGTTGGTTGCAGCTTTAT
This sequence comes from Aegilops bicornis, assembly GCA_021605145.1. Classification (NCBI taxonomy): domain Eukaryota; kingdom Viridiplantae; phylum Streptophyta; class Magnoliopsida; order Poales; family Poaceae; genus Aegilops; species Aegilops bicornis. The sequence goes on from CM038675.1 coordinate 366,158,203, forward strand.
CTCGGCATCAGTTGTAGCAACCGCCACTGCCCGTTGTAGCACCTCGTATTCATGGTTCTAGCTCTACCGATGGCATGTTCTAGCAATTGTACAACACACTTGCAACAACGATGTCACCAGGTTCCAACATCTCACATCTGCTAGTTCCAGCAAATCCAGCCACCGACTGTAGCAGGCTCGTCCACTCTTCCAGCTTTTCTATCACGTGTTGGTTCCAATGAACTGTCAAATGTAGTATGTCCATGCGCAGGGCCAGCACCCCAATCTACCGGTTTTGGCCTCTCGCAACTCCAATCATAGAATCTGCAGCAGCATCTCACAACGTCGGTCGATGGTAGTCATCCTGCTCGTGGCACAGCATCGCCGCCCCTCTAGCCAACAACAAAAAATCTCCACCTCCCCTCCCCTCCCTCGTCGCATCATTCATGTCTGGGCAGGATCACTCGGCTGGCCTAAGCCGATAATCCTTGCAAGACAACTTGCCATGTGGACCCTAACGGTGGCCCTTTGAGTGTCCCGCCTCATGAACATACCCGAACCTGCAGAGATGCACCGAATCATCAACATATGAAGCATAAGAGAATGCAGCCAATGGTGCGTATCAATGATCAGCAAACGAGCACGACAGGACAAAGAAAAAGGTGCCATGCCGGGTAGACCATCAAGAGTTTGTGGGCCACGAGACATGGACATTAAACAACATAGATCACTCTTTTTGCCGCTAGCACCTACACCCATCTCTAGCATGAAAGACAATGGGACATAACCTGGCTCGTGTCTGGGGCGATGCACCGCACTGCCTATTTAGTGTGCCAGACGATGTGACACAACACACCTACCTCCACACATCGCACGACACTGACTCGAGCAGCCAAACAACAAATGAAAACCCGACCCACAAGGCACAAGGGGCGCTTTTGTTACAACCCTGAGCAGACATGGCAGAACACGTGATCCGGCCAAACGCAGCGGGCCAAGGCCGTGAAGACTAGCATCCAGCCAGCCGCAGGGGCCTCTAGGCAGCACAAAAAATCAGAGCCACCTTACCAACAAACGCGACACAACTAGCCCACAAGGAGCAACCTTGGGCTGTCATTTTGCATCTCTCATAGCAAATGAAGCAGGCTTACCATCCCGACTTAGAACAAACCCATCGGTGCACCTTCACAGGCATGAATCGTGTGCCGGGAACACGCGGTTGATCTACCGGTTCATGTTGCATTCACGTGCCCTGGGTTCCCAAGAAGCGAAGCCAGTTCATCTAGGCCACCCATTACTAGACACCAAGTCAAAACCAATAGCACCTACACAGTCTACAATCCACTGAGACAACAAGAAGATTCAATGCAAGAAGAAATGCAAACACATGCCCACGACATATAAGTGTGGAAAGCACCCATCCTAATACACACATACACAGACAAAAAATCTCAAATGGAAAAAGACACCCTTGTTTAGTCAAACCCACCATACATGAACAGACGGGGCCATCTCCTATAAATTAGATATGATGACTGCTTAACATTTACTAAACCTTGAAATCAAACCCCTTACTGTACCGATCATCCTGTGCCAACAGTGGTCGCACTTAGCCCATGGATTCTATTACAAGCACGTAAAAGTCACATCAAAAGAGAATGATAAGATGACAAGAACATTGGAACGACGAAGCGGCCTAAAGAACAACAAAACCAAATGGGGAAATGGTTGGCAGCCCGTCACCAGAGAGTACCTCCGAATATTGCTGGTGGCCAGTAGGATGAAAGGCTTCTTCCACGCTAGCTTAGACCCTGGTTTGAGGAGAATTCCATCAATTGCTTGTATATGCGTTGGTAATTCCCGGAAGAGGCGTGGATGATTCAATACAACAACGGTAAGTATTTCCCTCGGTTATGAAACTAAGGTTATCAATCCAGTAGGAGAACCAAGCAACACTATGTAAATAGCACCTACACACAAACCACAAAAACTTGCAACCCAACGCGTAAGAGGGGTTGTCAATCCCTCCTCGATATTGAGATAGATTAAATTGTATGAGATTGGATAAATAGATCTAGCAAAAACACAAAATAAAATAAATAAAGAAAAAGTGCAGCAAGGTATTTTTGGATTTTTGAAATAATAGATCTGAAAATAATATGATAGGAAATAGACTCGAGGGTCATAGATTTCACTAGAGGCTTCTCTCAAGAAAATAGGATACGGTGAGTAAACAAATTACTGTTGGGCAATTCATAGAAGATAAAATAATTATGATGATATCCAAGGCAATGAGCATGTATATAGGCATCACGTCCAAGATTAGTAGACCGACTCCTGCCTGCATCTATTACTATTACTCCACACATCGACCGCTATCAAGCATGCATCTAGTGTATTAAGTTCACGGAAAAACGGAGTAATGCAATAAGAACGATGACATGATGTAGCCAAGATCTATTCATGTAGGAATAGACCACATCTTTTTATCCTTAATGGCAACGATACATGCGTGTCATGTCTCCTTCTGTCACTGAGATTGAGCACCGCAAGATCGAACCCATCACAAAGCACCTCTTCCCATGACAAGAAAAATCAATCTAGTTGGCCAAACCAAACCAAAGTTTCGGAGAAGAAATACAAGACTATAACAATCATGCATAAGAGAGTTCAACAAAGACTCAAATAATATTCATAGATAGATCTGATCGTAAACTCGCAATTCATCAGATCCCAACAAACACACCGCAAAAAATCATTACATCAAATAGATCACCAAGAACATCGAGGAGAACATTATATTGAAGATCTAAAAGAGAGAAGAAGCCATCTGATACTACCTACGGACCCGTAGGTCTGTGCTAAACTACTCACGCATCATCGGAGGGGCAAGGGTGAGGATGAAGAACCCCTCCGTGATCGTTGACCCCTCCGGCAGAGTGCCAGAGAAGGCCACTAGATTGGATCTCATGGATGGAGTTGTGTTTCGTCTACTCCCCTAGGGTTTTGGAGATTTTAGAGTATTTATATAGCCAGAAGTCGGTGGAGGGGGTGTCTGTGGGCCCCACTACCTTCCAGGGCGCGCCTGGGGGCCCTAGCGTACCCTGGTGCCTAGTGGGCTCCACAGGCCCCTCTGGTGCACTGCTTGGGCCTCCTAGGTGTCTTCTGGGCAGAAAAAATTCTCCAAAAAAATTCATGGCATTTGGACTCCGTTTGGTATTAATATTCTGTGAAGTAAAAAACAAGCACAAAACAGCAAAAGGCACTGGGCACTATGTCAATAGGTTAGTCCGAAAAAATGGTATAAAGTTGCTAGTAAATGAGTATAAAACGTCCAAGAATGATACTTTAATAGCATGGAACAATCAAAAATTATAGATACGTTGGAGACGTATCATCCATCACCTTCCTGGACAAGCTCCAGCCCTCGCGATCTCCAGGGCTCACGGCTGTCGGACAAGCTTCAACGCAAAGGGCGGCTCGCTTCCCCACCGCTTGTCGGGGTGGAACCATCGGCTGATGTTTCAGCCGGAGGGGAAGGGTCCCTACGTTGCACGGATGAATGTTGGTTTTTGGTTAAGGGGGCGATGGTGGCCTGCGACCGGGCAAGATACCAATTGTGTACGTCGGCATCGCCTTGCGGGGCCTTCATGGGACCCAAGGGGTGGTGGCCACCCGTGTTCTACTTCTCCTCAATGATGGCGGTAGGCGCGGACGTGCAGGCCACCACCTCATCGATGTCCATGCAGCCGGCTTTTGTCTCCGCCAACAGGGTACGGTTACGCATGCATTGCCAGCGGATGGCGCGGTCGCAGGCATGGGAGGGGTGGTACGACACGACGTCGTCCACGACAGCCACGATGCATGTGCGGCCATGCTCCCCCTCCCCCTCCCCCTGCCCCCAGTCGGCCTGAAGCAACTCGCCACTCCTCCGCGAGCTAGCTTGGACAGGTGAGTTGCTGAACCATGCGTCGGTTTGGGGCGGTAACTTGCTCCGACGGGCTAGGCAAGGAACTTGGAGCAGCGAGCTGCCTCGCTCGTATCCGACGGTCTTGGCGGGCCACCTAGCCGGCTTTTATGCTGGAGAGCTGCTCGTCAGATGCCATAAGGTGGAGAAAATGGTGGAAGGAGGTGATAGCGGCGGAGTGATGCGGTTCTTGCCCGGTGTCTGGCCTCCTTTAAATAGCGGGCGAATGCGAGGAGCTTGCCCGGTATTGTGTTTAATGCCAGCCCGCTCGTGAGCAGACGTGTTGCCGGAGTACATTTATCGGCTTCCGCACGGGTTTAATGGAGGACTTTGAATGCGGTAAGGAGCCGTGTTCAGCCAAGCGTGCGGGGGGCGGCGCCCTAGGCCGGTAAGCCGCTTCAATAGCGGTGACAGTGAGAGGCCGCGTCCGTCCTTTGTTGTCTTCAATATGGAACGGCGCATTCTACAGTGGTATAAATGCGGGCAGCTGGCGCTGGACGGGAAAGCGCGCGAGCAAGGGAGGAGGAGGTTTGGATGGGCCAGTGTGGTCCGAAGCGGGCGTGGTTGTTGTTCGGATACCCGCAAAGCTCCCACGTTTGGTTTCGATTTGCAGAAGAAAATACCTTCATACCGCTCTGCAGATGGATACAAATGCGTGTTGGATGACTTAAGTGATCTGGATAACACGATTCAAACATACGCGAACGAATTTATGAGTTGACATCGGAGTTGTCCTAACCTCAACCTGCACGCTCAAGTAAGGTAGCGAAGTTCATTTTCCCTCTCAAAGGTTCTTGTCTACATACTGCAGTAAATATGTGAGAGACGTTTTCATAATTTCATATATCAAGGAAAAAAATTACCTTTTCTTTTAGAAAATTATTAACATGGTATATGGGAGCAGTTACAGCTTTGTACAGCCCAATCCAGGTTGTTGATGTAGGTCAGGAAAACCCAGCGAGCATAGGGCGCCTCTATTTGCTTATGGCGAGACCTACGGAACCGCTAGAAGGGCTGGCCCAGCTGCGCTAAAGGCAACTGCCTTGTTTTTTGTTTTTATATTTTTGTTTTTGTTTTTTGATGTACCTTTCACTTTTGTTTAGACTTCCAAAAATCTAGGCATATATATAACAGAACATATACTTTACATAATGTTTTGAAAACGTTAACCATGCATTTCAAATGTGCTAAATGTGTATATAAACAAATATTGACCATGTATATGAAAAATGAATATAAAAATATACAATGTGTGCGAAAAAGAATTGATCAGTATTTAAAAAATGTTAATCATGCATTTGTAAAAAATAAGTATTTGAATTTTTTAATCAAGTATTTAAAAATGTTAAATGTGTATAGAAAATATATTGACCATGTATTAGAAAAATGTAAATCTTGCCAAAAAAATGTTCAATGTGTATAAAAATTGTTGATTATGTATTAATTTTTTTTAATCTTGTCCTTGAAAATCATCGTAATCAAGCATTTGAAAAATGTTAAATGGGTATAGAAAAAATGTTGACCATGTATTCGAAAAATGCTAACCTTGTGTTTGAATTTTTTAATCAAGCATTTGAATTTTCTAAAATGTGTATACAAATTGATGACTATGTATTAGAAAAAGTTAAACTTGTACTCGATGATTTTTAGACCTATAATAGAAAAATGTACTATATGTATACAAAAATTGTATAGTGTGTGAGGAAAAAACATAAATAAAAACATAAGATTTTAAAAAAATTAAACATGTATATATTCAAAATGTTTCCAATGTATAAGAAAAATATTGAATATGTACTGAAAACCAAGAAAAACCAAAAAAAGAAAAGGAAACCAAGAAACAAGAAAAATTAAAGAAAATTGAGAAGGAACCAAAAAACATAAGAAAAGAAGACAAAAACACCATTGAAAGCCGAGAAAAACATGACGAAAATTGATGAAAACCCAAAGAAACCACTGGAAAAAAAAAGACAACGGTTAGAGAAAACAAAAAACAAAGAAACTCGTGAAAAACTAAGAAAATCGGTAAGAAGCGTGAAAAACCAAAGAGAAACAATGAGAAAATAAAGAAAGGACTAAACAATGGAAAAAGATAAAGAAAATGAAGAAACTGATGAAACAAAGAAAAACATAAAGGGCAGCCCGGTGCATGTAGCTCCTGCTTGCGCAGGGTTCAGGGAAGGGTCCGACCACTTTGGGTCTATTGTACCCATCCTTTCCCTACATTTCTGCAAGAGATTATTTTTAGAATTCGGAGTCGTGATCTCATGGTCATAAGGCAACAAATTTACGACTACGCCATGGCTCCCCTTCATAAAATTAAGAAACCGATAAAAACAAATAAAAATTGCCCATAGCTAAAAAACAGTGAAGCCACAACAAAAACATCCCAGGGAACCAGCAAAGCGTTTGTCTCACAAAAAAGATCCCAAAAATGGGTCGGCCTAGTCTCACACGAGAGCTATTCCATTTAGGCGAGAGTAGATTCTATCTCACTTAAAACAAGATATAGCTCTCACAACGAGCACACGCGAGAGCTATGTCTCGCTTGTAGCAAGAGGATAGTGCGAGGGCAATATACTGCTTATAGCGAGATGGAAGATGCTCTCGCATCACGCGAGCAGGCCGGACCATTAGCGTAGAACTTGTTCGCTTGTAGGTTTGCTGCATGTTAGTTCGGTAGGGAAATCCTATTTGACGCTAACCGAGTCAAAATGTCGAGCATTCGCACAAGCGCTCGAATATTGGGCCAACCCACTTTCCCACAGCGAGGCAACCGGTTTTGGCAACTGGTTTTCTTTCATTTTTCTCTTTCTTCCTTATACTTTGGTATTCTTTCTTTCTTAATTTGTAACTTTTGTTTTCTTCGCTTTTATTTTTGTTTCTTTGTTATTTGTCGATTTGCATCAGTTTTGTTTTTTACAACACATGTCTGCCTTTTTTCGTACATGTTCAACATTTTTCATGAACATCAGAATTTTCTTCTATATATTCCGCCGGGGTGGATGTTCAAACTGGATCTGAAGTCGTTGAAGACCGTGCTAGGGAGCCCCTTGGTGAAGACATCGGCGTATTGGGAGCCGGATGGTACATGAAGAACTCTTGCTTCGCCCAACGCAACGCGGTCGCGCACGAAATGAAGGTCAATTTTGACGTGTTTGGTGCGTTGGTGCTGGATTGGGTTGGAAGATAAGTACATGGCGCTGATGTTGTCACAATAGACAAGCGCAACGTGAACAGGAGGACACAGAAGCTCCTGTAGCAGATGGCGGAGCCATGTAGTTTCAGGCACGCAGTTCGCGACGGCCCAATATTCAGCTTCAGCGCTGTATCGAGAGACTGTGTGCTGGCGCTTAGAAGATCAGGAGATGAGGTTAGCGCCGAGGAAGACACAAAAACCAGATGTTGATTTACGTGTATCCGGATAACCGGCCCAATCGGCGTCGGAGTAAGCGATGAGATCATGAGATGGCGACTTGTAGAATTGCTGACCGTAGTGGGAAGTGCCCTTAAGATAACGCAAGATGCGTTTGACCAACTGGAAGTGGGTGGTGCGGGGAGCATGCATGAAGAGGCAAGCGTGTTGCACAGTGTAGGAAATGTCTGGGCGGGTGATGGTTAAGTACTGGAGAGCGCCAGCAAGACTACGGTACAGTGTGGGGTTGGAAAGGGGTTCGCCATCGTGGATGGATAGTTTGGCTTTGGTGTCGACAGGTGTAGAAATTGGATTGCAGTGGATCATGTTTGCGTGGTCCAAAATCTCAAGCACGTGTTGTTGTTGAGAGAGAAAGAGGCCGGACTGGTTGCGTGTGACGTTGACTCCAAAAAAATGATAGATGTCGCCTAAGTCGGACATGGCAAACTCGTGTTTGAGGGAAGAAATGATGGAGTGGAGGGAGGGTTTGGTGTTGGCGATGAGGATGGTATTATCGACATATAGTAGAAGGTAGGCGACCGAGGAGCCATTGTGATAGATGAAAAGAGAAGAGTCACACTTGGAGGCTACAAATCCCAATGACAAGATGAAGCTCTGAAAACACAAGAACCAGGTCCGAGGGGCCTGTTTTAACCCATAGAGAGATTTCTTGAGAAGGCATACGTGGTTGGGAAAAGAGGGGTCGACAAACCCAGTCGGTTGGTTGTAATAGACGGTCTCACCAAGATCGCCATGAAGGAACGCGTTCTTGACATCAAGTTGATGTATGGGCCAAGAGTGTGCGGTGGCGATGCTAAGAACGATGCGAATGGTGGCCGGTTTGACAACCGGACTGAAAGTCTCCGTGTAGTCGACTCCTTCCTGCTGAGTGAATCCATGGAGGACCCAACGCGCCTTGTACTGAGCCAACATGCAGTCGGAGTGGAATTTGTGGCGAAAATCCCACTTTCCAGTGACCACGTTAACACCTGCAGGACAAGGAACCAAGCTCCAAGTGTCGTTTGTTAGCAAAGCATTAAATTCCTCAAGCATTGTGTCATGCCAATGGTGATCCTTGAGAGCGGATTTATAAGAAGAATGAATGGGAGAAATAGTCGCGATAGTCACTAGGGAAAATAAGCGGCGTGGTTGAGCGAACCCGTTTAGCCCTGGTCGTCATTTTATGTGAGTTAAGAGGAGGGGCAACGGGAAAAACCGGGCGACATGGCGGGCTAGGAGTGGTGGGCACGAGGTGCGAGGAAGATGTGGTGGCTCGACAGGGGTGCGTCAGTGAGCCGAGGGGCAGGCTGGGCATCTGATCCAAGGCAGGCAGGTGTGGTCGACCGGAGGGGAGCCGTATCGGGCGGATCGGGCGAATCTGGTGGGGGGAAATCGGGTGGGGACGCGTGGCATGGGTGGGGCAGGGGGGCCAATCCGGTCGGCTCAGTGGTGGGGTGGGGAGATGCATGGGGTGGGGTGGGTGGAGGACCAGAAGGCGAGGTGGATTGCGTGGGGCCTCTAGCAGCCGAGGTTGGTGGCGTGGCGGAGATCCCGGAGGGGATATGGCGCAGGGTGGTGGTAGGTGCGGGATCCGCTGCGGGAGATGCCCCTGTGACCGGTGTTGTGTAGGGAAAAATGGTCTCGTCAAAAATAACGTGCCTGGATACAATGACGTGGTGAGATTCGAGATCAAGGCAGCGGTATCCTTTGTGCTCTAGCGGGTAGCCGAGGAAAACACAACGTGTAGAGAGATGAGCCAATTTGTGAGGGCTTGTGGCATAGAGGTTGGGGAAACAGAGGTATCCGAAAACACGAAGATGATCTTACCGCGGATGCACACCGGCGAGGAGAAAAAAGGGAGGGTAAGGAGTTGTCTTGGTGGACGGACGACGATTGAGCAAGTGTGTGGCGGTGTGTAGGGCCTCCACCCAATATGGGGGTGGTAATGTGACGCCCGGACAATCAAGCTACAGTAACCTCTGCTAATGACGCCATGTCACCTCCGTTACTGTCGCTAATCTCGCGTTAGCTCAAAACAATTCGAATTCAAATTTGAATTTTTGGCAAACAAACAAAGTTTTTCAAACTTTAAAACAAAATGTTCGGACCGTGTCAAATATTGCATAGATAATTATGGTGAAGTAAACACATTTTTATAAAATGCATAAATATTTTTAAATTGAATAAAACAGAAAGGAAAAAAATAAAAAGAAACAAATGAAAGGAAAACAAAACAAAATAAAAACAATGCACCCACTCTTTGGGCCAAGTGGCTCACCGCCTCAGCTTGAACGGGCCGGCCCAACCGGCCAAAGGCCCAATCGGCCAACCCCACTCCTCTCCTTATCCCCCCGCAACCCTAGCCGCCACCCCACTCGTCCACTCCCCCCCCACTCGCTCCTCCCACGTTCCCCTCTCTCCCTCGTCTGGATCGAGGCAGGGGAGCCAGATCCCGCGTCGCCAGCGGCGCCCGTCACCACCCCCTCGGACGCCTCCTCACCTCACCCGAAGTCGCCCTGACGACCGTCCACGCCCTCGATCTGGAGTTGGGACTCGGTCCCGACGCCACCACCGCTTGAGTCCCTCGCCGGAACCACGCCGCCACGCCGCCGTCCCGCCGCTTGCCGCCGGGCGCTTCCCCACCGATCGCCTCCTCTACGCCGTCGTCGCCGTCTTCTTCCTCGCCCCCCGTTGCCCCTGACCCTACATCTACCACGTGAGCACCCCTCCTCCTCTCACGGTCACCGCCGCGCTTCGCCAGCGCCCGCAGCCACCGTGCGCCCTCGTCACGGCCGTCGCGACCGCTGATGCACCCTATGCGCCTTGGCCCGCTTGTCACGCGCGCGCCCGCCCTTGCGCCTGATGCCGCCGTCGCCATTGTCCCGCCTTGCCGTCGTGCCTACCTCCGTACGGCGCCCGTTCTTATGCCCTCCGCCCGTTGTGGCGCCTCCACGGGTGGGCTCTAGCGTCTTGGGCACAACCGCCAAGACTCCATTAGCCCCACCACTAAGGCCCCTAGGGCCAATGACATGTGGGGCCTACACCCAGAACGAAATTATAAAAAAAGGAATTAAGAAAATAAATTAATTAATAATAATTAAAATTAATTAAAATATTAATTAATTAACTAGAGGATTAATTAACTTAATTAAACCTGATTAGATTAGCCTAATCACATAGCTTAGTTAATTAATCTGTTAGGTTAGTTGACAGTCAATGACATGCGGGACCCACATGTCAGGTTGACCAGGTCAACTGCTGACGTCATGATGACGTCAGCAATCACTATTCTGGATAATATTAATTTAAATTAATTAATTAAATTCCAGAAATTAATAAAATATTTAGAAAATCATATTTTTTAATCCGTAACTCGGATTAAAATATTTTCAACATGAAAGTTGCTCAGAACGACGAGACGACTCCAGATATGCAGCTCGTTCGTCCGCCACACACACCTAACATGTCAAACTCGCAACTTTCCCCCTCCGGCTCCTTCCGAAACGCTAAACACCGGATACTTTCCGGATGTTTCCCGCCTTCACCGTATCACCTCATACCGCGTTAGGGCACCCCTAACACCAATACTTGTCATGCCATGCATCGCTATGCATCTGTTTGCTTAAGTATTTATTGTTTCTTCCCCCTCTCCTCTCGCTAGACACCGAGACCGACGCCGCTGCCACCCAGTACGTCTACGGAGTTGACGACCCCTCTCTCTTGCCAGAGCAACCAGGCAAGCCCTCCCTTTGATCACCAGATATCGCCTACTCTCCTCTATACTGCTTGCATTAGAGTAGTATAGCATGTTACTGCTTTTGTTATTCCTATCCTGATGCATAGCCTGTCCTTGCTACTACTGTTGATACCTTTACCTGCAATCCTACATGCTTAGTATAGGATGCTAGTATTCCATTTGTGGCCCTACATTCTTGTCCGTCTCATTGCTATATATACTATCGGGTCGTGATCACTCGGGAGGTGATCACGGGTATATACTTATACTTATACATGATACATGTGGTGACTAAAGTCGGGTCGGTTGTGGAGCACCCGCAGTGATTCACGGATTGGGGGCTGAAAGGACCTTTGTCCCGACGGCCCTCCTGGATGGATCTTTGTGGCGAGCGGCAGGCAGGTTGAGACCGCCTAGGAGAGGTGGGCCTGGCCTGTTCAAGGCGTCAGCGGATACTTAACACGCTAACGAGATCTTGGTATTTGATCCGAGTCCGCCATTTGGTCTATACGCACTAACCATCTACGCGGGAGTAGTTATGGGTATCCCGACGTCGTGGTATCGGGCCGAAGCCTTCGTGGACGCCAAATGACCGGCGGCGCGCGCAGATTGGACCGCGTAACGTGACTTCCTTTGTAATGGAGGTTGCTAGGTCCGCCTTCGGCCGCTGCTAGCGTGCAGTGTGCTATAGCGATGGGGCCCTGCACTGGCGCTTAGGTTTAGACCGGCGTCTTGACCGCTCTGTTGGCCTAGGTCGGCTGCGGCGTGTTGATCTTCCCCGAGTGGGCATGACCCGAGAAAAGTGTGTCCGCCAAATGGGATCAAGCGTGTTGGGTTATGTGGTGCACCCTGCAGGAAGTTAATCTATTCGAATAGCCGTGATCTTGATAATGTGATCGACTTGGAGTTGTACCTTGACCTTATGATAACTAGAATCTGTATACTTAATAAAACACACCCTTCCAAGTGCTGATACAACCCGGTGGTCGCTCTCTCTCGTGGTTGCGAGGAGGGATCGCGGGTAGGATTATGCTATGCGATGTTACTTGGAGGACTTCACCGCTCTCTTCTACATGTTGCAAGGCGGAGGCTGCCGAGCGTAGTCTTCGGCTGTGATTAGCTATCCCCTCTTATTCGGCATTCTGCAGCTTCGGTCCTTGATATGGCCCTTTACACATATATCCATGCATATGTAGTGTAGCTCCTTGCTTGCAGTACTTTGGATGAGTACTCACGGTTGCCTTGTTCCCCTTTTCCCCTATCTCTATCCGATTGTCTGCGACCGGATGTCGGAGCCTGTGAGCCGACGCCACCGTCGACGACGACTACTACTGGAGGTGCCTACTACTACGTGCAGCTCGCGCCATTTATCGAGAGTTGTTACGAGGATCCTGTGCAGAGGCCTGCGCCTCTTCGATCTCAGATCCCGGTTTGTGCTAGCCATCTTATGGCAACTTGTTTAACTTATGTCTGTACTCAGATATTGTTGCTTCCGCTGACTCGCCTATGATCGAGCACTTGTATTCGAGCCCTCGAGGCCCCGGCTTGTATTATGATGCTTGTATGACTTATTTATGTTTTAGAGTTGTGTTGTGATATCTTCCGTGAGTCCTCGATCTAGATCGTACGTTTGCATGCATGATTAGTGTACGATTGAATCGAAAAGGCCACAAGTTGGTATCGAGCCGATTGCCTGTAGGGAATCCCCTTCCAAACTCCTTGGCCGAAGTCGAGTCTAGTCAATTGCAAAACTTTTACTAACATGGTTGTGTGGCTTGCGGGCCCACATCGCCATTGGGTGGTATTAGGATCTTTTACTCCTCGATCCTTACTCTGGGACTCTGAACTCTCTTCTACTCGGCTTAAACGACTTTTACTAAAATCTAACTTTAGGTTCTCGAAAATACTTTCTCCCGGAGAGGCCCTTCAGTCCAGATGATCACCGACTGCACCAGAAGATTTCGGAGATACTCTTTGATATTCTCTCGAGACTTTGTGCCCATCACTTTTTCTATTCCCGGCTACCAATAATCCGTATGGAAAACTACTTGCACTTGCCTTTCATACGATCATCCCCCATTGATCTTGTTATTACAAGATACCCCGAAGTTTTCTCTATTGTTCCGAGAATACTTTGTGCCTACTGCCTAGCAGTTCTTTGCCACATGAATACCCCTTCAAATAAATACTCGCACTTGTCGAGTATCCGCTCATCCCCAGTTGTTCATGTGTTTCACAAAAGTCTTCAAAATAATATTCGATCTTCCGAAGATCCTCTGGAGCCTTTGGCTCTTGAAATTCTTGCTTGCTTGCATTATGGTTAATCCCATAAGTCTCGTAGTCTTATTGACATTCCTTGTCATTATCATTTTGAGTTTGTTGACTCAATATGTTTGCGAATACACGCAATCATCATTCATCCTTATAAATTACTTTTCCGGCTAAGCTGCCATTCTTTTAACTGGAATTGGTTCTCGACCAATCCAATTGTCGTTGATTGTACCCTAAGGCTATTCAACTTATCCATCCCTAATCAGAGCATTGCTTCTGATCCCTTGGTTTGGAAATCATAATTCCTTTGCATTTGACAATTGAGTTAGTCAGTTGTTTCTATAATCTGATCTCCTTGCATTCTTCTTCCTCTAGTTGAGTACCGATGCTCACGTCAGATCCCTTGTGGACCACCAGATACTTTGTTGGATTTTATCTGACAACGCCCTTCATATTCAATAACCTTGTGAGCATTTCCTCTGATACATAATGCCTTTGGTAAATTGTATCCTCTGCTTTCTCAACCATGCTCTGCCTTCGAGCTTGAGTTAATTACTTCTAAAGATTCTGGTATATGATTCTAAGATGCCCCGATGGGTTGAACCTATGCCTTCCTTTATATGTGTGAACTCGGAAAATTTCACGAGTCATACTCATCTGGTATTTCACCAGGTAAAACTTTCAACACTAATGCCTTTATCAAAGCGAGAAGTGAATGGAAGGTTATACATTGAAGAAGTGGGTGTCGACCTCGAACTTTGTGTTCATGCCCATGGACACAATGTAGATCTTATCATTAAAGCTTCTCTTAAATTAATTATTCCTTTGGTATAAGTTCATCTTATATCTGGGATCTGGCATTTTTCAATCGTGGTTCCGACCATGTTCTCCTTTAAATACCATTTCTCGTGCAAGTTTAAGCACTTGTCTTTTGTAGAGCAATACCCCAGTCCAACCTCTACTTGGATTCGTCGTCGAGTATTACCCCCCCTGATATCTCGAGATTATCTTGGAACTGCATAACTTCTTATGAGATCTCCCTCAAGTACTACATTCTCACCGATTCACGGTTCTTCACGGGCTTCGAAAGTTATTAAACACTCGAGGGCAGCGATAACTGAATCGAGTCCGGCGTCATGATTAAACAACTCTTAGTAATCTTCTTTACTTGCGAGTTTGTACTCGATCATGTCATTCCTAGCCTGATCGGCTATATCATTAACGTGCTAAATCTTAACTGTGCTACCTGGTCCTTCTTCCCGGAACACAATTTTTGAAGCTGAGCTAAGCTTACGTTGATTTCCTTGTTTTATCATTCTACCTCACATAACAAGCTTGGTTTCGAGTTTGTGTCGTACCCATGGTTCGAATAACCTCTTGCTTCATCATTCTTTTGACTTGATGAGATCGCGGATCGATTACATCTTCATGTAATCTCTCGAAAAATGTGTCGTGATCATTATCAACATTCTGAGCTCCTCCATAATATCAATCAAATTCATGATGAGAATTACCATCCTTGCCCCTCGATGATTTGTGTTGTCATCGACTACTTCCTTGCCTTCTTTCCAACACAAACTTGTTCGTGTTGTGGCTATACCTTGAGTTCCTTGTTAACCGACTTATGTTATGTTCTACCTTGAAGTATTACCACCTCTTTTGTCAAGAATGTGGTGAGAATTTCACCACCTCTTAAGAATTCTTGGTATAGTGATACTTCTCACCATCACCATTCTTTCATGGTCCTCGTGTTGATTCCAACCGGGGTACCAAAAAGTGAACAGTGCTGTTTGGATCCTGCACTTCTAGCAACCCTATTGCTTGAATTTAATGATCGATAGCTCATTCTTAGGCTGTTGGTTATTGAATCGTCACTCTAACAGTGATCTTGCTGCCTAAGGTCATATTCAGGCACACCTTTCAACTAATGATTAATGGTGTATGTTTTCCTCGAGCATACAACATTATATCATTTGAATTTACAAGTGTCATCTTCTTGTTCACATTATTGTGGAAATCCATCCGTTTGGAATTCTCGATGAATTGTCGCTGAGCCCATCAGCCACCTCCTCATCCTCTCCTTGGTTTAATGATGAACTCTTGTTTCGGAACTCGCTTCCATAGTTCATTTCCTGAAAATCTTACACTGTCAACTCGTCAATTGTGTTGCACCTTTTCTTCTCAGGCATCCCGAGTCTAAGGTATCTTGACACCAATCAGATCTGAATCTCAGTCAGATATGATGGTTGGAACATATTTTCAAGAGTTATAACATTGGTCCCTATATGCCCCGGTAAGGTGATGTCATGCCTAGCACACCGGACCATAGGACCTAGTGTTATAGTTTCCTTTGTAACAAGGTTAATCATTTTCCATGAGGAAACTGAATGCCTGTTTAATGAGTTTATCCTGATGGCTCCTTTGTGTATCCAAAATCCGATTTTTGCTTGAAGACCATGTCAATGCTATCTCGAAGCATGCCTGTGGTACTCCGATTTTCAACAAGAACATTTAAAGCCCAATGCTAAATGCTTCTTGATCAATTATCCAAACACCGTTGTATGGGTAATGTCATGAAAATTTCTCTTCCCTTTTCTAAAGGGATTTTCTATGTTATATCCCGTCATGAATATCATGCTTTGCTTGCCCTTGGGAAGGATATACCCCCTGATATATGTGTTTAAACACATTTTCCTTTCCATTGTTACATTTAATCGATTATCTTATTTTCCTTTCCATTGGTTGGTTTAACCTTTCTTGAGGTCTATATAATCTAAGTAGTATTATTCTCCTGCTTATGTAAACACCTCGGTGTACAACTCTGTCAGTAAGACCCTGTTACTATTGTTGATGACATTTCGGTAACCACCGATGGACGAGAACTTTGCCTATTGGCCCGCCTCGTTTCAACGAGCAGGAAAATGGTTCTCCTTGTCCCTCGCCCTTGGTACCAATGTAGTTGCTGACATATAACTGATAGGTTAACCTCTGACATGCCTTACTTGCATGATCGTGCAAGACATCACCGCCTTCCTACTTTTAACCCACATGGTGGGCCCATAACCCACAGTTCCACAGGATCGAAACCTGACTCTCCTGTACAACCTGATGTCAAAGTTATTCCTCGTGCTTGACTTTGTATGTAATTCACGGGCCACTTGCCTGTTGATCTATTCTGGTATCGGACACAATACTTATTCTCGTTGCTCTGAACCCCTTTCGCACTCTGCTTCAGGCAATGAATGATTGCCTATCCGCTTGAAACTTCTTATTACATCGTCTTACTTTGCTCTCGATGTGTGTCATTTGTTCAACTCGAGAGATACTCATATGTTCATTCTTGGGATACCCCCAGATGAATTTCCCTTATAACATCCTATCATTGTAGAGCTGCCCCTTACCTATTCGTAAGTAAATGCGATGGAGTTCCCGAAGAAAGGACGACAACTTCATCATGATGTTTTGGAATAAAGAATTGAAGACATCAACGAAAGGGATTAACTTCTTCGAGAAGATCCAATAGAATAACCAGAACTTTCCCCCTTACTCCCCTCTTAAATCTCAGGACGAGATTTCTTGTAGTGGAGGAGAATTGTGACGCCCGGATAATCAAGCTACAGTAACCTCTGCTAATGACGCCATGTCACCTCCGTTACTGTCACTAATCTCGCGTTAGCTCAAAACGATTCGAATTCAAATTTGAATTTTTGGCAAACAAACAAAGTTTTCAAACTTTAAAACAAAATGTTCGGACCGTGTCAAATATTGCATAGATAATTATGGTGAAGTAAACACATTTTTAGAAAATGCATAAATATTTTAAATTGAATAAAACAGAAAAGAAAATAAATAAAAAGAAACAAATCAAAGGAAAACAAACCAAAACAAAAACAACCGCCCCCCCCCCCCCCGCTGGGCCAAGTAGCCCAGCTGGCCTCCGCCGCCCGAACGGGCCGGCCCAACCGGCCAAAGGCCCAATCGGCCAACCCCACTCCTCTCCTTATCCCCCCGCAACCCTAGCCGCCACCCCACTCGTCCACTCCCCCCCCCACTCGCTCCTCCCACGTTCCCCTCTCTCCCTCGTCTGGATCGAGGCAGGGGAGCCAGATCCCGCGTCGCCAGCGTCGCCCGTCACCACCCCCCCCCCCTCGCCGGACGCCTCCTCACCTCACCCCGAGTCGCCCGGCCTTGGCCCACGCGCCGCCCTCGATGCTGGAGTTGGGACTCGGTCCCGACGCCACCACCGCTTGAGTCCCCTCGTCGGAACCACGTCGCCACGCCGCCGTCGTCCCGCTTGCCGCCGGCCTCCCCCCACCGGCTCCTCTACGCCGTCGTCGCCGTCTTCTTCCTCGCCCCCCGTTGCCCGTGACCCTACATCTACCACGTGAGCACCCCCTCCTCCTCTCACGATCACGCGCTTCAAGGCGCTGGCGCCGCCATTGATCACCGTCTTGCGCTCGTCATGACCGTTGATGCACCCTATGCGCTTGGCCCGCTTGTGGCCAAGACCGCCGCGCGCCGCCATACGCGCCCGTCCGCCATTTCATTGCCGCCGTGCCTACCTCCGTGGCCGCCGCGTTGCCCGCTGCTGCCCGTTGTGGCCGGGCGCCTCCCAGTGGGCACTAGCGTGCGGGCACAACTTCGCCCGCACCCATTAGCCCCCACCCACTAAGGCCCCTAGGGCCAATGACATGTGGGGCCTACACCCAGAACGAAATTATAAAAAAAGGAATTAAGAAAATAAATTAATAAATAATAATTAAAATTAATTAAAATATTAATTAATTAACTAGAGGATTAATTAACTTAATTAAACCTGATTAGATTAGCCTAATCACATAGCTTAGTTAATTAATCTGTTAGGTTAGTTGACAGTCAATGACATGCGGGACCCACATGTCAGGTTGACCAGGTCAACTGCTGACGTCATGCTGACGTCATGATGACATCAGCAAACACTATTCTGGATAATATTAATTTAAAATAATTAATTAAATTCCAAAAATTAATAAAATCTTTAGAAAATCATATCTTTTAATCTGTAACTCGGATTAAAATATTTTCAACATGAAAGTTGCTCAGAACGACGAGACGATTTCGGATATGCAACCTGTTCGTCCGCCACACACCCCTAACATGTCAAACTCACAACTTTCCCCTCCGCTCCTTCGCTTAAAACGCTAAACACCGGGATACTTTCCCGGATGTTTCCCCCCTTCACCGGTATCACCTCATACCACGTTAGGGCACCCCCTAGCACCGATACTTGTCATGCCATGCATCGCTATGCATCTGTTTGCTTAAGTATTTATTGTTTCTTCCCCCTCTTCTCTCGCTAGACACCGAGACCGACGCCGCTGCTACCCAGTACGTCTACGGAGTTGACGACCCCTCTCTCTTGCCAGAGCAACCAGGCAAGCCCCCACCCCCTTGATCACCAGATATCGCCTACTCTCCTCTATCTGCTTGCATTAGAGTAGTATAGCATGTTATCGCTTTCGTTATTCCTATCCTCGATGCATAGCCTGTCCTTGCTACTCATCGTTGATACATTTACCGCAATCCTACATGCTTAGTACAGGATGCTAGTATTCCATCTGTGGCCCTACATTCTTGTCCGTCTGCCGTGCTATACTATCGGGTCGTGATCACTCGGGAGGTGATCACGGGTATATACTTATACTTATACATGATACATGTGGTGACTAAAGTCGGGTCGGCTTGTGGAGCACCCGCGAGTGATTCACGGATTGGGGGCTGAAAGGACCTTTGTCCCGACGGCCGTCTGGATGGATCTTTGTGGCGGAGCGGCAGGCGAGTTGAGACCGCCTAGGAGAGAGGTGGGCACCGCCTGTTCGGTGTCCGTGGATACTTAACATGCTTAACGAGATCTTGGTATTTGATCCGAAGTCCGCCATTTGGTCTATACGCACTAACCATCTACGCGGGAGTAGTTATGGGTATCCCGGCGTCGTGGTATCAGTCGAAGCCTTCGTGACGTCAGCGACTGAGCGGCGCGCGCCAGATTGGACCGCGTAATGTGACTTCCTTTGTAATGGAGGTTGCTAGGTCTGCTTCCGGCCGCGTCATAGCGTGCGTGTGTGCTAAGGCGATGGGCCCTGCACTGGCGCTTAGGTTTAGACCGGCGTCTTGACCGCTCTGTTGGCCTAGGTCGGGCTGCGATGTGTTGATCTTCCGCGGCGGACATGACCCGAGAAAAGTGTGTCCGCCAAATGGGATCAAGCGTGTTGGGTTATGTGGTGCACCCTGGAAGTTAATCTATTCGAATAGCCGTGATCTTCGGTAACAGGACGACTTGGAGTTGTACCTTGACCTTATGATAACTAGAATCGTATAATTAATAAAACACACCCTTCCATGTGCCAGATACAACCCGGTGGTCGCTCTCTCTCAGGGTTGCAAGGAGGGGATCGCCGGGTAGGATTATGCTATGCGATGTTACTTGGAGGACTTCAGTCTGCTCTATTCTACATGTGGCAAGACGGAGGCTGCCAGAAGCGTAGTCTTCGACAGGATTAGCTATCCCCCTCTTATTCTGGTATTCTGCAGTTCAGTCCACTGATATGGCCCTTTACACATATATCCATGCATATGTAGTTTAGCTCCTTGCTTTGCAGTACTTTGGATGAGTACTCACGGTTGCCTTGTTCCCCTTTTCCCCTATCTCTATCTCGATTGCTGCGACCAGATGTCGGAGCCTGTGAGCTGACGCCACCGTCGGCATTTACTACTACTACACGGAGGTGCCTACTACTACGTGCAGCTCGGACGGCGATCGGGAGTTGTTAGGAGGATCCTCAGGCAGGAGGCATGCGCCTCTTTCGATCTGTATCCCGATTTGTGCTAGCCATCTTATGGCAACTTGTTTAACTTATGTCCGTACTCGGATATTGTTGCTTCCACTGACTTCGTCTATGATCGAGCACTTGTATTCGAGCCCTCGAGGCCCCTGGCTTGTATTATGATGCTTGTATGACTTATTTATGTTTTAGAGTTGTGTTGTGATATCTTCCCGTGAGTCCCTGATCTTGATCGTACACGTTTGCGTGCATGATTAGTGTACGATTGAATCGAGGGCGTCACAGGTAAGTGGGAGTGGAGAAGGAGGGTACGGATGACACCGTTAGTGGTGCGAAGCATGTGCTCTACCTTGCCATTTTGGGGGGATGTGTGGGGGTAAGAGAGGCGATACACGATACCGTTGGTAGAGAAGAAAGAGGGAAGAGAAGTGTTGATGAATTCTCCGCCATTGTCACACTGCATACACTTGATGAGAGTGTGAAATTGGGTAAGTATGTAGGTAAATAAACCTTGCAAGACAGAGGATGTCCCAGACTTATTGCGCAAAGGAAAAGACCAAGATTAATGAGAGTAATCATCAAGAATTATGAGGTAATACTAATAACCAGAGAAACTCACAATCGGGGAGGTCCACAAATCACAATGAATAAGTTGGAAAGGAGCACTTGTACAACTTTGTGAGGAAGAAAAAGAGAGACGAGGCTGCCGGCCAAGTTGACATGCCGTACAAGGGGGCCGAGCAGCGTTATTACAATCAGGTAGGAAATCTTTGGAGATAGCCGCCAGGGGAGCCTACCCGGGGTGGCCGAGGCGCTGGTGCCACATATCGCCAGGAGAGGTGAAGAAGGCAGTGCCACGGATGGAGTTATTGCCATAAAATGGGCAAAGGGGACCGGTGCTACTGGACTTCATGATGGGCGTCCTGGTTGGAAGTGCCTTCATAGAGAAACCAAGGTGGTTAAATTCCACGAAAACATTAATATCAGTAGAGAGTTTGCGAACAAAGATAAGATCTTTGACAATGTTGGGGTAGATAACTACATCATTAAGAGAAAGATTGGTGGGGGAAAGAGTAGTAGAGCTAGTGCCAATGATAGGGATACGATCACCATTGCCGACAATAATGCTAGAAGAATTATGCTTTGGAAAAGAACGAACATAGAAAGGTTAACAGGGCTGCCATTGACGTGAGTGGCCGCACCAGAGTCGAAGATCCAGTCAGCTCCGTGTTGGGGAAGAGGCCACTGACCGTAGGCATGCTGGAATAGGGCGGCGTGTTCCCATGAGGGTGCGCCAGGCTGGTACGGCTTGGGCTGTGTGGAAGGCCCAGACAGCATCAGCGGATACGCCTGGGAGTGGACACCAGGGCGCGGGCCGAGCACGCCGGCGGCGTTGGGCAGGATCCAACCGGAGCCAGGCGCGGGGAGAGCCATGCCATACGGAGCGAAATAGCCGGTTCATGGCGACGGCTGAGGCGCGGCAGAGCCACGACCACCTGAGTTAGAGCGGCCGTGACCGCGACCGCCGTTGTGCCCACGGCCACACCCGCGGTCACCACCGCGGTTGCCACGAGAGCCGCAAACCGTTGAGGGGGCGCGGTCGCCACGGTCCTTGCGGTCGCCGGGGCCGGCATGGTCACCGCGGTCGCTGCGATCGTTGGTGGAGTTGGAGCTACCGGAGATGGTGAGCGCGACAGGGCCAGCCTCGGCCGCCCGCAAGTTGATGTTGTACTCGGCAAGATCCAAGCGAGAGCGAGCGACGTGGAACGGCGGGAGGGGCACCGTGTCGCCGAGGATGGTATGGATGGTGTTGAAGCGGACGTCCAAGCCATGAAGGAGCTGCATGGTGAGGTCGTGATCCTCAACGACGTGGTCGGTGTCCGCGAGGCCGTTCGCAAGGGACTTGAGACGGCGAGCATAGTCGGAGACAGAGAGTTTGCCTTGTTTGAGATTCTGGAACTAGCGTGTCAGGTGAAGGCATTGGGCACCCTGGTTCGCCAGAAAGTAGTCCTGGATGCGGCGCCACGCGGTGAACGCGTTCACGGCTCCGCCCATGACGAGCTCGGGGATGGAATCGGTCAGGGTGAAGTAGAGCCAGAGGGTAAGACGATCGTCGATGGCGAGCCAGGCGGCGTTAGAATTGGGAGGAGGTGGCTGATCCACGTGATCTCGCACGCGGTACTGCATGAGAACGCAGTAGAAGAAAGTGCGCCACTTGATGTAATTGTTCTCGGCCGGATCAAGTTTGAATTTGATGTGGTTGGAGATGTGGTCATTGTGGAAGGAGAGGCGGAGGGAGTCGGTCGGTGGTTCGACAGGAGGAGGGAGGGAGGGACTGACGTCAGAGGAGAGGGCAGCGGTGGTGCACGGAGAGAGGGAAGAGGATGTCCTAGGGGAGAAGGATGAGTGGATGGCCGGCGAGGGGGGCTCGTCGAAGATGTCCTCGAAGACCATGGCGACTAATACCAAGCTAGAGGGAGAGTTGGCTCAGAGTGTTATGTATTGATTATGCGCAAGATTTATAGAGTACAAATAGCCGGATCACCCAACGTCTCCCATGATGCACGGCACGCAGGCCAACGTGGAGAGTGGTTGTGATCCATAAGACTAGAAGGTAGTTACGATAGACTCTATACAGTATACATGGTCGTACACACATGAGATAACGGCTTAACAAATAAACAATCAACATTTATTTTACATACATACTAGCAAATATACGCATGCGTTGCAACGGGAGACAAAAAATTATGCATTAATCAAATAAGTATGACTCAATACCCTGATATATGAGCGTACTCTATTTTAACACAATGGTTCATCGTGTTGTCATTTACTTTTTTTTCTCACCCTGACCGATGATGGTTGCGATGTCCACGTGATCACAATGCATTCGATGTGCTAAATCCCAAGGCTATGAGCTTGCCAGTGCATGCCACACTTATCATTATGTTGCGCAAGGGAACATTTAAAACTTTAAAAACAAGTCACATCGACCACAAACTACTCCCAACGCCAAGAAAAATTAATCAAATCCTAGACATAAATATGTTTGAATCAGCAAACAGTTTTTCGAATTGAAAAATATTCTTTTTAATTTTGAATTTTCTCAAAAAAGATCATGAACATTAGTTTTTTGTAGAAACATTTTTTAATGTATGAACATTTTTTGAATTCATTAACATTTTTCGACTCAACAAACATTTTTTGAATTGGTGAACTTTTTTCTAAAATTGGGAACATTTTTTTAAAATAATATTTTTTTTTGTGAACATTCTTTAAAATTTCATGGACATTTTTTTTCAGATTCCCGAATATGTTTTGAATACACAATCATTTTTTCAAGATCATGAACATGATTTTTTTGCCAAACATTTTTTTCAAATTTTGATTTTTTGAATCTGCAAAAATTTTAGGATTTTCTAAATATTTTAAATTCACTTATATTTTATGATTTCTCAAAAATAAAAATTGAAAACTGACAACTTTTAAAATTTAAAAATCCCGGATTAATTTAAAGAAAAAAGAAAATAAATGAGAAAACAAAAGACAAAAAAATAAAAATGAAAAAAAGGGGAGTGAAGCCCCGCACATGGGCTTCCCATGAACGCATACATGGAGAGGATCATGCGTGAGAAGAGAGGGATAAAAGGTGTGCTAGCTCGGGATCAGACCCTAATCTTGCCGCTACAGGAGCTATGGGTCAACCACTCTACTTTTTGTCGATCTATGGTTTACACTGGTCTCACCTCTATAAAACAAGTAAGCAGGCGGCGCCTTTTGATGCGAAAAATCAAATTTTCTTCACTTATAGATGGCATAGTGGGTAATTTATAGCAACTTTGGGGGTATTTTTTTGACGGACTGCCAGAAGCAATACACTCTTTATTAGTAGGTAAATATTGTATTTTTTGTATATTTTTTATACATGGCGAACATTTTTTCTAAACGTATTCAACATTTTTCAAATGTTTGATTAATATTTTACATATATTTTATTAACATTTTTCAAATGCTAGATTTAAAATTTTAAATACATATTCAATTGCTTTCATACACATTGTGTATTTTATACATATTTCGTATACATGAGAAATATTTCCTCTATACACATTTAATATTTTTCAAATGTTTCATTAACATTTTCTCAAATGCTTAATGAAAATATTTTTTGTAATATTTGGAAGTACACACAAAATTTAAAAAACAAAACAACGAAAATATACAACGTGATAAAAAACGAGAGCTTCAAGAAAAATGCATTGGAGCACCTGGGTGCCACACACCCCTATATGAAACTAGCATTAAAATATATCAGAAAACTGCAAAAAATTCTGAAATTTCAGGATATGAAACATCAGTGCCCATTATACACCCGTGTTCAGTTTCGCGGGGCATTAGTGCCAGTGGTATCCGCAACGAGGAATTAAGTTCCGACATTCAATACATCTTTTTTTTCTATGCATACAATGTTTTTGTCTTTTTTATTGACACTACCATGGGCACCCGTTCCCCACGAACCTGGACACGAGTGTACAATGGGCATGCAGATTTCATATTTCAAAATTTCAAAAATAACTGAAATTTCTTAATATGTTTTTAATGCTATATTCATATAGCCATGTGTGGCACTAGAGAGGCACAAATCATCTTCCGTGCTTCAAGGCCTACGACCTGCCGCACATTGGGCCAGCCAACGCCGCAACTGCTTCAGGCAAGAGGCCGCTGTGTCTCACGTGAAGCGAGACATAGGCATGCCTAGAGGATAGCTCTCTCGCGTTGAGCGTGGAAACTCTTTTTGCTAAAGGTGCTTGCATATGGGCCGGACCATTAGTGTAGGTTCACTGCTGTCGCTTGCTCGCTATAGGTTTTCTTTAGTTTTATTTTTAATTTTTTGGCTTTCTTATTTCTTCTTTGCTTCTCCTTTTTCATTGTTACGCATTTATTTTTTTGTTTATTTTTCTTTGTTTCTTTCATGGTTATTATTGTTTTTTCTTTCTCATTTTGCTTCTTCTGCTTCATTTTTTGTTTCTTTCTTTGTTTTCAACAGTTTTTTTTTTGTTTTTCTTTGTTTCCTTATTGGGGTTCACTGTTTTTTCATTCCTTTTGCAATTGTTTCTTCTATTTTCTTTTTCATATTCCCTTTTCGTTGTTTTTTCTTCTGTTTGCATTGTTTTTTTGTTTTTCTTTGCCTCTTTCTGTTTTCATTTTAGATTTTGTGTATATGTCAATAACATTTTTCTAATACATGTTTAACATTTTTCAAATACAATCTTAACATTTTTTTTAAACATTGTCAACATTTTTTTGTATACATTTTAAAAAATTCAAATGCTTGATTTAAAAAATCAAATACACAATTAATATATTTTTAATACACGATCAACATTTTACATAAATATTTTTTTTTCTCAAATGCTTGATTTTTTTCAAATTTAAGATTAACATTTTTTTAATATATGGTCAACATCATTTCTATATACATTTAACATTTTTAAAACGTTTAATTAATATATTTTAAATACAAATTCACTATTTTTTAAGACAATACAAGATTAACTTTTTAAATATGGCTAACTAAACATGATAGCATGACAGAATTTCACATATATGATGACTAACTAAACATGATAGAATGATATACTTCAAAATATGATGACTATGTAAACATGATGGCACGATATAACTATACGATGTGTCTATTAAAGTGGTTGGCATGTCATAACTCACATACATGCCGTCGTTGGAAACATGATGGCATGATATAATTCACGGATAGAATGACATAATTTAAAATATGATGACTATGTAAACAGGATGAGATGGTATAACTATATCATGTCTTTAGAAAATGGGTTGGCATGCCATAATTCAGATACATGTTGTCTATGTAAACATCTCGGCATGATATAATTCAAATATATGATTTATATACTAAGCAAGTAAGCGGAGGGCAATCACATATATGATGTGTAAACTAAGCAGATGGCATTCAATATTGTGTATATGATGCAAAAACTAAGCATTGCAACACAACATATGTATGATATTTAGATATATTATAACTGAGCACTAATCCAGCCATCTCAGGGCACTAGCAATTTCGGCCATTGGATCAGCTGTTTTAAGCGTCCATTGTCGTTAGATGCCTTGGTCAATGCGCGCATGGGCCGCGGATCATCTTCTGCTCCAGAATGGGCAACGGACTAGGCTGACGCCGTGAGGGCCGCTATTCCCTTAGCAAAATCGGAACTCTCTCGTTGGTTCAGATCCACAGGTGGCGTTGCGGCATCCTCTTGCGGCATCGCCATCCGTGCTTCTTGCCTTCCATCTCCTCAGCCACCGCCGCCGCCCCTCTCCTTCGTCCTCCACCAGAAAATCGCAACCTTTTCAATTTCCTCTCGCACTCCCATGATCAACGGCGAAGATGAGAGGGCGATAGGTCCGCATGGGCGAGGAGGTGTCGCTGACAGTCAGAGTGCGCCGGCTGGGTTCGGGTTAAACTTCTCTTCCCTGTTTTCCTCTAGCATGGGTGAGAGCAGATCCTCCAGACAACCCTCCCAGGACGCTGCGGCGCCTCATCGGCTGGGGCATCTGGTCACCTCGGATGTAACAGACAGCAATGACCATGAAAATTGCCTTGCTCCTGTTTCCAGGCGATGGATTTGACTCCCCCTGTGCCCCTCAGCTTCACCATCAACCAAAATCTAGATGTGTCCCATCTTTGATCCTCCTGCACTTCTCACCCCCCTTGCAAGGTTTGATTGCGAGGTTCAATTTTTCAGATTTTAATTTGGTTCCTTGATCTCCTTTCCTAGGTTTTGCATTTGCCACCCTGGTTTAATAAGACCATCGCATATGTTGGTTGGTCAGGCGGAGGCCAGCATCCAGCAAGATATGGTGCTGCAAAATTGGCTAATCAGGTCAGTGTATATTGTACCCTGGCTGTTCTTATCTTCGTTCTTTGTTGCTATTATTGATCTCCTGATTCTATTGCTTAGTTGTGATATATTTCTGTACACGTGTTGTCTCTAGAGATCTGGAAACCTGTGATGAAATTTGTTGCTAGAATGGTCAACCCCATTGCCGACTTGCCGAAATTATTATATGCTAGGAAATAGAACTCAAAACTTATTCAGAACATATCTAAATACATTCTTAATGAAGTAGTTAATTAGTATAAAACCATGGCACCGGATGGCTTGCTCATAAATATATTGGCTATTTTTGACCTTCGAGATATGAGTTAGTCCTTTGTTGATGCGCCAATGCACTTTTTAGGATTGATACATCTTCCTATCTGTATCTTTTGAACCATACATTCATCTTGATCAGCACTATGTTTATCTGGCTCTATATTGGTGTCTATGTTAGATTTCACTTTAATGTCCTTGGCGATCCAAAACCCTTAGTTAATTAATCCGAACGTTTCATACTATTTACGGGCAGGAAATCTCGCTGCAAGTGCAGCGGGTTTGTTTAGTACATGTATGTGTAATCAGTTTTGAGCAAGTTTTTGGTACTTACCTCTCCTGTCAAGAGGGGAAAAGTTATCTATCTTGACCGACAGTCCATGGTCCTGAAATGTATATGTACATAAATACCTTTTGAAGAAATGAACAAAAGCTTTACGCAACTTCTCTTAGTATGTAGCTTTCCTTTTATTATGTTGTACTTGCAAATGATTTTTTACAGCACTGAGCGCTAGATGAAGATGATTATGGATTATGAGCATTTCATGTATACTGATGTGCAGAAGGTCGTACTCGTAGCAAAATCATGATGATCTTTTTTCTCGCAAAAAATATATGATGATTGGTTGTCTTCTTTCCCATCAGTGTTGGATGCAGTGGTGGATTGTTGTTCCATTGAGATGCTGCCTGGATTGCTACCGATCTAACAGAGGATGTCCATGGAATTCGCTGGTACCAGCACCCATAGGTCTTCCATTCAGATTGTGCAGTTGAAGAAGGTAGAGAAAATATCCACCTCAGACTTGATTCCCTCTTGTGTGTAGCTTAGTGACTTTATTATTCTTGCAAAAAATGGCATGTTTGAGACCTCAATACTAAAGGATCTTGTCTTGCTTTGTTTGTGCTAAAAATGTGTTCTTGTCATTTTAGTGAGCGTCCAACAGAGGACATGTCTCTCAGAAAAAGATGTATCATGTATGCAAAGCTAAGAGTATAATATGAAGATTTTACTTTCATCCTCGCAGTAATTGTTGCATTTTCAAATCTTTGTCTCTGTAGCTAGGTAAACACTGCAAATGATAGCCACCTATCAATGTTATCTCTTATGCATTCTTAAAATTCCCTGCAAATTTTTCCTTAAGGTTACTGTTCACCGGGTGAAAGCATATGTTGCTCCATCGTAGCTTAGTATCTTTCAGTTTTTTATACTTACTACTTACAGAAGTATCTTTATATCAAAAGAAAAAGGGAAACATTTGAGAATTTTATTTTTCAGTCTAATGTAGAATATTCCATTGTTGATCTTGTCTATGTGTACTTAAAAAATTCCTATCTCTATCATAAAACACTAAAAATAGATGGGCGCAACAACGCGCGCCATTAAGGATCTAGTGAGTAATATAACTCTGCCAAGTTTGAGCATACACCTCAGGGGGAAAATAAGACTGGTCATTTGTCTCTAAATCCTCCTCTGAGGAGCTATCTGTAACCAGCAAGATATCTGCTTCAGCAGGTAGCATTGTCTGCTCTGAAGACCTTATTTTCACTCCAGATTTTTGCATCACTAATTCAAATGGCTGAAGCACAAGAAGAGTAGTTGAATATACAAATATTGTCGACAAATGGAATACGTAATACAAAAAGGATGGCATGATATAATTCACATATATGATGCTTGGCTAAACAACATGGCATTGCATAATTCACATATATAGTGCTTTGCAACAAGATAGCATTGCATAATTCACATATATAATGTCTTGCAACAAGATAACATTAAATAATTCACATATATGGTAATTAGACACTAAACATGTGGCATTCACACAAAGCATGTCTAAACTAAGCAAATGATATGGCAATGCAAGATACCATATGCACGATATGAGCAATATAACCCTACCAAGTTAGAGCATGCACCTCGGGGGGGATGGGACTGATCATATGTCTCTGAATACTCATTTGAGGAGCTATCCGTAACCAGCAAGACAGCAAGACATGCGCTTTGTTAGATATCATTGTCTGCTCTGAAGACCTTGTTTTCACTCCAGATTTTCCCATGACCGTGTCGACTGGCTGATGCAGAGGAAGAGTAATTGAATGTACTAACATTATTGACAAATTTAATACGTAATAAAAAAGGATGGCATGATATAATTCACATATAAGATGACTGGCTAACCAGGATGTCATTGCAAAATTCAGATATATGATGCCTGGCTAAACAAGATGGCATTGCATGATTCACATATATAATATAGAAACTAAACAGGTGACATTCACACAAAGCATGTTTAAACTAAGCAGATGACATATTTGATGTATAAAGTAAGCAATGCAAGGCGCCATATGCATGATATGACCAACATCAGCATGCCAAGTTAGAGCAAACAATCTCAGGGGGTAAATAGGGTTGGTTTGCTCCCTCTGAACCCCCCTCTAAGCAGTTATCTTCCTCTTGATTATAGTCTGGAATGGAGGAGGGGTTGCTTTTGCACCCACCATGGACCGGCATCCGCATGAAATTTTATTGCCACGCAAGGCTCGTCTCTTTTGCTTTACATATTTAGTACCATTGTGTACAATAACTAAAATGCATATGTATGCACAAATCTAGAGTGATGGTAGCAACCCGTGGATAGACTCAAAACCAATGACAGCAGACAGATAATGCTTCAGTTAAAAAATACAGATAATGGATCCTTTAATGTTTCTTTCCCTCCCAACATGAAACTCATAGTAGACACATGAGATTAACTAGATAGTAGACATATACTATTGATTGCTGCCTCCAATATGTACCCCACAACCATTTTAAAACTCAAGTTTGAGCATTAGTTTGGACCTGACTCGGAGTCTAATCGGTGAACATGACGATAAAGTAGCATGTCATATTAAGCGATGCATAACGTAAGCAGAGACGAAAGAGTACGACCTCTCTTGCAGACCCATGTAGTCCTCAAGGTCATCTGCTCAGTTGATGACGGTAATGCAGTTGTCGTGGCTACCGGCGGCAGGGAAGAAGATCCGAGGCGGCGAAAGACAGTTTGTAGGGTGGATCCCTGCTGTGGTGAACCCTTCCATCGTTGGAACAGCCGATCTGGGGTGGACCACTGCACAACAGGAGCGGGACAAACCACACAAGGTTTTATTTGACACATATCTGTAACAGAAGTAATTTTGTAAGGGCTTGTTTGAATTGGAGGATTCTAACAATGCAGGGATAAGAAATACACAGGAATAGGATAGGAATGCACATGCAAAACAGAGAATTTAAAAACACCAGATTTTTGTCAATCTGGGTGTTTGGTTCAAAAGAATTGGAAGATCACAAGAATGCAAAGAAGCATGGTGAAATTAAGTCAAACCACAAGAAAATGTATAGTTATAATGCTATTATGCTACTATCTCTTAGTCTTGTGCTTCATGAATAGGAATTTGAAAAGGAGGCCAAGTGGATATTAAAATTACTATGGTTTTTCTTTGAATGAGACACTAAAGGAACAAATTCTACAGTTTTCCTTTACTCCATTCCTTTGAAACAAATGCATGCATAGTAGTACCATAGGAAAATTTCCAATTCCTATGTTTTTCCTTGACTTTTCCTTTCAAGCACTGGCGATTCTAGTAGGCAGGCTTGAACAGGCAAAAGTCTACACTCCAAAAATGTTTTTGTGCGACTTCTACTTTGGACCCAGGCCACTGCACTACTAGCTCAACTCCCAGGCCCATCTACAAATGCACAACTTAAACACGCAGAAATAAATAATGATGGCTTTCGAGAGAGTCATCACGGATAGCTAAGTTGCCTGGTACCTCACTACTTGTCATATAGTAGGAGAAACTAATTGTATTGCATGTTACTACGCGTGCTCGGTGGACAGTGTACAACCTCTTTGGCGAAGCCATGTCAATCTCAGCATCATTGGGTTGGTCACTCAGGATGCTGCGGCTGATGTGGCTGTCGGAGGAGGGGAAGAAGATCTTAGGCGTCTGGAGATGGAGCCGAGGGGTATTGCTCTGTTGTGATGGAGGGTTTTGTCGTTGGAGCAGCTCCGGTGAGTTGTACGATGGCGAGGCTGAAGCGGGACAAGAGAGACAACGTTAACCTGAGTGGAATTCTAATAGCATCTCCAATAGATGATATAAAATACATAACCAAAAAGTGCTAGATGTAAAATACATCAGCCGCTCATCTGTGATCTTAACTGTCGAAACTAAATTTAATTGTCAAAACTGAATTTTACTGTCCAAACTGAATTTTACTGTCGAAGCTGAACGCACTAGTAGCAGAAAAGCAATGCACTAATAGTTTTGGCCGCTCGACCACTAGCGGCAGAGTAGCAGTGATCTAGATCGGCAGGGAACATACTAGCAGAGAGCAGCAGGGGCAGCTAGTCATGCAGCAGCAGCACCCCAGAGCAGCAGCGCGTGCGAGAGTCGGGGCAGCTAGTCATGTAGCAGCATCTCGGGTAGCAGCAGCAGCAGGAGCTCGAGCGAGAGCCGGAGCTGCTGCTCGTGCAGCAGCAGGGCCGGCAAGAGTAGAGTAGCAGTGCAAGCAAGAGCAAGAGTAGACCATGCAGCGGACCGAGAGCAAGAGCAGAGCAGCAGCGTGAGTGAGAGCCGAAGCAGCAGCAGTAGGGCTAGCAAGAGCCAGAGCAGCAACAACAATTCCTACTGATGTGGACATCGCCACCGAGGGAGCGACTCCATGGAGTTAGTGGCCAGCGCCGCCGCTGTGGTGGAGCCACGCCATGGCGGCTCGGGACCGAGCACCGGTAGCACTGCAAGATCGAATCAAGAAGAAAATGCAGAATTAGTGTAGAACCTCTTTGGTGGCACCGGTTAGGCCTCAACTTCGTCCGAGGAATCGATGATGGTGCTGCTCTTCCGGTGGTGGAGGTGAAGATGACGGTGTGGGAATGGAGGTGGCGCGATAGACGAGGCGAACGTCGGGGCAGCTCCTTGGAGGTGGAGTACGGGGTGGCTGAACCGGCGAGATGATAAGATCGATGATGTATCCTCATCTGGTGCGGTGGAGGAGGGAGGTTGAGCTGTTACAGAGGATGGTGTGGTTGGGGAAGAGGCTCTGGCTGGGTGGCAGACGGAGGAGGGTCTGGGGTTCGCGGGTTTTCGCGACCTCGGAGTACGAATGGGGGGGGGGGAGGGGATGGGAAGGGGAACCATGGCTTAGGGACGCTCTTGTTTGAAATGTGGGATAAGTTATGAAAGTACCCCCACCGACTTGAGCTAGGCGGTTGTTTCGGTTCAGGGGTATCACGGGAATTTCGCGTGTCGGGATTTTGCAGGAGGTGGGAGTTTTCGCGTGCGTTGCAATTTTGGGATAGCAAGGCGTGGGTTGAGATGGTGGGAGTTTTCGGAGCACAACGAGACAAAGAGATATCTTAAAATTTCGGGATAACAAGGCTTGGGTTGAAGAGGTGGGAGTTTCGCAACACAATAGACAGAGACGCTAGCTTGAAATTTTGGCATAACAAGGCACGACTTGAAATTTTGGGAGAACAAGCTTAACGTGTACAAAAGAACAAAACAGAAGACAATTCGCACTCCACTAGAGAGAGCCATGTCCCATTTTACTATATTACTGCCATTAAAAAACAACAACAGAAAACTAAAAACATCGGGACAACAAGCTTAACGTGTACAATACCAAATAAATGTGCACTTCCCTCAACAATAAAAAAAATTCGTATTGTCTAACATATGGACTAAATTTGAGTATATTTTCCTTGTTTGAATGGGATTGTACTCGGGTTAGTTATACAACCATCTAAATATTATCTTCACAACACATGACATGACATGCCATGAATATAGGAGAAGTAAATTACCATATAAATATGAACTACATGTACATACGATCTCGAATTCGAATATATGTATCCATTTTATGTTGAATTCAAATCATAGTACATGTATGCTCTAGCTAGATGTTCGGAATCTAAACCATGTTGATACTATGTACAATATGTTTAACACGCACAACACACACACACACACACACCATTTAGATATGTGTTGCGGAAGCCACCCATCATCTCCAATTTGAATAGTGTGTCCATGCATGGATGCAATGTGTCCAAATGATGCCTGCCATCGGTATCTCAAATTCAAATCAGTTTGACCTTGTTCAATGTGTATACAATATAGCATGCTCATTTCAAAACCACACCATGCATATCTCAATTATATTCATGCATGCATGGGTTTCAAACATCATGATCTCTTATTCAAATATTTTAATTCAACTTTACATTGATTATGACCCGACCTAGTCTTTTACACCCACACAATCGTCTTCTCTTTATAGTTGTACCACCAACTTTCTCTCGTGCATGCATGAACACACTACAACTCGGCATTATCCATCGCACACACGCAATATTTTTCTTCAGGTCGGTCTCCCATGCATGCATGCATGCACACACACACACACACACACACACACACACACACACACACACACCTCCCCCTCTTCATCACTTCGTGCATTCTTTATCTCTCACATGCATGCGCAACAATCGATGTTCCTCTATGTGCGTATATATAGCTAGATATTTCCCAGTTTTTCACACAAACCGGTCGATCTATATCTCTACTCAGGTCTCACCCTATTTCCCACGTACACATCGATCAATCTACCTCTGTATATAGGACTACATAGGTAATACACACACATTATTTATCCATCGTCTCCCTCTCATCATCCATGCCTCCCGCTTCATCTCTTAGACGCGCGCATAGTGGCGAAGATAGGGGCAGCAAGGGCCCTGGCCCCACTAACATCACTATATTGAGGCTAATATGAATGTGATCAGTAGATCAATTGCTGGTAAAATTGTTTAAGTTGATGAATTGGCCCTCCCCATAAAGGATTAGCAATGCTTGCCCCCTAGCACATTTAATTTTCATGGCTCCACAACTGCGCACAACCGAGCATGTTCTCGCACCTCTGTTTAAATATCGACCTTGCACTTGTGCACTCCTTCCCAGTCTCCCTCCACTTGGCCCCTCGCACCATCTTCCAGCACCCCCCATAGCCAGTGTCTGTACCCTCATAGAGCTCTTCCCTCTATCTGTCTCTATCGATATCTCACGCGGTCGACCCCTCCCCTCCCTTCTCGTATATCACCCTGGACCCATGCACATACATGTATGTATATAGGCCTCTCATTCACACAAGTTGCGTTGACACATATTCCCTCACCATATCTCAATATCTCTCACACACATGGACTACATGTACGAATGCACACATGGACTCATTCCCACATACAAACGAGCGGGTGCACGGTGGAGCACATTTGTACAAAAAATGAGCGTGTAGGAAGGCTTTAGATGATGTGCCACTAGTCTATATCTATACCTCTATATCTATATCTATACCCCTATATAGTGTGTGAACAACATTGAAAGTTGGTCGTTGGATGAAGCCCATCCAACGGTGCTGTAGGAACGCAGTATGTGTACCAGAGGGGGAGGGGGGTGAATGGGAGTTTTAAAATTTCTTCAGAAATCTCAAAACTCTCGGAACCTAGCAGCGGAGCGAATGAAAAACAAACTACAGCGAGCTAAAACTAAGTACCGAATGGAAACTAAAACATGCATCGAGACAAATTACATGAAGGAAAAATAGATCAAATGTAAATATGGGTAGTAGAGGTAACCAGTGGTGCTCGATGGCGACAGGGTATTTGTTCGACTAGTTCATCCTTTTGCACAAGGACTACGTCTGGTTGGAGGGGCTATGACTTAACACGGAAGATAAACTCTCTTCACTCTATTCTCCTCGACAATTGGTTCGTCAACCAATGCCGATCACTCATGGTAGATACTTGAGGCAATCTCCGAACCTTTACAGACTTCTTCTTCGAGAACCACAATCACTCTTGGTCTCTGAAGAAATTGACACCTAACCGTCCAGAGAGTTTGCAGCTCTCAAGAGTAATAGGCGGAGCGTACTAGACTTACATTCGAGTGATGCTGAACCACTATCTAATTCTTCGGCACTAGGGTTTTCCTCTTGGTGGATTTTAAACTCAAATGGCTTAGAGATGGGGTCGCTCAGCAATCTTCTCATAACCAAACGGAGCAGCCGCCAGAAAAAGCTGGCGCGAGGTGGCTATTTATAGCCACATCCTTCCTTGGTGGGAAACGACCATTTTGGACACGCGGTCCAGCCGATGGCCAATCGACACGTTTACAACGGTCAGATTTTGGAGCAACGTTAACATTACTTGAGGAACAAGTAATGCTAACTCCTCGGTCTGAGACAAATCTCTCGCAGCAAAGAAGATCACAATCTCTTGCTGGCAAGTATCTTCTCAGAACACAAAGAGATTTCTCTCGCAACTTTCATAGGATTTGGGTTTAGCATCAGAGAATCAAAGTTTCAAACGCTACACCCCTCTTAATAGTGCAGTGGTCCTATGACTCAAATAAAGAGAAGAAGAATAACGAAATAAATGCTACATTTTCACTTCGTCTTCAATCTCCTCGAACGCAGTCATTTCCCTCGGACAGACACCGAATAAATTGCTTTACTTCAGCAATTTTCAGGGGTCATTCCTGTTTTCATAATCTTCGGTGATAACCTTCGCTGCACCACAGGGAGATTATCTTCATCATTTGCATCAAACTCCTCGTGATCTTAGGGACTTGTTACTCTATGTGTACTAGCAAACACATAAGTCCCATACTGTTTATGTCAACAAACTCCAAAACATAAGGGGTCTATCATTGCACCAACAGGTGTAGAGATGGCAAATCCGAGCACTACTGGTCGTTGAATATCATCTTCATTCCACCAGATTCTACCACATGTACAATCTAGAAGATTCCATGATTGAACTTAAGCATAATGCACAATCCTCAAAACACAAGCACTTCTCCATTGTTCTAGAATCTTCCGTACCGTAATTGCCCAATTTTTTTTCTAGATGAATTGCCATTGTTTGTTTTGACTTTATGCTTTACAACGCACAATTCCATGAATCTTAAAATAGATTAACTTTTTTATAAAAACTAATTGATTTTGAATTGGATGAACTATAAGAATTAAACGAACATCTAGATCATGCATATATGACTCAAAGCTTACATGTGATAGTGTTGTATTTATTCATAATTTGGTTGCCAAATCTCATGCGTGCAATGCACATGTACCTTTTTAGTACTTCCAGAATGTGCAAAACACGTAAATTAGAATTCCAATGGCACACTACACAGTGTCTCTCCCTTTTTTAGTTAATATATTATGATTAAAATGATGCGGGGGGGGGGGGGGGGGGGACAACCACAAAGCCATGAGGCACATGTGGAGGTGTTGTTGCGACCTTCTTGTGTGGATTGATCACAATGACATGCTGCTGGTTCCAGAAGAATGTACTCGTCCTCTCTCACGCACACTGGCGGAGTACGTGCACGAAGTGAAGATGTGCACGCACGCACTCATTCCCTCGAACGCACACGCGGGTATACGGTGGAACACATTTTTGTACGAAGATCCACCCCATGTGATAATTTGACGCGTGTAAAGTCGTTCACTTAATGGATGGTCAATTAATACAGCGCATGCAAATTGAGTGGACGTGAGGGAGGAAGTAGTTGAGAATGACATTACTACTCCACTACGTGCATGCGAGTAGTTAAATCTTGGGTTGCTACTTTCATTGGTCTCCTTCGTATTTTGTGCCAATTTTTCACCATAATTTTAAGTAACACAATATTTATGCATGTCATAAAAAGTAATATCATCGAAAACTATGTTCAAATGCGATTCCAATGATATAATTTTTTGTGACATGCATTAACATTTTCTTAGTTAAATTTTTGGTCAAAAATTGGCACAAAATAAAAAGGGGGCCAATAAACCAAGACGCGGGCAGCATGATCAATTTTTTCCTAGGTTACTATTGGTGGCTGTTGTATTTAAATAAGGACGGAGTGGACTAGTACTATCTTTATCTTAACCTCGTAGACCTCTCCTAGCGTCTATGCTCGCCTCCCCACCTCGCCCACCGGATCCCGCCATGGAAAATCCCTTAGATCCCAGGATCCCACTGGCTGCCCTCTCGCTACGGTCCACAGCACTGCCGCCTTTGAGCGAAACCCACATGTGTTTTAGAGGGGATCCATTGCTCTGGAATCACAGATCGGTGGTACCGGAGGACATGCCAGGGCTACATTTTAGGTGGCGGGCAGCAAGGGAAAATTGGATCGAATAAGCATCGCATCGATTGGAGACAAGTTCAAAGGAGCTACGCCTGGCGAAGCACAAGGCAGAGGTGCAAGTCAATCTCACGGGAGAGATGCTGAGGGATGTCAGCATCTGGCAGCGTCGCATTGATTTTGAGATGCAGCTAATGGCAGAGATCATATTCACAGAGTCGACTGCGGAGGAAAGAACGCGCATGCCTGTGTGATGGGATGAGCAGTCGGTGCAACTATCCAAATGGGCGGTAGGAGAAGCCAAATCGCAGAGCCAGTTGCGGCGGCGGTGCTGTGCATGCATCGTAGGCGAGGGAGCTACCCTCCTTCCCTCCCAGCGATGCAGTGAACTACTCGGTTGCTGCTGGAGTGAACTTGCGGTGCCATGGTAGTTTGCAACCGTGACAATCATTCCATCTATATGTACTGTAGTTCTATGAAAATACTTGGTGAGGGAGGCCTGGATTAGGGGGTATCCGGATAGTCGGACTATATCCTTTGGACGGACTGTTGGACTATGAAGATACAAGATTGAAGACTTCGTCTCGTATCCGGATGGGACTCTCCTTGGCGTAGAAGTCAAGCTTGGAGATACGGATATGTAGATCTCCTCCCTTGTAACCGACTTTGTGTAACCCTAGCCCCCTCCAGTGTCTATATAAACCAGAGGGTTTAGTCCGTAGGACGACAACAATCATACCATAGGCTAGCTTCTAGGGTTTAGCCTCTACGATCTTGTGGTAGATCAACTCTTGTACAACTCATATCATCAAGATCAATCAAGCAGGAAGTAGGGTATTACCTCCATTGAGAGGGCCCGAACACAGGTAAACATTGTGTCTCCGCCTCCTGTTACCATCTCGCCTTAGGACGCATAGTTCGGGACCCCCTACCCGAGATCCGCCGGTTTTGACAATCGACATTGGTGCTTTCATTGAGAGTTCCACTGCGTTGCCGCTAAAAGCCGGATGGCTCCTCCGATCATCGATAACGATGCGGCATGCAGTGAGGTTTTCCTCCCGGATAGATCTTCGTGATTCGGCGACCGCCTTTGCGAACAACTTCGCTTGGCCATCTGGAGCAGATCCAGAGCTACGCCCCTGGCCACCAGGTCAGGTTTGGAAACTTGAATTACATTGCCGATATGCGCGGAGACTTGATCTTCGACGGATTCGAGCCCATGCCAGGTGTGCCGCACGATCATGACGAGCATGATGTAGCTCTGCCGTCGGACAGTGTTCGGGAAATCACACCAGCAACCACTCCGGCCTTCAATCCGGAACAGACTGCACCATCCGAGGATGGGCGGATAGACCCCGCCTTGGAGGCCGCACCCTCAGTGGTGATAGAGCCGAATACTGACCTTACCCCTCACGAGAACCGTGATGCCGAACTGCTGGACTCGTCTCCGGCCACGGACTCCGAACCGCCTGCGCCCATGCCTATCAAATCCGATTGGGCGCCGATCATGGAGTTCACCTCCGCGGATATCTTTCAGCACTCGCCCTTTGGTGATGTACTAAACTCGTTAAAGTCTCTCTCCTTGCCAGGAGAACCTTGGCTGAACTATGTCCGGCTAGAATGGGATGCGGATGACGAAGAAATTCACTCCCCACCCACCACCCACTTAGTAGCCACTGTCGATGATTTAACCGACATGCTCGACTTCGACTCCGAAGACATCGATGGTATGGACAACGATGAAGGAGACGAACAGGAACCACTCGCACGGGCAATCGCATCGCCACCTCGTCATATGATATATATATGGTGGATACACCCAAAGAAGGCAATGGCGACAAGACAGCGGAGGATGACCCCTCCAAGAAGCAACCCAAGCGGCGACGCAAGCAACCCAAGCGCCGACATCAGCGTCGCCGCTCTAAGTCTCGCCACAGCAAAAGCGGTGATACCGGCACAGGAGATAACAGTACTCCGGATAGTGCCGAAGATGATGACAATCCCCTCCAGCAAGATCTAGAGCCGGAGGATGAACAAGCCAGAGCGAGCGGCAGAGGGAGAAGCAGAGGATCACAATTACATGCCTCTCTCCGAAGACGAAGTGAGCCTCGGCGATTAAGAATTTGTCGTACCTGAGGATCCCGTCGAGCAGGAGCGCTTTAAGCGCCGGCTTATAGCCACAACAAATAGCCTGAAGAAAAAACAGCAACAGCTTCGAGCTGATCAGGATTTGCTAGCAGACAGATGGACTGAAGTCCTTGCGGCCGAGGAATCTGAACTTCGTCGCCCTCAAGGGTCACCCAAAGCGCAGGATGCTACCCCGACTTGAGGAGGAAGCATTGAAACCTACATCACCAGCATATGACACGGCTGATCGGCCACCTCGTGGCCGAGATAGAGAGGCATTACAGCTAGAAGCTCTGCCCGCACCCCGCCGCCACTCAAACAAAAATACCAAGGCACCGGGAAACACGCGAGACCTGCAAGACGTATTGGAAGACGGGGCAAAACACACAAGATCGATCTACGGATCACGAGGGCACGCCCCTACGCGGGACGGTGACCGCCACGCCGGATACAGTAAAAGCAAGTCCGGCCGAGCCGAATACAGACAGTAAGACTCATATGAGCTGCGCCATGATATAGCCCAAAGACAGGCGCCGGGCGCACCCCATATGCTTCATCGAAGTAATGGAGCATGAATTCCCGAAGGGTTTTAAACTCCTAAATATCGAATCATATGATGGCACAACAGATCCCTTGGTATGGATCGAGGACTTCCTCCTCCACATCCACATGGCCCATGGTGATGATCTACATGCCATCAAGTACCTCCCATTAAAACTTAAAGGACCAGCTCGGCATTGGTTGAATAGCTTGCCAGCAGACTCCGTTGGCTGTTGGGAGGATCTGGAAGACGCATTCCTCGACAACTTCCAGGGCACTTATGTGCGACAGCAGATGCCGATGACTTGAGACACATAATTCAGCAGCTAGGGGAATCGGCCAGGCAATTCTGGACACGGTTCCTAACCAAGAAAAATCAAATTGTCGACTGTCCAGATGCAG
This sequence comes from Aegilops bicornis, assembly GCA_021605145.1. Lineage (NCBI taxonomy): Eukaryota > Viridiplantae > Streptophyta > Magnoliopsida > Poales > Poaceae > Aegilops > Aegilops bicornis. The sequence continues at coordinate 366,198,845 of CM038675.1, forward strand.
ATGACTTAGCGGCATTTAAGCACACCATCCGTGACGAGTGGCTCGCCCGGCACCTCGGCCAGGAAAAACCGAAGTCTATGGCAGCCCTCACGACACTCATGACCCGTTTTTGCGCGGGAGAGGATAGTTGGCTGGCTCGCCGCAACAACATATCATGAAACCTGGGCACCCGGATACCAAGGACAAAGAACGGCGCAGGCCACGTCACAGCAAACACAAGCGCCACAACAACAGCGATACCACCGGGGATACGACAGCCAATGCCGAATTCAGAGGCTCTAAACCCGGTCAGCGGAAAAAGCCATTGAAAAGAAGCACTCCGGGCCCATCCAGTTTGGACCGCATACTCGATCGCTCGTGTCAAATACATGGCACCCCTGATAAGCCAGCCAATCACACCAACAGAGAATGCTGGGTGTTCAAGCAGGCCGGCAAGTTAAACGCCGAAAACAAGGATAAGGGGCTGCACAGCGATGACGAGGAGGAGCCACGGCTGCCGAACACGGGAGGACAGAAGAGGTTCCCCCACAAGTGAGGATGGTGAATATGATATACGCCACCCACATCCCCAAGAGGGAACGGAAGCGTGCACTAAGGGACGTATATGCGATGGAGCCCATCGCCCCAAAGTTCAACCCATGGTCCTCTTGTCCGATCACCTTCGATCGCAGGGACCACCCCACTAGTATCCGTCATGGCGGATCTGCCGCATTGGTCTTAGACCCCATCATTGGCGGATTTCACCTCACTCGAGTCCTTATGGACGGCGGCAGCAGCCTGAACCTGCTCTATCAGGATACCATGCGCAAAATGGGTATAGACCCCTTGAGGATTGAACCCACAAAAACGACCTTTAAAGGCGTCATCCCAGGTGTAGAGGCCCATTGTACGGGCTCAATCACACTGGAAGTGGTCTTCGGATCTCCGGAAAATTTCCGAAGCAAGGAGTTAATCTTCGATGTAGTCCCGTTCTGCAGCGGCTATCACGCACTGCTCGGGTGAACCGCGTTTGCAAGATTCAATGCAGTACCGCATTATGCATACCTTGAGCTCAAGATGCCAGGACCTAGGGGGGTCATCACAGTCAATGGAAACAGGCGCCGCTCCGTATGGAGGAGCACACTGCTGGCCCTCGCAGCCGAGGCACAAAGCAGCCTCTTAAGGCAATCCACCGGTTCGGCGATAAAGCCCCGGACACCGTCAAGCGTGTCCGAGCAACCTAACAGGATCGCTGGCACGCCAGAGCTTCGCCTAGCAATTCATTTGCCCTAGCCTTAGTCGAACGACGAAATTCATGCCACGCGTACATAATCACGCATTTAAAATACCATAGGCGTCGGCAGGGGCACGATCAAGGCACGTCCCACAATGCGGCTCAATCGCACTAGGGGCTTACTACCTTCTTCATTCTCTTTCTTTCAGGACCTTACTCTCTAGAAGCCCTATCCGGCAGTACGATTGCCGGACACATGATACAACATCCAAGGAGGCAGGAAGCTACGTCGTACAATGGAATCCCTAGGTGGTCTCTGATAACGAGTGAAATACCAGTTTTAAGATACCAGTCCGCAACTTGCCTTTGGATGGGACATGTCAAATAGTCCTATTTTTTGCTTACTGCACTACTTGTATCAGTATGCTTTGATGCATTTCTTGAATAAACAATGCATAGCACTAGTCTATTATCGCATTCTATATTCTTTCTTTTTATATATATATGTTCATTTATGATACCAAGACCAGACACTGGTATCGGCCAAGACGCCTGTGGGCTTCCGTATACCCCATAACACGGCGTGAGAAGTCCGAACACTCTCGACAGTGCGGCACCCTGAACTTATAGCATTATATGCATCAGCTCCGAATCATGTCTTGGGTCAATAGTTGGGTTTGCCCGGCTCCCATGTTTTGGTACCTTACGTTCTGCTATATCGGCTAAGGTAGCACTGGGAGAACTACTACGATTGTGTCCCAGTTCTTCCGGACAAGCACCTTAGTGGAGAAAGCTAAAACTGACTGTCATGATAAGGCAAGAGCTGGTCGCTGTTCGAGAGGTCTCAAGTCCCTAAAGACTTTTTCCGCTTCGGGCGAGGAGTCGGCCTTGTCTCACTTAGGCGTGTATAGCGCCCCAAATTCGGCCCTCCGAATACTAGGGGCTTCGCCAAAATTTAAAATTGTAGACTTCTATGGCTAAGTGAGAGTGATAAAGCATTATAGTTCGATTTCCTGGTTCGTTGCGCTGAGCACCTCCCTCGAAGGACCCAAAAATGGGAAAAAGAGTGCTCAGATTTATCCCGAACACCCCAGCACTAGTTGCATGGGGGAAGAAGCCGACGACTAGCCAACTCTCAGATTTTATAAACGGCCGCACAGAAGGTAATATTTTAAATGCAGAAGCGTTGCATACCGCACATGAACTAGTTTTCATAATACAGGATCACATGAGCAAGTTCATTCAAAAATTACATCTTTGGAACACTCGTCCACCACAAGATGGGCACCCTTCAGGACACCCTCATAATACATTTCAGGGTGGCGATGCTCCTTGCCCTGCGGCGGCCCCTCCTTCACCAGCTTCTCGATGTCCATCTTGGCCCAGTGCACCTTCGCACGGGCAAAAGCCATGCGTGCACCTTCGACGCAGACGGACCGCTTTATGACTTCCAGTCGTGGGAAGGCATCCACAAGCCGCTTCACCAGACCGAAGTAGCTGTTGGGAAGGGCATCGCCAGGCCACATCCGGACTATAAGGCCCTTCATGGCCTGTTCGGCCGCCTTGTGGAGCTCGAGCAGTTGTTTCAGCTGGTCGCTCAAGGGCATCGGGTGTTCGGTCCCAGCATAATGAGACCAGAACACCTTCTCCGTCGAGCTCCCCTCCTCAGCCCGGTAGAACTCCGCAGCATCAGACACACTGCGGGGCAGATCTGCGAACGCCCCTGGAGAGCTCCGAACTCGGGTAAGTAAATAGAAATTTTCTTTCACATGCTTGCTTTGCATAATGAATGCCTTACCCGCCGCTATCTTCTTCACCGCCTCAATCTCCTGGAGGGCCTTTTGGGCTTCGGCCTTGGCATGTTTTGCGCTTTCGAGGGCCTTGGCAAGCTCGGACTCTCGCGTCTTTGAGTCAAGCTCCAAGGACTCGTGCTTCTTCATGAGTGCCTGGAGCTCTTGCTGCACCTCGCCTACTCGGGCTTCGTGTCTTTCTCGCTCGATGCGCTCCTTGGCCGCTTTGTTTTCGGCCTCGGACAGCGCCTGCTTCAGGGTCGCCACTTCGGTTGTGGTCCCTGGCACATTCATGATGATCCTATTATCTTGCAACCAAAACTTTTTTTTATATAGACAAGGTATTGCTTACCTTTGTTCTCCTCGAGCTGCTTCTTGGCAAGGCTGAGTTCTTCCTCGGACCGCTCGAGGTCCTGCTTCAGTGCGGCGACCTCTGCAGTACGTGCGGCAGCGGCCAGCAGTGAAGCCTGCATACGCATACATGCATATTTGGATTAGACTCCTGCAGTTACTATTTGATCCTCTATTCGGATTTTCTTCGCGAACGCTGAACAGAGCATCAGGGGCTACTATCTATGCGATAATATTTTCCTATACTTCGATTACTCACCTCAAAGCCTGTTAGGAGGCTGGCACAGGCTTCAGTCAGTCCGCTCTTGGTGGACTGAACCTTTTTGATCACCGCACTCATGATAGTGCAGTGCTCTTCGTTGATGTAAGCGCTACGAAGCACTTCCAGCAAGTTGTCCGGTGCCTCTGGATGGAGAGAGGTCACCGGCACGGGCGGCTTGCCCTCTTAACAGGGGGCCGCCTGCTGGAGTCTGGGACCACTGGTGTGGTTCCGGTGTGGTGTTCGGCTGAGGGCCGAACTTGGAGCCCGTGGTAGTCTTGCTCCCTTTGCACCTAGGGTCCGGAAGGTCGCCTTGAGGCGCCTCCAGGACAACCTCCCCTCAGCTTGGTGCCCTTTGAGACAACACCTCGACGTTGTCCGTAGGGCGAGGGGAGGAGGCGGTTGGAAGTGAATCACTATTCATATCCGACGGGTCCAAAGAACTATCCGACGAAGATACGTCGATGCGGGCTCGGGACGGACTGCATAATCATATTCGGCGTAGGGAGAAGCATTGCAATAAAAGCATACCATGAATTACTTTGGTATCCGAATACTTACGACTTCGCCATGGGCTTGTCCCTGGGCAACCACTCGTCTTCGCTATGCGCGGCAGTTGTAGAACAGTCCGGAAGGAGAGTCCTTCCCTTCTTGGACCCTTCGGCCTCCCTGATTGGGGCGGCCTTCCTTTTCTTGTCTCCCCCGGCTGGAGGGGGAGAACCTGCATCTTCCTCCTCCTCGTTTTCATGAGAGGAGTGTGTCTCGGAGTTATCGGACGATGAGTCAGATACCACCTGACGCCGGGAACTCTTTCGGGTCCCCGTGGCCTTCTTCTTGGTCTTCTTCTCCGACACCTCATAAGGTGTCGGAGTCAGCATCTCAGACAGGAGAGCGTTGGCCGGATCTTCGGGTAGGGGGGCCGGGCAGTCGATCTGCTCCGATGTCTCCATCCAGTCCTGTCAAAGGCATGGGAGCTCACATCCCGCACATGATTAATCTAGGGAAAGTAAATACCCTATAAGGTGTAGAGAACTTACCGGATTCGTAGGGCGCTTCGCGCTAAGTCCGCGGTCCTCGGTAAGGGAAGGGGGGGGACCTCGGCACCCTTGAACAGCACCCTCCAGGCGTCCTTGTGCGTCGTGTCAAAGAGCTCGCGCAGAGTCTAGTGCTGGGCCGGGTCGAACTCCCATAAATTAAACGCCCGTTGTTGACACAGGAGGATCCGGCGGAAGAGCATGACCTGGACCACGTTGACAAGCTTGAGTTTCTTGCTTATCATGTTCCGGATACACTTCTGGAGTCCGGCCAGCTCCACCGATGAACCCCAGGACAAGCCCTTCTCTTTCCAGGAGGTAAGCCGCATGGGGATTTCAGATCGGAATTCAGGGGACGCCACCCAGTTGGTGTCGCGTGGCTCGGTGATGTAGAACCACCCCGACTGCCACCCCTTTATGGTCTCCACATAGGAGCCCTCGAGCCATGTGACGTTGGGCATTTTGCCCACCATGGCACCTCCACATTCCGCTTGCTGGCCGCCTACAACCTTTGGCTTGACATTAAAGGTCTTCAGCCACAGGCCGAAGTGGGGCTGGTCGGCTGGACACGGAGGAAGGCCTCGCACACGACGATAAACGCCGAGATGTTGAGAATAAAGTTCGGGCTAGATCATGGAAGTCCAGCCCGTAGAAGAACATGAGGCCACAGACGAACGGGTGAAGAGGGAACCCCAGTCCGCGGACAAAGCGGGTGAGAAAGACTACCCTTTCGTGAGGTTCCGGGGTAGGGACGATCTGCCCCTCATCGGGCAGCCGGTGCGCGATATCCGTGGCCAAGTATCCGGCTCCCCACAACTTCTTGATGTCCTCCTCTGTGAGGAGGATTTCATCCACTTGCCTCCCGCTCCGGACATGATTGGAGCGGTGTGAGGAGAAAGACGCAAACTTGGGTGTTGGAGGCAAGAATGGATGAGCGAGAAGGAAGAAGGCGTGGGCGAAAAAAGGTGAACCCTTATCCCTTTATAAAGGCGGACGAAACTATACACCCCCACTAGCCTGGTAAACTCGCTTACTCCCCAAGCACCGTGATTGATGGTGCGGTTGGGTTACCCACGCCCGTATTGATGAGAATCCCGTGATAAGGGGACACGATCTCTGCTTCGACAAGACGTGCCAAGGAAACCGCCTCGCAATATGTGCCAAGGCTGGTTGAGAAAAATGGTTCAAATAATGGCCGGGCCATGGTATGATGTCATGATATCAAGTGCGTCAGCAGATTAGATTTGTGGAAATATTATTCTCTCTACGGTGGTATTTGGGACTTGTTTTGCAGAGCCGGACACTATCCCTGTGTTCAAAATCTTCTACAAAGTATTCGGAGGAAGGAACCCGCCTTGCAATGCCGAAGACAATTTGCGCGCCGGACTCGTCGTCATTGAAGCCTGGTTCAGGGGCTACTGAGGGAGTCCTGGATTAGGGGGTATCCGAACAGCCGGACTGTTGGACTACGAAGATACAAGATTGAAGACTTCGTCTCGTGTCCGGATGGGACTCTCCTTGGCGTGGAAGGCAAGCTTGGCGATACGGATATGTAGATCTCCTCCCTTGTAACTGACTCTGTGTAACCCTAGCCCCCTCCGGTGTCTATATAAACCGGAGGGTTTAGTCCGTAGGACAACAACAATCAGACCATAGGCTAGCTTCTAGGGTTTAGCCTCTACGATCTCGTGGTAGATCAACTCTTGTACTACTCATATCATCAAGATCAATCAAGCAGGAAGTAGGGTATTACCTCCATCAAGAGGGCCTGAACATGGGTAAACATTGTGTCCCCTGCCTCCTGTTACCATCCGCCTTAGACGCATAGTTCAGGACCCCCTACCCGAGATCCGCCGGTTTTGACACCGACACTTGGTCATTTGGAAAAAGATGGTAATTTATTTATCACGAGTTTTTGAATGCTTAGTCGTGACAATCACTCGAAGCCACAACCACAAGTCTCCATCGCGTAATACTTGACGGTCGGTCACACCAACCGATGGTCGGTCGGACCCGCGTCTCACAAAAGGGACATACATCGGCTTGGTCTGACATGTATGACCAGTTACATCACTGACTTGTGCGACCGCATTTGAGTAGTAGTAGTTGAAATTTGTGTTTTAGGAAACTCATTGGGAGCCGTTTCGGGCCACGAAACCAAAAACATCAATTAATATTTAGCTTGTTCCCATCACATTCCAAAGTAATACTACCATGCTATAATTAAGTGTAAACCTGTTCACACCTACATATCAAACCTGAACGTGTTCCCACTATGCAGGTTTTTAGTACTAGTGCTAGTAGGTTATAAAAAGGGGAACTACCTAGCCGAAAATTACTCTACCTTCCTCCTCATAAGTCTTTCTTGTTCGTTGTCCTTGCCATGGCCAATGTGCAGAGCTCTAGGTTGAGAAATACTAGTAACAAGGGAGTGGCGAAGGCCGTGGAAAAAAAGAGAGGGCTCGCCGCCTCGCAGAGGCCTCAAAAGATCTTTCACGGGTAGGCGAGGGCTCCCAGGAGTGCCCTAGCCGCGGAGGTGGACATGCCGAGATGGCGGTGCCGGATTCATTATCCCTGGACGACATGCCTACTCAGCTCAAGAAGCAGAAGGAGTTGACCGGCGGCTTGGTGAAGCTGCTGAAGGAGAGCCTCGACGACATGCCCGCTGAGCTCAATAAGCAGGAGGAGTTGACCGCCGGCTTGGTGAAGCTGCTGAAGGAGAGCATTGCCTTGGGTAAGAAGGCGACCGATGAAATCCTGCAACTTCAGGAGGACAAGGAGAAACTCCGCCACGAGCTCGACCTGCTGAAGGAGGAGAACGCCGGCTGGAAGAAGCTGCATGAGAAGAGGAGTTCATCGGTGAAGATGCTAAACACCCTCTTCATGGAACAGAAGGAGGAGTTGGCGAAGCTCCGCGTCGAGCACTCGGCTGCTATCAAGCAATGTAATGCGGACGTGGAAGAGATGATGAACGCTCGCCTTGAGAAATCCCGTGTCATGGACAAAATGAAGAAGATGGCGAAGGAGAGCCGCGAGGAGATGAAGATCGTGGAGGCAATGAAGAAGTAGTTAGGACTCTGCAGCCAACAACCCTTCACGAAGTAGAGAGCAGCACCCCAGACTTGTGTCTGTGTCTTCCTTCTTTTTAGCGGGGGGGGGGGGGGGGGTAATCTTCCTTCTTCTTTTGATCCTGTGTTTCTTCTTTTGCTTCGGGTGTTTCGCTGCATGTGTTACGTTCTTTGTGAGGGACGAATAGAGTAATGCTAATGAGAGCAGCGCCATGGGATCGATGACTAGCAAATTAGATCATTTTTATCGCCATATCGCACTAGGCTACCGTGTTTTGCACTCCTCCGTCATACTAGTACTCAAGTGAAAATCTAGAGTATACCGCATGGTTCTTTGTTCCTCCTTAGGTCGTCGGCAACAATTATATGAGCAGTCAAATCTCAAGGCCCCACTTTCAAGCAGTAACGAGCCGTCAAATCATAAAGGCCCTCGCCTCTCGTCAAACCGACCAGGCGAGACTGCCCCGCCCTTAGGGCTGGACGAAAAGCTCGAAGCTCGTGAGCATAATGAGCGCTCGATAGTTTGGCTCATTTCAGCTCATGCTCGTTAGTTAATGAACCAAGCCGAACAATGTTTTTTGCTCGTTAAGATTAACGAGCTTAACGAGAGAGCAAACGAGTTTCACGAGCTAACTCATTTAGCTCGCTAATTTTTAAAAGTTTGACATGAGACCCCTAGTTTAAATCAGCCCACTAAAAAAAGAATTGCTAGTTAGCCCAGCCTAGGGGCCTAGCACCCCAGCCCACTTCGGCACTTCTCCTAGACCTAGGAGCTAGCCGCGAGGACACCCTAGAGTCAACCAGGAGCTAGCCGCCAGGAACCAAACGTCCTTGTTTAGTTTATGTCGTTGTGAATTTTTGATGGGATCATGGAATTCTTCCGTGTTGTTTATTACCTTAACGTCCTTGTTTAATTTATTCTAACGTGAATTTCTTATGGGATCATGGGATTCTTCTATGTTGTTTATTACCTTAACGAGCACTCGTGAACACTCGCGAGCATAACGATCCTCTAACTAACCGAGCTGAACAGAGGTTTTAGCTCGTTAATATTAACAAGCTTAATGATAATGAGCTTAACGATAATGAGCTTAATGATAATGAGCCGAGCGAGCCGAGCAGCTCGTTAATCCAGCCCTACCCGCCCTTTATCCTTTTAAATGTACTTTTGTATAGTAGTAGTATCAATCGATTGCACCATGGAGCAAAACTAACAAGAAAAAAAAATAAAAAGGTGGTACATACACAGAGCGCATGTTGCCAAATTATGCATAGTACTATTAAAAAAGCTAGTACGTCCTTAGATGGGGTGCTAAAGTCTATTTAAAGAAATTAGCATACCTATTTAATTCGTTGACAAATAAACTCCTTCATGCTTTGGGTAAACTTCTCTCATTTAAGTTTTTTAGAATTACTTATCTCATTTAAGTGTTTTGCGTATGTGGCATGGTTAGAGCGTGGTTAATAGTATAGCCAACTGCTGGCTACATGATGTTGGCCATATCATATATAGTACATATAGAATGTGAAGAAACGAGTGGTAGTACTACCAACTACAAGATGAACTGTAAGAAATACTAGTATGTACGCACTAAAGATTTAAAAGTAACAAGAAAGAACATAACATAGTTCTGCTGGGGGCTCAGCACAACACACCCCTGAAATAAAACTAAGCACCCTGAAACTAAACTAAGAAACTAATCCGGTAGACACTGCATTAGAACCACCATGAGCAATGACACTGCCACCTTACTCGGACTCGTCGTCCACGTCCTCGACTTCGTCCTTGTCCCTCTTCCTCTTGGCCGATACTTCTTTGCTTGAACCGCACACTAGGCTCTCGCTCTTCATCCAACCCTTGTAGATACTGAAAGAAAGGTAGGCATCCATTGTTGCATACTGGATGTGGTGTTTATCTATTTCATTCCACTCCCATGCAAGATGAAACTTGTGGTGAGGTTTTGTCATTTTACCATATGAAGGATCAACCATGGCTCCTGCCAGGGTCAGCACTGAAGGCTGATAGGAGGACACCAGCCTATTCTTCTGGAGGTCGAAGGGCTGGCCTACAATGAGGCCTATCCGACCCAGAACTTTCCTGTCGTTGTGAAAGTCTAAAGTGACGAATTTGACTCTATCGTCCGCAAGGAAGTTCTTAAAATCCTCACACTTAACGTCGGCATGGCATATGTGGTAGACCAAGCACAAGTTATGCACGCAAACCTGGATCACGGCGGGCTTCTTCTTCTCTTCCTCCTTTAGATTCTTCTCTTTTCCCAGGACTGTGGTGTACTCAACATCTATCCCAGCTACCCACACTCATCACCATCTGACTTTTCAAACATGCGTTAGAAGCAAGCAAGGCATCCTTTCACCATCGCGGATGAATGGGTGTAGATGACGTCGAACTCATTGCTGGTGATGGTTCTAACCTTGTACTAACCGCCGATCATGGAGATTTGGGACGCCATGGATTTTGGAGGAGGGTTAGGATTAGTGGAACTGTTGTAATGTGAAAGGACAGGACGACTAGGAGTGAATAGGAGCGAACTGCTAGCAGTTTTCCGATTGTAAAAGTGTTGAGTGGGGCGTGCGAACGGCAAGGTAGTGGCTTGCCTGGTGGATAAATGGCTTCATGCATAGTACTATGGGGGCCCAATTAGAACTCATGTCTACTAGACCCACTTTGTAGGCCTCACAGTATAGCATCTGCGTGTTCGCACAACAAGCGTCGGGAAAATTACAGGTGATACGAAGCTTTCCGTGCTACCATGATACAGGCTTCCGAGAGCCCCTGGATCTGAGATCGAATGGTTGCATGGCGTGATTCTAGACCTATGGGTGAATATCCTATCCTGGAGGGTTATTCTATAAATTTTCAGCAACTTAGCATGCGACCGTTCAATATCAGATCCAAGGGCTATCAGCAGCCCATATCATGGTCGTGCCTACCACGATCGACGCCTCGCTCGCGCGATCGCTCCCTTGGAGATTTTAGACGGCTATAAATTTGCATTTTTTCCTACTTCGCATGTAGGGAACTACTTCCTCCCTTCCAGGTGCATTAGGCTATCTGATGTTGGCATGTCATATATAATCATCACTTATAGTCGCTCATACGACAAGGTTAGCTATAAGGTTGGCTATAAGAGTATTTTTTTACTTCTTTCTATCTCTTTCTTCGTAGTATTTATTGCGTTTTCCATGGAGTAAGTAGCTAGGGTCTTCCACAAGAGCCCACTCCAACCATTTTTCCCATGTCTCTCTCCTCGACATATAAGCAAAAGTGTCGTGGTTTTGTCACGGCAGATGCCCTAGTGAAAGGACTTAGGTGTGGAGCCATCGCAACGTAGGTTAGCTCGAAGGGGTTGAACGAGACAAATGACACAAACAATTTACCCAGGTTCAGCCCCTCACAACGACGTAAAAGCCTACGTCCTGCTTCTTGTTGTATTGCTTGAGTTTAGATTACAAGGGAGCGAATACGCTTGACCTAGTTCTCGATTGATTGTTTTCCTGAGTTAACCCACCACCGGGTCTCGCCTTTATATACACAGGTCGAGGTCCGGCGGCTTACAAGAGTTTGTGTCATATTACACAACGTAACTGACCCTATCCCTAAATTACCTCGCCTTGTTAGGCAAGCTATCATCAGGCGGCTCATGCCTTCGGGTCTTGAGTCGCCTCCGGGTCATGGGCCTTCAACAGTCCACTTGTAAGCCTTACACGGCCTCCAATTATAAGTCACGGACAATATGACCCGGCCCCTCCTGGGCGGGTCATACCACGGGGTTATATCCCCAACATTAGGCCCCACATTGATTTGAACCTGTTCATGTCAATATACATTTTTCAGTTAGCAATTCATTTGAATCTTTCCAACTCTTAACCTGATAAACTTATATAACCCGCCATAACAGAGAGATGACGTCACATCATTAATTCCAGAAAAACCCTTATGAAATCACAACGGATCTTTGTGTTAATCATCTAGTTCGAAAAAAGAGGCGCCCTTGTTGGTAAGATAATGATCATGCCTCCTCGATTTCCATGCCTGCCATTTACTGTTCATTTCCCCCCTTATAAATAGGCCCAGGGGGGTCTTTTTCACTTTTACCCCATCCCGCTCTCTTCTTCTTCCTCGCGCCATCCGTTGCCGAGTGAGCTCTGCCGCGCAGTCGACCTTCACGAGCTGCATCAACCTGGCCGCTGCATCACCCTGAACAAACAAGAAAACCACGACACCCTTCTGTTGTTCATCAACATCGTCAGGTACTCGCCTTTCTTGACTTTCAATCTACATTAGGGTTCCCTTAGTTCATCGGCGTTCATCAGCGTTCATCGTGCCCATTGGTAGTTCATCCTTCATACTATTTAGTTGAATCTCAACATGTACTGGAGTTACGCGGTAGCAATTTTAGTATCTGTTTCTTCAACGCATATCCATGCTGTCCCTTCAAACTTCATTTTTAATACACCAGTTCTTCCGCCATAGTTTTTAGCTTTAGCCACTTTTCTGTTTTTCGAACCTTTGTAGATCCAAAAATATAACTGCAACCTGTGAAAACTGTTTATGCAACACTTAGCAGAATTTAGCACTTCCATCAACATAGATCGTTAACCTGCCATATCCAATGTGGTGACTTATGCAACACTCTTGTGACCCGCCAATCTTCGGCCGGATTAAACCTGCAAACAGCTTCATACTGTAATATTAAATTTACCGTATTTATTTCTTAATCATAGCTCGTTACCTCCGGCTCATCATGACCAAGACACCCACCACTTGCGATTGGATCCTTACCATGGTCACCGAAGAGACCCTCAATGACTATGTGTCCATGCGGGTTTTAGCCGCTAAGGAAGTCATTCATTGGCTGGTTCCTTGTTCCGAATGTCCCCCTGAACCTCAAGAGGGTGAGGTTGTAGTTTTTATAGACCATCTTCTTCGCGGTTTTTCCCCACCCGGCTCAAAATTCTTTCGAGACGTGCTGCGCTTTTACAACCTTCATCCTCAAGACATCGGTCCCAACTCTGTGTGGGGACCCCGACTCATGAGTCGTGATCACCGAATGCACGTGTACAGTGATCCCAGAGATCAATGCTCACTGAACACACAGAAGCTGAATAACTAGAGTCTTACATCCATACATACTGTCTTACACAAATTATGACCCTTATGGTCAAGTCTTACATAGATATAGCCACAAGGGCTGAATACCAAATAAACTTAAGCAGCGGAAATCTTCATCGATAAGTAGAACCCATGCCATCTGCCTTAACCCTACAGGCATTCTGACTGGGAAACGTCCTAGTTCGCATGCTCGTCTCCAAAGAACTCTTCTTAGAACTCCTGTTCTTCCATGCTGGCCAATTAAATAACCAGTGGCAAGCCAATGAGTACTTTGAATGTACTCGCAAGCAACCCATGTTTTGGCTCAAGATACAACAATGCATGACATAGGTAAGTTTTTGCAGAAAGCTAATTTTGTTGTGCTATGACATGTTCAATAACTGGTAAGTCATGCATCATATAAATTCAAGTAACCATAGGGTCTGATTACAGATATCAACATAAATGGAGTGGGCATCAACCCACCTCAATCATGTCAAGTCCTTTGACTTGACCCAAGTAGTTCTTCCCACTTATCCAAACACACACTGGTTTGTAAACATGTGGACGTAGCCCAAGAGTGGTTACCCAACTGTACTTGACCGTGGACACGGCTATTCGAATAGTTTTACACTCTGCAGAGGTTGCACACTTTACCCACAAGATCCGGGGACTTCCGTGTCATCCACGACCCGCGGTACCTCAAGTACCCGGGGTAAGCACCCGATCACTATCTTTCCCTAGACGACACTAACATAGAGTCCACTCGATTGGTAGTAACCCCCGTGCCCAACATTTCACATCTTAAAATTGTGGAGCCTCGCTCCCATATTCATCACATACCACAAGCACGGGGTACCAGCGGTGTGTCCGGTGCCACTGTAAAACAGTCATGGCACGCCCTACAGCACGACCCGTCCCGAGAGAGAGCACAAACTCTCCCCCATCACTAGTAATGCGGGCTCCAAGCTAGTATCAGCCTAGGTAATCAATAATGCCCTTTCCCATACAAGGGTAGAGTGTTTGCGCATGTAAGGTTGGAATAACGATCGCAACTTAAACCAATCCATTTTCGAAAGCAACACACACACTTGCCTCGGTACACCACTTCGTCATCAAGTGGTTACCCATCTCATTATCTCCCTCGGGCATAAGTGGCACCCGACGGGGTTTTCGAAAAGTCTTTTAAAAATACTATGTCTCCCTCACCATGCATATTCCCGTCCCTTTTTGCATAGCAACTACTTCAGCATCCTATCTACTCCCACCGGCATAACTGTCAGGACCCCGATTCCAAGTCACATCGATCTAGCCAGTAACACCTCATGTCACTTTGCGGCCTCACGCACAGTATTCCCACGGGTGTCGCCTTACCATGGCCCGGACCGTTTGCGCCTTTTGGCTCACGTATATGATAGTGTCACTAGCATCCATATGACAGAGAACACGGGGCGACATGGCTAGTCGTGAACCCAAAGCGGCACTAACCCATGGGGACAGGCATACATGAATCACATCGAGCATGTCGGTCATCAACGTATGAATCCGGGCTGTAACCTTTGGGCTAACAGGACTCCGGTAACCCGGGCTGTAGCAGGCTAGGCAGACTCCGGATGTCATCGCGTGACATTTCCCCGAAGAACGGAACCACAGAGCGAAGTGAAACACATGCCGGCCGGTCAAGTGTCCAGAGCGGTAGTCTTTGGGCTAGCAGGACTCCGGTGAACTGGCTGTAGCGGACTACTATCGCTCAGAAGCACTAGACTACATTTCCCCATATGAGAGGCTGCCAAGGATAAACAACTAGATTGTCGGATCCCACACATACCAAGCATTTCAAACATACACACAATATGCTCGGTATGTGTAAATACAACAAGGCATCACAACATAACTCTCTGACTCAAGTATTTATTCATTAGGCTCCGAGGAGCGAGATATTACAAACATGGGTCTCATGACCCAACATACGAAACATACAAGCAACAAGCACAAGCGGAAGCTTAACATGTCCGAAATCTGAGACATCTACAAATGAAAAAAGGCCGAGAAGCCCGACTATCTACCGAGATCTGCCGAGGGCACAAGATCGTAGCTGAGGTAACAAGCTAAATGTCGAATTCCACGCGGAACTACTAGCGAGACTGACATCTCTCTGCAAAACATAAAATAAGCAAACGTGAGTACAAATGTACTCAGCAAGACTTACATCAGAACTAACTACATATGCATCATTATCAACAAAGGGGTGGTGGAGTTTGACTGCAGCAAGCCAGCTTTGACTCGGTGGCTATCCTGAACTACGACTGCAGGTAACTCTTTTGAGGTGGCGCACACGAGTCCACATATTCACCTTATCAACACACCACTATGGATCCCTTCCCGTCTTCCTACGAGAACGCCATCCATAGCACTCACACTTATCTTGCGCATTTTAGAGTATCCACTTTCACTTGTCTATGAACTGTTATAGGCAACCCAGAAGTCTTTTACCGCGGACACGGCTATTCGAATAGATAATGTTAACCCTGCGAGGTGTACTTCTTCACACGCTCTACGCCACTTACCGCCATGTACACCTCGTGTATCTCGGCAACCTTCAAGTGGAAGCTTTGGCAAGGAGTCGGCCATGACCGACTAACCACACAAATCTCTCGTCGGGTTTATCGCCTATTCGGGTTCCATCCGCAAGGAGATCCGGCCGGGTGTCGCTCACGGCCCCAAACGATGTGAGCAGGGTTCCCAAGCCCACCTCGACGGGTGGTTCTCGCTTGGTACACCGTGCCACGGTGCCTAATCTGTCCCAAGCCAGCTGTGCAGGTGCCACTTGGTAGACTACTAACACTTCCTACAAACACCGTAAACTAGTTGCAACTCCAGGACAGAGATCATGTTGATTAATAAGTCGAGAGGGTCGAAAGTTACGGGAACCCAATGTGTGGTAGTAACTGTTCATGGATCACAAACACAGAACTCAGTTCCTAAGGACGGCTGCAATGAGACAACCCACCATGTACTCCTACATGGCCTCTCACCGCTACCTTTACCAAATCGTGTTCATACACTTAGCTCACACAAAGTAGGACATGTTCACACACCTCCGATTCATCCCCGATGAATCAGACCTGACTCAACTCTAAGCAATAGCAGGCATGACAAACAAGCATGAATGAGTAGGCAAAACAGGGCTCAAACAACTCCTACTCATGCTAGTGGGTTATATCTATTTACTGTGGAATGACAGGTCATGCAGAGGATAAAGGGGTTCAGCTACCGTAGCAAATGTGAGATGAATCGTTGTTGTCCTAATGCAGTAAAAGAGAGTAGGAAGCGAGAGAGTGGGATTGTATCGAGAATGAACAAGGGGTTTTGCTTGCACAGCACTTCTGAATATAAAATATTTCTTCATCGGTGTCATCGAACTCATCGTCGGTACCACGTCTATCGAGAGGGACAAACACCGCAATCGAGAAAGAACACAATCAATGCAATGCCACAATATGATGCATTATCATTACATGGCAATATGCTGTGATTTGAGCTAATGCATCTAGCTATGATTTAAATGAAGTTGGTTTGAATACAAGATTCAAATTCAAACTCCACATGTAGTTATTTAAACGCCATTCATTTCATTTGTCCTAGACAGTATCCATAAGTTGTTCTAACATGCATGAAAATGGCACAGATGGATAGATTGGATTTTTCTGATCATTTTTCATATATAATTTATCTCATTTGGAGTTATGGTTGAATTTATATGAATTTTTGAAGTTTATACTATTTTCCGGAATTTCTGAATTATTTTAAATCCAGAAGTCAAATACTGCGTCAGCACTGCGTCAAGCCTGCGTCAGCAGGTCAACAGCGCTGACCAGGTCAAATCACACAGGGTTTAAGCAGGGGGTTAATTAGCCTAACTAAAGATCAGGGGGCGTCAGGGCCCATCTGTCATTGACCCGGAAGGTCTTTAGGTTAGTGCTAACTGGGGTTTGACCGGAGTTAAGCCGCCGGCGAGGCCGAACAAGGCGGATCTCGTCGGGATCGTCGCTCATGACCATTTCTTGTGGCGGAGACCACTGCGGCCTTGACGCCCAGGCTCGCGCATCCATAGGTACACGCGGAGGCCGTGGGGTGGCCGGGCGGCGTCGGCATCGACCCGGCGGCGGCGAGTTCGGCCTTACTCGGAAGCGTGGCTGCGGCGTGCAAACTAAGCGGGTGAAGCCTCCTAAAGTGCCTGCAGAGGCGCACGAGGCCGTTGGACATGGTGGGGTGACACAGGAGGCCACCGGAGTAAGCGCCAGCGAGCCCAGCGGAGGTGAGCTACGACCCGTGTGGCGGGGACGGACTAGGCGCGGAGAGCGAGGAGAAGGGGTTTGGATGCGTAAGCTCACAGCGGATCGAGCGGAGGGGTATCTGAGCTCGGGGAGGCTTGGCTGGCCGGAACAACGACGGCGATCTCGTCGGCCGGAGCTTGAAGACGGCGATGGCAACGGCTCCACAGGGCGTACGGTGGCTCGTGGCTTGACGGAGGGGACGAAGAAGACACGGCGAGGCTCTTGGACTCGTCGGAGAGGCGAGGCCGTGACGGTGGGTGCGGCAACAGCGAGCGGCGGCGACGGTAGCGTTCGGTCTCAGGAGAGAGGAGAAGCGAGAGGAGGAACATCACAGGGGAGATTGAGAGGGCGGGGGTTGCGTGGCGTCTCGAGTCAGCGAACAAGCGAGGCGAGAGCTGGTGCGGCGCGTGCTTGCGCGTGTCGGGCGCGTGCGTCTCGTCCTCCTGGCGCCAGGGAGGCGGCGTTGGCGTCGGTGGTGACTGGGCCGCCCGGCTCTGATCTTTGGGCAGTTGGTGGGCACAGGTAAGCCACGGGTAACCTCTCTCTCTCCTTTTATTTATGTTTTCTATTTTACATTTTGTTTTTTGGATTTAGTAAAATACTAAACCACTTTATAAAATCCTGAAATAAATTGTGGGCACATCTGGATTTTTCCCAACAGCCCTCAACTATTTTCGGATTTATTAGAGCATTTAAAATATTTATAGAATTTAAATGCCCCAATTCAAATACAATATGAGTTAATTTAAAAATCGAGAATGGCCTAAAAATAAGTGCATTATTTTTTGGCGAGAGGTTTTCACCTTCATAAAAATAATGAATTTTTCTAAAGGGCATTACAGGTTCATTGAAATTATTTTTCTTTTGATCCTAATTGCATTTCATTTAGTGCTAGGGTTTGTCATCCCCATTTCAAATTTCATGAAATTTAAACATGATGCATGGATGCAATGCCACTAGTTACAAGCAAACTCTAGGGCTGTGACAACTCACCCCCACTAAACAAGAATCTCGTCCCGAGATTCAAGACGTGAGGTAAGAAGGCGAGAGGGCACAAGCTAACGCATAATCTTCACGATCCAGATGTCTTTCTCGAGGATGTTGATTCATTGCATCATCTTGATCTCGGCGTCTTGCTTTGGGAACTTCATCCAACACGGCATTGACGAGAAAGAAACTATACAAGAATCGATCTCCTCGAAGGTCGAGCACTCGAGAATCAACTCATGGAGTGAGGCGTTGAAACATCTCTTGAGTTGGGACACAAAACATACATCAAGGCGGATGGATAGAAAGCGGATGGTGAAGTTCGATTTGGTAGGCAACTATTCCACGCTTAAAAGATGGCGGATGTGTTCAAAGTAGCGAGGAGATAATTACCATGGTTCCATAACGGGGCACCCTAGAGGAGGTGACTCGTAGAATTATTCCCTCAAGTGGCAAAAAGGAATTACTTTTGATACATAGATCATTGGAACTCTTTTCACCAGCCTGAGGCAATTTACGAACGATCGATTGACGGAGCTCGAAGAAATGGCATACTCGGACTAGGATGAATGATGTGGACTACCTTGTTGGAGACAACGCAATGGATGATTTTGCTTATCATCTGGATCCATGGTAAGTCCACCTTTGAAGATGAACCTGGACAGCAACTGCTGGTTAGGACAGCCTATGGAGAATTGGCACGATGGGGTGCAAGCTGCGAACAAAATGCAAATGTTGGAATATTCCAACCATCATATCTGCCTGAGATTCAGATCTGGTTGGTGTTAGGATATTCCAGGCTCATCGATTCTAGAAAGAAAAATGAAAGTTTGCAACACAATTCGATGAGAAGATGTTACGAGATTCTCGGGAATGAACTACGATAGCAAGCTCCAAAGCATGAGCTGGTTCTGCTACTAACATGTGAACACGATGTCCCAGACAATCAAGCCCACGTAGTAGTCTTATAATGAAACACTACCGAGTTCAGGTGGGGAACCATCATCGCAGATAATGAAGTTCTTAATTAAGCCCGGGTTAGCTCTTAAAAAGAACTCCTTCTCCTGGAACAAATCAGTCAGTGGCTTGGTGTGCTAGGAATATGAATGGAGTGGAGGTAATTAATCTACCAAACCATAGAATACTTCCTGCGTATGCATGATTGATTTGGGATGATTCCAAGGAAGCGAAACAAACCTTTCTCAAATTCACGACGGCAACTTGCACCAAATGTACATGAATTCAAGGAAGTCACTTCTTCCATCCAAGCATAAGCTTCATGAGCGGAACACGAAGGCATTGCTTACAAAGTTTTCAACACTTTGGGTTGATGTTCAACATGAATCATGGGGAGACAAGAATGCTGGCGATGGGCTCAACAACAACTCATCGGAATTTCCATATCACGGACTTCCACCATCATGTGAACACGGTGATAGCATTGGTCGAGACCAAAAGATGTAATGGGGTATGCTCGAGGGATCAACCACGAGTAAGACAACATTACGAACATCGTTGGTTCTGATTTGACTTAATAATAGCCCATACTCAAGTCAAAGTTTGATAAGACAATAGGTTCAACAACTGATCACGGGGATCATTTGATGAAGATATCATCTTTCTTCAACACACACGCATACTCAAGGATATCCCTTTGTGATGAACTAAGTTCAACAAAGCTTTTACCTTCCAACTCTCCAAGTTGTTGTTTAGCTTATCCAACCAGCTCAAGGATATCCAACACGGATTCTTGGAGAAGGGGTGGTTTACAAGAAACCAACTTGATCACGAACTTAACATAGCGGTCAGGTGACAACCTGGTAGCACTTCAAAGAAGATATTTGGAAAGTCACGAACCACCGATATATTACTAGGCTCGAGAACAATCTTGCTTTTCAGGGCAAGACGATATGATCAGAAGAGTAGGGGATTGACACAATCCTAACTCATCAACCGAAGTGTGCACCAAAAATAAGGACTAGGTAGCACGATCAATCTTCGGATGATGATTTAATAACCAACACGCTAAGAATGAGGATATTGTCCATTAGCTACCAAGCAACGAGGTTGTTAGGAGTATCGATTTCACACATCACAATTCACTTGTCGGCATTCCGGTTACATCAACACGGGACCGAGTAATGAATAATGATAGCGAGAAGTATCACTACGTTAAGAATTCATAAGAGAAGGTGCAATTCTCATGACGTTCCTGACATAAAGTGGGTAACACTTGAGGATAGAAACAGAATCAAAAGCTTGATTGCATTTGATCTGCGGATAACAACTGCTTTGACCCAATCCTCGATATGGATGAGGTACTGGAGTTTGTTTCTCATAGTCATTCTGGAATAGAATGGCTTAACGGACCACAAGAATAATAGGCATCGATGAACACGATCGCACACATACTCTTGACTATCAATTGATAGATGAAGATCAGAATATAACTGAAGGGGGACAACTCAGAGAATATAAGATTATTTGGGTTGTGGATGCATAGATTAGTATGTTGAGCAAAGCTCAACATTTCTTCCGGATAACCCATGCAGAAAGGTAGAACTGACAGAATCACCATATAGAATGGAAGACTCATCATGAGCACTCTGGTGGCGATCTTTGGTTCAACGAGGAACTTCTGCCATAACTAGTTCATGGTATTTGGAAGAAGGATATACCATGGACCTCGAGGGCTATCGCAAGGTTACTAATATCCTGAAGGAACTAGCAAATACTATCAACAGGAGGTAAGTAGGGTGAATCTCGGGTTCAAGAACCTAGGAATAGAGTACCTACTACCAAATGGCATCACGGGATGCTTTCGAGAATGATGGCGAGAATCATCACCTTTGGAACACAAAGCATGGCTGGATTACTAAGTGACTCCTAAAACACCTAGGGTCATAATAATAGTTCCAACATATATGTCAAGGCAATAAATTACCTCAACGCATCGGTTAGTGTGCTTATTACGACCAAAAGGACATCGAAATGAGAGGAAGGAATTTTGCAAATGCTTGATTGTCTTAGAAACACAGGATGACTTCAGACTGACATAACGGCTGTAAATGCTCAAAAAGATTTGAGACATCATGCAAAATGGTGGCATAGCCACTCAACAACAACATATCAAGGTTCCAAAATCAACAATTAACATACGGAAGTAGTAGAAACTGAACTAGGGCTTAAAACCAACAATCTTAAAGGTCTATGGGTTAGTAACACGTCATCCTGATGGATAGATGAGAAGCCTTGTTCTTAATCCCCGTAGAAGAGAAGAGGATGACTCAGATCAGAAGGCCATGAGGTATAAGGAGTAAAACGAGCCTTACGCTCCCTTCCACAATCAATTCCCTTACATAACTAAAGCATTTCTAGACACAACTTTGACCAGTTTGGTTTGGTAAACCCTCTGATGATCGAGCTCACGATACCAAAGCTATCGGGACCCGATTCCAAGTCACATCGATCTAGCCGGTAACACCTCCATATCACTTTGCGGCCTCACGCACGGTATTCCCACAGGTGTCGCCTTACCATGGCAGGACCGTTTAGCCTTTTGGCTCACGTATATGATAGTGTCGCTAGCATCCATATGAAAGAGAACCCGGGGCGACATGGCTAGTCGTGAACCCAAAGCGGCACTAACCCATGGGGACAGGCATACATGAATCACATCGAGCATGTCGGTCATCAACGTATGAATTCGGGCTGTAACCTTGGGCTATGAGACTCCGGTAACCCGGGCTGTAGCTAAGGCAGACTCAGATGTCACCGCGTGACATTTTCCCGAAGGGAACCACAGGAACAAAGTGAAACACATGCGGCCGATCAAGTGTCCGGAGCAGTAGTCTTTGGGCTAGCGAGGACTCAGTGAACCGGTACATGGCGGACTACTATCGCTCGAGGAAGCACTAGACTACAGTTCCCCATCTGAGAGGCTGCCAAGGATAAACAACTAGATTGTCGGATCCCACACATACCAAGCATTTCAAACATACACACAATATGCTCGATATGTGTAAATACAACAAGGCATCACAACATAACTCTCTGACTCAAGTATTTATTCATTAGGCTCAGGAGCGAGATATTACAAACATGGGTCTCATGACCCAACATACGAACATACAAGCAACAAGCACAAGCGGAAGCTTAACATGTCTGAGTATAGACATCTACAAATGAAAAGGCTGAGAAGCCTGACTATCTACCAGATCCTGCCAAGGGCACAAGATCGTAGCTGAGGTAACAAGCTAAGCGTTGAAGTCCACGCGGAACTACTAGCGAGACCGACATCTCTCTCGCAAAACATAAAATAAGCAAGCGTGAGTACAAATGTACTCGACAAAGGCGATACATCGAACTAACTACACATGCATCATTATCAACAAAGGGGTGGTGGAGTTTGACCGCAGCAAGTCAGCTTTGACTCGGTGGCAATCTGAACTACGATTGCGGTAACTCTTTTGAGGTGGCGCTACGAGTCCACATATTCACCATATCAATACACCACTATGGATCCGTTCCGTCTTCCTCTGAGCGCCATCCATAACACTCACACTTATCTTGCGCATTTTAGAGTATCCACTTTCACTTGTCTATGAACTGTTATAGGCAACCCAGAAGTCCTTTACCGCGGACACGGCTATTCGAATAGATAACGTTAACCCCGCAGGGTGTACTTCTTCACACGCTCTCGCCACTTACCGCCATGTACACCTCGTGTATCTCGGCAACCTTCAAGCGGAAGCTTTGGCGAGGGAGTCGGCCCACGACCTGACTAACCACACAAATCTCTCGTCCGGGTTTATCGCCTATTCGGGTTCCATCCGCAAGGAGATCCGGCCGGTGTCGCTCACGGCCCCAAAGCGATGTGAGCGGGGTTCCCAAGCCCACCTCGGCCAGGTGGTTCTACGCTTGGTACAACATGCCACAGTGCCTAATCATCCCAAGCCCACTTGTACCGGGTGCCACTTGGTAGACTACTAACACTACCTACAAACACCGTAAACTAGTTGCAACTCTGGGCCAGAGATCATGTTGATTAATAAGTCGAGAGGGGTCGAGTTACCGGAACCCAAAGTGTGGTAGTAACTGTTCATGGATCACAAACACAGAACTCAGTTCCTGAGGACGGCTGCAATGAGACAACCCACCATGTACTCCTACATGACCTCTCACCGCTACCTTTACCAAATCATGTTCATACACTTAGCTCACACACGGTGGGACATGTTCACACACCTCCGATTCATCCCGATGAATCGGACCCGACTCAACTCTAAGCGATGGCAGGCATGACAAACAAGCATGAATGAGTAGGCACAACAGGCTCAAACAACTCCTACTCATGCTAGTGGGTTTCATCTTTTCTTTGTGGAATGACAGGTCATCACGAGAGGATAAAGGGGTTCAGCTACCGCAGCAAGTAACAGATGAATCGTTGTTGTCCTAATGCAGTAAAAGAGAGCAGGAGCGAGAGAGTGGGATTGTATCGGAACGAACAAGGGGGTTTTGCTTGCCCGGCACTTCTGAATATCAAATAGTTCTTCATCGGTGTCATCGAACTCATCGTCGGTACCACGTCTATCGAGAGGGGACAAACACCGGCAACTGAGAAAGAACACAATCAATGCAATGCCACAATATGATGCATGATCATGACATGGCAATATGTTGTGATTTGAGCTAATGCATCTAGCTATGATTTAAATGAAGTTGGTTTGAATACAAGATTCAAATTCAAACTCCACATGTAGTTATTTAAATGCCATTCATTTCATTTGTCCTAGACAGTAGCCATAAGTTGTCCTAACATGCATGAAAGTGGTACAGATGGATATATTGGATTTTTCAGATATATAATTTATCTCATTTGGAGTTACGGTTGAATTTATATGAATTTTTGAAGTTTATACTATTTTCTGGAATTTCTGAATTATTTTAAATCCAGAAGTCAAATACTGCGTCATGCCTGCGTCGGTGATCAACAACTTGACTGAGTCAAATCGTGGCGTGGGGACCACACGTTAGTCACCACGAGGTTTAAGCAGGGGTTAATTAGCCTAACTAAAAATCGAGGCGTCGGGGCCCATCATCATTGACGGAGGGTCATTAGGTTAGTGCTAATCGGGTTTGACCGGCGTTAAGCCGCCCAGCGAGGCGAGCGAGGCGGTTCTCGTCGGGATCGTCGCTCCGGCGACCATTTGCGTGGCCGGAGACCACCTGCGACGCCTAGGCTTCTTGTGAGTACCTGGAGGCCGTGGGGTGGCGGGCGGCGTCGGCCAAGATCGACCCGGCGGCGGCGAGTTTGGCCGTACTGGAAAGCGTAGGCGGCGTGCAAACTAAGCGGGTGAAGCCTCCTAAAGTGCCTGCAGAGCGCACGAGGCCGTTGGACACGGTGGGGTGACACAGAGGCCACCGGAATGCGCCCGTGGCGGCGAGCCCGAGCGGAGGTGAGCTACGGCTCGTGTGGCGGGGCGTACTAAGCGCAGGAGAGCGAGGGAGAAGGGGTTTGAATCTGAAGCTCACAGCCGGATCGAATGGAGGTATCTGAGCTCGGGGAGGCTTGGCACAGCCGGAACAACGACGGCAATCTCGTCGGCCGGAGCTTGAAGACGGCGATGGCAACGGCTCCACAGGGCGTACGGCGGCTCGTGGCTTGACGGAGGGGACGAAGAAGACGCGGCGAGGCTCTTGGACTCGTCGGAGGCGAAAGGCCGTGGCAGTGGGTCGCAACAGCGGCGGCGAGTGGCGTTCGGTCTCGGGAGAGAGGAGAAGCGAGAGGGAACATCACTGGGGAGAGTGAGAGGGCGGGGTTGCGTGGCGTCTCGAGGAGTTGCGAACAGCGAGGCGGGCTGAGGCGCTGGCGGCGTGCTTGCAGCGTGTCGAGCGCGTCGTCTCGTCCTCTGGCGCCGAGGAGGGCTGACGGCTGGCGTCGGTGGTGACACAGGCCGCCCGGCTACTGATCTTTGGGCAGTTGGTGGGCACAGGTAAGCCACGGGTAACCTCTTTCTCTCCTTTTATTTATGTTTTCTATTTTACATTTTTTGTTTTTGGATTTAGTAAAATACTAAACCACTTTATAAAATCCTGAAATAAATTGTGGGCACATCTTGGATTTTTCCCAACAGCCCTCAACTATTTTCGGATTTATTAGAGCATTTAAAATATTTATAGAATTTAAATGCCCCAATTCAAATACAATATGAGTTAATTTAAAAATCCGAATGGCCTAAAAATAAGTGCATTATTTTTGGCGTAGATTTTCACCTTCATCAAAAATATTGAATTTTTCTAAAAGGGCATTACAGGTTCATTGAAATTATTTTTATTTTGATCCTAATTGCATTTCATTTAGTGCTAGGGTTTGTCATCCCCATTTCAAATTTCATGAAATTTAAACATGATGCATGGATGCAATGCCACTAGTTATAAGCAAACTCTAGGGCTGTGACAATAACCCTCATAAGAAGGTAGGGTCATGCACAATGCAAGTATCAACAAGGAAGTAACGGAGGCAAACCACCTCAAGTGGTCACCACATTATCATGACTTCGATGAAGCAATAAAAGTGCCATATGGCATGCACAAAAAAGGTTTCTTAGACATGGTAAAAGGGCTACTTTCCTGGTTCATCAGAGTCTTCAAGTCTTCTAGTCCATCTCCGAGTATTTCGTCTACTTCGTCAACTAACGTCGAAAACAATTATTGTAAGCAACACAACAAGGAAAAAAAATAAAAGTGCTCTAAAAATATGAAGTTGACTTTTCTAGGACTTCTCTGGTTATATGAAAAATAACCAGAGTGGTTTCATTGGGATTGGATCAGTGGATATTTCTGAACATTTCAATATGATGGAATCCATGGACTTAATGGATTTGCATGTTGTCCACAGAATGCCTTTTTATAAAAATGAGTAAAAGTACCCATTAAATCAGGCATGATTTTAGAAAAATTTAGAAATTGGTTACACTGGATTTGGGAGTTCAAATGAATATTCTATGGATTTTTAAGCTGGTTTAGGAGCATAAATGACCTATTTGTTAGATCCAGGTGAAACTAGGCAGTGTAAAAATGTTCACTATGACTCATTAAATAGATATCGATTTATGGAGTCACCGAAAATTTGAATCATCAGATTTGGACTTGAAATGAGGTCTCTGGAAAAGTTTGAATCTTGCTGAAAAAGAAAAAGTAAATGGAAATACCGAATGGGCCAAATTCCAGCGGCGGCAGCGCGCACTGGATGGGATTTAATGGCGAGGCGCAACTGGGCCGGCCTAGCGGCTCGGCCATGCGGGCGATAGGGCGACGTCGAAGGCGTATTGCGGAAGTGCGCCTTCGCCTGGGGGAGGCGGGTCTTCCGCTGTCCTTCTCCACTTAAAAGGGCGGGGCCCAGTTGCTGGGTCGCTGACACGCGGGGCCCAGTGCAACGTCTACCTCCCGCTCGAACAGAGCAGAGGTAGGGGAGGTGAGGCCGAGCGGGTGCCGGCGCTCTCCCGGGCAGCACGAGCCACCTCCGGCAGCGCCCGACACACCGACAGATTCAGCATGACGCGGAGCACCCGTCCATGTGCTTCTCGTCCGCGGGGGAGCCCGGTAAGAGGAGGAGCTTTGGTTGCAGCGGACCGGGGTGCCATGGAGGATGAACTTGGCGCCACGGCCCCCGGGGAGTGTAAATGGAGTGCAGGGGACCTCCGTAGTGGTTGGGGTGATGCAATGACCGCCATAGGTGGAGAGGACGGGGCTCGGACGATGAGAATTTAGGCGATGGTCAGCGGCTCTGCTCCGGCCATGGACGAGGTTGGAGGGCGCGAGGAGGGGAGTGGGTTGGTCCAGGGGATGCACGGGAGGGAGAGAGAGCCAAAGGAGTAGAGAGGGGGCTCGGGGGTGGCCTTAAGTAGCCGTCCCGTGGCTCACCGTGGACGCGGCGCACGAGTGGCCGTGGAAACGGCTCGGGCGGCAAGGGGAGAGAGTGAGGGGTTGTCTGTGGTGCTCGTGGGGGTGGAGTAGGGCGCCAGGAAGAGAGAGAGGGAGCGGGGCGAGCTCTGGGTGGCGCCGCGAGCTTGCACGCGCATTGGCGGGCTCGGGTGGCTTTGGGCACGCGCGGCACGGGAAGGACAAAGAGGGAAAGGAGGGGGCCAACGCGGTGTCTTGTTGCGGACGCCGAAGCACCTCGACTGGCGCAAGGGGAGGCTCGAGGTGGTCGGGGGTTGCGGCGTCAACGGTCGCCTGCTCTGCCTCGCGCACCAGAGCATGCAAATGGCCGGCATCCGTGGAATTTTGCACGCACCCGCGCGTCCGCTTGCGTCTGGCAGCTGTAGGGGGCATGGGAAAAAGCTGAGGAGAGCTTTGGATGCTCTGGAAAGTCAAGGAGGGAGAGAGAGGCTGAGAGAGAGGGAGAATGTTGCTGCCCAGAGAATAAAAATGGGGTTCTACCCCCCTTAATCATGGCTCCTCGGGCAGGGAAAGATGCAGAAGGTAGAGGAGGACCAGATGAGGCTGTGGGAAGAGTTTCAACTGATGGAGATTAGTGGAAGGGGTTGAAACTTGCATTTTGAAATTCTGCCAGAAGGTGTTTGATGTAGGTTTGGGCAAGAAATTTAATTTCAATTGAGATGAAACTTAACAGGATGAAATGGCACATAGATGTAGGGTGCTCCACCAAGTTTGAGCTCATTTGGGCAAAGTAGCCAATGTTACTTTGGTAAACCCTAGAAATCAGCAGAAATGACTTTACCAAGATTTAGTCATGCAAATCTATTCTCCTTGATGCACCATTTGGTGTAGTGTCATCATTTGAGGATTTGAACATGTCCACCAAAATTCAGATCAAAAGGACACACTTGGTAATGTAGAGTTGTTCAAATCTGGTTCTGGACAGAAAAATGGTTTTAGAACACTTTGATCCTGATATCCTTCTCTCCAACTTGCGACATTTGGTCTAGATGCATTATTACACCATTTGAGCATGTGCACCAAGTTTGAGAGCATTTGGACATGTTTGGCAGTGCAAAGTTGTTCAAACTTGGAAAAGGACAGAAATGGTTTTGAGGGGGTTTGATGACGTTTTCTTGATCTCCAAGGCATGAGGCTCTGCAAGATCATCAAATATGTCATATGTGACATGCTAGAATTTTCTTGGAATTAATGAAGAAAATTTCCTTTGTAAATATTTCAAAAGCTTGAAATATGCAGAAAGGGTTTTTGAGGGATTTGACCAATATTTTGAACATGACCATGTGTTGAAACTCATATATATGGACTATATGTGTCCACTGAGCTTCCCTAATGTTTTCTCAAATATTTTTGAAACATTAAAATAATTTTAACCTATTAAAGACCATTTCTGGCCTTAAGAAAAAGCATTTAAATAAAATGGGAAAATAACTCTTAAAATTATATTTTTGTGGTTTCTGGGTGTCCTATATCTAATAGGAGTCAAATATAATTTTTGAAAGATTTTCACACCCTTAATTAAGTACTTTTAGTTCAAGTTCCATTTAGGGTTTTTTTTGGAAAACCTAATTTAGAAAATACTTTTTTGCCAAAATATTTTTGCAAGAAATTATTTTTATGTCCTACACACATGGCATGATCATTGGGCAAGGTTTTGGATCAAGGAGAAGGAGTATAAGAGTTGGAGGATTTATTTGATTTTTAGAGCACTTGCAAACAGCAGACAAAAATCAAATCAAGCAAAGACCAAACACTCCAAAGTTTTTGTCAAACCACAATTTATCCTGATTTATTAGCTTAAGTGTTGTGGTGAAAATCAGGGTGTGACACTCTGTCTCAAATATATGCAATTTCCAAGTATTTTGTGAAGCATACCTTGGTGAAGAGCCTTCTATAGATCTGTTTAGAAATTATTACTACATCAACCGCCAAACTGAGATTACTGACGAGCTTAGTCTTGAGCTCGGAGGCGTTTTAATCCAGAGGCGAAGAGACGTGACTTCCCATTAGCGGCCCTGCCAAGTCATCGAAAAGATTGGAACTTCACCTGGTTCTATTGCAAAGACACCTCCCTAGAAGGAGAAAACCCCCTGTCGGCTAATCGTGCACATCGGCTCCCAACCAGTGACCAACTGCCAGGCGGGATGATTGCCGCTAAGCGTAGTCTTTATTCTTCCACTCTTTCAAAGATTCGGGCCTTCATTGCAAACAGCCTAACTGGAGTCGATCTTGTTCGTTGCTGGGTTTCATGGAGAATTCTACCCTTAAGCCGACGCTTCGGCTTAATGTGTGAATATACTGGAAATCCCAATGATCCGATGTGTTACAATTCCACTGGGTTTACTGAAAAGGAAATCAATGAAACTGTCAAATCGCTCCTTGGCGAGTCTTTGGCCAACTGCAGTAAGACGGGCCTAGCTCCTTGTTGTACTCTTAACCCGCATCCAGCTATAAGTATCTTTACACATATAGTACTTGTTTTCAGTCTATCTGGTTTCAATCTTATTGTTTATTCACACCCAGGCCGACTCTTCTTCTGGAAGAAGAAGATCCAAAACACTATCGGTACAACCAAAAGGGTTAAAACAACTGGCCGCGGCCCGGGTCGTCCTAAAAAACCCACCTCGCAAGAACATCTTGCACTAGACGACTCAGAGGTAGAACATGATTCACTTGGTATTCTTTTTATGCAAATTATTGATGTTGTTTCACCTTAGGAGGAAACGGAGACAAGCCAAATTGATGGCGCTGAGGTAATCCCTATCTCCTCCGACTCAGAAAATTTTCCAAGAGAGAAAACACGGCGGGTCGTCAGGAAAGTATGGTTTTCCCATCCGCTTGCTCACTTAGATCCAAACTTTCTTTTGAAGAAACATCAACACGAGACCAGCCGGCATACTCAAAACAACGACCAAGAGGAGCTTATGGCTGGCTTGCCTAACACGTCGGTTCGTAAACGTCGTCATGAGGTGCCTCATAGCCCTACTTCCTCTCTTTCACGAGCCGGCCTCATACGACAACCTCTTAACTCTTCTGACTTGCACTAGTATGCGCTGGTGCTAAACAAACGGTTTTTAACCCCTTTCCACGACGGCATTCGGAACCGTCACCAAGTGAGTGTGGGCGATAGGGGGGGTCCTTCCCACACGACCCAGAAACCGTTGGGGATATGCCCTCCTGGCACACACGCTCGGCAAAATGAGGTCGTGTGCGACCGGTGAGCGCTCAAATACAGAAATACGTATAGTAGTGCTAAAAAAATACAATTATACATGCGAAATCATTTCCGGTCGTAAGTACATCCCACACAGTCAGTCACCACTAAACATTTCAGTTCGTATATACATCCCACACAGTCACTACAAGGAAAATGTTTGCGCAAGGTGGCGTAACACAAACAGTTTTGAAGAGAATGTCGTGTGTGATTGTTCATTGATCCAACACGGTTTATTCCTAGAAACTGTGTGCATTGCCTGAGGTCATCGCCCACGGTATTTTTTCAACAAACGTTTGCAATAGCAAAACCCAATTAGCAGGCTAATTCTCCATTAGCAGGCTAATTGCCCTATTATTAATAATCCATTTATTAATCTAATTGACGTTCATATTAAGCACATAATTTATTTCATTTCCATATTAAGGAAGCAAAATTTCATAATTGAAATACATCAGAGTACAACATGATATAGCTTTAGCACTCAGCTACCCCATTACACAACTGCACAAACACCAACTTTCACATGCAACATGTAGAACCTTTCGAAATTAGCATCATAGACGGTATATAGACAGATGCATCTCATCTGGAAAACTGCTGAAGCGGAAGGCGAATATTGAGCTTTCATTCATGTTGAAGGTCTTTCCGTCCTTCATCCTCTTCAGGAACACTTCAATACTGAACCGTGGGTGTTGTATGAAAACCTTCCTCGCCTCCTGACCATAGAGGTGGTTTGAGAGGTAACCATCAGTGAACTGCTTTGGAAAGTCCTGAAAACAAGGATGTGCATAAATATCTTCTCTATATTGGAAATGGGGCAAAGGAATAAAAAAGGCAAGGTATAATAGTTAGTACCATGTTGTAGTGAACTGATGTCTTCTTCATTGTGCAGACAAAGATCTTGTTGTTTTTTGTCGCTAATTTCTTTATCCTAACAATCTTTCTGAGTTTCTTGATTTGATTGATATTCATGGACAACTCATTTCCCCATATGCAAAAAGGGTCGAACAGTGGGTCAAAACCTCTGACAGCAGGACCTACATGTGTCAGACCAAATTGTTAAAAACCAAAACATTAGAATGGTTCCTGCAATTGCACAATAATGTGCTATTAGACAACGGACCATGCACGTGCTAATCTCGATTGTAAACCTCAGTGCTTCCCATTGTTTCCCTGCAACACATATAAGGTAGTTAGTCATCGGGTTAAGTAAGGGTTCACATGCTATCAGTAAAATATGTTGATGAAAAATAAGCACATTGCGGATTCATCATATTAATTCAAGCCACATGGAAAACCCATTTATCCAAACCAAGCATGATTAAGAACTAGGAAATAAAGCACTTGTATATGTTTCTCATGTATTAAGTGCAGCCAAATTCGATTTATTCCTCACATGCACAACAATACAAAATTCTACCCACGACAATTGGACATCGCAGTGTAGAATTGAACCAAGCAGTTAGCTAAACACCACAATAAATGAACCAAACATTAACTAGCACCACATTGCACAATATAACATACTCCTAATAGAAGATCAGACAGTTAACCAAACCAAGCATGCTTAACAACTTGGAAATATATCAATTGTATTTCTTTCTCATGTATTTAGGACAGCCAAATTCGGTTTATTCCTCACATGGTATGCAATAACAGAATGCAATCACAAGAACCAAGCAGTTAACTAAACACCACAACAAATGAACCAAACGTTAACTGACCACACACTGCATAATATAACATACTCGTAATAGAAGATCAGACAGCTAACCAAAACAAGCATGCTTAACAACTTGGAAATATTGCACCCTGAAGAATTGAACATCACATTTGCAGAATTGAACCAAGCGATTAATCAACACCACATTGCACGACATATAGAACATATACACTACAGAAGAAGATTGCATGGTAAAAGTAGATAGCACAATTCACTAGAATTTGTTAAGGAAAGGCAGGAGCTAGCAAACTGAACATGGGTCCTTATAGTGAGCTAATAAGACAAGCTAGTCCTCATTGTCGGAGATATCGATGACAATTGGCTCCTTGGACATGGAAGAGGGCGAGGCCTCCGCATCGTGGGTGCCCTCGTTGTAGTGGTGTGTTGCCTGAGCCGCTTCGGGAACCAACCTGCTGGCTCTCGAGATGAGGTAAGCACGTGCACGCTGAGAAAACACCTCGTAGTCTTCGTCGAAGGCACCAACGGTGGCCTCGAGAAAACGCCACGAACTATCATTTAAAGAAGCCAACCGCGTCGCGGTGTCAACGCGCGAGGCGTCAATGGTGGCCTCGACGGTGAGGTGCTCCTCCAAAATCTGGGGGTCGGCACGAATGGCAGCCATTGCGACCTCATCCGCGTGTGCGGCCGCGATTTGCTTCTTCACTGCCAAATGCTCCTTGGGATCCCGGCTATACTGCGTGCACCAAGGCTTAGGGCGGCGCTTATTTTGTGGAGGGGTCGGTGATTTGGGTGGAAGGTGACGCGCTCGCGCCGGTGGTCGGGGCATGTGGGATGTGGAAGGAGGAGGAGGATGGGGGTCGGGTGTGGATTACTTGCCTAGATAGGCGAGGCCGAGCAGCGTGAAGGAGGGTTGCCGGCGAGGAGGCGGTGCTGCAAGCAAGGAGCGACGGTTTCAACTTGGGAAGGAAGGCGGAAACAGGGGAAATGTGGCTTTTAGTAAGGGGGAGGGGGCGGGGAGGTAGATATTTCATGAAGCCAAAATTTGGAATCGCTTCAGCGAAAAAACTGGTGCGCAAAGTCTCATCAGACACGGTCCCTTATTCAGAACTGTGTACGGTATGTGAACATCACAAACGATTCAGATAGCTTAACACGTGTGTGTTGAGTTTGAATGTCAAAAAATTTGGTTCGAATTTCCCTGGTTACAGTGGTCATCCACGTCATTGCATAATTTGGGTACACAAAGGAGACTAACTTCTTAATCGAGCAAGTTCATGAATTAAACAGAGCTAGCTGACCAAAACATTACTCTAACAAATTAAAAACCGGCGCTCTTAATTAAACAAAACAAAGAGTACTACTACGGCTGGTGCTCATCGATCTCCGCCGCCGCCTCCATGTCCAGCTCGCGCCCGGTGGTCTCCTGGGGATGGGGCTCCATGGCATCAATTGCAACATACTCGGCAAGCATCTCGCCATCCGTGACTGCCATATCTTTGGCATAGGCCGCCACGAGCTGGGCGTGGGCGGCCACGATTTGGGCTCTGGCGGGCTCCGTCCTAGCAAGGTATGCCACGCAGGAACGGGCGGCTGCTCGAACTCTCTCGGTGATTGCTAGCTCTTCGGCCGTGGGTTGCCGACCATTGTAGGAGAAGCTTCGCTCGATTTGTGCGGTGACCGCCACGAGCTGGGCGTCGACGGCCTCGACATGGTAGTGGGCAGCCTCCATCAGGGCTAAGGCCGCCGCTGCGAAACGCAACCGCTTTGTGCGCTCTCGCCGATTACTATCCACAGGTCGAATCTTTGTGGCATGACCTGACAAGCAACAATGGTTGTTTGGGCTGTCTTGGCCGCCCGGACACAGACTGCGGTCGCCCTCATGAAGCTTGTTAGCACGCGCCTGGCGGTTGAGGCCGCGCTCTCGCCGGAGTGGGCCGCCGAAGTTGCCCTCACAACATGGGTCCACGTCCCCATCTTTCACCGGCGATGAATGAACAATGAAATGATATTTGGGGAGTGAGCTAGTGTGCTTGACACGCCGGTTGTGGACTGTAGCCGACGAACCTTCTCGCGTAAGCCATAGGCGTATTATACACCGACGTGCTCCAATATATTTTGTGTTGCATCTCACACGGTTGGTAATAATAAACTGTGTGCGAACTACTTGATTTATCGTCCTGATTTGAATTACGTAATGGGGTCACAGCTACAAAGGATGGTGTTTGAATTGTTAGAACTTTTATCTGCAGTGAACATGCAACTATAGGTGTGTCGTGAAAAAAATTGGAATTATTCGGGGTTCGTTTGGATGTTTTTTTACATTAACTTGGTTTTCCAGGCATTTTATGTGCATAATTCTAATTTGAACTACATGCACATGCTCCAGGGCATATAAAATGGTTGAAAAATCGAATATGTGTACTTGGTTGCATGCTTAGGTCCCATGCAAGAAATGGGAATGAATGTCACACACCCTGCCACCATCACTCGGCCACAAACATTGAGATACATGGCTTTTAATTTCTAGTAAATCCAAAACTCGTATGAAATTCATGAAACCTGGCATGCTATCCTAGAACGGCATCAACATGCCGTGGTAAATTTTTTTCCCATTTGGGGCAGGTTTGGGTATAAGCTTCTCGCAAACCAGAGCTTCTCACAACAAGCGTGATGGTTTCGGTAGGGAACGTGCCACCTTTGGGAACGAAACGATATTCGTTGCCTCTCATTGCTTTCAATTTTTTTCAAGTGTAAACATAGAACAACAGGAATGTTGAATTCAATTTTGGAATTTTTGGGGTTCGTTTGGACATTTTTATACAATAACTGGGTTTTCCAGGCATTTTATGCGCATAGTTCAAATTTGTACTACATGCACATTCTTCAGTGCAAATAAACTGGTTGAAAAATCAAATATGTGTCCTTGGTTGCATGCTTAGGTCCCAAGCAAGAAATGGGAATGAATTTCAAACACCTGCCACCGTCACTCGGCCACAAACATTGAGATACATGGATTTTAATTTCTAGTATATCCATAACTCGTCTGAAATTCATGAAACTTGGCATGCTATCATGGAGCGGCATCAACATGCCGTGGTAAATTTTTTGTCCCATTTGGGGCAGGTTTGGGTATAAGCTTCTCACAAACCAGAGCTTCTCACAACAAGCATGATGGTTTCGGGAGGGAACGTCCCACCTTTAGGGACGAAACGATATCCATTGCCTCTTATTGCTTCCAAATTTTTTCTCATGTCAACATAGAAGAACGGAGTGTTGTGTCAATTTTTGTGATTTTTCGGGGTTCGTTTGGACATTTTTATGCATTAACTGAGTTTTCAATGCATTTATGTGCATAATTCAAATTTGAACTACATGCACATGCTCTGGTGCATATAAATTGTTTGAAAAATCAAATCTGTGTCCTTGGGTGCATGCTTAGGTCCCATGCAAGAAATGGGAATGAACTTCAAACACCGGGGCACCGTTGATTGCCGGCAAAACATTTAGATGCCTGGTTTTTAAATTCTAGTAAATCCAAAACTCATCTGAAATTCATGAAACTGGGCCTGCCATCATGGAGCGGCACCAACATGCCATGGTAAATTTTTTATCCCATTTGGGGCAGGTTTGGGTATATGCTTCTCAAACCAGAGCTTCTCACAACAAGCATGATGGTTCCGGTAGGGAATGTCCCACCTTTGGGGACGAGACGCTATCCATTGCCTATTATTGCTTCCAAGAAATTTCTCGTGTCAATATAGAACAACAGGAGTGTTGTGTCAATTTTTTTGATTTTTCGGGGTTCGTTTGGACATTTTTATCATTAACTGAGTTTTCAATGCATTTATGTGCATAATTCAAATTTTAACTACATGCACATGCTCCAGTGCATATAAATTGGTTGAAAAATCAAATATGTGTCCTTGGGTGCATGCTTAGGTCCCATGCAAGAAATGGGAATGAATTTCAAACACTGGGGCATCGTTGATTGCCGACAAAACATTGAGATGCCTGGTTTTTAAATTCTAGTAAATCCAAAACTCGTCTGAAATTCATGAAACTCTGCATGCTATCATGGAGCGGCATCAACATGCCGTGGTAATTTTTTTGTCCCATTTGGGGCAGGTTTGGGTATATGCTTCTCACAAACCAGAGCTTCTCACAACAAGCATGATGGTTTCTGTAGGGAATGTCCCACCTTTGGGGATGAAACGCTATCCATTGCCACTTATTGCTTCCAAAGTTTTCTCGTGTCAACATAGAACAACAACAGTGTTGTGTCTATTTTTGTGATTTTTCGGGGTTCGTTTGGACATTTTTATGCATTAACTGAGGTTTCAAAGCATTTATGTGCATAATTCAAATTGAACTACATGCACATGCTCCATCGCATATAAATTGGTTGAAAAATCAAATCTGTGTCCTTGGGTGCATGCTTAGGTCCCATGCAAGAAATGGGAATGAATTTCAAACACCGTGGCACCGTTGATTGCCGGCAAAACATTGAGAGGCCTGGTTTTAAATTCTAGTAAAGCCAAAACTCGTCTGAAATTCATGAAACTTGGCATGCTATCATGGAGCATCAGCAATATTCCGTGGTAATATTTTTGTCCCATTTGGGGCACGTTTGGGTATATGCTTCTTACAAACCAGAGCTTCTCACAACAAGCATGATGGTTTCGGTAGGGAACGTCCCACCTTTGGGGACGAAACGATATCCATTGCCTCCTATTGCTTCCAAAAAATTTCTCGTGTCATCACACAACAACAGGAGTGTTGTGTCAAATAAACTCGTCTGAAATTCATGAAACTCGGCACGCTATCATGGAGCGGCATCAACATGCCGTGGTAAAAATTTTGTCCCATTTGGGGCAGATTTGGGTATAAGTTTCTAGCAAACCAGAGCTTCGCACAACAAGTGTGATGGTTTCGGTTGGGAACGTGCCACCTTTGGGGACGAAACGATATCCGTTGCCTCTTATTGCTCTCAAATTTTTTCGAGTGTAAACATAGAACAACAGGAATGTTGTATTCAATTTTGGAATTTTTCGGGGTTCGTTTGGAAATTTTTATACAATAACTGGGTTCTCCAGGCATTTTATGCGCATAGTTCAAATTTGAACTACTTGCACATTCTTCAGGGCATATAAGCTGGTTGAAAAATCAAATATGTGTCCTTGGTTGCATGCTTAGGTCCCATGCAAGAAATGGGAATGAATTTCAAACACCCTGCCACCGTCACTCGGCCACAAACATTGAGATACATGGCTTTTAATTTCTAGTAAATCCAAAAGTCGTCTGAAATTCATGAAACTTGGCATGCTATCATGGAGCAGCATCAACATGTCGTGGTAAATTTTTTGTCCCATTTGGGACAGGTTTGGGTATAAGCTTCTCACAAACCAGAGCTTCTCACAACAAGCATGATGGTTTTAGGAGGGAACGTCCCACCTTTAGGGACGAAACGATATCCATTGCCTCTTATTGCTTCCAAATTTTTTTCTCGTGTCAACATAGAAGAACAGGAGTGTTGTGTCAATTTTTGTTATTTTTCGGGGTTCGTTTGGACATTTTTATGCATTAACTGAGTTTTCAATGCATTTATGTGCATAATTCAAATTTGAACTATATGCACATGCTCTAGTGCATATAAATTGGTTGAAAAAATCAAATCTGTGTCCTCGGGTGCATGCTTAGTTCCCATGCAAGAAATGGGAATGAACTTCAAACACCGGGGCACCATTGATTGCCGGCAAAACATTTAGATGCGTGGTTTTTAAATTCTAGTAAATCCAAAACTCGTCTGAAAATCATGAAACTTGGCATGCCATCATGGAGCGGCATCAACATGCCGCGGTAAATTTGTTGTCCCATTTGGGGCAGGTTTGGGTATACGCTTCTCACAAACCAGAGCTTCTCACAATAAGCATGTTGGTTCCAGTAGGGAACGCCCCACCTTTGGGGACGAAACGATATCCATTGCCTCTTACTGCTTCCAAAAATTTCTCGTGTCAACATAGAACAACAGGAGTGTTGTGTCAATTTTGTGATTTTCCGGGGTTTGTTTGGACATTTTTATGCATTACTTGAACTTTCAATGCATTTATGTGCATAATTCAAATTTGAATTACATGCACATGCTCCATTGCATATAAATTGGTTGAAAAATCAAATATGTGTCCTTGGGTGCATGCTTAGGTCCCATGCAAGAAATGGGAATGAATTTCAAACACCGAGGCACCGTTGATTGCCGGCAAAACATTGAGAGGCCTGGTTTTAAATTCTAGTAAATCCAAAACTCGTCTGAAATTCATGAAACTTGGCATGCTATCATGGAGCATCATTGATGGTGTCCTGGACTAGGGGGTACTCACCACGTCGTCTCCCGATCAGTTAGATTGGGCGGAGGACCCCATGACCGCATACTCATGGGCCAGTTCGGACAACCCCTGCCGCATACAAGGAAGACTCCACAAGACTTGGCGCCCAAGCAAGGACTCTCCTAAACCCTAGGCCTCCGGTGTCTTATATAAACCGAGGCCAGGCTAGTCAATAGACAATCCCATATTCATTACTACGATCTCGTGGTAGATACATGTACTCTGTTCTACACCCATATGAAAACAATCAAAAGCAGCATGTAGGGTATTATCTCATCAAGAGAGCCCGAAGCTGGGTAAAACCCCGTGTCCATGTTACCATCACTCCAAGACGCCTAGCTTAGGACCCCTACTACGAGATCGCGGATATTGAACCCGCATTGGTGCTTTCATTGAGAGCCTGCTAGGTGTGCGGCGCGGTTCGATGGGATCAAAATCAACGATCAGGTTCTATCTTTTCAATCTGGATCTGTTTTGTACAAATTAAATATCTCTTGTCAATTGGTACCGGCGGTTCGTGTAATTTTTTTTACAGATCGGAATTGGGACCAACTGTCCTTGTACGGCAAAAATTCGTCAACCATCGCCATCATATACGTATTTTCTAGGTCAAGCAGATTCTTCAAGTCGGCACATTGGAACTGGTTGAGCCCGGCCATCCGACCACAACGGATCCCAGAGCAGGGCACCTGCTCGCTGATGGCCGCACGTGCCTCCACACAGCTGCTGGTCTGATCAATGACGAGGGCCGATGGCTGATGCCTTTGTGCAGCACACTTCAGGGAGATTCTCTCCTTCTCTTTTTTGCTTTGTATTTTTTAAGTGGCAAGGTTGTTGCTAGCCGGGCCATTAGTTCCTGTTAAAGCATACGGTGTCCTTCCACCGCGGCAGCAGGCACGAGACAAAAATCATCCGAATACTAGCACACTTGGCACCAGAACAACATTGCAATTGGTGCTTTCAACGTAAATTATATAATAGTACTAATGATTGTTGCTGCAGCTTCCAGTACGAAAAATTAGGTGCTTTTTCTCCTTTTAAAGTTGTTCATGCAGATTAGTACTGTCAGAAACCTTTGTACTGGTAATTTCTACAATTTTACGCACAGGTTATTGATGCTAGCGGTTCACAATCAGATTTCGACTCTAGCCGATGACCTCTGACCCGCGTCGATGTCCCCGTGCTGTCAATCTTACTTCGGCGCGGAGGCCGTATTTATTTTATTATTTATATAATCTTTGCATGAATTAACTATGCAAAGGATTTATTATTATTATTATTATTATTATTATTATTATTATTATTATTATTATTATTATTATTATTATTATTATTTGGCTTGCACTACTTTGTGTGTGCAAGCAATCTATCTAGGCTGGGCCGCGCTAACACCTCGGCTAGTCGATGTAAATGCGTCCACTTTGTGTCGGCCAAGTCATGGCGTCACATCGACGCGCGTCCCTGTGTCTGCTTTTCCATGTTGCCACGCCGCCGGGCCGACGTCGACGCCCAAGCTATATTTCTTGAATTATCAATTTCGCATAAATAAACTATGCAATTTTTTAATTGTTATTATTTTTGGTTTGGACTATTTCCATGTGAGCAGGAAATCTACTTCGTCTGCTTTTACTTGACAAACCAACGCATTAAATGCGTCCCAATTGGCTCGTGTGGTCACCTTGTTGGTTGAATTGCCATACCAACATGTTCGGTTGCCTCAGGGACTTCTGCATCACTGAGAGTACTCTACCTTATTGAGTGTTCAGCACACGGGCCATATTTTTTTTATTGCTCTTTTTGCATAAATTATTTATTATGCTGTGAATTTTTTAATCTATTATTATTATTATCTCTGGCTCGCACTATTTCATCTGTGCAGGCTATTGACTTAGACCGGGCCGCGCTGTCACCTCCGCGTGCCGACGCCGTCGCCCTACTTTCGTCGACCAAATTGTGTCGTCACTTTGCTGACGTGGGGACTCTGTCATCGCATTATCGACCTGCTCTGTCAACTGGGTCGGACTAGGAGTTTCGCCTCATCACTTCGGAATGCCGAACTCCTCGCTCGGCCGTGCTATGTCACCACCTCGGAATGCCGAACTCCTCGCTCGGCCATCCTATGTCACCACTTCGGAATGCCGAGCTCTTCGCTCCGCCACCTCGGGACTAGCTTGGGGGCTGGGACCTTGTCCCGCCGTAAGGTTGGGCTATGCATCGACACCGAGCACATTAACCAGCTAAGTCGCTTTCATGCTCTAAAACTTTCAGTTTTAAATTTTGTTTGATTCGACCAAGCATTATACCTTTTTGGCAAAAAGTGGCTTGTGAAAAACTTCCTTGTCGAAACTTTGTTTGTGACACACAAATTAAAATACCCCGTTTACTTGGAGGCTTCCTTCATGAAGCATTTCCTCTTGCATATGATTATACTTGTACGACTTTGTTCCTTGTTCGTGTATTACGCCACAATATGCACCATATTGACTTAAGCGATTTGCAAGCTGGGTTGCCTCGCCCCAATGTTTACCCCTACGTTCCCGATTGTTTGGCTAGGGAGTAAAGGGAGCACCTCTGCGAATTTCACGATCGGGTCGTCCGAGCCGGACCTCATACTGGGTGAAGCCAAAAGCTAGCGCTCTTATTGTTTTCAATTATGGTCAGCACACAACGGAACTCATGAATACAAAAAATCTATTACACAAGTCTCATAGTAACAATGAGCACCGAAGAAAGGTATCGGTGGGGGTACTATTTTCTTCGAAGATGCTTCTTACACTTCGTCGATAATATAGCATAGGTTCCACTGGCGGCGCTTTATGCATTACAGCCTTATGGCTTGATTGCACAGTTATCGGAAACACCATCGATATTCTCGGCGGGTGGAGTACATAACACTTTTCGGCCCTTGACCGAAGAGGGAGAAGCCGACGGTCGGTTAAGACGCGTTTAAAGTTCGGGTGAACACAGATATGACATAAGTACTTGATTTTGTCTGATCATTATACATAAAATTCTTTTACCCAAGTCACTTGGGGGCTCTTAAATTTGCATGAGCCGTTTTACAATAAATTTTTCTTCTCAGTCACTGCAAAGTCTTTTTCTATCACTCCTTTTTCAACGCGAGTGTGTGGTCAATAGCCGGGTAGCCTGATTTCTCTCTCAAGCCGCTTGAGTTTTGGTTTGCTGAACCGGACTAAAGAGAAACCCCTCGCCTTCGGGATAGGGAGGTTGAAGCCGAAGGCTGACCCGCTTGAAGTCTTGAGATAGGATGCGTCATGTTAAAGCACGACAGAAGCATTGTTTTTCTCTAAGACCAATTTTTGGATTGGCACCGAACACTTGATCTAGTTCGAACGTCAAGTTTTTCCTGACGCTTTTTGGTTTTCCAAGCCTATGGCACTTTTATGCTATTTGTGTGTTTCCAGCATTAGTCTTGTAGTGCGGCGCCGTACACCTTTAGGGATTCGGAAAAACATTCTCGGACATTGGTGTATATGCATCGGTTTCGAATTGCGTCTTTGGTCAATAGTTGGGTTGCCCGGCTCCTATGCTTGTCTCCCCCGTTCCGCTTTGTTCGGCTAGATGCGCAACGGGAGAACCACTGCGATTGTGCTTCCAGCTAGCATGGTTAAGCGCCTCAGTGGAGAAAGCCGAAAACTGACTGTCACAATAAGCGTAAACTGGTCAGTGATCCGATGACTGTGTTAAATGACGGGCCGTTCATAACATTGGCTGAAGTGTTTACGGCTTGACCTAGGATGTCGTCGGACACTAAACGGGGGCTAGTAATTGGCCTCCCAACTTTAAGCTCATATGACTAAGTGAAAGTTATAAAGCCCGCATATCTGATTGCCTCCTTTCCGCTAACACAACCGCCTTCGGGCACCGAGACGTCGGCTAAGGGTTGTCTTGTTATTGCGGAAACATCCTGCGTAGTATCTACAAAGGGGTAGAAGTCGACGATGGGCCACTTTCAACTGATAAACGGTCGCAACTGATTCAAAATAAACATATCATCAGCAGTTGTATTTAATATACGAGGGCTTCCTTTTGCAACCATCATTATAAAGCCATCAATTTGACTTAAGATTTTGGCCAAGCTGGGTTGCCTGGCTCCTATGCTTACCCCTACGTTCCCGATTGTTCGGCTAGGCTATTTTCTTTGGAAGATGTTTCTTACATTAAACAGTAATACAACATATCTCTCTGCGTACCTTTGTTTATAAAACCGTATGGCCGGATTGCCTTGTTTGTCGTAAATATTTGCCCTTGTAAAGGCTTTATAAAGTAGGACAAACACTCCTCTGCTACTGGCCAAGGAGGTGGAAGTCGATGGTCGGTCAACAAAGTTTTGTACAATGCGGATCCGGGCATTGATGATTAAAACTATTTGGATACATAGAATCATTACACATAATTTGTGATTTTAATATGGATATCGATCCTTAATTCGGCCACCCGTGCCCACATTAAGTCTCGGGGGCTACTGGGCTTCGTGCTTATTATTTACAAATATTAAAGGGGTACATTGATCCCCTGATCTGGTGTTGCCACCCGACCAGTGTCTCCGGGGCTACCACATTGACAATCCAATGCAGAAAATTTAAAGTGCAATATAGTTTTCGAGGAGATTATTATCCTCAGGTTGGTCGGCCGCACCCAACCTGAGTCTCGAGGACTTTGCACACCGTGTTTCTATTCCTAAATATGCTGCCGAGCTGGGAATTGATCCTCAGGCTGATTTTATGAATCAACCTGAGTCTCAGGGGCTACTAGAGTCAGCGGCTTTTTTCCTTCAGGTGCATCCCGGATATTAGGCCAACACACACCTTGAGGGCTCACGGCTATACATCTCAGCGGAGATTACATTGCACAATTCGAGATTAAATTCATAAAAATCAGCCCATGGGCGAGGTGGTGTACTACCTCGGATACATCCGGCGTTGGTGCTCTACTACAATAGACACCCGGAAGCGATCCGACATAAAGCTCGGACGCCAGTGGTTGGCTCCGTAGAGGGCATTTCTGGCATTAAGCTCGGCTAAACTCCTTCGACTTTTTTGAGCCAAGGTGATCTATGACACCTCGGATATAGTCCGGCGTTGGAGTTTGGATTCAGTCCGGCATTGGAGTTCGGATACAGTCCGGTGTTGGTGCTCGGCTGCAAAAGATACCTCAAATGCAGTCCAGCGTTGGAGCTCGGATGCAAGAGGACACCGCCGCACGGGGACAACTTCAAAGTCGTGATGGGCGTGAAAATAACAAGGCATTGATAAAGGCCGGAAACTTAAAGGGGCCCCTCGGATACCCGATGTGTAAACTCTTCGGATGCACTTTGGCGATCCTCAAGATCGAAGATGGGAAGATTTGTTGAATCAGTTTTCAAGACTGACGACCAAAGATGAAGAATAGTACGGAAGAATCGAGGAGCGTCCCCAACTTGAAGACCAGTTCAGGGGGCTACTGACGGTGTCCTGGACAAGGGGGTACTCACCACGTCGTCTCCCGATCAGTTAGATTGGGCCGAGGACCCCATGACCGCATACTCATGGGCCAGTTCGGACAACCCCTGCCGCATACAAGGAAGACTCCACATGACTTGGCGCCCAAGACAAGGACTCTTCTAAACCCTAGGCCTCCGGTGTCTTATATAAACCGAGGCCAGGCTAGTCAATAGAAAATATCATATTCATTTACTACGATCTCGTGGTAGATACATGTACTCTATACTACACCCATATGAAAACAATCAAAAGCAGCATGTAGGGTATTATCTCATCAAGAGAGCTCGAAGCTGGGTAAAACCCCATGTCCATGTTGCCATCGCTCCAAGTCGCCTAGCTTAGGACCCCTACTACGAGATACGCCGGATATTGAACCGAAAATCATAAGCATGCCATGGTAATATTTTTGTCCCATTTGGGGCATGTTTGGGTATATGCTTCTCACAAACCAGAGCTTCTCACAACAAGCATGATGGTTTCGGTAGGGAACGTCCCACCTTTGGGGACGA
This sequence comes from Aegilops bicornis, assembly GCA_021605145.1. Lineage (NCBI taxonomy): Eukaryota > Viridiplantae > Streptophyta > Magnoliopsida > Poales > Poaceae > Aegilops > Aegilops bicornis. The sequence continues at coordinate 366,243,255 of CM038675.1, forward strand.
AACGATATCTATTGCCTCTTATTGCTTCCAAAAATTTTCTCGTGTCAACATAGAACAACAGGAGTGTTGTGTCAAATAAACTCGTCTGAAATTCATGAAACTTGGCATGCTATCATGAAGCGGCGTCAACATGCCGTGGTAAATTTTTGTCCCATTTGGGGAAGGTTTGGGTATATACTTCTCACAAACCAGAGCTTCTCAGAACAAGCATGATGGTTTCGGTAGGGAACGTCGCACCTTTGGGGACGAAACGATATCCATTGCCTCTTATTGCTTCCAATAAATTTCTCGTGTCAACATAGAACAACAGGAGTGTTGTGTCAATTTCTGTGATTTTTCGTGGTTCGTTTGGACATTTTTATGCGTTAACAGAGTTTTCAATGCATTTATGTGCATAATTCAAATTTGAACTACATGCACATGCTCCAGTGCATATAAATTGGTTGAAAAATCAAATATGTGTCCTTGGGTGCATGCTTAGGTCCCATGTAAGAAATGGGAATGAATTTCAAACACCATGGCACCGTTGATTGCAAACAAAACATTGAGATGCCTGGTTTTCAAATTCTAGTAAATCCAAAACTCATCTGAAATTTATGAAACTTGGCATGCTATCATGGAGCGGCATCAGCATGCCGTGGTAAATTTTTTGTCCCATTTGGGGCAGGCTTGGGCATATGCTTCTCACAAACCAGAGCTTCTCACATCAAACATGATGGTTTCGGTAGGGAACGTCCCACCTTTGGGGACGATACGATATCCATTGCCTCTTATTGCTTCCAAATTTTTTCTCCTGTAAACATAGAACAACAGGAGTGTTGTGTCAAATTTTGTGATTTTTCGGGGTTCGTTTGGACATTTTTATGCATTAACTGAGTTTTCAATGCATTTATGTGCATAATTCAAATTTGAACTGCATGCACATGCTTAGGTGCATATAAATTGGTTGAAAAATCAAATATGTGTCCTTGGGTGCATGCTTAGGTCCCATGCAAGAAATGGGAATGAATTTCAAACACCGGGGCACCGTTGATTACAAACAAAACATTGAGATGCCTGGTTTTGAAATTCTAGTAAATGCAAAACTCGTCTGAAATTCATGAAACTTGGCATGCTATCATGGAGCGGCATCAACAAGCGGCGGTAAAATTTTTGTCCCATTTGGGGCAGGTTTGGGAATATGCTTCTCACAAACCAGAGCTTCTCACAACAAGCATGATGGTTTCGGTAGGGAACGTCCCACCTTTAGGGAAGAAATGATATCCATTGCCTCTTATTGCTTCCAAAATTTTTCTCGTGTCAACATAGAACAACATGAGTGTTATGTCAATTTTTTGATTGTTCGGGGTTCGTTTGGACATTTTTATGCATTAACTGAGTTTTCAATGCATTTATGTGCATAATTCAAATTTGAACTACATGCACATGCTCCAGAGCATATAAAATGTTTGAAAAATCAAATCTGTGTCCTTATGTGCATGCTTTGGTCCCATGCAAGAAATATGAATGAATTTCAAACACCGGGGCACCGTTGATTGCCGGCAAAACATTGAGATGCGTGGTTTATAAATTCTAGTAAATCCAAAACTCGTCTGAAATTCATGAAACTTGGCATGCTATCATGGAACGGCATCAACATGCCGTGGAAATTTTTTTGTCCCATCCGGGGCAGGTTTGGGTATATGCTTCTCACAAACCAGAGCTTCTCACAACAAGCATGATGGTTTCGGTAGGGAACGTCCCACATTTGGGGACGCAACGATAACCATTGCCTCTTATTGCTTCCAAAAATTTTCTCGTGTTAACATAGAACAACAGGAGTGTTGCGTCAATTTCTGTGATTTTTCGGGGTTCGTTTGGAAATTTTTATGCATTGACTGAGTTTTCAATGCATTTATGTGCATAATTCAAACTTGAACTACATGCACATGCTCAAGTGCATATAAATTGGTTGAAAAATCAAATCCGTGTCCTTGGGTGCATGATTAGGTCCCATCCAAGAACTGGGAATGGATTTCAAACACCGGGGCACCGTTGATTGCTTGCAAAACATTGAGATGCTTGGTTTTAAATTTTAGAAAATCCAAAACTCGTCTGAAACTCATTAAACTTGGCATGCTATCATGGAGCGGCATCAACACGCCGTGGTAAAAGTTTTGTTCCATTTGGGGCAGGTTTGGGGTATATACTTCTCACAAACCAGAGCTTCTCACAACAAGCATGATGGTTTCGGTAGGATCGTGCCACCTTTGGGGACGAAACGATATCCATTGCCTCTTATTGCTTCCAAAAATTTGTCGTGTCGACATAGAACAACAGAAGTGTTGCGTCAATTTTTGTGATTTTTTGGGGTTCGTTTGGATATTTTTATGCATTAACTCTATTTTCAATGCATTTATGTGCATAATTCAAATTTGAACTAGATGCACATGCTCCAGTGCATATAAATTGGTTAAAAAATCAAATCTGTGTCCTTCGTTGCAGGCTTATGTCCCACGCGAGAAATGGGAATGAATTTCAAACACTGGGGCACCATTGATTGCCGGAAAAATGATGAGATGCGTGGTTTTTAAATTCTAGTAAATCCAAAACTCGTCTAAAATTTATGAAACTTGGCATGCTATCATGGAGCGGCATCAACATGCCATGGTAAATTTTTTGTCCCATTTGGGGCAAGTTTGGGTATAAGCTTCTCACAAACCTGAGCTTCTCACAACAAGCATGATGGTTTCGGTAGGGAACGTCCCACCGTTGGGGACGAAACGATATCCATTGCCTCTTATTGCTTCCAAATTTTTTCTCGTGTCAACGTAGAACAACAGGAGTGTTGTGTCAATTTTTTTAATTTTTCGGGGTTCGTTTGGACATTTTTATGCATTTACTGAATTTTCAATGCATTTATGTGCATAATTCAGTTTGAACTACATGCACATGCTCCAGTGCATATAAATTGGTTAAAAATTAAAATTTGTGTCCTTGAGCGCATGCTTAGGTCCCACGCAAGAAATGGGAATGAATTTCAAACACCGCGGCACCGTTGATCGCCGGCAAAACATTGAGATGTGTGGTTTTTAAATTCTAGTAAATCCAAAACTCGTATGAAATTCATGAAACTTGGCATGCTATCATGGAGCGGCATCAACATGCTGTGGTAAATTTGTTGTCCCATTTGGGGCAGATTTGGGTATATGCTTCTCACAATAAGCATGTTGGTTTCGGTAGGGAACGTCCCACCTTTGGGGACGAAACGATATCCATTGCCTCTTATTGCTTCCAAAAATTTCTCGTGTCAACATAGAACAACAGGAGTGTTGAGTCAATTTTGTGATTTTTCGGGGTTCGTTTAAACATTTGTATGCATTAATTGAATTTTGAATGCATTTATGTGCATAATTCAAATTTGAACTACATGCACATGCTCTGGTGCATATAAATTGGTTGAAAAATCAAATATGTGTCCTCAGGTGCATGCTTAGGTCCCATGCAAGAATTGGGAATGAACTTCAAACACCGGGGCAAGTTGATTGACGCCACAACATTTAGATGCCTGGTTTTTAAATTCTAGTAAATCCAAAACTCGTGTGAAATTCATGAAACTGGGCATGCCATCATGGAGCGGCACCAACATGCCATGGTAAATTTTTTATCCCATTTGGGGCAGGTTTGGGTATATGCTTCTCACAAACCAGAGCTTCTCACAACAAGCATGATGGTTCCGGTAGGGAATGTCCCACCTTTGGGGACGAGACGCTATCCATTGCCTCTTATTGCTTCCAAAAAATTTCTCGTGTCAACATAGAACAACAACAGTGTTGTGTCAATTTTCGTGATTTTTCGGGGTTCGTTTGGACATTCTAATGCATTAACTGAGTTTATAAAGCATTTATGTGCATAATTCAAATTGAACTACATGCACATGCTCCATCGCATATAAATTGGTTAAAAAATCAAATATGTGTCCTTGGGTGCATGCTTAGGTCCCATGCAAGAAATGGGAATGAATTTCAAACACCGAGGCACCGTTGATTGCCGGCAAAACATTGACAGGCCTGGTTTTAAATTCTAGTAAAGCCAAAACTCGTCTGAAATTCATGAAACTTGGCATGCAATCATGGAGCATCATCAATATTCCTTGGTAATATTTTTGTCCCATTTGGGGCACGTTTGGGTATATGCTTCTTACAAACCAGAGCTTCTCACAACAAGCATGAAGGTTTCGGTAGGGAACGTCCCACCTTTGGGGACGAAATGATATCCATTGCCTCTTATTGCTTCCAAAAATTTTCTCGTGTCAACATAGAACAACAGGAGTGTTGTGTCAATTTTTTGATTTTTCGGGGTTCGTTTGGACATTTTTATGCATTAACTGAGTTTTCAATGCATTTATGTGCATAATTCAAATTTGAACTACATGCACATGCTCCAGAGCATATAAATTGGTTGAAAAATCAAATTTGTGTCCTTATTTGCATGCTTAGGTCCCATGCAAGAAATACGAATGAATTTCAAACACCGGGGCACCGTTGATTGCCGGCAAAACATTGAGATGCGTGGTTTATAAATTCTAGTAAATACAAAACTCGTCTGAAATTCATGAAACTTCGCATGCAATCATGGAGCATCATCAATATTCCGTGGTAATATTTTTGTCCCATTTGGGGCACGTTTGGGTATATGCTTCTTACAAACCAGAGCTTCTCACAACAAGTATGATGGTTTCGGTAGGGAACGTCCCACCTTTGGGGACGAAACGATATCCATTGCCTCCTATTGCTTCCAAAAATTTTCTCGTGTCAACATAGAACAACAGGAGTGTTGTGTCAAATAAACTCGTCTGAAATTCATGAAACTTGGCATGCTATCATGGAGCGGCATCAACATGCCGTGGTAAATTTTTTGTCCCATTTGGGGCAGATTTGGGTATAAGCTTCTAGCAAACCCGAGCTTCTCACAACAAGCGTGATGGTTTCGGTAGGGAACGTGCCACCTTTGGGGACGAAACGATATCCGTTGCCTCTTATTGCTTTCAATTTTTTTCGAGTGTAAACATAGAACAACAGGAATGTTGTATTAAATTTTGGAATTTTTTGGGGTTCGTTTGGACATTTTTATACAATAACTGGGTTTTCCAGGCATTTTATGCGCATAGTTCAAATTTGAACTACTTGCACATTCTTCAGCGCATATAAGCTGGTTGAAAAATCAAATATGTGTCCTTGGTTGCATGCTTAGGTCCCATGCAAGAAATGGGAATGAATTTCAAACACCCTGCCACTGTCACTCGGCCACAAACATTGAGATAGATGGCTTTTAATTTCTAGTAAAACCAAAAGTCGTCTGAAATTCATGAAACGTGGCATGCTATCATGGAGCAGCATCAACATGCCGTGGTAAAATTTTTGTCCCATTTGGGACAGGTTTGGGTATAAGCTTCTCACAAACCAGAGCTTCTCACGACAAGCATGATGGTTTTAGGAGGGAACGTCCCACCTTTAGGGACGAAACGATATCCATTGCCTCTTATTGCTTCCAAAAATTTTCTCGTGTCAATATAGAAGAACAGGAGTGTTGTGTCAATTTTTGTGATTTTTCGGGGTTCATTTGGACATTTTTATGCATTAACTGAGTTTTCCATGCATTTATGTGCATAATTCAAATTTGAACTACATGCACATGCTCTAGTGCATATAAATTGGTTGAAAAAATCAAATCTGTGTCCTTGGTTGCATGCTTAGGTCCCATGCAAGAAATGGGAATGAACTTCAAACACCGGGGCACAATTGATTGCTGGGCAAACATTTAGATGCGTGGTTTTTAAATTCTAGTAAATCCAAAACTCGTCTGAAAATCATGAAACTTGGCATGCTATCATGGAGCGGCATCAACATGTCGTGGTAAATTTGTTGTCCCATGTGGGGCAGGTTTGGGTATACGCTTCTCACAAACCCGAGCTTCTCACAATAAGCATGTTGGGTCCAGTAGGGAACGCCCCACCTTTGGGGACGAAACGATATCTATTGCCTCTTACTGCTTCCAAAAATTTCTCGTGTCAACATAGAACAACAGGAGTGTTGTGTCAATTTTGTGATTTTTCGGGGTTCATTTAGACATTTTTATGCATTAGCTGAATTTTCAATGCATTTATGTGCATAATTCAAATTTGAACTACATGCACATGCTCCATTGCATATAAATTGGTTGAAAAATCAAATATGTGTCCTTGGGTGCATTCTTAGGTCCCATGCAAGAAATGGGAATGAATTTCAAACACCGAGGCACCGTTGATTGCCGGCAAAACATCGAGAGGCCTGGTTTTAAATTCTAGTAAATCCAAAACTCGTCTGAAATTCATGAAACTTGGCATGCTATCATGGAGCATCATTGATGGTGTCCTGGACTAGGGGGTACTCACCACGCCGTCTCCCGATCAGTTAGATTGGGCAGAGGACCCCATGACCGCATACTCATGGGCCAGTTCGGACAACCCCTGCCGCATACAAGGAAGACTCCACAAAACTTGGCGCCCAAGACAAGGACTCTCCTAAACCCTAGGCCTCCGGTGTCTTATATAAACCGAGGCCAGACTAGTCAATAGACAATCTCATATTCATTACTACGATCTCGTGGTAGATACATGTACTCTGTACTACACCCATATGAAAACAATCAAAAGCAGCATGTAGGGTATTATCTCATCAAGAGAGCCTGAAGCTCGGTAAAACCCCGTGTCCATGTTACCATCACTCCAAGACGCCTAGCTTAGGACCCCTACTACGAGATACGCCGGATATTGAACCCGCATTGGTGCTTTCATTGAGAGCCTGCTAGGTGTGCGGCGCGGTTCGATGGGATCAAAATCAACGATCAGGTTCTATCTTTTCAATCTGGATCTGTTTTGTACAAATTAAATATCTCTTGTCAATTTGTACCGCCGGCTCGTGTAATTTTGTTTACAGATCGGAATTGGGACCAGCTGTCCTTGTACGGCAAAAATTCATCAACCATCGCCATCATATACGTATTTTCTAGGTCAAGCAGATTCTTCAAGTCGGCACATTGGAACTGGTTGAGCCCGGCCATCTGACCACAGCGGATCCCAGAGCAGGGCACCTGCTCGCTAATGGCCGCACGCGCCTCCACACAACTGCTGTCCTGATCAATGACGAGGGCCAATGGCTGATGCCCTTGTGCAGCACACTTCAGGGAGATTCTCTCCTTCTCTTTTTTGCTTTCTATTTTTTAAGTGGCAAGGTTGTTGCTAGCCGGGCCATTAGTTCCTGTTAAAGCATACGGTGTCCTTCCACCGCGGCAGCAGGCACGAGACAGAAAGCATCCGAATACTAGCACACTTGGCACCAGAACAACATTGCAATTGGTGTTTTCCACGTAAATTATATACTAGTACTAATGATTGGTGTTGCAGCTTCCAGTACGAACAATTAGGTGCTTTTTCTCCTTTTAAAGTTGTTCATGCAGATTAGTATCTTGTAAACCTTTGTACTGGTAATTTGTACAATTTTACGCACAGGTTATTGATGCTAGCGGTTCACAATCAGATTTCGACTCTAGCCGATGACCTCCGACCCGCGTCGACGTCCCCGTGCTGTCAATCTTACTTCGGCGCGGAGGCCGTATTTATTTTATTATTTATATAATCTTTGCATGAATTAACTATGCAAATGATTTATTATTATTATTATTATTATTATTATTATTATTATTATTATTATTATTATTATTATTATTATTTGGCTTGCACTACTTTGTGTGTGCAGGCAATCTATTTAGGCTGGGCCGCGCTAACACCTCAGCAAGTCGATGTCGTCGTCCCGCCTGTGTCGGCCAAGTCATGGCGTCACATCGACGCGCGTCCCTGTGTCCGCTTTTCCATGTTGCCATGCCGCCGGGCCGACGTCGACGCCCAAGCTATATTTCTTGAATTATCAATTTCGCATAAATAAACTATGCAATTTTTTAATTGTTATTATTTTTGGTTTGGACTATTTCCATGTGAGCAGGAAATCTACTTCGTCTGCTTTACTTCGGCAAACCAACGTCGTCGTCCCAATTGGCTCGTGTGGTCACCTTGTTGGTTGAATTGCCATACCAATATGTTCGGTTGCCTCAGGGACTTCGGCATCGCTGAGAGTACTCTACCTTATTGAGTGTTCAACACACGGGCCATATTTTTCTTATTACTCTTTATGCTATGAAAATTTTAATCTATTATTATTATTATCTCTGGCTCGCACTATTTCATCTATGCATGCTATTGACTTAGACCGGGCCGCGCTGTCACCTCCACGTGCCGACGCCGTCGCCCCACTTTCGTCGACCAAATTGTGTCGTCACTTTGCTGACGTGGGGACTCCGTCGTCGCATTATCGACCTGCTCTGTCAACTGGGTCGGACTAGGAGTTTCGCCTCATCACTTCGGAATTCCGAACTCCTCGCTCGGCCGTGCTATGTCACCACTTCGGAATGCTGAACTCCTCGCTCGGCCATGCTATGTCACCACTTCGGAATGCCGAGCTCTTCGCTCCGCCACCTCGGGACTGGCTTGGGGGCTGGGACCTTGTCCCGCCGTAAGGTCGGGCTACGCCGACACCGAGCACATTAACCAGCTAAGTCGCTTTCATGCTCAAAAACTTTTAGTTTTAAATTTTGTTCGATTCGACCAAGCATTATACCGTTTTGGCAAAAAGTGGCTTGTGAAAAACTTCCTTGTCGAAACTTTGTTTGTGACACACAAATTAAAATACCCCGTTTACTTGGGGGCTTCCTTCATGAAGCATTTCCTCTTGCATATGATTATACTTGTACGGCTTCGTTCCTTGTTCGTGTATTACGCCACAATATGCACCATATTGACTTAAGCGATTTGCAAGCTGGGTTGCCTCGCTCCTGTGTTTACCTCTACGTTCCCGATTGTTCGGCTAGGGAGTAAAGGGAGCACCTCTGCGAATTTCACGATCGGGTCATCCGAGCCGGACCTCATACTGGGTGAAGCCGAAAGCTAGCGCTCTTATTGTTTTCAATTATGGTCGGCACACAACGGAACTCATGAATACAAAAACTCTATTGCACAAGTCTCATAGTAACAATGAGCGCCGAAGAAAGGTATCGGTGGGGGTACTATTTTCTTCGAAGATGCTTCTTACACTTAAATCGATAATATAGCATAGGTTCCCCGAGCGCTTTATGTCTCGTTATAGCCTTATGGCTTGATTGCCTGGTTATCGGAAACACCATCGATATTCTCGACGGGTGGAGTACATAACACTTTTCGGCCCTTGACCGAAGAGGGAGAAGCCGACGGTCGGTTAAGACGCGTTTAAAGTTCGGGTGAACACAGATATGACATAAGTACTTCGGTACATACAATCATTATACATAAAATTCTTTTACCCAAGTCACTTGGGGGCTCTTAAATTTGCATGAGCCGTTTTACAATAAATTTTTCTTCTCAGTCACTGCAAAGTCTTTTTCTATCACTCCTTTTTCAACGCGAGTGTGTGGTCAATAGCTGGGTAGCCTGATTTATCTCTCAAGCCGCTTGAGTTTTAGTTCGCTAAACCGGCCAAATGAGAAACCCCTCGCCTTCGGGATAGGGAGGTTGAAGCCGAAGGCTGACCCGCTTGAAGTCTTGAGATAGGATGCGTCATGTTAAAGCACGACAGAAGCATTGTTTTTCTCTAAGACCAATTTTTTGGATTGGCACCGAACACTTGATCTAGTTCGAACGTCAAGTTTTTCCTGACGCTTTTTGGTTTTCCAAGCCTATAGCACTTTTAAGCTATTTGTGTGTTTCCAGCATTAGTCTCGTAGTGCAGCGCCGGACACCTTTAGGGATTCGGCAAAACATTCTCGGACATTGATGTATATGCATCGGTTTCGAATTGCGTCTTTGGTCAATAGTTGGGTTGCCCGGCTCCTATGATTGTCTCCTTTGTTCCGCTTTGTTCGGCTAGATGCGCAACGGGAGAACCACTGTGATTGTCCTTCCAGCTAGCATGGTTAAGCGCCTCAGTGGAGAAAGCCGAAAACTGACTGTCACAATAAGCGTAAACTGGTCAGCGATCCGATGACTGTGTTAAATGACGGGCGGTTCATAACATTAGCTGAAGTGTTTACGGCTTGACCTAGGATGTCGCCGGACACTAACCGGGGGCTAGTAATTGGCCTCCCAACTTTAAGCTCCTATGACTAAGTGAAAGTTATAAAGCCCGCATATCTGATTGCCTTGTTTCCGCTAACACAACCGCCTTCGGGCACCGAGACGTCGGCTAAGGGTTGTCTTGTTATTGCGGAAACACCCTGCGTAGTATCTACAAAGGGGTAGAAGCCGACGATGGGCCACTTTCAACTGATAAACGGTCGCAACAGATTCAAAATAAACATATCATCGGCGTTTGTATTTAATATACGAGGGCTGCCTTCCGCAATCATCGTTATAAAGCCATCAATTTGACTTAAGATTTTGGAGTTGGGTTGCCTGGCTCCTGTGCTTACCCCTACGTTCCCGATTGTTCGGCTAGGCTATTTTCTTTGGAAGATGTTTCTTACATTAAACAGTAATACAACATATCTCTCTGCGTACCTTTGTTTATAAAACCGTATGGCCGGATTGCCTTGTTTGTCGTAAATCTTTGCCCTTGTAAAGGCTTTATAAAGTAGGACAAACACTCCTCTGCTACTGGCCAAGGAGGTGGAAGCCGATGGTCGGTCAACAAAGTTTTGTACAATGCGGATCCGAACATTGATGATTAAAAGTATTTGGATACATAGAATCATTACACATAATTTGTGATTTTAATTTGGATATCGATCCTTAATTCGGCCACCCGTGCCCACATTAAGGCTCGGGGGCTACTGGGCTTCGTGCTTATTATTTACAAATATTAAAGGGGTACATTGATCCCCAGATCTGGTGTTGCCACCCGACCAGTGTCTCAGGGGCTACCGCATTGACAATCCAATGCAGAAAATTTAAAGTGCAATATAGTTTTCGAGGAGATTATTATCCTCAGGTTGGTCGGCCGCACCCAACCTGAGTCTCGAGGACTTTGCACACCGTGTTTCTATTCCTAAATATGCTTTGCCGAAGTTGAATTGATCCTCAGGCTGATTTTATGAATCAACCTGAGTCTCAGGGGCTACTAGAGTCAGCGGCTTTTTTCCTTCAGGTGCATCCCGGATATTAGGCCAACACACACCTTGAGGGCTACTAGCTATACATCTCAGCAGAGATTACATTGCACAATTCGAGATTAAATTCATAAAAATCAGCCCATGGACGAGGTGGTGTACTACCTCGGATACAGTCCGGCGTTGGTGCTCGACTACAATAGACAACCGGAAGCGATCCGGCATAAAGCTTCGGACGCCGATGGTTGGCTCCGTGAGGGCATTTCGGCATTAAGCTCGGCTAAACTCCTTCGACTTTTTTGAGCCAAGGTGATCTATGACACCTCGGATATAGTCCGGCGTTGGAGCTCGGATACTCTCCGGAGTTGGAGTTTGGATTCAGTCCGGCGTTGGTGCTCGGCTGCAAAAGATACCTCAAATGCAGTCCAGCGTTGCAGCTCGGATGCAAGAGGACACCGCCGCACGGGGACAACTTCAAAGTCGTGGTGGGCGTGAAAATAACAAGGCATTGATAAAGGCCAGAAACTTAAAGGGGCTCCTCGGATACACGACGTGTAAACTCTTCGGATGCACTTTGGCGATCCTCAAGATCGAAGATGGGAAGATTTGTTGAACCAGTTTTCAAGACCGATGACCGAAGATGAAGAACAGTTTGGAAGAATCGAGGAGCGTCCCCAACTTGAAGACCGGTTCAGGGGGCTACTGACGGTGTCCTAGACTAGGGGGTACTCACCACGTCGTCTCTCGATCAGTTAGATTGGGCCGAGGACCCCATGACCGCATACTCATGGGCCAGTTCGGACAACCCCTGCCGCATACAAGGAAGACTCCACATGACTTGGCGCCCAAGACAAGGACTCTCCTAAACCCTAGGCCTCTGGTGTCTTATATAAACCGAGGCCAGGCTAGTCAATAGACAATCCCATATTCATTACTACGATCTCGTGGTACATACATGTACTCTATACTACACCCATATGAAAACAATCAAAAGCAGCGTGTAGGGTATTATCTCATCAAGAGAGCTCGAAGCTGGGTAAAACCCCATGTCCATGTTGCCATCGCTCCAAGTCGCCTAGCTTAGGACCCCTACTATGAGATACGCCGGATATTGAACCGACAATCATCAACATGCCATGGTAATATTTTTGTCCCATTCGGGGCACGTTTGGGTATATGCTTCTCACAAACCAGAGCTTCTCACAACAAGCATGATGGTTTCGGTAGGGAACGTCCCACCTTTGGGGACGAAACGATATCCATTGCCTCTTATTGCTTCCAAAAAATTTCTCTTGTCAACATAGAACAACAGGAGTGTTGTGTCAAATAAACTCGTCTGAAATTCATGAAACTTGGCATGCTATCATGGAGCGGCATCAACATGCCGTGGTAAATTTTTGTCCCATTTGGGGCAGGTTTGGGTATATACTTCTCACAAACCAGAGCTTCTCAGAACAAGCATGATGGTTTCGGTAGGGAACGTCGCACCTTTGGGGACGAAACTATATCCATTGCCTCTTATTGGTTCCAAAAAATTTCTCGTGTCAACATAGAACAACAGGAGTGTTGTGTCAATTTCTTTGATTTTTCGCGGTTTGTTTGGACATTTTTATGCATTAGCGGAGTTTTCAATGCATTTATGTGCATAATTCAAATTTGAACTACATGCACATGTTCCAGTGCATATAAATTGGTTGAAAAATCAAACATGTGTCCTTGGGTGCATGCTTAGGTCCCATGTAACAAATGGAAAGAATTTCAAACACCAGGGCACCGTTGATTGCAAACAAAACATTGAGATGCCTGGTTTTCCAATTCTAGTAAATCCAAAACTCATCTGAAATTTATGAAACTTGGCATGCTATCCTGGAGCGGCATCAGCATGCCGTGGTAAATTTTTTGTCTCATTTGGGGCAGGCTTGGGCATATGCTTCTCACAAACTAGAGCTTCTCACAACAAACATGATGGTTTCGGTAGGGAACGTCCCACCTTTGGGGAAGAAACGATATCCATTGCCTCTTATTGCTTCCAAATTTTTTCTCATGTCAACATAGAAGAACAGTAGTGTTGTGTCAATTTTTGTGATTTTTCGGGGTTCGTTTGGACATTTTTATGCATTAACTGAGTTTTCAATGCATTTATGCGCATAATTAAAATTTGAACTACATGCACATGCTCCAGTGCATATAAATTTGTTGAAAAATCAAATATGTGTCCTTATGTGCATGCTTAGGTCCCACGCAAGAATGGGAATGAATTTCAAACACCAGGGCACCGTTGATTGCCGGCAAAACATTGAGATGCCTGGTTTTTAAATTCTAGTAAATTTAAAACTTGTCTGAAATTCATGAAACTTGGCATGCTATCATGGAGCGACATCAGCATGTCGTGGTAAATTTTTTGTTCCATTTGGGGCAGGTTTGGGTATATGCTTCTGACAAACCATAGCTTCTCACAACAAGCATGATGGTTTTAGTAGGGAACGTCCCACCTTTGGGGACGAAACAATATCCATTGCATCTTATTGCTTCCAAAAAGTTTCTCGTGTCAACGTAGAACAACAGGAGTGTTGTGTCAATTTTGTGATTTTCAGGGTTTGTTTGGACATTTTTATGCATTAACTGAGTCTTCAATGCATTTATGTGCATAATTCAAATTTGAACTACATGCACATGCTCCAGTGCATTTAAATTGGTTGAAAAATCAAATATGTGTCCTTGGGTGCATGCTTAGGTCCCACGCAAGAAATGGGAACGAATTTCAAACACCGGGGCAGCGTTGATTGCCGGCAAAACATTGACATGCGTGGTTTTTAAATTCTACTAAATCCAAAACTCGTCTGAAATTCATGAAACTTGGCATGCTATCATGGATTGGCATCAACATATAGTGGTAAATTTGTTGTCCCATTTGGGGCAGGTTTGGGTATATGCTTCTCACAAACCAGAGCTTCTCACAATAAGCATGTTGGTTTCGGTAGGGAACGTCCTATCTTTGGGGACGAAACGATATCCATTGCCTCTTATTGCTTCCAAAAATTTCTCGTGTCAACAGAGAACAATAGGAGTGTTGTGTTAATTTTGTGATTTTTCGGTGTTCGTTTGGACATTTTTATGCATTAACTGAATTTTCAATGCATTTATGTGCATAATTCAAATTTGAACTACATGCACATGCTCCAGTGCATATAAATTGGTTGAAAAACCAAATCTGTGTCCTTAGGTGCATGCTTAGGTCCCACGCAAGAAATGGGAATGAATTTCAAACACCGGGGCACCGTTGATTGCCGGCAAAACATTGAGAGGCATGGTTTTTAAATTCTAGTAAATCCAAAACTCGTCTGAAATTCATGAAACTTGGCATGCTATCATGGAGCGGCATCAACATGCCGTGGTAAATTTTTTATCCCATTTGGGGCAGGTTTGCGTATATGCTTCTCACAAACCAGAGTTCTCACAACAAGCATGATTGTTTCGGTAGGGAACGTCCCACCTTTGGGGACGAAACGATATCCATTGCCTCTTATTCCTTCCAAAAAAAAATCCCGTGTCAACGTAGAACAAGAGGTGTTGTGTCAATGTTTTTGATTTTTCCGGGTTCGTTTGGACATTTTTATGCGTTAAATGAGTTTTCAATTAATTTATGTGCATAATTCAAATTTGAACTACATGCGCATGCTCCAGTGCATATTAATTGGTTGAAAAAACAAATATGTGTCATTGGGTTCATGCTTAGGTCCCACGCAAGAAATGGGAATGAATATCAAACACCGGGGAACCGTTAATTGCCGGCAAAACATTGAGATGCTTGGTTTTTAAATTCTAGTAAATCCAAAGCTCCTCTAAAATTCATGAAACTTGGCATGCTATCATGGAGCGGCATCAACAGGTCGTGGTAAATTTGTTGTCCCATTTGGGGCAGGTTTGGGTATATGCTTCTCACAAACCAGAGCTTCTCACAATAAGCATGTTGGTTTCGGTAGGGAACGTCCCACCTTTGGGGATGAAACGATATCCATTTCCTATTATTGCTTCCAAAAATTTCTAGTGTCAACATAGAACAACATGAGTCTTGTTTCAATTTTGTGATTTTTCGGGGTTTGTTTGGACATTTTTATGCATTAACTGAATTTTCAATGCATTTATGTGCATAATTCAAATTTGAACTACATGCACATGCTCCAGTGCATATAAATTGGTTGAAAAATCAAATTTGTTTCTTTCGGTGCATGCTTAGGTCCCACGCAAGAAATGGGAATGAATTTCAAACACTGGGGCACCGTTGATTGTCGGCAAAACAATGAGATGCGTGGTTTTTAAATTCTACTAAATCCAAAACTCGTCTGAAATTCATGAAGCTTGGCATGCTATCATGGAGCGGCATCAACATGCCGTGGTAAATTTGTTGTCCCATTTGGGGCAGGTTTGGGTATATGCTTCTCACAAACCAGAGCTTCTCACAATAAGCATGTTGGTTTCGGTAGGGAACGTCCCACCTTTGGGGACGAAACGATATCCATTGCCTCTTATTGCTTCCAAAAATTTCTCGTGTCAACATAGAACAACAGGAGTGTTGTGTCAATTTTGTGATTTTTCGGGGTTCGTTTCGACATTTTTATGCATTAACTGAATTTTCAATGCATTTATGTGCATAATTAAATTTGAACTACATGCACATGCTCCAGTGCATATAAATTGGTTGAAAAACCAAATCTGTGTCCTTTGGTGCATGCTTATGTCCCACGCAAGAAATGGGAATGAATTTCAAACACCAACGCACCGTTGATTGTCGGCAAAACATTGAGAGGCGTGGTTTTTCAATTCTAGTAAATCCAAAACTCGTTTGAAGTTCATGAAACTTGGCATGCTATCATGGAGCGGCATCAACATGCCGTGGTAAATTTTTTGTCCCATTTGGGGCAGGTTTGGGTATATGCTTCTCACAAACCAGAGCTTCGCACAACAAGCATGATGGTTTCGGTAGGGAACATCCCACCTTTGGGGACGAAACGATATCTGAGGGAGTCCCGGACTAGGGGGTGTCCGGATAGCCGGACTATCGTCACGGCCGGACTCCAAGACAATGAAGATACAAGATTGAAGACTTCGTCCCGTGTCCGGATGGGACTTTCCTTGGCGTGGAAGGCAAGCTTGGCGTCTGAATATGTAGATCTCCTACCATTGTAACCGACTATGCATAACCCTAACCTATCCGGTGTCTATATAAACCGGAGGGTTTTAGTCCGTAGGACGACCAACAATCATACCATAGGCTAGCTTCTAGGGTTTAGCCTCCTTGATCTAGTGGTAGATCTACTCTTGTACTACCCATATCATCAATATTAATCAAGCAGGAGTAGGGTATTACCTCCATCGAGAGGGCCCGAACCTGGGTAAAAACATCATGTCCCTTGTCTCCTGTTACCATCCTCCTAGGCGCACAGTTCGGGACCCCCTACCCAAGATCCGCCGGTTTTGACACAGACAATATCCATTCCCTCTTATTCCTTCCAAAAAAATTCCCATGTCAACGTAGAACAACAGGAGTGTCGTGTCTTTATTTTTGATTTTTCGGGGTTTGTTTGGACATTTTTATGCATTAACTGAGTTTTCAATGGATTTATGTGCATAATTCAAATTTGAACTACATGCACATGCTCCAGTGCATAAAAATGGGTTGAAAAAACAAATATGAGTCCTTGGGTGCATGCTTAGGTCCCATGCAAGAAATGGGAATGAATTTCAAACAACGGGGCACTGTTGATTGCCGGCAAAACATTGAGATGCTTGGTTTTCAAATTCTAGTAAATCCAAAATTCGTCTGAAATTCATGAAACTTGGCATGCTATCTTGGAGCGGCATCAACAGGTCGTGGTAAATTAGTTGTCCCATTTGGGGCAGGTTTGGGTATATGCTTCTCACAAACCAGAGCTTCTCACAACAAGCATGTTGGTTTCGGTAGGGAACGTCCCACCTTTGGGGATGAAACGATATCCACTGCCTCTTATTGCTTCAAAAAATTTCTCGTGTCAACATAGAACAACAGGAGTGTTGTGCAAATTTTGTGATTTTTCTGGGTTTGTTTGTACATTTTTATGCATTAGCTGAATTTTCAATGCATTTATGTGCATAATTCAAATTTGAACTAGATGCACATGCTCAAGTGCATATAAATTGGTTGAAAAATCAAATCTCTGTACTTGGGTGCATGCTTAGGTCCCATGCAAGAAATGGGAATGAATTTCAAACACTGGGGCATCGTTGATTGCCGGCAAAACAATGAGATGCGTGGTTTTTAAATTCTAGTAAATCCAAAACTCGTCTGAAATTCATGAAACTTGGCATGCTACCATGGAGCAGCATCAACATGCCATGGTAAATTTTTTGTCCCATTATGGGGCAAGTTTGGGTATATGCTTCTCACAAACTAGAGCTTCTCACAACAAGCATGATGGTTTCGGTAGGTAACGTCCCACCTTTGGGGACAAAACGATATCCATTGCCTCTTATTGCTTCCAAAAAATTTCTCGTGTCAACGTAGAACAACATGAGTGTTGTGTCAATTTTTTTTGATTTTTTGGGGTTCGTTTGGACATTTTTATGCATTAACTGAGTTTTCAGTGCATTTATGTGCCTAATTCAAATTTGAACTACATGCACATGCTCGAGTGCATATAAATTGCTTGAAAAATCAAATCTGTGTCCTTGAGCGCATGCTTAGGTCCCACGCAAGAAATGGGAATGAATTTCAAACACCGGGGCACCGTTGATCGCCGGCAAAACATTGAGATGCGTGGTTTTTAAATTCTAGTAAATCCAAAACTCATCTGAAATTCATGAAACTTGGCATGCTATCATGGAGCGGCATCAACATGCCGTGGTAAATTTGTTGTCCCATTTGGGGCAGGTTTGGGTATATGCTTCTCACAATAGGCATGTTGGTTTCGGTAGGGAACGCCCCACCTTTGGGGACGAAACAATATCCATTGCCTCTTATTGCTTCCAAAAATTTCTCGTGTCAACATAGAACAACAGGAGTATTGAGTCAATTTTGTGATTTTTCGGGGTTCGTTTGGACACTTTTATGCATTAACTGAATTTTCAATGCATTTATGTGCATAATTCAAATTTGAACTACATGCAAATGCTCCAGTGCATATAAATTTGTTGAAAAATCAAATATGTGTCCTTCGGTGCATGCTTAGGTCCCACGCAAGAAATGGGAATGAATTTCATACACCGGGGCACCGTTGATTGCTGGCAAAACATTGAGATGCGTGGTTTCTAAATTCTAGTAAATCCAAAACTCGTCTGAAATTCATGAAACTTGGTATGCTATCATGGAGCAGCATCAACATGCCGTGGTAAATTTTTTGTCCCATTTGGGGCAGGTTTGGGTATATGCTTCTCACATACTAGAGCTTCTCACAACAAGCATTGTGGTTTCCATAGGGAACGTCCCACCTTTGGGGAAGAAACGATATCCATTGCCTCTTATTGCTTCCAAAATTTTTCTCATGTCAACGTAGAACAAAAGGAGTGTTGTGTCATTTTTCTTTGATTTTTCGGGGTTCGTTTGGACATTTTTATGCATTAACTGAGTTTTCAATGCATTTATGTGCATAATTCAAATTTGAACTACATGCACATGCTCCAGTGCACATAAATTGGTTGAAAAATAAAATCTGTGTCCTTGAGCGCATGCTTAGGTCCCATGCAAGAAATGGGAATGAATTTCAAACAACGGGCACCATTGATCGCCGCAAAACATTGAGATGCGTGGTTTTAAATTCTAGTAAATCCAAAACTCGTGTGAAATTCATGAAACTTGGCATGCTATCATGGAGCGGCATCAACATGTCGTGGTAAATTTGTTGTCCCATTTGGGGCAGGTTTGGGTATATGCTTCTCACAATAAGCATGTTGGTTTCGGTAGGGAACGCCCCACCTTTGGGGACGAAACGGTATCCATTGCCTCTTATTGCTTCCAAAAATTTCTCGTGTCAACAAAGAACAACAGGAGTGTTGAGTCAATTTTGTGATTTTACGGGGTTCGTTTGGACATTTTTATGCATTAATTGAATTTTCAATGCATTTATGTCCATAATTGAAATTTGAACTACATGCACATGCTCCAGTGCATATAAATTTGTTGAAAAAATCAAATCTGTGTCCTTGGGTGGATGCTTAGGTCCCACGCAAGAAATGGGAATGAATTTCAAACACCGAGGCACCTTAATTCTTTGGCAAAACATTGAGATGCGTGGTTTCTAAATTCTAGTAGATCCAAAACTCGTCTGAAATTCATGAAACTTGGCATGCTATCATGGAGCGGCATCAACATGCCGTGGTAAATTTGTTGTCCCATTTGGGGCAGGTTTGGGTATATACTTCTCACAATAGGCATGTTGGTTTTGGTAGGGAACGTCCCACCTTTGGGGACGAAACAATATCCATTGCCTCTTATTGCTTCCAAAAATTTCTCGTGTCAACATAGAACAACAGGAGTGTTGAGTCAATTTTGTGATTTTTCGTGGTTCGTTTGGACACTTTTATGCATTAACTGAATTTTCAATGCATTTATGTGCATAATTCAAATTTGAACTACATGCAAATGCTCCAGTGCATATAAATTTGTTGAAAAATCAAATATGTGTCCTTGATTGCATGCTTAGGTCCCACGCAAGAAATGGGAATGAATTTCAAACACCGGGCACCGTTGATTCTTTGGCAAAACATTGAGATGCGTGGTTTCTAAATTCTAGTAAATCCAAAACTCACTGAAATTCATGAAACTTGGTATGCTATCATGGAGCAGCATCAACATGTCGTGGTAAATTTTTTGTCCCATTTGGGGCAGGTTTGGGTATATGCTTCTCACATACTAGAGCTTCTCACAACAAGCATTGTGGTTTCCATAGGGAACGTCCACCTTTGGGGAAGAAACGATATCCATTGCCTCTTATTGCTTCCAAAATTTTTCTCATGTCAACGTAGAACAAAAGGAGTGTTGTGTCATTTTTCTTTGATTTTTCGGGGTTCGTTTGGACATTTTTATGCATTAACTGAGTTTTCAATGCATTTATGTGCATAATTCAAATTTGAACTACATGCACATGCTCCAGTGCACATAAATTGGTTGAAAAATAAAATCTGTGTCCTTGAGCGCATGCTTAGGTCCCATGCAAGAAATGGGAATGAATTTCAAACAACGGGGCACCATTGATCGCCGGCAAAACATTGAGATGCGTGGTTTTTAAATTCTAGTAAATCCAAAACTCGTGTGAAATTCATGAAACTTGGCATGCTATCATGGAGCGGCATCAACATGTCGTGGTAAATTTGTTGTCCCATTTGGGGCAGGTTTGGGTATATGCTTCTCACAATAAGCATGTTGGTTTCGGTAGGGAACGCCCCACCTTTGGGGACTAAACGGTATCCATTGCCTCTTATTGCTTCCAAAAATTTCTCGTGTCAACAAAGAACAACAGGAGTGTTGAGTCAATTTTGTGATTTTACGGGGTTCGTTTGGACATTTTTATGCATTAATTGAATTTTCAATGCATTTATGTCCATAATTGAAATTTGAACTACATGCACATGCTCCAGTGCATATAAATTTGTTGAAAAAATCAAATCTGTGTCCTTGGGTGGATGCTTAGGTCCCACGCAAGAAATGGGAATGAATTTCAAACACCAGGGCACCGTTAATTGCTGGCAAAACATTGAGATGCGTGGTTTCTAAATTCTAGTAGATCCAAAACTCGTCTGAAATTCATGAAACTTGGCATGCTATCATGGAGCGGCATCAACATGCCGTGGTAAATTTGTTGTCCCATTTGGGGCAGGTTTGGGTATATGCTTCTCACAATAGGCATGTTGGTTTTGGTAGGGAACGTCCCACCTTTGGGGACGAAACAATATCCATTGCCTGTTATTGCTTCCAAAAATTTCTCGTGTCAACATAGAACAACAGGAGTGTTGAGTCAATTTTGTGATTTTTCGTGGTTCGTTTGGACACTTTTATGCATTAACTGAATTTTCAATGCATTTATGTGCATAATTCAAATTTGAACTACATGCACATGCTCCAGTGCATGTAAATTTGTTGAAAAATCAAATCTGTGTCCTTCGGTGCATGCTTAGGTCCCACGCAAGAAATGGGAATGAATTTCAAACACCGGGGCACCGTTGATTGCTGGCAAAACATTGAGATGCGTGGTTTCTAAATTCTAGTAAATCCAAAACTCGTCTGAAATTCATGAAACTTGGTATGCTATCATGGAGCAGCATCAACATGCCGTGGTAAATTTTTTGTCCCATTTGGGGCAGGTTTGGGTATATGCTTCTCACATACTAGAGCTTCTCACAACAAGCATTATGGTTTCCATAGGGAACGTCCCACCTTTGGGGACGAAACGATATCCATTGCCTCTTATTGCTTCCAAATTTTTTCTCATGTCAACGTAGAACAAAAGGAGTGTTGTGTCATTTTTCTTTGATTTTTCGGGGTTCGTTTGGACAGTTTTATGCATTAACTGAGTTTTCAATGCATTTATGTGCATAATTCAAATTTGAACTACATGCACATGCTCCAGTGCACATAAATTGGTTGAAAAATCAAATCTGTGTCCTTGAGTGCATGCTTAGGTCCCATGCAAGAAATGGGAATGAATTTCAAACACCGGGGCACCATTGATCGCCGGCAAAACATTGAGATGCGTGGTTTTTAAATTCTAGTAAATCCAAAACTCGTGTGAAATTCATGAAACTTGGCATGCTATCATGGAGCGGCATCAATATGTCGTGGTAAATTTGTTGTCCCATTTGGGGCAGGTTTGGGTATATGCTTCTCACAATAAGCATGTTGGTTTCGGTAGGGAACGTCCCACCTTTGGGGACGAAACGGTATCCATTGCCTCTTATTGCTTCCAAAAATTTCTCGTGTCAACAAAGAACAACAGTAGTGTTGAGTCAATTTTGTGATTTTACGGGGTTCGTTTGGACATTTTTATGCATTAATTGAATTTTCAATGCATTTATGTCCATAATTGAAATTTGAACTACATGCACATGCTCCAGTGCATATAAATTTGTTGAAAAAATCAAATCTGTGTCCTTGGGTGGATGCTTAGGTCCCACGCAAGAAATGGGAATGAATTTCAAACACCAGGGCACCGTTAATTGCTGGCAAAACATTGAGATGCGTGGTTTCTAAATTCTAGTAGATCCAAAACTCGTCTGAAATTCATGAAACTTGGCATGCTATCATGGAGCAGCATCAACATGTCGTGGTAAATTTTTTGTCCTATTTGGGGCAGGTTTGGGTATATGCTTCTCACAAACCAGAGCTTCTCACAACAAGCATTATGGTTTCGGTAGGGAACGTCCCACCTTTGGGGACGAAACGATATCCACTGCCTATTATTGCTTCCAAAAAATTTCTCGTGTCAATGTAGAACAATAGGAGTGTTGTGTCAATTTTTTTGATTTTTCAGGGTTTGTCTGGACATTTTTATGCATTAACTGAGTTCTCAATGCATTTATGTGCATAATTAAAATTTGAACTACATGCACATGCTCCAGTGCATATAAATTGGTTGAAGAAACAAATATGTGTCCTAGGGTGCATGCTTAGGTCCCATGCATTTATGTGCACAATTAGAATTTGAACTATATGGACATGCTCCAGTGCATATAAATTGGTTGAAAAATCAAATCTGTGTCCTTGGGTGCATGCTTAGGTCCCATGCAAGAAATGGGAATGAATGTCAAACACCAGGGCATGCTATCATGAGACTTCGCATGCTATCATGGAGCGGCATCAACATGCCGTTGTAAATTTTTTGTCCCATTTGGGGCTGGTTTGGGTATATGCTTCTCATAAAGTAGAGATTCTCACAACAAGCATGATGGTTTCGGTAGGGAACATCCCACCTTTGGGGACGAAACGATATCCATTGCCTCTTATTGCTTACAAAAAATTTATCGTGTCAACATAGAACAACAGGAGTGTTGTGTCAACTTTTGTAATTTTTCAGGGTTCCTTTGGACATTTTTATGCATTAACTGAGTTTTCAATGCATTTATGTGCATAATTCAAATTTGAACTACATGCACATGCTCCAGTGCATATAAATTGGTTGAAAAATCAAATATGTGTCCTTGGGTGCATGCTTAGGACCCATGTAAGAAATGGGAATGAATTTAAAACACAGGGGCACCGTTGATTACAAACAAAACATTGAGATGTCTGGTTTTGAAATTCTAGTAAATCCGAAACTCGTCTGAAATTCATGAAACTTGGCATGCTATCATGGAGCGGCATCAACAAGCGGCGGTAAAAATTTTGTCCCATTAGGGGCAGGTTTGGGAATATGCTTCTCACAAACCAGAGCTTCTCACAACAAGCATGATGGTTTCGGTAGGGAACGTCCCACCTTTGGGGAAGAAACGATATCCATTGCCTCTTATTGCTTCCAAAAAATTTCTCGTGTCAACATAGAACAACAGGAGTGTTGTGTCAATTTTTTGATTTTTCGGGGTTCGTTTGGACATTTTTATGCATTAATCGAAGTTTTCAATGCATTTATGTGCATAATTTTAATTTGAACTACATGCACATGCTCCAGAGCATATAAATTGGTTGAAAAATCAAATTTGTGTCCTTATTTGCATGCTTAGGTCCCATGCAAGAAATACGAATGAATTTCAAACACCAGGGCACCGTTGATTGCCGGCAAAACATTGAGATGCGTGGTTTATAAATTCTAGTAAATCCAAAACTCGTCTGAAATTCATGAAACTTGGCATGCTATCATGAAACGGCATCAACATGCCGTGGTAAAATTTTTGTCCCATCCGGGGCAGGTTTGGGTATATGCTTCTCACAAACCAGAGCTTCTCACAACAAGCATGATGGTTTCGGTGGGGAACGTCCCACCTTTGGGGACGCAACGATAACCATTGCCTCTTATTGCTTCCAAAAAATTTCTCGTGTCAACATAGAACAACAGAAGTGTTGTGTCAATTTTTGTGATTTTTCGGGGTTCGTTTGGACATTTTTATGCATTAACTGAGTTTTCAATGCATTTATGTGCATAATTCAAACTTGAACTACATGCACATGCTCCAGTGCATATAAATTGGTTGAAAAATCAAATCCGTGTCCTTGGGTGCATGATTAGGTCCCATCGAAGAACTGGGAATGGATTTCAAACACCGGGGCACCGTTGATTGCTTGCAAAACATTGAGATGCTTGGTTTTTCTAGTAAATCCAAAACTCGTCTGAACCTCATTAAACATGGCATGCTATCATGGAGCGGCATCAAGATGCCGTGGTAAAAGTTTTGTTCCATTTGGGGCAGGTTTGGGTATATACTTCTCCCAAACCAGAGCTTCTCACAACAAGCATGATGGTTTCGGTAGGATCGTCCCACCTTTGGGGATGAAACGATATCCATTGCCTCTTATTGCTTACAAAAATTTCTCGTGTCAACATAGAACAACAGGAGTGTTGCGTCAATTTTTGTGATTTTTCGGGGTTCGTTTGGATAATTTTATGAATTAACTCAATTTTCAATGCATTTATGTGCATAATTCAAATTTGAACTAGATCCACATGCTCCAGTGCATATAAATTGGTTGAAAAATCAAATATGTGTCCTTCGGTGCATCCTTAGGTCCCACGCAAGAAATGGGAATGAATTTCAAACACTGGGGCACCATTGATTGCCGGCAAAACAATGAGATGCATGGTTTTTAAATTCTAGTAAATCCAAAACTCATCTGAAATTCATGAAACTTGGCATGCTATCATGGAGCGGCATCAACATGCCATGGTAAATTTTTTGTCCCATTTGGGGCAAGTTTGGGTATATGCTTCTCACAAACCTGAACTTCTCACAACAAGCATGATGGTTTCGGTAGGGAACGTCCCACCGTTGGGGACGAAACGATATCCATTGCCTCTTATTGCTTCCAAACATTTTCTCGTGTCAATGTAGAACAACAGGAGTGTTGTGTCAATTTTTTTAGTTTTTTAGGGTTCGTTTGGACATTTTTATGCATTAACTGAATTTTCAATGCATTTATGTGCATAATTCAAATTTGAACTACATGCACATGCTCCAGTGCATATAAATTGGTTAAAAATTCAAATCTGTGTCCTTGAGCGCATGCTTAGGTCCCACTCAAGAAATGGGAATGAATTTCAAACACCGAGGCACCGTTGATCGCCGGCAAAACATTGAGATGCGTGGTTTTTAAATTCTAGTAAATCCAAAACTCGTCTGAAATTCATGAAACTTGGCATGCTATCATGGAGTGGCATCAACATGCCGTGGTAAATTTATTGTTCCATTTGGGGCAGGTTTTGGTATATGCTTCTCACAATAAGCATGTTGGTTTCGGTAGGGAACGTCCCACCTTTGGGGACGAAACGATATCCATTGCATCTTATTGCTTCCGAAAATTTCTCGTGTCATCATAGAACAACAGGAGTGTTGTGTCAATTTTTGTGATTTATCGGGGTTCGTTTGGACATTTTTATGCATTAACTGAGTTTTCAATGCATTTATGTGCATAATTCAAATTTGAACTACATGCACATGCTCCAGTGCATATAAATTGGTTGAAAAATCAAATATGTATCCTTGGGTGCATTCTTAGGACCCATGTAAGAAATGGGAATGAATTTCAAACACCGGGATTGCTGGCAAAACATTGGGATGCGTGGTTTCTAAATTCTAGTAAATCCAAAACTCGTCTGAAATTCATGAAACTTGGCATGCTATCACGGAGCGGCATCAACATGCCGTGGTAATTTTTTGTCCTATTTGGGGCAGGTTTTGGTATATGCTTCTCACAAACCAGAGCTTCTCACAACAGGCATGATGCTTTCGGTAGGGAACGTCCCACCTTTGGGGACGAAACGATATCCATTGCCTCTTATTGCTTCCAAATTTTTTCTCATTTCAACGTAGAACAAAAGGAGTGTTGTGTCAATTTTTTTGATTTTTCAGGGTTCGTTTGGACATTTTTATGCATTAACTGAGTTCTCAATGCATTTATGTGCATAATTAAAGTTTGAACTACATGCACATGCTCCAGTGCATATAAATTGGTTGAAGAAATAAATATGTGTCCTTGGGTGCATGCTTAGGTCCCATGCATTTATGTGCATAATTCAAATTTGAACTACATGCACATGCTCCAGTGCATATAAATTGGTTGAAAAATCAAATATGTGTCCTTGGGTGCATGCTTAGGTCCCACGCAAGAAATGGGAATGAATTTCAAACACTGGGGCACCGTTGATTGCCGGAAAAACATTGACATGCTTGGTTTTTAAATTCTAGTAAAACCAAAACTCGTCTGAAATTCATGAAACTTGGCATGCTATCATGGAGCGGCATCAACATGCCGTGGTAATTTTTTGTCCCATTTGGGGCAGGTTTGGGTATATGCTTCTCATAAAGTAGAGCTTCTCATTACAAGCATGATGGTTTCGGTAGGGAACATCCCACCTTTGGGGACGAAACAATATCCATTGCCTCTTATTGCTTCCAAAAAATTTCTCGTGTCAACGTAGAACACCAGGAGTGTTGTGTCAATTTTTATGATATTTCAGGGTTCGTTTGGACAATTTTATGCATTAACTGAGTTTTCAATGCATTTATGTGCATAATTCAAATTTGAACTACATGCACATGTGTAGGATCTTGAGAAGAGGTGTATAGAGGGGGGGGGGTAATTAGACACTAAGTACCAAAGTTGCAGTTTTTAACTTCTTTTGGTTTAAATGGAGTTTAGGCACAAGTTTAACTTTTTCAATACATAACAAGCAAGTAAGCATGCAAAGAGTATGTGAGCAGCGGAAGGTAAAGCATGCAACTTGCAAGAAAGTAAATGGAAGGGTTTGGAGAATTCAAACGCAATTGGAGACACGGATGTTTTTGTCGTGGTTCCGATAGGTGGTGCTATCGTACATCCACGTTGATGGAGACTTCAACCCACGAAGGGTAACAGTTGCGCCAGTCCACGGAGGGCTCCACCCACGAAGGGTCCACGAAGAAGCAACCTTGTCTATCCCACCATGGCCGTCGCCCACGAAGGACTTGCCTCACTAGCGGTAGATCTTCACGCAGTAGGCGATCTCCTTGCCCTTACAAACTCCTTGGTTCAACTCCACAATCTTGTCGGAGGCTCCCAAGTGACACCTAGCCAATCTAGGAGACACTACTCTCCAAGAAGTAACAAATGGTGTGTTAATGATGAACTCCTTGCTCTTGTGCTTCAAATGATAGTCTCCCCAACACCCAACTCTCTCTCACAAGATTTGGATTTGGTGGAAAGAAGATTTGAGTGGAAAGCAACTTGGGGAAGGCTAGAGATCAAGATTCATATGGTTTGAATGGAATATCTTGGCCTCAACACATGAGTTTGTAGTTCTCTCTCATAAATAGGATGCTGGAAGTGTAGGCTTGTTCTGATGGCTCTCTCCACGAATGAAGAGGAGGTGGAGGGGTATACATAGCCTCCACACAAAATCTAACCGTTACACACAATTTACCAAACTCGGTGGGACCAAATCATAAAACTCGATCAGACCGATTTAGTAAACCTAGTGACCATTAGGGTTTTCGGTGGGACTGAAATGCAACTCGGTAGGACCGATATGGTTAGGGTTAGGGCATAACGTAATCTCGGTGAGACCGATTACACAAACTCGGTGAGACCGATTTTTGTAATTAGCTAACCAGAGAGTTGGTCAGACAAACTCGGTGGGACCGATTACTCAAACTTGGTGGGACCGATTTTGGTAATAAGTTAACCAGAAAGTTTGCATTGTAATCTCGGTAGTACCGATTGCACAAACTCGGTGAGACTGATTTTGGTAATGGACATACACAGAGAGATTACAATCCCATCTCGGTGAGACCGAGATCCCTATCGGGTGAAACCGATTTACCTAGGGTTTGTGGCAGTGGCTATGACAATTAAACTCGGTGGCGCCGGATAGAAAGAATCGGTAGGGCCGAGTTTGACTTTAGGTTTAGGTCATATGTGGATGTGAGAAAGTAGTGGAGGGTTTTGGAGCATATCACTAAGCACATGAAGCAAGAGGCTCATTAAGCAACACCTCATCCCTCCTTGATAGTATTGGCTTTTCCTATAGACTCAATGTGATCTTGGATCACTAAAATGTAAAATAAAGAGTCTTGAGCTTGAAGCTTGAGCCAATCCTTTGTCCTTAGCATCTTGAAGGAGTTCCCACATCCTTTAGTCCATGCTACTCCATTGTTGAACTTATCTGAAACATACTAGATAAAAGTGTTAGTCCAACAAGAGATATGTTGACATTAATTACCAAAACCACCTAGGGAGCACTTTTGATTTCAATCTCCCCTTTTGGTAATTGATGGCAACATACATCAAAGCTTTAGATAAAGATATAAAGAATAGCAAGTAAAGCTTGGAAAGACATGTAACAAGCATAGGCCCCCTATATGTATGCAATCATGTGAATATGGAATATAGAAACATGTGAGAGCATAACCATGATAGAGTAGGCAATGTGTTACATGTATCTTGGCCATATGCATCAGAGCAAAGAATATTAAAGAAAGTACATTCATGCTCATGAGTCCTTCTTGCAAACAGTATGTACATCAAGAAGAATTCCTCATACACATGAGTGTGATGCATATACTTACCTTGTAGTCTTGAGTTGGCTTAGGGTGGAATGAACCTGCACAAACAATGTTAGATAACATATGTACATCTACTAGCCAGAGCAAACAAAAGAAACCACAAGAATACCAAGACTGGGATGACATGTAGAGAGTGAGTACTAAGTACCACATTGGATTAGACATGTCCCCAAGAGTAAAGATATGCAATGAATTTGAATGATTCCTTTCCCTTAGATGTCTTGCTCCCCCTGAATCTAGCATGAGATATTGGGAGAAGATAGGGAACAGAAAATCAGAGCTGAAAAGATATAAAAGAACTGAGCTTAATGCAAATAAGCACATATGAACGTGTATTTCCCCCAAAAAGACATGTGGCATCTCTCCTCTTGAACACCAAGCATCTGGGATCCTTGAGAAATACTTTCTACTTGAGTATTCTCTCCCCCTGGAGATCTCTTTCTCCCTCTTAATACTCTCTCCCTTTTGGAAGAGAAAAGCTTTGATGTGATCTCTCTCTCCCCCTTTGACATCAATTTCCAAGAAGGGTCTTCTGGAATTTTTTGTGAATGGGTTTGGTCCTTGAGTCACAATACAAAGCACTGGATAAAATTGTGATGCTTGTAGAGGACAAGATTCATTGAGTGGAGCTGGATCAGAAGTAACACAAAATAAGTGGAAAACTGTTTTTCCTGTTGTGAAATCGGTGGCACCGAGTGGTATGCTTTGGTTGTACCGAAGGGATTCGGTTGGACTGAAAACAACAAATCGGTGAAACCGAGTTCATCATAGAGAAAACTCTTGTCACCTCAGCTCACTAGTCTAGAAAGATCTCACAAAGATTTGCAAGGAATTAACTGAATGATGTGCAATGAATTGGATGCAGAAAATGCAGAGCAAACAGAAAGAAAAGAAAGAAATCTAGATGAAGGTTTTTTAAAGGGGAAACAAATATGCATGAGACAAATGAAGAAACTTAGAAAAGAACACGAGAGAACTTCATCTAGAGATGGTCGGCGACAAAGTCACCTATGTTAGAGTATATTGACTTAGGAGTCAAGTGAGATCACTTGATCATTGGTCATACTCATCGTTTAAGCTCAAAATGGGGTTACCATTTTCATTTAAAGCATCTTGATGTATTCACATCTTGTCGAGTTGCTTTAGCTCATGTCTCAGAGTAAAGCTTCTCTAAGATGGAATAACATACCTTGGTTGGTGGTGTTGACCATGTAGTTGAACTTGTGTGGATTGCTCAAGGTTGATGTAGCTCATCAAGAGTTAGGAGCACCACTTGGAATTTGAGTCCATCTACCTACACGGGTTAGATCTTGGAAGGAGTAGCACTTGTGTATCCAAATATGATAATCATGAAGCTCAAAGAGAGTTTGTCAAAGGATATGTTTGAATGATTTCGTGCTTCCTTGTATTCAGCCACCATAGTGTAGAGACTTGGTGATGTAGAGATTTCTCAAGATGTGAGTAGATTACAATCTCATGGAATTTGATTCAACCAAGTACCTACATGGGTTAGGTAACATGCAAGATGCAAATATATCCAAGATATAATATTTTCAACATAAGAGAGATATCATGGATTAGTCATAAGCTCATGTCTTGCATGCATCCAATGGAGTATCTACTCCAAGTTTGAAGCATCAATGATGTTCAATTCTCCTCTCAACCTGCAAAACACTTTCTCATCAAGAGGTTTAGTAAATATATCCGCTAATTGCTTTTCAGTGCGAACATGCTTAAGTTTAATGTCACCCTTAGCAACATGATCTCGAATGAAATGATGACGAACTTCAATATGCTTAGTTCGAGAATGTTGTATGGGATTATGACCAATTTTGATAGCACTTTCATTGTTGCAAAGCAATGGAACATGTTTCACATATATCCCATAATCTTTAAGAGTTTGGGTCATCCAAAGTAATTGAGCACAACATGAACCAACGGCAATGTACTCCGCTTCGGCTGTAGATAAGGATACCGAGTTTTGTTTCTTGGAGGACCAAGACACAAGAGATCTACCAAGAAATTGACAAGTACCCGAAGTGGACTTTCTATCAACCTTGTCTCCGGCATAGTCCGAGTCGGAGTAGCCAACAAAATCGAAAGAGGCCCTCTTAGGATACCAAATGCCAAAATTTGGTGTATGAATTAAGTATCTCACTATCCTTTTTACGGCCTTGAGATGACATTCTTTAGGAGCAGCTTGATATCTTGCACACATGCACACACTTAGCATAATATCGGGATGTGAAGCACATATGTATAACAATGATCCAATCATAGAGTGATAAACCTTTTGATCAACCGGTTTACCATCTTTGGTCAAATCAAGATGTCCACTAGTAGGCATGGGTGTAGACATACATTTGCACTCTTGCATATTGAACTTATTGAATAAGTCCTTAGTGTACTTCATTTGAGAGACAAAGGTACCTTCCTTAGTTTGCTTGATTTGCAGCACAAGAAAGAATTTGAGTTCACTCATCATTGACATCTCAAACTTCTCCGACATTAGCTTCCCAAACTTTTCACTAAATGAGGGTTAGTTGATCCAAATATAATATCATCAACATAGATTTGGCACACAAATAGTTCTCCATTAACCCTTTTAGTAAAAAGTGTGGAATCAAATTTCCCAATTACAAAACCTTTTTCAAGAAGGAACTTGGTCAAGCATTTATACCAAGCTCTAGGAGCTTGTTTAAGACCATAAAGGGCTTTGTGAAGTTTGTAAAGATGATTTGGTTTCTTATTGCTACCTTTGGGGAAGAAACGCTATCCATTGCCTCTTATTGCTACCAAAAATTTTCTCGTGTCAACATAGAACAACAGGAGTGTTGTGTCAATTTTTGTGATTTTTCGGGGTTCGTTTGGACATTTTTATGCATTAACTGAGTTTTCAATGCATTTATGTGCATAATTCAAATTTGAACTACATGCACATGCTCCAGAGCATATAAATTGGTTGAAAAATCAAATCTGTGTCCTTATGTGCATGCTTAGGTCCCATGCAAGAAATACGAATAAATTACAAACGCAGGGGCACCATTGATTGCCGGGAAAATATTGAGATGCGTGGTTCATAAATTCTAGTAAATCCAAAACTCGTCTTAAATTCATGAAACTTGGCATGATATCATGGAACGGCATCAACATGCCGTGGTAAAAATTTTGTCCCATCCGGGGCAGGTTTGTCTATATGCTTATCACAAACCAGAGCTTCTCACAACAAGCATGATGGTTTCGGTAGGAGAAGTCCCACCTTTGGGGACGCAACGATAACCATTGCCTCTTATTGCTTCCAAAAGTTTTCTCGTGTCAACATAAAACAACAGGAGTGTTGTGTCAATTTTTGTGATTTTTCGGGGTTCGTTTGGACATTTTTATGCATTAACTGAGTTTTCAATGCATTTATGTGCAAAATTCAAACTTGAACTACATGCACATGCTCTAGTGCAAATAAATAGGATGAAAAATCAAATCCGTGTCCTTGGGTGCATGCTTAGGTCCCATGCAAGAACTGGGAATGAATTTCAAACACCGGGGCACCGTTGATTGCTTGCAAAACATTGAGATGCTTGGTTTTTAAATTCTAGTAAATACAAAACTCGTCTGAAACTCATTAAGCTTGGCATGCTATCATGGAGCGGCATCAACACGCCGTGGTAAAAGTTTTGTCCCATTTGGGGCAGGTTTGGGTATATGCTTCTCATAATCCAGAGCTTCTCAAAACAAGCATGATGGTTTCGGTAGGAACGTCCCAACTTTGGGGACGAAACGATATCCATTGCCTCTTATTGCTTCCAAAAATTTCTCGTGTCAACATAGAACAACAGGAGTATTGTGTCAATTTTTGTGATTTTTCGGGGTTCATTTTGATATTTTTATGCATTAACTCAATTTTCAATGCATTTATGTGCATAATTCAAATTTGAACTACATGCACATGCTCCAGTGCATATAAATTGGTTGAAAAATCAAATTTGTGTCCTTGGGTGCATGCTTAGGTCCCACGCAATAAGTGAGAATGAATTTCAAACACCGGGGCACCGTTGATTGCCGGCAAAACATTGAGATGCGTGGTTTTTAAATTCAGTAAATCCAAAACTCGTCTGAACTTCATGAAACTTGGCATACTATCATGGAGCGGCATCAAAATGCCGTGGTAAATTTGTTGTCCCATTTGGGGCAGGTTTGGGTATATGCTTCTCACAAACTAGAGCTTCTCATAATAAGCATGTTGGTTTCGGTAGGGAACGTCCCACGTTTGGGGACGAAACGATATCCATTGACTCTTACAGCTTCCAAAAATTTCTCGTGTCAACATAGAACAACATGAGTGTTGTGTCAATTTTGTGATTTTTCGGGGTTCGTTTGGACATTTTTATGCATTAGCTGAATTTTCAATGGATTTATGTGCATAATTCAAATTTGAACTACATGCACATGCTCCAGTGCATATAAATTGGTTGGAAGATCAAATCTTTGTCCTTGGGTGCATGCTTAGGTCCCACGCAAGAAATGGGAATGAATTTCAAACACTGGGGCACCGTTGATTGCCGGCAAAACATTGAGGTGCGTGGTTTTTAAATTCTAGTAAAATCCAAAACTCATCTGAAATTCATGAAACTTGGCATGCTATCATGGAGCGGCATCAACATGTCGTGGTAATTGTTTTTGTCCCATTTGGGGCAGGTTTGGATATATGCTTCTCACAGACCAGAGCTTATCACAACAAGCATGATGCTTTCGGTAGGGAACGTCCCACCGTTGGGGACAAAACGATATCCATTGCCTCTGTCGGGCAGGCTGATCTGGCCCACGAACACCTATGGGACCGGCGGACCGAGCCCCTTTCGGTTCGGCGGGGAGCGGAGGTCGCACGAAGAGCAGATCGAGCAGAAGCACGCGAGAGGTTTTACCCAGCTTCGGAGCTCTCCGGAGAGATAATACTCCTACTGCTGCACGTCTAGGTGTATTGCGTTCTTGCTCAGGAGCGCTGAGTGCTACAGTACACACAAGCTGCTAACGAGGACCGAAGCGTGGGGAATCGATCGACCCCCTCTACGCTATGCATGGGCCTCCTTTTATATGCTCAAGGTGTCTCCGGCAGGTGGCACGTAGATAAGGGTACAAATGGAAAAGTAGTGGTTGGTACACCTACTGCAAATGCGATGTACGATGTATCATACCTAACCCCGACGGGCAGGGACAAAGGCATTAAATGCCCGTCACGCCGCCCTAACAAAGGCACAGGGACCGTCAGGCGCCACCGCTTGCCACGATGGCAATCTTGTCGGCGCCGCTTGCCACCTCGCACGGTGGCTGCACGACCTCTCTTGCCACACGCTACCGAAAGGTCCTGTGGCGACACGTTAGTGGATGTGCTGGAGCGTGAGGTACAGAGTGGTGGTCTCCAATGCAAGCGCCTTTGTCGCGGTTGTTGTCTTGTCGGCGTCCGGAAGCTTGTCGCTCACTGGCCTTCCGGCAAGCTCCTCTTGCCGGGCCTTGTCTCCTAGGTGCCTTGGGTGGCCTTCCCGGAAGCTCCTCTTGCCGGGGCCTTGTCTCCTTGGCTTGAATACTTTGTTCTTGAATGGCTCCAAAGGAACCACGGAGGACCTTGGCGGTCACCCGGTAAGCCTTGCCGCGGAGGGCTGCAACTGCCCGTGTACAAGTTCGGGATACTAGGGTACCCCTACTCTAGTACACCGACAGGAGCCCCCGGGCCTGGGCCACACACGGTGCCGAGCGCTGTTGGGCCAGGCCCAAAACAGGGCACGGACACACGCGGCCCGGGTCACGCCGTAACTCACCCCGGACCCACCACGCCCTTCACGAACGGCACGCGTCGACTACGGCGTCGTGTGAGAGATCGTGGGTGAGATCGTGGGGGGTTTCTTTATTCGGAATAACGGAACGTCCGCCCCCTCCCTCTTTGTAAGCAGGGGAAACAGGGGCAGGCCGCCCATCTCTCCAGTTGCTGTCCCATCGAAAAACCACCGCTGCTCCCCCCTTCTTCTCAAGGTCAAGAGAGCGGCGCTCACTTCATCGCCACTCAAAGCATCATCAACGCCGTCGACCCCCTCCACTGCCTCCGCCATGGCTCCGAAAGTCGACAAGGGGAAGGCCGTGAAGTCGGCCGAGGCGCAGCGGCTTGCGGCGCTGCGGAAGGAGCGGGCCATCTTCCCCCCTCAGCTCACCGCGAAGGAGCTGAGGGAGAACTACTACCTCTTCTGGTCGACGGAGACGCGAGCGCATCCGCGCACGAAGGTACTCCCGCCGCTGCTTCGAATTGGCCCGGCCGGGTATCCCTTCTTCGCTCTTCTTCTCTGCGGGCTCGCCCGCCTTTCTCTGAATTCTTCTGTGACATCATGAACACCTACGGGTTCCGCCTCCTTGATTTCACCTCCAATGTCGTTCTGACCATGGCAGTTTTCGCACATCTCTGGGAAAACTTTGTCGGAGTCCACCCAAATGTAGCCCTTTTCCGCCACTTCTTTTTACCCCGAGTTGAGAGAGGGGAGCCTCTTGCCGTAGGGATTGCTTGGATCTCGAGGGTCGGCAAGAAGTAAGCCTATCTGGAGGGAGAGCTCCGTAGCAAATGGGAGGAATGGAGGGCAGATTGGTGCTGGATCGTAGAGGAGAACCCGCAGCCATTTACCGCCCAGCGCCAAACCCCAGTAGTGCGCGGCAACGATTGGAGCAATCTGGCCCCGGAAGACGCTAGGCTGAAAATCGCAGTCACCCGAATCCTCCGCCTTAGACTTGCCGGGCTCACAGTAGGCACCGTTGGCGCAGACTTCCTTCGCCGCCGCATCGCCCCCTTGCAGGAGAGGAGGAGACCTGCCTGGAGTTTCGTAACGCGGCAGATATCATGAGGCTGCGCCCCAGGCCTCAACTTCAACTTCACCGTCTTGGAGCTTGACGCGATGCTCTTAGAGCTGTTCAAGCCCGATCCCGATCATCCAGAGATGTTTAGGTTGCCGAGGCGTCGTTCATTGTGCAACAATTCCGCGCTTGACCGCATCCGTGCAATGATGCCATCGTGCGACTCACATGGAATTGTCCCAACTTGGCAAGAGCCGGCAGATGATGTCGTGCGGCAGTTCTTCGACAATCTAGTAGAAATGCCGATCCGCCCCGATGAGCAGAGGGGCCTCACCCGCGACACCACCGATGATGAGATGCAACGACGCCACCTCAGCCGGAAGAGGCGGCAGCAGAAAGGCTGCCGCCAAGCGTAGTTTGGCTTTCACCGTGGAGGAGGCGAGAGGCAGAGGCGGCAAGCCTTGTCGAGCGAAAGGAGTTTGCCGGCGAGGAAGAGCTTGCGGAGCCTGAAGCCGAGTCGAGCGAGCCTGCCGAGGGCGCATCCTCCCCACCTTCAAGAAGCTTGCCGCGGGCGGAGCCCCCAGCTCCACCAAGAAGGCGTCTTCGCAAGGCCGGAGATGTAGCGGGGCGGCAGACGGGCCAACCGCAGCGCCGCGCGCCGCGCTCCACCGCGGCAAGCATCAGCTGGAGCATCTCACGCCGCTGCGGCAATCGGAGCGGGCCCTCGCAGACCACCGGTTCCGCTCCCGCCAAGCGTCCAAGGGAACCCACTCCTCCGCCTCGTCGTACTGGAGGCGGGCCAGAATTTGATCTTTCCGCGCTTAGCTGCGACGAGGAAGAAGAAGAGTAAGACTCTTTGCAGCATTTTAGTTCTTCAATTTGTTGCTTTGTCTTGTATCTGACTTGCTTCATTCTGAACCCATTCCTTTTCAGGACGCTGGCCAAGAGGATGTCGAAGAGGGCCAAGACCCCGGTGGTTGTCATCGAGGACGAACCTACTGCGACAGCAGGAGGCGCGTCCGAGACTACCTTGCCGGATGCGGCAACTCTTCTTCAAAGCAGCCCCCAGCGCAGCCCCCAGCGTAAGTATATGGTCTACTTCTTGTTGTTCAGCGTGCATGGGTGCTCTTTTCTTTGCCGATATCTGACTGTTGATTTGTGTAGGAGTAGAGCAGCCTCCTTCTGCTTCGACTACGCCGCCAAGGGTGGATTCCCCGGCAAGGGAGCGTTCTCCGTCAAGGGAGACTTCTCCGGCAAGGGGCAGTTCTCTGGCAAGGGACGGCACCAGCGATCCTTTGGCGGCGGAGACCATGACCGCAGACCACAGCATGTAATCTTCTTGCCTGAAAACTTCCCTTATGTTCTTCTTCTTCTGATATTGTTTTTAAATATTTGCTTGACTTTCTTCATCCATCCGCCACAGAGCCAATGGAGACCGAGGTCGCCGGCGAGGAGGACGTGCGCGGCAACACTGATGAAGCCGCCGCCATGGAAGAAGAAACCGGCGCTGACGAGCCCGCCGGCGAAGAGGCCGCCGAAGCTGCCGCCGCAGAAGCCGGCGAGGGGTCCGTGATCGACCGACGGCCCCGAGGTCAGCAGGAGCGCCAGCGCCACGCCGACCGCTGATCCCGCCGCCCGCCGCAGCTGCTGCCGGGTTCAAGAGCCGCAACCCGGCGCCTATCTGAAGGCCGGCGATGGCGTCTTCATCAAGCTCCCATGGGAGTCGAGCTCCAGGGCGCCGGCCGAAGGAGAGACTTTTGATGAAGAGCTGCTCGCCTCCGCTGGACTGACGCTAGTCGACGCGCCAAGCAGCAGCAAGAAAGTAGCCTGAGGAGGAGCGGTACTGCGGAGGCTGTTGTCGCTCTACCGCGCCCGACAAGCCAAACTGGAATCCCGGAGGCGCTTGTCGCGAAGGCGGGAGCAGACATCGAGAAGCGTCTTGAGGAGCTCGGGGCCGCAACCGTGAAGCTCTCCGGTCCTGGCAGAAGGCGGGAGCAACTTCGCCGAGGCGCAAGGCCTTCATCCTCGAGAAGGTCAAGCCGAGGAGGAACAGCTGACTTGCCGCCGAGAAGCCGCTCAAGGCAGGAAGGTGAGTTGGCGCAGCGGAAGTTTAACCTTGACAGCCACGAGGAGGATCTTGCCATGCGTGAGCAAACATTTGGCGGGGCTCTCAAGGAAGCAAAGGATGTTGCCGCAGCTGCCGAGGCCGCCAAGAAGGAGCTGGAGACGAAAGTGGCGCAGTTGGAGGCCAGTCACAAGGAGAGCGGCGAGGAGCTTGCTGCACTCAAGCACGAGCGCGAGAAGGACGCCTACACTCTTGGCGAGCTGCAAGGCTGTCTCGCCGAGAGGAGCAAGGAACTCAGCACCGCCAAGGACTCCAATGCAGATCTTGAGTTGAAGCTAACTACTTTGACTCGGGACACGGATTTGCCGCCAAGGAGCAGGAGGTGGCCTTGAAGGAGAAGATCAAGGCCGACGAGGCGCTGGCCGGTGAGTGTTGCCGCCGCCTGTAACGCCTTGAGGGAGATCAGGAGCACTGGACCGAGGGTCTCGTGGATGTTGCTGCAGCCATCAACAGGGAGCTGATGGAGCTGGGAATGGTGGATCTTGGATATTCCTCCGGCGAGCACCTCCAACCCAGCGCCAAGCTCAGCTTGTTCTTCAAGAGCGTGGTGACGGCCCTCCAGCGACTCCGGGAAGAGGTCCCAAAACAGCTGGCCGAGGAGTCGCGCCAAATCTGCGCGGGAGCTCTCCAAAAGGTGTCGATGAAGGTGGCCTTCGCAATCCAGGCCTCAACCTCACCAACGCCCTCAAGTCCTTGCCGCCGGATGCTGATGTGGAGGCGCTCAAGACCCTTGTCGCACCCATCGTGGACAGGGTGAGCGGGATCAAGAGGGTTGAGGGCGACCGCGTAGATTAGGCCGCCCGCTTTTTCTTTTTCTTGCCGCTGCTGGTCATGTCATAAGAACAATCCATTAGAGTTGCGGCAAGCTATCTTGTAATATAACTCTATTTTGGGTATCAATTGCTATGTTATTTCCTTTACTTGATTCCTTCCTTTGTATGTTTTTGCCCTATGCTTTTAGGGGACTTGTCGGCGCGGGCACTCGAGCCATGGCCGAAAAGTCTTGGACGTCGGCCAGCACTGGCGGTGCCGCTTCCGACAAGCAACCTTGTCGCAACTAGTCGCAGCTCACTTAAGTTGTTGAGCGGACTCGAAACAAAGTAAGGGCGCAACTAGCTACGAGTTGGTTCCTGTGCGCACAAGTTTTCCATACAAAGTACGGTCGTTCGAGGAAGATAACTAAAAAAATATTTAAAACTGATTGCTCAAACTTGGGCAACTTAGCTTTTCTGTTGTTTGCTTCCCGGTAAGGCTAGACTTCCTTGAGCGACGCTTGGTCCACACCATTATCTTCTCCTTTCCCCCTGGCAAACTTGTGTGCGAGGGAACCTTCCTTTCTTTGAGAAAGAGAAAGAAGAGAAAATAAAAGATATGGAGCCTTATGGCTCGTTATTTCTTACCGGGGTAGGTGCTGCACAAAGTGTCAGATAACGCATGCAAAATAGAAGTAAAAAGCATGAAATTGACAAGGTGTGCGAAGCACGCTAGCTTTACTTATGCACGGGGTCTGCGCCCGGCTTTGTACAAAGGATTACATGCAACAATGGCAAGACTTGTACAAAAGGTGGTTGCTTAACAGGTTCCGAATCAGCCGCTTCACGGGTAAAACTTACGAAGATGCTCAATGTTCCGTGAGTTGCTCACTGGAATGCCATCTTCGGTCTCAAGGCGGACAGCGCCAAGCCTAGTGACTCGTTTCACCCGGTAAGGGCCTTCCCACTTCGGCGTCAACTTGTTGGAATTCTTGGCGGACTGAACGCGCCGAAGAACAAGGTCGCCTTCCTCGAGACTTCTGGCATTGACTTTGCGGCTATGGTAGCGGTGCAAAGCTTGCTGGTACCGAGCAGCTCGTACAGCAGCCTGAAGACGATCCTCCTCAAGGAGCAGCGCGTCATCTTGTCGCAGCTGCTCTTGCTCAAGCTCATCATAAGCGAGCACTCGAGGCGATCCGTATACGAGTTCCGTGGGGAGAACTGCCTCTGCTCCATAGACTAGAGCTAAAGGTGTCCGGCGGTGGCTCGATTTGGCGTCGTCTGATCGACCAAAGAACCACCGGCAGCTCCTCAATCCAGCTTTCTTCCGCACTTGTGCAGCCTGTCGAAAGTTTTGGTCTTGAGCCCGCGCAACACTTCAGCATTTGCCCTTTCCGCTTGACCGCTGCTTCTCGGATGAGCAATGCGAAGCGAAGCGAACCTTGGCGCCAAGATCTTGGACGTCTTGCATGAAGGTGCGGCTTGTGAATTGCGTGTCGTTGTCGCGATGATCCTGTTAGGGATTCCAAACGGCAAACAATCGACCAAGAACTTGACTGCCGACCGTGCCGCCACCTTCCTCATCGCTTCCACTTCCGACCACTTTGTGAACTTGTCAATTGCAACGCATAAGTACTCAAAGCCCCCGACAACTTCGGGGAAAGGGGCCGAGGATGTTGAGCCCCGGACCGAAAATGGCCAGGATAAAGGGATCGTCTGGAGAGCTTGAGCCGGCTGGTGTATCTCGCTTGGAATGGAACTGCACGCTTCACACTTGGTTACTTGTGCAGTTGCATCTTGGAGGGCTGTCGGCCAAAAGAAACCTTGCCGGAACGCTTTGCTGGCAAGTGCTCTGGCGCCAATGTGGTGACCACATATGCCTCCATGTATCTCTGCCAACAGCTTTTGTCCGTCTTCCCGGTGAATACACTTCAATTTCACACCGTTGAGTCTTCTTACATGCAGGTGTCTTTGTCGACAAAGCTGGTACATACTTGACTGCCGGGCTACTCTTTCCGCTTCTTCTTGGTCTTCGGGAAGTTCTCCTGTCTGAAGGAAATGGACAATCTGCTGTGCCCATGCTGGAGCTTGCGGCTCGACAACAAGGACTAAAGGCACACCTGCTGCTGTGGGAACATCAGCTTCCATGGCGA
This sequence comes from Aegilops bicornis, assembly GCA_021605145.1. NCBI lineage: Eukaryota > Viridiplantae > Streptophyta > Magnoliopsida > Poales > Poaceae > Aegilops > Aegilops bicornis. Next base: position 366,283,973 of record CM038675.1, read on the forward strand.
GAACCTGCGGCTCAGCCGGAGCTTGACGTTCCCCGGCAAGCTTGCCAGAGCAAAACTTGTCGGGAGCGTCTGCTTCAACGAAACAAACCCTAGGGCTTGTCGGAGCAGACTGCTCCTCAAGATCTTGGTGTCGATCTTGGGGACCTTCTTGGCGGCGGCAGGAAGCTCTGCCGAAAGTAGTCACCAGAGATCAACTTCCTCTTCTTGCTCTGTCCAGCTTGATGGCGTTATGCACGGTTGAGTCAGCTTGAGCACAAAGATCCCTGGTTCCATTGTGTAACTTAAGTCTGGCGACTTTGATAGGCCATCAGCAATGTTGTTCTGAGCCCTTGGAATATATTCCATCTATAGGCCGTCAAAGTGTTCTTCCAGCTTCCTCACTTCATCAACATAAGCTTCCATCAACGGACTCTGATAATTCTTGTTCACTTGGCGGATAACAAGCTGTGAGTCACCCCTGACAATGAGCTTCTTGATCCCAAGGTCTACTGCGATCCTGAGACCGGCAAGCAAACCTTCATACTCTGCAGTATTGTTTGTCGCTTGCTCCTTGGGAAAGTGCATCTGGACTACGTACTTGAGGTGCTCTCCGTGGGTGCAACAAGTAGTACGCCAGCACCGGGCGCCTTTGCAATGAGAAGGCACCATCAAAGTACATCAGCCACTCTTTGCTTGCTTCCTTGACGGGATGCTCATTTACGGAATTTCTTCATCTTGTGTTGGCGTCCATTCTACTATGAACTCCGCCAATGCTCGCTTTGGATAGTTGATGTACTCTCAAACTTGAGGCCAAAGCTTGGCAGTTCAGGCCCACTCGACAATCCTGCCTGTTGCCTCTGGATTTTGCAAGATTCTCTTCAGCCGAAAAGCGAGTGACAACTGTGATCTCATGTGCCTGAAAGTAATGGCGCAGCTTTCTCGAGGCCATGAGGAGGCCGAAAAGCAATTTCTGTACACCAGAGTACCTTGACCTAGCCCCCTGCAGAAGGGAACTGATGAAGTAAACCGGGCGCTGCACCATTCTTTTTTGCATCTTCTCGTGTGTCTGCGCAGATCCATCCTTGTCGGGACCAGAGCTTGCCGGTGAAGCCTCCTGCTTGTCGCTGGATGCATCTGCCATGGTTGCTAGCTCATCATCCGCCTCCCTCTCTGCTACTAACGCAACACTAACCACTTGATTGGTTGCCGCTATATATAGCAGCAACTTCTCTTATGACCTAGGTGCGACAAGTGTTGGAGTGGAGGACAGGTATCTCTTCAAGTCCTGCGGCGCAGCCTCCGCTCGAGTCCATTGCATCGAGACCCGCCTTTTTCAAAATTTTGAAAAATGGCAGGCGCTACCAGCAGACCTAGAGATAAACTCCGCCGAGAGCAGCTACGCAACCGCAAGCCTTCAGACATCCTTGACGCACTTTGGTGCTTCAATCTGCTCAATGGCCTTGATCTTGTCGGGATTGGCTTCAATTCCCCGCTGAGACACGAAGAACCCGATAAGCTTGCCGGAAGGGACTCCAAACACACACTTCTCAGGGTTGAGCTTGAGGTTGATCTTGCGCAAATTTGCAAAGGTTTCGTCTAAATCTTGAATCAGGGTTGCCTTGTCCTTGCTTTTGACCACTATGTCATCCATGTAGGCTTCTACATTTCGTGCATTTGCGGCTCAAAAGCGCCATGGACTACTCTTGCAAATGTTGAACCAGCATTCTTTAACCCGAAGGGCATCCGTACAAAACAAAAGATGTGCCACATGGGGTGATGAATGCGGTTTTCTCCTCATCCTCTTCTGCCATGAAGATCTGATGATATCCTTAGTATGCATCCAGAAATGAAAGCAAATCACATCCGGCCGTGGAGTCAACAATCTGGTCGATGTGCGGCAAGGGAAATGGGTCTTTGGGACAAGCTTTATTGATCGGTAAAGTCGATACAAAGCCTCCATTTCTCGTTAGCCTTGCGTACAACTACAGGATTGGCCAACCACGTAGGATGGAGCACTCCTCTGACAAGGCCTGCTGCTTCCAATTTCTTGATTTCTTCTGCGATGAACTCTTGGCGCTCCACTGCCTGCTTCCTAACTTTCTGCTTAACGGGCCGCGCATGAGGACAAACGGCAAGATGGTGCTCAATTACTTTCCTGAACACCGGGATGTCGACGGTTGCCATGCAAACACGCCGACGTTCGCCCAGCAGGAAAGAAACGAGCGCCTTTCCTATTTAGGGTCGAGAGAGGCACCGATGGTGAAGGTACCACCAAAGCCGCCCTCCTTGGCGGACACCTTCTTGGTCTCTGGTGGAGCTGCCATCGTCTTCTTACACTTGCCGGTGGAGCTCGATGGTGCGTCCTCGACGGTAGCGCAGCACTCCGAAGAGGTGCGCTTGCCGGAGTGGGCATTAGAGCTCTTGCCGGACTTGGTCTTCTTCTTCCCCCCGGGAGCTTCAGCGGTAAGTGGCTTGCAATCTGTTGCAGCTGCTGCTTCCCGGTAGATCTTGTCGGCGCAGATAAGAGCATCCTTCTTGTCGCCAGGGACAGAGATGACACTTATCGGGCCCGGCATCTTCAGGAGGTTGTAGGCATAGTGAGAGGCCGCCATGAATTTGGCGAGTGCCGGACGGCCAAGTATCCCATTGTAAGGCAACGGGAAGTCAAGAACGCCAAAAGTGACCCTCTCGGCCTGAAGTTCAACTTCGCTGCCAAATGTCACCGGCAACGTGATCTTTCCCTTTGGCTTGCTCCTTCCCGGATTGATTCCTTGGAATGTGTCGGTCTCTTCGAGCTCGCCATCAGGGATCTGGAGTTTCTGGAGCACCGCGGAGGAGATCAGGTTCAAGCCGGCCCCGCCGTCAACTAACATCTTGGTGACCTTGAGGTTGCGGATAGTTGGTGAGACCAACATCGAAAAGCACCCGACCGCAGTTACGCGATCAGGGTGGTCCTCAATATCAAAGATGATAGGCGTGCTGGACCATTTCAGAGGCTTGCGTGACTCGATGGATGGCTCTGCTGCATTGACTTCCCGCATCCACTGCTTGAGTTGGCGGTGTGAAGTATGCGAAGAAGCACCGCCACAACGCATGTGACCTCTGTGGCTTTCTGGAACTCCTGCTCATCGGTCTCGTCATCATCCATGTCTTCATCATCGTCGTCGTCTTCATCCTTGTCGCGGCCGCGGGGAGGTCTGTCTCCTTGCCGCTGCTTGGCTTTGCCGCGGCGTCCTCCTCGGCCGGGACGCTTCTTGCTAGCTCCTCCAGCGCCCTCCTGGGCCTTCTCCTTGTCGCGTCGTTCGTATTCAACCTTCTGCTGCTCGACAAGCTGCTCGACCTTCTTGCAGCTCTGGAGGTCATGGCCCTTGGTGCGGTGGATCTTGCAGTACTACTTGCCGGAGCCGTCCTGCTTGTCGGTGGCCGCCACAGACTGGCAGATGGTGCCAGCGGCAACCTCCTTGCCGGAGCTACCAGCCTTGGCTTTCTTGGCGCCACCTGCGTTGCCGGACTGCTCAACAACTAGCACATCTTTGCCTTTCTTCTTCTTGTTGCCCCGCCGCCGGCTCTTCCTTGCCGGAGCGGTCTCCTCACTATCGGATCCTCCTGCTTCAGTATTCTCTCCGGGGAGTCTCCTTCCTTCCTCAAAGACGCTGCACACTTGTCGGCCAGGCATATAGCTCACTAACGCTCTCGATCTTGCACATCGCCATCTCCTCCCGCATCATGCGGTTTCGCACGCTCGATGGAACGCGCCGATTACCATGCAGGGTGGACATCTGGGATGTTGTGTCAGACGCTGGTCAACCTCCGAATGTACTTATGCTAGGGCTCTCCTTCCTTCTGGGCGAGCAGATGAAGATCGCTTTCTTGGCCATGAGGCTTGTGGCCGCCCGTAAAGGCGCCGACAAACTAATGGCATAGGTCTGCCCAAGAGGATATGGAGTTGTCCGCAAGTGCATGAGCCAGATCGACATTGGGCTTGAGCACCAGCTGGAAGTAGTTGGCAAGGATCTTGTCGTCTCGCCCCTGGCAGCTTGCACCGTGATGGTGTAGATGCCGAGGAACTCCGACGGAGGCGCCTTGCCGTCGTGCATTTCTCCGTACGTCGGCTTGAAATTCTTCTTGGGCCACTAGACTTGCCGCAGCTCACGAGTGAACGCAGGGCAACCTACATCACAGACGGCAAGTCGCCTGGTTCCTCTGGCGCATGCATGTCGACAGAGGGCCCAGCGCGCTTGTCGGATTGACGCCGCGCTTCTCTTCGGCCCTCAATGCGAGTTCGAGCGTCTTCTTGCTGTCGTTTGTGAAGAACTTGGCGCTGATCGCGGCGAGCTCGTGGATCTGATGATGCGGTGGAGTCGCTGTCGAGGTGGATCCGGCGAGTCGGCGATCTTGGCCTTCGGGGCGGAGAGTGCATGGTGGTTGCACCCCACGGTCTCTGCCGCCACCGGCTCGTGTTTTGCCGAGCCGCCGCGGCAGCGATGCACTCGGTTGCCGCGGAGCGTCGCCGTTAAGCGGCCGATGAGACTCTGAATGGTGGCCCTCCATTCATCGACCTTGTCGGCCGTTGGAGGGTAATCTAGGAGCAGTTGTGCTCTTGCCAAAGCTTCTGTTGGAGTGGTGGGTGGCAGTGGCGAACGGCGCAAGGAGCGGGATATGCTCAGACTTCTAACTATGTTAGAAGGAGCAGTATCCCGCCCAGCGATCGCGTTTCGCCGCGCCAAAGATGTTGGCGCGCATGCTGGTCTTGAGCATCTCGAGATCCACCAGCTCAATCTCGGTCCAACGAGCGTATGGCGTTGTGAATGCCATGACGCTGTCGGTCCCGCGCCTCCTGAGACGGGTGCGGTGCATGTACAGACGCCGAGGTCAGCGCAGCCTTGTCCTTGGATTTGGCAGCGCCGTGAGCTCCCACGTCGCCGTCCATTCTTCCGCCGGCATCTACCCCACCACCTGTTTGCTCCGGCGGTGGCGGGTTCGACGCAGACGGGGCTTCTGCCGCCGAAGCCTTCTTCTTCGGTGGCATGTTGATGAAGATGATGAAGGTCTAGCTCGTGTAGACGCCGGATCAGGTTCACACAACCTCGACGCTTCTACCGGGCGCCGCCAAAGATGTCGGGCAGGCTGATCCGCCCACGAACACCTATGGGACCCCGGACCGAGCCCCTTTCGGTTCGGCGGGGAGCGGAGGTCGCACGAAGAGCAGATCGAGGCGGCACGCGAGAGGTTTTACCCAGCTTCGGAGCTCTCCGAGAGATAATACTCCTACCGCTGCACGCCTAGGTGTATTGCATTCTTGCTCAGAGCGCTGAGTGCTACAAAGACACACGAAGCCGCTAACGAGACTGTGCGTGGGGAACTGACCGACCCCCTCTACGCTATGCATGGGCCTCCTTTTATATGCTCAAGGGTCTCCGGCGTGGCACGTAGATAAGGGTACAAATGGAAAAGTAGTGGTTGGTACACCTACTGCAAAGGTACAAAGGTATCATACCTAACCCCGACGGCAGGGACAAAGGCATTAAATGCCCGTCACGCCGCCTCTAACAAAGGCAAACAGGACCGTCGGGCGCCACCGCTTGCCACGATGGCAATCTTGTCAGCGCCGCTTGCCACCTCGCACCGCTGGCTGCACGGCCTCTTGCCACGCGCGCCTGGAAAGGTCCCAGGGCGACATGTTAGTGGATGTGCTGGAGCGTAGGTACAGAGTGGTGGTTTGCCGCGGCAAGCGCCTTGCCGCGGTTATTGTCTTGTCGCGTCCGGAAGCTTGTCGCTCACCGGGCCTTCCCGGCAAGCTCCTCTTGCCGGGGCCTTGTCTCCTAGGTGCCTTGGGTGGCCTTCCCGGCAAGCTCCTCTTGTCGGGGCCTTGTCTCCTTGGCTTGAATACTTTGTTCTTGAATGGCTCCAAAGGAACCACGGAGGACCTTGGCGGTCACCCGGTAAGCCTTGCCGCGGAGGGCTGCAACTGCCCGTGTACAAGTTCGGGATACTAGGGTACCCCTACTCTAGTACACCGACAGCCTCTTATTGCTTCAAAAAAAATTCTCGTGTCAATGTAGAACAACAGGAGTGTTGTGTCAAATTTGTGATTTTGGGGTTCGTTTGGACATTTTTATGCACTAACTGAGTTTTCAATGCATTTAGGTGCATAATTCAAATTTGAACTACATGCACATGCTCCACTGCATATAAATTGGTTGAAAAATCAAATCTGTGTCCTTGGGTGCATGCATAGGTCCCACGCAAGAAATGAGAATGAATTTCAAACACCGCGGCACTGTTGATTGCCGACATAACATTGAGATGCGTGGTTTTCAAATTCTAGTAAATCCAAAACTCGTCTGAAATTCATGAAACTTGGCATGCTATCATGGAGCGGCATCAACATGCCGTGGTAAATTTGTTGTCCCATTTGGGCCAGGTTTGGGTATATGCTTCTCACAAACCAGAGCTTCTCACAATAAGCATGTTGGTTTCGGTAGGGAACGTCCCACCTTTGGGGATGAACCGATATCCATTACCTCTTATTGCTTCCAAAAAATTATCGTGTCAACATAGAACAACGGGAGTGTTGTGTCAATTTTGTAATTTTTTGGGGTTCGTTTGGACATTTTTATGCATTAACTGAATTTTCAATGCATTTATGTGCATAATTCAAATTTGAACTACATGCACATTCTCCAGTGCATATAAATTGTTTGAAAAACCAAATCTATGTCCTTGGGTGCATGCTTAGGTCCCACGCAAGAAATGGGAATGAATTTCAAACATCGGGGCACCGTTGATTGCCGGCAAAACATTGAGAGGCATGGTTTTTAAATTCTAGTAAATCCAAAACTCATTTGACATTCAGGAAATTTGGCATGCTATCATGGAGCGGCATCAACATGCCGTGGTAATTTTTTTGTTCCATTTGGGGTAGGTTTGGGTATATGCCTCTCACAAACAAGAGCTTCTCACACCAAGCATGATGGTATCGGTAGGGAACGTCCCACCTTTGTGGACGAAACAATATCCATTGCCTCTTATTCCATCCAAAAAATTCTTGTGTCCTTGGGTGCATGCTTAGGTCCCACCTTTGATTTTTCAGGGTTCGTTTGGGCATTTTTATGCATTAACTGAGTTTTCAATGCATTTATGTGCATAATTCAAATTTGAACTACATGCACATGCTCCAGTGCACACAAATTGGTTGAAAAAACAAATATGTGTCCTTGGGTGCATGCTTAGGTCCCATGCAAGAAATGGGAATGAATATCAAACACCGGGGCACCGTTGATTGCCGGCAAAACATTGAGATGCTTGGTTTTTAAATTCTAGTAAATCCAAAACATTGAGATGCATGCCATCATGGAGCGGCATCAACAGGTCGTGGTAAATTCGTTGTCCCATTTGGGGCAGGTTTGGGTATATGCTTCTCACAAACCAGAGCTTCTCACAATAAGCATGTTGGTTTCGATAGGGAACGTCCCACCTTTGGGGATGAAACGATATCGATTGCCTCTTATTGCTTCCAAAACTTTCTCGTGTCAACAAAGAACAACTGGAGTGTTGTGTCAATTTTGTGATTTTTTGGTTTTTTTTTGACATTTTTATGCATTAACTGAATTTTCAATGCATTTATGTGCATAATTCAAATTTGAACTACTTACACATGCTCCAGTGCATATAAATTGGTTGAAAAATCAAATCTATGTCCTTCGGTGCATGCTTTGATCCCACGCAAGAAATGGGAATGAATTTCAAACACAGGGCAACGTTGATTGCCGGCAAAACAATGAGATGCGTGGTTTTTAAATTCTAGTAAATCCAAAACTCGTCTGAAATTTGTGAAACTTGGCATGCTATCATGGAGCGGCATCAACATGTCGTGGTAAATTTTTTATCCCATTTGGGGCAGGTTTGGGTATATGCTTCTCACAAACCAGAGCTTCTCACAACAAGCATGATGGTTTCGGTAGGGAACGTCCCACCTTTAGGGACGAAACGATATCCATTGCCTTTTATTGCTTCATATATTTTCTGGTGTCAACGTAGAACAACAGGAGTGTTGTGTCAATTTTTTTGATTTTCCGGGGTTCGTTTGGACATTTTTATGCATCAACTGAGTTTTCAATGCATTTATGTGCATAATTCAAATTTGAACTACATGCACATGCTCCAGTGCATATAAATTGGTTGAAGAATCAAATCTGTGTCCTTGAGCGCATGCTGAGGTCCCACGCAAGAAATGGAAATGAATTTCAAACACCGGGGCACCGTTGATCGCCGGCAAAACATTGAGATGTGTGGTTTTTAAATTCTAGTAAATCCAAAACTCGTCTGAAATTCATGAAACTTGGCATGCTATCATGGAGCGGCATCAACATGCCGTGGTAATTTTTTTGTCCCATTTGGGGCAGGTTTGGGTATATGCTTCTCACAAACAAGAGCTTCTCACAACAAGCATGATGGTTTTGGTAGGGAACGTCCCACCTTTGGGGACGAAACGATATCCATTGCCTCTTATTGCTTCCAATTTTTTTCTCGTGTCAACGTGGTACAAAAGGAGTTTTGTGTCAATTTTTTTGATTTTTCGGGGTTCGTTTGGACATTTTTGTGCATTAACTGAGTTTTCAATGCATTTATGTGCGTAATTAAAATTTGAACTACATGCACATGCTCGAGTGCATATAAATTGGTTGAATAAACAAATATGTGTCCTTGGGTGCATGCTTAGGTCCCGTGCATTTATGTGCATAATTCAAATTTGAACTACATGCACATGCTCCAATGCATACAAATTGGTCGAAAAATCAAATCTATGTCCTTGGGTGCATGCTTAGGTCCCACGCAAGAAATGGGAATGAATTTCAAACACCGGGGCACCGTTGATTGCCGGAAAAACATTGAGATGCTTTGTTTTTAAATTCTAGTAAATCCAAAACTCGTCTGAAATTCATGAAACTTGGCATGCTATCATGGAGCGGCATCAACATGCCGTGGTAAAATTTTTGTCCCATTTGGGGCAGGTTTGGGTATATGCTTCTCATAAAGTAGAGCTTCTCACAACAAGCATGATGGTTTCGGTAGGGAACATCCCACCTTTGGGGACGAAACGATATCCATTGCCTCTTATTGCTTCCAAAAAATTTCTCGTGTCAACATAGAACACCAGGAGTGTTGTGTCAGTTTTTGTGATTTTTTGGGGTTCGTTTGGACATTTTTATGCATTAACTGAGTTTTCAATGAATTTATGTGCATAATTCAAATTTGAACTACATGCACATGCTCCAGTGCATATAAATTGGTTGAAAAATCAAATATGTGTCCTTGGGTGCATGCTTAGGACCCATGTAAGAAATGGGAATGAATTTAAAACACCGGGGCACCGTTGATTACAAACAAAACATTGAGATGCCTGGTTTTCAAATTCTAGTAAATCGAAAACTCGTCTGAAATCATGAAACTTGGCATGCTATCATGGAGCGGTATCAACATGCGGCTGTAAATTTTTTATCTCATTTGGGGCAGGTTTGGGTATATGCTTCTCACAAACCAGGGCTTCTCACAACAAGCATGATGGTTTCGGTAGGGAACGTCCCACCTTTGTGGAAGAAACGATATCCATTGCCTCGTATTGCTTCCAAAAACTTTCTCGTGTCAACAAAGAACAACAAGAGTGTTGTGTCAATTTTGTGATTTTTTGGGGTTTGTTTGGACATTTTTATGCATTAACTGAGTTTTCAATGCATTTATGTGCATAATTCAAATTTGAACTACATGCACATGCTCCAGTGCATATAAATTGGTTGAAAAATCAAATATGTGTTCTTGGGTGCATGCTTAGGTCCCACGCAAGAAACGGGAATGAATTTCAAACACCGGGGCACCGTTGATTACCGGCAAAACATTGAGATGCGTGGTTTTTAAATCCAAAACTCGTCTGAAATTCATGAAACTAGGCATGCTATCATGGAGCGGCATCAACATGTCGTGGTAAGTTTTTTGTCCCATTTGGGGCAGGTTTGGGTATATGCTTCTCATAAAGTAGAGGTTCTCACAACAAGCATGATGGTTTCGGTAGGGAACATCCCACCTTTGGGGATGAAACGATATCCATTTCCTCTTATTGCTTCCAAAATTTTTCTCGTGTCAACATAGAACACCAGGAGTGTTGTGTCAATTTTTGTGATTTTTCGGGGTTCGTTTGGAAATTTTTATGCATTTACGGAGTTTTTAATGCATTTATGTGCATAATTCAAATTTGAACTACATGCACATGCTCAAGTGCATATAAATTGGTTGAAAAATCAAATATGTGTCCTTATGTGCATGCTTAGGTCCCACGCAAGAAATGGGAATAAATTTCAAACACCAGGGTGCTACGTCTTGAGCTTGCGTTGGTTTTCCCGAAGAGGAGAGGATGATGCAGCACAGTAGCGTAAGTATTTCCCTCAGTTTTTGAGAACCAAGGTATCAATCCAGTAGGAGGCCACACACAAGTCCCTCATACCTGCACAAAACGATAGCTACTCGCAACCAACGCGATTAGGGGTTGTCAATCCCTTCATGGTCACTTATGAGAGTGAGATCTAATAGAGATAATATTTTTGGTATTTATTGTATAAAGATGCAAAGTGAAAAGTAAAAGGCAAAGTAAAACAAAGCAAGTATAAAAGTGAAGGAGATTGATATGATGAGAATAGACCCGGGGGCCATAGGTTTCACTAGTGGCTTCTCTCAAGAGCATAATTATTCTACGGTGGGTGAACAAATTACTGTTGAGCAATTGACAGAATTGAGCAAAGTTATGAGTATATCTAGGTATGATCATGTATATAGGCATCACGTCCGAGACAAGTACATCGAAACGATTCTGCATCTACTACTATTACTCCACTCATCGACCGCTATCCAGCATGCATCTAGAGTATTAAGTTAAAAAAGCAGAGTAACGCCTTAAGCAAGATGACATGATGTAGAGGAATAAATTCATGCAATATGATAAATACCCCATCTTGTTATCCTCGATGGTAACAATGCAATACGTGCCTTGCAACCCTTTCTGTCACTGGGTAAGGACACCACAAGATTGAACCCAAAGCCATGCACTTCTCCCATTGCAAGAACTACCAATCTAGTTGGCCAAACCAAACGGACAATTCGAAGAGACTTGCAAAGATAACTCAATCATACATAAAAGAATTCAGAGAAGATTCAAATATTGCTCATAGATAATCTTGATCATAAACCCACAATTCATCGATCTCAACAAACACACCGCAAAAACAAGATTACATCGAATAGATCTCCACGAGAGAGGGGGAGAACATTGCATTGAGATCCAAAAATAGAGAAGAAGCCATCTAGCTACTAGCTATGGACCCGAAGGTCTCAAGTAAACTACTCACACTTCATCGGAGAGGCTATGGTGTTGATGTGGAAGCCCTCCATGGTGGATGCCCCCTCGTGAGCTCCGAACAGGACCCAAGACGGGATCTCGTGGATACTGTGAAGTTGCGGCGGTGGAATTCGGTTTTGGCTCCTGCTCGATCGTTTGGGGGTACGTAGGTATATATAGGAGGAAGGAGTACGTCGGTGGAGCAACAGGGGGCCCATGAGGCAGGGGGCGCGCCCTAGGGGGGGCGTCCCCTACCCTTGTGACCGCCTCTCTGGTTCCTTGGCGTAGGGTCCAAGTCTCCTGGATCACGTTCGGTGAGAAAATCACGTTTCCGAAGGTTTCATTCCGTTTGGACTCCGTTGGATATTCTGTTTCTTCGAAACACTGAAAAAGGCCAAAAACAACAACTCTGGGCTGGGCCTCCGGTTAATAGGTTAGTCCCAAAAGTAATATAAAAGTGGACAATAAAGCCCATTATAGTCCAAAACAGTAGATAAAGTAGCATGGAGCAATAAAAAATTATAGATACGTTGAAGACGTATCACAGGGCACCGTTGATTGCCGGCAAAACATTGAGATGCCTAGTTTTTAAATTCTAGTAAATCCAAAACTCGTCTGAAATTCATGAAACTAGGCATGCTACAATGGAGCGGCATCAACATGATGTGGTAAATTTTTTGTCCCATTTGGGGTTGGTTTGGGTATATGCTTCTCACAAACCAGAGCTACTCAGAACAAGCATGATAGTTTCGGTAGGGAACGTCCCACCTTTGGGGACGAAACGATATCCATTGCCTCTTATTGCTTCCAAAAAATTTCTCGTGTGAACATAGAACAACAGGAGTGTTGTGTCAATTTTTGTGATTTTTTCGGGTTCGTTTGGACATTTTTATGCATTATTTGAGTTTTCAATGCATTTATGTGCATAATTCAAATTTGAACTACATGCACACGCTCTAGTGCATATAAATTGGTTGAAAAATCAAATATGTATCCTTGGGTGCATGCTTAGGACCCATGTAATAAATGGGAATGAATTTAAAACACCGGGGCACCGTTGATTACAAACAAAACATTGAGATGCCTGGTTTTCAAATTCTAGTAAATCCAAAACCCGTCTGAAATCCATGAAACTTGGCATGCTATCATGGAGCGACATCAACATGCGACGGTAAATTTTTGTCCCATTTGGGGCAGGTTTGGGTATATGCTTCTAACAAACCAGAGCTTCTCACAACAAGCATGATGGTTTCGGTAGGGAACGTCCCACCTTTGGGGAAGAAACGATATCCATTGCCTCTTATTGCTTCCAAAAAATTTCTCGTGTCAACATAGAACAACAGGAGTGTTGTGTCAATTTTTGTGATTTTTCGGGTTCGTTTGGACATTTTATGAATTAACTGAGTTTTCAATGCATTTATGTGCATAATTCAAATTTGAACTACATGCACATGCTCCAGAGCATATAAATTGGTTGAAAAATCAAATCTGTGTCCTTATGTCCATGCTTAGGTCCCATGCAAGAAATACGAATAAACTACAAACACAGGGGCACCATTGATTGCCGGGAAAATATTGAGATGCGTGGTTCATAAATTCTAGTAAATCCAAAACTCGTCTAAAATTCAAACACCGGGGCACCGTTGATTGCCGGCTAAACATTGAGATGCGTGGTTTTTAAATTCTAGTAAATCCAAAACTCGTTTGAAATTCATGAAAATTGGCATGCTATCATGGAACGACATCAACATGCCGTGGTAAAATTTTTGTCCCATCTGGGGCAGGTTTGGGTATATGGTTCTCACAAACCAGAGCTTCTCACAACAAGCATGATGGTTTCGGTAGGGAACGTCCCACCATTGGGGACGAAACGATAACCATTGCCTCTTATTGCTTCCAAAAAATTTCTCGTGTCAACATAGAACAACAGGAGTGTTGTGTCAATTTTTGTGATTTTTCAGGGTTTGATTGGACATTTTTATGCATTAACTGAGTTTTCAATGCAATTATATGCGTAATTAAAACTTGAACTACATGCACATGCTCCAGTGCCTATAAATTGGTTGAAAAATCAAATCTATGTCCTTGGGTGCATGCTTAGGTCCCATGCAAGAACTGTGAATGAATTTCAAACACCGAGGCACCGATGATTGCTAGCAAAACATTGAGATGCTTGGTTTTTATATTCTAGTAAATCCAAAACTCGTCAGAAACTCATTAAACTTGGCATGCTATCATCGAGCGGCATCAACACGCCGTGGTAAAAGTTTTGTCCCATTTGGGGCAAGTTTGGGTATATGCTTCTCACAAACCTGAGCCTCTCACAACAAGCATGATGGTTTCGGTAGGAACGTCCCACCTTTGGGGACGAAACGATATCCATTTCCTCTTATTGCTTCCAAAAATTTCTCGTGTCACCATAGAACAACAGGAGTGTTGTGTCAATTTTTGTGATTTTTCAGGCTTCGTTTGGACATTTTTATGCATTAACTCAATTTTCAATGCATTTTTGCGCATAATTAAATTTGAACTACATACACATGCTCCAGTTCATATAAATCGGTTGAAATATCAAATATGTGTCCTTGGGTGCATGCTTAGGTCCCACGCAATAAATGGGAATGAATTTTAAACACCGCGGCACCGTTGATTGTCGACAAAACATTGAGATGCATGGTTTTTAAATTCTAGTAAATCCAAAACTCGTCTAAAATTCATGAAACTTGGCATGCTATCATGGAGCGGCATCAACATGCCGTGGTAAATTTTTTGTCCCATTTGGGGCAGGTTTGGTATATGTTTCTCACAAACGAGAGCTTCTCACAATAAGCATGTTGGTTTCGATAGGGAACGTCCCACCTTTGGGGACGAAACGATATCCATTGCCTTTTATTGCTTGCAAAAATTTCTCGTGTCAACGTAGAACAACAGGAGTGTTGTGTCAATTTTTGTGATTTTTGGGGTTCGTTTGGAAATTTTTCTGCATTAACTGAATTTTCAATGCATTTATGTGCATAATTCAAATTTGAACTACATTCCCATGCTCCAGTGCGTATAAATTGGTTGAGAAATCAAATATGTGTCCTTGGGTGCATGCTTAGGTCCCACGCAAGAAACGGGAATGAATTTCAAACACCGGGGCACCGTCGATTGCCGGCAAAACATTGAGATGCGTGGTTTTTAAATTCTAGTAAATCCAAAACTCGTCTGAAATTCATGAAACTTGGCATGCTATCATGGAGCGGCATCAACATGCCGTGGTAAATTTTTTATCCCATTCTAGGCAGGTTTGGTATATGCTTCTCACAAACCAGAGCTTCTCACAACAAGCATGATGGTTTCGGTAGGGAACGTCCCACCCTTGGGGACGAAACTATATCCATTGCTTCTTGTTGCTTCCAAAAAATTTATCGTGTCAACGTAGAACAACATGAGTGTTGTGTCAATTTTTTTGACTTTTCGGGGTTCGTTTGGACAGTTTTATGCATTAACTCAGTTTTTAATGCATTTATGTGCATATTTCAAATTTGAACTACAAGCACATGCTCCAGTGCATATAAATTGGTTGAATAATCAAATCTGTGTCCTTGGGTGCACGCTTAGGTCCCATGCAAGAAATGGGAATCAATATCAAATACCGGGGCACAGTTGATTGGCGGCAAAACATTGAGATGCCTGGTTTTTAAATTCTAGTGAATCCAAAACTCGTCTGAAATTCATGAAACTTGGCATGCTATCATGGAGCGGCATCAACATGTTGTGGTTAATTTTTTGTCCCATTTGGGGCAGGTTTGGTTATATGCTTCTCACAAACCAGAGCTTGCCACAACAAGCATGTTGGTTTCGGTAGGGAACGTCCCACCTTTGTGGACGAAATGATATCCATTGCCTCTTATTGCTTCCAAAAATTTTCTCGTGTCAGCATAGAACACTAGGAGTGCTGTGTCAATTGTTGTGACTTTTCGGGGTTCGTTTGGACATTTTGATGCATTAACTTAGTTTTCAATGCATTTATGTGCGTAATTCAAATTTGAACCACATGCACATGCTCCAGTGCATATAAATTGGTTGAAAAATCAAATCTATGTCCTTGGTTGCATGCTTAGGTCCCATGCAAGAAATGGGAATGAATTTCAAACACCGAGCACTGTTGATTGCCGACAAAAGTTTGAGACGCCTGGTTTTTAAATTCTAGTAAATCCAAAACTCGTCTGAAATTCATGAAACTTGGCATGCTATCATGGAGCGGCATCAACTCGTCGTGGTAAAAGTTTTGTCCCATTTGGGGCATGTTTGTGTATATGCTTCTCATAAACCAGAGCTTCTCACAACAAGCATGATGGTTTCGGTAGGGAACGTCCCACATTTGGGGACGAAACGATATCCATTGCCTCTTATTGCTTCCAAAAAATTTATCGTGTCAACATAGAACAACAGGAGTGTTGTGTCAGTTTTTGTGATTTTTTGTGGTTCATTTGTATATTTTTATGCATTTACTGAGTTTTCAATGCATTTATGTGCATAATTCAAATTCGAACTACATGCACATGCTGCAGTGCATATAAATTGGTTGAAAAATCAAATATGTGTCCTTATGTGCATGCTTAGGTCCCATGCAAGAAATGGGAGTGAATTTCAAACACCAGGGCACCGTTGATTGCCGGCAAAACATTGAGATGCCTGGTTTTTAAATTCTAGTAAATCCAAAACTCGTCTGAAATACATGAAACTTATCATGCTATCATGGAGCGGCATCAGCATGCCGTGGTAAATGTTTTGTCCCATTTGGCACAGGTTTGGGTATATGCTTCTCAGAAACCAGAGCTTCTCACAAGAAGCATGATGGTTTCGGTAGGGAACGTCCCACTTTTGGGGACGAAATGATATCCATTGCCTCTTATTGCTTCCAAAAAATTTCTCGTGTCAACATAGAAAAACAGGAGTGTTGTGTCAATTTTTATGATTTTTGGGGTTCGTTTGGACATTTTTATGCATTAACTGAGTTTTCAATGCATTTATGTGCATAATTCAAATTTGAACTACATGGACATGCTCCAGTGCAGATAAATTGGTTGAAAAATCAAATCTGTGTCCTTGGGTGCTTGCTTAGGTCCCATGCAAGGAATGGGAATGAATTTCAAACACCGGGGCGCAGTTGATTGCCGGCAAAACATTGAGATGCTTGGTTTTTAAATTCTAGTAAATCCAAAACTAGTCTGAAATTCATGAAACTCTGCATGCTATCATGGAGCTGCATCAACATGCCGTGATAGAAATTTTGTCCCATTTGGGACAGGTTTGGGTATATGCTTCTCATAAACTAGAGCTTCTCACAACATGCATGATGGTTTCAGTAGGGAACATCCCAATTTTGGGGATGAAATGATATCCATTGCCTCTTATTGCTTCCCAAAATTTTCTCGGGTCAACATAGAACATCAGGAGTGTTGTGTCAATTTTTGTGATTTTTCGGGGTTCGTTTGGACATTTCTATGCATTAACTGATTTTTCAGTGCATTTATGTGCGTAATTCAATTCTTAACTACATGCACATGCTCCAGTGCATATAAATTGGTAGAAAAATCAAATTTGTGTCCTTGGTTGCATGCTTAGGTCCCATGCAAGAAATGGGAATGAATTTCAAACATCGGGGCACCATTGATTGCCGGCAAAACATTGAGATGCCTGGTTTTTAAATTATTGTAAATCCAAAACTCGTCTGAAATTCATGAAACTTGGCATGCTATCATGGAGCGGCATCAACATGCCGTGGTAAATTTTTTGTCCCATTTGGAGCAGGTTTGGGTATATGCTTCTCGTAAATCAGAGCTTCTCACAACAAGCATGATGGTTTCGGTAGGGAACGTCCCACCTTTGGGGACGAAATGATATCCATTGCCTCTTATTGCTTCCAAAAAATTTCTCGTGTCAACATAGAACAACAGGAGTGTTGTGTCAATTTTTGTGATTTTTCGGGGTTCGTTTGGACATTTTTATGCATTAACTGAGATTTCAATGCATTTATGTGGATAATTCATGTTTGAACTACATGCACATGCTCAAGTGCATATAAATTGGTTGAAAAATAATATATGTGTCCTTATGTGCATGGTTAGGTCCCACGCAAGAAATGGGAATGAATTTCAAACACGGGGGCACCGTTGATTGCCGGCAAAACATTGAGATGCCTGGTTTTTAAGTTCTAGTAAATCCAAAACTCGTCTGAAATTCACGAAACTTGGCATGCTATCGTGGAGCGTCATCAACATGCCATGGTAAATTTTTTGTCCCATTTGGGGAAGGTTTGGGTATATGCTTCTCACAAACCAGAGCTTCTCACACCAAGCATCATGGTTTCGGTCGGGAAAGTCCCACCTTTGGGGACGAAACGATATCCATTGCCTCTTATTACTTCCAAATTTTTTCTCGTGTCAACATAGAACAACAGGAGTGTTGTGTCAATTTTTGTGATTTTCGGGGTTCGTTTGGACATTTTTATGCATTAACTGAGTTTTCAATGCATTGATGTCGGTGTACTAGAGTAGGGGTACCCTAGTATCCCGTACTCGTGCACGGACAGTTGTAGCACCCAGCAGCGAGGTTTGCCTCACATCGCTAAGATCCTCCGTGGCTCCATTGGAGCCATTCAAGAACAAAGTATTAGATTAAGAAAACAAGGCCCCGCAAGAGGAGCTTGTCGGGAAGGCCACTCGAGGCATGCACGAAGACAAGGCCCCGCAAGAGGAGCTTGCCGGAAGGCTCAGGCGCGACAAGCCTCCGGCGCGACAAGGATTCGATCGCGGCAAGGCGCTGTCATGACATGCAACCTCTCCGTCTCCGCTCCAGCTCATCCAGCGACGTGGCGCCATGGGGCCGTTCCATGGGCGCGTGTCGAGAGGTCAGGCAGCCAGCGGAGAGCAGCGATAAGCGGCGCCGACAAGCTTGCCATCGTGGCGAATCGGAGGCACACCGACGGTCTCTGTTGCCTTTGTTTGGGCGACACATCGACGGGCATTTATTGCTTTTGTCCCTTGCCGCCGAGTTAGGTATTTTGCACTGTACACTATTCAAGTAGGTGTACCAACTCCTGTTTTTACATTTGTACCCTCATCTATGTTGCCACCTGTCGGAGACCCCTTGAGCCTATAAAAGGAGGCCCATGCGCAACGTAGAAGGGGTTCGGTTGGTTCGCTTCATTCGACTCGCCAGAAACCAGAGACATTCACGCTAGGTTTTGTAGCTTGCATCGCTCCCTAGCAAGAACACAATACATCAAACAAGCAGCAGTAGGAGTTTTATCTCTCCGGAGAGCTCCGAAGCTGGATAAACTGCTCGTGTGCCACGCCTCGATCCGCTCTTCGTGCGATCTCCGCCCCCCTCCGAACCACAAGGGGCCTGGTCCGTCGGCCCCATAGGTGTTCGTGGGTACGATCAGCCTCCCCGACCTCTTTGGCGCGCCAGGTAGAAGCGTCGAGGCCGTGTGAATCTGATCCGGTGTTCACCACGAGCAGCGTCATCAACATCTTCCTCAACATGCCACCAAAGAAGAAGGCTTGGCGGCAGCAGAGCAGTCCGCGTCGTACCCACCCTCACCGCAGCAAACGGGTGGTGGGGCAGACGCTGGCGGAGGAACGGGCGCCGACGAAGGTGCTCGCGACGTTGCCATGTCCAAGGACAAGGCCCCGCAAACCTCGGCGTCCGCGCATCCCCCGTGTCCATCTCAGGAGACGCGGGACCAACAACGTCATGGCATTCACAACGCCATACGTTCGTTGGATCGAGACCCTCAAGACCAGCATGCGCGCCAACATGCTGGCACGAGTGAGATACGGTCGCCCAGACGGGTGCTGCTCCTTCTAACGTAGTTAGAAGTCCGGCGTGTCCCGCCTCGCACCGTTCTCCAATGCCACCCACTACTCCGGCGAAGCTCTGGCGAGAGCTCGGCTACTCCTCGACTACCCTCCAACGGCCGACAAGGTCGACGAGTGGAGGCCACTATCCGAGCCTCATCGGCTTTGCTAACGGCGACGCTGCGGCAACCAACGCCATCGTTGCCGCGGCGAGACGACAAAGGCACGAGCCGGTGGCGACGAGACTGTCGGAGGTGCAACCACCGTGCACTCTTCGCCAAGAAGGCCAAGATCGCCGACTCACCGGATCCACCTCGACAGCGACTCCACCGCGTCGTCGGATCCGCGAGCTCGCTGCGATCAGCGCCAAGTTCTTCATGAGCGACAACAGGAGGACGCTCGAACTCGCATCGAGCGCCGAAGAGAAGCGCGACGTCAGTCCGACAAGCGCACTGGGCCTTCTGTTGACATGCGCGCGCCGGAGGAGCCAGGCGACTTGCCGTACGCGGTAGGTTGCCCTGCGTTCACTCGTGAGCTGCGGCAAGTCCGATGCCCAGCCGAAAAACTTCAAACCAGACGTGCGGAGAAGTATGATGGCAGGGCGCATCCGTCGGAGTTCCTCGGCATCTACACCATCGCGGTGCAGGCTGCGGGGGACGGGACGACAAGATCCTCGCCAACTACTTCCCGCCGTGCTCAAGCCCAACGCCAGATCTTGGCTCATGCACTTGCCGGACAGCTCCATATCCTCTTGGGCAGATCTGTGCCATCGGTTTGTTGGCGCCTTCACAGCGTGCCACAAACCTCATGGCCAAGAGAGTGACCTTCACCTGCCGCCTGAAGGAAGGAGAGTCCCTGCGCAAGTTCATTCGTAGATTCAGCCGTGTGCACTACAACATCCCAGGCGTCCACCTGTCGCGGTGATCGGTGCATTTCACCGTAATGTGCGGAACCACGGGATGAGGGAGGAGATGGCAATGTGCAAAGTCAAGGACGTCGGTGAGTTGTACGCCTTGGCGACAAGTGTGCATCGCGCCGAGGAAGGGAGGAGACTCGTGAGAGAATGCGTAAGCAGGATCTCGACAAGTTGATGACACCGCCCGGCAAAGAAGGGCCGGCGGCGAGGCAACAGGAAGAAGAAAAGCAAAGAAGTGCTAGCTGTCGAAAGCAGTCCGCAACGGAGGCGGCGACAAGAACGCCAAGGCTGGTGGCTCCGGCAAGGAGGTTGCGGCCGACGCCAACCACCGGTCGGTGGCGGCGGCAAAGCGAGACAACTCCGGCAAGCGATCTTGCCAAGATCCACCGCACCAAGGGCCCACGACCTCCGTGAGCTGCAAGAAAGTCGAGCAGCTTGTCGAACAGCAGAGAGCTGAGTACGAGCGGCGCGACAAGGAGAAGGCCCAGGAAGGTGCTGGGGGAGCAAGCAAGAAACGTCCCGGCCGGGGAGGACGCCGCGGCAAGGCCAAGCAGCGGCAAGGAGATAGACCTCCCCGCGGCCGCGACAAGGATGAAGATGATGACGACGACGAAGATATGGAAGACGACGACGCCGATGAGCAGGAGTTTCAGAAAGCCACGGAGGTCCTCTGCGTTGACGGAGGTGCTTCCCTGCATACCTCCCACCGCCAACTCAAGCAATGGATGCGGGAGGTCAATGCAGCGGAACCATCCATAGAGTCACGCAAGCCTCTGAAGTGGTCCAGCACGCCTATCATTTTTTATATTGAGGACCACCACGATCGCATAATCTGCGGTCGGGTGCTTGCCGATGTTGGTCTCACCAACCATCCGCAACCTCAAGGTCACAAAATGTTAGTTGACGGCGGGCCGGCTTGAATCTGATCTCCTCCGCGGTGCTCCGGAAGCTTCAAATCCTCGACGGCGAGCTCGAAGAGACCGGTACTTTCCAAGGAATCAATCCGGGAAGGAGCAAGCCGAAGGGGAAGATTACGTTGCCGGTAACATTTGGCAGCGAGCTGAACTTTAGGACTAAGAGGGTCACATTCGACGTCGCCGATTTCCCATTGCCTTACAATGGGATACTTGGCCGTCCAAGACTCGCCAAGTTCATGGCAGCCTCTCACTACGCCTACAACCTACTCAAGATGCCAGGCCGATAAGCGGCATCTCTGTCCACAAAGAACAAGAAGGATGCCCTTATACGTGCCGACAAGATCTTCCGGATGCAGCAGCGGACAGATTGCCAAACACTTGCACTGAAGCTCCCTTGGGGAAGAAGACCAAGTCCAAGTCCGGCAAGGGCTCGATGCTCACTCCGCAAGCGCACCTCTTGAGTGCTGCGCTACCGTCGAGGACGCACCATCGAGCTCCACCGGCAAGTGCAAGAAGATGGTGGCTCCGCCAAAGACCAAGAAGGTGCCCTCCAAGGAGGACGGCAGCCTTTGGTGGTACCTTTACCATCGGTGCCTCTCTCGACCCTAAATAGGAAGGCGCGCTCGTTGCTTTCTGCGGGCGAATGTCGGCGTGTTTGCATGGCAACCATCCGACATCCCGGTGTTCCCGTGAAAGTGATTGAGCACCGCTTTGGCCGTTTGTCCTCATCGCGCGCCCGTCAAGCAAAAAAGTCGAAGCAAGCGTTGGGCGCCAAGAATTCATAGCGAAGAGATCAAGAACTGGAAGCAACAGGCCTTGTCGAGGAGTGCTCCATCCTACGTGGTTGGCCAATCACAGTAGTCGCGCCAAAGCAAATGGAAAATGGAGACTTTGTATTGACTTCATGGATGTTAATAAAGCACGTCCCAAAGATCCATTTCCCTTGCCGCGCATCGACCAGATTGTTGACTCCACGGCTGGATGTGATTTGCTTTTGTTTCTTGATGCATACTCAGGATATCATCAGATCTTCATGGCTGAAGAAGATGAGGAGAAGACCGCATTCATTACACCATGTGGCACATACTGTTTCATACGGATGCCTTTCGGTTTGAAGAATGCTGGTTCAACATTTGCAAGGGTAGTCCATGACGCTTTTGAGCCGCAAATGAACAGAAATGTAGAAGCCTACATGGATGACATAGTGGTCAAAAGCAAGAACAAGGCAACTCTGGTTTAAGATTTGGACGAGACCTTTGCGAATCTGCGCAAGATCAACCTCAAGCTCAACCCCGAGAAGTGCGTGTTTGGAGTCCCTTCCGCAAGCTTCTCGGGTTCTTCGTGTCTCAATGAGGATTGAAGCCAATCCCGACAAGATCAAGGCCATTGAGCAGATTGAAGCACCAAAGCGTCAAGGATGTACGAAGGCTTGCCGGTTGCGTGGCTGCTCTCAAGGTTTATTTCTAGGTTCTGCTGAACGCAGCCTGCCATTTTTCAAGATTTTGAAAAAGGCAGGTCCAATGAAATGGACTCGAAGCGGAGGCTGCATGCAGGACTTAAAGAGATACCTGTCCTCCACTCCAACACTTGTCGCACCTAAACCACAAGAGAAGTTGTGCTATATAGCAGCAACCAATCAAAGTGGTTAGTGCTGCGTTAATAGCGGAGAGGGAGGCGGATGACGAGCCAGCAACCACGGCAAGCACGCCCAGCGACAAGCAGGGGGCTACTCCGACAAGCTCTGGCCCCGACAAGGACGAATCCACGGAGACGCATGAACAGATGCGTAAAAGGATGGTGCAGCCCATTACTTTGTCGGGCCTCTCCTGCAGGGGGCTAGGTCAAGGTACTCGGGTGTGCGTAAGCGCTTTCGGCCTCCTCATGGCCTCGAGAAAGCTGCGCCATTACTTCCAAGCACATGAGATCACAGTTGTCACTCGCTTTCCGCTGAAGAGGATACTGCGAGAATCCGTGAAGCGGCAGGCGGGATTGTCGAGTGGGCATCGAACTGTCAAGCTTTGGTCTTAAGTTTGAAAGCACATCAACTATCCAAAGCGAGCATTGGCAGAATTCATAGCGTAATGGACGCCAACGCCAGATGAAGAGATTCCAGGACGAGCATCCCCGTCAAGGAAGCAAGCAAAGAGTGGCTGATGTACTTTGATGGTGCCTTCTCGCTGCAAGGCGCCGGTGCCGGCGTACTGCTTATCGCACCCACCGGAGAGCACCTCAAGTATGTAGTCCAGATGCACTTTCCCAAGGAGCAAGCGACAAACAATACTGCAGAGTATGAAGGTTTGCTTGCCGGTCTCAGGATCGCAGTAGATCTTGGGATCAAAAAGCTTATTGTCAGGGGTGACTCGCAGCTTGTCGTCCGACAAGTGAACAAAGATTACCAAAGTCCGTTGATGGAAGCCTACGTGGATGAAGTGAGGAAGCTAGAAGAGCACTTTGATGGCCTGCAAATGGAACATGTTCCAAGAGCTCAGAATGATATTGCTGACGGCCTGTCAAAGTGCGTTGCGCTTAAGTTACCTGTGGAACCAGGGATTTTCGTGCTCAAAGTGACTCGAGCCAACCGTAACACCATCAATCGGGCAAAGCAAGAAGAGGAAGTTGGCCTCTGGTGACTACTTTCCGGCCAGAGCTTCCCGAAGCCGTCGTTGCAAAGGTCCCCAAGATCAACACCAACGAGTGTGAGGCGATGCTGCTCAAGCCGGACCCTGTGGTTTGTTTCGTTGAAGCGGGCGCTCCCGACAAGTCTTGCTCCGGCAAGCTTGTCGGGAGCATCAAGCTCGGCAGGCCGCAGGTCCTTGCCGTGGAAGCCGATGTTCCCGCGGCAGCGAGATGTGCCTTTAGTCCTTGTTGTCGAGCCACAAGCTCCAAAGATGGGCGCAGCAGATTGTCCATTTCCTTGAGACGGAGAACTTCCGAAGAGCAAGAAGAAGCGGAAAGAGTAGCCCGGCGATCAAGTATGTACCAGTTTGTCGACACATCTGCATGTAAGAAGACTCAACGGTGTGAAATTGAAGTGTATTCGTGGAAGATGGGCCGAAGCTGTTGGCGAGAGATACACGGGGCATATGTGGTCACCACATCAGGGGCAAGAGCACTTGCCGCAAAGCTTTCCGGCAAGGTTTCTTCGGCCGACAGCCCTCCGTGATGCAACTGCACAAGTAACCAAGTGTGAAGTGTGCGGTTCCATTCCAAACAGATACACCAGCCAGCTCAAGCTCTCCAGACGATCCCTTTATCCTGGCCATTTTTGATGCAGGGGCTCGACATCCTCGGCCCCTTCCCCGAAGCTGTCGGGGCTTTGAGTACTTGTATGCGTCGCCATCGACAAGTTCACAAAGTGGCGGAAGTGGAAGCGATGAGGAAGGTGACGGCACACGGTCGTGATCAAGTTCTTCGGTCGATTGTTTGCCGTTTCGTAATCCCTAACAGGATCATCACCGACAATGGCACACAATTTCTGAGTCGCACCTTCATGCGACGTCCAAGATCTTGGCGCCAAGGTGCCTTTGCTTCATTGCTCACCCGAGAAGCAACGGTCAAGCAGAGAGGGCAAATGCTGAAGTGTTGCGCGGGCTCAAGACCAGAACTTTCGATAGGTTGCACAAGTGCGGAAGAAACTGGATCGAGGAGCTGCCGGTGGTTCTTTGGTCGATCAGGACGACGCCAAATCGAGCCACCGGCCAGACACCCTTTGCTCTAGTCTATGGAGCAGAGGCAGTTCTCCCCACGGAACTCGTGTATACGGATCGCCTCGAGTGCTCGCTTATGATGAGCTTGAGCAAGAGCAACAGTGACAAGATGACGCGCTGCCTTGAGGAGGATCGCCTTCAGTCACGGCGAGCTGCTCGCTACCAAAGAAGCTTTTGCGTCGCTACCATAGCCGCAGAAAGTTAGTGCCGAAGTCTCGAGGAAGGCGACCTTGTTCTTCGCGCTGCTCAGTCCGCCAAGAATTCAAACAAGTTGACGCCCGAGGTGGGAAGGCCCTTATCGGGTGAAATGAGTCACTAGGCCTGGCGCTGTCCGCCTTGAGACCGAAGATGGCATTCCGGTGAGCAACTCCTGGAACATTGAGCATCTTCGTAAGTTTTACCCATAGGGCGGTTGTCGGAACCCGTTCCGGCAACCACCTTTTGTACAAGTCTTGCCGCAGTTGCATGTAATCCTTTGTACAAAGCCGGGCGCAGACCCCGTGCATCAGTAAAGCTCATATGTTGCACACGACTTGTCAAATTCATGCTTTCATCATTTTATTGCATGTTTTGGCTAACACTCTGTGCAGCAACCACACCCGATAAGCAGAATTGAGCCGCTGGGCACCATAACGTTATTTCCTCCTCTTTTTTCTTTTCTCAAAGAAAGGAAGGCTCCCTTGCGCACAAGTTAACCAGGGGGGAGGAGGAGATGATACTATGGACCAGGCACCGCTCGAGGAAGTTTCACCTCATCGGGAAGCAAGAGACAGAAAAGCTAAGTTGCCAAAGTTTGAGCAATCAATTTTAAATTTTTAAGTTATCTTCCTCGAGCGATAGTACTTTGTATGGAAAACCTGTGCGCAGAGGAACCAACTTCACGGCTAGTCGCGCCCTTACTTTGTTTCGAGTCCGCTCAACAACTTAAGTGAGCTGCAGCTAGTCGCGACAAGGTTGCTTATCTCGGGCGGCCCTTGCCCGAGGCTCTTGACGTTCACTCGATGCTTTCATGGAAAAAGTGCCCGCACCGACAAGTCCCCCAAATGTGTAAGGAAGAAACGCATAAAGGAAGGAATCAAGTAGAGGAAATAACATTGCATTGATCGCCTAAGATAGAGTATATTACAAAATAACTTGTCGCTGATCTAACAATGTGTTCTAAACATGATCGGCAGCGACAAGGGAAAGATAAAGTTGGCGGCCTAGTCTCTGGCAGTGCGCCCTCAATCCGCTTGATCTTGTTCACCTTGTCCACAATGGGTGCGACAAGGGCTTTGAGCTCCTCCACGTTGGCATCGGGCGGCAGGGATCTCGAGGACGCCGTTAAGGTTGAGGCCCGGATTGCGGAAGGCCACCTTGATCAACACCTTCTCGAGGGCTCCTGCACGCACTGGCGTGATTCCTCGGCCAGCTGCTTTGGGACCTCTTCCCAGAGTCGCTGGAGGCCCGTCGCCACGCCTTTGAAGAATAAGCTGAGCTTGGCGCTGGGTTGGAGATGCTCGTCGGAGGAGTATGCAAGGTCCGCCATTCCCAGCTCCATCAGCTCGTTGTGGATGTCGGCGGCGGTGTCCACAAGACCTTCAGTCCAGTGCTCCACGCTCTCCCTCAAGGTGCTCTGGATGGAAGCAGCATTCGCCAGCAGCTCCTCCTTGGCCTTGATCGCCTCCAACAAGCCCACCTCCCGCTCTCTGGCACCATCCAACGTCTGCGTCGAGTGGTCAGCTTCACTCAAGATCCGCCTTTGAATCCTTGGCGGCGCCGAGCTCCTTGCCTCTATCAACGAGGCGACTGCAGCTCGCCCAGTGTAGGCGTCCTTCTGGCGCTCACGCTTGAACACGGCAAGCTCTTCACCGCTCTTCTTGAGGGTGGCCTCCAGTGCGCCACCTTCGCCTTCAACTCCTCCTTGGCGGCCTCGGCAGGCTGCGGCAGCGTCGCCGCTTCTGGCGCCCGCCAAGTGACTCCTCACGCAGCGGCAAGGTCTTCTTCGTGGCTGTCCAGGTTGACCTTCCGCTGCGCCAACTTCGCTTTCTGCTGCGGCGAGCTTCTCGGCAACCGGCCGCTCCTCCTCGGTGCGGCCTTCTCAAGGATGAAGGCCGTGCGCTCTTCTGCGAGTTGCCCCCGCGCTTCTGCTACGTCGCGGAGGGTTTCTTGGTTGGCGCTCCGGAGCTCTTCGGCGCGTTTCTCCATGTCCGCTCCTGCCCTCGCGACAAGTGCCTCCCGGGTCTCCAACTTGGCCTGCCGGGCGCGGTAGAGAGACAACAGCTTCTTGGTGCTCCTCCTCGAGACTTCGCCCGCTGCTGCTGCTTGGCGCATCCACCAGCGTCAGCCTAAGCGGAGGCGGTAGCTCGCCGTCGAAGGTCTCTCCTCGACCGGCGCCACGAGCTCGGTTCCCGGGGATCTTGATGAAGACGCCTTCGCCCGGCCTTGGTAGGCACACTGGGGCTCCTCGGAGCTGGCCGCGGCAATGGCGGGGAAATCATTTGTCGGTGTAGCGCTTGCCGCTCCTGCGGCCTCAGGGCCGTCAGTACGATCGCCCGACCCCTCGCCGGCCTCTGCGTCGGCAGCCTCGGTGGCCTCCTCGCCAACAGGCTTGTCGGCGACGGCCTCCTCTTCCACTACGATGATCTCTTCTTCCTCGACGGCGGCCTCGTCGGTGTTGCCGCGCGTTTCCTCCTCGCCGGCGGCCTCGACCTCCATCGGCTCTTCGTCAGACGAAGAAAGAGCAGTCAAGCGATTGTTCAAAAAGAGAAACAAAAGAAAGCAAGCCCAAGGGCAATTTTCGTAAGGAGTTACCTGCAACGGGATCCGCAGCCATGGCCTCGACCACCGGAGGGTCACCGGCGCTGTCCCTTGCCGGGGTATCCTCCCTTGCCGGGGTAGCCTCCCTTGCCGGAGTGGCCTCCCTTGTCGGAGGGCGCTCCCTTGCCGGAGGTTCCTCCCTCGGCGGCGTAGTGGCAGCAGACAGGATCTCGGGGGCGGCTTCCGAGCCCTCCTGATGAGGCTGCTCTGCTCCTACACAAGCAAACTATCAAAAATCAACGCAGAAGGGGCACCCCTACACACCCAATAGCAAGAAGAAAACTGCACACTTACTCTGGGGGCTGTGCTGGGGGCTGCTCAGAGGAAGAGTTGCCGGGTCCGGCAAGGGAGTCTCGGACGCGTCCCCCGTCGCCACGGGAGAATCGTCCTCAACGACGACCGTCGGGATCTTGGCCCTCTTCGCCGCTCTCTGGGCCAGCGTCTTGAAAAGGGAAAAGGGTCCAGAACAAAGCAAATCAGATTCAAGATGAAGCAATAAAAATTGAAGAAATGCAAGCACAATCTCGAGAAGCTTACTCTTCTCCTTCCTCCTCGGAGCTGAGCGCGGAGAAGTCGAACTCCGGCTCGCCTCCGCTGCGACGAGGCGGAGGCGTGGGCTCTCTTGGCCGCTTGGCGGAGGCGTCGGCGGTGGCCTGAGAAGATCCTGACCCAGTTGTCGCGGCAGTGTGGGGCGCTCCTGCGGCAACCTCGCTTGCCGCGGTGGGCGCGTCGCCTGGGCGCTTCTGCTGTGGGCGATGCTGTCGCCCGGCTCGTCTCCAGCCTTGCGAGACGCGCCTCCTCGGCGAGCCAGGGGCTCGGCGGCAAGTCGCTTGGCGGTGGGAAGAAAGCGCCCTCGGCGGGTCCACTCGACCCGGCCTCGGGCTCGACAAGCTCGTCCTCGCCGGCGACCTCCCCTCGCTCGGCAAGGCTTGCCGCCTTCGCGCGTCCGCCTCCTCCACGGTGAACCCGAAGGCTCCGGCGGCGGCAGCTCCGCCGCCTCCTCCACTGGTGGCAATCCGCGCCATCTCCGGTCGGTGGTGTCGCGGGTGAGCCTTTTTCGCTCGTCCGGGCGGATCGGCACTTCTTGCAAATCATCGAAGAATTGCTGCCACGACCTCGTCGGGGGCTCCTGCCAGTTGGGGCGATTCCGTGGGAGTCGCCGCATGGCATCATGGCGCGGATGCGGTCGAGCGCCGAAGTTGTTGCACAATGGGACGACCCCGGCAACCTAAACCACTCGGGGTGGTCGGGTCGTTCTTGAACAGCTCGAGCGATGTCGAGTCCAGCTCCAAGACGGTAAAGTTCCAATTCAGGCCGGCGCAGCCTCATGATGTCCGCCGCATTTTGGAACTCCCAAGCAGGCCTCCTCCTTTCCTGCAAGGGAGCGATCTGGCGCGGCGAAGGAAGTTCTGCGCCAACTGCTTCCTACTTGCTAACCCCGGCAAGCCCGAGGCGCAGAATTAGTCACGGCTATCTTCAGCCGCATCCTCCGGCGCCAAGTTACTCCAATCCCTGCCACGCACTATTGGGGTTTGGCGCGCAGCGGTGAAGGGCTGCGGGTTCTCCTCACGACCCAGCACCAGTTGGCTCTCCACCTCCCACTTGTTGCGGAACTCTCCCTCTAGGTAGGCCTCTTTCTTGCCGATCCTAGAGACCTGTGCTATCCCTCCGCAAGTGGCTCTCCTCTCGACGCTGGGAACAAAGAAATGGCGGAAGAGTGCCACGCTCGGTGGACTCCGACAAAGTTTTCGCACAAATGCGCGAAAACTGCCATGGTCAAGATGGCGTTGGGGGTGAAATCAAGGAGGCGGAGGCTAAAGGTGTTCATGATGTCGGAAAAGAACTCGGAAAAGGGCGGGCAAAGCCCGCAATAGAAGAAAAGGGCGAAAAAAGGGTACCCTGTTGGGGCCAAATCAGCGGCGGAGGCGGGGAGTACCCTCGTGCGCGGATGCGCACGCGTCTCCGTCGACCAAAAGAGGTAGAAGACATCCCGCAGCTCCCTTGCGCCGAGCTACGGGGGGAAGATGGCCCGCTCCTTGCGCAGCGCCGCGAGCCGCTGCGCCTCGGCCGACTTGATGCCTTTCTCCTTGTCGGCTTTCGGAGCCATGGCGAGGGGGCGGAGGCCGACGGCGGTGAGCGTGCTTGTGGCGAAGGGGCGTGGCGCTGCTCTTCGCATGCCGGAGAAGAAGAGGGAGCGGCGGTGGTTTTCTTGACAAGACAGCAATGGCAGGAGGGGGCGGCCTACCTCTGTCTCCTCCGCTTATAAAGAGGGGGAGGGGGCGGACGTTCCGCTTATATTAATAAAGAAACCCCCCACGACCGCGCCCACGATCTCTCGCACGACGCCACGTCCGGTGCGTGCCGTTAGTGGGGATCGTGGTGGGTCCGGGGCGAGTTGCGACGTGGTCGAGGCCGCGTGTGTCCGTGCACAGTTCTGGGCCTGGCCCGACAAGCGCTCGGCACCGTGTACGGCCCAGGCCCGGGGGCTCCTGCCGGTGTACTAGAGTAGGGGTACCCTAGTATCCCGTACTCGTGCACGGACAGTTGTAGCACCCCGCGGCAGGGTTTGCCTCATCACCACCAAGATCCTCCGTGGCTCCATTGGAGCCATTCAATAACAAAGTATTAGATTAAGAAAACAAGGCCCCGGCAAGAGGAGCTTGTCGGGAAGGCCACTCGAGGCATGCAGAAGACAAGGCCCCGGCAAGAGGAGCTTGCCGGGAAGGCTCGGAGCGCGACAAGCCTCCGGGCGCGACAAGGATTCAGCCGCGGCATGCAACCTCTCTCCGTCTCCGCTCCAGCTCATCCAGCGACGTGACGCCATGGGGCCGTTCCATGGGCGCGTGTCAAGAGGTTGTGCAGCCAGCGGAGAGCAGCGATAAGCGGCGCTGACAAGCTTGCCATCGTGGCGGGAGGAGGCACACCTGACGGTCTCTGTTGCACTGTTTGGGCGACACTGACGGGCATTTATTGCTTTTGTCCCTTGCCGTCAGAGTTAGGTATTTTGCACTGTACACTATTCAAGTAGGTGTACCAACTCCTGTTTTTACATTTGTACCCTCATCTATGTTGCCACCTGTCGGAGACCCCTTGAGCCTATAAAAGGAGGCCCATGCGCAACGTAGAAGGGGTTCGGCTGGTTCGCTTCATTCGACTCGCCAGAAACTAGAGACACTCACGCTAGGTTTTGTAGCTTGCATCGCTCCCTAGCAAGAACACAATACATCAAACAAGCAGCAGTAGGAGTTTTATCTCTCCGGAGAGCTTCGAAGCTGGGTAAACTGCTCGTGTGCCACGCCTCGATCCGTTCTTCGTGCGATCTCCGTCCCCCTCCGAACCACAAGGGGCCTGGTCCGCCGGCCCCATAGGTTTCCGTGGGTACGATCAGCCTCCCTGACAATTGATGTGCATAATTCCAATTTGAACCACATGCACATGCTCCAGTGCATATAAATTGGTTGAAAAATCAAATTTGTGTCCTTATGTGCATGCTAAGGTCCCATGCAAGAAATGGGAATGAATTTCAAACACCGGGGCACCGTTGATTGCCGACAAAACATTGAGATGCCTGGTTTTTAAATTCTAGTAAATCCAAAACTCGTCTGAAATTCATGAAACTTGGCATGCTATATTGGGGCGGCATCAACATGCCGTGGTAAATTTTTTTGTCCCATTTGGGGCAGGTTTGGGTATATGCTTCTCACAAACCAGAGCTTCCCAAAACAAGCATGATGGTTTCTGTAGGGAACGTCCCACCTTTAGGGACGAAACGATATCCATTGCCTCTTATTGCTTCCAAAAAATTTCTCGTGTCAACATAGAACAACATGAGTGTTGTCTCAATTTTTGTGATTCTTCGGGGTTCATTTGGACGTTTTTATGCATTAACTGAGTTTTCAATGCATTTATGTGCATAATTCAAATTTGAAATACATGCACATGATCCAGTGCATATAAATTGGTTGAAAAACCAAATATGTGTCCTTATGTGCATGCTTAGGTCCCATGCAATAAATGGGAATGAATTTCAAACCTCGGGGCACCATTGATTGCCGGCAAAACATTAAGATGCCTGGTATTTAAATTCTAGTAAATCCAAAACTCTTCTGAAATTCATGAAACTTAGCATGCTATCATGGAGCGGCATCAGCATGTCATTGTAAATTTTTTGTCCCATTTGGGGCATGTTTGGGTATATGCTTCTCACAAACCAGAGCTTCTCACAACAAGAATGATGGTTTCCGTAGGGAACGTCCCACCTTTGGGGACGAAATGATATCCATTGCCTCTTATTGCTTCCAAAAAATTTCTCGTGTCAACATAGAACAACAGGAGTGTTGTGTCAATTTTTGTGATTTTTCGGGGTTCGTTTGGACATTTTTATGCATTAATTGAGTTTTCAATGCATTTATGTGCATAATTCGAATTTGAACTATATGCACATGCTCAAGTGCATATAAATTGGTTGAGAAATCAACTTTGTGTCCTTATGTGCATGCTTAGGTCCTACGCAAGAAGTGGGAATGAATTTCAAACACCAGGGCACCGTAGATTGCCGGCAAAACATTGAGATGCCTGGTTTTTAAATTCTAGTAAATCCAAACTCATCAGAAATTCATGAAACTTGGCATGCTATCATGGAGCGGTATCAACATGCCATGGTAAATTTTTTGTCCCATTTCGGGCAGGTTTTGGTATATGCTTCTCACAAACCAGAGCTTCTCACAACAAGCATGATGGTTTTCGTAGGGAACATGCCACCTTTGGGGACGAAACGATACCCATTGCCTCTTATTGCTTCCAAATATTTCTCGTGTCAACATAGAACAAAAGGAGTGTTGTTTCAATTTTTGTGATTTTCGGGGTTCGTTTGGACATTTTTATGCATTAACTGAGTTTTTAATGCATTTATGTGCGTAATTCAAATTCGAACCACGTGCACATGCTCTAGTGCATATAAATTGGTTGAAAAATCAAATCTGTGTCCTTCGGTGCATGCTTAGGTCCCATGCAAGAAATGGGAATGAATTTCAAACACCGGGGCACCGTTGATTGCAAACAAAACATTGAGATGCCTAGTTTTCAAATTCTAGTAAATCCAATACTCATCTGAAACTCATGAAACTTGGCATGCTATCATCGAGCGGCATCAGCATGTCGTGGTAATTTTTTTGTCCCATTTGGGGCAGGCTTGGGCATATGCTTCTCACAAACCAGAGCTTCTCACAACAAGTATGGTGGTTTCGGTAGGGAACGTCCACCTTTGGGGAAAAAAGTTATCCATTGCCTCTTATTACTTCCAGAAAATTTCTCATGTCAACATAGAACAACGGGAGTATTGTGTCTATTTTTGTGATTCTTCGGGGTTCGTTTGGACATTTTTATGCATTAACTGAGTTTTCAATGCATTTATGTGCATAATTCAAATTTGCACTACATGCACATGCTCGAGTGCTTATAAATTGGTTGAAAAATCAAATCTTTGTCCTTATGTGCATGCTTAGGTCCCTTGCAAGAAATGGTAATGAATTTCAAACACTAGGGCACCGTTGATTGCCGGCAAAACATTGAGATGCCTGGTTTTTAAATTCTCGTAAATCCAAAACTCGTCTGAAATTCATGAAACATCTGAAATTCCTGAAACATTGAGATGCTATCATGGAGCGGCATCAACATGCCGTGGTAAATTTTTTGTCTCATTTGGGGCAGGTTTGGGTATATGCTTCTCAGGACAAGTATGATGGTTTCGGTAGGGAACGTCCCACCTTTGGGGACGAAACGATATCCGTTGCCTCTTATCGCTTCCAAAAAATTTCTCATGTCAACATAGAACAACAGGAGTGTTGTGTCAATTTTTGTGATTCTTCAGGGTTCGTTTGGACATTTTTATGCATTAACTGAGTTTTCAATGCATTTATGTGCATAATTCAAATTTGAACTACATGCACATGCTCCAGTGCATATAAATTTTTTTCTCCCATTTGGTGCAGGTTTAGGTATATGCTTCTCACAAACCAGAGCTTCTCACAACAAGCATGATGGTTTCGGTAGGGAACGTCCAACCTTTGGGGTCGAAATGATATCCCTCTTATTGCTTCCAAAAAAATTTTCGTGTCAACATAGAACAACAGGAGTGTTGTGTCAATTTTTGTGATTTTTCGAGGTCCGTTTGGACATTTTTATGCATTAACTGTGCTTTTAATGCATTTATGTGCATAATTCAAATTTGAACTACATGCACATGCTCAAGTGCATATAAATTGGTTGAGAAATGAAATATGTGTCCTTATGTGCATGCTTAGATCCCACGCAAGAAGTGGGAATGAATTTCAAACACCAGGGCCCCGCTGATTGCCGGCAAAACATTGAGATGCATGGTTTTTAAATTCTAGTAAATTCAAAACTCGTCTGAAATTCATGAAACTTGGCATGCTATCATGGAGCAGCAACAACATGCCGTGGTAAATTTTTTGTCCCATTTGGGGCAGGTTTGGGTATATGCTTCTCACAAACTAGAGCTTCTCACAACAAGCATGATGGTTTCGGTAGGGAACATCCCACCTTTGGGGACGAAATGATATCCATTGCCTCTTATTGCTTCCAATATATTTCTCATGTCAACATAGAACAACAGGAGTGTTGGGTCAATTTTTGTGATTTTTGGGATTTGTATGGAAACTTTTATGCATTAACTGAGTTTTCAATGCATTTATGCGTATAATTGAAATTTGAACTACATGCACATGCTCCAGTGCATATAAATTGGTTGAAAAATCAAATTTGTGTCCTTGGGTGCATGCTTACGTCCCATGCAAGAAATGGGAATGAATTTCAAACACCGCGGCACCGTTGATTGCCGACAAAACATTGAGATGCTTGGTTTTTAAATTCTAGTAAATCCAAAACTCGTCTTAAATTCATGAAACTTGGCATGCTATCATGGAGCGGCATCAACATGCCATGGTAAAAGTTGTGTCCCATTTGGGGCATGTTTGGGTATATGCTTCTCACAAACACGAGCTTCTCACAACAAACATGATGGTTTCGGTAGGGAACGTCCCACCTTTGGGGACGAAACAAAATCGATTGCCTCTTATTGCTTCCAAAAAAATTCCCGTGTAACCATAGAACAACAGGAGTGTTGTGTCAATTTTTGTGATTTATGGGGTTCGTTTGGACATTTTTATGCATTAACTGATTTTTAAATGCATTTATGTGCATAATTCAAATTTGAACTACATGCACATGCTCCAGTGCATATAAATTGGTTGAAAAATCAAATATGTGTCGTTATGTGCATGCTTAGGTCCTATGCAAGAAATGAGAGTGAATTTCAGACACCGGGGCACCGTTCATTGTCGGCAAAACATTGAGATGCCTAGTTTTAAATTCTAGTAAATCCAAAACTCGTCTGAAATTCGTGAAACTTAACATGCTATCATGGATCGGCATCAACATGCCGTGGTAAATTTTTTGTCCCATTTGGGGCAGGTTTGGGTATATGCTTCTCACAAACCAGAGCTTCTCACAACACGCATGATGGTTTCGGTAGGGAACGTCCCACCTTTGGGGACGAAACGAAATCCATTGCCTCTTATTGCTTCCAATTTTTTTCTCGTTTCAACATAGAACAACAGGAGTGTTGTGTCAATTTTTGTGATTTTTGGGGTTCATTTGGACATTTTTATGCATTAACTGAGTTCTCAATGCATTTATGTGTATAATTCAAATTTGAACTACATGCACATGCTCCAGTGCATATAAATTGGTTGAAAAAACAAATATGTGTCCTTATGTGCATGTTTAGGTCCCAAGCAAGAAATGGGAATGAATTTCAAACACCAGGGCATCGTTGATTGCCGGATAAACATTGAGATGCCTGGTTTTTAAATTCTAGTAAATCCAAAACTCATCCGGTGCGCAGGTTCACCGGGAAGCGTGTGAGATGTTCAACGCAGGATTTGTGCATCTCTTCAACGCAAACTGTTCAGTGAAGCAGTAAAGCGGCAGAAAATAAACCAAAAAATATACGTGTTGCCACACGCCCAGTGTGCCGTGCGAGCTGGCGTGAGTTGACGGGACGCATGCGAGCAGTCCGCCGCGCGGGCATACCGGGAGGCATGCGTGCAGTTATGTGTATTGATGGGGAGGCATGCGAGTAGTTGTGTGAAATGATGGTAGGAATGGCAGACGCCCGCCGCGCGGTCTCACAGGGAGGCGAGACAACTTTTGACCGCAACCCGCCTCGCTCCCACTGGTCCGTATTAATTGCACGCCCGAGCCGCTGGCCATAATAGGCGGCCGCAGCCCCGGTCCACAGTGGTCACCGGCGTCTGGACTCCGGAGTGTATGACGATGCCGCCGAAGCGCACCATCGGAGGTAGTGGCGACGCCGGGGCTGGTGAAGCACCCGCACAACGCGTGAAGCTGGCCACAGAGGTTCCCGTCGCTGCCGACGAGGTCTCGTGTGGGCAGCAGCACGACCTTGAATTCATCTGCACCGTCATGCCCCCCCTCCCTGCAGCTGGAGCCTGAGGTCAACAGCAACTCCGGCAACAACTGTGACTCCGATGGAAAACCGGTTAGTCATCTATATACCCATTTGTGCGGCAAACATATCAAGTGTTTTCTCTGGTTAATCCCCCCCACCCCGCCCCTCTATATTTTTTCTGGAATACAAATCCTATGGGTATGTTCTCTCGGTCCATGAAATCAGAGTAATTAAGATCCATTAGATGCACGTAGTGTATTGATTGTTTGAATGTTATCTGTATAGAGTTAGTGATTAATTGTTGGTTCTGTACAAATGATTTTTGCTAATAATCCGACTAGGGTTAGCTTGCGTGCTAATAATTCGTGGCCAGATCTTGAGAATTGATTTTGAATGTCCTACCTATATGTTTGTGCCTTTTTTCTTCATGATCTTTAGAATTGATTTCGAATGTCCTACATGTTACGCCATTTTTTTATTTCAAATTGGTATGTACACAGATGAGGCTCCGACCAGCGCCACCGCCGGATGTAGATCTTGGACCCGGCTGTGCGGCCAGGAGCGCCCCTTGACCCGAGGAACCAGTAGAATCTCCGGCGGACCGCATCAGCGATCTCTCGGACGGAATCCTTAGGGAGATCATCTCCCTTCTCCCTACCAGGGATGGCTTCCGCAGACAAGTCCTCGCATCTCGGTGGCGCACTCTATGGTGCACCATGCCTCTTAATCTTGACTGTCGTTAGCTATCTATCGATGATGATTCTGAATTCCCCGGAGCCATCATCTCCTCCCATGAGGGCTCTGTTTAACGCATCTGCATCCTGATATGCTACCTGCTGGACATACCCTGCACGGTGGCCACCTGGCTGACATCCCGTCAATTCGATAAACTCCAGCAACTTGAGTTCTACCATTATAGCGATAGGTTACTACCAAGAGCTGCATATATGCCCTCACCACCGATGCCCATCTCATCGTTTTCCTCCTCTCTCCACACCGCCACCTTGACTCGGTGCCATCTAGCAGACTATCTGGTACAAATGCTTCAACTGCCAGTGCTGAAAAAACTTGCACTTGTGTTGGTTGATCTGTCGGTGGCCTCACTTCACAGCATCATCCACTCTAGTTGCCCTTCACTTCAGTGTTTGGTGCTTGTTTTTGGAATAGGAATCCATGTCCCTTGTCTCAAAATAAAGTCGTCTCACCTTGTAAGCATTGGAATTCATTTTGAAGGACAGGAGCTCATCATTGAACACGCCCCTTCACTTCAAAGGTTGCTCCTTAATTGTTGTTATAAACCTTCACAAATAACTGTGGTCTCTGCGCCTAAGCTGGAGACCTTGGGTGCAATTAGTGATCCATTTGAATGGTTCAAGATGGTGTTTGCCTCCACACCTATTGAGGTACTATATATTATTCACGTACACTTTTGTAATTTGCATTTTTCATTTGTGCGCATAAGTTAAGTATCATCTTGGAGTACACTTTCAGTGCTAATATTATGTTCAATGCTCAATGAAGCGCTTGTCCATCCTATCAGTGGTGGTCGATTCTGTCAAGACCTTATATATCACTATGTGGTGTTTTGATCTGAACAACATTATTGCCTTGCTGCAATTACTTCCATGTCTGGAGAATTTGTATATGAAGGTGATGATTTCACGCACATTGAAAGCCCATATATAATGTACTATAATTAATCGTTCTACTATCACTCTTTCAACATAATCTTTTTTAGACATTAACTGTTTTCAATCTTCATCTCTATTTAGGCGCTAACACATGGAGAAAAAGGTATAACCAATCGATGGTTCAAGAAGCACCGGGATTTTCTCATATCTCACGACATCTGCTTGAAGACAGTAACACTGGAAGGATATGCATCCAACTATGCAAACACAAGCTTTGTCACATTCTTCATGTTGAGTGCGAGGGCACTATTGTCCGTGAGGATTAAGTTTTTCAACAAGAAATTTCTTACTACTGCAGATGTTGAACAAAATAAAAAGAAGTTTCATGTGGACCTAAGGGCTTCTGATCATGCTCGGCTTCTATTTACAACAGCTTGTCATCATGGACCAGTAGAATTTCTGGCCGTTGATCTTGATTTTATGGGTCAGACCGATCCATTTGATTGTGACTGCCGAAAACTTTGGTTGAGTTAGATGTCATTGTCCTGTTCAATCTGGATTTTGTCTAAACCTGATGAGCAATTAATCCTTGTGCTTTTGTACTATTTGTTAGCTGGAGTTAGATATTGTTTCCCTTTTCAACTCGGCTTTGACCCATATTTTCTTTCATACTAGGCCAATGGCTTGCCATTTCTTTAATTAAGACATAAATATTATAAGCATTCACAACATAGGCAAAGAACATCACTCTCGTGGAATCCTTGAGATCTTTGTTCATTACAGAACCGCAAGTTTTTAGTTCCCACCAGCACCCACAAACTTATTTTCAGCTTGCACACCAAGGGCTTTAATTCTTTATAAGAAAAGCTGCATTGTAGTCACAGATTTGGATTTATCATTTAGGACCCACGAGGAAAAATCCTATCCAGGGCGGTGCCAACTCGACATTAAACATTGAGAAACCTTGTTTTAAAATTACTGTAAATCCAAAACTCGCCTCAAAATCATGAAATTTGGCATTGTGTTATGTCATAGCACCAACATGTTGTGTTAAAAAAATAGGCCAATTTGGTACAAGTTTTGGAGCAATCTTCTTACAAACCGGAGCTTCTCTCAAAAAGGCTCATGGTTCTGAGAGGGACCTTGTCACCTATGTGTGCGAAACTAAATACGATGTCTCTTCCCTCCTTGATTTATTTTACGGAGGCAACATGCAACTATATATAGTGCGTCATCATAAAAATATGAAATTAATCACGGTTCGTTTTTCCTTTTTATACATTATTTGAGTTTCATAGGCATTTTGGAATATACTTTCGTGTGTGCAAAAGTCATGTGTGAACTAGCCCCATATGTAATTCGATGTTCAATCTGTTTATGGAATCAAGTCCTTATACATGTTATTATTCTGTAGACAGAGCAAATCACACGGCTTATTAGCAGCAATCGTCTATGTTATTATTGGTCTTCACACACATTTCTGATTACGGACCTGTTTTCCGCGTATCAAACACATCTTGGTCAGTAACCATTTCCATTGTGTTGCTTGATCACACACGGTTCATCCTACTAAACCGTATGTTGTATATCGCACACACCTTCATCTGCTTTCCCGTTTCTTTTGTTCCTCATCATCGTGTAGCGACCCGACCTCAGACGGTCAAGCCTCTGTGTTCTATGCCATCCCTGGATCAGTATGCTGGCACACACAGTACATCAATGTATATATCAAAGTGCAATCACATGTATAATTAACGCAAAACTGATATATACCTCATAATACTCAGCGGAAACAATCAAACGGGTGTGGAGTCCCATCAACGCCATCGGCAGGTTGAGTGTAGACCGTAACACTGTATCGTAACTCTTACTCGTCGAGGAAATATCTGCAACATGATACGTTGCAGACTTGTAGGTCAGAACATTGAATGTACCGGCAAGATCACAACATGAGAAAACAGATGGTAAAACTATACTATATGCAATTTGGCTTTGTGGCTCAGATCTGAGTTTTGTTTGCATAAAAGCTGATTTTATTTTACCTACATCAAAAGAATAGAATGAAGTCTGTACTATGGAGTTTCCTGTCATGACATGGTTCCGCCAACCGATGTCTCATAGCCCAAAATCATCATAAGTTGCCCACAATTAAGTTATCAATCCGGTGTTGAGAGTTCCGAGATAGATCCAAGTCCAGAGGCTCAAATTGTCCGTAGCAATCGGGACACGGCTAATCGATTAGGTTTAAAACCCTCTGCAGAGGTTTGTACACTTTACCCGCAAGATTCGATCCCTCTCTTTACGTTCTCGCACTTCAGGTGTTTGAGAACAAGATGACCAAACATGGTCTTCGAAGAGTTCCTCGACCACCGTCCGGTGCCCATCCAATCCTACCGTAGTTCTACATCTGCTAGCACCGTCCCAGCCAGAGTCACCACTAAGGTCAACCAAGCCAGAGCCCATAATGACTTGCGGTTGCATGTAAGCTTCCGGGCATGAAGTATTCTTCCGTCTCTTTGAGTCTGGGTGAAGCTTTCCGCAAGATGTCATGGCGCTTCTCCATGCATCCCGCCAACCACCTGGGTTCTCCAGGTGCCCACAACCGTCCTTCACCGAGTAGTGTGTATTGAATTCTGTCTCGAGTCTTGAAGTCTTGAGGTCTTGAAGATGCAGTCCTTGCAGATTCCATCATGGAGTTGTCGCCATTGACGTAGAATCCTCCTTCTTCACACCACTCGTGCACTCATACCAAACCCCGTCTACTATAGCGTAGCATTAAAATAAAATATCGTCCCGGCTTGGTAATGTGGTGATGGCTTCCTACCTCATGCATACTACTCAACTACAAGAATTTCAATATCACTCTTGAGGGGTGGTTGCAAAGATGTCACTAAATGCAATAAAATATAGGTATGAAAGCATGGTCAAAGTGAACTTGCCTGGTTGACGATCTTCGAAAAACTAGGGTTTCGTAGTAGCAATCTTCGCACTCCGGAAATTCTACCGAGGCAAACAATAACTATAATAAGCACATAGCATAACATCACTTAACACAATAACATAACAATAGCAACATAACACAACAAAACAACCAAACCAAATCCAAAAGAAAAACTCAAAGAAAGGTCACTCAAAGTTTCCCTACTTCAAACCATAGCAAAAATAGTTTTTATATAACAAAATTCCTTAATATAACCTAATCATGGTTTTAAGTTAACTAAACAGAAAAGGATTCACTAAGCAACTAGGAGCAAAAATAATTAATTTAAAAGCTATTATAAAACTCATTTTAGGCCTAATCCAATTTCTATTAAGAAACATAAATTAAAACCTTTATTAATTATAAATAAAAGTTCATCTACTAGAATGACAGAAACTAACCTAGAATAACTAATCACAAGTTAAAATAAATTCATTTACTAATTAAAATATTAGGAAAAAAAGATCTAGCTAATTAATTAGGATTAATAGGATTCTGCTTAAAACTAATTATTTATTAATCCTAAAATACCCAAGTTAATTTCTATGGTTTGGCAATGCCAAAATAAAGTTGGGGCAAAAAGAATCATGCAAAAAATAATTTTTCTAACTCAAGTTATAGCAGATTTACTATTCTGACTAAAACTAAATTAAAGCATTTTTAATTAATTTTAACATAGCTAAATATATATTCTACAGAAACTACATAAAATTTGCAATCCAACAAAAAATAATCACTCAAAAATATTGAACAGAATAAAAGATATGAATTTTTGAAAACAGAAACTATTCTGCTAAAAAAGAAAATCAAATTAAAAAGAAAAAGGCCTAATGGGCCTATACTGTGCCCTGGGCGTTAAATAGTCTAAACGGGCCCTAGGGTTAACTAAAACGAACCGGGCCTAAAAATAAAAAACCTAACTAATACTAAACCGGAAAGAACCGGCCGGTTTTCTAAATAAAACTTACCCCTTCGGGTGTTCTAATCCTAGCCACTCGTTTGAGATCGGACGGGGAAGGGTGATCCCGACGACGTACCG
Organism: Aegilops bicornis; assembly: GCA_021605145.1. Classification (NCBI taxonomy): domain Eukaryota; kingdom Viridiplantae; phylum Streptophyta; class Magnoliopsida; order Poales; family Poaceae; genus Aegilops; species Aegilops bicornis. The sequence continues at coordinate 366,325,668 of CM038675.1, forward strand.
GAGTCCGGCGACGGCGGCGGCGGCGGCGAGAGTGCGTCGGGGGCTTCGAGCGTCGGGGAGGTCCGGGGAGTCGCCGTGCGGATGCGGGGGAGGTCGGGGAGTGGTTCGGTGGGATCGTTGGGGGTCGGGTGGACTAGGGTGGCGGCAAGCGGCGACTTTGGCGTGAGCGAGCTTGAGCTCGGCGATGTCGAGCGGGAGGGAGAGGTGCGGCGAGGCCTCGGGGAGGAATGGGGTGGGGCTCCGGCTTTTATAGCACTGGGGTCGGCCTCGCTTGAGGGATCGGGGCGATCGGGATCCGGATCCTTCGGGATCTGGCGATCTCCCATGAGCTGCGTTCGTGGGCGAGGAAGAAGATGGGCGGGGCCCACGGGTCGAGAGAGAGGGAGAGGCGAGGCGGCGGGTGGCCGAGGCCTAGGGGATTCAAGCGGCGAGGGGTGAGGGAGAGCTGGGTCGGCTCGGCTGGTGGCTGGCCAGTGGGCCACTGGCCGGGCCAGTGTGGGTGCGGCTTGGGCCTGGGGTGGCCTGGCTGGCGCCCGAGGGGGTTTTCTATTTAAAAAATTTATTTTTTTAAAATAAAACAAAACAGAGTATAACTTTTTAAAAATAAATATTTTATATAGGGTATATATATACCAAAATGATCAGGGGAATATTCCCTTTCATTTGAACATTTTTCCAAAGGCAAAACCAAACTTTATAAAAATCCATTTTTCAAATTCAAATAAAATTCAGATTTGAATCCAAAACTTTTGGCATTGTTTTCTTCTGACATATTTGGAGTGTCATGTTACTCCTCTCATACTTTTTTCAAGTAGTTGTCAGGCATAGTTTTGAAATGAATTCCACTTGCCAAAATTTGAATTCAAATAACAAAACTCAATTTTTTGAAAGGGGGTTTCAAGGCACTTCCAAATGACTTTCAATTTGATACTTTTTAACTTCCAACTCATATTTCATATAATTGAAGAAGTCATTTTATCTTCCCTCATGAAAATCATTGAGTTGCATAAAGCTTTGAATTTGAAATATTCCCAAATGGAATTCAAATCTATTTCCAAAACCCTTTTCATTTCAACATGGATGAAGTCATGTCAACTTCACTCTAGGGTTTGCTGTTGCAATGAACTTGAGCTCATTGGGATCCAAAAGGCAAAAGGGGAAAGTTTGGGAAAGTCATTTCATTCCCTCTCATTCAACTTTCAAAAGTTTTCAAATTCCACTAAATTTCACTAAATCAATCAGACAAACAATCGCACAACAATCATAGTTATTTATCTAATATAACATTCCAAAATTTAGAATTTTGGGATGTTACAAACCTACCACACTTAAAATGAATCTCGTCCTCGAGATTCGAAGAGGCTAGCAAGAAGAGGTTAGGGGTTGGGGTCTTCTAGCAAATGTTTTGGTCAGGAAGGTCAGGGGTGCTACCACACTTAAAAAAACAAGGTCATGGTTCCAATAAACTCAGATATTTCCTCTGGAGGGCTGACAATGTATGTCTCTTCACATATCTTACAATAGCTCCTTCATTAGCGCTCTTACATCAGAAGCATAGAGTTTTCCTCAGAATCTTGGGTCGGTTCGTCAAAGTTGAAGTTCGTCCGAGACTGGATCTTCTTAGCTGATGGGTCTGTGTCCATTCTAGACAACTATCGAAACACTCATGGTGGTCTACCATTAATGGTTTCTCCTGCAGAACGGGTGCAGGTTGAACTTCACCGTATAACCTACGATTGGCAACGGTTGCTGTAAAGGGGTTCCATCGTACTACCATTCTATGGTTTTATGGCTTATCGTGTCGACACTCTTCTAAGGTTTTCGAGGCTCTCTGATTTTCCATCAACATATGATAGTTCATGATAGAAGTCTTCGGTATGGGGCCAATCCATCCGCATTTGAATCATTACCACATACGTAAATATCGAATCACGTATTCTAACACTTGGGCATACTCACAAGCATTGCAGAATTTCTCTTGTTCTCGAACCGGGTTCGAGTAATTCCATGGTTTCGCAAGCCAAACAAAACATCTATCGTTACTTCACCACTCTCGTTTTTTGCGTAACCTTCCGGTGTGTCCTATTTCTCCGCAAATCTTGCGAGCACAAGGTTTATTTCTTGGTGTATCATTGTGCTTCCGGATAAGACGTGATCTCATCGTGGTCTTCTTGAATTCCTCCCAAGTTCTTGATCCTTTAAATCCTTGTATGGATTGATGCATTCTCCACTGTGTTGCACACTTTCTCGTAAAGTAATCAAGAGCGTATTGGACCTCATACTTCCTTGAAACCAAATTGTTCCCGAAGTGATTCTCCATGTTCTCATCCATATCTCGCCTCCTACCGAAGTCTTGATCTAGAGAATATCAGTCCAACTTCATTCCTCATCTATGGGGCTCAAGGGTTTTAAGGTGAGATGAGAGAGAGGTGGGGAGGGATATACACACAATACAAACAATAGTTTTTTTTTTTGATGAAACAAGTTTTACTTTGTGGCTGTCGGAAAAACATCAAACAAATGACAGCTCACACATCGTCACATCTAACGTAAGTGTGTAACAGGGGTTTGGTCTTCTAAAGGTCAAATATTTCTTTAGGAACTTCAAATCTTCGGAGTCTTCAACTGTTGTAGCTTCTAATACATGGTGAAATCCTCTTTACTTGGAAGAGGTCATCAGTTATCCGATATCTTGTCCTTCTTGGAGCGGCTTCAGTTGATTCTTGATGTGATCAAAAGGGAAAAGGGGTATATTCTAACTATTTGAGGTGAGAGTGTCTATTTGATAAAATTAGAAGAGATGAGAAGTAAGAGCCTTTTTGTAAATAAAGTTTTTGAGATATCCTGTCCTAAGGGCTTTTCCGGTTTCTAGGGTCACATCCTACAGTCAACATGTGCTCTGATACCATCTCTGTAGCGACCCGACCTCAGACGGTCAAGCCTCTGTGTTCTATGCCATCCCTGGATCAGTATGCTGGCACACACAGTACATCAATGTATATATCAAAGTGCAATCACATGCATAAATAACGTAAAACTGATATATACATCATAATACTCAGTGGAAACAATCAAGCGGGTGTGGAGTCCCATCAACGCCATCGGCAAAGTTGAGTGTAGACCGTAACCTGTATCGTAACTCTTACTCGTCGAGGAAATATCTGCAACATGATACGTTGCAGCCGTAGGTCAAGACATTGAATGTACCGCAAGATCACAACATGAGAAAACAGATGGTAAAACTATACTATATGCAATTTGGCTTTGTGGCTCAGATCTGAGTTTTGTTTGCATAAAAGCTGATTTTATTTTACCTACATCAAAAGAATAGAATGAAGTCTGTACTATGGAGTTTCCTGTCATGACATGGTTCCGCCAACCGATGTCTCATAGCCCAAAATCATCATAAGTTGCCCACAATTAAGTTATCAATCCGGTGTTGAGAGTTCCGAGATAGATCCAAGTCCAGAGGCTCAAATTGTCCGTAACCGGGGACACGGCTAATCGATTAGGTTTAAAACCCTCTGCAGAGGTTTGTACACTTTACCCGCAAGATTCGATCCCTCTCTTTACGTTCTCGCACTTCAGGGTGTTTGAGAACAAGACGACCGAAACATGGTCTTCCGAAGAGTTCCTCTGACCACTGTCCGGTGCCCATCCAATCCTACCGTAGTTCTACATCTGCTAGCACCGTCCCAGCCAGAGTCACCACTAAGGTCAACCAAGCCAGAGCCCATAATGACTTGCGGTTGCACAGGTAAGCTTCCGGGCATGAAGTATTATTCCGTCTCTTTGAGTCTGGGTGAAGCTTTCCGCAAGATGTCATGGCGCTTCTCCATGCATCCCGGCCAACCACTGGGTTCTACAGGGTGCCGGTCAACCGCCCTTCACCCAAAGAGTGTGTATTGAATTCTGTCTCGAGTCTTGAAGTCTTGAGGTCTTGAAGATGCAGTCCTTGCAGATTCCATCATGGAGTTGTCGTCATTGACGTAGAATCCTCCTTCTTCACACCACTCGTGCACTCATACCAAACCCCGTCTACTATAGCGTAGCATTAAAATAAAATATCGTCCCGGCTTGGTAACAGGTGATGGCTTCCTACCTCATGCATACTACTCAACTACAAGAATTTCAATATCACTACTGAGGGGTGGCTGCAAAGATGTCACTAAATGCAATAAAATATAGGTATGAAAGCATGGTCAAAGTGAACTTGCCTGGTTGACGATCTTCGAAAAACTAGGGTTTCGTAGTAGCAATCTTCACACTCCGGAAATTCTACCGAGGCAAACAATAACTATAATAAGCACATAGCATAACATCACTTAACACAATAACATAACAATAGCAACATAACACAACAAAACAACCAAACCAAATCCAAAAGAAAAACTCAAAGAAAGGTCACTCAAAGTTTCCCTACTTCAAACCATAGCAAAAAATAGTTTTTATATAACAAAATTCCTTAATATAACCTAATCATGGTTTTAAGTTAACTAAACAGAAAAGGATTCACTAAGCAACTAGGAGCAAAAATAATTAATTTAAAAGCTATTATAAAACTCATTTTAGGCCTAATCCAATTTCTATTAAGAAAAATAAATTAAAACTTTTTTAATTATAAATAAAAGTTCATCTACTAGAATGACAGAAACCAACCTAGAATAACTAATCACAAGTTAAAAATAAATTCATTTACTAATTAAAATATTAGGAAAACATCTAGCTAATTAATTAGGATTAATAGGATTCTGCTTAAAACTAATTATTTATTAATCCTAAAATACCCAATTTAATTTCTATGGTTTGGCAATGCCAAAATAAAGTTGGGGCAAAAAGAATCATGCAAAAAAATAATTTTTCTAACTCAAGTTATAGCAGATTTACTATTCTGACTAAAACTAAATTAAAGCATTTTTAATTAATTTTAACATAGCTAAATATATATTCTACAGAAACTACATAAAATTTGCAATCCAACAAAAAAATAATCACTCAAAAATATTGAACAGAATAAAAGATATGAATTTTTGAAAACAGAAACTATTCTGCTAAAACAGAAAATCAAATTAAAAAGAAAAAGGCCTAATGGGCCTATATCGTGCACTAGGCGTTAAATAGTCTAAACGGGCCCTAGGGTTAACTAAACCGAACCGGGCCTAAAAATAAAAAACCTAACTAATACTAAACCGGAAAGAACCGGCCGGTTTTCTAAATAAAACTTACCCCTTCGGGTGTTCTAATCCTAGCCACTCGTTTGAGATCGGACGGGGAAGGGTGATCCCGACGATGTACCGGAGTCCGGCGACGGCGGCGGGCGGCGTAGAGTGCGTCGGGGGCTTCGAGCGTCGGGGAGGTCCGGGGAGTCGCCGTGCGGATGCGGGGGAGGTCGGGGAGTGGTTCGGTGGGATCGTTGGGGGTCGGGGTGGACTAGGGTGGCGACGGCGGCGACTTTGGCGGCGGAGCGAGCTTCGGGCTCCGGCGATGTCGAGCGGGAGGGAGAGGGGGTGCGGCGAGGCCTCGGGAGGGAATGGGGTGCAGGGCTCCGGCTTTTATAACTGGCGGTCGGCCTCGCTTGAGGGATCGGGGTGATCGGGGATCCGGATCCTTGAGATCCAGCGATCTCAATGAGCTGCGTTAACGTGGGCGAGGGAAGAAGATGGGCGGGGCCCACGGGTCGAGAGAGAGGGAGAGGCGAGGCGGCGGGTGGCCGAGGCCTAGGGGATTCAAGAGCGGCGAGGGGTGAGGAGAGCTGGGCTCGGCTCGGCTTGGCTGGCCGGCCAGGCCGGGGCTACTGGCCGGGCCAAAGGGTGGGATCTTGGCACTGGCCGGGCCTGGGGTGGTGGCGCCGAGGGGATTTCTATTTAAAAAATTTATTTTTTTAAAATAAAACAAAACAGAGTATAACTTTTTAAAAAATAAATATTTTATATAGGGTATATATATACCAAAATGATCAGGGGAATATTCCCTTTCATTTGAACATTTTTCCAAAGGCAAAAACCAAACTTTATAAAAATCCATTTTTTCAAATTCAAATAAAATTCAGATTTGAATCCAAAACTTTTGGCATTGTTTTCTTCTGACATATTTGGAGTGTCATGTTACTCCTCTCATACTTTTTTCAAGTAGTTGTCAGGGTTTGTTTTGAAATGTATTCCACTTGCCAAAATTTGAATTCAAATACCAAAACTCAATTTTTGAAAGGGGTTTCAAGGCACTTTCAAATGACTTTCAATTTGATACTTTTAACTTCCAACTCATATTTCATATAATTGAAGAAGTCATTTTATCTTCCCTCATGAAAATCATTGAGTTGCATAAAGCTTTGAATTTGAAATATTCCCAAATGGAATTCAAATCTATTTCCAAAACCCTTTTCATTTCAACATGGATGAAGTCATGTCAACTTCACTCTAGGGTTTGCTGTTGCAATGAACTTGAGCTCATTGGGATCCAAAAGGCAAAAGGGAAAGTTTGGGAAAGTCATTTCATTCCCTCTCATTCAACTTTCAAAAGTTTTCAAATTCCACTAAATTTCACTAAATCAATCAGACAAACAATCAGACAACAATCATAGTTATTTATTTAATATAACATTCCAAAATTTAGAATTTTGGGATGTTACACATCGCAAACAGTTAATTACACTACTAGAAAAAGGGCTATAGATGGGATTGACACTAATGGCGCACCACCTGCTGATACGCCATTAGAGTTGAAACTACTAATGGCGCACCAGGCCCAAGGTGTGCCATTAGTATCAAAATTTTTTTGGAACTAGTGCGCCTGTCCAAACAAAATAATGGCGCATCCGCACACGGTCTTGCCGTTACTAGTTGTAACTAGTAATGGCGCACCGTCGGAAAGTGCGCCACTAATGTTGTTTTTTATTATATTTTTATTCCTTTTTCGCAATACTACTATCGGGCGCCTTTGTTCAACCGTGCGCCATTACTAGTTTAAACTAGTAATGGAGCACTGTAGATCAGTGCGCCATTAGTATTTTTTTTTTGCAAAACTACTAATGGCGCACCGCCAGAAGGTGCGCCATTAGTAACCTGGATTACTAATGGCGCATTTAGTGCCGGTGCGCCATTAGTAAGTGGGCAGCAACAAGATATTTTGGACAGCCTCTCCTACCCACACTCACTTTCTCCCCACTTCATTCTCTCCACCTCCTCCTTGTCTCGGGTGCCTCCTCTTTTTCACCTCATTTCCACCATAGATTCATTCAAATTAAGTGGTTAAATTACCTTGTTTTAATTGGTAAGTAAGGGGGGAAGCTATATTTATGTTGTTCTCCCTACAACAATGTCCACATGCACTTTTTATGGCCTAGCTAGATCTATGTATGTTCGTGGTGTTGCATATGTTTGTGGTGTTGAATATGTGTTTGTGTTTGGAGGTGTACCGGTATTTGAAATGCGATAGTTGCCAATATTTTGCCGGAATGTTGATTCATTTCTGTTTCAAGTAGATTTTGGCATTAAGCATTCTTTTGGTCCTATTTTTAGGAAAGTCATGCCAAATTTTTTCTTGGTTCTAAAATATCGCTTTTGCTCTACCCTTGAGCGACCATATGGTCCGCACGATGACCGAAGGCATCGTGAATAGGTTTTTGAGGTCCGAAGGCCAAGATGCTTCAAAAGAACGAGACGGAGATAAGATTTCTGTGTCGAAGATGCAAGCTGAACAGCCTTATTGCGGACCGGATTTTGAGCAGGTCTTGGGACCACCTGCTCTTGCGTGGTTTCATGGATGGCTATCGGTGGCAAGGTGATGAAGATGACTACGTAAGTCGTCCATGGGGCCGGAAAAGAAATGAGGAAGGGCAGCAAGACAACCACCGCAGCTCGGGCGGGCGAGAAGACGAAGAATCCCTGTGAGATGATCACGACGGTGATCTTTGTACGATCATCATGTAGAAGATGCAGGACATGATGATGAGGAAGATGCTAGAGCAGACGACGGGCATGATCATGAAGATGATGATGCCGGCGGAGCAGACGACGCTGGACCATCGATGGGCTGGGTGCAGGACCCTCATATTCAAGAGCTCCTTCTCAAGCGGACGGATAACACAAGAGCTGCCGCCCGAGAGAAAGCCAAGATGGATCAACTTGAGTTAGACGCGGTTACTCCATTGTATGAAGGATGTAGGCCCGAGGATACCCGCCTGAAAGTAACGCTCATGGCTCACGGAGATGAAGGTAAAACACAAAATGACCGACGCATGTTTCGACGAGAACATGTCGTTCTGGCACGAATGTCTTCCCAAGGGGAACAAGTGCCCGACCAGTTTGGAGGAGGCGAAGAAAATCGTGTGTCCTCTGGATTTACCGCACGTGAAATACCATGTGTGCATGAACAATTGCATCATTTATCGGGACGAGCACGCGGAGTCTACCATATGTCCGGTGCAAAGGCGTCACTCGATACAAGAAGAGGAAGAAAGCTCCTCGAAAAGTGGTGTGGTACTTTCCGATCACTCCTCGTCTGCAGCGGTATTTCGCGGACCCTAAGGTAGCAAAGCTCCCGCTGGCACGCCGGATAGGGAGGAGAAGAAGCGAGAAGATGACGCAAATGATCCGGAGATAGATAAAAAGACAAGATGCTGAGTCACCCTAAGGATGCGAGCCGGTGGCAAGCGTTGAACTTCAAGACTCGTAATTTGGGAACGATCCAAGGAACATCGTCTTTGGGTGCGAGCACCGATGGAGTCAATCCGTTTGGCAGCCAGAGAAGCACACATAGCACCTGGCCTGTGTTTGTGTGGATGTACAACCTTCCCCCTGGTTGTGCATGAAGAGGAAGTACATTCACATGAGTATGCTAATTGAAGGGCCGAAACAACCAGGGAACGACATCAATTTGTATCTGGGGCTAATGAAAGAGGAGCTTGACATGCTGTGGAAAACGCCAGCCAATACGTGGGACGCCGCAGAGAAAGAATATTTCCCTATGAGAGCCGCACTGCTCACGACGGTGCACGACTATCTCGGTTACGGATATCTCACGGGGCAGGTAGTCCACGGATTTTATGGATGCGTAAGGTGCATGGATGACACAACGTATCGCCAGCTAGATAGAGATCCCGGGTCTTCGAAAACCATGTTCATGGGACATCGAAGGTCGCTTCGCGACGATGACCCGTGGAGGAAACACAAGGATCTGTTCGATGGTGAAACCGAACCCCGAAAAAGCCCGTGTACGAGGAGCGGCGAGGAAATAGACAAGCTGTTGAAAAATTGGAAAGACTGCCCACCGCCGAAAGAAGCAAAAGGCGCCAGAGCCGGAAAGAAGCGAAGGCGCCAGAGTCAGCCGCTGAAGGTATGGAAAACGAGGTCTGTTTTCGGGACTTGCCGTCTTGGAAGATCCACCGTGTGCCTCACAGCCTTGATGTCATGCATATCACGAAGAACGTGTGTGCGAGAGTCTGCTTGGTACCCTGCTCAACATGCCGTAGAGGACCAAAGATGGGCCGAAAGCAAGGGCAGACTTGAACTCAATGGGCATCGGGCAGGAGCTTCACGCTAATGATGATGATGATGATGATGATGATGATGAGGCGAAGCAGGACACAGAAAGTCGTCGCAAAGGCAAAAAGGCCAAGAAGACCGGAAATGACTACCCTCCCGCGTGCTTCACTCTAAGTCAGGAGGAGATCGAGCAGTTTTTCACCTGCCTCCTAGGAGTAAAACTTCCTTACGGTTACGCCGGGAAGATAAGCAGATACCTAGACCCAAATGAAGCGAAGTTCAGCGGATGAAGTCCCACGGTCGCCACGCGTCGATGACGCAGATACTTCCAGTTGCAATCCACAGGATCATGGACGCCGCATGTCCGTGAAACGCTATTTGGCCTATGCAACTTTTTCGACGTCATCTCGGAAGTCGATTGGCGTGAGGCAACTCAGAAGGCTACAGGAAGAGATCGTGGTGATACTATGCGAGCTTGAGATGTACTTCCGCCCGCATTCTTCGATGTTATGGTGCATCTGCTGGTCCATATCGTGGAGGATATCATCCAACTCGGGCCGATGTTCCTGCACAGCATGATGCCACTCGAAAGGATGAATGGTGTCATCAAAGGATATGTTCGGAACATGTCACGTCCAGAGGGAACTATAGCAAGGGGCTTTCTGACCGAAGAGTGCATCTCCTACTGAACGAATTATCTAGGCATCGAGAACCCCGTTGGTCTGCCCGTCAACAGGCACCTCGGCAGGCTCGCTGGATGGGGTCACCGTGAGGGTCGCCGCAAAATGCATGTCGACTTCGAGGGTCGACTCGCCGACTTTGAAAGAGCAAACCTAGTCGCGCTACAACACATAGACGTGGTCGATCCTTGGGTGGTAGAGCACAAAACCTTTATTGAGAAGACGTACAATGACCAAGGCCAACAGAGGACGGACGGAGATATACTCAAAGAGCACAACTCATGTTTCACGCGTTGGTTCAAGCAGAAGCTTCTATCGTACCCTTTACATGAAGATTCTTCCGTGGAAGAACAACTCATATTCACCTTGTCACAGGGTGCCGAGCACAACCTGATGACCTATGAGGCGTACGATATCAACAGCTACACATTCTACACCGAGGACAAGGACATGAAGAGCGATGGTTATCGTAACTCCGGTAACGATGGAATCCTACACCGTAAGGACAAGGACAGATACTACGGAAGGATCGAGGAGATCTAGGAGCTGAGCTACGCCGGAGAGAAGGTGTCGATGTTCCGTGTCGATGGGCCAAGAGCGTCCTAAAAGAAGACCGATATTTCACCACCATGGTTATACCCGGGCCAAATCCAAGACCAAGGGCGCAAACGTCACCGCTGAAAATGAGCCATGGGTACTGGCTTCCCAAGTGGACCAATGCTTCTTCATTACCGACCCGCCAAAGCCCAGTCGTGTTGTCGTGAGGAGAGGCAAAAGGAAGATCATCGGAATGGATGGAGTAGCCAATGAGCTTCGACAAGTACGGCGACCCGAGGATCGAACATGACGACGATGATGAAATAGCAGCATACACCACAGGAAGAAGCAGGACCACCCTACCTAAAGGACGTCCGTTCCACAGAAGAACTCCATTTGCGAAAAAGATGGGCAAGAAGATTGTGAATAGATAGCTAGCTAAGATCGATTGTATTTAAATCGTAGCCTTCATTTCTCGATTGTATTTCATGGGCACTTTTGAACTATCATGAATATTTTTAAATTTCATGGACACTCGATCTCGATCCCCCTCCATCTCGATCGCTATCCCACCTCGCCAGATCCGGTCCCCTCGCCGAGCACCCCCAGTCCACTGCCGCCCGCCCGACCCCGCACCCTCAATTCCCTACTCAAGCGCCACCGCAGACCCCGCACCTCCCCTACTCAACCACCGCCACGACCCCGCACCCCCGCACCTCCCCGCTCCACCGGCATTACTGTTTGATGATATTTTTAAAAAAATATTACTGTCTTATAAAAAATATTACTATTATGATTTAAACAAGTTTGAACATATTTAAACACAAGTAAGTATCAAACAGCATTTTAAATGCATAAAAAATTGTCCCTCCATCTCGATCGCTATCCCACCTCGCCAGATCCGTCCCTCGCCGAAAGCACCCCAGTCCACCGGCCGCCGCCAACCGCCCGCACCCTCGATTCCCCCTACTCAAGCGCCACGACCCCGCACCCCTCCCTACTCAACCGGCCACCACCCCCGCACTTTGCACCTCCCCGCTCCACCGGCATTACTGTTTGATGATATTTTTTAAAAAATTATTACTGTCTTATAAAAAAATATTACTATTATGATTTAAACAAGTTTGAACATATTTAAACACAAATAAGTATCAAACAGCATTTTAAATGCATAAAGAAAATTGTGGAGCCTAGGAATCGAACCCAGGACCTCCTGGTTTGAGAACTGGCTGCTGACCAGTCGAGCTAGTAGAGGGAACTTGATGTGGATCAGGTCACGTGGAAGATAACCTGTTGGCTCGAGCAGAAATAAAAAAAATTACTAATGGCGCACCAGGGCGAGATGCGCCATTAGTATGGAAGTACTTATGGTGCACCGAGGGGTGGTGTGCCATTAGTATTGTGCCGCCATATTTCCTCCCCGGCCGGCCCAAACCTATCCCCTCTCTCTCCCTCGCCCTCGCCCTCGATCCCCTTCCACTCTCCTCTCCGGCCGCGCTGCCCGCCGCCTCGGCCTTGCCGCCCAGCGCCGCTGCCCGTCGCCTCGGCGCCGCCTTCAAGCGCTGCGTCATAAGTACCAGCTCGCCACCGCCGCGTCCGCCTCCCCTGCCTCTCCACGTCGGCCGCCGGTGAAGCACCGCGCCGCACTGGCCCATCGTCTCCTACATCGCCAACGTCCTCGCCAACCAGGACTTCGACTTCGGGCCCCCCGACGGCCACGGCATCTTCCACGCCCTCGGCGACCTCCTCATCGACGCCAGCTGCGTCACGATCATGACCAACGCCTCGAGGTACCAAATCACCCCATCCCCGCCCAATCCACCCGATTTCTGAATTCAGCTCCTCCGCAAGTGAGGATTGGGAAGGGCTTATGTTTGACTCTCGGATGCTTGGGACAGGATTTGGGACTGTGATGTCTAGTCGGGTAGCTGGATATGGTGTTCTGACGGTGTGTTATTAGTATGTGAAAGACATTGTATGAACTGCTCTAGTCGGGGATGCAAAATTAACTAGTAAGCCTGGTGCGTACTGAATTGCCAGTGCACCATGAACAATTTGACTTGATAACTTTACTTGGGGAGGACTGCTACCTTGTTTATACTGAAACATGTCTTCATGGCATAATTGAACACTTTAGCTATTAATCCTATATTTTGATTGTCAAACAGGCTAACTACCACTTGAACATGCTTGCATGAAAAAGATTTAGTGAGTTTATCAAATGTATTTTGAAGGTAATGTAGCTTCGAAATGCTGCTGATTTGGTTGATGGTTTCAGACTTTCATGCACCAAAGTACCAAACAAAAGCACGTCATTAGCGTGCTTGTACACTCCATGACAACACAAGTGGATTTGCCCAACAAAATAGTTTTCCAGGACACCACATGAATGTGAAAATATTGTTTAAACTTGCATGAGGATGGCCTGAATCGAGCAGATTTAAAATAATGGTGATGATTGAAGTGGAATTACCGATAAAGTTGTCCATTCTAATGTACCATGGTTTTGCAAACCAAGCTGCTCTAGCATAAGGATAAGTAAAAAGATATGCCGTTCATCTTCTTCAGCATTGCATCTTGAGCATTCTTTATCTATATGCTTTGAATATTTACCTGCTCTTTTACCTATTGGAAGCGCTTTTCTAATTAGCCTCCATGCAAATGTTTGGATCCTTGGTGCAATGTCTTTGGACTTCCATATCTGCTTTAAAAGGGCTTTTGTATTGTCTGGAATGACGCTTGGTTGCGGCTCTCCTTCCTGTTGCATCACCTGTAGGCATAATTTATAAGCACTTTTGGAGTTGAATTGTCCAGCTTTGAATTAGTTTCCAACACAAAAGATCTTCTCCTACCGATTGGATAATGGGCGTTCGGATTATTTCTACGGCGGTATCATGATAAAAAGGTTGCAAATAAGATTAGTATTCCAAAGTTTCGATTTGGCAGCCAAAGGTCTCTCGACTATTGCAGGTAAACAAAATGACTATCTTGGATAATCGGATGAACGATATTGTGCTCTAGCCATTATACAAAATAGATATGTTCCTTTGATAAGTTGATAAAAAGAGTTGTTGATGAGCATAGGTCTAACTTTGAGGATAGCTGTCCAAAAAGTAGATTTAGGAACATTATGGTTGGCTCTCCAAAAGGAAGTATCGTGAAAATATTTAGATTGAAGAACTTTGGAAATGTGACTGTTGGGTTGTTCCACTATTCTCCAAGCAGCAGAAAGAATCATAGCTCTGTTAGTAGCTTGCATGTTCTTGATACCTAATCCACCTTCATTTTTAGGGGAACATATGTCCTTCCGTGCTCTAAGGCAAAGAGATTTAGCACTGGTTTCTTCTCTTATCCCCGCCCACCAAAAATTTCTAATGATAGCAGTAAGCTTTGACAAGAATTTTTTAGGAAAAAGAAAGTTAGACATATAATAAACAGGGATTGAAGCAAAAACAGAATTAATTAGGGTGAGTCTTCCTGCATGCGAGAGTTAATTAGGGTGAGTCTTCCTGCAGGGTAAACAGGATTTGTACTTCCCTATGTCATTTTTTTCTAAGTGCACTGCAGTACTTGTTCCTTTGTGCACCATAAGTAAAACTAGCTAATTTTATGAAAATGTATCATGTCACTGTCCGTGACTCTCTCTTTTTAAGTCCACATTATGTTGGTGGCTCGGTAACTCCTAGGGTTTTAGCAGTTATGTATAAAAAAACATTCTGATCCAGTATTGCTTGTAGTGGTTTGTCCAAAATGTTGAATGATACTGCTTGGAGATGCATATATTGTTTCACCTCTTCACATGCCAATGTATTTTCCATGTTGTGATGGAGGCCTTTTGCCTTGTCCACCCGAGAGGCCATTGAGTTTGCTGGAATGTCGATTAACTTCCGTTCCAAGAATTGGTACTCCATATGTCCTATTTTCAGCAAAGGTCATGCTGAAATTTTCCGTGAATTTTAGCATGACTTTGCTAAAATAGGACATATGGGGTACTTGTGACTAATGCATGGGCCGGGTACTTGTGACTAATGATGAAAGCTTAGGCTTTTAGGGTGCCTCGGCGTCGAAAAACCCTCAATGATAAAAGCTTAGCTTTTAGGATGCCTCGGTGTCGACAAACCCTAAATGATGAGACCATGATCTTGTTCCTTGACAATAACCAACTTTTGACCAAACTTTGTTCCTATTTAGAGAGAAACATGGCCAACAACGATGAGGCCGGGGTTCAAGGCAAGGCATTCTCGAGCTGTCCCAGGAGATGGAGGAACAACCTCACTTGTATGAGGACGCCGCCTTCCCCACCGATCCTGAGACCACTGATGGTACCGCCGAGGATGACCCCACTGATGCCACCACTGATGATGGCGGCGCACGCACAGATGGCAGCCAACCGAAGAGGCAACGGAAGGACCGGCGCCCGACCGTGCTCCACACCCTCAAGGAGGAAGTTACTGAAGTGGTCTCCGACGGGAATCCAACGGCGCCCGAACGAGTAGTCAAGGGGTACTCGCTTCAGCTCGGGTGCATTCTCCGGAGCACCGTCTCGATCAACACCGAGAACCTGAGGCATCCTGACCGAGGGAATTTGGCGCAACCTCCTCTTCACGAAGCTGCACGAACGATACAAGTTCCCGCTGAATTTGAAAACACAAGCCTCAAAGGTAATAAAGTGAACAATGCTGCCCTCACGAAGATGAGCAAGGCCCTGTCTACTTGGAAAAGCAATGTGAAGAGAATGATCGAGAAAGGTGAGAGTTATTAGAAGATCAAGGAGAAAAATCCTTCGATCACCGAAGATGACTACAACGACTTCAAGAGCAATTGCTCGAGCACCGCAAACTCCGAATCAAGTCAGTGGGGGAAAGAAATGTGGGAGCTGAACTTAGGGGAACACACACTCGGTCCCGGCGGTTACAGAGTGGCGGAGCCTATATGGGACAAGGAGGACGCAGAGCGTGCCGAGCAAGGCCTACCGCCCCTCTTTGATAAATACGGTGACAAGCAGACGAGGAACTTTGTCAGGGCCCTGTACAAGAAGGACCCGAAAACAAAGGAGCTTACCACGGATCCGAAGACCAGGGCGCTTGAGCTTGTTCTGGTAAGGAATACCACCCCCGCGTAATTAGCTCCATATGGTTGCATTCTAATTAATGAAGCCAAATATCTAAATCGTTCACATTCCTTTCGCAGCGAAGAAAGCGATGGCGCTGGTCGACTAAGAGCAACCCTTGGGACACCACTCTAAATAGGGCGTTGAATGTAATGAAGAACAAGGATAAGCTCGTAAGTCGACGTCACCGGTCGTGGTGTGGCGGCAAAGGCTTGTCCACAAAATGGGGTCATACTATACCGCTGGTGTGCGGAAGGAGAAAAGACCAGCTCGGAAAGCCGTGCACGCAAGGTTCAAGAACTCAAGGCACAGGTGGCGCGGATTCCGGAGATTGTCCAAGAGCAAGTGCAACAACAACTCGGAGCGACGATCACCGCCATTGTGCCTACCTTGTTCCAGGGGTTGAGTGCGTGGATTGCGGGCGGCCAACAGGGGCCGCCCCCGATTCCTAGCTTCACGGCCAGCAACTCACAGAATGTGATGGCGGGGCCATTGGTGTCTCCGGCGGAGGCGGCATTGGTGTCTCCGACGCCGGCACAGGAGCTTAATGCACCCGGGTGTACGCCGGCCGGCACCTCTGCAGCAAGCGGCCCCTCCGTCAATCGCTGCCGCCCGCCGTTGGCGGTGCCTCGACATTAGCCGATCTCGACGCCATCATCACGGTAACGAATTAAGCCTCTCTCGGTCGAGGACTTCATCTCCTTGCCTTTGACCGGCATCCTCGACGCCCTACATGTTTTCGCAAGGGCGCCGCCGACGTTCGCGGCACTCTCCTCGCACTTCGTGAACAACGAGTTGGTCGATGTCGCCAAGGGAAAAATCGTTCAACCGGCAACACCTTGTTCCATTGTACCCAGTTGCAACCAATCTTGTTTTTTGTTGTACTGGTTCGGGTGCTGCAAGGCTGCGACGAGTTGTTTCCTAGGATTCGTCCGGTCGGGGCCGACGATGATGTCGTGATGACCCTCGGCGCTTTGCTGAGCTGGCCCTGCTTTGGTCAAGAGCCAGATTCATTTGGGGCGGGGGACACCACCCCAAAGACAACACCGCCAGTCGTGCCGGCGCCAAGTCGGCCCCATGGCAAGACCGCCGCAACGGTGCCGGACATCCCTATGCCACTGGATCCAAACATGCATATGGCACAGGATCAGAACGACGACGACGACAATACATTTGCCAACGTCGATCAGTACTTTGCCGATCATGGGTACGGTGGCGACTTCATGGGGCCTCCTTCTCAAGAACCCAACCCAACAAAAGACGCGGCGCGATCTAGCTGGTACCACGGAGAAGCCAAGTTGCAACAGCGCCGTCTGCCGTTCAGCTCTCGAGAGACGCCCACCGCCGACTTCATCGAGCCTCGAGATAGGCGAGGTGCAAAATATTATCAGCCCCAACACACTCAAGAAGGCGGTCTGTGAGCGTAACTCGGTCCCATTACAGGAGAAGAAGAAGGCACGCAAAATAAAGACTAACAAAGGGTGCGGGCCAGCCGGCACCGAAAGTACGATCCATGCTCAGACGGGCCACCTTCACCGAGGATATCTCGAGGAGGGTGCATGTGGCGGGTAGGGCGATGCTACCGACAAATATGCTCAATGCTGCAACCGGTGCTATGCGCGCATCGCATGATGATGTACTTTCTTTGGAGAAGCGGCGTCTTAGAGAGAAGGATGTGGCATACACGGTTTTCGTGGCCAAGGTGCCAGAGGGCAAGGGCTTTGTGGATAACTCCATCGGGCGTACGATCGTCCTGCTGTTTGATGACATCCACGCTATGTTGAACCTTCATCCGCTGCACTACACCTTCGTTCGGCTATTTTCGCCGAGTATGGAGATGCGGATCATTCGCGACAAGACCCGGACATCGTGATAGTCGACCCCTTCTACATGCGTGCCAAGATCTTGGGCAGCGCTGGGACCGGAAAGTCGCGAAGTTCTTACCTCAAAGGCGTCATTCGCAAACCAAGATAAGGATAACTTCTTCGTGCCTTACTTTCCTGAGTAAGTCCTCCCTCAACCGCCCGTAACATATGAATTCTTAGATTTCGATCGTTTTCTTTTAACATTCTGTGTTTTCTGCGGACACACATTGCACGCTCATCCTCCTAAGCCCCAAATATTCCATGGCCACGTATTTCGACCCGGACCGTCGATTGAACGTAGACTACACAAATGTAAAGAAGGTTCTTGATGATGTTCTCCCGCCACGCCTAACTGGAGGCACCTTCACCGTGCCTATTCGTAAGTACGGCAAGCACGTGTTCTCCCACAATACGACGTTACGCTTTCGTCAAGCAGCCGCTGGCGGTCGGAAGGGTGCCTACTACGCCATCCATGACATGCGGGCGATCGTGCGGGACCATCATCAACTTCGCCTACCGAGTAAACTCAAAGATTGGGCCGCGGCGTGTCGGCAATCCAGACGCGGACATCGACAAGAATTCTTTCGCGTCGATCGGAGTTTGTGGAAATCATCCATCAAGATGTCGCTTCGTACCTCGGGGCAGTTCTACCTCGTAAATCAACCGTCCAACGGTGACATCGACACAATGCTACAAATGCAGTGACAATGCCCGTTCTTTCATGACTCCCACGATAGACGGCGGCTTCATCCACGCCTCGGTCCCTTGAGTCGAGTCGAAAGCAGTCATCTTTGTGTCTAGTTCTCAAACATCGATTGGCTCATGTTGTAATTAAACTTTAATGAACTTGTAGTATGTCTCTTTGGTTTTGAGAGTCGCTCAACTTAGATGTAATCGATGCTATTAATGTCTTGCTTTTCTCTTCCGACGCGTTACTGTTGCATACTTATATATTGCTTATGTATTGTCTGTGAATTGGTACTAACGTTTCGTTTGGCTAGTGCATAGCGATGCCGTCGTATGTCGTGTAAAGGGTAAGGTTCCCGAGTCTACGACGGTCGGGAGGAGTGTTGGAGACAGGTTCACCAATTCAGCGGTAACAGCTACAAAGGGTACACCACTAGGGCCGAGGCCGAATCTAGATACGCCCGCTATCTAGCGGGAGAGGGAGGGAGCGTTGGGGAACCGGATGAAGACGAGTTTCATCGTGATGATGCTCATCGTGATGACCGCAGCTCTCTTCTATGTGATGGTAGTTTAGATGATCGATATCGACTTGTAATGTGAAGACAAACTCGCTACTAGCGGTCTCGAGACTTGTGATATAATGTTCTATCTTTGTTCGGTCTTTTCAATTCGGAGACTAATATGATGAATTGTATTCAGAGACTAATATGATGAATTGTATTCAGAGACTAATCTTCTATTGTATTCGATGAATCTGTTGTTGATGTGTGTTGTCTATATTTTGTCCAATTATACATTTTGTAACCTATGCAAAAAACAGAAAAAAAACTAATATTCATACTAATGGCGCATCACATCACAGTGCGCCATTAGTATGCCAAAGGATACAAATGGCGCATCATTAAGCGAAGGCGCCATTAGTATGCCGGGTTACTAATGGCGCATCTTGCCGTTAGCGCCATTAGTATGCCAAAGCACTGGTATACATGGCCCCTCGGGAGGCATACTAATGGCGATCGTTGTATATACTAATGGCGCATCCAAAGGTGCGTCATTAGTATACCAGATTCTAATGGCGCACCAGTGGTGCGCCATTAGTAAAATATACTAATTGCGTGGCACTAATGGCGCACCACTAATGCGCCATTAATGGCCAAATTAGGTGCGCCATTAGTAGGCCTTTTCCTAGTAGTGTTAAACTGAACCGTATGCCCTGCATCGCACACGCAACTAAAATCTGAACCGTGTTTGATGCATCCTCCATCGCAAACGTTTTGCACCTTTTTGACGGGTTTTTTACACCATCGTTTGCGATTATTGCATCACACACAGTTTCGTCGAAGGGTCTCTGATTGTAGTGTCGCGTTAGCAGCATCCTGCAGTAGTGTCGACATATCAGGATACTTCTCATTCATCTGGCGACTCAAACGGCTCACACCTCCCCACATTTGTGGTTAACCCGTCATAAGTATTATTACTTGTTGAATAAATTGTCTTGCCTTTTCATACTTATCAGACCGAATAATCTTCCTTATAGGGCTAAGGCGAAGATGGGCAAGAAGCAGAAAACAGGCCCTTCAAAATTTGTCGAAACTTCTAAATAGGAGAATCATGCACCAAAGGCTGGTGAAGTTCAAGCCCAGGAAATCGAAGATCCTGAGAGCCGGCAGGACGATCCGCCTCCTCAAATTGACATTGTCAGCCTTGACTCAGCTGCAGGCCTTAATGATGACCCGACGACAAATCAAGACCGCCGAGTCCTAAGTCGCTTTCTCCTATCAAACATTCAGATAAGACCCCTGTTGATGACCATCTTGAAGAGGTTACCATTGCTGGATCAGCTTATCAGCCACCCAGCGTCTCTACCATATTGGCCAAGCATTCCACCATGGATGAAACACACTTGTCAGACAAAAATAAGCACACCCTTGATCTTGAGAGCTGCTCGAAATTGAATGCTAGTGAATTGTACTCTGGTTATTTGAACCAGCTTCACACAAGCCGCGACCTGGAGGCCAATTTGGTCAATATGATGCGGCAGAAGTATGAGGTATGAAATCGCCTCCTCCTTTAACTTTATGCATATATACAGATGCCTATCTAGCCCCCAAGTCTTAATCATATGAAAGGATCATTGAATATGCTTAAGACTTTCTTTAGGATGTAAGTTTAGGCTTTTGCAAAACAACACATTAGAACCCTCAAGGGCTGGCTTATCATGCAAGGATGAGCTGGGTCTTCCATATAATCCTTAAAAATCCAGCGTTATAACTGTTGGGAACGCAGTATTTTAAAAAAATTACCTACGATCAAGCAAGATCTATCTAGGAGATGCATAGCAACAAGACGAGAGAGTGTGTCCACGTACCCTCGTAGACCGAAAGTGGAAGTGTTTAGTAACGCGGTTGACGTAGTCGAACATCTTCACGATCCAACCGACCCAAGTACCGAACGTACGGCACCTCCGTGTTCAGCACACGTTCAGCACGATGATGTCCCTCGAGCTCTTGATCCAGTTGAGGACAAGGGAGAGTTTCATCAGCACAACGGCGTGGCGACGGTGATGATGAAGTTACCAGCGCAGGGCTTTGCCTAAGCACTGCGACGATATGACCGAGGTGTGTAACTGTGGAGGAGGGCACCGCACACGGCTAGGAGAAGACTTGTTGCCCCTTTGGGGTGCCCCCGCCTTCGTATATAAAGGGGGAGGAGGAGGCCGGCCCCCTAGGGACGCGCCAAGTGTGGGGAGTCCTACTAGGACTCCCTAGTCCTAGTAGGATTCCCCTCTCCTTCTTCCTTTTCTAGAGTAGCAAAGGGGGAAAGAGAGAAGGAGTAGGAGAGGGAAAGGGGGGCGATGCCCCAACCCCTTGTCCAATTCGGATTGCCAAGGGGGGGGCACCTCCTGGACGACCCTCTCTCTTCTCCACTAAGGCCCATGTTGGCCCATTAACTTCCCGGGGGGGGGGGGGAGCGTTCAGGTAACCCTGGTACTCCGAAACTCATCCAAAACTTCCCGAACCATCCGGTGTCCGAACGTAACCTTCCAATATATGAATATTTACCTCTCGAACATTTGGAGACTCCTCGTCATGTCCATGATCTCATCCGGGACTCCGAACAAACTTCGGTCATCAAATCACATAACTCATAATACAAATCATCATCGAACATTAAGCGTGCTGACCCTACGGGTTCGATAACTATGTAGACATGACCAAGACACATCTCCAGCCAATAACCAATAGCAGAACCTGGATGCTCATATTGGCTCCTAAATATTCTACGAAGATCTTTATCGGTCAAACCGCATAACAACATACGTCATTCCCTTTGTGATCGGTATGTTACTTGCCTGAGATTCCATCATCGTTATCATCATACCTAGTTCAATATCATTACCGGCAAGTCTCTTTACTCGTTCCGTAATGGCATCATCACGTATCTAACTCATTGGTCACATTGCTTGCAAGGCTTATAGTGATGCGCATTACCGAGAGGGCCCAGAGATACCTCTCTGATACTCAAAGTGACAAATCCTAATCTCGATCTATGCCCACTCAACAAACAGCATTGGAGACACCTGTAGAGCACCTTTATAATCACACAATTACGTTGTGATGTTTGATAGCACACAAAGTGTTCCTCCGGTATTCGGGAGTTGCATAATCTCATAGTCAGAGGAATAAGTATAAGTCATGAAGAAAGCAATAGCAATAAAACTAAACGATCATTATGCTAAGCTAACAGATGGGTCTTGTCCATCACATCATTCTCTAATGATGTGATCCCGTTCATCAAATGACAACACATGTCTATGGTCAGGAAACTTAACCATCTTTGATTAATGAGCTAGTCATGTAGAGGCATACTAGGGACACTCTGTTTGTCTATGTATTCACACATGTACTAAGTTTACGGTCAATACAATTCTAGCATGAATAATAAACATTTATCATGATATAAGGAAATATAAATAACAACTTTATTATTGTCTCTAGGGCATATTTCCTTCAGTCTCCCACTTGCACTAGAGTCAATAATCTAGATTACATAGTAATGATTCTTACACCCATGGAATCTTGGTGCTGGTCATGTTTTGCTCGTGAGAGAGGCTTAGTCAACAGGTCTGCAACATTCAGATCTGTATGTATTTTCCAAATCTCTATGTCTCCCTCCTTGACTTGATCGCAGATGGAATTGAAGCGTCTCTTGATCTGTTTGGTTCTCTTGTGAAATCTAGATTCCTTGGCCAAGGCTATTGCTCCAGTATTGTCACAAAAGATTTTCATTGGACCCAATGCACTAGGTATTAAACCTAGATCGGATATGAACTCCTTCATCTAGACTCCTTCATTTGCTGCTTGCGAAGCAGCTATGTACTCCACTTCACACGTAGATCCCGCCACGACACTCTGCTTGGAACTGCACCAACTGACATCTCCACAATTCAATATAAATATGTATCCGGTTTGTGCCTTAGAGTCATCTGGATCAGTGTCAAAGCTTGCATCGACGTAACCATTTACGACAAGCTCTTTGTCACCTCCATAAACGAGAAACATGTCCTTAGTCCTTTTTAGGTATTTCAGGATGTTCTTGACCGCTGTCCGAGGATCCACTCTGGATTACTTTGGTACCTCCTCGCTAAACTTATAGCAAGGCACACATCAGTCTGGTACATAGCATTGCATACATGATAGAACCTATGGCTGAAGCATAGGGAATGACTTTCATTTTCTCTCTATCTGCTGCGGTGGTCGGGCATTGAGTCGACTCAACTTCACACCTTGTAACACGAGCAAGAACCCTTTCTTTGACCGATCCATTTTGAACTTCTTCAAAACTTTATCAAGCTATGTGCTTTGTGAAAGTCCAATTAAGCGTCTTGATCTATCTCTATAGATCTTGATGCCCAATATATAAGCAGCTTCACCGAGGTCTTTCATTGAAAAATTCTTATTCAAGCATCCTTTTATGCCATCTAGAAATTCTGTATTATTTCTAATCAACAATATGTCATCCACATATAATATTAGAAATGCTACAGGCTCCCACTAACTTTCTTGTAAATACAGGCTTCTCCAAAAGTCTATATAAAACCATATGCTTTGATCACACTATCAAAACGAATATTCCAACTCCGAGAGGCTTGCACCAGTCCATAAATGGATCGCTGGAGCTTGCACACTTTGTTAGCACCTTTTGGATCGACAAAACCTTCTAGTTGCATCATATACAACTCTTCTTTAAGATATCCATTAAGGAATGCAGTTTTGACATCCATTTGCCAAATTTCATAATCATAAAATGCGGCA
This sequence comes from Aegilops bicornis, assembly GCA_021605145.1. Lineage (NCBI taxonomy): Eukaryota > Viridiplantae > Streptophyta > Magnoliopsida > Poales > Poaceae > Aegilops > Aegilops bicornis. The sequence continues at coordinate 366,349,344 of CM038675.1, forward strand.
ATTGCTAACATGATTCGAACAGACTTAAGCATCGCTACGGGTGAGAAGGTCTCATCGGTCAACTCCTTGAACTTGTTGAAAACCTTTCGCACCAAGTCGAGCTTTGTATACTGTAACATTACCGTCAGTGTCAGTCTTCTTCCTGAAGATCCATTTATTCTCTATGGCTTGCCGATCATCGGGCAAGTCAACCAAAGTCCATACTTCGTTCTCATACATGGACCCCATCTCAGATTTCATGGCCTCAAGCCATTTTGCAGAATCTAGGCTCATCATTGCTTCCTCATAGTTCGTAGGTTCGTCATGGTCAAGTAACATGACCTCCAGAACAGGATTACCGTACCACTCTGGTGTAGATCTTATTCTGGTTGACCTACGAGGTTCGGTAGTAACTTGATCTGAAGTTTCATGATCATCATCATTAGCTTCCTCACTAATTGGTGTAGGAATCACTGGAACCAATTTGTGTGATGAACTACTTTCCAATTTGGGAGAAGGTACAATTACCTCATCAAATTCTACTTTCCTCCCACTCACTTCTTTCGAGAGAAACTCCTTCTCTAGAAAGGATCCATTCTTAGCAACGAATATCTATCCTTCGGATCTGTGAAAGAAGGTTTACCCGACAGTCTCCTTTTGGTATCTTATGAAGACACATTTCTCCGATTTGGGTTTGAGCTTATCAGGTTGAAGCTTTTTCACATAAGCATCGCAACCCCAAACTTTAAGAAATGACAACTTCGGTTTCTTGCCAAACCATAGTTCATATTGTGTCGTCTCAACGGATTTAGAAGGTGCCCTATTTAACGTGAATGCAGTCGTCTCTAAAGCATAACCCCAAAAAGATAGCGGTAAATCAGTAAGAGACATCATAGGTCGCACCATATCCAATAAAGTATGGTTACGACATTCGGACACACCATTACGCTGTGGTGTTCCAGGTGGCGTGAGTTGCGAAACTATTCCACATTGTTTCAAATTAAGACCAAACTCATAACTCAAATATTCACCTCCACGATCAGATCGTAGAAACTTTATTTTCTTGTTATGATGATTTTCCACTTCACTCTGAAATTCTTTGAACTTTTCAAATGTTTCAGACTTATGTTTCATCAAGTAGATATACCCATATCTGCTCAAATCATCTGTGAAGGTCAGAAAATAACGATACCCACCGCGAGCCTCAACACTCATTGGACCGCATACATTAGTATGTATTATTTCCAACAAGTCAGTTGCTCGCTCCATTGTTCTGGAGAACGTAGTTTTAGTCATTTTACTACAAAAAAAAGACACATCTGTGACATTTTGGGCCGAACGAATTTTTTTCTGTCATACATATGAAACTTCTATGACGATAATTGTGACAAAAACCGGTATCATCATAGATGTGGTGGGCTCCTACTTCTATGACAAAAAATCATGACAGAAAATGGGCTTTTTGTCCTGGGCAGGCCGGAGACACAGTTGCATGACATTCTTTGGGCCGTCCATGACGGAAAAAATCGTGGTAGAAGCGAGGGCGAGGAAAATTTCTGGGAGTTCCCGGTTACGGTGGGAGGTCGGGGGCCGAGCGATGCGCGTTTCTCTTGTACACGTATGCGTGTGTGTGCGAGGCGTTGGTTCTAACTGAACCCGAGTGAGGCGTTGGGCTCTAACTGAACCCGACCGATTGCACTGCAGGCTACGCATTACTGAACCCGAGCGATCGATCGATGGCTGTTAACTGAACCCGATCGAGTGATTCCTTCGCCATCTGCTGCTAATCGAAGCCGATCGATGCTGCCTCGATGAGCGATTGGCGTTCTTTGGGGGTTTGGATGAGCGATGGCGGTGGCGTTACCTCTGGATGAACAGGACCCCGTGGTGTGGTGGAGGGCTGGATGAACAGTAGACGGTGGAGGGGTGCCTGTCGGTGTCAAAACTGGCGGATCTCGGGTAGGGGGTCCCAAACTGTGCGTCTAGGCGGATGGCAACAGGAGACAAGGGACACGATGTTTTTACCCAGGTTCGGGCCCTCTCGATGGAGGTAAAACCCTACTCCTACTTGATTAATATTGATGATATGGGTAGTACAAGAGTAGATCTACCACGAGATCGAGAGGCTAAACCCTAGAAGCTAGCCTATGGTATGATTGTTGTTCGTCCCTACGGACTAAAACCCTCCGGTTTATATAGACATCGGATAGGGTTAGGGTTACACAGTCGCTACAATGGTAGGAGATCTACATATCCGTATCGCCAAGCTTGCCTTCCACGCCAAGGAAAGTCCCATCCGGACACGGGACGAAGTCTTCAATCTTGTATCTTCATAGTCCAGGAGTCCGGACAATGGTGATAGTTCGGCTATCCGGACACCCCCTAATCCAGGACTCCATCAGTAGCCCCTGAACCAGGCTTCAATGAAGACGAATCCGACGTGCCTATTGTCTTCGGCATTGCAAGGCGGGTTCCTCCTCCGAATACTTCATAGAAGATTTTGAACACAAGGATAGTGTCCGGCTCTGCAAAAGGAGTTCCACATACCACCGTAGAGAGAATAACCTTTGCACAGATCTGCTGACGTATTCCGCGACATGACATCACACCACGGCCAAGCCTTTATACGAATCGTTTTTACTGTTCCACCTCAGCGCATTTAGCGAGGCGGTTTCCTTGGCACGTCTTATCAAAGCGGAGATCGTGCCCCCTTATTCCAGGATTCCCATCAATACGGACATGGGTAACCCAACCGCGCCACTGATTACGGCGCTTGGGAGATAAGCGAGTTTTACCAGGCTGGCGGGGGACGCATAGCTTCGTCCGCCCATATAAGGGAATAAGGATCCACCTTTTAACCTGCGCCTTCTTCCTCTTTTGCTCACCATTTCCGCGCACTCGAGCTCCAGCGCCCAAGTCCGCACATCCCTCCTCAACCTTCTCCAGCCATGTCCAGAGCAGGAGGCAAGTGGATGGTCTCCTCCATCACGGAGGGACAAGTCAAAAAGCTACGGAAGGCCGGATACTTGTCCAGCGACATCACACACCGGCTCCCCGACAAGGGGCAGCTCATTCCCACCCCCAGGCCCCATGAGAGGGTGGTGTTCCTCACCCACTTCCTCCGCGGACTAGGTTTTCCACTTCACCCATTTGTCCGGGGGCTTATGTTCTACCACGGCCTGGATTTCCACGATCTGGCCCCGAACTTCATCCTCAACATCTCGGCGTTTATCGTAGTGTGCGAGGCCTTTCTCTGCATCCAGCCCCACTTCGGCTTATGGCTGAAGACCTGCAATGTCAAGCCGAAGGTAGTGGGCGGCCGCCAAGCGGAGTGTGGAGGTGCCATGGTTGGCAAGATGGCCAAAGTCCTATAGCTCGAGGGCTCCTTTGTGGAGATCGTGAAGGGGTGGCAATCGGGGTGGTTCTATATCACCAAGCCGCGCGACTCTCAATGGGCGGCGGCCCCCGAATTCCGATCTAGCTTCCCCACACGGCTCACGTCATGGAAAGAGATGGGCCTGGCGTGGGGTGATTCGGAAGAGCTGTCCGGACTCCAAACCTGCGTTCGAAACCTGGTGGAAAAGAATATCAAGCTTGTCAACGTAATCCAGGTGATGCTCATCCGCTGGATTCTCCCATGCCAGCAACGGGCCTTCAATTTGTGGGAGTTTGATCCGTCACAGCACCGAACCTTGAGCCGGCTCTTCGACACTACGTACGAACATGCCTGGAAGGTGCTGTTCAAGGGCGCCGAAGCTCCCGCATCCGCTACCGAAGGTCGCGGATTCAGCTTGCATCGTCAAGCCAGCGAGGTAAATTATTTTACCCTTTATGGGACTCTTTTTTCATAGTTTGACTCTATGCGGGATCTAAAACTCCCTAACCTTTGACAAGACTGGCTGAAGACGTCCCCACAGATTGACCGTCCAGCCCCTTGCCGTAAGACTCCAATGACGCCCGATTGACGGGCTGCTGGCTCCGGCACCTCACGTGGTGCCGGAGAAGAAGGCCACGGAACTCGAAGGAGCTCCCGACGCCAGTGTTGTCGGACTTATCGCCCCGGCGACTCTAAGGCGGAATCCTCCCCTGAGGAAGAGGAGGAGGAAAAGGAAGCCTCTCCCCCAGCGGGGGGAGAGAAGAAAAGGAAGGCCGCCCCGACTGGGGAGGCCGGAGGGTCCAAGAAAGGAAGGACCCTTCCTCCGGACTTCTCTACCAACACCGACAACGACAAGGAGGAGTGGCCACCAAGGGCCAAGCCCCTAGCAAGATCGTAAGTGTACAGACTCCGGAATAGCTCATAGCTTTTTATTTGTCGCATAGTGTCTTCTAACGCCGAATATAACCATGTAGCCCGCCCAAGGACGAGCTCGCCGCTTCGTCGAGCGGCTCCCTGGATTCGTCGGATGTGAATAGCACTTCACTTCTGACCGCCTCCTCTCCTCGTGACGCAGACGACACCGCGGTGGAGTCCCAAAAGGGGCCCAGCCAGGAGGAGGTGGTCCTGGAGGCGCCGCAAGGCGACCTCCCGGACTCCGGGCGCAAAGGGGACGAAACCCCAGAGGGCTCTAAGATCGGCATTGTGCCGGACTCCGTACCGGAACCTTCAGTGGTTCTGAAGTCCGGCAAGCGGCCCCTTCGTAAGAAGGGCAAGACTGCGACGCCGATGACCTCCGTCCATCTGGAGGCACCGGATAGCTTGCTGGAGGCACTTAACGGCGCCTCCATCGACAAGGAGCACCGCACTGTTATGAGTGTGGTGATCCAGAATGTTCAGTCCGCCAAGAGCAGGCTGACTGAAGCCTGTACCAGCCTTCTAACAGGCTTTGAGGTAAGTTTAGAATATGTAAAAATATTACCGCATAGACAGTAGCCTCGATGCTTAGTTCGGTTTTCGGAAAGAAAAGCCGGATCGAGGATCTAAAAAGATATACGCAGCAGTCTAACATAAGTATGTCAATATGGGAATGCAGCTGCGCTCGACCTCTGCCGCCTTGTTGCGGAGGTCAATGCATTGAAGCAAAGCCTCGAGCGGTCCGAGAACGAGCTCGGCCTTGCCAAGAAGCAGCTCGAGGACAAGGAAGGTAAGTAATACCTTATTAAAGTAATACCTTATAGAAAGTATTTGGTTGCAAAAATGACAGGACTAATGTGGGTATTGTAGGGGCCACGAACGAGGTGGCGACCCTGAAGGAAGCGGTGTCCACGGCCGGAAGCAAAGCGGCCGCAGAGCGGACCGAGCGAGAGAAGCAGGAGGCGCGGGTGGCGGAGGTGCGGCAAGAGCTCCAGGCTCTCATGGAAAAACACGAGAGTTTGGAGAGTGACTCGAAGACTCGAGAGTCCGAGCTCGCCTCGGCTCTTGAGAGTGTCAAAGCCGATAAGGCCGAAGCCCAAAAAGCCCTCCAGGAAATTGAAACGTTAAAGAAGATAGCGGCGGGTAAGGCATTATTTATGCAAAGCAAGCTAGTGAAAGTGAATTATCTATTACTTACCCGAATCCGGAGCTCTCCAGGAGCATTCGCAGATCTGCCTCGTAGTGTGTCTGATGCTGCCGCGTTCTACCGCGCCGAGGAGGGGAGCTCAACGTAAAAGGTGTTCTGGTCTCAGTATGCTGAGGCCGGACATCCGGTGCCCCTGGCGACCAAATGAAGCAGCTGGTCGAGCTCCACAAGGTCGCCGAACAGGCCATGAAGGGCCTCATAATTGGCCGTGGCCTAAGGAAGCCATGCACAGGAGCTACTTCGGGCTAGTGCGGCGGCTGGTGGACGCCTGTCCATGGATTGAAGTCATCAAGCACTCCGTCTGCATCGAAGGTGCCCGTAGGGCCCTTGCCCTTGCTAAGGTGCACTGGGGAAAGATGGACGCTGAGAATCTTGTGACGGACGGACCACCACCGAAGAAGGAGCATCGCAAGCCTGAAATGTATTATGAGGGCGTCCTGAAGGGTGCCTGCCTTATAACGGATGAATGCTCCAAAGATATAATTTTTGAGTAGACTCGCATTTGTTATCCTGTAAGTTGAAAACTTGTTCATATGCGCTAAGCAACACTTTTGAATTTCAAATATTACCTTCTGTGCGGCCGTGTATTAAATTTGAGAGATGGCGAGTCGTCGGCTTCAGCCCCCATGCCAGGAGTGCTGGGGTGTTCGGGATAAACTTGAGCGCTCTTGTTCCCATCCTTGAACACTCTCACTTAGCCATAGAATTCTATAATTTTAAATATCGGCGAAGCCCCTAGTATTCAGAAGACCGAGTTCGGGGCGCTATCCACGCCTTGGCCGGACAATGCCGACTCCTCGCTCTAAGCGGCATAAGTCTTTAGGGACCCGAAAAACCTCTCGAACAGCGACCGGCTCTCGCCCTATCATGACGGTCAGTTTTAGCTTTCTCCACTGAGGTGCTCAACCCAGCTCAGCCGGGGCACAATCGCAGTGGTTCTTCCAGCGCTACCTTAGCCGATATAACGGAACATAAGGTACCAAAACATGGGAGCCGGGCAAACCCAACTATTGACCCAAGACATGATTCAGAGCCGATGCATATAATGCTATAAGTTCGGGGTGACACACTTTTGAAAGTGTTCGGACTTATCACACCATATTTTTGGGGTACTTAAGCCCCTGGTGTATTGGCCGTACCAAAGTGTACGGGTGCAACATGTCATGAATGAACATATATATAGATAAAGAAAGGAGTGCAATAATATGCAAAAGATATGTATTTTTTATTCAAAAAGGTACTGCAATGAAAGCAGAACGATACAAATAGTGCGATAACCAAGGGATAGGACTATTTAACATGTCCCCCCCCCCCCAGGGGTAAGCTGCGGGATGGTATGTAAAACAGGTATACTGCTCGTAGTAGAGACCACCTGGACACTTTCGGCGTAACTTTACGCTTCCTGGCTGTTGCATCGTTAGTTCGGCAATTCTAGTGCCGGACAGGGCTTCTGGAAAATGGAGTCCTGAAAGTAAGAGAAAAGAAGAAAGAAAAAGAATGACACAATCGGGAGCCCCTGGTGCGGTTGAGCCGCATTCTGGGCGTGCCGTGGTCGTGCCCCTCCCCTTATGCCCATGGTATCTCCAGTGCGTAGTTATGTACGAGTAGTACTAGCTTCGCAATTTCGTGAGGGCTGGGGTTGGGGCCGGATTACTTCTGGCGATGCTTTCCGGATCGTGCCAGGCGGTCTTGTTGTAGGTTACTCCGGGCGCGCTTGACGGTGTCCGGACGTTTAATAGCCGGACTCGAGAATTGCTATGAGAGGCTGCTTTGCACCTCCGCCGCGAGGGCCGCCGTGTGCTCCTCCGTTCGGAGAGAGCGTTCGGTGTTTCCATTGACCGTGATTACTCCTCGAGGGCCTAGCATCTTGAGCTTTAGGTACGCGTAGTGTAGCACCGCATTGAACTTTGCAAATGCGGTTCGTCCAAGCAAAGGCGTGATAGCCGCCATGAACGGGACTATGTCGAAGATTAACTCTTCGCCGGAAGTTATCCGGGATCCGAAGACCACTTCGAGTGTAACCGAGCCTGTACAATTGGCCTCTACACCTGGTATGTCGCCATTAAAGGTCGTCTTTGTGGGTTTAATCCTTGCGGGGTCTATGCCCAATTTGCGCCTTTGTATCCTGATAGAGCAGGTTCAGGCTGCTACCGCCGTCCATCAGGACTCTAGTGAGGTGGAATCCGTCGATGATTGGGTCAAGAACCAATGCGGCGAATCCACCATGGCGGATGCTAGTGGGGTGGTCCCTTCGATCAAAGGTGATCGGGCAAGAGGACCATGGGTTGAACTTTGGGGCGACTGGCTCCATCGCATATACGTCCCTTAGTGCACGCTTCCGCTCCCTTTTGGGTATGTGGGTTGCGTATATCATGTTCACCGTCCACACTTGTGGGGGGAAGCCCTTCTGTCCTCTATTGTTCGGCGGCCGGGGCTCCTCCTCGTCATCGCTATGCAGCCCCTTGTCATTGAGTTCGGCATTTAACTTTCCTGTCTGTTTGAAGACCCAACAATCCCTGTTGGTGTGGTTGGCTAGTTTTTCAGGGGTGCCATGTATTTGGCACGAGCGATCGAGTATTCGGTCCAGATTGGACGGGCCCTGAGTATTTCTCTTGAACGGCTTTTTCACGACCGGGTTTAGAGCCTCTGAATCCGGCATTGACCGCCGTATCTTCAAGATTATCGCCCGTTAATGCGGCGCTTGTGCTTGTTGCGACGCGACCTGCCATTATCGTCCTTGGTATCCAAACTACCGTGGTTTTTGGTCAAGTTGTTGCTACGAGCTAGCTAGCTGTCCTCTCTGCATAAGCGGGTCATGAGTGTTGTGAGGGCTGCCATGGATTTGGCTTTTCCTGTCCTAGGTGCCGGGCAAGCCACTCGTCATGGATGTTATGTTTGAAGGCTGCAAGGGCCTCTGCATCCGGACGATCAACGATTTAATTTTTCTTGGTTAGGAACCGTGTCCGTAATTGTCTCGCCGATTCTTCCGGCTGCTGAATTATGTGGCTGAGGTGATCGGCGTCGTGGTCGCACATATGTGCCCTGGAAGTTGTCAAGGAATGCAGCTTCCAGGTCCTCCCAACAACCAATTGATTCTGCTGGCATGCTGTTAAGCCAATGCCGAGCTGGTCCTTTAAGCTTGAGTGGGAGGTATTTGATGGCGTGTAGATCATCACCGCGGGTCATGTGGATATGGAGGAGGTAGTCCTCAATCCAAACCGCAGGATCTGTTGTGCCATCGTATGATTCGATGTTTACGAGTTTGAAACCCTCGGGGATTTGATGATCCATCACTTCATCTGTGAAGCATAGTGGGTGTGCGGCGCCTCTTTATTGAGCTATATCACGACGCAGCTCAAATGAGCTTTGCCTACTGTGTTCGGCCCGGCCGGAATTGCTGTATCCGGTGTGACGGTTATCGTTGCGTGTCGTGGGGCGCCCACGCGATCCGTAGATCGATCTTGTTTGCCTTGCCTTGTCCTCCAATATGTCTCGCAGGTCTGGTGCGTTTCCCCGTGCCTTGGTACTTTTCGAGCGACGCCGGGATGCGGCTTGAATGGAGGGTCTAGAGGCCTCTCTGTCGCGACCACGGGGAGGCCGGTCGGCCGCATCATGCGCTGGTGATGTAGGTTTGGGTGCTGCTTCCTCTAATTGGGGTAGCAGCCTACGTTTTGGGTATCTCTTGGAGGGGCGTTCGAGTTCGTACTCTTCGGCTGCAAGGACTTGATCCATCCGCTGCCTAGCAAGTCTTGGTCAGCTCTAAGTCAGCTGCTGCTTTTCTTGAGGCTTCTTGCCGTGGCCATAAGCTTGCGTTTGAAACGCTCCTGTTGGCGGGATCCTCGGGCACGACAAATTAAATTAAAGCCGAGGCTTGCCTCATCTTCGAGGGAGGCATATAATTATCGTCCTCCACCTCCCCTGTCGCCACTCTATCATGAGGGCTGGCTTCTCCCTCCTCTGTCTGAATCCTCTTTGGAGGGGTTGTCTTTAACCTTTGTCCGGTGTTATTATCTCCGTGCGGAATCACCATTTTTGTTGTGGCGGGATTTAGAGCGGCGCCCGGCCAGCTTGGCGCTTGGGCTGTTTCTTGGAGGGTCATCCTCCGCTGTTCCATCGCCGTTCCCATCTTTTGGGATGTCCACCATGTATATGGCGTATGACGAGGTGGCCTTCCAGTGCCTCAGAGGCGCTGGTTCTTGGTCGTCTCGACATCGTCGTCCATACCGTCGATGTCTTGAGTCGAAGTCGAGCATGTCGGTTAAATCATCGGCGGTGGCTACAAAGTGGGCGGTGGGTGGGCGCTGAATTTCTTCGTCGTCCGCATCCCAACCTTCCCGACCGTAGTCCGCCAGGCTCTCCGATAAAGAGAGACTTTAGTGAATTCAGGATGTCGCCAAAGGGCGAGTGCTGAAATATGTCCATGACGATGAACTCCATAACCGGCGCCCAATTGGATTCGATTGGCAGTGGCGCGGAGGGTTCGGAGTCCGGAGAGGAGTCCGGCACCTTGGAGTCACGGTCTTCACAAAGGACAGGGATGGAGTTCGGCTCAATCGCCGTAGAGATCGTAGCCCCCGAGGCGGTGTCCAACCACTCGTCCTCGATCGTAGTCGGCTCCGAGCTAAGGGTCGGAGCGGACACTTGCGGCCTCCTCAGGAGCCTTTGTTCGTGGCAGAGCTAGATCGTTCCCATCGAGACAGTGCAAGCGGCAGCTTGGCTGTGGCTCGAATCCGTCGAAGATCAAGTCTCCGTGGATGTCGGCCGTGTAGTTCAAACTCCCAAACCTGACTCGATGGCTGGGGCGTAGCTTTCGATCTGCTCCGGATGGCCAAGTGAATTGGCCCGCATTGCAAAGCCTCCGAATCACGAAGATCTGTCCGGGAAAAAGTCTCACCTGGACCACGTCGTTCTTGATGATCGAAGGAGCCATCGGGCCTAAAGATGACGGACAGAGGAACTCTCAATGAAAGCACCAATGTCGGTGTCAAAACCGGCGGATCTCGGGTAGGGGTCCCAAACTATGCGTCTAGGCGGATGGTAACAAGAGACAAGGGACACGATGTTTTTACCTGTGTTGGGCCCTCTCAATGGAGGTAAAACCCTACTCCGCTTGATTAATATTGATGATATGGGTAGTACAAGAGTAGATCTACCACGAGATCGTGAGAGGCTAAACCCTAGAAGCTAGCCTATGGTATGATTGTTGTTAGATCTCTGAGACTAAAACCCTCCGGTTTATATAGACACAGGATAGGGTTAGGGTTACACAGAGTCGGTTACAATGGTAGGAGATCTACATATCCGTATCGCCAAGCTTGCCTTCCACGCCAAGGAAAGTCCCATCCGGACACGGGACGAAGTCTTCAATCTTGTATTTTTATAGTCCAGGAGTCCGGCCAACGGTGATAGTTCGGCTATCTGGACACCCCCTAATCCAGGACTCCCTCAGTGCCCGTGGAGGGGTGGTTGAACTGGACCCCGTGGTGTGGAGGGCTGGATGAACAGTAGACGGTGGAGGGGTGCCCGTTGAGGGTTGGTTGAGCGATGGCCGGTGGAGTACCCGCAGCGGTGGAGGCTAGATGAGCGAGGAGCCCGTGGAGGCTGGAGGAGGTCGGCGGTAGCCCGTGGAGGCTGGAGGAGGTCGACGGTGGAGATGAACAATATCCCGTGGAGTCCTGTTTTGCGATCGCCACACCTCCCGATGAACAGGACCCCATTTCGACCGTAGGAGGTCCGTTTAAATGCATTTTGCGGTACGCCACACCCCTCCCAATCAACAGGACCCCCGTTCGACCGTATGAGGTCCGTTTCGTCCGTTTTGCGGTACACCACACCCCTCCCGATCAACAGGACCCCCGTTTCGACCGTAGGAGGTCCGTTTCGTCCATTTTGCGGTACACCACACCCCTCCCGATCAACAGGACCCCGTTCCGAATGTAGGAGGTCTGTTTCCTTTGTTGTGCGGTACGCCAGGCCTCGTTTCCATCGCCTGTTCTGTCCAAGCCCTCCCGATGAACATGAACACGCATTCTGTTCCGACCCAGCCGGTTGGCTCCCATGCATTCCATTGCCTCCCGATGAACATGATGCATTCCGTTGCCTCCCCATGAACACGACGCATTCCGTTGCCTCCCCATGAACACGAGGATGATGTTGTTTCTCCGTTCCGACCCAGCCATGTACACGAGCCCTGGCCATACCTTTGCGCGAGTAGGCGTTCGAGACCCCGCCCGTATGTACACATACGTGGCCGTATTTTCTTTCTTGCACCCTGGCCGCTGTACGTACGTGTACATGCTACGTGTGCGCCTCTACGACACGTATGCGCCTCTACTACGACACGTGCGCACCTCTACTACGACACGTGCGCGCCTCTATATCCACCAGTATATATGTACGTACATGTTCGCGACCAGAATGACAACGCTACGTATGCTTCGACCAGGTGGGTCCCGACTGTCAGGCACTTCCTTGCCTGCGAAGATGTAGCTGGTGGGTCCCAACAGTCAAGGGGCGAATCGTTTTTTTTGCCCGGGCGCACTTCCTTGCGTGCGAAGATGTAGCTGGTGGGTCCCAGCAGTCAGGGGCAAACGTTTTTTCACGAAATACAATGGCCCGTCCGGTGGGTCCTCGCTGTTAGGTGGAGGAATAATTATTTTGCACGTAATAAGGAGGCACTTCCTTGCTGCGACCTGGACCCGGTATCGGCCTCTCCACGTCTGATCCAGTCCGATGGAAGCCGTTCCTTGACCACGTTGACCACGCCGCGCCGAGAGCACCAGGGCGGTGGACTATGGCGAGGCCTAGGAAGGGGACGACGCGGAGCCGGGGAAGACGCGGTAGTGGATGCCCACGCGTAGAGGAGTAGGAGGGTTCACTGGTTTGCTGCGGTGTGAGGCCGCCGTCGCCACAGAATAACAGGGGGTGTGGATGAGTAGAGGGATGGCCTGGCCAGCGGTGGGAGTAGTAGGGGGCGGTGAGGCCTCCGCCGCATCGCAGCCGGCCACGGGAGGCAGGAGCACGAGGCACGACCGGCGCTGGTTTGGGTGGCTGGAGCAAGAAGACCAGAGGTTGAAGAAGCACTACGGCCGTTGGATGGACATCGTATGGTCACTGGAGCTAGAATCGTGCATATTGACTAAGTTGACAAAGCCCTTCGTCCCCGTCAACTTAGTAGGCCCACAAGTCAGCCTGCCACTATATTGGGTCCTAGCTAACAGGGGGAGTATTCATTTTTTTGTGCGTAATAAGGAGGCACTTCCTTGTTTGCGAAGATATAGCTGGTGGGTCCGAGCTGTCAGCAGCGGTAACGTTTTTTCGTGAAATACTGAGGCCCTTTCGGTGGGTCCCCGAAGTCAGGTGGACGAATCATTATTTTGCGCGTAATAAGGAGGCATTTCCTTTCGTGCGGCCGTGGACCCAGCTGTCGGCCTCTCCACGTCTGATCCGCTTCAGATGCATGTCGATGCGTTGACCCACGTTGACCAGGCCGCCCGAGAGCAACAGGCGGTGGGCGATGGTGAGGCCTAGGAAGGGAACGACACGGAGGCGGGAAGACTCGGCGATTGTTTCCCACGCGGAGGGAATCTGTTGTCACGAGGTTCTTGGTTCGTCTGCCGTCGCCGGAGAATAACAGCAGGTGTGGGTGAGTAGAGGGATGGCTAGGCCCGCGATGGGAGTACGGTGGGGCGGTGAGGCCTGCGCGGCAGCAGAGCCGACCATGGGGAGGAGGGAGCAGGCAGTCCCGCCGGCGCTTGTTTGAGCAGCTGGAGCACGAAGAGCAGAGATTGAAGAAGCATGACGGCCGTTGGATGGCCATCCAACAGTAACTGCTTGTGCGTTAACCTTTTTTTTAGGAAAGCCTCAGATCTGTGGAAAACAACATACAACCCATCTGCCATTATTTCTATTAATTTACAGTCCATTTGCTAATTATTAAGGTTTTTTTTGGAGCCCATATTCTTTTTGTTAGCATTACAGCCCATATTGTGGCCACGGTTAAAAAATTATACGAAATTTTGCATATTTCGGTGCGGTCCGAACTGTTTTTAATCCCGAAATTTTTGACTCATATTCAAACTTATTTTAAAAATAAATGTATATCAATATAAAATCCAACAAATTATCCATGCATCAAAATTAATGTAATTTAAAATCTCGAAATGAAAAAAAGATATTTGAAACTAATTGCCGGTTTGATGTGTTTTAAAAATGTACAACCCATTTCTCATTACTGATGGGCCATTTTCTCGGCCAGCCGAATGAAAGCTCTCCTAGTCTTGAAAGATTTACAGCCCAACAGGCCTGACAAAGCGACTTACTTGGCAAAGCACAAAAAAACTGGGTTGTGGCCGTGGGCCCAGTTGTCAGCCTCTCCACGTACAGTACTCTTCCGATGGAAGTCGTTCCTTGACCACGTTGACCACGCCGCGCTGAGAGCACCACGGCGGTGGACGACAGCGAGGCCTAGGAAGGGGACGACGCGAGCCGGGAAGACAGCGGCGGTGGAAGCCAGCGGAGAGGAGTATGAGGGTTCACTGGTTCGGCTGCGGTGTGAGGCTGCCGTCGCCGCAGGGCCTGGCCAGCGGTGGGAATAGTAGGGGGCGGTGAGGCCTTCGCGGCAGCACAGCCGGCCACGGGAGGCAGGAGCATGCAGCACGACCGGCGCTGCTTTGGGCGGCTGGAGCAAGAACACCAGAGGTTGAAGAAGCACTACGGCCGTTGGATGGACATCGTACGATCACTGGAGCTAGAATCGTTCATATTGACTAAGTTGACAAAGCCCTTCGTCCCAGTCAATTTAGTAGGCCCACAAGTTAGCCTCACACAAAGGTGGGCCCCAGCTAGCTGGGGGAGTATTCATTTTCTTGTGCGTAATAAGGAGGCACTTCCGGTGTGTCCGAGCTGACAGTGGGGGGAACGTTTTTTTCGCGAAATACGGTGGCCCGTCAGGTGGGTCCCAGCAGTCAGGGGGCAAATGTTTTTTCAAAAAATACGGTGGACCGTCCAGTGGGTCCCTGCTGTGAGTTGGAGGAATCATTATTTTCCTCATAATAAGGAGGCACTTACTTGCTGCGGCCGTGGACCCAGCTGAGACTCTCCACGTCTGATATACTTCCGATGGAAGTCGTTCCTTGACCACGTTGACCTCGCCGCGTTCCGTTGCATGCATGCGTCCATGGGCGTGGTGCATCCCCACTGTCAGCCTCTCATGTACAGTCATCTTTCGATGACTCTCAGTTGTTGACCACGTTGACCTCGCCGCGTTCCGTTGCATGCATGCGTCCATGGGCGTGGTGCGTCCCCACTGTCAGCCTCTTATGTACAGTCATCTTCTGATGAATGTCGGTTGTTGACCATGTTGACCACACCGTGCCGAGTGCACCCAGACTGGAACGACTCGGAGATGGGGAAGACGGGGCAGTGGAGTCGCAGATGGAGAGGAGTGGGAAACTTCACTGGTTGGTCTTGTGGCGGCAAAGACAGCAGTGCCGCCCGGGAGGCAGGAGCAAGAACGAGAGGTTGAAGAAGGAGCACGGTTGTTGGATTAACATCCAACGGTCCATTTGCTAGAATCATTTGTTGATTAAGTTGACAAAGTCGATGCGTACATGTCCGCTTAGTAGGCCCACAAGTCGGTCCCCAAATCGACGGGTCCCGGTATCAATGGGAATAATAATTTTTTCACAAAACAAGGAGGCACTTCCTTCCGTATAAGATACAGCCGGTGGGTCCCATTTGTCAGTGGAGGAAACATTTTTTCAGCTTAATAAGGAGGAAATTTGCTTGCGTGTGACCATGGACCTCGTGGGTCCCGGCCGTCGAGCTCTCCACGTCTGATCCTCTTCCGATGACTCTCGTTTGTTGACCATGCCGCACGAAGGCAGCGAGGCGGTGGGCACAGCGAGGCCCCGGGACGAGAATGACTTGGAGATGGGAAAAGCAGCGGTGGAGTCGCAGATTGAGAGGAGGATAAGGGTTATAACTGGTTACATTGCGGCGTGGGGCTGTAGTCATGGAGAATAACAGGAGGTGTCGAGGGGTGGAGGGATAGCTGGCGGCGGTGGGGTAGCGCTTAGCGGCGATGCGTGCTAAGCGAGCCGCTAAGCCGGAGGCCGGACCGGTCCCGGCGACGCTGGAGGAAGAAGACGAGAGATTGAAGGTGCATGCCGGCCGTTGGATATAAATCCGGTGGCTGTGGATGACACAATCATTTGTTGACCAAGTTGACAACGCCTGCGTGAGCTTCGACCTATTGGCCCACATGTTAGCCCGCAAAAATGTGGCATATATTTAAACCATGTTTTCTAGAATGTACGATCCATTTCTTTGGGCTGTGTGAACAAATAATTTCGTCAATCAAGCCCATTTATATTTTCTAAGAAATCCCAGCCCATTTGCACTTCCTTGAAATACACGTATTAGGTGGGCTCGTTATATATATAATGTTATGTTAGAAGGAGCAATTAATATCAAAGAATAAATCGGAGAGGCACATTTTTTATATATATAATTAAGAAATTAGCAAGTTATTGCTCAAAATAAATATGAGCGTGTTATTATTAAATTGGTCCTTAAAATCTTCGCAAGCTTCTGTACGCAATCACCAGGATTTTCCTTGCCCGTGAGTCAAAAAACAACTGGATTTTCCTTGCCAACTTCCGTTAAACATTTACTTTTATAAGTTAATAACACGTGGGATGTTTTTATAATGTATATATAATTCTCTATAAAATATACGATAATAGTAATAATATAAATATATATAATGTGGTTAGAAGGGAGAACATAAATTGGACACAACATTACTTTTATAAGAGACCTGCGTTTTATACCCCACAGTAGGCATACTAATAAGTTCACACACAAATACAACAGAAAAGGTAAACATTCATATCAAACTCAGGTTCACAGGACATGTTCATATTCATAGCCAACATTCACTATCAACAACTCAAAAGATTCATATATACACAAGCTCAACATATCTATGCATCCAAATGATTGATAGATCACACGACAATATTCATACATAATTCACAAAAAGATTCAGATATACACATGTTCAGTATGTTTATGCATACAAATGATTGAGATCACAGCCAATATGATCCATGGATGAACTTTAATTACCTAGGGTACAGACTGGTAAATGGTGTTCAATCGGAGGTACTTCTTGCTAAAATTAGTTCTTGTACAAGTAAACTTTTGAGTACATAAGAGGCAGCATAGATAATCTGAACTTTGCTTGTAGGTTTATCCTCAAATAGTGGCCTCGTGCCGAGGGAGGTTTGAGCAACTTGGCCACTACTTTCATCCAACTAGTTCTTGGCTCATCTTGGTCCTCAGATATCGCCAAAATTCTACATTGCGAGAAGAGAAAGGAGGCGATTGAGAAAATGAACCACCCAAATTTTTGTGAAGTTCAAGCTGAAATGGAGCATCCTTGGCGTGCGGTGATTAAGTGCCGGATGAATATACGCATCAACCAAATTTTGTCTCGAATCTTTAGACTCCATGCCATATAGTTCGCTACCATATGTGCCGATAACCAAAAGGCACAAGTTGGGACCAAAGACTGGATCTGCGTTTTTACGGGCTATGCACTGAGCAATATTTTTGGCGTTCACTCTCCTAATACTTGGAGTTTGACAATTGGTTGATGCCGGTTGATACTCGAATGAATATAGGCACTTCTTGTCAACATTGATGCTTGTCTGAGTGAACTTTGGAGTACATAGCAGCAGCATAAGTACCTGTCCATCTGATCATTTTGTGCAGTTCTCTGAAATCACCCAATGTAATGATTTGCTGCGAGTTCGGGCTCCAAATTACTCCTTTATGAAATCGTCAAACAGTAGCACAATACCAAATTACCAATACATATGACAGGCACAATAATCAAGATAAAGACCAGTACCAACCTGTGTGAGGTAGCATATCAATTACTATTTCCTTTGACTGGAAGCCGAGATAAGCCAAGCTACTGACAGCAAAGGAAGAAAGCAAGCGGATATTAGCGATCGACAGAAAGGACGGAAGTCGTCGAGGCAATGAAGCACCCAAAGTTTTGTGCAGTTCCACCAAAATCGAGCATCCTGTTGGCACATATATTGAGAGAGTGAGATTACTGTAATAGTGGGACTAGTTGATGAAACATACACTAACAAATAGAAGCACCCTCATTATCTTAATGGGTAAAGTTAGCAACATAGTAGTCTTGCTTAAAGAGAGGTATTAGTATATTTAATCGGTGCCAATTAGCTCAACTCAACACTCAAAGCATTGCCATTTATCATAGGTTGCAAAACTTTAACGTGCAAAGATAAAGGAGTTTCTCATGACAAGATGTACGATACAAATAGAGATGACAACAAACTAATATGGATGAAGGCCTTAGGCCCGTACCAACTGAGAAAAAAGCTTATTCATGTAGTCCCATAAGAGATGATAAAGCACTCACTTTGGAATCACACAATAGTATATATTTTTGTGCACTTCAAATGTATGGTTGAAATCACTCTTGTTTACCAAAGGTCTTTGAGATTATATCGAAAGATTATCAAGAACTTCTAGCGAGTTAAAGCACCGGCTGGGACCACGATTCATTGTATTGTCTTGTGTAGTTCCACTAAAATGTATGATTGGCACAGCATGATCCCTGTTTGCACAAGTAGGAACAAGGTGAAACCTTCATTATCTTAGTGAGAAAGGATAGGAAGACATTAGCATATTACTCAAACAGTAGCATCAAATTCATGATGGACAATACGCAAAACATTGCCTCATTGAACCAATGGCAATAAAT
The DNA here is from genome assembly GCA_021605145.1 of Aegilops bicornis. Classification (NCBI taxonomy): domain Eukaryota; kingdom Viridiplantae; phylum Streptophyta; class Magnoliopsida; order Poales; family Poaceae; genus Aegilops; species Aegilops bicornis. Next base: position 366,367,629 of record CM038675.1, read on the forward strand.
TGACATGCAAAACAATAGCACTATTATGTCATGACACTAATAATATTCCCTCCCTGCTCCACCACATGATTCACCTCCATAGACAAACATACACACGTACATGATTCAACATAGGGTCCTACTAAAGATTTGTTTAACTCCAACAGGAAAATTAGGCAGTAATAAATTCGTGTTACTTAAGTACTCCTAATTAATTAAGTGAGACAACAGAAGTGGAAGGGCTCCCTGGAGGATCGTCTCACATGTAAGGTAGTCGTTGCCGGAGCCCTTGAATGGCCTCGACTGAGGCCTCTGGCTTCAGCAAGATCGCCTTGGCACCGTTTATTCTTCTTCTTCTTCTTCCTCTTCATGCTCTGTTTCTCTTTCTCCTCACCAGTTGGTGAAACCAAGTACATGATTGGCCTTCTAATTTAGAATTGGTATTGTCAGTGAGGGAGTACAAGTGTACTAGTAAAAAAGCATTATTTTCTCATGGCAGTCGGAAAATAGAGATGAACACATGCATTAAATATCATTCTTACCTAAAGGAAGGTTATGGCGCCAATATGGATGATGAGGATTGCAACATAGATCTCCCTTTGTGCAGTTCCACCAAAATGAACCAAGCTGTTCCATTCGACATTCGATTAAACAGCACAAAAGTCACTTCTTTTAAGAAGAGTTTTGTGCAGTCCACCAAAAGGTCACAACAGCGACCAGGTGAATTGGATATCCCTATTTGCACAAAAAGGCACAGAGGAAACAGTCAAAGTCTCAAACAATTACAAGCAAAAACATTTGGCTAAACTTGTCATGGCTTATAACAGTGGCATGGCTTCATTTTACCGAGGACATTAGATTAAGAACAGCTAAGGCTGCGTTAGGTTCGCGAGGTTTGGTGCGAGGATTTTCGTAGGAACACAATTCTTATGGTATTCTTTCCTTCCAACCGTTGAAACACGGGAAAGGTGAATAGTGTTTCATAGGAAAGCTGATGCAGTAATCTTGATTCCATAGGATTAGAAACATCCACGCGCTGCTCATTTTTTGGGCGGAAGCTCGAGGCAGGCGCTCGCTACCATGCGTTAGACAGGTTGTTGTACTGTGTTTCCGGAATAAAAAATCAACCTATGTGTGGTACGTGAGGTGAGGACAAGAGTAGTCACTGTGCAGCTGAATAAACAAATGGCATCTCATATTGCCAAGCATGCTACTCTAAAACAACAAATCTGTACATTTCGTAGTCCATCCGAACACATTCTCTTGAGAGTTTCCTCCGGTTCGCTGTTCCATAGTTTTATACCTGCATTCCTTTCCTATTCCTCTATTTTCATCAAGACCTAGGTTTTCTGCCCTTTATTCCGAGCGGAGCCTAAATATTTGGTATAAGGGCATGGGGACGGTGGGTGCACCACATCCGGCACCATGTACGTAAACATGGGCATAAAGTGGTGATTCATAGTTTGTTGCCCCGAGAAACAAACATCCAAGAAACATATCTAGGTTGGTCCCATTTTTGTTCACTCTAGCCACCTACTCCTATGTGTGGATAGTAAATCTAGTCCTGGTCATACCACTTTGTACAAGCGTTACCCCTATATTTCCCTTTTCGACCAAGAGACCGGTTGGATGACCGGTCATTACTACTTTCACCCCTTTCCTTCCTGTTTGTACCAAGTCCGATGTACATACTAAATTCCCCACCCCCACTTTATTTCTTGTTTGAACCAAGTACTCCTTCCATCCGGAATTACTTGTCATCAAAATGGATGTGTCTAGAACTAAAATACATCTAGATACATCCATTTCAACGACAAGTATTTTCGGACGGAGGGAGTACAAGATTCGACTCCATGAAGTAGCTTTACCTCTAATAATAGAAGAAAAAATGTGACGTTGGACCATCCGATCGAGAGGGGCTGAGAGGTAGAAAATGATGCACATGAAGCGACGTAGCGAGCTGGGGAAGTAGAGCTAAGGCGGTTTTGAACGAAGATATACCTGAAGGTCGTCGGGATGTGGATAGGTGGGCGGCGGGAGTCCGGATCCGCCCACAGGAAATGACGAAGGGATCGGAGGACCTCCTACGCCGGCGCTCGGCAAGAGATAATGGTGCAGCCAACAGTGGGTCTCCTCCCTCACTGTCGACGACGGCCTCAACGCTGCCCCTCCTCCCCTTCACCGGTGGAGGGGGATACATCCGGATCTGTAACCAGCGGTGAGGATAGAAAGCCAGTGTTTTTTGAAGGGAGAAAGACAGTGTTACTACCCCTATCTTGTTTAGATCTGGAGAGGATGAGAGTGTGTGAATAGAGCAACCCTAGCAAGCAAGCGCGGAGGCTCCGGCCTATATATCTGTGATGGGTAGTTTTCCTTTTCACTCCATCAAACACAATCGTTTAAAATTGTGTACTACTACATGCCAGTCGCGGTTTTTTAGTTGTTGATTGTTTTTGAGATAGCTACCCGCTTGTTCCAAGTGGTGTTACGGTGTGCCAGTCGCAATTTGTATCGTTCAAGTCTGGTACTACAAGTCCCTCCATTAAATGAACAACCACCCCCTCATAAAAATTGTGAACAAGCCCACGGCTAAAATTAGCGGAAACGTGGGTTGCCCCAACATGCATTATTATTTATATTTTCTACTCTCTCCGTTCCTAAATATAAGCTTTTTTTATTAGCCACACCTAAGACAAGAATTTTTTTATTAGCAGTGAACCCCACATGTCATAGACACAAAAATTGTGGCAAGATTCCCTTAGTCAAGCCAAAGTGTGTCTAACAATTTGAGCAACTCAGGTTAGGCAAGTGTGGCAAGTGTGGGAAAAATAATGTGGCAACATAAGACAAACATAGTCACAATCCAAACAGCCCCGTAATTTTTTGTGACATGCATGAAAATTTGGTTAGTTAAATTTATAGTCAAAATTTGGAAAGGTGCATCAAATCAACACATGCAAGTATCAAAAGGAAAGTCACGGCATGCATGCATGCGTTGTACTCCCTCCATTTCCAAATATAAGTCTTTCTAGAGATTGCAACAAGTGACTACATACGAAGCAGAATATGTCTACTCCTACATACGAAGTAGCCCATTTGAAATGTGTAAAAAGACTTATATCGAGTGCAGTGCTTTGATGTGTCGCGTCAACTCATACAAGACCGAGAAATTTGATTACTACAACGCCCTCTCCCTCGCGGACTGAGCTCCGGTGCCTTAACTGAACCTACCTTTGGCTGCATGACAGGAGGGCCAACCACCTGTTGGGCCCACCTATCATAGATGCAAAGGCAGGAGCAGTAAGTAGAAGCTTTCACTACACGCTATCCCTCCCGCACGAGGTGGACGGACATGCAGCAGTGGATTCGATACTGTAGAAGTAGGAGTAACATCATTGTTCGTCTTCTCGAAGAGGCGAGGAGCCAAGTGCAACCCGAACGTGGCAGTTGCGAACGCTCACGTGGTGCGGTTCCTTGGAGTACTAGACAGGCTCTTGCATGAGACAAAATTGCTATTGTTTAACAATTAAACTCCATTATCCATTGGTTGATACTCATTCTGCATAGGTCCACGCGCTTAGCACCGTTTCCTCCTGGGGTCACCAATGTTTATTTGCTAATTAATAGCATTGCATGCAATGAACTAGCCATTGCAAGTCATTAAAAGCATGCACACCTCTCATCTCTTATTGGTTGATATGTCAAGAAACAAGAAACAAGGTAGAAGTTAATGCACCGCTCCTAAGTGTTTTGGGACTATTTGGTTTTCGTAAGATGACTTACACACCTAGACGGAGAGAGTAGTATAGCCCTGTAAACCGGAAAGGAGTATTTTCCTTTCTAGAGATTTCAACAAGTGACTAGACTACACCGTGTGCAGTACTCCCTCCCTTCCGGTTTATAGGGCTCAAATCTCAAATCTCATGAACCAAAGCATTTTGCGATTGGAGGAATGTATCTCGTACTTTAAAAAACTACCCTAATTAAACTCATGCATTAGTTACGTAGTTCTCTCGTTTTCCTCTCCACCTTGGTCGCAATGCACAATATTGAGCACTCCTATATGACTAGCCACTCTATCTACATGCGGGACATTTCAAAGCATCCGGGCCCGTGTGCCATCCACCAAATCAAAGCGAGGTGCTATAGTCGAGACTCACCTATCACCCCGGTGTGGCCGTCATGACCCGTCATATCACAAAACCCACACCTTTACCAAAGATGGTAAGGTGGCCTCCAAGTTGGACCGGGCGAAGCAACCATCATTTCACTTTGGAACGCTCTTTCAAGCCCTTTCTTCCCTTTCTTGAAGAAAACCTCACTCCAGGCTACTCACTTCTGCCATTTTTCTTCTGTACCGATGAAGGAAAGGTGGGCGAATCAATTATGCTGCTATATTTTCATTCCAAGAATCTTCTTTTTGTGAAGCACCGACCGATTCTCACATCCTATTCTTTTCCCGTTTTCATTGCGATTGTGGTTTCCTTCGATTGCTTTTTGTTTGTCAGTTCATTGATGGATCCTGGAGCACTAGGCAAAGAGTTGCCTGCGGACAACCAACTGGAGACAGCGATCTCCTGGAAGTGAGCACCGACCAACGAGTTGACCATGTTGGCGGGCCAACCCATGGAGACGAAGAACTCCAAGAAACAAGCACTGGCCAAAGAGTTGAGGACGTTGGCGGACGAACTCCTCAAATAAAGTTGGAAGAACAGCAAGGGCCCCACCGTGCCTACCCAGGAACTCTGATTGCCACCTATGTGAGGCTCAAGACCGAGTTTGAGGAGATAGTCACCGTTGAGAAGCGGCATTCCCACAGCAAGGTGATGGCCCCCATCGAGGACGAGGAGATGGCCCCCGGAGGGATGAGATCCCCCGGTGAGCTGCACAAGGTAAAAAATAATGGCTTATTACCATAGTTATGGTTTTGATTATTTGCAATGTGCTTGCTAATATGTTAGGGTTGTGCAGGTGCCGGTGGACGTCCTTGATGATTCCGATGTCGTGGCCCGTCCTGTTGGCATCGCCCTAGAGATCGATTCCGATGCCGCTGTCCATCATGTGGACATCGCCCCAGAGATCGATTCCGATGTCACGGTCAGTCCTGTGGACATCGCCCCAGAAATCGATTCCCATGTCGTTGTCCGTGCTATGGTCATTGCCCGAGAGATCGATGCCAAGAAATAGTTGGTCGCGCTAATCCTTTAGGGTAATTTGCATTGCCTTGTGTTTAATTACCAGAACGATGCGTGTTATCAAACCATCTTAGGGCTAGTGCACTGTCTTGTGTGGGTGGATCTTGCTACTTTTGTTTGATAGTGAATCATGCGATGAATCATGCGAACCCTCTCCGAGTTATGGAAACAGATGTATCCTCACCAGCTTTTGATGTAGTATATGGCATGCTTAGATGTAAGTTTGAACTGTTTATCATATCAGCAGGGCTTGTTTGATGATTCTTGGTGTTAGTAGGCTAGCTAATGTGCGAGCTATAGTACTTGCAAAACACTCACCGAAGAGAAATGTTGGGGCAGATGAGCTCGTGGTACGCTTATACTTATCCCTCGTCGATCGGCCAATAGCCCTAGCTCCTAAAATTGTAGGCTTAGCGATCGATCAGACAATAGTCGAAATACATTCAGGCCTCATTTGGTTCCTAGGGTAGGAAACTCGTAGAAAAAATACAGAGAACATGCAACACAAAATCATAGCAGTGCAGAGACGTACTCCCTCCGTTCCAAAATAGATGACCTAGGCGGGCTAGTTTGGCCTAGTGGGTTTCAGTGATATGACGTGAGTGCAGTGCCGTCCGGTCTTGGCGTGTGGTAGCGATGTGCGGGTACAGTAAGTTTTCTTGAAGAAGCGGAATTCAATGAAGTCATGATGGTTCCTTCGTCCGAACAACTTACAGTGGGAAAGGTTGGGCCTGCGATACGACTGGGGTAGACCAGGATAATTTTGTGCATGGCAGGTGGACCAGGATGGTCGACGTCCCACATGTCGGCGAATGAAAGTATTCTTTCCGATATTGAGGACGAGCAACGAGTATTCATTGTTTATTTTTGATGAAAGCTATTGTCTCCACTGTTACGAGGGAGGAGTGTGAAACACGGTAGCCCAGTGAACTTGGCATGTGCAGCACTCCCTCCTTCCTCATGTAATGCCCAGGTTACAGCTTTTTCTCACTTTCTCTCTATCTATTTCCTCTCAAATATTTTTACCTTTCTTTTTTTAAGACACAATTGTTTTTATGCCTTTTTTAGAATGATTTTTTTATACCTAGGAGCACGTGTAGAGACGGGCTCTTGCAGAGCCCACTCCTTGACTTTGTCAATGCCTCTCTCTCCTCCACATAAGGAGTACAACTTGCTATGCATGCATGCGGCGGGCAGCTGGCGTCTCGAGGGCAGGCGGTGAGAGCGGGCTCGAGGCGGTCCGGACTCGGCATGGCCCACCTCACATTATCACCATATATTTCTTGGAGTCCATGCTTGGCGGCCAGGCGGCGATCTCTTCTCCCTCCCCGTTTCTCTCTTCTCGGCCGGCCTTGGTCGGCGATTAGATTTCAGCTATCGACGGTTTACTCAATTACGGTGCCACATGTCAGTGAAATTGCAAGACAACGCGTGTCCCCTCTGGTGAGCGGCGTGCGAGCCGGACTGTCGGGGTTGCGGCAGTCTGAGTCGTAAGTGTGCCGCCTTTTCCTTTAGAACTTGCGAGCGTAACATTTTCAGCGATCGATTGATAGAAATCCAAAACAAAATGACGAGGGTGGTGCTTTCCGCTCGTTAGGCGGGCTAGTTCGAGTGATATGGCGTGCTACTGATTGCCGTCCACTTGCTCCATTTTTATGTAAGCAAGAGTTTACACTCTTCTGGCGGGAGGAGTGCGAAACATCAGCGGATCTGATTTTGATCGAGGGATAACTGTTCCCTGCCAAATAATGGAGGATTGTTAGCGATTATAGCATGATAGTTAGGGCATCTCCAGCGCTGGCCCACAAATTTACACCGGCATCTGTCCGAGGACACTGATGGATGCTATTCGATGTTGCCCACATACTTTTCGACAAATATATGAACTAACTGGACGAAATTCATGCAAACAAAGCAAATTTCAAATTAACCAGATGAAATTCATTACATTTCGAAAACTTTTCCTACAAACTGGACGAAATTCATTAAATATTTCGCACAAACCGTACTAAAACCTACTGTAAACCTAATCTAAACGATCACCGGTGCCCGACCACCATGTCCGGCCATGAACCCGAGAAAGCCGGCCATTGCCTTTGCCTCCTCCTCATCCGCCTCGATAACCTCCTCCTCCGGAGCAAAAGGTTCTGAAGATTTCCGCCTCCACGTCGCCGTCAAGCGGCTAATCAGCTGCCGATGTTTACCCCACCAAGCTTGGCATCGACTGAGTGGAGTAGCGGTGGCCTTCCCGGGACCAGAGCAGCGGCGACCTACCGTGTACTACTCTTCCTCGCTGCCGGCTGCGCCCGCGCACGCGCGCCGGCTTCGTGGTCGTGGCGGCGGAGGGCGGCCGGGGGGTGCCGGCGATCTCCTTCGTTTTCTCCTGCGACAGTACGTCGATGAGAGCTTTGGAGTGCGCCCGGAGCGGAGCCGCCGATGTCCCTCATCTGCTCCTGCGACAGTATGTCCAAGAGAGCTTCGGAGCGCCAGGAGGCCATGGTTGAAGTGGTGCCGACAGAAGGAAGGGACCGGAGGAGAATAAGTGTTGGTCTTTGGCTATGGCTAGGAGCTGGGGCTCAAGTTAATATAGCGGGCGAATGGCAATGAGCCGCGGCGAACGGATGGACAACTAAGCGCCGGAGTAGGTTCGTTGGGCGTGAATCACGGACGCTGCTTGATGACTTAACTGCAGATGCGTTTGGGTTACTGACATGTGGGCCCAACGAGCATCTGGCCCGCATGTCAGTGACACACCAATTGTACCTGCAGTTAAGTCCAGTGAATGCAGCATTGACATTCTGGAGAGACGGTGACCATTTCAGGCGGGAAGCGCGCGCTAGCGATGGAAGGGGTTTCGGTATGCAGTGGCACTAAGATCGGTCGCTCACGATAGTACATACTCCGTACCATACTACCATAGTACCCTCTCTAGCTTAGGCTGTTTTATAGATTGTCGTTGTGATGGACGATATACATGAGCAAGGCGGTCCGAGTATGACCGTTGGTGTTGAGCCGGTGAATACATGCTCGGCGTTAGCGTGAGCCTCCATCAAACGTCTAAACAGTAATGTCAGGCACCGCCGGGGCGCGCAGGTGATGGGCTCGCCGTTTGCGTTGCGCCATGAACAGGACTTTGATTTAGAGGGCGACGTGCATGCATTAGCATGCTTTCACTGCGTGAGCGTGATGTCTGACGCGAAGTATTTCATTTTCATTTGGTTGACGAGGATGCATTGCAACGACGAGTCCGTGGTTTGATTCCCCACATACGCATAATTTTGGTTTTTACAGTATTTCTTTCTCCATTGATAGGTAGGCCCGCGTAGATAGATAAAGAACACGAGCTGATGAGGCGCATGCGGATTGTTTGGTAGTCAACCGGACAAATCTGAGCTATCTGTTGAGCCGATGACCATATACTCACCATATCTCGTATACAATGATCAAAGTGAGCTATCAAAAGACAAGTTCGATGACCGCCAATGCATTTTACTCATTAATAAATGACTAGGATTGAAGGGAATCCAAATTTGCTTAAATCTTACGTCCTTGAGCTCTTGACAAACCAATGCACTATACGGTTGTCCGCCACTCCACCCCGAGCTCTCACCAAGCGTCGTTCATGCCACCGTGCCGCACACTAACCGGTAAGGCAGCGATGGCATCCCGCCCGCCGAAGTTCCTCGCCGCCCACGACCGCACAAAAATGGTAGGGAAGCGATGGCATCTGTCGTGCCGAGTTCATCGCCGTTCACGACCTCACAACTATGTGGGAGGAATTTGAAGATGCCAAGGCCGAATGGGCGGTAGAGCAAGAGGGCGGCCAAAGCCGCCTGAGAGGGAGCGAAAAGTCGAGAACTCAAGAAAAGAGAGGCCCGCCGCTGCAAGAAATAAAAGGACGCACGCGCTGCTGCGGAGAGGTCGGCGGAGATCCAAGCACGGTGGGGTGTCGCCGACAAAGCCGGGAAGGAGAACAACGACGTCTGGCCAGCATGTGAGAAGTAGTAGTACTAGTAGTTAGTGTGTGTGTCTGTGTCTGAGTACGAGCATGTACCAATACTACTAGTTACTACATAGTTTTTAGAGCAAATTACCAAGTACATTAGCCTAGACTAAAGGAAAAATTCCTATCCTAAGCATCAAATGGCATCTCTTTCTCTATAGGAATTGAGATGCATGTCATCTCACTTCCTATGATTTTCATATTCCTATCCTATGAGCGAAAGGAGGCCTCTGTTGGAGTAACTCATCAGCTAGCGATCTGCTGATACAGTAGTTTTCTTCAAGAAGAGGAATTCAACGAAGTCATGATGGTTCCTTCGTCCGAGCAACTTCAAAGTGGGAAGTGGGCCTGTGATTTGACGGCTCATTGGTCATTGTTAACAAGCGGGGCGACACAGGTGACTCTCCCTTGGAGTTCTGCGTGCATGGCAAGTGGACCAGGATGGTCGACGTCCCACATGTTGGCGAACCAAAGTATTCTTTCCGATATCGAGGAGCAAGGAAACCACGTGCTATAGTATCACTGCTGATTGGTTCGCAAAAAAATAGTATCATGATACGTCTCCAACGTATCTATAATTTTTTATTGCTCCATGCTACTTTATCTATTGTTTTGGACTATAATGGGCTCTATTTTCCACTTTTATATTATTTTTGGGACTAACCTATTAACCGGAGGCCCAGCCCAAAATTGATGTTTTTTCCTTTTTCAGTATTTCGAAGAAACAGAATATCAAACGGAGTCCAAACGGAATGAAACCTTCGGGAATGTGATTTTATCATCAGATAAGACCCAGGAGACTTGGACCCTACGTCAAGAAAGCCACAAGGCAGTCACGAGGGTGGAGGGCGCGCCCCCTGCCTCGTGGGCCCCTCGAAGCTCCACCGACGTACCCCTTCCTCCTATATATACCTACGTACCCCCAAACGATCAGAACAGGAGCCAAAAACCTAATTCCACCGCCGTACCTTCCTGTATCCACGAGATCCCATCTTGGGGCCTGTTCCGGAGCTCCACCGGAGGGGGAATCCACCACCGAGGGCTTCTACATCAACACCATAGCCCCTCCGATGAAGTGTCGATGGTTTACTTGAGACCTTGGGTCCATAGCTAGTAGCTAGATGGCTTCTTCTCTTTTTGGATCTCAATACAATGTTCTCCCCCTCTCTCATGGAGATCTATTCGATGTAATCTTCTTTTTGCGGTGTATTTGTTGAGACCGATGAATTGTGGGTTTATGATCCAGCTTATCTATGAATAATATTTGAATCTTCTCTGAATTCTTTTATGTATGATTGAGTTATCTTTGCAAGTCTCTTTGAATTATCCGTTTGGTTTGGCCAACTAGATTGGTAGTTCTTGCAATGGGAGAAGTGCATGGCTTTGGGTTCAATCTTGCGGTGTCCTTACCCAGTGACAGAAAGGGTTGCAAGGAACGTATTGTATTGTTGCCATCGAGGATAACAAGATGGGGTATTTATCATATTGCATGAATTTATTCCTCTACATCATGTCATCTTCTTTGAAGGCGTTACTCTGTTTTTAACTTAATACTCTAGATGCATGCTGGATAGCGGTCGATGAGTGGAGTAATAGTAGTAGATGCAGAATCATTTCGGTCTACCTGTCTCGGACGTGATGCCTATATACATGATCATACCTAGATAACTCATAACTATGCTCAATTCTGTCAATTGCTCAACAGTAATTTGTTCACCCACCGTAGAATACTTATGCTCTTGAGAGAAGCCACTAGTGAAACCTATGGCCCCGGTCTATTCTCATCATATCAATCTCCATCACTTTTATACTTGCTTTGTTTTTACTTTGCCTTTACTTTTCACTTTGCATCTTCATACCAAAATACCAAAAATATTATCTCTATCGGATCTCACTCTAAGTAAGTGACCGTGAAGGGATTGACAACCCCTAATCGTGTTGGTTGCGAGTAGTAGTCGTTTTGTGCAGGTCTACGAGGGACTTGCGCGTGGACTCCTCTTGGATTGATACCTTGGTTCTCAAAAACTAAAGGGAAGTACTTACGCCATCTTGTGCTGCATCATCCTCTCCTCTTCGGGAAAACCAACGCATAAGCTCAAGGCGTAGCAAGAAGGATTTCTGCCGCCGTTGCCGGGGAGTCTACGCAAAAGTCAACATACCAAGTACCCATCACAATCCCTATCTCTCGCATTACATTATTTGCCATTTGCCTCTCGTTTTCCTCTCCCCCACTTCACCCTTGCGATTTTATTCGCCCTCTCTTCCCCAATCTCCTCCTTTTTTTCTCCTTGCTTCTTGTTTGCTTGTGTTACCATGTGCCTTATATTTGCTTGCATCTTTGCTTGCTAAAAGTCTATTGTTATGGATCCACTTAAAGTGTTCTACTTGGATCATCTTCGATCCTTATCTTTCGTCTTTGAAACCCCAACTAGCCTAGTTGATGGGAAATCTTTAGATGAGCATGCTCATTTTGTGCGTCACCGTTTATGCGAAAAAGGGAGACTCTTACGGTATCATATAAATAGTCTGCTATGCTATGCTTTGAATCTTTGTGAAATGCGTGATTTTACTTATTGCTCTAAGAGCCCTAAAAAACACCTTCCCTACCTATGTGAGTTCAATGATAATGAAATCTTATCTTCTTATGCAAAGGGTGCTTATAGTTACTATAATATCGAACAAATTGAAGAATTTGTCGTTTTTAAGGGTGCTCATGAAGTTGCTTCTTTGATTGAAAAGTATGATTTTACTCTCAACGAATCTGAAAATTCCGTCATACTTGAATATTGCAATGAAAACCTTGCTCATAATGTCTATGTCCAATAGTTTATTGAAAGAATGACCGTTGCTTTGGAAGAAAATAATGATATGCATGAATCTATAGATAATGATGATTACGATGATTTGGTTGAAATATCCCTTGATGAACATGATGCTTGCTATTCTTGTGGCCATGATGCTAATATTTATGAAGATGAATTTGCTATAGTTCCTTATGTTAAACATGAGATCGTTGCTATTGCACCCATACTTAGTAGTTCCTTCGATGAAAAGCATGATTCGATGTTACTATAAATTCTCTTGATGTCAATTGTGCTAATAATATGCAAAACCCTAAGCTTGGGGATGCTAGTTTTGCTTTGTCTACTACTTGTTGCAATGATCATGATTGGGGTGATTCTTCTTATGATCTTGAAAATTTATTTAATCCCCATGATGAATATGAGATTGATAATATTGTTTGCAATAATATTGAAAGTGGGTTTGGAAGAGTGTCAACTTTAGATCCCACATATTTGGATAATGTTCAATCTTATGAAGTTTTTGATAAAAGTGGGTTTGGAGAGGTCATGACTTTATTTAATATTAATCCTACTATTTCGGAAGAGTGTGAACTTCGCATGCATGTGGATCGTGTTGAGAATATGTTATGTGATAGCTATATTGTTGAATTTTCTTATGATCCTACATGTAATTATTATGAGATAGGAAAATATGGTTATAGAAATTTTCATGTTACTAAATTACCTCTCGTTATGTTAAGATTGCTATTGTTCCTTTCCGCTTCCTTGCATATGCTAGTTTTTGCTTGCTACGATAATTTGTTTGCCTATAATATGCCTATTCATAGGAAGTATGTTAGACTTAAGCGTGTTTGTCACATGTTTTATGATGCTCTCTTTGTGCCTCAATTCTTGTCTTTCTTGCGAGCATCATTGAAATCTCAATGCCTAGCTAAAAAGGCTTTAAAGAAAAGCGCTTGTTGGGAGACAACCCAATATTTTTCCTTGCTGCTTAGTAATAAATAATCCATCTAGCCTCTGTTTAGATGTGGTTTTATCTTTTAATTAGTGTTTGTGCCAAGTTAAACCTATTGGATCTTCTTGGATGATAGTTATTTGATCTTGTTGTAATTTCCATAAACTTTGCGCTCAGTGCTCGAATTGTTAAAAATCAACGGAACGTGATAAAATACTGATTCCAATTGCTGATGATCAATAAACAAATTGTACAGGTCGTATAATTTTGGTAGAATTTTTTGTGTTCCACAAGTTTGCATTAGTTACAGATTACTACAGACTGTTCTGTTTTTGACAGATTCTGTTTTGCGTGTGTTGTTTGCTTATTTTGATGAATCTATGGCTAGTAAAATAGTTTATAATCCATAGAGAAGTTGGAATACAGTAGGTTTAACACCAATATAAATAAATAATGAGTTCATTACAGTACCTTAAAGTAGTCTTTTGTTTTCTTTCTCTAACGGAGCTCACGAGATTTCTATTGAGTTTTGTGTTGTGAAGTTTTCAAGTTTTGGGTGAATTCTTTTGATGTATTATGGAACAAGGAGTGGCAAGAGCCTAAGCTTGGGGATGCCCATGGCACCCCAATATAATCCAAGGACACCAAAAGTCAAAGCTTGGGGATGCCCGGAAGGCATCCTCTTTAAATCCACTTCCTTGGTAATTTACTTGGAGCTATATTTTTATTCACCACATGATATGCGTTTTGCTTGGAGCGTCTTGTATTATTTGCGTCTTTGCTTGTTAGTTTACCACAATCATCCTTTCTGTACACACCTTTTGAGAGAGCCATACATGAATTGGAATTTGATAGAATACTCTATGTGCTTTACTTATATCTTTTGAGCTTGATAGTTTGCTCATGGTGCTTCACTTATATCTTTTGAGCGTGATAATTTTTGCTCTAGTGCTTCACTTAGATCTTTTAGATCATGGTGGTGGATTTGTTTTAAAGAAACTTGATCTCTCATGCTTCACTTAGATTATTTTGAGAGTCGTTAATAGCATGGTAATTTGCTTAATAATTAACATACTTGGTATTCAAGATATGTGAAACTTTCTTTTGAGTCGTTGAATACTAAGATAAGTTTGATGCTTGATAATTGTTTTCAGATATGGAGGTGATAATATCAAAGTCGTGCTAGTTGAGTAGTTGTGAATTTCAGAAATGCTTGTGTTGAAGTTAGCAAACCCCGTAGCATGCACATATGGTTAAAGTTGTGTAACAATTTGAAACATGAAGTGTACCTGGCTTGTGCATCCTTATGAGTGGCGGTCGGGGACGAACGATGCTCTTTTGCTACCAATCTATCCCCCTAGGAGCATGCGCGTAGTACCTGATTTTTGATGACTTATAAATTTTTGCAATAAGTATATGAGTTCTTTTGACTAATGTTGAGTCCATGAATTATACGCACTTTTACCTTTCCGCGTTTGCTAGCCTCTTCGGTACCGTGCATTGCCCTCTCTCACCTTGAGAATTGGTGCAAATTTCGCCGGTGCATCCAAACCCCGTGATACGATATGCTCTATCACAAATAAACCTCCTTATATCTTCCTCAAAACAGCCACCATACCTACCTATTATGGCATTTCCATAGCCATTCCGAGATATATTGCCATGCAACTTTCCTTTATTCCGTTCATCATCATCATGACATACTTTACTTTTGTCATATTGCCATTGCATGATCATGTAGTTGACATCGTATTCGTGGCAAAGCCACCATGCATTATTTTTCATACATGTCACTCTTGATTCATTGCACCATCGATGATCACCGGAGGCATTCATATAGAGTCGTTCCTTGTTCTAGTTTCGAGTTGTAATCCTTATGTTGTAATCAATAGAAGTGTGATGATCATCATTATTAGAGCATTGCCCGAATAAAAAAAAGAGAAAGGCTAAAAAGAAAAAAAGAAAAGGCCCAAAAAAAAGAAAATAAATAAAAAGGGCAATGCTACTATCTCTTTTTCCACACTTGTGTGCTTCAAAGTAGCACCTTGTTCTTCGTGTAGTGAGTCCCATATATTTTGCTTTAAAGTAGCACCATGTTTTTCATATAGTGAGTCTCATAAGTCGTCTTTCTTTACTAGTGGAAATTTTTCGTTATAGAACTTGGCTTGTATATTCCTACCATGGGCTTCCTCAAAATGCCCTAGGTCTTCATGAGCAAGCAAGTTGGATTCACACCCACTAGTTTTCTTTTGTTGAGCATTCATAGCTCTAGTGCATCCGTTGCATGGCAATCCCTACTCCTCATGTTGACATCAATTGATGGCCATCTCCATAGCCCGTTGATTATCCTCGTCAATGTGAGACTTTCTCCTTTTTTGTCTTCTCCACACAATCCCCATCATCATATTCTATTCCAACCATAGTGCTATATCCATGGTTCACGCTCATGTATTGCGTGAAGGTTGAAAAAATTTGAGATTATTTAAGTATGAAACAATTGCTTGGCTTGTCATCGGGGGTATATAAGTTGGGAACATCTTTGTGTGACGAAAATGAAGCATAGCCTAACTATATGATTTTGTAGGGATGAACTTTCTTTTGCCATGCTATTTTGAGAAGACATGATTGCTTTGATTAGTATGCTTGAAGTATTATTATTTTTATGTCAATATGAACTTTTGTCTTGAATCTTTCGGATCTGAATATTCATACCATGATTAAGAAGATTTACATTGAAATTATGCCAAAGTATCACTCCGCATCAAAAATTCTCTTTTTATCATTTACCTACTAGAGGAATGACGGTGAATTAAGCTTAGGGATGCGATACGTCTCCAACGTATCTATAATTTTTGATTGCTCCATGCTACTTTATCTATTGTTTTGGACTATAATGGGCTTTATTTTCCACTTTTATATTATTTTGGGACTAACCTATTAACCGGAGGCCCGGCCCAAATTGTTTTTTGCCTTTTTCAAGATTTCAAGAAAGCAGAATATAAAACGGAGTCCAAACGGAATGAAACCTTCGAACGTGATTTTATCATCGAGATAAGACCCAGGAGACTTGGACCCTCCGTCAAGAAAGCCACGAGGCGGTCACGAGGGTGGGCGTGCCCCTGGCGCGCCCCTGCCTCATGGGCCCCTCGGCTCCACCGATGTACTCCTTCCTCCTATATATACCTCGTACCCCAAACAATCGAGCAGAGCCAAAACCTAATTCCACCGCCGTGCCGTCACTGTATCCACGAGATCCCATCTTGGCGCTGTTAGGAGCTCATGGGAGGGCATCCACCATGGAGGGCTTCTACATCAACACCATAGCCCCTCCGATGAAGTGTGAGGAGTTTACTTGAGACCTTCGGGTCCATAGCTAGTAGCTAGATGGATTCTTCTCTCTTTTGGATCTCAATACAATGTTCTCCCCTCTCTCATGGAGATCTATTCGATGTAATCTTCTTTTTGCGGTGTGTTTGTTGAGATCGATGAATTGTGGGTTTATGATCCAGCTTATCTATGAATAATATTTGAATCTTCTCAGAATTCTTTTATGTATGATTGAGTTATCTTTGCAAGTCTCTTCGAATTATCTGTTTGGTTTGGCCAACTAGATTGGTAGTTCTTGCAATGGGAGAAGTGCATGGCTTTGGGTTCAATCTTGCGGTGTCCTTACCCGGATGTGAGAAAGGGTGCATGAAAGGCACGTATTGTATTGTTGCCATCGAGGATGACAAGATGGGGTATTTATCATATTGCATGAATTTATTCCTCTACATCATGTCATCTTGCTTAAGGCGTTACTTTATTTTTAACTTAATACTCTAGATGCATCTTTGGATAGCGGTCGATGAGTGGAGTAATAGTAGTAGATGCGAGAATCGTTTCGGTCTACTTGTCTCGGACGTGATGCCTATATACATGATCATACCTAGATAACCTCATAACTATGCTCAATTACATCAATTGCTCAACAGTAATTTGTTCACCTTGTAGAATACTTATGCTCTTGAGAGAAGCCACTAGTGAGACCTATGGCCCCCGGGTCTATTCTCATCATATCAATCTCCATCACTTTTATACTTGCTTTGTTTTTACTTTGCCTTTACTTTTCACTTTGCATCTTTATACCAAAAATAGCAAAAATATTATCTCTATCAGATCTCACTCTCATAAGTGACCGTGAAGGGATTGAAAACCCCTAATCGCGTTGGTTGCGAGTAGCTATCGTTTTGTGCAGGTACGAGGGACTTGCGCGTGGCCTCCTACTGGATTGATACCTTGGTGCTAAAAAACCGAGGGAAATACTTACGCTACTGTGCTGCATCATCCTCTCCTCTTCGGGGAAAACCAACAAGCTCAAGACGTAGCATATCACTACCGATTTATAATTGTTTTTTGTTTCTGATGAATGCTAGTGTTTCAACTCTTACGACGAAGGGTGCCAAACACGGCACGTGCTGGATGTCCCACACGTCAGCGAAAGGAGTGGGACATGAACAGCGTGGTAGAACCCAGCGTAAAAAACAGCGTGGTAGAGCATCTCCACTTCTTCCACTTCTGGGTCGGAGACCACAGGTAGTAGTACTTAGTGGTATGAACGATACAAAGTGCGACTTGGAGAGAAAGACACGTCTAGTTGGAAGGTCTCGGGGCATACACGTAAACAAATATAAAAGTTAATATGTGTCTCCAACTAATATAGTAGTAGTAGAGTACTTAGGAACATACTCCATAACATCACCGTGCATTGCACTTACAACATTTAGTGGTAGTACGTAGTAAGAGACAAATGCCACCCAAGAGTTCCCTTCTCGACCTACTTTTGGGTGTTTGGTAGAGTGTATGGAGGGTGCATGAGTCCACACTAGTTTAGCACAAATACACTAGAAGCATGCATGAAGAGAGCATGCATGAAGAGGTGTTGAGTTGATCATGCATGAAGAGGGAACAACTATCTTTGAGACGAGAATGCAACCAAACACACCCTATATGCCACGCATGTTCATACCATTTGTGCCTTTCTACTTCACTTACTGCGCTACATTACTCAGGTTCGTACGTCCACTCCTAGGTACATGTCCGTCTCGTAGTTGAAGTCCCACATGTTCTTCATATAGATGGAACAATCCTTGCATAACACGTGCACCTTGATGCTCGATGTCTCGCGTGTTGGCAAAAGGATGAACAAAGCTCACGTAAAAAAATAGAGTGGAAGAACATAGATTCCGGACGATCGAAAAGGAGCAAGGAACCTCATGGTGGAGCGTCTGCACTCATAATATTTAATATTATTCAGCGATGTAAAATTAACCAATCATCTCCACAGTGGACGGGAAGAGTACGAAACACGGCAGCCCAGTGTAGTTACATCAACAAGTACATGAATAACCCACGCTATCACCATATTTCTTGGCTTCCATGCGACACCTATCTCTAGTAATCCAACAACCTGTATCGCTTCTCCCTCCTCGTCTCTATCAAAGTGCGGCGGGCTGGCATTTCTGCCGTCTATTGACGTCGGTTAACTATCACATGTTAGCGACATGCCAAGAGCATTCTAAAAAAATTCCTTTCACGTTTCGTTTTCAAAAAGAAAAAAATCCTTTCACGTACGAATTTTCCTGTATGCTTTGAGCAACTTGCATGTCCTATACTGCTCCTGTTTGATACTCTAACTTAGCTAGAGGTTAGACTAACTCATGACTAACCCTGAACTAACTGTAGCCAAAGAGGTGTTTGGGTGACAGGTTAGATTGACAATAACTGCACTTCATGGAGAGATAATATTGATTTTTGATTGGTCCCAATGAGAACTATCTCCTAGCACCTCTTGCGTGGGATAGTTTTTTTTGGTGGGTTCGGTGCAACTTGCTCCAATTTAAACCCTCATGCTTGGATACTTTAGGGCTATTTGAGCCCCAACTAGCTCAAATTAACTCTAACCATGGATCCAAACAGGGCCTATGGCCGATCTCGGCCTTGAGCAGTCGCGTGCACCGGGAAGCGGCGCTCTCTCGGCCGTCGCGCCACTTCAAAGCCGGCGCCAGTGAGAGGTCTCCTCCACTCTGGCCAGGCATTAATGCGGCACTGACACTCCAGGGGGACGCTGACCGTTTCACGCGGGAAGCGCACGCTGGCAAGGGAGTATAGGTTTTGAACCATTTCAGGTGTAGTACTGGTAGTTTGCAAAACTACTCAATTATTGCACTCAATTTCCTAAGAAATTGTGGTAAAAAACGTTAATCCACAGCCTGCTTCCCTTCTCATTCCTCTTCCACCACCTGCACACGTCCACGGGAAGCGACCGGTCAACCCTTATATAGGAGTGCTAGCACAAAAAGATGCATGCATGACCACTAAAGTTTCCATATTAAAGCGCCGCTCCGGCGGGAGTGTGGTGTATGTTGTTACCTTCGGCCGACCCATGGCTACCGGGCGTGGCGACGGAAGAAGAGGCGGCGGGAGGGGAATGAATGCAGCTACTGTTTGGGTTCACCTTCCGGCTTAAATAAATGCGCAGCATCACGTGTACCCGCGGGTGCACAAATTGTAACATATGTGTCTGCTTAAGTGGGTGTCACGTAACTGTGTGTGTGTGAGAGATTCTGAGAGACAGAGTGCGTGTGTGTGACTCTACTCTTCGGACATGTACTCAACCTTTTGCATCGGGATATAAGTATAATGGTGTTTACTTTAGCTAGTGATTTACGTGGCCATGTTAACGTGGTTGTGTCGAAAAAATGTCACTTCCTGCTCGTGATTTCTGTTATATAATTACAAGCAAGATTCTCGTGCATTGCACAGAACATCAATATGCATTTTTTTACAAAACACCCATTGTGATTGACCCATGAAGGAGTAATCCCATGCGTAAAAACTAATTATATCTCGAGAATTTTATCGGAAAACTAGTATCTCGAGAATGTCATCGAAAAAATGAAAGATGAGAGATAAGGCTTGGAGGAGTGGAGCGTGGTGGTGACTGGTGGTCGGAATGGGCAGAGGCATGGGGATGGGCCAGGCGCCCGGCGTGCGGCCACCATGCATGCTAGATTGTTCCAGAGAGTTATTCCCTTTTTAATTGCTGAGCAATGAGGTTGCGGGAGATAATGATGTGGAGATAGGTGCGGGTATCTTTTGTAAAATTATCATAGTTTGCTTTCTATCCTCAGATATAGATCATACGGTCTGTATTACAAGATGGCAGGCACACCATCACCGCCAACTAATTTTTTTATAAGGGTAGAGATGATAAGTTTGCTGACTACTAATGTAAAGTGGAATTTTTCCATGTTATGCAAGTAAATAAAGGTGATTGTTTATCATACAGGTAAGGTTGGATGAAGGGTGGTAGGAACAAATGCTCCGTCTAGAGCATGTGTGTGTGAGATGGAGCCTTAGTGTGTGTGTGGGGTGTGTGTGTGTGTGTCTGAGAGAGAGAGAGAGAGAGAGAGAGAGAGAGAGAGAGAGAGAGATGGAGTCTTAGTTTATGTGTGTGTGTGTGAGAGAGAGAGAGAGAGATGGAGTCTTAGTGTGTGTGGGGGGTGTGCGTGCGTGCGTGTGTGTGTGTGTGTGTGTGTTTGTGTGTGTGTGAGAGAGAGAGAGAGATGGAGTTTTAGTGTGTGTATGGGGGTTGCGTGCGTGCGTGCGTGTGTGTGTGTGTGTGTGTGTGCGTGTGCGTGTGCGTGTGTGTGTCGCGGGGTCCTCTGTGGCGGATGTAATTTAAGTGTGCATGGCTTCATCATAGAGAGGTGATGTGTATGGCAGAGGCCACTAACTATGGGGTGCGAGAGAAAAAATGCCCGTAGAGAGGGAAGAGAAGGTGTGTGCGCGTGAGAGGAGTCGACATCGAGAGAACGTGTTTGTTCGAGAGACACCGAGGAAGACTACTATATATCGATGGTGCATGTAGGCGGGAATTAAACAAAGGGATGGTCTTATTGGTTTTCGGGATATAGGGGAAGAGTGAGAGGCGAGGGGGGGGGGGTAGCTAGAAGGAGATTGTTAAGTGTGAGTGTGTGTTTTACCCATCTAGGCGGAAGTTATGTGCACAAAAGAGGAGAACGATTCGATGTGGCGTTAGGATTGAGTGTAATTAACTACGTTTGGAGACAGAGAGTCCTTGAGCGTGCATGTGTGAGTGGTATACATGTATACGTGGTATGTGTGTGTGTGCGCGCGAGCATGATCGAGACAAAAGAAAGAAGACATAAGTCATAAGATCAACGACATGGGAGAGACGGATCGGTATGACAATATGCATGCATGTGAGAATGCAGGGAAGAAGGACCGACAATTGAGCATGTGTTTTTATCTTTAAGAGATAGTGGCGTGGGTGGAGCACGCATCTATGGCGAGCAGAGGGAGTGAGGCGCAACGATTGTGCAAAAGAGACCAACCTATAAATGCATATGTATGGAGAGAGACATATATAGTGTGGGTGATAGGAAGCAAGACTCCGTGCGAGAAAGAAATGTTGATGGAGAAACTACAGATAGGTACAGAGATGGAGATGCTAGCTAGAGGGACATCCGCTAGTTTGCGTGTTGGAGATGACCGTCGGGTGGTTCAAAGGGTGAAGTTATATATGTGTGTGAGAGGGCACTTGACTGCATGTAGAGAGAAACATATGTAGTGTGCGTGATAGGAATCAAGAGTGAGGCGAGAAAGAAGGTTGATGGAGAAATAGATAAATAGAAAGATAAAGATGCTAGCTAGTGTGCGTTAGAGATAGGAGTCGAGTGGATCGAAGGCTGGGTTATGTGTGTGAGTGTGAGAGAGATAGAGAGAGGTGCATGTGAGTCACATACAAACAAATATCGTAGAGAAATGAGATCCGGAGAGGCGGATTTTTGTGTCTGCGAGAGAGAAAGATATTTCTAGCGAGAATGATAGCTAGAGAGACATCTGAGGGAATGCAAGATATCTCTAGGGAGAGAGGGTGTGTGTGGCGACATACAAGAGAACAATGGAGAAATATGAGACCCTAGGAGACAGAGTTTGTGTTTGTGTGTGAGAAAGAGATATTGAAGAGGAAGAGTCGTGGGTTCTCATATCTAAGGAGCAAAAGACATCTCAGTATGAGGGGTGTCTGAGTGGCACACATGGGAATAGTAGAGAGAAATGAGACCCCGGAGACAAAGTTTTGTGTTTGTGTGAGAGAAAGATATTCCACATGGAGAATCATAGTTAGAGGCACATAGCAGGGGCGAGATATACTTAGAGAGAGACAGAGTGATGAAGGTCGAGGAAAGAGTACCGTCGGTGTGTTATGAAGATAAAAGATCATTGTCGACATACGGTAGCACGAGAGATACACGAGAGGCGATGAGCAGCGTATAGGTCCGGAGAGATAGTCCTATATAAGCATGAGTGATAGTTATATGAGACGAATATCTGGATTAAGGGGGATTCAAATATTTAAACTGGAGATCACGACATCGATTATATCATAACGTAAATTGGTGTATCAAACATGCATATTCATTTGAATTTGGGCACACGTGTAATGTTATATAGTTTATCAATATTGGTGATCCATAGATTCTTCAATTACAAACAATGCATGGTTTATACGCAATTAATGTCTAAACGGGATTACACTATATGTTGCATGTGTGAAACACATCATACATGTTTGAGAAGTAAAAAAAAAACCGCATGAAACACACATTAATTGGAGACAGTTAGCGAGGAATGCATACATTGGATTTCAACATAAAGTGGTTTCCAATATTTGAAAATCCAAATTGATGGATACAACCTTATGAATCTGAGATCATGCCATTTGTAAACCATATTTATGTATAAATTGTGTTGTGCTTTTGAAAGTATATATAAAAAATGATGTATATAGAATGTAATTCCAATTGAAAATGGATCCTGCCCGAAAAAATAGAATACTGAGCAGGATTCGATTTAGTTGGCACGATGGCGTGCACTCTGCAAAATTTGAGCAAGCGGGGAAAGTCCCAAAGAATCACCGAAACCAAAATCTGCGAGATGGAAATCAATGTTGTCTATCCACCTTACGCAAAGCCTATCTGCTGGATTTCTATAGGTTTCGATAGGGGTAGGTTTGTAATTTCACCCAAACATGACGTAACCGCCTCTCACTCGGATTCATACGGTGGGCACCAAAACACGATGTGTCCTCGGCGAAATCGACTCCCTCCTGATTCATATTCATACGGTGGGTGCCAAAAACAAACTCTCGTCGGCAAATATTCCGTGTATGCGAGATTACCGTCCTATCCCCAACCGACTAATGTTCTTTGTGATGTAGTAGAAATTTGAAGCAGGGGCTAAGTTTGTAAATTTCCTCGCATTTGAGACAAGCGCCACGAATACATGGTTCCCCCTTCCTCTCTACCTCCCTTTTCCCCATTCGTACTCCGTGGGCGCCAAAACACCCTCTCCACCCCACCCTCCTCCGTGCCGCCGTCCGCCACCCCATCCACCGCCGTCCTCCTCCACCATGCCGGGCTGATACCCGGCGTCAGCCGTCCATTACAAGAGATCGACCTCTCTCATCCACGGCTTTGGACGGGATCCTTGCATCCCGTCCTCTCGCTTCATCCCCGCCGTCGTCCACCTTGTCGGCGCCGCTCCTACGACCGTCTCGTCCACCGCGCCCCGCCGCCACCGTCTACCCTCCTAGATCTGCTTCCACGCCGCCGACAGCCATCGCTACCGCAGCACCGTCAAATTCTCAGCAGATGCGTACACGACGCCGCACCAGAGGCGGTACTCTTTCGTATCTGCTCAACTTATTTATCGCAGCAAGAAAATAGATCGCCACTACTTTACTCTGATTTCTTGTCTTAGTTGCCAAGTTGCCTTTGTCCAGTTTGCACCTTCAGATCCGCCATGGCACGCTCAACACTATACTCCCAATGCTTAAGGTTTTCCCCTTTTATATTCCGCACTAGTTAAATCACAGTAGACTAAATTTCAAAATTGGGTCAGTCGATTTTTCAGAGCTCGTCGGAGTTCGCCGATGCGATCGAAGGGGCTCGGGTGGTTGTGGGGCCTCGCCGGACGAAGAAAACTCGACGCGGTGGGGGTTGGGGCGAGGGTGGGGGGTGGGGGTGGCGGAGGAACACATGCGGTGGGGGCCGGTGGTCCGGCCGGCGGCCCGTACGGTGTTCTGTATGGGAAGAATCAGAGACGAGGAAGAAGAAGGGTTAGGAGACGTAGGATCTTCATCCAACTGCCTGAAATGGTAGAGAGACAGCTGGGAGTTGCATTCTTAATGCGCTCTGGTTCATCATGTGTGGGCACTGCACAACCAACATTTTATTATCCAAAATCTGCTTGCTCTTCTTTACCATGTTCCTCTTCCGTTCTTCTTTAATATGTACTCTCTCCGTTCCTAAATACAAGTCTTTGTATAGATTCCACCATGGAATACATATGGAGCAAAATGAGTAAATCTGCACTCTAAAATGTATCTGGATACATCTGTATGTGATCCATAGTGGAAATCTCTACCAAGACTTATATTTTGGAACAGAGGGAGTATGATAGTAGTACAGTATGTTCCTTGTACTGAAGATGAGCAGGGACATTTGTAGTGTAGAGGTCTATCTGATTAGGTTGTGATGGACACTTTGAGCCTCTTTGATTCAGAGGGATCTTGTAAACATAGGAATAGGATTTGTAGTGGCCTGCCCACTTGAATCCTATAAGAATAACAAGGAAATGCGGGGAGCTGTGTCGCCTTTGAGAGTTACACTGATATTAACAGTACCGCACCTTCACTTGAAGAGAGCTGGTATCCGAAGCCTTTCTAGCCGTACCAGCAATACTAGCACATATATTCCAGCAAGTTCCACTTTGTTGATTTCACTCTGATGCTTAAGGTTTTCCCGTTATATCTACACTATGATCTGTTGTCGGTGTACTAGAGTAGGGGTACCCTAGTATCCCGTACTCGTGCACGGACGGTTGCAGCACCCCACGGCAAGGTTTGCCTCGTCACCGCCAAGATCCTCCGTGGCTCCTTTGGAGCCATTCAAGAACAAAGTATTTGATTAAGAAGACAAGGCCCCGACAAGAGGAGCTTGTCGGAAAGGCCACCTCGAGCACGCAGAAGACAAGGCCCGGCAAGATGAGCTTGCCGGGAAGGCTCGGAGCGCGACAAGCCTCCGGGCGCGACAAGGATTCGGCCGCGGCAAGGCGTTTGCCGCTGCATGCAAGCTCTCTCCCTCTCCGCTCCACCTCATCTAGCGACGTGTCGCCATGGGACCGTTCCATGGGCGCGTGTCGAGAGGCTGTGCAGCCAGCGGAGAGCAGCGGCGATAAGCGGCCGACAAGCTTCGCCATCGTGGCAAGCGGAGGCGCTTTTGACGGTCTCTGTTGCCTTTGTTTGGGCGACAATGACGGGCATTTATTGCTTTTGTCCCTTGCCGTCGAGTTAGGTATTTTGCACCGTACCTTTGTTGAGTAGGTGTACCAACTCCTGTTTTTACATTTGTACCCTCATCTATGTTGCCACTGTCGGAGACCCCTTGAGCATATAAAAGGAGGCCCATGCATAGCGTAGAAGGGGTTCGCTAGTTCAGTTCACTCGACTCACCAGAGACCGTAGATACTCACGCTTAGGTTTTGTAGCTTGCATTGCTCCCTAGCAAGAACACAATACATCAAGCAAGCAGCGAGGAGTTTTATCTCTCCGGAGAGCTCGAAGCTGGGTAAACCGCTCGTGTGCCTCGCCTCGATCCGCTCTTCGTGCGATCTCCGCCCCCTCTGAACCACAAGGGGCCTGGTCCGCCGCCCCATAGGTGTCCGTGGTACGATCAGCCTCCCGACATCTTTGGCGCGGATGCGGTCGGCGCCGAGTTGTTGCACAAAGGGATGACCCCAGCGGCAACCTAAACCACTCTGGATGGTCGGGTCGTTCTTGAACAGCTCGAGCGATGTCGAGTCCAGCTCCAAGATGGTAAAGTTCCAATTCAGGCCAGGCGCAGCCTCATGATGTCCGCCGCATTTTGGAACTCCCAAGCGAGCCTCCTCCTTTCCTGCAAGGGAAGCGTCTGGCGAAGGAAGTCTGCGCCAAGCTGCGCCTCTGATTAACCCGGCAAGCTTTGAGGCGCAGAATTGGTCACAGCTATCTTGACCGCGTCCTCCGGCCAAGTTACTCCAATCCCTGCCGCTATTGGGGTTTGGCGCCTGGCGGTGAAGGGCTGCGGGTTCTCCTCTCGACCCAAAGCACCAGTTGGCTCTCCACTCCTCCCACTTGTTGCGGAACTCTCCCTCTAGGTAGGCCTCTTTCTTGCCGATCCTAGAGACCCAGGCTATCCCTCCGGCAAGTGGCTCTCCTCTCTCGACGCTGGGAACAAAGAAATGGCGGAAGAGTGCCACATTCGGGTGGACTCCGACAAAGTTTTCGCACAAATGCGCGAAAACTGCCATGGTCAAGATGGCGTTGGGGGTGAAATCAAGGAGGCGAAGGCTAAAGGTGTTCATTATGTTGCAAAAGAACTCGGAAAAGGCGGGCAAAGCCCATAATAGAAAAAAAGGCGAAGAAGGGGTACCTGTTGGGGCCAAATCAGCGGCGGAGGCGGGAGCACCCTCGTCTTGGCGGATGCGCATGAGTCTCCGTCGACCAGAAAAGGTAGAAAGGCGTCCGCAGCTCCCTTGCGCCCGCTGCGGGGGAAGATGGCTCGCTCCTTGCGCGCGCCATGAGCCGCTGCGCCTCGGCCGACTTGACGCGCCCTTCTCCTTATCGGCTTTGAGCCATGGCGGGGAGGAGGCCGGCGGCGGTGAGTGTGCTTGCGGCGAAAGGCGGCGCTGCTCTCTTCGCACGGAGAAGAAGAGGGAGTGGCGGTGGTTTCTTGACAAGACAGCAATGGCGGTGGTCGGCCTGCCTCTGTTTCCTCCGCTTATAAAGGGAGGAGGCGGACGTTCGCTTATACTAATAAAGAACCCCCCACCGCCGCTTACGATCTCTCGCCGCGGCGCCACGTCCGGCGCGTGCCGTTAGTGGGGATCGTGGTGGGTCGAAGGCGAGTTGCGGCGTGGTCGAGGCCGCGTGTGTCCGTGCACAGTTTTGGGCTGGCCCAACAAGCGCTTCGGCACCGTGTATGGCCCGAGCCGAGGGCTCTGTCGGTGTACTAGAGTAGGGTACCCTAGTATCCCGTACTCGTGCCGCAGACGGTTCTGACACCAGCGGCAAGGTTTGCCTCGTTGCCGCCAAGATCCTCCGTGGCTCCTTTGGAGCCATTCAAGAACAAAGTATTTGATTAAGAAGACAAGGCCCGACAAGAGGAGCTTGTCGGGAAGGCCCTCGAGCACGCAGAAGACAAGGCCCCGGCAAGAGGAGCTTGCCGGGAAGGCTCGGAGCGCGACAAGCCTCCGGGCGCGACAAGGATTCGGCCGCGGCAAGGCGTTTGCCGCTGCATGCAAGCTCTCTCCCTCTCCGCTCCACCTCATCCAGCGACGTGTCGCCATGGGACCGTTCCATGGGCGGCGTGTCGAGAGGTGTGCAGCCAGCGGAGAGCAGCGATAAGCGGCTGACAAGCTCGCCATCGTGGCAAGCGGAGGCACACTGACGGTCTCTGTTGCCTTTGTTTGGGCGACAATGACGGGCATTTATTGCTTTTGTCCCTTGCCGTCGAGTTAGGTATTTTTACCTTGTACCTTTGTTGAGTAGGTGTACCAACTCCTGTTTTTACATTTGTACCCTCATCTATGTTGCCACCTGTCGGAGACCCCTTGAGCATATAAAAGGAGGCCCATGCGCAACGTAGAAGGGGTTCGGCTAGTTCGGTTCACTCGACTCACCAGAGACCAGAGATACTCACGCTAGGTTTTGTAGCTTGCATTGCTCCCTAGCAAGAACACAATACATCAAGCAAGCAGCAGTAGGAGTTTTATCTCTCCGGAGAGCTCCGAAGCTGGGTAAACTGCTCGTGTGCCTCGCCTCGATCCGCTCTTCGTGCGATCTCTGCCCCCCTCCGAACCACAAGGGGCCTGGTCCGCCGGCCCCATAGGTGTCCGTGGGTACGATCAGCCTCCCCGACATCTGTGTAGTTGCTTTGTGTCGCACTAGCAGCAGTCCACTCTTGAAGCTAAACACTGCAATGACTTACAAAATTGGCACCAAGGCATTGAGTGCCATTCTGGATGCAATGAAACTCATACGCTCCCCACCTGTTTATTCTTGTTTAGAATATGATCCTAATGACTATTCTAACCTCGAGGAGTCAAAGGCAGATGGCCTGTCCTGTTCACCCATCAAGGTGCCTGTTCTAATTTGGCAATGTTTTATTGATTGCGGTTATCTTGCATATGTTGTCTTGCATTTCTTCTACTTAGTTGCACCGCCATATCAATAGTTTACTCATCATATATGAAGATATGCAATGCCCATCCATAATCAATACATATTACATCTGTCATCATACCATGTTTTTCCACTCAAATGTTGTTCTTGTGCATCGGACATCAAAAAGGAAGAGGGTGATTGCCGAACTGAAGGAGCACCAAAGCAAAGTCCTTGAAAAAGCGTGGTGGTGCGGAGAAATCGAACAACACCCCACTTATATTGGCTGTACAACCGGTGACACAAAGCGTAGGGACCGACTCCAGTGACTGTACCCATACTTCACTGGCCACACCACTAGCCCCACCACACGGGACTGCACTCCGGCCAAAAGGTATACCGATTTCATTTGCCATAGCACCAGCTGTACCACAGAAAAATCCCACTCCAGCAAAAAGTACAACAAGTCCACCGGTCGAAGACCTATCCCAACTGCAGAGACGGCCAATTCCTGCAGATTGGAGCCCCATTCCATTTATTCCCAGTTTAAAAGACAATGCTTTCAATGTTGTTAGGGACTACGTGCATATATTCCCATCATGGGAAGATTATTGTGAAGACAAACACCATTTTCACATCTTCCCGTCCAATTTACGTGTAAGTGCTATTATTCATGGTTATTATTTTCCTGTTTTCTGCTGATTGAACACATCAATGATTTAGATTACATTGTTGTAACTAGGCGAGGGTCAATCTGGATAGTCATGACGAGCAAAGCTTGCTTGTGCTTTTCAAGGAAGCATTGCAGCGATGTCGGTGTTACCTGAGGAAATCACACTTTGATGGCAAGTCTATAAGCGAATTTCGGTGAAGTCTCCTGTGCTAAATTTAGAAGAAGTTGAATGGAAAAACCTTGTTATGCACCTTTGGTCTCGTTCGGGATGAGGTCTTGTCTATGAAATCACATGACAATTTGAACTTCTACTTTTACGCATGTGCCTTACAGATCTTTTTGCAGAAATCTGCTCGAAGAAGAATTCGGTTTGACAAGAACGACGAGGATATCGCAAATATGCTGCCCGCTGCTTTGCTCTTGTTAATACTGTTGTCTGTATCCTTTGTACTTGCATACATACCTGGTTCATTATGTGACAGCGGTATGCATGATAGCTTGCTTATCAATTGTTCGCTCCAAATTATCTCGATCTGTATGAATGGTTACATTAGTGTAGAATATATCCAATGCCAATGTTTTTTAGCTCTGCATTGTTCTTGTAAGTACATGCCGTCCTTTATCGATGTACTTATAATGACAGTAGTTGTTCATGTACCATCACTCTGCAACTTTTTTCCTTTGCCCTCCATTTTCTACACATCGATCTATATTTACTCTTACCATAAGGTTGGTCTTGAAGAAGTTTAGCTGTGCATTGCTCTTGGCTGTACCTTTTACTGTATCGCTGCACTTACATTTATAGCTACTTGGTTATGTAGCATCACTCTTCATCTTATCTCAAATATTCTCCATTTTTTCGTATATTATCACATCTATATTTACTCTTAACAAAATGTAGAATAAAGGCAATGCTTTTGAAGAAGATTATGTGGTAAACTTCTTGAATTGCCCCCCCCATCGGCATGGACAAGGCCTTTATAGAGCCTGTCTTCACCAATAATGTAAGTTTGTCCATCTCAAGCCTTCAAACTTTGTTGTATATATTTGGTTAGGCATGACTGCAATTTGTTTATTTTTGGTGTTTGCATCAAATTGCTTGTTTAAAGTTTATTATGTAGTTCATAAACAAAAGTTTGTCCTTTCTTAATTTAAGTTTTCAGTTGTACAACCAAGTTCCTTCTTCATACCATGTAAATTAAACTATACAGAGCAAGTGATCTTCTTTTGCACTGCATGTATATACATTCTTCATCCGTAATCCGATTGGTGTGGTGAACCTACCCACTACAGCACAATGTCATATTCTGCAATGTCTTAACTATGAACAATGTCATATCATTCTACTATTATTTAAACCATCTCTTTATTTGCCAATCTAAAATGGTATAAATTGAGAGCACACTAACCATTGATACTTATGAGTTCTTGATCTGTAATCCAGTGGTGTCGTGAAGCTGCCAACTCCTTCACAATGTCATTTCCTGCCATATCTTGACCTAAAAAATACCATATTGTGTTAATGCAATTTTAAACTGTGTCACTTTATTCGTCAGTAAGAAATGTGATGAATTGTCAGCACTGATACTTTTATGTACAAAACCTGTCATATGTCTGCTTGTTTATCTTTCAGAGTGAGGAAGATATAAGTGTTGAACAAGCGCTTGATCTCATCATCTTGCTTTCACCGCTTGTGCTATGACTCCCAATGAGGGCTAACCTTTCTTGAGCTCTATTGAAGTGCTGTCGGTTTTGTATTATTGTGTCAGCGTGTTTATGTGCACTGGTGGCGATCTTTGATGCCCAGTGTATGTAATCTGTTGTCTGCTTGTGCTTTATTATCATAGTGGCGAACTTTGATGCCCGGTGGATGTAATATGCCGTAATTTTTTTATCGTATAGTCTAGGTTTTTTCTTATTCACGATGCTGCAGTTATTTTACTATATATATATCCTGTCTTCGCAGTAAACCGGCCAAACCATAAAATTACGGTACATAATCGGGTCGTCATGCAATCACGATGTAGGATGGGCCTGAAACATGCCGAACAGCTCACGGGCCGGCAGCAGCCCGAAATGAACACCGTCCCATGATTGTGCGAATCAAATCACGGGCTTTTAACATGCCAAAATTGTCTCGGTCCTTGTTTGGCCCAATCAGATATCGACCGCGGCAGGCGGATGCAAACCGGGGCGTAGTTAGGCCCAACTATATGACGGGCTTTTAACAGGCGAAATTAATATAGGGCGAAATGTTAAACAGGCCCTTAACAAGCCAAAACTAATATCGGGCGAATTACTAAGTGGGCCTTTAGCAAGTGGGCCCAAAAGCATAGTGTCCGATTGGCCGGGCGAATCGATATGGGCCATAATTGAGCCCAAAGCCTCTTAAAGGGCGGACCGGATCTGGGCCGTAATTTTGCCCAGAACGTGGTAGGCTTTTAATGGGCTGGATCTCATATGGACCACTATTAGGCCCGGAGCGTGGCAGGCCATTAATGGACCGGATCAAACATGGGCCGGCATTTGGCCCAAAACATGGCAGCCAGTTAATGGATCGCCCTACTAGGGTCCTCAAAATCTCGTGGGCCTACAGCTGGGTCGGCCCATTAATGTCGGTGAAATCTCTTGGGCCTTTAGCTGGGCCGGCCCATTATGATCCGCAAGAATCTTGTGGGCCTTTACCTGGGCCGGCCCATTATGGCACACAAAAATCTCGTGGGCCTTTACCTGGGCCGGCCAATTATGGCCCGCAAAATCTTGTGGGCCTTTAGCTGGGCCAGCCCATAATGGTCCGCAAAATCTCGTGGGCCTTTAGCTGGGCCGGCCCATTATGGTTCGCAAAATCTTGTGGGCCTTCAGTACGGCCGGCCATTTTAAACTTGATGGGCCGGTCCACGTGTCAACATATCATAGGCGCGTCTCACCCATTGGATGAGTGACACCTGTGCCGACGCGGACCTGACACATGTCTCCTCCAGCCAATGATGATTTTACACGTGGAAAATCCCCATTGGTCGGGGCTGTTAACGGGTTATCGGATCCAAAACCCGACCCGATAGCTTAACGACGTTCCGTTACGGTGGATGCCGCGTGTCGGCCACCCTTGACGAAAAGCACTTACGTGGACGCGATTTATCGTCATGGAAGTGGACACTTCCGTGATGATAATTTTGGTAATGTCATGGAACACTTCTACGCAGCACAGGTATGACTATCCTGATTCTGTCATAAATTTGTCATGGATGTACATGCATGACAAAAAACGCGACCTACTGTGACAAACACGTATTATCACGGAAGTGTATTTTTTTTGTAGTGTCTTGCCCATGAGGCATGGTTCGCAAGCATCAAGTGATTCCAAAAGCCCATCAGCATGGAGTTCCTTCATGCACTTTACACCAATATGACCTAAACGGTAGTGCCACAAAAAAGTTCCACTATCATTATTAACCTTGCATCTTTTGGCTTCAATATTATGAATATGTGTATCACTAAATCGAGATTCAACAAAAATAGACCACTCATCAAAGGTGCATGACCATAAAAGATATTACTCATATAAATAGAACAACCATTATTCTCTGATTTAAATGACTAACCGTCTCGCATCAAACAAGATCCAGATATAATGTTCATGCTCAACGCTGGCACCAAATAACAATTATTTAGGTCTAAAACTAATCCCGATGGTAGATGTAGAGGTAGCGTGCCGACGGCGATCACATCGACTTTGGAACCATTTCCCACGCGCATCATCACCTCGTCCTTAGCCAATCTTCGTTTAATCTGTAGCCCCTGCTTCGAGTTGCAAATATGAACAACAGAACCAGTATCAAATACCAGGAGCTACTATGAGCATTAGTAAGGTACAAATCAATAACATGTATATCAAATATACCTTTCAATGTGCCATCCTTCTTATCCGCCAAATACTTGGGGCAGTTCCGCTTCCAGTGACCATTCCCTTTGCAGTAGAAGCACTCAGTCTCAGGCTTAGGTCCAGACTTGGGCTTCTTCACTTGAGAAACAACTTGCTTGCCGTTCTTCTTGAAGTTCCCCTTCTTCCCTTTGCCCTTTTTCTTGAAACTAGTGGTCTTGTTAGCCATCAACACTTGATGCTCCTTCTTGATTTCTACCTCCGCAGCCTTTACCATCGCGAAGAGCTCAGGAATTGTATTATCCATCGCTTGCATATTATAGTTCATCACGTAGCTTTTGTAGCTTGGTGACAGCGATTGAAGAACTCTGTCAATGACACTATCAGTGGGAAGATTAACTCCCAGTTGAGTCAAGTGGTTGTGGTACCTAGACATTCTGAGTATATGTTCACTGACAGAACTATTCTCCTCCATCTTGCAGCTATAGAACTTATTGGAGACGTCATATCTCTCAATTCGGGCATTTGCTTGAAATATTAACTTCAACTCCTGGTACATCTCATATGCTCCATGACATTCAAAATGTCTTTGAAGTCCTGATTCTAAGCCGTAAAGCATGGCACACTGAACTATTGAGTAGTCATCAGCTTTACTCTGCCAGACGTTCATAACGTCCGGAGTTGCTCCTCCAGCGGGTCTTGCACCTAGCGGTGCTTCCAGGACATAATTCTTCTGTGCAACAATGAGGATAATCCTCAAGTTACGGACCCAGTCCGTGTAGTTGCTACCATCATCTTTCAACTTAGATTTCTCTAGGAACGCATTAAAATTCAAGGGAACGGTAGCACGAGCCATTGATCTACAACAACATAGACATGCAAGTACTATCAGGTACTAAGTTCATGATAACTTAAAGTTCAATTTATCATATTACTTAAGAACTCCCACTTAGATAGACATCCCTCTAGTCACCTAAATGATCACGTGATCCATATCAACTAAACCATGTCCAATCATCACGTGAGATGGAGTATTTTTCAATGGTGAACATCACTATGTTGATCATATCTACTATATGATTCACGCTCGACCTTTCGGTCTCAGTGTTCCGAGGCCATATCTACATATGCTACGCTCATCAAGTTTAACCCAAGTATTTTGCACGTGCAAAACTGGCTTGCACCCGTTGTATGTGAACGTAGAGCTTATCACACCGATCATCACGTGGTGTCTCGGCACGATGAACTGTAGCAACGGTGCATACTCAGGGACAACACTTATACCTTGAAATTTAGTGAGGGGTCATCTTATAATGCTACCACCGAACTATGCAAAATAAGATGCATAAAGGATAAACATCACATGCAATTAAAATATGTGACATGATATGGCCATCATCATCTTGTGCCTTTGATCTCCATCTCCAAAGCACCGTCATGATCTCCATAGTTACCGGCTTGACACATTGATCTCCATCGTAGCAATGATACGTCTCCAACATATCTACAATTTATGAAGTATTCATGCTATTATATCATCTGTTTTGGATGTTTATGGGCCTTACTAAAAACTTTTATATTATTTTTGGGACTAACCTATTAACCGGAGGCCCAGCCCAAATTGCTGTTTTCTTGCCTATTTCAGTGTTTCGAAGAAAAGGAATATCAAACGGAGTCCAAACGGAATGAAACCTTCGGGAGAGATATTTTTGGAATGGAAGCAATCCAGGAGACTTGGAGTAGATATCAGGGAAGCTTCGAGGAAGCCACGAGGCTGGGAGGCGCGCCCTACCCCCTGGGCGCGCCCCCACCCTCGTGGGCCCCTCGTGGCTCCCCTGGCCGACTTCTTTCGCCTATATATGTCCATATACCCTAAAAACATCGGAGAACAGAATAGATCGGGAATTCCGCCGCCGCAAGCCTCTGTAGACACCAAAAACCAATCACGACCCTGTTCCAGCACCCTGCCTAAGGGGGGATCCATCACCGGTGGCCATCTTCATCATCCCGGCGCTCTCCATGACGAGGAGGGAGTAGTTCACCCTCGGGGCTGAGGGTATGTACCAGTAGCTATGTGTTTGATCTCTCTCTCTCGTGTTCTTGAGGTGGTACGATCTTGATGTATCGCGAGCTTTGCTATTATAGTTGGATCTTATGATGTTTCTCTCCCTCTACTCTCTTTTAATGGATTGAGTTTTCCCTTTGAAGTGATCTTATCGGATTGAGTCTTTAAGGATTTGAGAATACTTGATGTATGTCTTTCATGTGCTTATCTATGGTGACAATGGGATATCACGTGATTCACTTGATGTAAGTTTTGGTGATCAACTTGCGGGTTCCGTGACCTCATGAACTTATGCATAGGGGTTGGCACACGTTTTCGTCTTGACTCTCCGGTAGAAACTTTGGGGCACTCCTTGAAGTTCTTTGTGTTGGTTGAATAGATGAATCTGAGATTGTGTGTCGCATATCGTATAATCATACCCATGGATACTTGAGGTGGCATTGGAGTATCTAGGTGACATTAGGGTTTTGGTTGATATGTGTCTTAAGGTGTTATTCTAGTACTAACTCTATGATAGATTGAACGAAAAGAATAGCTTCGTGTTATTTTACTACAGACTCTTGAATAGATCGATCAGAAAGGATAAATTTGAGGTGGTTTCATACCCTACCATAATCTCTTCGTTTGTTCTCCGCTATTAGTGACTTTGGAGTGACTCTTTGTTGCATGTTGAGGGATATTTATATGATCCAATTATGTTATTATTGTTGAGAGAACTTGCACTAGTGAAAGTATGAACCCTAGGCCTTGTTTCCTAGCATTGCAATACCGTTTATGCTCACTTTTATCATTAGTTACCTTGCTGTTTTCATATTTTCAGATTACAAATACTCATATCTATCATCCATATTGCACTTGTATCACCATCTCTTCGCAGAACTAGTGCACCTATACAATTTACCATTGTATTGGTTGCGTTGGGGACACAAGAGACTCTTTGTTATTTGGTTGCAGGGTAGTTTGAGAGAGACTGAGGGAGTCCTGGACTAGGGGGTGTCCGGATAGCCGGACTATAGCCTTTGGCCGGACTCCTGGACTATGAAGATACAAGATTTAAGACTTCGTCCCGTGTCCGGATGGGACTTTCCTTGGCGTGGAAGGCAAGCTTGGCGATATGGATATGTAGATCTCCTACCATTGTAACCGACTCTGTGTAACCCTAACCCTATTCGATGTCTATATAAACCGGAGGGTTTTAGTCCGTAGGACGAACAACAATCATACCATAGGCTAGCTTCTAGGGTTTAGCCTCTCTCGATCTCGTGGTAGATCTACTCTTGTACTACCCATATCATCAATATTAATCAAGCAGGAGTAGGGTTTTACCTCCATCGAGAGGGCCCGAACCTGGTAAAAACATCGTGTCCCTTGTCTCCTGTTACCATCCGCCTAGACGCCTTGCAGTTCGGGACCCCCTACCCGAGATCCGCCGGTTTTGACACCGACATTGGTGCTTTCATTGAGAGTTCCTCTGTCGTCATCTTTAGGCCCGATGGCTCCTCCGATCATCAACAACGATGCGCTCCGGTGAGACTTTTCTCCCAGACATGATCTTCGTTGCGGCTTTGCATCGGGCCAATTAAGCAGCCATCCTGGAGCAGATTGAAAGCTGCACCCCTGGCCATCAGGTCAGATTCGGAAGTTTGAACTACACAGCTGACGTCCGTGGAGACTTGATCTTCGACGTGTTCAAGCCACAGCCAAACGCGCCGCTCTGTCACGAGGGGCATGATCTAGCTCTGCCGCCGAACAGTGTCCTGGAGGCCGCGCCAGAGTCCGCTCCGACGTTTAGCTCGGAGCCGACCTCGCCGATCGAGGACGGGTGGCTGGACACCGCCTCGGGGGCTGTGAATTCTACAGCGATTGAGCCGTACATCTACCCCGTCCTTTGCAAAGCTCGTAACTCCAAGGCGTCGGACTCCTCTCCGGACTCCGAGCCTTCCGCGCCCCCGCCAATCGAATCCGATTGGGCGCCGATCATGGAATTCACCGCCGCGGACATCTTTCAAAGACTTCGCCCTTTGGCGACATCCTGAATTCACTAAAGTCTCTCTCTTTATCAGGAGAGCCCTGGCCGGATTATGGTCTGGAAGGTTGAGATGCGGACGACGAAGAAAATCAAAGCCCACCCACCACCCACTTCGTAGCCACTGTTGATGATTTAACCGACATGCTCGACTTCGACTCCGAAGACATCGACGGTATGGACGACGATGCAGGAGACAACCAAGAACCAGCTCCCACGAGCCTTTGGAAGGCCACCTCGTCATACGACATATACATGGTGGACATCCCAAAAGATGGAATGGCGATGGAATAGCGGAGGATGACCCTCCAACAAAGCAGTCTAAGCGCCGGCGTCGTGGCGCCGCTCTAAATCCCGCCACAGCAAAAACCGTGATTCCGGCACGGGAGACAATAACACCCCGGACAGTGCCGAAGACAACCCCCTCTAGCAGGATTCAGCGCAGGAGGATGGAGAAGCCAGCCATCATGAGAGAGCGGCAGAAAGAGAGGCAGAGGACGATAATTACATGCCTCCCTCCGAAGATGAAGCAAGCCTCAACGACGACGAATTCGTCGTGCCTGAGGATCCCGTCGATCAAGAGCGTTTCAAACTCAGGCTCATGGCCATGGCAAGCAGCCTCAAGAAAAAGCAGCAACAACTTAGAGCTTATCAAGACTTGCTAACTGACAGATGGACTGAAGTCCTTGCGGCCGAAGAGTATGAACTCGAGCGCCCCTCCAAGAGCTACCCAAGACGCAGCTGCTACCCGATTAGAGGAGGAAGCACCCAAAGCTACATCACCGGTGCATGATATGGCTGACCGGCCACCACGTGGTCAGCGACAAGAGGCCTCTCGGCCCTCAACTCAAGCCGCACCCGGCGCCGCTCAAAAAAATACAAAGACGCTGGGAAATCGCCCGGACCTGCGAGATATATTGGAGGACAAGGCAAGGCAGACAAGATCGATCTACGGATCGCGTGGGCGCCCCACGACACGTGAAGATAACCGTCACGCCGGATATGGCAATTCCGGCCGGGCCGAACACAGTAGACAAAGCTCATTTGAGTTGCGTCGTGATATAGCCCAATACAGAGGCGCCGCACACCCACTATGCTTCAAAGATGAAGTGATGGATCATCAAATCCCTGAGGGTTTCAAACCCGTAAACATTGAATCATATGATGGAACAACAGATCCTGCGGTTTGGATCGAGGACTATCTCCTTCACATCCACATGGCCTGCGGTGATGATCTATACGCCATCAAATACCTCCCACTCAAGCTTAAAGGACCAGCCCGGCATTGGCTTAACAGCTTGCCGGCCAGAGTCAATTGGTTGTTGGGAAGACCTGGAAGCCGCATTCCTCGACAATTTCCAGGGCACATATGTGCGACCACCAGACGCCGATGACCTAAGACACATAATTCAGCAGCCAGAGGAATCGGCCAGACAATTCTGGACACGGTTCCTAACCAACAAAAATCAAATCGTCGATTGTACGGATGCAGAGGCCCTTGCAGCCTTCAAACACAACATCCGCGACGAGTAGCTTGCCCGGCACCTAGGACAGGAAAAGCCGAAATCCATGGCAGCCCTCACAACGCTCATGACCCGCTTTTGCGTGGGAGAGGACATCTGGCTAGCTTGTAGTAACAACATGACCAAGAGCCCTGGTAATTCGGATATCAAGGACAGCAATGGCAGGCCGCGTCGCAACAAGCACAAGCGCTGCATTAACAGTGATAATGTTGAGGATACGTCAGTCAATGCCGGATTCAGAGGCTCTAAACCCGGTCAGCGGAAAAAGCCATTTAAAAGAAATACTTCAGGCCCGTCCAATTTGGACCGAATACTCGATCGCTCGTGCGGATACATGGCACTTCGAAAAGCTACCAATCACACCAACAGGGATTGTTGGGTGTTCAAGCAGCGAGCAAGTTAAATGCCGAAAACAATGACAAGGGGCTGCATAGCGATGACGAGGAGGAGCCCCGGCCGCCGAACAATAGAGGACAGAAGGGTTTCCCCCCGCAAGTGTGGAAGGTGAACATGATATACGCAACCCACATACCCAAAAGGGAGCGGAAGCATGCACTAAGGGACGTATATGCAATGGAGCCAGTCGCCCCAAAGTTCAACCCGTGGTCTTGCTGCCCGATCACCTTTGATCGAGGGAACCACCCCACTAGCATCCGCCATGGCTGATTTGCCGTATTGGTTCTAGACCCAATCATTGACGGGTTTCACCTCACTAGAGTCCTAATGGACGGCGGCAGCAGCCTGAACCTGTTTTATCAGGATACGGTCATAAAATGGGCATAGACCAATCAAGGATTAAACCCACAAAGACGACCTTTAAAGGCGTCATACCAGGTGTAGAGGCCAAATGTACAGGCTCGATTACACTTGAAGTGGTCTTGGATCCCGGATAACTTCGGCGAGGAGTTAATCTTCGACATAGTCCCGTTCTGCAGCGGCTATCACGCCTTTGCTTTCGGACGAACCGCATTTGCAAAGTTCAATGCTGTGCGTCACTACGCATATCTCAAGCTCAAGATGCCAGGTCCTCGAGGAGTCATTACGGTCAATGGAAACACCGAACGCTCTCTCCGGACGGAGGAGCATACGGCGGCCCTCGCAGCGGAAGTACAAAGCAGCCTCTTAAGGAAATTCTCGAGTCTGGCTATTAAACGTCCGGACACCGTCAAGCGCGCCCGGAGTAACCTACAACAAGACCGCCTGGCACATTCCGAGCACGCATAGCAATACGGCCCAAGCCCTAGCCCTCGCAAAATTGCGAAACCAGTACTACGCGTACATAATTACGCTCTGGAAATACCATGGGCATAGGGGAAGGGGCACGGCCACGGCATGCCCAGAATGCGGCTCAACCGCACCAGGGGCTCCCGTTTGTGTCATTCTTTTCTTCTTTCTTTTTACTTTCAGGACTCCGTTCTCACGAAGCCCTATCCGGCATTAGAATCGCCGAACACACGATGCAATAGCCAGGGAAGCAAAAAGCTACGTCGAGTGTCCAGGTGGTCTCTATTACGACCAATATATATGTTTTACACACCATCCCGCAGCTTACCCTTGGAGGGGGACATGTTAAAAGTCCCGTCCCTTGCTTATCGCACTATTTGTATCGCTCGTTACGCTCTTCGCAACCCTTTTGAATAAACAATACATAGCTTTTGCCTATTATTGAATTCCAATTTTTCTATATATATGTACATTTATGAAATTTTGCAAACGTACACTTTGGTACGGGCAAAACACCAGTTGCATAAGAACCCCACAATATAGTGTGATAAGTCCGAACACTTTCACAAGTGCGGCACCCCGAACTTATAGCATTATATGCATCGGCTCAGAATCATGTCTTGGGTCAATAGTTGGGTTTGCCCGGCTCCCACGTTTTGGTACCTTATGTTCCGTTGTATCGGCTAAGGTAGCGTTGGGAGAACCACTGCGATTGTGCCTCGGTTGAGCTGGGTTAAGCACCTCAGTGGAGAAAGCTAAAACT
Organism: Aegilops bicornis; assembly: GCA_021605145.1. Lineage (NCBI taxonomy): Eukaryota > Viridiplantae > Streptophyta > Magnoliopsida > Poales > Poaceae > Aegilops > Aegilops bicornis. The sequence goes on from CM038675.1 coordinate 366,407,987, forward strand.
GACCGTCATGATAAGGCGAGAGCCGGTCGCTGTTCGAGAGGTTTTCGAGTCCCTAAAGACTTATGCCGCTTAGAGCGAGGAGTTGGCATTGTCCGGCCTAGGTGTGGATAGCGCCTCGAACTCGATCTTGAATACTAGGGGCTTCACTAAATTTAAAATTATAGAATTCTATGGCTAAGTGAGTGTTCAAGCATTAAAGTCCGGTTGCCTTGTTACGTTCGTTGAGCGCCTCCCTCTAAGGACCCAAGAATGGGAACAAGAGCGCTCAAGTTCATCCGAACACCCCAAAGACTTTCGTGGCATGGGGGCTGAAGCCGACGACTCGCCATCTCTCAAATTTAATACACGGCCGCCTGAAGGTAATATTTTAAATTCAAAAGTGTTGCTTAGCGCATATGAACAAGTTTTCAGCATACAGGATAACAAATGCGAGTCTACTCAAAAATTATATCTTTGGAGCATTCATCCGCTACAAGGCAGGCACCCTTCATGACGCCCTCATGATACATTTCAGGCTTGCGATGCTCCTTCTTCGGTGGTGGTCCGTCCGTCACAAGCTTCTCAGCGTCCATCTTGCCCCAGTGCACCTTAGCAAGGGCAAGGGCTCTACGGGCACCTTCAATGCAGACGGAGCGCTTGATAACTTCAACCCATGGACAGGCGTCCACCAGCCGCCTCACCAACCCGAAGTAGCTCCCAGGCATGGCTTCCTTAGGCCACAGCCGAACTATGAGGCCTTTCATGGCCTGTTCGGCCACCTTATGGAGCTCGACCAGCTGCTTCAACTGGTCGCTTAAGGGCATCGAGTGTCCGGCCTCAGCATACTGAGACTAGAACACCTTCTCCGTCGAGCTTCCCTCCTTGGCTCTGTAGAATGCGGCAGCATCAGCCACACTGCGGGGCAGATCTGTGAATGCTCCTGGAGAGCTCCGGATTCGGGTAAGTACCAGATAATTCACTTTCACATGCTTGCTTTGCATATAGAATGCCTTACCCGCCGCTATCTTCTTCATCGCCTCAATCTCCTAAAGGGCTTTTTGTGCTTCGGCCTTAGCGGCCTTGGCGCTCTCAAGGGCCGAGGCGAGCTCGGACTCTCGATTCTTTGAGTCACGCTCCAAACTCTCGTGTTTTTCCACGAGAGCCTGGAGCTCTTGCCGCACCTCCGCCACCCGCGCCTCCTGCTTCTCTCGCTCGGTACGCTCCACAGCCGCGTTGCTTTCAGCCTTGGACACCGCTTCCTTCAGGGTCGCCACCTCGTTCGTGGCCCCTGCAGTATTCACGTTAATCCAGTCATCTTTTGAAACCACATCTTTTAAATACTCCCATAAGGTATTACCTACCTTCTTTATCCTCGAGCTGCTTTTTGGCAAGTCCGAGCTTGTTCTCGGACTGCTCGAGGCTCTGCTTCAATGCATCAACCTCCGCAGTCAGTGCGACAGAGGTCAGCAGTGTAGCCTGCATTCCCATATTGACATACTTATGTTAGACTCCTGCGTATATCTTTTTAGATCCTCAGTTCAGCTTTTTCTTTCCGAACACCAAACTGAGCATCAGGGGCTACTGTCTATGCGGTAATATTTTTATATATCTTAAATACATACCTCAAAGCCTTTTAGAAGGCTGGCACGAGCTTCGATCAGCCCGCTCTTGGCGGACTAAACTTCTGGATCACCACACTCATAATAGTGCGGTGCTCCTCGTCGATGGAAGCGGCGTTAGCGCCTCCATCAAATCATCCGTGCCTCCGGTTGGGCGGAGGTCACCGGCGTCGCGATCTTGCCCTTCTTACAAAGGGGTCGCTGCCGGACTCTGGAACCACTGAAGGTTCGATGCAGTCCGACACGGGCGGACTTAAAGCCCTTTGGGGTTTTATCCCTTTGAGCCGGGTTTCGGAGGTCGCCTTGCAGGCGCCTCCAGGCCACCTCCTCTGGCTGGGCCCCTTTTGGGACTCCACCCCGACGTCATCCGCAGCAGGAGGAGACGAGGCGGTCGGAAGTGAGGTGCTATTCACCTCCGACGAATCCAGGGAGCCGCTCGACGAATCGTCAAGCCCGTCCTTGGGCGGGCTGCACGGTTATACTCGGCATTAGAAGATGATGTGCGACAAATGGAACGCCATGAGTTATTCTGGTGTACGGACACTTACGATTTCGCTAGGGGCTTGGTCCTCGGTGCCCACCCCTCTTCGCCGTCGTCGGCATTGGTGGTATAGTCCGGAGGAAGGGTCCTTCCCTTATTGGACCCTCCGGCCTCCCCAGTTGGGGCGGCCTTCCTTTTCTTCTCTCCCCCCGCTAGGGGAGAGGCCTCTCTTTTCTCCTCCTCTTCTTCACGGGAGGAGTCCGCTTCGGAGTCATCGGACGATGAGTCCGACAGCACCTGGCGCCAGGAACTCCTTCGAGTTCCCGTGGCCTTCTTCTTGGCCTTCTTCTCCGGCACCACGTGAGGTGCCAGAACCAGCAGCCCCATCAATCGGGCGTCCGCTGGGTCTTCTGGCAAGGGAGCCGGACAGTTAACCTGTCCGGACGTCTTCTGACAGTCATGTCAAAGGTAAGGGAGTTTTAGATCCCGCATAGAATCAAACTATGAAAAAAGAGTCCCGTAAAGGGTAAAAGAGCTTACCTCGCTGGCTTGATTCTGCGAGCTGAATCCGCGATCTTCGGTAGCGGATGCGGGAGCCTCGGCGTATGAACAGCACCTTCCGGGCATCTTCGTGCGTGAGTGTCAAGAGCCGGCTCAAGGTTCGATGATGTGCGGATCAAACTCCCACAAGTTGAAGGCCCGTTCTTTGGCATGGGAGGATCCGCGGATGAGCATAACCTGGACTACGTTGACAAGCTTGAGCTTCTTGTCCACCAGGTTCCGGACGCAGGTTTGGAGTCCGGTCGGCTCTTCCGAATTACCCCACGTCAGGCCCGTCTCTTTCCATGAGGTGAGCCGTGTAGGGAAGCCAGATCAGAATTCGAGGGCCGCTGCCCATTGAGAGTCATGCGGCTCGGTGATGTAGAACCACCCCGTGCCACCCCTTTATGGTCTCCACGAAGGAGCCCTCGAGCCATAGGACGTTGGCCATCTTGCCCACCATGGCACCTCCGCACTCCGCTTGGCGGCCGCCCACTACCTTCGGCTTGACATTGAAGGTCTTCAGCCATAAGCCGAAGTGGGGCTGGATGCAGAGGAAGGCTTCGCACACGACAATAAACGCCGAGATGTTGAGGATGAAATTCAGGGCCAGATCATGGAAATCTAGGTCGTAGTAGAACATGAGCCCCCGGACAAATGGGTTAAGTGGAAACCCTAGTCCGCGGAGGAAGTGGGCGAGGAACACCACCCTCTCATGGGGCCTGGGGGTGGGGATGAGCTGACCCTTGTTGGGGAGCCTATGCGCGATGTCGTCAGACAAGTATCCGGCCTTCCGTAGCTTTTTGATGTGCCCCTCCGTGACGGAGGAGGCCATCCACTTGCCTCCCGCTCCGGACATAGTTGGAGAAGGTTGAGGTGGGATGTGCGGACTTGGTATTTGGAGCTCGAGTCTTGTGAGGAAATGGATAAGCAAAGGAGGAAGAAGGCGTGTGTGAAAAAGTGGATCCTTATCCCCTTGTATGGACGGACAAAGCTATGCGTCCCCACCGGCCTGATAAAACTCGCTTATCTCCCAAGCGCCGTAATCAATGGCACGGTTGGGTTACCCACGCCCATATTGATGAGAATCCCGGAATAAGGGGACACGATCTCTGCTTTGACAAGACGTGCCAAGGAAACCGCCTCGCTAAACGCGCTGAGGTGGGACAGTGAAAATGATTCGAATAAAGGCTTGGCCGTGGTGTGATGCCACGCCACGGAATACGTCAGCTGATTGAACTTGTGTAAATGTTATTCTCTCTACGGTGGTATGTGGAACTTATTTTGCAGAGCCGGACACTATCCTTGTGTTCAAAATCTTCTATGAAATATTCGGAGGAGGAACCCGCCTTGCAATGCCGAAGACAATATGCGCGCCCGGACTAAATGCGTCATTGAAGCCTGGTTCAGGGACTCTTGAGGAGTCCTGGATTAGGGGGTGTCCGGATAGCCGGACTATAGCCTTTGGCCGGACTCCTAGACTATGAAGATACAAGATTGAAGACTTCGTCCCGTGTCCGGATGGGACTTTCCTTGGAGTGGAAGGCAAGCTTGGCGATATGGATATGTAGATCTGCTACCATTGTAACCGACTTTGTGTAACCCTAACCCTATTCGGTGTCTATATAAACCGGAGGGTTTTAGTCCGTAGGACGAACAACAATCATACCATAGGCTAGCTTCTAGGGTTTAGCCTCTCTGATCTCGTGGTAGATCTACTCTTGTACTACCCATATCATCAATATTAATCAAGCAGGAGTAGGGTTTTACCTCCATCGAGAGGGCCCGAACCTGGGTAAAAACATCGTGTCCCTTGTCTCCTGTTACCATCCGCCTAGACGCACAGTTCGGGACCCCCTACCCGAGATCCGCCAGTTTTGACACCGACAGAGACCATCTTCATCCTACGCCTCCCACGGATTGATAAACCTGAGGTCATCGACTTGAGGGAGATTTGCTACTGTCCTACAAACCTCTGCACTTGGAGGCCCAACAACGTCTACAAGAAGAAGGTTGTGTAGTAGACATCAAGCTCTTTTCTGGCGCCATTGTCGGGGAGGTGAGTGCTTGAAGGTATATCTTTAGATCTTGCAATCGAGTCTTTTAGTTTCTTGTTTTATCACTAGTTTAGTATATAAAAGAAAACTACAAAAAACTGGATTTGAGTTTGCCTCATACGCTTCATCTTTTTAATATCTTTCATGAGAATGATGGAAAGGAAAATTGTGCTTAAGTGCTAGAAGAAGAAGTCTATAAAATGTTTGGCACTAAATCTTTGAATGATGAGCATGATTGCAATGTTGTTAGATGAACTCTTTGAATATCCATAGTACTAACGATGATTGCTCTAGTCATGATGAGAATGTCTCTTATAAGCATGTCAATTTTTGTGGAGTGCATAGAGCTTGCAAGTACACACCAATTAGGAAAAATAGATTTTGCAAGAGGCATAAGTATTTGGAAACTAAATGGTTGCAAGAGAGGCTAGATGTTTGTGCTGAAAATTTAAAGTTTCTTCACCATACTTGTGAACTTTGCAATGAACATGGTCATTTAAATATCAAATGCAAATTGTTTCATGATCGAATCGTGTCCAAAAATTGTGATGACTTGATTTACCTTGCACATCACAATGAACTTAGTTTGCTTTTGGGTTATGAAGAAATGAAACGTACAACTAAGCATATTCCCGAATATAACCTTGAGAAATTCCTCGATATTGATCTAGAAGAATTTTTTATGTATTGTGCGGTGAATTGCATTGAAAATCCTTATATTGCCAATTACATAAAGAAAAGAAAACAAATAGAGGATGAAGAGAATACTAATGAAAGGGGAGAGACTTCCCAATATCCTCCTATTATTTCTTATGATGAATCAGGTAAGGAGGAGGAGCTTTCTATTCAACCAAACTCATTAGTAAGGAGCTCAAAAAAGAGGGTTAAACCCACACATGATATGGAGAAGAAAAAGAAAAGACGGAGGAGCAAAGGTAGAAAGGTATCCCTCCCAAATGATGTTGCTCCTATTACTCATTGTAAAGATGATAATTGCTATACTATTGGTGCTATCCATACTATTAATGATGAGAGTGATTATGCTTATGATATGAAAAGGCCCAAGCTTGGGGATGCTATGTTTGATGAAGATGATGTTTTTGAGAATATATTTGCTGCAATTAATGTTTGTCCCAAGCTTGGGGATGCCACGTTTAATGAAGATGATATTTTTAGTCTCCCAAGTTTTGATATGCAAATTTATAATGATGATAGCATGCCTCCTACTTATGATGATTATATTGATGAAAGTGGGTTTGGAAGAGTGTCAACTTTAGGAAGTAATGATCCCACTATTTTGGAGGATGTTGAATATTCTTATGATAATTATGAAAGTGGATTTGGAGAGGTCATGACTTTATTTAGTAATGATTCCACTATCTTGGAAGAGGTTTCAATTGAGTATGATGAGAACAAAGTTGCTACTTATGATGATTACTGTGATGAAACTTATGCTATAAAAAGTAGTGATGATTATATTTATAAAACATGTCATTATTATGATTACCCTTTTTCTGAATATTACTCTTTTAATGTGGAAACAATTTATAGTATTCGAGTCTCTTATGATACTCCCACTATTCTGAATGAGAAGAATTTTGCTTATGTGGAGAGTAGTGAAATTTCTATGCAAGTAGATCATGAAAATAATGCTTTAGCTGCTGGTTATATTGTTGAATTCATTCATGATGCTACTGAAAATTATTATGAGGGAGTAATATATGCTTGTAGGAATTGCAATAATATCAAGTTTCTTCTCTATGTGCTTAAAGTTTTGAAGTTATGCTTGTCTTGCCTTCCTATGCTAGTTGATTATTGTTCACATAAGTTGTTTGCTCACAAAATCCCTATGCATAGGAAGTGGGTTAAACTTAAATGTGCTAGTCATATTCTTAATGATGCTCTCTTTATGTTTCAACTCTTATCTTTTATGTGAGCATCATTGAAATCATCATGCCTAGCTAGGGGCGTTAAACGTTAGCGCTTGTTGGGAGGCAACCCAATTTTATTTTTGTTCCTTGCTTCGTGCTCCTGTTTAGAAATAAATAATCTATCTAGCCTCTGGTTAGATGTGGTTTTATGTTTCAATTAGTGTTTGTTCCAAGTAGAACCTTTGGGAAGACTTGGGTGAAGTCTTTATGATCATGCTATAAAAAACAGAAACTTTAGCGCTCACGAGATTAGCTGCCATTTTTTACTGGAGAGTGATTTTAGGTTGATTATTTTTGCATATGTTAATAGATAAATTACTCAGGTGCACCAATTTATTTTAGATTTTTGGAGTTACAGAAGTAGACGTTTGATACAGATTACTACAGACTATTCTGTTTTTGACAGATTCTGTTTTATATGTGTTGTTTGCTTATTTTGATGAATCTATGAGTAGATATAAAGTAGATATTACACCAGTATGAATTTAGAATGAGTTCACAACAGTACCTAAGTGGTGATTTATTTTCTTATACTAACATAGCTTACAAGTTTTCTGTTAAGTTTTGTGTTGTGAAGTTTTCAAGTTTTGGGTAAAGATTTGATGGACTATGGAATAAGTAGTGGCAAGAGCCTAAGCTTGGGGATTCCCAAGGCACCCCAAGGTAATATTCACGGGCAACCAAAATCCTAAGCTTGGGGATGCCCCGGATGGCATCCCCTCTTTCGTCTTCGTTCATCGGTAACTTTACTTGGAGCTATATTTTTATTCACCACATGATATGTGTTTTGCTTGGAGCGTCAATTTATTTTGTTAGTATTTGCTTGCTGTTATTTAGAAAAATGTTTTGCATATTTTATTTCAATAAAAGTGGCATTGATAGCCTTTACTATGCTTATTTTACAAGTCTACATGTTGCTGTTTGAAAGCAGAAAGTTTACCACTGTTGCAAAAATTCCCTAGAAAAGTCAGAATGTGATAAAATGTTGAAACATTTTGCATAATAAGCTCTGATAAATTTACTATAGTGGGAATTTTCTTTCATAATTTTTGGAGCTAGGAAAGTATGGATCTTGCTGCATTCTTCACAGACTGTCCTGTTTAGGTAGATTGCTGTTATGTTTGCATATGTTTGCTTGTTTAATGATTCTATTTGAGGATAGGACTATTAAATATGCGAAGGCATTTAGTATGCAATGTTGATTAATAATTTTAGTGATTTGCTACAGAAGAGTATGATAAGGTTTTTGCATTGGTTTATACTAACTTATCTCATGAGTCCTTGTTTAGTTTTCTGTGGATGAAGCTTTTGAGATATAGGGAGACCGTGATATGAGAGGAATTAAGGAGACACAAAAGCTCAAGCTTGGGGATGCCCAAGGCATCCCAAGATAACATTTCAAGAAGTCTCGAGCGTCTAAGCTTGGGGATGCCCCGGTTGGCATCCCACCTTTCTTCTTCAACAACTAACGGTTAGTATGGGTTGATCCTAAGTTTTTGCTTCTTCACATGATGTTTGCTATTCTTAGATGTCATTTTATTTTGTTTTGTTTGCTGTTTGAAAAAAGTATCAAGATCTGAAATTATTAAATGCGAGAGTCTACACATAGCTAAATAATTATTTAACTACTCATTGATCTTCACTTATATCTTTTTGGAGTAGTTTGTCATTTACTCGTGTGCTTCACTTATATCCTATGAGTAAATAGTTGAATGAGAGAATATCATAAATCTGAAATTATATATGTTTCATATGCTTATCCCATGGGGAGTAATGACTTCACATATAAGAAGTATAGGTGGTAAATTTATTGAAGGTTAGCAAACATTGTATTGGTCACTTGAACAATTCATGAAAAAAATATTGAGGGAAGAGATATTTCACATATAAATATACTATATTGGACATCTTTTATGATTGTGAGCACTCATTAAAATATGACATGCTAAAAGGTTGATGCTGGACAAGGAAGACAACGTAATGGGTTATGTTTTCTTACATCCGAAATAAAGTATATTGTCATGGATCATTCAACATGCTGAGCTTGCCTTTCGCCCTCATGCTAGCCAAATTCTTTGCACCAAGTAGAGATACTACTTGTGCTTCAAAACATCCCTTAAACCAGTATTGCCATGAGAGTCCACCATACCTACCTATGGATTGAGTAAGATCCTTCAAGTAAGTTGTCATCGATGCATGCAATAAAAATTGCTCTCTAAATATGTATGATCTATTAGTGTGGAGAAAATAAGCTTTATACGATCTTGTGATGTGGAAGCAATAAAAGCGACGGACTGCATAATAAAGGTCCCTATCACAAGTGGCAATATAAAGTGACGTTCTTTCGCATTAAAATTTTGTGCATCCAACTATAAAAGAACATGACAACCTCTGCTTCCCTCTGCGAAGGGCCTATCTTTCATTCTTGTTTTATACCTTATGCAAGAGTCATGGTGATCTTCACCTTTCCTTTTTACATTTTATCCTTTGGCAAGCACATTGTGTTGGAAAGATCCCGATATATATATCCAATTGGATGTAAGGCATCATGAACTATTATTGTTGACATTACCCTTGAGGTAAAAGGTTGGGACGCGAATCCATAAGCCCCTATCTTTCTCTGTGTCTGATTAAAACTTTGGACCCATAAAATACCGCGTGAGTGTTAGCAATTATGAAAGACTAAATGATAGTTGAGTATGTGAAGTTTGCTGAATCAAAGCTCTGACATAGACTCTTCCTGAAAATAAGATGAATTGTAATTGTTTTATGACTAATAACACGGTTTGTTAGTTTTCAAGAAAGTTTATGATCTATATTTTAACATGTGAACAGTTTGTTACTTGATCATGAAAAGTTTTAAGAGATGATCTACTGTTATGACATACGATAATGCTAGAAAAGGTGATTGAAATTATAATTGATCAAACTTGTGCACCTGCTAGCATTCACACTTCATAAATTATTTCTTTTATGTCCTAAGCGAGGACGAGCAGGAATTAAGCTTGGGGATGTTGATACGTCTCCAACATATCTATAATTTATGAAGTATTCATGCTATTATATCATCTGTTTTGGATGTTTATGGGCCTTACAAAACACTTCTATATTATTTTTGGGACTAACCTATTTACCGGAGGCCCAACCCAAATTGATGTTTTCTTGCCTATTTCAGTGTTTCGAAGAAAAGGAATATCAAACGGAGTCCAAACGGAATGAAACCTTCGGGAGAGATATTTTTGGAAGGGAAGCAATCCAGGAGACTTGGAGTAGACGTCAGGGAAGCTTTGAGGAAGCCACGAGGCAGGGAGGCGCGCCCTACCCCCTGGGCGCGCCCCCACCCTCGTGGGCCCCTTATGGCTCCTCTTACCGACTTCTTTCGCCTATATATGTCCATATACCCTAAAAACATCGGAGAACATAATAGATCGGGAGTTCCGCCGCTGCAAGCCTCCGTAGCCACGAAAAACCAATCGGGACCCTGTTCCGGCACCCTGCCGGAGGGGGGATCCATCACCGGTGGCCATCTTCATCATCCCGGCGCTCTCCATGACGAGGAGGGAGTAGTTCACCCTCGGGGCTGAGGGTATGTACCAATAGCTATGTGTTTGATCTCTCTCTCTCTCTCTCTCTCTCGTGTTCTTGAGGCAGTACGATCTTGATGTTTCGCGAGCTTTGCTATTATAGTTGGATCTTATGATGTTTCTCCCCCTCTAATCTCTTGTAATGGATTGAGTTTTCCCTTTGAAGTGATCTTATCGGATTGAGTCTTTGAGGATTTGAGAACACTTGATGTATGTCTTGCATGTGCTTATCTATGGTGACAATGGGATATCACGTGATTCACTTGATGTATGTTTTGGTGATCAACTTGCAGGTTCCATGACCTCGTGAACTTATGCATAGGGTTGGCACACGTTTTCGTCTTAACTCTCTGGTAGAAACTTTGGGGCACTCTTTGAAGTTCTTTGTGTTGGTTGAATAGATGAATCTGAGATTGTGTGACGCATATCGTATAATCATACCCATGGATACTTGAGGTTACATTGGAGTATCTAGGTGACATTAGGGTTTTGGTTGATATGTGTCTTAAAGTGTTATTCTAGTACGAACTCTATGATAGATTGAACGGAAAGAATAGCTTCGTGTTATTTTACTACGTACTCTTGAATAGATTGATTAGAAAGGATAACTTTGAGGTGGTTTCGTACCCTACCATAATCTCTTCGTTTGTTCTCCGCTATTAGTGACTTTGGAGTGACTCTTTGTTGCATGTTGAGGGATATTTATATGATCCAATTATGTTATTATTGTTGAGAGAACTTGCACTAGTGAAAGTATGAACCCTAGGCCTTGTTTTCTAGCATTGCAATACCGTTTACGCTCACTTTTATCATTAGTTACCTTGCTGTTTTTATATTTTCAGATTACAAATACTCATATCTATCATCCATATTGCACTTGCATCATCATCTCTTCGCAGAACTAGTGCACCTATACAATTACCATTGTATTGGGTGTGTTGGGGACACTAGAGACTCTTTGCTATTTGGTTGGAGGGTTATTTGAGAGAGACCATCTTCATCCTACGCCTCCCACGGATTGATAAACCTTAGGTCATCCACTTGAGGGAAATTTGCTACTGTCCTATAAACCTCTGCACTTGGAGGCCCAACAACGTCTACAAGAAGAAGGTTGTGTGGTAGACATCAAGCATTGTTGTCGTCTCGCCAACTATTGCTTCTACGATTATCGCTACCGCTTAGTGATAAAGTAAAGCAATTACATGGCGAGTGCATTTCATATAATAAAGCGACAACTATAAGGCTCCTGCCAGTTGCCGATAAAATTTACGAAACATGATCATCTCAAACAACAATTTATATCTCATCACGACTTGACCATAACACATCATAACATGCCCTGCAAAAACAAGTTAGATGTCCTCTACTTTGTTGTTGCAAGTTTTACGTGGCTGCTACGTACTTCTAGCAAGAACCGTTCTTACCTACGCATCAAAACCACAACGATTTTTCATCAAGTGTGATGTTTTAAGCTTCAACAAGGACCGGCCGTAGTCAAACTTGATTCAACTAAAGTTGGAGAAACAGACACCCGCCAGCCACCTATGTGCGAAGCACATCGGTAGAACCAGTCTCATGGACGCGGTCATGTAATGTCGGTCCGGGCCGCTTCATCCATTAATACCGCCGAATCAAAGTAAGATGTTGGTGGTAAGCAGTATGACTATTATCGCCCACAACTCTTTGTGTTCTACTCGCGCATATAACATCTACACATAGACCTGGCTCTGATGTCACTATTGGGAACGCAGTATTTCAATTTTTTTACCTACGATCATGTAAGATCTATCTAGGAGATGCATAGCAACAAGACGTGAGAGTGTGTCCGCGTACCCTCGTAGACCGAAAGCGGAAGCGTTTAGTAATGCGGTTGATGTAGTCGAACGTCTTCACGATCCAAGTACCGAATTTACGGCACCTCCGTGTTCAGCACACGTTCAGCACGATGACGTCTCTCGAGCTCTTGATCCAGTTGAGGAAAAGGGAGAGTTTCATCAACACGACGGCGTGGCGACGGTGATGATGAAGTTACCGGCATAGGGCTGGCCTAAGCATTATGACGATATGATCGAGGTGTGCACATGTGGAGGGGGGGGGGCACCGCACACGGCTAAGAGAAGACTTGTTGTCCCTTTGGGGTGCCCCCCGCCTCCGTATATAAAGGGGGAGAGGAGGAGGAGGCCGGCCCCCTAGGGGCGCGCCAAATGTGGGGAGTCCTACTAGGACTCCCTAGTCCTAGTAGGATTCCCCTCTCCTTTTTCCTTTTCCGGAGTAGCAAAGGGGGAAAGAGAGAAGGAGGAGGAGAGGTAAAGAGGGGCGCCGCCCCATCCCTTGTCCAATTCGGATTGGGAAGGTGGGGCGCGGGCCATCTCCTGGCCGGCCCTCTCTCTTCTCCACTAAGGCCCGCCCATGTTGGCCCATTAACTTCCGGGGGGGTTCCGGTAACCCCCGGTACTCCGAAACTCATCCGAAACTTCCAGAACCACTCCGGCGTCCGAATGTAACCTTGCAATATATGAATATTTACCTCTCAAAAATTTCGAGACTCCTCGTCATGTCCGTGGTCTCATCCGGGACTCCGAACAAAGTTCGGTCATCAAATTACATAACTCATAATACAAATCGTCATCGAGAACTATCTAGACATGACCGAGACACATCTCCGGTCATTAACCAATAGCGGAACCTGGATGCTCATATTGGCTCCTACTTATTCTACGAAGATCTTTATCGGTCAAACCGCATAAAAACATACATCATTCCCTTTGTCATCGGTATGTTACTTGCCCGAGATTCGATCGTCGGTATCATCATACCTAGTTCAATCTCGTTACGGGCAAGTCTCTTTACTCATTCCATAATGCATCATCCCGTAACTAACTCATTAGTCACATTGCTTACAAGGCTTATAGTGATGTGCATTACCGAGAGGGCCCAGAGATACCTCTCCGATACTCGAAGTGACAAATCCTAATCTTGATATATGCCAACTCAACAAACACGATCGGAGACACCTGTAGAGCATCTTTATAATCACCCAGTTACTTTGTGACGTTTGATAGCACACAAAGTGTTCCTCCGGTATTCGGGAGTTGCATAATCTCATAGTGAGAGGAATAAGTATAAGTCTTGAAGAAAGCAATAGCAATAAAACTAAACTATCATTATGCTAAGCTAACAGATGGGTCTTGTCCATCACATCATTCTCTAATGATGTGATCCCGTTTATCAAATGACAACACATGTCTATGGTCAGGAAACTTAACCATCTTTGATTAACGAGCTAGTCATATAGAGGCATACTAGGGACACTCTGTTTGTCTATGTACTCACACATGTACTAAGTTTTCGGTTAATACAATTTTAGCATGAATAATAAACATTTATCATGATATAAGGAAATATAAATAACAACTTTATTATTGTCTCCAGGGCATGTTTCCTTCAATAACCCTCAAGGGCCGGCTTATCTTGAAAAGATGAACCGGGACTATTGTATTAAGTCTAATATGAGAACTGCCATTTATAACCCTCAAGGGACGGGTCATCTTATGAAGATGAGTCGGGTCTAATGTACTGATTTTTTTAAAGAACTTCATCACACATTAGCCCCCAAGTGCCAAGTATATTGCTTGCAATGTGCTTGGGACTTGAAAATACTCCTTATCCCCATGCTGAATAGTATTCCTGGTCTTCAATATTCATTTACAGGATGCTTTAAGCATTAAGGATTCAAAACTTGGCGAGTTAAGAAAACTACTCAAACACCAAGAATCTGAAACACAAAAGGCTGAAACCAAGTTGACACTTAGCTTGGAAGAAAACGAGAAGCTCAAGGCCAATTTTAACACGGAAAGAGCCTCTTTCGAAGAAGATAAAACTTCTTTATTGCAAAGGGCAGAAACCGCTGAGTCTTCTTAAAAAGCATCACTGTAGAACTCTTCGGCTTAAAGCAAAGAATTTCGCAGATGACATATGTTTTGTAAGCGACACTTATTTTTAGTCTTTCAGAATCTATTTATCTTGACTCATCTGGCCACTCATCTATATGTTTGCTCAACAGGCCCCAGGAGCTCCAATGTTGGCCAGGATATGCTCGTGAAGCTGAAAGTCGTATATGCCTTGGTTGAACAATTATATATTGGCACTCAATGGACTCTTGTGGCTATCTCCAATGGCAAACAGCTGCCCACACTCATCAGGGAGGTGCTAGCCAAATTGTCGATAATGCCCCAAAAGCTGGAAGAGATAAAATGACCAGCCGCCCGTGGTGGTGCCATTGCCGCTCTCAGCCGAGCCAAAGCATGGCAAGCGGAACTAGACCCGGAAGAAATGGCCATTGTGTGTCCAGGCCTAAAAGAAGATGGGTCTCCTTTTGATTAGATGGATTTTGCGAAATGCGTGAATGAGATGCCTCCCTTAGCGTGCAAACTGGCCAAGGAGACTGATTTATCTAGGTATCAGCTAGCGTACAAGATGGAGAATGCTAAGGTCAAGGTGCCGGCTTATGATGTCGTGGATCTCACTCCTTCAATGCGTAAGCATACTTTTGCCCCTGATGTTGATCCATCCCCAATTATCAATGTTGAAGCTATATTCGAAGCCTTAACCGGCATCGACTGGACGTCACCTGACATCCAGATGGGCGAAGAAGGAGAGCCAAAGCGGGATGACCCAGAGTCATCAACCCGCCGTGACAAAGACAACTTATACCAGGCGGCTCTCAAATCAGGGCATGGACATCTTGTGCTGAAAAAACACTTCGCTCAAATTATTCAGGTCCATGGTGGCATTGTAATAGGCTAGATTTGGTAACAATGATCTATCATGCCATCGTGCATGTTAGCTTTTAACTATTAAACCGCCCAGTTTGATATTTATGAGTCGCCTTGCTATGCCACCGTGCAAGTTTAACTCGTGATTTTTTTGACCCGTCGCTGTGCTTTTTGACAACACCATCATTCATATGGGTCATATCAATACTTTCATATCCCCTACACACAAGTTAAATAGCATATACCCTGGCAGTTTAAACCAAGGCAAGTAACAAACCCCAATATAATAGTCTTTGAAAAAATATAAAAAGACTAGAATAAAGGCCATCCAAGCGGAAACATTCTAGCAACCTAAAGCCTAAACTAGGGTGGGTTACCAAACCCCAAACATTCATATAATTATTTAATGACATACCTATAGATTGAAATGATGGTAACATCTTGATAATTAATATCCGTAGCGGGTATCAACCCGGAGTGATGAAATATCTTGATCTTAATTGCTCAAGGCAAAAATATCCTGGCGACTTAAAGTCCGCTATCAGGGCGGGTTACCAAACCCAAAAATGCTCAAATATGAGTCATATAATCAGGGTTGCATGGCCCGAATCGTAAAAATGACAATTTAGCAGAATTTTTTTAAAGGATACAAATCCAAAACATTCAGAAGAAAAGGAATGCAGAAAAATCCAAGTGCTTTCATAGGCCGCACAGTCGTTAAAATTATGTAGCCCGCTCATCAATGCATGGCCAGACTGGCTAATAAAGCCATGTGCTTTCATAGGCCGCACAACCTTAGAGTTAATCCTTACTCACTGTAAGCCGGCCCTCATGTGACAAACCGCCGTTTTAACCTTAATGAGTTCAGGGTCTTGAAAAAGATTGCCTGTTAAGAGTACGGCGGGTCACTCGGGATTACCTAGCGGAGTAGCATCGTGCAAACAGGCAGGACAAGCTCGGAATTCATCGTCCACGCCTGGCCAAGTGTGACGCCCCCGATTCAATCATACACTAATCATCCACGCAAACGTGTACGATCAAGATCAGGGACTCACGGGAAGATATCACAACACAACTCTAAAACATAAATAAGTCATACAAGCATCATAATACAAGCCAAGGGCCTCGAGGGCTCGAATACAAGTGCTCGATCATAGATGAGTCGGAAGCAACAATATCTGAAGTACGTACTAAGTTAAACAAGTTGCCATAAGATGGCTAGCACAAACTGGGATACAGATCGAAAGAGGCACAGGCCTCCTGCCTGGGATCCTCCTAACTACTCCTGGTCGTCGTCAGCGGGCTGCACGTAGTAGTAGGCACCTCCGGTGTAGTAGTCATCATCGACGGTAGCGTCTGGCTCCTGGGCTTCATCGTCTGGTCGCAGCAACCGGGTAAGGAAAGGGGGAAAAGGGGGAACAAGGCAACCGTGAGTACTCATCCAAAGTACTCGCAAGCAAGGAGCTACACTACATATGCATGGATATATGTGTAAAGGGCCATATCAGTGGACTGAGAATGCCGTAATAAGAGGGGATATCTGATCCTATCGAAGACTACACTTCCGCAGCCTCCGTCTTGCAACATGTAGAAGAGAGTAGATCAAGTCCTCCAAGTAGCATCGCATAGCATAATCCTACCGGCGATCCCTCCTCGTAACCACGATAGAGAGCGACCACCGGGTTGTATCCGCACTTGGAAGGGTGTGTTTTATTAAGTATCCGGTTCTAGTTGTCATAAGGTCAAGGTACAACTCCAAGTCGTCCTGTTACCAAGATCACGGCTATTCAATAGATTAACTTCACTGCAGGGTGCAGCACATTACCCGACACGCCGATCCCATTTGGCCGACACACTTTTCTCGGTCATGCCCGGCGGAAGATCAACACGTCGCAGCCCCACCTAGGCACAACAGAGGTCAACACGGTCTAAACCTAAGCGCCGCAGTGCAGGCCCATCGCCCTTAGCACACCTGCACGTTGCGAACGCGGCCGGAAGCAGACCTAGCCTAGCAGGCGTTCCAGTCCAATCCGGCGCGCGCCGCTCAGTTGCTGATGTCACGAAGTGCTTCGGCTGATACCACGACGCCGGTTGCCCATATCTTGTCCCACGTGGTGGTTAGTGCGTATAAGGTCAACGAACCAACTCAGATCAAATACCAAGATCTCGTTAAGCGTGTTAAGTATCCGCGAACGCTGAACAGGGCCAGGCCCACCTCTCTCCTAGGTGGTCTCAACCTGCCCTCTCGCTCCGCCACAAAGATCCACTCGCGGGTACTCCTACGAGCCGACCCGTCTTTAGTCACCACATGTATCATGTATAAGTATAAGTATATACCCGTGATCACCTCCCGAGTGATCACGGCCCGATAGTATAGCACATCAGATGGACAAGAATGTAGGGCCACAGATGGAATACTAGCATCCTATACTAAGCATGTAGGATTGCAGGTAAAGGTAACAACAGTAGTAGCAAGGACAAAGCTATGCATCGGGATGAGATAATCTGAAAGCAGTAACATGCTACACTAATCTTATGCAAGCAGTATAGAGTTGAATAGGCGATATCCGTGATCAAGGGGGCTTTCTTGGTTGCTCCGGCAAGAGAGAGGGGTCGTCGACTCCGTAGTCGTCTTGGGTAGCAATGGCGTCGGTCTCGGTGTCTAAGCGGAAGAAGAGGGGAAGAAACAATGAATACAATGCAAACAGATGCATAACGATGTATGACAAGTCAAGTATGTGATGCTAGGGGTGCCCTAACGGTAGGAGGTGATACCGGTGAAGGGGGGAAGCATCCGGGAAAGTATTCCCGGTGTTTCGCGTTTTCGGGCAGAGGAGCCGGAGGGGGAAAGTTGCGAGTTCGATAGGTTAGGGGGGTGTGGCGGATGAACGGGTTGCGTATCCGGAATCGT
The DNA here is from genome assembly GCA_021605145.1 of Aegilops bicornis. Lineage (NCBI taxonomy): Eukaryota > Viridiplantae > Streptophyta > Magnoliopsida > Poales > Poaceae > Aegilops > Aegilops bicornis. The sequence goes on from CM038675.1 coordinate 366,425,864, forward strand.
CTCGTCGTTCTGAGCAACTTTCATGTTGAAAATATTTTGATCCGAGTTACGGATTAAAAGATATGATTTTCTAAAGATTTTATTAATTTCTGGGATTTAATTAATTACTTAATTAATTCGAAAATGATTTAATGACATCAGCATGAGGTCATGTCGACATCGCGATCAGCAGAGTTGATCGGTCAACCTGACCAGTGGGTCCCACTGGTCAGTGACACATTTTAATTAACAGATTAATTAAACTAATCATAATTAATTAGGAGGGTGGGCCCCAGTGTCATTGTTTGATTAATTAACTAACAGTTAATTATGTTAATCTAATTGTGATTAATTAACTTAATTAATTCGTTAATTAATTAATTAATTTAATTATTATTATCTATTTATTATTATTATTATTATTATTATTTTTAATTTATTTCCTTTTTTTTAACGTTCAGGGGATAGGCCCCACATGTCATTGGCCCTAGGGGCCTTAGTGGGTGTGGGCTAATGGGTGCGGGCGAAGGGGTGCCCGCACACCATACCCACCACGGAAGGGGAGCACCGGCCACGACGGGCCGGAGCAGGGTGGTGCGGCAACGGACGCCGGCGGCCGGAGGTAGGCACGGTGAGCTGCTGATGCGAGCGCGAGACCGCACAAGGGGGGGCTGTGGTGGTCGCGTTGGAGGCAGCAGGAGGCTGCGGTAGTGTGGGCCCACGGCGAGTGCAGCGCCCGAAGGAGAAGCACTCAAGGGTGCGGGCGCGACGGCACGCCTGGCGAGACGAGGTCATGAGCACGGGCGGCACAAGGCTGCAGACAGGCGATGGCTGTGGGCGCACAGAGTGACCATGGGCGACGGACGAGGAGAGGGGGAGCTCACAGGGGGGGAGTAGGGCACGGGCAGCGGGCTCGGGGAAGGTTGGGGTGGTCCGACGACGGAGCGGATGAGGACGTCCGGCGAGGCTTGACGGAGCCGATGAGGAGGCGAGGCGACGTGGAGCGGCTCCGGCGAGCGGCGTCCGTCGGCGAGGTCGGGCGTCCGGCGTGGCGACGGGATGGGGCGGCTCGGCGGCGGGGCGTAATCCGGCGGCAGACGTTGAGGCCGACCCCGCCCAGATCTGGGCGGAGGGGGCCGGGCGGCGCAGACGGGGCTGGGACGGCTCAGGGGCGAGGTGAGGTGGCGACGGGGTGGAGTAGGCGGCGGGGTGGCGCCGGAATGGATGTCGGGGGGGGGGGGGCACGGGGATGGGCGCCGTGGGTTCGTTCCCTCGATCCAGATCTGGATCGGGGAGGGGGAGAACGAACGAGTGGGGGGGGGGGGGAGTGGTGGTCCTGTGGGGCTAGGGTTCGGTGCCCCTAGGGGGGGTATAGGGAGTGGGGGTGTGGGGCGGTTGGGCCGGCCCGTTCGGGCGGCGGAGGCCAGCTGGGCCACTTGACCCAGCGGGGGGGGGGTCTGTTGCTTTTGTTTTGTTTTGTTTTTCTTTCATTTGTTTCTTTTTATTTATTTTCCTTTCTGTTTTATCCAATTTAAAATATTTATGCATTTTCTAAAAATGTGTTTACTTCACCATAATTATCTATGCAATATTTGACACGGTCCGAACATTTTTGTTTTAAAGTTTGAAAACTTTGTTTGTTTGCCAAAAATTCAAATTTGAATTCGAATCATTTTGAACTAACGCGAGATTAGCGACAGTAACGGAGGTGACATGGCATCATTAGTAGAGGTTACTGTAGCTTGATTATCCGGACGACACAATTCTCCTCCACTACAAGAAATCTCGTCCCGAGATTTAAGAGGGGGACTAAGGGGGGAGGGATTGGGTTACGAAAATTCTATGTTCTCGGTCTTGGTTGCTCTTCCCAAGTAGTTGATCCTCCTCGTTGATGTCTTTATTTCTCTGCTTGTGTCATCATGGTGAAGTCGGCATCCTTTTCTTTGGGAACTCCAACGCATTTCTACAAATAGGTAAGGGCAGCTTGGCTATGAAAGAATGGTTAGGAGGGAAACAATCTGGGTTATCCCATTAACGAGCATAAGATTATCTCTCGAGTTGAACATATAAAATACATCGAGAGTAAGGTACGAAGGTACAATAAGAGGTTCCAAGCGGATAGTTAGTTGCTCGAAGTCTGAACCAGAGTGAGAAAGGGGTTCAGAGCAGCGAGAGTAATTATTGCGTCTGATACCAGAATAGAGCACTAGGAAGGTGGCCCGTAAATTAAATAGGAAGCCAAGCATGGGGAATAACCATTAGAAACAGGGTTGTACAGGAGAGTCGGCTTTCGATCCTGTGGAACTGTGGGTTATGGGCCCTCAATGGGTGTTAAAAGCAGGAAGGGCGGTGATGTCTTGCACGATCATGTAAGTAAGGCATGTGAGAGGATTGTCTGACGGTTATGTCGGCAACAACATCGGTACCAAGGGCGAGGGACGAAGAGAACCATTTTTCCCTGCTCGTTGAACCAGGCGGACCAATAGGGAAAATTCTCATCCATCGGTGGTTACCGGAATGTCATCAACAATAGTGATAGGGTCTTACTGGCAGAGTTGTACCATGAGGTGCTTACCTAAGCAGGGAATTACCATTGCTCGCCAAGTAGATTATAAGAAAGTTTGAACAAAACAACAGAAAGGAAAATGTGTTTAAACACATATATCAGGGGGTATATCCTTCCCAAAGTCAAGCAGAGGATGATATCCAAGACATGATATAAGGTAGAAAACCCTTTAGATAAGAGGAGAGAAATTTGATGACATTACCCATACAACGGTGTTTGGGTAATTTCAACAAGAAACATTTAGCATGGTGCTTCAAATGTTCTTATTGAAAATCGGAGTACCATAGACATGCTTCGAGATAGCACTGACATGGTCTTCAAGCAAAGGTCGGACTTTGGATACTCAATGGATTCATCAGGAAGAACTTATAGAATAAGTCTTTCAATTTCCTCATGGAAAAATGGTTAACATTGTTAAAAGGAAGAACTATAACAATAGGCCCTCCGACCAAGTGTGCGTGCATGACATCACCTTACCGGGTCATAATAAGACCAATGTTATAACTCTTGGAAAAATGTTCCAACCATCAAATCTGATAGAGATTCAAATCTGGTTGGTGTTAGGATATCTCAGACTCAGGATGCCTGAGAAGAAAGGTGCAACACAAATTGTCGAGATGACATTATAAGATTCTCGGGAAATGAACCATGGAAGCGAGTTCTGAAACCAGAGTTCATCATTAAACCAAGGAAAGGATGAGGAAGTGGCTGACGGACTCAGCGATAATTATACGAGGCATCAAAAAAAGAATGCATCTCCTCAATTATGTGGATAAGGAGATAGCATTTGTCAGATCAAATGATATAATGAAGCATGTTTGAGGAAAACATACACAATTAAACATTGGTTGAAAGGTGCGCCCGAAATATTGGTTGGGCTGCACGACCAATGTCGTAATGGTGATTCAATAATCAATAGTCTAAGAATGAATGGCCGACCATTAACTTCAAAGCAATAGGGTTGCTAGAAAGGCAGAATCCAAATAGCACCGTTCACTTGTTGGTACCCCGGTTGGGATCAACGCGAGGACCGGGAAAGAATGGTGATGGTGAGAAGTATCACTATATCAAGAATTCTTAAGAGGTGGTGAAATTCCCACGACATTCTTGACATAAAAGGTGGTAATTCTCCAAGGTAAAGAAGAACAATGTTGGGTAGTAAGGATCTCAAGGTATGACGCAAAACACGAACAAGTTTGTGTTGGAGGGAAGGCAATAAAGTGGCCGATGATAACACAACTCATCGAGGGCAAGGATGGTATTTCTCTTCATGAATCCGGTTGATATCCTGGAAGAGCTCATAAGTTTGATGATGATCACGACACAATTGTCGAGAGATTTCATGCAGATGTAATCAATCAGCGACGACATCAAGTCAAAGGAATGATGAAGCAAAGGTTATTGGAACCACAGTTACGACACAAACTCGAACTCAAGCTTGTTGTTTAAGGTGAAAGGGTATGACGAGGACAATCAACGTAAGCTTAGCTATCGTCGCAAATTGGTGCTCCGAGAATAAGGACCAGGTAGCACAGTTAGAATCATCACGACAATGATATAGCCAAACAGGCTAGGAATGGCATGATCGGGTACAAACTCGTACTTATAGAAGCTTACTGAAGAGTTGTTGAACCGTAGTGCGGACTCGGTTTAGTTATCGGTGTCTTTGAGTGTTTAATAACTCGTAGCCCGTGAAAAATTGGAATCGGTGGGAAGGTAGCACTTGATGAAGAACTCATAAGAAGTTATGCGCTTTCATGATAATCTCGAGATACCAGGGGGGTAATACTCGACACAAGATCAAAGTAAAGGTTGGACTGGTGTATTGATCCATAGAAGACAATTGTTTTAACTTGTCCGAGAAATGGAATCAAGGAAGAACAATCATGGTCGGAACCACGGTTGCAAGGGATCAATTCACAGATACCATATGTTAGTTATCAAGGAAATAGTTATTATTACAAGAAGCTTCCATGATAGGATATACATCGCGTCCATGGGCATGAACACAAAGTTCAAGGTCGACTCCACTTCCTCAATGCATAATCTTCCATTCACCTCTCGTATTTCAAGATGACATTAGTTGTTGATAGTTTTCCTGGTGCAATACCGGATAAGTATGACTCGTGAAATCTTTCGGGTTCACACCGATGAGGGAAGGCGTTGGTTCAATCCCATCGGGCTTCTTCTGAACATATACCATAAGCTTCAATAAGAATATCACCATTTCGAAAGCGAGCATGGTTGACAAAAGGAAAGGATACAATTTAACAAAGGCATTATGTATCGGAGAAGGACTCACAAGGTGATTAATTATGAAGGTCACAGTCGGATATAATAATCCAACAGTAGATATGGCGATCCACAGTGGAGCTGAGGTGAGTATCGATACCCAATTAGAGGAAGAAAGAATGTGAATGCAACAGGTTATGGAATCATCTGAATAATTCAAAGCTTAAATGCAAAGGAATTATGATTTCCAAAAAAAGGGATCAGAAGCAGACGTTCTGATCAAGGATGGATCAATTGAATATACCAGAGGCACAATCGACGACAGATAGTTTGGTCGAGAACCAGCTCATGTTCAAAATGATGTCTGAACCGGAAAGATAATCCTAGGACTCGACTGATGATGGTGAACATTCACAACGTATTGAATCAACGGACTCAAAAATGTTGGTGACAAAGGATGCCAATATGATTACTATACTTATGGGATTAATCATAATGAAAGCAAACAAGAAATTCCAGAGCAATAGGTTGCTGAGGATTTTCGGAATATCGAATGGTATTTCGAAGACTTTTGTGTAACACAGGAACAACTGGGGGATGAGCGGATACTCGATAAGTGCGAGAATTAACCGTAGGGATATTCAGGTGACAAAGAACAACAAGGCAGTAAGCTCAAAGGATGATCGAAACAACGACGAGTTTTTCAGGGTATCTTGTAATAACAAGACCAACTGGGGATGAGGGTAAGAATAACAACTGCAAGTAGTTATCCATAAGGGTTTACGGTGGAAGGGGAATTGCAAACGCGATGAACACAAGTTCTCGAGTTAACAGCAGAGAGTATCTTCAGGGTCTTCTGGTGCAGCAGACGATCATCAGTAATAAGGGGCTCTCCGGGTGAAAGTGATAACGAGATCCTAATGTTAGATTTAGTAAATTCGTTTAACCCGAGTAGAAGAGAGTTCAGAGTCCCAGAGTAAAGGTCGAGGAGTAAAAGATCCTAGTACCACCCATGGGCCGCACAGCCATGTTAGTAAAAGTTTTGTAAAGTCTAGACTCGACTTCGGCCAAGGAGTGTGGAAGGGGATTCTCTGAGGCGGGGCTCGATACCAACTTGTGACGCCCCGATTCAATCGTACACTAATCATACACGCAAATGTGTACGATCAAGATCGAGGACTCACCGAAAGATATCACAACACAACTCTAAAACATAAATAAGTCATACAAGCATCATAATACAAGCCGAGGGCCACGAGGGCTCGAATACAAGTGCTCGATCATAGACGAAGTCGTGAAGCAACAATATCTGAGTACGTACATAAGTTAAAACAAGTTGCCATAAGATGGCTAGCACAAAGCTGGGATACAGATCGAAGAGGCACAGGCCTCTGCACAGGATCTTCCTAACTACTCCGGTCGTCGCCGGGGCTGCACGTAGTAGTAGGCACCTCCGTGTAGTAGTCGCCATCGACGGTGGCATCCGCTCCTGGGCTCCATCGTGCAGTCACAAAGAACCGGGTAAGGGAAGGGAAAAGGGGGAACAAGGCAACCGTGAGTACTCATCCAAAGTACTCGCAAGCAAGGAGCTACACTACATATGCATGGATATATGTGTAAAGGGCCATATCAGTGGACTGAACTGCAGAATGCCAGAATAAGAGGGGGGTATCTAATCCTGTCGAAGACTACGCTTCTGGCAGCCTCCGTCTTGCAACTTGTAGAAGAGAGTAGACTGAAGTCCTCCAAGTAGCATCGCATAGCATAATCCTACCCGGCGATCCCCTCCTCGTAACCCTGATAGAGAGCGACCACCGGGTTGTATCTGGCACTTGGAAGGGTGTGTTTTATTAAGTATCCGGTTCTAGTTGTCATAAGGTCAAGGTACAACTCCAAGTCGTCACATTACCGAATATCACGGCTATTCAATAGATTAACTCACTGCAGGGTGCACCACATTACCCGACACGCTCGATCCCATTTGGCGGACACACTTTTACGGGTCATGCCCGCCGCGGAAGATCAACACGCCGCAGCCCCACCTAGGCACAACAGAGGTCAGCACGCGGTCTAAACCTAAGCGCCACGAGGTTTGGGCCCATCGCCTTAGCACACCAAGCACGCTAAGTAACGCGGCCGGAAGCGCACCTAGCCTAGCGTGCGTTCCATCCAATCCGGCGCCGCCGCTCGATTCTTGGCGTCACGAAGTGCCGGTGATACCACGACGCCGGTTGCCCATATCTTGTCCCACGTGGCGGTTAGTGCGTATAAGGTCAACGACGCAACTCAGATCAAATACCAAGATCTCGTTAAGCGTGTTAAGTATCCGCGAACACCGAACAGGGCCAGGCCCACCTCTCTCCTGGGAGGTCTCAACCTGCCCTCTCGCTCCGCCACAAAGATCCACTCGCGGGTACTCCTACGAGCCGACCCGTCTTTAGTCACCACATGTATCATGTATAAGTATAAGTATATACCCGTGATCACCTCCCGAGTGATCACGGCCCGATAGTATAGCACAACAGACAGACAAGAATGTAGGGCCACAGATGGAATACTAGCATCCTATACTAAGCATGTAGGATTGCAGGTAAAGGTAACAACAGTAGTAGCAAGGACAGGCTATGCATCAGGATAGGTATAACGGAAAGCAGTAACATGCTACACTAATCCAATGCAAGCGATAGAGTAGAATAGGCGATATCCGGTGATCAAGGGGGCTTTCCTGGTTGCTCGCAAGAGAGAGGGGTCACAACTCCGTAGTCGTCTTGGGTAGCAATGACATCGGTCTCGGTGTCTAGCGGAAGAAGAGGGGGAGGAAACAATGAATACAATGCACACAGTTGCATAACGATGTATGACAAGTCAAGTAACGGTGCTAGGGGTGCCCTAACGCGGTATGAGGTGATACCGGGGAAGGGGGAAGCATCCGGGAAAGTATTCCAGCAGATTTAGCGTATTAAGCATAGGAGCCGAGGGGAAAGTTGCGAGTTTGATAGGTTAGGGGTGTGGCGGACGAGCGGGTTGCGATCCGGAATCGTCTCGTCATTCGAGCAACTTTCATGTTGAAAATATTTTAACCGAAAGTTACGGATTAAAAGATATGATTTTCTAAAGATTTTATTAATTTCTGGGATTTAATTAATTACTTAATTAATTCGAAAATGATTTAATGTCATCAGCATGAGGTCATGCTGACATCAGCAGTCAACAGAGTTGACTACTTGACCTGACCAGTGGGTCCCACCGGTGAGTGACACATTTTAATTAACAGATTAATTAAACTAATCATAATTAATTAGGGGGGTGGGCCCACTATCATTGTTTGATTAATTAACTAATAGTTAATTAGGTTAATCTAATTGTGATTAATTAACTTAATTAATTCGTTAATTAATTACTTAATTTAATTATTATTATCTATTTATTTATTTTTGTTTTTATTATTATTATTTTTAATTTATTTCCTTTTTTTTAACGTACAGGGGATAGGCCCCACATGTCATTGGCCCTAGGGGCCTTAGTGGGTGTGGGCTAACGGGTGCGGGCGAAGGGGTGCCCTCAAGACACCATCCCCCAGGGAAGGGGAGCACCGCCACGACGGGCCGGAGCAGGTGGTGCGGCAACGCCGCCGCCCGTGAGGTAGGCACGGTGAGCGGTTGATGCGAGCGCTGGACCGCTGCAAGGGGGGGCCTGTGGTGGTCGCGTCGGAGGCGCAGGGGCTGCGTGGTGCGGGCTACGGCAGTGCGAAGCGCCCGGGAAGGAGAAGCATCATGGTGCGGCTCGGCGCGACGGCACGTCAGGCGAGACGAGGCCGCGATGAGCACGGGCGCGCACGTCTGGCGATGGCTGTGGTGTGCGCAGAGGCGTGACCGCGGGCGACGGACGAGGAGAGGGGAGCTCACATGGGGGAGTAGGGCACGGCAACGGGCTCGGGAAGGTTGGGGTGGTCCGACGACGGAAGCGGATGAGGACGCCCGCGAGGCTTGACGGAGCCGATGAGGAGGCGAGGCGACGTGGAGCGGCCCGGCGAGCGGGCGTCTGGCCGAGGTCGGGCGCCCGTGTGGCGACGGGATGGGGCGGTTTCGGCGACGGCGCAAGGCAGAACGGGCGGCAGACGTTGAGGCCGAGCCCCGCCCAGATCTGAGAGGGGGCCGGGCGGCGCAGACGGGCGTCGGGACGGCTGGGGCGAGGTGAGGCGGCGACGGGTGGAGTAGGCAAGCGGGTGGCGCCGGAATGGGCGTCGGGGGCACGGGGATGGGCGCCGTGGGTTCGTTCCCTCGATCCAGATCTGGATCGGGGAGGGGGAGAACGAACGAGTGGGGGGGGAGTGGTGGTCGTGGGGCTAGGGTTCGGTGCCCCCAGGGGGGTATAGGGAGTGGGGGTATGGGGCGGTTGGGCCGGCCCGTTCGGGCGGCGGAGGCCAGCTGGGCCACTTGGCCCAGCGGGGGGGGGGGGTCTGTTGTTTTTGTTTTGTTTTGTTTTGTTTTTCTTTCATTTGTTTCTTTTTATTTATTTTCCTTTCTGTTTTATCCAATTTAAAATATTTATGCATTTTCTAAAAATGTGTTTACTTCACCATAATTATCTATGCAATATTTGACACGGTCCGAACATTTTTGTTTTAAAGTTTGAAAACTTTGTTTGTTTGCCAAAAATTCAAATTTGAATTCGAATCATTTTGAACTAACGCGAGATTAGCGACGGTAACGGAGGTGACATGGCGTCATTAGCAGAGGTTACTGTAGCTTGATTATCCGGGCGTCACACCAAGAGGGTATGAAAGCTAAATCCGGTGGATTAGAAGCCCCCAAGTGACCTTATGAACAAATAATAAAGACTCAGATGCTTAGAAATGAAACAGAGGCCCTGAATTATCAGGGATGCCGGCTTTATTATATTGATCATAATATATACATTGCTAAGAGTATGTACAACGACAAGAGCCGGTGGCTCAAGTGTAATAAGGCTGAAGATGAGCAATGTTCCAGGGCCGGCGGGTCTCTTCCTCTGACTTATGCGAGTCCTTGTGTTCTGGAATATCAATAAGGTAGTATGACCCACTGTTCAGGTTCTTGTTGACTATGAAAGGTCCTTCCCAAGGTGGCGATAGCTTGTGCATATCTTATTGATCTTGGATTAACCGGAGCACCAAGTCACCTTCTTGAAAGGTTCGGGTCTTGACTATGTGGCTATGAGAGCGACGCAGATCTTGCTGATATATCGCCGAACGAGCCGCCGCAAGGTCACGCTCCTCATCCAACACATCAAGTGCATCTTGATGTGCTATCTCATTAGAAGCTTCAACATAAGCCGCCACAAGAGGCGAGTCATGACGGATATCACTTGGAAGAACCGCCTCTGCCTGCCTTAATCTTCTCCGGGTTAGCTTCAATACCTCTCTCAGAGACTAGAAAACCCAAGAGCTTGCCTGCAGGAACACCAAAAACACATTTGTCCAAGTTCAGCATCATTTTGTAGACCCAGAGATTATCGAAGGTCTCTTTCAAATCATCCAACAGAGTCTTCTTATTTCTGGACTTCACAACAATATCATCCACATAAGCATGAACATTGCGTCCAATCTGGTTATGAAAACAATTCTGAACACAACGTTGATAAGTCGCCTGCGCGCTCTTGAGCCCAAAAGGCATAGACACATAGCAGAAAGCTCCAAAAGGTGTCATGAAAGTCGTCTTCTCTTGGTCTTTAACTGCCATCTTAATATGATGATAACCAGAATAAGCTGTGATAGCTTGTCTTATTAGGGATGATAGACTACTCATATCAATAAGGAATTCCTTCTTTTCCGGGAGCCCATTCGGAAAGAACTCCAAAGTTAAGCGTGCTCAGCTTGGAGTAGTTTCAGGATGGGTGACCGATCAGGAAGTTGCGCATGAGTGAGGACAAAGTTCGCAGAAAAGACTAGTATTGATCTGTGGGGCCAGTCTAGATCCCGCCAGGAGTAACGACCACTGGCGGGTGTGTCCGAGGTGTTACAGGTTGTTATCAGAGCTGACCCTCGCGGTTGCACGGATGTTTGCGGACAGGAGCGCAGTCATGTTGTTCATGACGTTTGTGACCCGTCGTGTCACACGACATGGTACATGTACCGGACTGGATGCACAGACGTATGTGCCAAGAGGGAACATTCCTATGGCCCGACGAGGACGTCGGTTTCTCTGAGTGGGGGTGTATGTGATAGCCTGGCTTATTAGGGATGATAGACTACTCATATCAATAAAGAATTCCTTTTTCCGGGAACCCATTCGGAAAGAACTCCAAAGTTAAGCGTGCTCAGCATGGAGTAGTTTCGGGATGGGTGACCGACTGGGAAGTTGCTCCCGGGTGCGCATGAGTGAGGACAAAGTGCACAGAAAATACTACTATTGATCTGTGGGGCCAGTCTAGATCTCGACAGGAGTAACGACCACCGGCAGATGTGTCCGGGGCGTTACATAAGCATCCAGGAAACTCAAATGCTCACAACCCGCCATGGCATCGATGATCTAATCAATGCGGGGAAGAGCAAAAGGATCACCCCGAACATGCTTTATTGAGGTCTATATAATCCACACACATATGCCAAGTGCCATTTTTCCTAAGTACCAGCACCATCTTAGCCAACCACTCAGGGTGAAAAACTTCAACGATGAACCCAGCCGCTAAGAGTCGGGCTACCTCTTCTCCAATGGCCTTATGTTGCTCTTCATTAAAACGGTGAAGGAATTTCTTGACCGGCTTAAACTTAGGATCAATATTGAGAGTGTGCTTAGCGAGTTCTCTCGGTACACCCATCATATCTGAAGGCTTCCATGCAAAGATGTTTCGGTTCTCACGGATGAACCCGATGAGCGCGCTTTCCTATTTTGGATCCATGTTAGCACTGATAGTGAACTGCTGAGATGAGTCGCCAAGGACAAAGTCAACCTGTTTGGTGTCATCCGCCGACTTAAATTTCAGCAAAGGGTCTTGCTCCATGGTGGGCTTCTTCAAAGGGGTCATATTAGCCGGGTCAACATTATCCTTATAAAACTTAAGCTCCTCCGTGGCATAAGAAGACTCAGCATTGGCAACATCACCTTCTTCACATTCCAAAGCAATTTTTCTGTTACCATGGACTGTAATGGTACCCTTACGTCCTGGCATCCTAAGCTGCAGATATACATAACAAGGTTGTGCCATCAATTTGGCATAAGCCGACCGTTCAAACAGAGCGTGGTAAGGGCTCTTGATCTTAACCACTTCAAACCACAACGCTCTGCCCTATAATCATAAGCATCGCCAAAAGCCACTTCTAAAGCAATCTTACCAACTGGATATGCCGACTTACCAGGTACCACACCGTGAAAGACTATAGAGGACGGCTTAATATCTTTATCAGTCAAATTCATTCGGTGAAAGGTATCATAATACAGGATATTGATGCTGCTTCCACCATCCATGATGACTTTAGTGAATTTGTAACACCCAACCTGAGGAGCTACCACCAGTGCTAGCTGACCCGGATTATGAACCCGGGGCGGGTGATCTTCTCGACTCCATGTGATTGACTATTCTGAACATCGCAAGTGCTGAGGTGTCGCCGGCTCAACCGAATTGATCGCGCACTTATGAACCTTCTGATCTCTCTTGCAAAGACTTGTGGTGAAGACATGATATTGGCCGCCGTTCAGCTACTTAGGATTACTCTAATACCATGACTGTTGTTGCTGGTTACCCTGACTGGGCTGTTGGTTATAACCGCCCTGATTGCCCTGACCTTGATATCCAGAATTTGAGCTACCACCACCCAAGCCGGGCCCGTGTGAGCCAGATCCTGACCCTCCATGTTGGCCATTATTGTTGTTATGATTCTAATGAAAGCCATAATTCTTGTATTCCTTCACTATAAAACAATCCTTCCACAAATGACCCACACTGGCTTATCCAGAAGATTGTGTTTCGGGCAGGGTTCATTCAACATTGCCTCCAGGTTAAATCTTAGTCCTCCAATCTGCGGCTTACCCTTACGACGCTAATTGTTGTGTTGTGCATTGGTGTTAGCCACAAAATCTGACCCGCCATCGTTTTGCTTGCGCTTGCCACCATTACCCTGGTTATGACCCGCCACATTCTGTTGCTGTCCTTTACCATTGTCGTTCTTCTTCCCCTTGTTGGATTTCTCCTCATCAGACCCAGGGTCTTTAATATTGTCTGAGTCGATCGATTTGATGAGAGCCACCATGAGCTCTACCATGTCATCGCAGTGACGTTTTAGCCGCCCTAACTTTTGCTTGAGGGGTGTGAAGTGGCAATTCTTCTCTAAAATCAAAACAGCAGAGCCGGCTGTAATGCTATTCGATGAGTGGATAATAGCTGAAACCCGGCGAATCTAATGGTGGGCTGACTCATCCTCACGCTGGACACGAGCGTCCAGATCAATAATTGACAGAGGCTGCTTGCACATGTCTTTGAAATTATGACTAAAACGTGCCTTCAACTCAGCCCATGAATTGATGGAGTTGGCAGGTAGTCCTTTCAACCAGATTCAAGCTGGCCCATCCAACATCATGGTGAAGTATTTGGCACATACTAAATCATTAACATCCAACATCTCCATAGCCAGCTCGTAGCTCTCAATCCAAGCCTCGGTTAGAAGAACTGCGATGTAATTAGGCACCTTACGAGGGCCCTTGAAATCCTTAGGCAGACACTCATTGTGTTGAGCCGGTGCTATACATGGTACACCATCAGTCCTGGAAGTCATCACAGCCTCCACATACGCTAAAGGGTTTAACTGAAGTTGCTGATGAGCTGCTAATTGAGCCGTCAGTTTTGCCTCTCGACGTACTCTAGTCTGATCCACGAGGGCCTGGACATTGTTATCATCACGGGGTGGGTTATGCCCATGGGGCGGGTTACGACGCCGCTCACTGCTGGAACCGCCGGCGACTCAATGCGCCGCCTGTAACTTCGACTCTGGCGTGGAGTTGAGTGAATTCTCTCACGGCTGTATGAGTAAGCCGCCTGCTGAGCCACAGCCGTCTGAAGAAGTTCCATAGCATTCCGGGTCTCTCTCGCCGTTGGAGACTTGCCCTTGATTGGAATAGCTTCCAGCCATGAAGCCATGGCGATCATATTATCCATTGGGTTGGAATAATGACCAGAAGGTGTTGGTACCCGCTAAGGCGGGGTCAAATCCATACGAGGCGGGTCTGGCACGTGAGGCCGAGCCGCCGCCCTAGCCGCAGGAGCCTCAGGAGCCCGGGTCACACTGGGCGGGTTACTTGGCCCTGCTGCGGGTGTATTAAAAAGGTTTAGCCCTTCAAACTACAAAGGTAAGTGGCTCTGGTGCCTCCTTTGAAGGACATCATTTGACGCATTCTGATCCAGATTTAAACGAAAGGCCTCTGCCCTTATCCGCTGCGTCTTGGCCTCTAAGGCGGCTCGTTCCGTCGCCATCCTGACATTCTCCGCCTCCAGATCCTCCCGGGCCTTGGTCACCTCATCCCACAGCTTCGCAACCTCCGCATTATGCTACACTTGATTTTTCTGAGTCACCTCTGCGGCTAGCAGAGTCGCCAAAGTATCCAAGAGTTCGAATAAAACTTGAGCCGGCGGACGCGCAGAGTCATTCGCCCCGACCGTCGCAGCAGCGGTTGAGTCAGACGTCATGGCCGCAACCGTTGAGGAGTTCAACACTGGTTGCATGCCAGCCATGAAAATAGCGGCCCTCCTCCGTGCTACCTCTTGAGCACTGCGTTGGATTTCCTTGAAGAGGAAATGGTGATGCAGCATAGTAGCGTAAGTATTTCCCTCAGTTTTTGAGAACCAAGGTATCAATCCAGTAGGAGACTACGCGCGAGTCCCTCGTACCTGCACAAAACAAATAACTCCTCGCAACCAACGTGATAAGGGGTTGTCAATCCCTTCACGGTCACTTACGAGAGTGAGATCTGATAGATATGATAGGATAATATTTTAGGTATTTTTGTGATAAAGATGCAAAGTAAAATAAAAGCAAAGTAAAAGGCAAAGGAAATAACTAAGTGTTGGAAGATTAATATGATGAAGATAGACCCGAGGCCATAGGTTTCACTAGTGGCTTCTCTCAAGAGCATATGTATTTTACGGTGGGTGAACGAATTCATCGTTGAGCAATTGATGTAATTGAGCATAGTTTTGAGAATATCTAGGTATGATCATGTATATAGGCATCACGTCCGAGACAAGTAGACCGACTCTGCTCAGATTCTACTACTATTACTCTACTCATCGACCGCTATCCAGCATGCATCTAGAGTATTAAGTTCAAGAAAACAGAGTAACGCCTTAAGCAAGATAAAATGATGTAGAGGGATAAATTCATGCAATATGATAAAAACCCCATCTTGTTATCCTCGATGGCAACAATACAATACGTGCCTTTGCTGCCCCCATCACACCGGGAAAGGACACCACAAGATTGAACCCAAAGCTAAGCACTTCTCCCATTGCAAGAAGAACCAATCTAGTAGGCCAAACCAAACTGATAATTCGAAGAGATTTGCAAAGATAACCAATCATACATAAAAGAATTCAGATAAGATTCAAATATTGTTCATAGATAATCTTGATCATAAACCCACAATTCATCGGTCTCAACAAGCACACCGCAAAAACAAGATTACATCGAATAGATCTCCACGAGAGAGGGGGAGAACATTGTATTGAGATCCAAAAAGAGAGAAGAAGCCACTCTAGCTACTAACTATGGACCCGAAGGTGTGAGGTAAGCTACTCACACTTCATCGGAGAGGCTATGGTGTTGATGTAGAAGCCCTCCATGATGGATGCCCCCTCCGGCGAAGCTGCGGAACAGGCCCCAAGATGGGATCTCGTGGGCACAGAAGGTTGCGGCGGTGGAATTAGGTTTTTGGCTCCGTATCTGATCGTTTGGGGGTACGTAGGTATATATAGGAGGAAGGAGTACGTCGGTGGAGCAACAAGGGGCCCATGAGGGTGGAGGGCGCGTCCTGGGGGATGGGCGCGCCCCCTACCTCGTTCCTTCCTCTTTCATTTCTTGATGTAGGGTCCAAGTCTCCTGGATCATGTTCGTTCCGAAAATCACGTTCCCGAAGGTTTCATTCCGTTTGGACTCCGTTTTATATTCCTTTTTTGCAAAACTCTGAAATAGGCAAAAAAAACAGCAATTCTGGGCTGGGCCTCCGGTTAATATGTTAGTCCCAAAAATAATATAAAAGTGAATAATAAAGCCCAATAATGTCCAAAACAGTAGATAATATAGCATGGAGCAATCAAAATTATAGATACGTTGGAGACGTATCAAGCATCCCCAAGCTTAATTCCTGCTCATCCTCGAGTAGGTAAATGATAAAAACAGAATTTTTGATGCGGAGTGCTACTTGGCATAATTTCAATGTAATTCTTCTTAATTGTGGTATGAATGTTCAGATCCAAAAGATTCAAGATAAAAGTTCATGTTGACAGAAAAACAATAATACTTCAAGCATACTAACTAAGCAATTATGTCTTCTCAAAATAACCTGGCCAATGAAAGTTCATCCCTACAAAATCATATAGTTTAGTCATGCTCCATTTTCTTCACACAAGAATGCTCTCATCATGCACAACCCCGATGACAAGCCAAGCAATTGTTTCATACTTTAGAAATCTGAAACCTATAAACTTTCACGCAATATATGAGCGCGAGCCATGGACATAGCACTATGGGTGGAATATAATATGATGATGGGGGTTATGTGGAGAAGACAAAAAAGGAGAAATTCTCACATCAACGAGGCTAATCAATGGGCTATGGAGATGCCCATCGATTGATGTTAATGCAAGGAGTAGGGATTGCCATGCAACGGATGCACTAGAGCTATAAATGTATAAAAGCTCAACAAAAGAAACTAAGTGGGTGTGCATCCAACTTGCTTGCTCACGAAGACCTCGGGCACTTGAGGAGGCCCATTGTTGGAATATACAAGCCAAGTTCTATAATGAAAAATTCCCACTAGTATATGAAAGTGACAGAATGAGAGACTCTCTATCATGAAGATCATGGTGCTACTTTGAAGCACAAGTGTGGCAAAGGATAGTAGCATTGTCCCTTCTCTCTTTTTCTCTCATTTTTTTCTTTTTTTTTGGGCCTTCTATCCTTTTTTATGGACTTTCTCTTTTTTTTATTCCTCACTTGGGACAATGCTCTAGAAAATGATGATCATCACACTTCTATTTATTTACAACTCAATGATTACAACTCGATACTAGAACAAAGTATGAATCTATATGAATGCCTCCGGCAGTGTACCGGGATAAGCAATGAACCAAGAGTGACATGTATGAAAGAATTATGAATGGTGGCTTTGCCATATATACTATGTCAACTACATGATCATGCTCAGCAATATGACAATGATGAGTATGTCATGATAAACGGAATGGTGGAAAGTTGCATGGCAATATATCTCGGAATGGCTATGGAAATGCCATAATAGGTAGGTATGGTGGCTATTTTGAGGAAGATATAAGGAGGCTTATGTGTGAAAGAGCGTATCATATCACAGGGTTTGTATGCACCGGCGAAGTTTGCACCAACTCTCAATGTGAGAAAGGGCAATGCACGGTACCGAAGAGGCTAGCAATGATGGAAGGGTGAGAGCACGTATAATCCATGGACTCAACATTAGTCATAAAGAACTCACATACTTATTGAAAAAATCTACAAGTCATCAAAAACCAAAGCACTACGCACATGCTCCTAGGGGATAGATTGGTAGGAAAAGACCATCGCTCGTCCCCGACCGCCACTCACAAGGAGGACAATGAAAGAACACCTCATGTTTCAAATTTGTTACATAATGTTTGCCATACGTGCATGCTACGAGACTTGCAAACTTCAACACAAGCATTTCTCAAATTCACAACTACTCAACTAGCACGACTTTGATATTATTACCCCCATATCTCAAAACAATCATCAATCATCAAACTTTTCTTAGTATTCAAAACACTCATAAGAAAGTTTTTGCTATTCTTGAATACCTAGCATATTAAAATTATTAAAGAAAATTACCATGCTATTTAAGACTCTCAAAATAATCTAACTGAAGCATGAGAGATCAATAGTTTCTATAAAACAAATCCACCACCGTGCTCTAAAAGATATAAGTGAAGCACTAGAGCAAAACTATATAACTCAAAAGGTATAAGTGAAGCACATAGAGTATTCTAACAATTTCTAAATCATGTATGGCTCTCTCAAAAGGTGTCTACAGCAAGTATGATTGTGGCAAACTAAAAATCAAAGACCCAAATCATAGAAGACGCTCCAAGCAAAACACATATCATGTGGTGAATAAAAATATAGCTCCAAGTAAAGTTGCCGATGGAAGTAGATTTAAAGAGGGATGCCTTCCGGCATCCCCAAGCTTTGGCTTTTTGGTGTCCTTAGATTATCTTGGGAATGCCATGGGCATCCCCAAGCTTAGGCTCTTGCCACTCCTTGTTCCATAATCCATCAAAATCTTTCACCCAAAACTTGAAAACTTCACAACACAAAACTCAACAGAAATCTCGTGAGCTCCGTTAGCGAAAGAAAAAGAAAGACCACGTCAAGGTACTGTAATGAACTCATTCTTTATTTATATTGGTGTTAAACCTACTGTATTCCAACTTCTCTATGGTTTATAAACTATTTTACTAGCCATAGATTCATCAAAATAAGCAAACAACACACGAAAAACAGAATCTGTCAAAAACAGAACTGCCTGTAGTAATCTGTAACTAACCCAAACTTCTGGAACTCCAAAAAAATCATCAAAATAGGAAGACCTAGGCAATTTGTTTAATGATCATCAGCAATTGGAATCACTATTTTATCACGTTCTGGTGATTTGTAACAATTTGTTTCGTGAACAGAAAGTTTCTGGAAATTACAGCAAGATCAAATAACTATCATCCAAGAAGATCCTATAGGTTTAACATGGCACAAGCACTAATTAAAACATAAAAACAAATCTAACCAGAGGATATATCAAATATTTATTCCTAAACAGAAGTAAAAAGCAAAAAAACTAAAAATAAAATTGGGTTGCCTCCCAACAAGCGCTATCGTTTAACACCCCTAGCTAGGCATAAAAGCAAGGATAGATCTAGGTATTGCCATCTTTGGTAGGCAATCCATAAGTGGCCCTCATGATAGATTAATATGGTAATTTTATTTTCTTCCTAGGTAAGTGTTCCATACCTTTATTTAATGGAAATTGGAATCTAATATTCCCTTCCTTCATATCAATAATTGCACCGACCGTTCTAAGGAAAGGTCTACCAAGAATAATAGGACATGAAGGATTGTAATCTATATCAAGAACGATATAATACACGGGCACATAATTCCTATTTGCAACAATAAGAACATCATTAATTCTTCCCATGGGTTTCTTAATAGAGGAATCCGCAAGGTGCAAGTTTAGAGAGCAATCATCAAAATCATGGAAACCTAGCAAATCCCACAAAGTTTTGGGAATTGTGGAACACTAGCACCCAAATCACACAAAGCATAGAACTCATGATCCTTAATCTTAATTTTAATAGTTGGTTCCCACTCATCATAAAGTTTTCCAGGGATAAAAACTTCCAACCCAAGCTTTTCTTCATACGATTGCATCAAGGCATCAACGATATGTTTAGTAAACGCTTTATTTTGACTATATGCATGAGGAGAATTTAGCACGGATTGCAACAAGGAAATACAATAAACCAAAGAGGAACTTTCATAGTTAAATTCCTTGAAATCCAAAATAGTAGGTTTTTTAGTATCTAGGGTTTCGGTTTCTTCAATCCCACTTTCATTAAATTTAGCATCAAGATCTAAAAACTCCAAATTTTTGGAACGCCTTCTAGGTAAAGGTGGATCATATTCAGTCCCATCATTATCAAGATTCATATTGTAAAACAAAGATTTAATAGGGTACACATCAATAACTTTTAGATCTTCATCTTTATTTTCATAGAGATCTGAAGAACATGCTTTTATAAAGGCATCTTTCGTAGCACGCATCCTAGCGGTTCTTTCTTTGAACTCATCATTGGAAATTCTCATGGCTTTGAGAGACTCATTGATATAATGCTTAGGAGGAATAGATCTAAGCTTTAAAGAATGAACATCAACAGAAATTCTATCAATGTTCCTAGCCAAATCATCAACTTTAAGCAATTTCTCTTCAAGCAAAGCATTGAAATTCTTTTGCGAAATCATAAACTCTTTAACACTAATCTGAGGGCATCTTACTAAAATTTCCATAAGAGTTGTTGTAGGAATTTCCATAATTATTAGAGGAATTACTAGGATAAGGCCTAGGATTGAAGTTTCCTCTATACGTGTTGTTACCAAAATTATTCCTACCAACAAAATTCACATCCATAGATTCATTATTATTCTCAATCAAAGTAGACAAAGGCATATCATTAGGATCAGAAGAAGCATTCTTACTAGTAAATAATTTCATAAGTTCATCCATCTTTCCACTCACAACATTAATTTCTTCTATCGCATGCACTTTTTTTAGTAGATCTTTCAGTGTGCCATTGAGAATAATTAACCATAATATTATCTAGGAGTTTAGTAGCTTCTCCTAAAGTGATTTCCATATGCCTCCCGCGGCCGAATCCAAAAGATTTCTAGAAGCAAAATTCAATCCGGCATAAATTTTTTGTATAATCATCCACAAATTCAAACCATGAGTAGGGAAATTACGTATCATTAATTTCATCCTCTCCCAAGCTTGTGCAACATGTTCATGATCAAGTTGCTTAAAATTCATAATATTGTTTCTAAGAGAGATGATCTTAGCGGGAGGAAAATACTTAGAGATAAAAGCATCTTTGCACTTGTTCCAAGAATCAATACTGTTTTTAGGCAAAGACGAAAACCAAGCTTTAGCACGATCTCTAAGCAAAAAAGTAAATAGCTTCAATTTAACAATATCATTATCAACATCTTTCTTCTTTTGCATATCACACAAATCAACGAAGCTATTTAGATGAGTAGCGGCATCTTCATTAGGAAGGCAGGCGAATTTATCTTTCATGACAAGATTCAACAAAGCAGCATTGATTTCACAAGATTCAGTATTGGTAAGAGGAGCAATCGGAGTGCTAAGGAAATCATTATTGTTGGTAATTGTAAAGTCACACAATTTTGTATTATCTTGAGCCATTGAGACAAACAAGCAATCCAACACACGAGCAAACAAAAATTAAGCGAAAAAGAGGCGAACGAAAAAGAGAGGGCGAATAAAACGGCAAGGGTGAAGTGGAGGAGAGGAAAACGAGAGGCAAATGGCAAATAATGTAATGCGGGAGATAAGGGATTTGTGATGGGTACTTGGTATATTGACTTTATGTAGACTCCCGCACACGGCGCTTAGAAATCTTCTCTCTGCTACTGTTGAGCATCATGCGTTGGATTTCCTCGAAGAGGAATGGTGATGCAGCACAAGATGGCGTAAGTATTTCCCTCGTTTTTCAGAACCAAGGTATCAATCCAGTAGGAGACTACGCGTGAGTCCCTCGTACCTGCAAAAAACAAATAACTCCTCGCAACCAACGCGATAAGGGGTTGTCAATCCCTTCACGGTCACTTACGAGAGTGAGATCTGATAGATATGATAGGATAATATTTTAGGTATTTTTGTGATAAAGATGCAAAGTAAAATAAAAGCAAAGTAAAAGGCAAAGGAAATAACTAAGTGTTGGAAGATTAATATGATGAAGATAGACCCGGAGGCCATAGGTTTCACTAGTGGCTTCTCTCAAGAGCACACGTATTTTACGGTGGGTGAACGAATTACTGTTGAGCAATTGACAGAATTGAGCATAGTTATGAGAATATCTAGGTATGGTCATGTATATAGGCATCACGTCCGAGACAAGTAGACCGACTCCTGCCTGCATCTACTACTATTACTCCACTCATCGACCGCTATCCAGCATGCATCTAGAGTATTAA
The DNA here is from genome assembly GCA_021605145.1 of Aegilops bicornis. NCBI lineage: Eukaryota > Viridiplantae > Streptophyta > Magnoliopsida > Poales > Poaceae > Aegilops > Aegilops bicornis. The sequence goes on from CM038675.1 coordinate 366,447,640, forward strand.
GTCAAGAAAACAGAGTAACGCCTTAAGCAAGATGACATGATGTAGAGGGATAAATTCATGCAATATGATAAAAACTCCATCTTGTTATCCTCGATGGCAACAATACAATAAGTGCCTTGCTGACCCTACTGTCACTAGGAAAGGACACCGCAAGATTGTACCCAAAGCTAAGCACTTCTCCCATTGCAAGAAGAACCAATCTAGTAGGCCAAACCAAACTGATAATTCGAAGAGACTTGCAAAGATAACCAATCATACATAAAATAATTCAGAGAAGGTTTGTCGGTGTCAAAACCGTCGGATCTCGGGTAGGGGGTCCCGAACTGTGCGTCTAGGCGGATGGTAACAGGATACAAGGGACACGATGTTTTTACCCAGGTTCGGGCCCTCTCAATGGAGGTAAAACCCTACTCCTGCTTGATTAATATCGATGATATGGGTAGTACAAGAGTAGATCTACCACTAGATCGTGAGAGGCTAAACCCTAGAAGCTAGCCTATGGTATGATTGTTGTTTGTCCTACGGACTAAAACCCTCCGGTTTATATAGACACAGGAGAGGGCTAGGGTTACATAGAGTCGGTTACGGTGGAAGGAGATCTACATATCCGTATCGCCAAGCTTGCCTTCCACGCCAAGGAAAGTCCCATCCGGACACGGGACGAATTCTTCAATCTTGTATCTTCATAGTCCAGGAGTCCGGCCAAAGGTAATAGTCCGCCATCCGGACACCCCTAATCCAGGACTCCTCAAGAGTCTCCTCGAACCAAAGCTTCAATGACGACGAGTCTGGCGCGCAGTTTGTCTTCGGCATTGTAAGGCGGGTTCCTCCTCTGAATACTTCATATAAGATTTTGAACACAAGGATAGTGTCCGGATCTGCAAAATAATTTCCACATACCACCGTAGAGAGAATAATATTTGCACAAATCCAATCTGCTGACGTATTCCGCAACGTGACATCACACCACGGCCAAGCCTTTATTCGAATCGTTTTTACTGTCCCACCTCAGCGTGTTTAGCGAGTCAGTTTCCTTGGCACGTCTTGTCAAAGTAGAGATCGTGTCCCCTTATTCCGGGATTCTCATCAATACGGGCGTGGGTAACCCAATCGTGCCCGTCGGCACGTCTCCTCTATCGAAGGCGAGTCCCAAACGTTCACGGGGAGGGCTCTTGGTATTCAACCTCTTTATAAAGAGACCAAGGCTCTACTCCTTTCTTTCAATCTCAATCGAATCCGCCCCTCGCCTCAAGTTCCAACACCCAAAGCTCCAGATTCAGGCGCTTCGGACCTTTGATGATGTCCGGCTCCGACCTTCAAGGCCGGTGGATGCCTTCCTCCGTTACGGAAGAAGACGTGCTAAAGCTAAGAGATGCCAGATACTTAACTGGCGAAATTTCGCATAGGCTGCCTGCTCAAGGGCAGGTTATTCCCACTCCCAAGCCTGGCGAGAGCATGGTGTTCGCGTCTCACTTCCTTCGGGGGTTAGGCTTCCCGACGGACCCCTTTGTGAGGGGGCTCATGTTTTATTATGGGTTGGAATTTCACGACTTGGATCCGAGTCCGTCCTCCACATCTCATCGTTCATTGTCGATGTCTGAAGCCTTCCTCCGCATTACTCCTCACTTCGGATTGTGGCTTAAGACCTTCAAAGTGGAGCCAAGATGATCAAGCGGCAGCAAGCGGAGTCTGGAGGGGCTGTTATAAGCAAGAATGCCGACGCTCCATGGCCCGAGGGCTCTTTTCAAGAGGAGTTCAGCTTATGGCAACGAGAGTGGTTTTATATTGCAGCTCCTGTGGGCACCAAGTGGGTGGCGCCACCGCCTTTCGCTCGGGTCCTCCCCGCCGGGCGTCATGGGTCAATAAAGGGCTCGACTGGGGGCCGTCCAAGGACGTGCCCTTGTTGCAGGGTCGCATTCAAGATCTCCTAGAAAGAGACATCAACCTGGCTGTAGTGACGCAGGTCATGTTGATTCGCCGCACTTTGCCCTGCAAACGCCGCCCCCTCCGCCTGTGGGAGTTTAATCCAGAGGGACCACGAGCTCTCCAACACTTTACGGGCGTGACACCCATGGAGATGTATAAATTGTTCTTCGGATCACAAGCAATGTGTCCGGACTTGACCGAGGACGCAGGTCTAAGCTGCAATCGCCCGGATACTCAAGTAAGTAGCCCTGTACCCAGACATGCTATCCGCATATTTATCATACACTTGCCCTTAAAAGAGCTGTCCCTTTAAACAGGAGTGGACAGCGAAAGCAAAGCTAATCAGGTGTTCGGCCCCCTCCCCGAGACCACGCCGGATCCCGTATTAACCAGGATACTGGAGGTTGCGCCTCTGGAAGAAGGCGAAGGGGGAACAAGGAAGCTACCGTCTCCTCGAAGGAGGCTATCAGGAAAGGAGGAATCGAGAATCCCTCCATCCAAGGAAAGAAGAGGACCGCCTCCGAAGACCCGGAGACCATGGTATCAAAGCGGGGGAAGAAATCTTCGTCAGAGGGTCCTGCGCTGGGAGGTGCCTCGGCCGAACTGTGCCCTCAAGGGGATCAACCCTCCAGCGAGCCGTAAGTAGAGAGGGGAGTTTTAAAATAAGAGACATCCCTATTCTATTCCTGAGAAAGATAACTGAATTTTTACCTTGTAGTTCGGATCTCAGCCCTTCTCAGCAGAGCTCATCTTCAGTGGATCTTCGTCCGGAGATGATGGAGAGCGGAACGCCTCCCCCTGCCGTACCGCCTTGCGAGGCGGGCGACCCTGAGGTGTCGTCACGGAGGGTTTCTTCGAATCCGGCAGGGCCGGAAAGCAGTCGTATGGCTCCCCAAAGCCCTCCGAGTCCGGCCTTCAAAAAGGCCATCGGACGGGTCCGGCACCGTCCGGTGCACGGTCGGAGGAGCTGAAGGATCTTCTCGGGTGAGCGTCTATCTCAGAAGAACACCGTGCATTGATGGGAACGGTGATTGAAAGGATTTCATCCGCGGAGAGCGGGTTGCACGAGGCCGTCAGGAGTTCACTGACATGTGTTGAGGTACGCGAAATGATGTACCTTTTGACAGTTCCGCATATAAAAGACGCTCCCTGTATAGATAGTAGCCCTTGAGACTCGGTGCATTGTCAAAAATGACAGCGCGCCGAGGATCATAATCCCAGGTATAACATGTCGCTCTTCCTATGTAGGTGGCGGAGTGTCCGGTGGCTAGCCGGACTAATGAATTTGCCGAGCTAAAGCGGCAACTTGACGTGGCAGATGCCGATATCGCGCTTGTCAACAAGCGGCTTGACGAGTCACAAGGTATGCAATTTCTCCGCGGACACCTGGTAAGGGGGCTTGATGCCCGTGCCTTACAACATGTATGCTTGATGCAGATGGTGCCGCTGCCATGGAGAACCTTCGGGCGGAACTCACCCGAGCCAAGGAGCAGGCCAGAAAAAGTGATGCGGCTGCCTTAAAGGCGGCCGAAGAGCTGAAGGCCGAACAGGCTGCTCACTGCCGAAGCAGGAAGGAAATGGTCGAGATGGCTGTGAAGTGGAAGGATGCTGCCGATCACGCAAGCTTCTTGAAAAAGAAGATCGGGCGGAACAAAAGGACACGGAAAAGGCCACTACCGAGGCCAAGGATGCTCGCTCTACAATGAGAGCCATGAAGCAGGAGCTACGTCAGGCCGGAGATATCGCGGCTGGAAAGCCCTTTATGCTACGGATGAAGTTCGGGGATCCTAAGTATGCTCAGCTGGACCGGCTATCGAGTGCGGCGGATACTTATCTGGACTTGGCGGCAAGTGCCGCGGACGCGGCCGAACACTTCCGAGATCAACAGAATCACGAATTGTGGAAAAGCTTTTTTGGTCGCAGTTCCACCACCCAGAGCGCCCACTTCCATTATCCGAGCGTTTGGCTGAATGGGCGGAGCTGAATAGGTTATCCGGACTCGCCATGAAGGATGTCGTGAGTCATCTGTGGCCGGAAAGGCCCGAGCTGAAGAGTTATTTTGGTTTGGTGCAGCAGTTCCTTGGTGCGGTGCCGCATATTAATGCAATGAAGAGGTCAGCATGCATAGAGGTTGCGCGGATGGCTCTTGCCCGTGTCAAGACATACTGGGCGGAGATGGAAGCCACCGACGTTGCATCCCAAGATTCGGACGGGAGCCGAGTACCTGCCGAGCACTATTTTCAGGAAGTTCTGCAGGGCGCTCGTTTAATAGAGACGCAGTGCTCGAAGGATATCATGTTCGAATAACATGTATGACTGTAAAACAATATTTCGATGGAATATGAAAGCTTTTTATACTTGTGCCTGCAAGAATTAAAATACCTCATGTGCGGCCGTTAATGTATATGTGTATATAACCTGAAAGATGGCAGTCTTCGGCTTCAACCCCCACGCATAGAATATGGGGTTTTCGCAGAAGGTGCATTTTCACACTTGATCCAATGTCTTGGTCCTATAAAGGAGGTGATAGGGTAGAGAACTAGGCAACCGGACTATAATGCTTTATCACTTTCACTTAGCCATAGGAGTTTGACAGTAGGGCTACTATATAGCCCCTAGGAACGCTTCTTGCTTCGCCGAATTCGGCGTGTGTACTGACCAGGAAACGACCCTTCGTTAATGCGGAGGAATCCTAAAGATTCCGGTGAGTCATCGAGTGGTTGACCAGTCTCACGCTATATCATGACAGTCAGTTTTCGGCTTTCTCTACTGAGGTGCTCGCCTGGCCGAACCGGGGCACAATCGCAGTAGTTCTCCTGGTGCCGCCTTAGCTGATAGAGCGGAACGTAAGGAGCAAAACACAGGAGCCGGGCAAACCCAACATTTGACCAAAGACATGATTCGGAGATGATGCATATAAGGCCAAACTCGCGACGTCGAACACTCCCTAAGGTGTTCGGTCTTTATGAAAACAGGCTGAACAACGCCCTTAGTAATAAGCCCCCGTGTCCAGTATGCAGCATAAAAATCCTGACGTGGCCGATGCCAAGACGCCAGCCTCCACCTCGGTTACAGCAAGAAACCGGGGGATGTGTAACAATAAGAGACAGTAAAAAAGGTTTACGCAGGGTCTTAATCTGAAAAGAATCCTTGGAGCGGGTCCCTACTGCACGTCTGCGCCTGTGTCTCCGTTGTGCCGCATCCTGGACAGGTGTAGCACGGTGTTTGTCGGGGAGGCTGATCGGACCCACGAACACCTATGGGACCGGCGGACCGAGTCCCTTTTGGTTCGGAGGGGGGCGGACGTCGCACGAAGAGCGGATCGAGGCGAAGCACACGAGCAGGTTTACCCAGCTTCGGAGCTCTCCGGAGAGATAATACTCCTACTGCTGCTTGTCTAATTGTATTGTGTTCTTGCTAAGGAGCGATGAGAGCTACAAGACCTAGCGTGAGTGTTCTCTGGTTACATTGGAATCGAAACCCCCCTCCTCTACGTTGCGCATGGGCCTCCTTTTATATGCTCAAGGGGTCTCCGACAGGTGGCAACGTAGATGAGGGTACAAATGGAAAAATAGTAGTTGGTACACCTACTTGAACAGTGTACAGTGTACTCTACCTAACCCTGACGGCAAGGGACAAAAGCATTAAATGCCCATCCCATTCGCCTAAACAAAGGCAACAGTGGACCGTCAGAGCGCCACCGTTCGCCACGATGGCAAGCTTGTCGCTGCCGCTTATCGCTGCTCCCGCTGGCTGCACAGCCTCTTGACACGCTGCGCATGGAATGGTCCCATGGCGACACGTTGGTGGATGAGCTGGAGCGGAGATGAAGAGAGGTTACTGCGCGGCAAGTGCCTTGCCGCTGCTGAATCCTGTCGCGTCTGGAGGCTTGTCGCTCTCCGAGCCTTCCGGCAAGCTCCTCTTGCCGGGTCTTGTCTTCTGCGTGCCTTGAGTGGCCTTCCGGCAATCTCCTCTTGCCGGGCCTTGTCTTCTTGGTTAAATACTTTGTTCTTGAATGGCTCCAAAGGAACCACGGAGGATCTTGGCGGTGACCAGGCAAGCCTTGCAGCGAGGTCTTGCAACTGCCGTGCGAAGTTCGGGATACTAGGGTACCCCTACTCTAGTACACCGGCAGAGCCCCGGGCTGGGCCACACTGCAGTGCGGCGCTGTTGGGCCAGGCCCAAAACAAGTGCACGGTCACACGCGCCTTGATCACGCCGTAACTTGCTTCGACCCACCACGTCCCCCACGAACAGCACGCAGCGTCGAGCGTGGCTTCGTGGGAGAGATCGTGGGGGTTTCTTTATTAGGAAAAGCGGGCGTCCGTCCCTCTCCCTCCTTATAAACAGGGGAAGCAGGGCAGGTCGCCCACCTCGCCATTGCTGTCTCGAAAACCACCGACGCTCACCCCTTCTTCTCTAGTGCGAAGAGAGCAGCGCTCCGCCTCCTTTCGCCACAGCGCCATCAACGCCGTCGGTCTCCTCCACCGCCTCCGCCATGGCTCCGAAAGCCGACAAGGGAAGGCGTGAAGTCGGCCGAGGCGCAGCGGCTCAAGGCCGCGAAAGGAGCGGGCCATCTTCTCCCCAGCTCGGCCTTAAAGGAGCCGAGGAGGGCTACTACCTCTTACGTCGACGGAGACGCGTGCGCATCCGCGCCTGAAGGTACTCCCGCCACCGCTTGAACTAGCCCCAACTGGGTACCCTTTCTTTGCGCTTTTCTTCTATTGCGGGCTCTGCCCGCCCTTTTCTGAATTCTTCTGCGATATCATGAACACCTACGGGCTTCACCTCCTTGATTTCACCCCCAATGCTGTCCTGACCATGGCAGTTTTCACACACCTTTGCGAAAACTTTGTCGGGATCCACCCAAACATAGCCCTCTTCCGCCACTTCTTCATGCCCCGCGTTGAGAGAGGGAGCGGCTTGCGGAGGGATTGCTTGGATCTCCGTGGATCGGCAAGAAAGAAGCTTATCTGGAAGGAGAGCTCCGCAAAGAAATGGGAGGAGTGGAGAGCCAATTGGTGTTGGATCGTTGAGGAGAACCCGCAGCCCTTCATCGCCTGCGCCAAACCCCAATAGTCTTGCGGCAACGATTGGAGCAACTTGGCGCCTAAGATGCTAGGTTGAAGATTGCTGTGACCGGATCTTGCGCCTCGGGCTTGCGGACTCATTGTAGGCGCGGTTGGCGCAGATTTCGCCGCGCCGCGCCGCTTCCCTTGCAGGAGAGGAGGAGACCTGCTTGGGAGTTCCAAAACGCAGCGGACATCATGAGGCTGCGGGCCTCAACTGGAATTTCACTGTCTTGGAGTTGGATGCGATGCTGCTAGAACTGTTCAAGCATGACCCCGATCACCCCGAGTGGTTTAGGTTGCCGAGGGGGGTCGTCCCATTGTGCAACAATTCTGCGCTCGACCGCATCCGCGCCATGATGCCGTTGTGCGATTCTCATGGGATCGTTCCAACCTGGCAAGAGCCTGCGGACGACGTCGTGCGACAATTCTTCGACAGCTTGGAAGAAATGCCGATCCGCCCGGCGAAAGCGAAGAAGCTCACCCGCGACACCACCGACGCATTTAGATGCAGCGCATTGCCACTGTCCGGAGGAGGCGGCCGCAGCTGCTGCCGCTAGCATCTTCGGGTACACCGTGGAGGAGGCAGATGCAGTAGAGGCGGCAAGCCTTGCCGAGCGAAGGGAGTTCGCCGGTGAGGAAGAGCTTGCCGAATCCGAGGCCGAGTCGAGCGAACCAGCCGAGGGTGCTTCTTCCCCACCATCCAAAGCTTACGCATAAGCGGAGCCCCGGCTCCGCCAAAGAGGCGTCTCCGCAAGGCCGGAGATGAGGCGGGCGGCAGATGGTCCAACAGCAGCGCCAGCGCGATGCGCTCTACATGACAAGCAATGTTGCCGCGAGCACTCCCACCGCTGCGACAAGCTGGGCGGGATCCTCCCGAGCCACCGCCGACACCTCCGCCAAGCGGTCAAGAGAGCCCACTCCTCCGCCTCGTCGCACGGAGGCGAGCCGAGTTTGATCTCTCCGCTCAGCTCGACGAGGAAGAAGAAGAGTAAGCTTCAACATTGTGCTTGTATTTCTTCAATTTTGTTGCTTCATCTTGAATCTGATTTGCTTCGTTCTGAACCCTTTCCTTTTCAGGACGCTGGCCCAGAGAGCGTTGAAGAGAGCCAAGACCCCGGTAGTCGTCATTGAGGACGAACCTACTGCGACGGCAGGAGGCGCGTCCGAGACAGCCTTGCCGGGTGAGGCAACTCTCCTTCAAAGCAGCCCCCAGCGTAAGTATATGGTCTATTTCTTGCTGTTCGGCGTGCATGGGTGCTTTTTCCTTTGCTGATATCTGATTGTTGACTTGTGCAGAAGCAGAGCAGCCTCCTTCTGCTTCGACCACGCCGCCAAGGGTGGATTCCCGGCAAGGAGCGCTCCCCGATAAGGGAGCCTTCTCCGCAAGGGAACCTTCTCCGCAAGGGAGCCTTCTTCGGCAAGGGCAGCCCTCCGGCAAGGGACGGCACCAGCGATCCCTTGGCGGCGGAGACCATGACCGCAGCCCCCGGCGCAGGTAACCTTCTTGCCTGAGTACTTCCCTTGTGTTTTTATTCTTCTGATTCTATCTTTGGATATTTGCTTGACTTTGTTCATCCGTCCGCCATAGAGCCGATGGAGACCGAGGTCGCCAGCGAGGAGGACGCGTGCGGCAACCACTGACGAAGCCGCCGCCGTGGGAGAAGAAGCCGGCGCTAACGAGCCTGCCGGCGAAGAGGCCACCGAGGCTGCCGCCGCAGAAGCTGGCGAGGGGTCTGGCGATCGCACTGACGGCCCTGAGGCCGCAGGAGCGCCAGGTGCTACACCGACCGCCGATTCCCCCGCCGCTGCTGCAGCGTCAGGCTCCGAAGAGCCCCAGCCCGGCGCCTACTTGAAGGCTGGCGACGGCGTCTTCATCAAGCTCCCATGGGAGTCGAGCTCAGGCGCTGCCAAGGAGAAACCTTCGACGGAGAGCTGCTCGCCTCCATTGGCCGACGCTGTCGACGCGCCAAGCAGCAGCGGCGGCGAGTCTGAGGAGGAGCTGCTGCTGAAGAAGCTGCTGTCGCTCTACCGCGCTCGACAAGCCAAGTTGGAGTCCCGGGAAGCACTTGTCGCGAGGGCGGGAGCAGACATGGATAAGCGCGCAGAAGAGCTTCGGGGCGCCAACCAAGAAACTCTCCGGAACGTAGCAGAAGAGCGGGAGCGACTTGCTTAAGAGCACACAACCTTCATCCTTGAGAAGGCTGAGGTCGAGGAGCAGCAAAGGCTTGCTACCGAGAAGCTATCTGCGCAAGAAGGCGAGTTGGCGCAGCGGAAGATCAATCTTGATAGCTATGAGAAAGAGCTTGTCGCGAGGAGTCACTTGGCGGGGCTCTTAAGGAAGCGAAGGATCTTTGCCGCAGCCGCCGAGGCCGCCAAGAAAGAGTTGGAGACGAAGGTGACGCAGCTGGAGGCCGATCTCGAGAAGAGCGGCGAGGAGCTTGCTGCACTCAAGCACGAGCCGAGAAGGACGCCTACACTCTTGGCGAGCTGCAGGGGCCGTCTCGCCGATAGGGAGCAAGGAGCTCGGCGCCGCCAAGGATTCCAAGGCAGATCTTGAGCTGAAGCCGACCACCACGATGTAGACGTTGGGACGGCGCCAAGGAGGCGGGAGGTGGGCCTGTTGGAGAAGATCAAGGCCAACGAGGAGTCATGCGAATGTCTGTTGCCACCAGAGCGCCTTTGAGGGAGAGTGTGGAGCACCGGACCGAAGGTCTCGTGGATATCGCCGCCGCCATCCACAGCCGAGCTGATGGAGCTGGGATGGTGGATCTTGGATACTCCTCCGACGAGCACCTCGTACTCAACGCCAAGCTTAGCTTATCCTTCAAGGGCGTGGTGGCGGGTCTCCAGCGACTCGGGAAGAGATCCCAAAGCGGTGGCCGAGGAATCGCGCCAGATCTGTGCAGGAGCCCTCCGTAAGGTGTTGATGAAGGTGGCCTTCGCAATCCAGGCCTCAACCTCAACGGCGTCCTTAGATCCTTGCCGCCGAGATGCCGATGTGGAGGCGCTCAAAGCCCTTGTCGCACCCATTGTGGACAAGGTGGGCAAGATCAAGCGGGTTGATGGCGACCGCGTAGACTAGGCCGCCGATTTTATCTTTCCCTTGTCGCTGCTGATCATGTTTAGAACAATTTATTAGATCTTCGACAAGCTATTTTGTAATATGACTATCTTAGGCGATGATTTGCAATGTTATTTCCTTTACTTGATTCCTTCCTTTGTACGTTTTTGCCCTACGCTTTTAGGGAACTTTTCGGTGCAGGCACCTTTGTCATGAAGGCCGAAAAGTGAACGTCAAGAGCCGTTTGGCGGTGCCGCCTCCAACAAGCAACCTTGTCGCGACTAGCTGCAGCTCACTTAAGTTGTTGAGCGGACTCGAAACAAAGTAAGGGCGCGACTAGCTGCGAGTTGGTTCCTCCGCGCATAGGTTTTCCATACAAAGTGCTATCGTTCGAGGAAGATAACTTAAAAATTTAAGAACTGATTGCTCAAACTTGGGCAACTTAGCTTTTCTGTCGTTTGCTTCCCGATAAGGCAAAACTTCCTCGAGCAACGCTTGGTCCATAGTATTATCTTCTCCTTCCAACCTGGTTAACTTGTGCGCGAGGGAACCTTCCTTTCTTTGAGAAAAAAAGAAGAGAAAATAAAGTTATGGAGCCCAGCTGACTCGATATTGCTTACCGGGTGTGGGTGCTGCACAAAGTGTTAGCCAAAACATGCAATAAAATGATGAAAGCTTGAATTTGACAAGTTGTGCGCAACACATGAGCTTTACTTATGCACGGGATCTGCGCCCGGCTTTGTACAAAGGATTACATGCAACATCGGCAAGACTTGTACAAAAGGTGGTTGCGGAACAGGTTCCGCAACCGCTTCTGAGTAAAACTTACGAAGATGCTCAATGTTCCAGGAGTTGCTCACCGAATGCCATCTTCGGTCTCAAAGCGGACAGCGCCAGGCCTAGTGACTCGTTTCACCCGATAAGGGCCTTCCCACTTCAAGGCCAACTTGTTTGAATTCTTGGCGGACTGAACGCGCCGAAGAACAAGGTCGCCTTCCTCGAGGCTTCTGGCACTAACTTTGCGGCTATGGTAGCGACGCAAAGCTTGCTGGTAACGAGCAGCTCGTACAGCGGCCTGAAGACGGTCCTCCTCAAGGAGCAGCGCGTCATCTTGTCGCAGCTACTCTTGCTCAAGCTCATCATAAGCGAGTACTCGAGGTGACCCGTATACGAGTTCCGTGGGGAGAACTGCCTCTGCTCCATAGACTAGAGCAAAAGGTGTCGGCGATGGCTCGATTTGGTGTCGTCTGATCGACCAAAGAACCACCGGCAGCTCCTCAATCCAGCTTTCTTCCGCACTTGTGCAGCCTGTCGAAAGTTACGGTCTTGAGCCCGCGAGCACTTCAAAGATTTGCCCTCTCTCGCTTTACCGTTGCTTCTCGGATGAGCAATGTAGCAAAACAGGACCTTGGCGCCAAGATCTTGGACGTCTTGCATGAAGGTGCGACTTCGTAAATTGTGTGCCGTTGTCGGTGATGATCCTGTTAGGGATTCCAAACGCAAACAATCGACCAAGAACTTGATCGCCGATCGTGCCACCTTCCTCATCGCTTCCACTTCCGCCACTTTGTGAACTTGTCGATGGCGACGTACAAGTACTCAAAGCCCCCGACACCTCGGGGGAAGGGGCCGAGGATGTCGAGCCCCCAGACCGAAAATGGCCAGGATAAAGGGATCGTCTGGAGAGCTTGAGCTGGCTGGTGTATCTGTTTGGAATGGAACTGGCACGCTTCACACTTGGTTCTTGGTGCGCTTGCATCCTGGAGGGCTGTCGGCCAGAAGAAACCTTGCCGGAAAGCTTTGCCGGCAAGTGCTCTTGCGCCAATGTGGTGACCACATATGCCTCCATGTATCTCTGCCAACAGCTTTTGTCCGTCTTGCCGGTGAATACACTTCAATTTCACACCGTTGAGTCTCCTTACATGCAGGTGTCTGTCGACAAACTGGTACATACTTGACTGCCGGGCTACTCTTTCCGCTTTCTTCTTGCTCTTCGGAAGTTCTCCGTCTTCAAGGAAATGGACAATCTGCTGTGCCCATGCTGGAGCTTGTGGCTCGACAACAAGGACTAAAGGCACATCTGCTGCTGCGGGAACATCCGCTTCTACGGCAAGAACCTGTGGTTCGGCTGGAGCTTGATGTTCCCCGGCAAGCTTGCCGGAGCAATGCTTGTCGGGAGCGTCTGCTTCAATGAAACAAACCCTTGGGCTTGTCGGAGCAGACTGCCCCTCAGCATTCTCGGTATTGATCCTGGGGACCTTTTTGGTGGCGGCTTCGGGAAGCTCTGCCGGAAAATAGTCACCAGAAATCAACTTCCTCTTCTTGTTACATCCGATTGATGGTGTTACGGTTGGTTGAGTTAGCTTGAGCACAAAAATCCCTGGTTCCACATGCAACTTAAGTGCAGCGCACTTTGACAGGCCATCAACAATATCATTCTGAGCTCTTGGAATATGTTCCATTTGTAGGCCATCAAAGTGTTCTTCTAGCTTTCTCACTTCATCAACGTAGGCTTCCATCAATGGACTCTGATAATCTTTGTTCACTTGGCGGACGACAAGCTGCGAATCACCCCTGACAATAAGCTTCTTAATCCCAAGGTCCATCATGCGATCCTAAGACCGCAAGCAAACCTTCATACTCTGTTGTATTGTTTGTTGCTTGCTCCTTGGGAAAGTGCATCTGGACTACGTGCTTGAGGTGCTCTCCGGTGGGTGCGACAAGCACGCCTCACCGGCGCCTTTGCAGCGAGAAGGCACCATCAAAGTACATCAGCCACTCTTTGCTTGCTTCCTTGACGGGAATGCTCGTCTCTGGAATTTCTTCATCTGGTGGCGTCCATTCTGCTATGAACTCTGCCAATGCTCTGCTTTGGATAGTTGAAGTGCTTTCAAACTTGAGGCCAAAGCTTGACAGTTCCAGTGCCCACTCGACAATCCTGCCTGTTGCCTCTAGATTCTGCAGTATCCTCTTCACGGAAAGCGAGTGACAATCTGTGATCTCATGTGCACTGAAAGTAATGGCGCAGCTTTCTCGAGGCCATGAGGAGGCCGAGCAATTTCTGCACACCAGAGTACCTTGACCTAGCCCCCTGCAGAAGGGAACTGACAAAGTAAACTGGGCGCTGCACCATCCTTTTCTGCATCTGCTCATGCGTCTGCGCAGATCCGTCCTTGTCGGGACCAGAGCTCGCCGGCGAAGCCCCCTGCTTGTCGCTGGATGTGTCTGCCGTGGTTGCTAGCTCATCATCCACCTCCCTCTCCGCTACTAACGCAGCACTAACCACTTGATTGGTTGCCGCTATATATAGCAGCAACTTCTCTTGTGGCTTAGGTGCGACAAGTGTTGGAGTGGAGGACAGGTATCTCTTCAAGTCCTTCAGCGCTGCCTCCGCTTCCGGAGTCCATTGCATCGGACCTGCCTTTTTCAAGATTTTGAAAAATGGCGGTATGCGCTCAGCGAGATCTAGAGATAAACCTCTTTGAGAGCAGCTACATACGCAACCGCAAGTATTCGTACATCCTTGACGCCGCTTTGGTGCTTCAATCTGCTCAATGGCCTTGATCTTGTCGGGATTGGCTTCAATTCCCCGCTGAGACACGAAGAACCCGAGAAGCTTGCGGAAGGGACTCCAAACACGCACTTCTCGTGGTTGAGCTTGAGGTTGATCTTGCGCAGATTTGCAAAGGTCTCATCCAAATCTTGAACCAGAGTTGCTTTGTCCTTGCTCTTGACCACTATGTCATCCATGTAGGCTTCTACATTTACATGCATTTGCGGCTCAAAAGCGTCATGGACTACTCTTGCAAGCGTTGAACCAGCATTCTTTAAACCGAAAGGCATCCGTATGAAACGGTATGTGCCACATGGAGTAATGAATGCAGTTTTTCCTCATCCTCTTACGCCATGAAGATCGATGATATCCTGAGTATGCATCAAGAAATGAAAGCAAATCACATCCAGCCGTGGAGTCAACAATCTGTCGACGCGCGGCAAGGGAAACGGGTCTTTGGGACAAGCTTTATTAACATCCGTGAAGTCAATACAAAGTGTCCATTTCCCATTTGCCTTGCGCACGACTACGGGATTGGCCAACCACGTAGGATGGAGCACTCCTCGACAAGGCCCGCCGCTTCCAATTTCTTGATCTCTTCTGCGATGAATTCTTGGCGCTCCACCGCCGCTTCTCGACTTTCTGCTTGACGGGTCGCGCATGAGGACAGACAGCTAAGTGATGCTCAATTACTTTCACAGGAACACCGGGATGTCGACGGTTGCCATGCAAACACGCCGACGTTCGCCCAGAAAGCAACGAAGCGCGCCTTCCTATTTAGGGTCGAGAGTGGCACTGATGGTGAAGGTACCTCCAGTGCCGTCCTCCTTGGCGGACACCTTCTTGGTCTTTGGCGGAGCTGCCATCGTCTTCTTATACTTGCCGGTGGAGCTCGATGGTGCGTCCTCGACGGTAGCGCAGCACTCCAAATCGGTGCCGGAGTGGGCATCAGAGCTCTTGCCGGACTTGGTCTTCTTCCCCCCGGGAGCTTCAGCGGCAAGTGTTTTGCTTTCTGTTGCGACAGAATCGCTTCCGGTAGATCTTGTCGGCACAGATAAGAGCATCCTTCTTGTCGCCATGGACAGAGATGATGCTTATCGGGCCTGGCATCTTGAGTAAGTTGTATGCATAATGAGAGGCTGCCATGAACTTAGCGAGTCTTTGGGCGGCCAAGTATCCCATTGTAAGGCAATGGGAAATCAGCAACGTCGAATGTGACCCTCTCGGTCCTAAAGTTCAGCTCGCTGCCAAATGTTACCGGCAACGTGATCTTCCCCTTGACTTGCTCCTTCCCGGATTGATTCCTTGGAATGTGCGGTCTCTTCGAGCTCATTGTCGGGGATCTGAAGCTTACGGAGCACCGCGGAGGAGATCAGGTTTAAGCCGCCCCGCCGTCAACTAGCATCTTGGTGACCTTGAGGTTGCGGATAGTTGGTGAGACCAACATCGGCAAGCACTCGACCGCAGATTATGCGATCGAGGTGGTCCTCAATATCAAAGATGATAGGCGTCTTGGACCACTTCAGGCTTGCGTGACTCTACGGATGGTTCAGTGCATTAACTTCCGCATCCACTGCTTGAGTTGGCGGTGGCAAGTATGCAGGGAAGCACCTCCGTCAACGCAGAGGACCTCTGTAGCTTTCTGAAACTCCTGCTCATCGGTCTCGTCGTCTTCCATATCTTCATCGTCGTCTTTGTCTTCATCCTTGTCGCGGCCGCGGGGAGGCCTGTCTCCTTGCCGCTGCTTGGCCTTGCCGCGGCGCCCTCCCCGGCCGGGACTTTTCTTGCTGGCTCCTCCAAAGCACCTTCTGAGCCTTCTCCTTGTCGCGTCGCTCGTATTCAGCTTTACATTGCTCGACAAGCTGCTCTACCTTCTTGCAGCTCGAGGTCATGGACCTTGGTGCGGTGGATCTTGCAAGATCGCTTGCCGGAGCCGCCCTGCTTGTCGGTGGCCGCCACAGGCTGGTGGTTGGTGCCAGCGGCAACCTCCTTGCCGGAGCTACCAGCCTTGGCGTTCTTGTCGCCACCTCCATTGCCGGACTGCTCGACGACTAGCACATCTCTGCCTTTCTTTTTCCTGTTGCCCCGCCGCCGGCTCTTCTTTGCCGGGGCGGTCTCCTCACTGTCAGATCCTCCTGCTTCGGTATTCTCTCCGGGGAGTCTCCTCCCCTCCTCAGCACATGCGCACTTGTCGGCCAGGGCGTATAGCTCACTGACGTCTCTGATCTTGCACATCGCCATCTCCTCACGCATCCTGCGGTTTCGCACGTTCTGATGGAACGCGCTGATCACCGCGGCAGGGTGGACATCTGGGATGTTGTGTTGTACACGGCTGAATCTCTGAATATACTTGCGCAGGGGCTCTCCCTCCTTCTGGGCGAGCAGATGAAGGTCGCTTTCTTGGCCATGGGGTTTGTGGCCGCCTGTAAAGGCGCCGACAAACTGATGGCATAGATCTGCCCAAGAAGATATGGAGTTGTCCGGCAAGTCCATGAGCCAGGACTCGACGTTGGGCTTGAGCACCGAGCGGAAGTAGTTAGCAGAGATCTTGTCGTCGCTCGCCCCGGCAGCTTGCACCGCGATGGTGTAGATGCCGAGGAACTCCGACGGATGCGTCTTGTCGTCGTACTTCTCCGATGCGTCTGGTTTGAAGTTTTTCTTCTTTGGGCCATCGACTTGCCGCAGCTCACGAGTGAACGCAGGGCAACCTACGCGTCTGACGGCAAGTCGCTGGTTCTTCCGGCGCGTGCATGTCGACGGAAGGGCCCAGCGCGCTTGTCGGATTGACGTCGCGCTTCTCTTCGGCGCTCGATGCGAGTTCGAGCGTCCTCTTGCTGTCGATCGTGTAGCACTTGGCGCTGATCGCGATGAGCTCGTGGATCTGATGACGCAGTAGAGTCGCTGTCGAGGTGGATCCGGCGAGTCGGCGATCTTGGCCTTCGGGGCGGAGAGTGCATGGTGGTTGCACCCCCACCGGTCTCGTCGCCACCGGCTTGCGTTTGGCGTTCCTGCCGCGGCAGCGAGGCACTCGGTTGTCAGCGGAGCGTCGCCGTTAAGCGGCCGATGAGACTCAGATGGTGGCCCTCCACTCGTCGACCTTGTCGGCCGTTGGAGGGTAATCGAGGAGCAGTTGAGCTCTTGCCAGAGCTTCTGCTGGAGTAGTGGGTGGCAGTGGCGAACGGCGCGAGGAGCGGGATATGCTCGGACTTCTATCTACGTTAGAAGGAGCAGTATCCCGTCCGAGCGACCGTGCCTCGCTCACGCCAGCATGTTGGCGTGCATGCTGGTCTTGGACGTCCCGGGATCCTCCAGCTCGATCTTGGTCCAACGAGCGTATGGCATTGTGAATGCCATGACGCTGTCGGTCCCGCGCTTCCTGAGACGGGCGCGGTACATGTACGGACGCCGAGGTCTGCGCGGCCTTGTCCTTGGACTTGGTAGCACCGTGAGCGCCCCCGTCGCCGTCCGTTCTTCCGTCGGCGTCTACCCCACCACCTGTCTGCTCCGGTGGTGGTGGGTTCGACGCGGACGGGGCCTCTGCCGCCGAAGCCTTCTTCTTCGGTGGCATGTTGATGAAGATGTCGAAGATGATGAAGATGTTGCTCGTGTGAACGCCGGATCAGGTTCACACAGCCTCGACGCCCCCTCCCTAGCGCGCCACAGATGTCGGGGAGGCTGATCGGACCCACAAACACCTATGGGACCGGGCGGACCGAGTCCTTTTGGTTCGGAGGGGGCGGAGGTCGCACGAAAGAGCGGATCGAGGCGGTTAACACGAGCAGGTTTACCCAGCTTCGAGCTCTCCGGAGAGATAATACTCCTACTGCTGCTTGTCTAATTGTATTGTGTTCTTGCTAAGGAGCGATGAGAGCTACAAGACCTAGCGTGAGTGTTCTCTGGTTACGTTGGAATCGAAACCCCCCTCCTCTACGTTGCGCACGGGCCTCCTTTTATATGCTCAAGGGGTCTCTGACAGGTGGCAACATAGATGAGGGTACAAATGGAAAAATAGTAGTTGGTACACCTACTTGAACAGTATACAGTGTACTCTACCTAACCCTGACGGCAAGGGACAAAAGCATTAAATGCCCGTCCCTATCGCCTAAACAAAGGCAATGAGGACCGTCAGAGCGCCACCGTTCGCCACGATGGCAAGCTTGTCGCTGCCGCTTATCGCTGCTCCCCCGGCTGCAGACCTCTTGACACGCAGACATGGAATGGTCCCATGGCGACACGTTGGTGGATGAGCTGGAGCGGAGATGAAGAGAGAGGTTGCTGCCGCGGCAAGTGCCTTGCCGCTGCTGAATCCTTGTCGGCGTCTGGAGGCTTGTCGCTCTCGAGCCTTCCCGCAAGCTCCTCTTGCCGGGTCTTGTCTTCTGCGTGCCTTGAGTGGCCTTCCCGACAAGCTCCTCTTGCCGGTCCTTGTCTTCTTGGTTAAATACTTTGTTCTTGAATGGCTCCAAAGGAACCACGGAGGATCTTGGCGGTGACCAGGCAAGCCTTGCCGCGGGGTGCTGCAACTGCCCGTGCACGAGTTCGGGATACTAGGGTACCCCTACTCTAGTACACCGACAGTGTTCATCTGTAAAAGAGAGGAACTTACTTTAAAAAGATCATGCAAAAATGTACGTTATATTAAATAAACAAAGTACCATTTTAAAAAATGAATAAAATTGAGCTTTATTGTCTCTTGTTGTACATGCGCGGAGCCCCTTGAACGGGGGTATGCGGCTAGTAAGCCCTTACGCCGGACTCGTCTAGACGTGTCCGGGGTCTGAACGACCTATTTAGGTGCTTTGCCTAGTGAAGCCGGTTTAGTGTGTGGCTGTTAATGCATCCGCACAATCTTCCGTGCTCGAGGAACACTCGATATTTCCCTTTAACGAGATGATGCCTCGTGGACCGGGCATTTTAAGTGTAAGGGATGCATAATGCGGTATTGCGTTAAAGCGGGCGAAAGCTTCGCGTCCCAGTAGTGCTTGATAGCTACTTGTAAATGGGGCGACGTGGAAGGTTAGCTTTTCACGGCAGAAGTTGTCGGGTGAGCCGAACATAACTTCTAGCAGGAGAGAGCCCGTACAATGGGCATCTGGGCCTGTCGTTACCCCTTGAAAGGAAGTGTTGCTGTGGCGAATTGTTGTTGGTCTATCCCCAGTTTGCGGATTGTGTCCTGATGTAGCAGGTTTAAATCACTGTTGCCGTCCATTAGGACTTGTGTAAAGTGGAGTCCGTCAATTATCGGATCTAATACCAAGGCAGTCCAGCCTGCATTCCGGATACTTCTAGAGCAATCCTGATGGTCGAAGGTGATTGGTTTTAACAACCAGTGGCGGGACACCTCTGGGGATAGGCCGTCAGACGGCGTATCTCTATGGGCGCCACTCTGTTCTCCCCTTTTGTCACGTGAAGTGAATTTACTGTTTTGAATTCTTGTGGGAAGTTCTTTTGTTTTCCGGTGCTCTGCTTGTGTGTCGAGCCCCTTGTGTTCGGCGTTGAGTTTGCCGGATTTCTTGAAGACCCAACAATCTCTGTGGGTATGGTTTGCAGGCTTCCCGGGAGTACTATGTATTTCACACAACTTGTCCAAGATTTTGTTTAGGTTAGACAACTCGTCCCTGTTATCCTTGACGGGCAGCTTTTTCTGATTCTGCCGAGAGCTTTTGAATCCGGCATTGACTGCCGTGCTCTTCGGGCTGTTTCCCTTGGTCCGGCGCTGGTCCTTGCTGCGTTGCGGTTTCCCGTTTCCATCCCTAACTTCGAATGTACTTGGGTCGCTGGTACTGCATCTTGCCAACCAGCTATCCTCTCCTGCGCAAAAGCGGGTCATGAGGCTTGTTAATGCGGCCATTGTTCTTGGCTTTTCTTGGCCGAGGTGTCTGGCGAGCCATTCGTCTCAAACGGTGTGCTTGAAAGCTGCTAAGGCTTCGGTGTCTGGATAGTTGACTATCTGGTTCTTTTTAGTAAGAAATCTGTTCCAGAGCTTCCGGGCTGACTCTCCGGGTTGTTGAGTTATATGACTTAAATCATCTGCATCCGGAGGTCGGACATAGGTCCCTTGAAAATTTGCCCGAAAAAGCATCCTCGAGCTCTTCCCAACTTCCAATGGTGTTTTCGGGAAGGCTTTTAAGCCAATGGCGGGCTGGCCCTTTGAGTTTGAGGGGTAAGTATTTTATGGCGTGGAGATCATCTCCTCTAGCCATGTGTATGTGGAGGATGTAATCCTCAATCCGCACTCTAGGGTGCATTGTTACATCATATGCCTCTATGTTTACGGGTTTGAATCCACTGAAATTCATGATCCAGCACCTCATCGGTGAAACATAGGGGGTGTGCGGCACCCCTATATCTGGGTGTACCATGATGTTCGGATATTTGATGTGTTGCATTGCTTACTGGAGCTTCCTTTCTTGGCCCATAGATAGATTTTGCTGGGCCATCTTTTTGATGCGAATCCTTGTGCGGATCGCATGCCGGCTTGTGTGCGACGCCATTTGCCGCACTGTGTTGGCCATGGGGTTGTTTATCCAACCGGGTGGTTTCCTTATTTTTTGATTGTGGAGGCTCTAAGGCCTCTTCATCAAATTCCGGCAGTAATTTTCGCTTCGGATAGCTCTTTGTGCCGCGACTATCGTCGTATTTGTCTGCGGCGTTGAGTACTTTGCTCCATCTAATTCTGAGTGCATCTTCCGCTGTTTTGAGCTTCCGCTTCGCTTTTTTGAGCTACAGCAGATGGCGACGAGCCTTTTTTGGAGGTTCTTCTGCTCCCGCAACCTGTCCGGCATGAGGTTGTTCGGACTGTTGTCTTCTCCGGGGACGGGTTGTTTATCCAAGTTGCCCTGTTCGGACGGTTGCTCGATGGCGTGTTCGTCGTCCGCCGGTTCGCCCTGCTCTATGCTGGGTCTGTATGGCTGCTTTCTCTGTCAAGGTGGGGTTTGGAGCGGTGCTTACGCCGCCGCTTTGATTGCTCGTTGCGTCCCTTTGTTCCTCGTTGTCGTTTCCTTTAGGTGTATCCACCATGTATACATCGTGAGATGGGGTGGTTGTACAGTGCCCTATAGGCGCTGATTCCTTTTCGTCTCCTACATCGTCGTCCATGCCGTCTTCGTAGTCGAAGTCGAGCATGTCGGTTAAATCATCGACAGTGGCTACGAAGTGGGTGGTGGGTGGGCTTTGAATTTCGTCGTTGTCCATATCCCAACCTTGCTGACCATTGTCCGGCCAGGGCTCTCCTGATAAAGAGAGAGACTTTAGTGAATTCAAAATGTCGCCGAAAGGCCAGTGCTGAAAGATGTCCGCGGCGGTGAACTCCATGATCGGCGCCCAGTCGGATTCGATTGGCAGGGCGCGGAAGGTTCGGAGTCCGGAGAGGAGTCCGGCACATTGGAGTCACGAGCTTCGCAACGGACAGGTATGGTGTTCGGCTCGATCGCCGTGGAGATTGCAGCCCCCGAGGTGGTGTCCAGCCACCCGTCCTCGATTAAGCATCGGCTCGAGCTAAGGGTCGGAGCGGACATCGCGACCTCCTGTGGCACTGTTCGGCGCGTAGCTAGATCATGCCCATCGTGATGCGGCGCGCGCTATTGTGGCTTGAACCCGTCGAAGATCAAGTCTCCGCGGACGTCGGCCGTGTAGTTCAAACTTCCAAATCTGACTGATGGCGGGCGTAGCTTTCTCGCTCCGGATGGCTGAATTGGCCCGCAGCAAAGCCGCCGAATCTGAAGATCTGTCCGGGAGAAAAGTCTCACCCTGGACCGCATAATTGTTGATGATCGGAGGAGCCATCAGGCCTAAAGGTGACGACACAGAGGAACTCTCAATGAAAGCACCAATGTCGGTGTCAAAACCGGCGGATCTCGGGTAGGGGGGTCCCGAACTGTGCGTCTAGGCGGATGGTAATAGGAGACAAGGGACACGATGTTTTACCCAGGTTCGGGCCCTCTTGATGGAGGTAAAACCCTACGTCCTGCTTGATTAATATCGATGATATGGGTAGTACAAGAGTAGATCTACCACGAGATCGTGAGAGGCTAAACCCTAGAAGCTAGCCTATGGTATGATTGTTGTTCGTTCCTACGGACTAAAACCCTCCGGTTTATATAGACATCGGAGAGGGCTAGGGTTACCTAGTCGGTTACAATGGAAGGAGATCTACATATCCGTATCGCCAAGCTTGCCTTCCACGCCAAGGAAAGTCCCATCCGGACACGGGACGGAGTCTTCAATCTTGTATCTTCATAGTCCAGGAGTCCGGCCAAAGGTCATAGTCTGCCCATCTGGACACCCCCTAATCCAGGACTCCCTCAAGGTTTAAATATTGTTCATAGATAATCTTGATCATAAACCCACAATTCATCGGTCTCAACAAACACACCACAAAAAGAAGATTACATCGAATAGATCTCCACGAGAGAGGGGGAGAACATTGTATTGAGATCCAAAAAGAGAGAAGAAGCCATCTAGATACTAACCATGGACCCGAAGGTCTGAGGTAAACTACTCACACTTCATCGGAGAGGCTATGGTGTTGATGTAGAAGCCCTCCGTCATGGATGCCCCTCCGGCGGAGCTCCGGAACAGGGCCCAAGATGGGATCTCGTGTGTAAAGAAGGTTGCGGCAGAGGAATTAGGTTTTGGCTCAGTGTCGATCGTTTGAAGTGCGTAGGTATATATAGGAGGAAGGAGTACGTCGATGGAGCAACATGGGGCCCACGAGGGTGGAGGGCACGCCCTGGGGGGGTGGGCACGCCCCCCTACCTCGTGCCTTCCTCTTTCGTTTCTTGACGTAGGGTCCAAGTCTCCTGGATCATGTTCGTTCCGAAAATCACGTTCCCGGATGTTTCATTCCGTTTGGATTCCGTTTGATATTCCTTTTTTGCAAAACTCTGAAATAGGAAAAAAACAACAATTCCGGGCTGGGCCTCCGGTTAATAGGTTAGTCCCAAAAATAATATAAAAGTGAATTATAAAGCCCAATAATGTCCAAAACAGTAGATAATATAGCATGGAGCAATCAAAAATTATAGATACGTTGGAGACGTACACTCGGCGGCTCATAGGGGTCCAGAATATTGTCACCATCGGAATAGCCCCCAAGTCCGCCATCCTGAAGCTGATAGACTGACTTGGTTTTGCCGTCGAGGACTCATCACCTGAATAGATGGCCGTCTCTCCACCAGACATAGATCCTTCCTCAAGATCCGCCGCATGAACAAAGCCAATGAAAGCATGCTTTCGGCCGATTTGAACCTTGGCGTGTCGCGTATGCTGAGCCGTCTCAGTGATGTCGGTGCTAGAATCCGGCTCAGTGTCTAACTCGCCAATCTTGCCGATGAAGACGTGAATTTTGCTGAAGGGACCCAGTAGCCGTACTCAATTGAGTCGGCCTCGGGGCCCCAGCCAGCGTCGTCGATGTAGATCTTGTCGTGGCGACTCTTGGTCATCCGGCCCATGGCGTATCTTTGATCCCTGAGAAGCTGCCCTTCAAGAACTCGAAACCACCGTTCTCTAGCCCCACGGTGGGTGCCAACTGTCGTGCTTTTGTCACGGCAGATGCCCTAGTGAAAGGACTTAGGTGTGGAGCCATAGCAATGTCGGTTAGCTCAAAGGGGTTGAACGGGACAAAGGACACAAAGGATTTACCCAGGTTCGGCCCCTCACAACGAGGTAAAAGCCTACGTTCTGCTTCTAGTTGTATTGCTTGAGTTTCAATTACATGGGAGAGAATACGCTTGACCTAGTTCTCGATTGATTCTGTTCTTGAGTTAACCTGCCACCGAGTCTCACCTTTAAATACACAGGTCGAGGCCCGGTGGCTTACAAGAGTCTGGGTCATATTACAGAACGTAACTGACCCTATCCCTACATTACCTTGCCTTGTTAGGCAAGCTATCATCAGGTGGCTCACGCCTTCGGGTCTTGAGTCACCTTCGGGTCATGGGCCTTCAATAGCCCACTTGTAAGCCTTACTGGGCCTCCAATTATAAGTCACGGACAATATGACCCGGCCCTCCTGAGCGGGTCATACCACAGGGTTATATCCCAACAAAAAGTGCCCATGTAAGCGGGCTATAAGCCCATTATTGTAGAGTACTTGTTCTTAGCATCTGTATACCATGGAGGGGATCAGGGGAGACTCACACCAGTCTTAGCACTGCAGTAATAATGATAATCGCCAGTCAAATCATAGGGCCCCACCTGTCTAGCTGTAACGAGCCGTCAAATCACGCAGGCCCATGTTTGCAGCATTAAGTTCAATCCGCTATTCCCTCATCTTCTCGCCTCTTCATCGAACTGACTAGGCGGAACTGCCCCGCCTACTATGCGGGAAAGCCCCGCCCTTGACTTTTAAATATAATTTTGTATCCATGAATTGCACCATTGAGAAAAGCCAGAACAAAATGGCGTTACACATGTATACAACATGCTCGTCGCGTTCGCGTCGCACCGCAGTCGGTCGGTCGGTCTGGCACGCTGCTCACCCAATGAAACGCGCGTCGTATTGCGATTGCACACACATGTGGGACCACAATTGAGAGCCGAACATAGGCACACTCCCCCCGTCCCAACAAGTCGGCTAAGTTAACAAAAGAGAGAGATGAGTGATAGTACTGGAGCAGTGTTGTAGACACGTCGTTGCCTGGACGATCCCTGCACAACACGGGAGATCAGTTCGTCCATGCATGTGACCAGACTCCAGCAGATGGCTGGATTGTCTATCGTCTACATATCGTGCAGGTTGTGTTACACGGTGCTGTAGTTTTGATGAGAAACATAAGAAAAATGTTTCTTGTCATCTCGCAATATTAGGTGTCATGTGCTTCAGATCACTACGAGGGTTAAACAACGACAAATGCATTCCTCCAAGGCGTTGGTCATTGGGGGCACATGCACAAAGACTTCTCAACTGCCATCTAGGTCAAGCCAGCTATGTTAATTTGGACATATATCGGTTGACCCCTTTTCTATGAGTTTATCTTTAATTTGAGCTTTGATCCTCGTCTAGTTTGTCCGTCGGGATTCACGTTGTCTCCTTGGGGCAGTGAGGTTATGGTTTCTTGTCATGTGGCATTTTTTCGTGTTATGTTAATCCGGTGCTTCAGATGAAAAAGGCAACAACTACGCCTCCGGGGCACATGCATAAAACTTCTCAACAGTCATTGACGAGGTCAACCCGGCTATGGTAGAAAAAAGAAAACTACTCCAGTATATAGGCAGGAGCCTCCGCGATTTCTTGTTAGTGTTACTCTCTTCGCACTCTCTCGTCTTCTCCAGATCTAAACACGACAACAGTTGATGACCCACAAGTATAGGGGTTCAATCGTAGTCCTCTCGATAAGTAAGAGTGTTGAACCAACGAGGAGCAGCAGGAAATGACAAGTGGTTTTCAACAAGGTATTCTCTACAAGCACTGAAATTATAAGTAACGAGTAGTTTGATAGCAAGATAATTTGTAACAAGCAAGTAACGATAATGACAAATAATATGCAGCAAGGTAGCCCAATCCTTTTGTGGCAAAGGACAAGCCAAAATGGTCTCTTATGATAAGCAAAGCGTTCTTGAGGGTACACGGGAATTTCATCTAGTCACTTTCATCATGTTGGTTTGATTCGTGTTCGCTACTTCGTTAATTTGATATGCGGGTGGACCGGTGCTTAAGTGTTGCTCTTACTTGAACAAATATCCTACTTATTATTACCCCCCTCGCAAGCATCCGCAACTATGACAAAAGTATTAAGATAAAATCTAAACCAGAGCATTAAACTTTTGGATCCAAATCAGTCCCTTACAAAGTAGCGCATAAACTAGGGTTTAAGCTTATGTCACTGTCGCAACCCATCATCTAATAACTACTCCACAATGCATTCCCTTAGGCCCTAATAAGATGAAGTGCCATGTAGTACACGTTCACATGACAACACTAAGGGAATCACAACATACATGCCATCAAAATATCGAACACATATCAAGTTCACATGATTACTGATACGTCTCCAACGTATCTACAATTTTTGATTGTTCCATGCTATTATATTATCTGTTTTGGATGTTTTATATGCATTAATATGCTATTTTATATTATTTTTGGGACTAACCTATTAACCTAGAGCCCAGTGCCAATTTCTATTTTTTCCTTGCTTTAGAGTCTCGCAGAAAAGGAATGCCAAACGGAGTCCAAACGGAATGAAACTTTCGTGATGATTTTTCTTGGACCATAAGACATCCAGAGGACTTGGAATGCAAGTCAGGGAAGCCACGAGGCAGCCACAAGGATGGAGGGCGCGCCCCCAGCCTTGTAGGCCCCTCGTGACTCCACCGACCTATTTCTCCTGCCTATATGTTCTCAAATATTCCAAAACCAATCAGGAGAGCCACGAAAACACTTTTCCACCACTGCAACCTTCTGTACACGTGAGATCCCATCTAGGGGCCTTTTCCGGCGTGCTGCCGGAGGGGGATTCGATCACGGAGGGCTTCTTACATCAATACCATTGCCCTTCCGATGAAGCATGAGTAGTTTACCTCAGACCTACGGGTCCATACCTAGTAGCTAGATGGCTTATTCTCTCTATTTGATTCTTAATACCACGTTCTCCTTGACGTTCTTGGAGATCTATTCGATGTAATACATTTTGCGGTATGTTTGCCGAGATCCGATGAATTGTGGATTTATGATCAGCTTATCTATGAATATTATTTGAATTTTCTCTAAATTCTTATATGCATGATTTGATATCTTTGTAAGTCTGTTCGAACTATCGATTTGGTTTGGCCAACTAGATTGGTTTTTCTTGCAATGGGAGAACTGTTTAGCTTTGGGTTCAATCTTGCAGTGCTTGATCCCAGTGATAGAAGGGGAACTGACACGTATTGTAGTGTTGCCATCAAGGATAAAAAAATGGGGTTTTCATCATATTGCTTGAGTTTATCCCGCTACATCATGTCATCTTACTTAAAGCGTTACTCTGTTCTTATGAACTTAATACTCTAGATGCAAGCAGGAGTCGATCGATGTGTGGAGTAATAGTAGTAGATGCAGGCAGGAGTCGGTTGTGACGCTCGGATAGTTAAGCTACAGTAATCCTAAGTTAACGGTGCCATGTCATCCTATTTTGCTAAACTTAATCTCTCTTGGTTAAAAACCTAAGCCAAATTCAAATTTAAAATGAAGTCAAACAAATAAAGTTTTCAAATGACAAAACTAAAATGTTCAAGGTGTTGCTAGTAATGCCTCGATATTTGTCATGGTGAACCAACTTTTTTATAAACTGGTTTAATGCCCTAAAATAAATTAAATAGAAAGCAAAATAAATAAAAATAAAAGGGAAATGAAAGGTAAAGGAGAGAGCCCCCTGTTCCCTGGCCTACTAGAGCCGGCCCAGCCCAACCCCCACACCCGCGGTCGATCCTCTCCCCTCACTGTGCCTCCGACCACATCGCTACAGGGCAAGACCCCGCCGGATCACCTCGCAGGTGACGCCCCGAGGAGATGGCCGCCCCCTCGGGCTCCCCCCCTGCTCCACCCACTCTCCCCACCTACCCTCGTGCTCCCCCTCATCCTCTCTCTCCCTCTCCCTCGCGCTCACCTCCCTCCTCCAGATCCCTCGCCGTTGCTGCACCACCATCGCGGCCACCGGACTCCCTGTGCCACATGGTTGTGTCTCCGGGGACTGTCGTGCTCCGCTTCATCGACCCCACCCCGAGATCGAGGCCGGGGAGCTTCACCAGCGCCACCCACGACCATCTCGTCTTCGGCATCGCAACAACACCACCGTCGATCCGCGTCAACCCTACTCTCCGACTCGTCTCCGGCTGCTCTGATGCCTCCCCGACTCCTCCTCGAGCCCACTTGTCCACACCTACAGGGCCCGGTGAGCTCCGCCTTCCATTTCCCTACCTTCTCCTCTACTCCTGTCGTCGTGCACCGCCCGTAGCTGCGCCCGTCGCGCCCCTGGCCATGCTCACCGGCCTTTGGCCGAGACCGCTGCGCCTGGCGCGCCCCTGCTCGCGCGCCTATGCATGGCCTCGCTATCGTGTGTGCGCTCGCCCGCGCCTGCATTCCTTGCTAGCCGTCACCGCCGCCCCTTGTTTTCCTCTGCCTCACCCGGCGCTCGCCCGCGCCGCGTCCCGCCCGTGGCGGCGCCTCCGATCGCGTTGTGCACCTCGACTGCTGCTGCTTTGCTAGCTGCTATGTTGCTCCTTCCCTGCCTGCTGCCTGCTTTTGCCGCTACTTATGTCGCTGCCGCCTTGCCATTCTTCTGCTACTGCCGCTGCCAATCGCTGCTTCTGCGCGCCCCCTGCGCCGCGTCCCTCGCAATGCCACCACCACTCCACACCGCACACCCGCGCCGCCCTCCCGCGACCGGCCACTACCTTGGCTCGCCACTGCAGGGCGCAGCTCTGGCTGGCCGTGCACGGGCTCGGCCTCCGACCAAGTAGCCCCATGCCCACGCCCGCTAAGCACCCCGCGCAGTTTGGCCTTTGGGCCACTGACCAGTGGGACCCAGCCCCTTGGTTATAAAAAACAATAATTAAAATTAATTAAATAGATTAATTAATTAATTGATTAACAAATTAATTAACCTATTTAATGTAGCTTAATTAGCTAATTAACTTGTAATTAGCTTGATGTGTCAATGACAGCAGGGCCCCACCACTAATTAGACTGATTTAAACATTTTGGTAAAACACATGTGACACTAACATGTGAGACCCGCACACACTATTCACTCTGTTGACCAGTCTTCGTTGATTGGGTCAACTGGGCCATCAGACCCCACCTGTCAGCCCCTGGTGCACCGCTGGGTGCACTGCACCGGGTGCACCCGGCCCTTTTTCTGTTTATTTTTTGAACTAGTTAATTAAAGCAATTTCAGAAAATGGTTACATCTTTGGAAATTAATATAAATTAATCTGTAACTCGGATGAAAATGTTTTATACATGAAAGTTTCTCAGAACGATGAGATGAATCCATATATGTGGTCCGTCCGCCACATGTCCCTAGCATAGCGAACCTGCAACCATCCCCCTTCGTTTCATCTGTCCGAAAATGCCAAACTTCGAGAAAACTTCCCTGGATGTTTCCCCCTTTGTTGGTATCATGTAGCATTGCGTTAGAACACCCCTAGCACCGCATATCATCATGTCTTGCTTAGTAATGCATCTGTGTGCTATATATTTACTGTTTCTTCCCACTCTTCTTCTCTGGCAGACCCCGAGATCGTTGTTGATGCCGATGTGATCGACTACGTCGACGACGACTCTTCTTCCCTTTCAACGGAGCTTCCAGGCAAGCCCCCCTTTGATCATTCCGATATCGCCCATTCCATTCTCTCAAGCTTGCATTAGATTTTGCTATTGTAATTGATTTATCCTATTCTGATGCATAGCCTGCTTTTGTAACCTGCTATTGTTACCTACCTTCTTATCCTAAACTGCTTAGTATAGGTTGGTTGGTGATCCATCAGTGACCCCCACCATGTCCTGTTACCCCTACTTCATCATCGACGACTCGATCAACGTGACCGATGACCAGAGCCCGACACCTCACATCACATCACGCCCCTTTTGTTGCTTGACTCTGCAGAGCTACTATCGAGTGGCGAGGGTGATACCTCACAACGCACTCCTGATGAAAACTCTGTAGTGTAGCTATTCGGTCGTGGTCAATGAGGGTGGTTCCTCCTTCACCATTCCTGATACGGCTCTGTCATGCAACACCTCAAGTGTGAACCTCGAGGGTGGTTCCTCATATGTTCACCTTGATGATTACATCGAGTGGAATCCACCGAGGGTGATTCCTCGGGTTGCCCTTGATGTTTGGACACATAGTTACCTTGACTTTACTTGAGACCATTATTGAAGTCGGGTCGGCACTGAGGGGTACCCGTGAGTTGATGTGAAAGTCGGGCGGGCCCGTAGAGCACCCGCAAGTTTTCTACGTGGCACGGCCGGGTAGTCTGGGCCCTTTCCGTAAGTCCATGAGATGGGGCAACGGGGTCACATTATCATGAGTCTCTGCTTGTCTCCGCGAGCCCCCAATGCACTAATAGGTTTTGGTATTTGTTCCGAGTTGGCCTTCGGCCTTTATGCACTAACCACCACGTGAGAATAGTTATGGGCCTCGACGTCGTAGTATCTGCCGAAGCTTTGTCAGACGTCCAGTTGAGCATTGTGGCATGGTCGGATCATGCTGGCCATCCGAGGCGGTGCTGGTATCCACACTGCACACAACGACCCGGAGTGCAATGGGCGCTGGGCCCAAGACCCCAGAGTTCTTATGATGTAGACCGGCGGGGACCTCTCTGCTGAGCCTAGGTAGGGCTGCGACGTGTTGATCTTCTGAGGCCGGGCATTGACCCTAGGAAGGTGTGTCCGGCCAGAGTAATCAAGCATGTTGGGTAATGTGGTGCACCCCTGCAGGGAAGTTATGTGACACTCCAAAAATTTTCCCTCTGGTTTTCTTCAAAATTTTGTTGGGTTTGATGGAGGTCTCCAAAGCCCTTCCAAAAATCTCTCTCAAAGCTTTTTCCCTTTAGAAAATATTTTTATTTTTGTATCTCCTTCAACTCTAGTGTTTGGTTTTAAAATTTCTCTTGATTGCCCTCTTCTCAATATTTCAAGAAGAATCTTTGGAGTTTATTTTCTTTCAAAAGGAAACTCTAGGAGTTTTTCATCCTCTCCCATATTTGAAACCATTCACGATTCTTCCATGCACCACATGGTAAAACCTTCCCAAAATCTATCCTTCCACTTTGGTACAACTCAAACATTCTGTCCAAACTAATAAAATCCATTTTGGATTTTATTCCAATTATTCTCTTCCCAAAATAATTCTGTCTTTTCTTTTGAGCCTAAGTGATTTGCAAAGCAAGTACCCTAGTGCTTTTGATTTTTGATCTCAACTCCACACCCCTGGATAGTCCTTGGTATTCACAACCCAGAACCATCTTGATCCACTCTTCTTCTTTTCAAATATTTCAAATTTCACCCACTGCAAGTTTGGACTAGATTTGCCAAATTTGGTGAAATTCATATCCACACTTCTCCAAAAATTCCACCAAAATTCAGGCAACCTCTAGTTGCAATGAGAGACCACTCCACCAAAAATCAGCTCACGGAAAAATCCCTGGATATCAGAATCATTTTGTCAAACACCTGGCATGCAATCGCCCGCTCACATTCAGAAAGTTCAAAAGTTCGATGTCGATCTTCGTCGATAACTTCAATCCACGAGTCCACAGTGCCCTTGGCACGTTGCTCTCACCGCCTGCCTGTCCGAAGCTCCACACGCGACATGCGCGTTCTGGCGTCGGTGGCGCCACAGCCCGCTTGGCGTGCTTTTGCGGGCGGCTGCACCACCGTGAACGGGCGACAGGAGGCAAAACTGCGCAACGCCGTTCGGGCGCCGCTTAAACATCCCTGGTGGCTCCGTGGCCACCTCCTTGCCGGTCTGCGCATGCGGCACCGCCGTCGCCGTGGCACGCAGCAGCGCGCTCTCTGCCGCCGACGGGCCGTGCGGCCGTTCCGTCGAGGGCAAGCCGTAAGCCTTCCTCCTATGCTGAGTTGGACCCTAAAATGGCACCACTACTCCGCCTAGTCGATGCTCAAGCTCCTAAGCCGACCGTCCACCCACAACGCCGCCGTAATTACCTCGCCGGAGAACCCCGTTCTCGGCAACCGCCTCTGGCTGGCTATATATAGCCCCCCCGAGCTTGCTCTCGCCCCCGCACATCTCCACTACCTCACCAGACCCCGCCTAGCCACTGGAGGGGCCTCGAGGGGCCTTTCTTCCTCGACTCCGGTCACCTCCGTCCGCCTCGGGCTCCGGCACCATTCTCTCCGTGAGAACTCCTCCGCCGCCCTGCTTTCGCCCATAGCCTCGTACTACCTCTAGTAAGATAACCCCCACCTCAATTTTGGCCCCGCAGCTTCCTCCGGCGAGATCCACGACCACCCGAATCGCCCGTCACTTGAGCAAGCGTCGCCGCCCGACGTGGTGGTACTGGCCGGCGACCACCACCACCTCCCACAGACGGAAGGACGGTGCGATCACAAAGGTACCATCCGATCACTACTGCCTCGCCGTGGATCACCGCCGGCCACACCATCAAGACTCTCGGGCGCCATCGCGCCCTGTTTCCCTCTTTCAAATTTTTAAACCCGACAGGTGGAGCCCGCCTGTCAGCCTCTCAGTCATTTCTTTTAAACGAAACGTTATCTGGACTTTTCCGCAGAACCCCTGGAAGTTTTCTGTTTCATTACAGATGGGTCCCTGAACCAAAACTCTTATAACTTTTAATCAGAAAAGTATTTTTGATTGATTCTTTTTCTGTCCTCTTTAAAATTTTGTCTAGTTTTTTATCAGATTTATTTGAAAAATATTTGGAGTAAGTTTTGTGCACCTCACGGTATTTACGTTAGCGCGTATATTTTGTGTACCGTAGATACCGAAGGAGGTGATGGAACCGCGAACTTCGCCGAGCTAGACCCCGACTACTCCGAACCAGGCAAGCAAAGTTTGAACTTTTGATATGATGAGTGTCTGGGCATGTTTGCATTATTTTTGTATCATGGCACGTTCATGAGCATTTTCGATGATAGTTTATCTCGTGAGCATTGAGGCAAATGAGCTCGGTAAATCCGTGAGTTGTTGGAAACTTGTTGCATGGCCATGAGTTGGCATGAGTATGGGTAAGATGGCAGTGTTGTAGCATGCCGGACTTATGCCATATCGTTGGCCCAAATGTCAACATAATTTGGTCGGCTTCCGTCCGTCTTCCTTTCCGTACTACCACTGCTTTCCGCAAGGGATACGGCCTAGTAGGTTGCAAACCACTTCCTGGTACACACCAAATTGAGAGGCCGGGATGAAGGTTCCATGGCCCTGGATTAAAGCCTTTCATCCGGTCAGGGGGCATGGGTGTTTCCGGTTGGGACCAAGAGGGGCACCCTTAGAGCTGCCAGATATAAATTTGATCCCATGCTATTCGAGATTGTGATCTCCCCGTCTCAAAGTTTTTATTAAACGCTGTCTAGGGTGATTCCTGGCAACGTGAGGTATGATGGGTGTGTACTAGATAGTTGTGTTTCCTCTGAAATACCGTAAACGGAACTAGTCCTTCGTGACTACGGAAATCCGTTGGCTGTGGACAACTTTGGTACAAACTCTGCAGAGTCAAAATTCTTGAATTCATCTTACTCATGTCCAAGCACCGTGATCATCTCATCTTGTCAAGTGTCGGTCTCGATGGATGAAACTCCTGAGAACCATTTGAGTATTAAATGTTTACTTTCCTGTGAACGGACTAACCCGCTTATTGTCTTGTGATGAATATTTTCCGTGCGCACTATAATCTTGTCAGTTATGAATAATGAGTTATAAGCCCTTTCTGCGATGTCGCTCAAACGTCCGACTGCGGCATTGTTGTTATTTATTTTCGTTATAAGCCCTTTCTGCGATGTCGCTCAGACGTCCGACTGCGGCAATGTTGTTATTTATTTTCATTATAAGCCCTTTCTGCGATGTCGCTTAGACGTCCGACTGCGGCAATGTTGTTATTTATTTTCATTATAAGCCCTTTCTGCGATGTCGCTCAGACGTCCGACTGCGGCAATGTTGTTATTTATTTTCATTATAAGCCCTTTCTGCGATGTCGCTCAGACGTCCGACTGCGGCAATGTTGTTATTTATTTTCATTATAAGCCCTTTTTGCGATGTCGCTCAGACGTCCGACTGCGGCATTGTTGTTATTTACTTTTATTATAAGCCCTTTATGAGGTGTCGCCCAGACGCCCGACTGTGGCATGTTTTATTTATTTTCACCCTTGAGGCGCTACTTCGCATAATTCGATCGGTTTCGAAGTTTATCCTTCCTTGGGTTTTCGAGCGGACTACCGCCGATTCCCTTCTTATTTTATTTTGTTATACTAATTTAATTGAGCATTGTTGAAATTAATCATGAATCATTCATGCATTCATTTGTTATATCTTTTGTCCGAATCGTCTTGCGAGTACTTTCAAAGTACTCACGTGGCTTGTTGATTTGGCCGAATCTTGTGAAGGCGATCTCATGGATGAAGAATTTGATAGCGAGTCCGACGCCTAGAGGAATCGGTCGATCTCGTCGACCCCTGGACTAGTCATTGTGATATATCCGCTTCCGCTACCCAAATAAATTCATCGAGCCTCACCTCGACGCCGATGAGCCGCCAAATCTGATGAACTTATTAACCACCCATTGTGTTATTTCACCAACCACTGTATCTCGAGTCAAGAGTATTTCCATCCCACACCTTTGAGTCATATCCGCCACTATGTATAATTATCGGCGTGTTTGTAATAATTGGTTGGGCATCTTTAGTCCGACCTCGTAATATTGTAATGCTCTTGGCTTATTGTATCAAAGTTTTGTCTACCGGTATGAAGGATTTTCCTCATATTGGACTTTATAGGTCGGTTGTTCAATAAATATTTTTATTGAAAAACCGGTCGTGACAAGCTTGGTACCGAGCCAGGCTGACTGTAGGGAAGCCACTAGGTGCGATCGCTAATCGGTTATTAGCATAATAGAGCTATTTTATTTTTTCACAAATGTAGACAATTTCGGCGACCAAGATAAATTTATGATTTGACTACTCGAACTTTTGCCTACTTTTGTAGATGGCCAGCAACGATCGCGAGTCGCAGATGTTCGCCAACATGCCCGATGGGTTTGTCAAGCTTCTCTCCTTCATCGTCCAAGTCGCGATGGGGCCAGATGTCGCCTAGTCTTCTCTCTCTCTCAAAGACAAGGTCAGTGACCGTCTGACCATGCACCAAGCCGCGGTGGAATTCAAGAGAGGACGAGTTGAGCGCTACCGGTTTGTGGAGAGAGCCATGCCCACAGAGAAGCATGCGCTGCAGATGGCAGCCCGTGAGGCGATAGCTCGTCTCAGGGATATCCTTCCTTCGATGAAGACTCGTCGCTACCGCTACCTGCCATGTCACGTGCCATACACCTGCCACTACGCGTTCTCTTGCCCCAGAGGAGAACGGGACGAAGCTTTTGAGATGCTCATCGAGTATCTCCGGGCTTTGGAGGCAGCCTTCGACAACCTGGTGGACGACTTTGTAGCTGCCCGCATGGACTCAGTCCATGGTTGTGCCGCCAACAGGAGGGAACTCCTGCGCGCCGCACCGCCACTGGCATTCGTCTCGTCATCAGCATCGTTTGCTCCTGCTGCTCGCACCGCTACTCGTCGCCTGCCTACCACGGAGTAATTCAACCACGTCATTGCGCCTACTCCGGTTCGTTCTGCACCACCCCTCGTGCCCGCTCAGATTCGAGTTGTCCCACACAGGGCACCTGCTCCACCAACTCCGCGCAGCGCCTCGCGTCTGGAGCCTATCTCCAAAGAGGAGGTTGAGTCCGCAGCCCATCTACGCCTCACCCTGGGCAGGCCAAGGGAAATCCTTACCATCTCCGACTAAGTACGCTTAGCCGCCATGCGATGTACCGACTTGTGTGATATGTTTATATGTAAATAGGCTGTGAGAAGTAGTTGTTTGCGCATCATGTAGGACCTGGGAAGTGCACTAGACTAAATAACATGTCAGGATTTATGTACGCATATCCTGAGTGACGTATTGTATAATTAATGCTTTCGTGTAAGATATGTAATGAACAGTCCTTCTCCGTGCGCAAACATATTTTTTCTCTTGAAAAATCTTGGAGCATTTGCAACTTTTTGCATCTTCTTGAATTTATTGATTTTTTTTGCGGCTCAATTTCTTTTCTTATGAGTGTTTCAAAATATATCCCCAGAGTGAACTATGTCTCGTCCTTGGACGCGCTCCATGCCAACTCCGTCAGAGGAAAATTTTGGCACACCCCCAGGCAACAATTTCACACAGGGATGACAAGTCAGCGGAGATGTTGAAACGACACTTTCCCAAATGTGCCGTCTTTATGAACAGAGTTAGCAGCAACATCAGGAAATCTTGAACCAAGTCATCAATATGGGAAATCACCGTGGGATGATTGAGCAGTCAAAATTGTCTCGAGTTACAAAAGACACGTCCCCAAACATTTTCTCACACTGACAAACCTCTTGAAGCCGAGGACTGGCTTCGAGACATGGAGAGGAAATTAATTATCGCCCAGTGTTCAGACCTTGAGAAAGTGCTTTATGCTCCGCACTATCTCACTGGAGCAGCCGCATCGTGGTGGGAAAATTTCCTACACATGCACCCCAACGAAAATAATATATCATGGGAGGAATTTAAAGAAGTTTTTCATGGGGCACATATTCCTAAGAGTCTCATGAAGATCAAAAAGAGAGAATTTGATGACCTCAAGCAAAGGACAATGATAGTGTCAGAATACAACAGTCAGTTTACCTCATTGTCTCGCCACGCCAACGAGGAGCGTATGTCGAAAAACAAAAAGATGGAGAAATTCCTAGATGGTCTGACGCCCGCACTTAAATGCCAATTGGTCGTGCACACATTTCCCGATTTTAAGACGCTGGTGGATAAGGCCATTACCTTGGAAAATGAGAGACGCAGCTTAGAAGATTTCCGCAAGCGGAAGAGGGACCAGACTAAACACACCCGCAACCACCGCAAAGAAGATGATGTTCGTAAAAACTGGACACCCAAACCCACGACAAGCGCCTCACGCCCAATCAAGAATTTCCACGCAAGGCAAGGAGTTCACATATCGCCCAAAGCGTTACTGTTACGCTTGTGGAGAAGAAGGGCACTATGCCAAGCGGTGCCCCAAGCCAAGGAACTTCGACGAAAGCCGAACAACGGAAGTAATAATTCGGCACCAAAGCGCAACAATTTCAACCCAAATAACAACCACCGGAAGGGTCATCTGAACCACGTGACCAAAGAGGAAGCACAAAATGCCCCAGATATCGTACTCGGTACGTTTCCTGTCAACACAATACCTGCCATGGTTTTGTTTGATTCTGGAGCTTCTCACTCGTTCGTTTCGAAAAGTTTTGCTTTGCAAAATAATTTTTCGATGCTTCCCTTGGGAAAATCTATGATCGTCAAGTCCCCTGGAATCAAGCAAGTTACCCAAAATTATTGCCAGGGTGTGGTTATCGAGTTTGAAGGGTTGAAGTTTCACGCAAATCTTATCGTATTGGAAAATAAAGGACTGGATGTCATCTTAGGGATGGATTGGTTAACCACCAACAAAGGTTTTATTGACTGTTTCAACAGGACCGTAATTCTCACCCATCACCACGGGAAGACCATAAAGGTTTCAGCCAAGGAAAGAAAAATATCCCGGCAACCGAGATTGAATAAGGTGGATATTTCTGAATTGAGCAAGGTTCCGATGGTGTGTGAATTTCGAGATGTGTTTCGAAGAACTACCGGGCATGCCACCGGATCGAGAGATAGAATTCAGCATTGAGCTAGCGCCGGAACCGCTCCCATATACAAGACACCGTACAGAATGGCACCATCCGAATTGGTAGAACTGAAGAAGCAAATAAAGGAATTATTGGAAAAAGGGTACATACGAGCCAGTTCCTCACCTTGGGGTTCACCAATTTTGTTTGCCAAAAAGAAGGATGGAACACTGAGATTGTGCATAGACTATCGAGCGCTAAACATGGTCACAATTAAGAACAATTATCCGATGCCACGAATAAATGATTTATTCGATCAACTCGCTAAGGCCAAGGTGTTCTCAAAGATTGACTTGAGATCGGGATACCATCAACTGAAAGTGCGAACCAAAGATATTCCCAAGACCGCTTTCACCTCCAGATACGGATTGTACGAGTTCACCGTGATGCCATTCGGACTAACAAACGCCCCCGCATATTTTGTTCACCTCATGAACAAAGTATTCATGAAGTTTATGGATAAGTTTGTTGTGGTATTTATCGATGATATTCTCGTATACTCCGAACACCGTAAGAACACGCTGAACATCTCCAGATTGTACTAGGAGGACTCAAGAAACATCGGTTATGCGCTAAATTCAGCAAGTGTGAATTTTGGCTAAAACAAGTAGGTTTTCGGGCCACGCGTCTTGACTCAAGAAGGTATCGCCGTAGACCCGAAAAGGTCGAGGCCGTGCTTGGCTGGAAGCCACCACCATGTGGACGGATGTACGAAGTTTCTTGGGAATGGCAGGATACTACCTAAGTTTTATTGATGGATTCTCCACAATAGCAAAGCAAATGACGCAACTACTAAAGAAATACAGTAAGTTTGAATGAACGTAAGCCTGCGATAATAGTTTCCAAGAAATAAAGAGGAAACTAACGACAAAGACCAAGATTTAATTGTGCCAGATATACACAAAATTTTGAGGTATTTTGTGACGCATCTCGAAAAAGGCCTCGGGTGCGTATTGATGCAAGAAGGCAAGGTTGTCGCATATGTTTCCGAGCAACCATAAACATGAGGAAAATTATCCCACACATGACCTGGAATTAGCAGCAGTGATACATGCACTCAAGGAATGGACACACTTTCTACTTGGTAATCGTTGTGAAATATACACGGACCACAAAAGCCTCAAGTATATTTTCACACAACCAGAACTAAATTTACGGCAACGACGCTGGTTGGAATTAGTAAAGGATTATGATGTTTGGATCCACTACCACCCAGGCAAGGCTAATGTTGTAGCAGATGCTCGAGTCGGAACCCCATCCGGACAACGACGGCATGCCAGACTTAAGACCTGAATTCCAGCAGGAATTCGCAAAGCTCAACCTGATGGTGGTCACCGAAGGGAGTGTGTCAAACTTAGAAGTACAGCCTACCCTGATAGAGAAGGTTAAAGAGGCTCAACGTGGACACCCCAGCATTGAGGGCATACAACGGAAGTTGAAGTTGGGCAAGGCCTCAGAATTCATTATTGATGAGCAAGGAATATTGTGGTACGGGAATAGGCTTTATGCGTGCCAAATATCCATGACCTTAAACAGCAAATCCTGGCTGAAGGCCACACCGCTCCATATTCAATCCATTACGGAGGAACAAAAATGTACAAAGATCTTCGTGAAACATTTTGGTGGCATGGTATAAAAGAGACATAGCCACGTATATTGCATGTTGTGACTCTTGTCAACGCATCAAGGCCGAGCACCGAAACCGGCGGGCTATTGCAACCGAATAAGATACCCGAGTGGAAATGGGGACGAGATTGGAATGGATTTTATTGTTGGACTACCTCGGTCGCGACACGGACATGATGCCATATGGGTAATCACAGATAGATCGACTAAAGTAGCTCACTTCATCCCCGTGAAGACAACACACACCACTCGAGAAGCTTGCTAGGCTCTACCTCTCCCGTGTCGTTTGCCTACATGGAGTCCCAAAGAAAATAATCTCGGACAGAGGCACTCAATTCGCCTCCCGGTTTTGGGATCACTTACAACAAGCTCTGGGAACTCAGCTGGCATTCAGTACCGCATACCATCCCCAGACAGATGGGCAGACTGAGCGAGTAAACCAGATTCTAGAAGATATGCTAAGGCCATGTGTCCTCACCTATGGGACCAGTTGGTAGGAGAGCTTACCATACGCAGAATTCGCATATAACAACAGCTACCAGTCCAGCCTGCAAATGGCACCATTTGAAGCTCTGTACGGACGAAGATGTCATACCCCGCTAAATTGGTCGGAAACCGGAGACAGTCATATCTTCGGCCCAGACCTGCTCAAAGAGGCTGAAGATAAACTCAAGGTAATTAAGGACCAACTCAAGATAGCCCAAAGTCGACAAAAGAGTTATTACGATCAGAAGCATCGTGGAGTCCATTTTGAACCCGGTGAATTTGTGTACCTACGAGTATCACCCATGAGAGGCCTGCACCGATTCAAGATTAAAGGAAAGCTAGCACCAAGATTCATCGGGCCTTTCTCGCATAGTAGCACGAAGAGGCACGGTGGCCTACCAGCCTAGACTTACCTGAAGAATTATCCGACATCCACGACGTATTCCACGTCCCCCAATTGAGGAAGTGCGTAAGCAACCCAGAGAAACAAGTACCCCATAAAAACATTGACGTGCAACCAGATCTTACATATCGGGAGCATCCGATAAAAATCTTGGAAGAGTCAGAAAGGAGAACCCAACAGAAAACCACCAAGTTCTTCAAAGTTCGAAGGAGCAACCACACCGAAAGTGAACCCACTTGGGAAAGAGAGGATTTCCTTCGAACAGAGCACCCACAATTATTTGAGGATCAACTGGAATCTCGGGGACGAGATATTTCCTAAGGGGGTAGGTGTTGTGACACTCCAAAAAATTTCCCTCTGGTTTTCTTCAAAATTTTGTTGGGTTTGATGGAGGTCTCCAAAGCCCTTCCAAAAATCTCTCTCAAAGCTTTTTCCCTTTAGCAAATATTTTTATTTTTGCATCTCCTTCAACTCTAGTGTTTGGTTTTAAATTTTCTTCTGATTGCCCTCTTCTCAATATTTCAAGAAGAATCTTTGGAGTTTATTTTCTTTCAAAAGGAAACTCTAGGAGTTTTTCATCCTCTCCCATATTTGAAACCATTCATGATTCTTCCATGCACCACATGGTAAAACCTTCCCAAAAATCTATCCTTCCACTTTGGTACAACTCAAACATTCTGTCCAAACTAATAAAATCCATTTTTGCATTTTATTCCAATTATTTCTCTTCCCAAAATAATTCTGTCTTTTCTTTTGAGCCTAAGTGATTTGCAAAGCAAGTACCCTAGTGCTTTTGATTTTTGATCTCAACTCCACACCCCTGGATAGTCCTTGGTATCCACAACCCAGAACCATCTTGATCCACTCTTCTTCTTTTCAAATATTTCAAATTTCACCCATCGCAAGTTTGGACCAGATTTGCCAAATTTGGTGAAATTCATATCCACACTTCTCCAAAAATTCCACCAAAATTCAGGCAACCTCTAGTTGCAATGAGAGACCACTCCACCAAAAGCAGCTCAAGGAAAAATCCCTGGATATCAGAATCATTTTGTCGAACACCTGGCATGCACAGTTCTGTTCACTTTCAGAAAGTTCAGAAGTTCAGTGTCGATTTTCGTCAGTAGCTTCAGTCACGAGTCCACAGTGCCCTTGGCACATTGCTCTCAGCTTGGCTTGCCTGTCCGAAGCTCCACACGCGCGCTTAGCGCTGCCTCAGCGTCGGTGGCGCCTGCCCGCCTTCGCCGGCGTGCTTTTGGCGGGCGGCCGCACCACCGTGAACGGCGACAGAGGCAAAAGCAGCGCAACGCCGTTCGGCGCCGCCCAAACATCCTGGTGGCTCCCGTGGCCACCTCCTTGCCGATGCTGCGCGCATGCGGCACCGTCGTCGTGGCACGCAGCGCTCGCACGCTCTCTGCCGCCGACGAGCCGTGCGGCCGTTCCGTCGAGGGCAAGCCGTAAGCCTTCCTCCCATGCTGAGCTGGACCCTAAAATGGCACCACTACTCCGCCTAGTTGATGCTCAAGCTCCTAAGCCGACCATCCACCCACAGCGCCGCCGTAATCACCTCGCCGGAGAACCCCGTTCTCGGCAACCGCCTCAGGCTGGCTATATATAGCCCCCCCGAGCTTGCTCTCGCCCCCGCACATCTCCACTACCTCACCAGACCCCGCCTAGCCACTGGAGGGGCCTCGAGGGGCCTTTCTGCCTCGACTCCGGTTACCTCCGTCCGCCTCGGGCTCCGGCACCGTTCTCTCCGGTGAGAACTCCTCCGCCGCCTCGCCGCCTGTAGCCTCGTACTACCTCTAGTAAGATAACCCCCACCTCAATTTTGGCCCCGCAGCTTCCTCCGGCGAGATCCACGACCACCCGAATTGCCGTCAGCCGGAGCAAGCGTCGCCGCCGACGTGGTACTCGCCGGCGACCACCACCACCTACCACAGACGCGGAAGGACGTGCTGATCACGAAGGTACCATCCGATCACTCTGCCTCGCCGTGGATCGCCGCCGGCGACCACCGCACCTCTCGGGCGCCGTCGCGCCCTGTTTCCCTCTTTCAAATTTTTAAACCCGACAGGTGGAGCCCGCCTGTCAGCCTCTCAGTCATTTCTTTTAAACGAAACGTTATCTGGACTTTTCCGCAGAACCCCCTGGAAGTTTTCTGTTTCATTACAGATGGGTCCCTGGCCCAAAACTCTTATAACTTTTAATCAGAAAAGTATTTTTGATTGATTCTTTTTTTGTCCTCTTTAAAATTTTGTCTAACTTTTTATCAGATTTATTTGAAAAATATTTGGAGTAATTTTTGTGCACCTCACGGTATTTACGTTAGCGCGTATATTTTGTGTACCGTAGATACCGAAGGAGGTGACGGAACCGTGAACTTCGCCGAGCTAGACCCCGACTACTCCGAACCAGGCAAGCAAAGTTTGAACTTTTGATATGATGAGTGTCTGGGCATGTTTGCATTATTTTTGTATCATGGCACGTTCGTGAGCATTTTCGATGATAGTTTATCTCATGAGCATTGAGGCAAATGAGCTCGGTAAATCCGTGAGTTGTTGGAAACTTGTTGCATGGCCATGAGTTGGCATGAGTATGGGTAAGATGGCAGTGTTGTAGCATGCCAGGCTTATGCCATATCGTTGGCCCAGTGTCAACATAATTCGGTCAGTTTCCCGTCCGTCTTCCTTTCCGTACTACCACCTGTTTCCGGTTGGGACCAAGAGGGGGGCACCCCTTAGAGCGCGCGTATATAAATTTGATCCCATGCTATTCGAGATTGTGATCTCCCCGTCTCAAAGTTTTTATTAAACGCTGTCTAGGGTGATTCCTGGCAACGTGAGGTATGATGGGTGTGTACTAGCTAGTTGTGTTTCCTCTGAAATACCGTAAACGGAACTAGTCCTTCGTGACTACGGAAATCCGTTGGCTGTGGACAACTTTGGTACAAACTCTGCAGAGTCAAAATTCTTGAATTCATCTTACTCATGTCCAAGCACTGTGATCATCTCATCTTGTCAAGTGTCAGTCTCGATGTAAACTCCACGAGAACCATTTGAGTATTAAATGTTTACTTTCCTGTGAACGGACTAACCCGCTTATTGTCTTGTGATGAATATTTTCCGTGAGCACTATAATCTTGTCAGTTATGAATAATGAGTTATAAGCCCTTTCTGCGATGTCGCTCAGACGTCCGACTGCGGCATTGTTGTTATTTATTTTCATTATAAGCCCTTTCTGCGATGTTGCTCAGACGTCTGATCATGCAATGTTGTTATTTATTTTCATTATAAGCCCTTCTGCGATGTCGCTCAGACGTCCGATCGCTGCAATGTTGTTATTTATTTTCATTATAAGCCCTTTCTGCGATGTCGCTCGGGACGTCCAACCGCGGCAATGTTGTTATTTATTTTCATTATAAGCCCTTTCTGCGATGTCGCTCGGACGTCCGATCATGCAATGTTGTTATTTATTTTCATTATAAGCCCTTTTTGCGATGTCGCTCAGACGTCCGATCATGACATTGTTGTTATTTACTTTTATTATAAGCCCTTTATGAGGTGTCGCCAGACGCCCGATCGTGGCATGTTTTATTTATTTTCACCCTTCGAGGCGCCACTTGCATAATTCGATCGGTTTCGAGTTTATCCTTCCTTGGGTTTTCGAGCGGACTACCGCCGATTCCCTTCTTATTTTATTTTTGCTATACTAATTTAATTGAGCATTGTTGAAATTAATCATGAATCATTCATGCATTCATTTGTTATATCTTTTGTCCGAACTGTCTTGCGAGTACTTTCAAAGTACTCACGTGGCTTGTTGATTTGGCCAGATGCTGACGAAGGCGATCTCATGGATGAAGAATTTGATAGCGAGTCCGACGCCTAGAGGAATCCCGATCGATCTCGTGCGACCCTGGACTAGTCATTGTGATATATCCGCTTCCGCTACCCAAATAAATTCATCGAGCCTCACCTCGGCGGCTCGATGAGCCGCCAAATCAAGAGACTTATTAACCAATTCTACCGTGTTATTTCACCAACCACTCGTATCTCGAGTCAGTAGTATTTCCATCCCACACCTTTGAGTCATATCCGCCACTATGTATAATTATCGGCGTGTTTGTAATAATTGGTTGGGCATCTTTAGTCCGACCCCTGTAATATTGTAATGCTACTGGCTTATTGTATCAAAGTTTTGTCTACCGGTATGAAGGATTTTCCTCATATTGGACTTCATAGGTCGGTTGTTCAATAAATATTTTTATTGAAAAACCGGCCGTGTCAAGTTATCTATTCGAATACCGTGTCCATGGTATTGGACGTCCAGACTTGTATCCTGGTCTATTACAACTAGAACTGGTTACTTGAGACATGTGATGGATATGTGGCTCCAAGATTGCTTTCTCCCAGGGAGTCGAGGAAGAATATGTGGGCGTTAATGCTACAACATGCTTGTTTAATATTAAAATGCTACTCTTTACTCTTCTACATGTTGCAAGATGCTTGGAGCTGCTTGAAGACGCTAGTATTTGATAGGCTAGGCCTTCGCCTCTATTCTGGCATTCTACAGTTCAGTCCATAGATACATACCTTCCTTTGATACCAATGCATACTTAGTATAGATCTGATGCTTGCGAGTACTTTGGATGAGTACTCACGGTTGCTTTGCTACCCCTTTTGCCCTTTCTTCCTTATTTTCAATTGTTGCAACCAGATAGTGGATCCCTGGAGGCAGGTGCCACCGCCGACGGATACTACTACATGGAGGCCGCCAAAGGCCAGTGATAACCCACAAGTATAGGGGATCAATTGTAGCCTCTTTTGATAAGTAAGAGTGTCGAATCCAACGAGGAGCTAAAGGTAGAACAAATATTCCCTCAAGTTCTATCGGCCACCGATACAACTGTAGCGACCCGACCCGAATGGATCAAGTGTCTGTGCTTAAGTGTCATCCCTGGATCGGTATGCTGACA
The DNA here is from genome assembly GCA_021605145.1 of Aegilops bicornis. Classification (NCBI taxonomy): domain Eukaryota; kingdom Viridiplantae; phylum Streptophyta; class Magnoliopsida; order Poales; family Poaceae; genus Aegilops; species Aegilops bicornis. Next base: position 366,492,155 of record CM038675.1, read on the forward strand.
CACACAGTACTCGAGGATTTATAACAGAGGTAAATCACATGTATAAATAACATAAATACTATTACCTCAGTCCAAAATATAGCGGAAGCAACAAGGTTGTGGATTCCCATCAACACCAACGGCAATGTTGAGTGTAGAAATCGTAACCCTAATGTATCACTTACTCGTCGTCTGAAAATTCTGCAACATGAAAATTTGCAGCCCGAAAACGGGTCAGCACATGGAATATGCTGGCAATGTAACACATAGAGAATAATGAAAGAATAAGCTATACTACATGCATATATGGCTGGTGGAAAGCTCTATGGTTACAGTTTTGCGAAAAGCCAATTTTTCCCTACTGCAAAGGAATAAATTTATTTAACTATCATGGTGATTGTGAAACATTGAGAATGGTTGAAAGCATCCTCAATCCCAATTAAAAGTACTCATTAATACCCAAACAAATTATATTAAGTAACATGATGAGATCAACAGGATAATCCAAGAACTAGATACTCAAGATTGTCCATGACCGGGGACACGGCTAACCATGATTAGTTTATACACTCTGCAGAGGTTTGCGCACTTTTCCCCACAAGACTCGATCTCCTCCGTTTGATTTCTCGCACTTCATGGTGTTTGAGAAACGGATGACTGAGACATAGTCTTTCAGAAGCACTAGCACCTTACATGTGGGTAGACCGTACCAACCTACAACCCCTACATCTGCTAGCCTACCCGTAAGAGTTAGCACAACTTAATCAACTATGCCAGAGCCCATAATGGCTTGTGGTTGCACACGGAAGTTTCTAGTTTGAATAATCTCATGATCCCTTTGAGCCTGGGTGGCGGTCCGAAGAAATACATGCAAGTCCTGATGGAAACCAGTGCCTCAATCCACCCGGATGTGTGTTTAAGTTGCCACCTTAAATAAACCATTAAATAACAATCTCACATCTGTCATGGATACACTCACCCAATCCACGTCTACTAGCATAGCATGACATAATAAGCAAACGTAGAAGTAACTCCCAAGGGTTTGATAATAAAACAGGTAATAGGTACTACCTCAATCTACTTCCCATCCCACAATTTAATTAGGTCCTAATCATGCAAGTGTTTGAGGATAGATCTAATGCATAAAAACTGGGTGTGAGAAGAAGTATGATCAAAGTGTTACTTGCCTGCAATGTTGAAGAAGATGATTCGCACTCAAAACTCTTGATAGTTCTACTCGTCACACTCCGATCAATCTATCATAAGCAAGCAATAGTAACCACACATAAGCAATCACTCAAAAGATCGGAAAGATCGAAGAAGACGATTCATAAAACATCAAAACCAAGCAAATAACTCTTGCAACATAAAACAATTTCTAACAGTACCAAAATTATGTGAATTTGGCCTTATCATAAAGTTTAGGTCAAGAGCTTCGATTTGCAAAAAGAATCAACTAAATCGGAGTTACGAAACTCAAGTTATGATCAAACTAAGTTCAAATAAAAATCTGTTTGAATTCAAATTTTAGAACTTTCAAAAACATGTTTGAGTTGGATTACTGGATAGAGGGGATCATAACGAAGAAGTGGGCGTTGGTTTCGTTGAATTCCGACTAACGAGCAAAAAGTTACGGTCGTTCGAAAACCAAGGGCTAATCTGCAGAAAAAGTATTCACAAATGGGTCCCTGGCTGAAAATAAAAAGAAAAAAACGAAAAGGCTATTTTACGTACGTTCACTAACGAACGTTAACGAACGAAAAAACCGTTCGCTCTAGATCTAATCTGACGAGCGTTCACTAATTAAAACTAACTAAAAGAAAACTGTGTTTTAAAAGGTCACATAAAACCGGATCGGCAAGGTTATACCGGTCATGGAGGTTCGGAGGTTTTCGCGAGAAAACCGGCGGCGGCAAGGTCGAACTCCGGCAACGGCGAGCGAACTCGGGCGAGATGGGGCGGCGGCTCCGGCGGTCCAGGAGGACGGCGATGAGCACGGGGAGGGGCGGCGTTGGGCGGCGGGTGCGGTGGCGGTGTCGGCGGCGGGCGGCGGCACGACGGAGCGGAGTGGCGGCGGCTCCGGCGAGATGCTGTGATGGCGGCGACTTAGGCGGCGGGCTCAAGGCGTCATGGCTCGAGGGGGCCGGCTATTTATGGAGGAGGGCGGCGTGGGAGGCGTGCGGGAGGGGGTAGAGGAGGCCGGGGCGGGCACGGCGAGCATGGCGGTGCGGCGGCAGACTCGGGAGGAGTCCCCGTCGGGAACGACGAGCGAGGCGGCGTGGAGCTGGGCCTTGGCACACGGCTTTGGGGCCCGATTCGGGAGAAGAAAGTTTTTTTAAACAGTTTCTCAGACAATTCAAAAATAATAAAAACAAAATAAATAGAAATAATACATAGGCATATAATATATCAAAATTTTCAGAAAAAGATTTCCTACACCGTGAACATTTTTGTAATATCAAATAAATTCCATAGAAATTCAAATAAAGCAAAGAGTGCTTCTGCTCTAGTAAAATCCAATAAAAATCATTTTAAAAAAATACCAAAATCAATTCAAATTTATTTCTCTCCATTTTTCTGATGTAGGGAATCATGTTACCCTATTTTCCATATATTTTATTTTTGGAGAAAAATAATTTGAATAAAACTCAAATAACTCCAAATTGAAAATAAATTCAAAAGAACTTTTAATTTAATTCTTTGAAACTCCCAACTCATATTTCATATAATTTGAGGAAGTCATTTTATCTTCGCTCGTGAAAATCATTGAGTTGCATAAAGTTTCAGAATTGGAAATATTCTCAAATGAAATTCAAATATTTTTAACACCCCTTGTCATTTAAATAAATGGAACAAGTCATGTCATCTTCTCTCCAGGGTTTTGTGATGAAAAGAATCTGAATTCCCGAAGATCATAAAATGCAAAATGAATGTTTGGGAAAGTCCTTTTATTCCCTCTCATTTAACTTTCAAAAAGTTTCGAATTCACTCATCAATCAAACAATCAATCAACTCTATCTATTTATTATAACATTCCAAAGTTTAGAATTTTGGGATGTTACAAAACTACCACCCTTAAAAGGAATCTCGTCCTCGAGATTTGGAGAGGCTAGCAAGAAATAGGTTAGGGTAGGGGGTCTTCTCAAAAATCCATCGATCGTCTCCGGGGTCTCGGGTGCTACCACCCTCAGAAGCATGGTTACGGTTCCATCAAAACTCATATACTCCATCCTTATTATCGATGACAAGGCGGTCTTCTCAGATCGTAAGGATAATTCCTTCTCTGGGTTCTTCCGGTAGTGGCATAACATTTTCCTCAATTCTTTTGTACTTTCATCCTGGTAAGGTTATTCCAAAACTGGGTCTTCTTAGCTGACGGGTCTGGCGCCAATTCTCAACAACTATCGATATCTCATGGTGGTCAACAATTTATGGTTTGTCCTGCAGGAAATGGGTCTGGGTTGAACCACACCGTATAACCTACGGTTGGCAACAACTGTCGTGTACAAGGGAAAAAAATTACCTATACCATTCTAAGGTTTAAACAAGGTTTTGATCGTCGTATCTTTACTATAGGTAAGTCACTCAGATTTACCATCCCACATAGCAACGCGAATAATAAGAGTAAGTCGGTATGGTGATCAATCCATCGAGCACCCAAATCATTACCTTGTACATGGTTTAGCGAATCTCGCATTCTAACACTCGGTCATCCTCACAAGCATTGCAGCATTTCTCTTGTCGACGAACCAGGTTCGGAAAATCCATTGATTCTGCAAGCCAAACAAACATCTATCGTTTCTTCACAACTCTCAGGTTTTGCGTAAACTCCTATAAGATCGTCTATCGATAAAATCGTAACTTCTTCCAGGGTTTTTCCTTCAGCAAGAATGTGCTTGCTTCTTGGCAAGTCCTGGGGCCTGTGGGTTATGGGCCATCTCATCACTTGTAGTCCTTGAACTTATCCTCGGGCTTCTGATCATTATTCCAACTTCCAACTTCCTAGTATTCTCAAATCCATCCAATTGTACTATCTTCCATCCTTCTATTGGCACCAAACTAGGAAGTGATTACTCAGACTCATCATGGAATTTCCATTGATCCATACTTCCAACATCATACCTCCTTTATATCCAATAGTAATTCATATCTTCATCCTCGTGGGATATCCCACCTACCAAGATAAAAACTTATACTTATGAAGTCCATACTCCACTTCATGGAACATCATTATCCTTTCCAGGGTCAAGCCTTACAGGGGAATATTGGCCATCTCTGCATGGCACTTCTTCAACTAGGAAACGTGAAACACCTCATGAACTCCTGACAGTCCTTCGGGTGACTCCAACTTGTTGGACACTTCTCCCATACGTTCCAAACTCGGTATGGTCCTACAAATCTCGGGGCTAACTTTCCCTTAACTCCAAATCGTTTAACTCCTCACAGAGGGGACACATGAAGACATGCTCCATCTCCAATTTCATAGACTACCTCCTTGTGTTTTTGAGTCTGCATAACTCTTCTGCCAGGACTGAGCTACCTTCAGTCTATCTCGATCAACTTAGCATTCTCTTCTGAATCCTTGATCACATTTGATCCAAACAACTGACGGTCTCCAACGTCATCCCACACTCTCTTGGGGTATCAAACATATCGAGACAAAACTTCAGATTCACTTTGTCCGAAATCCATTCAAGGAGTATCCTTATCTTTTCCAGGGTCAACGGTTCTTACAGGGTACTACCACCCTTAAAATGTTCCAATATTCCATAGACCATATTTCTCATATCCTCGAAATTGGTCAACATCTTTCCTCATAGGGTAACTCATAAAATCCAAAGCAGTACCAACACTGCTAACTTTATTGATTTCCTAAATTATTACAATCTCTCGCTTTTCCATTACATGTCTCAACTCAACATCTCAATATAAAAGAAAAAGCTCTCACTTCTACTACTCCATTTCTTCTGTTACAAATTCAACTATTTATCACCAGTCTCCTTCTCCTTCGGACAATCTCTAGCAAAGTGCCCTGCTACATTACAACGGAAACATATTACTTCTGACAAGTTTCGAGGTTTCCTTGTGATTATATAGCCTTCTTGGGTCCTTGGCTTCCTTTTTGGGCAATTGTTGAGATAGTGCCCTGACTCCTTGCACCTATAACGGGTGATATGACTCAGATCCTTCCTAGAATCCAATCTACTTCTCTTTCTTGACTTTTCCATTCCAATCAGGGCTTCTATTTCCTGTGGGTCATTGTCGGTGTCAAAGCCGGCGGATCTCGGGTAGGGGGTCCCGAACTGTGCGTCTAGGCGGATGGTAACAGGAGACAAGGGACACGATGTTTTTACCCAGGTTCGGGCCCTCTCGATGGAGGTAATACCCTACTCCCGCTTGATTAATATTGATGATATGGGTAGTACAAGAGTAGATCTACCACGAGATCAAGGAGGCTAAACCCTAGAAGCTAGCCTATGGTATGATTGTTGTTCGTCCACGGACTAAAACCCTCCAGCTTTATATAGACACCGGATAGGTTAGGGTTACACAGAGTCGATTACAATGGTAGGAGATCTTCATATCCAGATCGCCAAGCTTGCCTTCCACGCCAAGGAAAGTCCCATCCGGACACGGGACGAAGTCTTCAATCTTGTATCTTCATAGTCTTGGAGTCCGGCCGTGACGATAGTCCGGCTATCCGGGCACCCCCTAGTCCGGGACTCCCTCAGTAGCCCCTGAACCAGGCTTCAATGACGACGAGTCCGGCGCGCATATTGTCTTCGGCATTGCAAGGCGGGTTCCTCCTCCGAATACTTCATAGAAGGTTTTGAACACCGGGATAGTGTCTGGCTCTGCAAAACAAGTTCCACATACCACCGTAGAGAGAATAACCTTTGCACAGATCTGCTGGCGTATTCCGCGCGTGACATCACACCGCTGACCGTGCCATTATATGAATCGTTTTTTATCGCTCCACCTTAAGCGCGTTTAGCGAGGCGGTTTCCACACGCGTCTTATCAAAGCATAGATCGTGCCCCCTTATTCCGGGATTCTCATCAATACGGACGTGGGTAACCCATCCGCGCCATTTATTACGGAGCTTGGGAGATAAGCGAGTTTTACCAGGCTGGTGGGGGACGCATAGCTTCGTCCATCCATATAAGGGGATAAGGATCCACCTTTTCACCTACGCCTTCTTCCTCCTTTGCTTATCCATTTCCGTGTACTCGAGCTCCACCGCCCAAGTCCGCACATCCCACCTCAACCTTCTCCAACCATGTCAGGAGCGGGAGGCAGGTGGATGGCCTCCTCCATCACGGAGGGGCACATCACAAGACTGCGGGAGGCCGGATACTTGTCCAAATGACATCACAAGACAGGCTGCCCGATGCGGGGCAGCTTATTCCAACCCCCGGGCCCCATGAGAGGGTAGTGTTTCTCCCCCACTTCCTCCCCGGACTAGGTTTTCCACTTCACCCATTTGTTCGGGGGCTCATGTTCTACTACGGCCTGGACTTCCACGACCTGGCCCCAAATTTCATCCTCAACATCTCGGTGTTTATCATCGTGTGCGAGGCCTTCCTCTGCATCCGGCCCCACTTCGGCTTATGGCTAAAGATCTTCGACGCCCGGGCCGAAGGTAGTGGGCGGTCGTCAGCCAGTCTGAGGCGCCATGGTTGGCAAGATGGCCAAGGTCCTATGGCTCGAGGGCGCCTATGTGGAGACAATAAAGGGGTGGCAATCGGGGTGGTTCTACATCACCGAGCCACGCGACCCCGAATGGGTGGCGGCCCCCGAATTCAGATCTGGCTTCCCCACACGGCTCTCGTCATGGAAAGAGACGGGCCTGACATGGGGGAATTCGGAAGAGCTATCCGGACTCCAGACATGCGTCCGAAACCTGGTGGACAAGAATCTCAGGCTTGTCGACGTAATCCAGGTGATGCTCATCCGCCGGATTCTCCCATGCCAACAACGGGCCTTTAATTTGTGGGAGTTCGATCCGGCACAAGACACGAACCTTGAGCCGGCTCTTGACACTATGTACGAAGATGCCTCGGAAGGTGCTGTTCAAGGGCGCCAAGCCCCAACATCTGCTAACAAGGATCGCGGATACATTTCGCGGCGTCCAACCGGCGAGGTAAGTTATTTTACCCTTTACGGGACTCTTTTTCATAGATTGACTCTCGTGGGATCTAAAACTCCCTAATATTTGACATGATCGGGTCAAGACGTCCGGACAGATTAACTGTCTGCTCCTTTGCCGGAAGACCCGGAGGACGCCAGATTGACGGGGCTTTGGCTCGGCGCCGCATGTGGTGCCGGAGAAGAAGGCTAAGAAGGAGGCCACGGGAACTCAAGGAGCTCCCGACGCCAGTGCTTTGTCAGATTCTCGATGCAGAATCTTCTCCTGAGGATGAGGAGGAAGAAGAAGAAGCTCCTCCCCCAGTGGGGGAGGAGAAGAAAAGGAAGGCCGCCCCAACTGGGGAGGCTGGAGGGTCCAAGAAGGGAAGAACCCTTCCTCCGGACTTCTCCACCAATGTCGACGATGATGAGGAGGATTGGCCTACAAGGGCCAAGCCCCTGGCGAGATCGTAATTGTCCGGATACCCATGGCTTTTTATTATTGCAAAGTGTTCTCTAACGTCGAACAACCGTGCAGCCCGCCCAAGGGCGAGTTCGCTGATTCATCGAGTGGGTCCCTGGGCTCGTCGGAAATGGAGAGTACTTCGCTTCCGACCGCCTCCTCGCCCCATGCTGCGGATGACACCGAGGTGGTGCCCCAAGGGGGGCTTGGTCAAGAGGAGGTGGCGCAGGAGGAGCCACAAGGCAACCTCCCGGACTCCAGGTGCGTGGGGGGCAAGACCCCCAGCGGCTCTAAGCCCGACCCTCGTCTGGACTCTATGCTGGAACCATCAGCGGTTTCGAAGTCCGGCCAGCGGATCCTTCGCAAGAAGGGTAGGACGCCGGTGTCCTCCGTCCAACCGGAGGCACCGGATAGCTTACTAGAGGCGCTTAACAGCGATTCCATCAAGGAGGAGCACCGCACTGTGATGAGTGCGGTGATCCGGACAGTTCAGTCCGCCAAGAGCGGATCGACTGGAAGCCTGTACCAGCCTTCTAATGTGCTTTGAGGTAAGTTTAGAATATGTAAAAATATTACCGCATAGACAGTAGCCTCGATGCTTAGTTCGTGTTCGGAAAGAAAAGCCGGACTAAGGATCTAAAAAGATATACGCAGGAGTCTAACATAAGTATGTCAATATGGGAATGCAGGCTGCGCTGACCTCTGCCAGACCGATCATGGAGGTCAATGCATTGAAGCGTAACCTCGGCGGTCCGGGAACGAGCTCGGACAAGCCAAGAAGCAGCTCGAGGATGAGGAAGGTAAGTAATACCTTATTAAAGAAATACCTTATAGAAAAGGTTTTGGTTGCAAAAAATAACAGGAATAACTTGGGTACTACAGGGGCCACGAATGAGGTGGCGACCCTGAAGGAAGCGATGTCCGTGGGTCGAAACAAAGCTGCCAATGAACACACCGAGCGAGAGAAGGGGGAGGCGCAGCTAGCCAAGGTACGGCGAGAGCTCCAAGCTCTCGTGGAAAAACACGAGGGTTCGGAGCGTGACTCGAAGACTCGAGAGTCCGAGCTCGCCTCGGCTCTTGAGAGTGCCAAAGCTGCTAAGGCCGAGGCCCAAAAAGCCCTCCAAGAAATTGAGTCGTTAAAGAAGATAGCGGCGGTAAGGCATTCTTTATGCAAAGCAAGCATGTGAAAGTGAATTACCTATTACTTACCCGGATTCAGAGCTCTCCAGGAGCATTCGCAGATTTGCCCTGTAGTGTGTCTGATGCTGCCGCATTCTACCGCGCCAAGGAGGGGAGCTCGACGGAAAAGGTGTTCTGGTCTCAGTATGCTGGGGCCGGACGTCCGGTGCCCCTGAGCGACCAGCTGAAGCAGCTGGTCGAGCTCCACAAGGTCGCCGAACAGGCCATGAAGGGCCTTGTAGCGCGGCTGTGGCCATTGGAAGCCATGCCTGGGAGCTACTTCGGCTTGGTGCAGCGGCTGGTGGACGCCTGTCCACGGATTGAAGTCATCAAGCGCTCCGTCTGCATTGAAGGTGTCCGTCGGGCCCTTGCCCATGCTAAAGTGCACTGGGGCAAACTGGATGCGGAGAAGCTTGTGACGGACGGCCACCAAGGGCCATGAACATCGTGACGCCGAAATGTACTATGAGGGCCTCTCAAGGGTGCCCGCCGAATAGCGGATGAGTGCTCCAAAGATGTAATTTTGAATAGGCTCGCATTTGTTTTCCTGTCGCTGAAAACTTGTTCATATGCGCTAAAGCAACGCTTGTTAATTTAAAATATTACCTTCAGGCGGCCGCTTATCAAATTTGAGAGATGGCAAGTCGTTGGCTTCAAATTTCATGCCACGAGTCTTTGGGGTGTTCGGGATAAACTTGAGCACTCTTGTTCCCATTCTTGGGTCCATCTAGGGAGGCGCTCAACACAACGTAACAAGGCAACCGGACTTATAATGCTTGAACACTCTCACTTAGCCATAGAATTCTATAATTTTAAATTTTGGCGAAGCCCCTAGTATTCGGAAGACCGAGTTCGGGCGCTATCCACGCCTTTGGCCGGACAATTCGGTTCCTCGCTCTAAGCGGCATAAGTCTTTAGGGACCCGAAAAACCTCTCGAACAGCGACCGGCTCTCGCCCTATCATGACGGTCAGTTTTAGCTTTCTCCACCGAGGTGCTCGACCCAGCTCAACTGGGCACAATCGCAGTGGTTCTCCGTGCTACCTTAGCTGATATAGCGAACGTAAGGTACCAAAACAGGGGAGCCGGGCAAACCCAACTATTGACCCAAGACATGATTCGGAGCCAATTAATATAATGCTATAAGTTCGGGGTGCCGCACTTGTGAAAGTGTTCGGACTTATCACACCATAATTTTGGGATACTCAAGCCCCTGGTGTATTGGCCGTACCAATGTGTACGGGTGCAACATGTCATAAAATGAACAAATATATGGATAAATAAAAGAGTGCAATAATAGGCAAAAGCTATGCATTGTTTATTCAAAAAGGTACTGCAATGAAGGCAAGACGATACAAATAGTGCGATAAGCAAGGAATGGGACTATCTAATATGTCCCCCTCCAGGGGTAGGCTGCGGGATGATATGTAAAACAGGTATAATGCTCGTAATAGAGACCACCTGAACACTCGACGTAGCTTTCTGCTTCCCTGGCTGTTGCATCATGAGTTCGGCGATTCTAGTGTCGGACAGGACTTCTAGAAAACGGAGTCCTGAAAGTAAGAAAAAGGAAGAAAAAGGAAAAAGGAAAAGAATGACACAATCGGGAGCCCCTGGTGCGGTCGAGCTGCATTCTTGGCGTGCCGTGGTCTTGCCCCTCCCCATATGCCCATGGTATCTCTAGAGCGTAATTATGTACGCGTAATACTAGCTTCGCAATTTCGCGAGGGTGGGGTTGGGGCGGATTACTCTGGCGATGCTTGAATCGTGCCAGCGGTCTTGTTGTAGGTTACTCCGGCGCGCTTGGATGTTGTCCGGACGCTTAATGGCCGGACTCGAGAGTTGCTGTGAGAGGCTGCTTTGTACCTCCGCCGCGAGGGCCGCCATGTGCTCCTCCGCCGGAGAGAGCGTTGATGTTTCCTTTGACCGTGATTACTCCTCGAGGGCCCGCATCTTGAGCTTGAGGTATGCGGAGTGCGGCACCGCATTGAACTTTGCAATGCGGTTCGTCCGGCAAGGCATGATAGCCGCTGCGGAATGGGACGATGTCGAAGATTAACTCTTCGCTCGGAAGTTATCCGGGATCCGAAGACCACTTCGAGTGTAACCGAGCCCGCATAACCGGCCTCTACACCCGGTATGACGCCTTTAAAGGTCGTCTTTGTAGGTTTAATCCTTGAGGGGTCTATGCCCATTTTGCGCATTGTATCACGATAAAGCAGGTTCGGTCTTTGCCGCCGTCTATCGAGGACTACGGTTAGGTGAAATCCGTTGATAATTGGGTCAAGAACCAATGCGGCGAAACCGCCGCGGACGGATGCTAGTGGGATGGTCCTTCGATCGAAGGTGATCGGGCAGCAGACCATGGGTTGAACTGGGCGATCGCTCCATCGCATATACATCCCTTTAGTGCACGCTTCCGCTCCCTTTTGGGTATATGGGTTGCGTATATCATTTTCACCGTCCTCACTTGCGTGGGAAAACCCTTCATCCTCTATTGTTCGGCGTCGGGCTCTTCCTCATCATCGCTATGCAGCCCCTTGTCATTGAGTTCGCACTTAACTTGCCTGCTTGCTTGAACCCCCAACAATCCCTGTTGGTGTGATTGGCTAGTTTTTCGGGGTGCCATGTATCTGGCACAAGCGATCGAGTATTCGGTCCAAGTTGGATGGGCCCTGGGTATTTCTTTTGAATGGCTTCTTCCGCTGACCGGGTTTAGAGCCTCTGAATCCAGCATTGACGACCGTATCTTCAGTGTTATCGCCGTTAATGTGGCGCTTGTTCTTGTTGCGACGCGACCTACCATTGCTGTCCTTAGTATCCGAACTATCAGGATGTTTGGCCAAGTTGTTGCTTCGAGCTAGCTACTGTCCTCTCCCGCACAAAAGCGGGTCATGAGTGTTGTGAGGGCTGCCATGGATTTTGGCTTTTCCTGTCCTAGGTGCCGGGCAAGCCACTCGTCATGGATGTTATGTTTGAAGGCTGCAAGGGCCTCTGCATCCGGACGATCAACGATTTGATTTTTCTTTGTTAGGAACCGTGTCCGTAATTGTTCCGCCGATTCTTCCGGCTGCTGGATTATGTGGCTAAGGTCATCGGCGTCTGGTGGTCGCACATATGTGCCTCGGAAGTTATCAAGGAATGCGGCTTCCGTGTCCTCCCAACAACCAATTGATTCTGCACGGCAAGCTGTTGAGCCAATGCCGAGCTGGTCCTTTAAGCTTGAGTGGGAGGTATTTGATGGCGTGTAGATCATCACCGCGGGCCATGTGGATATGGAGGAGATAGTCCTCGATCCGCACCGCAGGATCTGTGGTACCATCGTATGATTCGATGTTTACGGGTTTGAAGCCCTCGTGGATTTGATGATCCATTACTTCATCTCATGAAGCATAGGGGTGTCTGGCGCCTACAGATTGGGCTATATCACGACGTAGCTCATATGAGCTTTGTCTACTGTGTTCGGCCCGACCGGGTTTGCTATATCCGGCGCGATGGTAATCATCCCACGTCGTTGGGTGCCCACGCGATCCGTAGATTGATCTTGTATGTTTTGCCTTATCCTCCAATATATCTCGCAAGTCCAGCGCGTTTTCCCGTGCCTTGGTACTTTTTGAGCGGCGTCGGGGTGTGGCTTGAGCGGAGGGCCGAGAGGCTTCTCTGTCGAGGCCACGGGGTGGCCGGTCTGCCATGTCGTCTTGTTGGTGACTTGGGTGCTTCCTCCTCTGATCGAGGCAACGGCCTGCGTTTGGGGTAGCTTTTGAGGGGCGTTGAGTTCATGCTCTTGGCTGCAAGGACTTGATCCATCCGTCACCTAGCGTGTCTTGGTCACTCTAAGCTGTTGCTGCTTTTTCTTGAGGCTGTTTGCCGTGGCCATAAGCCTGCGTTTGAAACGCTCCTGTTCGGCGGGATCCTCAGGCACGACAAATTCGTTGTCGTCGAGGCTTGCCTCATCTTCGGAGGGAGGCGCGTAATTATCGTCCTCGACCTCTCTTTCTGCCGCACTGTCGTGCGGACTTGCTTCTCCCTCCTCCTGCGCTGAGTCCTGCTGGAGGGGTTGTCTTCAGATCTTGTCCGGGTGTTATTATCTCCGTGCACCGGAATCACCGTTTTCTTTGTGGAGGGATTTAGGCGGCGCCACCGACGCCGGGCGCTTCGATTGCTTTTGGAGGGGTCATCCTCCGTTGTTCCATCGCCGTTCCCATCTTTTGGGATATCCACCATGTATATGTCGTATGACGAGGTGGCCTTCCAGTGCCCTGTAGGCGCTGGGTCTTGGTCGTCTCCGGCATCGTCGTCCATACCGTCGATGTCTTCGGAGTCGAAGTCGAGCATGTCGGTTAAATCATCGACAGTGGCTACAAAGTGGGTGGTGGGTGGGCGTTGAATTTCTTCGTCGTCTGCATCCCAACCTTCTGTCCGTAGTCCGCTAGGGCTCTCGGATAAAGAGAGGCTTTAGAGAATTCAGGATGTCGCCAAAGGGCGAGTGCTGAAATATGTCGTGATAGTGAACTCCATGACGGCGCGCCCAATCGGATTCGATTAGCGAGGGCGCTGGAGGGTTGAGTCCGGAGAGGAGTCCGGCACCACAGGTCGAGGTCTTCGCAAAGGACAGGGATGGAGTTCAGCTCAATCGCCGTAGAGATGGTAGCCCTCGAGGCGGTGGCCAACCACTCGTCCTCGATCGGGGAATCCGGCTCCGGATTAAGGGTCGGAGTGGAAGCGGGTGCGGCCTCCAGGGCACTGTTCGGCTACAGAGCTAGATCATGCCCATCGAGACAGTGCGGCATGCTTGGCTGCGGCTCGAACCCATCGAAGATCAAGGCTCCACGGATATCGGCAGAATAGTTCAAACTTCCAAATCGACACGATGGCGGGGTGTAGCTTCGATCTGCTCCAGATGGCCAGCGAATTGCCCGCAGCAAAGCCGCCGAATATGAAGATCTGTCCGGGAGAAAAGTCTCACCACAGGACTGCGTCGTTGTTGATCGAAGGAGCCATCGGGCCTATCGGTGGACGCATACGTAGGAACTCTCAATGAAAGCACCAATGTCGGGCGGATCTCGGGTAGGGGTCCCGAACTGCGTCTAGGCGGATGGTAACGAGGAGACAAGGGACACGATGTTTTACCCAGGTTCGGGCCCTCTCGATGGAGGTAATACCCTACTCTGCTTGATTAATATTGATGATATGGGTAGTACAAGAGTAGATCTACCACGAGATCAAGGAGGCTAAACCTTAGAAGCTAGCCTATGGTATGATTGTTGTTCGTCCCATCGACTAAAACCCTCCGGTTTATATAGACACCGGATAGGTTAGGGTTACACAGTCGGTTACAATGGTAGGAGATCTACATATCCGTATCGCCAAGCTTGCCTTCCACGCCAAGGAAAGTCCCATCCGGACACGGGACGAAGTCTTCAATCTTGTATCTTCATAGTCTTGGAGTCCGGTCGTGACGATAGTCCGGCTATCCGGACACCCCCTAGTCCGGGACTCCCTCAGTCATACTCTACTTCATCTGTCAGGAATTTTACTAGATCCCCATTCATACAATTCTGGGAGATGTGCCCTTCTTCTCCACATGAATAGCAAGACTTGTGCAGGGTTTAATTGGTTCCTCTTTGGGTGTGTCCTCCATCTCTTCCTTTATCACAGCTTCTCTTAGAACTTCCGTGAGGGCTCCTTTCATTTCTTCTTTCTTCTGCTGGATGATTCTTTGTACAATGGGGTAAATGTGACAATGTGCAGGGTAGTGGGTAGTCCCTTCACACAAGAAACAAGTGATCTGCCTAGTTGGGCATTCTTCAGTTGGGTGACTTCCTTCACAATTAGAGCGTTCATCTTTATGTTCTATATGGTTGTGTCCTATTTCTCCACAAAGCTTGCATGCACAAGGTTTCTTCATATCATTTCCATAAGGCTCCAATTTCTGGGACACGAACCAAGACTTTGACAAAGTCAACTTAATTTCTTTCCAACTGGTTACTCCTTGCCATCCATTGATGGTTTGGTACATCCTCCACCAAGTAGCAGCACCTCTTTCAAAGCATTGAAGAGCATGTTGGGCCATATCCTTTCCGGCTATAGGGTTATACTCCATGTGATCCTCCATGTTCTAAATCCATCGGTGCGTCTCCAATTGACTCATCGGTCCCAAAAATACGAGCTCATCTCCATTCATTATCTACTGGGTCCATGGGTTATGGGGTGGGATAAGAGAGATAGAGAGGGATACACAATACAAACAGATGTTTTGAAAAGACATATTTTATTGTGGCTATCGGAAAACATCAAACAAATGACAGCTCACAATCGTCGCATCTAACGCAGGTATGTAACAGGGGTTTGGTCTTCTAAAGGTCAATGTCGTCAAACTCTTCAAGTCTTGTTCATGTCTCCGATGGCTTTCTTCCGATCGTGATTGTCCTTCTCAAGTTCTTTTGCCAGATCATCTCTTTTGACGCAAGGTTTCTCATGATGTCCTTTAATATTCTGGAGTTGCGTTTCAAACTTCTGGGTTTCAACATCCTTGGCATGAGCCATGGTCTAGTTCCTGACGAATCTCTGGTTTCTCGTGGTTCTGCTCCTCCAGTTTGGCTACTTTCAATTTCTGGGTCCTGAGTTCTTCACGAAACGCTTCCTTATCAAATACGGCTTCCTGCAAATCCATCTTAAAACTCCTGATGTAATTCTCCATTTAACTTCTTGATGTAACACTCCAGATCCTGGTGATACACCAGCTAAGGTTAAAACTTCATCTTGCTGATAGGTGCTCCATCAGCCTTCTACCATCCAATCCTTCCATGCATATGCATGCTTAACTCAGCACGGCGACAATAGCATAAGCGGTGATAACATCATGGATAGCCGTGTTTCTGCTCTTGTCATTTCCATGAGCTATCTCTCCATAGTTGATATCTTCTGCATTGGGGTTTCCTTGACAAAACTTTGAGTTTCTAACTCTCCATGTTCCGGTCTTACTCCAATACACCTTGATCTCGGGTATTGATAACTTCCATAGTCTGTCAAGTTCCATAAGAGGTGCCTTCCTAGGTCATACAAATTCGGAAATTCTTCATATCCCTCAAATCTCCTACTCTTCGGAGTCTTCAACAGTTGTAGTTTCCATTTACACGGTAAAATCCTCTTCATTCCAAATAGTCTTAGTTGTCCGATATCTTGTCTCCTTGGAGTGGTTTCATCGGTCAAATCTTTGAGTGGTCAAAAGGGAAAAGGGGGTATGGTCTCACTAAAGGGAATATTTGAACAAGCTCAGAAGAGAAGAGAGGTAAAAGATCTTTTTTTTGAAAATGAAGTTGTAGAGAAAAATCTTTCCTATGGGCTTGTCAGTTTCTAGGGTCACGTCCTACAGTCAACCTGGCTCTGATACCATCTTGTAGCGACCCGACCCGAATGGATCAAGTCTCTGTGCTTAAGTGTCATCCCTGGATCGGTATGCTGACACACACAGTACTCGAGGATTTATAACAGAGGTAAATCACATGTATAAATAACGTAAATACTATTACCTCGGTCCAAAATATAGCGGAAGCAACAAGGTTGTGGATTCCCATCAACACCAATGGCAAAGTTGAGTGTAGAAATCATAACCCTAACGTATCACTTACTGCAAATGCGAAAAGTCTGCAACATGAAAAGTTGCAGCCGAAAACGGGTCAAGACATGGAATATCTTTGGCAATGTAACACATAGAGAATAATGAAAGAATAAGCTATACTACATGCATATATGGCTGGTGGAAAGCTCTATGGTTACAGTTTTTGAAAAGCCAATTTTCCCTACTGCAAAGGAATAAATTTATTTAACTATCATGGTGGTTGTGAAACATTGAGAATGGTTGACAGCATCCTCAATCCCAATTAAAAGTACTCATTAAAACCCAAACAAATTATATTAAGTAACGCGATGAGATCAACAGGATAATCCAAGAACTAGATACTCAAGATTGTCCATAACCGGGGACACGGCTAACCATGATTAGTTTATACACTCTGCAGAGGTTTATGACTTTTCCCCACAAGACTCGATCTCCTCCGTTTGATTTCTCGCACTTCATGGTGTTTGAGAAACGGATGACCGAGACATAGTGTTTCAGAAGCACTAGCACCTTACATGTGGGTAGACCGTACCAACCTACAACCCCTACATCTGCTAGCCTACCCGTAAGAGTTCGCACAACTTAATCAACTATGCCAGAGCCCATAATGGCTTGTGGCTGCACACGGAAGTTTCTAGTTTGAATAATCTCATGATCCCTTTGAGCCTGGGTGGCGGTCCGAAGAAATACAGGCAAGTCCTGATGGAAACCAGGTGCCTCAATCCACCCAGATGTGTGTTTAAGTTGCCACCTTAAATAAAACATTAAATAACAATCTCACATCTGTCATGGATACACTCACCCAATCCACGTCTACTAGCATAGCATGACATAATAAGCAAACGTAGAAGTAACTCCCAAGGGTTTGATAATAAAACAGGTAATAGGTACTACCTCAATCTACTTCCCATCCCACAATTTAATTAGATCCTAATCATGCAAGTGTTTGAGGATAGATCTAATGCATAAAAACTGGGTGTGAGAAGAAGTATGATCAAAGTGTTACTTGCCTGCAATGTTGACAAAAATGATTCGCACTCAAAACTCTTGATAGTTCTACTCATCACACTCCGGTCAATCTATCGTAAGCAAGTAATAGTAACCACACATAAGCAATCACTCGAAAGATCGGAATGATCGAAGAAGACGATTCAGAAAACATCAAAACCAAGCAAATAAATCTTGCAACATAAAACAATTTCTAACAGTACCAAAATTATGTGAATTTGGCCTTATCAGAAAGTTTAGGTCAAGAGCTTCGATTTGCAAAAGAATCAACTAAATCGGAGTTCTGAAACTCAAGTTATGATCAAACGAAGTTCAAATACAAATCTGTTTGAATTCAAATTTTAAAACTTTCAAAAACATGTTTTAGTTGGATTACTGGATAGAGGGGATCATAACGAAGAAGTGGGCATTGGTTTCGTTGAATTTTGACTAACGAGCAAAAAGTTAAGGTCGTTTGGAAACCAGGGGCTAATCTACAGAAAAAGTATTCACAGATGGGTCCCTGGCCGAAAAGAAAAAGAAAAAAGCGAAAAGGCTATTTTACGAACGTTCACTAACGAACGTTAATGAACGAAAAAACCGTTCGCTCCAGATCTAATCTGACGTGCGTTCACTAATTAAAACTAACTAAAAGAAAACTGTGTTTTAAAAAGAAAAACCGGCGAAAACCGGATCGGGCGGTGGTTATACCGGTTCGCGGAGGTTCGGCGGTTTTCGTGAGAAAAAAGGCGGCGGCGAGGTCGAACTCCGGCAACGGCGAGCGAACTCCGGCGTGATGGGGCGGCGGCTACGGCGGTCCAGGAGGGCGGCGATGAGCACGGGGAGGGGCGGCGTTGGGCGGCGGGTGCGGTGGCGGTGTCGGCGGCGGGCGACGGCGACGAGACGGAGCGGAGTGGCGGCGGCTCCGGCGAGATCTGTGGCGGCGGCGACTTGGGCGGCGGGGGCTCAATGCGTCGCGGGGCTCGAGGGGGGCCGGCTATCAGCGGACTCGGGTGGAGTCCCCGTCGGGAACGACGGGCGAGGCGGCGTCGAGCTGGGCCTTGGCCTGGCTTCGGCTGGGCCGACCCAGTTCGGGGAGAAGAAAGTTTTTTTTAAACAGTTTCTCACACAATTCAAAAATAATAAAAACAAAATAAATAGAAATAATACATAGGCATATAATATATCAAAATTTTCAGAAAAAGATTTCCTACACCGTGAACACTTTTGTAATATCAAATAAATTCCATAGAAATTTAAATAAAGCAAAGAGTGCTTCTGCTCTAGTAAAATCCAATAAAAATCATTTAAAAAAAAAACAAAATCAATTCAAATTTATTTCTCTCCACTTTTCTGATGTAGGGAATCATGTTACCCTATTTTCCATATATTTTATTTTTGGAGAAAAATAATTTGAATAAAACTCAAATAACTCCAAATTGAAAATAAATTCAATAGAACTTTGAATTTAATTCTTTGAAACTCCCAACTCATATTTCATATAATTTGAAGAAGTCATTTTATCTTTGCTCGTGAAAATCATTGAGTTGCATAAAGTTTCAGAATTGGAAATATTCTCAAATGAAATTCAAATATTTTTAACACCCTTGTCATTTAAATAAATGGAAGAAGTCATGTCATCTTCTCTCCAGGGTTTTGTGATGAAAAGAATTTGAATTCCCGAAGATCATAAAATGCAAAATGAAAGTTTGGGAAAGTCCTTTTATTCCCTCTCATTTAACTTTCAAAAAGTTTCGAATTCAGTCATCAATCAAACAATCAATCAACTCTATCTATTTATTATAACATTCCAAAATTTAGAATTTTGGGATGTTACAACAACTCTACGCATGCTTGACGTTCGCTTTACCAAGAACAAGTATGAAACTAGAAGTACTTTGTAGGTGTGATAGGATAGGTTTGCAAGATAATAAAGAGCACGTAAATAAAATCTAGGGGCTGTTTAGATAAAGACACGACTAAGTTAGTTTTAGTAGAGATTTTTTTGTCAACAAGAAAGTCATTTGTCACTAGGCAATCGATAACAAGTACCGGTAATCATTCTTGTAATTTTATATGAGAGAGAGGCATGACTAACATACTTTCTCTACTTGGATCATATGCACTTATGATTGGACCCCTAGCAAGAATCCACAACTACTAAAGATCATTAAGGTCATGAAACCCAACCATAGCATTAAGTATCAAGTCCTCCTTACTCCCATACGTCGTATCCCAGTTACTCGGGTTTAAGTTTCACACTCTCGCAACCCAACCGTAGTTTAACCATGAACATATTGCCACACCCTACAACAGGGGCCCCTCACGTTTGCGCGAGACGGAGGGCACCATAGGACAGCACCATAAATAAAATATACAATCATACCAACAAAGATCACGATTAACCCATAGGAGAAAACGGATCTACTCAAACATCATAGGATAAACATAGATCATTGGGAAGTAATATATGGAGTTGAGCACCATGTTAAAGTAAAGATTACAACGGGGAGAAGAGTTGTTACACCACTGCATAGAGGGGGAGAGATTTGGTGTTGACGGTATCAAGATTGTTGATGTAGATCGCTGTCACGATCCTTGCCCCGGTGGCACTCGGGCGCCACCGGAAGTTAGGGGGAGAGATCCCCCTCCTTCTTCTTCTTCCTTGGCATCCCCCCTAGATGGGAGGAGATTTCCCGCTCTGGTCCTTGGTCTCCATGGCGCCGGAGGTGCGAGAGCCCATCCGAGATCGGATCTCCCTCACTGTTCTCTTCTGTTTCGCGTTCCCCTGATATGGCCGAAAACCGTTTCTTATATTCCCAGAGATCCATAACTCCGGTTGCGCTGAAATTTTAACACGAATTTTTTCCGGATATAATCTTCCTTGCACCCGAAGTAGAGCTCCAACCGACGTACGAGCTGGGCACAACCCACCATCCCACGCCTGGCTCCGGGACCACGCCCTGGTGGGTTGTGCCCACCTCGGGCCTCTGTTTGCGGTGATTCCAACTCCCAAAAATCACATATATTCCAAAATAATTCTCCGTGAAATTATATTGCATTTGGACTTTGTTTAATATGGTTATTCTGCAATACAAAAAACATGCAAAAACAGGAACTGGCACTGGGCACTGGATCAATAGGTTAGTCCAATAAATCATATAAAAAGTTGGAAAAAGTATGTAAAAGTTTTATAATATTGGCATGAAACAATAAAAAATTATAGATACGACGGAGACGTATCAGCATCCCCAAGCTTAATTCCTGCTCGTCCTCGAGTAGGTAAACGATAAAAAAGCTATTTTTTGATGTGAAATGCTACCTAACATAAACTTGATCATATGTCTAGTCATGTCATGAATATTAAGACATAAGTGATTCAAAGCAATAGTCTATAATTTGACATAAAGACATCAATACTCACGCGTCCCAACAAACAATCATGTCTTTCAAAATATCAATGCTAAGGAAAGTTATCCCTACAAAATTATATAGTCTTGTCATGCTCTGTCTTCTTAACAAAAAGTATTTATCATGCACAACCCCGATGACAAGACGAGCAATTGGTTCATACTTTTTAACGCGCTTCAACTTCAACTCTCATGCAATACATGAGCGCCAGCCATGGATATAACACTACGGGTGGAATAGAGTATAATGATAGGGGTAAATATAAAGAAGACAAAAAAAGTAAGGAAGTCTCACATCAACATGGCTAACCAACGGGCGATGGAGATGCCCATCAATTGATATCAATGCGAGGAGTAGGGATTGCCATGCGACGAATGCACTAAGAGCTATAAGTGTATAAAAGCTCAATATGAAAACTAAGTGGGTGTGCATCTAATCCTATAATGAAAAATGCCCACTAGTATATGAAAGTACAACATAGGAGACTCTCCATATAAAAAACATGGTGCTACTTTGAAGCACAAGTGTGGTAAAGGATACTAACAATGCCCCTTCTCTCTTTGTTTATTTCTTTTTTTCTCTTTTTTTTCTCTTTTTTTTCTTTTTTTCTTTCATTGTCCGGAGTCTCATCCCGACTTGTGGGGGAATCATAGTCTCCATCATCCTTTCCTCACTGTGGCACTGCTCCAAAAATGAATAATGATGATCATCACACTTCCATTTACTTATAACTCAAAAGAAATAAAAATTACAACTCGATACCTATGACAAAGTATGACTCTATATGAATGCCTCTGGTAATGTACAAAGATGTGCAATGATATAGCGTAACATGTATGAAAAATGATGCACGGTGGCCGAGCCACAACTACTATGTCAGCTATATGATCATGCAAAGCAATATGACAATAAATGCTCATGTCATCAAACGGAAGCGGTGGAAGTTGCATGGCAATATATCTCGGAATGGCCATGGAAAAGCCATAATAGGTAGGTATGGTGGCTGTTTTTAGGAAGATATAATAAGGCTTATGTGTGATAGAGCGTATCATATCACGGGGTTTGGTGCACCTGCGAAGTTTGCACCACATCTCGATGTGAGAAAGGGCAATGCACGGTACCGTAGAGGCTAGCAAATTGCGAAAAGGTAAGAGTGCGTATAATCCATGGACTCACATTAGTCATAAAGAACTCATATACTTATTGCAAAAGTTTATTATCCCTCGAAGAAAAGTACTACTACGCATGCCCCTAGGGGGATATATTGGTAGGAAAAGACCATCGCTCGTCCCCGACCGCCACTCATAAGGAAAACAATCAATAATAAATCATGCTCCAACTTCATAGCATAACGAGAGACTATTCGTGCATGCTTCGGGAATCACAAACCTTAACACCAATATTCTTACTAACCACAACTGTTTACTAGTACCTCCCACATATTCCATCTCTATATCGCAAAACTATTGCAAGGAATCAAACATATCATATTCAGTGATCCATAAGTTTTATGTAGGATTTTATGACTAACCATGCAATTGATCAATTCCTATTGACTCTCTAAATAGATCTAAGTGAAGCATGAGAGTTTAATTCTTTCTACAAAAGACCTTGCTCTAATAAATATAAGTGAAGCAAAAGAGCATTCTACAAACAACGGTTTTCTATGTGAAGAGAAACAGGGAATCCAAACTTCAAAAGATATAAATGAAGCACATGAAGCATTCTATAAAGACATACTCAAAAGATATAAGTGAAGTGCAATGAGCATTCTATAAATTGTAACATCCCAAAATTCTAAATTTTGGAATGTTATAATTAATAGATAGATTTGATTGATTGTTTGATTGATTGTGTGAAATTGAGTGAAATTCGAAACTTTTTGAAAGTTAAATGAAAAGGAATAAAAGGACTTTCCCAAACTTTCATTTTGCATTCGTGATCTCCGTGAATTCAAATTCTTTTCACCACAAAACCCTGGAGAGAAGATGACATGAATTCTTCCATTTATTTAAATGACAAGGGGTGTTGAAAATATTTGAATTTCATTTGGAAAATATTTCCAACCCAGGAACTTTATGCAACTCAATGATTTTCACGAGCGAAGATAAAATGACTTCTTCAAAACATATGAAATATGAGTTGGGAGTTCCAAAGAATTAAATTCAAAGTTCTTTTGAATTTATTTTCAGTTTGGAGTTATTTGAGTTTTATTCAAATTATTTTTCTCCAAAAATAATATATATGGAAAATAGGGTAACATGATTCCCTACATCAGAAAATTGGACAGAAATAAATTTGAATTAATTTTCGTATTTTTAAAATGATTTTTACTGGATTTTACTAGAGCAGAAGCACTCTTTGCTTAATTTGAATTTGTGCGTATTCTATTTGACTCTAGAAAAATGTTCAGCTTGTAGGAAATATTTTTCTGGAAATTTTGATATATAATGTGCCTATATTAATTTTTATTTATTTATCCAGTTTTCCTTCGGTTTCTATTTAAAAAAACTGTACATGCGGCCCATAGTTATTTACCGCCCACAGGCGTAGCATAGTAGCAGCGAGCGCCTCTTTTTTTTCTCTCCTAAATGGGCCAGGCCCGGCCAGCCTTTTAATTTTTCTTTACTTAGGCCGATTTTTGTTAAAAAAAATGCAGCCCGTGTACGGCGCGCGGCCGGCCCAGGCCTTTAGGCCCGTGCGAAGCGTTAGCCTTTTTCTCCTCTGTTTCGTTTAATTGCGTCTACGTTTAGTCCCACATTGCCAAGCCTTTGAACCCTAAAACTCTTTTCCACCTATAAATATAGATCCGTAGAGCCTAAAAAAATCATCCGATTTGGGTTAAATCAATATTTTGGTTTGACTAGATTTATTTAAGAAAAATATTTTTCTCCTCTCCGGCGTGACTTCTGGAAATTGTCTTCTCTCTCCGAAGTTGTCTTTTATCTGTCTTATAAAGGTATCTTTCTTCATTTTTTTATTTTTATACTTATGTAGTTTATTATTTTCTAGACTAGTACAATAAAATAATTAGATTACCAATTAGTCTATGTATTTATACATTAGACTTTAGCCGTAGCTATTTTTCTTCCATAAAACAGCTTGGCCCTGGTTTTTCAAATAGCCATAACTTTTTACTCGTTCATCCAAATTAAATGAAACCAACGCCCACTTCTTTGTTACGATCTCATCTATCCAGTAATCCAACTCAAACATGTTTTTGAAAGTTTAAAATTTGAATTAGATCAGAATTGAATTTGAACTTTGTTTGATCATAACTTGAGTTTCGTAACTCCGATTTAGTAGATTCTTTTTGCAAATCGAAGCTCTTGACCTAAACTTTTTGATAAGGAAAAATTCACATGATTTTGTTACTGTTAGAAATTGTTTTATGTTGCAAGAGTTATTTGCTTGGTTTTGATGTTTTCCTAATTGTTTTCTTCGTTCTTTTCGATCTTTTGAGTGATTGCTTATGTGTGGTTACTATTGCTTGCTTACGATAGATTGACCGGAGTGTGACGAGTAGAACTATCAAGAGTTATGAGTGCGAATCATCTTCATCAACATTGCAGGCAAGTTCACACTTTGATCATATCCTTTTCATACCCAGTTTTTATGCATTAGTTTCACCCTCAAATATTGCGTGAGTAGGATTGATAACATGTGGGTATTGGGAAGTAGTTGATGAGGTAGGAACCTATTGCCCTGCATTCAAACCTTGGGAGTTACTATTACGTTGCTTATATTGCTATGATATGCTCGTAGACGTGGATTGGGTTTTAGAGTATTCATGACAGATGTGAGATTGTTTACTTAATGGTTCAACTTAAGGTGGCAACTTTAACACACATCTGGGTGGATTGAGGTACCTGGGTATTCCAGGATTGCCTGTTTTTTTTATGGACCGCCACCTGTGCTCAAAGAGATCATGAGATTATTCATGCTAGAAACTTCCGTGTGCAGCCACAAGCTTCTATGGGTTCTAGCATAGTTGATTAAGTCGTGCGTACTCTTACAGTGGTAGAATAGCGTATGTAGGGGAAAGTAGGTGTAACGGTCTACCCATCATAAGGTGCTAGCGCTCAAAGATCGTGTCTTGGTCATCCGTTTCTCAAACACCATTGTAGTGCGAGAATCCCAACGGAGGAGATCGAGTCTTGTGGGGAAAAGTGCACAAACCTGTGCAGAGTGTACAAACTAATCATGGTTAGTCGTGTCCCCGGTTATGGACATCTTGAGTATCTAGTACTTGGATTATCATGTGAATCTCATCATGTTACTTTATATAATTTTGTTGGGTTTAATGATGTTACTTAATTGGGATTGAGAATGCTATCAACCATTCTCAATGTTTAACAACCATCATGATAGTTAAATAAAAGTTATTCCTTTGAAGTAGGGAAAAACTGGCTTTTCGCAAAAACATTATAACCATAGAGCTTTTCCACCAGCCAAATATGCATGTAGTGATAGCCTTTATTCATCATTATCCTATGGTGTGAATTTGCCAGTACATTCAATGTACTGACCCTTTGTGGCTACAATGTCTCATGTTGCAGGATCTTAAGACGAGTAAGTGATACGTTAGGGTTACGATTTCTACACTCAACTTTGCCGTTGGTGTTGATGGGAATCCACAACCTTGTTACTTCCGCTATTTGGATTGACGTAACAGTATTTACATTACTTTATACGTGTGATTTACCTCTGCTATAAATCCTCGAGTACTGTGTGTGTCAGCATACCGATCCAGGGATGACACTCAAGCACAGAGACTTGATCCATTCGGGCCGGGTCGCTACATAAATCAACCATGGACTGTCTCATACCAGCATGGTGCATAAAAGAAAAGTGAAAAATAAACACAAAAGATGCTCCAAAATTTGCACATACCACATGAACGAAACGAATCCGAAAACATACCGATACATGTTGAAGAAAGATGGGATGCCTTCCGGGGCATCCCCAAGCTTAGACGCTTGAGTCTCCTTGAATATTTACTTGGGGTGCCTTGGGCATCCCCAAGCTTGAGCTCTTTCCTCTCCTCATTCTCCTCACATTGAGACCTCATCGATCTTCGAACACTTCATCCACACAAAACTTAACCGAACTTTTAGTGGCGGGGTTAGTGAATATAGCAATGAAATCCCATCATGTACTGCTGTAACATTATTGTATAATTATAAACAAACATTACCCACTGTATTCTATCACAATTCTATGGCCTCAAGTCAAAGAGGTGTCAACAATAATTCAAACATATGCAAATAATGAAGCTATAACAGCAATCTGTGAAAACAGGATAGTCTGTAAAGATTTGAACATCCACCATACTTCTGTAACTCAAAAAATTCTGAAAAATTAGGAAAAAAAATAAAAATTGTGTATAGAAATACAGTGCAAAAAGTTTCAGAACCGTTTGACGTTCTAGTAAAAAATGTAAAATCGTGCACTACAGCCAAAGTTTCTGTTTTGCACCACACAAACCAACAAGCAATTCAACCATCCTAAAGGCAAACCTTGGCACATTATTTTTATAATACAATGGAATTTTACAAGGGGATATTATTTTTGTTGAAAAGTTTCTGTAATTAAGATTCACAAAGTTTCCATGGGCCTGAACAAAGTTCAAGGCATGCTCCTGCTTCCACGGTGCTCGTCTATCTCACTTTCACTTCTCTTTTCGTGAAGTTTTAAGTTCTCATCTATATTTTTTTCTTGTTTTTAAACTTGATAAAAGCACTCAACAGAAATAAATGACTCACTAAAACTTCCGGGTTGTCTCCCTGGCAGCGCTTTCTTTAAAGCCATTAATTTAGGCATAAAGTGCTCAAGTAATGAATTTACCCGGATCCCAAGGTATATCAAAGCCAATTTTAATTAAAAATGATTTGGCATTTAGTGGTGAGCACAAAGCAACATATTACATGCAATGACGAAGTCTAAGTCTCTTCCTATGCATCAGCATGTCATAAAAGAACAATTCATGAACATCAAGTAAAGTCCAATACATAGCATAAGCAGTTTCTTGCAATTTTATTGTGTTGGAAACATAAAGAGGCGGAGATGTAGTTCCTCTCTCATAATAATTGCAAGTAGGAGCAGCAAGCACATGGATATTATATTCATCAAAATTACCAAGTGAAACAGTAAAGGGAAACCCATCAATGTAGTCCTTAATAAGTGCAAACTTCTCTGATATAGTGTAGTTTGGAGAATTCAAAAAGATAATAGGACTATCATGTGTGGGTGCAATAGAAAAAATTTCGTTCTTAACATAAGGAACTATAGCAAGTTCATACCCATAAGCATAATTCATATTGGCATCTTGGCCACAAGCATAGCAAGTATCAAGTTCATCAAAAAGGGATATTTCAAGTGAATCAACGGGATCATAGGAATTATGATAGCATTCATCCTTCGGTAAGAACGAAGGGAAATTAAACAATGTATGAGTTGAAGAGTTACTCTCATTAGAAGGTGGGCACAGGTGATCAATCCGCTCTTCCTCCGCTTGTTCTTCGCTCTCCTCATCATATTTTTCATCCAATGAGCTCAAAGTTTCATCAATTCCTTCTTCCATAGACTCCTGGAAAATATTAGTCTCTTCTTGGACAGCGGAGACTCTCTCAATAAATTCATCAATATTGGAATTGAATTTGTAATTATCATAGCAATATTTAAGGATAGAAAAAATTTCAGGTCTATAAACATCATCATCAAAAGCTTCATACTTTTTAAACAAAGATTCAATTTCATAAGCACCCTTAAAAGCAACATATTCTTCTATTCATTCCACATCATAATAATCATATATATCATTAGCATAAGAAGCTAAAGTTTCATTATCAATAAATTTTCATGAAAAGGGAAGGTGTGGAGCATTTATCCTAGAGCAACAAGTATAATCATATCTCAAGCAAAGCTCCCGAGCATACCAATGCACCATATGAATTTGATCCCATAACAATTTCCGTTTATGAGTCAAGCAATAATCCCTAAAGTATTCAGGTTGATCCAACGTTACTCCCATTATATATTGAATGGGGTATTCTCAGGATTTATCAAAATAGTACATAACGAGCATCGAGGGTTTTAGGAGGTCTCCATGACTAGCAAGTACAATTTTTTTGGTGTTTCGTGTTCCATATCCATAACTAAAGATAGAGAACAACCAAGAACAAGAAATAAAAATATCTTAGTGATAAAGCAAACAAGCACACACGAGAATATTCACCCCACGCTATAGCTCCCCGGCAACGGCGCCAAAAAAAGGTCTTGATAACCCACAAGTATAAGTATCAATTGTAGCCTCTTTCAATAAGTAAGAGTGTTATCTATAATTATGGCGACTCCCCCACCTCCACCCACCTCAGGCGACTCCCATGGCGATTCTAGGGTTTAACCCTACGATCTCCTCCCGACGTCCCCAATGGATGGCCTTCTCCACTGGGATTTCTCCCCCGGCCTCAAGGTTGAGGCACAGGTGCGTGCAAGGTTTGGATCTACGGTCCACTTCGTCTCCAACCCCGGCTCCAAGGAATGCTTCCTTGAAGTTCCCTTCTCCTCGGCTTCTTTTCCCCTCTCGGTGGATTCGGTGGGTTTGGCCCTTCAGTCATGTATTGGAGGTCTTTCAGCTGGTTTCAATGTTTTGCGACTGGGTGATCGACATTTTCGGTTAACGAGCATCGAGGGTTTTAGGAGGTCCCCCATCTCCATGACTAGCAAGTACAATTTTTTTGGTGTTTCGTGTTCCATATCCATAACTAAAGATAGAGAACAACCTAGAACAAGAAATAAAAATATCTTAGTGATAAAGCAAACAAGCACACACGAAAATATTCACCCCACGCTATAGCTCCCCGGCAACAGCGCCAAAAAAAGGTCTTGATAATCCACAAGTATAAGTATCAATTGTAGCCTCTTTCAATAAGTAAGAGTGTCATCTATAATTATGGCGACTCCCCCACCTCCACCCACCTCAGGCGACTCCCATGGCGATTCTAGGGTTTAACCCTACGATCTCCTCCCGACGTCCCCAATGGATGGCCTTCTCCACTGGGATTTCTCTCCCGGCCTCAAGGTTGAGGCACAGGTGCGTGCAAGGTTTGGATCTACGGTCCACTTCGTCTCCAACCCCGGCTCCAAGGAATTCTTCCTTGAAGTTTCCTTCTCCTCGGCTTCTTTTCCCCTCTCGGTGGATTCGGTGGGTTTGGCCCTTCAGTCATGTATTGCAGGTCTTTCTGCTGGTTTCAATGTTTTGCGACTGGGTGATCGACATTTTCGGTTTTCAGTGGCCTCAAATCGTGTGGGGCATTTCATTTTTGGGCTAAGAGACCGTATTTGGCCGGACTTTATCTGCCACTTTCATCTTCATCGTCCTGGGAATTCACGTCCACGGCTCCCATCATGGCACGCTGATTCTGAGCTAACTGGGTTGGCTTCCTCACCTGGCCCGGCGATTAAATCTACATGGCTCTCTAGCCAGAGTAAACTACCATTGGATCCCGCGTCATTACCAGTACTGCAAAAATTGGGTTTCAATCCTCC
The DNA here is from genome assembly GCA_021605145.1 of Aegilops bicornis. Lineage (NCBI taxonomy): Eukaryota > Viridiplantae > Streptophyta > Magnoliopsida > Poales > Poaceae > Aegilops > Aegilops bicornis. The sequence continues at coordinate 366,521,472 of CM038675.1, forward strand.
GCCGACGGACTTGCATTCCGGCGAGCCTTCTGATCGGATCTCCTTTGGTAGTTTTTCGTCTCCGGTTTCTCCGGATTCCTTTCGGATTGGTTCCATATCTTTACCTATTGTTCCCGATATTCCTGGAAGGTTGCCATCTATTCAGGGGGAAGGATATATTGTGGGTTTATGGGATTCAATTACGGATGTGAAACTTCTTTCTGTTCTGGATGGCTGGCAGGCCGGTTACGATAATGATAATGTTAAGCTTATGGTGCAAATTTCGTCAGTCCCCACCAAGGAATACATTTACAAAAGACTTTTGCATTGTTCTCTCTGTGATCGTATTGGCCATGTTGACGATGATTGCACTGGAGTTCTCTGTCAACATTGTGGGGATGATTCTGGCGCCTGCGCTTGTTCGACTACACGTACTGATGCTCATACGCATGTGCCATGCAAAGTGGGCCCGGACCCTTTGGGCTTTCTGTGTAATGCATGTTCTGCGGTTGATCATATGACTAGGCTTTGTCCTGGGCTTCGTGCTGTTCTCTTTGCTATTGTCTGGGCCACAAATCTCGTAAGCGTACGACTTGTGCTTTTCTCCCTCGCTGGGCTTGGAAACGAAAAAATCTAACACAATCGGAGAGGATCTTGCCTCGGGCTGCTGCGGATGAACCTGATGATGGTAACTCTGTGGATGTTGGTATGGCCCGTGTCGTTAGGGATCCGCAGGGTGGTTGCACATGGAAACGGAAACAGATAATCCCGCACCACGCGGACGTGGCTAACCCCCATTGCTTGACGATACGTCTCCCTGGTCAGGGTGTAGTCAATTCTGCCTGCCAAAAACCCCAATCGGGTGAGGCGAAGCTCCCCTCGAGTTCTACACCCACGCCTCCAGCACCTCGATTCTTCTCCTCTTCGACCAAGTGCAAGAATCCACCACCTCCTTCTCCAGCGGAATCTCTCAAGCCGCCGCAGCCCCAGGCTCCATCTACCATGGCGAACTTCCCCGTGAGCCCGTTTGCCTTCGCTCCGGATGGATCCACCTTTGATCGCGGGCCTGCTCACCGGGTCCAGCGTCACGTTATGGTGGTGGATGATCCGCCTATGAACCATGATAGGTACGCCATTGTCTCCGTCAACCCTCCGGTCCCTGATCATCAGAAGGAGTTCTGGCTAGCTGAGGTCTGCCGCATTGTCGTTGGTGATTTAGAGTATGAACTGCTAGATGATTTTGTTTACCCGCTGGGGATCGGGTGTGTTGTGTTTGTGGATATGGAGAGTAGAGATGCTGCCATTCGAGAAGGACCGCATGCTTTGACCGAGGATTCCACTTTCTCCCTAGTTCCGCATAACGAGGGTATCAATATGCGCATGCCTTCCTTTGAATATGAAGTTTGGGTCATGTTTCTTGCTTTTCCTATGGACTATCAAACTGAGCATTATGTTCATAAGGCTGTCTCACACTTTGGGAAGTTGCTTGTCTGGTCCCGTCCGGGACAGAACAAGGCTAGAGTCCTCGTTAAATGTCATATCAAAGATGTTGCTGAAGTGCCGCATAGTCTTGTGATTACCAGGGTTGGTATGCTGTCGGGTCTTGCTCGCTCGTGGTCCGTGCCAGTTTATGTTCTGAATGGTAGAAATACTATACCAAACTTGGTTGGTAATGAGGATGTCCCCCCACTTTTGAATGCATCTCCACATCCATACCAGCTTCCTTACTACACCCTCATGCAGCAAGCAAGAATTGATGAAATGGTGGCTCAGGATGCTTTGAATGAGGCTGCCTGAAATGCTTCGGAACCTGCTCAGGATGTTCGTGAAAATGGGTGGGGTGTGTGGCTGTGACCCCTCCACCTTACACTGGGTTCGGGCCAGGACCTTCTTTCAAGATGATGGTCCATCTCTCATGGATGGTGTGGATCCGAGCATAATGTGCAGGATAATCTTTCGACATTTGGTCATCCGATTCGAGTTTCGGGCGGTGGAAGCTTTGGCTGATGGATTTGTGAATGGTAACCCTGCAGCCAGGTTGGAGTTTGTCAGGGCTGGGGGACGTTCTGCTTTTCTTCAGGTTCCAGTTGATCATGAGTTCTTGCTTTGGATTGGGGGCATGCTCAAGCGCATATATACACCAGCTATCACCCTTCAACATACTTCTCCTGTGATGTTGCCCCTAAACCCTTTTCAGATTATTCAGAATCATCTTAATGCCGCTGCTGCAACTTGGATTGAGGGTCTGGTGCCTGAACCTGACATCTTCTCAAGGATCTTTGCTTCTGTTTTTCAGTGGGGGACAATTGTTGTTCCATCGTCTATGCTGTCGCCTGAACCCAGGGCTCGGTTGATTGCTATGAATTGGGATTTGCCCGAACACTCTCCTGGCCTCAAGGCGATCACGCAGCTCGTCCCGGATGAAGTGGAATCTCAGATAGTGCCTTCATCAGACCAGTCTACTGCGCTTCAGGTGCTCGCATCCTCCTCTGTGTACAATGCTATTCAACACCCCAGTGTGTTAGTGCCTTTGGACACCTCTACTGTCAGACGGAGCAATCGATCCAACAAGTATGATGGATTCAAAGTCACCCATGCTCCAGACACAAAGCGTTACAAGTCTAGGGTGAAACCACGTGAGACTCCTTTTGTCAATCTTTGTTTCTTTGGCTGCTGCTCTGTGCAGTGCCCAATGCTGCCTGCCCCCCACCAACACCGATCGAGGATCTTCAGCGGATGGGTAGCAACTGTGGAATTGCTCCGGAAGCCATCTCCCGTGAGAAGCTGCTGGATGACCAGCGCTCGTCGGGGGCGGATGAAGATCAAGCCTCCTTCCGATGAATAAATCGTGGAATGTGCTCTCGTGGAACATCAGAGGCATAAACTCTGATGCAAAACTTTTGGCTATTAGGAATGCGATTGATACTAGCGGCTGTTCTGTGCTATGTATCCTGGAAACTAAACGTGAATCCTTCGATCTTGCCTTTATTAAGACTTTTTGCCCTAAGCGCTTCGATAAATTTGTCTTTGTGCCATCAGTGGGTGCCTCGGGTGGCATCATTGTCATTTGGAATAGTGTTGTGTTTACGGGCACATCTTGGTTTGTGGATTCTTTTGCCATTGGGATTTCTTTTGCGGCCATGCAGTCGAATGATTTGTGGAATCTGGTCAATGTCTATGGCCCCTGCTCGTCGCGTAGAGTGGATTTCTTAACCGGCTTTTTGATTTGAATATCCTTGATGATGAAAACTGGCTAATTCTTGGCGACTTGACTTTATCCGATCCACGAATAATGTAAACAAACACAGGGGTGACGCTGCAGACATGCTATTATTTAACGAGCTCATCCGTGCCGCGATCGCTCATGGAATTACTCCGTGAAAGGCCGAGCATTCACCAGAGTAATATGCAGGATGATCCTCTGCTTTCGAGCAGTTGGATTGGTTCTTTTAAATGCGTCTTGTTGGACCACCTCATATCCAAACACAATGGTCCTGCACCTGGGGAAGCCAGTGTCCGATCACATTCCATGTGTGGTCACAATTGAATCAAGTATCCCCCGGTCCAAGCTTTTTCGGTTTGAGAATTTCTGGTCTAACCATGATGGGTTCATGGAGGTTGTTGCTAGCTCATGGTCTAAAACATGTCACGCACCCAATGCCGTGGCACGAGTATGCAACAAACTAAAAAACATGAGATATGATCTCAAGCGATGGAGCAAGGGTGTCTCGAAACTTAAAGTTCTGATTCAAAACAGTAATGAGACTCTGGCCATCATGGACACCCTTGAGGACAAACGACCTTTATATGTTCCGGAGTCAAACTTCAGGAAGATATTGAAAACCCACTTACAGGCCCTGCTCAAATACCAGAATGAGTACTGGCAAAAAAGATGTACTATCAGGTATTTTCGCTTTATTTAAAATACTAAGCTCTTTCAGTCATTGGCCACAGAGAGGTACAGGCACAATGCTATTGCCACGCTTAGAGTTGGCGAGGTCGAAATTCATGATCATGTTGGCAAGGAGGGGGTCATGTTCAATACATACAAGGATCATTTGGGTTCTTCTAAACCTACCAGCATGAAGTTTGATCTATCTAGGATCATCCACAGGATTGATGGGCTGGACCAACTGAGTGCGCCTTTCTCTACTGATGAAATAGATGCTGTTGTTAAGGAAATGCCGAATGACGGAGCCCCCGGCCCGGATGGTTTTAATGGTTGCTTTCTTAAGAAATGCTGGCAAATCATCAAGTCGGATTTTTATGACCTCTGTCACGCTTTCCATGCTGGTGGACTTGACATCACTAGCATTAGTGAGGGATATATCACCCTGATTCCAAAAATATCCTCTCCGGAAACGGCTAATGATTTCAGACCAATTACCTTACTGAACTGTTGTCTGAAAGTCATTACTAAGATCTTGGCGAACCGGCTGCAGAAAGTCATTTTAAAAATCATACACCAAAACCAGTATGGATTTATCAAGGGTAGGACCATCCAGGACTGTCTCGCATGGTCGTACGAATATATTCACCAATGCCACTCGTCTGGGAGAGAGATTATATTGCTTAAGCTTGATTTCGCCAAGGCCTTTGATATGATTGAACATGCCCCCATGTTGGAAATTATGAAAGACATGGGTTTTGATGATAGGTGGTTAGGCTGGATGGAAACGATCTTTGGCTCGGGAGTTTAAATCGGTCCTCTTAAATGGTGTTCCTGGTCGGAAATTCAAATGCAAATGTGGCGTGCGTCAGGGTGACCCTCTCTCACCATTGATCTTTGTCCTTGTGGCTGATTTGCTCCAAGCTGCGATCAACGACGCTTACACTCAAGGTTTGGTGGAGCTCCCCATTCCTCGTGAAAATGCAGGTGACTTCCCGGTGGTGCAATATGCTGACGACACAATCCTGGTTATGCAAGCTTGTCCTACACAGGCCGCCCGCATGAAACTTATCTTGGAGGATTATGCGGCCTTGGTGGGACTCAAGATCAACTTTCATAAATCGACCCTCATACCCATTAATGTCGACCAACAACATGCTAGTGGGTTGGCAGGGGTGTTTGGCTGCTCTGTTGGCACCCTGCCGTTCACTTACCTTGGTCTCCCCATGGGGACGACTAGGCCGAGTGTTCTCGACCTCATGCCATTGGTACACTCGGTTGAGAGGAAAACATCCACTGCCCTTTCGCTGATGTCGTCGGGGGCCAAACTGACGCTGGTCAATTCGGTGATCACCTCCATGCTGATCTACGCAATGTGCACGATCAAACTGCACCCTAAAGTGGTTGAGCACCTTGACAAACCACGCTTCTACGCCTGGGCAAAAAGTCTGATGATGGGATCAAATCCAACTCCCTTGCTGCCTGGGAGCTTGTCTGTCGACCGAAACGGTGTGGTGGACTTGGTGTTATTGATATCAAAATGCAAAATGCCGTGCTTCTCCTAAAGTACTTGTTCAAGTTCTACAATCGTGAGGATGTGCCCTGGGTTCAGTTAGTCTGGGAGGCGTACTACCCGAACAAGGTGGCGCATGCCACTGAGCTAGTGGGTTCATTCTGGTGGAAAGACGTAATGCAGCTCAATGGAACCTTCTGTGGGGTCGCCAAAGTCATCCCCGGGGATGGTTGCAGCTCTCTGTTTTGGAAAGATGTCTGGTTTAGTGACACTGGCTCCACACTGATGGACACGCATCCGCGAGCCTTCTCTTATGCTCTGAATGAGGATGACTCCGTTGCGAAGGTTCTCAGGACCACTGATCCAGCCACGATCTTCAATCTGCCTCTTTCGGTCCAGGCTAGGGAGGAGATCAGAGAGATACAGCAAGGGTCCTCGCATGTCAGTCTGGAAACTGGCTCGCCCGACGTTTGGGTCTGTGACCTAGGACGTTATTCGTCAAAGAAGTACTACAACCACTGTTTCGGGCAGGTGAAAGTTGATGAGGCCTTTGGATGGCTATAGAAATCCAAATGCCCGGTCAAGTTTAAGATGTTTGGGTGGCTGCTTATGGTCAATCATTTGAATACCAGGAACATGCTGAAGCAGCGACACTTTGCTGTAGCCGGGGGCAACTACACTTGCATGCTCTGCCAAACCGCGCCCGACGAAACTATGGAACATCTCTTCTTCGCGTGCCCTTTTGCCAAACAATGTTGGAGTAAGGTTGGAATGACCTGGCCTGGAGGAACCAATAGGCTAGCCATCTTGCATGGTGGGAGAGAGAGCTGGCGTCGGCCGCTCTTCATGGATATCTTCCTGCTTGCTGCTTGGAGCCTGTGGATGGAAAGAAACAACCAACATTTCAGGGGATCCCACTTTTCGTTAAATCGCGTGGTTAGCTAGGTTCAAACATTTGTTGGGTTTGGTGATTCATAACTGTCCTGAGAAGGTTCATCCTTTTCTCTCTGATTTCATTGTAAGTTTGGACCGCTAGTTTCTGTTTCTGATACCCTTACGGCCGGGGGGCCTAAAACCCATTGTAACATACTTGTAATTGTCATGTGGTGAGTAATACAAAGTCAGTGGGAGCCTCTCCCTCTCCCACTGTCACTGATCTTTCAAAAAAATAAGTAAGAGTGTCGAACCCAATGAGGAGCTAAAGGTAGAACAAATATTCCCTCAAGTTCTATTGACCACCGATATAACTCTACGCATGCTTGACGTTCGCTTTACCTAGAACAAGTATGAAACTAGAAGTACTTTGTAGGTGTGATAGGATACACTTGCAAGATAATAAAGAGCACGTAAATAAAATCTAAGGGCTGTTTAGATAAAGACACGACTAAGTTACTTTTAGTAGAGAGCTTTTGGTAACAAGAAAGTCATTTGTCCCTAGGCAATGGATAACAAGTACCGGTAATCATTCTTGTAATTTTATATGAGGGAGAGGCATGAGGTAACATACTTTCTCTACTTGGATCATATGCACTTATGATTGGATCCCTAGCAAGAATTCGCAACTAGTAAAGATCATTAAGGTCATGAAACCCAACCATAGCATTAAGTGTCAAGTCCTCTTTACTCCCATACGGCATACCACAGTTACTCGAGTTTAAGTTTCTGTCACTCTCGCAACCCACCATAAGCGAACCATGAACATATTGCAACACCCTACAACGGGGGGCCCTCACGTTTACGCGAGACAGAGGGCACCGTAGGACAGCACCATAAATAAAATATACAATCATACCAACTAGGATCACGATTAACCCATAGGATAAAACAAATCTACTCAAACATTATAGGATAACCATAGATCATTTGGACATAATATATGGAGTTGAGCACCATGTTTAAGTAGAGATTACAGCGGTGAGAAGAGGTGTTACACCGCTGCATAGAGGGGGAGAGAATTGGTGTTGACGGTAGCAATATTGTTGATGTACATCGTCAGCACGATCCTTGCCCCGGCGGCACTCCGGCGCCACCGGAAGTGAGGGGGGAGAGCCCCCCTCCTTCTTCTTCTTCCTTGGCATCCCCCCTAGATGGGAGGAGAGTTCCCCCTCCGGTCCTTGGTCTCCATGGCGCCGGAGGGGCGGGATCCCCTCTGAGATTGGATCTCCCTCTCTGTTTTCTTCTGTTTCGCGTTCCCTTGATCTGGCCGAAAACCGTTTCTTATATTCCCAGAGATCTGTAACTCCAATTGCGTTGAGATTTTAACACGATTTTTTCTGGATATAAGCTTCCTTGTGCCTGAATTAGAGCTCCAACCGACGTACAAGGTGGGCACAACCCACCACTCCACGCCTGGCTCTGGGACCGCGCCCTGGCCGGTTGTGCCCACCTCGGGCCTCCGTTTGCGGTGATTCCAACTCCCAAAAATCACATATATTCCAAAATAATTCTCTGTGAAATTTTATTGCATTTGGACTTTGTTTGATATGGATATTCTGTGATACAAAAAACATGCAAAAAATAGGAACTGGCACTGGGCACTGGATCAATAGGTTAGTCCAATAAATCATATAAGAAGTTACCAAAAGTATGTATGTACTCAGATATGTTTGTGTTTGCCTTCTTAAGGCAGTCTTGTCTAACTTTATGTATGTACTCAGATATTGTTGCTTCCGCTGACTCTTGTGTTTCGAGCTTCTGTATTCGAGCCCTCGAAGCCCTTGGCTTGTAATATGAAGCTTGTATTATGTTATTTGTGTCTAGAGTTGTGTTGTGATATCATCTTCTCGTGAGTCTCTGATCTTGATCGTACACATTTGTGTGTATGATTAGTGTACGGTCGAATCGGGGGCGTCACAAGTTGGTATCAGAGCCAACTGCCTATAGGAACCCCCTTTCAAACTCCTTGGCCGAAGTTGAGTCTAGTCTTTGAAAAACTATTTTATTAACATGGTTGTGTGGCTTACGGGCCCACGTCGCCATTGGGTGGTATTAGGATCTTTTACTCCTCGTCTATACTCTGGGACTCTGAGCTCTCTTCTATTCGGGTTAAATGATTTTGTTAAATCTAACTCTAGGTTCTCGTAAATTCTTTCTCCCGGAGAGCCCCTCGCTCCAGATGATTGCTTGGTGCACCGGAAGATTCCGAAGATACACTCCGATGTTTTTCCGAAACCCTTGTACCCTTTACCGTTGCGATCCCTACCACTAATAAATCCTTATGGGTAACTACCTACATTGTCGTTCATACCTTCATCCCTAGTTGCTCTTGTTATTACAAGATGTCCTGAAATACTCTCTGATGTTCCGAGAATCCTTTATGCTTACTGCCCTGCAGTTCCTTGCTGCATGAATACCCCTATGAATAATTCCTCACACTTTTCGAGGATTTGTTCGTTTCTAGTTGATCAAGTGATTCACAAGATACTTTGAAATACTATCCGATCTTCTGATAATCCTCTCCAACTATTGCTCTGCAAATACTTTTCTACTGGCATTACAGATACTTTCCATATGTCTGGCAATATTCAGTAGTATCTTTTGTCTTCGTCATTTTGAACATTTGATTCGATATGTCTGTGAATACTCACAATCCTCAATCACAATTAGATTCTTCCCATCGGCTCAGACGTCCCCCGAATATGAGCTGGTGTTCGGCGAATCAAGCCTTGATTGATTGTAACTCTTAGTCTATTCAACTTATCCATCCTTAATCAGAGCGATTGCTTCTGATCCCTTGATTTGGAAATAATAATTCCTTTGCATTTGAGCTTGAATTAGTCAGTTGTTTCTATAGTCTGGTCTCCTTGCATTCTTTCTTCTTCTGGTCGAGTACCGATGCTCACATCAGATCCCTTGTGGACCACCAGATCCTTTGTTGGATTTGTTCCGACAACGTCTTCCATATTCAATAACCTTGTGAGCCTTTCTTCGGATACATAATGCCTTTGGTAAGTTGTATCCTCTGCTTCCTCAACCATGCTCTACTTCTGAGCTTGAGTTTTTACTCGTGAAGTTTGTGGTATATGTTCCTAAGATGTTCCTATGGGTTGAATCTATGTCCTCCCTAAATCCGCATGAACTCGAAAGTTATGCGGGTTATACTCTGCTGGCTTTCCGTCAGGTCAAATTTCAACACTACAACTTCTTCGAATGTGAGAAGTGAATGGAAAGTTGTGCATTAGAGAAGTGGGAGTCAACCTTGAGACTTTGTGTTCATGCCCATGGACCCGATGTGGAACTTATCATGGAAGCTTCTTTTAATAAATTAATCCCCTTGTGATAAGTTCATCTTGTATCTATATTTGGTCCTTTGCAACCGTGGTTCCGACCATATTGTTCTTCTTTGATCCCATTTCTCGGACAAGTTAAAGTACTTGTCTTCTACAGATCTTTTCACCTGTCCAACCTCTATCATGTTCTACCTTTGAGTATTGCCCTCTTCTATTTCGAGAATATCGTGAAACTACATAACTTCTTATGGGTTCTTCATCAACTATTGTTTCTTGCCAATTCAAATTTTCCACGGGTTCTGAGTTGCTAGACACTCGAGAACACCGATAACTGATTTGAGGCTACATTTTCCTTTTCATTGTTTTGTTTAACCTTTCCAATAACCTATCATATCTGAGCAGTGATATTTTCCTGCTTATGTAAACAGCTCTGTGTACAAACTATGTCAGTAAGACCTTGTTACTATTGTTGAAGACATGCCGGTAGCCACCGATGGACGAGAACTTTGCCTATTGGTCTTCCTCGTCTTAACGAGAAGGAAAATGGTTCTCTTCGTCCCTCTCCCTTGGTACCAACGTTGTTGCCAATATAATTGGCATGCTATCTTCTGACCTGCCTTGCTATCATGATCGTGCAAATGTTAGCGCCTTCCTGCTATTAACCTGCATGGTGGGCCCATAACCCACAGTTCCATAGGATCGAAACCTGACTCTCCTATACATCCCTGCTTCCAAAAGTGTTCCTCATGCTTGGCTTTGTATGTAATTCATGAGCCACCTACCTAGTGATCTATTCCTGGTATCAGACGCAATACTTATTCTCGTTGCTCTGACCCCTTTCACACTTTGTTTCAGACATCGAATGTTTGTTTACCCACTTGAAACTTCGTATTGCACCTTCTTACCTTGCTCTCAATGACCTTCTTAAATTTCAACTCGAGAGATGCCTCTATGCCACCTTCACTGAGATAGCCCCCAGGTACCTATCTTGTGTTGAGCTCTGTCCTTCTCGAGCCTTACCCCTTACTTCACCCCTTAAATCTCGTGACGAGATTTCTTGTAGTGGAGGAGAATTGTGATGCCCGGATAATTAAGCTACAGTAATCCTAAGTTAACGGTGCCATGTCATCCCATTTTGCTAAACTTAATCTCTCCTAGTTAAAAAACTAAGTCAAATTCAAATTTAAAATAAAGTCAAACAAATAAAGTTTTCAAATGACAAAACTAAAATGTTCAAGGTGTTGCAAGTAATGCCTCGATATTTGTCATGGTGAACAACCTTTTCTATAAACTGGTTTAATGCCCTAAAATAAATAAAACAGAAAGAAAAAAATAAAAATAAAAGGGAAAGGAGAGAGCCCATGTTCCCTGGCCTACTAAAGCCAGCCCAGCCCAACCCCCACACCCGCGGTTGATCCCCTCCCCTCACTGTGGCTCCGACCCCGTCGCTACTCGGGCAAGACCCCGCCGAATCACCTAGTCGGCGACGCCCCGAGGAGATAAGGCCACCCCCTCGGGCTCCTCCCCCTGCTCCACCCACACTCCCTACTTGCCCTCGCGCTCCCCTCATCCTCTGTCTCCCTTGCGCTCGCCTCCCTCCTCCAGAACCCTCGCCGTTGTCGCACCACCATTGCGGCCACTGGCCTCCCTGTGCCACGTGGTTGTGTCCCCGGGGAACGTCGTGCTTCGCTTCGTCGACCCCACCCGAGATCAACGCAGGGGAGCTTCACCAGCGCCGCCCATGATCATCTCGTCTTCGGCATCGCGACAACACCACCGTCGAGCCGCGTTGACCCACCTCTTCGACTCATCTCCGGCCGCTCCGACGCCTCCCCGACTCCTCCTCGACCCCACTTGTGCACACCTACAGGGCCTGCTGAGCTCCGCCTTCCATTTCCCCACCTTCTCCTCTGCTCCCATCGTCGTGCATCGCCTGTAGTTGCACCCATCGCGCCCCTGGCCACGCTCACCGGCCTTTGGCCGCGACCGCTGCCTCCAGCGCGCCCCTTCCCGCGTGCCTATATGTGGCCTCGCTACCGTGTGCGCGCTCGCCCGCGCCTGCACTCGTCGCTAGCCGTCACCGCCGCCCCTTGTTTTCCCCTGCCTCACCCGGCGCTCGCCCGCACCGCATCCCTCTCGTGGTTGCGCCTCTGCTCGCGTTGTGCCCCTCGTCTGCTGCTGCTTTGCTAGCTGCTATGCTGCTCCTTCCCTGCCTGCTGCCTGCTAGTGCTTGGCTGCTGCTAATGCCGCTACTTATGCCACTGTCGGCTTGACGTTCTTCTGCTATTGCCTCTGCCAATCGCTGCTTCTGCGCGCCCCCTGCGCCGCGTCCCTCGCAACGCCACCACCACTCCACGCCGCGTACCCGCGCCGCCCTCCCTCGACCGGACACTGCCTTGGCTTGCCGCTGCAGGGCGCAGCTCCGGTCGGTTGGCCTCTCCGCGGCCGCGCCCGGGCTCGGCCTCCGGCCGGGCAGCCCCATGCTCGCGCTCGCTAAGCACCCCGCCCTGTTCGGCCTTTGGCCCACTGACCAGTGGGGTCCAGCCCCCTGGTTAGAAAAAATTAAAATTAATTAAATAGATTGATTAATAAATTAAAGGATTAATTAACTTAATTAATGAAGCTTAATTATCTAATTAACTTGTAATTAGCTTGATGTGTCAAGGACAGCAGGGCCCCACCACTAATTAGACTTATTTAAATATTTTGTTAAAACACATGTGACACTGACATGTGGGACCCGCAAGCACTATTCACTCTATTGACTAGTCTTCGTTGACTGGGACAACTGGGCCATCTGACCCCACCTGTTAGCCCCTGGTGCACCGCTGGGTGCACTGCACCGGGTGCACCCAGCCCTTTTTGTGTTTATTTTTCAAACTATTTAATTAAAGCAATTTCAGAAAATGGTTAAATCTTTGGAAATTAATATAAAGTAAAACTCAGATGAAAATGTTTTATACATGAAAGTTGCTCAGAACGACGAGACGAATCCGAATACGCGGTCCGTCCGTCCGCCACATGTCCCTAGCATAGCGAACCTGCAACCATCCCCCTTCGTTTCATTTGTCCAAAAATGCCAAACTTCGGGAAAACTTTCCTGGATGTTTCCCCCTTCGCCGGTATCGTGTAGCATTGCGTTAGAACACCCTTAACACCACATATCGTCATGTCATGCTTAGTAATGGATCTGTGTGCTATGTATTTACTGTTTCTTTCCCCTCTTCTTCTCTGGTAGACCCCGAGACCGCTGTTGATGCCGCTGTGATCGACTACGCCGCCGACGACTCTTCTTCCCTTTCAACGAAGCTTCTAGGCAAGCGCCCCCCATTGATCATCCCGATATCGCCCATTCCATTCTCACATGCTTGCATTAGATTTTGCTACTGTAATTGGTTGCTCCTATTCTGATGCATAGCCTGGTTTTGTAACCTGCTATTGTTACCTACCTGCTTGTCCTAAACTGCTTAGCATAGGTTGGTTGGGGATCCATCAGTGACCCCCCCCACCTTGTCCTGTTGCCCCAGCTTCATCATCGACGACTCGATCAAAGTGATCGACGACCAGAGCCTGATGATACGTCTCAAACGTATCTATAATTTTTATTGTTCCATGCTATTATATTATCTATCTAGGAGTGCATTTATATGATATGTATATGATTTTTGGGACTAACCTATTAACCTAGAGCCCAATGCCAGTTTCTGTTTTTTCCTTGTTTTTGAGTATCGCAGAAAAGGAATACCAAATGGAGCCCAATTGACGTGCCAATTTTTGATGATTTTTTATGGACCAAAAGAAGCCCTCTGAGTAAAAGAGTTGGACCAAAATATTCCCGGTCCGTCCATGAGGATGGGTGCGCTCTACCCCCTGGGCACGCCCCCCTATCTCGTGGATGACTCGGAGACCCCCTGACGTGAGACCTACGCCAAAAATTCCTATAAATACAGAAACCTCCAGAAAATAACCTAGATCGGGAGTTCCGCCGCCGCAAACCTCTATAGCCACAAAAAACCAATCAAGACCCTGTTTCGGCACCCTGCCAGAGGGGGATCCCTCACCGGAGGCCATCTTCATCATCCGAGCGCTCTCCATGACGAGGAGGGAGCAGTTCACCCTCGGGGCTGAGAGTATGTACCAGTAGCTACGTGTTGGATCTCTCTCTCTCTCTCTCTCTCTCTCTCTCTCTCTCGTGTTCTTGATTTGGCACGATCTTGATGTATCGCGGGCTTTTCTATTATAGTTGGATCTTATGATGTTTCTCCCCCTCTACTCTCTTGTAATGGATTGAGTTTTCCATTTGAAGTTATCTTATCGGATTGAGTCTTTAAGGATTTGAGAACACTTGACGTATGTCTTGCATGTTCTTATCTGTGGTGACAATGGGATATTCCCGTGACTACTTGATGTATGTTTTGGTGATCAACTTGCGGGTTCAGTGACCTTGTGAACTAATGCATAGGGGTTGGCACACGTTTTCATCTTGACTCTCCGGTAGAAACTTTGGGGCACTCTTTGAAGTACTTTGTGTTGGTTTGAATAGATGAATCTGAGATTGTGTGATGCGTATCATATAATCATACCCACGGATACTTGATGTGACATTGGAGTATCTAGGTGACATTAGGGTTTTGGTTGATATGTGTCCTAAGGTGTTATTCTAGTAGGAACTCTATGATAGATCGAACGGAAAGAATAGCTTCGTGTTATTTTACCTTGGACTCTTGAATAGATCGATCAGAAAGAATAAATTTGAGGTGGTTTCGTACCCTACAATAATCTCTTCGTTTGTTCTCCGCTATTAGTGACTTTGGAGTTACTCTTTGTTGCATGTTGAGGGATTATTATATGATCTAATTATGCTATTATTGTTGACAGAACTTGCACTAGTGAAAGTATGAACCCCGGGCCTTGTTTCCTAGCATTGCAATGCCGTTTGCGCTCACTTTTATCACTTGCTATCTTGCTGTTTTAATATTTTCATATTACAAAAACCTATATCTACCATCCATATTGCACTTGTATCACTATCTCTTCATTAACTAGTGCACCTATACAATTTACCATTGTATTGGGTGTGTTGGGGACACAAGAGACTCTTTGTTATTTGCTTGCAGGGTTGCTTGAGAGAGACCATCTTCATCCTACGCCTCCCACGGATTGATAAACCTTAGGACATCCACTTGAGGGAAATTTACTATTGTCCTACAAATCTCTGCACTTGGAGGCCCAACAATGTCTACAAGAAGAAGGTTGTGTAGTAGACATCACCTGACACGTCACATCACATCACATCCCTTTTGTTGCTCGACTCTGCAGAGCTACTATCGAGTGCCGAGGGTGATACCTCACAACGCACTCCTGATGACAACTCTGTAGTGTAGCTATTCGGTCGTGGTCAACGAGGGTGCTTCCTCCTTCACCATTCCCGATACGGATCCGTCGTGCAACACCTCACACTACAAGAAAAAGACACATCCATGACATTTTGGGCCGAACAATTTTTTCTGTCATGCTTATGACACTTCTATGACGATAATTGTGACAAAACCCAGTATTATCATAGATGCGGTGGGATCCTACTTCTATGACAAAAAATCATGACAGAAAATGGGATTTACGTCCTGGGCGGGCTAGAGACGCAGCTGCATGACATTCTTTGGGCCGTCCATGACGGAAAAAACCGTGGTAGAAGCGAGGGCGAGGAGAATATCGGGGAGTTCCCGGTTACGGTGGGTGGTCGGGGGCCGAGCAATGCGCGTTTCTCTCGTACACGTATGCGCGTGGGTGCGAGGCGTTGGGCTCTAACTAAAGCCGAGCGAGGCGTTCGCCTACTGAACCCGAGCGATTGCACTGCAGGCTACGCGTTAGTGAACCCGAGCGATTGCACTGCAGGCTACGTGTTAGTGAACTCGATGGCTGTTAATTGAACCCGATCGAGCAATTCCATCACTACTGCTGCTAACTGAAGCCGATCGAACCTGCTGCCTCTTGATGAACAGTGAGCCTTGTTGGGGGGGGGGGGTTGGATGAACAGTTCTCGGTGGGGGGGGGGGTGGATGAACAGGACCTCGTGGTTGTAGAGGCCGTTGCCGCTGGATGAACAGGACCCGATCGATCGAGCCGGTTGGGGGGTGGATGAACAGGACCCCGTGGAGGGCTGGATGAATAGGACCCCATGGAGGGCTGGATGAATAGGACCCCGTGGAGGGCTGGATGAACAAGACCCCATGGAGGGTTGGTTGAACAGTAGCCGGTGGAGGGCTGGATTAACAGTAGCCCGTGGAGGGGTGGTTGAACAGGACTCCGTGGAGTGGGCTGGTTGAAGAGTAGCTAGTGGAGGAGCACTGGAGGCTGGATGAACAGGAGCCCGTGGATGAACAGTCGCAGGTGGAGGCTGGAGGAGGTCAACGGTGGATGAACAGTAGCCCGTGGAGGCAGTCGATGGTGGACATGAACAGTATCCCGTGGAGTCCCATTTTGCGGTACGCCACACCCCTCCCGATGAACATGACCCCCGTTTCGACCGTAGCACTCCAACACAATTCCGTTTCTCCGCTTTTGCGCACGCCACCCCTCCCGATCAACAGGACCCGTTTCGACCGTAGGAGGTCCAAGAGAAATCTGTTTCCTCTGTTTTGCGGTACGCCAGACCCCTCCCGATGAACAGGATCCCGTTTCGACCATGGCCGATCGAACACAAGGCCGTTTCCTTTGTTCTGCAGTACACCAGGCCTCGTTTTGATCGGTTGTTCCGTCCAAGCCGGTTGGCTCCCAATGAACACGACGTATTCTGTTGCCTCCCGATGAACACGACGCATTCCGTTGACTCCCCATGAACAGGACGACGACGCAATTGCTTCGTTCTGACCCAGCCATGTACACGAGCCGGCGAGTAGGCGTTCGAGACCCCACCCGTATATACGTACGTGGCCGTATTTTTTGGCGTGTGGTTGTATGTACGTCTACACGGTTTAGACGGGACAACATGAACTACTTCGTGGGGGGCTCTATGATGACATGTGCCGCTACTTACTCGGCCACGGTTCATCGTTGCAGAGCGACCGATCGACCAGTATGTACGTACACGTTCCGACAAGACAGACAACAGTATGTACACTTCGACCGGGTGGGTCCTAGCTATTAGGGAGGATAAGCATGCACTTCCTTGCGTGCAAAGATATAGCTGCTGGGTCCCAGCTGTCAGGGGATATTTTTTGTGCCCATAATAAGGACGCACTTCCTTGCGTGCGAAGATGTAGCTGGTGGGTCCTAGCAGTCAGGGGGAGAAAACATTATTTTCCAGGGTAAAAAGGATGCAATTGCATGCATGCTTCCATGGGTGTGGTGCGTCCCCACTGTTAGCCTCTCATGTACAGTCATCTTCCGATGACTCTTGTTTGTTGACCACGTTGATCACACCATGCCGAGCGCACCAAGGCCAGTGGACGACGGCAAGGCCCCAGACTGGAATTACCCAGAGATGGGGAAGACACGGCAGTGGAGTCGCAGATGGAGAGGAGTAGGAAAGTCGACTGGTTCGGGTGCACGGTAGCACTGCCGCCCACGGGGAACAGGAGCAAGAACAAAGGTTTGAGAAGGAGCACGGCTGTTGGATTAACATCCAACGGTGCAGCTGCTAGAATCATTTGTTGATTAAGTTGACAAAGCCATGCGTACCCATCTTCTTAGTAGGCCCACAAGTTAGCCACCAATCTGCCGGGTCCCAGCTGTCATCGGGAGGAATGGTTTTTTCGCATAACAAGGAGGCACTTCCTTCCATGCGAAGATACACCCAGTGGGTCCCAGCTGTCAGGCGGAGGAAACAGCTTAATAAGGAGGAACTTTCCTTGCGTGCGACCATGGACCTCGTGGGTCCCAGCCTCAGGATCTCCACGTACAGTCCTCTTCTGATGACTCTCGTTTTGTTGACCACGCCGCGCCGAGCGCAGCGAGGCGATGGACGAGGCGAGGCCCCAGACTGGAACGACCCGAATATGGGGAAGACGCGGCAGTGGAGTCGAAGATGGAGAGGAGTGGGAAAATTGACTAGTTCGGGTGTGGGGTGGGTCTACACTCGGCAGAGAATAACAGGAGGTGCGGAGTGGAGGGATGGCCTGGCCATCGGTGGGGTAGCGTTTCGCTGTGAGGCACGCAAAACAACGCCACTGGATGCCAGAGGCTGGAGTAGGCGGTCCTGGCAGCACTGGGAGAAGAAGACGAGAGATTGAAGAAGAATGCCGGCCATTGGATGTAAATCCAGTGCCTTGCTTAGGCTTTGACCTACTGGCCCACATGTCAGCCAGTCCATTTGGTGGGCTGGGTGAAACAATGATGTAGCATCTATGCACCCTGTTTATATATATGGTAGAATTTAAAGCCCATTTTCATTTTTCTCGAAATCCGCGGACTTGCTGGGCTGGGTGAAAATATCATGTTGGGTTGGACGGAGAAATGTTATAAAAACATAAACACATGATTGCAGGTCTATTACTGCATTGGTCAGTAAAATCATTGCAAGCTTATGTACGCAATCACTAGGAGTTAAGTTGCCAAGTTATATATACACAATTATTAATATTATTTTGTAAGAACTTTCAATTTATGAAATAAAATATCATTTTAATTTGATGAGTTAATAGGATGTGGGGTATTATTATTTTTTAGGCTCGATGTGGGACAGTTGAGTTGGTTCTAGGGAAAAGTACTGGGAGAAAACTCAGTTTACATCGAATAAGAAAGTGGGAGAAAATTCAGATATAGGATTAATGAAAAAAATAAAGGAAGTGGGAAGGTCTATAAAATGGTTGGACTTAACGATGTGTTTAATGTAACCTTATGTTGTTTCTATTATATATATATATATATATATATATATATATATATATGTGTGTGTGTGTGTGTGTGTGTGTGTGTGTGTGTGTGTGTGTGTGTGTGTGTGGGATGCCCATGTTACACAAAAAAACCTAGGCCATGGACCTGGTGGGCTCGGGACTGTCAGCCTCTCGACGAACAGTTGTCTCCCGATTCCTCTTGTTTTGCTGACCATGTTGGGAACGACAGAAGGCGGCGCCGTAACGAGAGCACCAAGGCGGAGGACGACGTCGAGACCTCAGACCGAACAAACCGGAGCGGGGGAAGACGCATGCGGAGGGGAGTACGAGGGTTGACTTGTTCGGGTGCAGGGTGGGCTGGTGGAGCTGCCGCCACCGGACAATGTGTGGGAGTAGAGGGATGGCCTGGCCAATGCCATAGGCTATGATGGTCAGCCACTATATAGGAAGAGGATGAAAGATTGAACAAACTAAAGAAATACAAATGGATAGGTGGTTGGTCCCATATGTCTGTGTACGAGACCTGCTGGGTCCACCTGAGAAGGGGAATATGTTGGGAGGAAGGGGATTCAAAGCACGACAGCCGAGTGAACTTTTTTGCATGAAACACTCAGATGATAAAGGTGCTTACAAAACGATAAAGTACAACATCTAGACCTTCTTGGCACGCTTGATCATGACGTTGTGGCTGTCCGTGTACTCATCGGTTACGGGAAGCAGACACGCCCTCATGTCCAAGATCCGCCTGTACATGTCGTAGCATGCATATGCGTCCTTGGCCATGTAGGTTATGTAAGCCAGATTCAGAGGTACCTCCCACATGTTCAGGTCATTCGTATCATTATCTTCTTTCATGTTTGCGTAGCAGGGGTCGATGATGGTCTCGGCAAGGTCAACCACGGAGTCCTTCTCCTGCCCGTTGCTGATGATCTTGTATTGCTTCTGGATGTCGACAAGTTTGTTGCACCAGACGGCTGAATCGTCACGTTCTTCCTTCTCTCCACCTTTAAGAAGGTGCAGTCTGCGCTGCCGACGAAACGGGCGAATGCTCCAAAACCTCTGATGGCCCTACAGTAGTGGTAGACGAGAACCTCATCCCGCACGCATACCTGGGCGACCGCAATCCACTGGTCCCTGTCAGGAGATGAATGGATGAGCACAAGGTCTAGTCCTACGACCTTGTGCTTTCTCGTCCTGTAGGTACTTCCTGAACTCGGCAAGGCATAGCTTCACCGAGTCCAGATCGTTGGTGTACATCACATTCAACTTGGTGCAGCCATGGGACTTAACGGCAAACTCAAAGGTGAACTGCTTGCTGAAGTCCATATCTAGCAGGCTCGCCCCACGGATCGCCATTGGAGTCTCTTCAAGTGAACGAGTGGATAGGCGGCAGCAGTTCGTTTTTCAGCTCTTGGGGAACTGGATTCAACAGTAAACTGAGTGTGTAGAGGCGACAACAGTTACTACCCCTCCTCGCCTCACAGACGCCTCTAGAGCATGCACCCTCGGTGCATTCAAACGCCTCCATTAAGAAACCTATTCCGCCACACGCCGGTTCACGAGCCGGTCTCAGTATTGGTAATAATAACAAGTGTTAGTGGTCACTTTACTTAAATTTAATTAGCTTTAATAGAAAATTATTCTTAAAACAAGCAATGCATTGGCTTGTTCTATCAGTGCCACAGGATCAACATGCACAACAATTAGAATTATTATTCTCGTGATTTACATGATCAACACATTTGTCGCACTTTCACACAGATAATACTACCAAGTTTGAACTGTTTGTTATGGTTACTGTCCTCTGCATCATCATGCCATGTTTCCCAGCTTGCAAGATTCAGAACCAACAAATAAGATTCAAATAATAAGTACATCAAATCCTCCTACACATCTCATTGATTCCCAGCTTGCAAGATTCAGAACCAACAAATAAGATTCAAACAATAAGTACAACAAAGATGCCTACACATCTCATTGATTCCCAGCTTGCAAGATTCAGAACAACCCATTAGAGCCTTTTGATAAACTTAATATCGAGAGTAAATCCATCTTGGCTAGCTGTGTCATACAACCCAAGAACTTGGCGAATGCTCTTGACCATCACAACATCTGCAATTGAGTATTCATGTTTGCAGAGATAAGAAAGAGCATGATTACTATAATAGTGGCACAAGTTGAAGAAAACTTTATTTCCAAAATGATAAAAGATTGTGATAGAATAGCTTTACTTAAAAAATAGAACATTAGCACAGTGTGACAAAGCACAATCATGTTGATAAAGGACAGTTATGACCGGTGTGAGGGGCCCTATGCCGCCACGACTCGATGTGGTGAACCTGCAAATCCACTTGGATGAGGCCAGCCTGGAGTTCCATGATTCAATTCATGCGCCTTTTTCTACAGTTCACCTGAAATGAAGCAAAGATTGCATCATTCAGCTAGCAAGAAGTGCTAGCTCTCTTGAGCTGGCATGTTCTTCTTTAGTAGTTGCACTAAAATTCAGCAACATTACGGTTGGCTGTCCTGCTCATGTAAGGTGCAACTATAATTTGCTTATCCTTTTGTGCAGTTCCACTAAAATAAAGTGCCATTGTGGTGACAGTAACGGCTCAACTTGCAAAAGCTAATAAAATATCGCACGAGATTACCAGCAGAATTTGATGGATATTTTGGAAACTCCAATTACCATTTTGTGCAGTTCCACCAACATTGAGAGATGTTGCCCACGTGACATTTTAGTTGAACTTCACAAGACACTCATTCCAAAAAAAGTGTTTTGTGCAGTTCACGAAAAGGTCACAATAGCAACAAGGTGAAATGGATATCCCTATCTACACAAAAAGATAGAAAGTAAACAGTTGCTGGTCAATAAGAATATATGAAACATACACGAAATGAAAAGAAGCATCTTAATTATGTTCATGGAAATCATGCAAGGACAGTAGAAATTTTAAAACGTCAGCAATGCTTCATGTTACCGGAAGCATTACGATCAACTATGACATTCTTCAAATATGGGATTACTTTAATGGTGGCATTGCTTTTTTACCAGATAGAGTAAAACAATAACAGCTAAAGAGTTGGTTTAAGGGCATGGGACCGTGGGGACACCAGGTCACCTAGCAGCGTAAAGAAGCAACTTACTTATCATACTAGGGAAAACAGCAGGAGTACCATTTGTAACATAGTTTAATTGCGTCATATCACTGGAGGAATTAGATTAACAATAACACTTGTTAGACATGTCCTTAACGTAACAGTGTGATTGCTTCATTTTACATGCGCCCTTACATTAACAATAACAAAAGGTTGGTATAAGGACATGCGACAGTGGACGCATCAGCACAATATACCTACAAGGAGGCATAAAGTGGTGATGCCGAGTTTGTTCATGCTCTGTGAGGGCAGCAAATCTAATCCTCGAGACCTTTTAGTATATGAGGGCAACAAATCTAATCCTGGAGACCTTTTACTATGTGAGGGCAGAAAATCTAATCCTTGAGACCTTTTACCAGAGGGCAGCAAATCTAATCCTGGACATACTATGTTGACTTGTCCACCAGCTACCACTTTCTATCCTTTTTTCAACCAATAATAGATTTGTTCCTTATCCAGTTTGTACTAAGTTTTCCCATTATTTCCCTTTTCAACCAAGAGATCGGTTGGGTATCCGGTCTCTACTACTTTCCCCCTGTTATTTCCTCTTTGAATCAAGTCCTAGGTTCATTCTACGACTCCCCCCCTTCTTCGTCGTTTGAACCAAGTCCTAGATACGAATGCATGAAGTAGCTTTACCTCTAGTAATACTAAAAATTTAGGTGGATTTGGAAGAGCTGATGGAAGTAGAAAAAGATGCACATGCAGACAGTGAGCTGGGTTAGTAGAGCAAGGCTGCTTTCGAAGAACTTGTACCTAAGGGTCGTCGGGATGTCGGCGGCGGTAGGTCTGATCTGCGCACAGTACGGCGGGGAGGAAGAAGGGTCGGAGGACCTCCCGAGCAGGCGTTGTGTCAGAGAGAACGGCATGGGCAGAGGATCGGGCCCCGCCGGCAGCTGTGGATTTCCTCCCTCGCCGGAGATGACCAGGTGAACGATGCACCTTTTAGTCCTCTACATACACCGGCCAAAGGGATCCGGCAGGATCTGTGACCAGCGGTGAGCAAAGATAAAATGTCGCTACCGCTGTCTTGTTTAGATCTGGAGAGGATGAGAGAATGAAGAGAGCAACCCTAGTAAAGCAAGCGCTCAGGCCCCTGCGTACATATATAGTGGAGTGATTATCTTTTTCTCTCCATAACAAGTGTTTCAATTTGTGTACGTGGCATTAAAGAAAAAACTCTCTATTTATGGTGACTAATTGTACTCCTCCTACTTACTACTAGTAGTAGTATTGTTCACTTGTGCTCCCGGCCCTCCATTCATTGAACAACCCCACGGATGAATAAACATAAAATACTAGTATTTATATAGAACGAACAAGCTCGAATTTTTGCGTAGTTAAAAGTTGAGGGCGGGGCTTTTCCCGGGCAGTACGCGCGGCAGTTTTCGCGTAGGCAGTCTTACAAAGAGGCGAGGAAGGTGAGGGAGTAGCGGCTTCAACTTACTTACTGCTGGAAATGTCAGGCTGTGCGATTTGACAGCGCATTACTGTTGGAAAGACTTGTGATATGAATACTCACTATATTCATGAATTACTGGCGCTACGACCGGGGTGATGCCCCCCTTCCGTTCCGCACTCTAATCCGGTGCATGACACGTCGACCCGGATGCTGGCTCTCCCACTTGTCGGTGAAGTACGTAGTAAGAAGGAGCAAAGAATCATGCGGTATATACTAGTACTACTACTCACGTCGGAGGAGTGTGAACCACGGCAGCCCAGTGAACCAGCAGTGCGAACCACGGCAGCCCAGTGAGCCAGCAGTAGAGAACAATGTGGTCATATGGCCATAAAAAACAATGTGCTACGGTCCGGACTGTAGCATGTACAGTACTACTCCTCTTTGTTTGGATCCCTGAGTTAGAGCTAGTTTGGGTTGAAATATCCTATAATTATCCAAACAAGAGGCGTTAGTTTGAGCTAGTTTGCTCTAACCCAACTAAAAAAACTAGCCCGATGGAGAGGTTCTAATTGGGTTAGTTCTCCTCGGGCCCACTAAAAGAGAACTAAAAAAATCTCCCCTGCCCGCACCAGATCGCTCCCTCCGCCCTCCCTCGCATGACTCCTCTCTGTTCCCCGCCGGGCCGCTCCGCAGATCGCCCTCTCTCTCCTCTGGCCGCCCTCTCCCTCCGGCATTCGAAGCTCGCCCCGCTCCCCCTTCGTCGGTCGTTATTCTCCCTCTGTCGTGCGCGGCGACGGTGTATCTACCAGGGTGGTCGCGAGAGGGGTGAGTTTGTTCGTTCCTTCTCTGTCTCACAGTCATATCATTGATCTTGCTCGCTCTAGCGCTAGTTCTAATTCAGAAAAGTAGATCTTGATTAAAATTGGTATAGATCTGTGGTGCACGCATGGAATTGTTTGATGCTGCTTGAGGAGGTAATAAATCTTTCTAGAGGCCCAAAGATTCAATTCACCTTTCTAGGTATTTCAGTTTCAGGCTTGCATTATTTCAAGAGGCCAAAGATTCAGTTCACCTTTCTAGGTATTTCAGTTTCAGGCTTGCATTATTTCTAGAGGCCCAAAGATTCAGTTCACCTTTCTAGGTATTTCAGTTGTAGGCTTGCATTATTTCTAGAGGCCCAAAGAAACGGTACGCAGTCATCGGCAAGCGGCCCTGCTACCCCTACCGGTGTCGACCTCAACTCGCAAGAGCCAGCGTCGGAGGGGTTCCGGGGGCTTGGGCTCTACAGAGCCTTCCTCCAGAGCGACAATGACGAGCTCCTCGCTGGGTGCGTGAGGGGCTCCGGGCTCCCTCTCTATCGTGAATGACTTCCGTGATGAGTTAGCTCATGCATTGTTTCATGGAGTGTTTTTTTTGTGAAGCTTGATTGACGGCTTGTATGTTTATGTGGGATATCTCATTTGTATGGACAGAGTAAAATTTATCATGTTTTGCATGCTTGATTTGTAAAGATGGTTCGTTTATGTCAATTGTGAGTGGGAGGAGGCCACGCAAGAGCCGGCCACACCAAATCCAGCAGGAAATAGGGTCCAAAGTAGTCAAATGATTGAGAAAGAGCATTTATTGTCAATCTAACCCTGCCATCCATACACCTCTTTGGTTTAGAGTAAGTTCAGGGTTAGAATCTAACTCTAACCTCTAACTGAGTTAGAGTTCTCGTCATCTCGGTTCATCACCATCATACTTTCCCCGTTCCTGTGTTTTCACTATCCTGCGAATCAAAGAGGCTCTTAGACTGGTTTAGGTCCGGTCGTTTTTTATAAACGTGTTATGTCCAAAATTTAATGAACGTGCTACGGTTTCTACAAAAATAATCCAGTTTCATGTATTAATTCATTTATTTATTTATTCTTTTGCAGGGGGTTTGCATGTAATTCGTGAGGTCTAAAATGTAAAGTACCCCGGCATATTCTCCGAGTCGTGCATGCACTACGACCCAGATGCTCTATGTCCCACATGTCGGCAAAAAGGAGCACGTGGAAATAGCCTAGGAGTACATATAGGAGGATAAATGCGTGAAAAAATATGTACGGTGAAGCATAGCTGCGGTTCGAAAAGGAGACCTAAAGTGATGACAGGTATAGGTCGCACACACCCAACTAGTGGTACTAAACATACGACTAATTTTTTCCTACAAAAAAGAGGTACGAGTGCTCAGTACTCCTATTCTATCAACAGGAGTCCCATCTGACAACAGCGTTAGTCCTACAGCTAGCTCTTCTCCCTCGTTTCTCTCTTCTAATTCTAAACTCAGCCGACTCCCGGTGGGCGGGATGGGGATTTGCCGATGGTCAGTTTGCTCAACTGCGGCTCCACCTCACAGTGAAAACATTATGACTGGAATAAAAATGCCATATACTCCCTCTGTTCCTAAATATAAGCCTTTTTAGATATTTCAAATGGAATACAACATACAGATGTATGTGGATATATTTTAGAGTGTAGATTCACTCATTTTGCTCCGTATGTAGTCACTTGCTGGAATCTCTAGAAAGACATATTTGGGAACGGAGGGAGTACTATACTAATAAAACATTAAGGCAACGAGGCGATGCAGTGCTGGTTACAAGAGGCAAGAAGAAGATATGCATCCATCGATGACGTCCACCTCCTCGACTCAGGGCACCGGCCCACCGAACGGTGGCCAAGTAGCAACAGATTTCGTGGCTAGGTCGACGTGCTTCTAAGTGGCGTCCAAAGATTCCAGCCGCTGGAAGAAGGCCAACGTCTTTCTGTCCTCGCTGGCCTTGTAGTGGCCTATGTAGACGATTTCCTCGTAGACGTGGATGTGCAGGTCGATGGTTTCTTGCATGGCAAGGCGCTGCGTGGCAACCGCAACCACGAGGTGTAAATTCTTTGTCGTGAACTCCGGCACCTGGAGGGCCACCGGGGCTTGAAAGAGTTCGTCACCATGGAGACCGATGAGGGTGGCAGGCAATGAGGAGCCTGGCCGCGCGGGCCAGAGCAGTACGACAAGGTTGTCCACGCGCTTCTTGACGGAAGTGAACTTGCAGATGGAGTGGACCATCATGTCATCCATGCGAGAGGCGAAGCCGGCTTCGGTGAGGGCTATGACGCTGGCGGTCGCCAGCACCGTGTGGAAACGCTGCGCGGTGCGGGGCCGCAGGCCGACGCCTTGGATGATTTGGCACAGCCGATCGTCCGCCTGGCCCATCGCCTCCATAGGTGCTTGTGGCTTCTGGTCACTTGGTCTTGGATTGGAGTGAGCAGTGTTGCGCAGAGACTAGGAGTAGATGGATTGGAGTGGTGGGGCGCCTTTATATGAGAGTCCAAACTCTGTTGCATTCACATCGTGCCGGCTCTATTCTGCTTCTCCATTTAATTCCCTATGCATGCTAATTGAGGATGCATCATTCACCATACAATGTCTCGGGAGCCGCTACCCTCTCCCTCCTTGGCATTCAAGCACCTATGGAGGCGACTGTCGCTCGCATCTATCGCGTGCCAGGAGACGTTCCCGTCGACGACGAGGTGCCTATGGTGACTTCATAAATTTCAAGATGATATGTTGGCTCAGTCTTTTGGAGGTGCTCATAGGGGAAGGGTGTGTATGTGTGCGTTCATAGGGGTGAGTGTATGCACATGTATATGAGCGCTTGCGTCTATACTGTGTCAAAAAAACATTAATGCGTGTCAAAAAGAGACTAGTCAGTACTAGTATACTCAATATTGTGCACCGCGACCAAGGCGGAGAGGAAAATGAGAGAACTACGTACTTATTTACGGTGTAGATTTACTCATTTTGCTCCATATATACTCCGTCTCGATGTAGTCTAGTCACTTGTTGAAATCTCTAGAAAGGCAAATAGTCCTTTCTGGTTTACAGGGCTATGCTAGCAAGTAGTACTAAAATAGTGGGCTCACATAGCAATTTTGTCTCATGCAAGAGGCTGGCTATATGCGTGCTCCAAGGTTCACAACTGCCACGTTCGGGTTGTGCTTGACTCTTAGCCTCTTCGAGAAGACGAACAATGATGTTACTACTACTACTTTTACAGTATCGAATCCACTGCTGCATGTCCGTCCACCGTGTGCGGGAGGGATAGCTTGTTGTAGTATAAGCAAAAGCATGTCCTTGTCTGCGAGCCACCGCGTGCATGGGCGAGGGAGGAGGCGTGTAGTAGTAAAATCAAGCTTCTCCTCGTTGTACGAGTTGATACGACACATCATAGCACTGGCCCCACATGGTTGCCTCTAAACTTGGCTGAAACACATGCAGTGTACAATATATTTGCTGCAACCTCTATCATTTACCCCACCACAAATTAAAATACATATTCCTGACTTGACAAAATGACCGTGCAAACTACAATCACCAGGATGACAGGTAGGGCCAGAAGATTATTTTAATAAAAAAAATCTTCGAGACGGCCTCATAGCATGGAGCCGACCCCAATGATTTTAAGCTTAGAGGCATGGTACACGCTATCCTAGACTACTCTACACATGAAACTGCCACACGAGCGTCCGGGTTGCGCTTGGCTCTTCGCCTCTTCAGGAAGTCGAACAATGATGGAGTACTACTACAGTGGAGGAGTACTATAGTATGCTTTCTGGCCATCTGACACCGAACGAACTGTTGCATGTCCACCGCGTGCGGGAGGGAGAGCGTGTAGCGAAAGCTTCTCCTAGTCCTGCCATCCACCATGCTCATGGACGAGGGAGGGACGTAGCTTCATTGACTTATTGCTCCTGCCTTTGCGTGTATGACAGGTGGGCCCAACAGGTGGGTGGCCCACCTGTCATGCAGCCAAAGGCAGGAGCAGTTAAGGTGAGAGGGCATTGTAGTAATCAAACTTCTCGTTGTTGTAGTACGAGTTGACGCGACACATCAAAGCACTGCACTCGATATATTTCAATAATTTGCATTTACCGATGCATTAATTACAACGCATGCATGCATGCCGTGACTCTCCTTTTGATACTTGCATGTGTTGATTTAATGCACCTTGAAGTAGTATGAATATGTGACGGTAAAGCTTTGTAATGCCCCGGCCTTAAGAGAGATGGTTGTGCACGAGCAGGGCGAGATCATCCAGACGGAACATGATCCGATGATGGGGCTCTCTATGGTCTCGATGGACCTCACCTTGCTCCACTGCCCCTTGTGCCTCCGCCCCTTGAAGCCTCTAGTGTATGAGGTTCGAATACACCTTGTCCGTTCGGCTAATCAAGCAAGGTGCAGGTTTCTTGATTGATATGTTGTTCGATTTATTTGTGCAATGCAAGGGAGGGCACCTGGCCTACACGGACTGCTGCATTGAGCGCCCCGGGAACCAGCGGTAGTGCGAGCGCGGCGGTGGCTTCAACATGCAGAACACGGCGGTGGACGCCGTACTCTCCTCAGTGAGGGTGGAGTGCCCGCATGAAGGTTGTGGGCTCTACGTCACTTACCACAAGCTCGCTGATCACAAGAGCGTGTGTCCGCTCGCGCCCTGCAAATGCCCCGTGCCCGTCTGTGGCTACAAAGGCCCGCCGCTGGTGCTCTCCCACCACATCAGCACCGTCCATCCCATGCTCGTGCACATGATCTAGTACGACAAGGTGCCCCAGCTGCAAGTGCCACTATTGAAGCCACGGCTCTTGCTGTTGGCGGAGGAGGACGGTCGCGCGTTTTTCTTGGTCGCGGCATGCTCGACATTGGCGCGGCTATCGATGTGCCGTTCGTCTGCATCAGCGCGGGGTCGTCCCCACTGCCCACTACATGGCCAAGCTATGGGCGAACGAACTGCCGGGGGAGCCCAAAGGTAGCACCGACGCAGTCAAGGTGGAAATGGAGGTGGCAAGCAGCAAGGATCCCGGCGAGGTCGTCGTGCAGGAGCTGACCTTCTTCACAGTTCCGCCCAAGCTACTGGCCGGGGCTAAGCTGGTGTCCCTCCAGATTCAGATTGACAAGCTCACGTCCTAAATGAGTCTACAGTGCCTTCTGTTTATCTTAGTAATATGCTAATATAGGGGTTAGCTTGGTCTACTTTAGCTTAAGAGATGGTGGGTTTTGGTGGTGATGCAGCAATTACTTCGACATCAGATCAGCAGTTAAAATAATTTCCAACAATGAATCTAATATTTCGTGGTCTGCATTGGATATAAAGATCCTTTGGGTAAGAAGTATAACAGCTTATAAGAAGTATAACGGCTTATATGCTTGTTTGTTCAGGAAGTGTTGCATACTTGTGCGAGTTGACGCGACACATCAAAGTAGTAGTAGTACTACTAGTAGTATTCCCTCCGATCCTAATTTCTCTGCGGGCTGGTCATAGTGGGAGTAACATAGGTAGTAACATAGATGCCATATAAGCAAAAATGATGAGGTGGCAAGTAACTAATGAGAGAGGCAAATGGAGTAACATAAATATGTTACCATCACATAGCGCTTTCCAATGCAAAATAAGTCTACAAAGTAATAAATGAGGACATCTATGTTATCACATATATGACACTACCCACTATGAAGGTAGTAACATAGACTAGTAACATATGCATGTTACTAGTCTATGTTACTCTCCACTATGACCAGCCTAAGTCGAGGCGCAGATACCAAGGAGGGCCTGGTTGTCTCTATACTTGGACAACTCACCCGACTGCATGCGCACTAGGTAGATGAAGCTCGTGTCGTGTTGGTGCCGTGTGCGGCCCGCACATTAACCAACACCTCGCGCCTCCAGCTTAGCCTCCGCGTTTTAAACTTCTCAATCTCAATGCCAAGGAGCAACGTGAAATCTATGATAGAGCCAATCAAATGGTTGAGAACACTACAATTTGTAGCTACAGATGCATGTGTGAGAGAGGACGAGTGCGTGCGTGCACCTCTTCTCTTCCTGTATAACGTACTACTAAACTCAGAGTACAAGTGTATGTGGGTGGCATCGACCTAGGGAGCTAGAGATGGTGCGTGCGAGAAGTCCCGAGAGATAGGTGTAATGCGTTAGAAAAAAAGACTAGTCTATAGCTTGCCACGAGGCTATTCCTGTCGAACGCCCCAATAACCGTAAGATATGTATCCAACGGTGCCAGTTATTGCACGTACACAACAGTAGAAAAAGAACTACCATGGCATATGCTACACCACGGCCGAGAACACATGCCCACGTTATGCCATCTGGGAATAGTGCCGCACTTCGAAACTAGAATCGTCAATAAATTTTGAGCTTGCGCCTCGTCACATTCCAAATTACAACTACCACGCTATATTTAGTTGCAAACCTGTTCACACCGATCACAACCTAAAAGGTTTCACACTTAGGAGCGTATTAGTACTAGGTTATAAATACTACTATGCCAAGATGACTGAACATTCCTCCTCAACTCCTCATCCACGAAAACAAACAAGTCAATCAGCATCCTTCCCTTGCGTCTGCCATGGCCAGCGCGAGTTCTAGGTCGAGAGATTACCACCAGGGAGAGGCGAGCATGGAAGCAGAAGCACAAGAGATGTCCCTCCTCGCCGCGAAATCATCCGACATGTCCCGCCATGTGGAAGTAGCAGCTGCTACCTCTTGAGCATGCGTTGGTTTTCCCTTGAAGAGGAAAGGGTGATGCAGCAAAGTAGCGTAAGTATTTCCCTCAGTTTTTGAGAACCAAGGTATCAATCCAGTCGGAGGTTACACACAAGTCGCCTTGTACCTACACAAACAAATAAGAACCTTGCAACCAATGCGATAAAGGGGTTGTCAATCCCTTCACCGCCACTTGCAAAAGTGAGATCTGATAGAGATAATAAGATAAATATTTTTGGTATTTTTATGATATAGATTGGAAAGTAAAGATTTTAAAATAAAAGACGGAAGAAATAGTAAATTGATAGGAAAATAATATGATGGAAGACAGACCTTTGGGCCATAGGTTTCACTAGTGGCTTCTGTCAAGATAGCATAATTTACGGTGGGTGAACAAATTAGTGTCGAGCAATTGATAGAAAAGTGCATAGTTATGAGAATATCTAGGCATGATCATGTATATAGGCATCACGTCCACGACAAGTAGACCAAAACGATTCTGCATCTACTACTATTACTCCACACATCGACGGCTATCCAGCATGCATCTAGAGTATTAAGTTCATAAGAACAGAGTAACGCATTAGGAAAGATGACATGATGTAGAGAGATAAACTCAAGCAATATGATATAAACCCCATCTTTTTATCCTTGATGGCAACAATACAATACGTGCCTTGCTGCCCTAACATCCTTTGGGAAAGGACACCGCAAGATTGAACCCAGAGCTAAGCACTTCTCCCATGGCAAGAAAGATCAATCTAGTAGGCGAAACAAAACTGATAATTCAAAGAGACTTGCAAAGATAACAAATCATACATATAAGAATTCAGAGAAGAACCAAATATTGCTCATAGATAATCTTGATCATAAACCCACAATTCATCGGATCTTGACAAACACACAGCAAAAAGAACTACATCGAATAGATTTCCAAGAGAATCGAGGAGAACTTTGTATTGAGATCCAAAGAGAGAGAAGAAGCCATCTAGCTAATAACTATGGACCCGAAGGTCTGTGGTAAACTACTCACACGTCATCGGAGAGGCTATGGTGTTGATGTAGAAGCCCTCCGTGATCGATTCCCCCTCCGGCGGAGCGCCGGAAAAGGCCCCAAGGTGGGATCTCACAGGTACAGAAGGTTGCGCCGGTGGAAATTGGGTTTTGTGGTGCTCTCGGATGTTTTTAGGGTACATGAGTATATATAGGTGAAAGAAGTAGGTCGGTGGAGCCATGAGGGGCCCACGAGGGTGAGGGGCGCGCCTACCCCCCTGGGCGCACCTCCCTGCCTCGTGGCCGCCTCGTTGCTTGCTTGAAATCCACTCCAAGTCCCCTGGATTGCGTTTGTTCCAAAAACAACTCTCCCGAAGGTTTCATTCTGTTTGATATTCCTTTTCTATGAAACACTGAAATAGGCAAAAAAACAGCAATTTGCACTGCGCCTTCGATTAATAGGTTAGTCCCAAAAATAATATAAAAGTGCATAGTAAAGCCCATTAAACATCCATAATAGCATGGAACAATCAAAAATTATAGATATGTTGGAGATGTATCAACAGCACAAAGGTCTGCCATGGCGAAGCAAAGACGGAGGTCCCGGCCGCACCGTCGATGCAGCAGATCGTCCGGCCGTGCTGAAGCAAAGAAGATGTCCCCGCCAGCGAATGCAGCGAAGATGTCCCGGCTATGGCAGCGCTCGAAAATGTCTCATGAGCGGCGACGACTCTTACAGGCGCATGCATGCGATCGTCCATAGCCAGATGGATAAAATCTCCGGCTGGGCGAGGTTGCAGGACGACATGAAAGCCTCATTTGAACAGGCTACCGGCGTCATCCGACAACTAAGGTAGGGCAATGAGAGGCTCCGGGGCGAGCGCGACCTACTGATACGTCTCCAACGTATCTATAATTTTTGATAGTTCCATGCTATTATATTATCCATCTAGGATTTTTCACATGCATTTATATGCCATTTTATATGATTTTTGGGACTAACCTATTAACCTAGAGCCCAGTGCCAGTTTCTATTTTTTCCTTGTTTTTGAGTATCACAGAAAAGGAAAACCAAACGGAGTCCAATTGACCTGAAATTTCACAGAGACCATTTTTGGACTAGAAGAAGCCCACGGAGCATCGGTGATGGGCCAGAAGAGTCCCGAGTCACCCACGAGGGTGGGGGGCGCGCCCTACCCCCTGGGCGCGCCCCCTACCTCGTGGCCGCCTCGGAGACCCCCCCTGACTTGTTCCCGACGCAAAAAATTCCTATAAATACATAAATCTCCAGAAAATAAACAAGATCGGGAGTTCCGCCGCAAGCCTCTCAGTAGCCACCAAAACCAATCGGGACCCTGCTCGCACCCACCAGGGGGGGATCCATCACTGGTGGCCATCTTCATCATACGGCACTCTCCATGACAAGGAGGGAGTAGTTCACCCTCAGGGCTGAGGGTATGTACCAGTAGCTATGTGTTTGATCTCTCTCTATCTCTCTCTCTCTCTCTCTCTCTCTCTCGTGTTCTTGATTCGGCACGATCTTGATGTATCGCGAGCTTTGCTATTATAGTTGGATCTTATGATGTTTCTCCCCCTCCACTTTCTTGTAATGGATTGAGTTGTCCCTTTGAAGTTATCTCATCGGATTGAGTCTTTAAAGATTTGAGAACACTTGATGTATGTCTTGCGTGGGATACCCATGGTGACAATGGGGTATTCTATTGATTCACTTGATGTATGTTTTGGTGATCAACTTGCGGGTTCCGTGACCTTGGGAATCTATGCATAGGGGTTGGCACACGTTTTCGTCTTCACTCTCCGTTAGAAACTTTGGGGCACTATTTGAAGTACTTTGTGTTGGTTTGAATAGATGAATCTGAGATTGTGTGATGCATACCGTATAATCATACCCACGGATACTTGAGGTGACATTGGAGTATCTAGGTGACATTAGGGTTTTGGTTGATTTGTGTATTAAGGTGTTATTCTAGTCGAACTCTAGGATAGATCGAACAGAAAGAACTGCTTCGTTCATTTTACTATGGACTCTTGAATAGATCGATCAGAAAGGATAACTTTGAGGTGGTTTCATACCCCACAATAATCTCTTCGTTTGTTCTCCGCTATTAGTGACTTTGGAGTGACTCTTTGTTGCATGTTGCATGATCCAATTATGTTATTATTGTTGAGAGAACTTGCACTAGTGAAAGTATGAACCCAAGGCCTTGTTTCAACGCATTGAAATACCATTTTCGCTCACTTTTTATCATTAGTTACCTTGCTGTTCTTATATTTTCAGATTACAAAAACCTATATCTACCATCCATATTGCACTTGTATCACCATCTCTTCGCCGAACTAGTGCACCTATACAATTTACCATTGTATTGGGTGTGTTGGGGACACAAGAGACTCTTTGTTATTTGGTTGCAGGGTTATTTGAGAGAGACCATCTTCATCCTACGCCTCCCACGAATTTATAAACCTTAGGTCATTCACTTGAGGGAAATTTGCTACTGTCCTACAAACCGCTGCACTTGGAGGCCCAACAACGTCAACAAGAAGAAGGTTGTGTAGTAGACATCAAGCTCTTTTCTGGCGACATTGCCGGGGAAGTTAGTGCTTGAAGATATATCTTTAGATCTTGCAATTGAAAATTTTAGTTTCTTGTTTTATCACTCGTTTAATTTATAAAACAAAACTACAAAAAATGGAGTTAAGGTTGCCTCATATGCTTCATCTTTTTAATGTCTTTCATGAAAATATGGATTCCGATAATTGTGCCAAAGTGTTAGAAGAAGAATGCATTAGAATGTCTGTCACTAAATCTTTGAATGATGAGCATCATTGCAATGTTATTAGTATGAACTCTTTGAATATCCATAGTACTAATGATGATTGCACTAGTCATGATGAAAATGTCTCTTATAAGCATGTCAATTTTTGTGGAGTGCATGGGGTTTGAAAGTACACACCAAATATGGAAGATAGATTTTGCAAGAGGCATAAGTATTTAGAAACTAAATGGTTGCAAAAAAGGCTAGATGTTTGTGCTGAAAATTTAAATTTCCTTAGCCATCCTTGTGAACTTTGCAATGAATG
This sequence comes from Aegilops bicornis, assembly GCA_021605145.1. Classification (NCBI taxonomy): domain Eukaryota; kingdom Viridiplantae; phylum Streptophyta; class Magnoliopsida; order Poales; family Poaceae; genus Aegilops; species Aegilops bicornis. The sequence goes on from CM038675.1 coordinate 366,556,149, forward strand.
TGGTCATTTAAATATCCAATGCAAATTGTTTCATGATCGAATCGTGTCCAAAAATTGTGATGACTTGATTTCCCTTGCGCATCATAATGAACTTAGTTTGCTTGTGGGTTATGGAGAAATGAAACGTATAACTAAGGATATGCCAGAATTTGTCCTTGATAAAGTATTTTGATCTAGAGGAAATTTAAATGTATTGTGCGATGAATTGCATTGAAAATCCTTATATTGCCAATTACATAAAGACAAGAAAACAAATAGAAGATGAAGACAATACTAATGAAAGGGAAGATATTCCCAATATCCTCATATTCTTTCTTATGATGAATCAGGTAACGAGGAGGAGCTTTCTATTCAACCAATCTTATTAATAAGGACTCCAAAAAGAGGATTAAACCCACACATGATGTGAAGAAGAAAAAGAAAAGACGGAGAAGCAAATGTAAAAAGGCATCCCTCCCAAATGATGTTGCTCCTATTACTCATTGTGATGAGGATAGTTGCTATACTATTGGTGCTATCCATACTATTAATGATGAGATTGATTATGCTTATGATAATAAAAGGCCCAAGGTTGGGGATGCTATGTTTGATGAGAATGACATGTTTGAGAATTTATTTGCTGCAATTAATGTTTGTCCCAAGCTTGGGGATGCTATGTTTTGTGAAGATGATATTTTTAACCTCCCAAGTTTTGATATGCAAATTTATTATGATGATAGAATGCCTCCTATTTATGATGATTATATTGATGAAAGTGGGTTTGGAAGAGTGTCAACTTTAGTAAGTAATGATCCCACTATTTTGGAGGGTGTTGAATCTTATTGTGATAATTATGAAAGTGGATTTGGAGAGGTCATGACTTTGTTTAGTGATGAATCCACTATTTCGGAAGAGGTTCCAATTGATTATGAGAACAAAGTTGCTATCTATGATGATTATTGTGATGACATGTATACTATAAAGAATAATTATAACCATGAAACTTGTCATCGTGATTCTAATTTTCAATTGGATTATGCCTCACATGATAATTATTTTGTTGAGCTTGCTCCCACTATTATTCATGAGAAGAATTTTGCTTATGTGGAGAGTAGTAAATTTTCTATGCTTGTAGATCATGAAAAGAATGCTTTATGTTATGGTTATATTGTTGAATTCATTCATGATGCTACTGAAAATTATTATGAGGGAGAAATATATGCCTGAAGGAATTGCAATAATATCAAGTTCCCTCTCTATGTGCTTGAAGTTTTAAAGTTATGCTTGTTTTGCTTTCCTGTGCTAGTTGATTGTTCCTATAAGTTGTTTGCTCACAAAATCCCTATGCATAGGAAGTGGGTTAGGCTTAAATTTGTTAGTAATATTCTTCATCATGCTCTCTTTATGTTTCAATTCTTATCCTTTATGTGAGCATCATTGAAATCATCATGCCTAGCTAGGGGCGTTAAACGTTAGCGCTTGTTGGGAGGCAACCCAATTTTTATTTTTGTTCTTTGCATTTTGCTCCTTTTTATTAATAAATAATTCATCTATCCTATGTTTAGATGTGGCATTATGTTTTAGTTAGTGTTTGTGCCAAGTCGAACCTTTGGGAAGACTTGGGTGAAGTCTATGCGATCTTGCTGTAAAAAACAGAAACTTCTGCGCTCACGAGATTAGCTGAAATTTTTTCTTGGAGAGTGATTTTTAGTTGATTCTTCTTGCAGAAGATTAATATACAAATTCCTCAGGTACACCAATTTATTTCAGAATTTTTGGAGTTACATAAGTATTCGAATGATACGGATTACTACAGACTGTTCTGTTTTTGACAGATTCTGTTTTCTATGTGTTGTTTGTTTATTTTGATGAATCTATGAGTAGTATCGGAGGATATGAACAATAGAGAAGTTGGAATACAGTAGATATTACACCAATATTTATTTAGATTGAGTTCACAACAGTACCAAAGTGGTGATTTATTTTCTTATACTAACGGAGCTTACGAGTTTTCTCTTAAGTTTTGTGTTGTGAAGTTTTCAAGTTTTGGGTAAAGATTCAATGGACTATGGAATAAGGAGTGGCAAGAGCCTAAGCTTGGGGATGCCCAAGGCACCCCAAGGTAATATTCATGGACAACCAAGCGCCTAAGCTTGGGGATGCCCCGGAAGGCATCCCCTCTTTCGTCTTCGTTCATCGGTAACTTTACTTGGAGCTATATTTTTATTCACCACATGATATGTGTTTTCCTTGGAGCGTCATTTTATTTTATTTTATTTTGCTTGCTGTTTGAATTATATCCCAAGATCTGGAATTTTTAAATGTTAGAGAGTCTTCACATAGTTACATAATTATTCGACTACTCATTGATCTTCACTTATATCTTTCGGAGTAGTTTGTCATTTGCTTTAGTGCTTCACTTATATCTTTTTAGAGCACGGCGATGGTTTTATTTTATAGAAATTATTGATCTCTCATGCTTCACTTATATTATTTTGAGAGTCTTTTATAACAGCATGGTAATTTGTTTTGGCTATACTTAGTCCTAATATGATGGGCATCCAAGATGGGTATGATAAAAACTTTCATATAGAGTGCATTAAATACTATGATACTTGATAGATGTTTTGAGATATAAAGGTGGTAATGTTAGAGTCATGCTAGTTGGGTAATTGTGAAATTGAGAAATACTTGTGTTAAAGTTGGCAAGTCCCGTAGCATGCACATATGGTAAACATTGTGTGACAAATTTGAAGCATGGGGTGTTCTTTTGAGTGCTTTCCTTATGAGTGGCGGTCAGGGACAAGCGATGGTCTTTTCCTACCAATCTATCCCTCTAGGGGCATGCATAGTAGTACTTTGCTTCGAGGGCTAATAGAATTTTGCAATAAGTATATGAGTTCTTTATGACTAATGTGAGTCCATGTACTATACGCACTCTTACCTTTCCGCAATTTGCTAGCCTCTACGGTACCGTGCATTGCCCTTTCTCACCTCGAGAGTTGGTGCAAAATTTGCCGGTGCATCCAAACCCCGTGATACGATACGCTCTATCACACATAATCCTCCTTATATCTTCCTCAAAACAGCCACCATACCTACCTATTATGGCATTTCCATAGCCATTCCGAGATATATTGCCATCCAACTTTCCACCGTTCTGTTTATTATGACATGCTCCATCATTGTCATATTTCTTTGCATGATCATGTAGTTGACATCATATTTGTGGCAAAGCCACTTTCGTAATTCTTTCATACATGTCGCTCTTGATTCATCGCATATCTCAGTACACCGCCGGAGGCATTCACATAGAGTCATATTTTTGTTCTAGTATTGAGTTGTAATATTGAGTTATGAGTAAATAAAAGTGTGATGATCATCATTATTAGGGCATTGTCCCATGTGAGGAAATTAAACAAAAAATAGGCAAAATAATCCCAAATAAAAAAGAGGCCAAAGAAGCCCAAACAAAAAAATGAGAGAAAAAGAGAGAAGGGACAATGTTACTATCCTTTTTCCACACTCGTGCTTCAAAATAGTACCATGATCTTCATGATAGAGAGTTTCTTATTTTGTCACTTTCATATACTAGTGGGAATTTTTCATTATAGAACTTGGCTTGTATATTCCAATGATGGGCTTCCTCAAAATGCCCTAGGTCTTCATGAGCAAGCAAGTTGGATGCACACCCACTTAGTTTCATTTGATGGGCTTTCATACACTTATAGCTCTAGTGCATCCATTGCATGGCAATCCCTACACCTCGCATTGACATCAATTGATGGGCATCTCCATAGCCCGTTGATTAGCCGCGTCAATGTGAGACTTTCTCCTTTTTGTCTTCTCACATAACCCCCATCATCATATGTTATTCCACCTATAGTGCTATATCCATGGCTTGCGCTCATGTATTGCGTGAGGGTTGAAAAGGCTGAAGCATGTTAAAAAGTATGAACCAATTGCTCAGCTTGTCATCGGGGTTATGCATGATGGGAGCATTTTGTGTGACGAAAATGAAGCATGGCCAATGTCGGTGTACTAGAGTAGGGGTACCCTAGTATCCCGAACTTGTGCACGGGCAGTTGCAGCCCTTCGCGGCAAGGCTTGCCAGGTGACCGCCAAGGCCCTCCGTGGTTCCTTTGGAGCCATTCAAGAACAAAGTATTCAAGCCAAGGAGACAAGGCCCCAGCAAGAGGAGCTTGCGGCAAGGCCAACCAAGGCATCTCAAGAAACTTGCCGCTGACGCACCACGCAGCGTCCGGCAAGGCCAGCGGCGACAAGCTTCCGGACGCGACAAGACAACAACCGCGGCAAGGCGCTTGCGCGGCAGACCACTCAGACCTGCGCTCCGGCACATCCACTAACGTGTCGCCACAGGACCTTTCCGGTAGCAGCGTGCCAAGAGGCCGTCTTGACCGGCGGGCTGATGGCAAGCGGCGCTGAGAAGATAGCCATCGTGGCAAGCGATGGCGCCCCTGACGGTCCCTTTCTGCACTGTTAGGGCGATGTAGACGGGCATTTAATGCCTTGGTCCCCTGCCGTCAGGGTTAGGTATGATACACTGTACAAGTAGCTGTACCAACCACTCCTTTTCCATTTTTACCCTTGTCTATGTTGCCACCTGTCGGAGACCCCTTTAGCATATAAAAGGAGGCACATGCATAGCGTAGAGGGGGGAGGTTGAAGCCGCAGAACACTCACGCCGGTCTCGTTAGCAGCTTGTGTGTCTTTGTAGCACTCAGCGCTCCCGAGCAAGAACTCAATACACTCGGACATGCAGCGGTAGGAGTGTTATCTCTCCGGAGAGCTCGAAGCTGGGTAAACTGCTCGTGTGCCGCCTCGATCTGCTCTTCGTGCGACCTCCGCCCCCGCCGAACCGAAAGGGGCTCGGTCCGCCCGGTCCCATAGGTGTTCGTGGGCGGATCAAGATCCCGACATCTTTGGCGCGCCCGAGTAGAAGCGTTGAGATTGTGTGAATCTGATCCGGCGTCCACACGAGCTAGATCTTCGTCATCTTCATCGACATGCCACCGAAGAAGAAGGCTTCGGTGGCAGATGTTCCGTCCGCGTCGAACCCACCACCACCAGAGCAAACGGGTGGTGGGGGAGACGCCGGCGGAAGAATGGACGTCGACGGGGGAGTCCACGGTGCCGCCAAGTCCAAGGACAAGGTTGCGCAGACCTCGGCGTCCGTACATGCACCGCGCCCATCGCAGGAGGCGCGGGACCGACAGCGTCATGGTATTCACAATGCCATTCGCTCGTTGGACCAAGATCGAGCCGAGGATCTCGGGGCGCTCAAGACCAGCATGCACGCCAACATCTGCTGGCACGAGCGAACGCATGCGCTGGGCGGGATGCTGCTCCTTCTAACATAGTTAGAAGTCCGAGCATATCCGCTCCTCGTGCCGCTTCGCCACTGCCACCCACCACTCCAGCAGAAGCTTTGGCGAGAGCTCAACTGCTCCTGGATTACCCTCCAACAGCCGACAAGGTCGATGAATGGAGGGCCACCATTCAGAGTCTCATCGGCTTTGCCAACGGCGACGCTCTGCGGCAGCCGAGTGCATCGCTGCCGCGGCAGGACTGCCAAGCACGAGCCGGTGGCGACGAAACCGGTGGGGGTGCAACCACCATGCACTCTCCACCCCGAAGGCCAAGATCGCCGACTCGCCGGATCCACCTCGACAGTGACTCCACCACGTCATCAGATCCGCGAGCTCGTCGCGATCAGCGCCAAGTTCTTCATGAACGACAACAAGAAGACGCTCGAACTCGCATCGAGCGCCGAAGAGAAGCGCGACGTCAATCCGACCAGCGCGCTGGGCCCTCTGCCGACACGCATGCGCCCGAAGAACCAGCGACTTGCCGTCTGTGCGGTAGGTTGCCCTGCGTTCACTCGTGAGCTGCGGCAAGTCGATGGCCCAAAGCAAGAAGAATTTCAAGCCGACGTACTAGAGAAATGCGGCGGCAAGACGCATCCGTCGGAGTTCCTCAGCATCTACACCATCGCGGTGCAAGCTGCCGGGGGGCGAGACGACAAGATCCTGGCCAACTACTTCCCGCTGGTGCTCAAGCCCAATGTCAGATCTTGGCTCATGCACTTGCCGGACAACTCCATATCCTCTTGGGCAGATCTATGCCATCAGTTTGTCGGCGCCTTTACAGGCGGCCACAAGCCCCATGGCCAAGAAAGCGACCTTCATCTGCTCCCCCAGAAGGAAGGAGAGCCCCTGCGCAAGTATATTCAGAGGTTCAGCCGTGTGCAACACAACATCCCAGACGTCCACCCTGCCACGGTAATCAGCGCGTTCCATCAGAACGTGCGTAACCGCAGGATGCGGGAGGAGATGGCGATGTGCAAGATCAGAGACATCAGTGAGCTATATGCCCTGGCCGACAAGTGTGCACGTCTTTGAGGAAGGAGGAGACTCCCGGAGAGAATATCAAGCAGGAGGATCTGATAGTGAAGAGACCGCCCCGGCAAAGAAAAACCGGCGGCGGAACAACAGGAAGAAGAAAGGAAAAGATGTGCTAGTTGTTGAGCAGTCCGGAAACGGAGGTGGCGCCAAGAAAGCCAAAGCTGGTAGCTCCGGCAAGGAGGTTGCCGCCGGCACCAACTGCCAGTATGTGGCGGTCGCCGACAAGCGTGACGGCTCAACAAACAATCTTCTGCAGTATGAAGGTTTGCTTGCCGGTCTCGAGGATCGCAGAGACCTTGGGATCAAGAAGCTCATTGTCGTGGGTGACTCACAGCTTGTCATCCGCCAAGTGAACAAGAGTTATCGAGTCCGTTGATGGAAGCTTATGTTGATGAAGTGAGAAAGCTAGAAGAGCACTTTGACGGCCTACAAATGGAACATGTTCCAAGAGCTTAGAACGACATTGCCGATGGCCTGTCGAAGTGCGCTGCACTTAAGTTACCTGTGGAACCAGGGATTTTTGTGCTCAAGCTGACTCAACCGTCTGTAACGCCATCAACCGGACAGAGCAAGAAGAGGAAGTTGATCTCTGGTAACTATTTTTCGGCAGAGCTTCCCGAAGTCGCTGTCAAGAAGGTCCTCAAGATCAACACAAAGGGTGCTGAGGAGCAGTCTGCTCCGGCAAGCCCTAGGGTTTGTTCCGTTGAAGCGAGCGCTCCCGACAAGTTTTGCTCGGCAAGCTTGCCGGGAACGTCAAGCTCGGCTGAGCCGCAGTTCTCACCGTGGAAGCAGATGTTCCGCAGCAGCAGATGTGCCTTTAGTCCTTGTTGTCGAGCCGCATAGCTCCAAAGATGGGCACAGCAGATTGTCTGCTTCCTTGAGACAGAGAACTTCCCAAGAGCAAGAAGAAGCGGAAAGAGTAGCCCGGCGGTCAAGTATGTACCAGTTTGTTGACAAGACACCGCATAAAGAGAAGACTCAACGGTGTGAAATTGAAGTGTATTCACCGAAGACGGACAAAAGCTGTTGGCGAGAGATACATGGAGGCATATGTGGTCACCACATTGGCGCGGAAGCACTTGGCGGCAAAGCGTTCGGCAAGGTTTCTTTTGGCCGACAGCCCTCCAGATGCAACTGCACAAGTAACCAGCGGCATCGACAAGATTGCCATCGTGGCAAGCGGTGGCGCCCCACGGTCCCTTTACGCCTTTATTACGGCGGCGTGAAGCGGGCATTTAATGCCTTTGTCCCCTGCCGTCGTGGTTAGGTATGATACACCTTGTACAAGTAGCTGTACCAACCACTCCTTTTCCATTTTTACCCTTGTCTATGTTGCCACAGCCGGAGACCCCTTTAGCATATAAAAGGAGGCCCATGCATAGCGTTGAAGGGGGGAGGTTGAAGCCGAGAACACTCACGCTCGGTCTCATTAGCAGCTTGTGTGTCTTTGTAGCACTCAGCGCTCTGAGCAAGAACTCAATACACTCGGACATGCAGCAGAGGGAGTGTTATCTCTCCGGAGAGCTCGAGCTGGGTAAACTGCTCGTGTGCTTCGCCTCGATCTGCTCTTCGTGCGACCTCCGCCCCCCGCCGAACCGAAAGGGGCTCGGTCCGCCGGTCCCATAGGTGTTTGTGGGCCAGATCAGCATCCCCGACAGCCAAACTATATGATTTTGTAGGGATGAGCTTTCTTTGGCTATGTTGTTTTGATAAGACATAATTGCTTGGTTAGCATGCTTAAAGTATTATTATTTTTATGTCAATATTAAACTTTTGTCTTGAATCTTTTGGATCTGAATATTCTTGCAACAATAAAGAAGATTACATTGATAAATATGTTAGGTAGCATTCCACATCAAAAATTCTGCTTTTATCATTTACCTACTCGAGGACGAGCAGGAATTAAGCTTGGGGATACTGATATGTCAACAACGTATCTATAATTTTTTATTGTTCCATGCTATTATATTATCCATCTAGGATGTTTTATATGCATTTATATGCTATGTTATATGATTTTTGGGACTAACCTATTAACCTAGAGCCCAGTGCCAGTTTCTGTTTTTTCTTTGTTTTTGAGTATGCAGAAAAGGAAAACCAAACGGAGTCCAATTGACCTAGAATTTCACGGAGATTATTTTTGGACTAGAAGAAGCCCACGGAGCATCGGAGATGGGCCAGAAGAGTCCCCATGCACCCACAAGGGTGGGGGCGCGCCCTACCCCCCTGGGAGCGCCCCCCTACCTCGTGGCCGCCTCAGAGACCCCCCTGACTTGTTCCCGGCGCCAAAAATTCCTATAAATACAGAAACCTCCAGAAAGTAACATAGATCGGGAGTTTCGCCGCCGCAAGCCTCTGTAGCCACCAAAAACCAATCGGGACCTGCCCGGCACCTGCCGAGGGGGATCCATCACCGATGGCCATCTTAATCATCCCGACGCTCTCCATGACGAGGAGGCAGTAGTTCACCCTCGGGGCTGAGGGTATGTACCAGTAGCTATGTGTTTGATCTCTCTCTCTCTCTCTCTCTCTCTCTCGTGTTCTAGATTCGGCACGATCTTGACGTATCACGAGCTTTGCTATTATAGTTGGATCTTATGATGTTTCTCCCCCTCTAATTTCTTGTAATGGATTGAGTTTTTCCTTTGAAGTTATCTTATCGGATTGACTCTTTAAGGATTTGAGAACACTTGATGTATGTCTTGCGTGGGATACCCATGGTGACAAAGGGGTATTCTATTGATTCACTTGATGTATGTTTTGGTGATCAACTTGTGGGTTCCGTGACCTTGGGAATCTATGCATAGGGGTTGGTACACGTTTTCGTCTTGACTCTCTCATAGAAACTTTGGGGCACTCTTTGAAGTACTTTGTGTTGGTTTGAATAGATGAATCTGAGATTGTGTGATGCATATCGTATAATCATACCCACGGATACTTGAGGTGACATTGGAGTATCTAGGTGACATTAGTGTTTTGATTGATTTGTGTCTTAAGGTGTTATTCTAGTACAAACTCTAGGATAGATCGAACGGAAAGAATAGCTTCATGTTATTTTACTACGGACTCTTGAATAGATCGATCAGAAAGGATAACTTTGAGGTGGTTTCGTACCCTACAATAATCTCTTCGTTTGTTCTCCGCTATTAGTGAATTTGGAGTGACTCTTTGTTGCATGTTGAGGGATAGTTATATGTTCCAATTATGTTATTATTGTTGAGAGAACTTGTACTAGTGAAAGTATGAACCCTAGGCCTTGTTTCAACGCATTGCAATACCGCTTTCGCTCACTTTTATCATTAGTTACCGTGCTGTTTTTTATATTTTCAGATTACAAAAACCTATATCTACCATCCATATTGCACTTGTATCACCATCTCTTCACCGAACTAGTGCACCTATATAATTTACCATTGTATTGGGTGTGTTGGGGACACAAGAGACTCTTTGTTATTTGGTTGTTGGGTTGCTTGAGAGAGACCATCTTCATCCTACGCCTCCCACGGATTGATAAACCTTAGGTCATCCACTTGAGGGAAGTTTGCTACTGTCCTACAAACCTCTGCACTTGGAGGCCCAACAACGTCTACAAGAAGAAGGTTGTGTAGTAGACATCAGTACCTTTCTCGTCACTACCCTTTTTGCTCTTATGTAGTTTGGTAAAAGGCCAGGAGACCCTCCCGCCGCGCCGTTGAAATTGCACTACCCATAAAAGATGTTGTTACATGTATAGGGAGAAACAAAATATTAATGATATCCCTTAGAAAATGGATACGATCTTCATTTCGATGGGACGCGCCAATAAGAGGATTGCCTCGGGCCACGATTCGGGTGAGTAGTAACTACCTGCCCAGTCGTGAGTGGTGCCGCTTCGATAAAGTTGTCAGGCTAGAAGCACTGTTCACACCTACGCGGCAGGCCTTCAAGGCTAAGTTACCTCGCGTCTTCGGGCGATGAGTGGGTTTGGTTAGGTCCTGTTTGGGGGACGCCATTCCTTCAAGGAGTGGTACATGGCGGCTTTAAAAGGAAAGAATCTCGAAATATCAGAAAGGGGGAACTTGTTTGTCGAGCCAAGAACTTCAGATCCGAAGTTGTTACAATTGAAGAGGTCGTCCTTGGAATAGAAGACCAGTTCAGGGGCTACTGACGGTGTCCGGGACCAGGGGGTGCCAACCTAGTCGGCCCATAGTCCTCGGGATGGGCCCATGGGCCCTCATTCTCCATCGAGTGGACTCCAGAAGCTAGATGTCTGGACGTGATCAAGACTGCATGTACCGAAGACTTGTATACTCCAAGACATCTCCTGCCACCTCCATGTGTTCTCGTGGATACCGTCCATGTAACCATTAATGTCCTACCTGGCGTGTATATAAGCCAACGGCTTTTGCTCGTAGAGGGTAACACAATTACATTCACCTAGCCCTAGAGTTACGTATCTCCTTACAATCTCGAGGTAGATCAAGCTTATACTCGATACATCATCATCATCAATACAATCAAAGAAGTATCTCTTCGAGAGGGCCCGAACCTGGGTAAACACTATCTCCTTCGTCCCTGTTACTATCGATCTGAAATCCACTGCTCGGGACCCCCTACCCCGAGGTCTGCCGGTTTTACCACCGACACATCCCGATCCAGCTTGGATTGGGGGTCAAAATAATCCCTAAAGCAATCCCGATAGGAACGTCCGTGCCTCTCGAGCAGAGCCATGCACTAGACCGGCCTACAAGCTTGCTAGCAGGGGCGGGGGTGGTGGCCAGCGGCGACAGTCGGCGAGGAGTGGGGTGGGTGGGTGGAGCTTCCTCAAAACCGGTGGATCATCGTGTTATTTTACTACAGACTCTTGAATAGATCGATCAGAAAGATAACTTTGAGGTGGTTTCGTACCCTACAATAATCTCTTCGTTTGTTCTCCGCTATTAGTGACTTTGGAGTGACTCTTTGTTGCATGTTGAGGGATAGTTATATGATCAAATTATTTTATTATTGTTGAGAGAACTTGCACCACTGAAAGTATGAACCCTAGGCCTTGTTTCCTAGCATTGCAATACCGTTTACGCTCACTTTTACCACTTGCTAGCTTGCTGTTTTTATATTTTCAGATTACAAATACCTATACCTACCATCCATATTGCACTTGTATCACCATCTCTTCGCCGAACAAGTGCACCTATACAATTTACCATTGTATTGGGTGTGTTGGGGACACAAGAGACTCTTTGTTATTTGGTTGCAGGGTTGTTTGAGAGAGACCATCTTCATCCTACGCCTCCCACGGATTGATAAACCTTAGGTCATCCACTTGAGGGAAATTTTCTACTGTCCTCCAAACCTCTGCACTTGGAGGCCCAAGAACGACTACAAGAAGAAGGTTGTGTACTAGACATCACCTACTGAGGGCGAAGATCGTCCGAAGTGCAGAGCAGCAAGAGGAGACCAGTGCCTAGTTGAAGAGGACCGGCGTCATCGTCAAGAAACTTATGGATGAGAATCACATGCTCCGCATCGAGCGCCAAAGGCTGGTGGAGGAATCTGTGGATGCTCTCAAGTAGCGTCTTGAGGACACGACAGAGCTCATCTCTGCTCGCCGCGGAGACTAGTTCCCGCGGCCTACAACAACGCATCAAGAAAGTAGAGATCAGTGAGCCAGATCGTTGTCTTCCTTCTTCTTTTGCCCTTGTGTATTTCGGGCGCAGCCGCATGTGGCTTTTTTAATTATCTTCCTAATTATGTAAGACAATTATTATCCACTGTCATCGTCCTTATATATTCACCAGTCTTGCTATAAGTCGTAGTAGATGCTATATAGGTCCGTCGGATCTTACATCAAGATCCGTGCAAAATTTTCTTTTCAGAATTTCTTTTTTTCTCACTTAAATCTCGGTCGAGTGAGACATAGCCACACGATTAAATAGAGGCTCGGGCGCCATTAATGGAGACCTTGGGAGAGAGGTGGACGGCAGATGGAGGTCAAAGGGCTCTCCTCCCGATAAGCACGCGTAGGGGTCTGATCGCACGCCTCGCGCACTCAAATAGCTACCCTGCACGGCACCTCCTAGCTAATAAAAAAATGTGATGTGTGGTGGCACGTACAAGGTAAATAGAACGCCCATGGTTTCAATAATACTTGTGTTTCCGATTGTAACGTGACAACACTTGTTCCAAAATGACTTTTTGTTGATTGTTAATGTGTGCGCCTTCGCAAATCGGACAGAAAAATTACCACAGCAAGTTGGTGCCATGTCATGACACCAAGCCAAGTTTCAATATTTTCATGCTTGTTTTGGATTTATAGGAATTAAAAACCAAGTTTCTCAATGTTTCCTGCCGAGCCACGACGCCCAGATGTTTGAATTTCATTCCCATTTCTTGCATGGGACCTAGAAATTTACCCGAGGTCACACATGTGATTTTTCAACCATCTTTAGTGCAATGGAACATGTGCTTGTATTTCAAAATTGAATTATGCACACAAAGGTGACACGTTCCCTCTCAGAACCACGAGCCTTCTTGAGAGAAGCTCCTGTTTGCAAGAAGCTTATACCAAATCTTGTTCCTTTTTGGCCAATTTTTTTTACCAAAACATGGTAGTACTATGACATGACACCATGCCAAGTTTCATGATATTCAGGCGTGGTTTGGATTTACAAGAATTTTAAAACCAAGTTTCTCAATGTTCTCGGCCGAGCCACGATGCCCAGATGTTCGAATTTCATTCCCATTTCTTGCATGGGACGTAGAAATTTACCCGAGGACACACATGTGATTTTTCAACCAACTTTGGTGCACGGGAGCATGTGCTTGTAGTTCAAATTTGAATTATGCACATTAAATGACCAGAAACTAAATTAATGTATAAAAAAGGCGAAACGAACCCGGAATAATTCCAAAATTTAATAGGGCACTCATGTAGTTCTATGTTGCCTCTGTAAAGAAACTCAAGGGGGGCAGCTTATATCGTTTCGCACTCAAAGGTGACACGTTCCCTCTCAGAACCACGAGCCTTCTTGAGAGAAGCTCCGGTTTGCAAGAAGCTTGTACCAAAACTTGTTCCTATTCGGCCAATTTTATTACCACAGCATGGTACTACCATGACATGACACCATGCCAATTTTCATGATTTTTAGGCGTGTTTTGGATTTACAAGAATTTTAAAACCAAGTTTCTCAATGTTCTCGGCGGAGCCACGATGCCCAGATGTTTGAATTGCATTCCCATTTCTTGCATGGGACCTAGAAATTCACCCGAGGACACACATGTGATTTTTCAACCAACTTTGGTGCACGGGAGCATGTGCTTGTAGTTCAAATTTGAATTATGCACATTAAATGACGAGAAACTCAATTAATGTATAAAAAGGCCAAACGAACCCGGAATAATTCCAAAATTTAACAGGGCACTCATATAGTTCTATGTTGCCTCTGTAAATAAACTCAAGGGGTCCAGCATATTTAGTTTCACACTCAAAGGTGACACATTATCTCTCAGAACCATGAGCCTTCTTGAGAGAAGCTCTGGTTTGCAAGAAGCTTATACCAAAACTTGTTCTAAATCGGCCCAATTTTGTACCACAGCATGTTAGTGCCATGACATGACACCATGCCAAGTTTCATGATTTCGAGTAGTTTTGGATTTACATGAATTTAAAAACCAAGTTTCTCGATGTTCTCGGCCGAGTCACGACGCCCAGATGTTTGAATTTCATTCCCATTTCTTGCAAGGGACCTAGAAATTCACCCAAGGACACACATGTAATTTTTCAACCAACTTTGGTGCACCGGAGCATGTGCTTGCAGTTCAAATTTGGATTATGCACATTAAATGTCCAGAAACTCAATTAATGTATAAAAAAAGGCCAAACGAACCGGAATAATTCCGAAATTTAACAGGGCACTCCTATAGTTCTATCTTGCCTCTGTAAAGAAAATCAGGGGGCAGCGTATATCGTTTCGCACACAAAGGTGACACTTTCCCTCTCAGAACCATGAGGCTTGTTGAGAGAATCTTTGGTTTTGCAAGAAGCTTATACCAAAACTTGTCCCAATTCAGCCAATAATTATACATATGAAAATAGGGTTTAGATTATCCCGAACATGTTGCTACCTAGACCAATGTACTCTGATTTGAATTCAACATAAAATGGATACAAATATTTGAATTGGAGATCGTATGGTACATATAGTTCATAGTGAAATATGATTACTGATATATGCATGTTTTTTGGTATCAAGATAATATTTAAATGATTGTATAACTTGACAACAATTGTATTCAAATAAGGAAAATTGATTCAAATTTAGTCCATATGGTAGACAACAATATATATGTTCATAGGGTGGAGTAAAATGTTCATATATGATGGAAGATCAAATGTAGGACTACATCCATTGTAAACCGCAAGGTCACCTAACGATATATTCAAATTCAACATAACGTGGATCCAAAAATTGAAATTTGAGATCCTGGCATTTGTAATCATATAAAAAGGGCATGACTCTTTATTTTGGTGGGAATTGATTTGTTTTTTGTTGTTCTTGAGGGAAGTGTGAATCGATTTGGTACTGTACAGGGTAATCTTTCTCCTGATTTTTTTTACATTTTTCTTGTAGTTTTTTCAATGACATTTAGAGCAACATAGTAAAAGGGGACATGACTCTCTTGTGTCTTGTATGAATTTTTTTTGTACACATTACGTTTGTTCTGCCGAACAAGGAGTCCGCGCCTTGTTATCCCGAAATTTTCAAGCTCAAGTATCTTTTGTCTCATCTGCTTTGAAACTCCCGCCTCTTCAACCCGCGCCACGCCTTGTTATCCTGAAATTTCGACGCGCATGAAAACTCCCTCCTCATCCGAAATCGGTCCCGTAGCCCAGACATGCAAAATCCCCCTTCTACCCCTCAGCAGGAAATGCCGGCTCGACGTCGCAGTGTTAAAACCGGTGGGGGTATGCTTGTAACTTACCCTACATTTCGGACAAGCGCGTCCCTAAGCCATGGCTCCCCCTACCTTCCCCTTCGTCCCCCCCCCCATTCGTACACAGAGGCCGCCAAAACCCGTGAAACCCCACGCTCCTCCGTTGGACTTCCGACCGCCGCCCAACCGGAGACTCTTCCCCGACAACATTGTCCACCGCAACAGCTCGCCGTCCCTCATCCACCGCACTAGATGAGGATCCGTCATCGATCTCGTCCTCCTGCCGGATCAGATGCCACGTCTTCCACCTCCAAGGAGCTTCCCTGATGTTCGCCTCATCTATCGCGCCACCTCCATCCCCACAGCGCCGTCTTGACCTGCCCCACCGGAACCGCAGCACCCTCACCAATTCCTTCGATGAAGTCGAGGCCAACTCGGCGCCACCAAGGAGGTTCTGGACTCACCGCTACATTTTATCTTTTATTCGATCTCACGGGGCTGCCGTGCTCGATACCGAGCAGCCATGGCGGGTCTCCATCATTGGCGCCGTCGCCGGCCACTTCATCCACGACGTCTCTCCCCCATGTTGTTGCTTCCTCGACGACGACTTCCACACCGACGCTAGCTGCAGCTACTCCGGCTCTCGCTCGCGCTGCTGCTGCCACTGCTGCTCCGGATCTCGCTCGCGCTGCGGCTCTGTTCTTGCTATCAGTCGTGCTGCTTGCACTTCTCTTGCTTTCATTCGTGCTGCTGCTCTGCTCTACTATTACTGTCGGTCGCGCTGATGCTCCGCTCTTGCTCTCGTTTGTTCTGCTGCTTTGATCTTGCTCTCGCTCACGCTGCTGCTGTTGCTGCACGACCTCCGGCAGCTACATGAGTTGCTGCTTTAGTACTCGCTCGTGGTGCTACTGCACGACTTGTTCTCTGCTAGTGCATTCCCTTCTCGAGCGTCTACTGATTTAGATCACTGCTTCTCTGCTACTAGTGCTCGAACGCCCTAAACATCTATTGCAATGCTCTGCTACTAGTTCAATCAGTTTTGACAGTAAAATTCAGTTTTGATCGTAAAGTTCAGTTTCTTCAGTTAAGTTCAGAGTGAACAGTATTTACAGCACATGTCGGAGCGGCCGTGGCCCGGCTGATGCGTTTTACATCTAGCACATTTTGGTGATGTATTTTACATCATCTATTGCAGATTATATTAGAGTCCCACTTCAGATTAACGTTGTCTGTCTTATCCTGCTTCAGCCTGGCCACAGTACACCTCACCAGAGCTGCTCCAACGACAGAACCGTCCATCACAACGGAGCAGTACCCACGACGCCGTTTCCAGAGGCCTCAGATCTTCTTCCCCACCTCCGACAGTCACACCAGCATCACCATCCTCCACGTCCAACCCAATGATGTTGAGGTCGACAAGGCTATGCCAAAGAGGTAGTACACTCGTTGCATCACTTTGTTACTCAAGATTCATGTCGATCCCTCAGGGATCCTTTGCTATGGAACTACTATGGTACTACTATTCGTGCATTTGGTTAGAAGGAGTGGAGCAAAGCAAAACTGGAGGATTTTTTTTCTTTGGTGTCTCTTTCAAAGAAAAAACATAGGAATTTTAATATCCACTTGGACGTCCTTTTCAAATTAATATGCATGAAGAACAGGACTAATTGCATTACTGGCATAATAAGATTCATATTTTTTTTCATTTTCACGTGGTTTGACTTTAATTTGACCATGTTTCTCCATTCCTGTGTTCTTCCAATTCATGTGAACCAAACACCCAGGTTGACAGAAATCCTATGTTTCCAAATGCTCTATTTTGCACGTGCATTCCTATCATATTCGTGTGTTTTTCCCGTCCCTGTGTTTATAGAATCATCCAATTCTAAGGAGCCCTTACAGATTTACTTCATTTTTAGATAGGCGTCAAAGAAAACTCTGTGTGTTATGTCCTGCTCCTGCCGTGCCGTCATCCACCCCACCTAAGGTGCAACATCGACAAAAGCGTTCACTTCAACAGAGATTCCCCCTGTAGACTTTCTTTTGCCGCCTCAGATCATCTTCCCCGTTGCCGTCAGCCACGCCAATTGTATTACCATCATCGACTGAGCAGATGAACCTGAGGACTACACCGTTCCATAAGAGAGGTAACAGTCTTTCGTGTTTGCTTACGTTATACATCGGTTATTATTACCTGCTACTTTATCATTCCAACTTGAGTTTTAAAATGCCCATGTGTCCCATATCGAAGCAAAAACGAATAGCATTTGTCTACTATCTGGTTCATCTGGAGTCTTCTATGTGGTTCATGTTGGGTGGGCAACAAACAGTAGATGATCCATTGTCTATCTTTTTGAACTGAAGCTATAATCTACCTGCTATCATTAGTTTTGGATCTATCCACTCATTTGCTACCATCAGTCCTATTTCTACATGCACCCCTTAGGCCTTACAAAATCTAACTATTTTTTTATTTTGCATGTCAGTTATTGTACACAATCGTACTGAACATGTAGAGAAAAAGAGAAGACCATTGCGTGAATATAATGTCATGCAGACGCTGCTTCATGGTCGGCGAAGTGGGCCCACCCCCTCCTGCCATTCCAGATTGTATTCCAGAGGAAGATAACTGTTCAGATGGGGATTCAGAGGGAGCCGACCACTCCTATTTACCACCTGAGGTGTTTGCTCTAACCTGGCATGCTGATGCTGGTCATATCATGCATATGGCGCCTCACATTGCTTACATTATACATCTTATATGTCATCAGGTTAGTTTAGATTTGCTTCATGTGAATGCCACCTGTTTGGTTTCTATATCATACTCCCTCCGTTCCTAAATATTTGTCTTTTTAGAGGTTTGAACAAGTGACTACATACGAAGCAAAATGAGTGAATCTACACTCTAAAATATGTCTATATACATCCGTATGTGGTAGTCCATTTGAAATCTCTAAAAGGACAAATATTTGAAATCTAAGAGGGAACGTGCCACCTTTGAGTGTGAAACGATATACGCTGCCCCCCTTGAGTTTCTTAACAAAGGCAACATAGAACTACATTAGTGCCCTATTACATTTTGGAATTATTCCGGGTTCGTTTGTCGTTTTTTATACATTAATTGAGTTTCTAGTCATTTAATGTGCATAAGTCAAATTTGAACTACAAGCACATGCTCTCGTGCACCAAAGTTGGTTGAAAAATCACATTTGTGTCCTCGGGTGAATTTCTAGGTCCCATGCAAGAAATGAGAATAAAATTAATACATCTGGGCATCCTGGCTCGGCCGAGAACATTGAGAAACTTGGTTTTAAAATTCTTGTAAATCCAAAACACGCCCGAAAATTATGAAACTTGGCATGGATGTCATGTCATGGTACTACCATGTTGTGGTAAAAAATGGCCGAATAGGAACAGATTTTGGTATAAGCTTCTTGCAAACCAAGCTTCTCTCAAGAAGGCTCGTGGTTACGAGAGGAACGTGCCACCTTTTAGTGCGAAACGATATACGTTGTCCCCCTTGAGTTTATTTACAAAGGCAACATATAACTACATGTGTGCCCTGTTAAATTTTGGAATTATTCTGGCTTCGTTTGGCCTTATTTACACATTAATTGAGTTTTTGGTCATTTAATGTGCATAATTCAAATTTGAACTACAAGCACATGCTCCCGTGCACCAAAGTTGGTTGAAAAATCACATTTGTGTCCTCGGTGAATTTCTACTCCTCCTTCCATCTATATAGGTCCTAATGCTGCTTTTTCGAGGCTAACTTTGACCAAACGTTAGAGCAATAATATATGACATGCAACTTACACAAAGCATACCTTCAAATTTGTATGTCAAAGGAGCTTCCAATAATATAATTTTCATAGTATACATCTCATGTGCTATTAATCTTGTCAATAGTCAAAGGTTGTCTTGAAAAACACATTAGGCCCTATATAGATGGAAGGAGGGAGTAGGTCCCATGCAAAAATGAGAATAAAATTCAAACATCTGGGCATCGTGGCTCGGTCGAGAACATTGAGAAACTTGGTTTTAAAATCATGAAACTTGGCATGGTGTCATGTCATGGTGGTACCATGCCGTGGTAAAAAAAATAGGAATAAATTTCGGTATAAGCTTCTAGCAAATCGGAGCTTCTCTCAAGAAGGCTCGTGGTTCCGGGAGGGAACGTGTCACTTTTGTGTGCATAATTCAAATTTGAAATACAAGCACATGTTCCAGTGCACCAAAGTTGGTTGAAAAATCACATGTGTGTCCTCGGGTAAATTTCTAGGTTCCATGCAAGAAATGGGAATGAAATTCAAAATTCAAGGCGTCGTGGCTGGGTTGGAAACATTGAGAAACTTAGTTTTTAATTCTTGTAAATCCAAAACACGCATGAAAATAATGAAACTTGGCTTGGTGCCATGACATGGCACCAACATGCTTTGGTAAATTTGCGATCCGATTTGCGGCGCACACATTAACAATCAACAAAGTCATTTTGGAACAAGTGTTGTCACGTTACAATCGGAAACACAAGTATTATTGAAACTGTGGGCGTTCTACTTACTAGTACCATTTACGTGCTGCCACGCGTCCCCATTTTTTATTAGCTAGGAGGCGCCGTGCAAGGTAGCTATTTGAGTATGAGAGGCGTGTGATCAGACCCCTGCGTGTGCTCATCGGGAGGAGAGCCCTTTGACCTCCATCTGCTATCCACCTCTCTCCCAAGGTCTCCATTAATGGCGCCCGAGCCTCTGTTTAATGGCATGGCTATGTCTCACTCAACTGAGATTTAAGAGAGAAAAAAGAAAATCTGAAAGCATGGGTCTTGATGTAAGATCTGACGGACCTATATAGCATCTACTGCGACTTATAGCAAGATGATGAATATATAAGGACGATTAAAAAATTGATCAAAGAAGGGTTTGCCCCTTCCGATTTTAATTACTGAAAACCACCACAATTCATAAGAAGTTCAGCACAACTCTATCCTAACACGAAGGACTAAAAGCTACCAGATTGAAATCGCAACATCCCAAGAGGCCAACAAAGGCCAAACATCCGCGCTAGAACCCAACATTTCACAACCGGTGAAACAATCCACATCCTAAACCGATTATTACATCAAAAGAAACCAGGAAACTGAAGGAAACCCAGCAGCAACTAGAAGAACAAAGAACGCCTGTGGTCGCCACAAAGAAGAGTTTTCTTCATTCCAGCCTCACAACATTGATCTTCCACAGAAAGATAAGGACGATTGATTGTCTTACATAGTTAGAAAGATAATTAAAAAGCCACATGCGGCTACGCCCGAAATACACAAGGGCAAAAGAAGAAGGAGGACAAGGATCTGGCTCACTGATCTCTACTTTCTTGATGTGTTGCTGCAGGCTGCGGGAACTAGTCTCTGCAGCGAGCGGTGATGAGCTCTTTCCTGTCCTCAAGACGCTGCTTGAGAACATCCATGGATTCCTCCACCAGCCTTTGGCGCTCGTTGCGGAGCATGTCATTCTCGTCCATAAGTTTCTTGACGATGACGCCGGTCCTCCTCAACAAGGCACTGGTCTCCTCCTGCTGGTCTGCACTTCGAACGATCTTCTCCCTCAGCAGGTCATGCTCGGCCCGTAGCCTCTCATTGCCCTCCCTTAGTACGCCGATAGCCTGTTCAAACGAGGCTTTCATGTCGTCCTGCAACCTCGCATAGCCGGAGATCTGATCCATCTGGCTATGGACGATCGCATGCATGCGCCTGTAACAGTCGTCACCTACCCGCAAGAAATTTTCCCAGGCCGTCGCGGCGCGGCGGGACATCTCTGCTGCATTCGTGGCACGGCGGGACATCTCTGCTGCTTCATGGCGTGGCGGACCGGTCTGCAAAGATCGACGGTCTTGGCGGGACCTCCGTCTTTGCCACTTCAGCGGCCAAGGGACCTTCAGGTGCTGCTACTTCGCAGCGGCGGGACATGTCGGCTGCTCTCGCAAGCGGGACATCTCTCGTGCTTCCGCTTCCATGCTCGCCTCTCCCTGGTGGCAATCTCTCGACCCAGAACTCAGGCTGGCCATGGCAGACGCAAGGGAAGGATGCTGAATGACTTGTTTGTTTTTGTGGATGAGGAGTTGAGGAGGAATGTGTAGTCATCTTGGCATACTAGTAGTATTTATAACCGAGTACTAATACGCTCCTAAGTGGGAAACCGTTTAGGTTGTGATCGGTGTGAACAGGTTTGCAATTCAATATAGCTGGTACTAATACGCTCCTAAGTGGGAAACCGTTTAGGTTGTGATCGTGTGAACAGGTTTGCAATTCAATATAGCGTGGAGTAATTTGGAATGTGACGAGACGCAAGCTCAAAATTTATTGACGGTTCTAGTTTCGAAGTGTGGCACTATTCCCGGATGGAGTACTTCTTTTTCTACTCCCTCCTTTTCGGTTTTATAGGGCTTATCTCAAAATTTTAGTTTTTCCATTTTATAAGGCTCAATTTGGTTGTTCCCCAACACATGTTCAGATTCCAAGGTGCATTAAATCATTGCATGCAAGTATTAAGAGAAAATTGACCAATGCATGTACTTTATGCATGCATCCATTGCAATTAATGCATTGATAAACATAATTTTTTTGAGAAAAACAAGAGCATTAATAAGGTGCTTTTGCAAACTACAAGAAATATTCCACCACTCACCATCTTGGTTGGTGAAATTTTTGAATTAAGCCCTATAAACCGGAAAGGAGGGAATCTTTGCTGTGCGTGCAATAAGCGGCACCGTCGTATACATATCTTATGGTTAATGGGGCGTTCGACAGGAATAGCCGTGTGGCGAGCTCTAGGCTAGTCTTTTTTTCAGATGCATTAAACCTATCTCTTGGGACTTCTCGCACGCACCATCGTGCCACCCACAAAAACTTGTACTCTGAGTTTAGTAGTACGTTATACAGGAAGAGAAGAGGTGCACGCACGCACTCGTCCTCTCACACACGCGTCTGTTTTTTCTCGAAAAGGAGGATGATGACCCCCGACCTCTGCATCTAGGAGTCACACACACATCTGTAGCTACGAATTGTAGTGTTCTCAACCATCCGATTGGCTCTATCATGGATGTACCTATATACTAAAACATGTCTAGATACATCTATATTTTGACAAATGGAAGGCATGTATTGTGGAACGGAGGGAGTGCTTGTCATCAAAATAGATAAAAGGGACGTATCTAGAACTAAAATACGTCTACATACATCTCCTTTTATCCATTTTGATGACAAGTAGTACTTCTTACCCAAAGGAACTTTATATCCAACAGACACAAAATATCCGTTCGACTGTTGGAAATTAATGATTTGATGTCGAAGTAATTGTTGCGTCGCCACCAAAACCCACCATTTCTTAAGCTAAAGTAGAGCAAGGTAATCCCTATATTAGCATATTCCTAAGATAAACAGAAGGCACTGTAGAAACATTTAGGACGTGAGCTTGTCAATCTGAATGTGGAGGGACACAAGCTTAGCCCCGGCCAGCAGCTTGGGCGGAACTGTCAAGAAGGTCAGCTCCTGCACGTCCACGTCGCCGGGATCTTTGCTGCTTGTCACCTTCATTTCCACCTCGACGGCGTCGGTCGTGTCTTCGGGCTCCCCCGGCGGGCCGTTTGCCCACAACTTGAAAACGTAGTGCGGCAGTGGAGATGCCCCCGCTCCGATGCAGACGACCAACACGGCGATAGGCGCGCCGATGTCGAGCACGCCACTGACCAAGAAAAATGCGCGGCGGTCCTCCTCCGCGAACAGCAAGAGTCGTGGCTCCGACAGTGGCACTTGCAGCTGGAGCACCTTGTCAGTCTTGGATCCTGCGGGCATGGGATGCGCGGTCTTGATATGGTGGTAGAGCGCCGTCGGCGGGCCTTCGTAACCGCAGACGGGCATGGGGCATTTGCAGGGCGCGAGCGGACACACGCTCTAGTGATCGGCGAGCTTGTGGTAAGTGACGTAGAGCCCACAGCCTTCATGTGGGCACTCCACCCTCACAGATGAATGGACGGAGTCCACCGCCATGTTCCGCACGTCGAAGCCACCGCGCGCTCGCACTTCTAGCACTGCCGCTGGTTCCCGGGGCGCTCGGCAACGGCGATCCGCCGCAGGCAGTGCCCTCCCTTGCACCGCAGAAATCAATCGAACAACACATCAATCAAGAAACCTGCACCTTGCTCAATCAGCCCGAGCAGACGAGGTGTCTTCGAACCTCATACACTGGAGGCGTCAAGGGGCGGAGGCACAAGGCGTGGAGCACGGTGAGGTCCATCGAGGCCTTAGAGAGCTCCATCATCGGGTCTTGCTTTCGATGCGCATGATCTCGCCCTCCTCGTGCACAACCATCTCTCGACTTGGGCCGGGGTATAACAAAGCTTTACCGTCACATATTTTATACTACTTCAAGGTGCATTAAATCAACACATGCAAGTATCAAAAGGAGAGTCACGGCATGCATGCATGCGTTGTAATTAATGCATAGGTAAACGAAAATTATTGAAATATATCGAGTGTAGTGCTTTGATGTGTCGCGTCAACTCGTACATCAATGAGAAGTTTGATTATCCTCTCCCTCGCGGACTTAACTGCACCTGCCTTTGGCTGTATGACAGGTTGGCCACACACCTGTCGGGCCCACCTGTCATACATGCAAAGGCAGGAGCGTCCCTCCCTCGCCCATGAGCGTGGTGGCTGGCAAGACTAGGAGAAGCTTTCGCTACATGCTCTCCCTCCCGCACGCGGTGGACATGCATTAGTTCAATCGGTGTCGATGGCGGAAGCGTCTTGTAGTACTCCTCCGGTGCAGTAGTACTCCATCATTGTTCGACTTCCGAAGGCGAAGAGCCAAGCGCAGCCCGGACGTTCGTGTGGCAGTTTCATGTGTAGAGTAGTCTAGGATAGCGTCTACCGTGCATGTAAGCTTAAAATCGTTGGGGTCGGCTCCATGCTATGTGGCCGTCTCGAAGTTTTAAAAAAAATTAAAATAGTCTTCTGGCCCTACCTGACACCCTCGTGATTGTAGTTTGCACGCTCATCTGGTCAAGACAGGAATATATATTTTAATTTGTTTTTTAAAGGGGGGACTCCCCGGCCTCTGCATCAGAATGATGCATACGGCCACATATATTTTAATTTGTGGTGGGTAAATGTTAGAGGTTGCAGCAAATATATTGTACACTGCGGGTCTTTCAGCCAAGTTTAGAGGCAAGCATGTGGGGCCAGTGCTATGATGTGTCGCGTCAACTCGTACAACGAGTAGAAGCTTGATTTTACTACACGCATTCTCCCTCACCCATGCGCGCGGTTGCTCGCAAATGAGGACAGGCTTTTGCTTAGTAGTACTTCTACAACAAGCTATCCGTCCCGCTCGCAGTGGACGGACATGCAGTAGTGGATTCGACAACCTTTGTAGAAGCGATAGTAGTAACATCATTGTTCGTCTTCTCGAAGAGGCGAAGAGCCAAGCGCAAACCAAGCGTTGCGATTGCAAACATTGGAACACGATATAGCCGTGCTCTTGCATGAGACAAAATTGCTAAGTGAGCCCACTATTGTACTAATGCATTACAACTACTTACTAGTATAGCCGTGTAAACCAGAAAGGAGTATTTGCCCTTCTAGAGATTTCAACAAGTGACTAGACTACACCGAGACGGAGTACATATGGAGCAAAATGAGTGAATCTGCACTGTAAATAAATACGTACTAGTTCTATTGTTTTCCTCTCCGAGGTGCACAATATTGAGTATACTGACTAGTCTCTTTTTGACACGCATTTACGTTTTTTTACACAGTACAGACACAAGCGCTCATATACACGCGCATACACTCACCCCTATGAACGCATTACAGGCGGCACTATCATCTTGAAATTTATGAAGTCACCATAGGCACCTCGTCGTCGACGGGTCCATAGGTGCTTGAATGCCAAGGAGGGAGAGGGTAGCGGTTCCCGAGACGTTGAACGGTCAATGATGATCCTCAATTACATGCAGAGGGAATTAATTGGAGTAGCAGAATAGAGCCAGCATGATGTGAATGCAACAGAGTTTGGACTCTCATATAATAAAGGCGCCCCACCACTCCAATCCATCTACTCCCAAGTCTCTGCAACACCGCTCACTCCAATCCAAGACCAAGTGACCGAAGCCACAAGCACCTATGGAGGCGATGGGCCAGCGGCGGCGATCGGTATGCCAAATCATCCAAGGCGCCGGCCTGCGGCCCCGCACCGCGCAGCATTTCCAGACGGTGCTGGCGACCGCAGACATCGTATCCCTCGTCGACGCCGGCTTCGCCTCTCGCATGGATGACGTGATGGTCAACTCCATCCGCAAGTTCATCGCCGTCAAGAAGCACGCGGACGACCTTGCCGTACTGCTCCAGCCCGCACGCCCAGGCTCTTCATTGCCTGCCACCCTCATCGGCCTCCATGGTGACGAACTCTTTCAAGCCCTAGTGGCCCTGCAGGTGCCGGAGGTCGCGACGAAGAATGTGCAGCTCGAGGCCGCGCTTGCCGCGCAGCGCCTCGCCATGCAAGAAACCGTCGACCTGCACATCCACGTCTACGAGGAAATCGTCTACATAGGCCACTACAAGGCAAGCGAGGACAGAAAGATGTTGGCCTTCTTCCAGCGGCTGGAATCTTTGGACGCCATTGTTCAGAAGCGCGTCGACCTGGCCACGAAAGCACTGCTACTTAGGCGCCGTTCGATGGGCCGACGCCCTGAGTCGAGGAGGTGGACGTCGTCGATGGACGCATCTCTTCTTATTGCCTCCTGTAACCAGCACTGCATCGCCTCCGTTCGCAAATATAAGTCTTTCTAAAGATTCCAACAAGTGACTACTACATACGGAGCAAAATGAGTGAATCTACACTCTAAACTATGTCTACATAAATCTGTATGTTGTATTCCATTTGAAATAGTATCTAAAAAGGCTTATATTTATGAACGGAGGGAGTATATGGAACTTTTATTCCAGTCGTAGCGTTTTCACTGTGAGGTGGGGCCGCAGTTAAGCAAACCCACCCCGCCCACCGGGCGTCGGCCGAGTTTAGAATTAGAAGATAGAAACGAGGGAGGAGAGCTAGTTGTAGCACGGACGCTGTTGTCAGATGGTACTCGTGTTTATAGAATAGGAGTACTGAGCACTCGTGCCTCTTTTTTTTGAGGGGAAAATTAGTCGTATGTCTAGTACCACTAGTTGGGTGCATGCGACCTATAGCTGTCATCACTTTAGGTCTCCTTTCCGAAGCGCGGCTACGCTTCACAGTACATATTATTTCACGCATGTATCCTCCTATATGTACTCCTAAGCTATTTCCACGTGCTCCCATTCGCTGACATGTGGGACATAGTACATCTGAGTCGTAGTGCATGCACGACTCGAAGCATATGTCGGGGTACTTTACATTTCAGACCTCACGAATTACATGCAAACCCCCCGCAGAAGAATAAATAAATGAATGAATTACTACATGAAACCGGATTATTTTCATGGAAACCGAACACGTTCATTAAATTTTGGACATAACACGTTTATAAAAATGACCGGACCGAAACCAGTCTAAGGGCCTCTTTGATTTTTCCCGCAAAAAAGGGCCTCTTTGATTCGCAGGATACTGAAAACACAGGAATGGGGAAAGTATGATGGCGATGAACCGAGACGACGAGAACTCTAACTCAGTTAGAGGTTAGAGTTAGATTCTAACCCTGAACTAACTCTAAACCAAAGAGGTGTATGGATGGCAGGGTTAGATTGACAATAAATGATCTATCTCAATCATTTGACTACTTTGGACTCTCTTTCTTGCCGGATTTGGTGGGTGCTTGGATACGTTTTAGTTCCATGACTAAAAGTAGTGGGACTAAAACTTGCTAGCCTCACCCATGCTTGGATCCAAATACTAAAGAGACTAAAATCAAGTTAATGAGTATTTATTATCCTCCAAACCCTCCAATCCGAACTAAGCTTGTGTTAAAGGAGAGGAGTTAAATGAGGAGAGAGAGGACTAATCCACATTTTAGTAGGGGTACCTGACTAAACTTTTTAGTCTCAAGACTAGTTTTAGCCCCTCTTTAGTCAGGGGTGCTTGGAACTTTAGCCTCTTAAAGAGACTATTTTTAGTTAGACTAAAATAAGTCCCTTGGATCCAAGCACCCTCTTGGTGTGGCCGGCTCTTCTGTGGCCTCCTCCCACTCACAATTGACATAAGCGAACCATCTATACAAATCAAGCATGCAAAACATGATAATTTTTAGTTTGTCCATACAAATGAGATATCCCACTTAAACATACAAGTCGTCAATCAAGATTCACAAACTAAAAAAAACACTTCATGAAACAAAGAATGAGCTAACTCATCACGGAAGTCATTCACGATAGGGAGGGAGCCCGGAGCCCCTCACGCACCGAGGGAGGAGCTCGCCATCGTCGCTCTGGAGGAAGGCTCTGTAGAGCCCAAGCCCCGGGAACCCCTCCGACGCCGGCCCTTGCGAGTTGAGGTCGACACCGGCATGGGTAGCAGGGCCGCTTGCTGCCGACTGGGAACTTAATCTTTGGGCCTCTAGAAATAATGCAAGCTCAGTAACTAAAATACCTAGAAAGGTGAACTGAATCTTTGGGCCTCTAGAAATAATGCAAGCCTGAAACTGAAATACCTAGAAAGGTGAACTGAATCTTTGGGCCTCTAGAAATAATGCAAGCCTGAAAGTGAAATACCTAGAAAGGTGAACTGAATCTTTGGGCCTCTAGAAATAATGCAAGCCTGAAATTGAAATACCTAGAAAGGTGAACTGAATCTTTGGGCCTCTAGAATAATGCAAGCCTGAAATTGAAATACCTAGAAAGGTGAACTGAATCTTTGGGCCTCTAGAAATAATGCAAGCCCTGAAATTGAAATACCTAGAAAGGTGACACGAATCTTTGGGCCTCTAGAAAGATTTATTACCTCCTCAAGCAGCATCAAACAATTCCATGCGTGCACCACAAATCTATACCAAGTTTGATCGGGATCTACTTTTCCAAATCAGAATTAGCGCTAGAGCAAGCAAGATCAATGATATGGTCGTGAGACAGAGAAGGAACGAACAAACTCACCCTCTCGCGACCTCCACAGTAGATGCTTGCCGCCTTGATGACAGAGGGAGAAAAACGACTGGTGAAGGGGAGCGGGGTGACCTTCGAAGGCCGGAGGGAGAGGGCGGCCGAAGTAGGGCGGCGGAGGCTGGAATTCGAGGGCGGCCGGAGTAGAGAATGGGTGAGCGGCCCTACGGGGAACAGAGAGGAGTCGTGCGAGAGGGGAGGAGCGATCTGGTGCGGGCAGGGGAGATTTTTTCAGTT
Organism: Aegilops bicornis; assembly: GCA_021605145.1. NCBI lineage: Eukaryota > Viridiplantae > Streptophyta > Magnoliopsida > Poales > Poaceae > Aegilops > Aegilops bicornis. The sequence continues at coordinate 366,584,823 of CM038675.1, forward strand.
CTCTTTTGGTGGGCCCGAGGATAACTAACCCAATTAGAACCTCTCCACCGGGCTAGTTTTTTTAGCTGGGTTAGAGCAAACTAGCTCAAACTAACCCCTCTTGTTTCGATAATTTGAGGCTATTTCAACCCAAACTAGCTCTAACTCGAGGATCCAAACTAAGAGGAGTGTTCTTGTACATGCTACGGTGTGGACCGTAGCACATTGTTTTTATGGCCATATCACCACATTGTTTTCTACCGCTGGTTCACTTTGGGCTACCGTGGTTCGCCTTCTTTGGTTCCTTTGGCTGCCATGGTTTGCACTCCTCCGACCTGAGTAGTAGTATAGTACTAGTATATACCGCATCATTCTTTGCTCCTTCTTACTACTCCGACATGCGGGAGAGCCAGCATCCGGGTCGACGTGCCATGCACCAGATTAGAACGCGGAACGAAGGGGGGCATCACCCCGGTCGGAGCGCCAGTAATTCATGACTTTAGTGAGTGGTCATATCACAAGTCTTTCCAGCAGTAACGCGCCGTCAAATCGCACATCCCCACTCGCTCACCCTCCTCGCCTCTCTGTCAAACCACCTACCCAAAATTTGTCGCGCGTACTGCCCGGGAAAATCCCCGCCCTCAACTTTTAACTACGTGAAAATAGTTCGAGATTGTTCGTTCTATATAAATACAGTACTTACTGTATGTTTATTCACCCGTGGGGTTGTTCAATCAAAGGAGGGGCGGGGAGCACAGGTGAACAATACTGTAGTACTACTACTAGTAAGTAGGAGTCGTACAGTAGTCACCTTAAATAGAGAGTTTCTTCTCTTTAATGCCACGTACACAAATTGAAACGCTTGTTGTGGAGAGAAAAAAGATAATCACTCCGCTATATATGGGCCTTGAGGGCTGGCGCTTGCTTTACTAGGGTTGCTCTCTTCATTCTCTCATCCTCTCCAGATATAAACAAGACAGCGGTAGCGACATTTTCTCTCTGCTCACCCATGGTCACAGATCCGGCTGGATCCCTTCGGCCGGTGTGTGTAGAGGACTAAAAGGTGCATCATTCACGCGGTCATCGCCGCCGAGGGAGGAAACCCACAGCTGCCGGAGGGGCCCGATCCTCTGCCCGTGCTGCCTCTCTTCGACACTGGCCTTGGCTCGGGAGGTCCTCCGACCCTTCTTCCTCCCTACCGTATTGTCCGCAGATCCGACCTGGCGCCGCCGACATCCCGCCGACCCTCAGGTATAAGTTCTTCAAAAGAGGCCTTGCTCTACTGCCCCAGCTCCCCATGTGTCTGCATGTGCATCTTTTTCTACTCCCATCAGCTCTTCCAAAGCCACCTAAATTTTTAGTATTATTAGAGGTAAAGCTACTTCATGCATTCGAATATAGGGCTTTCTTCAAACAAAGAAGAAAGGGGGGAAAGTTGTAGCATGAGTCTAGGACTTGATTCAAAGAGGAAATAATATGGTGAAAGTAGTAGAGACCGGATACCCAACCGGTCTCTTGGTTGAAAAGGGAAATAATGGGAAAACGCAGTACAAACTGGATAAGGAACATATCCATTATTGGTTGAAAAAGGATAGAAAGTGGCGGCTGGTGGACAAGTCAATAGAGTATGTCCAGGATTAGATTTGCTGCCATCACATAGTAAAAGGTCTCCAGGATTAGATTTGCTGCCCTCACATAGTAAAAGGTTTCAGGATTAGATTTGCTGCCCTCACATAGTAAAAGGTCTCCAGGATTAGATTTGCTGCCCTCACATAGTAAAAGGTCTCTAGGATTAGATTTGCTGCCCTCACATAGTAAAAGGTCTCCAGGATTAGATTTGCTGCCCTCACATAGTAAAAGGTCTCCTGGATTAAATTTGCTGCCCTCACATAGTAAAAGGTCTCTAGGATTAGATTTGCTGCCCTCACATAGTAAAAGGTCTCCACGATTAGATTTGCTGCCCTCACATAGTACAAGGTCTCCAGGATTAGGTTTGTTGCCCTCACATAGCATGAACAAACTCGTCATCACCACTTTATGCCTCCTTGTAGGTAAATTGTGCTGATGCGTCCACTATCGCATGTCCTTATACCAACCTTTTGTTGTTGTTAATGCAAGGGCGCATGTAAAATGAAGCGATCGCACTGTTACCTTAGGGACATGTCTAACCAGTGTTATTGTTAATCTAATGCCTCCAGTGATAAGATGCAATTAAACTGTTATACAAATGGCACTCCTGCTGTTTTCCCCAGTATGATAAGTAAGTTGCTCCTTTACGTTCTTTGGTATCCTGGTGTCCCCACGGTCCCATGCCCTTAAACCAACTCTTTAGCTGCTGTTGATTTCTTGTGCGGTAAACAAGCAATGCCACCATTAAAGTAATCCCATATTTGAGGAATCTCATTGTTGATCGTAATGCTTACGGTAAGATGAAGCATTCTTGACGTTTTAACATTTCTACTGTCCTTGCGTGATTGCCATGAACATAATTAAGATGCTTCTTTTCATTTTGTATATGTTTCGTATATTCTCATTGACCAGCAACTATTTACTTTCTATCTTTTTTTGCAGATAGGGATATCCATTTCACCTTGTTGCTATTGTGACCTTTTGGTGAACTGCACAAAACACTTTTTTTGGAATGAGTGTCTTGTGCAGTTCAACTAAAATGTCACGTGGGCAACATCTCTCAATTTTGGTGGAACTGCACAAAATGGTGACTGGAGTTTCAAAATCTCCGTCAAGTTTACGCCGTAATCTCGTGCAACATTTTATTAGCCTTTGCAAGATGGAGGCATCCTTTGTCACCACAATGGCACTTTATTTTAGTGGAACTGCACAAAAGGATAAGAAAATTATAGTTGCACCTTACATGAGCCGGACAGCCAACCTTAATGTTCCTCAATTTTAGTGCAACTACTAAAGAAGAACACCTTGACTCACAAGAGCAAGTACTTCTTGCTAGCTGAATGATGCAATCTTTGCTTCATTTCATTGAAGCTATGAAAAAAGGCGCATGAATTGAATCATGGAACTCCAGGCAGACCTCATCCAAGTAGAGTTGGAGGTTGAGTTCAAGGAGGACGCTATTAAAGCGAAATCATGCTCTCATGTCTCCTTGTTTGTGTTGTGCAAACATCTTTGTGCAAACAGGAATACTCAACTCTGAGATGTTGTGACGGTCAAGAGCATTCGCCAAGTTCTTCAATTGTATGACATGGCTAGCCAAGATGGATTTAATCCCGATATTCACTTTATCAAAAGGCTCTAATGGGTTGGTTACGAATCTTGCAAAATTTGGGAATCGATTGAGATGTGTAGGCATCTTTGTTGTCCATATTATTTGAATCTTATTTGTTGGTTCTGAATCTTGCAAGCTGGGAATCAATGAGTTGTGTAGGCATCTTTGTTGTACTTATTATTTGGATCTTATTTGTTGGTTCTGAATCTTGCAAGCTGGGAATCAATGAGATGTGTAGGCATCTTTGTTGTACTTATTATTTGGATCTTATTTGTTGGTTCTGAATCTTGCAAGCTAGGAAACACGGCATGATGATGCAGAGGACAACAACCATAACAAACAGTTCAAACTTGGTAGTATTATCTTTGTGAAAGTGCGACAAATGTGCTGATCGTGTGCGTCCTGAGAATAATAATTCTAATTGTTGTGCATGTTGATCCTGTGGCAGTGATAGAACGAGCGAATGCATTGCTTGTTTTAAGTATAAATTTCTATTAAAGCTAATTAAATTTAAGTAAAGTGACCACTAACTCCTGTTATTACAGATTCAATCAGATCCGCTCATGAACCGAGGTGTGGCCGAGGTGCATCTTCTCACGGGCGTGCAGATTTAGGAGGTGTAGTAATGCTTGTTGTCGCTTTGTAGACACTCAGCTTCTTGTTGAATCCAGTTCCCCAAGAGCTGAAAAAAGCGAACTCTTGCCGCCGCCTACACACTTGTTCACTCGAAGAGACTCAATGGCGATCCAAGGGGTGAGCACTGCGGATATGGACTTGACAAGGAGTTCCCCTTTGAGTTCACCGTTCAGTCCTATGGCTGCACCAAGTTGAATGTGATGTACACCAACGATACGGACTCGGTGAAGCTACGCCTCGCCTCGATCCTATGGCTGCACCGAGTTACGGAGCATTCGCCCGTTTCATCGGCGCCGATTGCACCTTCGCTACGGTGGAGAGAAGGAAGAATGCGACGATTCGGCCATTTGGTGCAACAAGCTTGTCGACATCCAGAAGCAATACAAGATCATCAGCAAGGGGCAGGAGAAGGACTCCGTGGTTGACCTTGCTGAGACCATCATCGACCCCTGATACGCCAACATGAACGAAGGCGGACTGAACACGTGGGAGGTACCTCTGAATCTAGCCTACATAACCTCTGGCGGCCAAGGGCGCATCTGAATGCTACGACATGTACAGGCAGATCTTGGACATGAGGGCGTGTCTGCTTCCCGTAACCGACGAGTACACGGACAGCCGCAGCGTCATGATCAAGTGTGCCAGGAAGGTCTAGATGTTGTACTTTAACTGTTTATAAGCACCTTTATCATCTGAGTGTTTCATGCATTAGCCTATGTGTCGTAATTATCTGTTTTGTATGAAATATTTCTTTTAAGAACCCATTAACCTGATTGCTTTTTTTAGTGGCTATTTGCTTATGTATGTAAACTAGTTCACTTGTCCGTAAAAAAACTAGTTCACTTTCGGCTGCCGTGCTTTGAATCTCCTTCCTCCTAACATATTCCCTCCTCGGGTGGACCCAGAGGTCTCTGAATTTTCTCCCACTTTCTTTTTCGATGTAAACTAAGTTTTCTCCCAGTACTTTCCCCTAGAACCAACTCAACTGTCCCACGTCTAGCCTAAAAAATAATAATACCCCATGTACTATTAACTCATAAAATTAAAATGATATTTTATTTCGTATGTTGAAAGTTCTTACAAAATAATAATAATAATAATAATTGTTTATATATAACTTGGCAAGTTAACTCCTAGTGATTGCGTACATAAGCTTGCAAAGATTTTACTGATGTGCAATCATGTGTTTATGTTTTTATAACATTTCTCCGTCTAGCCCAACATGATATTTTCACCCAGCCCAGCAAGTCTGCGGATTTCGAGAAAAATGAAAATGGGATTTAAACGGGCTGCATAGATGCTACATCATTGTTTCACCCAGCCCAGCAAATGGACTAAAAAAACAAATGGATTGGCTGACATGTGGGCCAGTAGGTCGAAGCCTAAGAAGGCGTTGGATTTACATCCAACGGCCGGCATTCTTCTTCAATCTCTCGTCTTCTTCCCCCAGCGCTGCCGGAACCGCCTGCTCCAGCCTTCGGCGTCCAGCGGTGTTGTTTTGCGCTCCTCAGCAAAACGCTACCCCGTCGACGGCCAGACCATCCTTCCACTCCGCACCTCCTGTTATTCTCTGCCGAGTGTAGGCCCACCTTTCCGAACCGATCAAGTTTCCCACTCCTCTCCATCTGCGACTCCACTGCCGCGTCTTCCCCATCTCCGGGTCGTTCCAGTCTGGGGCCTCGCCGTCGTCCACCGCCTCGGTGCGCTCGGTGCGGCATGGTCAACATATGAGAGTCATCGGAAGAGTACTGTACGTGGAGAGCCTGACGGCTGGGACCCACGAGGTCCATGGTCGCACGCAAGGAAAGTTCCTCCTTATTACGTACTGTACGTGGGAAGTTCTGTATTTCGTGAAAAAAACGTTCCCCCCGCTGACAGGTCGGACCCACCAGCTATATCTTCGCACGCAAGGAAGTGCCTCCTTATTACGCACCAAAAAATGAATACCCCCTGCTAGCTGGGACCCACCATAGTGGGTGGCTGACTTGTGGGCCTACTAAGTTGACGAGGACGGAGGACTTTGTCAACTTAGTCAATATGAACGATTCTAGCTCCAGTGACCGTACGATGTACATCCAACTGCCATAGTGCTTCTTCAACCTATGGTCTTCTTGCTCCAGCCGCCCAAACCAGCGCCGGTCGTGCCGCGTGCTCCTGCCTCTCATGGCCAGTTGTGATGCCGCGGAGGCCTCACCGCCCCCTACTACTCCCACCGCCGGCCCAGGGTATCCCTCTACTCACCCACACCCCCTGTTATTCTGCGGCGAAGGTAGCCTCACGCCGCAGCCGAACCAGTGAACCCTCGTACTCCACTCCGCGTGGGCATCCACTGCCGCATCTTCCCCGACTCCGCGTCGTACCCTTCCTAGGCCTCGCCGTCGTCCACCGCCTTGGTGCTATCGGCGTGGCGTGGTCAATGTGGTCAACGACCGACTTCCATCGGAAAAATCTTGTATGTGGAGGTGACAATTTGGGTCCATGGCCACAGCCCAGTTTTTGTGATTTGCCAAGTAAGTCGCTTTGTCGAACTGTTGGGCTGCAAATCTTTCAAGACGAGGAGAGCTTCATTCGGTGGCGAGAAAATGGCCTATCGATAATGAGAAATGGGTTGTACATTTGTAAAACACATCAAACCGCAATTAGTTTCAAATATCTTTTTTCATTTCAAGATTTTAAATTACATTAATTTTTATGCGTGGAGAATTTGTTGGATTTTATATTGATATACATTTATTTTTAAAATCAGTTTAAATGTGAGTCAAAATTTCGGGATTAAAAACAGTTCGGACCACACCGAAATATGCAAATTTCGTATAACTTTTTAACCGTGGCCACAATATGGGCTGTAATGCTAACAAAAAGAATATGGGCTCCAAAAAAACCTTAAGAATTAGCAATGTAAATTATTAGAAATAATGGCAGATGGGTTGTATCTTTGTTTTCCACAGATTTGAGGCTTTCCTAAAAAAGGTTGGCGCACAAGCGGATCGTTGGATGTCCATCGAGCGGCCATCGTGCTTCTTCAATCTCTGCTCTTTCGCTCCGGCCGCTCAAACAAGCGCCCGGACTGCTGCTCCCTCCTCCCACGGCCAGGCTGTCTTTGCCGCAGCCTCACCGCCCCACCGTACTCCCATCGCTAGCCTAGCCATCCCTGTAGTCACCCACACCTGTTGTTATTCTCCCGCGACGGCAGACGAACCAGTAAACCCTCGTGCGATCGTACTCCCCTCGCGTGGGGAAACAAGCTGCTGAGTCTTCCACCTGCCTCCGTGTCGTTCCTTCCTAGGCCTCGTCGCCGTCCACCGCCACTGGTGCTCTCGGTAGCGGCCTGTTCAATGTTGTGAACGACCGACATGCATCTAAAGTGGTTTGTAGGTGGAGAGGCTGACAGTTGGGTACAGGGCCGCACACAAGGAAATGCCTCCTTATTACGTGCAAAATATTGATTCCTCCACGACATCGAGGAACCACCGAAAGGGCCTCTGTATTTTGCGAAAAAAAGCGTTACACGCGACAGCTCGGACCCACCAGCTATATCTTCGCACGCAAGGAAGTGCCTCCTTATTACGCACAAACAAATGAAAACTCCCCCTGTTAGCTGGGACCCAGTATAGTGGCAGGCTGACTTGTGGGCCTACTAAGTTGACGAGGACGGAGGGCTTTACCAACTTAGTCAATATGCACGATTCTAGCTCCAGTGACCGTACGATGTCCATCCAACGGCCGTAGTGCTTCTTCAACCTCTGGTCTTCTTGCTCCAGCTGCCCAAACCAGCGCCGGTCGTGCCTCGTGCTCCTGCCTCCCGTGGCCGGCTGCGATGCGGCGGAGGCCTCACCGCCCCCTACTACTCCCACCGCTGGCCAGGCCATCCCTCTACTCACCCACACCCCCTGTTATTCTGCGGCGACGGCAGTCTCACACTACAGCGAACCAGTGAACCCTCGTACTCCTCTACGCATGGGCATCCACTGTCGCGTCTTCCCCGGCTCCGCGTCGTCCCCTTCCTAGGCCTCGCCGTCGTCCACCGCCCTGGTGCTCTCGGCGCAGCGTGGTCAACATGGTCAAGGAACGGCTTCCATCGAACGTGGACTATATGTGGAGAGGCTGACAGCTGGGTCCATGGCCGCAGCAAGGAAGTGCCTCCTTATTACGTGCAAAATAATTATTCCTCCGCCTGACAGCGGGGACTGCCCTTGACTGTTGGGACCCACCAGCTACATCTTCGCACGCAAGGAAGTGCGTCCGGGCAAAAAAAAACGATTCGCCCCCCTGACTGCTAGGACCCACCAGCTACATCTTCGCAGGCAAGGAAGTGCCTGACGGCGATCGGGACCCATCTGGTCGAAGCGTGCGTGGCGTTGTCATTCTGGTCGCGAACGATATGCGTACATATATACTGGTGGATGTAGGCGCGCACATGTCATAGTAGAGGCGGCGTGCGTTATTAAGTAGTAGAAGCGCGCCGTAGCATGTACACGCGTCGTAAAGCGGCGGTGCAAGAAAGAAAATCTGACCCGCGTATGTGTACATCTGGTGGGGTCTCGAACGCCTACTCGCGCATACGTATGGCCAGGGCTTGTGTACATGGCTGGGTCGGAACGGAGAAACAGCGTCGTCGTCGTGTTCATGGGGAGGCAACGGAATGCGTCGTGTTCATGGGGAGGCAGCGGAATGTGCCGTGTTCATCGGGAGGGCTTGGACGGAACAGGCGATGGAAACGAGGCATGGCATACCACAGAACGGAGGAAACGGCCTTGTGTTGGACCGACCATGTTCGAAATGGGATCCTGTTCATCGGGAGGGGTGTGGGGCTCCTGTCGGTGTACTAGAGTAGGGGTACCCTAGTATCCCGAACTTGTGCATGGGCAGTTGTAGCCCTTCGCGGCAAGGCTTACCGGGTGACCGCCAAGGTCCTCCGTGGTTCCTTTGGAGCCATTCAAGAACAAAGTATTCAAGCCAAGGAGACAAGGCCCGGCAAGAGGAGCTTGCGGAAGGCCACCCAAGGAACCTAGGAGACAAGGCCCGGCAAGAGGAGCTTGCCGGGAAGGCCGATGGCGACAAGCTTCCGGACGCAACAAGACAACAACGCGGCAAAGGCGCTTGCGTGGCAGACCACTACTGTACTTGCGCTCCGGCACATCCACTAACGTGTCACCACAGGACCTTTCGAACGCAGCGTGGCAAGAAGCCGTCTGCGGCCGGAGGCTTGATGGCAAGCGGCGCTGACAAGATTGCCATCGTGGCAAGCGGTGGCGCCCCGACGGTCCCTTTACGCCTTTGTTAGAGGCGGCGTGAGCGGGCATTTAATGCCTTTGTCCCCTGCCGTCGAGGGTTAGGTATGATACAACATGCAAGTAGCTGTACCAACCACTCCTTTTCCATTTTACCCTTGTCTACGTTGCCACTGTCGGAGACCCTTTAGCATATAAAAGGAGGCCCATGCGCATAGCGTGGGGAGGTTGGAGAAAGGTTGAAGCCGAAGAACACTCACGCTCAGTCTCGTTAGCAGCTTGTGTGTCTTTGTAGCACTCAAGCGCTCGAGCAAGAACTCAATACATTCAGACATGCGGCGGTAGGAGTGTTATCTCTCGGAGAGCTCGAAGCTGGGTAAACCGCTCGTGTAGCCCGCCTCGATCTGCTCTTTGTCGACCTCCGCCCCCTGCCGAACGGAAGGGGCTCGATCCGCCAGATCCCATAGGTGTTAAATGGGCGAGATCAGCCTCCCGACATCTTTGGCGCGCCGGTAGAAGCGTCGAGATTGTGTGAACCTGATCCGGCGTCCACGAGCTAGATCTTCATCATCTTCATCGACATGCCACCGAAGAAGAAGGCTTGGCGGCGATGTTCCGTCAGCGTCGAACCCACCACCACCGGAGCAAGCGGGTGGTGGGGTAGACGCCGGGCGAAGAATGGACGTCGGCAGAGGCCACGGTGCTGCCAAGTCAAGGACAAGGCTGCGCAGAACCTCGGCGTCCGTACATGCACCGCGTCCGTCTCGGGAGGCGGGACCGGCAAGCGTCATGGTATTCACTAGCGCCATACGCTCGTTGGACCAAGATCGAGCTGGTGGATCTCGGGATGCTCAAGACCAGCATGCTGCGCCAACATCTTTGGCGCGGCGAAACACGGTCGCTGGGCGGGATCTTGCTCCTTCTAACATAGTTAGAAGTCCGAGCATATCCGCTCCTCGCGCCGTTCGCCATCGCCACCCACCACTCGATGAGAAGCTTTGGCGAGAGCTCAAGCTGCTCTGGATTACCCTCCAACAGCCGACAAGGTCGATGAATGGAGGCCACCATTAAGAGTCTCATCGGCTTTGCCAGCAGCGGCGCTCCGCGGCAGCCGAGTGCATCGCTGCCGCGGCGGGGCTGCCAAACACGAGCGGTGGCGGCGAAACCGGTGGGGTGCAACCACCATGCACTCTCCGCCCGAAGGCCAAGATCGCCGACTCGCCGGATCCACCTCGGCAATGACTCCACGCATCGCCGGAACCACGAGCTCGTCGCGATCAGCGCCAAGTTCTTCACGAGCAGCGGCAAGAAGAAGGCTCGAACTTCGCATCGGCGCCAAGAGAAGCGGCGTCAATTCGACCAGCGGCTGGGCCTCTGTCGACATGCATGCGCCCGAGAGAACCAGGCGACTTGCCGTGCGTGGTAGGTTGCCCTGCGTTCACTCGTGAGCTGCGGCAAGTCCGGTGGCCCGGCAAGAAGAATTTCAAGCCGAGCGTACCCGAGAGAAATGCGGCGGCAAGAGCGCATCCGTCGGAGTTCCTCGGCATCTACACCATCGCGGTGCAAGCTGCGGGGCGAGGCGACAAGATCTGGCCAACTACTTCCCGGCTGGTGCTCAAGCCCAATTTCAGATCTGGCTCATGCACTTGCCGGACAACTCCATATCCTCTTGGGCAGATCTATGCCATCAGTTTGTCGGTGCCTTTACAGGCGGCCACAAGCCTCATGGCCAAGAGAGCGATCTTCATCTGCTCGCCCAGAAGGAAGGAGAGCCCCTGCGCAAGTATATTCATAGGTTCAGTCGTGTGCAACACAACATCCCAGACGTCCACCCCGCCGCGGTAATCAGCGTGTTCCATCAGAACTTGCGTAACCGCAGGATGCGGGAGGAGATGGCGATGTGCAAAGATCGAGACGTCGATGAGCTATATGCCCGGCCGACAAGTGTGCAAGTCTTTGAGGAAGGAGGAGACTCCCGGAGAGAATCTTGAAGCGGGGAGGATCGATAGTGAAGAGACCGCCCGGCAAGGAAAAACCGGCGGAACAACAGGAAGAAGAAAGGCAAAGATGTGCTAGTTGTTGAGCAGTCCGGCAACGGAGGTGGCGCCAAGAAAGCCAAAGCTGGTAGCTCCGGCAAGGAGGTTGCCGCTGGCACCAACTGCCTGCTGCGGCGATCGCTGACAAGCAGGACGGCTCCAACAAACAATACTGCAGAGTATGAAGGTTTGCTTGCCGGTCTCAGGATCGCAGCAGACCTTGGGATCAAGAAGCTCATTGTCAGGGGTGACCCACAGCTTGTCATCCGCCAAGTGAACAAGAGTTATCAGAGTCCGTTGATGGAAGCTTATGTTGATGAAGTGAGAAAGCTAGAAGAGCTCAGAACGACATTGCCGATGGCCTGTCGAAGTGCGCTGCACTTAAGTTGCCTGTGGAACCAGGGATTTTTGTGCTCAAGCTGACTCAACCGTCTGTAACGCCATCAATTGTACAGAGCAAGAAGAGGAAGTTGATTTCTGGTGACTATTTTCCGTGAGCTTCGAAGCCGCCGCCAAGAAGGTCCCCAAGATCAACACCAAGCGATCTTTGAGGAGCGATGCTGCTCCGACAAGCCCTAGGGTTTGTTTCATTGAAGCGGGCGCTCGACAAGTTTTGCTCCGGCAAGCTTGCCGGGGAACGTCAAGCTCGGCTGAGCCGCAGGTTCTCGCCAGTGAAGCGGATGTTCCGCAGCGGCGAATGTGCCTTTAGTCCTTGTTGTCGAGCCGCAAGCTCCGGCATGGGCACGGCCAGATTGTCCATTTCCTTGAACGGGATAACTTCGAAGAGCAAGAAGAAGCGAAAAGAGTAGCCGGCGGTCAAGTATGTACCAGTTTGTCGACCACTGCATGTAAGAAGACTCAACGGTGTGAAATTGAAGTGTATTCACCGGGAAGACGGACAAAAGCTGTTGGCGAAGATACATGGAGGCATATGTGGTCACCACATTGGCGCGGAAGCACTTGCCGACAAAGCGTTCCGGCAAGGTTTGTTTTAACCGACAGCCCTCCGGGATGCAAGCGCACAAGTAACCAAGTGTGAAGCGTGCGGTTCCATTCCAAGCGGATACATCGGCCAGCTCAAGCTCTCCGGGCGATCCCTTTATCTGGCCATTTTTCGGTGCGAGGGGCTCGACATCCTCGACCCCTTTCCCGAGCTGTCGGGGCTTTGAGTACTTATGCGTTGCAATCGACAAGTTCACAAAGTGGCGGAAGTGGAAGCGATGAGGAAGGTGACAGCCGCGATCGGCCAGATCAAGTTCTTCAGTCGATTGTTTGCCGTTTGGAATCCCTAACGGGATCATCACCGACAACGGCCACGCAATTCCACGAGCCGCACCTTCATGCGATGCGTCCAAGATCTTGGCGCCAAGGTTCTGCTTAAGCTTCGCATTGCTCATCCGAGAAGTAACGGTCAAGCGGAGAGGGCGCATGCTGAAGTGAAGCGCTCACTCAAGACCAGAACTTTCAACAGGCTGCACAAGTGCGGAAAGAACTGCATTCAGGAGCTGCCGGAGGTTCTTTGGTCGATCGGGCGGCGCCAAATCGAGCCATGGCGGACAACTTTCGCTCTAGTCTATGGAGCGGCGGTTCTCCCCACGGAACTTCGTATCTGGATCACCTCAAGTGCTCGCTTATGATGAGCTTGAGCAAGAAGCGATTCGCGACAAGATGACGCTGCTCCTTGAGGAGGATCCTCTTCGAGCTCTTTGTCACGAGCTGCTCGATACCGACAAGCTTTGCGCCGCTACCATAGCCGCAAAGTTAATGCGGAAGTCTCGAGGAAAGGCGACCTTGTTCTTGGGCGTTCGATCCGCCAAGAATTCCAACAAGTTGGCCGAAGTGGGAAGGCCCTTACCGGGTGAAAGCGAGTCACTAGGCTGGCGCTATGCGCCTTGAGACCGAAGATGGCATTCGGTGAGCAACTCACGGAACATTGAGCATCTTCGTAAGTTTTACCCATAGAGGCGCGGTTGCGGAACCTGTTCCGGCAACCACCTTTGTACAAGTCTTGCCGATGTTGCATGTAATCCTTTGTACAAAGCGAGCGCCAGACCCGTGCATAACACCTACCCCATTGAAATAACGAGCCGTAAGGCACCATATCTTTATTTTCTCTTCTTTCTCTTTCTCAAAGAAAGGAAGGTTCCCTCGCACACAAGTTTGCCGGGGGGAAAGGAGAAGATAACGGTGTGGACCAAGCGTCGCTCAGGGAAGTCTAGCCTTACCGGGAAGCAAACGACAGAAAAGCTAAGTTGCTAAAGTTTGAGAAATCAGTTTTAAATTTTTTAAGTTATTCTCCTCGAACGACCGTGCTTTGTATGGAAAACCTGTGCGCGGAGGAACCAACTCATAGCTAGTTAGCCCTTACTTTGTTTCGAGTCCGCTCAACAACTTAAGTGAGCTGCGACTAGTTGCGACAAGGTTTCTTGTCGGTGGCGGCATCGCGGTAATTTCTTGAAGTCCCACACTCGGCGCCATGACTAAGGTGCTGCGCCGACAAGTTCCCTAAAAAGCGTGGGGCAAAAACATACAAAGGAAGGAACCAAGTAAAGGAAATAATGTAGCAATTGCTACCCGAAATAGAGTTATATTACAAGATAGCTTGTCGCAGCTCTAATAGATTGTTCTCATAACATGACCAAAGCGACAAGAAAAAGAAAGCGGGCGGACTAACCTCGCGATCGCCTCAACCCTCTTGATCCCGCTCACCCTGTCCCACGATGGAGTGCGACAAAGTCTTGGCGCTTCCACATCAGCATCCGGCGGCAAGGACTTGAGGGCGTGAAGCTGATCTCACCCACGATCTCTCACCTGACGGCGCGCATTAATGGCGTCCCGTTAAATGAAGGCGTGGTGGGTCGAGGTGAGTTACTGGCGTAACCCGGGCAGCGTGCCGATGCCCTGTTTTGGGCACAGCCCAACAGCGCTTTCGGCACAGCGTGTAGCCGAGCCGGGGGCTCCTGACCGGTGTACTAGAGTAAGGGGTACCCTAGTATTCGAACTTGTGCCAGGCGGTTGCAGCCCTCGCGGCAAAGGCTTACGGGTGACCGCCAAGGTCCTCTGTGGTTCCTTTGGAGCCATTCAAGAACAAAATATTCAAGCCAAGGAGACAAGGCCCGGCAAGAGGAGCTTGCCGGGAAGGCCACAAGGCACCCTAGGAGACAAGGCCCGGCAAGAGGAGCTTGCTTGGGAAGGCCGATGGCGACAAGCTTCCGGATAGCGACAAAGACAACAACGGCGGCAAAGGCGCTTGCAGCGGCAGACCCACCACTCTGTACTGCGCTCCAGCACATCCCACTAACGTGTGCATACAGGACCTTTCGGTAGCAGCGTGGCAGAAACCGTCTTGACTAAGCGGAGGCCTTGATGTGGCAGCGGCGACAAGATTGCCATCGTGGCAAGCGGTGGCGCCCCAAGCAGTCCCTTTCTGCCTTTGTTAGAGGCGGCGTGAGCGGGCATTTAATGCCTTTGTCCCCTGCCGTCGGGGTTAGGTATGATACCTTTGTACAAGTAGCTGTACCAACCACTCCTTTTCCATTTTACCCTTGTCTCGTTGCCACCTATCGGAACCCCTTTAGCATATAAAGGAGGCCCATGCATAGCGTGGGGGAGGTTGGAGAAAGGTTGAAGCAGAGAACACTCACGCTCGGTCTCGTTAGCAGCTTGTGTGTATTGTAGCACTCAAGCGCTCCCGAGCAAGAACTCAATACATACAGACATGCAGCAGTAGGAGTGTTATCTCTCCGGAGAGCTCTGAAGCTGGGTAAACGCTCGTGTGCCGCCTCGATCTGCTCTTGATGCGACCTCCGCCCCGTGAACGAGGCTCGGTCCGAGGCGGAGGTTGCCTGAAGGCAGATCGGCAGCTCAGGCGGTGCAGCAGACCCAGTGAAAAAGTTGAAAGCTCGCTGCAAAAATAGCTGCAGTCATCTGAACCGTAAAGCCCTTGCTGTACGGCTGCCAGATAAAGCGGAGAAGC
This sequence comes from Aegilops bicornis, assembly GCA_021605145.1. NCBI lineage: Eukaryota > Viridiplantae > Streptophyta > Magnoliopsida > Poales > Poaceae > Aegilops > Aegilops bicornis. The sequence goes on from CM038675.1 coordinate 366,599,922, forward strand.
GGACCTCCTACGGTGGCTTGAGGTCTGTTGATCGGGAGGGGTGTGGCGTCACGCAAAGCAGACAAAAGCGGACCTCCTACGGTCAAGCAGAGTCTGTTGATCGGGAGGGTGTGGCGTACCGCAAAAGCGGGCCAAAGCGGACTTGTGTTGGGCGCTTCTGATCGAAAAGAGTCCTGTTCGCCGGGAGGGTGTGGCATACCGCAAAACGGGACTCCACGGGATATTGTTCATCTCCACCGTCGACCTCCTCCAGCCTCCACGGGCTACCGCCGACCTCCTCCAGCCTCCACGGGCTCCTGTTCATCCAGCCTCCACCGCGCGCTACTCCACCGGCTACTGTTCAACCACCCCTCCACCGTCTACTGTTCATCCAGCCCTCCACACCACGGGGTCCTGTTCAACCACCCCTCCACGGGCACCCCTCCACCGTCTACTATTTATCCAGCCCTCCACACCACGGGGTCCTATTCATCCACCCCTCCAAGGGCACCCCTCCACCGTCTACTGTTCATCCAGCCCTCCACACCACGGGGTCCTGTTCAACCACCCCTCCACGGGCACCCCTCCACGGGCACCCCTCCACCGTCTACTATTTATCCAGCCCTCCACACCACGGGGTCCTGTTCATCCACCCCTCCACGGGCCCCCCTCCACCATCTACGGTTCATCCAGCCCTCCACCACACCACACGGGGTCCCTGTTACCGAGAGGCAACGCCACCGCCACTGCTCATCCAACCCCCCCCCATAACACTCACTTTGTTCATCCAGCCGATCGGCTTGATTAGCAGATGGCGAAGAATCGCTCGATCGGGTTCAGTTAACAGCCATCGATCGATCGCTCGGGTTCAGTAACGCGTAGCCTGCAGTGCAACCGCTCGGGTTCAGTTAGATCCCAATGCCTCGCTCGGGTTCATCACAATAATCATCATAGATAGGAGGCATGCTTTCATCATAATAAATTTGCTCATCAAAGCTTGGGGGACAAAAAATAGCATCTTCATCAAACATGGCTTCCCCAAGCTTGTGGTTTTGCATATCATTAGCATCATGGATATTCAAGGAATTTATACTAACAACATTGCAATCATGCTCATCATACAAAGATTTAGTGCCAAACATTTTATAGATTTCTTCTTCTAGCACTTGAGCACAATTTTCCTTTCCATCATTCTCACGAAAGATATTAAAAGATGAAGCGTATGAGACAAACTCAATTCCATTTTTGTAATTTTCTTTTATAGACTAACTAGTGCTAAAACAAGAAACAAAAGATTCGATTGCAAGATCTAAAGATATACCTTCACTTACTTAGCCTCCCGACAACGGCGCGCCGAAAAAGAGCTTGATGTCTACTACACAACCTTCTTCTTGTAGGCGTTGTTGGGCCTGCAAGTCTGCAGGTTTGTAGGACATTAGCAAATTTCCCTCAAGTGGATGACCTAAGGTTTATCAATCCATGGGAGGCGTAGGATGAAGATGGTCTCTCTCAAGCAACCCTGCAACCAAATAACAAAGAGTCTCTTATGTCCCCAACACACCCAGTACAATGGTAAATTGTATAGGTGCACTAGTTCGGCGAAGAGATGGTGATACAAGTGCAATATGGATGGTAGAAATAGGTATTTGTAATCTGAAATAATAAAAACAGCAAGGTAACTAATGATAAAAGCGAGCGTAAACGGTATTGCAATGATAGGAAATAAGGCCTAGGGTTCATACTTTCACTAGTGCAAGTTCTCTCAACAATAACAACATAGATAGATTATATAATAATCCCTCAACATGCAACAAAGAGTCACTCCAAAGCCACTAATAGCAGAGAACAAACGTAGAGATTATGGTAGGGTACGAAACCACCTCAAAGTTATTCTTTCCAATCAATCCGTTGGGCTATTCCTATAAGTGTCACAAACAGCTCTAGAGTTCGTACTAGAATAACACCTTAAGACACAAATCAACTAAAACCCTAATGTCACCTAGATACTCCATTGTCACCTCAAGTATCCGTGGGTATGATTATACGATATGCATCACACAATCTCAGAATCATCCAACCAACACAAAGTACTTCAAAGAGTGCCCCAAAGTTTCTCTGGGAGAGTCAAGAAAAGCGTGTGCCAACCCCTATGCATAGGTTCATGGGCGGAACCCGCAAGTTGGTCACCAAAACATACATCAAGTGGCACGTGATATCCCATTGTCACCACAGATAAACACGCCAAGACATACATCAAGTGTTCTCATAAAAGACTCAATCCGAAAAGAGAACTTCAAAAGGGGAAACTCAATTCATCACAAGAGGGTAGAGGGGGAGAAGAAACATAAGATCCAACTATAATAGCAAAGCTCGGGATACATCAAGATCGTGCCATAGAGGGAACACGAGAGAGAACAGGAGAGATAGAGAGAGATCAAACACATAGCTATTGGTACATACCCTCAGCCCCGAGGGTGAACTACTCCCTCCTCGTCATGGAGAGCGCCGGGATGATGAAGATGGCCACCGGTGATGGGTTCCCCTCGGCAGTCTTTGGAACGGCTCCGAGAGGTTTTGGTGGCAAGAGAGGCTTGCGGCGGCGAAACTCGATCTATCTTCTGTTCTGGAAATTTTAGGATACGTGGGGTATATATGGGTGCAGGAAATGCGTCGGTGGACGAAGGGGGCCCGCGAGGCAGGCGCCCCCACCCTCGTGAGCACCTCCCCTATTTCTGACGTGCACTCCAAGTCCATCGGGTGGCTTTCCTTCCAAAAATAACTTCTCCGATTGATTTCGTTCCGTTTTGGCTCCGTCGATATTCCTTTTCCTCGAAACACTGAAATAGGCATAAAACAACAAATCTGGGCTGGGCCTCCGGTTAATAGGTTAGTCCCAAAAATAATATAAAAGTGGATAATAAAGCCCAATATTGCCTAAAACAGTAGATAATGTAGCAGGGAGCAATAAAAAATTATAGATACGTTGGAGATGCATCAAGCATCCCCAAGCTTAATTCCTGCTCGTCCTCGAGTAGGTAAATGATAAAAAGATAATTTTTGATGTGGAATGCTAGTTGGAATAATTTCAATGTAATTCTTCTTACTTGTGATATGAATATTCAGATCCGAAAGATTCAAGACAAAAGTTTAATATTGACATAAAAATAATAATACTTCAAGCATACTAACAAAGCAATTATGTCTTCTCAAAATAACATGGCCAAAGAAAGTTATACCTACAAAATCATATAGTCTGGCTATGCTCCATCTTCCACAAACAAAATATTTAAATCATGCACAACCCCGATGACAAGCCAAGCAATTGTTTCATACTTTAACATTTTCAAAACTTTTTTATCTTCACGCAATACATCAGCGTGAGCCATGGATATAGCACTATAGGTGGAATAGAATGGTGGTTGTGGAGAAGACAAAAAAGGAGAAGATAGTCTCACATCAACTAGGCGTATCAACAGGCTATGGAGATGCCCATCAATAGATATCAATGTGAGTGAGTAGGGATTGCGATGCAACGGATGCACTAGAGCTATAAGTATATGAAAGCTCAACAAAAGAAACTAAGTGGGTGTGCATCCAACTCGCTTGCTCACGAAGACCTAGGGCATTTTGAGGAAGCCCATCATTGGAATATACAAGCCAAGTTCTATAATGAAAAACTCCCACTAGTATATGAAAGTGACAAAATGAGAGACTCTCTATCATGAAGATCATGGTGCTACTTTGAAGCACAAGTGTGGTAAAAGGATAGTAGCATTGTCCCTTCTCTCTTTTTCTCTCATTATTTTATTTTATTTTTATATTTTTTTATTTGGGCCTTTTCTCTTTTTTTATGGCCTCTTTTTTTCTCTTTTTTTTTCATCCGGAGTCTCTTCCCAACTTATGGGGGAATCATAGTCTCCATCATCCTTTTCGTCACTTGGGACAATGCTCTAATAATGATGATCATCACAGTTTTATTTTTCTTACAACTCAACAATTACAACTCGATACTTAGAACAAAATATGACTCTATACGAATGCCTCCGATGGTGTACCGGGATGTGCAATGACTCTTGAGCGACATGTACGAAAGAATTATGAACGGTGGCTTTGCCACAAATACGATGTCAACTACATGATCATGCTAAGCAATATGACAATGATGGAGCGTGTCACAATAAACGGAACGGTGGAAAGTTGCATGGCAATATATCTCGGAATGGCTATGGAAATGCCATGATAGGTAGGTATGGTGGCTGTTTTGAGGAAGGATATGGTGGGTGTATGATACCGGCGAAAGGTGCACGGTATTAGAGAGGCTAGCAATGGTGGAAGGATGGGGAAAGTGTGTATAATCCATGGACTCGACATTAGTCATGAAGAACTCATATACTTATTGCAAAAATCTACAAGTTATGAAAGCAAAGTATTACGCCCATGCTCCTAGGGGGATAGATTGGTAGGAAAAGACCATCGCTCGTTCGCGACCGCCAGTCATAAGGAAGACAATCAATAAATAAATCATGCTCCGACTTCATCACATAACGGTTCACCATACGTGCATGCTACGGGAATCACAAACTTTAACACAAGTATCTCTCAAATTCACAACTACTCAACTAGCATGACTCTAATATCACCATCTTCATATCTCAAAACAATTATCAGGCATCAAACTTTTCTTAGTATTCAACACACTCATAAGAATTCTTACAAATCTTGTATGCTTTGCATATTATGATTATTTAAGCAAATTACCATGCTATTTAAGACTCTCAAAATAATATAAGTGAAGCATGAGAGTTCATCCATTTCTTAAAAATAAAACTACCACCATGCTGTAAAAGATATAAGTGATGCACTAGAGCAAATGACAAACTACTCTGAAAGATATAAGTGAAGATCAATGAGTAGTCGAATAATTGTGCAACTATGTGAAGACTATCTAACATTTAAGAATTTCAGATCTTGATACTTTATTCAAACAGCAAGCAAAGATAAATAAAACTATATTGCAAGGATAAAACAACTCAAGTGAAGAAGCAAAAACTTAGGTTCAACCGATACTAACCGATAGTTGTTGAAGAAGAAAGGTGGGATGCCAACGGGGGCATCCCAAGCTTAGATGCTTGAGACTTCTTGAAATAATATCTTGGGGTGCCTTGGGCATCCCCAAGCTTGAGCTTTTGTGTCTCCTTAATTCCTCTCATATTATGGTTTCTCTTTTTATCAAAAAGCTTCATCCACACCAAACTCAACAAGAACTCGTGAGATAGGTTAGTATAAACCAATGCAAAACCTTATCAATTTCTACTGCAACAAATCACTAAAATTATTATTCAATATTGAATACTAAATGCCTCTGCATATTTAATACTCATATGCTTAAATAGAATCATTAAACAAGCAAACATATGCAAACAATGCAAACATAACAGCAATCTGCCAAAACAGTATAGTCTGTAAAAAAATGCAAGATTCATCATACTTCCCTAACTCCAAAAATTATGAACTAAAATTCCCACTGTAATAAATTTATCAGATCTCAATATGAAAAAATATTCAACATTATACCACTCTCTTACTTTTCTAGGGAATTTTTGCAACAGCGGTAAACTTTCTGTTTTCAAACAGCCACAAGTATACTTGCAAAATAAGCATGGTAAAGGCTATCCTTGACATTTTTATTGAAACTAAATATGCAAAAAATTATTACAAATAACAGCAAGCAAATACTAACAAAATAAAATGACGCTCCAAGCAAAACACATATCATGTGGTGAATAAAAATATAGCTCCAAGTAAAGTTGCCGATGAACGAAGACGAAAGAGGGGATGCCTTCTGGGGCATACCCAAGCTTAGGCTCTTGGTTATCCTTGAATATTACATTGGGGTGCCTTGGGAATCCCCAAGCTTTGGCTCTTGCCACTCCTTATTCCATAGTCCATTGAATCTTTACCCAAAACTTGAAAACTTCACAACACAAAACTTAACAGAAAACTCGTGAGCTCCGTTAGCGAAAAAAAACAATACACCACTTCAAGGTAATGTAATGAACTCATTATTTATTTATATTGTTGTTAAACCTACTGTATTCCAACTTCTCTATGGTTTATAAACTATTTTACTAGCCATAGAGTCATCAAAATAAACAAACAACACACGAGAAATAGAATCTGTCAAAAACAGAACAGTCTGTAGTAATCTGTAACTAACGCAAACTTATGGAACTCCAAAAATTCTAAAATAAATTTGTGGACCTGAGGAATTTTTCTAGTAATCATCTTCAAAAAGAATCAACTAAATATCACTCTCCAGTAAAAAGTTCTAGCTAATCTCGTGAGCACTACAGTTTCTGTTTTTTAAGGCATGATCATAAAGACTTCACCCAAGTCTTCCCAAAGGTTCTACTTGGCACAAACACTAATTAAAACATGAAACCACATCTAAACAGAAGCTAGATGGATTATTATTCCTAAACAGAACCAAAAAGCAAGAAACTAAAATAAAATTGGGTTGCCTGCCAACAAGCGCTAACGTTTAACGCCCCTAGCTAGGCATGATGATTTCAATGATGCTCACATAAAAGATAAGAATTGAAACATAAAGAGAGCATCATGAAGAATATGACTAGCACATTTAAGTCTAACCCACTTCCTATGCATAGGTATTTTGTGAGAAAACAACTTATGGGAACAAGAATCATCTTGCATAGGAAGGTAAAACAAGCATAACTTCAAAACTTTAAGCACAAAGAGAGGAAACTTGATATTATTGCAATTCCTACAAGCATATGTTCCTCCCTCATAATAATTTTCAGTAGCATCATGAATGAATTCAACAATATAACCAGCACCAAAAGCATTCTTTTCATGATCTACTAGCATAGAAAATTTATTACTCTCCACATAAGCAAAATTCTTCTCATTCGGTATAGTGGGAGTATCATAAGAGACTTGAATACTATAAATTTTTTCCACATTAAAAGAGTAATGTTCAGAGAAAGGGTACTCATAATCATGACAAGTTTTATAAATATAGTCATCACTACTTTTTATAGCATAAGTTTCATCACAATAATAATCATAGATAGGAGGCATGCTTTCATCATAATAAATTTGCTCATCAAAGCTTGGGGGACAAAAAATATCATCTTCATCAAACATGGCTTCCCCAAGCTTGTGACTTCTCATATCATTAGCATCATGGATATTCAAGGAATTTATACTAACAACATTGCAATCATGCTCATCATACAAAGATTTAGTGCCAAACATTTTATAGATTTCTTCTTCTAGCACTTGAGCACAATTTTCCTTTCCATCATTCTCACGAAAGATATTAAAAAGATGAAGCATATGAGACAAACTCAATTCCATTTTTTTGTAATTTTCTTTTATAGACTAACTAGTGCTAAAACAAGGAACAAAAAGATTCGATTGCAAGATCTAAAGATATACCTTCACTTACCTAGCCTTCCTGGCAACGGCGCCAGAAAAGAGCTTGATGTCTACTACACAACCTTCTTCTTGTAGACGTTGTTGGGCATGCAAGTGCACAGGTTTGCAGGACAGTAGCAAATTTCCCTCAAGTGGATGACCTAAGGTTTATCAATATGTGGGAGGCGTAGGATGAAGATGGTCTCTCTCAAGCAACCCTGCAACCAAATAACAAAGAGTCTCTTGTGTCCCCAACACACCTAGTACAATGGTAAATTGTATAGGTGCACTAGTTCATGAAGAGATGGTGATACAAGTGCAATATGGATGGTAGAAATAGGTATTTGTAATCTGAAATAATAAAAACAGCAAGGTAACTAATGATAAAAGCGAGCGTAAACGGTATTGCAATGATAGGAAACAAGGCCTAGGGTTCATACTTTCACTAGTGCAAGTTCTCTCAACAATAATAACATAGATAGATTATATAACAATCCCTCAACATGCAACAAAGAGTCACTCCAAAGCCACTAATAGCAGAGAACAAACGTAGAGATTATGGTAGGGTACGAAACCACCTCAAAGTTATTCTTTCCAATCAATCCGTTGAGCTATTCCTATAAGTGTCACAAACAGCCCTAGATTTCGTACTAGAATAACACCTTAAGACACAAATCAACCAAAACCCTAATGTCACCTAGATACTCCATTGTCACCTCAAGTATCCGTGGGTATGATTATACGATATGCATCACACAATCTCAGATTCATCCAACCAACACAAAGTACTTCAAAGAGTGCCCCAAAGTTTCTACCGGAGAGTCAAGAAAACGTGTGCCAACCCCTATGCATAGGTTCATGGGCGGAACCCGCAAGTTGGTCACTAAAACATACATCAAGTGGCACATGATATCCCATTGTCACCTCAGATAAACACGGCAAGACATACATCATGTGTTCTCATAAAAGACTCAATCCGATAAGAGAACTTCAAAAGGGGAAACTCAATTCATCACAAGAGAGTAGAGGGGGAGAAGAAACATAAGATCCAACTATAATAGCAAAGCTGGATACATCAAGATCATGCCATAGAGAGAACACGAGAGAGAGAGAGATCAAACACATAGCTAATGGTACATACCCTCAGCCCCGAGGGTGAACTACTCCCTCCTCGTCATGGAGAGCGCCGGGATGATGAAGATGGCCACCGGTGATGGGTTCCCCCTCCGGCAGGGTGCCGGAACGGGCTCCCGAGAGGGTTTTGGTGGCTACAGAGGCTTGCGGCGGCGGAACTCCCGATCTATCTTCTGTTCTGGAAGTTTTAGGGTACGTAGGTATATATGGGTGCAGGAAGTACGTCGGTGGACCGAAGGGGGGGCCACGAGGCAGGGGGGCACGCCCCAGGGGGGTGGGCGCGCCCCCCACCCTCGTGAGCACCTCCCTTCTTTCCTGACGTGCACTCCAAGTCCATCGGGTGGCTTTCCTTCCAAAAATAACTTCTCCAGTTGATTTTGCCTGCTTTTGACTCCGTCTGATATTCCTTTTCCTCGAAACACTGAAATAGGCATAAAACAGCAAATATGGGCTGGGCCTCCGGTTAATTGGTTAGTCCCAAAAATAATATAAAAGTGGATAATAAAGCCCAATATTACCTAAAACAGTAGATAATATAGCATGGATCAATCAAAAATTATAGATACGTTGGAGACGTATCAGCCCCCGACCTCCCACCGTAACCGGGAACTCCCCGAAATTTTCCTCCCCCTCGCTTCTACCATGGTTTTTTCCATCATGGACGGCCCAAAGAATGTCATGCAGCTGCGTCTCCGGCCCGCCCAGGATGAAAAGCCCATTTTCTGTCATGATTTTTTGTCATAGAAGTAGGAGCCACCACATCTATAATGATACCGGGTTTTGTCACAATTATCGTCATAGAAGTGTCGTATGTATGACCGAAATTTTTTTCGTTCGCCCAAAATGTCACGGATGTGTCTTTTTTTTGTAGTGTATCCCCCCCCCCCTGAGGTGCATGCTCTAACTTGGCAGGGTTATATTCCTCATATCATGCATATGGTGTCCTGCATTGCCATGCCATCTTCTTAGATTAGGCATGCTTTGTGTGAATGCATCCTGTTTGCTTTCTATGTCAGATATGTGAATTATGCAATGCCATGTTTTTCAGCCAGTTATCATATATGTGAATTATGCACCGCCATGTAGCCAGGCATCATATTTGTGAATTATCTCATGCCATCTGTTTTTTTCATTACGTATTCCATTTGTCAACAAACTGTATATTGAACTACTCTTCATGTGTATCAGCCATTTGAGCCGGTTATGGAAAAATCAGGAGTGAAAACAAGGTCTTCAGAGCAGGCAATGGTACCTGTTGAAGCATATATCTCGATGGTTGCAGGGAGCTCCTCAGAGGAGGATTCAGAGACAGATGACCAGTCCTATATCCCACCTGAGGTGTATGTTCTAAGTTGCAATGTTTATATTTCTCATATCATGCATATGGTGTCTTGCATTGCTTAGTTTAGACACAATATGCACAATATTGAATTCCATCTGCTTAGTTTAGAGATCATACATGCGAGTGCCAGCTGCTTAGTATATGAATCAATTATGTCAATTATATCATGTCATCCTGTAAACTTAGACAACATGTATGTGAATTATTTCATCCCAACCTATTTTAGAAAGACATCATATAGTTTTGTCATGTCATCCTGTTTAGATACTCATCATATGTTGAACTATGCCATTATATCCTGTTAAGTTATCCATCATATATCTGAAACTATGTCATGTTATCCTGTTTAGTTAGGCATCATATATGTGAAATTGTGGCATGTTGTCCTGATTGGTTAGACAATATATATGTGAATTACCACATGTGTCTATCATACAATGTTTGTATGTTCAATTTATTTTCTTGTTTATCTGCCATTTTAATTGGAGGGGGTGATGGTGATACGTCTCCGTCGTAACTACTTTTCCAAACACTTTTGCCCTTGTTTTGGACTCTAACTTGCATGATTTGAATAGAACTAACCCGGACTGACGCTGTTTTCAGCAGAATTGCCATGGTGTTATTTATGTGCAGAAACAAAACTTGTCGGAATGACCTGAAACTTCACGGAACATCTTTTCGGAAATAATAAAAAGTCATTCAAAAGATGAAGGCCAGGGGGCCCACCACCTGTCCACGAGGGTGGGGGGCGCCCCCCCCCCTAGGGCGCGCCCCCCTACCTCATGGGCCCCCTGAGGCTCCTCTGACGCCAACTCCAACTCTATATATTTGCTTTCGGAGAGAAAAAATAAAGGAGAAGAAATCATCACATTTTATGATACGGAGCCACCGCCAAGCCCTAAAACCTCTTGGGAGGGCTGATCTGGAGTCCATTCGGGGCTCCGGAGAGGGGGATTCGTTGTCGTCATCATCATCAACCATCCTCCATCACCAATTTCATGATGCTCACCGCCGTGCATGAGTAATTCCATCGTAGGCTTGCTGGACGGTGATGGGTTGGATGAGATCTATCATGTAATCGAGTTAGTTTTGTTAGGGTTTGATCCCTAGTATCCACTATGTTCTGAGATTGATGTCGCTATGACTTTTCTATGCTTAATGCTTGTCACTAGGGCCCGAGTGCCATGATTTCAGATCTGAACCTATTATGTTTTCATGAATATATGTGTGTTCTCGATCCTATCTTGCAAGTCTATAGTCACCTACTATGTGTTATGATCCGGCAACCCTGAAATGACAATAATCGGGACCACTCCCGGTGATGATCATAGTTTGAGGAGTTCATGTATTCACTATGTGCTAATGCTTTGTTCCGGTTCTCTATTAAAAGGAGGCCTCAATATCCCTTAGTTTCCTTTAGGACCCCGCTGCCACAGGAGGGTAGGACAAAAGATGTCATGCAAGTTCTTTTCCATAAGCACGTATGACTATATTCAGAATACATGCCTACATTACATTGATGAATTGGAGCTAGTTCGGTGTCACCCTATGTTATCATTGTTACATGATGAACCGCATCCGCATAATTATCCATCACCGATCCAATGCCTACGAGCTTTCCATATCTTTGGTTCTCGCTTATTTACTTTTCCGTTACTCTTGTTACAATCACTACAAAACACCAAAAATATTACTTTTGCTTCAGTTACTTTTATTACCGTTACCACTACTATCATATTACTTTGCTACTAAACACTTTGCTGCAGATACTAAGTTATCCAGGTGTTGTTGAATTGACAACTCAACTGCTAATACTTGAGAGTATTCTTTGGCTCCCCTTGTGTCGAATCAAAAAATTTGGGTTGAATGTTCTACCATCGAAAACTGTTGCGATCCCCTATACTTGTCGGTTATCAAGACTATTTTCTCAAGCGCCCGTTGCGGAGCATAGCTCTATTCTTTGAGTCACTTGGGATTTATATCTGCTGGACACTATGAAGAACTTGAAAGACGCTAATACAACAATTTATCCCTCAACTACGAGGGGAGGTAAGGAACTGCCATCTAGCTCTGCACTTGATTCACCTTCTGTTTTGAGTAAGCTTGCGACACCTAAACCTGCTTCTGCTATTCGTTCTGATATGTCACATGTTATTGATTATGCCACTTCTGCTATGCATGATACTTATGATGAAACTACTTCTATGCTTGATACTACTGTGCCCCTTAGTGAATTTCTTGATGAACAAATTGCTAGGGCTAGAGAGAAAGAAATTATTGAAACTGGTTATAATGATGAAAGGGATGATGAAGATAGGCCTGTTATTCCTGAAGGTTATGTTTTTATTATGGAAGCTTCTGCAGCTATTTTAGCTTGCAAAGATAGATATGAGCTCAAGAGGTTATTAGCTGAATGGAATAAGGAATCTCTTAGAGATAGAATGAGGCCTGACCCTGCTTTTGCTACTTCACCTATTTGTGTTGCCGACAAGGATTATGAATTTTCTGTTGATCCTGATATAATTACTTTGGTTGAATCTGATCCTTTTCATGGCTATGAATCTGAAACTGTTGTGGCACATCTTACTAAATTAAATGATATAGCCACCCTGTTCACTAATGATGAGAGATCTCGCTACTTTTATATCCTCAAAATATTTCCGTTCTCATTAAAGGGTGATGCTAAGATATGGTTTAATTCTCTTGATCCTGGTTGTGTGCGTAGTCCCCAGGATATGATTTATTACTTCTCTGCTAATTATTTCCCTGCTCATAAGAAACAAGCTGCTTTAAAGGAAATATACAACTTTGTGCAAATTGAAGAAGAGAGTCTCCCACAAGTGTGGGGGAGGCTTCTCAAGTTACTTAATGATTTGCCTGATCATCCTCTTAAGAAAAATGAAATACTTGATATCTTTTATAATGGACTAATCGATGCTTCCAGAGATTACCTGGATAGTTGTGATGGTTCTCTTTTCAGGGAAAGAACACCGGATGAAGCAGAAATTCTATTGAATAATATGTTGACAAATGAAAATAATTGGGCACTTCCTGAGCCAGCTCCTCCTCCAATTCCTGAGCCTATTCCTAAACCAACTCCGAAGAAGAGAGGTGTTATATTTCTCAGTCCTGAAGATATGCAAGAGGCAAAGAAATCTATGAAAGAAAAAGGTATTAAAGCTGAAGATGTTAAGAATTTACCTCCTATTGAAGAAATACATGGTCTTAATCTACCGCCTGTTGAAGAAACTTATGATCTTAATCCATTACCTATTGAAGAACCTCCTGGTCTTGATAACCCGACACAGGTAGTAAAGGTAAATTCTCTCTATACATTTAATGAAGGTGATATTCCTCACTATAAGTCTGCTAGACAATGCTTTGATGAGTTTGATAATTTTATTGTCAAACAAGAAGATTTCAATGCTTATTTTGGTAGACAATTAAAACAAAATGCTTATATGATTAAACACTTGGGTGATTATATGGCTAATATTAGAGGTGAACTTGAACTTGTTAGCAAACATGCTTCTATGGTTACCACTCAAGTAGAACAAGTACGTAAGGCTCAAAATGATTTGCTCAATGAAATGAATAGTAAGAAAAATGATTATGCTGTTAGAGTGGCTACTAGAACTGGTAGAATGACTCAGGAACCTTTGTATCCTGAAGGTCACCCTAAGAGAATCGAGCAAGATTCTCAAAGAAATAATATTGATGTACCTAGTTCTTCTAAAAGGAAGAAAAAAATGATAGGACTTTGCAAACTTCTAGTGAACCTATTGCTGAACCACCTGAGAATCCAAATGATATCTCTATGTCTGATGCTGAAACACAATCTAGTAATGAACATGAACCTAGTGAAAATGTTAATGATGATGTTCATGATGATGCTTAACCTAGTAATGATAATGATGTAGAAGTTGAACCTGTTGTTGATTTTGATAACCCACAATCAAAGAATCAGTGTTATGATAAGAGAGATTTTGTCGCTAGGAACATGGTAAAGAAAGAGAACCATGGGTTCAGAAACCCATGCCTTTTCCTCCCAAACCATCCAAGAAAAAGGATGATGAGGATTTTGAGCGCTTTGCTGAAATGATTAGACCTATCTTTTTGCGTATGCGATTGACTGATATGCTCAAAATGAATCCTTATGCTAAGTACATGAAATATATTGTTACTAATAAAAGGAAGATATCGGAAGCTGAAATTTCCACCATGCTTGCAAACTATACTTTTAAGGGTGGAATACCAAAGAAACTTGGAGATCCAGGAGTACCTATTATACCATGCTCCATTAAAAGAAACTATGTTAAAACTGCTTTATGTGATCTTGGAGCCGGTGTTAGTGTTATGCCCCTCTCTTTATATCGTAGACTTGATTTGAATAAGTTGACACCTACTGAGATATCTTTGCAAATGGCTGATAAATCAACTGCTATACCTATCGGTATTTGTGAGGTTGTGCCTGTTGTGGTTGCAAACGTTACTATTTTAACGGACTTTGTTATTCTTGATATTCCCGAGGATCATAGTATGTCTATTATTCTTGGAAGACCTTTTCTGAATACTGCAGGTGCTGTTATTGATTGCAACAAAGGAAATGTCACTTTTCATGTTAATGGTAATGAGCATATGGTACACTTTCCGAGGGAACAACCTCAAGTTCATAGTATCAACTCTATTGGAAAAATTCCATCGATTATATTTGGAGGTTTTGAATTTCCTCTTCCTACTGTCAAGAAGAAATATGATATTCTTATTGTTGGGGATGTGCATATCCCCGTTGAGGTAACATAGTGTTGTTCGAAATTTCTCCGGTCTCATGTTATTCAGAATGAGTTTATTAACAAGACCTGATCAACCTTGTTAGTGGATTCCTTTTGATGAGCATGAGATGGATGAAACTAGAAGGCACAACCTTCTGTACTCCTTCTCTACTTTCTGTTATTTAGTCGAAATAAAGTAAAAATAGTATTTTTTTTGCCAGTTTCCTGATTTATCTATGCAATATAAAAATACCCCGAAAATAAAAGTCCTCCAAATGCCATGCCAATTTAATATGATTTTTCTGGAATATTTGAGGATTTATGGTACTGAAAACACTGCGGGGGGAGTTGCCACCTGGCCACGAGGTGGAGGGCGCGCCCTACCCCCCAGGGCGCACCCCCCTGCCTCATGGGCCCACGGTGGCCCTCCTCCACTTATTCCTGCACCCATCCTTTTCTTCTTCCTCCCACAAACACGAATATCTGGCTAAAGCACGAGTTCTAGCTCACTTTGCTGTGATTTTCGATCTCCTTGCTCAAAGCACCTCCCACAAAACTGCTTGGGGAGATTGTTCTTTGGTATGTGACTCCTCCATTGGTCCAATTAGTTTTTGCTCTAGTGCTTTATTCATTGCAAATTTGTGCTGCATAGGTGACCATGTTCTTGAGCTTGCATGTCAAATTTATATGGTTCCAAGTAGTTCTAATGCATGATATATCCTCTAGGCACTTGTAGGAGTAGTTGCTATCAATTTTGTTGAGCTTCGTTCACTTTTGTTTGAAGTTACTAAAAATATCAAAAAAAATCAGAGGAAGCAATATGCTTAGGAAAATGTTCCAAGGTGATTCTTCAAGGAAGCAAGGACCCAGGCTTGCAATGCGTGATGCTGATGAGGAGCCCCCAAGGGATGCTCCAAAGACGGCCCCTGTGAATGGCCTTCGGAAAATTTTATGGATCGAGCGGGAATCAAAGAAGAATTTAACGCATATTTGTGTAACGCCGATCTCGAGAGCTTTGAGGCAGACAAATGCCTACAGTACCATGATCTCACTAGTTCATTTTGAGAAGGTTTGAATTTTCATCTTCACGTAATTCTCCAACTGTCATGTTTGATCTTTATGAAAAATCTTATACCATGGACTTAGAGGATTTTACTTTTGCTCGCAAACTTCCACAATGGGGTAGTGCTAGTGATCCCCGTAAATCTGGATTTAGAGATTTTCTTGCTGGTATAACTATAGGGGAATCTAGAGATATAGCACAAGCCACCATAGGGAGCATTCACTTTCCTGCTATACATTATTTTGCTCTTTTCATAGGTAGGTGCATAACCGGTAAGGATTAAGCATGTCATATGTGTGTGCCTGACCTCAGTATTCTTAGGAGTGCTGTGTTAGGAGACCAATCTTATCATTTGGGAGCCATTGTTGCACGTAGGTTGCATCATAATAGATTTAATGGAGATTTCTTTGGAGGAATTTATGTAACCCGCTTAGCTAATTTTCACGAGGTGAATGTTCGTGAGGATGACATGGAGTTGCCTCCTACTTATTTAGATTTTAATTATATGGTCTCTCACCAGTTTGTCGAGAGGTATGAATCACCTCTCCAGTATCGACTAATCTTTGACAAACGGCATGTTGTCCGTATTACTCTCCCTGCTCATGCCTTCTTTGATTATCAGGCAAAACGAAGATATATTATTACCAGAGAGGAGGCGGATGAGTACGAGAGGAGAGCGGAGGCAGGCCGACGCCACGCTGCATCTCAGGAGGCGATAAACGCTACATCACAGTACGACCCCAGCTACACCTATGGGTATCAGCCAGGCTATCCCTAGCAATGAACCAACTTAGGCCAAAAGCCTAAGCTTGAGGGAGTACGTATTTCCCATTGACATTACATTTATGTTCACACACTCATTGCTAGATGTCGGTGCTCATACTCTTTCACTCTAATATCCATGTTAGTTTATTTTCTTTTTCCTGCTTTCTTCTTGTGTGTTTGTTAAACCTTGAGAAAAACCAAAAAAAATTATTAGTAGTAGTTTACTTTTCTTGCTGTAGTAGTAATAATTAAAAACAAAAACCCAAAAATATTTCCCGTTCTTCTTTTGCTTGTTGGGAGCTTTCCCGTGTAAATAGTTTTTATTTCTTTTCTTTTCTTTGGGGGTCGATAGGACAAGACCATGATTAATTTGTTGAAGTGGCTCTTATATGCATTATTGTTGATTTAACCAAGAGCCCATATTGCCTTGTCTTCTCCTGTTTATTGAATGCTCGCAGATTCCAGCTTAGTCCAATGCACGTGCACTCTTATTATTATTCACTTTGTTCGGTCGTGCGAGTGAAAGGCAATTATGATGATATATGATGGACTGACTGAGATGAGAAAAGCTGGTATGAACTCGACCTCTCTTGTTTTCGTAAATATGATAAGTTCATCGTTCTTGATTCAGCTTATTATGAATAAACATGTTTGCAATGACAATTAGAGATCATAGTTGCTCGTGCCGTGCTTGATTAGCTATGAGTTATAATGGTTTACCTTGCGTGCCAACATGCTATTAAAATGGTTGTGATGTGGTATGATGGGGTGGTATCCTCCTTTGAATGATTTAAGTGACTTGACTTGGCACATGTTCACGCATGTAGTTGAAACAAAATCAACATAGCCTTCACGATATTTATGTTCATGGTTGATTATATCCTACTCATGCTTGCATCCAATGTTTATTAATTCTAATGCATGGTCATCACTGTTGTCGCTCTCTAGTTGGTCGCTTCCCAGTGTTTTGCTAGCCTTCACTTGTACTAAGCGGGAATACTGCTTGTGCATCCAATTCCTTAAACCCCAAAGTTATTCCATATGAGTCCACCATACCTTCATATATGCGGTATCTACCTGCCGTTCCAAGTAAATTTGTATGTGACAAACTCTAAACCTTCAAATAAACATTCTGTTTTGTATGCTCAAATAGCTCATGTATCAACTAGGGCTGCCCTTATCTTCCATGTTAGGCGTGTTATTCTCAAGAGGAGTGGACTCCGCCCTCACTCACGAGAAAATGGCAGGTCACCAGGATGCCCAGTCCCATGCTTTATGCAAACTAAATCAAAATTAATTGCAAACAAAACTCCCCCTGGGACTGTTGCTAGTTGGAGACACTCGTTGTTTCGAGCAAGTCATGGATTGATGCTTGTTGGTGGAGGGGGAGTATAAACTTTACTATTCTGTTTGGGAACCGCCTATAATGTGTGTAGCATGGAAGATATCGCCATCTCTTAGTTGTTATGTTGACAATGAAAGTATGCCGCTCAAAATATTATTTATCTCTATTTCAAAACCGAACTCTGGCACCTCTACAAATCCCTGCTTCCCTCTGCGAAGGGCCTATCTATTTACTTTTATGTTGAGTCATCACCCTCTTATTAAAAAGCACTAGCTGGAGAGCGCAACTGTTATTTGCATCCATTACAATTAATTTATATTGGGTATGGCTATGATTGGATCTCTTTTACCATGAATTACAATGTCTAGTAAGTCCTTGATCTTTAAAGGTGCTCTGCATTTATGTTTTGCGGTCTCAGAAAGGACTAGTGAGATACCATCTTGTTATATCATATTATGATTGTTTTCAGAAAGTGTTGTCATCCGAGATTTATTATTATGGCTCGCTAGTTGATTATGCTATTGATATGAGTAAATATGAGACCTGAGAATTATTGCAAATGTGGTTAGCCATAATATTTGCTGAAAACTTGAATGTTGGCTTTACATATTTACAACAACAAGAGCAAATAGAGTTTATAAAAGTTTTTCTTTATCACTTTCAGTTTATCAACTGAATTGCCTGAGGACAAGCAAAGGTTTAAGCTTGGGGGAGTTGATACGTCTTCGTCAGATTCTACTTTTCCAAACACTTTTGCCCTTGTTTTGGACTCTAACTTGCATGATTTGAATAGAACTAACCCGACCGACGCTGTTTTAAAGCAGAATTGCCATGGTGTTATTTATGTGCGTAAACAAAACTTCTCGGAATGACCTGAAACTTCACGGAACATCTTTTCGAAATAATAAAAATCGTTGCAGAAGATGAAGGCCAGGGCCCACCACTGTCCACGAGGGTGGGGCGCCCCTGTGGCGCACCCCTACCACGTGGGCCCTCGAGGCTCCTCTGACGCCAACTCCAACTCTATATATTTGCTTTTGGAGAGAAAAAATAAAGGAGAAGAAATCATTGCGTTTTACGATACGGAGCCGCTGCCAAGCCCTAAAACCTCTTGGGAGGGCTGACCTGGAGTCCGTTCGGGGCTCCGGAGAGGGGGATTCGTCGCCGTCGTCATCATCAACCATCCTCCATCACCAATTTCATGATGCTCACCGCCGTGCGTGAGTAATTCCATAGTAGGCTTGCTGGACGGTGATGGGTTGGATGAGATCTATCATGTAATCGAGTTAGTTTTGTTAGGGTTTGATCCCTAGTATCCACTATGTTCTGAGATTGATGTTGGTATGACTTTGCTATGCTTAATGCTTGTCACTAGGGCCCGAGTGCCATGATTTCAGATCTGAACCTATTATGTTTTCATGAATATATGTGTGTTCTTGATCCTATCTTGCAAGTCTATAGTCACCTACTATGTGTTATGATCCCAAGAACCCCTAAATGACAATAATCGGGACCACTCCCGGTGATGATCATAGTTTGAGGAGTTCATGTATTCACTATGTGCTAATGCTTTGTTCTGGTTCTCTATTAAAAGGAGGCCTCAATATCCCTTAGTTTCCGTTAGGACCCCGCTGCCACAGGAGGGTAGGACAAAAGATGTCATGCAAGTTCTTTTCCATAAGCACGTATGACTATATTCAGAATACAAGCCTACATTACATTGATGAATTGGAGCTAGTTCTGTGTCACCCTATGTTATGATTGTTACATGATGAACCGCATCCGACATAATTATCCATCACCGATCCAATGCCTACGAGCTTTCCATATACCGGTTCTTGCTTATTTAGTTTTCCGTTGCTACTGTTACAATCACTACAAAACACCAAAACTATTACTTTTGCTTCAGTTACTTTCATTACTGTTACCACTACTATCATATTACTTTGCTACTAAACACTTTGCTGCAGATACTAAGTTATCCAGGTGTGGTTGAATTGACAACTCAACTGTTAATACTTGAGAGTATTCTTTGGGTCCCCTTGTGTGGAATCAATAATTTGGGTTGAATAATCTACCCTCGAAAACTGTTGCGATCCCCTATACTTGTGGGTTATCAGATGGCAGTATCTAAGGGAGCAAAAAATTGTTCTTCACAAAAGATAATGCTACCCATAGATGAAGACAGAACCATGGTTGTACTGGCCCACAAACTAGCACCACCACACATAATCGAGACTCTTCCAGATTGCACACTTACACCGTTGGGCAGAGAACCAGCTACAACCCATCTAACCCCAACCCCAGCGGATTTTAACCCACTTCTAGTTGATAAAGTACCATGTCCACCGAAGAGTACCACCACACAAGCAGTTTGTAAAGCAACTGGAGTGCCCAAAGCACGAAGACCACCACAGCGAACCCAAACTCCACGTTTAAAGTAGAAGAGCAACTGTTCTCAGGTCAGATTTCGTAGCTATGGTCCATACTCCTTTGTTGTTGCATCACTGTATATTTCCTCATACCAACTACTTTCGAATTTGAAGGATCCAATTGAAACTCCAATGGCGCAACAGGTATGTTTTAAACCTATTTCTTTAACTAGACTGATGTTCTAACTTCTTGCTCTATGTTGATTTCATTTTCAGTTGTATAAACAGTTATGTTCTCATGTGATGCTGGCTATGCTATTGTGTCTTAAAAATATATGAGTTGAACTGTGTCTCTATCTTGATTTGGCAACATAAACTAGAATGATATGGACAATACAGTGACCATGGTACATAGATATATGTTTGTTTCATGATGTTATCCTGTCCACCTTACTACTGAACCGGTTTACCAAAATGAGTTTCATATACTACATGCTAAACCTGTGAGGCTGTGACGTGTCTGCTTGTTTCTCTTGTAGTATACGAACAGAATATTGGAGAAGAGCACACCACTATGCAATGGTAGAGAAAGTAATGTAGATAAGGTTCAAGATAGTGAGACAGCCCTGTTGGTCTCCAAGAAAGGTGATAAAAACGATCTTGTAGACAGTGAGAAAACCCCACGATCCTGCGTTGATGTAGTGTTCGAAAGTTCTTGGCGCCAGCATGAGCACAAGCTCTTGAACTCATTGCTGAATCACTTGACTTCTTGATCTCAGCTACAAGCTGAAAGACATCAGTTAGCTATGCTGCGGCAAGAAGCCGAAGGACTGAGGAAGTCCCTGCAGAATTCAGATGCGTACTTTCTTGTGCAACAACAAGTGCTGGAGGTTTTAAGCGCCAAACAAGAGAAAGTTAATAAGCTTGCTAAGCATCTTGGCAGCATTATGGGTACCCAGGATATTGTTTCTTGAGCTCTTATGAAGTGGTTTCAGTTCTGGACTTGTTTTGTCATGCGTTTATTTGCACTGGTCGCCAACTTTGACAACCAAAGTGTATATGATATGTTGCTTTGTTCCCTATATTTGCACCGGTGGCGAACTTTGATGCCCAAAGTGGATGTAATATGTGTAATAGCCGTGATAGCCTAGCGTAAGTTGCTTGATTATTTATTTCCTTGTTGTCTTGTTTATTTGTTTGCTTGTAGTCAGTGCAGTTCTTTTTCCGCGGTTTGCTAGTGGCCGCAATAACCTATTTTTTAAAACTAGGCCACTATAACCATGGGCTACATATTTAGTGTAGTTACCATGGGCTTCCTACGGGCCGTAGAAACAATGGGCCTTCTAAGGGCCATAGAAACAATGGGCCTTCTATGGGTCGTAGCATCAATGGGCCTTCTACGGGCCGTATGATCGATCAGCCAAACATGGGCCAACAACCGACCGCATTATGAGCCTTAAACGGGCTAGAGTTGGAATCGCCCGTTCATGGGCTAACCATAACGGACCGTCGTTAATCGGCCGTATTTGATGACACTATGAAAACGGCCTATCAGATTAACAGGCCACAAACGGGCCGACTATAACCACGGGTTGAATTTGGCCCACAATCAGAAAAGGAAACAGGTTGTAAGTAACTGAATGCTGGAAATGAGCCCAAGAATAAATGGGCCCTGAGAAGGCCGAAAGATAACAAGGGTTGGAAACAGCCCAATGTAATAATGGGCCGTTAATGGGTATAAAGCAATACACTGTTCATTGCGGGCCAGATTCACCACGGGCCGTTAATGGGCCAAGAGTTACAAATGGCCTTGTATGGGCCGAAAGACATCATGGGCCATACATGGGCCGGAAGTTACAACAGGCTGGAATCATACTGGATGGCCCAGATGAAGCTGCTGGGCTTAATTCTGATAGGCCGTAACGGGCCTTGAGTTAGCGGGTCGTAAATGGGCTAATAGGCTTTTCGTGGGCCGGCCTGTTACCTTTTGACCAAGTCAAACGGGCCGTCCTTTTCACCGGAATGGGCCTTTGTTGGGCCGTGCCACATGTCGACCTATCATAGGCACCTCCTGTCCAATGAATGGGTGACATTTGTCCCAACGGTGAGCCAACACATGTTTCCTCCGGCCAATGACAATTTTACACGTGGAAAATCCTCATTGGTCCGGGATGTTAACGGGTTATCGGATCCAAAACTGGACCCAATAGCTTAATGGTGACCCGTTACGGTGGATGCCATGTGTCGGTTACCCTTGACAAAAGCACTTCTATGACGCGCGATTTATCGTCATGGAAGTGGACACTTCCATGATGATAATTTTGGTAATGTCATGGAACACTTCTCTGACGGACCAGTATGACTATCTTGATTCTGTCATAAAATCGTCATGGATGTACATGCATGACAGAAAATGTGACCTACTGTGGCAAACACGTATCATCACGGAAGTGTATTTTTTTAGTAGTGTCAAGTGTGAACCTCGAAGGTGGTTCCTCATATGTTCACCTTGATGATTACATCGAGTGGAATCCACTGAGGGTGATTCCTCGGGTTTTCCCCTTGATGTTTGGACACACGGTTACCTTGACTTTACTTGCGACCATTGTTGAAGTCGGGTCGGCCCTGAAGGGTACCCGCGAGTTGATGTGAAAGTCGGGCGGGCTCGTAGAGCACCTGCGAGTTTTCTACGTGGCACGGCCGGGCAGTCTGGGCCCTTGCCGTAAGTCCATGGGACAGGGCGATGGGGTCACATTATCGTGAGTATCTGCTTGTCTCCACGAGCCCCCAATGCACTAACAGGTTTGGGTATTTGTTTTGAGTTGGCCTTTGGCCTTTACGCACTAACCACCACACGAGAATAGTTATGGGCCTCAACGTCGTAGTATCAGCCGAATCTTTGTCAGACGTCCAGTTCAGCATTGTGGCATGGTCGTATCATGTTGGCCATCTGAGGCGGTGCTGGTATCCACCCTGCACACAACGACCCGGAGTGCAACAGGCGATGGGCCCAAGACCCCGAAGTGCTTAGGATGTAGACCGGCAGGGACCTCTCTGCTGAGCCTAGGTAGGGATGCGACGTGTTGATCTTCCGAGGCCGGGCATTGACCCCAGAAAGGTGTGTCCGGCCAGAGTAATCAAGCATGTTGAGTACGTGGTTCACCTCAGCAAGGAAGTTATATATTCGAATACCGTGTCCATGACAATGGACGTTCAGACTTGTATCCTGATCTATTACAACTAGAACTGGTTACTTGAGACATGTGATGGATATGTGGCTCCGAGATTGCTTTCTCGCAGGGAGTCGAGGAAGGATCTTTGGGCATTAATGTTACAACATGCTTGTTAAATGTTAAAATGCTACTCTTTACTCTTCTACATGCTGCAAGATGCTTGGACCTGCTTGAAGATGCTAGTCTTTGATAGGCTAGGCCTTCCCCTCTATTCTGGCATTCTGTAGTTCAGTCCACAGATACATACCTTCCTTTGATACCAATGCATACTTAGTATAGATCTGATGCTTGCGAGTACTTTGGATGAGTACTCACGGTTGCTTTGCTACCCCCTTTTCCCCTTTCTTCCTTCTTTCCGGTTGTTGCAACCAGATGGTAAATCCCTGGAGCCAGATGCCACCACCGACGGATACTACTACATGGAGGCCATCGAAGCCCACGAGTAGTTAGGAGGTCCAGGAGTAGTTAGGTAGTCTTGTCTAACTTTATGTTTGTACTCAGATATTGTTGCTTCCGTTGACTCGTGTGTTTCGAGCTTCTATATTCGAGCCCTCGAGGCCCTTGGCTTGTAATATGAAGCTTGTATTATGTTATTTGTGTCAAGAGTTGTGTTGTGATATCATATCATGAGTCCCTGATCTTGATCGTACAAATTTGCGTGTATGATTAGTGTACGGTCGAATCGGGGGCGTCACATCGGTCTACTTGGCACGGACGTGATGCCTATATTCATGATCATTGCCTTAGATATCATCATAAGTTTGTGCTTTTCTATCAATTGCTCGGCAGTAATTTTTCACCCACTTTAATATTTTCTATCTTGAGAGAAGCCTCTAGTGAAACCTATGGCCCTGGGTCTATTTTCCAGCATATTAGTTTCCAATTTACTTCCTTTGCAATCTTTTACTTTCCGATTTACAAACCAAAAATGCCGAAAATATTTACTTTACCGTTTATCTATCTCTATCAGATCTCACTTTTGCAAGTAACTGTGAAGGGATTGACAACCTCTTTATCGCGTTGGGTGCAAGTTGTTGATTTTTTGTGCAGGTATTCGATGACTTGTTCGTTGTCTCCTACTGGATTGATACCTTGGTTCTCAAACTGAGGGAAATACTTACTCTACTTTGCTGCATCACCCTTTCCTCTTCAAGGGAAAAACCAATGCAAGCTCAAGAAGTAGCAGGAAGAATTTCTGGCGCTGTTGCCGGGGAGATCTACGTCAAGTCAAGAAATACCAAGTACCCATCACAAACTCTCATCTCTCGCATTACATTATTTGCAATTCGCCTCTCGTTTTCCTCTCCCCGACTTCTAAAACGATTTTTGAAAAGATTTGCCTTTTCCTTTGCCCCTCTTCCGTTCGCCTTCTTCGTTTGCCTTTTGGTTGCTCGTTTGCTAGATCTATTTACCACCACCATGTCTGAAACTGGGGAGGTTATCGCTGAAAAGAATAGTAGTAACGATGGGGGAAAATTTGATGCTTTTGCTAATTCCAATCCTCATGAAAAATCTACTATCTTTGTCGGGGTACTAGAGTAGGGATACCCTAGTATCCCGTACTCGTGCACGGACAGTTGTAGCACCCCGCGGCAGGGTTTGCCTCGTCACCGCCAAGATCCTCCGTGGCTCCTTTGGAGCCATTCAAGAACAAAGTATTTGATTAAGAAGACAAGGCCCTGGCAAGAGGAGCTTGCCGGGAAGGCCACTCAAGGCATGCGGAAGACAAGGCCCCGCAAGAGGAGCTTCTTTGGGAAGGCTCGAGCGCGACAAGCCTCCGGACGCGACAAGGATTCGGTCGGCAAGGCGCTTGCCGCGGCAAGCAACCTCTCTCCATCTCCGCTCCAGCTCATCCAAAGCAACGTGCTGCCATGGGACCTTTCCATGCGCGGCGTGTCGAGAGGCTGTCAGCCAGCGGAGAGCAGCGATAAGCGGCTGACAAGCTTGCCATCGTGGCGGCGAGGCGCACTGACGGTCTCTGTTACCTTGTTTGGGCGACAACTGGCGGGCATTTATTGCTTTTGTCCCTTGCCGTCAGAGTTAGGTATTTTGCCTTTGTACACTTTGTCGAGTAGGTGTACCAACTCCTGTTTTACATTTGTACCCTCGCCTGTTGCCACCTGCCGGAGACCCTTGAGCATATAAAAGGAGGCCCATGGGCAACGTAGAGGAGGTTCGATTTTCGGTTCATTCAACTCACTAGAGACCAGATACACTCACGCTTAGGTTTTGTAGCTCGTGATCGCTCCCTAGCAAGAACACAATACATCAAACAAGCAGCGTGAGGAGTTTTATCTCTCCGGAGAGCTCCGGTTGGGTAAACTGCTCGTGTGCCTCGCCTCGATCCGCTCTTCGTGCGATCTCCGCCCCCCTCCGAACCACAAAGGGGCCTGGTCCGCCGGCCCCATAGGTGTCCGCGGGTACGATCAGCCTCCCTGACATCTTTGGCGCGCCAGGTAGGGGGAGTCGAGGCCGTGTGAATCTGATCCAACGTTCACACGAGCAGCGTCGACAACATCTTCCTCAACATGCCACCGAAGAAGAAGGCTTCGGCGGCAGCAGAGCCGTCCGCGTCGTACCGACCCTCACCGCAGCAAATGGGTGGTGGGGCAGACGCCGACGGAGGAACGGGCGCCGACGAAGGTGTTCGCGACGTTGCCAAGTCCAAGGACAAGGCCCCGCAAACCTCGGCGTCACAAGATCCCCGCGCCCATCTCAGAGACGCGGGACCAACAACGTCATGGCGTCACAACGCCATACGTTCGCTGGATCGAGACCCTCAAGACCAGCATGCGCGCCAACATGCCGCACGAGTGAGATACGGTCGCCGGACGGGTGCTGCTCCTTCTAACGTAGTTAGAAGTTCGAGCATATCCGCTCCTCGCACCGCTCGCCAATGCCACCCACTACTCCAGCAGCTCTGGCGAGAGCTCAGCTGCTCTCGACTACCTCCAACGGCCGACAAGGTCGACGAGTGGAGGGCCACTATCGAGCCTCATCGGCTTTGCCAGCGGCGGCGCTCGCGGCAACTAACGCCATCATCGCCGCGGCAAGACGACAAGGCACGAGCGGTGGCGGCAGACTGTCGGAGGTGCAACCACCGTGCACTCTCCGCCACGAAGGCCAAGATCGCCAACTCACCGGATCCACCTCGACAGCGACTCCACCGTGTCGCCGGATCCAGCGAGCTTCGCCGCGATCGGCGCCAAGTTCTTCATGAGCGACAACAAGAGGACGCTCGAACTTCGCGTGGCGCCCGGAGAGAAGCGCGCGGCGTCGGTCCGACAAGCGCGTTGGGCCTTCTGTTGACATGCGCGCCCGGAGGAGCCAGCGACTTGCCGTCTGTGATAGGTTGCCCTGCGTTCACTCGTGAGCTGCGGCAAGTCCAAAGGCCCAGCCAGAAAAACTTCAAACCAGACGTGCGGAGAAGTATGATGGTAGGGCCTTTTGCGTCGGAGTTCCTCGGCATCTACACCATCGCGGTGCAGGCTGCGGGGACGGACGACAAGATCCTCGCCAACTACTTCCCGCTCGTGCTTAATCCCAACGTCGGATCTTGGCTCATGCACTTGCCGGACAGCTCCATATCCTCTTGGGCAGATCTGTGCCATCGGTTTGTTGGCGCCTTCACGGTGGCCACAAACCTCATGGCCAAGAGAGTGACCTTCATCCGCTGCCCGGAAGGAAGGAGAGTCCTGCGCAAGTTCATTCAAAGATTCAGCCGTGTGCACTACAACATCCCTGCACGCTCACCCTGCCGCGGTGATCAACGCGTTTCATCGTAATGTGCGGAACCGCAGGATGAGGAGGAGATGGCGATGTGCAAAGTCAAGGACGTCGCGAGCTGTACGCCTTGGCCGACAAGTGTGCACGCTACCGAGGAAGGGAGGAGACTCAGTAGAACGCGGAAGGTGATCTCGACAAGGAGGAGACCGCCCCGACAAAGAAGGGCCGCGGCGAGGCAACAGGAAGAAGAAAGGTAGAGAAGTGCTAGCTGTTGAGTAGTCCGCAGCGGAGGTGGCGACAAGAACGCCAAGGCTGGTGGCTTCGGCAAGGAGGTTGTCACGACGCCAACCACCGGTCGGTGGCGGCCGCCGACAAGCGGGGCGGCTCCGGCAAGCGGTATTGCAAGATCCACCGCACCAAGGGCCACGACCTCCGTAGCTGCAAGAAGGTCGAGCAGCAGCTTGTCGAACAGCGTAGAGCTGAGTACGAGCGACGCGACAAGGAGAAGGCCCAGAAGGTGCCGGGGAGCAAGCAAGAAACGCCCCGGCCGGGAGGACGCCATGGCAAGGCCAAGCAACGGCAAGGAGACAGACCTCCCAGCGCCGACAAGGATGAAGATGATGATGATGACGAAGATATGGAAGACGACGACGCTGATGAGCAGGAGTTTCGTAGCCACAGAGGTCCTCTGCATTGACGGAGGTGCTTCTCGCATACCTCCCACCGCCAACTCAAGCAATGGATGCGGGAGGTCAATGCAGCGGAACCATCCGTAGAGTCACGCAAGCCTCGAAGTGGTCCAAGACGCCTATCATTTTTTATATTGAGGACCACCACGATCGCATAATCAAGCTGCGGTCGGGTGCTTGCCGATGTTGGTCTCACCAACCATCCGCAACCTCAAGGTCACCAAAATGTTAGTTGACGGCGGGCCGGCTTGAATCTGATCTCCTCCGCGGTGCTCCGAAGCTTCAAATCCACGACAATGAGCTCGAAGAGACCGGAACTTTCCAAGGAATCAATCCGGAAGGAGCAAGCCAAGGGAAGATTACGTTGCGGTAACATTTGGCGTGAAGCTGAACTTTAGGATCGAGAGGGTCACATTCGACGTTGCTGATTTCCCATTGCCTTACAATGGGATACTTGGCCGCCCAAAGCACTCGCCAAGTTCATGGCAGCCTCTCACTACGCCTACAACTTACTCAAGATGCCAGGCCCGATAAGCGTCATCTCTGTCCATGGCGACAAGAAGGATGCCCTTATCTCAGGCCGACAAGATCTACCGGGATGCAGCAGCGACAGATTGTCAAACACTTGCCGCTGAAGCTCCGGGGAATAAGACAAAGTCCAAGTCCGGCAAGAACTCGATGCTTACTCCGGCAAGCGCACCTCTTGAGTGCTGCGCTATCAGAGAGGACGCACCATCGAGCTCCACCGGCAAGTGCAAGAAGATGGTAGCTCCGAAGACCAAGAAGGTGCCGCCAAGGAGGGCGGCACCGTGGTACCTTACCATCGCTGCCTCTCTCGACCCTAAATAGGAAGGCGGCTTCGTTGCTTTCCTCGCGGCGAATGTCGGCGTGTTTGCATGGCAACCGTCGACATCCCCGGTGTTCCTGTGAAAGTGATTGAGCACCGCCGGCCGTTTGTCCTCATGCACGGCCCGTCAAGCAAAAAGTCGTGAAGCAAGCGTTGGAGCGCCAAGAATTCATAGCGAAGAGATCAAGAAACCGGAAGCGGCAGGCCTCGTCGGAGGAGTGCTCCATCCTACATGGTTGGCCAATCCAGAAGTCGCGGCGCCAAAGCAAATGGAAAATGGAGACTTTGTATTGACTTCACGGATGTTAATAAAGCTTGTCCCAAAGATCCATTTCCCTTGCCGCGCATTGACCAGATTGTTGACTCCACGGTGGATGTGATTTGCTTTCGTTTCTTGATGCATACTCAGATACCATCAGATCTTCATGGTGAAGAAGATGAGGAGAAGACCGCATTCATTACACCATGTGGCACATCTTTGTTTCATACGGATGCCTTTCGGTTTGAAGAATGCTGGTTCAACATTTGCAAGGGTAGTCCATGACGCTTTTGAGCCGCAAATGCATGTAAATGTAGAAGCCTACATGGATGACATAGTGGTCAAAAGCAAGGACAAAGCAACTTTGGTTCAAGATTAGGGCGAGACCTTTGCAAATCTGCACAAGATCAACCTCAAGCTCAACCCGAGAAGTGCGTGTTTGGAGTCCCTTCCGGCAAGCTTCTCGGGTTCTTCGTGGTCTCAACGAGGGATTGAAGCTAATCCCGACAAGATCAAGGCCATTGAGCAGATTGAAGCACCAAAGCGCGTCAAGGATGTCACGAAGACTTACGGTTGCGTAGCTGCTCTCGGCAGGTTTATTTCTAGGTTCTGCTGAGCGCGCCTGCCGTTTTTCAAGATTTTGAAAAAGGCAGGTCCAATGAAATGGACTCCGAAGCGGAGGCTGCGCTGCAGACTTGAAGAGATACATCCTCCACTCCAACACTTGTCGCACCTAAGCCACAAGAGAAGTTGCTGCTATATATAGCAAAGCAACCAATCAAGTGGTTAGTGTTGCGTTAGTAGCGAGAGGGAGGCGGATGACGAGCCAGCAACCACGGCAAGCACATCTAGCGACAAGCGAGGGGCTTCGCCGACAAGCTCTGGTCCCGACAAGGACGAATCCACGCAAGCATGACCAGATGCGAGAAAAGGATGGTGCAGCGCCCAATCTACTTTGTCGGTTCCCTCCTGCGAGGGGCTAGGTCGAGTACTACGGTGTGCGAAATTGCTTTTCGGCCTCCTCATGGCCTCGAGAAAGCTGCGCCATTACTTCCAAGCACATGAGATCACAGTTGTCACCGCTTTCCGTTGAAGAGGATACCGCAGAATCCGAAGCAACGGGCGAGGATTGTCGAGTGGGCATTGAACCGCCAAGCTTCTCAAGTTTGAAAGCACATCAACTATCCAAAGCGAGGCGTTGGCGAAATTCATAGCGAATGGGCGCCAACGCCAAATGAAGAGATTCCGAGACGAGCATTCCCGTCAAGGAAGCAAGCAAAGAGTGGCTGATGTACTTTGATGGTGCCTTCTCGCCGCAAAGGCGCCGGTGCGGCGTCTTGCTTATCGCACTCCACCGGAGAGCACCTCAAGTACGTAGTCCGGATGCACTT
This sequence comes from Aegilops bicornis, assembly GCA_021605145.1. Lineage (NCBI taxonomy): Eukaryota > Viridiplantae > Streptophyta > Magnoliopsida > Poales > Poaceae > Aegilops > Aegilops bicornis. Next base: position 366,630,279 of record CM038675.1, read on the forward strand.
TCCCAAGGAGCAAGCAACAAACAATACCGCAGAGTATGAAGGTTTGCTTGCCGGTCTTAGGATCGCATGGACCTTGGGATCAAAAACTTATTGTCGGTGACTCGCAACTCGTCGTCCGCCAAGTCAACAAAGATTACCAGAGTCCATTGATGGAAGCCTACGTTGATGAAGTGAGGAAGCTAGAAGAGCACTTTGACGGCCTGCAAATGGAACACGTTCCAAGAGCTCAGAATGATATTGCTGACGGCCTGTCAAAGTGCGCCGCACTTAAGTTGCACAATGGAACCGGGATTTTCGTGCTCAAGCTGACTCAACCAACCGTAACACCATCAACTGGACAAAGCAAGAAGAGGAAGTTGATCTCGATGACTACTTTCCGCAGAGCTTCACGAAGCCGTCGTTGCTATGAAGGTACCCAAGATCAACACCAACAGTCTTTGAGGCGATCTGCTCCGACAAGTCCCACGGTTTGTTTCGTTGAAGCGAGCGCCCCGACAAGTCTTGCTCGGCAAGCTTGCCGGGGAACATCAACTCCGGCAGGTCGCAGGTCCTTGTCGTGGAAGGCGATGTTCCAGCGAGAGCGAATGTGCCTTTAGTCCTTGTTGTCAAGCCACAAGCTCCGGATGGGCGCAGCAGATTGTCCATTTCCTTCGAGACAGAGAACTTCCCGAAGAGCAAGAAGAAGCGGAAAGAGTAGCCCGGCAATGAAAGTATGTACCAGTTTGTCGACATACTGCATGTAAGAAGACTCAACGGTGTGAAATTGAAGTGTATTCCTGTGGAAGACGGACAAAAGCTGTTGGCGAGATACACGGAGGCATATGTGGTCACCACATTGGCGCGAGCACTTGCGGCAAAGCTTTCCGGCAAGGTTTCTTTTGGCCGACAGCCCTCCGTGATGCAACTGCACAAGTAACCAAGTGTGAAGCGTGCGATTCCATTCCAAGCAGATACACCGGCCAGCTCAAGCTCTCCAGACGATCCCTTTATCACGGCCATTTTCGTGCAGGGCTTGACATCCTCGGCCCTTTCCCCGAAAGCTGTCGGGGCTTTGAATACTTGTGCGTCGCCATCGACAAGTTCACAAAGTGGCGGAAGTGGAAGCGATGAGGAAGGTGACAAGACAACGGTCGGCGATCAAGTTCTTGGTCGATTGTTTGCCGTTTGAGAATCCCTAACAGGATCATCACCGACAACGGCACACAATTTACTGAGTCGCACCTTCATGCAAAGACGTCCAAGATCTTGGCGCCAAGGTCTGCTTTGCTTCCGTTGCTCACCCGAGAAGCAACGGTCAGCGAGAGGGCAAATCTTTGAAGTGCTTCGCGGGCTCAAGACCAGAACTTTCGACGTGCTGCACAAGTGCGGAAGAAAGCTGGATCGAGGAGCTTCCGGTGGTTCTTTGGTCGATCGGGGCGACGCCAAATCGAGCCACCGCCGGACACCTTTGCTCTAGTCTATGGAGCAGAGGCGGTTCTCCCCACGGAACTTCGTGATACGGATCGCCTCGAGTGCTCGCTTATGATGAGCTTGAGCAAGAGCAGCTGCGACAAGATGACGCTGCTCCTTGAGGAGGATCGCCTTCAGGCATTGCGGCGAGCTGCTCGCTACCGAAGCTTTTGCGTCGCTACCATAGCCGCAGAGTTAGTGCCAAGCCTCGAGGAAGGCGACCTTGTTCTTCGGTAGCGTTCAGTCCGCCAAGAATTCAAACAAGTTGACGCCAAAGTGGGAAGGCCCTTATCGGGTGAAACGAGTCACTAGGCTGGCGCTGTCATGCCTTTGAGACCGAAGATGGCATCCCGGTGAGCAACTCACGGAACATTGAGCATCTTCGTAAGTTTTACCCATAGCGCGATTGCGGAACCTGCTCCGCAACCACCTTTTGTACAAGTCTTGCATTGTTGCATGTAATCCTTTGTACAAAGCGAGCGCAGACCCCGTGCATCAGTAAAGCTCATGTGTTGCGCACAACTTGTCAAATTCATGCTTTCATCATTTTATTGCATGTTTTGGCTAACACTTTGTGCAGCAACCACACCCGGTAAGCAAAATCGAGCCGCTAGGCTCCATAACTTTATTTCCTCGTCTTTCTCTTTTCTCAAAGAAAGGAAGGCTCCCTCGCGCACAAGTTAACCAGGGGGGAAGGAGGAGATAATGCTATGGACCGTGCACCGCTCGAGGGAGTTTCGCCTCATCGGGAAGCAAGAGATGTAAAAGCTAAGTTGCCAAAGTTTGAGCAATCAATTTTAAATCTTTAAGTTATCTTCCTCGAACGATAGTACTTTGTATGGAAAAGCGTGCGCAGAGGAACCAACTTCAGTGCTAGTCGCGCCCGTGCATTTGTTTCGAGTCCGCTCAACAACTTAAGTGAGCTGCGGCTAGTCGCGACAAGGTTGTTTGTCGGAGGCGGCACCGCCAAAGAGGCCGACGTTCGCACTCAACAAGGCAAAGGTGCCCGCACCGAGTGTCCCCTAAATGCGTAAGCGTAAACGTACAAAGGAAGGAATCAAGTAGAGGAAATAACGTTGCATTGATCGCCTAAGATAGAGTATATTACAAAATAACTTGTCGCTGATCTAACAAAGTGTTCTAAACATGATCGGCGGCGACAAGGGAAAGATAAAATTGGCGGCCTAGTCTACGCGGTCGCCATCAATCCGCTTGATCTTGTTCACCTTGTCCACAGTGGGTGCGACAAGGGCTTTGAGCTCCTCCACGTTGGCATCTGGCGGCAAGGATCCGAGGGCGCCGTTAAGGTTGAGGCCCGGATTGCGGAAGACCACCTTTATCAACACCTTCTCGAGGGCTCCTGCCGCAGATCTGGCGTGATTCCTCGGCCACCGCTTTCGGACCTCTTCCGAGTCGCTGGAGACCCGTCACCACGCCTTTGAAGAATAAACTGAGTTTGGCGTTGGGTTGGAGATGCTCGTCGGAGGAGTATGCAAGGTCCGCCATCCCCAGCTCCCATCAGCTCGTTGTGGATGTCGGCGGCAGTGTCCACAAGACCTTCAGTCCAGTGCTCCACGCTCTCCCTCAATGTGCTCTCGATGGAGGCAGCATTCGCTAGCAGCTCCTCCTTGGCCTTGATCATCTCCAACAAGCCCACCTCCCGCTCTCTGGCGCCATCCAACATCTGCGTCAGAGTGGTCAGCTTCAGCTCAAGATCCGCCTTGGAATCCTTGGCGGCGTCGAGCTCCTTGCCCCTATCAGAGGCGACTACTGCAGCTCGCCAAGAGTGTAGGTGTCCTTCTCGCGCTCATGCTTAAGCGCGGCAAGCTCTTCGCCGCTCTTCTTGAGGCTGGCCTCCAGCTGTGCCACCTTCGCCTTCAGCTCTTCCTTGGCGGCCTCGACGGCTGCGGTGGCATCCTTCGCTTCCTTAAGCGCCCCGCCAAGTGACTCCTCGCGGCAGCAAGGTCTTCTTCGTGGCTGTCCAGGTTGACCTTCACTGCGCCCGCTTCGCTTTCTGCGGCGGAGAGCTCCTCGGCAGCCAGCCGCTGCTCCTCCTCAGCCGCGGCCTTCTCAAGGATGAAGGCCGTGCGCTCTTCTGCAAGTTTCCCCCGCGCTTCTGCTACGTCGCAGAGGGCTTCTTGGTTGGCGCTCCGGAGCTCTTCTGCGCGCTTCTCCATGTCCGCTCCTGCCCTCGCGACAAGTGCTTCCCGGGTCTCCAACTTGGCCTGCCGGGCGGTAGAGCGGCAGCTTCTTCGGCTGCTCCTCCTCGGACTTCGCCCGCTGCTGCTTGGCCCACGCGTCCACCAGCGTCAGCCCGGAGGCGAGTAGCTCGCCGTCGAAGGTCTCTCCTTCGACCGGCGCCTGAGCTTCGGTTCCTGTGGGAGTTTGATGAAGACACCCTCGCCAGCCTTGAGATAGGCACGGCTGGGGCTCCTCGAACTGGCAGCAGCCAGCGGGGGAGTCATTTGTCGATGTAGCGCCTGGCGCTCCTGCGGCCTCAGTCCGTCGGTCGATCGCCCGACCCTCGCCCGGCTTCTGCGTCGGCAGCCTCGGTGGCCTTCTCGCCAACAGGCTCGTCGGCGACGGCCTCTTCCTCCACAAAGAACGACCTCTTCTTCCACGACGGCCTCGTCGGTGTTGCCGCGCGCTTCCTCCTCGCCGGCAGCCTCGACCTCCATCGGCTCTGCGTCAGACGAAGAAGGAGCAGTCAAGCAAATGTTCAAAAAGAAAAACAAAAGAAAGCAAGCCCAAGGGAAATTTTCGTGTAAGTAAATTACCTGCGACGGGATCCGCAGCCATGGCATCGACCACTGGAGGGTCACTGGCGCTGTCCCTTGCCGGGGTAGCCTCCCTTGCCGGAGTGGCCTCTCTTGTCGGAGGGCGCTCCCTTGTCGGAGAATCCTCCCTTGGTGGCGTAGTGGCAGCAGGCAGGATTTCAGGGGCGGCTTCCGAGCCCTCTGATGAGGCTGCTGCTCCTACACAAGAAAACAGTCGGTATCGTGAAGAAGGGCACCCCTGCACACCTAATAGTAAGGAGAAAACTACACACTTACTCTGGGGCTGTCTTTGGGGGCTGCTCGAGGAAGGGTTGCTGGTCCGGCAAGGGAGTCTCAGACGCGTCCCTGTTGCCTGCACGGGAATCGTCCTCAACGACGACCGTCGGGATCTTAGCCCTCTTCGACGCTCTGGGCCAGCGTCACGAAAAGGAAAGAGTCCAGAATCAAGCAAATCAGATTCAAGATGAAGCAATAAAATTGAAGAAATACAAGCACAATCTCAAAGCTTACTCTTCGCCTTCCTCCTCGGAGCTGAGCGCGGAGAAGTCAAACTCGGCTCGCCTCCGGTGCGACGAGGCGAGTGGGCTCTCTTGGCCGCTTGGCGGAGGTGTCGGCGGTGGCTGAGAAGACCCCGCCCAGCTTGTCGCAGCAGTCGGGCGCCTCAGCAGCAACATCGCTTGTCAGCGGTAGAGGCGCCGCTGCCGCTGGGCGGCCTGTCGCCCGACTCGTCTCCGGCCTTGCGGAGGCGCCGGGCGAGCTGGGGCTCACCGGTGGCAAGTCGCTGGGTGGTGGCGAAGAAGCGCCCTCGGTGGGTCCACTCGACCCGGCCTCGGGCTCGACAAGCTCGTCCTCGCCGGCGATCTCCCCTCGCTCGGCAAGGCTTGCTGCCTTCGCAGCGTCCGCCTCCTCCACGGTATACCCGAAGGCTCCAGCGGCAGCTCTTGCCGCCTCCTCCACTGGTGGCAATACGCGCCATCTCCTCGTCGGTGGTGTCGCGGGTGAGCCTTTCGCTTCGTCGGAGCGGATCGGCACTTCTTCCAAGTCGTCAAGAACTGCTGCCACGACCTGCGTCGGGGCTCCTGCCAGTTGGAACGATCCCATGGGAATCGCTGCGCGGCATCATGGCGCGGATGCGGTCGAGCGCCGAAGTTGTTGCTGTGGGACGACCCCCCTCGGCAACCTAAAACACTCAGGGTGATCGGGGTCGTTCTTGAACAGCTCGAGTAGCATTGCATCCAACTCCAAGACGGTGAAATTCCAGTTCAGGCCCGGGCGCAACCTCATAATGTCTGCCGCGTTTTGGAACTCCCACGCAGGCCTCCTCCTCTCCTGCAAGGGAGCGTCTGGCGAAGGAAATCTGCCAAGCTGCGCCTACGGTTAGTCCGGCAAGCCCGAGGCGCAAAATCCGGGTCACAGCTATCTTCTACTTCGCATCCTCCGGCCAAGTTACTCCAATCTCTGCCGCGCACTATTGGGGTTTGGCGCCGCAGCGATCGAAGGGCTGCGGGTTCTCCTCTCGACCCAACACCAATTGGCTCTCCACCTCCCACTTGGCGGAACTCTCCTTCCGGGTAGGCTTCTTTCTTGCCGATCCCGAGACCCAAGCTATCCCTCCCAAGAAGCGGCTCTCCTCTCTCGACGTGGGGCACGAAGAAATGGCGGAAGAGTGCCACATTTGGGTGGACTCCGACAAAGTTTTCGCAAAGGTGCGCGAAAACTGCCATGGTCAAGACGGCGTTGGGGGTGAAATCAAGGAGGCGGAGGCCAAATGTGTTCATGATGTCGCAGAAGAACTCGGAAAAGGGCGGGCAAAAACTGCAATAGAAGAAAAGAGCAAAAAAGGGGTACCCAGTTGGGGCCAAATCGGAAGCAGAGGCGGGGAGTACCTTCGTGCGCGGATGCGCACGCGTCTCCGTCGACCAAAAAAGATAGAAGACATCCCGCAGCTCCCTTGCGCCGAGCTGTGGGGGGAAGATGGCCCGCTCCTTGCGCAACACCGCGAGCCGCTGCGCTTCGGCCGACTTGATGCCCTTCTCCTTGTCGGCTTTCGGAGCCATGGCGAGCGCGGTGGAGGAGGCCGACAGCGGTGAGCGTGCTTGTGGCGAGCGGGGCGCTGCTCTCTTCGCACTGGAGAAGAAGGGGGGAGCGGCGGTGGTTTTCTTGACAAGACAGCAATGGCGGAGTGGATGGCCTGCCCCTGTTTCCCCCGCTTATAAAGAGGGGGAGGGGGCGGACGTTCCGCTTTTCCTAATAAAGAAACCCCCACGACCACGCCCACGATCTTCGCCGACGACGCCACGTCCGGTGCGTGCCGTTAGTGGGGGTCGTGGTGGGTCGAAGCGGTGCGGCGTGGTCGAGGCCAAGTGTGACTGCAGTGCACTTTTTTGGGCTTGGCCCGACAAGCGCTCGGCACTGTAATGCCCAGCCCGGGGGCTCTGTCGGGTACTAGAGTAGGGGTACCCTAGTATCCCGTACTGCACCGGACAGTTGTAGCACCCGCGGCGAGGTTTGCCTCGTCACCGCCAAGATCCTCTCGTGGCTCCTTTGGAGCCATTCAAGAACAAAGTGTTTGATTAAGAAGACAAGGCCCGGCAAGAGAAGCTTGCCAGAAGGCCACTCAAGGCATGCAGAAGACAAGGCCCGGCAAGAGGAGCTTGCCGAAGGCTCGGAGCGCGACAAGCCTCCGGACGCGACAAGGATTCGGCCGCGGCAAAGGCGCTTGCCGCGCAAGCAACCTCTCTCCATCTCCGCTCCAGCTCATCCAGCAACGTGTCGCCATGGGACCTTTCCATGCCACAGCGTCGAGAGGTCAGGCAGCCGGAGAGCAGCGATAAGCGGCGGCTACCGACAAGCTTGCCATCATGGCGGCGAGGCGCACTGACGGTCTCTGTTGTAATCGCTTTGGGCGACACCGGGCGGGCATTTATTGCTTTTGTCCCTTGCCGTCGAGTTATGTATTTTGCATCGTACACCTTTGTTCGAGTAGGTGTACCAACTCCTGTTTTTACATTTGTACCCTCGCCTGTGTTGCCACCTGTCGGAGACCCCTTGAGCATACAAAAGGAGGCCCATGCGCAACGTAGAGGAGGTTCGATTTTTGGTTCATTCAACTCACTAGAGACCAGATACACTCACGCTAGGTTTTGTAGCTCGCATCGCTCCCTAGCAAGAACACAATACATCAAACAAGCAGCAGTAGGAGTTTTATCTCTCCGGAGAGCTCCGAAGCTGGGTAAACTGCTCGTGTGTCTCGCCTCGATCCGCTCTTCGTGCGATCTCCGCCCCCCTCCGAACCACAAAGGGGCCTGGTCCGCCGGCCCCATAGGTGTTCGCGGGTACGATCAGCCTCACCGACAATCTTGCATGCAAAGAAATTCCGCATAGGTAGTGGAAATATTATTGGAAAAGGGGTTATTCAAGATTTCTTCAGTTGTGCCGGTGCACTCCCCACTTTGGGTGGATCCATCCTCCGTAAAACTAGTAGTCTTGCAGATGCTATATCTTTGCTCGTGGTTGAACTTGAAAGACAATTTGTTCATATTCATCCTTCCATACAAAGAATTTTTCTAGAATTTTCTAATATTGAGCATTCTTCGGTTAAGCGCGCCGCCACTATATTCCTAGCACATGAGTTTAGATTTATTATGAAAGAAGCTAGTGAATTTTTCGCACATTATAAAGTAGATGGTGGTCATCCTCCCATAGAGGAAATTCTCTTTAATCAAGAGGACATAATGTGTTTATGATCCTTAGATCATGTTGCTTATAACGAAAATTTAAGAAAGAGGGTTCCTACCAATGTTTCAGTTGATAAGATTTCTGAGCTTAATAATGATTTTTCTATACAAAACAATGGATTGGGTTTCTCTCTTGGACACAAGCTCATGACATTTTGCCAAAAGAATGCTTATAATGATGAGTTGGTCATACAATATGAAGGGCCAAAGGATGAACCAATTCCTCTCGGGATCTTGGGGATTCTTATCCTATTAAATTTAGCCCTTTTGACTACTTCTGGTTACCACAAAAAAACTTGCTTCTGAACGAAGGGGGTACGAGATGAGTTTTCGAGATTTTCCCTATCATTATTACGAGAATACCTAGATCTATTCGTCTTTTATGCCTAGCTAAGGGCGTTAAACAATAGCGATTGTTGGGAGGCAACCCAATTTTATTTTTTGTTTTATTTTTTTGGTTCTGTTTCGCATTAAATAATATATCTAGCCTATGGTTAGATGTGATTTTGTGTTTTAATTAGTGTTTGTGCCAAGTAAGACCTTTGGGATAGCTTACGGTGATAGTTGATTTGATCTTGCTGGAAAATAGAAACTTTTGCACCCAGGAAAATAATTCTCACTTTTTACAGAAGCGCGATTTTGAGTTGATTCTTTTTGTAGAATATTAATAAACAAATTTCTTAGGTCTTCCTATTTTTTCAGAACTTTTAGAGTTACAGAAGTATTCGAAATAACCAGATTGCTACAGACTATTCTGTTTTTGACGGATTCTGTTTTCTATGTGTTGTTTGCTTATTTTGATGAATCTATGGCTAGTATTGGGGGGTATGAACCATGGAAAAGTTGGAATATAGTAGATATTACACCAATATAAATAAAGAATGAGTTCACAACAGTACCAGAAGTGGTGATTTATTTTCTTTTACTAACGGAGCTTATGAGATTTTCTGTTGAGTTTTGTGTTGTGAAGTTTTCAAGTTTTGGGTAAGGATTTGATGGACTATGGAATAAGGAGTGGCAAGAGCCTAAACTTGGGGATACCCAAGGCACCCCAAGGTAATATTCAAGGACAACTAAGAGCCTAAGCTTGGCGATGCCCCAGAAGGCATCCCCTCTTTCGTCTTCGTCTATCGGTAACTTTACATGAGGCTATATTTTTATTCACCACATGATATGTGCTTTGCTTGGAGCACCTTGTATGATTTGAGTCTTTTCTTTTTAGTTTTCGACTATCGTCCTTGTTGTACACACCTTTTGAGAGAGACACACATGAATCGTGATTTATTAGAATACTCTATGTGCTTCACTTATATCTTTTGAGCTAGACAATATTGCTCTAGTGATTCACTTATATATTTTAGAGCACGAGGTGGTTTTATTTTATATAAATTGATAAACTCTCGAGCTTCACTTATATTATTTTGAGAGTCTTTAAACAGCATGGTAATTTGCTTTGGTTATAAATTTAGTCCTAATATGATAGGCATCCAAGAGGGATATAATAAAAACTTTCATATAAAGTGCATTCAACACTATGAGAAGTTTGATTCCTTATGATTGTTTTGAGATATGAAGATGGTGATATTAGAGTCATGCTAGTGAGTAATTGTGAATTTGAGAAATACTTGTGTTGAAGTTTGTGATTCCCGCAGCATGCATGTGTGGTGAACCATTAGGTGATGAAGTCGGAGCAAGATTTATTTATTGATTGTCTTCCTCATGAGTGGCGGTCGGGGACAGGCGATGGTCTTTTCCTACCAATCTATCCCCCTAGGAGCATGCACGTAGTAATTCGTTTTGATAACTAATATATTTTTACAATAAGTATATGAGTTCTTTATGACTAATGTTGAGTCCATGGATTATACGCACTCTCACCCTTCCACCAGCTAGCCTCTCTTGTGCCGCGCAACTTTCGTCGGTACCATAAACCCACCATATACCTTCCACAAAACGGCCACCATACCTACCTATTATGTCATTTCCGTAACCATTCTGAGATATATTGCCATGCAACTTTCCACCATTCCATTTATTATGACACGCTCCATCATTGTCATATTGTTATGCATGATCATGTAGTTGATATCGTATTTGTGGCAAAGCCACCATTCAAAATTCTTTCATACATGTCACACTTGATTCATTGCACATCCCGGTACACCACCGGAGGCATTCGCATAGAGTCATATTTTGTTCTAAGTATCGAGTTGTAATTCTTGAGTTGTAAGTAAATAAAAGTGTGATGATCTTCATTATTAGAGTGTTGTCCCATGTGAGAAAAGGATGATGGAGACTATGATTCCCCCACATGTCGGGATGAGACTCCGGACGAAAAAATAGGCCAAAAAAATGAGAGAAGGCCTAAATAAAAAAATGAGAGAAAAGAGAGGAGGGGCAATGCTACTATCCTTTTACCACACTTGTGCTTCAAAGTAGCACCATGATCTTTATGATAAGAGAGTCTCCTACATTGTCACTTTCATATACTAGTGGGAATTCTTCATTATAGAACTTGGCTTGCATATTCCAATGATGGGCTTCCTCAAATTACCCTAGGTCTTTGTGAGCAAGCAAGTTGGATGCACAACCACTTAGTTTCTTTTTGAGATTTCATAAACTTATAGCTCTAGTGCATCCGTTGCATGGAAATCCCTTCTCACTCACATAGATATCTATTAACGGGTATCTCCATGGCCCGTTGATACGCCTAGTTTATGTGAGACTATCTCCTTATTTCTGTATTCTCCACAACCACCGTCTATTCCACCTATAGTGCTATGTCCATGACTCACGCTCATGTATTGTGTGAAAGTTGAAAAAGTTTGAGAACATCAAAAGTATGAAACAATTGCTTGGCTTGTCATCGGGGTTGTGCATGATTTGAATATTTTGTGTGATGAAGATGGAGTATAGCCAGACTATATGATTTTGTAGGGATAACTTTCTTTGTCCATGTTATTTTGAGAAGACATAATTGCCTTGTTAGTATGTGCAACCTCTTGAGCACTGCGTTGGATTTCCCCGAAGAGGAAAGGATGATGCAGCAAAGTAGCGTAAGTATTTCCCTCAGTTTTTGAGAACCAAGGTATCAATCTAGTAGGAGGCTACGCGTGAGTCCCTCGTACCTACACAAAGCAAATAACTCCTCGCAACCAACGCGAATAGGGGTCGTCAATCCCTTCACGGTCACTTACGAGAGTGAGATCTGATAGATATGATAGATACTATTTTTGGTATTTTTGGTATAAAGATGCAAAGTAAAATGAAAGTCAAAGTAAAAAATAAAAGCAATAATAAAGTGATGGAAGATTATTATGATGAAGATAGACCCGGGGGGCATAGGTTTCACTAGTGGCTTCTCTCAAGAGCATAAGTATTCTACGGTGGGTGAACAAATTACTGTTGAGCAATTGACAGAATTGAGCATAGTTATGAGAATATCTAGGTATGATCATGTATATAGGCATCACATCCGAGACAAGTAGACGACTCATGCCAAGATCTACTACTATTACTCCACTCATCGACCGCTATCCAAAGATGCATCTAGAGTATTAAGTTCAAGAAAACAGAGTAACGCCTTAAGCAAGATGACATGATGTAGAGGGATAAATTCATGCAATATGATAAAAAGCCCATCTTGTTATCCTCGATGGCAACAATACAATATGTGCCTTGCTGTCCCTACTGTGACTGGGAAAAGACACCGCAAGATTGAACCCAAAGCTAAGCACTTCTCCCATTGCAAGAAAAACCAATCTAGTAGGCCAAACCAAACTGATAATTCAAAGAGACTTGCAAAGATAACCAATCATACATAAAAGAATTCAGAGAAGATTCAAATATTGTTCATAGATAATCTTGATCATAAACCCACAATTCATCGGTCTCAACAAACACACCGCAAAAAGAAGATTACACTGAATAGATCTCCACGAGAGAGGGGGAGAACATTGTATTGAGATCCAAAAAGAGAGAAGAAGCCATCTAGCTACTAACTATGGACCCGAAGGTCTGAGGTAAACTACTCACACTTCATCGGAGGGGCTATGGTGATGATGTAGAAGCCCTCCATGGTGGATTCCCCTTCCCATGAGCTCGACAGGCCCAAGATGGGATCTCGTGGATCTGAGAAAGTTGCGGCGGTGGAATTAGGTTTTGGCTCCGTGTCTGATTGTTTGGGGGCATGAGGTATATATAGGAGGAAGGAGTACGTCGATTGGAGCAAGGGGGCCCACGAGGCGGGCGCGCCCCCCACCCTCGTGGCCACCTCCCTTCTTTCTTGACGTGGGGTCCAAGTCTCCTGGATTATGTTCGGTGAGAAAATCACATTCCCGAAGGTTTCATTCCGTTTGGACTCCGTTTGATATTCCATTTCTTCGAAACACTGAAATAGGCAAAAATACAGCAATTCTGGGCTGGGCCTCTGGTTAATAGGTTAGTTCCAAGAATAATATAAAAGTGGAAAATAAAGCCCAATATGGTCCAAAACAGTAGATAATATAGCGAGCAATCAAAAATTATAGATACGTTGGAGACATATTAGGCATCCCCAAGCTTAATTCCTGCTCGTCCTCGAGTAGGTAAATGGTAAAAAAGAATTTTTGATGCGGAGTGCTACTTGGCATAGTTTCAATGTAAATCTTCTTAATTGTGGTATGAATATTCAGATCCGAAATATTCAAGATAAAAGTTCATATTGACATAAAAATAATAATACTTCAAGCATACTAACTAAGAAATTATGTCCTCTCAAAATAACATGGCCAAAGAAAGTTCATCCCTACAAAATCATATAGTTTAGTCATGCTCCATTTTCTTCACACAAGAATGCTCTCATCATGCACAACCCCGATGACAAGCCAAGCAATTGTTTCATACTTTAGAAATCTGAAACCTATAAACTTTCACGCAATATATGAGCGCGAGCCATGGACATAGCACTATGGGTGGAATATAATATGATGATGGGGGTTATGTGGAGAAGACAAAAAAGGAGAAATTCTCACATCAACTAGGCTAATCAATGGGCTATGGAGATGCCCATCGATTGATGTTAATGCAAGGAGTAGGGATTGCCATGCAACGGATGCACTAGAGCTATAAATGTATGAAAGCTCAACAAAAGAAACTAAGTGGGTGTGCATCCAACTTGCTTGCTCACGAAGACCTAGGGCACTTAAGGAGGCCCATTGTTGGAATATACAAGCCAAGTTCTATAATGAAAAATTCCAACTAGTATATGAAAGTGACAAAACAAGAGACTCTCTATCATGAAGATTAAGGTGCTACTTTGAAGCACAAGTGTGGCAAAGGATAGTAGCATTGTCCCTTCTCTCTTTTTCTCTCATTTTTTTGTGTGGGCTCTTTGGCCTCTTTATTTTATAACCTCACATGGGATAATGCTCTAGAAAATGATGATCATCACAATTCTATTTATTTACAACTCAATGATTACAACTCGATACTAGAACAAAGTATGACTTTATATGAATGCCTCCGGCGGTGTACCGGGATATGCAATGAATCAAGAGTGACATGTATGAAAGAATTATGAATGGTGGCTTTGCCACAAATACTATGTCAACTACATGATCATGCTAAGCAATATGACAATGATGAATGTGTCATGATGAACGGTATGGTGGAAAGTTGCATGGCAATATATCTCGGAATGGCTATGGAAATGACATAATAGGTAGGTATGGTGGCTGTTTTGAGGAAGATATAAGGAGGTTTATGTGTGAAAGAGCATATCATATCACGGGGTTTGGATGCACCGGCGAAGTTTGCACCAACTCTCAATGTGAGAAATGGCAATGCACGGCATCAAGAGGCTAGCAATGATGGAAGGGTGAGAGTGCGATAATCCATGGACTCAACATTAGTCATAAAGAACTCATATACTTATTGCAAAAATCTACAAGCCATCAAAAACCAAAGCACTACGCATGCTCCTAGGGGATAGATTGGTAGGAAAAGACCATCGCCGTCCCCGACCGCCACTCATAAGGAGGACAATCAAAGAACACCTCATGTTTCAAATTTGTTACATAACGTTTACCATACGTGCATGCTACGGGACTTGCAAACTTCAACACAAGTATTTCTCAAATTCACAACAACTCAACTAGCACGACTTTGATATTATCACCTCCATATCTCAAAACAATTATCAAGCATTAAACTTTTCTTAGTATTCAACGCACTCAAAAGAAAGCTTTACAAATCTTGAATACCAAGCCTATTATTATTATTAAGCAAATTACCATGCTATTTAAGACTCTCAAAATAATCTAAGTGAAGCATGAGAGATCAATAGTTTCTATAAAACAAATCCACCACCGTGCTCTAAAAGGTATAAATGAAGCACTAGAGCAAAACTATATAGCTCAAAAGATATAAGTGAAGCACATAGAGTATTCTATCAAATTCCATTTCATGTATGGCTCTCTTAAAAGGTGTGTACAGCAAGGATGATTGTGGTGAACAAAAAAGCAAAGACTCAAATAATACAAGACGCTCCAAGCAAAACACATATCATGTGGTGAATAAAAATATAGCTCCAAGTAAAGTTACCGATGGAAGTAGACGAAAGAGAGGGATTCCTTCCGGGGAATCCCCAAGCTTTGACTTTTTGGTGTCCTTGGATTATCTTGGGGGTGCCATGGGCATCCCCAAGCTTAGTCTCTTGCCACTCCTTGTTCCATAATCCATCAAAAGATTTCACCCAAAACTTGAAAACTTCACAACACAAAACCCAACAGAAATCTCGTGAGCTCCGTTAGCGAAAGAAAACAAAAGACAACTTCAAGGTACTGTAATGAACTCATTATTTATTTATAGTGGTGTTAAACCTACTGCATTCCAACTTCTCTATGGTTTATAAACTATTTTACTAGCCATAGATTCATCAAAATAAGCAAACAACACACGAAAAACAGAATCTGTCAAAAACAGAACAGTCTGTAGTAATCTGTAACTAACGCAAACTTCTGGAACTCCAAAACTTCAGCCAAAATAGTACGAACTAGGAAATTTGTTTATTGATCAGCAGCAATTGGAATCACTATTTTATCACGTTCTGGTGATTTTTAATAATTGTTTTCGTGAACAGAAAGTTTCTGGAAATTACAGCAAGATCAAATAACTATCATCCAAGAAGATCATATAGGTTTAACTTGGCACAAACACTAATTAAAACATAAAACCACATCTAAACAGAAGGTAGATGGATTACTTATTCCTAAACAGAAGCAAAAGCAAAAATAAAACTAAAAATAAAATTGGGTTGCCTCCCAACAAGCGCTATCGTTTAACGCCCCTAGCTAGGCATAAAAGCAAGGATAGATCTAGGTATTGCCATAATAGTGGTATGGCAAATCATGAAAACTTCTCTCATAATCTCTACGTTCAGCAGCATGTTTTATTTGAGGCAAGCAAAAATAATCAAAAGGGCTAAATTTAATGGGACAAAAGTCCCTAAGATCAATCTCGGGAGGTATGGGATCCTCCCTAGGCCCTTTGTATTGCACAACCAATTCAGCATTAAGAGCATTCTTTTGGCAAAAATCTACAAGCCTTCGTTCAAGAGGAAAACATAGTCCATTATTCTGAATAGCAAAATCATCATTAAGCTCAGAAATTTTATCAACTAGAACATCGGCAGGAACCTTTTTCCTAAGATTTTCATTATAAACAATATGATCTAAAGATTGTAAACACATCATGTCTTCTTGATTAAAAAGGATAGCTTCAATGGGAGGATGACTAGCATTTACCCTATAATGCGCAAAGATTTCTTTGGCCTCTTTTATTATAAATCTAAACTCATGAGCCAAAAAGATAGTGGCGGCACGCTTAATGTAAGAATGCTCAATATTAGAGAATTCTAAGAAAATTCTTTGTATGCAAGGATGCATGTGCATAAATTGCCTTTCAAGTTCAACTATAAGCATGGCAATCAAGCGTCATAAGACTACTAGTTCTATGAAGAATAGAACCACCCATAGAAGGCAAAGCACTGGCACAAGTAAAGAAATCTTGAATAACTCCTTTTCCAATAATATTACCACTACCAACTCGAAAAAAAAATTATGCAAGGTAGGGGGTTCTTCAGCAGGAGCATCAGAATTTTCCATGATATTATTATTGCCCATATCGGCAATAATTTCCCCAAATTCAGACATAACACAAGCAAGCGAGAGAAAGGCAAACAGAAAAGAGAGGGCGAATAAAACGGCAAGGGTGAAGTGGGGGAGAGGAAAACGAGAGGCAAATGGCAAATAATGTAATTCAAGAGATAAGGGATTGTGATAAGTACTTGGTATGTTGACTTTTTCGTAGACTCCCCGGCAACAGCGCCAGAAATTCTTCTTGATACCTCTTGAGCACTGCGTTGGATTTCCCCGAAGAGGAAAGGATGATGCAGCAAAGTAGCATAAGTATTTCCCTCAGTTTTTGAGAACCAAGGTATCAATCCAGTAGGAGGCTATGAGCGAGTCCCTCGTACCTACACAAAGCAAATAACTCCTCGCAACCAATGCGAATAGGGGTTGTCAATCCCTTCACGGTCACTTACGAGAGTGAGATCTAATAGATATGATAGATGATATTTTTGGTATTTTTGGTATAAAGATGCAAAGTAAAATAAAAGGCAAAGTAAAAAATCAAAGCAATAATAAAGTGATGGAAGATTAATATGATGAAGATAGACCCGGGGGGCATAGGTTTCACTAGTGGCTTCTCTCAAGAGCATAAGTATTCTACGGTGGGTGAACAAATTACTGTTGAGCAATTGACAGAATTGAGCATAGTTATGAGAATATCTAGGTATGATCATGTATATAGGCATCACATCCGAGACAAGTAGACCGACTCATGCCTGCATCTACTACTATTACTCCACTCATCGACCGCTATCCAGCATGCATCTAGAGTATTAAGTTCAAGAAAACATAGTAACGCCTTAAGCAAGATGACATGATGTAGAGGGATAAATTCATGCAATATGATAAAAACTCCATCTTGTTATCCTCGATGGCAACAAGACAATACGTGTCTTGCTACCCCAACTGACACTGGGAAAGGACACCGCAAGATTGAACCCAAAGCTAAGCACTTATCCCATTGCAAGAAAAACCAATCTAGTAGGCCAAACCAAACTGATAATTCGAAGAGACTTGCAAAGATAACCAATCATACATAAAAGAATTCAGAGAAGATTCAAATATTGTTCATAGATAATCTTGATCATAAACCCACAATTCATCGGTCTCAACAAACACACCGCAAAAAGAAGATTACATCGAATAGATCTCCACAAGAGAGGGGGAGAACATTGTATTGAGATCCAAAAGGAGAAAATAAGCCATCTAGCTACTAACTATGGACCCGAAGGTCTGAGGTAAACTACTCACACTTCATCGGAGGGGCTATGGTGATGATGTAGAAGCCCTCCATGGTGGATTCCCTTCCGCAGAGCTCGAACAGGCCCCAAGATGGGATCTCGTGGATACAGAAAGTTGCGGCGGTGGAATTAGGTTTTTGGCTTCGCATCTAATCGTTTGGGGGTACGTAGGTATATATAGGAGGAAGGAGTACGTCGGTGGAGCAAAGGGGGGCCCACAAGGCAGGGGGCGCGCCCCCCACCCTCATGGCCACCTCCCTTCTTTCTTGACGTGGGGTCCAAGTCTCCTGGATCATGTTCGGCGAGAAAATCACGTTCCCGAAGGTTTCATTCCGTTTGGACTCCGTTTGATATTCCGTTTCTTCAAACATCAAATAGGAAAAAACAGTAATTCTGGGCTGGGCCTCCGGTTAATAGGTTAGTCCCAAAAATAATATAAAAGTGAAAAATAAAGCCTAATATGGTCCAAAACAGTAGATAATATAGCATGGAGCAATCAAAAGTTATAGATACGTTGGAGACGTATCAGTATGCTTGAAGTATTATTGTTTTTATGTCAATATTAAACTTTTGTTTTGAATCATACGGATCTGAACATTGATGCCACAATAGAAGAAATTACAAGGATAAATATGTTAGGTAGCATTCCACATCAAAAATTCTGTTTTTATCATTTACCTACTCGAGGATGAGCAAGAATTAAGCTTGGTGATGCTTGATACGTCTCCAACGCATCTATAATTTTTTATTGTTCCATGCTATCATATTATCTGTTTTGGATGTTTTATATGCATTAATATGCTATTTTATATTATTTTTGAGACTAACCTATTAACCTAGAGCCCAGTGCCAGTTTCTGTTTTTCCCTTGTTTTAGAGTTTCCAAGAAAAGGAATACCAAATGGAGTCCAAAGGGGATGAAACTTCCGCGATGATTTTTCTTGGACCAGAAGACATCCAGATGACTTGGAGTGCAAGTCAGGGAAGCCACGAGGTGGCCACAAGGACGGAGGGCGCGCCCAGGGGGGTAGGGAGCGCCCCCCACCCTTGTGGGCCCCTCGTGACTCCACCGACCTATTTCTTCTGCCTACATATTCTCAAATATTCCAAAACCAATCAGGAGAGCCATGAAAATACTTTTCCACTACCGCAACCTTCTGTACCCATGAGATCCCATCTAGGGGCCTTCTCCGGCGTCCTGCCGGAGGCGGATTCGATCACGGAGGGCTTCTACATCAACATGATTTTCCCTTCCGATGAAGCGTGAGTAGTTTATCTCAGACCTACGGGCCCATAGCTAGTAGCTAGATGGCTTCTTCTCTCCCTTTGATTCTCAATACCATGTTCTCCTCGATGTTCTTGGAGATCTATTCGATGTAATACTTTTTGCGGTGTGTTTGCCAAGATCCGATGAATTATGGGTTTATGATCAACTTATCTATGAATATTATTTGAATCTTCTCTGAATTCTTATATGCATGATTTGATATCTTTGCAAGTCTCTTCGACCTATCGATTTGGTTTCGCCAACTAGATTGGTTTTTATTGCAATGGGAGAAGTGCTTAGCTTTGGGTTCAATCTTGCGGTGCTTGATCCCAGTGATAGAAGGGGAACCGACATGTATTGTATTGTTGCCACCGAGGATAAAAAGATGGGGTTTTCATCATGTTGCTTGAGTTTATCCCGCTACATCATGTCATCTTACTTAAAGCGTTACTCTGTTCTTATGAACTTAATACTCTAGATGCAGGCAGGAGTTGGTCGATGTGTGGAGTAATAGTAGTAGATGCAGGGAGGAGTCGGTCTACTTGACATGGACGTGATGCCTATATCATGATCATTGCCTTAGATATCGTCATAACTTTGCGCTTTTCTATCAATTTCTCGGCAGTAATTTGTTCACCCACCGTAATATTTTCTATCTTAAGAGAAGCCTCTAGTGAAACCTATGGCCCCCGGGTCTATTTTCCATCATATAATCTTCTATTTTCCATCATATTAGTTTCCGATTTACTTCCTTTGCAATCTTTTACTTTCCGATCTACAAACCAAAAATACCAAAATTATTTACTTTACCGTTTATCTATCTTTATCACATCTCACTTTTGCAAGTAACCGTGAAGGGATTAACAACCCCTTTATCGCGTTGGGTGCAAGTTGTTGATTGTTTGTGTAGGTATTCAGGGACTTGTTTGTTGTCTCCTACTGGATTGATACATTGGTTCTCAAATTGAGGGAAATACTTACTATACTTTGCTGCATCGCCCTTTCCTCTTCAAGGGAAAAACCAACGCAAGCTCAAGAAGTAGCAATTACTTGCAACAAGATTTATCCCGTGACCTCAAGAACAAAAGTAACTACTCACAAATGATAATCATGCTCAAGATCAGAGGGGTATTAAATAGCATAATGGATCTGAATATAATCTTCCACCAAATAAACCATATAGTAATCAACTACAAGATGTAATCAACACTACTAGTCACTCACAAGCACCAATCTAAGGTTCCAGTACAAAGATTGAACACAAGAGATGAACTAGGGTTTGAGAGGAGATGGTGTTGTTGAAAATGTTGATGGAGATTGCCCTCCCCAAGATGGGAGAGTTGTTGGTGATGATGATGACGATGATTTCCCCCTCCGGAAGGGAAGTTCCCCCGGCGGAGGGCAAAAGTGCTCCTGCCCAAGTTCCGCCTCGAGACGGCGGCGCTTCATCCCGAAAGACCCCCTCTTGTTTTTTTTCTTCGTCAAAATTACTTATATACCAGAAGAGGGGCACCAGAAATGGGCCGAGGAGGGCACAACCCACTAGGGCGCGCCTAGGGGCCCTGGCGCGCCCGGGTGGGTTGTGCCCATCTGGTGGGCCCCCTCTGGTAGTTATTTGCTCCAATAATTCTTATATATTCCATAAAAAATCTCCGTGAAGTTTCAACTCATTTGGAGTTGTGCAGAATAGGTGGCCTGACGTAGCTTTTTCAGATCCAGAATTCCAGCTGTCGGTATTCTCCCTCCTTGTATGAACCTTGCATATTATGAGAGAAAAGGCATTAGAATTACTCCATAAAGCATTATTATACATAAAAACATCATAAATAATAGTAGGAAAACATGATGAAAAATGGACGTATCAGCGGTGGCCACACTCTCTCTGCTCATCGCTGGTCACATATCCGGCCGGATCCCCTCCGTCGGGGAAGGTGAGAAGGTGCAACGTTCACGTGGTCGTCCTCGGTGACGGCTCTGACCCACTGCAGGTGCATCCTGATTAGCGTGCCTTGCCGTTCTCTCCAATGCAGCGCCGGCTAGGGAGGGCTTCCGACCCCGTCTTCCTCGCTGCCATAGTGCGGGCAGATCTGGGCTCCCATCGCCCACCCAGCGACATCCCGGCGACCCTCAGGTATAACTTCCTTTGAAACCGGCCTTGCTCTACTACCCGAGCTCCTCATGTCACTGCATTTGTATCTTTTACTACTTCTCAGGGCCCCCCTCGTAGATAGGATCGATTGGCTGTTTGAAAGCCACATAAATTTTTGCTGTTAAGAGGTAAAACTACTTCATGCAGTCGAATCTAGTAGTACTAATTCATGCAGTCGAATCTAGTACTACTTGGTTCAAACGGGGAAGAAAGGGGGTGGGGGTGAGGGAGATTTGTTACCTGAATCTAGGACTTGGTTGAAAGAGGAAATAATGGGGGCGAAAAGTAGCAGAGACTGTCTATCCAACTCGTCTCTTGGTCTAATAGGGAAATAAAGGGAAACACATTACAAACTCGATATAAACCGATCTATTGATTGAAAAAGGAAAGAAAGTGGGGACCGGGGGACAAGTCAACAGAGTATGTCCAGCACTAGGTTTGCTGGCCTCAGACAGTAAAAGGTGGCTATACTAAACAAAAATGGGACCAACCCAGATCTCTTGTTTGGATGTTTGTTGCCCCGAGCCCCTCTTATGTAATGCCAATGGTAAAATGTAGTAGTCCCCAAGGTAGTCAGAGTCGGGATTCGGAGTCTGATTGGTTTTCCTTAGAAAAAATCGAGTCGTGGAATCGAGGATTCTACTAGATTTACTAAAATAAGATATTTCGTATCCACGCCAAAACATTATATGGGTTCTATATAGTTTTAACACTAAATATAGAGAAAAAAACATACACATCAATGCTAGTTGTATTCCACTTCTTTTCATGGCTAGCCTACTATCAAGCTTGCGTGTATGGAACATATATGAGAGGAAAATATATAGAACATTTAAATCTTCAAGGCACATTTTTTTTACTTAGGAGGTTCTTTAGAGTACTTGAATAGCTTATCACTTGTATAGCTGACCTACAGTGTTCAACCTTGAAGGGTCTTGCTATCCTTCTCTGATCAATTTTGACGCATCCTGCTTCCCATGCCAATTTCATTCGTCGACAAGCCTGATCCTCAGTTTTGATCTAGGGTTTCTCAGAGCTAGATCAAAGGTGTCAACGGCTGAGCGTTTGGGCCTGGGAGGGGAATAAAGGACCAGTGGCATGTGAAAAGGGGTTTGGATTATGGCACACTATTCTTCTACACTAAACAAACAACTTAGATAGATTAGTAGAATCGGACATAGTCCATAGCAAACTCGGGATTTTACAGTTTTGTCTAGGATTCTATGATTTGGATTGTGACTCAACATGGATTCTACCAGATCCGGATTCATAGTGGGACTTGGATCGACATGCTTCCGTAGGGTCGTGAAGTCGTAGGATTCTAGGGGTCGAGTCGGGATTCTGACTACCTTGGTAGTCCAATTGTTAAACCAATGTTGTTTTCAATGTAATGCCTCCAGTAATATGAATCAATGGCATTGTTTTTCATGTCCTGCTAAATTTCTCATTAAGATAAGTTGCTTATTTTCATTATAAATGCAACTTTCCTGGTCCGCCTACTCTCCCATGCCAAAATACCAACTCTTTAGCAATTGTTAATGCAATGTTGCTGGTAAAATGAAGCAATGGCACCATTAAAGTAATGTCGTATTTAATGGTTGTCGTATTTAACGGTAAAAGACCAACTCTTTAGCAGCTGTTAATGCAATGCTACTGCTTTAGAAATTACTATTGTCCTTGTAGGATTGCCATTCAGATAAGGAACATGCTTCTTTTCATTTGATGTATGTTTCATCACTTGTTAGTCACCCTCCTTTCCACCTTTTTGTGCAAACAGAGATATACATTTCACACTTGATCTTAGTTGAACTGCACAAAATGATATCCAAATTATAGTTGAACATTCCACGAGCTTCACGACCAACCTTGATGTTGCTCAATTTTATTGCAACTAATGAAGAAGAAGTTGCTAGCTCATGGGACCAAGTACTTGCTAACTGCATGATGCAAACATTGCTTCATTTTAGGTGAACTGCACAAAAAGGTCCCGTGAATTGAATCATCCATGTTGGTGATTTGTGTCATCTCTTCTATGATGGTATTGACTGTAGATATGGTTCCCATCACGAGGTATCTTCCTTTTTGGTCTGACTCTACTCTTGCATGTTGCATGTTGACTCTGCTCTTGTGCTACTATTTTGGCAATGCCATGATAAAGCGGTAATGTTATTATTTTGCACCTTAATCTAGTGGCACTATTAATTCGAGGCAATGTTTTGGCACCCCTAGTGCCACAGATTTTTTTATTATCAAAAGAGGGGATTTCCTCCGATTTCATTAAACAAACCCAACAGTTTCCTCCTATTTCACTAAAGAAGCCCAACCATAAAGAACCATTATCCGACACATCTCAGTGTAAACAGGTAGTTATGCAGCTACTAATAGAACGGACTGACTACTAGCAGGGATTACAACCCAAAAGCTACCACATAAACATCACGGGGGAAGATAGGGACTGAAAGAGCCTGCTTCAGCATCCCAGTCTAAGAATCCCCGGCCTCCATCCTTGCAACACACGGTACACCTCGCTTGCCACCTGCTCGAACCTAGTTCCACTGATAAAATGAAGTAATAATACAGTTAAAGTAGAGCTATTGTCCTCTCTATCATTTCATTTCCAATGTAGATAAAGAAAGTGCTTCTCTTTGTTAGTATATGTTTCATCAACTAGTCCCATTGTTAATGTTTAAGTGTTTCTGCACACTGGGGTGCTTAATTTTAGTTGAACTGCATAAAAATAGAGATTGGAATGTCTTAAGGCACCAACTTGTACTACTGCTGTAGATTGATGTTCATTACTGGCACAAGGTGTATCGGGGAGAATTGGGTCGATTTCTAGTATGAGGCGTCGCAGGGCCCATCTCCCCCTCGCAGCATGGCATACCGTGATACTATCGCAATCTTTTCCCATTAAGAAAATGAAGTTTCTTCTTTTATTGGTGTATGTTTCATCAACTAGTGCCACTATATTGTAATCACGCTTTTTCATTATCTGTGCAAACAGGGTAATCTTTTACCATTAAGAAAATGAAGTTTCTTCTATTTATTAGTGTGTGTTTCATCAACTAGTGGCACTATAATGTAATCACGATTTTTCATTATCTGTGCAAACAGGGTTATTCAGCTACATTTTGGCAGAACTGCACAAATGTACGGACAAAAACAACATATATGCAGAGTACGAGGTGCCGATATCTAACATAAACATGGCTTGCAAAAGCACAAATGCTCGAATGGTCTCTCAAATTCTTGCCGACCTGCTACAGAATATATTAATCTGCCGGTGTTTCGCTTGCACTTTACTTGTTTTTTAGGGGAATGCTACTTCTTGAGCTTGCGTTGATTTTTCCCTTGAAGAGGAAAGGGTGATGCAGCAAAGTAGAGATAAGTATTTCCCTGAGTTAAGAACCAAGGTATCAATCCAGTAGGAGGCACAAGCAAGTCCCTAATAGATGCACCTGCACAAACTAACAAAAACTTGCACACAACATGAAAAATGGGTTGTCAATCCCTTCATGGTCACTAGCAAGAGTGAGATCTGATAGAGATAGGTATAAAATATAAGTAAAAGGTAAATTAAATAAATTGCAACAAGGTATGTTTGGGTTTTTGGTTTTATAGATCTGAAAATAATATGGTAAAAACAGACGCGGGGGCCATAGATTTCACTAGAGGCTTCTCTCTTAAAGAAGGCATATGGTGGGTGCACAAATTATTGTTGAGCAATTGATAGAAAAGCGCATAGTTATGACGATAACTAAGGAAATGATCATCAATATATGCATCACGTCCGTGACAAGTAGACCGAAACAATTCTGCATCTACTACTATTACTCCACACATTGACCGCTATCCAGCATGCATCTAGTGTATTAAGTTAACAAGAACGGAGTAATGCCTTAAGCAAGATGACATGATGTAGAGGGATAGATCCAAACAATATGGTAAAACCCCATCTTTTTATCCTTGATGGCAACAATACAATGCGCGCCTCGCTACCCCTATTGTCACTTGGTGAGGACACCGCAAGATTGAACACATCACAAAGCACCTCTCCCATGGCAAGATAGATTAATCTAGTTGGCCAAACCAAATCAATAGATCAGAGAGAAATACAAAGCTATATTAATCATGCATAAAAGAGTTTATAGAAGACTCAAATAATATTCATAGATAATCTGATCATAAATCCACAATTCATCGGATCTCAACAAACGCACCGCAAAAGAAGATTACATCAAATAGATATCCAAGAACATCGAGGAGAACATTGTATTGAAGATCAAAGAAAGAGAAGAAGCCATCTAGCTACTAGATATGGACCCTTAGGTCCGTGATAAACAACTCACGCATCATCGGAAGGGTAGCAAGGTTGGTGTAGAGGCCCTCCATGATCAAATCCCCCTCCAGCAGTGTGCCAGAAAAGGCCCCAAGATGGGATCTCACGAGAACAGTAGCTTGTGGTGGCGGAAAAGTATTTTTTGGTGTGCCCTCTGGTGTACAGGGAATATTTGGGTATTTATAGAGCTGAGATTAGGGTTGGGCCGGGGGAGCTACGAGGGGCCCACATGCCTTGGGCGCCCACCGGGGTGCGCCGCTAGGGCTTGTGGCCCTCTCGTGGCTCCTCTGGCCTCCTCCCGAAGCTTCGTGCTTGTCTTCTGGTCCAAGAAAAATCCTCAAAAAGTTTTATTCTGTTTGGACTCTGTTTTGTATTGATTTTCTGTAAAATACAAAAACAAGGAAAAAACAACAACTGGCACTAGGCACTAGGTTAATAGGTTAGTCCCCAAAAAATATATAAAATAGCACATTAATGCATATAAAACATCCAAGATGGATAATATAATAGCATGGAACAATAAAAAATTATAGATACATTGGAGACGTATCAAGCATCCCCAAGCATAATTCATGCTGGTCCTCGAGTAGGTAAATGATAGAAACAAAAATTTTGATGTGAAATGCTACCTAACATGCTTATCGAGTAATCTTTCTTATTGTGGTACAAATATTCAGATCCATAAGATTCAAAACAAAAGTTTAATATTAACATAAAAACAATAATACTTCAAGCATACTAATAAAGCAATCATGGCTAAAGAAAGTTATCCCTACAAAATCATATAGTCTTGTCATGCTCTATCTTCATCACACAAAGTATTTATCATGCACAACCCCGATGACAAGCCAAGCAATTGTTTCATACTTTTGATATTCTAAAGCTTTTTCAACTTTCATGCAATACATGTGCGGTGAGCCATGGATATAGCACTATGGGTGGAATAGAAGGTGGTAGTGGACAAAAAGGAGAAAGAAATCCTCACACCAACTAGGAAAATTAATAGGCTATGGAGATGCCCATCAATTGATATTGGTGCAAGTGAGTAGGGATTGCCATGCAACGGATGCACTAGAGCTACAAGTGTATGAAATCTCAAAAGAAAACTAAGTGGGTGTGCATCCAACTTGCTTGCTCACGAAGACCTATGGCTATTTGAGGAAGCCCATCACTGGAATATACAAGCCAAGTTCTATAATGAAAAATCCCACAAGTAATATATGAAAGTGACAACATAGGAGACTCTCTATCATGAAGAACATGGTGCTACTTTAAAGTACAAGTGTGGAAAAGGATAGTAACATTGTCCCTTCTCTCTTTTCTCTCATATTTTTTTCCTTTTTTAGCTCTTTGGCCTCTTTTTTTGTTTGGGCTCTTTGGCCTCTTTTTATTTTAAGTCTGGAGTCTCATCCCTACTTGTGGGAGAATCATAGCCTCCATCGTCCTTTCCTCACGTGGGACAATGCTTTAATAATGATGATCATCACACTTTTATTTACTTACAACTCAAGAATTACAACTCGATACTAGAAAAAAGATATGACTCTATATGAATGCCTCTGGCGGTGTACCGGAATGTGCAATGATCTAGCGCTACATGTATAAAAAATATTAATGGTGGCCAAGCCACAAATACTATGCCAACTACATGATCATGCAAAGCAATATGACAATGATGATATGTGTCATAATAAATGGAAAGGTGGAAGTTGCATGGCAATATATCTCGGAATGGCTATGTAAATGCCATAATAGGTAGATATAGTGGCTGTTTTGAGGAAAGGCATAGGATGGTTTAATGCATCGGCGAAAATTGTGCCGTACTAGAGTGGCTAGAAAAGGTGGAAGGGTGAGAGTGTGTATAATCCATGGCCTCAACATTAGTCATAAAGAACTCACATACTTATTGCAAAAATTTATTGGCCCTCGAAACAAAGTACTAATTCGCATGCTCCTAGGGGGATAGATTGGTAGGGAAAGACCATCGCTCATCCCCGATCGCCACTCATAAGGAAGACAATCAAAAATAAATCATGCTCCAACTTCATCACATAACGTAGGACCATACGTGCATGCTTCGGGAATCACAAACCTTAACACGAGTATTTCTATCAACCCACAATTACCAACTAGCATGACTCTAATATCACCATCTTTATATCTCAAAACTAATGCAAGGAACCAAACTTCTCATATATTCAATATCTTCATGAAAGTTTTTATTATATCCCTCTTGCATACCCATCATATTAGGACTAAATTCATAACCTAAGCAAATTGCCATACTATTTATAAGACTCTCAAATAATATAAGTGAGCCATGAGAGTTCACCAATTTCTACAAAATAAAACCACTGTAGTGCTCTAAAAAGATATAAGTGAAGCACTAGAGCAACTACCTAGCTCAAAAGATATAAGTGAAGCACATAGAATATTCTAATAAATTCACGATTAATGTGTGTCCCTCTCAAAAGGTGTGTACAGCAAGAATGATTGTGGAAAACTAAAAAGCAAAGACTCATATAATACAAGACGCTCCAAGCAAGGTAAAACAGAAAATGACTTTTTAATGACTTGTTTATTTCAGAATGTAAATATATTGTGTTAATTAAGTGTGCGGTCCATTGCTCAGCTACGTTTTACCTCATAAATATATTGTGTTAATTAAGTGTGGGTCACAGTCAGCTTCCCATCCAGAGCTTACACTCCGATGTGATCTCGGGAACGGCGGCGATGCTTCGAGAGCAAGCTGCAGAGGCGGGGCAGGGAAGGTATGCACACATGCGCAGAAGCTTGCTCATGGGAGGCTCTGGAGCACCCACACAACAAAACATGTCCAGGGAAGCACGAAATGTCCATGCCCGGCAGCCATGGCGGCGGATGAGGCAAACCTCACGGGACGACAGCAAAAGCTAGGAATCGAGCATTTGTGGTCAGTGGAAAGGAAAAGGGGATCACCATGGGGATGTAGGTGCAGTCGCTAGGTTCTACAGATCACGAGAGGCCGCAAATCGGGGTCGGCGAGCGGCGAAAGGAGTTGGAGAAGATGGAGTTGATGACATCATCTATGTACGTATATAGTCAATCTCTTTGGTGGAGAAGGTCAGGGCGCCTCATTGGAGCACCAGGACACATCCATTCTTCGAGGGAAGGACAATCATCACGTGCATGAAGTCGTCGCATCATCGGAGTCGTTTTGGACGTGACGGCGCCAGAGGGTGAAGGGTGAGGGGGAAAGGAAGAGAGGGGGATGGTGAAAAAGGGCGGCGACGCCTGGGGAGCCAGCGGCGGCAGAGGCACGGATCGACGGATCGGGGTTCACCGTAGCAGAGAGAGTGGCCGGCCGATCGTGAGGTAGGAGAGAGAGAGAGAGTTTTCCCTTTTCTTTTTTTTCTTCTTTCCTTTTTCTACTTCAGCCCCACATGTAAGTGTGTGAGAGGGAGATAGGGTGAGAGAAAGAGTGTTTTAGGAGCAAGATGTCCAGCAAACGTCCACATAGCGGCCAAAGTCCTTTGAGTGGACGGTAATGACACAGAAGGGCAATTCTATAAGTGCACCTAACGTGAAAGTGGCAAATTTGAGCATGTTTTGAAATTAGGGGTAAATTTGAGTAGTGGGTTCGAGTGAAGGGCATAAATGTAAAAGTCCCTTTGTCTTTCTTCTTACCCTTTTTCTTGAAGGTAGTATTCTACTGGACAGTGTTCTTTCCCTTGAACTTGTGAAAAAAAATTCTACACCACATTGGTGTTAGAAGAACCCTCTGCCCCTTTCACGTGTGAGTCCTTTGGTCTCAAGTTCTGCTCAACACTTAGATGACCGATGACATTCTCAATAGAGAAATCACGTCTCAAGTGCTTCAGAGAAGTAGCCAAATTCTTCCATCCAAAAGAGAATTTTGCAATAATGCAACCGGCGACAAACTTGTCCGACAACTCACACTCCAGGAGCTCCAGCTCCTTAGCGATGCACCGTAGCTCATGAGCTTGGTCTTATACAAAACGGTCATCAGCCATCCTGTAATCATGGAACTGCTCCGGCATACAGTTCGCTTCTAGCATCGGTTGCACCGAACTTAACTTCGAGCACATCACACAAGTTTTTGGCAACCCGCATATGAATATATGTGTCAACCAACTTGTCTCCATCACACTCAGAACTGTTCCGACAAAGATGGTGGTTGCCTTCCTAAACGCCTTCTCCTGTTCAGGAGCAATCGTTTTCATGGGAGACACACCACCAACCCAGAACAGGTTCATCACAGTGGGCCACAAGGTGATCCTTGTCAGCCAACCCTTAATGCGTCCCGGTAAACTTTTCCGGTTTCAGAGTAGCGGCGAAGCCTTGAAAAAGTGCTTAACATAAGGTTTTTGGATTGTTGAAAATATAACGAGCAAATGGGGGCTGAACGAATCATAGCATCTGCTTGGCCAGGCCAAGGCGTCGCGCCGAGGCGAGGTGACGGAGGAGGAGGAGCGCGCGTGTACAACTCCTCTTCCCAAGCTTCCAATGGCATGTGGTACAACAACCCTTATAAAGAAGTCTCGCTCTTCTTAGTGTAACCGTATGGTACTAAATTTCTCACCACTTGTCATGCATCTAAATAGGTCTTAGAGATTAATCAAGGATTATTGTCTTATAGGGACCAAAGACCATCTATAATCCAACACTTTACATAGCTCTAAACTTACCCCATTGCGTATATATAGGAGTACATGATCATCTTGAAGTATAAGGCAAGGTGGAATAATCCTACGCTATCCTATATTTCCTAAATAAACATTGTACCAAACAAAATTAACAAGTGGTTATTGTCTTATATGGGCCAAAGCCCATCTATAATCCAAACTTTACTAAGCTCTACACCTACCCCATTGCGTCGAGACACAAGCTTAGAACTTGCCACACATAATCAAAGAATCTGACAACGAGCAAACACGTCCTACTCACATGCTCTCCTACTCTATATACTTCAATAACCGAGACAAGCCAGCAGAGGACAAGTTTGCTGTATATATAACACGTAGTCTACTGACTATTAGTGACAAGTAGTCTGTAACTTGTCTGATTGTCTTACCAGTCTGTAACAATGGTCCTGAGCTGGCCCTTTCCTTACCTGCTTCGATGGATCAACCAACACCCAGATCTCAATCATCCACGACATGACCAGCCTTTTGCTAAAATAATGAGAATCAAAGCAATAGGATTGGTGAGAGAGAGTCTATGAGGCCAATCATTAAAGGCAGAGGAATACACAGAGGAAAAAAAAGTTAAGGGCAGGGCATCCGATCCGAGTAAATTCAGAAGAAACAACAGCCATCTTTACCATGCATGTTCCTCCTCCTCCATCCATCCATCATCGAGATCTCGCACCATCTCACGTGGGCAAAGGTAGGCAAGCGAACCCTGACCTGAAAGTAGACAGCACCGACATGCTACGCTGCTGTCATCAGTCCTGGAAATACTTCAGGAATGGAGGGGGGCACTTTATGGATTTTGTTGTGGGCTCGCTCAACCGACCGACAGAGGGCTAAGCGGGGGGCAGGCAGGCCCCGACTCAAATTTCTAAAATACTTTTGGACGCTCAAAGGAAATATATAAATACTTTAGATTGGCACACACAATAAAATCTCCACTCAAACTTTCAGCCCCACTGACAAAATTTGTCGGACCACCACTGTGTGGGCATGTACTCGTAACGTAGCGGGCGATGGCTGGCTAATTGGCAAATAATAATGCTAGAAGAGAATCAATAGATGAAGACAGACAGAACCAAAAGCCTTTTCAATCACTGAATCACACTTTATTGAATTATATGATCTATGGTAATTCACAGAGTAGAAACAGATAAATAAACTATATAAAACTAACCGATTATAGCCTGGTCGTTCAACTACGCAAACTCCTTGACACGTCTAACAGGGAAGAAGATGAATTCCTATGATACAGAGTGAATTGCTCAAGTAAAAAGACTTCACCTTCGATATCTATACTGCACTATTCGGCCTTACCGGCTTATTCTGTGAAGTACAAACTCCAAACTACACAGATCAAACACAAAGTATCACAAGAGCAGCTCCTGGTCACTTCACGGATTGCAAATGCAAATCACTGTCACGTTTCCTCTTCAGCGGCAGCAACCTCGTCACCTTAGCGGGTTGCTGTTTCTTCTTCACCCATTCTTCTTCTTTGGCTTTAGCCCGACGCCAGCCGAGATGCGCCGACAGGTTCTCCACCTCGACCTTCACCACGTCCTTCCTCACCCCAATGTCGGTGATGTACCTGCCGGCGCAGTACATCCCCGCCGTGACGGCGGCCATGCCCAGCGGGCCGGCCGACATGAGCCTGAACGGAGTCGAGAAGAGCGCCGCCAGCGGCACGCCGACGGCGGAGGCCGCCTGGCCGCTCCTCCCGATGCCCTGCTCGGGCGGCAGCAGGAGCCCGGTCTTGCAGTAGAGCGCGAAGTCCTCGCAGTTGTTCTCGAACACGTCGTAGCTGCCGAACCCGTTCTGGAGCAGGTACATCGCCCGGTGCACCACGGCATCCGCCGGGTCGGACGCGGCGGTGGTGCAGGTGCCGCCGCGGAGCTTGGCGAGGAACACGGCGGGAGGGACGCCGTACTCGAAGCCGTGGAGGGCGCCGTCGCGGAGGAAGCAGTCGAGGCAGGTGAGGATGACACCGCTGTTGGGGAGCTGGAAGCCGCAGTCCGGGAAGGTCGGGCACTCCGGTGAGCCGGCGGAAATGAGGCTGGAGATAGCCATGGCGGAGTCAAGGCCCGCCGTTCCCGCTTCTTTCTTCGTTGTGAAATGCACCACCTTGCTTCCGCCGACGTAAATACCTGAAGAAATTGAGCATGACATGCAATTCGAGATAGAACAAAATCACTGTTCAATGACCATAGTACACACATACATTTGTTTTGCTTTTTATCTTAATTCATTATTGAATGGCTACAAATGAATACTACTCGGAAACATGCCAGCTTTTTTATGCAGGTTTAGACATGTGGAGAGTGACCCCGTGTCCCCATGTATGTCCTGTTTCGGTACATATGTCCAAGGAGGACATCTGTATAATTGTCACTTGAGCAGCTGGGAACGATGGCTGCAAATGCAAGGGAAAAAGTATCATGATGTCCATGCATGTAGCCAGCGCATAGCGACACCACGAAGAAGAGTCCTTTATGTTCCCAGGTGTGGATTAAATTACGGCTGACAAAGGAAGGTTAAAAATGGAAAAAGATGCAAAGTAAAAGAGCCATAACGCAGCAGCTAGCCGGAAGAAGAAGAAGAAGATGCATGAAGGCATCAAAGTGGAAAGAGGGCCACTTTGGTCACATGTAATAAAGGTAAGTAAATGGATGCTAAGATCGACACTTGAACACTGGAAAATTACACGTGTAGTCACCAACAGTTTGTGTTAGATCACCAGTTACCAACAGTTGGTCTAGGTAACAGTTCTGGGTTATAGTTGCACTAAAGAAAGAGAATTGTAGAGCAGGTGAGCTAGTAGCATTATTTTTCTTTTCGCTGCGTGGCATATCGAGTCCGTTTGGATCGTCAAATTCTGTCAGTGTCTGATCTAAAATACTTCCGAGTGGCTATTATCTTTTCTGCCAAATCACGTTGCGAAGTTGCAAACTGAAGCAAGATCCGCTTGAGCAATTGTACTGCTACTAGTTCGGTCATTAAATTTGGGGACTGTATACAATACAGCTAGACAGCTAGTAACGCCAATCAAGGATGCAGCAAATTCGACGGGACCCAGAAGCGTACCGACAGAAATACGCGTCCGCTATTAGGGAAGCCGACGAGGACGCTGAGCCTACTGTACGGCCAAGCTGCTGGAAATACACCCGGCGTAATTAACTGCGAGAATCTGCTCGCGGACGTACGTACGGAGGGGATGGCAGCAGAGGCAGAGCACGAGCAGAGCAGAACGAGCAAGGCAAAACCGGTGTCGAAGCAACACTCCATTCCCTCCAGGTCCGAGAGCGAGCAAGGCAGAACAAAGCAGTACGGTTAAGCTGCTGCAAATACACCCAGCGTAATTAACTGCGAGAATCTGCCCGCGGACGTACGTACGGAGGGAATAGAAGCAGAGGCAGAGCACGAGCAGAGCAGAAAGAGCAAGGCAAAACCGATGTCGAAGCAACACTCCTCTCTCCGCCGAATTAGCCACCCGGAAACGCGAAATGCGGCGAGAAGGGTCAAGGATGGCGGCCCCCAACATGCAATTCACACGTACCGTGGTGGGAGTAGGAGTAGGCGGCGCGCCATGTGTAGATGTGGTCGCCGGGCTTTAGCTCCGACCGCTCCACCCGGTGCGACAGCAGCCCCATCGCTCGCCCCGTTCGTTCCGGCAGTGTGTGCGCGCGCTCGCGCCGGAATTACGGGCGTGCTACTTCTGGCCGGCGCCGCGCTGGAGCTGGCGAGGCGCGCAGTGGCACCGAGTGATGCGAGGAAGACGCTGGCTCTCGACTCCGCCCGTGGCTACTGGCTGGGCTGGAGGGGGAGGTCACGCTTGCCGCGCGATGGCTGGAGGGAGAGGTGAAGTGGGAAGCGTCGGAGTGAGCTAGATATCTTGACACCCGGGGGCATCGGCATGTGTGTGTGATCCGGGGTGCAGCCCTCGGGATTCGTGCGCGATCTCGGAGGGTGGGTGTACTGTCCTACGTGCCCTTCTTTTCGCTCAACCAAGTACTGTATTTCGTTTTCCCAATTGACCGCTCCTTCTTCTCTCCAGCATGTAAATAAACTACGCTGCAAAGATCGGACTATTTTAGATATAGATTCTTTTAACAAGGAGATGGTGGAAAAAAAAGTACAAGCTAACCAAATGAAGCGTGGTTTGTAGACCGAAAGATCAAGGTGGCTTTGGAATTCATGACCTGCAGGTCAAGAATATGTCCCTACTTAGTAATGGTTGTTCAAACTTTTTATTGAAGATGGTGTTTGGCAAACCATGTTGCGCAATAAGTATCTAGACCAAAAGGCAGTGGCTCATGCCTACTGGAAATATGGTGAATCGCAGTTTTGGGCTGGTCTAATGGTGGCAAAGAAACATCTCTTTCACTTTGGTTCTTTCGCGATAAAGGATGGGTCGGAAATTCGTTTTTGGGAAGACATATGGCTAGGCAATGCCAGCCTCCGAGAACAATACCCAACCTTATACACCATTGCTCGCGATAGAAATAATACTATTGCGCACGTGCTCATTTCGTCTCCCCCGAATATTTCGTTCAGGCGGGACTTGATTGGCCCCCGACTTATGTCATGGCATAATCTTTTATCCTGACTGGATTCGATTAACTTGACACAAGGCCGGGATGTTTTTCGCTGGAACCTTACTACATCGGGGTCTTTCACAATAGACTCTATGTATCGTGCGCTAATGCATTCTGAGGTACCAGTGAGTAATAACAAGAAAATTTGGAAGTCAAAGATTCCACTAAAAGTTAAAATTTTCATGTGGTATCTTCGTAGGGGAGTTGTGCTAACCAAAGACAACCTTGCACGACGCAACTAGCCAGGAAGTAAGCAGTGTTGCTTTTGCGCTCATGACGAGACAATCAAGCACCTCTTTTCCAATGCAAGTTTGCACGTTCTACATGGTCAGTCGTCCAAATAGCGTCAAATTTGTATCCGTCCACAAGTGTTGCCAATATATTTGGTCATTGGTTGGACGGTATTTCAAATAAATTCAAAACGCTAATAAGGGTGGGAGCGTATGCCTTACTTTGATCGCTTTGGTTATGTAGAAATGATTTAATTTTTAATGACAAAAATGCTTCTGCTCTACAGGTTATTTTTCGTTGTACGCACTTGCTTCGTATGTAGTCTACGCTACAACGACTGAAGCACCAACCGTTGTTCAAGGCAGTGTGTACGCGGTGGGAGCAGGCGGATATGGAGGTTTTTTTTCAACATGGGTTGCATCATAACCTCCGAATCGATCTACCTCCATTTTTGACATAGGCATAGTGTCGGTCTATAGGACTATACTGTTGCTGACTTGTCATTTTTGTTACTTCTTCTTTTGCCAAATTTTTTTATTTGGATGTGTGCATCCTAGTTATGCAGAGGACGGGTGGTACTCATAATGTTTTGCATCCGCTTGATGCTACATGTTGAGATAATAAAAGCGCTCTTTATCGAAAAAATAAACGACGCTACACTTACAGGCAGGTTTTTACGGATGAGAGCTTACGGATAGGTGGCATCATTAGATTGGGGAGGTGAGGGCCACACCCCTAAAATTGGGAAGGACGGGATAAATTAGACGCTGCCACTTATATAAGTTATAACGTTGAGGAAGCTCCACCCACCCGCCCCACTCCCCGCTGAGGGAGTCCTGGACTAAGGGGTCCTTGGGCGTCCGGCCTGTTGGACATGGGCCAGACTAATGGGCTGTGAAGATACAAGACCGAAGACTCTCTCCCGTGTTCAGATGGGACTCTCCTTGGCGTGAAAGGCAAGCTTGGCGACCAAATATGAAGATTTCTTTCTCTGTAACCGACTTTGTGTAACCCTAGTCCCCTCCGGTGTCTATATAAACCGGAGGGCTTAGTCCGTAGAGGAGATATATACAATTATAGTCATACAGGTTAGACTTCTAGGATTTTAGCCATTACGATCTCGTGGTAGATCAACTCTTGTAATACTCATATTCATCAAGATCAATCAAGCAGGAAGTAGGGTATTACCTCCATAGAGAGGGCCAGAACACAGGTAAACATTGTGTCCCCTGTCTCCTATTACCATCGACCTTAGACGCACAGTTCGGGACCCCCTACCCGAGATCCGCCGGTTTTGACACCGACATTGGTGCTTTCATTGAGAGTTCCACTGTGTCGTCTTCAAAAGGTTTGATAGCTCCTTCAATCATCTACGACAATGCTATCCAAGGGGAAGTCTTCCTCTCCGGACAGATCTTCATGTTCAGCGGCTTCGCACTGCGGGCCAACTCGCTTGGCCATCTGGAGCAGATCGACAGCTACGCCCTTGGCCTTCAGGTCAGATTCGGGAGCTTGAACTACGTCGCAGATATCCGCGGAGACTTGATCTTCGACGGATTCGAGAGCACGGCAGTCGCTCCCTGTCACCACGATGAACATGACTTAAATCTGTCATCGGACCATACCCAGGAGATAGCACCCGTGACTGTTCTGGCCTTAGATCCGGAGCAGATCGCGCCACCCGAAGACGGGAAGCTCAAACCCGCCACGGGTGCCGCAGTCCCAGCGGCATTAGAGCCGCACACAGACCCAACCTCGAGTGGAATCTGTGTCACCGGAGCCTCGGACTCGTGTCCGGCTACAGGTTTTGAACCATGCGCGTCCACACGCATCGAGCTCGGTCAGTCATCGACCGTTGAATTCAGCTCCGCGGACATCTTCCGGCACTTTCCTTTAGGCGACGTGCTAAACTCATTAAAAAATCTGTCCTTAGCGGGGGACTCACAGCCGAATTATATCCAGTTCGAACTGGAGGCTGATGACGGGGAATTTCGCTTCCCACCCACCGCCCACTTCATAGCCACTGTCGAAGACTTAACCGACATGCTTGACTATGGCTCTGAAGACATCGACGGTATGGACGACGATGCCGAGGAGGAGCAGGGCCAAAACCCGCCGTTTACCGGACGCTGGACGACCACTTCTTCGTACGACGTATACATGGTGGATACACCCAAAGAAAACCAACGACGATGACAAAAAAGGTCCAGTCGAGGATAAACGTCCCGGGACACAACCCAGACGCCGGCGTCAACGGCGCCGCTCTAAGTCACGTCGTGCAAAAGATAGCAACACCGGCACAGGAGAAGATAATACTCCGGACGGTGCCGAAGATAATGAGGACCCCGTTGAAATAACTTCCGAACAGGAGGATCGGGAAAACGGCCAAGTTAGCCCTGATGAACAGGCCATAAACGATGACTCGGAGGACAGTGATTATTTTCTACTCTTCGAGGACGAGGTGAGCCTTGGCAACGAGGATTTTATCGTGCCCAAGGAACCTCTCGAGCAGGAGCGCTTCAAACGCCAGCTAATAGCCACTGCAAAGAGCCTGAAAAAGAAGCAGGAGCAGCTTCAAGCTGATCAAGACCTGCTCAACGATAGATGGACCGAGGTCCTGGCTGCCGAGGAATCGGCCTCAATCGCCCAGCCAAAAGTTACCCGAAGCGCAAATTGCGACCTCAGTTCGATGATGTGGCACCGGAGCCCATACCATCATCACATAATGCGGCTAACCGACCACAACACAGTCGGGACAAAGCGGAAACTAAAGCAAACACCAGCCAGCCCCACCCCACTATAAAGGCAGAGATAAAACAACTCGGGGTTATACATATGACCTTCGGCATACCAGATCGATCTACGGATCGCGTGGACGTGCTCCTACACGTGACGACGGCTATCTATTCGGACATGACAAGCCTAGTCACGCCCGGGCCGAAAACCGCAGACGGACTCCGTTGAAGCTACGTCGCGATGTGGCCCGATATAGAGGCGCCGCACATCCTCTTTGCTTCACTGACGAAGTAATGGAGCATGAATTCCCAAAAGGGTTTAAACCCATGAATATTGAATCATATGATGGAACAACTGATCCCGCGGTATGGATCGAGGATTTTCTTCTCCATATCCATATGGCTCGTGGAGACGACCTTCACGCCATCAAATACCTCCCACTAAAACTCAAGGCCAGCTCGGCATTGGCTAAACAGTCTCCCAGAAAACTCTACTGGCAGCTGGGAGGATTTGGAAGACGCCTTCCGCGACAACTTCCAAGGTACATATGTTTGGCCACCGGATGCCGATGACTTAAGTCACATTGTCCAAAGAGCCGGAGAGTCACCAGAAGCTGGACTAGGTTCCTAGTTAAAAAAGAACCAAATCGTCGATTGCCCGGACACGGAAGCCCTAGCGGCCTTCAAGCACAGCGTCCGGGATGAATGGCTCGCCCGACACCTCGGTCAACAAAAACCAAAATCCATGTCAGCCCTTACCGCTCTGATGACCCGCTTTTGTGCGGGAGAAGACAACTGGCTTGCTCGTAGAAGCAACAGCGCCAGCGATCCAGGTACTTCCGAAGTCCGAGACGCCAATGGCCAGCCACGACGCAGTAAACACAAACGTCCCAATGATAATGAAAGAACGCATGACACTACGGTCAACGCCGGATTCAGCGGCTCCAAACCCGGTCAACGGAAAAAGCCATTCAAGGCAAACAGAGATGGGCCATCCAATTTAGACAAGATATTGGATCGGCCCTGCCAGATTCATGGCCACCTTCACAAACCAACTAATCATACCAACAGAAGTTGTTGGGTCTTCAAGCAGGCCGGAAGCTCAACGCCGAACACAAGGGGAGGAGGCCGCCCGGTGATAGCTACGACGAAGAGACTCACCAACCAAATACCGGGGGGTCAGAAGAAATTTCCCCCCGAAGTATAAACATTAAACATGATATATGTGACACACAACTCTACAGGGGAGCAGGAGAAGCACTCCCTCCGGACTGAGGATCATACTACGGCGACTTCAGCCGAAGTACAAAGCGGTCTTATTAAACCGCATACCTTGTCGGCCATTAAGCCACTGGTCTCCATTCAACAGGATCGACCAATTTTGGAGCTGGACTAGCAGTTCGGCTTCCGCCGTCCGCCGCATACACCTGCGAAATCTGTACTGTGCATACATAACTATGCACTTAAGATACCCTGGGCATAGGCGGAAGCACAATACGGACAAGCCTGCAAGTACTGCCATAACCTCTCTTTTTTCTTTTCTAACTACTCTTTCCTTTTCATTATCCTTTACCACAGGTGGCGCAAAGGCTGGTCATCACACGGACTCTATGGGAGTTCGGTTTGTAAATTCACCCAAGGGCTACCCCTGTTAAGGAGCCCCTTCACCTAGGAAAGGCGGCGCAGACGTGCGACAGGAGGTCCAAAACAACTTTTTGTAGACCGCACTCTCTATTTTGCGAGCCTGTAAAGTGCCTGTTTCCTCAGCTGCCGACCCCTGGCATGTCAAATAGTCGGGGTTGTGGCATTATTATCTATAAAATGACGATTGGCACGTCC
The DNA here is from genome assembly GCA_021605145.1 of Aegilops bicornis. Taxonomy (NCBI): domain Eukaryota; kingdom Viridiplantae; phylum Streptophyta; class Magnoliopsida; order Poales; family Poaceae; genus Aegilops; species Aegilops bicornis. Next base: position 366,669,496 of record CM038675.1, read on the forward strand.
CTCAGGTTCCAGTGAACATAACCTGTATCCGGTGTTCGCCTTTCTATATAGAACTGAAGTTTGCTCCTTTGGTTGTTTCACACACCCACCCCGACATAACTTGCCAGGGGCTTGGCATGGGAACAAAATGAGTTGCCAACAAAGTCCGAATAGCTTTATAGCATACTTCGGCGTCACGAGTTCGGCCTTATATGCATCAGCTCTGAATCATGTCTTGGGTCAATAGTTGGGTTGCCCGGCTCCTGTGCTTACTACCTTACGTTCCGCTCTATCGGCTAGGGTAGTAAAGGGAGAACTGCGATTGTGTTTCCGGTTCATATGGTCAAACACCTCAGTAGAGAAAGCCGAAAACTGACTGTCATGATGCGACGAGAGCTGGTCAACCACTCGATGACTTAACAGAATCTTCGCGATTCCCCCATATTACATGAAGGACCTTCTTTCAGGTCATACATGTAACGCACCGCATTGGGATAACCGCATACATAACATGGTCTATATCGTAGATCCACCATAAAACTCCTATGGCTAAGTGAAAGTGTTAACGCCCTATAGTCCGATTGCCTAGTTCACCGCATTGACACCTCCTTTATGGACCAAGACGTTGGGTTAAGAGTGATCAATTGCTTTTCCGAACACCCCCGTATTTTCTACGAGGGGGCTGAAGCCGATGACTGGAAAACTTTCAGATTATATAAAAAAGGCCGCACAGGAGGAATCAAAGCTTTTAAGAAACCCTAAAATAAAAAATAGCTTTATTATTTCATAATATTGTCTTTTACAATTTCAATACATCTCACTGGAATATCATGTCTTTCGAGCACTGACCCTCTATCAAGCAGGCACCCTCTAAGACATCCTTGAAATAATGCTCTGGTGCGTGGTGGTCCTTGCCCTTGGGTGGACTCTTCGCTGCAACATTGGTGGCCTTCATTTTCGCCCAGTATGTCTTGACACGTGCAAAAGTCATCCGTGCACCTTCAATGCACGATGACAGCTTCACGGTGTCGATACGCGGCACCACATCAACAAGTCGTTGCACTAGACCAAAATAACTATCCGGAATTGGCTTGGTTGGCCACAGCCGGACCATGACGTCCTCCATGGCAGATCCGGATATCTTGTGGAGCTCTGCCCATTGTTCCATCTGTTCGTTTAGCAACAGCGGACGCTTCGGCATGTTAAATTGCGACCAGAACAACTTTTCTGTTGCACGTCCTTCTTGCACTTGGAAAAACTGGTTCGCATCGGAGACACTCTTCGACAAGTCCAACAATGCGTCTGGAGAACTCCACACTTGATTAAGCGGGGCATAATTCGGATCGCCGAACTTAGTTTGTAATAAAAAGGGCTTACCAGCCGCGATCTCCCCCGCTTGCCGGATATCCTCCCGGGCCGCTCTAGACTCGGACCACGCTTCTTTTGCCTCTCGTAAGGCCTTGTCAAGGTCAGCCATTTTGGCTTTATTATCCTTCTCGAGAAATCCACAGCGGCTAGCAGCATCCTTTAGCTCAAGCGCCATAGTGGGCATCCTCTCCTCATACGGGCGCCGAGCAGCCTGTTCGGCCTTTAATTCGGCCGATGCCTTTTTGGCAGCCGCATTACTAATCGGGGCCTGCTCCTTGGCTCGGGCCAGCTCAGCCCGCAGGATATCAACTGCGGCAGCACCATCTGCAGTCAATGCATATTTCAGTATACAATTCTTAGCATCATGCTCATATTATAAGAACGTGCATGTAATGACTACCCCCAAGACATACCTTGCACCTCGTCAAGCCGCCTATTGATAAAAGTAATGTCATCATCCGCTACATCAAGCTTCCACTGCAGATCTGCAACCTCTGTAGTCTGGGCAGTCGCTAGGGAGGTAACAGCCTGTGTTCCAATTAATCAGATTATTTCCTGGGCATATGTTTTTGATCCTCTAATCGCCTCCCTTGGGAAGCCAATCGGAGTCTCAGGGGCTACTATCTATACACATGTGCAATTTATGAATAAAACACAATCAAAAAATTTACAGTACAAACCTCGAAGCCTCTTAGCAGGCTCGTGAAGGCCTTATTCAATCCGCTTTTCGCGGACATGACCTTTTCAATCACCTTGCCCATCAAGGTACGATGTTCCTCTAAGACGGACGCCTGTCGCAGCATGTCCGTCAATATATCCGGCGCTTATGGATATCCGGAAGCTGTTGTAGGAGTACGGCCTCCCTTTAAAGGGATCCGTTCATTCATCCCTGGAGTTGTCTCCGGCTGTAGGCCGGACAGTTCGGGGCCTTCGTTGCTGGCCCCCGGACTCTGGGCTACCAAAGTATCACCTTCAGGTAGTGTCTTCGTCATCCCTCGCACCACTTGATCAGGAGAGACCCTCCGTGACGACACCTCAAAGTCGTCCTCCCTATTGGGCAAGGATACCGGTGGAGGCATCTCTCTTTCCATCATCTCTGGGAGAAGATCCCCCGAGGAAGAGGATTGTTGAAGAAGGTTGTGTGCCGAGCTGCAAAAAAACATGTATTCTAGATGTTACCTCGGTCATAGGAAAGGAACAGGATATGTTCAAAACACCCTTGTTCACTTACAATTTGCCTAAAGGTTTGTCCTCCCTGTGGGACTGTGCGACGACGTCGTCCTCCAAGCCCGAGCCACCCGACAGAGGCAACCCTTTTCTTTCCATGGGGAGAATAGACGTTGACTTCTCCTTCACTTTTGTCTTCGGACGATGGAATCTTGATTCCCCCGGACACAATGTCTAATATAACTTCGGGATGGAGGCCACCTTTGGTCCTCCCGCTCTCTTCCTTGTCCTCCTTCACAGGCACCTGGTGCGTTGCCGGGGCCAACATCCTTGTTAGCCCGAGATCCTCTGAGTCTTCGGGAAGGGGGGCCGAACACCTAATTCGCTCCGCTTTCTTTATCCAGCCCTGGAAGAATATAGTTTGGTTAGTAATGTATTACGGCATACTTAAGTACAAAGTGTTCGGAAGTCAAGCGCTTGCCGAGGTATCCGAATGGTTGCAGTCGAGTTCGATGTCCTCGGTGGTGTCCGGCCACTGATTTCGTTTCCCGAAAAACAACTTCCACATTCCTTTGTGCGCAGTGCCGAAGAAGTGTTGGAGGGTCCGTGGTCCTTCCGGATTAAACTCCCACATGCCGAGAGGCCAACTCTAGCATGGAAGGGCTCGGCGGACTAGCATTACTTGAATCACGTTGAAAAGATCGATGTCCTTCTCAAGGAGGGTTCGGATGTGGCTCTATAGAGTCTGCACGTCATCAACTGATCCCCAGTCCAGGCCCTTATTAATCCATGATGCAAGCTGTAACGGAGGGCCAGAACGGAATGCAGGTATAGCCGCCCACTTGGTACCGCGGGGTTCTGTGATGTAAAACCACGCCCGCTGCCATTGGTTGGAAGTTTTGGTGAAAGAGCCTTTTGGCCAGAGAGTGTTGGTAAGCTTGCTTACTACAGCACCGCCACACTCTGCCTGTTCCCCATCGACTACCTTCGGCTTCACACTAAAGGTCTTGAGCCATAAGCCGAAGTGTGGGGGATTCGGAGGAAGGCCTCACACGTGATGATAAACGCCGAGACGTGGAGGAAAGAATCTGGGGCTAGATCATGAAAATCTAGTCCGTAATAAAACATGAGCCCCCGGACGAAGGGGTGAAGAGCGAATCCTAGCCCTCGGAGGAAGTGAGAGATGAATACGACCCTCTAGCCGAATCTGGGAGTCGGAATAACCTGTCCTTGAGCAGGAAGCCTGTGGGGGATCTCCGCGGTCAGGTATCTGGCCGCACAAGCTTCAGAATGCAGGAAGCCACCCATCGGCCCTGTGGGCTGGGTCCGGACATGATTGGGAAGCTTGAAGCAATGAAGTCGAACCTTGGGTGCTAGAACTCGAGGTTGAAAAGGCTGAGGAGAGGTTTAGCGTAAAAAGAGACGGCCCTTGGCTCCTTTATAAAGGCGACGGGTATCGGACGCCTCCTCCTAAGCCTGAAAACCTGCCTATTCCTAAGGAATCATCCCAATGGGACGGTTGGGTTACCCATGCTTGTATTGATGAGAATCCCGCAATAAGGGGACACGATCTCTGCTTCGACAAGACATGCCGATAAAAACCATGCGTCGAAACGTTGAACGGCAGCACAAGAAACGGTTCGAAATAATGGCCGGACAAGCGTGATGTCACGTTACAAAAAGTTGTCAGCAGGTTGGACTCGTGAAATACTATACTCTCTGCGGTTGTGTGTGGTACTTGTGTTACAGATACAGACATGTTCATTGCATCCGAAGACTATCTTGGAGTATTCGGAAAGGGGAACCCGCCTTGCAATGCTGAAGACAATCTGCACGCCGGACACCTCGTCATTGAAGCCTGGTTCAGGGGCTACTGAGGGAGTCCTGGACTAAGGGGTCCTCGGGCGTCCGGCCTGTTGGACATGGGCCGGACTAATGGGCTGTGAAGATACAAGACCGAAGACTATCTCCCGTGTCCGGATGGGACTCTCCTTTGCGTGGAAGGCAAGCTTGGCGACCAAATATGAAGATTCCTTTCTCTGTAACCGACTTTGTGTAACCCTAGTCTCCTCCAGTGTCTATATAAATCGGAGGGCTTAGTCCGTAGAGGAGATATATAGAATTATAGTCATACAGGCTCGACTTCTAGGGTTTTAGCCATTACGATCTCGTGGTAGATCAACTGTTGTAATATTCATATTCATCAAGATCAATCAAGCAGGAAGTAGGGTATTACCTCCATAGAGAGGGCCCGAACCTGGGTAAACATTGTGTCCCCTGTCTCCTGTTACCATCGACCTTAGATGCACAGTTCAGGCCCCCCTACCTGAGATCCGCCGGTTTTGAGGAAGCTCCACCCACCCGCCGCACTCCCCGCCGACCGTCGCCGCTGGCCACCACCTCCGCCCCTGCTAGCAAGCTTGCCGGCCGGTCTAGTGCATGGCTCTGCTCGAGAGGCACGGACGTTCCTATCGGGATTGGGTTAGGGATTATTTTGACCCCCAATCCAAGCCTGGATCGGGATGTGTCGGTGGTAAAACCGGCAGACCTCGGGGTAGGGGGTCCCGAGCAGTGGATTTCGTATCGGTAGTAACAGGGACAAAGGAGACAGTGTTTACCCAGGTTCGGGCCCTCTCGAAGAGATACTGCTTTGATTGTATTGATGATGATGCTGTATTGAGTACAAGCTTGATCTACCTCGAGATTGTAAGGAGATACCAAACTCTAGGGCTAGGTGAATGTAATTGTGTTGAAGTCCCCTCTATGGGCTAAAGCCTTTGGCTTATAAACACGCTAGGTAGGGCATCAATGGTTACATGGTCGGTATCCACGAGAACGCATGGAGGCGGCTGGACATGTCTTGGAGTATACAAGTCTTCAGTACATGCAGTCTTGATCACGTCCAGGCATCTAGCTTCAGGAGTCCACTCGATGGAGAATGAGGGCCCACGGGCCCATCCCGAGGACTATGGGCCGACTAGGTTGGCACCCCCTGGTCCAGGACACCGTTAGTAGCCCCTGAACTGGTCTTCTATGCCGAGGACGACTTCTTCAATTGTAACAACTTCGGATCCGAAGTCCTTGGCTCGACAAACAAGTTCCCCCTTTCTGATATTTCGAGATTCTTTCCTTTTAAAGCCGCCATGTACCACTCGTCGAAGGAATGGCGTCCCCCAAAAAGGATCTAACCGAACCCACTCATCGCCCGAAGACGCGAGGTAACTTAGCCTTGAAGGCCTGCCGCGTAGGTGTGAACAGTGCTTCTAGCCTGACAACTTTATCGAAGCGGCACCACCCACGACTGGGCGGGTAGTTACTACTCACCCGAATCGTGGCCCCAGGCAATCCTCTTATTGGCACGTCCCATCGAAATGAAGATCGTATCCATTTTCTAAGGGATATCATTAACATTTTGTTTCCCCCAATACATGTAACAACATCTTTTATGGGTAGTGCGATTTCAATGGCGCGGCGGGAGGGACTCTTTGGCCTTTTACCAACCTATATAAGAGCAAAAAGGGTAGTGACGGGAAAGGTACTGATGTCTACTACACAACCTTCTTCTTGTAGACGTTGTTGGGCCTCCAAGTGTAGAGGTTTGTAGGACAGTAGCAAATTTCCCTCAAGTGGATGACCTAAGGTTCATCAATCCGTGGGAGGCGTAGGATGAAGATGGTCTCTCTCAAGCAACCCTGCAACCAAATAACAAAGAGTCTCTTGTGTCCCCAACACACCCAGTACAATGGTAAACTGTATAGGTGCACTAGTTCGGCGAAGAGATATTGATACAAGTGCAATATGGATGGTAGATATAGGTATTTGTAATCTGAAAATATAAAAACATCAAGGTAGCAAGTGGTAAAAGTGAGCATAAACGGTATTGCAATGCTAGGAAACCAGGCCTAGGGTTCATACTTTCACTAGTGCAAGTTCTCTCAACAATAATAACATAATTTCATCATATAACTATCCCTCAACATGCAACAAAGAGTCACTCCAAAGTCACTAATAGCGGAGAACAAACGAAGAGATTATTGTAGGGTATGAAACCACCTCAAAGTTATCCTTTCTGATCGATCTATTCAAGAGTTTGTAGTAAAATAACACGAAGCTATTCTTTCCATTCGATCTATCATAGAGTTCGTACTAGAATAACACCTTAAGACACAAATCAACCTAAACCCTAATGTCACCTAGATACCCCAATGTCACCTCAAGTATCCGTGGGTATGATTATATGATATGCATCACACAATCTCAGATTCATCTATTCAACCAACACAAAGTACTTCAAAGAGTGCCCCAAAGTTTCTACCGGAGAGTCAAGACAAAAACGTGTGCCAACCCCTATGCATAAGTTCACAAGGTCACTGAACCCGCAAGTTGATCACCAAAACATACATCAAGTAGATCACGTGAATATCCCATTGTCACCACAGATAAGCACATGCAAGACATACGTCAAGTGTTCTCAAATCCTTAAAGACTTAATCCGATAATATAACTTCAAAGGGAATACTCAATCCATTACAAGAGAGTAGAGGGGGAGAATATTCAGATCCATAAGATTCAAGACAAAAGTTTAATATTGACATAAAAATAATAATACTTCAAGCATACTAACCAATCAATTATGTCTTCTCAAAATAACATAGCCAAAGAAATTTCATCCCTACAAAATGATATAGTTTGGCCATGCTTCATTTTCGTCACACAAAAATGCTCTCATCATGCACAACCCCGATGACAAGCCAAGCAATTGTTTCATACTTTAGTATTCTCAAACTTTTTCAAATTTCACGCAATACATGAGAGTGAGCCATGGACATAGCATTATGGGTGGAATAGAATATGATGATGGGGGCTGTGTGGAGAAGACAAAAAAGGAGGAAATCTCACATTGACGTGGCTAATCAACGAGCTATGGAGATGCCCATCAATTGATGTCAATTCAAGGAGTAGGGATTGCCATGCAACGGATGCACTATAGCTATAAATGTATGAAATCTCAACAAAATAAACTAAGTGGGTGTGCATCCAACTTGCTTGCTCACGAAGACCTAGGGCATTTGAGGAAGCCCATTGTTGGAATATACAAGCCAAGTTCTATAATGAAAAATTCCCAATTAGTATATGAAAGTGACAACATAAGAGACTCTCTATCATGAAGATCAGGGTGCTACTTTGAAGCACAAGTGTGGAAAAAGGATAGTAGCATTGTCCCTTTTATTTCTTTTTTTTGGGCCTTCCTTTTTTTATTTGGCCTTTTATTTATTTGGCCTTTCCCCTTTTTTGACCTTTCTTTTTTTATGGGACAATGCTCTATTAATGATGATCATCACACTTCTATTTATTTACAACTCAATGATTACAACTCGATACTAGAACAAAATATGACTCTATATGAGTGCCTCCGGCGGTGTACCGGGATGGGCAATGAACCAAGAGTGATATGTATGAAATTACGCATGGTGGCTTTGCCACAAATACGATGTCAGCTACATGATCATGCAAAGCAATATGACAATGATGAAGCGTGTCATAATAAATGGAACGGTGGAAAGTTGCATGGCAATATATCTCGGAATGGCTATGGAAATGCCATAATAGGTAGGTATGGTGGCTATTTTGAGGAAGATATAAGGAGGTTTATGTGTGATAGAGCGTATCATATCACGGGTTTGGATGCACCGCTAAGTTTGTACCAACTCTCGAGGTGAGAAAGGGCAATGCACGGCATCAAGAGGCTAGCAATGATGGAAGGGTGAGAGTGCGTATAATCCATGGACTCAACATTAGTCATAAAGAACTCACATACTTATTGCATAAATCTACAAGTCATCAAAACCAACCATACGCGCATGCTCCTAGGGGGATAGATTGGTAGGAAATGACCATCGCTCGTCCCCGACCGCCACTCATAAGGAAGGCAATCAAAGAAACACCTCGTGCTTCAAATTTGTCACACAACGGTTACCATACGTGCATGCTACGGGACTTGCAAACCTCAACACAAGTATTTCTCAATTTCACAATTACTCAACTAGCACGACTCTAATATCACCATCTTCATATCTCAAAACAATCATCAAGTATCAAACTTCTCATAGTATTCAATGCACTCTATATGAAAGTTTTTATTATACCCATCTTGAATGCCCATCATATTAGGACTAATTTTATAAACAAAGCAAATTACCATGTTGTTCTAAAATACTCTCAAAATAATATAAGTGAAGCATGAGAGATCAATAATTTCTTCAAAACAAAACTACCACCATGGTCTAAGAAGATATAAGTGAAGCATTAGAGCAAATGACAAACTACTCGAAAAGATATAAGTGAAGATCAATGAGTAGTTGAATAATTATGTAACTATGTGAAGACTCTCTAACATTTAAGAATTTCAGATCTTGATATTTTATTCAAACAGCAAGAAAAACTAAAGAAATTAAAATGACGCTCCAAGCAAAACACATATCATGTGGTGAATAAAAATATAGCTCCAAGTAAAGTTACCGATGAACGAAGACGAAAGAGGGGATGCCATCCGGGGCATCCCCAAGCTTAGGCTCTTGGTTGTCCTTGAATATTACCTTGGCGTGCCTTGGGAATCCCCAACCTTAGGCTCTTGCCACTCCTCATTCCATAGTCCATCGAATCTTTACCCAAAACTTGAAAACTTCACAACACAAAACTCAACAGAAAACTCGTAAGCTCCGTTAGTATAAGGAAATTAAAACAACCACAATGGTACTATTGTGAACTCATTCTAAATTCATATCGGTGTAATATCTACTGTATTCCAACTTCTCTATGGTTCATACCCTCCGATACTACTCACAGATTCATCAAAATAAGCAAACAACACAATGAAAACAGAATCTGTCAAAAACAGAACAGTCTGTAGCAATCTGATTTTTTCGAATACTTCTGGAACTCCAAAAATTCTGAAATAAATTGGTGGACTTGAGGAATTTGTCTATTAATCATCTGCAAAAGGAATAAACCTAAAATCACTCTCCAGTACAAAATGGCAGCTAATCTCGTGAGCGCAAAAGTTTCTATTTTTTACAGCAAGATCGCAAAGACTTCACCCAAGTCTTCCCAAAGGTTCTACTTGGCACAAACAGTAATTAAACATAAAACCACATATAAAAATATTCTAGATGAATTATTTATTACTAAACAGGATCAAAAGGCAAAGAACAAAAATAAAATTGGGTTGCCTCCCAACAAGCGCTAACATTTAACACCCCTAGCTGGGCATGATGATTTCAATGATGCTCACATAAAAGATAAGAATTGAAACATAAAGAGAGCATCATGAAGAATAGGACTAGCACATTTAAGTCTAACCCACTTCCTATGCATAGGGATTTTGTGAGCAAACAAATTATGGAACAATAATCAACTAGCATAGGAAGGCAAAAGAAGCATAAATTTAAAACTTTAAGCACACAGAGAGGAAACTTGATATTATTGCAATTCCTACAAGCATATGTTCCTCCCTCATAATAATTTTCAGTAGCATCATGAATGAATTCAACAATATAACTATCACATAAAACATTATTCTCATGATGCATAAGCATATAAATTTTACTACTCTCCACATAAGCAAAATTCTTCTCATTTGGAATAGTGGGAGAAAACTCAACAAAATAACTATCATGTGAGGCATAACCCAATTGAAAATTAAAATCAAGATGACAAGTTTCATGGTTATCATTATTCTTAATAGAATACAAGTCATCACAATAATCATCATAGATAGCAACTTTGTTCTCATAATAAATTGGAACCTCTTCCGAAATAGTGGATTCATCACTAAATAAAGTCATGACCTCTCCAAATCCAATTTCATAATTATGACAATAATATTCAACATCCTCCAAAATAGTGGGATCATTACTTCCAAAATTTGACACTCTTCCAAACCCACTTTCATCAATATAATCATCATAAATAGGAGGCATGATTTCATCATAATAAATTTGCTCATCAAAACTTGGGGGACTAAACATACCATTAAACATAGCATCCCCAAGCTTGTGACTTTCCATATCATTAGCATCATGGGTATTCAAAGAATTCATACTAACAACATTGCAATCATGCTCATCATTCACATATTTTATGCCAAGCATTCTATCTAATTCTTCTTCTAGTACTTGAGCACAATTTTCCTTTCCATCATTTTCACAAAAGATATTAAATAGATGAAGCATATGAGGCAACCTTAATTCAATTTTTTTGTAGTTTTCTTCTATAAACTAAACTAGTGATAAAACAAGAAACTAAAAGATTCGATTGCAAGATCTAAAGATATACCTTCAAGCACTCACCTCCCCGACAACGACGCCAGAAACTATTTGATGTCTACTACACAACCTTCTTTTTGTAGACGTTGTTGGGCCTCCAAATGCAGAGGTTTGTAGGACAGTAGCAAATTTCCCTCAAGTGGATGACCTAAGGTTTATCAATCAGTGGGAGGCATAGGATGAAGATGGTCGCTCTCAAGCAACCCTGCAACCAAATAACAAAGAGTCTCTTGTGTCCCCAACACACCCAATACAATGGTAAATTGTATAGGTGCACTAGTTCGGCGAAGAGATGGTGATACAAGTGCAATATGGATGGTAGACATAGGTATTTGTAATCTGAAAATATAAAAACAGCAAGGTAGCAAGTGTTAAAAGTGAGCGTAAACGGTATTCAATGCTAGGAAACAAGGCCTAGGGTTCATACTTTCACTAGTGCAAGTTCTCTCAAGAATAATAACATAATTTGATCATATAACTATCCCTCAACATGCAACAAAGAGTCACTCCAAAGTCACTAATAGCGGAGAACAAATGAAGAGATTATTGTAGGGTATGAAACCACCTCAAAGTTATCCTTTCTGATCGATCTATTCAAGAGTCCGTAGTAAAATAACACGAAGCTATTCTTTCCGTTCGATCTATCATAGAGTTCGTACTAGAATAACACCTTAAGACACAAATCAACCAAAACCCTAATGTCACCTAGATACCCCAATGTCACCTCAATTATCCGTGGGTATGATTATACGATATGCATCACACGATCTCAGATTCATCTATTCAACCAACACAAAGTACTTCAAAGAGTGTCCCAAAGTTTCTACCGGAGAGTCAAGACGAAAACGTGTGCCAACCCCTATGCATAAGTTCACAAGGTCACTGAACCCGCAAGTTTATCACCAAAACATACATCAAGTAGATCACGTGAATATCCCATTGTCACCACAGATAAGCACATGCAAGACATACATCAAGTGTTCTCAAATCCTTAAAGACTCAATCCGATAAGATAACTTCAAAGGGAAAACTCAATCCATTACAAGAGAGTAGAGGGGGAGAAACACAATAAGATCCAACTATAATAGCAAAGCTCGCAATACATCAAGATCGTGCCGAATCAAGAACACGGGAGAGAGAGAGATCAAACATATAGCTACTGTTACATACCCTCAGCCCCGAGGGTGAACTACTCCCTCCTCGTCACGGAGAGTGTCGGTGTCAAAACCGGTGGATCTCGGGTAGGGGGTCCTGAACTGTGCGTCTAGGGTCGATGGTTACATGAGACATGGGACACGATATTTACCCAGGTTTGTGCCCTCTCTATGGAGGTAATACCCTACTTCCTGCTTGATTGATCTTGATGAATATGAGTATTACAAGAGTTGATCTACCACGAGATCGTAATGGCTAAACCCTAGAAGTCTAGCCTGTATGACTATGGTAATGCGTATATCCTTTCCGGACTACACCCTCCGGTTTATATAGACACCGGGGAGATCTAGGGTTACATAGAGTCGGTTACATAAGAAGGAATCTTCATAGTTGGTCGCCAAGCTTGCCTTCCACGCCAAGGAGAGTCCAATCCGGACACAGGTACAGTCTTCGACCTTCATGTCTTCACAACCCACCAGTCCGGCCCATGGATAACAGGTCGGACGCCCGAGGACCCCTTAGTCCAGGACTCCCTCAGTAGCCCCTGAACCTGGCTTCAATGACGAGGAGTCCAGCGCGCAGATTGTCTTCGACATTGCAAGGCGGGTTCCCCTTTTCCGAACTCCGGGATAATCTTCGGATGCGACAATAGTATTCGGACCTGTAACATGTACCACACACAACCGCAGAGAGAATATAATACTTGCACGAGTCCAATCCGCCGGCAGCTTTTTACAACATGACATTGCTACCTCTTGAGCACTGCATTGGATTTCCCCGAAGAGGAGAGGATGATGCAACAAAGTAGCGTAAGTATTTCCCTCGGTTTTTGAGAACCAAGGTATCAATCCAGTCGGAGGCTACACGCAAGTCCCTCGTACCAACACAAAACAATAGCTCAACACAACCAACGCGATTAGGGGTTGTCAATCCCTTCACGGTCACTTACGGGAGTGAGATCTGATAGAGATGATAGATAATATTTTTGGTATTTTTGGTATAGAGATGCAAAGTGAAAAGGCAAAGGCAAAGTAAAAACAAAGCAATAATAAAGTGATGGAGATTGATATGATGAGAATAGACCCGGGGGCCATAGGTTTCACTAGTGGCTTCTCTCAAGAGCATAAGTATTTCTACGATGGGTGAACAAATTATTGTTGAGCAATTGACAGAATTGAGCATAGTTATGAGAATATCTAGGTATGATCATGTATATAGGCATCACGTCCGAGACAAGTAGACCGACTCACCTTGCATCTACTACTATTACTCCACTCATCGACCGCTATCCAGCATGCATCTAGAGTATTAAGTTAAAAACAAAGTAACGCCTTAAGCAAGATGACATGATGTAGAGGGATAGTTTCATGCCATATGATAAAAAACCCCATCTATTTATCCTCGATGGCAACAATACAATACGTGCCTTGCTGCCCCTTTTGTCACTGGGAAAGGACACCACAAGATTGAACCCAAAGCTAAGCACTCTCCCATGGCAAGAAAAACCAATCTAGTAGGCCAAACCAAACTGATAATTCGAAGAGACTTGCAAAGATAACCAATCATACATAAAAGAATTCAGAGAAGATTCAAATATTATTCATAGATAGACATGATCATAAACTCACAATTCATCGGTCTCAACAAACACACCGCAAAAAGAAGATTACATCGAATAGATCTCCACGAGAGAGGGGGAGAACATTGTATTGAGATCCAAAGAGATAGAAGAAGCCATCTAGCTAATAACTATGGACCCGAAGGTCTGAGGTAAACTACTCACACTTCATCGGAGAGGCTATGATGATGTAGAAGCCCTCCGTGATGACGGCCCTCTTCGGCGGAGCTCCGGAACAGGCCCCAAGATGGGATCTCGTGGATACAGAAAGTTGCGGCGGTGGAATTAGGTTTTGGCTCCGTTTCTGATCGTTTGGGGGTACGTAGGTATATATAGGAGGAAGGAGTACGTCGGTGGAGCTCTGAGGGGCCCACGAGGCAGGGAGCGCGCCCAAGGGGGGGAGGCGCCCCCACCCTCGTGACCGCCTCTTTGCTCCCTTGGAGTAGGGTCCAAGTCTCCTGGATCACGTTCGGTGAGAAAATCACGTTCCCGAAGGTTTCATTCCGTCTGGACTCCGTTTGATATTCCGCTTTCTTGAAACACCAAATAGGCAAAAACAGCAATTGGCTGGGCCTCCGGTTAATAGTTTAGTCCCAAAAATAATATAAAAGTGGAAAATAAAGCCCAATATAGTCCAAAACAGTAGATAATATAGCATGGAGCAATCAAAAATTATAGATACGTTGGAGACGTATCAGGCATCCCCAAGCTTAATTCCCGCTCGTCCTCGAGTAGGTAAATGATAAAAAGAGAATTTTTGATGTGGAGTGCTCCTTGGCATAATTTCAATGTAAATCTTCTTAATTGTGGTATGAATATTCAGATCCGAAAGATTCAAGACAAAAGTTCATATTGACATAAAAATAATAATACTTCAAGCATACTAACTAAGCAATTATGTCCTCTCAAAATAACATGGCCAAAGAAAGCTCATCCCTACAAAATCATATAGTTTAGTCATGCTCCATTTTTGTCACACAAGAATGCTCTCATCATGCACAACCCCGATGACAAGCCAAGCAATTGTTTCATACTTTAGTAATCTCAAACTTATAAACCTTCACACAATACATGAGCGTGAGCCATGGATATAGCACTATGGGTGGAATAGAATATGATGATGGGGGTTATGTGGAGAAGACAAAAAAGGAGAAGATCTCACATCGACGAGGATAATCAATGGGCTATGGAGATGCCCATCAATTGATGTTAATGCAAGGAGTAGATATTGCCATGCAACGGATGCACTAGAGCTATAAATGTATGAAAGCTCAACAAAAGAAACTAAGTGGGTGTGCATCCAACTTGCTTGCTCACGAAGACCTAGGGCACTTGAGGAGGCCCATTGTTGGAATATACAAGCCAAGTTCTATAATGAAAAATTCCCACTAGTATATGAAAATGACAAAACAAGAGACTATCTATCATGAAGATTATGGTGCTACTTTGAAGCACAAGTGTGGCAAAGGATAGTAACATTGTCCCTTCTCTATTTTTCTCTCATTTTTTTATTTGGGCCTTCCTTCTTTTTATGGCCTCTTTTCTCTCTTTTTTATTCCTCACTTGGGACAATGCTCTAAAATGATGATCATCACACTTCTATTTATTTACAACTCAATGATTACAACTCGATACTAGAACAAAGTATGACTCTATATGAATGCCTCCGGCGGTGTACCGGGATATGCAATGAATCAAGAGTGACATGTATGAAAGAATTATGAACGGTGACTTTGCCACAAATACTATGTCAACTACATGATCATGCTAAGCAATATAACAATGATGAATGTGTCATGATGAATGGTATGGTGGAAAGTTGCATGGCAATATATCTCGGAATGGCTATGGAAATGCCATAATAGGTAGGTATGGTGGCTGTTTTGAGGAAGATATAAGGAGGTTTATGTGTGAAAGAGCTTATCATATCACGGGGTTTGGATGCACCGTGAAGTTTGCACCAACTCTCATGTGAGAAAGGGCAATGCACGGCAGTCAAGAGGCTAGCAATGATGGAAGGGTGAGAGTGCGTATAATCCATGGACTCAACATTAGTCATAAAGAACTTATATACTTATTGCAAAAATCTACAAGCCATCAAAAACCAAAGTACTACGCGCATCCTCCTAGGGGGATAGATTGGTAGGAAAAGACCATCGCTCGTCCCCGACCGCCACTCATAAGGAGGACAATCAAATAACACGTCATGTTTCAAATTTGTTACATAACGTTTACCATACGTGCATGCTATGGGACTTGCTAACTTCAACACAAGCACTTATCAAATTCACAATTACTCTACTAGCACGACTTTGATATTATCACCTCCATATCTCAAAACAATTATCAAGCATCAAACTTTTCTTAGTATTCAAAGCACTCAAAAGAAAGTTTTACAAATCTTGAGTACCAAGCATATTATTATTATTAAGCAAGTTACCATGCTATTAAAGACTCTCAAAATAATCTAAGTGAAGCATGAGAGATCAATAGTTTCTATAAAACAAATCCACCACCGTGATCTAAAAGATCTAAGTGAAGCACTAGAGAAAAACTATAAAGCTCAAAAGATATAAGTGAAGCACATAGAGCAAAACTATAAGGCTCAAAAGATATAAGTGAAGCACATAGAGTATTCTATCAAATTCCAAATTATGTATGGCTCTCTCAAAAGGTGTGTACAGCAAGGATGATTGTGGAACACTAACAAACAAAGACTCAAATCATACAAGACGCTCCAAGCAAAACACATATCATGTGGTGAATAAAAATATAGCTCCAAGTAAAATTACCGATGGAAGTAGACGAAAGAGGGGATGCCTTCCGGGGCATCCCCAAGCTTTTACTTTTTGGTGTCCTTGGATTATCTTGGGGGTGCCATGGGCATCCCCAAGCTTAGGCTCTTTCCACTCCTTGTTCCATAATCCATCAAAAGATTTCACCCAAAACTTGAAAACTTCACAACACAAAACTCAATAGAAATCTCGTGAGCTCCATTAGCGAAAGAAGACAAAAGACCACTTCAAGGTACTGTAATGAACTCATTATTTATTTATATTGGTGTTAAACCTACTGTATTCCAACTTCTATATGGATTATAAACTATTTTACTAGCCATAGATTCATCAAAATAAGCAAACAACACACGAAAAACAGAATCTGCCAAAAACAGAACAGTCTGTAGTAATCTGTAACTAGCGCAAACTTATGTAACTCCAAAAAATCTACCAAAATAGGAAGACCTAGAAAATTTGTTTATTGATCAGCAGCAATTGGAATCAGTATTTTATCACCTTCTGGTGATTTTTAACAATTCGGGCACTGAGCGCAAAGTTTCTGGAAATTACAGCAAGATCAAATAACTATCATCCAAGAAGATCCTATAGGTTTTAACTTGGCACAAACACTAATTAAAACACAAAACCACATCTAAACAGAAGGTAGATGGATTATTTATTCCTAAACAGAAGAAAAAACAAAAAACTAAAAATAAAATTGGGTTGCCTCCCAACAAGCGCTATCGTTTAACGCCCCTAGCTAGGCATGAAAGCGAGGATATATTTAGGTATTGTCATCTTTGATTTTCAACTTTTTAGCGGGATCAAGCTCGAATCCGGGAGGTTCTTTACGTTTCCCTTCATATTCCGAAATTTTTAGATCTAAAGAGTCCAACCGCTTATTGCAAAGAGTGATCAACATATTCATGCGGTGAATATTTTCGCTAACATTCTTAAGAGGTTCAAGAGATTTTTGTAAATTCTTAGTAACTTCATAATTTTTTTCAAGAACTTGTGTCTCTTCCTGAGTAGGATGAGGCCCCTTATGTTGAGGTAGTGTTCCCACTATACCTTCTATAATTTCAAGTGCAATATGGGGATCAATTTCAATAAAATTGCCTTTGGCAACGCAATCCAAAAGTTGTCTATGAGACATATTTAATCCAACATAAAAATTATGAGCAATATTCTCAGATTTACTTCAAAGGTACAATTACGATAAGACTCCATTATTCTCAACCAGGCATCTTTTAAGTTTTCTCCTTGTCTTTGTTTGAAGTGAAAGACTTCAAACTCAGGGGACAACGGAGTGGATAAGGGACTAGCCATAACGACAAGCAAGCGAGAAAAAGGCAAACGGAAAAGAGAGGGCGAATAAAACGGCAAGGGTGAAGTGGGGGAGAGGCAAACGAGAGGCAAATGGCAACTAATGTAATGCGAGATATGGGGATTGTGATGGGTACTTGTTATGTTGACTTTTGCGTAGACTCCCCGGCAACGGCGCCAGAAATTCTTCTTGCTACCTCTTGAGCACTGCGTTGGATTTCCCTGAAGAGGAGAGGATGATGCAACAAAGTAGCGTAAGTATTTCCCTCGGTTTTTGAGAACCAAGGTATCAATCCAGTAGGAGGCTACACGCATGTCCCTCGTACCTACACAAAACAATAGCTCAACGGAACCAACGCGATTAGGGGTTGTCAATCCCTTCACGGTCACTTACGGGAGTGAGATCTGATAGAGATGATAGATAATATTTTTGATATCTTTGGTATAGAGATGCAAAGTGAAAAGTAAAAGGCAAAGTAAAAACAAAGCAATAATAAAGTGATGGAGATTGATATGATGAGAATAGACCCGGGGTCCATAGGTTTCACTAGTGGCTTCTCTCAAGAGCATAAGTATTTCTACGGTGGGTGAACAAATTACTGTTGAGCAATTGACATAATTGAGCATAGTTATGAGAATATCTAGGTATCATCATGTATATAGGCATCACGTCCAAGACAAGTAGACCGACTCCTGCCTGCATCTACTACAATTACTCCATTCATCGACCGCTATCCATCATGCATCTAGAGTATTAAGTTAAAAACAGAGTAACGCCTTAAGCAAGATGACATGATGTAGAGGGATAGTTTCATGCAATATGATAAAAACCCCATCTTGTTATCCTCGATGGCAACAATACAATATGTGCCTTGCTGCCCCTTCTGTCACTGGGAAAGGACACCGCAAGATTGAACCCAAAGCTAAGCACTTCTCCCATGGCAAGAAAAACCAATCTAGTAGGCCAAACAAAACTGATAATTCGAAGAGACTTGCAAAGATAACCAATCATACATAAAAGAATTCAGAGAAGATTCAAATATTATTCATAGATAGACTTGATCATAAACCCACAATTCATCGGTCTCAACAAACACACCGCAAAAAAAAGATTACATCGAATAGATCTCCACGAGAGAGCGGGAGAACATTGTATTGAGATCCAAAAAGAGAGAAGAAGCCATCTAGCTAATAACTATGGACCTGAAGGTCTGAGGTAAACTACTCACACTTCATCGGAGAGGCTATGATGATGTAGAAGCCCTCCGTGATGACGGCCCTCTCCGGCGGAGCTCTGGAACAGGCCCCAAGAGTGGATACAGAAAGTTGCGGCGGTGGAATTAGGTTTTTGGCTCCGTTTCTGATCGTTTGGGGGTACATAGGTATATATAGGAGGAACGAGTACGTCGGTGGAGCTCCGAGGGCCCACGAGGCGGGGCGCGCCTAGGGGCGCCCCACCCTCGTGACCGCCTCTTTGCTTCCTTGGAGTAGGGTCCAAGTCTCCTGGATCGCGTTCGGTGAGAAAATCATGTTCCTGAAGGTTTCGTTCCGTTTGGACTCCGTTTGGTATTCCGTTTCTTCGAAACACTGAAATAGGCAAAAAACAACAATTCTGGGCTGGGCCTCCGGTTAATAGGTTAGTCCCAAAAATAATATAGAAGTGGAAAATAAAGCCCAATATAGTCCAAAGCAGTAGATAATATAGGATGGAGCAATCAAAAATTATAGATACGTTGGAGACGTATCAGACATCACGTCTGTCCGGTCATAATTTCGAACCGTTTTTTGTCTGCCGATCCACGTTTCGAGACGCGGTTGCCATTGGCACATCTTGTCGAAGCAGAGATCATGTCCCCTTACTGCGGGATTCTCATCAATGAGGGTGTGGGTAGATCAACCGTGCCGTTCGCACGGTCCTTGAGAATATGCGAGTTTAAGGCGAGTGGGGAGGCGCTTGATATTCATGGCCTTTATAAGGGGATAAGGATTCCCTTTCTTCACCCACACCTTTTCTCCTCCTCAGTCGTTCCGTCCTTGAGCTCCAGCACCCAAGCTTTGGCTCTTCCTCGTCCGGAAAGCACTCCAAATATGTCCGGATCCGAAGCTGGAGGCAAGTGGATGGCCTCCTCCGTCAAGAAGAAGGACATCGAGGAGCTCCGGGAGGCCGGATACCTGGCCAAGGAGATTGCTCACCGACTCCCGGCCAAAGGACAGATCATCCCTACTCCAGAGCCCCGTGAGAGGGTTGTGTTTCTTACACATTTTGTACGCAGGCTGGGATTCCCTCTCCACCCGTTCGTCCGTGGACTGATGTTTTACTATGGGCTAGACTTCCATGACCTAGCCCCCAACTTCATTCTCAATATCACGGCATTCATTGTCATGTGCGAGGCCTTTCTCCGCATCCCACCTCATTTCGGCCTATGGCTGAAGACCTTCAATGTGAAACCGAAGGTGGTGAGCGGCCAGCAAGCAGAGTGTGGAGGCGCCATGGTGGGCAAGATGCCCAACGTCACCTGTCCCGAAGGCTCCTTCATGGAGATGGTGAATGGGTGGCAGTCGGGATGGTTCTACATCACCGAGCCGCACGGCCCCCGAATTCCGATCCGGAATCATGATGCGGCTCACCTCCTGGCAAGAGAGGGGCCTAACCTAGGGTCCCTCGGACGAGCTGACTGGGCTCCAGACATGTGTCCAGAACATGATAGACAGGAAAATCAAGCTTGTCAACGTGACTCAGGTCATGCTCATTCGTCGGGTCCTCCCGTGCCAATGCCGGACTTGCTATCTGTGGGAGTATGATCTGGCACAGCACCAGACGCTACTAGAGCTCTTCGGCACGACACACGAAGACATATGGAAAGTGCTCTTCAAGGCCGGCGAGACGCCACCGCCCACGACCGAGGATCGCGGGCTCAGCTTAAAGCACCAGGCTAATTCGATGAGTTCTTTCATGTTTTCGAGGTATACCCTTTACCAGCATATTTTGAGGAAAAAGCCTAAGCCTTCCTATCTATGATTTCAGACCTGGATCGAAGTAGCAGGGGGGATTAACTGTCCGGCTCCGCTGCCCGAAGACCAAGAATTCCCATTACTGACGAAAATGCTGTTTCCAGCGCCTTATGAGGTGCTGGAGAAGACGGCCAAGAAAGCGACCAAAGGGGCCCGGAGGGGCACTCACCGAAAAGGCGCTTCGGACGTGATGTCCGAAGACGAGACTCACTCTTCGTCCGCCGAAGACGATGACGAGGAGGAGGAAGAAGAAGACTCCCCACCCGAGGTGGGGAGGAAGAAGAGAGTGGCCTCCACGAATCTGGAGGCGAAGGTGTCCAAGAAAGGATGGGGCTCCCGCGCAGATACCTCCGTGTGGGATATCGATAGTAGTCCGGAGCGACCTCCCCGGACCAAGCCGCTGGCCGCATCGTAAGTACCAAAATCCTTATGCGCGCCCAAACGTCTGGCCTTTCCGGTTTTTAATATTAATATGTGTAAATTGTGTTATTCTAGTTCGGCTCATGACGGCTCCCCGCGATCCTCGACAGAGGGTTCGCTAGACTCCAAGGAGATGGCTAGCATGTCTCTGCCACCTGCTCATTCTGTCTCGCCCTAGGGTGATGACGAGGTGGTGTCCCAAAGGACCTTCCCAGACCGAGGGGAGGCTCCAGAGATCGTTAGGGTGGCGCCCCAGGATGACTCCTCGGCCGCCGGGCATGTAGAGGGAAAAGCCCCCATGGGGACTGGTGATGGAAGCCGGGGTTCCATTTGGCCCTCAGCCGGATATTATTCCGGAGACCTTCATGGCTCCGGAGTCCAACGAACGGCCTTCCCCAAAAGGAGGAGGTGTCCCTGTTCCACCGGTGACCTCTGTCCAACCAGAGTCACCGGATAATCTGCTGGAAACGCTGCAAGGCGCTTCCATTGTGGATGAACACCGTACCCTTATGGGTACGGTGATCGAGAAGGTTCAGTACGTCAAAAGCGGACTGACCGAAGCCCGCGCTAGTCTTCTAACAAGCTTTGAGGTGAGTAATGTAATTATAGGAAGAATATCACAGTGTAGACAGTAGCCCCTGATGCTCTGTTCGGTGTTCGGAAAGAAAGAGCCGAAAAGAGGATCAAAACTAATTTTCACAGGAGTCTAACATAAGGTGTCTATGTGAATAAGCAGGCATCACTGCGGGCTGCTACAACTCATACTACGGAGGTTTCCGGACTGAAGCAGAAACTAGAGCGGGCCGAGGAAGAGCTTGGCCTCGTGAAGAAGCAGCTAGAGGATAGCCGAGGTATGCAGTGACCTGCGTGTTCATTTAATAAGGATGAGTAGTCTGTGCGGACTAAAGTGTCATGAACTTTATTAGGGGCCATGACCGAGGTGGCAGCCCTCAAGAAGGCGTTAGCCGAGGCCGAGGACAAAGCGGCCAAGGAACACGCCGCGCGCGAGAAGCACGAGGCCCTGGTTAACAAGGCCTAGCAAGAGCTCCAGGACGCCGTCGAGAAGCTCGGGTCCTTGGAGCGTGATTTTAGGACGCAAGAGTCCGAACTTGTGAAGGCCCGCCAGAGCGCACAGGATGCCCGAGCCGAAGCCCAGAGCGCCCTCCAGGAGATTCAGGCGGCCAAAAGATTGCAGCGGGTATGTCTTTCTCTATGCAAAGCAAGTATGCGAACGAAACATTCCTTGTACTTACCCAATTTTGTGTTTTCCAAAGTGGCGTTCTGAATCTGCCGCAAAGATATCGATGTCGCCGAAGTTTTATCGAGCTGAAGAGGGGATGTCTATGGAGAAGTTATTCTGGTTTCAATATCTTGGACTAGAACATCCGGTGCCCTTTAGCGACCAGCTGAAACAGCTGGTCGAGCTGCACCGGTCGGCCGAGCTAGCCATGAAGGACCTAATAGTCCGGCTGTGGCTTGCCGAGCCCATACCCAGCAGCTACTTCAGACTTGTGAAGCGGCTTGTGAGTGCCTGCCCACGGCTCGAAGCCGTGAAGCGGTCGGTCTGCATTGAAGGTGCACGAATGGCATTTGCCCACGTCAAGATGCATTGGCGAAGCTGGATGCCAAGAAGCTGATGACCGAGGGGCCGTCGGAGGGCAAGGAGCATCGTCGACCCGAGCTGTATTTTGACAGAGTCCTGGAGGGATCCTGCCTTGTGGTGGAACGATGTGCGAAGGACATGATATTCCCGTGAAAACATTTGGGTTGTCGTATAATATGAAACAAGATCGGTATGTAATATGATGCTTGTAATGACATTTTACCTCCTGTGTGGACGTTTATTAAAATCTGAGGGTTGACCAGTCGTCGGCTTCTTCCCCCACGTAGATAGTACGGAGGTGTTCGGGATAAATATAAACACTCTTTACTCCACATTTTGGTCCTTAAAGGAGTTGTTTAGAACGAACAAGGCAATCAGACTATACGGCCTTTATCACCCTCACTTAGCCATAGGAGTTTGACAATGAAAATTTCAGCAAAGCCCCTGGTGTTCGGAAGGCCGAACTAGGGGCGCTATACACGCCTAATCGGAGAAAAACCGATTCCTCGCATAAAGAGGAAAAAATCTCTAGGGATTTGAGACTTCTCGAACAGCTGACCAGCTCTCGCCACATCCTGACAGTCAGTTTTCGGCTTTCTCTACTGAGGTGCTCGTCCGGAAGAACCGGGACACAATCGCAGTAGTTCTCCCTTTACTACCCTAGCCGATATAGCGGGCGTAAGGTAGTAAGCACAGGAGCCGGGCAACCCAACTATTTACCAAAGACATGATTCAGAGCCGATGCATATAATGCTATAAGTTCGGGGTGCCGAACTGTACTGTAAAAGT
Organism: Aegilops bicornis; assembly: GCA_021605145.1. Lineage (NCBI taxonomy): Eukaryota > Viridiplantae > Streptophyta > Magnoliopsida > Poales > Poaceae > Aegilops > Aegilops bicornis. The sequence continues at coordinate 366,693,034 of CM038675.1, forward strand.
GTTCGGACTTTTGTTGCCGTAATGCGGGGTGTGATGAAGCCCCTAGCGCAGTAATACGTACCAGAGTGTACGTGTGCAATGAGTAATAAATACAAAGGTAAGGAGACAGAGAAAATTAAATAATAAGCTGACGCTACCATTCATTTACCATTGTGGCGTAATTAATATGTCGAGGCATACTTGTACAAGTAATGCGATAAGCAAGCAAGGCTATTTATCGTGCCATGACCAAGGGCGAGCTACGTACGGGTATGTAAAACAGGTATAGCAATCCTTAGCAGAGACCACCTGGGGATTCCCTTGTATGCCAGAGCCCCTTGCCTCCTTGGCGTGTTCTGCCAGCGGGTCGTCCGAATAGACCTCGAAAAGAGAAAAACCCGAAATAAAAAGGAAAAGTGAAGGTGTGCGAATCCCAGGGTCGGTTCAGCCACACTGTGGATTGCGACCTAGTTATGCCTCCATCAGTACCCATGGGGTTTTGAGTGTGTAGTTATGTACGCGTGGTACGAATGCCACTGCATGAAGGGGGCTAGGACGGAGGCCGGATTGCTAATCGAGCTCTTGATGAGCCGAGCTATCCTGTTGCAGCGTAGTCCGGACCTTCTTAACGGTGTTCAGGGGCTCGTCAGCCGGATTATGGTTCTGCTTGAGAAGGCCGCTCTGTGCTTCTGCTGCTAGGGCGGCTGTGTGCTCCTCTGTACGGAGGGAGCGTTCCGTGTTTCCATTGACTGTTATGATGCCGCGTGGACCGGGCATCTTGAGCTTGAGATAAGCATAGTGTGGCACCGCGTTGAATCTAGCAAACGCGGTTCGTCCGAGCAGTGCGTGGTAGCCGCTGCGGAAGGGGACGATATCGAAGATTAGCTCTTCGCTTTGGAAGTTGTCCGGGGAACTGAAGACCACCTCCAGCGTGATTGAGCCCGTGCAACGGGCCTCTACGCCTCGTATGATTCCTTTAAAGGTAGTCTTTGTAGGTTTGATTCATGAGGGATTAATGCTCATTTTGTGCATTGTATCATGATAGAGCAGGTTGAGGCTGCTACCCCCGTCCATTAGGACTCGTGTAAGGTGAAATCCGTTGATGATTGGGTCGAGGATCAGTGCGGCCGAACCGCCCTGAAGGATACTAGTTGGATGATCTCGACGATCAAAGGTGATCGGGAATGACGACCATGGATTGAATTTTGGGACGACTAGCTCTACCGCATAGACGTCCCTGAGTGCGCGCTTGCACTCCCTTTTGGGAATGTGTGTAGCATATATCATATTCACCGCTTTGACTCGAGGGGGAAACTTTTTCTGTCCTCCAGCGTTCGGCTGCCGGGGCTCTTCGTCGTCGTCCTCGCTTTGTGATCCCGTTTCCTTGCTCTTGGCGTTTGACTTGCTGGCTTGCTTGAAAACCCGGCAATCTCTGTTGGTATGATTGGCTTGTTTGTCTGGGGTGCCATGTATCTGGCACAGACGATGGAGTATGTGGTCCAAGCTGGATGGTCCCTCGCTGTTCCTTTTATAAGGCTTCTTCCGCTGGCCGGACTTGGAGCCACTGAATCCGGCGTGAACTGCCGTGTCATCGGTGTTATCACCATTACTTCGGCGTTTTTGTTTATTGCGCCGGAGCTTGCCGGTGCTGTTTTTGGCCTCGGAGGGGCCTGCCTCATTGGCTGTGTTTTTACTACGAGCCAGCCAACTATCCTCACCCGCGCAAAAGCGGGTCATGAGTGCAATGAGGGCTGCCATCGACTTCGGCTTTTCTTGGCTGAGGTGGCGGGTGAGCCATTCGTCACGGATGCTATGTTTAAAGGCCGCTAGGGCTTCAGCATCCGGACAGTCAACTATTTGGTTCTTCTTGGTTAGGAACCTAGTTCAGAATTTTCTGGTAGATTCTCCAGGTTGTTGAACTATACGACTTAAGTCATCGGCGCCTGGTGGCCGGACATAAGTGCCTTGGCAGTTGTCAAGAAAAGCTTCTTCCAAGTCCTCCCAGCTACCAATGGAATTTTCAGGCAGGCTATTTAACCAGTGTCTAGCTGGCCGTTTTAGTTTTAGTGGGAGGTATTTGATGGCGTGGAGATCGTCTCCTCGGGCCATATGGATGTGGAGAATAAAATCCTTGATCCATACTGCGGGATCAGTTGTTCCGTCGTATGATTCAATATTGACGGGCTTGAACCCCTCAGGGAATTCATGATCCAGTACTTCATCTGTGAAGCAGAGAGGGTGTGCGGCGCCTCTATATCAGGCCGCGTCACGGCGCACCTCCGATGAAGTCCGCCTGCGGTTATTGGCCCGGGCGTGACTAGGTTTGTCACATCCGAATAGGTAGCCGTAGTCGCGAGTTGAAAGGCGTCCTTGCGATCCGTAGATTGATCTGGTGTGTCCTACTCTACTGTCTAGGTCCTGCTGAAGGTCGTATGTATAGTCCCGAGCTGTTTTGTCTCTGTTTTTACGAGGTGGTGGGGCGGGCTGCTGTTCGGCCTGAGTTGCCGTTTTATCCCGACCGCGGGGTGGTCGGTCTGCCGTACTATCCCGATCGTGTGGTGGTCGTTCCGCATTGCACGAGGGAGGTATGGGCTCCAGTGCCTCCTCATCGAACTGAGGTAGCAGTCTGTGTTTCGGGTAACTTTTGGCTGGATGCTTGAGGCCGTATTCTTCGGCTGCCAGGACATCAGTCCATTTGTCAATGAGTAGGTCTTGATCAGCTTGAAGCTGCTGCTACTTTTTCTTCAGGCTTCTTGTAGTAGCTATTAGCTGGCGCTTTAAGCGCTCTTGCTCGAGGGGTGCCTCAGGCACGATGAAATCCTCGTTGTCGAGGCTCTCCTCATCCTCGGAGGGTGGACGGTAACTATCGTCATCCGGGTTGTTGGGCATGGCGTGTTCATTAGGGTTAACTTGCCCATTGTCTTGTTCCTCCTGTTCGGATGTTGCTCCAACATGGTCTTCATTGTTTTCGGCGTCGTCCGGAGTACTATTTTCTCTGGTGCCAGTGTTGCTGTCCTTTGAGCGACGTGACTTAGAATGGCGTTTAGGGCGCCGTCGCTTGGACTGTGTTTCAGAAGGTTTATTCGCAACTGGGTCTTCTTTCTCATCGTCGCTAGCTTTATTAGGTGTTCAACCATGTACACATCGTACGAAGAGGTGGCCGTCCAACGTCCAGTGAATGGCAGGTCTTGGCCTTGCTCCTTGTCAGCATCGTCGTCCATACCGTCGATGTCTTCGGAGCCATAATCAAGCACGTCGGTTAAGTCCTCGACAGTGGCTATGAAGTGGGTGGCGAGTGGGAAGCGAACTTCTCCATCATCAGCCTCTAGCTCAAACCGAACATAGCTTGGCTGTGAGTCCTTCTGCGCCTCAAGCTCCAGCGCCCAGATCCCATCCTGAATTCATCTGGTTTCTGCAGCGCTCCTCCGCCTCGACCCCTAGCCATGGAGGACGCCAACCTCAAGGGCCACTAGGCCGGCTCCTCCATCACGGAGGGAACTATCCTAGAGCTGCGCAGCATGGGGTACATCCCCACTGAGATCAACACCCACGTGTCAGATCCGCGGCAGCAAGTACCCGCTCCCAACCCTGGGGAGAGGGTAGTCTTCATCCCCCACCTCATAAGAGGTCTGAGGTTCCCGCTGCACCCTTTCGTGTGCGGGATCATGTTTTACTATGGGCTATATTTCCACCACCTAGCCTCAAATTCCATTCTCCACCTCGCCTCCTTCATCATGATCTGCGAGGCCTTCCTCCGCATCGAGCCGCATTTTGGATTGCGGCTGAAGATCTCCGGCATCAAGCCGAAGTCCAGCGGCTCCGAGCTCGCTGAGTGCGGGGGCACGATGATTGGCAAGAAGGTGGGATGGTACAAAGGTACCTTCGTGGAGACCATTAAGGAGTGGCATCGCGAGTGGTTTTACATCACTGAGCCGCTCGCTGCTAGCCAAGCCGAGGTCCCGGAATTTTCGGCTGGCCCTCTGAAGAAGCTTGTATCCTAGAAGAAGAAGGGCATGGGCTGGGGGAACCCAGAGGAGGCGAAGGCACTAAGAAGATACAGTTCTGGACAGACAAGAAGAACCTCTAGCTAGTGGACGCGGTAAACGTCATGCTCCACTGCCGTGTCCTGCCGCTCCAATCTCGGGCTACCCCAATGTGGGCATATAAGCCCGAGGATGCGGTGCCCATACACCACTTCTTCTATTCCACCTTGGCCAGAATGTGGATGCTGGTGATACGTCTCCAACGTATCTATAATTTTTGATTGTTCCATGTTGTTATATTATCAATCTTGGATGTTTTACAACCATTTTATAGCAACTTTATATCATTTTTTGGGACTAAACCTATTGACATAGTGCCAAGTGCCAATTGCTGTTTTTTGCTTCACAGAATATCCCTATCAAACGGAGTCCAAACACAGTGAAACTTTTTGGAGATTTGTTTGGACTAGAAGACAACTTGGGCCCACAAGACAGCAGGGCGCGCCAGAGGCCCCTGACGCGCCCTGATGGGTTGTAGGGCCCACGAGGTCTCCTCCACTGCCTCTCAGCTCTATAAATACCCAAATATTCCACAAACCCTAGGGGAGCCGACGAAACACAATTCCAGTCGCCGCAAGTTCCAGAACCACGAGATCCAATCTAGAGCGCTATTCTGGCACTCCTCCGAAGGGGAATACGATCACATAGGGGTTCATCATCCTCATTGGTGCCTCTCCGATGATGCATGAATAGTTCACCATAGACCTACGGGTTTGTAGGCAGTAGCTAGAAGGCTTCTTCTCTCTTTTTGATTCTCAATACAATGGTCTCTTGGAGATCTATATGATGTAATGACTTTGTGCGGTGTGTTTGTTGGGATCCGATGAAGTTTGAGTTTATGATCAGATCTATATCCATGAATATTATTTGAGTCTTATTTGATGTCTTATATGCATGATTATTTATAGCCTCGTATTTCTTCTTCGAACCTTTGGTTTAGTTAGGCCAACTAGATTTATTTTCTTGCAATGGGAAGAGGTGCTTTGTGATGGATTTGATCTTGCGGTGTCCTCACCATGGATGAATAGGTTACGGCGAACGGCTCTTTGCCGTCTGCTGGCGGACGACAAAGATGAAATGGTCTTTGCCGTCTGCCAGCAGACGGCAAAGGACCTGGACGGCACACGTGGTAGCTTAGGGCCGTTAAGGGGTTAACGGCGTGCTTTGCCGTCTGCTGGCAGACGACAAAGAAACCATATAGGCCAGCCAAGTGCCCCCCAGGGTGCACATGTAGCTGTCACGTGGCAACTGATATCAAAGCTCTTTACCGTCTGCTAGCAGACGGCAAAGTGCCTGTATAGCCCCTGTTTTTTCTTAAATTCATTCAATTTGACAGAATTTCATACACACACACACACACATTTCAAAATAATTTCAACAAGCATACCGACAATAAGTTTCCAACAACATAAGAAACATCAAGTTTCCAACAATATATCCAACATACAATGATTTCCAACAAGAAGTTTCCAACAACATATCCATATCTACATACATATCCAAAAGAAGTTTCCAACAACATATCCATATATACATACATATCGAAAAGAAGTTTCCAACAAGTTTCCATAAACAAAAAGGAAGCACAAGCAGAAGAGTACACTCCATCAATGCAAGCTTCCTCATCTAAAGCAAATCTGCAAATTGGGAAAGATGAAAGTTAGAAGAAGAAGAAGAATAAGAAGAAGAAGAACAAGAAGAAGACTAGCTAGAAGAAAAAGAAGAAAAGGAAGAAGAAAAAGAAGAAGAAGAATTTATCTTCTCTTTCTTTTTCTCATCTCCTCTTCTTTATCTTCTTCTAAGTAAGCTAGGTAAAAAATGCTAAGTGCATAGGTCATTTTAGAGCTAGGCTAGGTAAAAAAGGTCATTTTGGAGCTAACCTAGGTAAAATGGGTCATATTGGAGCTAACCTAGGTAAACTTGGTCATTTGGGAGCTAACCTAGGTAAAATGGATCATATTGGAGCTAACCTAGGTAAAATTGGTCATTTTGGAGCTAACCTAGCTAATTATGCCATTTTTGAGTAAACTAAGCATATTATGCCATTTTTGACATAAGTAAGCTAAGTATAGGTTTTTCTTGAGCTAACCCAGGTAACTAAGCATATTAGAGCTAATTTAGCATTTTAGAGCTAACTTAGGGCTAACTTAGGTCATTTGGGAGGTAACTTAGGTAAAATTGATCATTTTGGAGCTAATTAGGCTTATTATGACATTTTCGAGGAAAATAAGCTAACTATATGACATATATGAGGTTACCAAGATTGTTATGCCATTTCAAACCTAAGTAAGCTAATTATGCCATTTTTTACATAAGTAAGCTAAGTGTATGTCATTATTGAGCAAACTTAGGTAACTAAGCATATTAGAGATAACTTAGCATATTAGAGCTAACTTAGGTCATTTTGGAGGAAACAAAGTTAAGTATAGATCATTTTGGTGACTAAGTATAGATCATACTAAGTGAAGTATGTCAGGTATGTCAGACCGTATATGTCAGGTTTGTCAAGTATGTCTGACATACCTGACATACTTCACTCCTCCTTCTTCTCCTTCTCCTTCATCATCCTGATGCGCTTAGAGTGGTGAGGCAGTGGGATGTACTCTTCTACCACAATTGGCATGGTCATGTCGCCCGGCTGTGGGATCTCCGGCGCCACCACCATCGCGAGGTCATTGTCAGTCACCACCACCATTGCGAGGCCATCTTCAGGCAACACCATCCCTAGGTCATCATTAGCCACCACCATCTCTTGCCCATCGTCAGTCACCTCCATTGCTTGGCCATCGTTAGCCACCACCATCACGAGGTCATCATTAGACAGAATAGGCTGCACCTCCTCATCCCCACTCTGCTGCTCTTCCTCCATCATTTTACTGTAGCCAGACTCGCTGCTGCTTTTGCTGTAGCCAAAGTCACTGCTGCTGCTCCAATTGCCTGACCATATGCAACAAAGTTATTTTTAACAATCAGTGTGAGACAAAGCCAAATGGAGAGGAAGAAGAGGCAGAGCCTACTGGCACCATCGTCGTCCTAGTAGCGCATGCGGCACATAGTCGTGTTGAACACCTTCACGGTGAGCATGGCGTCGCTGTCGTACCTGAAGACAAGGAAGTACCCGTGCCGCAGGTCGTAGGCACGGACGAAGTGGTCCCAGCCACGACACATGTACATGTGGTCATTCCTGATCACCACCTCCACGTCCCAAAGCCTGTAAAGCCCGCTGCCGACCTGTCGCAGCTTCACATTCTTTGGCCGATGGCCATCCAACATCTCCATAAAAGTGTCAGGCAGCCTCTGCAACGTGGGTCAAGGAGTGATATAGCAAACAACAGAGTTATGATAAAGAGATGGGTGAAGGGGAGATCTCTCCTTTTATATACCTGCCTCCTGGAGGAATTCTCAAGTATGACCGTGAAGAACTCGAAACCTTCCAAGTCATACTCCGGTGTGGCAGAGCGCAGCCTGCGGTGGCGGCCTCCCCCTATCTCTGATAAGCAGCAGAAGAGACCAATTACTACCCTTACAACATTATCCTATAACATTACAACAGTAGAAGTTTTGAGCAGAAGATAATCAACTAAAATTAATTAATTTGGTAGGTTAGTTGGCAATAGTTGGAACAGAGCCAAGTTTTTAGACATGAAAGAAAACTGAGAAAAAAAAGCAATGCACTTGTGCTCAACAACATCAAGAACACTTAATTAATTTCGTAGGTTAGTTGGCAATGGCAATTTGCACCCTTCAAAACTAGGGATTTTTTAGACATGAAAGGAAACTAAAAATGTTGAAAAACGGAGCATAGTAATCTAAAAAACAAAGCACATTTTAGGTGGCTCTAGGTTGACATACTAGAGCTGAGCACAAGGTTTATTAGTAGCATGTTATTCAATATATTTTTGATCATCAAATGAAAGAGAATACATATCGTCACCATGCCTATATGGTTCAATTTGTAAATCAGCCATAAACCCCCGCGGAACTACTCTCATTGCACTACACGGAAATTTACTAGGTGACATGGCAAAAATTTCAGGAACAAAGCAGATTTGACGTTGTGGTCCATGGCAGTTTTCTACACGAACTGTTCTAAATCAAGTGTGTTATCCTCATTTTTATTCTAAGTGTGGCAGTGTTTACCTACAACATGGCAATTTCACACAATCTCTTGTCCGCTATATGAAACTGAAAAACAAAAACAAACAAACAAACTGAAACAAACTGAAAAACAAGCAGTGCACTTGAGAAAAATACACTTCTTCTTCCTCTTCTTCTTTTTCTCTTCTTATTTTTTTCATCTTTCTTCTTAACCTAAACTAAACCTAAAGTAAACTAAATGTAAATCAAAACTTAAAAAATAGAAGCTTATAAAATTCATCAAAACCACAGCCAAGGAAACTAACATGGTGGTTAGCCAGTTAGCTAACAAGACCAGCACAATCGACATTGGCACCATCGGTCATGCGGATGCGGCATCAACAACAACCTCTTGCTATACTTCTTGGGATACTGATTCTACCAATCATGTCAATTTTCCAAACGAATTGCTAACTGATGAGCTTGAACAAGATGACGATGGAGTGATGACAACACTTGACAGAACCACATGTCGAACCACTAAACTGAATCAAACCTAGATAGAGGGTAAACAAGCAGGTGAGAGCAAAGGAAAGAAAGAAACCTTGCTCGTTCTTGCCGAGGCCTTTGTCGGACTTGGATCCCATCTTCCGCAGCAGCCTGAAGTCAACGTTGGAGGGGCGCCGGGGCGGCCGGGTGGAAGAGGGGGCGCCGGATCGGTGGGGCGGCCGCGGTGGTGGAGGAGAGGGGCGCCGGGGCGGCCGAGTGGAGGAGGGGGCGCCCTTCTCCTCCTCGTTGATCTGCGCAGGACGCCTTTGTTCCCAGCACCTCAGTGTTGGGTTTAGAGTTTGTATCGCCCCCGCCTCTCGTCCCAAGGCGGGTTACCACGGGATGGCCCGAGGAGATGAGGTAGCCTTAGCGGGCTCCTCCATCGCAGGAGAGCACCACGCGCTAATTGTGCGGCGCTGCAGGGCTTCCGGTCCATAGAGGCCGAAATTCACGGGGTCTTCAAGGGCCTCGTCAAGATCTTTGAGGTATACTTCTTTATTTTTGTATTACGGATAACCTTCATGCTTGGAATTGCTCGCAAACACGTGCTTTTGTCCGAAGACATTTTGCTTATATCATAGTGTAGTACTTGTACATCATAGCCAGTGAACAACCCCCGAGCCTGATATGTCCATTTTGCATCATGCTTTTATGTTAATATTTATTGCATTATGGGCTATTATTACACATTATGGTACAATAGTTATGCCTTTTCTCTCTGATCTTACAAGATTTACATGAAGAGGGAGAATGCCGGTGTCGTGGAAAACCACGACCACCTATGGGGCCATGAGCCCCTTTGTGGTTTGGCGGGGGGATGAGCATGTTGCACAAAGAGCAGAGAAGCGTAGCACAACACGGTAGACATCACGCGGGCAATTTTACCCAGGTTTCATCTGCCGTGAGGTGTAAAACCCTACTCCTGCTTTGGTGGATTGATGGTGGACTTTGGTGGAAAACGCAGCGCTCTTGCCCGGCAGGGTGGCCCCAAGGCGAGAGCAGCTACGCGCGTATGAGTGTACAAAAGTCCGAATCCTTTCTATGGTTGCCATGGGCCTCCTTTTATAGATTAAGGGGTTACCACAATGGCAAATAAGTCATTGTGTACTGATTAGATAGCAAATAGTGCTATCATACCTATCTCTGCAGGTGGGATAGAGCGCATTAAATGCACCGCTTAGTGTCACATCACCGTGTGCCCAGCAAGCCTTGTCGGGTTGTCTTGCCAGCTTCGCGCCTGCCTGTTTGACACGTCTCTCGATGAATGTCATTTGGAGACGATTCTTGTAGGAAGTGGCTGCCATGTGGCACGAAGCAGCCACTTAGTCACTTGGGGGCTTGACACCGCACTGATTGGCGACCTGCGTTGCTGTGAGGTGGAGCGATGAAGCCTTGGTGGGGTAGTTCACATCTGCTGTGCCCGGCAGGCCTGCCGGGGTGGTCTGGAGGCTTGTCTTTAGGGCAACCTCGTCCTCGCGAGGCTCTCCTGCCGGCAAGGGAGGTTCTTTTCCCTTAGTGATATCTTGCTTGTCTGACTTTACTTGGTCTTCTTGATCTGCACTCTAATTCTTCAAAGAACTGATCTCTTGTGCTTAGTCTGGTCTTGGACGTTGATCTTGGGCCTGTGCATGGTCTAGCCAATGGACCCAGGGTTTGTTGCACCGACATGATCCCTCGGGCCTGGCCCGAACGCGCTGCCGGGCGTCATCGTGGTAGGCCCTAACCAGTGCACAGGCGTGAGGGAAGTAGCTGCTTGTCGTTTGAAATTTTCTCTACTTCTTCATTAGGAGTTAGCGTCCATTCTACAATAAACTCTACCAATGCTCTGCTATGGATAGTTGACGTGCTCTCAAACTTTAAACCAAAGCTGGATAACTCCAATGCCCACTCCACAATCCTTCCGGTAGCCTCAGGGTTTCGGAGTATCCGTTGCAAAGGAAAGCGGGTGACAACCGTGATCTCGTGGGCTTGGAAGTAGTGTCGCAATTTCCTTGAGGCCATGACAAGGCCAAAAATCAACTTTTGCACGCCAGAGTACCTGGATCTAGCCCCCTGCAACAGGGAGCTCATGAAGTACACTGGGCGCTGCACCACTTTTTTCCTTGTCGTGTCCTTGGGGTTGTCCTCGCTACCTTGCTTCTCTCTGTCTTGATCTACATCTGACCTTGCCGGGGTATGCTCACTTTCCTCCCCGGAAGGTACACTGTCTGTGGTTGCCGCTTCTTCTACTTCCTGCTGAGCCACTAGCGCCACACTAAGCACTTGATTAGTTGCTGCCAGGTATAGCAGCAATGGCTCTTGTGGTTTGGGATCAACCAAAGTGGGCACATAGGACAAGTAGGTCTTCAAATCTTGCAGTGCAGCATCTGCCTCTGGGGTCCACTCCACAGGTCATGCCTTGTTCAAGATTTTGAAGATCGGTAGGGCGCGCTCGGCAGACTTGGAAATGAACCTACTAAGCACAAAAACGCATGTAGTTAAACACCTCACATCCTTAACTGTCTTAGGTCCCTGAATCTGCTCGATAGCCTTGATCTTATTAGGGTTGGCCTCTATCCCCCAATGGGCCACAAAGAAACCCAGTAGCTTGCCGGAAGGAACACCAAACACACACTTCTCCGGGTTCAGCTTCAAGTTGATCTTGCGCAGATTAGAAAACGTCTCTTCTAAGTCCTGAATGAGGGATGATCTATCCTTGGTTTTGACCACAATATCATCCATGTAGGATTCAACGTTTCTGTGCAACTGTGACTCAAAACCAATCTGGACTGCCCTTGCAAAAGTGGATCCAGCACTCTTTAACCCAGAAGGCATTCGCACGAAGCAGTATGTGCCACACGGGGTGATGAAGAAGGTCTTCTCTTCGTCTTCCTTGGACATGAAGATCTGATGGTATCCTGAGTATGCATTCAGAAAAGAGAGAAAATCACACCCGGAGGTTGAATCCACAAACTGGTCGATGCGCGGCAAGGGAAATGGGTCCTTCGGGCATGCCTTGTTCAGATCCGTGAAATCTGTGCAAAACCAGCTGCCTCAAGTTTCTTAATCTCCTCGGCAATGAACTGCTGCCGCTCCAAGGCTTGCTTTCAGATCTTCTGCTTGACAGGTCGGGCGTTGATGTCAACTACGCAACCTTCTCCTTGTAGACGTTGTTGGGCCTCCAAGTGCAGAGGTTTGTAGGACAATAGCAAATTTCCCTCAAGTGGATGACCTAAGGTTTATCAATCCGCGGGAGGTGTAGGATGAAGATGGTCTCTCTCAAGCAACCCTACAACCAAATAACAAAGAGTCTCTTGTGCCCCAACACAGCCAATACAATGGTAAATTGTATAGGTGCACTAGTTCAGCGAAGAGATGGTAATACAAGTGCAATATGGATGGTAGATATAAGTATTTGTAATCTGAAAATATAAAAACAGCAAGGTAACTAATGATAAAAGTGAGCGTAAACGGTATTGCAATGCTTTGAAACAAGGCCTAGGGTTCATACTTTCACTAGTGCAAGTTCTCTCAAGAATAATAACATAATTGGATCATATAATATCCCTCAACATGCAACAAAGAGTCACTCCAAAGTCACTAATAGTGCAGAACAAACGAAGAGATTATGGTAGGGTACGAAACCACCTCAAAGTTATTCTTTCTGATCGATCTATTCAAGAGTCCTTAGTAAAATAACACGTAGCTATTCTTTCCGTTCAATCTATCATAGAGTTCGTACTAGAATAACACCTTAAGAACAAATCAACCAAAACCCTAATGTCATCTAGATACTCCAATGTCACCTCAAGTATCTGTGGGTATGATTATATGATATGCATCACACAATTTCAGATTCATCTATTCAACCAACACAAAGAACTTCAAGAGTGCCCCAAAGTTTCTACCGGAGAGATAAGATGAAAACGTGTGCCAACCCCTATGCATAGGTTCATGGGTGGAACCCGCAAGTTGATCACCAAAACATACATCAAGTGGATCACGTGATATCCCATTGTCACCACAGATAAGCACGGCAAGACATACATCAAGTGTTCTCAAATCCTTAAAGACTCAATCCAATAAGATAACTTCAAAGGAAAAACTCAATCCATTACAAGAGAGTAGAGGGGGAGAAGCATCATAAGATCCAACTACAATAGCAAAGCTCGCGATACATCAAAATCGTAACACCTCAAGAACAGGAGAGAAAGAGATCAAACACATAGCTACTGCATACCCTCAGCCCCGAGGGTGAACTACTCCCACCTCGTCATGGAGAGCGTCGGGATGATGAAGATGGACACCGGTGAGGGATCCCCCCTCCGTGAAGTCTTAACAGGGTCCCAATTGGTTTTTGGTGGCTACAGAGGCTTGCGGCGGCGGAACTCCTGATCTATTCTGTTCCCCGGAGGTTTCAGTATTTATAGGAATTTTTGGTGTAGGTCTCACGTCAAGGAGGTTCCCGAGTCGTCCACGAGGCAGGGGCCCACGCCCAGGGGGGTGGGCGCGCCCTCCACCCTCGTGGACTGCTCGTGACTCTTCTGGCCCAACTCTTTTGCTCCGGAGGCTTCTTTTTGTCCATAAAAATCATAAAAAATTGGCACGTCAATTGGACTCCGTTTGGTATTCCTTTTCTGTAAAACTCAAAAAACAAGGAAAAAAAGCGGCGGCCTTTGGGCTCTATGTTAATAGGTTAGTCCCAAAAATCATATAAAATAGCATATAAAAGCCCATTAAACATCCAAGATGGATAATATAATAGCATGAATACTTCATAAATTATAGATACGTTAGAGACGTATCATCATCCCCAAGCTTAATTCCTGCTCGTCCTCGAGTAGGTAAATGATAAAAGAAATAATTTATGAAGTGTGAATGCTAGCAGGTGCACGAGTTTGATCAATGATAATTTCAATCACCTTTTTCTAGTATCATTATATGTCATAACAGTAGCTCAACTCATAAAACGTTTCATGATCAAGTAACAAACTATTCACATGTTAAAGTATTTAAACCTATAAGGATGCTAGCCGACCCTCCTCCACGGAGCTCCTTCGAATTGGCACATTCCTGGCCATTCGATCTGGACTTTAGCTCAGCTGCACCATTGGATCTTCATGCTCGGTTAATTCGTTTTTCACCTCACGGTCATTTTTGTGTCCAATGAAAAGTGGGGTCGTCTCATGTGTTCATTGGTTGGGTCAGCCGCGCCCATGTGCGAGGGGATTTGTTGCCCAATCTCCGTACGCCCCGACCACGTTTCCTCTCATGTCGTGCAAGTTCCCAGGCCCCAGCCCCCACCGGACAAACCCTAGCTTCACCAAGCCCGACAGCCCCCACTCCTCCCTCCTCCTCCATCCTCGTTAGCCACCGCCGCCATTCTCCCTCCCTCCTCTTTGTCCTACGACCACGCCGCCGGGAGGAAGCTGCCGTTCGTGGCGCCATCTTCTTGTCGGTCTTTGCGCAAGAAGAGGTCAGGGGCCGCCACCACCGCAATCCATGGGACGCCCATTGATGAGGAAGCCGACAGCGAGCACGCCATCAACAAGCCACCAGGAGGACCTACTGGCCGGTCACATGTCGTCGAGCAAGGGCTGCTGGTTGTGCCGTCATGGAGGAGGCGCACCATCAAGGAGCAGGAACACCGCTGAACTCCCTCTTCCATTGTGGCCGCACCTTCCCCATGAGCACTTCTTCCAGTCCCTTGCTTCGCCTCTCCTCCTGCTCACTCTCCCTCCCGTGGTCCTCAGCTTTCTTTCGATTTGGTTGTGCCTGCAGGTCCATGGACATTGTTAGAATGGTCAATTTATTCCAGTATATTATTTTCAAATATCATGTTTGTTTAAGCTTCCAAGGTAATTCTCAAGAATTTGTGTTTTTTTACTTGCTTGGCTACTGTGTTAAAATGCATATGCTCCAGTTTGGTCACTTTTGATGGTTTTTCCAAAGTATGCTATAATTTGGCCACTTTTGAGATTCAATTAGATAGCATAGTCTTCTCCGGAGCAGCAAAATGGAGGTCAGAATGTCAACTCTGATGTGCGTCGGGCTCAACGATGCCTGCCTCCTTGCCCTCCCCAAGCGGCATGGTCCGCATCAGCTCGTGAGTTGCCACTTCCTCTGTTCTCATTGATTTTCTTTGATCGGTGTCTTGATCCACACTATATGTGTATGAATTTTTTTCTTTGGGGCATTTGTGCACCAAGCCAATATGGGTAAGGAAATTGGAGAACTAGGGTCTAACATTGTTAGCTAGTGTCTAGGTGAACAATTAAGTGGCCAGCATGGAAGAGACATCTCATGAAAATCTAGGTATGAGATGCCTTTTTGCATCCAAGTGTTCTTGCATATTAGTGTGTTGTGGCATTGTGAAAAAAACATATGTCGATCCGGAGTACAAATAAGTTTACGTTTGCTTTTCTTTTGGTCATTTTTGTTATGTGTTTTGTTTAGTGCAATTGCTTCTATACATATCGGGAGCTGGGTTTAGGTTCCACTTTGGATCAAAGTTTTGGCTCTTGTTTCTCGGGTTACGTAGATGTTAGAGGAGTAATTAGCATTCTCTTTCTTCCGAATGGGTGTATGTGGATGCATACAGATAGTAGAGGAGCAATTTCCATCCTCTATTTTTTTACTGACCATATATGGATGTGCATAAAGCGTTCTTTGTTTTTTAACGAGTAAATGCTGATGCCTAGAAAATTTATATGGTGGTTTCCATTCTGTTTTATATGCATGCCAATTCATTAGTTAATTAATTCAGGCCCATTGTAGTAATTATAGTTGTAGCTCATTCTTATCATTGTTAAGAGGTTGGAATGAATCATCATACAACAGCGACTTGAATAAATCTGTTTAAATGCTTTGTTTCTCTCTCGAACCGTTTGCCTTATCTGAATTACCATTGAACCATGGTGTTGTTTTATTATTGTATCAACAGAAGTTTCACTCAAGAAACTCCTCCAACATCTTTGAGAGAAGAGTTGGTTCTCGGCTTAAAGATCTTGAAATCAAAATCATGGAGGTTCGTAAGGTAAGGCAATCACCATTACCCAGGGAGGGATGCCGTATCAATCAGATGCTAACCTTTTTCACAAACTCATCACCAAAACTGCAGATTGATCAGGTTCACCTCCTCTACACAAGTAGATGGAGTTAAGGCATATCCTGTAGGGCGCAGTTTGAATGAAACTTGCATTTTGATGTTATGAGGGTGCCATGCACAAGTGGGGGAAGGAAGTGCAGATATGGGGCTTGTAGGAGGTAGCGACGACAAATCCTTTCTTCACCGAAGGGTGCCTGACATGCTCTTCAAATTACTAAATTGAATAATAGTAATCTCTACCTATAGAGATTCTCTGTGAATCTTGGTCATATTTTAAGATCCGGATGAAAGGTGGTTCAATTCCATCAAGATTCTTTAGTGATCTAATATTTCACCATGTAGAATCTGATTGTTTGCTTTCCTTATGTTATAGTTGTAAAATACTAATGGGTAGTTTCTGAATATTTTGTTTGTAGTCTCCACTCTTGTGAAATTGCTCATTCAGTTATCTTTTATGTATATGTTGCAGGTTACAAATAGTATGGTATCTTTTCTGCTATGGGTGATTTGACAAATAAAATGGAATGTCGCTTCTCATGTTGAGAGAAATAGAGAATATCCAATTGAGCTGCTTTCCACAATAAAAAATAGACATGAAGGGTATGAGGGAGGGGTGTATTAAATCCGTATGAGTGGAAGTTAAATCCATGGATGAAAAAACAAATAGAAAGGAAGGAAAGCACAGGAAGAAGAAATAGGTGGTTTTTACAAGTAAAGGTAAAGGCCAGTTGGCTGGAGCAAAACCTATCTGTTGCTTCACCGAGCTACTGAGGAAGGAGAAGAAAAAAGAGAAAGCTGAGTCATTATGTATTCAGGCCTCTTGATATTCTCCTCTAATTGAGCCTAACCCTGTAGCCTTCATGAGCTAAGTATGGTGGATTCTTAGATGACAACTTGATATGTGGTTCTCCTATTCTGATTAGCTTCGATCAGTTCATACTCCCTCTGTTTTGAAGGTTATGTGTAGTGTGTTCGTGCCATTAAAGAATTTAATATTTCTTTGAACTTGACCTAGAGATTTATTTCATTTGGTCCAACGGATTACGATCATAGCTAGCTACCACATAAAAGGTACGACAGAATTTTGTTGACAGAACTTGTTGAAAATATCGGTCCTCATGTATTCTAACTGTTACACCTCTTGAGTCCAACTAGGAACTCTTCCATTATTGGATCTAAAGTGTTTGCTTTGATCAGTTAATATTCCCTCTGTTCATAAGTACAAGACGTTTTTGAGACAAGCTGCATATTTAATGAAGCATCCACTTCTTTGTAAGCATGTTCTATGGTTCTGTACCAGGTAAGGTGTTCATATGGCATAAATATACCATCGTGTCTAGGTTATTATCATTTTAAATAATGAATCATCTACATGAAGCTGTAAAAAAGGTCGCTAGACGACCATGTGGACGTAGTGCAATCTGAACATTTACCTTCAACAACTGGAACCTCCCATTCTACATGTGAATTTTGTGGTTACAATTCAAATTCCGAATCAACAAAGAAGGATGCAGTGGTGATCTTATTTACAGTTCCTAATTATTGGAGTCTCTGAGATATGCATGAGAACACCATCACACATGCGGTGTTCAGCGGGCCGAGTGAAGAAATAGGCATCGGATGAGACAGTTTATCTTCAGCTATCTTCAGTTATTTTCAGAGTTTCAGAGAGTTTATCTTGATCTATCTTCAGTTATCTTCGGAGTTCTAAAACGAGTATTTCTTCAGTTATCTTCGGAGTTCTGAAATGAGTATGTCGGGGCAGGCTGATCTGGCTCACGAACACCTATGGGACCGGCGGACCGAGCCCCTTTCGGTTCGGCGGGGAGCGGAGGTCGCACGAAGAGCAGATCGAGGCGACGCACACGAGAGGTTTTACCCAGCTTGAGCTCTCCGAGAGATAACACTCCTCTTTGCTGCATGTGCAGGTGTCTTGAGTTCTTGCTCAGAGCGCTGAGTGCTACTGATACCGCAAGCTGCTAACGAGATCGGCGTGAGGGGAACCGACCTCCTCTACGTTGCGCATGGGCCTCCTTTTATATGCTCAAGGGGTCTCCGATAGGTGGCAACGTAGACAAGGGTAAAAATGGAAAAGGAGTGGTTGGTACAGCTACATGCGATTGTACGATGTATCATACCTAACCACGGCGGCGGGGACAAAGGCATTAAATGCCCGTCTCGTCGCCCTAACGGTGCAAGCGAGGGACCGTCGGGCGCCACCGCTTACCCACGATGGCAATCTTGTCGGCGCCGCTTGCCACCTCGCTTGGCTGCCTGACCTCTCGCCACGCAGCGCTGGAAAGGTCGAGGCGACCACGATAGTGGATGTCTTTGGGCCTTGGTCTGAGTGGTGGTGATGCCTTGCAACAGCGCCTTGCAGCGGTTGTTGTCTTGTCGCGCCCGGAAGCTTGTCGCTCACCGGGCCTTCCGGCAAGCTCCTCTTGCCGGGCCTTGTCTCCCTAGGTGCCTTGGGTGGCCTTCCGGCAAGCTCCTCTTGCGGGGCCTTGTCTCCTTGGCTTGAATACTTACGTTCTTGAATGGCTCCAAAGGAACCACGGAGGACCTTGGCGGTCACCAGTAAGCCTTGCCGCGGAGGCTGCAACTGCCCGTGCACAAGTTCGGGATACTAGGGTACCCTACTCTAGTACACCGGCAGAGCCCCGAGCACAGGCCACACACGGTGCCGAGCTGTTGGGCCAGGCCCAAAGCAGGCACGGGCACACGCGGCTGGGTCACGCCATTACTCACCCGGACCCACCACGCCCTCCACGAGCAGCACGCGCCAGTGCGGCGTCGTGTGAGAGATCGTGGGGTTTCTTTGTCGGAATAACAGGCGTCCGCCCTCCCTCTTTATAAGCCGGGAAGCAGGGCAGGCCGCCCATCTCGCCAGATTGTTGTCCCATCTCGAGAAAACCCCTGCTCCCCCTTCTTCCCAAGGCTGAAGAGAGCGCCTCACTTCATCATACCAGCACCACCTGCGCCGTCGATCTCCTCCACCGCCTCCGCCATGGCTCCGAAAGCCGACAAGGGAAGGGCTTGAAGTCGGCGAGTTGCAGCGGCTTCTGGCCTGCGGAAGGAGCGGAGCCATCTCCCCCAGCTCGCCATGAGGCGAGGAGGCTACTACCTCTTCGGTCGACGGAGGCGGCGCATCCAGCGCCTGAAGGTACTCCCCGCTGCTGCTTCGAACTGGCTCCGTGGATATCCCTTCTTGGCGCTCTTCTTCTCTGCGGGCTCTGCCGCCTTTCTCTAATTCTTCAGCGACATCATGAACACCTCACGGGTTCCGCCTCCTTGATTTCACCCCCAATGCTGTTACGACCATGGCGGTTTTCGCACATCTCTGAAAACTTTGTCGGAGTCCATCAAATGTAGCACTTTTCCACCACTTCTTTATACCTCGAGTTGAGAGAGGGAGCCTCTTCTTGGGAGGAATCACACGGATCTCGAGGGTCGGCAGAAGGAAGCCTATCTGGAGGGAGAGCTCCGTAGCAAATGGGAGGAATGGAGGCGGATTGGTCTGGATTATCGAGGAGAACCGCAGCCATTTACCTTGACGCCAAACCCGATGGTCTTGTGACAGCGATTGGAGCAATCTGGCCCCGAAAGACGCTAGGCTAAAGATTGAAGTCACCTGAATCCTTCGCCTTGGACTTGCCGGGCTAACTGTAGGCACCGTTGGCGCAGACTTTCTTCGCCGCCGCATCGCCCCTTGCAGGAGAGGAGGAGGCCTGCCTGGGAGTTTCAGAATGCGGCAGATATCATGAGGCTGCGCCCAGGCCTCAACTTCAACTTCACCGTCTTGGAGCTTGACGCGATGCTCTTGGAGCTGTTCAAGCCCGATCACGATCATCCGAAATGTTTAGGTTGCCGAGGCGTCGTTCCGCTGTGCAACAATTCCTCGCTTGACCGCATCCGTGCAATGATGCCGTCGTGCGACTTCGCGTAAATTGTTCCAACTTGGCAGAAACTGCGGATGACGTCGTCACGGCAGTTCTTTGACAATCTGGTAGAAATGCCGGTCCGCCCGATGAGCGGAAGGGGCCTCACCCGCGACACCACCGATGATGAGATGCAGCGCCATCGCCACTGGAAGAGGCGGCGGCCCGCTGCAGGCGGTTCGGCTTCACCGTGGAGGAGGCAGAGGTAGCGAGGCGGCAAGCCTTGTCGGCGAAAGGAGTTTGCGGCGAGGAAGAGCTTGCCGAGCACGAAGCCGAGTCGGCGAGCCCGCCGAGGCGCCTCCTCCCACCTTCAAGCAGCTTGCATGGCGGAGCCCCAGCTCCACCAAGAAGGCGTCTTCGCAAGGCCGGAGAGCGTGGCGAGGCGGGCAGACGGGCCAACAGCAGCACCGCAGCAGCGCTCCACCGCGGCAAGCACTTTGTTGCGGGAGCACCTCACGCCGCCCTTGACAGCTGGGCGGGGCCCTCGCCGACCACCGGTTCCGCTCCCGCCAAGCGTCCAAGGGAGCCTACTCCTCCGCCTCGTCGTACTGGAGGCATGCCAGAATTTGATCTCTCCGCGCTCAGCTCCGACGAGGAAGAAGAAGAGTAAGATTCTTTGCTATACTTGTAATTCTTCGATTTGTTGCTTTGTCTTGTATCTGATTTTCTTTACTCTGAACCCATTCCTTTCCAGGACGCTGGCCCAGAGAATGTCGAAGAGAGCCAAGACCCGGTGATTCTCGTCGAGGGCGAACCCATCTGCGGCAATGGGAGGCGCGTCGAGACCACCTTCCGGATCGCAACTCTTCTTCAAAGCAGCCCCAGCGTGAGTATATGGTCTACTTCTTGCTGTTAGGCGTGCATGGGTGCTCTTTCTTTGCTGATATCATTGTTGATTTGCGTAGGAAGCGAGCAGCCTCCTTACGCTTCGACTACGCCGCCAAGGGAGGATTCCCGGCAAGGGAGCATTCTCCGGCAAGGGCGTTCTCCGGCAAGGAGGTTTCTCCGGCAAGGGCAGCTCTCCGTGAAGGACAGCACCAGCGATCCCCAGCGGCGGAGACCATGATTGCGGATCCTAGCATGTAATCCTCTTGCTGAAAACTTCCCTTGTGTTCTTCTTCTTCTGATTTTGTTTTTGAATATTTGCTTGACTTTTCTTCATTTTCTGGTCGTCCCACAGAGCCAATGGAGACCGAGGCCGCGGCGAGGAGGACGCCTGCAATCTTGACGACGCCATTGCTACCAAAGAAGCTGGCGCTGACGAGCCCGCCGGCGAAGAGGCCGCCAAAGCTGCCGCCGCAGAAGCTGGCGAGGGGTCCGACGATCGCATTGACGACCCTGAGGCCGCAGCAGCGCTAGGCGCTACGCCGACCGCCGATCCCTCCGCCGCTGCTACAGCGTCAGGCTCCGAAGAGCCCCAGTCCGGCGCCTATTTGAAGGCCGGCGATGGCGTCTTCATCAAGCTCCCATGGGCGTCGAGCTCCAGGGCGCCGGCCGAAGGAGAAACCTTCGATGAAGAGCTACTCGCCTCCGCTGGACTGACGCTGGTTGACGCGCCAAGCAGCAGCAGCGGCGAGTCTGAAGAGGAGCAGCTGCTGCGGAGGGTGTTGTCGCTCTACCGCGCCCGACAAGCCAAGCTGGGATCCCGGGAAGCGCTTGTCGCGAAGGCGGGAGCAGACATCGGTGCGCGGAGGAGCTCCGGCCTCAACCGAGAAGCTCTCCGAGCTCTGGCGGAGGCGGGAGCAACTTCGCCGAAGAGCACAAAGCCTTCCTCCTCGAGAAATTTGAAGCTGAAGAGCAATGACTTCTTGCCGAGAAGCTGTCTGCGCAGGAAGGCGAGTTGGTGCAGCGGAAGGTTAATCTTGACAGCCACGAGGAGGATCTTGCTGTCTGTGAGCAAACATTTGGCGGAGCTCTCAAAGGAAGCAATGGATGCTGCCCTTGTTGCCGAGGCCGCCAAGAAGGAGCTGGAGGCGAAGGTGGCGCAGCTGGAGGCCAATCTCAAGGAGAGTGGCGAGGAGCTTGCTGCACTCAAGCCTTGGCCGAGAAGGACGCCTACACTCTTGGCGGCTGCAGGCCGTCTCTCGAGAGGAGCAAGGAGCTCAGCGCCGCCAAGGACTCCAACGGAGATCTTGAGTTGAAGCTAACTACTTTGACTTAGGCGGCTGGGCCAGGCGCCGAGGCAGGAGGTGGCCTTGAAGGAGAAGATCAAGGCCGATGAGGCGCTGCTGGCGAGTGTTGCTGCCGCCCAGAATACCCTGAGGGAGAATGTGGAGCACTGGACCGAGGGTCTCGTGAATGTTGCTGCAGCCATCAACGAGGAGCTGGCGCAGCTGGGGATGGTGGATCTTGGATATTCCTCCGTGAGCACCTCCAACCCAGCGCCAAGCTCAGCTTGTTCTTCAAGGCGTGGTGGCGGCCCTCCAGCGACTCCGGGAAGAAGTCCCAAAGCAGCTGGCGAGGAGTCCCGCCCAGATCTGCGCGGGAGCTCTTCAAAAGGTCTTGATGAAGGTGGCCTTCCGCAATCCAGGCCTCAACCTCACCAACGTCCTCAAGTCCTTGCCGCGGATGCTGATGTGGAGGCGCTCAAGACCCTTGTCGCACCCATCGTGGGCGGGGTGAAGCGGAATCAAGAGGTTGAGGGCGATCACGTGGAATTAGGCCGCCCGCTTTCTCTTTCTCTTGCCGCTGCTGGTCATGTTATGAGAACAATCTATTAGAGCTGCGGCAAGCTATCTTGTAATATAACTCTATTTGGATAACAATTGCTATGTTATTTCCTTTACTTGATTCCTTCCTTTGTATGTTTTTGCCCTACGCTTTTAGGGAACTTGTCGGTGGCGAACTTTTTGGCATGGCTGAGTCTTGGGACGTCCCGTGACTTCTTTGGCGGTGCCGCTTCCGACAAATAACCTTGTCGCAACTAATCGCAGCTCACTTAAGTTGTTGAGCGGACTCGAAACAAAGTAAGGCGCAACTAGCTCTGAGTTGGTTCCTCCGCGCAGGTTTTCCATACAAAGTACTGCAGTCGTTCGAGGAAGATAACTTAAAATTTTAAAACTGATTGCTCAAACTTTAGCAACTTAGCTTTTACATCGTTTGCTTCCCGGTAAGGCTAGACTTCCTTGAGCGGCGCTTGGTCCACACCATTATCTTCTCCTTCCCCCGACAAACTTGTGGGCGAGGAACCTTCCTTTCTTTGAGAAAGAAAGAAGAGAAAATAAAGATATGGAGCCTTATGGCTCGTTATTGCTTACGGGGTAGGTGCTGCACAAAGTGTCGGATAACACATGGAAAATAGAAGTAGAAAGCATGAAATTGACAAGATGTGCGAAGCACGCTAAGCTTCTTATGCAGAATTGCGCCCGGCTTTGTACAAAGGATTACATGCAACAGCGACAAGACTTGTACAAAAGGTGGTTCTTGAACAGGTTCCGGCAACCGCGCCTCTGAGTAAAACTTACGAAGATGCTCAATGTTCCGAGTTGCTCACGGAATGCCATCTTCGGTCTCAAAGCGGACAGCGCCGAGCCTAGTGACTCGTTTCACCCGGTGAGGGCCTTCCCACTTCGGCGTCAACTTGTTGGAATTCTTGGCGGACTGAACACGCCCGAAGAACAAGGTCGCCTTCCTCGAGACTTCGGCATTAAGTTTGCGGCTATGGTAGCGGCGCAAAGCTTCTTTGGTATCGAGCAACTCGTCTGCGACATGAAAGGCGATCCTCCTCAAGGAGCGGTCGTCATCTTGTCGCAGCTACTCTTGCTCAAGCTCATCATAAGCGAGCACTCGAGGCGATCCGTATCTGAGTTCCGTGGGAGAACTACCTCTGCTCCATAGACTAGGCGAAAGGTGTCGGCGGTGGCTTGATTTGGCGTCGTCTGATCGACCAAAGAACCACCGGCAGCTCCTCAATCCGATTTCTTCCGCACTTGTGCAGCTGTCGAAAATTCTGGTCTTGAGCCCGCGCAGCACTTCAGCATTTGCCCTCTCCGCTTGACCGTTACTTCTCGGATGAGCAACAGAAGCGAAGCAGACCTTGGCGCCAAGATCTTGGACGTACTGCATGAAGGTGCGGCTCGTGAATTGCGTGCCATTGTCGGTGATGATCCTGTTAGGGATTCCGGAACGGCAAACAATCGACCTGAAGAACTTGATCGCTGGCTGTGGTCACCTTCCTCATCGCTTCCACTTCCGGCCACTTTGTGAACTTGTCGATTACAGCGTACAAGTACTCAAAGCCCCAAACAGCTTCGGGAAAGGGGCCGAGGATGTCGAGCCCCGGACGAAAATGGCCGGGATAAAGGGATCGTCACGGAGAGCTTGAGCTGGCTGGTGTATCTGCTTGGAATGGGCGGGGCCTTCAAACTTGGTTACTTGTGCGATTGCATCACGGAGGCTGTCGGCCAAAAGAAACCTTCTTTGGAATGCTTTGCCGGCAAGTGCTCTGGCGCCAATGTGGTGACCACATATGCCTCCATGTATCTCTCGCCAACAGCTTTTGTCCTTCTTCCCGGTGAATACACTTCAATTTCACACCGTTGAGTCTTCTTACATGCAGTGTGTTGTCGACAAACTGGTACATACTTGACTGCCGGGCTACTCTTTCCGCTTCTTCTTGCTCTTCGGAAGTTCTCACATGCAGAAGGAAATGGACAATCTGCTGCGCCCATGTTGGAGCTTGCGGCTCGACAACAAGGACTAAAGGCACATCTGCTGCTGCGGGAACATCCGCTTCTCTGGCGAGAACCTGCGGCTCTGCGGAGCCAGCGTTCCCGGCAAGCTTGCGGAGCAAAACTTGTCGGGGCGTCAGCTTCAACGAAACAAACCCTAGGGCTTGTCGGGCAGCTCCTCGGCTTATTGGTGTTGATCTTGAGGACCTTCTTGGCGGCGGCTTGGGAAGCTCTGCGGAAAATAGTCACCAGAAATCAACTTCCTCTTCTTGCTCTGTCCAGTTGATGGCGTTCTGACGGTTGAGTCGACTTGAGCACAAAAATCCCTGGTTCCACAGGTAACTTAAGTGCGGCGCACTTTGACAGGCCATCAGCAATGTCGTTCTGAGATCTTGGAATATATTCCATCTGTAGGCCGTCAAAGTGCTCTTCTAGCTTTCTCACTTCATCAACATAAGCTTCCATCAACGGACTCTGATAATTCTTGTTTGCTTGGCAGATGACAAGCTGTGAGTCACCCCTGACAATGAGCTTCTTGATCCCAAGGTCTCATGCAATCACGAGGCGGCAAGCAAACCTTCATACTCTGCGGTATTGTTTGTCGCTTGCTCCTTTGGAAAGTGCATCTGGACTACGTGCCTTGAGGTGCTCTCCGGTGGGTGCAACAAGTAGCATCGCTTGCCGGCGCCTTTGCAGCGAGAAGGCACCATCAAAGTACATCATCCACTCTTTGCTTGCTTCCTTGGCCAGGGATGCTCGTTTGGAATTTCTTCATCTTGTGTTGGCGTCCATTACGCAATGAACTCCGCCAATGCCACGCATTGGATAGTTGAAGTGCTCTCAAACTTGAGGCCAAAGCTTGACAGTTCGAGTGCCCACTCGACAATCCTGCCTGTTGCCTCTGGATTTTGCGATATCCTCTTCACGGAAAATGAGTGGCGGCGTGATCTCATGTGCTGGAAGTAATGGCGCGCAGCTTTCTCGAGGCCATGAGGAGGCCGAAAAGCAATTTCTGCACCAGAGTACCTTGACCTAGCCCCCTGCAGAAGGGAACCGACAAAGTAAACTGGCGCTGCACCATTCTTTTACGCATCTTCTCATGCATCTGCACAGATCCGTCCTTGTCGGGACCATAGCTTGCCGGTGAAGCCCCACAGCAGCCATTTGGATGCATCTGCCACGGTTGCTAGCTCATCATCCGCCTCCCTCTCCGCTACTAACGCAGCGCTAACCACTTGATTGGTTGCCGCTATATATAGCCGCAACTTCTCTTGTGGCTTAGGTGCGACAAGTGTTTGAGTGGAGGACAGATATCTCTTCAAGTCCTGCGGTAGCGACCTCCGCTTCGAGTCCATTGCATCGGACCTGCCTTTTTCAAAATTTTGAAAAATGGCGAGGCGGCCTTCAGCAGAACCTAGAGATAAACCTGCTGAGAGCAGCTACATAACCGGCAAGTCTTCGTACATCCTCGACGCGCTTTGGTGCTTCAATCTGCTCAATGGCCTTGATCTTGTCGGGATTGGCTTCAATTCCCGAGACCACGAAGAACCCGAGAAGCTTGCGGAAGGGACTCCAAACACGCACTTCTCGGGGTTGAGCTTGAGGTTGATCTTGCGCAGATTTGCAAAGGTTTCGTCTAAATCTTGAATCGAGTCGCCTTGTCCTTGCTTTTCACCACTATGTCATCCATGTAGGCTTCCACATTTACATGCATTTGCGGCTCAAAAGCGTCATGGACTACTCTTGCAAATGTTGAACCAGCATTCTTTAACCCGAAGAACATCCGTACAAAGCAGTATGTGCCACATGGGGTGATGAATGCGGTCTTCTCCTCATCCTCTTACGCCATGAAGATCTGATGATATCCTGAATATGCATCCGAAATGAAAGAAAATCACATCCGGCCGTGGAGTCAACAATCTGGTCGATCTTGCGGCAAGGGAAATGGGTCTTTGGGGCAAGCTTTATTGACATCGGTAAAGTCGATACAAAGCCTCCATTTCCCGTTAGCCTTCTTGCGTACAACTACGAGGATTGGCCAACCACGTAGGATGGAGCACTCCTCGACAAGACCTGCTGCTTCCAATTTCTTGATTTCTTCTGCGATGAACTCTTGGCGCTCCTTTGCACCTTCGACTTTACGCTTGACGGGCGCGCGCGAGGACAAAGCGGCAAGATGGTGCTCAATTACTCACAGGAACACCGGGAAGTCGACGGTTGCCACGCAAACACGTCGGCGTTCGCCGCAGGAAAGCAACGAGCGCGCCTTCCTATTTAGGGTCGAGAGTGGCACTGATGGTGAAGGTACCACCAGTGCCGTCCTCCTTGGCGGACACCTTCTTGGTCTCTGGTGGAGCAGCCATCGTCTTCTTACACTTGCCGGTGGAGCTCGATGGTGCGTCCTCGACGGTAGCGCAGCACTCCGAAGAGGTGCGCTTGCCGGAGTGGGCATCGAGCTCTTGCGGACCTGGTCTTCTTCTTCGCCCGGGAGCTTCAGCGACAAGTGGCTTACTGTCTGCTGCGGTTCTTTGCTTCCCGATAGATCTTGTCGGCGCAGATAAGAGCATCCTTCTTGTCGCCGAGGGCGGAGATGACACTTATCGGGCCTGGCATCTTCAAGACGTTGTATGCATAGTGAGAGGCTGCCATGAATTTGGCAAGTCTTTGGGCGGCCAAGTATCCCATTGTAAGGCAATGGAAAGTCGACAACGTCAAAAGTGACCCTCTTAGTCACGAAGTTCAACTCGCTGCCAAATGTCACCGGCAGCGTGATCTTTCCCTTGACTTGCTCCTTCCGGATTGATTCCTTGGAATGTCTTGCCGGTCTCTTGAGCTTCGCCATCGGGGATCTGGAGTTTACGGAGCACCGCGGAGGAGATCAGGTTCAAGCCGGCCCAGCTGTCAACTAGCATCTTAGTGACCTTGAGGTTGCGGATAGTTGGTGAAACCAACATCGGCAAGCACCCGACCGCGATTCTGTGATCGGGGTGGTCCTCAATATCAAAGATGATAGGCGTCTTTGGACCATTTCGGAGGCTGCGTGACTCGGCGGATGGTTACGCCGCATTGACTTCCGCATCCACTGCTTGAGTTGGCGGTGTGAAGTATGCAGAGAAGCACCGCCGTCAACGCACATGACCTCTGTGGCTTTCTGGAACTCCTGCTCATCGGTCTCGTCATGATCCATGTCTTCATCGTTGTCGTCGTCGTCATCCTTGTCGCGGCCGCGGGGAGGTCTATCTCCTTGCCGCTGCTTGGCCTCGCCGCGGCGTCCTCCTCGGCCCGGACATTTCTTGCTAGCTCCTCCAGCAACTTCCTGGGCCTTCTCCTTGTCGCGTCGTTCGTATTCAGCCTTCTGCTGCTCGACAAGCTGCTCGACCTTCTTGCAGCTTTGGAGGTCATGGCCCTTGGTGCGGTGGATTTTGCGATCTTGTTTGTTGGAGCCGTCACCTTGTCGGCGACCGCCACAGCCTGGCAGTTGGTGCCAGCGGCAACCTTCTTGCCGGAGCTGCCAGCCTTGGCTTTCTTGGCGCTACCTCCGTTGCCAGACTGCTCAACAACTAGTACATCTTTGTCTTTCTTCTTCCTGTTGTTACGCCGCCGGCTTTTCTTTGTCGGGGCGGTCTCCTCACTATCAGATCCTCCTGCTTCAGTATTCTCTCCGGGGAGTCTCCTCCCTTCCTCAGCACGTGCACACTTGTCGGCCAGGGCATATAGCTCATCGGCGTCTACGATCTTGCACATCGCCATCTCCTCCCGCATCCTGCGGTTTCGCGCGTTCACGATGGAGCAGCGCTGATTACCAGCGGGGTGGACATTTGGGATGTTGTGCTGTCTGTGGCTGAATCTCTGAATGTACTTGCGCGAGGCTCTCCTTCCTTCGGGCGGCGGATGAAGGTCGCTTTCTTAGCCATGGGGCTTGTGGCCGCTGTAAAGCGCCGACAAACTGATGGCATAGATCCGCCAAGAGGATACGGAGTTGTCCGGCAAGTGCATGAGCGAGGATCGACATTGGGCTTGAGCACCCGGTGAAGTAGTTGGTCGAATCTTGTCGTCTCGCCCCGGCAGCTTGCACCGCGATGGTGTAGATCTTTGAGGAACTCCGACGGATCGTCTTGCCGTCGTACTTCTCTGGTGCGTCGGCTTGAAATTCTTCTTGCTTTGGGCCCTTTGGACTTGCCGCAGCTCATGAGTGAACGCAGGGCAACCTACAGCGTCACGGCAAAGTCGCTGGTTCCTCTGGCGCATGCATGTCGACGGAAGGGCCCAACGTGCTTGTCGGATTGGCGCGCGCTTCTCTTCGACGCTCGATCGTCACGAGTTCGGCGTCTTCTTCTTGTCATTCGTGAAGAACTTGGCGCTGATCACGACGAGCTCGTGGATCCGATGATGCGGTGGAGTCACTGTCGAGGTGGATCCGGCGAGTCGGCGATCTTGGCCTTTGGGGCGGAGAGTGCATGGTGGTTGCACCCCCACCGGTCTCGTCACCACCGGCTCGTGTTTGGCAGTCCTGCCGCGGCAATGATGCACTCGGTTGCCGCAGAGCGTCGCCGTTGGCGAAGCCGATGAGACTCTGAATGGTGGCCCTCCATTCATCGACCTTGTCGGCTGTTGGAGGGTAATCTAGGAAGCGATTGTGCTCTCGCCAAAGCTTCTGCTGGAGTGGTGGGTGGCGATGGCGAGCGGCGCGAGGAGTGGGATATGCTCGGACTTCTAACTATGTTAGAAGGAGCAGTATCCCGTCCAGGCGACCGTGCCTTGCTCGCGCCAGCATGTTGGCGTGCATGCTGGTTTTGACCATCCCGAGATCCTCCAGCTCGATCTTGGTCCAACGAGCGTATGGCATTGTGAATACCATGACGCTGTCGGTCTCGCGCCTCCTGAGACGGGCGCGGTGCATGCACGGACGCCGAGGCCTACGCAGCTTTGTCCTTGGACTTGGCAGCACCGTGGACTCCCCCGTCGACGTCCGTTCTTCCGCCGGCGTCTACCCCACCACCCGTTTGCTCCGGTGGTGGTGGGTTCAACGCGGATGGAGCATCTGCCGCCGAAGCCTTCTTTTTCGGTGGCATGTCGATGAAGATGATGAAGATCTAGCTCGCGTGGACGCCGGATCAGGTTCACACAATCTCGACGCCCCTACAGCGCGCCAAAGATGTCGGGGCAGGCTGATCTGGCCCACGAGCACCTATGGGACCGGCGGACCAAGCCCCTTTCGGTTCGGCGGGGGGCGGAGGTCGCATGAAGAGCAGATCGAGGCGACGCACACGAGAGGTTTTACCCAGCTTCGGAGCTCTCCGGAAAGATAACACTCCTACTGCTGCATGTCTGAGTGTATTGAGTTCTTGCTTTCGGGGCGCTGAGTGCCTGATACGCATAAGCTGCTAACGAGGCTGGCGTGGGGAACCGACCTCCTCTCGTTGCGCATGGGCCTCCTTTTATATGCTCAAGGGGTCTCCGACGGTGGCAACGTAGACAAGGGTAAAATGGAAAAGGAGTGGTTGGTACAGCTACATGCGATGTACGATGTATCATACCTAACCACGGCGGCGGGGACAAAGGCATTAAATGCCCGTCTCGTCGCCCTAACGGTGCAAGCGAGGACCGTCGAGCGCCACCGCTTGCCACGATGGCGATCTTGTCGGCGCCGCTTGCCACCTCGCACCTCTGGCTGCACAGCCTCTCTCGCCACGCTGGCGCTGGAAAGGTCCCGAGCGACACGTTAGTGGATGTCTTTGGAGCGCAGTACAGTGGTGGTCTGCGCTGACAAGCGCCTTGCCGCGGTTGTTGTCTTGTCGCGCCGGAAGCTTGTCGCTCACGGGCCTTCCGGCAAGCTCCTCTTGCGGGGCCTTGTCTCCTAGGTGCCTTGGGTGGCCTTCCGGCAAGCTCCTCTTGCGGGGCCTTGTCTCCTTGGCTTGAATACTTCGTTCTTGAATGGCTGCAAAGGAACCACGGAGGACCTTGGCGGTCACCAGTAAGCCTTGCCGCGGAGGCTGCAACTGCCCGTGCACAAGTTCGGGATACTAGGGTACCCCTACTCTAGTACACCGGCGGAGTATTTCTTCGATTATCTTGAGTTCTAAAGCAGTATTTCTTGATTATCTTGATTATGTGTGTGTGTGTGTGTGTGTGTGTGTGTGTGTATGTGGTCCATAGTCTGTGACTTGTTCCAAATGAGCAGCATTTGTAAGTAGCTATACAACCAGCGCAAGATGAATGAAGTGGAAAACTGCATCTCTCTCTGCTTCTTTCGTCCGTCCCAAGCTCTTCACCTGCTACTTTGTTACCCTTGTTAATTTTATTGCTAGATGCTGAGTATGCACATTCTATACTTGCACCATATGTACTAAATACAAAGCATTTTACGTTCAGTTATAATGTTCTACTAACATGTTAAGAGAGTTATATGAACATGTTAATATTTGATTATAAAGAACGACTTTTGCTTCACTTAAGGATAGAGAGTGAAATGAGACAAAGTCGCATCCCAGTTCCCAAAGTAATTTTAGGTTCTCTCAAAGTAAAATCGATTGCTTTGCATGATATTTCTAACCTTTTTTAAGCACAGTGAGCAACGGACTTTAGAACTAAGGCTCTCCATTCTAAGACTAATAAAAGCGATCTTCTTAAGCGAGGAAGAAAAGTGCTCTTGTGTTTTATTAGATTTTTCACTATAAGGGGGCAGCAGTACCCTTTTCTCCTATGTTTCTTTAGAAGTCATGTCCAATAATCATGAGCTTCTATGTCAGTAAAAGAATTCAGTGAACTGTAGTTACTGTACAATGGTAGAAGAAAGTGTTGTAGAAATTCATGGGAGATTTAATTTCATGAATAGGGTGAAATTACTGTCACGGTGAAAGTAAGTACAATCTTTAGTTCTGACGTGATTCTATCATCAATAAATTGTTCTTACAACGCCACTCCATTTTAAATACTGGAGTGATTGACTCTTTCATATAGTGCCGCTGCAATTGGCAAGTTGTAGTTCACTTTAAATATTGCAGTATAGCTTTATTTCCTCTCATTCCTATGTACTTCAATGTACCATGAAGGTTAATAGATTTATTGAAACATTCGGTGCTTGTCAGTTCAATTTTTAGTGTGTGGGCCTTTGAACCTGCCCCATCAGACCATAGTATATGGTCCCAGTAATAATAAGCATAGAAAATAATACAAGTTGGGAAATTAATATTTTTGTATGATAATATTATGAGGCGCCTTTCATGGCCTCCCTTTGATCCTAGAGAAGCACTAATCCAAGCCATCAAGTCCAGTCATATGGATGTCCTAGATTTTATGATATCTTGATGTGAAGGTTCTGTTCATACGGTCGGACGGTCTAGATATATAGTCCAACTTTTTATATGTCCAACAATTCGCAAGAAACAGTAGATGTTCACTGTGAACCAGTAATTAGTAAAGGCTTTATATAATGCACTTGTAAGTGTAAGAAAAAGCATGCTACTTTGGAGTACATACAATAATTAAAAGGACAATGGAACTATTCGTTTTTGAGAAACATATAATATAGACACATGTAATACTAGCCCGTGCACGCGCACAAGGATAAACTAGAAGGGCATCTTGTCATGGTTGTTCTTTGAAAGGCGTTGGTCAGGAGTTGATTACCCACACCGATGACCAGAACCGAGAGTAGGATGAGTATGTCAACATGTTGTTCCTTGACGTTGGCCTTCTATAAACTTTACATGCAACTCCCTCCATGGTTAGAAAAACCAATTTAAATGTTTTGTTTCTTTGATGGTTAATCTTTTCTCTTATCGTTGTATCAAAACAATTGTATTTTTGTTGATGGCCGCTTGGGCTCATTTTCGAGGAGAATGAGATATGGGATAAACTACACTGAAATGTTTGGTTTCCTTCAAACCATTTATTAGCTAACTAATTTTGGCTGTTGTTGCACATGATGCAATTGTATTCTTTTGTTGCCATCTTGCCTTTTATGTGAGCTTAAGCACACAATCAATTAAACTGTTACTAAGTTCTTACCCTATGTATTTGCTCAAACACAGTTACTGAAAAAATGCAAATATTTTTAACAAGTACATGGTTTTAAATGGGACTCGACGCCATTTGGCGCAACGGGTCAATGTTATACAAATATAATTTTTTGGCGCGATGGGTTATACAATTATTTTTTTCAAACTCGGATTTCGCAATGTGATAGACATATTCAAAATAGTATGGTTTAACACATGTGCTTTCTATTACGAGTATCGAATATGTCCTTGCAAAACGAAACTATTTTCATCCACAACATGGCTTTAGCGGGTCTCTGCGCCATTTGGCGCAACGAGTCAACTAGTAGATCATAAGCTTTCTTGAAAACTAACAAACCATGTTATTAGTCATCAAACAATTACAATTCATCTTATTTTCAGGAAGAGTCTATGTCAGAGCTTTGATTCAGCAAACTTCACATACTCAACTATCATTTAGTCTTCCATGATTGCTACCACTCAAAGCATATTTTTAGAACAAATAGTATTTATCGAACACAGAGAAAGATAGGGGCTTCATATTTGGCCTCCCAACCTTTTACCTCAAGGGTAATGTCAACAATAATAATTCATGCTCAAATATATTTGAATGGCCATATATGCTTAGATCTTTCCATCACATGATGCTTGCCAACTAAAGAGTAGGTTGGAATGAGAAGGAATACTACTGACTCTTGCATAAAAGTACAAGGTAGGCCCTTCGCAGAGGGAAGCAGGGATTTGCAGGGGTGCCAGAGCTCGAAGCAACAACAGAGATGAAAATAATTTTGAGAGGTATGCTTTCATTGTCAACATAACGACCAAGAGTTCCCAATATCTTCCATACTAGATACATTATAGGCGGTTCCCACGCAGAAAGGTAAATGTTTTACTCCCCCTCCACCAACATTCACACTCCATGACTTGTCCGAAACAACGGGTGCCGTCCAACTATCAACTTTACCGGGGGAGTTTTTTTTTAATTATTTGTGATTTTTTTGATCTTTTGATCATAGGACTGGGCATCCCAGTTACCAGCCCTTTTCTCGTGAATGATGAGTAGAGTCCACTCATCGTGAGAATAATCCACCTAGCATGGAAGATACTGACAGCCCCTAGTCGCTACATGAGCAATTCAGGCATACAAAACAGATTATTATTTGAAGGTTTAGAGTTTGGCACATGCAAATTTACTTGGAGCAGCAGGTAAATACATATAGGTAGATATGGTGGACACTCATGGAAGAAACTTGGTTCAAGGAATGTGGATGCACAAGCAGTATTCCGCTTAGTACAGATATTTTGGCTAGCAAAGGATTCTAAAAAGCAAGCACCACATGTTAGAGGATCCATAACAATATAACTTCTATACAAATATACCCAAGCATAACTCATTATGTTGTCTTCCTTGTCCAACTTCAACTAATTTGCTCAGGTTTGAAAATAATTAATGGGGCTCACAATCATAGAAGATGTCCAAGATAGTATATTTATATGTGAAATCTCTCTTCCTTCAATATTCTTTCATGAATTGTTCAAGTGAACAATACAATGTTTGCTAACCTTCAAAAAATTTACCACCTCTAATTCTTATATGTGAAGGCATTATTCCCCACGGGAAAGGCATATGAAACATATATAATTTCAGATATATGACATTCAAATCATTCGACTATTTACTCATAGGATATAAGTGAAGCACAGGAGTAAATGACAAACTACTCCAAAAAGATATAAGTGAAGATCAATGAGTGGTTAAACAATTATGTAGCTATGTGAAGACTCTCTCTCATTTAAGAATTTTAGATCTTGGGATATTATTCAAATAGCAAGCAAAACAAAATAAAACGACATTTCAAGGATAGCACTCATCATGTGAAGAAGCAAAAACTTAGGCTCAACCGATACTAACCGATAATTGTTGAAGAAGAAAGGTGGGATTCCTACCAGGGCATCCCCAAGCTTAGATGCTTGAGACTTCTTGAAATATTATCTTGTGGTGCCTTGGGCATCCCCAAGCTTGAGCTTGTTGTGTCTCCTTAATTCCTCTCATATCACGGTTTCCTAAATCTCGAAAGCTTCATCCACACCAAACTCAACAAGAACTCGTGAGATAAGTTAGTATAAACCAATGAAAAAACCTTATCATTCTCTACTGTAGCAAATCACAAAAATTATTATTCAACATTGCATACTAAATGTCTCTGCATATTTAGTACTCCTATCCTCAAATAGAATCATTAAACAAGCAAACATATGCAAACAATGCAAACATAACAGCAATCTGCCAAAACAGTACAGTCTGTAAAGAATACAAGATTCATCATACTTCCCTAACTCCAAACATCATGAAATTCTACCACACTGTAGAAAATTTATCAGAGCTTATTATGCAAAAAGTTTCAACATTTTATCATATTCTGGCTTTTCTAGGTAATTTTTTAAACAACGATAAACTTTCTGTTTTGAAACAACAACATGTATACTTGCAAAATAAGAATGGTAAAGGCTATCATTGACATTTTGATTGAAAATAGAGATGCAAAACATTATTCTGAATAACAGCAAGCAAATACTAACAAAAGAAAATGACGCTCCAAGTAAAGTTACCGATGAACGAAGACGAATGAGGGGATGCTATCCGGGGCATCCCCAAGCTTAGGCTCTTGGTTGTCCTTGAATATTACCTTGGGGTGCCTTGGGCATCCCCAAGCTTAGGCTCTTGCCACTACTTATTCCACAGTCCATCGAATCTTTACCCAAAACTTGAAAACTTCACAACACAAAACTTAACAGAAAACTCGTAAGCTTCGTTAGTATAAGAAAATAAATCACCACTTAGGTACTGTCGTGAACTCATTCTAAATTCATATTGGTGTAATATATACTGTATTCCAACTTATCTATGGTTCATACCCTTCGATACTACTCATAAATTCATCAAAATAAGCAAACAACACATTGAAAATAGAATCTGTCAAAAACAGAACAGTCTGTAGTAATCTGTATCAAACGTAAACTTCTGGAACTCAGAAAAATCTAACAAAATAGGACGACCTAGATAATTTGATTATTGATCTACTGAATTTGGAATCAGTATTTTGTCACTTTCTGGTGATTTTTAACAATTGTTTTCGTTAGCAGAAAGTTCTTGTCCTTTTCAGCAAGATTAAATAATTATCATCAAAGAAGATCCTATAGGTCTTACTTGGCACAAACACTAATTAAAACATAAAACCACATCTAACCATAGACTAGATGATTTATTTATTACTAAACAGGAGCAAAAAGCATAGAACAAAAATAAAATCGGGTTGCCTCCCAACAAGCGCTAACGTTTAACGCCCCTAGCTAGGCATGATGATTTCAATGATACTCACATAAAAGATAAGAATTGAAACATAAAGAGAGCATCATGAAACACATGGCAAGCACATTTAAGTCTAACCCACTTCCTATGCATAGGGATTTTGTGAACGAACAATTTATGGGAACAATAATCAACTAGCATAGGAAGGCAAAACAAGCACAACTTTAAAACTTTAAGCACATAGAGAGGAAACTTGATGTTATTGCAATTCCTAAAAGCATATGTTCCTCCCTCATAATAATTTTCAGTAGAATCATGAATGAATTCAACCATATAACCAGCACATAAAGCATTCTTTTCATGATCTACTTGCATAGAAATTTTACAAATCTCCACATAAGCAAATTTATTCTCATCAATAGTAGTGGGAGCAAACTCAACAGAATAACTATCATGTGATGCATAATCCAATTGAAAATTAAAATCATCATGACAAGTTTCATGGTTATCTTTATTCTTTATAGCATACGTGTCATCACAATAATCATCATAAATAGGAGGCATGATTTCATCATTATAAATTTGCTCATCAAAACTTGGGGAACTAAACATATCTTCTTCATCAAACATAGCATCCCCAAGCTCATGGCTTTGCATATCATTAGCATCATGGGTATTCAAAGAATTCATACTAACAACATTACAATCATGCTCATCATTCACATATTTTATGCCAAGCATTCTACGTAATTCTTCTTCTAGTACTTGAGCACAATTTTCCTTCCCATCATTTTCACGAAAGACATTAAAAAGATGAAGAGTATGAGGCAAACTCAATTCCATTTTTTTGTAGTTTTCTTTTATAAACTAAACTAGTGATAAAACAAGAAACAAAAAGATTCGATTGCAAGATCTAAAGATATACCTTCAAGCACTCACCTCCCCGGCAACGACACCGGAAAAGAGCTTGATGTCTACTACGCAACCTTCTCCAAGATCCAACTACAAAGGGAAAACTCAATCCATTACAAGAGAGTAGAGGGGGAGAAGCATCATAAGATCCAACTACAATAGCAAAGCTCGCGATACATCAAGATCGTACCACCTCAAGAACACGAGAGAGAGAGAGAGAGAGAGAGAGAGATCAAACACATAGCTACTGGTACATACCCTCAAATGGGGTGAACTACTCCCGCCTCGTCATGGAGAGCGCCGGGATGATGAGATGGCCACCGGTGAGGGATCCCCCCTCCGGCAGGGTGCCAGAACAGGGTCCCGATTGGTTTTGGTGGCTACAGAGGCTTGCGGCGGCGAAACTCCCGATCTATTCTGTTCCCCGGAGGTTTCAGTATTTATAGGAATTTTTGGTGTAGGTCTCACGTCAAGGAGGTTCCTGAGTCGTCCATGAGGCAGGGGCCCACGCCCAGGGGGGTGGGCGCGCCCTCCACCCTCGTGGACATCTCGAGACTCTTTTGGCCCAACTCTTTTGCTCCGGAGGCTTCTTTTGGTCCATAAAAAATCATCAAAAATTGACACGTCAATTGGACTCCATTTGGTATTCCTTTTCTGTAAAACTCAAAAACAAGGAAAAAACAAAAACTGTCACTGGGCTCTAGGTTAATAGGTTAGTCCCAAAAATCATATAAAATAGCATATAAAAGCCATTAAACATCCAAGATGGATAATATAATAGCATGAATACTTCATAAATTATAGATACGTTGGAGACGTATCAGGCGTATAGGAAGATAGCAAGGTGGTGCTCGTTTACCTCCCTGGGAACACCGGGGATATCCGATGGTTGCCAGGAAAACACATCAATATTCGCCCGCAGGAAGGTAATGAGCGCATTTTCCTATTTTTCATCGAGGGTGGCACTGATAGTGAAAGTACCATCAGCGCCAGCCAGCCTTGCGAGGACCTTTTTCACAGCGGGTGCAGCAGCCTTGGACCTCTTGTTGTTGGAACTCTCCCGCAAGTCATCAACGGGCGCAATGATCTCTGAGGAGATATGTTTCTCGGATTCCTTGCTGGCATTCTTGCTACCTCTCTTCTTTTTCTTGCTTTCCTTGGCGGGAACAGTGACCTCAGTGGCCTTTGCCGCGACTGTGTCCCGATACATCTTGTCCACGCAAATGATTGCATCCTTCTCGTTTGACAGAATGGAAATGATGCCTATCAGCCCTGGAATATTCAAGGTGTTGTAGGCATAGTGGGATGTCGCCATGAATTTGGCCAGAGCTAGGCGACCAACGATTCCATTGTATGGCTGGGGGAGGTCGACCACATAAAAAATGATCTTCTTAGTCCGGTAATTCAACTCTCCCCCAAATGTTACGGCAACGTGATCTTCCCTTTAGGACGACTCCTTTCGGGGTTGACTCCTTGAAACGTACCAGTAACCTCAAGTTATTCCTCTGGTATCTGAAGTTTGCTGATGACCTTTGGAGAAATCAGATTCAACCCGGCCCCACCGTCAACCAACATCTTTGTGACTTTGAGGTTGCGGATTGTTGGTGAGACCAACAATGGCAAGCACCCTACTGCAGTGGTGCAGTCAGGGTGGTTCTCTTCGTCAAAGATGATGGGTGTGCGTGACCACTTGAGCGGCTTCCAAGAATCTGCCGGTGGCTCCACGACATTGACCTCACGCGCCCACCATTTAAGTTGGCGGTGAGAGGAGTGCATTGATGCACCCCCGTCAATGCACATGGCGTTAGTGACCTTCTGGAATTCCTGCTCGCTGGTTTCCTCTTCATCTCCTCCATTACTCTCAATATCGCAATCCTCTTTCTCACGCCCTTTGACAGGTTTTCCCTGATTTTGAGGAGCCTTGTCGGGGTGGCTTACTTCACCGCCTCGGCCCTTCCCGCTAGCGCCATTGACCTTTCTCCTTATCTCGCTTCTCATACTCAGCCCTCTGCATCTTGACAAGCTGTTCAACCTGATGACACTCTTGAAGATCGTGGCCCTTGGTCCGATGGATCTTGCAGTACGGCCCGTCACGTTTCCTAGCTTTCTCGACAGCCGCAGCCTCCCGGCAATCAGTGCATGCGGTAACTTCTTGCCGGGGGCTTCGGTTTTGGCCTTCTTGCTGGTACTAGGCGTGCCCGATCCTTCAACGGTCATTACTGCCTTATCTTTGCGCCTTTTTTTGTGCTTCTTGTTCTTCTTCTTCTGACTGGTAGCCTCGACATCGTCCTCTGAGTCGATGTTGACACCATCCTCTTTTCCAGGGAGCTTCCTCCCCTCCTCCACCCGAGCACACTTTCCCACCAAAGTTTAAAGCTCCTTCACAGTCTTGGGCAATTGAACATTCATCTTGGAACGTATCCAATGATTGTGCACGTTGGACTAGAATGCAACTATCACAGCTACCGGGTGGATGTCTGGAATATTTCTGTGGACTCGGCTAAACCTCTGCATGTACTTTCGCAGAGTCTCTCTTTCCTTCTGCGGGAGAAGCTGCAAATCGCTGGGCCGCCCTGGTTCTTGATGGCCGCCTGTGAAGGTGCCAACGTACTCATGGCACAGGTCAGCCCAGGTCGAAATGGAGTTCTCTGGCAAGTGCATCAGCCAAGACCTCATGTTTGGCATAAGTGCCAAAGGGAAGTAGTTGGCAAAAAACTTCTCATCTCTTCCCCCGACAGCTTCAAGAGCGATGGTATAGATGCTCAAGAACCATGCAGGGTTGAGCCTTCCATTATACTTTTCTGGTATCTCTGGATTGAATGTAGGGGAAGATGGCCAACGAACTTGCCGCAACTCCCGGGTGAAGGCGGGGCACCCAGCCTCGAAAGGCAGGTACCCACTCCCGCCAAGTGCGGGCTCATCGATGTTGGGGCCATCGCGCCCATCAGAATGGTGGTGGTTGTCACGGCGTAGCTCGATGGTGATGTGTGCGCCTTCCCTCTGCCTGTCCTCCGGGGCTCGCCGTTGGCCTTGACGTGCTTGAGGGTCGGATGAAGCTATCATGACATCGTCGAACTCTTGGTCACACGACCCTAGCGCTGGTTGCCACAGAGGGGATTGCACCGTGGGGGTGGCCCCTCCCGCACGCCCAGTAGCGTGGGCTGCCGTCATCGCCTGGGGAGGCTATGGCGGGCCAGCTCGCTGTGATCCTCCCACCTCAGGGAAGACAATTAGGCTCTGAATGGTGGCTCTCCACTCATCCATCTGATCAGCTGCCGGCGGAAATCTCAGCAGCAGCTGGGCCCGCGCCATGGCCTTCGAAGCGGAGCTTGGCATGGGTCGTGATGATGTATATCATAGTGTCGCTCTACTCCTGACGATGCCGGTAGTGGTTGTGCGGTGCTCCCGTCGCCGTGAGCCAGCCGCTTGGACGGGGTGGAGGCACTTGTGGACCAACGGCTCCGTTTGGTGCATTGGCCGGGTCGGCTTGCTCCGGGGGCAGTGCATGTCCTGCGGCGGCACCCGCGAAGGGGGCGGTCGGGGGATTGCGATACGCCCCAGAGCGAGCGCCACCGCTGTGGCTGTGCCCCTAGGCCGGGCGAAGAGGTGCAGAAGGGATAATCTCTCTACCCGTACCTCACAGAGCATGGTCGTCGGGATGTTGTTGGTGCTGTCCTTCTCCGGTGCCTCCCACTCCTGTTTCGGCTACAAGGGAGGTGGTGACAATGCCGCCTGCGTCGACCACGTCCCCTGCAGTGTCATCATCCCCAAGCGTCCCTGCAGCCCCTGTGGTGTCGGCGGCCATAGTATATGGATCCGTCGATGAAGAAAATGGTGATGAAGATGACACGCTGCTTGCGCTCTCTGGTTCGCGCAAGTGATCCCCCTACCCGGCACGCCAAAGATGTCGTGGGAAACCACGGCCACCTATGGGGCCATGAGCCCCTTTGTGGTTTGGCGGGGGGATGAGCATGTTGCACAAAGAGCGGAGAAGCGTAGCACAGCACGACAAAGATCACGCGGGCAATTTTACCCAGGTTCGGGCCGCCGTGAGGTGTAAAACCCTACTCCTACTTTGGTGGATTGATGGTGGACTGTGGTTGAAAACGCGGCGCTCTTGCCCGGCAGGGTGGCCTCAAGGCAAGAGCGGCTACACGCATATGAGTGTACAAAGGTCTGAATCCTTTCTATGGTTGCCATGGGCCTCCTTTTATAGATTAAGGGGTTACTAGAGTTGAAAATCAATCATTGTGTACTGATTAGATAGCAAACAGTGCTATCATACCTAACTCTGTAGGCGGGACAGAGCACATTAAATGTGCCGCTTAGTGTAACATCACCGTGTGCCCGGCAAGCCTTGCCGGGCTGTCTTGCCAGCTTCACGCCTGCCTATTTGACACGTCTCTGGACGAGTGTCATTTGTAGATGATTCATGTAGGAAGTGGATGCCATGTGGCACGAAACAGTCACTTAGTTACTTGGGGGCTTGACACCGCACCGATTGGCGACCTGCGTTGCTGTGAGGTGGAGCGGTGAAGCCTTGGCGGGGTAGTTCGCCTCTGTTGTGCCCGACAGACCTGCCGGGGTGGTTTGGAGGCTCGTCTTTGGGGCAACCTCGTCCTCTCCAGGCTCACCTGCCTGGCAAGGGAGGTTCTTTTCCCTTAGTGATATCTTGCTTCTCTGGCTTGACTTGGTCTTCTTGATCTGCACTGTGATTCTTCAAAGAACTGATCTCTTGTGCTTGGTCTGGTCTTGGATGTTGATCTTGGGCCTGTGCACAGCCTGGTCAACGGACCCAGGCTTTGTTTCACCAACAGCCGACAGCTGGAATTCTGGACCGGAAAGGGGCAATTCTGAGAGACCTATTTTGCACAACTCCAAAAGGCCTGAAAAATTTA
Source organism: Aegilops bicornis (assembly GCA_021605145.1). Lineage (NCBI taxonomy): Eukaryota > Viridiplantae > Streptophyta > Magnoliopsida > Poales > Poaceae > Aegilops > Aegilops bicornis. The sequence continues at coordinate 366,734,497 of CM038675.1, forward strand.
CGGAGAATTATTTTGGAATATAGAAAAATGATTGGGTGAAGAATCTACCATAGGGGACCCCACTAGGTGGCCACAAGCCTGGGGGGCACGCCCTACCCCCCAGGGCTTCTGGGCCCCCTGGCCACTGTCTGGTGCCCTTCTTCTGCTATATGAAGCGTTTTGACCTAGAAAAAATCAGGAGAGAGCTTTCAGGACGAATCGTCGCTGTCTCGAGGCGGAACCTGGGAAGAAGCAATCTAGGGCTCCGGCGGAGCTGTTCTGCCGGGGAAACTTCCTTACGGGAGGGGGAAATCAAAGACGTCATCATCACCAACGATCCTCTCATCGAGGGAGGGTTAATTTTCATCAACATGTTCACCAGCACCATCTCCTTTCAAACCCTAGTTCATCTCTTGTATTCAATCTTTGTCCCAAAACCATAGATTGGTACCTGTGGGTTGCTAGTAGTGTTGATTACTCATTCTAGTTGATGCTAGTTGGTTTATTTGATGTAAGATCATATGTTCAGATCCTTAATGATATTCAATACTCCTCTGATCTTCAACATGAACATTCTTTGTGAGTAGTTACGTTTGTTCCTGAGGACATGGGAGAAGTCTTGTTATAAGTAATCATGTGAATTTGGTATTCGTTCGATATTTTGATGAGATGTATGTTGTCTTTTCTCTAGTGGTGTTATGTGAATGTTGACTACATGACACTTCACCATGATTTGGGCCTAGGGAAGGAATTGGGAAGTAATAAGTAGATGATGGGTTGTTAGAGTGACAGAAGCTTAAATCCTACACTACAAAAAAACACTTCTGTGATGATACGCGTTTGTCACAGTAGGTCACGTTTTCTGTCATGCATGTACATCCATGATGATTTTATGACGTAATCAAGATAGTCATACTGTCTTTGTCGTAGAAGTGTTACATGACATTACCAAAATTATCATCACGGAAGTGTCCACTTCCATGACGATAAATGGCGCGTCATGAAAGTGCTTTCGTCAAGGCTGACCGACACATGGCATCCACTGTAACGGGTCGCCATTAAGCTATCGGGTCCGGTTTTGGATCCGATAACCCGTTAACAGCCCAGACCATAGAGGATTTTCCATGTGTAAAATTCTCATTGGCCGGAGGAAACACGTGTTGGCTCACCGTTGGGACAGATGCCATAGACTCATTGGACAGGAGGCGCCTATGATAGGTCGACACGTGGCACGGACCAACAGTGGCCCATTCCGGTGAAAAAGGCCAGCCCAGTAAAAATTAGCAGTTCGGCCCATATAAGGCCTACTTGTGTTAGGTACATTTAAGCCCACGGCCCATACGAGATGTGCCAATTCGGCCCGTCAACGGCCCGTTAAAGATTTTACACCATTGCAGCCCATCGTCAGTTCAAGCCCGTTAATAGCCTGCTATATATTTGGGCTCAATACCAGGCTGATGTGATTTCGGCCTGTTAACGGCCCATCCAAGGGATGGGCCAATTTTTAGGAGGTACATCTTTTGGCCTTTTAGCGACCCATTTAAGTGTTGGGCCAATTTCCGGCCCGGTGTGTCTTTCAGCTTGTTGACAGCCCATAAATGAGTTGGGCCATTTGTAGCCGGACCTTAGTTTTCGCCTTTTAGCGACCCATTTAAGTGTTGGGACAATTCCCGGCCAGGTGTGTCTTTCAGCCTGTTGATGGCCCATAAATGAGTTGGGCCATTTGTAGTCAGACCTGAGTTTTGGCCTTTTAATGACCCATGCTCTTCATGGTCCAATACCAGCCAGCTTTCTCTTCGGCTGCTAAAGGCCCACAACCTGATTGGGCCATTTACTGACGACGACTTTCACCTCTTAGCTGCCCATGCTCTTCATGGTCCAAAGATACCGACAGATTTGTATCTTCGGCCTGCTAAAGGCCCACAATATAGTTGGGTCATATGTAGCCCGACCTTAGTAACGGCCTGTTAACGGCCCGTTAAATCAAATGGGCCCACCTGTTGCCCGCTTTGATGTAGGCCTATTAATGACCCGGGAGGTAAGAGGGTCGACCATTAACTTTCGGCCTAGTAATGGCCCATTAACTTAATGGGCCCACTAAAGTTTGTACATGTCTTTAGGCCCAATTATATGATTTGAGCCCATTATGACGAGCAATTATGCACAAGACCAAAACCGATCAAGCAAAGGTACGACATACAGGGAAAAACGATGCACATCCAGCATATATTACAGGAAATTACATCCACTAGGCAATCAAAGATTGATGCCAGTGCAAGTAAATGAACAGAACCTAATGATCTACAATGTCACAATCTGCAACCTCAGCGCGGATGACGCTGATAAGCATGTGGGCAAGTTCTAGCTGCTTTGCTACACTGTCTCTGAAAACATTGATCAGTTGTTGTTGCGCACGAATGTACATCTCTGATTCCTCCACCATTTCCATCATGGCTTCAGCCATTAATTGGTTCACAAACATTCATTTTTTCTGTTGCATTCGAAACAGAGGAAACTGAATAGATTCAAATGGCGATTTTGGCTGGCTTGTATTATTGATAATGGAGAGTGTCTCAACCACTACATCATAACATAAATTAGGAGGGGAACCAAACAGACTAATCATGAGTTATTGCCATATTACCTGGCCTAGATTTATTGGAAATAAACAATGGGGTTGCCTTGCTGTTTTTAGAGTTTGTCTTCTTATTTTCAGCAGCCTGCACCAAATTAACACACTAGCATTGCTATCATTGGCCAGGTCAGATAATAGGAAAGCAACATTGACACAACAAACGTTTGGGCAACCAGACCACACCAGCCTACACCAAATTAACACAATATGGCACATCTATCATCAACTAGGTAAGGTAATACGAAAGCAACATTGACACAATGAATGAATGGGCAACCAGAGCAGCACTACAATTCAGTAATATGCATGATATGAGATAGTACACTCATGCAGCTCGGTATGCAAAACTACCAGACAGTTTTCCTTACAAAAATCAACATTGTCGCCTTTAACATTTTGCTACAACTGAAATTAGATCATATAAAGGTTGGATTCACACTGATTAACAAAATACACGCTGATGTAAAAATATAGTGATATATAACATGTACTTATATTAGCATTGGAGCATAGAGAATTCTCGCAAGATACTTTCCTCGAATACGATCCCAGTACAGAAAGTCTTCTATCCTTTAAGCTTATTTTCTAAAAGAGAGATGGGTAAGAAACATGTAGAAAATATGATCAGAATGCTATAAAATTTCATGATGCAAGGATACACACACGCCTCTTAGAATGGAGTTGACATAGTTTTGCTGGACTGGAGCGGACTAGTTCTTTGGCCATTGGAATCTACTTATTATCAGTGGGAGTTGGGTTTCTCTGTGCTGGAGCAGTATCTATGAAAACTAGAGTTGGTTTATTATCTCCTGTCGTTTGGATCTTTTGCAAGACCTGGTTTGTAACCCTTCAGATTCTAACATAGCTGTTTTCCCCTTGCATGCCTTATATAGAAGAATGGTGCTTCAATTATAAAACATGTTACAACAGAGATGGAATAGGTACTGAAGAATAGAAAGGCATGACATATTGACATGTATTCCCTCCATCCGAAATAAATGGATGGGTCTAGGCGTATTTCAGTTCTAGATACATCCAGTTTTATCCATTTCTACATTATGTAATCCGGACGGAGGGAGTATGATGTAAGAGCTAGGGATACGACGGGACAACAGTGTAAAAAACACTACTTGAATGTAAAACTGTATGCTAGCGGAATACATTATAGAAAAACACTAAGGCAACATATGCGTGTATGATTGGGAAACTAAGATGGCATTGCAAGAGATCACTAGAACAACACTTCAATGTAAAAAAAGAACATGGTATGGTAGATAGATGAAGTACATACTGATGAATAACAATGCATAAGATATTGAGAAGCATGATGTCCAAATTAAGCAGATGGCATTGCATAGAGTAGAATGACGTCCAAGTAAGATGAGGGTACAACCTATCTGGCCGCCATCCATAGGAGTGAGCATCATGTGCTGACTTGTCGATGGCCCTGCAGTTGTTGTGGTTGTCCATGTCGGACACGCGCATTCGATGCAGGGAACTATTGAGTGGGGACTATAGCTCCCTTCTGGTGTATGCTTCCCTTGTTGGAACAGCTGTGGTGAGTCGGAAGACGGTGTGGCTGAAGATGTAGAAAACACATAATGTTAAGAACGACGCGTCTCTCTGATCTGAAGAAATACCCTAAGAGATCAACATCAAGGTACGAGAGTGGTCACACGTGTGTTGACAAAAGACTAAATTGGGGTCACACGATTTTATTCTATTTTGGTACTGTCTGATCTACACCAGATGGCTTGATGGCCGTCTTGTGCCTCCCGGCTGACACTGTTCGGAATCTTCCCCAGAGAGCCAGCGACCACCGGCAGAGCAGTCTGCCTCCGCCGTCCGTGGCCTCGACCAAAACCCCGCTCCCCGCCCCACCGCACTGTTGTGGTTGCGCCGCCCCCAGGCCAATCCACAAAGACTCGCCGTCATCCAGATCCGGCAGCAGCAATACCTTCAACCCACGCAACACTAAGATAGCCATCTAACCGCTGCTTCCGTGGCGAACTTGCGCCCCCGCACCCTTACATTAGACACCAGCCAACCGGTAGCCTAGGAGCTCCGCTGGCTCGGGGGGTGCTGCTTCCCATTGGGAATTGATTGGCCCAGAATAAAAATTCAGACAACTGACGCCTAAATAAAGTGATTTGAGATGAGGGTGTGACCTATCTGGCGGCCCGGTGAAGTAGGCAGCTCCAGCTGTTGAGTTGGTGAGGTCGGCGCGGTTGCGGTGGCTATCGGCGGTAGGGAAGTAGAGATGTTGCGATGGTCGACGACTACAGGGAAGCAGCGCCGCGGCTCTGGACGGGTCCAAAGTTGGAGCCGCTCCGGCGCCGTGAACAACAGCGGGGGTGAATCGGCTCCGGTACAGTTCACGCGGCCATCATCGAGGCATCTCCGGCAACACGGAGTGAGAGGCACACGACCCAGTGCACGACGACAAATGGACAACATCTCCGGGATTAGAGAGGAGGGCGGCTGTGAATTTGGTGAGGTGGGGGCGCCATGGAGGAGGGGCTGAGTTTCGCGGCCCGAGAGAAGGGAGCTTCCGGGGAGAAGGTGATTTGTCACCCACGAGGATTGAATGGGGAATTGGGAGGGGGAACCATGTCTTGCGGACGCATTTTTCTGAAATGTGTGTGTGTGTGTGGGGGGGGGGGGAGGTTACAGTTCTACCCCTACCTTTAGGCTTCTCGGCTTGGGTCTATGTACTGAGGGTCGGGGATCGTAGAGTAGCATTGCTTCTCCCAAATTGTGGGCACAAGCAATTTTGGGCGAGGAGGGCGTGTTTTGAAATATAGTGGGCGCGAGCGATTTCGGGCGAGGAGGGTGTGTTTTGAAATATAGTGGGTGCGAGCAATTTCGGGCGAGGAGGGTGTGTTTTGAAATATAGTGGGCGCGAGCGATTTCGGGCGAGGAGAGCGTGTTTTGAAATAGTGGGCGCGAGCTATTTCGGCCGAGGAGAGGGTGTTTTGCCGACCATGGTTTATGAATTATTCGGCACATGTCATTTCGGCCGAGGAGAAGGCGCGCTTGGATGAAGTTACGAACCTACCCTTGATGTACAACGGGCCAATTGATGCATGTCCCACATATGCCGGTAACTTCGCGTCTCCCATTTATTTGCTCGGGCGAATTCCACCGAGCAGAGGGTGTTTAACGGTTCGTTCAACTTTTGGGAGAACGAGCATTGATGACCCACAAGTATAGGGGAACTATCGTAGTCCTTTCTATAAGTAAGAGTGCCGAACCCAACGAGGAGCAGAACGAAATGACAAGCGGTTTTCAGTAAGGTATTCTCTGCAAGCACTGAAATTATCGGTAACAGATAGTTTTGTGATAAGGTAATTTGTAACGAGTAACAAGTAATAAAAGTAAATAAGGTGCAGCAAGGTGGCCCAATCCTTTTTGTAACAAAGGACAAGCCTGGACAAACTCTTATATAAAGGAAAACGCTCCCGAGGACACATGGGAATTATCGTCAAGCTAGTTTTCATCATGCTCATATGATTCGCGTTCGTTACTTTGATAATTTGATATGTGGGTGGACCGGTGCTTGGGTACTGCTCTGCCTTGGACAAGCATCCCACTTATGATTAACCCCTGTTGCAAGCATCCGCAACTACAAAAGAAGTATTAAGGTAAACCTAACCATAGCATGAAACATGTGGATCCAAATCAGCCCCTTACGAAGCAACGCATAAATTAGGGTTTAAGCTTCTGTTGCTCTAGCAACCCATCATCGACTTATTACTTCAAAATGCCTTCCCCTAGGCCCAAATAATTCTGAAGTTTCATGTAGTCGACGTTCACATAACACCACTAGAGGAAAGACAACATACTTCTCATCAAAATATCAAACGAATACCAAATTCACATGACTACTTATAGCAAGACTTCTCCCATGTCCTCAGGAACAAACGTAACTACTCACAAATCATATTCATGTTCATAATCAGAGGGTATTAATATGCATAAAGGATCTGAACATATGATCTTCCACCAAATAAACCAACTAGCATCAACTACAAGGAGTAATCAACACTACTAGCAACCCACAGGTACCAATCTGAGGTTTTGAGACAAAGGTTGGATACAAGAGATGAACTAGGGTTTGGGATGAGATGGTGCTGGTGAAGATGTTGATGGAGATTGACCCCCTCCCGATGAGAGGATCGATGGTGATGATGATGGTGATGATTTCCCCTCCGAGGGATGTTTCCCGAGAACAGCTCATAGAGCCCTACATGGGTTTCGCCAGGTTCCACCTCGTGGCGGCGGTGCTACGTTCCGAAAACTTTCTTCTGATTTTTTCCAGGGCGAAAGACTTCATATAGCCAAAGATGGGCACCGGAGGCCTGCCAGGGGGCCCACGAGGTAGGGGGCGCGCCCAAGGGGGTAGGGCACGCCCCCCACCCTCTGGATGGTGGGTGGCCCCCCTCTGGTGCTTTCTTCGCCCAATATTATATATATATATATATATATATATATATATATATATATATTCCAAAACTGACTTTTGTGGAGTTTCAGGACTTTTGGAGTTGTGTAGAATAGGTCTGTAATATTTGCTCCTTTTCCAGCCCAGAATTCCAGCTGTCGGCATTCTCACTCTTCATGTAAACCTTGTAAAATAAGAGAAAAAATGCATAAGTATTGTGACATAATGTGTAGTAACAACCCATAATGCAATAAATATCGATATAAAAGCATGATGCAAAATGGATGTATCAACACCCCCAAGCTTAGACCTCGCTTGTCCTCAAGCGGAAGCCGATATCGAAAAATATGTCCACATGTTTAGAGATAGAGGTGTCGATAAAATAAAATACGGACATGAGGGCATCATGATCATTCTTATAATAGCAACACACACCCACAGCCACACACACACACACACACACACACACACACACACACACACACATATATATATATATATATATATATATATATATAGTCATATGATTTCTTATGCTAAAGTAACAATCTATTCACAATGTCAAGTATGAATCAGAAACTTCAATGAGAACTAACAAACTATAATCTCAGTCACTGAAGCAATTGCAATTTATCATAACATCGGAAAGAGTCAATATAAGAGCTTTTCAGCAAGTCCACATACTCAACTATCATTTAGTCTTTCACAATTGCTAACACTCACGCAATACTTATGGGTATTGAGTTTTAATCGGACACAGAGAAAGATAGGGGCTTATAGTGTTGCCTCCCAACCTTTTACCTCAAGGGTAACATCAACAATAATAGTTTATGATAACTTACATCCAATTGGAAATATATATAAGGATCTTTCCAACACAATGTGCTTGCCAAAGGATAATGTGTAAAAAGGAAAGGTGAAGATCACCATGACTCTTACATAAGGTATAAGACAAAAATAAAAGATAGGCCCTTCGCAGAGGGAAGCAGAGGCTGTCATGTGCTTTTATTGTTGGATGCACACAATCTTAATGTGAAAGAAAGTCACTTTATATTGCCACTTGTGATATGGACCTTTATTATGCAGTCCGTCGCGTTTATTGCTTCCATATCACAAGATCGTATAAACCTTATTTTCTCCACACTAATAAATCATACATATTTACAGAGCTATTTTTATTGCATGCAAAGTGACAACTTACTTGAAGGACCTTACTCAATCCATAGGTAGATATGGTGGACTCTCATGGCAAAACTGGGTTTAAGGATATTCAGAAGCACAAGTAGTATCTCTACTTGGTGCAAGGAATTTGGCTAGCATGAGGGGGAAAGGCAAGCTCAACATGTTGGATGATCCAAGACAATATACTTTATTTCGGATATAAGAAAACATAACCCATTACGTTGTCTTCCTTGTCCAACATCAACCTTTTAGCATGTCATATTTTTATGAGTGCTCACAATCATAAAACATGTCCAAGATAGTATATTTATATGTGAAAACCTCTCTTTCTTTATTACTTCCTATTAATTGCAACGATGACCAAAACTATGTTTGTCAATACTCAACAACTTTTATTCATCATACTCTTTTATATGTGAAGTCATTACTCTCCATACGATCAATATGATCTGTCTATTTCTTTTTATTCTTTATTTTTCTTATTATTCCCTCAAGATCATAGCAAGATAACCAAGCCCTCGACTCAAAACTAATCTTTATTATATATAGCTCACAGACTCGATTACATAGAAGGATCATAAAGCATAACTCAAAACTAGATCATACTAAAACTTTATTCTACTAGATCAAGATATTACCAAAAGGATCAAACTAACAAAAATGGTAAAGATAGGAGTGTGATGGTGATACGATATCGGGGCACCTCCCCCAAGCTTGGTAGTTGCGAAGGGGAATGCCCATACCCACGTGTTTATGTTTCTTTCCTCGGAGGTGGTGATGAGGGAGTTGTTGATGATGTAGTGTCACACATCGAGCATAGGAGATCCTCCAATTTGTGGATAATGCCTTTGAGTGCGGTGATGTGCTCCTTCAACAAAATATTTTCACGTGTGAGATACTTGTTTTGTATTCGAGCTAACTCAATCATCTTGAAAGCTTCAATCTCAGTTGGGGTAAGAAGATTGTAATGAGGTTGAAGGATGTCCTCTTCTTCTGCTGCCGAAGCTTGATCCTCCGTGGCTTTCTTGATCCTATCATCCTTGTTGATCTCCCTGGGTTCTTCTCTCTTCAGCTCTATCTTCATCAGCCAAGCATCATTGCCCTCATTGTTGGAGGAGGGGGACGACATGATGCCTGGCCTTGACAACTCTGGCAGAAAACAGCTCGAAACAAAAACAGAGGATATTTGCGTGATACGAGGGTCAAAACCTTCGGGAGAATATATAATGAATTTTTACCGACCAAAAGAAGTATCATGCAAGAAAACGGAGTCCAGAGGGCACACGAGGTGCCCACGAGGCAGGGGGGCGCGCCCAGGGGGTAGGGCGCGCCCTCCACCCTCATGGACGCCTCGTGTGCCTTTCGGACTACTTATTTTCCTATTTTTTTAAATATTCCAAAACAGAGAAAAATTACCATTAGAACTGTTTTTGAGTCGGTTTACTTACCGTACCACATACCTATCCTTTTCGGAGTCTGAAACATTCTGGAAAGTGTCCCTTATGTATTCATCCGGGGTTACGGTTTCAATAACATTAGTTTCAACATTTATTGGGTTACCTGAGATATAATGTTTGATTCTTTGACCGTTCACCACCTTCAGATTTGTGCCTTGGAAGTTGTTGATTTTTATGGCACCGGAACGATAGACCTCCTCGATAACATAAGGACCTTCCCATTTAGAGAGGAGTTTCCCTTCAAAAAATCTTAAACGAGAGTTGTATAGCAAAACATAATCACCAACATTAAACTCACGCTTTTGTATCCTTTTGTCATGCCATCTTTTAACTTTTTCTTTAAACAGTTTGGCATTCTCATAGGCCTCGGTTCTCCATTCATCAAGTGAGCTAATGTCAAATAGTCTCTTCTCATCGGCAAGTTTGAAACCATAATTGAGATCTTTAATGGCCCAATATGCCTTATGTTCTAGTTCAAGAGGTAGATGACATGCTTTTCCATAAACCATTTTATATGGAGACATACCCATAGGATTTTTATATGCAGTTCTATAGGCCCATAATGCATCATCAAGTTTTTTGGACCAATTCTTTCAAGATCATTAACAGTCTTTTGCAAAATTAATTTAATCTCTCTATTACTCAGTTCTACTTGACCACTAGATTGTGGATGGTAAGGAGATGCAATTCTATGATTAACATCATACTTAGCAAGCATTTTACGAAAAGCACCATGAATAAAATGTGAACCACCATCAGTCATTAAATATCTAGGGACTCCAAACCTTGGAAAAATAACTTCTTTAAGCATCTTAATAGAGGTGTTATGATCAGCACTACTAGTTGGAATAGCTTCTACCCACTTAGTAACGTAATCAACAACAACTAAAATATGTGTATACCCATTAGAGGAAGGAAACTGTCCCATATAATCAAAGCCCCAAACATCAAATGGTTCAATAACAAGTGAATAATTCATAGGCATTTCTTGACGTATACTAATATTACCAATTCTTTGACATTCATCACAAGACAAGACAAACTTACGGGCGTTCTTGAAAAGAGTAGGCCAATAAAAACCGGATTGCAATACCTTATGTGCAGTTCTATCTCCAACGTGGTGTCCTCCATATGCCTCGGAGTGACACTTGCGTAGGATCTATTCCTATTCATGCTCAGGTACGCAATGTCTAATAACACCATCTACTCCTTCTTTATAAAGGTGTGGGTCATCCCAGATGTCGGATGTGGGGTTCCGGCAAACCCTTAAAGTTCAAACTCTGGGGTGCGCGCGAAGTCTTTCCCTCCTACCGATCTACGCCCTAGCTCACTAAGATCTCGCGGTTGAACTCGACGAACTCACAACACAAAAAGACACGAGATTTATACTGGTTCGGGCCACCATTGTGGTGTAATACCCTACTCTAGTGTGGTGGTGGTGGATTGCCTCTTGGGCAGATGAAGAACATTACAAAGGGAATAACAGCCTCCTGAGGTTGAGGTGTTCTTGTGGATAGTGTAGGATCTCGATCGGATTGGATCAAGTTGAGATGCCCCTACCGTGGTGGCTAGTTCTACTTATATAGGCCATGGTCCTCTTCCCAAATATCGAGCGGTAAGGGAGCCAACAATGGCGGGCAAATTTGAAGGGGGACAACTAGTACAAGCTATCCTGACAAAAGTGGTCTTCGCCTGCGAAAGGCTCTGGTGGTGACGCTGTCTTGGGCTCCACGATGACCTCCGTCTTGCCGTTCTTCTGGTCTTGGTCTCGTTGCACCGATATGGCAACCTTTGCCTGATGCCTCGGTACTCCTAGCCTGAGCTTGCCTCCTTAGCACCAAAGAGGAAACAAGGACGCTGCGCGTGCTGGCGCCCGCCTGGTGTCGATCGTCATGGGTCACGTCATGAGAGCCTCGTGAGGTTTGCCCCGCCTTGATATCTCTGCTCCTCGTGAGCCTGCCTGGCTAGGCCACTCCTGAGCAGGTCTTGCATCGTCCGCCTCGCGAGGCTTGGCCCCTCGCAAGGGTCTTGAGTGTTTTTCTGATGAAGATGGGCCGTATGGGCCCGCTAGCTTAGCCACGCCACGGGCCACAGGCAGACAAGTCTGGGGACCCCCATTCCCAGGACGCCGACAGTAGCCCCCGGGCCCAAGGTGCGCTCGGGCTTGGCTTCGCGGTGAAGCCAAGGGTCAAGTATGGAGCACCACGGGCCCCCAAAGCCTGCGGCCTCGGTTGACGCGTGGAAGTTCATGGGACGTGGGCGTCTCCGCTTCCCCACGCTGCCTTTGAATCCGCCCGGCTATGCGGCCTCCGCAGCCTACACAGTTGTTCCTCTGCCGCCTGCGCTCTGCTTCCCCATTCTCCCTGCTTCCTCGAGACTCTGCTCCTCTTCTCCAATCCGACCTGCCCTCTGCCCGCTTCGTTGCCATGGCGCCGAAGCAAGCAGATAAGTGAAAGAAGCCCTTGTCTCTGCCAAGCGCTCCTCCGGCCGTCGAGCCGGCGCTGGGTCGATCCCGAGTACTCAACAACGAGGCCATGGACAAGGTGCATCCGATGCTTGCTTCCAGCTTCAACGAGTGTGGAGATACAGTGGCTTGGCCTGCATCTCGCACTCGCATGGTGCGGGAAGCCACTGAAATCCCAATCTTCATTGATGCCCTCTGGGCTGGCCTGATTCCTCCCTTCTCCACCTTCTTCAACTCGGTGCTCGAGCATTATCAGATCCACATGCTGCATCTTGACCCTCAATCAGTGACTCTTCTCGCCATCTTTGCCTTCGTGTGCGAAGCCATGGTGGGCGTCACCCCTTCTGTAGCCCTCTTCCGCCATTTCTTCTCATTGCATCTGATCGACCCTTAGCAAAGCTCGGGGTGCGTGAGCTTCCAGGCTGTAGCCGCGTCGGTGGGCGCGGGGATTGACTTCGAGCTTCCTTCATCCACAAGCGAGTTCCGTACACGATGGGTGTTTGTTGATGCCGGCGTGCTCAACCCCCTGCTCCAAGCTCCGGCGGGGCCTGCTGTTCCAAACTCCGGCTGGGGCCATCAGAAGCTCACGAGCCCCGACTCTCGCCTGGCTGCAAATGTGTTGGGGGTGCCAAGGAGCGTGGTGTGACCCGCCCTATGGTGGCAAAGGAATTCAAACGCCGGGTTGCTCCGCTTCAGCGCCACTCCGCCCGATGTGGGCCTTGCTCAAGAGTCGAGGACCACATGAGGTTTCAGAGTCCGGCTCCCTCTCGGGGCCAGCCAACAAAGGTTTCAAGGTCTTGTGGGCGTCCCTTTGCCGAATCGCCTGGGAAGAATTGCTCATTGTATCGCTGCAGGAACAAGAAAGAATTTGTAGAGAGCATGCCTCCCTTTGATGAGTGGGGGCTCCGACCGGTCGGCCTGGTGGAGCCCCGCGAGAATCCTGCCGTCATGGCTCCCTTCCTCGCTGCCGGTGCCGAGCTCGCCCCGAGTGAGGGTGCAGGGGGGCGAGCTCCGACGGAGGCGGGTGGCCCAGGAGCCGAGGAGCACATGCCGTGTGGTGATCCTGGGGCGTCATCTTCAGGAGTTCGTGATCCCTCTCATGAGGCGTCGGTTGCTGAGGTGGCGCAGCACGCGGTTCCTGAGGCCAAGGCCCCGGGTGCCCCGCGATGTTGTGGTGAGATGGAGCCCGACTGTGCGCCGCAGCCGGGCACCCCTGAAGTGGTTCCTCTGAGTTCTTCCTCAGCCTCGCCCCGCGCTGGCCGCCATGTCCAGCTCTTCGGTCGGCTTTGCGTGGACTTCGAGGAGCTCCGCAAGAGGAAAGGGTCCCCGAGCGGCAACAACATCTTTGGGCCACTGAAACGAAGGAAGTACATCGCCACCGATGTGTAAGTACCATATCGATGTGGCTTCTTGTGTGCTGTTTCCATTTCCTGATGTCAGTTCTTTAGGGCTCCTTCCATCGAGGCGGCTACGCCTTCTGTGAAGCGGCCTCCTCCTTCCTCGACTACCTCATCGGCCTTGAGCGCCCCGGGTCCGCTTGCAGCCCCTGGAGCAGGGTTGTTCGAAGGAGCCCTCTCACCTTCACGGTGCGCTGAACCCACGGATTGGGCGCCCCTCCACCACGGTCTGGCGTGGAGCTTGGTGGGTGTGCCCAAGCCCCCTCCTTTGCTCATGGACAGTAGCTGGTTGGCTTCGATCTTTGGTTCCTCTTCAAGCAGCGAGCCTCGATTGGCTTGGGCTCCTCGCGAGGACTGGTTGACGTCAGGTGCAGTGCCAGCCCCCAGCCCCCTGCCGGGAGGTGGTGTGCCGCTTGGCGCCCCGCCCGCAGCCCCCGAGGTGGAGGACGAGGTGGGACGAGCGTTCAAGCTCGAGCGCGAGCGGAGCGTAGTTCATCATGAGCTCTTCCAGGAGGCGATGGGCGCAATGAGTCGACTTGGTGAAGAGCTCGCGGGTGTCGACTCACGCCTTGAGGCTGAAGGTCTCCGCCTGACGGAGGAGTGCCGCAAGCTGAGGGTGGCCATCAACCTCGGCCGCTATCAGCGTGATCTTGAGAACGCGAAGGCCGAGGCGTCCCTCAAGGTTTCCCGTGAAGCCCGCTCGCAAGCCTTGGAAGAGGCTCGCGAGGCTGACCGCCGTCGTGAGGCTGCGGAGAAGCGCGCGTGGGAGCTCCAAGCCTGGAGCGCGTCCCTTGAGCAGTAGGTGGAGGCGCGCAGGGCTGCTCTTGCATCGCTGAGGGGGATGCCCGCAGAGGAAGAGGAGGTCCGGAAGCGCGAGGAGGCGCTGGCCCTGGAAGCCGTTGAGCGCAGCCTCGAGCTCGAGCAACTGGAGACGAGGGAGCGTCAAGTTGCTCAAGCAGAAGATGCCGTCGGGGCTCGTGAGGCCAGAGTCGAGGAGGAGGTCGATCGCCGGGTGGCCGAGGTTCACGCGGACCTGGAGGGTAGGTACGACTTGAAGCTGAAGCTCGCGGGTACGGAGGATGCAGGCAGGGCCGCTGCCCTTAGGCCCAGGTTGGATGAGGCTAAGAGGCGTGCGGAGGCCACGGCTGCCGCCACAATTACTGCAGACAGAGGACTTGGCCTCCGCCCGCCGAGCTGCTTTCTCTTTTAGGCCGGGTTGATGATCTTTGAGGCCGTCGCGGCAAAACAGGGAGGAGGTGCTCCAACGACCACGCTGAGCGCGAGCATGCCCCCATGCTTCAGGATCTCCTAACAGGGCCAATACCGCCCTGGGCCATATTTGCGACGAGGATGCACCGGCCCCTCACTCGAATGACTATGCTAGCCACCTGACCTTCTTCACCGAGGTGGTGACGCGCCTGGAGGCCTGATCTGACAGAGCTCGCCAGCTTGTGGAGGAAAGGGGTCATGGCCTGCTTGAGCGCGCTTTCTCCCGTGTCTTCAGCCACCTTCTGAATGCCGACCCCAACTTTGATTTTGACGCCGCCATCGCCCCCGTACCCACGGCCGTCCGGGGCGACCTGGCGCGTTGGGTTGAAGATAATGTGGACGCGTTGGTCAGGGCCTTCACTTCGGAGGATGACGCGGTGATGGTCGTCGCAGATGAGGGCGACGTGGTCGACGACGGTGATGGGGGCGTTGTCGACAGCGGCGACGGTGCCAACGAAGATGATGACAACGTGAGTGACGCGTCCGAGGTTGATGTAGCGAGTGACATTTCTGGCTGATTCCATGTTCTCCTGTCGTTTCGCCCTGTTCACAAAACTCGGGCGTGGCCCTTGGAAAACTTGTAAGAGCATTTTGAGAGGGGAGCCCCTCATGTAAACAAGTTGCAACCTTTACTTTCCTACGTGGTATTGAGCAAGTGCCCTCGCGAACTCATATATCCTGGGGTGAGTTTCCTGTCATGGGTTACCTTAGTCAGCGCCAGCATCAAGCTGGGTCATGAGGCGACGAGTTCTTGAGAGTCCTACGGAGTTTGTCGACCCGTTAGGAAGGGCCCCGCAAGAGGCAAGCGCCAGTTGCAGCATTAGTGCGCGCTCGGCATGCGTGTGCTTCGCGTAGTCCCGCTCACGAGGGGCTCGTGAGGGGAAGGCGGCGGACATGAGTCCCAGACAAAACAAAATCCAGAAAGCAAGAAACTGCTTGAACGAGAAGAGGCACCCCCCGCGCGTATCGACAAAATCTCGGCTTCAACTTGAATCCAGATCCAGAAAGCAAAGCTACAGAAAGAGAGATCCAAAGCAAAAGGCCGCGTCCGGCACCTAGTCTAGTCTTCCGGTCTTCAAGTATTCTCACCAGCGCGGAGCTAAGTGCTGCCACTAGGCGTGGGAGGGCGCCCTAGGGCCTGAGGCCGGCACCCCTGAGACTCCGGGGCGAGTACAACCCCAACTCATTATTACGTGAGAGTGTCACAGGCACTGGGCCTTCTTCACAGGTACCGGCCTTGCTTCAGATCACCAGACGAGGGCCCTGCCTTGCGCCACCCTCGACCACCTTTGAGCCGACCGACTACCAGGACGACACAAAGGGGGAAAAGGGGACGCCAGCGGTGCCCTTGGGGACCACGGGTCCTCTGCCGGGGGAAGGCTCGCCGACACCTCCCCGGCAGAGGGCCTACCTCCGGGTGTCCCCTCACTTCGCGTGCCATGGGGAGGGGCCTGGCTCCCAAGCCCTCTCCTGCAGCCCCCAATGCGATCCACCTGCTGGCTGGATGGCCGCCGAGCAGGGGCCGCCGGCCGTTGTGGTGATCTGTTCCTCCTGCAACTCATGGTTAGCGTAAGCTTGCTCCTGAGGGATTAGGGGTACCCTGTAGTGGTCGTTGCACACGTGGTCGTGGTGGTTCCCCGGCGGCTCCTGGAAGGCTTCGACTCCTAGCACCCCTTCTTCCCAATCTTCTCCAATGAATGAGCTGGGGTTGTCCTCCGGTGTGTACTCCTGGTCCATCAAGTGGGGCACGTAGGCCTCCGGGGCTGTTACCCCCAACACCTCGCCGTAGTGCCCCACACTCCATGTTGCCCGGCCCATCGTGGCGTCCTGAGGATAGTAGCGCGGCATCTCGCCGGGACCTTGGGGGGCGACGCTGGTGCCCGTGCTTGTCGCGGGCGGTATGGGGGCGGCGGAGCCCCCGGTGCCGCCGGCCGCGCTGGTGTTGACGAAGCCCCCATGCGCGCCCGACAGCGCGTGGTTGCGGCGAGGTCCGTCACGTGGCCCTGTAACGGCCCGAGAAGGGAGCTCATAGCAGAAAGGCGGCGCTCCCGAGCCCGCCGCGTCCAGCAGCTCGGCAATGCGTTCCAATAGCGCGTCCCGGCCGCTCTCCATCAGCCGGCACCGCAGCAGCTCCCTTGCCACGGTGAGTGCTGCCCACATGTTTGCCTACTCTCGCCGCGAGTGCGGCGCCGTTGCCGTGGTGTGGCTTGCTACCCTTGCAGCGGCTCGTACTTTTCGTGGAGTGAGGGTGGACGACGCATGGCCGTGCAGCCCGCGCCCTGCAGCGTTGCACGGCGCCCGCGCCGCCTGGGGCGTGGGGTCGAGATCTTCATGAGCAGGCGTTGTCGCCCGGGCCGGCCAGGCTGCCCAGCGGTCGAAGTCAGCTCTTGGGTCACCGGACATCTTGACCGTGGTGCGTCGGCAAGTCGATTGTCGAGGAAGAAGCTCCGGCGCACCCCCACCTGGCGCGCCAAATGTCGGATGTGGGGTTCCGGCAAACCCTTAAGGTTCGATTTCTGGGGTGCGCGCGAAGTCTTTCCCTCCTGCTGATCCACGCCCTAGCTCACTAAGATCTCGCGGTTGAATTCGACGAACTCACAACACAGAAAGACACGAGATTTATACTAGTTCGGGTCACCGTTGTGGTGTAATACCCTACTCCAGTGTGGTGGTGGTGGATTTCCTCTTGGGCGGATGAAGAACAATACAAAGGGAAGAACATCGTCATGAGGTTGAGGTGTTCTTGTGGCTAGGGTAGGCTCTCGATCGGATTGGATCAAGTTGAGATGCCCCTACCGTGGTGGCTAGTTCTACTTATATAGGCCCTGGTCCTCTTCCCAAATATCGAGCAGGAAGGGAGCCAACAATGGCGGGCAAATTTGAAGGGGGACAGCTAGTACAAGCTATCCTGACAAAAGTGGTCTTTGCCTGCGAAAGGATCTGGTGGTGACGCCGTCTTGGGCTCCATGATGACCTCTGTCTTGCCGTTTTTCTGGTCTTGGTCTCGTTGCACCGATATGGCAACCTTTGCCTGATGCCTCGGTACTCCTCGCCAGCGCTTGCCTCCTTAGACCCAAAGAGGAAACAAGGACGCTGCACGTGCTGGCGCCCGCCTGGTGTCTATCGTCATGGCTCACGTCACGAGAGCCTCATGAGGTTTGCCCCGCCTTGATATCTCCGCTCCTTGTGAGCCTGCCTGGCTAGGCCACTCCTGAGGAGGTCTTGCATCGTCCGCCTCACGAGGCTTGGCCCCTCGCGAGGGTCTTGAGTGTTTTGCTGATGAAGATGGGCCGTACGGGCCCGCTAGCTTAGCCATGCCGCGGGCCGCAGGAAGGCAAGTCTGGGGACCCCCGTTCCCAGGACGTCGACACCAGAAGTAATGTCTTAAATCATAGAAAAACTTTTTCTTTTGCTGGTATGTGAAACTAGGTGGTATAAATTTAGCAACGATGTAATTAGCATAATCAGCATACCATGGAGCAAAGACGAGAAGCATTTATGACAGCTAATTGTTCATCGTGAAAGCTATCATCAATAGGTAGTGGGTCATCAAGAACATTCTCTAACCTAGATAAGTTGTCCAACGGGTTCTCAGCTCCCTTTCTATCTATAATATGCAAATAAAATTCTAGTAGTAGGAGAACCCATCTAATAAGTCTAGGTTTAGCATCTTTCTTTTCCATAAGATATTTAATAGCAGCATGATCAGTGTGAACAGTTACTTTAGAATCAACAATATAAGGTTTGAACTTATCACAAGCAAATACATCCTCTTCAGTTGTAGCATAATTAGTCTTGGCACTGTCTAGAGTTTTAATAGCATATTGAATAACATTTAATTTCTTATCAACTCTTTGTCCTAGAACAACACCTACAGCATAATCACTAGCATCACACATAATTTCAAAGGGTAAATTCCAATCAGGTGGCTGAACAATAGGTGCATAAATCAAGGCTTTCTTAAGTATTTCAAATGCTTCTACACAATCATCATCAAAGACAAAAGGAACATCTTTTTGTAAGAGATTAGTCAGAGGCCTAGAAATTTTTGAGAAGTCTTTAATGAACCTCCTATAAAAACCGGCATGACCAAGGAAACTTCTTATACCTTTAATGTCCTTAGGACATGACATCTTTTCAATAGCATCAACTTTAGCTTTATCAATTTCAATACCTCTTTCAGAAATTTTATGCCCCAAGACAATACCTTCATTAACCATAAAGTGGCACTTCTCCCAATTCAAGACAAGATTAGTTTCTTCATATCTCTACAAAACTCGATCAAGGTTGCTTAAGCAATCATCAAAAGAAGTTCCATATACGGAAAAATCATCCATGAAAACCTCAACAATCTTTTCACAAAAGTCAGAGAATATAGCAGTCATACATCTTTGAAAGGTAGCAGGTGCATTGCATAAACCAAAAAGCATACATCTATAAGCAAAGGTACCGAAAGGGCAAGTAAAAGTGGTCTTTTCTTGATCCTCTTTTGACACAGTATTTGAGAGAAACCAGAATAACCGTCTAGAAAGCAAAAATGTGTATGTTTAGATAATCTTTCTAGCATTTGATCAATAAAAGGTAAAGGGTAATGATCCTTTTTAGTAGCTTTATTTATTTTGTGGAATTCAATTACCATTCTATAACCTATAACAATTCTTTGTGGGATCAATTCATCTTTATCATTAGGAACGATAGTAATACCTCCCTTCTTAGGGACACAATGGACAGGACTTACCCACTGAATATCAGCGACAGGATAAATTATACCTACCTCCAGAAGCTTTAGTATTTCTTTTCTTACC
Source organism: Aegilops bicornis (assembly GCA_021605145.1). NCBI lineage: Eukaryota > Viridiplantae > Streptophyta > Magnoliopsida > Poales > Poaceae > Aegilops > Aegilops bicornis. The sequence goes on from CM038675.1 coordinate 366,754,129, forward strand.
ACTTCTTTCATCTTAGGATTTAACCATCGTTGGTGATCAACAACCGGTCTAGCGTCTTTCTCCAATTTTATTTTGTGCTGGCAAAGAGTGGGACTAATGCCCTTAAGATCATCAAGGGTATATCCAGTAACAACACGATGCTTCTTCAGAGTTTTCAATAATTTCTCTTCTTCCTGCTCTGAAAGGTTAGCACTAATAATAATAGGATATATCTTATTTTCATCAAGATAAGCATATTTAAGAGTACCAAGTAATGGTTTAAGCACAAACACGGTATCACCCTTGGGTGGAGGAGGACCCCCTAGAATTTCAACAGGCAAATTGTGTTTCAAAATAGGTCCCTGCTTGAAGAATAATTCATGTATTTCCCTTCTTTCATTCATAAACATATCATTTTCATGGTCTAGCAAATATTTTTCTAAAGGATCGTTAGGAGACATGGCAATAGAAGCAAGACCAATAATTTCATCTTTACTAGGCAATTCTTTATCATGGGGTTGTCTACGGAATTTAGCAAAATTAAAATCATGAGACATATCCCCTAATCCAATAGTAACAACATCCTTTTTGCAATATATCTTAGCAATAAAAGTATTCAAGAAGTGTCTACCAAATATAATGGGACAAAAGTCATCTTGTGGGGAACCAAGAACAATAAAATCAGTAGGATATTTAACTTTCCCACACAAGACTTCAACATCTCTAACAATCCCAACTGGTGAAATAGTATCTCTATTGGCAAGCTTAATTGTAACATCAATACCTTCTAACTCAGTAGGTGCAATATCATGCATAATTTCTTCGTATAAAGAATGAGGTATTGCACTTGCACTAGCACCCATGTTACATAAGCCATGATAGCAATGATCTCCTATTCCAACAGAAATAACAGGCATGCCTACAACAGGTCTATGTTTATTTTTAGTATCGGGTCTAGCAATACTAGCAGCTTCATCACAGAAGTAAATAACATGTCCATCAATATTATCGACCAAGAGATCTTTAACCATAGCAATACCAGGTTCAACTTTAATTTGCTCAGAGGGTGTAGGTGTTCTAGTATTACTCTTGCAAACCACAATTGAAGCTTTAGCATGATCCTTAATTCTAACAGGAAAAGGTGGTTTCTCAATATAAGTGGTAGGAACAATACGATCAACATTGTAAGTGATAGTCTTTTCTTCAACTTTTATAGGTTCAACTACTTTTACTTCAATGGGAGGATGATATTTAAACCACTTCTCCTTAGGAAGATCATCATGAGTAGCAAATGATTCACAGAAAGAAGCTACTATCTCAGAGTCAAGTCCATATTTAGTGCTAAATTCACGGAAAACATCAGTATCCATAAAAGATTTAACACAATCAAACTTAGGTGTTATACCTGACTCCTTACCTTCTTCGAGTTCCCAATCTTCAGAGTTGCGTTTAATTCTTTCCAATAAATCCCATCTGAATTCAATAGTCTTCATCATAAAAGAACCAGTACAAGAAGTATCGAGCATGGAGCGATTATTGAAAGAAACCCGAGCATAAAATTTTTGAATAATAATTTCTCTTGAGAGCTTATGATTGAGGCATGAATATAACATTGACTTAAGCCTCCCCCAAGCTTGAGCGATGCTTTCTCCTTCGCGAGGCCAAAAATTATATATATCATTACGATCACGATGAACCAAATGCATAGGATAAAACTTCTGATGAAATTCCAATTTCAATCGGTTGTAGTTCCATGATCCAATATCATCACATAGCCTAAACCATGTTAATGCCTTTCCTTCAAAGATAAAGGGAAGACCTTCTTCTTGATAACATCTTCGTGCATAACTGCAAGCTTAAATAATCCACAAACTTCATCCACATAGATTAAGTGCAAATCGGGATGCACTGTTCTCCTGTAAAAGGATTAGCAAGCAGTTTCTCTATCATACCCGAAGGAATTTCAAAGTAAACATTTTCAGTAGGTTCAGTAGGTTGAGGAGAAACTCTTTGCTCTACTGGTCGGGGTGAAGAAACCCCGAACAAACCCCTCAAAGGATTACTTTCCATAGTAACAATTGACAGTAAATTTCAGCACACTATATAAATTTTTCCTTACAAAATTCCACCTACCAAAGGCGCTTCACTCCCCGGCAACATCACCAGAAAAGAGTCTTGATGACCCGCAAGTATAGGGGATCAATCGTAGTCCTTTCGATAGGTAAGAGTGTCGAACCCAACAAGGAGCAGAAGGAAATGACAAGAGGTTTTCAGTAAGGTATTCTCTGCAAGCACTGAAATTATCGGTAACAGATAGTTTTGTGATAAGGTAATTTGTAACGGGTAACAAGTAATAAAAGTAAATAAGGTGCAGCAAGGTGGCCCAATCCTTTTTGTAGAAAAGTACAAGCCCGGACAAACTCTTATATAAAGGAAAACGCTCCCGAGGACACATGGGAATTATCGTCAAGCTAGTTTTCATCATGCTCATATGATTCACGTTCGTTACTTTGATAATTTGATATGTGGGTGGACCGGTGCTTGGGTACTGCCCTCCCTTGGACAAGCATCCCACTTATGATTAACCCCTCTTGCAAGCATCCACAACTACAAAATAATTAGTAAGGTAAACCTAACCATAGCATGAAACATGTGGATCCAAATCAGCCCCTTACGAAGCAACGCATAAACTAGGGTTTAAGCTTCTGTCACTCTAGCAACCCATCATCTACTTATTACTTCCCAATGCCTTCCCCTAGGCCCAAGTAATGCTGAAGTGTCATGTAATCGACGTTCACATAACACCAATAGAGGAAAGACAACATACATCTCATCAAAATATCGAACGAATACCAAATTCACATGACTACTTATAGCAAGACTTCTCCCATGTCCTCATGAACAAACCTAACTACTCACAAATCATATTCATGTTCATAATCAGAGGGGTATTAATATGCATAAAGGATCTGAACAGATGATCTTCCATCAAATAAACCAACTAGCATCAACTACACGGAGTAATCATCACTACTAGCAACCCACAGGTACCAATCTGAGGTTTTGAGATAAATACTGGATACAAGAGATAAACGAGGGTTTGAGATGAGATGGTGCTGGTGAAGATGTTGACGGAGATTGACCCCCTCCCGATGACAGGATCGATGGTGATGATTTCCCCCTCCCGGAGGGATGTTTCCCTGGCAGAACAGCTCCGCCGGAGCCCTAGATTGGTTTCGCCAGGTTCCGCCTCGTGGCGGCGGTGCTTCGTCCCGAAAACTTCCTTCTGATTTTTTCCAAGGCGAAAGACTTCATATAGCCAACGATGGGCACCAGAGGCCTGCCAGGGGGCCCATGAGGCAGGGGGGCGCGCCCAGGGGGTAGGGCGCGCCCCCCACCCTCATGGATGGTGGGTGACCCCCCTCTTGTGCTTTCTTCGCCTAATATTTTTTATATATTCCAAAACTGACTTTCGTGGAGTTTCAGGACTTTTGGAGTTGTGCAGAATAGGTCTCTAATATTTTCTCCTTTTCCAGCCCAGAATTCCAAATTGGCATTCTCCCTCTTCATGTAAACATTGTAAAATAAGAGATAAAAGGCATAAGTATTGTGACATAATGTGTAGTAACAACCCATAATGCAATAAATATCGATATAAAAGCATGATGCAAAATGGACGTATCAAGCATCCACGTCTACCTTACCAAGTCCATTTGAATCAAATTTTGAAATATTAGCTTGCCACTTCTTTTTTAGATGGAGAGATGATGCTTGGGAGTAATGTGTTTTTACATGCTCGTTGCTAGCGATTCACTATATGACAAATAGTTGACCCAGTCAAAAACGAGAATCAAACCAAAATGAAATATCTCAATTCAATGAAATATCTCGTTCAGCAGGTCAAAATAGTGAACTAAATCCAAAATTGAACACCTCAATCGAGTAGCATGTTGTACAGTATTATAGTGCTCCATGAACATGTTGAAAGTCAAATTAGTGTACTTGTTTGATATACGCATATCTCCGTTCATGTGTGGATTGCGCATAAACATGTTCTCCAATTTAAATATTTGAATGCAAGTTTATATCGAAACATGGTTTATATCAGTCTTTGATGCATAAAACGCGACCCCCCTCTTCCGAACTCCTGCTCTCTCTCTCTCTCTCTCTCTCTCTCTCTCTCTCTCTCTCTCTCTCTCTCTCTCTCTTTCACCTACAATCTTCAATTCTGTCGCACGCATCCAACACAAAAATCTTGTTGGTCCCTCTCCATCTCTCTCTCTCTCTCTCTCTCTCTCTGTGTGTGTGTGTGTGTGGGGGGGGTCTTTCTAGTTCGCATGCATATATACTCCATCTATAGGTCTCTCTCGCACACTATGCATGATTCTCTAGTCCAAGCTAAATATCTTTGGTGCACTCATCGTACGCACACAAATTCCTTTGCTCATTGCCCGTAACTCTCTCACGCACCACTCTATCGTCTCGGAGTTGTTCCCTCTCTCTCTCAAACTCTCCATCTACCTGGGTCACACATACACATGCATATCTCACTCGCACTCGATAGACCCATCTAAAACTCTATCTCTCTCCATGTTCTCTCTCCATCTCACACGCACACACACACACACACAATCTCATGCCTAGCCAAGTATGATGGTCTCTCACTCAAATGTAGGCACACACAGTCCCCCCTATATGTATATGACTAGCTAATCTTAGTCTCCATCACAAACATGTGCATGGTCTATCTCGATTTCTCTCAGGGCATCTTTCTATTGCGCACGCACCTCCCTTGATCTCCCACCCATATAGTCCCCTGACGATCTCGAGGGGATCTCTCTATCACAAACACACCCTCTCTCCCTCCCCATGCGTCCATGTTCTCCATGTGCCCCTCTCGACCTTTGTTCCTTGTTGGCCAGACCTCTATTGGACATGTGCTATAAGGGTGTCTCTCCCCATTGCAAACAATCACGCACTAGCTATCTTCGTGTATCTCCTCACCTCGCTTTTCTATCTTGGAGATGCATGCGTGATATGTTTGCATAAGAAACGAAAACACACACACACACACACTCCCTCTCTCTCTCTCTCTCTCTCTAATTTATCGTTTGTTGTCCCTTTCTCTTTCACGCACATACTCTTTTTGCACACTCACTCATTCTCCTTCACACGCACATGATCTCTCTCGACTTAGGCACTCTCTTCGGTCCATAGCATATAGATTTATTGAAAAGTCAAACATCACAAAGTTTGACCATGTATGTGGAGAAAAACATTTACATCTAGAACGGAAAACATATACCATTAGATTCATCATGAGATGTAGCTTTGTATGATGTATCTTTGTTATTGTAGATATAAATAACATTTGCGTAAACCTGATCAAAGTTTTCACAGTTCGACTTCTAAAAAATTTACATGCACTGCATTATCGAGCGGATGGAATATCTCTTTCCCTCTCTCACCTATCTGACGCACCACTCAGCCTTATCGGGGCTCCTCTATATCTCTCAAACTTTATATCTCCCTGGTTCACACATACACATGTCTCGCCAAGGCTACATATAGACCCATCCAACACTCTCCGCCCTTGTTCTCTCTCTATGTGACACGCACCCCCTAAGTACCATAATCCTTCACTCCATCATAGGCGCACACACTCCCCCCTAAGTATGATTATCTCTCACTAGCCATCAGGAACCCACGTATTGTCTCCTTCCATCCATACGTCTATCTCGATCTCTCGGGGTATCTTCTATCGCGCACACATCTTGTCACTCGATCTCCCACCCATGTAGTCCCATCACGATCTCCAGTGGATCTCTCTCCTCTCCATGTCTGTATTTTCTCCGTACGTCTCTCTCGACCTCTCTCCCTTGTTTGTCAGACCCCTCATGGCCACGTGCTAGGGGTCTTTCTCTCTCGGTTGCAAACAACCACACACTATCTCCTCACCTTGCTTCCGTTGTCGAAGATGCATGTGTGATATGTTTGCATAAGACAAACACGCCTTTTCTCTACTTTTATCGTGTGTTGTCCATGTCTCTTTCACACACGCACACACACTTTTTTCACTCGCTCTTTCTATTTCACACACACACACGCACACACACACACACACTCTCTCTCTCTCTAGTTAGGGACTCTCTCACGTCCATAAGCATATGGATGTTTTGAAAAGTCAAAACTCAGAAAAGTTTGACCAGGTATATGTGGAGAAAAACATTTACATCCTGAACGATCATTAGATTCATCACAACATGTACTTACTTCATACTATCATTTATCTTTGGTATTGTAGATATAAGTAATTTCTTTATAAACTTGGTCAAAGTTTTAAAAGTTTGACTTAAAAAAATGTTGGCACTACATTATCGAACGGAGGGAGTAGCTCTTTCTCTCTCTCTGCTATCTCTCACGAGCCTCCCCTCTCACTCGAACTCTCTATACCGACGAATTATATGCTCACTATGTCAGCGTATAGCTCTGTATATTGTTTAGTTGACCGGTCAACCAGTCCACATGCTGCCTTGTCAGCTCGTGTTCTCTATCTTCGTGTGCTGGCCCATGTGGAAGTGGGTGAAAATAAGTAAACTAGAGGCCCATCTGACACGCGGTGAAGTAAACAAAGTTGAAACCACTCGGGGTAGCACCCTGCATGCTAGTAAATTGAGGGTGCATTGAGGACACACTTCTTCTGTGTGAAGGACACACTCGCGCACAACTCACCACTATGTGGCGGCATGCACAGAAGGATGCACTCACGCACACCTAGCAGACCAGCACACAACACGCACCAGCACACGTGTTCACCGGCGTCGCCACCGGTTGAGATGGACGGCGAGGCAGCCAACAAGAAGAGTCGGCTCGAGCCAAAACCGCATCCGGCGAGCCTGGACTTCTTCAGCAGCCACCTTGACGACATGCTGCTCGTCATCATCGGCCTCCTCCCCACCAAATCTGCTGTGCGGACAGCCCTGCTCTCCCGGTGGTGGCGCCCCTTCTGGCGCCGCGTCCCCCTCAACCTCACCGTGGACAGCTGCCTCTGCGAAGGGGATTGCAAACGCATGGCCGCAGTCTCCAAGATCCTTTAATCGCACCCTGGGCCAGCCAGACACCTTGACATCCGCATGTTCAGTACCAACTGCAAGGTCCAAGCAAAGTTCGACGAGTGGTTCTTATCCCCCGCCCTAGATCATCTCGAGGAGTTCAGCTTTGAAGCTGGACGATGTCACTCTCTGCCACCATCCGCGCTCCGCCTCACGCCAACGCTGCGCCGCGCCAGCTTCAGCTCCTGCTATCTTCTCCAGATTAATGCCGCGCCCGCCCTTCTTCTCCCTCAACTCAAGCAGCTCGACCTCTTCGGCATTGGCATCTCAAAGCAGGCTATGGAGCACCTGCTCTGCAGTTGTACTGCGCTCGAATACCTTCGTCTTGAGCAGATCCACAGGTTTATTAGCCTCCACATAGCCTCCACGAATCTCTGATGGATTTATGTGTCTTGCTGGCCCCGCAACAAGACATCAATTGGGAAGAGATCACTCTTGCTGTTCCACATTATGGTCATTGAGAATGCGCCTTTCCTTGAGAGATTGCTTGTATCTGATCTAGAAGGTCCAACAAAAATCAGGGTCATCGACACACCAAAATTGACAGCGTTGGTGTACTCGTCTGCCAAATTCTCCGAACCGTTTATTGGATCCGTAATCATTCAGGTACAACACTCATCTTCTTCTCCGTCTTCTTGAAATTCACATTTTTTAATTTCTTCTTGATGTATTTATGACCGTCTTCCAGAAAATGATTCCCACAAGCTTGACACAGTCTATGCGCACAGTGAAGATCTTGGCAATAAAATCTATCGGCCCAATCTGGATCAAGTTGTTGGATTCCTTACATGCTTTCCGTGCATGAAGAAGCTAATCATCAAGGTGAAACTTCTTTCCTATTAGTAAACGGTAATCACAACGTGGATCAATTTTTTTTTAATTTTCCCAAATGACGATGACAAGTGTAGTGTTCAAAACTGCATTTACGCACTGCACCGAAAGAAATGTTTTTAGTAGTTTTTCTCACGTGATCACCTGCATCATCTTTTTGTTGTACTACTATAGTAGCCTAGGCTAGTCATAGTAGAAAGTAGCTTAGACTAGTAACTCTATGGTTACCCTAGGAGCAAGTACTACCTCCGTCCTGATTTACTCTTCCTATTTTGTAGTATCAAAATTTGACCGTAGATTTAACTAACAAAATGTTAATGCATGTCACGAAAAATTATATCGTTGGATTCGTATTTGAACATCATTCCAAATGGTATAATTTTTGGTGACATGCATTGGCATTTTCTTAGGTAAATCTATGGTCAAAATTTTACACTAAATACGATGTTGTACAAAAGTGGGCTATAACAGCCCACCACTATGTAGGCCAAAACACGTGCCAAATTCACTTGTGATGCATTTGGCATCGATGCCCCTCCATTTCTCACCTGGTGCCCCAATCTGGATCACCTACTTTGCTCTGGTGCCAAATTAACTCACGCAATGAAAAAACACTTGCGTGGGAGAGAGAGAGAGGACTGAGGCAATAAAAAAAACTTGTTTGGGAGAGTGAAAGGCTGGTGTAGTTGGTTTGATTGATTTGTTTATACATGTGGGTCTGTGTGCATAGCGGTGCCAACTCTCTCACATCACAAGAGCGGTGCCAAAATCTTTTGATTTGACATCGATGCGTATTATGTGGCATACTTTCGAGAAATATGGCATCGACCACATAGTGGAGGTCAACAAATGCCCAAGCTCTTCACGTGCTCTTAGGTAAATGAGAGGAAAGAGAAAGAGAGAGAGAGAGTGAAAAAATATCACTAGCTAGCCAACCCTATCATATGAGCGAATGATATTGGTACCTCTTGATGACACGACAATCTTATACAGCCAGCTGCTCTAATATGTTCTCTTCTTTGCAGATAAAAAAGACCCGAAAGTGAAAAATGTGATGCACTATAACAATCTCATCGAATGCCTTGATCTCCATCTTACAAAAATTGTTTTGATCGACTACCGAGGCAGCACATCTGAGATTAAATTGGCTAGGTTCTTTGTTCTGGACGCAAGTGTGCTCAAGGTAATGAGGTTTTGCGTTCTCTGGCGCAACAATGAATGGCGTGTTGATCACCGCAAGCATCTAAGCCTAAATGACAAAGCCTCCGTAGAAGCTAATTTTTTTTGAAACATCAAGTGGCCAGAAGCTCGAAAATTTGTTTGCCCATTAGTGACTTGTCAGGGCAGTGGATTTTAGTTTGTACGATAATGCTGCATCCACCTAAAGTAACAAAAGTTCTTACGTAAACTTCCTAGTTTCCCTCTTCGTAGGTGCATTATTACTCCTAACATTTGTAATATCAGTTTGAAACATGTAATATTGCCGTGTCCTATTCCTGCTTTTTCAAAATCCTGCGAATCAAAGAGGTCCTGAGTTGGTGATGATGTTGTGCCTGCCATCTTTCACCAATAGCGTCGGATCTAGGTCTGACGCATACAAATCAAACTTCTCCAGTTTTGCAAAAAGATGCCTGCACTTGTTCCCTATTTACAAACAACTCCTTGTCTCTCACAATCATCCTATCTCCTCCCCACCACATCTAGAAGGCCATGGAAAAATCTGGCGCAATGGTTGCTACTGGCATCGTCCACCCCCAATCTTGGTGTTCCGTGCAATGCACGGGCATCTACGCACGGGAAATTATGGCCCTGTTTGGTTCATAAGTCCTAGGACTTTTTCTAGTCCCAATTAAGAAGTCCCCAGTCCCTAAAAAGTCCCTCCCTGTTTGTTTCCAGGGACTAAAAAGTCCCTAGTCCCTCCCTAGAGGTTATTAAATTACATGTAAAAGACCATGCTACCCCTAGTATACAGAAAAATAACAACCAAACAACACCATGGGGCAGCGGGGCAATGGGTGCAGAGAGGGGCATTGTTGGAAAAGTCCCAAAAAAGACTCTCCTTGAGAGTCTTCTTCATTTTGTCCCAAAAAGCAACTTTTAGTCCCTAGTGGCTCCTCCTGTTTGTTTAAAAAGTCTCTAAGAGGGACCTTTTCTAGTCCCTACACCAAAAAGTCCCTGGAAGCAAACACCCCTATGTCGAACACGGCTAGTTGTAAGCAGGCTAGCTCTATAGCCATGATCATAGTGACTGCAGACGGTGAGTCTGACTTATGTTATGCCAAACACGACGCCTATACTCAGGTGTCATCTCTGGGGCAGGGTCTTGTCACTTCACTGCGAGGAGCAGCACATAATAATTTGACCAGCGGGTAGTACAGTGCTACTACATTGGTAGTACTACTACTAGTACTAGCACCAGCGTCTGGATTTCGTAGTACTACCACGTCCATCTGGATTTAGTATTTGACTAGCAATATCTAGTAATGCATTTCACAAATAATGTACTACTCCCTCTGTAAAAAAATACATGGTTTATTGTTTTATTCCTTCCGGTAGATGGCTCAAATCTGAAGTCTCATCAATCAGACTACTATTGTACTCACCGAGCGCTCAACTTTGTAAGCTACCAACAAAAAATTGCAATCAAAGACTACTATTGTACTCCCTCGGTACTGGTGCATTAGTCACGTTACGAAAACCAAATAGTAATCCCAAAACTTTTAGCGCGGTGCATTAACGACCCACCTTGTTCCCCGTATTTTGCCACGAAAAAAGAAATCACCCAGTAAGAGACGTGGGGAGCGTATGCATCCAATGACTTGAGACTACTCCCTCTGTCTAGGTGTATGACTAGCCACAATGAAGAGTAACATACACTAGTAACATACACATATCCCTAAACTATGTTACTACCTTTCATAGTGGGTAGTAACATAAATATGGTAACATGCAAAGCCTCATTTATTAGGTATAGACTCATATTGCATTGGGACATGTGATGTTACAATAATAACTAGTTAAGTTACACAAACTACCTCTCTCATTAACTCATTGCCACATAAGCAAATTTGTTGAGTTGGACTGATGTTACTGCTGAAGCTACTCCCACTGTGGCTAGTCTAAGTCATCTTAGAGAAAGTGAAAAAGAGGAGTGGGCTCTCATGCAAGAGCCTAGATATATGCGGATTGATAGGCCGATATACAATAAATATGAAGAAAGAGAGAGAAGATGAGAAAAAGTAGTACCCTTATAGCCAGCCTTATAGCTAACCTTATTGTATGAGTGGCTACAAGTGATGGCTCTATATGACATGGCAACATCATATAGACAGTAGCTGGCTATACTATTAACCATGCTCTTAGGTTGTGCACCGTGACCAAGACAAAGGGGAAAGCGAGAGAACTTAATGTATTTTTGCAAATTAATAGGATTACATGCAATGAACTAACCACTGCATTTCATGTTTGGTAGTCTCAAGTCATTGAAAGCGTGCACAGCCCACATCTCTCACTAGTTGATATGTCACGAAATAAGAAACGAGGAGGGAGTTAATATACCGTGCCTAAGTGTTTTGGGACGGAGGGGGACGCAGCTTCATTGATTTACTGCACCTGTGTTTGGGTGAATAACACGTGGGCCCAACAGTGGCTGGCCCACCGTCATATAGCCAAAGGCAAAAGTGAGAGGGCCGAGGAGTAGATGGCCAAAACACACGTGAATGAAATGCAGTCTGCACTTCTCATATAAAGGCTCCCCGCCTGTCCAATCTACGAAATCCTACGCACCTACGCACCCTAACCAAGGGCAAGAGTGATTGTCCGATTTTGGGTTCCGGCAAAACCCTCAAGGTTCGAACACTGGGGTGCGCACGAAGATCTCTCCCTCCCCTAGCTCACACACTCACCACGATCTCAAAGCTCAGCATGTCGAACTCGAAGAACATGGGACACAAGAGTTTATACTGGTTCGTGCCACCGATGTGGTGTAATACCCTACTCCAGTGTGGTGTGGTGGATTTCCTTGTAGGCTGAGGATGAACAGGTACAAGGGAAGAACAGCCTCCTGAGGAGAGGTGTTCTTGAGCTCGGTGAGCTTGTGTGGTTGAGGATGATCTGAATGATCCGTCCCTACTAAGGTGGTGGCTAGTCCTATTTATAGAGGCCCGAGTCCTCTCCCCAAATGTTTGGCGGGAAGGGATCCCAAAACGGCCAATTTGAAGGGGGACAACTAGTACAAGCTATCCTGACAAAAGGTGGTCTTCGCCTGCCAAAGGCTCTCGTGGTGACACCATCGTGGGCTCCGCGATGACCTCCGTCCTGCCGTCCTGCTGGTCTTGGTCTCGTTGCACCAATATGGAAACCTTTGCCTGATGCCTCGAGACTTCTCGCCTGCGCTTGCCCCTTTAGCACCAAAGAGGCAACGGGTACTCTGCGTCCGCTGGCGCCCGCCTGGCCTTGGTCGTCACGGCTCACGTCATGGGAACCTCATGAGGTGCCCTCGCCTTGATCTCTCCGCTCCTCACGAGCCAGCCTAGTGAGCCCACCCTTGAGGAGGTCTTGCGTCATCCGCCTCGTGAGGCTTGGCCCCTCGCGAGGGTCTTGAGTGTTTGCTGGTGAAGATGGGTCGTACCAGGCCGCTGCTGGAGCCACGCCGTGGGCCGCAGGCAGGCAAGTCTGGGGACCCCCATTCCCAGAACGCCAACGGTAGCCCCCGGGCCCAAGGCACGCTCGGACTTGGCTTCGAGGCGAATCCAAATTGCAAGTGCGGAGCATCGCGGGCCCCAACCGCCTGCGGCCTTGATTGACGCGTGGCGACTGACGGGACGTGGGCGTCTCTGCTTCCCCATGCAGCCTTGATATCCGCATGGCAAGGCGGCCACCACGACCTACACAGTTATTCCTTCATCGCTGGCGACGTGCTCCACCTACTCTTCCGCCTCCGCGAAACAATAGCCCCTTCTTCCAATCTGACCTGAGCTCTGTCCTCTCTGTCGCCATGGCGCCAAGCCGACCGAAGAAGGGGAAGAATAAGCTCCAGTCCTCAGCCAAACCACCCCTGGCCTTCGAGCCGGCTGTCGGGCGGTCGGTGGTGCTCAACTAGGAAGCCATGGGCAAGGTTCGCCTAGCTCTCGCCGCCAACTTCAACGTATGGGGGAAGACGGTGGCCTGGCCCGCATCTCGCGCCTCCATTGACAGGACAGCCACTGAGGTCCATATTCTCCTTGACACCCTATGAGCCGGCTTGATTCCCCCTTTCTCCTCCTTCTTCAACACCGTGCTTTCCCATTATCAGATTCATATGCTGCACTTAAATCCCCAATCCATCGCCCTCCTTGTTGTCTTTGCCTTTGTCTACGAGGCCATGGTGGGCATTGCTCCCTCCGTGGCCTTACTTCGCCATTTCTTCTCGCTGCACCTGGCTGACCCTCGGTAGTGCTCGAGTGTCTGAGCTTCTAGGTTGTGCCGCGATGGCCGGCACGGGGATTGACTTCGAGCTCCCCCCGTCTACGAGCAAGTTCCGGCAGCTGTGGGTATTCGTGGATGTCAGCGTGCTCAGCCATCTGCTCTTGCTCCCGTTGGCACCCACCGTTCCCAGTTCTGGCTGGGGCCACGAGAGGCTCGCTGACCGATGCCTTGCCTACGTCTGGCTCCGATTGAAGAGACTGAAGGATCTTGGCGTGACCGCGCCCATGGTGGTGAAGGAGTTCATTCAGCGCCGTGTTGCCCCGCTCCAACGCCATTTTGGACCAATGTGGACTTTGTCCTGCAGCAAGGACCGTATGAGGCTTCACGAGTCCGGGCTTCCTCTTGAGGCGCAACAAACTGTGCTCGAGATCCTGACGGGCGACCCGTCGCCAGCCGACATGCCAGAGGAAGGTTGCCTCTTGTACTTTTGCTTGAACAAGGTGGATTCCATGAGGCAGATGCCCCCTTTTGACGAATGGGGACTACGCCCGTCTGGTCTTGAAGGGCCTCGCAAGAACCCAGTCTCCGTGGCTCCCTTGCCTGCCACTGGCGCGGCAACATCTCTGGAAGTGGGCGCAGGGGGGCAACCATCACCGGCCGCTGCCGACGCGGCTGCCGAAGGATCGGCGCCATTCGGGGCTCCCGGAGGGCCGACCCATGGCTCCCTACAGAATCGTCCTGATGAAGCGGCCGGAGGGGCTTCGCAGCCTGATGCTCCTGAGGCCACAGCCCCGGACGCCCCGGCGGGTAGCCGCGAGGCGGAGGCCGAGGTGTCCATGCAGTATGGCACCCCTGAGGTCACCTCCTCGGGAGCTTCCCCAGCTGAGCCCGGGGCTAGCGACCGTACCCACTACAAAAAAAGACACATCCGTGACATTTTGGGCCGAACGAATTTTTTTTCTGTCATACATATGACACTTCTATGACGATAATTGTGACAAAACCCTGTATCATCATAGATGTGGTGGGCTCCTACTTCTATGACAAAAAATCATGACAGAAAATGGGCTTTGCGTCTTGGGCGGGCCGGAGACGCAGCTGCATGACATTCTTTGGGCCGTCCATGATGGAAAAAACCGTGGTAGAAGCGAGGGGGAGGAAAATTTTGGGGAGTTCCTGGTTACGGTGGGAGGTCGGGGGCCGAGCGATGCGCGTTTCTCTCATATAGGTTACGCACGTGTGTGCAAGGCGTTGGCTCTAACTAAACCCGAGCGAGGTGTTGGGCTCTAACTAAACCCGAGTGATTGCACTGCAGGCTACGCGTTACTGAACCCAAGCGATCGATCGATGGCTGTTAGCTGAACCCGATCGAGCGATTCCTTCGCCATCTTGATGCTAATCAAGCCGATCGATTGGATGAGCAGTGAGTGTTGCGGGGGGTTGGATGAGCGATGGCGGTGGCGTTGCCTAAATGAACAGGATCCCGTGGTGTGCGTGGTCCTATGAGCGATGAAGCGGTGGAGGGTGCCCGTGGAGGGGTGGTTGAACAGGACCCCATGGTGTGGAGGGCTGGATGAACGATGAGCGATGGAGGGGTGCCCGTGGAGGGGTGGTTGAGCGATGGCGGTGGAGTAAGCGCCGCGGTGGAGGCTGGATGACCAGGAGCCCGTGGAGGCTGGAGGAGGTCGACGGTAGCCCGTGGAGGCTGGAGGAGGTCGACGGTGGAGATGAATAGTATCCCGTGGAGTCCTATTTTGCGATATGCCACACCCCTCCAGATGAACGGACCCCCATTTCGACCGTAGGAGGTCCGTTTTGTCCGTTTTGCGGTACGCCACACCCCTCTCGATCAACAGGACCCCCGTTTCGACTGTAGGAGGTCCGTTTCGTCCGTTTTACGGTACGCCACACCCCTCCCGATCAACAGGACCCCTGTTTCGACCGTAGGAGGTCTGTTTCCTCCATTTTGTGGTACGCCACACCCCTCCCGATGAACAGGATCCCGTTTCGAACGTGGCCGGTCGAACACAAGGCCGGAGCCGGGGAAGACGCGGCAGTGGATGCCCACACGTAGAGGAGTATGAGCGTTCACTCGTTTGGCTGCGGTGTGAGGCTGCCGGTGCCGCAAAATAACAGGGGGTGTGGGTGCGTAGAGGGATGGCCTGGCCAGCGGTGGGAGTAGTAGGGGCGGTGAGGCCTCATGACATCACAGCCGGCTGACGGGCGGCAGGAAGCGGCGGCATGACGGCGCTGCTTTGGTAGCGGAGCAAGAAGACCAGAGGTTGAAGAAGCACTTTGGGCCGTTGGATGGACATCGTCACGGTCCTTTGGAGCTAGAATCGTTCATATATTGACTAAAGTTGACAAAGGCCTCCATCCCAGGCAACTTAGTAGGCCCACAAGTCAGCGTCCCACCAAGGTGGGTCCCAGCTAGCATGGGGTATTCATTTTTTTGTGCGTAATAAGGAGGCACTTCCGGTGGGTCCGAGTTGACAGCGGGGGGAACGTTTTTTTCACGAAATACGATGGCCCGTCCTTTGGGTCCCAGCAATCAGGCGGAAACATTTTTTTTTCATGAAATACTGGTGGCCCGTTCGGTGGGTCCCTGCTGTCAGGTGGAGGAATAATTATTTTCCGCGTAATAAGGAGACACTTCCTTGCGGCTGCCGTTGACCAGTATCGGCCTCTCCACGTCTGATACTCTTCCAATGGAAGTCGGTCGTTGACCACATTGACCACGCCGCGTCGAGAGCACCACGGTGGTGGACGACGGCGAGGCCTAGGAAGGAGACGACACGGAGCCGGGGAAGACGCGACAATGGAAGCCCGCACAGAGAGGAGTACGAGGGTTCACCGGTTCGGCTGCGGTGTGAGGCTGCCATTGCCGCAGAATAACAGGGGGTGTGGGTGAGTAGAGTGATGCCTTGGCCAGCGGTGGGAGTAGTAAAGGCGTTGAGGCTGCTGGCAGCACTGACCGCCACGGAGGCGGGAGTAAGCGGTCTCGCCGCTGCTTTGGTGGTACGGAGCAACAAGATCGAAGATTGAAGAAACCACGGCCGTTGGATTGACATCCAATGGTTACGTCTGCTAGAATCATTTGTTGACGTATATAATAACTAAAAAATCTTGCATACAGCGTCAACTAAACAGGCCCACAAGTCAGAGCACTCCTCTCTTTTTTAATAATTTATATATAGCTCATGGCAAATTCTTATGCAATTTATTGCGATGCGTTTTTAGTTGGCGGGGCCAATTTCCCATATTTTTGTGGGTTCCAAACTATTTTTAATACCGAAATGTCGAGCCAGATTTTTTGAAGATATATTTAAATTAGCTTAATGCCCGGTGAAATAGGAATCTGAAAATGTGAAAAAATTCAGAAATTATAAAGTAATTGCCAATTTGTCATCTGTTTTTATATTTACAATCCATTTCATATTACTTTCATGATTTGCAGGCGTCTTGAAAGAGTTGCAGCCTATCAGGGCGTAGAAAAATAAGTAGGCCTGGATTGGTTATTCTTCAGAAAAAATAAACCGGGCTCATTTTCACAAAGAAAAAATAGCTGGGCTGGTCACATGGTGAACATAAAATATAAGCCTGGGCTAGACGGGCCACAACCCAGTTCAAACCCTGCTCCGTCTCAACAATACCAAACAAAAACAATACTGCTCGAGTAGCTGCGTCCCAGGTGTCAGCCGATCTTGTGTTGTTCTCTTGTCTATTGACTATATACGCTCACAATGTCGTGGGTCCGAGATGTCAGGAAAACACTAGGAGGAAGCATCTTATTTTTCCATACGCTGATGTGGTGGGCCCCTACTGTCATCCTCTCCATGTACTTCTGCCGATTCCTGTTGTTTGTTGACCATGTTGACAACGCGAGAGGGCGGCGCCCAGGGCGAAGCGCACTCAAAGCGCGCTGGAGGACGCCGGGCGTTAACGATTTAGAGACGGTGGGCGGCGATGCATGCGCCGAGGCGGAGCTACCGTGGAGGCGGAAGCGAGCAGCCCCGCCGGTCTTTGGTTTGGTTTTGGCGGTGGAGGAAGACATGATCAAGAAACATGACAGATCGTAAAAAGTAGCAGGAGTATTTTAATCGCCGGCGTTCGGAGAACGGGGTTACCCAGACTTGGCTGCCTGCGACTGCGGGCGTGGCTCAAGGGTGGCCCAAGTCGGCCCATCTTCATCGACTACCAAGACCCTCGCGAGGGGCCAAGCCTCGCGGGGCGGACGACATGAAGCTTCCTCAGGCGCGGCCTTGTCAGGCTGGCTCACGAGGAGGCGGAGAGATGAAGGCGGGGTACCTCACGAGGTGCCCATGACGCAAGCCATGACGACCAAGGGCGCTAGGCGGGCGCCAGCCCGTGCAGTGTCCTCATTTCCTCTTTGGTGCAAAGGAGGCAAGCGCAGGAGAGAGCATCAAGCAACGGCAGCCGTTTCGGTGCAACAAGACCAAGACCGTCGCAACGGCAGGAAGGAGGTCATCGTGGAGCCCAAGCCAAGGCCACCACCAGAGCCTTTGACAGGCGAGGACCAACTTTAGTCAGGATAAGTGTACTAGATGTTCCCCTTCAAAATGGCCAATTGTTGGCGCCCTTGCCGCTCAATATTTGGGAAGAGGCATAGGGCCTCTGCCTATAAGTAGAGCTAGCCACCACAGTAGAGGGGGGGGGGGGGATATCTCAGTTTAGCTTGATCCAATCCGATCGAGAGCCTAGCCACAAGAACACCTCACCCTCGCGAGGCTGTTCTTCCTTGTATTGTTCATCATCAGCCCAAGAGGCAATCCACCACACCACACACTGGAGTAGGGTGTTACACCACAATGGTGGCTCGAACCAGTATAAACCTTGTGTCCCTTGTGTTGCTCTTCGGGTGGTTTTAGATCCTTCCGAGGCGACGAGGTGCAGGTAGGTAGGGGGTGAGATCTCCGCGTGCACCCCAGAGTTCGAACCTAGAGGGTTTGCCGGAACCCGAAATCCGACATTTGGCGCACCAGGTAGGGGTGCACCGGAATCCGTCTTCCGCCGCCCTGTTCTTCGCCGATCGTCGCATCCATGTCGGACGCTTGTCGGGCCCGCGTCGAGCGCCGAGCCGCTCTCGCCACCCGCGTCGCCCAGACGGCCCCCGTCGGCGGCCGCCCCGTCGTTCCCGTCACACTGCAAACGCCGCCACCGGCCTGGCGGGGAACGAGCAGCAAGCATCGTCCCAGCATCCGTCCGTAAGGCGAGACGGCCGCACCGCTACTCCTTCACTCGCCCCAGCTGGTTCTTCGTCTCGTGCGCTCCGCGCGCCCATGGAGGCTCGAGCCACGCTCATTGCGGCAAACGAGCTCCTGCGCTACCGCCCTGTCGACGACATCTACGAAGAGTGGGTCGACCGCGTGGCCGAGCTCGTCCGCGCCGCAGGGGGCTCCCCCGTGCCATCCTTCTCGCTGGACCGCGCCCTGCCTTGCGCGGGCGATGAAGCTCTAGGGGCGGCTCAGCCGCCTCTCCCTCAAGAAGGCGCCCTGGCCCCAAGGCGCGTGGCCCCTGGGCAGAACCCACTCCGCCCGGCACCAGCGCAGCAAGAGCAGAGCTGTCAAGAGGTCCCTCGCCCCCAAGAAGCTGCCCGAGTGCTCCCTGCACAGGCCCGTCACGACAGCGCTCTGCTCAAAGATGCCAAGAACTCCGTGACTCCCCGGGGCTGGCAGCATGGGGACCCGCAAGACCAGGCCCTTCGTCACCAAAGGCCTCCCGTGGCCATAGCAGGCTGCCGCGCCTTCACCACCGAGCTGCGCAGCGTCGCGTGGCCCGACAAGTTCAAGCCAGACCTGCCTCCTCGCTACGACGGCACGACCGACCCTGCGGAGTTCCTCCAGCTCTACGAGCTGGGCATCGAAGCCGCTAACGGGGACGAGAAGGTCATGGCGAACTGGTTTCCCATGGCGCTCAAGGACGGTGCCCGCACCTGGCTCCTGAACCTGGCTCCTGGCACGATTTCCTCCTGGGACGAGATGCGCACCCGATTCATCGCCAACTTCCAAGGCACTCGCGACCGGCCCCCACCGTGAGCGACATGCGCCGCATCAAGCAGCAGCCAGGAGAGACCCTGCATAAGTACATCCAGCGCTTCAACAACGCACGCCTCAAGATTTCCAAGGTGATCGAGGAGGCCATCATCTCAGCCTTCTCCGACGGTGTGCGTGACGTCAAGATGAAGGAGGAGCTGGCGATGCATGAAGATCTGTGCACATCCTTGGAGCTGTTCAACTTGGCGACCAAGTGCGCCAGGACTGAGGAAGGACGCCTTTCCCTCCTCGAGCTGCCAGCCGCAGACCCAGAAGAGAAGAAGCCCAAGGTCAAGGACGTGAAGCGCAAGGGGGCTGCGGTGCTCGCAGCAGAACCAGATACCAAGCGAGGCAGAGATCAGCCCGAGTCTTGTAAGGGCAGCCGGTACTGTGTGTACCATGACCTCCACACCCACAACACCAACGAATGTCAAGAACTCCGAGCCGTGCGAGAAGGGCGAATCGGTCGACGCCCCGACCGCAACGATTGATGCTACGGCCAAGGAGGAGGAAGAAACGCAGGACGCTGGGAAGACCGTGGCCCTCGCCAAGGGTGGCGCGACCGAACTCGCAAGGACCGCTGGCAGGATCAGCCTCGCGAGGGAGGTTGGAGGGATCAGCCTCGCGAGGATCGCCCACAAGGCAACGCAGGCCTCCCTCCTCTGCCACCAAAGCCAAGGAGAAATGAGGACCACCATCAGGACGAGGGGGCTGGGGCCTTCGAGGAGCCGCACACAATCGCTTGCATCTTGGGCGGAGCTCAAGCCCCAGCCTCTCAACGCATCTTCAAGCAGTTCGCCCGCGAAGTGAATGCAGTCCTCCCCAAGCTCGAAGCCATGCGCCCTCTCAGGTGGTCAGCGTGCGCCATCACATCCAGCTCGGCGGATCAGCTCAAGTGCGCGGCCACAGCTGGAGTCCTCCCGATGCTTTGTTCCCCAATCATGAGCAACGTGCAAGTCACCAGGACCCTCGTCGATGGCGGAGCAGGGCTCAATGTCCTGTCCGTAGAGACATTCAAAAATCTCCAAGTGCCTTACAATCAGCTTCAGCCAACCAAGCCTTTCTCCGGAGTCACCGATGGCTCCATAGTTCCGATTGGGCAGGTCCGCCTCCCTGTCACCTTTGGGGCGAGCGACAACTACCGCACCGAGCTCATCGACTTCGACGTCGCTCACATTCACCTGCCATACATGCCATCCTCGGGTACCCAGCTCTGGCCAAATTCATGGCCGTGACTCATCATGGATACAACGTCCTCAAGATGTCGGGGAGCGGTGGAGTCATCACGGTGCCTTGTGAAGAGAGAGATGTGGTATGCTCCCTGGAGCGTGCTTTTCAAGCCGCGTCACTTGAAGACCCAGATCGCAGGAGCGGGAGGCTCCCTGAGGCTGCTCCCAAGAAGTAGAAGACATCGCCTGGCCCGACCCCTCGGGAGGCAGGCCCCTCAGGGTCCGCGCCTGTTCAGGGGGCACCTCCTTCTGTCACATAGGAAGGCGCGCCCGGCGCCCTCCTCGAGCAAGGCTCGGGGGCTCTCTCCTGGAGGGCCACCAACCTTGCTAAGGTCGCGAGGGAGGCGCTTGGGCACCACTTGGAGGCGTGTTTCAAAGCACGTTTCCCTCAAGAAGGAGCAAGGCAAGGAGGGCCAAACCCTCAGGAGTTCGTCAGCCAGATCATTCAGGAGCTGTAGGAGTCAAGAGTCATGAGTGGCAGCCGCCGCTTACCCACCGTAGCTCCCCATCCAGGTGAGGATGGTGGGCTGCGCGTCTGCATTGACATACCAGGGCTCAACCGAGCCGCCTCTCGAGGCGCCTGCCCTCACGCGTGGGGGCACCGTGAAGGTCCACCCCACAGCTACGTTCGCATGCCCTACGGCGTGCCGAACGTGGCCGCCACGCGCCAGCGCCTCATGGGGAGCATCTTGGAGGCTCAAGAGGCCAGGCGTTCCGCAGTCCTGGCGGAGATGGAGATGGTCCGCGAGGAGCCACCAGCGCCTCCGGAGCCTCCCGAGGCTCCTGGGCCTGGGGGCTCGTGAAGATCGGCTTCCGCAGCCCACGGCGCCTGCTACTTCAGCATCCCTTCGTCTTCAACGTTATCAGGTGACATCCTTCAAGTTTCATTTACAGCTGGGAGCGCCCCCCAGGGCTGCATCATTCTAGGCCGCGTGGGTCCGTCCCTGCGGCGTGTATCCCTTTTACTTCATGTTCCTAGCTTACCTTATCGGGGGCGCCCCTCGGGCTGCATCATTCCCAAGTCGCTCAGGCCAGACCCAGCGACGTCTGCATTCCCTGCACCTATCTAAATGAACTTGCTCCTTCGTGATTAACGTGTTTGACCTGGTCACCTGCACAATTGACACCAACTGATGGAGCTGCTCCCCAACTGCATGACGCTTGCGCATGGGTCCGTCCCTGCAACGCCGACAAACCTGAATGGCTGAGCTCGGCGCGGCAGCCGCCTGCAGCGCCACCTCGTCAGCCTTGGATTGCCTCGTCACCCCTCCCAAGCAACCAACGACTGACCATCACTTGTCATGGCGGACTCTTGTTCTTCTTGTGGTGAGCCTGTAGGATCTCTTCAAGGAGCAGCGCCAGTCGAGGCCCTCACGGCGTCTTCTTCACTCTCGTCCGCGTGAACCGCTCGCACGTTAAAGGGGGGGTGTACCTGAGCATCGCGACTCACGGGCTCCTACTGGCTTTCCAGCCCTCACCCTCTGGCCTTGTCCACGGCATCGCGACCTGGCATACCAGCGACGGCTGAGACCCGCTCGAGGGCCGGGACCCGAGGACGTAGAGCAGAAAGGGGAGCAAAGGCGAGAGGGAAGAGGCACGCAGGGACCTCGCCAGGCAACCCCTCGCCTGCCGATGTGCGGACCTAACGTCACACCAGGAAGCGGTTCCTGACTCCCGAGATAAGTCATCCTCCGGAAACACTAGCTATCGCAGCACCGACCTCGCACCTAAGGCAATCCCGTGTTAGCAACGTCGTGCTCCTTTCTCACCGAACGATGGCTGCTTGAGCCCTAAAGGGGACCTCCTGAGCATCGCGACTCAGGGGCTCTTACTGGACCCCAGGCCGCTCACCTCCTGGCCTTGACCACGGCATCGTGACCTGGCATACCCGGTGGCCAAGCCTGCCTTGGGACCGGGACCTGTCGGCGCAGAGCACCAAGCCCTCGTGAGGTTTGAAAGGGGGAACTAAGCTAAGACGGAATGAGCATCTCACACTACTTCACGACAAGGATCATATTAACAAACAGAACCACATGCACCTTACAAGCCCCCACGGGGCACGTTTTCGATTCCTCACATGGAACAGAGGGAGCAGATCCGAAGAACGCTAACTACACGCGACTCCGCAAGAGACGCCATCATCAACAGTGGGCCGTCAGGCACCGGCGCCAACCTCATCCAGATCAGAGGCGGCAGCGGCTTGACGAGCCCGCCCTGCTCCGAGAGCGGCGCAAGCTTGGGGGCTCGTAGCTATCGTCGCTCGTCTCCGGAGTCGCGAAGAGCTCGGCGGAGTCGCTGGATCCTCCGACGCCTTCGCCGCCCGAGGAGCTGCTGAGGGAGCAATCGGCGAGCCTGGTCCTCGCCGCGGCAGGGCCCCGACCACCTCTCTCAGGGCAGCACTCCAGCCGGCGTCCTTCCGCGTCGAAGGCCTTGAAGAACATCATGGAAGCGCCATCGTACTCCAGGTGGATCGCGAGGGCGCCCCTCGTCCTGCAGACCCGGGCGATCTCGCCCCAGCCTCGAGTCATGAAGACCTTGCCCGGAGCAACGACCGCGACCTCCGCTTCGGTCGCGAGGGTGCTGCAGCCGGCGTGCTGCAACCAAAGCTCCAAATATCCCCCCTGCGGCATCACGAAGGTGAAAGAGGGAGGAAGGTGAATCCAAGACTGAGGAGGCATGGCGGCGTGGAGCACAAACTCTCGGGAGGAGCCCTCGGCATGGACTCCAGGAGGGACAACGCGCACCGCCGTGACCCGCCGACACCGACGGCGGCGTCGTCCACGGCGCTCGGCGTCAACTCCTTCAGGGCCCTCAAAGTGGGCGTACAAGGGCAGCAGGAACCCTGGCAGCGGCCGCTCGCACCAAGGCCTCGACACCTCCTGCCGGGCGCCCTCATCCCGACGGCAGAGGGCTAGCCGTTTCTTCGGCGGAAGCGGGTCGGGACCCTCTCGGGGAGCCTTTCCCTTCTCTTCCGCGGAGAACTGGCGGATCAGAGCCATTGCCGCAAAGTGGAGGAAGGGACGGAGAAGAAGGAGAAGCAAGAAGAGATGGACTGGAAGGGCACACGCCATTCCGTATTTATAGCCGGGGAAGGCCAACCGTCGCCCTCCACAATCGCAGGTAATCATGACCCACTTCGCATGCTGGGACTTGTCAATTCGTGCAGTTGTCGAGGCGTCGTGGGGAAGTGGAGATGCCCACGTCCGATCAACCGCCACGCGTCACCCATGGCCGCAGGCTGTTAGGGCCCGTGGCGCTTCGCACTTGCCCCTTCGCTTCTCTGCTAAGCCAAGTCCAGGCGCGCCTTGGGCCCGGGGGCTACTGTCGGTGTTCTGGGAACGGGGTACCCAGACTTGCCTGCCTGCGGCCTGCGGCGTGGCTCAAGGGGTGGCCCAGTACGGCCCATATTCATCAGCACCAGCTCAAGACCCTCGCGAGGGGCCAAGCCTCACGGGGCGGACGACAGGAAGGTTCCTCAGGCGCGGCCACGTCAGGCTGGCTCGCGAGGAGGCGGAGATATCAAGGCGGGGTACCTCACGAGGTGCCCATGACGCAAGCCATGACGACCAAGGGCGCCAGGCGCCAGCCCGCAAGAAGGTCCTCATTTCCTCTTTGGTGCAAAGGAGGCAAGCGCAGGCGAGAGCATCAAGCAAAGGTAGCCGTTTTGGTGCAACAAGACCAAGACCGTCGCAACGGCAGAAAGGAGGTCATCGTGGAGCCCAAGCCGGCATCACCACCAGAGCCTTTGACAGGCGAGGACCAACTTTAGTCAGGATAAGTGTACTAGATGTTCCCCTTCAAAATGTCCAATTGTTGGTGCCCTTCCCGCTCAATATTTGGGAAGAGGCCCAGGGCCTCTGCCTATAAGTAGAGCTAGCCACCACAGTAGAGGGGGGGGGGTGAATATCTCATCTTAGCTTGATCCAATCCGATCGAGAGCCTAGCCACAAGAACACCTCACCCTCGCGAGGTTGTTCTTCCTTGTATTGTCCATCATCAGCCCAAGAGGCAATCCACCACACCACACACTGGAGTAGGGTGTTACACCACAATGGTGGCCCGAACCAGTATAAACCATGTGTCCCTTGTGTTGCTCTTCGTGTAGTTTTAGATCCTTGCGAGGCGACGAGGTGCAGGTAGGTAGGGGGTGAGATCTCCGCGTGCACCCCATAGTTCGAACCTAGAGGGTTTACCGGAACCCGAAATCCGACATTAACAACCTTAACTGAAACCAGCTGGGGCACTTAAAAACCAAAGCTGAAAGCAGTATGAGTATTTATACAGGTTCAACCGTACAAAGCACGCCTCGAACAGTGCTACTTTGCCTACAATTAACCAAGGGTGAGGCCGCCAAGCCCCAGGACAAGGCTCAGGCGCCACCCCGCGCATCCACAACCTTCTGAAAGCGGCTTCATCTCGCAACGTGGTCAATAAACAGGATATTCGCTTTAGAGCCATGGAAAAGCATGAACATAATCTTCATTCCTATTCTCCAAGATGGACGGGCCTTCATTATTTGAGACCACCCATGAATAAGTATCTTTTCACCTCCAAGGGAATTGAGTAGGTCGACATAAACATCATGTTGTGACCAAGCGCTAGTCGGACCCGACCATGGTCGAGCATATGTATAGGAACAATGAGAACTTCGGCAGTTCTGTTTCAAGAAGATCACAGCTATAAAACTGTGTATAAGCAATAGTTTATGAACAACATATATAACGAGAAAACAACTTGTACCATAAGTTTCTCAACACAGCTTGGACCTGTTCAACGAGTGCAGCGATGCACACATATCCCACATGGCCTTCCACCATTGAAACGCCCCACAAGGACCTCAACACGATCAATAAAGTGTAGGAACTTGTGGATGTTGATCCAGTCAACTTCAGTACCATTAGTAACAGCCGAGTTATTACAGAGTAACAAACGAGTAGACTATTTAACTCTGAAAAAACCTACACGTGCCACCAATTATAAGAAAATATTAGTTAGAAGTAGCATCTTCGTGAGAGATTCGTTGCTACTTCTAAAGTTAAATTGTGATTAGTTAGATAGAATAGGTGGATTAATAAGTAATCGAGGCAACAAGCAAGAACCAGATACAAAACTAACATGGATGAACAATTGGAACGACGTCGGGGTGGAAGATCGCAATGAAGATGAGACCAGGTTCTGCTATTTCCATCAACATTCGTGCGCCAACTTTCAGTCTGTAACACTTGAGAATGTTTATCCAAGTTCGGCCATAAAAAAGCAGCGATCTTGAACCCAACTCGGAACTTATATCCATGGCTTGTCTTCACTATGACCATTAAACTAGTGTATTCAGTTATGGCAAGGCCGAGCATCTTTTGTACATGTGTTCTGGCAGAGCAAATAATACACTGCAGGAAAAATAATATGAGAACACAAAGATGTTCAAAAAACCCCACCCTCCCGGATAGAAAAGGGGACTCTAGAACATCTTGTCTTGGCGTTTCAAAATCTTTGTGTTAGGATGAGAAGGAACAAGTGTGGCGTCTCGCCGAGGGCGTAGAAACCTGTAGGGTACTCGCACTTTGGGCAATCGCAAATGAAACACACTAGATTCAGATGGGAAGAAAAAATGCATCAACGGCGGCGGCTGCCATCCTAGGATTACTGCGACCAAGGGACTTGGATTTATCGAGGATGGATGAAGAATTAGTACACTGGTTCTCCATGAGAAAACCCTATGCAATCTCCGAGAGGGGTTTTCTCTGAACAAGCGAACAAGGGAGAAGGGATTCAGGGCCCGGTGAAATATTTTCGCTTTGTCCGTCTTCATCGCTAAAGCTGGAAAGGGGGGGGGGTTGTGATTTGACGGCTCATTGGGCATTACTGCGGCGCTACGACCGGGGTGTGTCTACCGTGAAGTTGTGCACTCTAATTTGTGCATATGGCACGTGGACCCCGTTGCCGGTTGCCCCACATATCAGCAAAAGGAAGTAGAAAGACAGGAGTAACTAGTTACACATAAATATATTTTTTGACATGGAGATACTCCCTCTGTAAAGAAATATACAAATCTTTTATATCACAGGCTCACCTTGCCGAGAAATATACTCCCTCTGCAACGCACGGGCATTATGGAGGTTCAGCTAAGAATATAATACTCAGGTAGGCTCACGGTTCTGGACTTTGGGCCGCAGGCCGACCCTGCATGTTTGGGGGCCCATGTGTTCTACCTCAGCGCTTTTCATATTCCAAGCGATCGGTACGGCGCTGGTTTTAGATCTTGTCATGGCGAATACACAAAATTGAATAAAAGCACGACAGCTTTTGGAATGAAATCGAGCAGCAGTTCCTAACCAGCAATCGAGTTGCAATTCTATCAATGATATACCATGTGATAAATAATACCGTCATACTAGTTATACACACAGGACACTTGTTTCACCATGCCGATTATTACATCAAAATCTCTCGGAGGATAGGTCAGTTCGGCGATATGCGTCGCTCTTGAAGAATTTCAAAGTTGATTTGGACCAGCTCTCCTTGCTGAGAAAGTTCAATTTTGACGTCATCCCCTACCGCAAGATATGATTTAGATTTGAACCTTGACCATCCTTTAGCATCAATCATCGTGCGACCATCCTTTGTACTTACGGTATATTGAGCAGGTTCATTCACACCAAGGCTGCGCATGGTAAGAGAAACTTGGCCTTGGTCGCCCGGATTGTTGAACGACTCCCTAGTTGCTCTAGGAATTC
Source organism: Aegilops bicornis (assembly GCA_021605145.1). Classification (NCBI taxonomy): domain Eukaryota; kingdom Viridiplantae; phylum Streptophyta; class Magnoliopsida; order Poales; family Poaceae; genus Aegilops; species Aegilops bicornis. Next base: position 366,781,473 of record CM038675.1, read on the forward strand.
TCTATTTGCAAACAAGAAGACATACCCAAACAGTTAGATCAACACAGTGAATCATGTGAAACAACATGGAAAGAAAAAAGAACGAAGCACTGGGGCGGCCAATGCTTACCAAGAAGGTGGACATGTCAGTTTTTGTTAGGACTTTGGTATATGAAGTGTGAACTGCAGCCCGGTCATGTTGCAGTGCAACCGCAGCCGGAAGATGCAAGTGCAAGTGTTGGTGCAATTGCCGAAGCCGCCCATTGCTGCCGGAGATGGTGCTCCTTGTAGAGCTGGTGCGGTGTCGGAGCAGGTGCCGTTGTCGGCGCGCGATCCTCCGGTAGATCGGTGATCTGCGATGCGGTCGGATTGCCCAACCCTCACCTGGAGCAAGTGAGATCTTTCTTCTTGTTAGTGCTAGAAACAGCTGCCGATTACTTTCGATCTGTCTTGCGAGGACTGGCGATGTATGCGTGCTGCTATGATCAGCTTTCTAACTTGACTAGGATCCGTGACCGGGATCCAGTTTTTTTTCTTCATTTCTTTTAAACGCGAGAAGGACTAATTGTGGCGTTTTTGTTAAACCAAACTGCAGTTCATCATAGGGATTCAGCTTGTACTCAGACAATAGACTGATCCAATTTTTTCCAATAATATAAGTGATGGACAGTGCCTTCGTTACTGACACGACATAAGAAGTGAAACCTGCAAAAATAGCCATCGTAGAGCAAACCAAACGGTTTATTCTGTGATGAACGTCACATGGAAAAACCTGCATCGTAAAATTGCAGGAAAAGAAAGAAAACATGACATTAAATCAATAAGATTTAGACAGTAAATCAATAAGATTTACTTGATGTGACACGAGTGAATCCTTACCAGGAAATCACTATGTTGAAGTACTAAACAGAAGATTGATCGTCCAACTACGCGTGGCATGCAAGGGCCCCGCCTACTCCCACAAGCAGGACAGTCCAAAGGTCCTGACAAGTCGTATGGACCGAACATCCATGGGACTGGAAATCTTGGTGGGTGCAATAAACCCTGCAATACATACAGATATTGGAGTGTAACCATAATTGATAAACCGTCCTCACAAAAAATATGATCTGGATACTTCAAAATATACAGACTGAATTGTGTGGACAGACATTAACATAGACCGTTCTCAGGACTGACCACACACCAAAAGCGACAGTACTAATAAACAATACATGGTTCAAAAACACAAATCAAGTACTGAACAATAGTACTTACTACAGACAAGCAAAGTTGCACTAACTAAACTCTGCAGACTATTTCTTGCCACCGACCTACGGGATGAAACCCGCATAACTGACTAGGCCATGGACTTCGTGTGAGATATCTACATGCACCATCACCATCTTGTCAACCTTGGAGAACCTAACAGAGTGGTCTTTCCACTCATAAACATGATGATGAAGACAGGCCGCATCAGATTTGTTGGGAAGCTTTACAAGAACCACACCCTTCATAATCGAAGGCACGGCCAGGAAATTGTTGTGGTCAAGTACATCCTCGAGAACACGCCTGGCAACAATGCTAGAGTAAAACACTAGTTCAGGACACATGGCGACAAGGACACAACAGCTGTATAGTTCAGCAGTAGAAGTCATCATCAAGTCTTCCAGTTCAAACGACATGACTTTGAGAACTTCATCTCCACCGCGGACCTGGTTCTAATTCAAATAGAAACCATATTTTATTACTACCTCCGTTCAGGAATAAAAGATGATTTTCGATATTATACTCCATATGTGACTACATATACGCACAGAAATGAGTGAACAAAGACACTAGAACATGTCTTCAAAGGCATGAGAGCAGAGGGATTACATGCAATATCCATAACACAAGTTATTGAGGCAAATATACCCTCTTAAAAGGTAGCATTGATGTTCATAAAGTACTCCCTCCGTCCCAAAATTCTTGTCTTAGATTTGTCTAGATACGGATGTATCAAGTCACATTTTAGTATTAGATACATACGTATCTAGACAAATCTAAGACAAGAAATTTGGGACAAAGGGAGTAGTTGAAAGTAATCTATAAGAAATCAGTGTCAACCTCTCGCATGTTTTGGTCAAAGAGGAATTTAGAACCGTCATTTGGCACACTAAAATCACATGCAAGATCACCCAGAAAGTTGTACTACCAGTACTAGTACTGCGTGTTAGATGAAAAAACACAATCAAGATCGAGAAAAAGATCGTCAACAAGAGACATTACCTGGACTTGCTTAATGAGGGATCCCGGAGAGGGGGGCTTGGACACGGCGATGGCGTTGAGCTTGTCTGCGGTAGTCTCGGCGGGGTGCTTGTGCTTCTTCGTACCATGAGCCTCGACGGTTTTGGCCAGAGCCATAGACATCACGTCGGCTAGTGCTCCGGCGTCCATCCAAGAGAGGAAGCTGAGAGAGAAGAGTGAAAGGAGGAACGAGATGAGAGAGAAGCGAAGCGAGTGGGGGTTTTCTTCAAGAGAGGAAGCTGAGAGAGAAGAGTGAAATGATGGTTGCTTCGTCCGTCCAACTTACTGCTGGAAAGGAGGGGGTATTGAGATTTGACGGCTCATTGGGCATTACTGCGGCGGTTCGATCGGGGTAGTCTACCTTCACTCTACTATGGAGTAATTTAGTGCATGGCTGGTGGACCCAGGTGCTGGCTGTCCCACACGTCGGAGAAAGTGAGTAATTTAGTGCATGGCTGGAGGAGGATCCGCACGGTAGAGCGTGTCCACTATTTTTCTAAAGTAAAAATGATAAAAGCAAGCGTTTCCACTCTTACGACGGAGGAGTGCGAAACACGACAGCCACGTGAACATACACAGTGCTCCTACTACTAGGCATGGGCAGTGGTTCATACATCAGTACTACACAATCTTATTGCTAGTGTAGTAAGGTTGGTCATAGTGGGAGTAACATAGCAAGTAACATAACACATCCCAAGAACAGTTTGCTTACATGGCATGTATTTAATGAGGAGAGAGATGGTTGAAGTAACATAATATGTTACTGTAACATAACACATCCCAAGGAAAAATGAGTCTACATCTTAATAAATGATGGCTCGCATGATAATACATACATGTTACTTCCCACTATGAAGATGGTAACATAGACTAGTAACATATGCATGTTACTAGTCTAAGTTACTCCCCACTATGACCAGCCTAAGATATGATGATAATAAATGATGTTGTGCGCATGTCAACTACTCCTATATGTAACATAGTACCGCTTTTTCAACTGTCCGGTCGAGAATGAACGGTGAGATCAATGTTAACAGAACTAGGTCCACAGCACACGAGAGTACGGTGCTACAATACTCCATGAAACATGAACCATATGAAGCACGAATAGTGTTAGGCAGGGTCTATGAAGGGTGCACGGGATGGGAGCAAAAGTTCCCTTCTCGACCCACTTTTGGGTGTTTGGCAGAGTGCATGACGGGTGCATGAGTCCACACTAGTAGGTTGACAAAAATACACGAGGAGGAAACAACTATATTGAGATGAGAATGCAACCAAACACACCCACACGCTTTGTGCTACAAAGGATCGATCTGCACCGTCTGAGTTTGATCCAACGTTCATGTTGCGCCGAGAGATGGACATGCCCATGCAGAGGGCGCCTAAACACCACCGAAGCCCCTCTGCTTCTCGAGGCGCATGACGTTGGTGATGCAGGGTGCAACCGCCTGCAGAGCCCACTCCCGGTCGACGGGAGCCAGCTCGTCAAAGACGGCGTCCAATGGCACGAATGGATTCCGGTGACGGAGCCCTGAAAGGATTCGCCCGGCAACGGCGACGGCAGCCCACAACCCCTCCTTGTCCAGCTCAGCCCCCACCATCGCGCGGAGACGGCTGAGCTCCTCGGATATATAGGTGAAGAAGGAGACCAGGTCAAGCCGCAGCTCGTTGAAGTCGACCGGGTGGTCGAGCAGGTTTTAGCCCGACGGCCGGCATCGTCGCGCTGGCACGACGGTAGGCATCGCGCAGCCGCAACACGTGTGTGGCAACTTGGTTCACCAAGTGGCTGAGGCGGTCCTGGACCTCGTCACGATCGGCCCGCTCACGCTCTAGCCGGCTCCCCTGACGGCCTATCATATCTCCCGCTTTCTGCAGCAACGCCGCCGATGCCTCGAGCATCTTTGGGGTGGACGCCTGCCGCTTTTGAAGCTCCGTGAACTCCCGCACATAACGGTTGAGCATGGCACTCCTCTCCTCCTTGAGCTCACGGAGCTCCACGTCCTTGGCCCTGAGCTCCGCATCCTTGGCATGGAGCTCCTGTGTCAGGTGCCTCGTCTTGGACTCCGTGATCTGCTGTGCCGCCATGGCACCAGGTAGAAGCAATGGGAAGAGGAAGCAAGGGGGGCGAAACGGCTGAAAGGCAATGCAATCTACGGGAAGGCGTAGGGAGCGGGGAATCTTTTGGTTTTCACCACGGTAAAACACCAGTCGACGACTTCTCACATCAGGGAGCAGTGGGTTTTTACAGGCGGAGTCATCGTGACTAATTGCTGCCGCGCCTGCTCCCGTCAATCAAAAAATTAAAAATCCTGCCGCGCCTACTCCCGTCAATCAAAAAATTAAAAATCCTGCCGCACCCAAACACCAGAGCAACGCCGCGGTGGATATTTAAATTTACCTGCCGGCAAGTAGATAAAAAAAGGGGTGAAAAAACAAATGTGGCGGCGGCCTAGCTAATCGGTCGAACTAGCCCAACTAGCTAGCCACCGTGCTTCACTGATGTACTCGGCGGGAAAGGTGGTCTTTCATGATTTGACGACTCATTTACTTGCTTCGGCGCTACAACCAAGGAGGACCCAGAAAACACGCGGTAGGGCGTCCCACGTCAGGAAGAATATATGCGTGCACCACCCGGGAGGACCCCGAAGCCGCTCGGTAGGGTGTGCCACGTCTCGGCACGGAGGAAAAATGTGCGTGCAAAAATATAATGTATCAGACATAGTACCTATGGTTCGACCTCGGGACCCAGCCAGTCGGTCGAAAACACCCCACTAGCCACACAGCTTCATCATGCAAGCGTGGCACGGAGGATAGATGTGGTTAGCTCCGTCTCGACCAGCCACAACGTCTCTTGTTCTAGGCGATTCTTCTATTTTCCAAGCTTTTTTTAGTTGTAATAACACCACGGCAAGCTAGCGCCGCTCTTCGTGTGTGCCCGTGCAAGGGTTAGACGATGGAGAGAAGAGAGCTTGAGATAGCAGACCGGGGACCCACCAGTAAGTGAGACAACAGTCATGCACGTGTTGACGACACACTCCCTCTACTCTACTCAACGCAAGTACTGAATAAAACCAATTTATGGGACAAAGCCAACAACCGTTCGTTTTTTCAGGCTATCGACTTACGCTTTGTATTCCAGGTTGCCAGTTTGAATCTCGTCTTTCAGATTTGTTAGTTTTAGGTCCAAATTTGATTAATGACAAGTGGGACCCCCGTGTGTTGTTACGATATTTCGATTGTAGGATGGTTTTTGAACAAACACTTTGCGCGGTTAGACAAGTAATGGCACGAGTTACACGTATTTTGCAAGTTTACTGAACAAAAATGACAGCGACATAGAATATCACATCCACCCTTGACTTAGATACTATGGTGATACGAAGTTTTTACACCGTTGGAAGTGAGATCCAATGGCTTGGGAGTAGTCTTTGTAATTATGCGCAATTTCCAAACTCTCCAAAGGTTTTTGCAAATAAAACATTCAGGCCTCGTGTGTTCAGCTGCATCTTCGATCCAACGGCTCCACAGTGCTCATGTTAGGTGCTCCCGTAGCTTAATTACACCTTTATGGTGATATGAGCATCTAGGTCGTATGATCAGTGATCAGATGGCACATGCATAGTACTTGTACTTTCTGCGCATTTCCCAAACTCTATCAGCCGTATATTGCAAAAACACTCAAACCTCCTACTGTGGGCCGTTATATCTCAGTGAACTCGTATCACTATAGAATCTACGGTGCGGGAGCACCTCATACTCTCCCGTGCGAGAAAACATAAGGTGCTATCGCAGCTTGGATGCTACGGTGATACGATCTTGGAGGTCGTTTGATCTGAGATCCAATGGCATCTGAGCGATCTTTGTGCTTATGGCGATGGCGAACTCTTTTGGGGCTTTTCTCGCAAAAACTATTCGAACCACCGAGGAGGTGTTGGGTCACAAATCAACGCTGCGAAGAGCTTGTATCACCAAAGCATCTAAGGTGTGGTAGCACATGATATTCTTACATACGGAGAATATGATGTCCTCTTCATCTTAGATGCTACGGTGATCTGAGCTTCGAGGTCGTTGGATATGGGATCAAAGGGCATCTAAGTAGTTTTTGTACAAATTGTGTGCAATTCTCAAACTCATCAAGGTTTCCTGCAAAAATATTAAGACACATCATGTGACCTGCTATATCTCAGATCTACAAGCTCCAAGCAACTTGTTTTGGCATATAGCATCTAAGGTATGGGGGCACATGATATTCTCCCGGGGAGGAGGGGTGGGGGGTGCACAACCAATCGGTGGTTGGGAGGGTGGGGACAAATATAATCTAAACAACCCTAAGCAGGCTCCACAATTTTATCTAAGGTCGAGGGGTTGACCCACGACAATCATAGCTCCGCCTAAACACAACATTTGCATGTACTGTAGTACTAGACTTAATATTCATGTTTCAGTTTCATGTTCATTTTAAATATTGAACTGAGGACCATGGATGTCTTATAGTTTACTCCCTTCGTTCCTAAATATTAGTCTTTTTAGAGGCTTCAAATGGACTGGCACATACAAATGTATATAGACATATTTTAGAGTCTAGATTCACTCATTTTGCTCCGTATGTAGTCACTTGTTGAACTCTCTAAAAGACTAATATTTTGGGATAGAAGGAGTATTTTTTAATTCGGGTCATACATGCATGGTTTGAAAAAAATAGATGCACTATACTTATTGGATTGTTGTTGTGTTCGTGCGTGTGTGTCTCTGTCTGTGTGTGTGTGTGGTCATATGGTTGATACATACAAAGTTTTCTCACCTCCATATTGTTCATCTTTTAAATTTGAATTTGCATTGGAAAACTTACTAGGGATACCATGAAATGTGAAATCCACATTGAGATCACTATATCACAAACTCACTCTAATTCAACAACTCGTCATAAATCAATTACCACGTTGAGATTAGTATTTGCAAGGAAAATATGGGTATTGTAATACACATAGATTCGTTCGGCAATTTAAAAGGTTCCTTTCGTATTCTCGAATGGTAGGACCCAACGGCGTACCAGCCAGACCTTGGCTCGGGTTGATTCTAAAAAAAACCGGGCTCGTGCCCTTCGGTGGCGTGCGTGGTATGCAAATTAGGCAACCCCAACCAGTCGAGCCTCAGCGTTTCAAGTCGAAATATCTGGCGGCCAGAATTCCAGCCCTAGGAAATTCCCCTCATGTCCCCGGTCCATAATGACTACCGATGAACAACGGAGGGTTGCTTTAGTAACTAGACAATGTTACCTACCGTGCGAGCACGGTTCAATTCCTCGATGCCGCTTCGTCAAGGTCACCCGTCAACTGCATTGCCTAGTACTACTACGACTACACCAGGATGAGCACAAAATTGAGCCTGTTTGTTCGTGCCTAGTACTTGAGTTAATATATCAGGTAATGCACTGGTACGGAGGCATTATCCTTTTACTCCGCATATATAACTTGTCTGAAGTCTAACTAAGCAAAATGTTTGACCAAATCCTTTCTTAAGAAATACAACAGGACAGATGTACGGCTTGCAAATTTATTGCATGATGCAGGTTATAATATTGTTTCGAATCCTGGATCTTAAATTTCAGAAAATCCAAAAGTGTGCGTAAATTCTTGAAACTAAGCATGGTCACGTGATATGGCACAAATATTACTTCGTAAGTTTTTTCTTCAATTTGAGACAAGCTGCTTATGACAAGTTGCACAAATGAAGAGCCAATGTATTTTGGAACAAAAACCTGTCACGTTAAGGCAAACGCTTTCACTATTGAAACCGTGGGCATTTACGTGCCGCCATGAGTCCCCGCTTCTCATCGGAAGGTGCCGTCCGAGCAAGCGTGTGAGTTGACGGGAGGCGTGCGAGCGAACCCAGCTGCGCCCGGCTGTCGAGGAGGCGTCTGGCGAACCCATTGCGAGCTCACACTGGGAGGCGAGCCCTTTGACCAGGCTCCGCCGCCCACCGTCGTCCCAACTGCTCCCACTTTTAATGTCGCTGAGGCCGCACTTTAAAATCAACCCCCCACTACCCGGTATCGCTACAATCCTCTCTCTTCCTCTCCGATTCTCCTGTCGTCTACCTCCAACTAGCCTGACCTAAACGTACGCCATGCCGCATCACGATGGTCTGCCCTTAGTGTTCCAGTTTCTGAGGAAGACACCCAGCCGGAGTCTCAAGAACATAAGGCGCTTTGGGACGAGCTTGAACTGTCCTTGCGGGAAGACGCCGCGCATGTCCCCGCTCCCGTTCCGGCTCCCGTCGCCCCGACTGCGCCAGCGCCCATCCCCGTGGCATTGATGGGCTGGGAGCCGCACATTGTCGCCGAGCTTGATCCCACGGGGTTCCACGAGGTCCCCGCCGACTTTCACGCGCCCGTGCACCTGCCAGCGCATGCGCCTGCGCGTGCACTGACACGCACGCCCGTGCCGGTGCCCGTGCACCTGCCAGCGCATGCGCCTGCGCGTGCACTGACGTGCGCGCCCGTGCCGGTGCCCGTGCACACGAATGTCTCCGCCGCGCCGTTGACAGCGCCTGTCCCCACGCGGGTGCCAGTGTCGCCCTCAGCGGCATGGATGGCCGCCGTCGACCGCTTCCTTGCACCAACGCCAGTCGCCTCCTCCCACCAGTTGACTCGCTCCGCAGTCCAGAACATTTTGGCCTTCCTTGAAGCTAGGCCAACGTCCAGGAGTACGCCAACAACAGCGCAAGACGCCGCCGTCGCCATCGGTCAGTGGCCCGATGACACACAGAGCACGGCAGAGGAGCCGCTTCCCACCGCGAGACGCCCCCACCGCCGCCGCGTAATCTAAATTTGCCATGAAAAACGTTTGGATTGCCATGTTTAAAATCTGAACGTTTATCATTTCCGTTTATTTTATATCAATCGTCGTATAATTTAAAGTCGGAGTCAGACTGAACGAAATGTATGGTTTGATCGATTGAATGTTCTGCTAGAGCCGTATCAAATTAAATATAAAACGTCATCAAGCCACATGTATTCCTTGTCATCCAACAACCTAGACTGCTTCAATGTCGAGCGCTCAACACGTTTAGCGTGCAGTTAATTTCATGCCAAAAATAGTGCTAATCACATGACAACACGCAAATAATATCCTAGTAGTTAATATCCGCATGCACTTAATATAATCCAAATTAACGTGCATTGCACGTACACACTGACTATTGCTGCTAGTACGTGAAACTGGTGCCGTGACTTGTGAACGCGTCCAGATATGGTCAACGGCAACATCGCCCGCGAGTTCTTCCTGTTTGCCCGTGCGTCTAAACGCAGAAGGGGAGGAGAGAGAGAGAGAGAGAGAGCACACATGGAACCCACCAGTAAGTGAAGGCGAATAGTACTAAAAATAATATTACATGTTATCCATTAATTAGGCTGTGGTAATATAAAAACATTATGTGAACAAAGGGGTACACCAAACATTGCTATTCTCACGTATGTTGCCTATTGACGTGCGGCTTGAAGGCCCGGTCGCATGTTCGATCCTCATCCTTTATTTTTTAATTTGTATTTGGGTCCAAATTTGTTACATCACATGTGGGCCCCTCGGTGTGTAGTTTGTAGCACTTTAATTTGTGGGTCGAAATTTGTTCCATTCCAAGTGGACTATCGGTGTGTAGTTTTGTAGCTTATTTATAATAATTAAAGAGAACAACATAGTTTTTTCAATAATACCATGGTGCGATGTTGAAGGCGAGAAAGGACGTGCGAGATAGCGATGACCGAGCCAGAGGGAAATTAACTAGGGGAGTTGCGTGGGTTGCAACGGTGTTTGGAGTAGTTGTGAGCCGAATGCTACGAAAATATAATCTAAACCGACCGGAATAAATGCCTACACAAATTAATCCAAGGTTGGAGTGCCCCTTGCAATGTAAATAGCTCCGGCTTTGCGAGGGATGGGGAGGTAGTAGCTTCAATGCGTGGAAGATACGGTGTGAGAAAGCGAGGTCAATCGAGAGACATATAGATAGAGAGACAAAGTGAGTGTGGTCCGACATTCATTGAACAAATATATATGCTCTGGAGAGATATTGTCCGATTGAGCTTTTGGCAAGGGTGAGGGCTGTAAGATAGAGCTTGAGAGAAGATCCGATCCGCAGACGTGTAGATATATTTTGTGCATGGGAGGAAGCAAGGTCAACCGATCACATAGGGTCGCCGTGCGATCGAAAGAGTGAAGACGGGTTGGAGAGAGTGACCTAGATAGGCGATGCGTGAGAGAGTATACAATGTGAATAGGTCGAATTGGGCTCAAACATGGTGATATATCGTTTTTGTCCGAGAAAGAGTGATGTCAATCGAGACATACAGAGAGAGAGAGAGAGAGAGAGAGAGAGATTGAGTGAGCGTGGCCCACCATGAGGTCGAAAGAGTGGCGACGGCTTGGATGGACTGACCTAGATAGACAATCTGTGTGAGAGAGTATAGAGTGTGTCGATCGAGGCCCGAACAGGGATATATATCATTTGTGTGTGAAAGAAAACGAGGTTAAACGATACTTAGATAAAGAGAGCGAGATTGAGCGAGTGTGGCCTGCCGTGTGGAAGAAAGAGTGAGATAGTCTCAAGGGAGTGACCTAGATATACAACGTGCGTGCATGCGCACGAGAGGTTGGGGGGGGGGGCTAGATAGGCAATGCATGTATTTAGCGCGAGAGGGTGAGAGGGAGACGTGAGAGAGAGAGAGAGCTCGGCATGGGATGCAATGGCGGGTGTGTGAGGTAAATACATTTGGTAACAGAGTGGAAAAAGGGGTTGTGTAGTTGAGAGACTTAGAGATCGAAACATGGAGAGAAAGAATGAACGTGTGTTGGAAACCGATAGCTTCCTAAGGTGGTTAGGAGAGGAAGATTGACCGATACAGGAAGTATGTAGCGTTTGTGCAGGGGGGGGGGGGCTAAAAACAACATTTGAATGTACATAGTACAAGACTTAATATCGACGTTTCAATTCGGTGTACATTGTAAGATTTGAACCAAGGACCAGGCATATGGGTAATTATTTCGAATTCGTGCCATACTAAGTTTTGAAAAGTTGACATTGACTCAGTTTGTTGTGCTATTTTGTAGGTCATATGTTTGAATCCATCCAAAAGTTTTCTCACTACCATGGTGTTCATCATATACATATGAATTTGTATTAAAAAAGTAGCATGGATACAATGAAATGCGAAATCCACGTTAGAATTGGAGATCGCTACGCGACACACACTCTAATTCAAATAACTAACTACGTGACAGACACTCTAATTCAAATAACTAATTATATGACAAACACTCTTATCCACGTTAGCGTGGGTACCGTTTTGATTTTTTTTCAAATAACTCCTCATTAATTAATTTATAGTACTCCCTCTGTTCACTTTTATAAGACCTTGAAGACATTTTAGAAAATGTGCAAAACAGTTCATTTTAAGTTGTCTGAAACGACTTACAAAAGTGAATGGATGGAGTATCTTGTTTCGAATGACTAATTATTGCAAGGAAAACACGGGCATGGTAATACATACAGATTCGTTTGCAAATGAAAGAAGATTCATTCGTATTCTCAAATGTAGGCGCACCGAGGCGGACCCGAGTGGGTGTGGGGGGACGCCGCTTGATGCCTTAAAGGCAACTGCCTTTGGGTCACTGACATGTGGGCCAGCCACCTGTTGGGCCCACATGTCATGGACACAAAGGTAGGTGCCTTAAGGCACCGAAGCATAGTCCTGTCGGGGTGGTCGCGTGTGTCGGACGGACGCGTTGTAGGACCTTGAAGTGTGTCTAGAGGGGGGAGTGATTAGACTACTTGACCAATTAAAAACTTAGCCTTTTCCCAGTTTTAGGGTTTGGCAGATTTTAGCTATCTTAGGACAAGTCAAGCAATCATCACACAATTCAAGCAAGCGTGCAAAGAGTGTATGAGCAGCGGAAATTAAAGCATGCAACTTGCAAGAAAGTAAAGGGAAGGGTTTGGAGGATTCAAACTAGACACGGAAGTTTTTGGCGTGGTTCCGATTGGTGGTGCTATCATACCTCCACGTTGATGGAGACTTCAACCCACGAAGGGTAACGGTTGCGCGAGTCCACGGAGGGCTCCGCCCACGAAGGGTCCACGAAGTAGCAACCTTGTCTATCCCACCATGGCCGTCGCCCATGAAGGACTTGCCTCACTAGCGGTAGATCTTCACGAAGTAGGCGATCTCCTTGCCCTTACAAACTCCTTGGTTCAACTCCACAATCTCGTCGGAGGCTCCCAAGTGACACCTAGCCAATCTAGGAGACACCACTCTCCAAGAAGTAACAAATGGTGCATTGATGATGAACTCCTTGCTCTTGTGCTTCAAATGATAGTCTCCCCAACACTCAACTCTCTCTCATAGGATTTGGATCTGGTGGAAAGAAGATTTGAGTGGAAAGCAACTTGGGGAAGGCTAGAGATCAAGATTCATATGGTAGGAATGGAATATCTTGCCTCAACACATGAGTACGTGGTTCTCTCTCAGAACTGGAAATTTGGAAGTGTAGGTTTGTTCTGATGGCGCTCTCCACGAATGAAGAGGAGGTGGAGGGGTATATATAGCCTCCACACAAAATCTAACCGTTACACACAATTTACCAATCTCGGTGGGACCGAATCAACAAACTCGGTCTGACCGATTTTAGTAAACCTAGTGACCGTTAGGGTTTTCGGTGGATCGACTTGCATCTCGGTAGGACCGATATAGTTAGGGTTAGGGCATAACGTAATCTCGGGGAGACCGTTTACACAAACTCGGGGAGACCGTTTTTGGTAATTAGCTAACCAGAGAGTTGGTCAGGTAAACTCGGTGGGACTGATTCGCTCTTTCGGTGAGACCGAAAAGTTTCGAAAGGGAAACAAAAATTTTACATTGCAATCTCGGTGGGACCGATCCGCTCTTTCGGTGAGACCGAAAAGTTACGAAAAGGAAACAGAGAGATTACAATCCCATCTCGGTGAGACCGAGATCCCTATCGGTAGAACCGATTTGCCTAGGGTTTGTGGCAGTGACTATGACATATGGATTCAGTGGCGCCGGATAGGAAGAATCAGTGAGACCGATTTTGGATTTAGGTTTAGGTCATATGTGGATGTGAGAAAGTAGCTGAGGGTTTTGGAGCATATCACTAAGCACATGAAGCAAGAGGCTCATTAAGCAACACCTCATCACTCCTTGATAGTATTGGTTTTTCCTATAGACTCAATGTGATCTTGAATCACTAAAATATAAAATTAAGAGTCTTGAGCTTTTGAGCTTGAGCCAATCCTTTGTCATTAGCATTTTGAGGGATCCACTTTCATCATCCATGCCATGCCATTCATTGAGCTTTCCTGAAATGTTCATCTTGGAATAGCATTAGCTCAATGAGCTATATGTTGTTATGAATTACCAAAACCACCTAGGGATAGTTGCACTTTCAATCTCCCTTTTTGGTAATTGATGACATCATATAGATCAAAGCTTCGACAAATGATAATAAGATTGAAAACATCGTCTCGTGAGAAGTATGTGATAAGCAAGAGCTCCCCCTAAATTTGTGCATAGTTTAAGATTTGCTTTGGACTGCAAATGCACAAGGAATTAGGCTCATGGGTTACTCTTCCATGTCACATACATCTTGGTGGAGCGCTCAAAATGATACGGAATGAATACATGCACTCATCACCAAGCATAATGAATGATCACATAGGATAGATAAGATAATATCATCAAACATGCATAAGTGTAGATTATGATCAAACACATGATTATCAATGTCTCACAAACATAGTATATCAAGCAAACAAAAGCAAACAAGTTTAAAAACCACCAAATAAAGAGAGAACAAAAGCAACACTCTCTCTCTCGAAACTTATGATCTATACATTTTTCTCCCCCTTTGGCAACAAGTTACCAAAAAGTTCATAGAAAATGCATAGTGCTAGATTGACTCTCAGGCTTGATCTTCAGGTGGTGGAGTCCGGATAGCGCCGAGGACGAAGGCTTCAGCTTGAAGTAGATGGAGCCGAGCTGATGTAGGTCTTGGAGCTGGTGGCACCGAGGTCATGGCTGGTGCAGATGAAGTGGCTCACTGGTGTCGAGAAGCGGCACATCGAGATGACCTCGGGGCTCTAGGCACTCTGGCAAATGCATCGCTTGTTGTTTTGCCCTTCCTCTCCTGCATGTCATCCTGTAGTTGCTCCACAATGATCAATCTCGATTACTTTCACATCTAAGTCATAGAACTTTTGTTCCACGATTCTTTCCAAGCTCTCCTGATTTTGAGTGAGGGTGGCCAATCCCTTCTCAATCCTCAGTGTTGATGCTATTAAGTATCCAAGCTGCTCCTGCTTGTTCTTGAAGAAATACTCAGATGCCTCCTCTTGAGTTGGCATCCTGGCAGCCTTCTCCTTCCTTGCCTTCTCCTTCTTCTCTTGTGCTTTAACTACGATGGATCATTCTCATTCATGACAACCTCATTGTCCTCAAAGTATGGATTATTGGAAAATGTTCTTTATCCAATAGATATTTGCCTGTGCCCATCTTTGAGTTAATCAACTCCTGGATCTGAGGGGCAAATCCACAACTTCTCTTACAGTCTGCTGCAGTCCTCTTAATGGTTTCAACCATAAGGCTCATGACTTTGAATTTACGTGGCACATCAAACAAATGCAACATGTTGATTGCATGCCCTCTAATCATGTTGTGGTCACCGGACTTAGGCGAGAGTATGCCTTAAGATGCGATTGATAGTTGGCAGCCCCGGAAGGAACCGGACTGATCCAAACTTATGTGTCTCATTGGCTGTGTCTGGGATCTCCTTGTACATGTGTGCCATGGAATTGTGGTCCATTTTCTTCTTGGCATATACATCCAAGTCATCTTCATTCTCCTTTGGGGAATTTATCAACTTTGCCCTCCTCAACAGTTGATTGGTACCTTGTACCTTGAGACATCCACACTATCACGCCATCTGGATAAAAGTGTCTTTGTGGAGTAGAACTGCATGATAAGTTCATCGTTCCAGTTGGTGAGCTTTTGCCCAACGAAGTCTGCAACTCCAACAACAACAGAACTGTCTTGCACTCCAGGATAGTGCTCTACATTTTCTTTCATGTAGGTCCAATCGACCCACCTCATATCACACACTTTGGGCTTCTTATCCAGCAGAATAGTCTCATAAAAGTCATGTTGTTCCTTTGTGTGGAACCTGTAGTCCACATCAGTTCTTCTTCTTGTGGCATATGGATCTGTCATCCTCCATAGCCTCAACCCATTGTCTCTTCTGATATCCTCAGCTACAGGATGGGCATCATTGTGGTCTGGGATCTTGGGCTTGAGTTTCCTCAGAACTTGTCCTTCTTCATCTTCTTCATCAGCAACCTCAGGCACTGGGGCCTTGTTCTTCTCGATGGTGGAATACTCTGGTATTCCTCTTTGGTGCAGACTTGACCTTGGGGGCAGCTTTGGGTGCTTCCTTGGGCTTAGATGTGGCAGCCCCTGATCTTATAGCATCACCCATAAGCTTTGGTGCCTTGGGTGCTGGTGCAACAATCTCTTCTTCCTCTTCCATCATGGAAGGCTTCCCAATAACTCTGACTGTGGTCTTCTCGACCCTCTCTTTCCTTTTCTTCCCTTCAGCAGTAGCTGGCTCTTTGGGATCAGGCTTTTCAGGATTGAGTTGATGCTCTGACTTTTGGCATAGGTGTCCTCTTGGCAGGAACCTTCTTATTGAGTCCAGGCTTTGTGCTATGTCTTTGAGCCATACTCCTTTTGAGCAATGCCTTCTTGGAGGTTGCCTCATCCTCTTCGCCCTATAATCCTCATCTTGAATCTGATGTTTTCTTCTTTCTTTGCCTGGTGGCAGCTTTAGGCAAATTGCTTGGGGTGCTCCTGCTGCCTTCATCTGAAGAGCTGGAGGGACTAGTGCCCTCACTCATGTTCACCTGCTCCTCTGACCTGTTCTGACTGTCACTCTGGTCTGACATGCTGCAAACACTCACTACTGACCCTGTGAAGAGTTATAGATGAGGTAGAGTGGATGAGCATCACAAAATGCATAGATTTTTGCAAAAGAATGACTGAAAAATTCAGTTTTAGTTTTCCACAGAAAGCATTTCGGATCAACCGATTTTCAAACTCGGTGATACCGAAGCAGTTTTGGAACCTAAATCGATGAACTCGGTCGATCGAGTCACAGCGATTGGCACCGAGACTGCTAGGGTTTCACAAAGTCCTAAAATCGGTCTCACCGATTAGCAATTCTCGGTCAGACCGAGTCTCACTAGTGCAATGGCATAAGCGAAATCGGTGGGACCGAGTTTTTCAACTCGGTGGGTCCGAGATGGTTTCGTGAAACCTAACCCTAAATTTTCGAATCAAAACTATTCTAAGGATTGCATTGACCGGAGAGGAGTGTTTCAATCGTGGCAAGAATCAATAAGAACACGATGTCTTTGAGAATCGGACGAGGAAAGCACTGTGATCGAGTCCATACCCTAGTTCGGCGGAGACTCGCTTCTGGCGGCAACCGAGGTTGAGTTACATTGCTGACGGCGGAGACCAGCGACAAGAGGCGGCTGGCGACGAGGAGATGATCCGGAGACCACGGAGGCAGAGCGAGCTATTGCGCGGGCGAAGAGGTTCAGAGAAATTTCCAAATTTTTGCCCGTGACTATATATAGCCCGACCACAGCCGGTGTGACCGAGTGGAACAACTCGGTGGCACCGAGATGCAAAACTGTGTATAGTTATTGCAACTCGGTGTGACCGAAGAGTCCAAATCGGTTGCACCGAGATTGAAAACCTATATCGACTAAGTGATCTCGGTAAGACCGAAATGACGGAATCGGTCAGACCGAGAATCACAGAGAAGTTTTGGAAGTTTAAGTCTATGACAAATCGGGGACTCCGAGTGCTCCTCACACAGAGTGGTTCGAATCTGACTTGATCAAATTTTGTGATGTAGCATGAATAGAGTTTGAGACGAGAAAAGCATAGATAGCTAGAGAAGGTTGTTAGGCATTCTTGTACATCCAGTTGGCAAATAGTTGAGAAACCATTCTATCTAAACAAGAAGTGGTTGTCCTCGAATGAGTATAGTATGCAACCAACATGCTCACACAATAAGATGGCAAATGAAATATGTGGCAAAGCATGCACAACCAATTCTAGCATCTATCAAACAATTGGCAATGACTAGGTCATCTATATATGAGTATATTGACTTAGGAGTCAAATGATAGACATTTGATCATAGGTCATACTCATCGTTTAAGCTCAAGTGGGGTTACCACTTTTACATAAAGCATTTATGTGTTCACATCATTAGAGTTGCTTTGACTCAATTCTTAGAGTTAAGCTCCCCCTAGATGTGAGATCCCCCCTAAGAGGGATGAACTAACCTTGGGTTTTATCGATGATGACTTCATGTAGGCGTTGAAGATGTGGATGCTCAATGTTGATGTAGATCTTTTTGGAGCAATCCTTTGGAGTGAGTTGCACTTTCAATACCTACATGGGTTATTCCCACAAGGAACAAACAAGTATATCCATAGACATAGAGTGATGCACACACAAAATGATGTCCATGAAATCATTAGGTTACCTTGTCCCTTGCCTTACCAACATGAGGGTTTGTGACTCCTTGAACTAGTGCAAGATATGGAAGTTGATTGCACTTGTCCTTGCCATAATGATATGAGTGAAATATGTTGGCGGAGTCACCTCAAGAACTCTCTAGTTCTTCTTCTTCCGGATCCACATCATCTTGATGGGAATCCTTGGAGTTGTAGTTGTACTTGATGAGGTAGAACTTGGCGTAGTCTTGGGAATCCACTTGACCGAGACCTTAGGTGCCTCTTCAAATGCATCAATCTCTTCTTGAAGCTTGTCCTTGCCCTTGTTCTTGTGGTCTTGTGGTGGAAGATCATCTTGTGCTTGTGTTCCCTTGAAGGAAGTAGGATCATACTTCTCTTGTTGAGGAACAAACTTCGTCTTGGGGTATTGATCTTCTTCCCACTCAACTCCATTGGCATTGAACTTTCGTTCAAAACCAACACCTTGATTCTTCCGGTGCCTTCCTTGCTTGCGTACAATTTCCTCGAATTGCTTACTCCCGGCAAGGCTCTTGTATACACCTTTCTCTATAATTCCCTTCAATAAGCTATTTTCTTGCTCAAGTGTAACTTGGCTAAGAGAATCATTAGTGGAATCAAGAGAACTACTAGAAGCAACAATATTGGATTTAGCATTGTTATTGTTACTACTAGAAGAAGAATCTTTCTTGATCTTGTTACTAGACTTGACTTGAGGCATGTAAGTAGATAAGAGTAAACGCTTGGCAATGTAAGAAGAACTTTTCTTACAGAGATCATCATTGATTGCTTTTAAGAACTCATGCTCTTGCTCAAGATTGAGCTTTTCAAAGCGTAACTTCTCATGAGCCCTTAAAAGTTCTCGATGATCTTCAAAGATAGTTTCATGAGCTAACTTAAGAGTGTTTAGTTCTTTAGTTAGACGCTCAATTTTCTCCTTATCATTGTCATTCGTTTCACCTTGAATAGCATGCTTAATTGGCGTTTCATCATAGTATTCATCACTATAGTTGTCAACAAGTAAATCATCATCACCTAGCAAGTCATCTTCATCAACATCAAAATCAACATACTCGGGGTGTGTTACCTTAGGACCTTTGGCCATGAAGCATCTACCAATTCCTTCATTTGGTGATTCAAATATGTCGTAGGAGTTGGTTGACACAAGTGCTAGACCGGCAACACCTTCATCTTGAGTATGTTTGGAGTCGGAGTGATGGTCGGAGTCGGAGCCGGATACCCATTCACCAACATGAGCTTGATGTCTTCGTTTTGTGTAGCTCTTTGATGACTTGTCCTTCCTTTCCGAATCCTTGCTTCTCCGTGAGGGTCTTCGTTCATAACATCATCTCTACTCCTTCTCTCTCTTGGTGGTGATTCTTCTCTTCTACTTCTTCTTTTTGGAGAGTCTTCTCTTCTTTTGTAGGGTGCCGTACACTCATTGGAATAGTGTCCGGGTCTCCCACAATTGTAGCAATTTCGCTCTCGACTAGAAGATCTTTTGTCATTGTAAGACCTTGACTTAGAGCTTCTTTCTTTGCTTCTACTCTTGTAGAATTTGTTGAAGTTCTTCACCATTAAGCTCAATTCTTCATTGAAGGTTTGTTTCTCACTTGATGATGTGGGGGCTTCACTTGAGGCTTTGTAAGCACCACTTGACTTGTTGTGAAGTTCCTCCTTATCCTTAAGTGACATCTCATGAGCAAAAATTCTTCCAATGACTTCCGTTGGCTTGAGATCTTTGTAGTTTGGCATCATTTCAATCAATGTGCACACGGTATCATACTTTCCATCCAATGCTCTTAGGATCTTCTTGATGATGAATCTATCAGTCATCTCTTCACTCCCTAAGACGACAATCTCATTTGTGATAAGTGCAAGCCTAGAGTACATTTCAGCGACACCTTCACCATCCTTAATTTTGAACTTGTCAAGCTGACTTTGGAGCACATCCAACTTGGATTCCTTGACGGATTCGGTACCTTCATGCATATCAATCAAAGTATCCCAAATTTCCTTTGCATTCTCAAGACGTCTAATTTTGTTGAATTCTTCGGGGCACAATCCGTTGAAGATGATATCACAAGCTTGAGCGTTGTATTGCAACATATTCAATTCTTCCGCATTAGCTGCACGGTTCGGCTCTCTCCCATCAAAGAATTCACCTTGCAAGCCAATACAAATAATTGTCCACATGGCGGGGTTATGTTCGAGAATATGCATTTTCATCTTATGCTTCCAACTAGCAAAATTAGTACCATCAAAGTAAGGACCTCTCTGGTGATAATTTCCCTTCTTTGGGACACCATACTCTCCTAGGTTGTGAAACCAAGGCTATGACCACCAAAAGCTATGGAAATCAAAGCAAATGGAGACCAAGGCTCTGATACCACTTGTAGGACCTTGAAGTATGTCTAGAGGGGGTGATTAGACTACTTGACCAATTAAAAACTTAGCCTTTTCCCAGTTTTAGAGTTTGGCAGATTTTAGCTATCTTAGGACAAGTCAAGCAATCATCACACAATTCAAGCAAGCATGCAAAGGGTGTATGAGCAGCGGAAATTAAAGCATGCAACTTGCAAGAAAGTAAAGGGAAGGGTTTGGAGGATTCAAACGCAATTGGAGACACGGATGTTTTTGGCGTGGTTCCGATAGGTGGTGCTATCATACCTCCACGTTGATGGAGACTTCAACCCACGAAGGGTAGCAGTTGCTTGTGAGTCCACGGAGGGCTCCACCCATGAAGGGTCCACAGTAGCAACCTTGTCTAACCCACCATGGCCGTCGCCCACGAAGGACTTGCCTCACTAGCGGTAGATCTTCACGAAGTAGGCGATCTCCTTGCCCTTACAAACTCCTTGGTTCAACTCCACAATCTCGTCGGAGGCTCCCAAGTGACACCTAGCCAATCTAGGAGACACCACTCTCCTAGAAGTAACAAATGGTGCGTTGATGATGAACTCCTTGCTCTTGTGCTTCAAATGATAGTCTCCCCAACACTCAACTCTCTCTCATAGGATTTGGATCTGGTGGAATTAAGATTTGAGTGGAAAGCAACTTGGGGAAGGCTAGAGGTCAAGATTCATATGGTAGGAATGGAATATCTTGGCCTCAACACATGAGTAGGTGGTTCTCTCTCAGAAATGGTAAGTTGGAAGTGTAGGTTTGTTCTGATGGCTCTCTCCACGAATGAAGAGGAGGTGGAGGGGTATATATAGCCTCCACACAAAATCTAACCGTTACACACAATTTACCAATCTCGGTGGAACCGAATCAACAAACTTCGGTCGCACCGATTTTAGTAAACCTAGTGACCGTTAGGATTTTCGATGGGTCCGTCATGCATCTCGGTAGTACCTATATGGTTTGGGTTAGTGCATTTCGTAATCTCTGTGAGACCGACATACAAACTTCGGTGAGACCGATTTTGGTAATTAGCTAACCGGAGAGTTGGTCGAATAAACTCGGTGGGACCGATTCGCTCTTTCGGTGAGACCGAAACGTTATGAAAGGGAAACAGAAAGTTTACATTGCAATCTCGGTGGGACCGATCCGCTCTTTCGGTGAGACCGAAAAGTTACGAAAAGGAAACAGAGAGATTACAATCCCATCTCGGTGAGACCGAGATCCCTATCGGTAGAACCGATTTGCCTAGGGTTTGTGGCAGTGGCTATGACATATGGAATCGATGGTGCCGGATAGGAAGAATCGGTGAGACCGATTTTGGCTTTAGGTTTAGGTCATATGTGGATGTGAGAAAGTAGCTGAGGGTTTTGGAGCATATCACTAAGCACATGAAGCAAGAGGCTCATTAAGCAACACCTCATCCCTCCTTGATAGTATTGGCTTTTTCTATAGACTCAATGTGATCTTGAATCACTAAAATATTAAATGAAGAGTCTTGAGCTTTTGAGCTTGAGCCAACCCTTTGTCATTAGCATTTTGAGGGATCCACTTTCATCATCCATGCCATGCCATTCATTGAGCTTTCCTGAAATGTTCATCTTGGAATAGCATTAGCTCAATGAGCTATATGTTGTTATGAATTACCAAAACCACCTCGGGATAGTTGCACTTTCACGCGTAGCACCCAGCCACCCACCCCCCTCCCCCCCCCCCAAAAAGGACGACGACAATATAAGTTCGTGCTTCCATGTTTCGGATTGAAATATCTGGCGGCCCCAATTCCAGCCCTGCAAAATCTCTCTTCTCCACCGTCCCTTTCCGCGCCCAGATTGCTCAAATCCCTAATTTGCCGCCAACCCTCGAATCGCCCCTCGTCTCGTCTCTTTCCCCACTGTTCCCCACCTCTGTGCCACACAACGACGACGAAGACGACGGTCGCGCTTCACCACCGCATCGGAGCTACCTCATCTACGCCCTCGTCCACCGCACCGGGTGGTCCACCGACAACGCTTGGCCGCCCATAACCGACGCGTGCCTCATAGACACCGAGTTCCACCGCATCTGGTGCGCTTCACCGACACCGTCTCCCAGCTCACCAGGGCTACTTCACCGAGCACATCATCGCACCTCCGCCCCCCGAGGCCGTTGGGGCTTCACCAACGATATCGTCCACTGCATCGTAGCGCTCCGCTGCCACTCAAGATCTGCATCTGTGCGCGGCCAGCCAACGCCAGCGCATCACCCTCAACGGCTCTGAAGTGACCCACACTCTAGCTAGGCGAGCATGCCCAAACACCGGCCCAAACTAGGTATCCACACATCACTCCCTTGTGCACTGTTCCGACAATGTTTGGATATCCTTTCACTGCTCTCTTAGCTTACACGCCTATGCAACTCTGACTTTAACTCTTATTTCTTCTGGAGATATCATATAAAACAAGCAAATCCAATTTTTATCGAAGCATGACGGTGCTACGGGATCTGGTACACATCCTGCACACCCGTATAACCTTGTAAGTATCTGTCCTCCGGTACAACATTAAGGACGATTCCTCTTATTTGATCAACCATTCTCCATGTCAAAAATGCAGAGGGGGATGCAAGGAGCACAAGGCTTGCACATCCAAGAAAGTGGTAACATGGACTTGTACATGGAACATCCCAAGTGCAAGCAGAGCTGCAGTGAGCCTGTACAATGAGCTAGCGTAAGTCCCTGCATTTCATTTAATTCGTACTGGCATTCGTGTATGATTTGTGTGCAGTGGCTGATCTACGAATTCAAGTTACTAGGGGTGAACATTTAACTTAAAAAATATGAAGGCACTTGCACTCCGGAAATCAACATAACTTGAGAAATGTGAAGCTACATGCACTTTGAAAACCAGCTAATGATCCAAAGTAGTTCAGATTATAAACACTAAATAATGCAAGCACCAAAAAACACAAAATGCAACATGGTGTACAAGAATTACAAACATGGTGCATGCACCGCTTGAATTATTCGTTCTCTGGCTGAAAATATCAAGTGTAATTGCACGTATAACCCGGTGCACAAACTGCATATCAATATATCTATCTTGCACAAGTATGCCAATAGTTTCAAACAAGATTAGAAAAGTATTTATGCTATGTTGTCATGATACGGGACTTTACGGTAGATGGCCTCGGCGTTTCCTCAAGCTATGAAAATGCACTATAATTTGCTTGTCATCAATGCCCGCAAATCTCTGTCTCTCTCAACATAGTAGATCATCATTAGACACTAAATCCTTCAATGAGCTTGCAAGATGCTTGCATTAGATCCCTCATTAGACACTATATGTTCATCACCAGGAGCATGTAAAATGTTTGCACAAAATCCTTCATTAGCGATGCATTCATTAGACACTTGAGGCTCAAGAACAACATGAGCTTGTATGTTTTCACCGGAAACTTGATTAGATACATCAGATTCGGTCGATTCGGTATTGATTGGGGGAGTTATAAAATAAGTAGAAATTGGTTTCATTTTCTCATAGATTCCCTACATACAAGCAGTTTTACAACACCGCCAGGTTTAACTATTGGCCAGAAATTGAAGAGTTGAATTAGATATAATCAGGGATGTGATGTACACCTGCTCGTTGCGCATGCTACTCTTGCAAGCTATGTTGTCCGTTCTTGCAAGCTCGATGCCATGCCCGTCTTTGCCGCTGCCTCCCACGCAGGCTACACCCAGGGTTGGATCTTCATCTTCTTGTCCTTCCATTCGCTTGAAGCCCGGCGACCGCCCTCCAACAAGGGCACGAGGAAGTGCTATGACGGTCTGTCCAGCGGCAGCTAGGTTAGGAGCGAACCAGACTGGAGGCTGGAGCGAATGAATTGGGATTTTTCCTGCTGTCGATCGATATGGGAGGCGCTCGTTTGGGCCCGCCTGCTATAGGGCCTGCCTTGCACTTATGTTATTGGCCCATCCAAATTGAAACATTTTTCTTCATTTTTTACATTGCACCTTTCGTGTGTTGGGACAAACAAAACTAGCGTAATAACCCAGACGACTCAAACTAGGTGCACACTTTCCAGCCACCTAAGGCGGCCGCCCATACCAGCCCCTATGGTGGCATCGCCCCTTTTTGCGTGTATGATTGGATAGTGAAAAATATTCCAGTGGCACTTTTGATTTACCCACAGAATGGTTGAACTGCTTGTTTCTATGAACTGAGTTGTCAATAATGTGAAGGATGCCAGGCTTTTCTTCCTATTGTAGATTGCTTAGATCTCGATATGCCAAAAGTAATCGCATGAAATATACAGTAAAAGCCAGTGTGATGTGTTTGGCTACAACTAGTCTGACTACACGTCCTCATATAACATATCAAGGACGCACCATCTTACCAGATTAACCATTTGACTTACCCATGCAGTGTGGGAAGAAAGAAGTATTGGGACTGCGTATCCAAGCAATTAATGCCATGGACTCCTTCGTAGAACCTTGTAAGCGAAAAAGAAGTTGCAGTGTGCACATTTAAGAACTAGCATAAGTTCGATTTACACCTTCTCGGAATTTTAGTTAGCCATTTATTGCAAAATTGTTCAATTATGTTGCTTGGCTTAATTTAATTTGCTACTAATTACATAATGGCACAGCCTGTTAATCATATTGTAGACTGCGCCTATCTATGTGTTTGATACTTACTGTTAAGAATTACCTGTTTTCCTTAACTTAAATATCTACTTGTTTGTTTAACTGCATTGCTGCTGCAACAGCGGGTTACAATGATGCTAATAACTACTTTTCAGCATCCAATTGAAACTCTTTAATTTCCAGTTGAGATGTTTTGCTAACTTAAACATTTCTGAATCCAATCGGAACTTTAATGGCAAAACAGGTTAGCCCAAGATCAAAGAGCGAGGTCCCCATGGACGTTGCATCATCCCATAGTAGTGGCACCGGCTAATCTTGCATTATGAATTGCCAACTGCTGATGCTCTAGAGGCTAAACTAGTGGTAGAAAGAGATTCTGCTTCTGCACTTAGAGATGAAGTTGACATGTTGACAAAGCAAATAGCACAATCACAAGCAGTACTCAAGACAACCATAAAATATTAGGTGGATTTCAAAAAGCGAAGCAAGTCGAGACCCACCAGATTGTTAAGGTCTGACGGAAAAAGGAAATTAAATTCCTACTTGGCAAATCATAGGTGAAATGTTCTTTCCATAGTTGAATAACCTTTGTGTTGTCTGTTCATGTAATCAATCAAACCATTTGTTTTAGAGATCATGTAATAATTGTTTTTTTTTTTGGTTTGTAATTTTATTTGAGCACAAGTCTGTATTAATTGATAATACTAGGAGACATTTAATTTTGATAGCTGTGCTGCACCTACAAATATGTTAATCGGGCTGAATGTGCATTCAGCAATAGTAGTAGTATAGATGGACCATAAATGGCACGCATCGAAAGGGACAAGATCTTTGGCTAAAAAAAGGATCTGTTGTAGCCAAAAAAAGTACAATGACTTGGCTTATGTATGTTAGTTGATATTATTGATCCATATACTCTATAAGTGTTTATATGTCTGTTATTTCTGTACATTCTTGGTTGATTGACTCGTTATTTGAATCTTGATACATCGCTTGTGTTCATATCTAAATGGGACTACACATTATGCTGCGTGTGACATTTGAGTTGGACATGAAGTGTTCCAAATATTTGAATTCACCTTAAACTGGATTCTAGTTTCTGAATTTGAGTATCGGCATTTGTAAACCATATTCATATATGACGTTGGAATACATCTTTGTCGTCCTTTTGAAGATATATAAAAACACATAGAATGATTTATAATGATTCATATAGGAATACAAAATGGATTCGAATTTAGTTGCCGAGGTAAACGTGGATGCTTATTGTCCCAAAATTGAAAGAAGCAAAGAAATGTCCACTCCCATGTCGGTGCCTGAAGCCAAGTGTTTGGGAGATGGAAATTACTGTCTACCCATTACACGGACAATCCATCGGCCTGATTTCCACTACTCTAAATAGGGGTAGGTTAGTAACTTCAATTAGACGTGACACGACCGCCTCTGAGCCCATTCCGACACGGTGGGCGTCAAACATGGGCGGCAAAACTCATTTGATTCATGCTCGTCCGAAAGACCTCTATTTCTCCCGCCATTCCCCATTCATACACGGTGGGCGGCAAAACAAGCTCGACTCGGCCGAAATCGATGTAGGCAAATATTTTCAATAGGGGCGGGTTTGTAACTTCACTCAGACGTGACACAACCGCCCTACTACCCGCCCTGCTCATACACCGTGGGCACCAACCACCCTCTCCTCGCCCGAAATTGCTCTGGGCAAATATTGGTGAGATGCGAGATTACCGTCCTATCCCCAACCGACGAGATGTCCAAATTTTAAATGGGGGCTAAGTTCGTAACTTTCCCATATTTCAGACAGGCGCGTCCCAAAAACATGGTTCCTCGTACCTCTCCCTCCATTTTCCCATTCATACACCTTCCGCGCTAGAACACCCCATCCCCACACCAGCCTCCGTCCGCCACCCATCCATCGCCGTCGTCTTTCACCGGATCCATCGCCACCGTCCTCCACCATGCCGGAGCGCCTACCAAGACCGCCTCGTCCACTGCTAGAGATTGACGTTTCTCATCCACGGCGACAGACCAATAGCCTTGCATCGCGTCCTCTCGCTTCATCGGCGCCGTTGTCCTCTTTGTCGGGGCCGCTCACACGACCTTCTCTTCCACCTCAACGGGACATATCCCCCGATGCACCCGTCTACCATCGCAGATCTGCTTCAACGCAACCGACAGCCATCACACCCCCGATGCCTACACGGCGCCGCAAGAGAGGTGGTACTTCATATCTCCTCAACTTTTTGATCTCAACCAGAAAATAGATCTTAACTTGGTTACTCTACTTTATTTTCAGCTCTTAGAATTTAGTTCTTAGTTTGAAGCAAAAAATGGATGCTAAATATCATTTCTCCAGTTTGCAGCTTCAAATCTGCCATGGCACAGCCATAATACGGTTTAATTGATCATGCTTAGGGTTTAATTGATCATGTTGGTTCTGTGGTGGTTTCTTTAATAGAAATCGGAGGGGAAACCCTCTTTTGCTAAAAATATTCTTAGAGTTTCCCCTTTTATGATCACTATACGATCGAATCGTGCTTCGTGTCATAATAACACTGCTCCACCCATCAAGCTAAACAAGCTTAGTTGTTCAAATCTGAATCTGATATTATTAAAACAGAGTTGTTTAATTGGTTAGCTAAATGTTCCTAAATTAGTTTCAAAATGCATGTTACGGGCTCGGGTGTGTATCTCTGAGGTGCCCACGGTGGGCGGCCCACCACAGGATTTTGGGTCGCCCCAGCCCCGATCCTCTGCTCACTGCGTGCTTCCGATCTCTACTCGCTCCCGGCCGCTTTGCCTGGCGACTTGCGTCCCCGGACGGCATGACTCTAGGAGGAGACGCCGGGCTAATAGGAGGCGCTTCGCCTAACAGCGTCACCGCTGCCGGGCGAGGCCGTGCCTACCTTCCCAAATCCGTTCAGGGCTCAGGCATGCAACACCAACCAAGCCAACCCGATTTATCCTGAGATACGTCCTCAACACTCAGCAACCACTCCTCATCACCCATTTTCTAATTGATTCATTACTCATTAGGCAGGACTGTCATTAGGGTTTGTTGTGTGCTCAGTGCTACCTACACTTAATGGTTCAGATGTATTTCGGTAATCTTTAGTACCTCTAAAGTTCCTAGGGTTTTCAATATTCCGGCCCTCGGAACAAAAACTAGTCATTTTGGATTGTTGGTCGTAGTGACATTGACCCAGATTACTACTGCAAGCCAGGTTTGTTGACAATTTTACTTGTCTTTCTTACTCATTCGATATAATATGCAATTATTCACGTCGATTAGTTGAAAACAATAAGTGCTAGACAAACTTCTTCATTCAGATTTTGGACGGTCTCTTCTTTGCGATTACAATTCTGCATACTTGTCCTAGTAAGCTCACAAGTAAATGATTGATTCACTACATCTATGCTTGCCTTGTCATATTTGTTGTCAATATTCTTTTAGGGTGGACCACCCTGTTTCTAAAATACTGGAACCGTAGACATGAGTGAATAGTATTTCTCTATGTGATCTCTTCCATCATGTGTGGGTAACGAACACTGCATTGTATAGAAAGAAAGTGGCATTTCCAGCTTTTACATAGGTTTCGATCTTTTACATGGAATACAATCTGCCTGCTTGCTTTGTGTCGCACTACCAACACTCCACCCTTGAAGCTAAACATTACGCCACTCATAATTGCTTAGTTTATTTGTTCAAATACAAATTTCATATGATTCTAATGTTCCTACTTCAGTTTTGAAATGTGTGCCTGCACATTATAGAGACATAAGGGGTTTGTATTTACGTGTGTGGTCCGTCAAGACGGTTGGGGAGGTGAACTTTGCATATGCAGGGCTTATAGGGAGACACTCTCCGAGTTGAATCAAATGCATTCCATAGATAATCTGACTACTTTTTTATGTTTTCATGAATCTCAGATTCAACAAAGATCATAATGATTATGAGCTTGCGCACATGAAAAGAATAAAGCGTAACAATGCCATGGATGTCAAAGTTGGCATTAAGGGACTGAAATCAAGTCTGGATGCAATGCAATGCAAACGCTCTCCACCTCTGCATTCATGCTCGTAATATGATCCTAATAAAGGATTACGAGCTAGAGGGAGACCTAAGTCAATGTAGCTCCCTAGTGGAGGAGTCGGAGGAAGATGCCCTATCTTATTCACCCATCAAGGTACTTGCTCTAACTTTCCAAGGTTACATTGCTGCACATATCCTGTAACTGATGCTTTGCATTGCTTCTACTTTGTTGAACTGCCATTAGCTTAGTTTACACATCGTGTATGTGAATACGCCCTACCTATCCATTTTCAGTACATATTCCATTTGTCATCATACCATATTTATCCATTCAAATGCTGCTCTTGTGTATCAGACATTCAAAAGGAAGAGGGTGATTGTTGTTCGTGGAGGAGCACAAGCAAAGTATTTGGAAAAGGTAGTGGCACCTGATAAATCAAATAGCCCATAAGGTGTAGTTGCAATATCACCTGACCCACAAAATACCCCAACTCTAGCAGACTCTAGCCCTACTACCGGGTCATTTTCGATGCCCCAACTCAGCAGACCCCAAGCTGCAGCAAAAGATGATTATGCCGATTGACATAGCACCAGCTGTACGACGCAAAACCCCCATTCCAGCAAAGAGTACACCAAATTCAGTTGCCAAATCCCTTTTCGAACCAGAGAGAGCCCCAATTGCAGCAAATAGGACCCCTGTTCCATTTCTTCCCAGCTTAAAAGACGAAGCTTATGTTGTTGTCAGGAACTTTGTGTGCAGCAAATAGGACCCCTGTTCCATTATACCACAGACACAGAACAATTTCTAGTCTTCCTCTGCAACTTACGCGTAAGTAATGTACTAATGTTATTCATGGTCATTACTGCATATTTTCTTTGCTGACAGAAGACACACGATTTCATTCTTTTAAATAGGCGAGGAGCAAACTGGATTGTGATGACGAGCAAGGGTTGGTTGCTCTTTTCAAGCACTCGTTGATGAAGTATCGTTCCTACCGAGGCAAGCGCGCCGATGGCAAGCCTCTGAACAAAATTTCAGTAAAGTCTCCGTGCTACATTTATCCGATCGTGGATCGGAATAATCTTGTTACACATTGGTCTCGGCTGCGGTAAGGTCTTTGTCTATGTTATCACATCACAATTTGAACTACATTTCTGCATTTGCCTTAATGTCTCACTTGTACGAAAACTATTAGCAGAAAAACATTCATTCTCAAGGGACCACAGCATCTCGCAACTATACTGCACAATGCATTGCTCTTGTGAGTACCTCTTGCCCTGTATGGCCATACTTACTTTCATAGTTGTTTGATTATGCAAAGATCATCAAGACATGTTAGCCTCAGAATCGCCCATTTGGTGGACATTATATGATCCATATGGACTCTTACATAAATTTAGAATCAACTCAATGCTTTTGAAGAGGTTTAGCTCTACAGTCCTCTTGTAAGGACTGAGCGTGGTCTATCACCGTACTTACATTATCAGCTACTCCTCCATCCCATAATATAAGAACATTTTGTACAAGACACCAGTGTCCAAAACACTCTTGTATTATGGGAAGAGGGATTGGTTCATTTTGTAGCATTCTGCATCTTATCTCCCTCGCCCACCATTTACTAAAAAAGATCGGATCTATATTTAATCTTACCAACAAGTAGAATACATGCACAATGCCGGTCTGAAGTGTAGCCCATTGCTCTTGTCGAAGACATTTTGTCCTGTAATGCTTGTACTTCCGAGGATTGGTAGTTGATTATGTAGCATCAATTTGCATCTTATCTTCATTATCCTCGATCCCTTCCAGGATTATCATATCTATAATTACTCTCTACAAAATGTAGAGTACAGGCAATGCTTATGAAGAAGATTCTGTGCTGAAATTCTTGAGTTATCCTTCCCTTACATGGAGAAGGGCATTATAAAGCCGATGTTAACTGTTAATGCAAGTCAGTCCTTCTAAAGCCTTTATCCTCAACTGCTGTTTAATTTGCTCATACTCCCTATCGTTTACTGCTGTTTAGTTTGCTGTTTCTACCAAAATGCATGTTCGTAAGAACCTTAAGTTCTAAGTTTTACTTGTAAAACCAAATTCCTTATTCATACCATGCACATTACTTAATACTCCCTATATGTATGCTTGTTTTTGTGGATCTATAATCTAGTGTGTGGTGAAGCAGCCCACGTTTGCACCTTGTCATCTCCTGTTTTATCTTACTGATGTGGCTGATGATATGAACAACATGCCATGCACATTATCCAAAATAGATACAATGATTTTCTTTGCCCTTCATCTATGCATGTTATGTTGACATGGTAATCCAGTAGTATGGTGAAGCTCCCCGCATTATGAACAATGCCAAATTATGCTATTGATATTTTGAACTTACTCTTTATTTTCTAATTTGAAATTGGATAGAATTGATAGAACAGTTATCATCTTTGTTTATACAGGTGCAAAACCTGTCATCTTTCTGCTTTGTTTCAGGTGATATGCACGATGGCATGCACAAGTCTGGCCAAGGCTGTGAGACAAACCCAACATATATTGCAGCAAAGAAGGCAAAACATCTTGAAGATAGCGAGACAACCCCAAAGTCTTGTCTTGATGCGTTGTTCAAGTTACTTGAGACTAACAGTTAGACAAGCTCACGTAATTCGTTATGCGAATCGGCCGACTTCTTCAGTCCCAAGTTCTAGTAGAAAGGCATTCTGCAACTTAACTTCGACTTGAAGTCCTATCTCTAAGAAAGATTGCGGAGAACACCAATGAGAACCTTATCGCTAAACAGCTACACCTAGAAGCTATGACCGACATGCTAGGCCGGTCTCATAGCCTTCTTTCGGCAGCTTAGCGATGGTTCCCCATAAAGGCTAACCTTTCTTGAACTATCTTGGAAGTGGTCTCGGTTCAAGATTATTTTGTTACGTTGCAATGGTGCCCAGCTTTTGTAATCTGCTTCTTCGTTTGCGCTTTATGATCACCGTGGCGAACTTCATGCCCAGTGGACGAATATACCTTAAATCCTTTATTGTATAGTGTAGGTTTATTCTTAGTTACTATGGCGTAATTTCTTTATTGTATAGAGTAGGTTTGTTCTTAATTCCTACTAGTTACTGCCATCATTCGCTATCCTAAAAAAAATCAGATGTAGTCGACCGGACCGAAACATTCGACTCTAACGGGCCAGGTTTTTAGTGGGCCACAATTGGGCCGGCCTGCGTATTTCTTGGGCCTGAATGATTGGGGCCTTCACACATTGCGCCAGGCCCAAACTTACACCAGCCTATATTTTAGTTGGGCCTTTGGTCGACCAGTAACTTAGTTTGGCCCGGTAGCATTGGGCCATTAACAGTCTGAATATTGTCTTGGCTTTATTACGGCCGAGATGAAACCACGGGCCTTTAGGCTGGCCAAAATGCATGTTGGGCCTCAATTTTCACTAGTCATCGACGGGCATTCACCGGCGAAATGTAGACCGGCCGTTTGGGTCCATTAGCTCACGGGCGTTACCGGATTTAAACATATCTCGGGCCTTAGTTGGCCCACTGATATCATGTGCCTTTAAGAGGCCGAAAGCTTCGCACAGGCATCAACAGGCCGAATTACGCGACATGCCTTTAATAGGCCCAAAGTCACGTTGGGCTTAACTGTTGCCACCTTTAGCACGGGCCGTTAGTGGGCCCGATGTCCCGTCGGACCATATATGGCCCATGGGCAGCACGGGCCATTCCCAGGCCGAAAGTCACACCGGGCTGAAATGGGCCCATGTCTACATCAGGCCTCTAACAGGCCGAAAGTCACTGGGCTGTAGTTGGGCCCAAATATTCGGCGAACAATTAACGGGCCAGATCTGGCTTCGGGCCGCAAATGGGCCCAAATATTGGGCGAACAATTAACGAGCCAGATCTAGCTTCGTCAGTAAATGGGCCCAAATATTGGGCGAACAATTAACGGGCCAGATCGGCTTCGGGCCGTTAATGGGCCTTTATTAAGCGAGCCGTTATTGGGCTGGCCCACTAGTACCGATTAAGTTCTATGGGCCTTTGGTAGGGCCGGCCTTTTAACCTATATGGGCCTTCTTTGGGCCCGCCACGTGTCGACGTATCATAGGCATGTCTCCTCCAATGGACGGGCGACATCCGCCCGTTGACAAGTCGACAGTGTTCCTTCGCGAATCGAATTTTACACGTGGAAATTTCCCATTGGTCGTATTGTTAACGGGTTATCGGATCCAAAATCCGACCCGATAGATTAACGGCGTTCGATTACGGTGGATGCCACGTGTCGGTCACCCTTGACGAAAAGCACTTCGTGGACGCTACGATTTATCGTCATGGAAGTGGACACTTCCGTGATGATAATTTTGGTAATGTCATGGAACACTTCTACGACAACACAGGTGTGACTATCTTGATTCTGTCATAAAATCGTCATGGATGTACATGCATGACAAAAAACGCGACCTACTGTGACAAACACGTATCATCACGGAAGTGTATTTTTTTTGTAGTGACCCCGGGCTTCGGCCTGCTCCGGCTGAACTTCGACGCGCTCCAGAAGAGGAAAGGGTCTCCAAACTGCAGTGGTGATGCCTTCCGGCCATTGAAATAGAGAAAATACATCGCCGTAGACGAGTGAGTACCTTATCTTTGTAGTTTCTCGAGTGATGCTTCCCCTCCTGACTGTGGCTCCCTAGGGTCCCTTCTGCCGAAGCGGCGAAATCTCGCAAGAAGCAACCTCCTCCTGCCTCAAGTCCCTTGCGGGCCTTGAGCGCCCCAAGCCAGCCTGCCGCGCATGGCACGAGGTCGGCCGGAGAGGCAAGCGCGCCAGCCTGGCACCTCGAGACCGCGTTCTTGCCATCTCTCCTTCGTGGCATTGCTTGGGGTGCGGCAGGCGTGCCAAGGGCTCCTCCTTTGGTTGTCGATCATGGCTGGGTGGCCTCAGCCCTGGCCTCTCCTTCAGGCGACGAGCCGCTCCTCTCCGGGGCCCTCGCCAGGGCCCGAGGGGCGCCCGGCAGGGCACCAGTCCCCAGCCCCCTGCTGGAAGGAAGCGAGCCCCCTCGGACATCTTCAACGACTTCCGGCACGAGGGACGAGCCTGGTCATGCGTTCGAGCTCGCCCGCAAGCGGGGTGCTGTCCGCCACGAGCTCTTCCGGGTGGTGATGGGTGCACTGAGCTAGCTTGGGGAAGAACTCGTGGACGTCGACGCCCGCCTTGAAGCTGAGGGTCTCCGGCTGATGGAAGAATGGCATCAACTGAAGGTGGCCATCAACCTCGGGCGCCTCCAGCGCGAGCAAGCCAACGCGAAGGCCGAGGCCTTCCTTGCATCCTCGCGCGAGGCCAGCGCCCGGGCCTCAGAGGAGGCTATGGAGGCTGACCTCCGTTGTGAGGCCGCCAAGAAGCACAGGCAGGAGCTCCTGGCCCTGAATACCTCCCTGGAGTGGCAAGTGGAGGCGCGTAGGGCTGCCTTGACGTTTATGAAGGGGGCGCCATTTGATGAGGTGGATATCTTGAGGCGCGAGGAAGCGCTGATGCTGGAGGCTATAGAGCGTAGTCTCGAGCTTGAGCGGTTGGAGACGAGGGAGCGTCAGGTCGCCGAAGCGGAAGATGCTGCCAGCACGCGCGAGGCCAGGACCCAGGAGGAAGTTGACCGCAGAGCGACTGAGGCTCGTGATGATCTTGCTAATAGGTATGATCTAAAGTTGAAGCTCGTGGAGCCGAATCTGAGGGTAGGACTGCCTCCCTCAGGTCAGGGTTGGCCGTGGCGGAGCAGCATGAGAAGGCCGCAACAGATGCCTTGATCTCCGTGCAAGCCGAGCTGGCCTTCGCCCGTGCTGAGCTGCTCCCGCTTCAGCAGCGGGTTACCAGCGCCGTGTCCTTCACGCAGCAGAGCAGGGAAGAGGTGCTTCGCCGGCAGACGCTACTGCGCGAGCATGTTCCCATGCTTCGGGACCTCAGGACGAAGGCCAATCAGGCGCTAGGTACCTTCTGTGATGAGCACGCCCCTCACCCCCACGCCGAGGACTATGCCAGCCATCTTTGCTTCTTCACCGAAGTCGTGACGCGCCTGGAGAACCGGGCCGAGAGGGCTCGCGAGCTTATGGACGAAAAGAGCCGAGGCCTCCTCGGGTGCGCGTTCTCCGGCGTCTTCAGCCATCTCCTGAACACCAATCCTGACTTTAACTTTGACGCCACCATTGCCCTAGTGCCTGAGGTCATCCGGGACAACCTAGCGCGCTGGGTGGACGACAATGTGGATGCTCTAGTTAGGGCCTTTGCTTCTGATGATGATGAGATGGTGGTCGTGGCGGACGAGGGCGGCGTAGTTGATGATGGTGAAGATATCACTAGCGACAGCGCCAGCAACCTGTCCGGGAGCGACTCAGGGGACGCGGCGAGTGATATGTCCGACTGAGCCCGTGCTCCTTTATTTTGAACCTGCACGCAAAAGCTTTGGCACGGCCCCTCACAATGTAAGAGCATTTTGGGGAGTGGGAGCCCCTCATGTAAACAGACTACCATTTTACTCCTTAGGCTAGGATTTATACGCGCTCTTGTGTGCTTGTAAGCCCCTTGCGGGCTTGCTGTCGTAACTTACTTTGGTCCAGTCAGGCTTCGAGCTGATTTGGCAGCTGCGGATGTGCATTTATCCTGAGGGGAGCCCCTTGCGGGCTCGCGAAGTTTTGGTTTCCTGAGGGGTCCGCTAGTCCACCCGAGAGGGCCTCGCGAGAAGCGAACGCCAGTCATGGCGAGGTGCACGCGTAGCGCGTGTATGCCACTGCTAGCCCCCGCTCGTGAGGTGCTCAGAAGGGGGGGGGGGGAGATAGCGGACGTAAATCTCAAAACAAAGCATGAATCAAAAACTCATGAAATCAACACGAACGAGAAAGGATGCCCCCCACGATTGCCAATGGAAATACAACTTCAAATTCAAAATCAAAGGCTGCAAATTTGAGCTACAGAAAGGAGGTCAAAAGCAAATGGCCGCGTCCAGCACCTAGCTAGTCTTCTTGTCTTTCCCCCAGCACGGAGCTAAGTGCTTTCACTGGCTGTGAGCATAGTCATTGGGCGACAGTGTCGACGGCCAGCGCGGAGCATGGTGCTTCCACTAGGACGTGGGCGGGAGCCCCCGAGGCCCGAGGGCGGTACTCCGGAGACTCCGGGGCGTGTACAGTCCCACTCATTATTACGTGAGAGTGTCACAAGCGGAGACCTTCATAGGCGTGAGCCTTGCTTCATATCGCAAGATGAGGGCCCCGCCTTGCGCCACCCTCCACCACCGTTGGGGCGTCCGGAAACCAGGATGATGCCAAGGGGCAAAGGGGACGCTAGCAGCGCCCTCAGCGACCATGGGCCCTCTGCCGGGGGGAAGGCTCACCAGTGCCTCCCCGACATAGGACCTATCTCCGGGTGACGCCTTGCTCCGTGCGACGCGGGGAGGGGCCTTGCTCCTGGCTCCTCAAAGGCAGCCCCCAGCGCGCTTCCCCTAGCAGAAAGGAGGCTACCATGCTGGGGCCGTCGTCCACTGCTGTGACCTGATCCACTTGTGACCCATGGTTAGTGTAAGCCTGCTCCTGAGAGATTAGTGGTACCCTGCAACTGTTGTCGCCGGCGGGGTTGATGAGGCTCCCGGGTGGCTCCTGGAAGGCCTCAACTTCCAGCGTCTCCTATTCCCAAACCGGCTCGAGGAACGAGCCGGGGTCATCCTCCGACGTGTACTCCTGGTCCATCATGCGGGGCACATAGGCCTCCGGAGTCATCGTCCAGGAAACCCCGCCGAAGTGCCCTGCGCTCCACGCCATCAGGCCTAGCGCGCCGCCCCGAGGATGGAAGGGCGGCATCCCGCTGGAGCCGTAGGGGGAAACATTCAAGACTGCGCCCACCAGGGGAGGCATAGGTGCGGCTGGGTGCCCGGCTCCACTGGCCGCGTCGCTGCCAATGAACCCTCCTGGTGCGCCTGGGAGCACGCGGGCACGGTGAGACCCACCGTGCGATCTGGCTACAACTTGAGGCATATGCAGGGAGCAGAAAGGCGGCGTACCCCTGGTCGCGGCGTCCAACAGCTCAGCGACACGCTCTAGCAACGTATCGCAGCCGCTCTCTGCTAGTCGGCACCGCAGCAGCTCCCGCGCCATTATGAGTGCGGCCCTCATGTTTGCTTGCTCCCGTCGGGTGTGCGGCGCCGTCACCGCGGCATAGCTCGAGGCCCTTGCGGCGGCCGACGCGCGCCGCAGGGTAAGGGTGGAAGCCGTCGGACCGCGTCGCTCGCGCCCCGCAGCGCTCGGCGGTGCGCGTGCCGCTTGGAGCGCGGAGTTGAGGTCTTCTTGGGCAGACGATGCCGCCCAGCCTGGCCAAGCTGCCCAGCCTGGCCAAGCTGCCAGGCGATCGGTGTTGGCCCTCGGGTCGCCGGACATCGGCACCACGGAATGTTGACGGGTCTGCTGATGGAAGAGAGGCTTCGGCATACCCCTACCTGGCGCACCAATTGTCGGATCTCGGGTTCCGGCAAAATCCTCAAGGTTCGAACACTGGGGTGCACACGAAGATCTCTCCCTCCCCTAGCTCACACACTCGCCACGATCTCAAAGCTCAACACATCGAACTCGAAGAACATGGGACACAAGAGTTTATGCTGGTTCGGGCCGCTGATGTGGTGTAATACCCTACTCCAGTGTGGTGTGGTGGATTGCCTTGCAGGCTGAGGATGAACATGTACAAGGGAAGAACAGCCTCCTGAGGAGAGGTGTTCTTGAGCTCGGTGAGCTTGTGTGGTTGAGGATGATCTGAATGATCCGTCCCTACTAAGGTGGTGGATAGTCCTATTTATAGAGGCCCGGGTCCTCTCCCCAAATGTTAGGCGGGAAGGGATCCCACAACGGCCAATTTGAAGGCGGACAACTAGTACAAGCTATCCTGACAAAAGGTGGTCTTCGCCTGCCAAAGGCTCTCATGGTGACACCATCGTGGGCTCCGTGATGACCTCCGTCCTGTCGTCCTGCTGGTCTTGGTCTCGTTGCACCGATATGGAAACCTTTGCCTGATGCCTCGAGACTCCTCGCCTGCGCTTGCCCCTTTAGCACCAAAGAGGCAACGGGTACTCTGCGCCCACCTGGAGCCCGCCTGGCCTTGGTTGTCACGGCTCACGTCACTGGAACCTCACGAGGTGCCCCTCGCCTTGATCTCTCCGCTCCTCACGAGCCAGCCTAGTGAGGCCGCCCCTGAGGAGGTCTTGCGTCGTCCGCCTCGCGAGGCTTGGCCCCTTGTGAGGGTCTTGAGTGTTTGCTGGTGAAGATGGGCCGTACCAAGCCGCTGCTGTTGCCACGCCGTGGGCCGCAGGCAGGAAAGTCTGGGGACCCCCGTTCCCAGAACGCCGACAGTGATCACTCCAATTGCAAGATCAGTTGACTAGAAGCTACACGCATGGAGGCGATGAGCGCGAGCATCAGCCGGCTGTGCCAGATCGTCAACGACGCCAGCCTGCGGCCTGGCACCAAGGAACCTCTCCAGGTCATGCTTGTGGCCGGCAGGGCGAGAAGCCGCTTGGACGACAGGTTCGTCTTCTTGTTCGACAAGGTCCTCGTAGGCTTCCTCGACAAGTTCACCGTTGTCAAGAAGCTCGCGGACGACCTTGACGTACGTCTCCAGCCCACGCGCCCAGGCTCTGTGATGCCCACCACCCTCAACGGCCTCTATGGTGACAACCTGTTCGACGCACTGGTGGCCCTGCGACTGCCCGCCGTCGCGCCGTAGAATGTCCACCTCAAGGTCGCACTTACCGCGCAGCGCCTGGCGCAGCAAGACACCGTCGACATAATCACCCACGTCTACGCGCAAATCGTCCACAAGGTTGATAGGTCGCTGGCCTTCTGGAGCTGTAAGGCAACCTTGGACGGCATTGTTCAGAAGCACGTTGAGCTCGCCGCCAACGCCGCTGCTCCTCACACGTCGGTTGGTGACCCGGTGCACTAGGGCGTGAGGATGTCGTTGATGGATCCGTATGTATCTTTATCTTTCCGTCAAATCCATGTAGTAGTATATGGTACTACTAGTAATTATCTTACCTCTCGCATCAACTTCATAATTTTCGTGCGTACTCCATGCATGAACCGCGCCAGAAGCAAACTTCTCATTACCCTAGGGAAAATTGTTATTTCTATCTATCGGTCGCGCCATGGAGCAGAACCAAATTTTACAAGTTACAAGTTCAAATGGAAAAGCCTGCCGTGTTCGCGGTGCACCCCCACACGGTTAGTCCGGCACGCCGCTCCACTGGGAATGCGTGCTGTGTTGCATTTTCACTTACAAGTGGGACCGCAGTTGAGCAAACCGACTATCGGCAAACCCCCACCCCGCCCACTGCGCGATGGCTGAGAAAACAGGAGGGAGAAGAGATGGCTGTAGCACGGACTCCAAGAAAATTGGTGTCGGATGGGACTCGTGTGGGAGGCGTGTGCCATATTGCTAGACGTGAATGATAGTTATGGCCCATGCCACCCCACTATATCGAACCTATATCGAGGTGCTGGTTACGTAGAACAAATTTCTAGGAGTCCGTGCTCAGCCCTCCTCTATCTCTCTTCTCAGCCAGCCAGCAGACGCGCGGAGCCCATCGTCTGTTTGCTGACATGCGGTCCCACATGTCAATGAAAATGCAATAGGACCCACTGAACCTGCACATCTTTCACCTCGACGTGCTGGGGATAAAAAACAAATCCAATAAAGTTCTTCGGTGGCTGCTTTTGGAGTTACTCAAGAGTAGTAAGATTCTATTTAACCCAAGATGCACATCACGTGGCTTCAACTACCACTCCATTTTCTTGCATGACACGACCTAGATGCTGGATGTCCCACGTGTCAGCAAAAGGAGGAAGAACTCGACCAAATCTTCTCCACATTTAGACCGGAGGAGTAGGAAACACGGCAAGCCCTGTGCCTACATCATACTACGTACAAGCCCACCTCACACAGTCACACTATCACCATATTTCTCGGCCTCCGTGCGACACCTAGCTCTAATTGATCTAACTAGAACTAACTATTGGTTGGCTCTATGTGATATGGCAACTTCATACTACTACGGATGCTGGCTATACTACTACGGCACTAACACTCCAAGAAGTGAGTCGAAAACCATTTATAAATTGAGTTTATGACATGCATATGCAAATGTACCATTCATTACATACAACAAGTCATCAACACACAACGACAACGCGGATACATGTTGGATTATAGATTACTTCCAACAAAACATTCTAGTAAATACTAGAGTTTTCATCACACAACAAATAACAAGCAATGAAATGAACTTCAGCTCAACTAATCCTCGGCATTGGAAACGCTTGCTTTGAACCAGAAGTGATTCTCTGGGAAGGGGCAACTACTGTCAATCTCGAGACCAACGCATGACTGATCATCCAGGCTGAAGCGGCCTATGTCAGGACGCATATTGTGATAGCCACGGTAGGGAACCATAGCAATGTCCGAGGTATAGATACAGTTGCTTCTCATAAATGGTAGTAAGGTTGCGTCAACAACAGTTGGATCGCCTTTCACCATCATTGGATTATTTTGTCAAAGGAAGAGCGAGTTTCCTACAAGAGTATCAATACTAAACCACGGAGAAGGTGTTGGCGCTAGCACAGTAGTATCCATCCCGAATACCCTGCAAAATGGATGTTGGAATAGGTCCGGAGAGTGCGACCATGGGAGACAACACCTGCTTCCTTAGTAACATCAGCAGCGCCCTGTATACAGACAAGAAGAGGTGATCCATAAGAATAAGTTGCCAGGCGCCATTGAGTATATGGGTCCCCGTGCTCGTGATCATCATCATTGTCATCTCCCCCTTGGTTATAAATTTTTTCAAATATAGGTGGTGGAATGTTCACAGGACCTTGGAAAGACAAGAAGGTTAATTAGTAAAGGGAAACTAGCTAACCCGCATGCATGTGGATGAAACAATTATAATTGTGGTGGAAGACAGACATACCGAAAGCATAAGGATTCCATGCAAAAATAGTGCCACGAGTGGTGGCAGAAAACACAAGACCCTCGTATTGAATTGCATCACAGTACTCATCCGTGTATAGAAACTGATTTTTGAGCAATATCCATCGAGTCAAACTATGAAGGACGGCAACAAGCTTGTCGAAGATAGCGACAACACAAGCATTCCTATAACCCCAAGAGCCGTCGGGAACTCGACAAATTGTTATCTTCTGTAGAGGACAGTCACCATGATCGTAGTTGAACGTACGTAGAAAACCGGTGTGCTCAACCTCTGGGCAGTCTAAGATTTTCCGAAGTGGAACCCGGTGATGAGTGTACACATTCACAAGTTCCCACTCGCAGTTGTACCCAATATAAACAACCCAATATCCTTTCGCGCCAGCCCAAGCCTTCGCCTCAAGCGATGGCATCTTAACATCACATGTATCATTATCAAGCGGCATCAACTTGCACAAGGTGAGGCCTCCGTCGTCCGTGCACCGGTCAGCAGGGTCACGGTGAAGAATATAGGGGAGAT
Organism: Aegilops bicornis; assembly: GCA_021605145.1. Taxonomy (NCBI): domain Eukaryota; kingdom Viridiplantae; phylum Streptophyta; class Magnoliopsida; order Poales; family Poaceae; genus Aegilops; species Aegilops bicornis. The sequence goes on from CM038675.1 coordinate 366,822,946, forward strand.
CAAACCGCTCCTGGAACCTTGGGTTCCTTGTAATGATGTTAGTAGTTGAGTCGAGAATGGCCTTGAACGAACCTGCCATGCTAGCCGAGGTGATGATGTCACACCGATAATGAGTTCCTCCACCGCGCCATCATTCAGATCGGGGCAAGAATAACGGGGTCGTTTCTGGCCTGTTCCCTCCATGGAGAAGATGATCGAATAATGGCAGAAGGAAGGGTGAAGGAAAATGGAGGAGGGAGGAAGAGCGTGCGACATCAGTTCCAAATCGAGATGGAAAGGCGAAGAGTCAGTGGACGGTTGCCACGGTACACGAAGAGGCGCCCCGGCCTACATAGACGTCTGTTCGGAAACCTATACAAAAGGACTCGCCGTCGTCTCACTTACATGTGGGAACGGGACCACATGTCAACGTAACATGGTGTGTAATTTCTCGTGCAAAATGCGATCTGGCCGCGTTGGCCCGAGGTGCCGCATTAGTTATCGACCTTTATTTTTTTAATGGCGTGCCGTTCAGTTTTGAAGCACGACTAACTGGTACTATATGCAGATAAAATATAAACTACTCTACCACTACTCCACCTCTAGTACTAGTACTATAAAAAAGATATATAGGCTGGAGCTTCAGCGCTTTCTTGCGATGGGCTGCCCACTTGCTTCTCACACTATCACCCTCTCTCCAGATCTAAGAAAGACGTCCTCTCTCTCCCTCCTCACTGGTGGTCATAGATCCGCCGGGGAAGAAAAGGACATGCAACGTTGACGCACTTGTCGGTGTCAAAACCAGCGGATCTCGAGTACGGGGTCCCAAACTGTGCGTCTAAGGTCGATGTTAACAGGAGACAGGGGACACAATGTTTACACAGGTTCGGGCCCTCTCTTATGGAGGTAATACCCTACTTCCTGCTTGAGTGATCTTGATGAATATGAGTATTACAAGAGTTGATCTACCACGAGATCCTAATGGCTAAAACCCTAGAAGTCTAGCCTGTATGACTACGATTATCATTATTGGCCTCTACGGACCTAGCCCTCCGGTTTATATAGACACATGAGGGATCTAGGGCTACATAAGATCGGTTACAGAGAAAGGAATCTTCATATTTGGACGCCAAGCTTGCCTTCCACGCCAAGGAGAGTCCCATCCGTACACGAGAGAGAGAGTCTTCTGTCTTGTATCTTCACAGCCCTTTAGTCCGGCCCATGTCCAACAAGCCGGTCACCCGAGGACCCCTTAGTCCAGGACTCCCTCAGTAGCCCCTGAACCAAGCTTTAATGACGAGGTGTCCGGCGTGCAGATTGTCTTCGGCATTGCAAGGTGGGTTCCCCTTTCCGAATACTCTGAGATAGTCTTCGGACGCAAAGAACGTGTCCGGATCTGCAACACAAGTACCACACTCAACCATAGAGAGTTTAATATTTCACGAGTCCAATCTGCCAACAACTTTTTGTAAGGTGACATCACGTCTGCCCCGGTCATTATTTCGAACCATTTTCATCTGTCCTTCCATGTTTTAAGATGCGGTTTTCATTGGCACGTCTTGTCAAAGCAGAGATCGTGTCCCCTTATTGCGGGATTCTCATCAATACGGGCGTGGGTAATCCAACCGTGCCGTTTGCACACCCCTTGGGAACAGGCGAGTTTTAAGGCGAGTGGGGAGGCGCTTGATATTCACTACCTTTATAAGGAGATAAGGATTCCCTTTTCTTCACCACACCTTCTCTCTTTCTCTGCCCTTCCATTCTCGTGCTCCAGCGCCCAAGTCCTCATATTTTCCGCCTTAAGAAAGCACTCAACCATGTCCGGATCTAGAGCGCAAGGCAAGTGGATAGCCTCCTCCGTCAAGGAGAAGGACATCACTGAGCTTCGGGAGGCCGGGTATCTGGAGAAAGAAATCGCCCACCGGCTTCTGGCCAAGGGGCAAGTCGTCCCCACCCCGAAGCCCGATGAGAGGGTGGTGTTCATCCCCCATTTATTCCCCGGGTTAGGGTTTCCTCTCCACCCTTTCGACCGCGGACTTATGTTCTATTACGCGCTATATTTCCATGATCTAGCCCCGAAGTCCTTGCTCAACATCTCGACATTTATTGTCATGTGCGAGGCCTTCCTCCGCATTCCTCCCCACTTTGGACTATGGCTCAAGATCTTCAACGTGAAGCCGAAGGTGGTGGATGGCCAACACACGGAGTGCGGAGGTGCCATGGTGATCAAGATGCCCAATGTCACATGGCCCAAAGGTACCTTCGTGGAGACTGTCAAGGAGTGGCAGAAACTATGGTTCTATATCACAGAGCCTCGCGACGCTGCTTGGGCCGCGGCTCCCGAATTCAAGTCTGGTTCCCCAATGCGGCTCACCTCCTGGCTTGAGAAGGGCATGAACTGGTCTTCGTTAAACGAGCTAATAGCGCTGCAAACACGTAGTCGGAGCATGGTAGACAAGAACATTAAGCTCGTCAACATGATCCAGGTGATGCTAGTTCACCGGATCTTTCCATGCCAAAGCCGGACTTGCCATTTATGGGAGTTTGATCCGGCCAAGCACCAGACTCTGCAACAGTTTTTCGGAACTACGCACGAGGACATCTGGAAGGTGCTCTTCACGGGCAAGGAGACAACGCCGGTGACGATCGAGGACCGTGGGCATGCACTAGCCCATCCTGCCAGTTCGGTAAGTTTTTCCTGTTTGAAGATGCATCCTTTACTTGCTTGTTTAGCGAAGATACTTAAGCTTCACCATTCATTTTTAGGGCTGGACGAAGAAAGCGGAGTGGATTCAATGTTTTGCTCCGCTGCTCGAGGAACCAGTCATCCCACTCTTGGTGAAGATGCTGGTTCCGGCGCCCTACAAGGCGCCGGAGAAGAAGGCCAAGGGGTGTTGGGGAACGTTGCAAAAAATTAAAATTTTTCCTACGGTTTCACCAAGATCCATCTATGAGTTCATCTAAGCAACGAGTCAAGGGAGTGAGTTTGCATCTACATACCACTTGTAGATCGAGTGCGGAAGCGTTCAAGGGGATGGTGATGATGGAGTCATACTCGTCGTGATTCAGATCACCGGTGACCAAGTGCTGAACGGACAGCACCTCCACGTTCAACACACGTACGGAGCGGATGACGTCTCCTCCTTCTTCATCCAGCAAGGGGGAAGGAGAGGTTGAGGAAGATGGCTCCAACAGCAGCACGACGGCGTGGTGGTGATGGCGTGTCAGTTCTCCGGCAGGGCTTCGCCAAGCACACGCGGAGGAGGAGAGGTGTTGGGGAGGGAAGGGGCTGCGCCCTGGCTTGGGTGTTTAGCCCTCCCCTCATCCCTCTATTTATAGGGGAAGAGGCAAGGGGGGATGGCCCCTCTAGATGGGATCTAGAGGGGGGGGCGGCGGCCAGGGAGGGGGGACTTGCCCCCCAAGCAAGGGGGGCGCCCCCTCTAGGGTTCCCCCCCCAACCCTAGGCGCATGGGCCCAAGGGGGGGGCGCCCAGCCCTCCAGGGGCTGGCTCCTGCCCCACGCAGCCCATGTGGCCCCGGGAGGTGGCCCCTCGGTGGACCCCTCGGAACCCTTCCGGTGGCCCCAGACAATACCGATAAGCCCCGAAACCTTCCGTGTCCATATGACAACTTCCCATATATAAATCTTTACCTCCGGACTATTCCGAACTCCTCGTGACGTCCGGATCTCATCCGGACTCCGAACAACATTCGGTAATCACATACAAGTCTTCCTAATAACCCTAGCGTCACCGAACCTTAAGTGTGTAGACCCTACGGGTTCGGGAGACACGCAGACATGACCGAGACGGCTCTCAGGTCAATAACCAATAGCGGGATTTGGATACCCATGTTGGCTCCCACATGCTCCTCGATGATTTCATCGGATGAACCACGATGTCGAGGTTTCAAGCAACCCCGTATACTATTCCCTTTGTCAATCGGTACGTTACATGCCCGAGACTCGATCGTCGGTATCCCAATACCTTGTTCAGTCTCGTTACCGGCAAGTCACGTTACTCGTACCGTAATGCATGATCCCGTGACCAAACACTTGGTCACTTTGAGCTCATTATGATGATGCATTACCGAGTGGGCCCAGAGATACCTCTCCGTCATATGGAGTGACAAATCCCAGTCTCGATCCGTGTCAACCCAATGTACACTTTCGGAGATACCAGAGTGCACCTTTATAGTCACCCAGTTACGTTGTGACGTTTGGTACACCCAAAGCACTCCTACGGTATCCGGGAGTTACACGATCTCATGGTCTAAGGAAGAGACACTTGACATTGGAAAAGCTCTAGCAAAACGAACTACACGATCTTGTGCTATGCTTAGAATTGGGTCTTGTCCATCACATCATTCCCCTAATGATGTGATCCCGTTGTCAATGACATCCAATGTCCATAGTCAGGAAAGCAGTGACTATCTGTTGACCAACGAGCTAGTCAACTAGAGGCTCACTAGGGACATGTTGTGGTCTATGTATTCACACGTGTATTACGATTTCCGGATAATACAATTATAGCATGAATAAAAGACAATTATCATGAACAAGGAAATATAATAATAATGCTTTTATTATTGCCTCTAGGGCATATTTCCAACAGTCTCCCACTTGCACTAGAGTCAATAATCTAGTTACATTGTGATGAATCGAACACCCATAGAGTTACGGTGTTGATCATGTTTTGCCCGAAGAGAAGAGGTTTAGTCAGCGGATCTGCGACATTCAGATCCGTATGCACTTTACAAATTTCTATTTCTCCATCTTGAACATTTTCACGGATGGAGTTGAAGCGGCAACTTGATGTGCCTGGTCTTCTTGTGAAACCAGGCTCCTTGGCAAGTGCAATAGCTCCGGTGTTGTCACGGAAGAGTTTGATCGGCCCGACGCATTGGGTATGAATCCTAGGTCGGTGATGAACTCCTTCACCCAAATTGCTTCATCTTGCTGCCTCTGAGGCTGCCATGTACTCCGCTTCACATGTAGATCCCGCCACGACGCCTGCTTGCAAACACCAGCTTCTTGCTCCACCATTCAACATATACACGTATCCGGTTTGTGACTTAGAGTCATCCAGATGCGTGTCGGCTTAGCGTCGACGTAACCCTTTACGACAAGCTCTTCTTCACCTCCATAAACGAGAAACATGTCCTTTGTCCTTTTCGTGTACTTTAGGATATTCTTGACCGCTGTCCAGTGTTCCTTGCGGGATTACTTTGGTACCTTCCTACCAAACTTACGGCAAGGTTTACATCAGGTCTGTACACAAGCATGGCATACATAATAGATCCTATGGTCGAGGCATAGGGGATGACGCTCATATCTTCTTTATCTTTTGCCGTGGTCGGGCATTGAGCTGAGCTCAATCTCACACCTTGCAAAGAGCAAGAACCCTTTCTTGGACTGATCCATTTTGAACTTCTTCAAAATCTTATCAAGGTATGTGCTTTGTGAAAGACCTATGAGGCGTCTCGATCTATCTCTATAGATCTTGATGCCTAATATATAAGCAGCTTCTCCAAGGTCCTTCATTGAAAAACACTTATTCAAGTAGGCCCTAATGCTGTCCTAGAATTCTATATCATTTCCCATCAAAAGTATGTCATCTACATATAATATGAGAAATGCTACAGAGCTCCCACTCACTTCTTGTAAACGCAGGCTTCTCCATAAGTTTGCATAAACGCAAACGCTTTGATCATTTCATCAAAGCGAATGTTCCAACTCCGAGATGCTTGCACCAGCCCATAAATGGATCATTTGGAGCTTGCATACTTTGTTAGCATTCTTAGGATCGACAAAACCCTCCGGCTGCATCATATACAGCTTCTTCCTTAAGATGCCCGTTAAGGAATGCCGTTTTGACGTCCATCGCCATATCTCATAATCATAGTATGCGGCAATTGCTAACATGATTGAGACGGACTTAAGCTTCGCTACGGGAGAGAAAGTATCATCGTAGTCAATCCCTTGAACTTGCCGATAACCCTTAGTGACAAGTCGAGCTTTATAGATGGTGACATTACCATCCGCGTCCGTCTTCTTCTTAAAGATCCATTTGTTTTCTATCGCTGCACGATCATCGGGCAAGTCGGTCAAAGTCCATACTTTGTTTTCATACATGGATTCTATCTCGGATTTCATGGCTTCTAGCCATTTGTTGGAAGCGGGCCCGCCATCGCTTCTTCATAGTTCAAGGTTCACCGTTGTCTAACAACATGATTTCCGGACAGGGGGTTGCGTACCACTCTGGTGTGGAACGTGTCCTTGTGGACCTCTGAGTTCAGTAGCTACTTGATCCGAAGTACATTGATCATCATCATTATTTTCCTCTTGATTGGTGTAGGCATCACAGGAACATTTTCTGAGCTGCACTACTTTCCCGTTCAAGAGGTAGTACTTCATCGAGTTCTACTTTCCTCCCACTTACTTCTTTTCGAGAGAAACTCTTTTTCCGTAAAGGATCCATTCTTGGCAACAAAGATCTTGCCCTTGGATCTTAAGTAGAAGGTATACCCAATGGTTTCTTTAGGGTATCCTATGAAGACGCATTTTTCCGACTTGGGTTCGAGCTTTTCAGGTTCAAGTTTCTTGACCTAAGCATCGCATCCCCAAACTTCTAGAAACGAAAGCTTAGGTTTCTTCCCAAACCATAATTCATACGGTGTCGTCTCAACGGATTTGGACGGTGCCCTATTTAAAGTGAATGTTGCTGTCTCTAGAGCGTATCCCCAAAATAATAGTGGTAAATTGGTAAGAGACATCATGGATCGCACCATATCCAATAGAGTGCGATTACGACGTTCGGACACACCGTTACGCGAGGTGTTCCGGTAGCGCGAGTTGTGAAACGATTCCACATTTTCTTAAGTGTGTACGAAATTCGTGACTTAAATATTCTCCTCCACGATCCGATCGTAAGAATTTTATCTTTCGGTCACGTTGATTCTCTACTTCATTATGAAATTCCTTGAACTTTTGAAAGGTCTCAGACTTGTGTTTCATTAAGTAGACATACCCATATCTACTCAAGTCATCAGTGAGAGTGAGAACATAACGATATCCTCCGCGATCCTCAACGCTCATTGGACCGCACACATCGGTATGTATGATTTCCAATAAGTTGGTTGCTCGCTCCATTGTTCCGGAGAACGGAGTCTTGGTCATCTTGCCCATGAGGCATGGTTCGCATGTGTCAAATGATTCATAATCGAGAGACTCCAAAAGTCCATCAGCATGGAGCTTCTTCTTCATGCGCTTGACACCAATGTGACCAAAGGCGGCAAGCCACAAGTATGTGGGACTATCGTTATCAACTTTACATCTTTTGGTATTCACGCTATGAATATGTGTAACACTACGCCGAGATTCATTAAGAATAAACCATTGACCATCGGAGCATGACCATAAAACATATCTCTCATATAAATAGAACAACCATTATTCTCGGATTTAAATGAGTAGCCATCTCAGATCAAACGAGATCCGGATACAATGTTCATGCTCAAACTTGGAACCAAATAACAATTATTAAGGTTTATAACTAATCCCGTAGGTAAATGTAGAGGTAGCGTGTCGACGGCGATCACATCGACCTTGGAACCATTCCCCGACGCCAAGATCGTCACCTCGTCCTTCGCCAGTCTCCGCTTATTCCGCAGCTCTGCTGTGAGTTACAAATATGAGCAACGGCACCGGTATCAAATACCCAGGAGTTACTACGAGTACTGGTAAGGTACACATCAATTACATGTATATCAAATATACCTTTAGTGTTACCGGCCTTCTTATCCTCTATACACATCAATTACATGTATATCAAATATACCTTTAGTGTTACCGGCCTTCTTATCCTCTAAGTATTTGGGGCAGTTCCGCTTCCAGTGGCCCTTCCCGTTGCAATAAAAGCACTCAGTCTCAGGCTTGGGTCCATTCTTTGACTTCTTCCCGGCAACTTGCTTACCGGGCGCGACAACCTCCTTGCCGTCCTTCTTGAAGTTCTTCTTGCCCTTGCCATTCTTGAATTTAGTGGTTTTATTGACCATCAACACTTGATGTTCTTTCTTGATTTCAACCTCTGCTGACTTCAGCATTGAGAATACTTCAGGAATGGTCTTCACCATCCCCTGCATATTGTAGTTCATCACAAAGCTCTTGTAGCTTGGTGGGAGCGATCAAGGATTCTGTCAATGACCGCCTCGTCCGGGAGGTTAATGTACATTGGGACAAGCGGTTGTGCAACCAGACATTTTGAGTATGTGCTCACCGACAGAACTGTTTTCCTCCATCTTACAACTATAGAACTTGTCGGAGACTTCATATCTCTCGACCGGGCATGAGCTTGGAAAACTAGTTTCAGCTCCTCGAACATCTCATATGCTCCGTGTTGCTCAAAACGCTTTTGGAGCCCCGGTTCTAAGTCAGAAAGCATGCCGCATTGAGCGAGGGAGTAATCATCAAGACGAGACTGCCAAGCATTCATAATGTCTTGGTTCTCGGGGACAGGTGCATCACCTAGCGGTCCTTCTAGGACATATTGTTTCCTCGGCAGCTATGAGGATGATCCTCAGGTTCCGGAGCCAGTCCGTATAGTTGCTGCCATCATCTTTCAGCTTGGTTTTCTCTAGGAACGCGTTGAAGTTCAGGTTGACATGAGCGTTGGCCATTTGATCTACAAGACATATTTGCAAAGGTTTTAGACTAAGTTCATGATAATTAAGTTCATCTAATCAAATTATTTTAATGAATTCCCACTCAGATTAGACATCCCTCTAGTCATCTAAGTGTTACACGATCCGAGTCGACTAGGCCGTGTCCGATCATCACGTGAGACGGACTAGTCATCGTCGGTGAACATTCTCATGTTGATCGTATCTTCCATACGACTCGTGTTCGACCTTTCGGTCTCCGTGTTCCGAGGCCATGTCCGTACATGCTAGGCTCGTCAAGTTAACCCTAAGTGTTTTGCATGTGTAAATCTGTCTTACACCCGCTTATATGTGAACGTAAGGATCTATCACACCCGATCATCACGTGGTGCTTGAAACGATTAACTTTAGCAACGGTGCACAGTTAGGGAGAACACTTCTTGAAATTGTTGTAAGGATCATCTTATTTACTACCGTCGTTCTAAGTAAACAAGATGCATAATCATAATAAACATCACATGCAATTATATAGTAGTGACATGATATGGCCAATATCATATAGCTCCATTGATCTCCATCTTCGGGCTCCATGATCATCTTGTCACCGGCATGACACCATGATCTCCATCATCATGATCTCCATCATTGTGTCTTCATGAAGTTGTCACGCCAACGACTACTTCTACTTCTATGGCTAACGCGTTTAGCAATAAAGTAAAGTAATTTACATGGCGTTCTTCAATGACACGCATGTCATACAAAAATAAAGACAACTCCTATGGCTCCTGCCGGTTGTCATACTCATCGACATGCAAGTCGTGATTCCTATTACAAGAACATGATCTCATACATCTCAATATATCATTCATCATTCATCACAACTTCTAGCCATATCACATCACATGACAATTGCTGCAAAAACAAGTTAGACGTCCTCTAATTGTTGTTGCATCTTTTACGTGGCTGCAATTGGGTTCTAGCAAGAACCTTTTCTTACCTACGAATAACCACAACGTGATTTTGTCAACTTCTATTTACCCTTCATAAGGACCCTTTTCATCGAATCTGCTCCAACTAAAGTGGGAGAGACAGACACCCGCCAGCCACCTTATGCAACTAGTGCATGTCACCGGTGGAACCGGTCTCACGTAAGCGCACGTGTAAGGTTGGTCCGGCCGCTTCATCCCACAATACCGCTGAAGCAAGATAAGACTAGTAGCGGCAAGCAAGTTGACAAGATCTACGCCCCACAACCAAATTTTGTTCTACTCGTGCAATAGAGAACTACGATAGACCTAGCTCATGATGCCACCGTTGGGGAACGCTAAGAAAATTAAAAATTTTCCTACGGTTTCACCAAGATCCATCTATGAGTTCATCTAAGCAATGAGTCAAGGGAGTGATTTTGCATCTACATACCACTTTTTAGATCGAAAAGGAAGCGTTCAAGGGGATGGTGATGATGGAGTCGTACTTGCCGTGATTCGGATCACCGGTGACCAAGTGCTGAACGGACAGCACCTCCGCGTTCAACACACGTACGGAGCGGATGACGTCTCCTCCTTCTTGATCCAGCAAGGGGGGAGGAGAGGTTGAGGAAGATGGCTCCAACAGCAGCACGACGGCGTGGTGGTGATGGAGTGATAGTTCTCCGGCAAGGCTTCGCCAAGAACACGCGGAGGAGGAGAGGTGTTGGGGAGGGGAGGGGCTGCGCCTTGGCTTGGGTGTTCAGCCCTCCCCTCATCCCTCTATTTATAGGGGAAGAGGCAAGGGGGCCGGCCCCTCTAGATGGGATCTAGAGGGGGGGCGGCGGCTGTGGAGGGGGACTTGCCCCCAAGCAAGGCGCCTCTAGGGTTCCCCAACCCTAGGCTCGTGGGCCTGGGGGGCGCGCCAGCCCTCCAGGCTGGCTCCTGCCCCACGCAGCCCATGTGGCCCCCCCGAGGGGTGGCCTCCCTGGACCCGGAACCCTTCCGTGGCCCCAGACAATACCGTAAGCCCCAAACCTTCCGTGTCCATATGACAACTTCCCATATATAAATCTTTACCTCCGGACTATTCCGAACTCCTCGTGACGTCCGGGATCTCATCCGGACTCAACAACATTCGGTAATCACATACAAGTCTTCCTAATAACCCTAAGCGCCACCGAACCTTATGTGTAGACCCCACGGGTTCGGAGACACGCAGACATGACCGAGACGGCTCGTGTCAATAACCAACAACGGATCTGGATACCCATGTTGGCTCCCACGAGCTCCTCGATGATGTCATCGGATGAACCACGATGTCGAGGTTTCAAGCAACCCCAGATACTATTCCCTTTGTCGATCCGGTACGTTACATGCCCGAGACTCGATCGTCGGTATCCCAATACCTCGCTCAGTCTCATATCGAAAGTCACTTTACTGCATCAGTAATGCATGATCCCGTGAACAAACAGTTGGTCACTTTGAGCTCATTATGATGATGCATTACCGAGTGGGCCCAGAGATACCTCTCCATTATACGGAGTGACAAATCCCAGTCTCGATCCGTGTCAACCCAACAGACACTTTCAGAGATACCAGTGCACCTTTATAGTCACCCAGCTTACGCCAGGACGTTTGGTACACCGAAAGCACCCCTACGGTATCCGGGAGTTACACGATCTCATGGTCTAAGGAAGAGACACTTGACATTGGAAAAGCTCTAGCAAAACGAACTACACGATCTTGTGCTATGCTTAGGATTGGGTCTTGTCCATCACATCATTCCCCTAATGATGTGATCCCGTTGTCAATGACATCCAATGTCCATAGTCAGGAAACCGTGACTATCTGTTGACCAAAGAGCTAGTCAACTAGAGGCTCACTAGGGACATGTTGTGGTCTATGTATTCACACGTGTATTACGATTTCCGGATAATACAATTATAGCATGAATAAAAGACAATTAGCATGAACAAGGAAATATAGTAATAATGCTTTTGTTATTGCCTCTAGGGCATATTTCCATCAAGGGGGCCAAAAGTGGACCTCGCCGCAAGGGCGCTTCGGACAGGACGTCCAAAGACCACTACAAAAAAATACAGTTCCGTGATGATACATGTTTGTCACAGTAGGTCGCGTTTTTTGTCATGCATGTACATCCATGACAAATTTATGACAGAATCAAGATAGTCATACATGTCTTTGTCAGAGAAGTGTTCCATGACATTACCAAAATTATCATCACGGAAGTGTCCACTTCTATGACGATAAATCACGCGTCAAAGAAGTGCTTTCGTCAAGGGTGACCGACACGTGGCATCCACCGTAACGGAACACCGTTAAGCTATCGTGTCGGGTTTTGGATCCGATAACCCGTTAACAGCCCCGACCAATGGGGATTTTCCACGTGTAAAATCATCATTGGCTGGAGGAAACACGTGGCACGGCCCAACAGAGGCCCATTCCTGTGAAAAGGCCGGCCCGTTTGACTTGGTCAAAAGGTGGCGGGCCGGCCCATGGAAAGCCTGTTAACGGCATGTTCGCATATAGCCCATTTACAGCCCGCTAACCCAAGGCCCGTTACGCCCTATTCGAATTAGGCCCGGTAGCGTCATCTGGGCCATCCAATATGATTCCATTGCTTTCACTTCCGCCCATGACGCTCTTCGGCCCATATGAGGCCCTATGTAACTCTTGGCCTAATAACGGCCCGTGGTGAAATCGCCCGTAATGAACAAAGGTATCACTTTACACCCATTAACGGCCCGTGGTGAAATCGGCCCATAATGAATAAAGTGTATCACTTTATACCCATTAACGGCCCGTTATTCCGTTGGGCTTTCCAGCCCATGTTATCTTTCGGCCTTCTCGAGCCCATTTATTCTTGGGCTCATTTCCAAGATTCGCTTACTTACGACCCGTTCATCGCTATTTTCGCTTAGGCCAAATTCAGCCTGGGTTACAGTCGGCCCGTTTGTGGTCCGTTAATACATTGGGCCGTTTTCATAGCGTCATCAAATACGACTATTAACGATGGCCCGTTATGGTCGGCCCATGAACGGACGATTCCAACTCTAGCCCGTTTACGGCCATAATGCGGTCTGTTTGGCCCATGTTTGGCCAATCGATCATACGACCCGTATAAGGCCCATTGATAATACAGCCCGCAGAAGGCCCATTGTTTCTACGGCCTGTAGAAGGCCCATTGTTTCTATGTGTCGTAGAAGGCCCACTGTTTCTACGGCCAGTAGGAGGCCCAGTGTCACTACAGTAAATATTAGCCCATGGTTATTGTGGCCTAGTTTTAAAAAATAGGTTATTGCAGCCACTAGCTAACCGCAGAAAAAGAACTGCAATGACTACAAGCAAACAAATAAACAAGACAACAAGGAAATAAATAAGCAAGCAACTAACGCTAGGCTATCACGGCTATTACACATATTACATCCACTGGGCATCAAAGTTCGCCACCGAAGGCAAATATAGGGAACAAAGCAAAGATATCATATACACCGGTTGTCAAAGTTGGCGACCAGCGCAAATAAACACCACAGCAGAACAAATCCAGAACTGAAACCACTTCAGAAGATCTCAAGAAACAATATCCTGGGTACCCATAATGCTGGCAAGATACTTAGCAAGCTTATTAACTTTCTCTTGTTTGGCGCTTAAATCCTCCAGCGCTTGTTGTTGCACCATAAAATATGCATATGAATTCCAAGTAGGACTTCCTCGGTCCTTCACTTCCTGTCGCAAAGACATCTGATCGATGTCTTTCAACTTGAAGTTGAGACTCAAGAAGACGAACTGATTCAGCAAATGAAGTTCAAGAGCTTGTGCCAAAGAAGATGTGCCAAGAACTCGAACCCTACATCAAGACAGGACTTTTGGGTTCCCTCACTGTCGTCAAGATAGTTTTTATCAACTTTCTTGGAGACCAACAGGGATTTCTCACTATCTTGAACCTTATCTGCATTACTTCCTTTACCATTGGATAACGTGGTACTGTTCTCCAGTATTTTGTCCCCATTCTAAAAGAGAAACAAGCAGACACATCACATGTTTACCATGTTGCATATGAAACTCATTTTTGTAAATGAGTTCAGTAGTAAAGTGGACAAGATAACAGCATGAAACAAACATATATCTATGTACCATGGTCACTTTATGGTCTATATCATTCTAGTTTTTGTTGCCAAATCAAGATAGAGACACAGCTTCAAATAATATTTGTTCAAGACAAAGAAGAATAGACAGAATATAAGTGTGGGTAACTATAGAGCAATAACAACACTTGTAATGTGCATGACATGAGAACATAACTGTTTATTCAATTGAAACTGAAATCAACATAGAGCAGGTTACAACTGCAAACTAGTTAAAGAAACGGGTTTAAAACATACCTGTTGCACCATTGGAGTTTCAATTCCATCCTTCAAATTTGAAAATAGTTGGTATGAGTAAATACAGTCATGCAAGATCAAAGGAGTATGAACCATAGCTACAGAACCTGACGTGAGAACAAATCTTCTTCTCCTTTAAGCGTTGAGTTGGGATTCGGAGTGGTGGTCCTCGTGCTTTGGGCACCGCAGTTCCCTTACTAACTGCTTTCGTGTTTGGGTGCTCTGTGGTGGAGACTTTGTGTCAGGTCAATCGGAACAGGTTACTATCTGCCGGGTTGGGGTTAGAAGGGGTGTAGCTGGTTCTCTCTGTCTAACCGGGTAGGGGTACAATCATGTAGAGTCTGGGTTATGTGTGGTGGATCTGGTCCTTGGGCAAGTACAACCGTGGTTCTATCTGCATCAAATGGTAGCACTATCTTTTCTGAAGACCGTGTTGTTACTCTCTTAGATACTGCCATCATGCTCTCCAATTCAAATGGCTGATAAACAAGAAAAGTAATTGAAAGTATAGACATTGTATGATAGCGAGTGCAATGGATAGTGAGGAATAAAAGAGGGCATGAAATAATTCATATTTATGTTGTCTGACCGAACAGGATAGCATGACACAATTTCACATATATGATGGCTAACTAAACAGGATAGCATGCCACAATTTCACATTATGATGGCTAACTAAAAAAGATGGAAAGACATAGTTCAAAATATGAGACTATGTAAACATGATGACATGACATAACTATATAATGTGTTTATTAAATAGGTTGGCATGCCATAAATCACATACATTCACGGAATGCCATAATTCAAAATATGATGACTCTAAACACTAAACAGGATGAGATGATATAACTATATGATGTCTTTATTAAATGGGTTGCCATGCCATAATTCAGATAGATGATGTGTATGTACTATGTAAACATGATGGCATGATATAATTCAAATATATGATTTATATAGTAAGCAAGTAAGCAGATGGCAATCCATATATGATGTAACAACTAAGCAATGCAAGTCAACATGTGTTGGGGAGGCTGATCGTACCCACAGACACCTATGGGGCCGGCGGAGCAGGCCCCTTGTGGTTCGGAGGGGGGTGGAGATCGCACGAAGAGCGGATCGAGGCGAGGCACACGAGCAGTTTACCCAGCTTCGGAGCTCTCCGGAGAGATAAAACTCCTACTGCTGCTTGTTTGATCTATTGTGTTCTTGCTAGGGAGCAATGCGGGCTACAAAACCTAGCGTCAGTCTATCTAGTCTCGAGTGGGTCGAATGAACCCAACGAGACGAACCTGGCCAACCGAACCGAACGGAACCTTGCCAAAAACGCGAACCTCCTCTACGTTGCACTCGGGCCTCCTTTTATATGCTCAAGGGTCTCCGGCAGGTGGCAACATAGGCGAGGGTACGAATGTAAAAACAGGGTTGGTACACCTACTTGAACAGGTATGCAGTGCAAAATACCTAACTCGACGGCAAGGGACAAAAGCAATAAATGCCCGTCATTGTCGCCCAAACAATGCAACAGAGGCCATCAGTGCGCCCGCCGCCACGATGGTGAGCCTGTCACGCCGCTTATCGCTGCTCTCCGTGCTGCACAACCGCTCGACACGCCGCCCATGGAACGGTCCCATGGCGACACGTCATTGGGTGAGCCGGAGCGGAGACGGAGAGAGGTTGCATGCCGCGGTAAGCGCCTTGCCGCGGCCGAATCCTTGTCGCGCCGGAGACTTGTCGCGCCTGAGCCTTCCCGGCAAGCTCCTCTTGCCGGGCCTTGTCTTCACAGGCTCGAGCGGCCTCCCTGACAAGCTCTTCTTGTCGGGGCCTTGTCTGTGCCTAGAGAGGCCTTCCCGGCAAGCTCCTCTTGCCGGGGTCTTGTCTTCTGAATGGCTGCGGAGGGTCTTGGTGGACACTCGGCGAGGCTTGCCACGGGGACGCTGCTACTGCCCGTGCACAAGTTCGGGGTACTAAGGTACCCCTACTTTAGTACACCGACAGGAGCCCCGGTCCGGGCCATACACGGTGCCGAAGGCTGTTGGGCCAGCCCAAAACAGGCACCGCACGCTGCGGCCCGGGTCCAAACCAAACCCACTCCAGATCCGCCGTTTCCCGTGAATGCACGCCACAATTGCGGTGTCGTGGGGAAGTGGGCGGCGCTGGGTCGCTTCACCCGTCAGCTTTAGTTCTGCATCCCCGCCACGTGGTTCCCATGCTCTTGGGGTCATGGACGGTGGAAGTGGAAAATTGGGCCACATGAGCAGAGGCAGCAGGTTGGCCCCGATTCCCTCGCTCTTCCTATGCCCCGATTTGTCGAGCGAGGCGGTCGAGCCCCCACCTTGCTTCCTTAAAAGAGCCAAGGGGAGTGCGTGGCCCGCACTCTCCCATCTCCTTCTTTCTTCAGTTTCTGCTCCCCTTTCTCTCATTCGCCATGGAGAAAAGGAACCTTGGTTCTTCATCGGTGGTGGCGAGGGTCGCCACTAGACAGCGCTCCCCTCCCAACCCCACGCCCGGGGCGGCAGAGCCAGCCACAAGAGGAAGAGGGAGGGGGCGAGGTCGTGGACGAGGTCGAGGCGCTCGGAGAAGAGGCGGTCGAGGCGGCGCGCCGTCTCCGCTTTCGCCGGCGGTTCCCCTCCCTGCGGCGGTCCATACAGGGGACGACCCTTGCGAGTTCTTCGTCAAAGGCGCTGGCGCCTCGTCGTCGCCTCGGCTTCCAGCCTGCTTCATGAAGCGCGATGGAGTCGGATCCGCCCGAGACACTGAGACTGCACATGAGGGGCTGTGGAATCAGCGGCAATCGAGTCCGTGTTGTATTCCCAGCCCCCAATATGATGTATCTTGATCGTGGGTGGAAGACGTTCACTCACATCCACAGCCTGAGAAGGGGTTTACCCTCCATTTTAAGTTAATGGAGGTGATCTCCTCTCCGTCAAGGTCTTCGGGATCTCGGTACTTTCGGGCGAAGTGCTGCGTGGATAGCTCCTCCGACAGCAAGATTCCTCGAGCGAGAGTGACGAGGAGGAGAGCGACATCGACGACGAGGGTAGCGGGCCCGATTAGTTGTCGGGCGCCGCCGTCGTCACCGGGCGACCCCATCATCCGCGTCGCCGGCTCTGAACTCCCGGGTCGTCTCCTTGGGCGATCGCGAGGGAGGCTGCGGAAGGAGAAGAGGGATGGCGACAAGGCCGCTGTCGGAGTACGAGGGCGTAGTGCCCTCGACAGCGTGGCCGACGCCCCACCGCCTGCCTTCGAGCCCCGCCTCGGCCGCCATCTCCGTCAAGCCCTCGGGAGCTCCTGGATGTTCCCTTGGTGCCTTCGGCACTGTAGCTCGCCTAAGGCGTTTCTTTTGCCCTTCTCGTCTCCTTGACCTACCTCCTGAAGAGAGGGACAGAAAAGGATTACGGGCATCTTATCTTTTTAATTTGTAAGCCTTCGGGCCTTATCCGCATTTAATACTTGTAATCTTCCCTTTCATGTTTTTCATTCCCCACGGATTGTCTCCGAGTAGAATGTTTTTAATGAAAAAGGATGCTTGAAAAGGGACGAAGGGCTTATCTCGATATCTCAGCCCCGGCAACTCGGGCTTGCCACAGCCCGGCAACTACGGCTTGCCGCAGCCCCCGCAACTCGGGCTTGCCGCGGCCCGGCAACTCCGGGCTTGCCGGGCTTAAAAGCCGGGCGCCCTTCTTCTCCTCTTCGCTGTTATTTCAGTTCTGAGAACGATTTAGCCAGTGCCACAATAATTTATTTTTGTAATATAACTTTATTATGTGCAACATTTGCTAAGTTACTTCCTTTACTCGACTCTTGGATTTGTATGTTATTACCCTACGCTTTTCAGTGGAAACTTGCGGTGCAGGCACCCTTGCATGGCGCCGAAAAGTGAACTTCAGAGCTCTTTGGCGGGTCGCTACCAACAAGCAACCTTGTCGCGGACTAGCCGCAGCTCACTTAAGTTGTTGAGCGGACTCGAAACAAAGTAAGGGCGCGACCAGTCACAATTTGGTTCCTCCGCGTACAGGTTTTCCATACAAAGTACGGTCGTTCAAGGGAGATAACTTAAAAATTTAAAAATTGATTGCTCAAACTTTGGCAACTTAGCTTTTCTGTCTCTTGCTTCCCGATGAGGCGAAACCTCCTCGAGTGGTGCCTGGTCCATAGTATTATCCCCTCCTCCCCCCTGGTTAACTTGTGCGCGAGGGGGGGCTTCCCTTTCTTTGAGAAAAGAAAAAGAAGAGGAAATAACGTTATGGAGCCCAGTGGCTCGATTCTGCTTACCGGGTATGGTTGCTGCACAAAGTGTTAGCCAAAACATGCAATAAAATGATGAAAGCATGAACTTGACAAGCTGTGTGCAACACATGAGCTTTACTGATGCACGGGGTCTGCGCCCGGCTTTGTACGAAGGATTACATGCAACAGCGCCAAGACTTGTACAAAAGGTGGTTGCCGGAACGGGTTCTGACAACCGCGCCTTATGGGTAAAACTTACGAAGATGCTCAATGTTCCAGGAGTTGCTCACCGGAATGCCATCTTCGGTCTCAAGGCGGACAGCGCCAGGCCTAGTGACTCGTTTCACCCGATAAGGGCCTTCCCACTTCGGCGTCAACTTGTTTGAATTCTTGGCGGACTGAACGCTACCAAGAACAAGGTCGCTTTCCTCGAGACTTCGGCACTAACCCTGCGGCTATGGTAGCGACGCAGGGCTTGTTTGTAGCGAGCGGCTCGCCAAATGACTCAAAGGCGATCCTCCTCGAGGAGCAGCGCGTCATCTTGTCGCAGCTGCTCTTGCTCAAGCTCATCATAAGCGAGTAGTCGAGGCGATCCGTATACGAGTTCCGTGGGGAGAAGTGCCTCTGCTCCATAGACTAGAGCAAAGGGTGCCCGCCGCTGGCTCGATTTGGCGCTGCTCGATCGACCAAAGAACCACCGGCAGCTCCTCGATCCAGCTTTCTTCCGCACTTGTGCAGCCCGCCGAAAGTTCTCGGTCTTGAGCCCGCAGACTTCAAAGATTTGCCCTCTCGCTTGACCGTTGCTTCTTGGGTGAGCAATGTAAGCAAAGACCTTGGCGCCAAGGTCTTGGACGATCGCATGAAGGTGCGACGATCAGAATTGTGTGCCGTTGTCGGTGATGATCCTGTTAGGGATCCCAAACGCAAACAATCGACCAAGAACTTGACCGCCGACCGTGCTGTCACCTTCCTCATCGCTTTCACTTCCGCCACTTTGTGAACTTGTCGATGGCGACGCATAAGTACTCAAAGCCCCGACAGCTCGGGAAGGGGCCGAGATGTCGAGCCCCGCATCAAAATGGCCGTGGATAAAGGGATCGTCCCGAGAGCTTGAGCTGGCTGGTGTATCTGTTTGGAATGGAACCGACACGCTTCACACTTGGTTACTTGTGCAGTTGCATCCTCGAGGGCTGTCGGCCAAGAAACCTTGCCGGAAAGCTTTTGCCGGCAGTGCCCTTTGCGCCAATGTGGTGACCACATGTGCCTCCATGTATCTCTCGCCAATGCTTGGCCCATCTTCCCCGCAATACACTTCAATTTCACACCGTTGAGTCTTCTTACATGCAGTATGCTATCGACAAACTAGTACATACTTGATCGCCGGGCTACTCTTTCCGCTTCTTCTTGCTCTTCGGAAGTTCTCACTGTCTCAAGGAAATGGACAATCTGCTGCGCCCATGTTGGAGCTTGCGGCTCGACAACAAGGACTAAAGGCACATCTGCTGCTGCGGGAACATCAGCTTCTATGGCAAGAGCCTGTGGCTCTGCCGGAGCTAGATGCTCCCCGACAAGCTTGCCGGAACAAGACTTGTCGGGAGCATCTGCTTCAACGGAACAAACCCTGGGGTCTGCTTGAGCGCATCGCTCCTCAAAGACTATTGGTGTTGATCTTGGGGACCTTTGCAACGACGGCTTCGGGAAGCTCTGTCGGAAAATAGTCACCAGAGGCCAACTTCCTCTTCTTATTCTGCCCTGTTGATGGTGTTACGGTTGGTTGAGTCAGCTTGAGCACGAAGATCCCTGGTTCCAGGTAGCTTGAGTGCGGCGCACTTTGACAGGCCATCAGCAATATCATTCTGAGCTCTTGGAACATGTTCCATTTGCAGGCCGTCAAAGTGCTCTTCCAGCTTCCTCACTTCATTGACGTAGGCTTCCATCAACGGACACTGGTAATCCTTGTTCACTTGTCGGACGACAAGTTGCGAGTCACCCCTGACAATAAGCTTCTTGATCCCAAGGTCCACTGCGATCCTGAGACCGGCAAGCAAACCTTCATACTCTGCAGTATTGTTTGTCGCTTGCTCCTTGGGAAAGTGCATCCGGACGACGATTTGAGGTGCTCTCCGGTGGTGCGATAAGCAACGCCGCAAGACCGGCGCCTTTGCAGCGAGAAGGCACCATCAAAGTACATCAGCCACTCTTTGCTTGCTTCTTTGGCGGAATGCTCGCCTCCTAATCTCTTCATCCGGCGTTGGCGCCCATTCTGCTATGAATTCTGCCAAGGCTCGCTGGATAGTTGATGTGCTTTCAAACTTAAGACCAAAGCTTGACAACTCCAGTGCCCACTCGACAATCCCGCCTGCCGCTCGGATTCGCAAGATCCTCTTCGTGGTAAAGCGAGTGACAACTGTGATCTCATGTGCTTGGAAGTAATGGCGCAGCTTTCTCGAGGCCATGAGGAGGCCGAAAAGCAATTTCTGCACACCAGAATACCTTGACCTAGCCCCTTGCAGGAGGGAGCTGACAAAATAGACTGGGCGCTGCACCATCCTTTTCTGTATATGCTCATGTGTCTTCACGGAATCATCCTTGTCGGGACCAGAGCTTGTCGGCGAAGCCCCCTGCTTGTCGCCGGATGTGCTTGCCGCGGTTGCTCGCTCGTCATCCGCCTCCCTCTCCGCTACTAACGCAACACTAACCACTTGATTGGTTGCCGCTATATATAGCAGCAACTTCTCTTGTGGCTTAGGTGCGACAAGTGTCGGAGTGGAGGACAGGTATCTCTTTAAGTCCTGCAGCGCAGCCTCCGCTTCGGAGTCCATTTCTTTGGACCTGCCTTTTTCAAAATCTTGAAAATGGCGGTATGCCGCTTCAGAACCTAGAAATAAACTCGCCGAGAGCAGCCATGCAACCGCAAGTCTTCGTGACATCCTTGACGCCGCTTTGGTGCTTCAATCTGCTCAATGGCCTTGATCTTGTCGGGATTTGCTTCAATCCTCACGAGACATGAAGAACCCGAGAAGCTTGCCGGAAGGGACTCCAAACACGCACTTCTCGGGTTGAGCTTGAGGTTGATCTTGTGCAGATTTGCAAATGTCTCGGCCCAAATCTTGAACCGTAGTTGCTTTGTCCTTGCTCTTGACCACTATGTCATCCATGTAGGCTTCTACATTTCGTGCATTTATGCTCAAAAGCCGCCATGGACTACCCTTGCAAATGTTGAACCAAAGCATTCTTCAAACCGAAAGGCATCCGTATGAAACAAGATGTGCCACATGGTGTGATGAATGCGGTCTTCTCCTCATCTTCTTCAGCCATGAAGATCTGATGGTATCTCGAGTAGGCATCAAGAAACGAGAGCAAATCACATCCAGCCGTGGAGTCAACAATCTGTAAATGCGCGGCAAAGGGAAATGGATCTTTGGGACAAGCTTTATTAACATCCGTGAAGTCAATACAAAGCCTCCATTTCCGCTTGCCTTGGCGCATTCACTACGTGATTGGCCAACCACGTAGGATGGAGCACCTCCTCGACAAGGCCCGCTGCTTCTAGTTTCTTGATCTCTTCGGCTATGAATTCTTGGCGCCCACCGCTTGCTTCCTCGACTTTTTTGCTTGACGGGCGCGCGCATGAGGACAAACGGCCAGGCGGTGCTCAATCACTTTCCTGGGAACACCGGGGATATCATACGGTTGCCATGCAAACACGTCGACATTCGCCCGCAGGAAAGCAACGAGCGCGCTTTCCTATTTGGGGTCAAGAGAGGCACTGATGGTGAAGGTACCACCAGCGCCTCCCTCCTTGGCGGGCACCTTCTTGGTCTTCGGCGGAGCTACCATCTTCTTGCACTTGCCGGTGGAGCTCGATGGTGCGTCCTCGACGGTAGCGCAGCACTCCGAAGAGGTGCGCTTGCCGGAGTGAGCATCGTGAGCCCTTGCCGGACTTGGACTTGGTCTTCTTCCCCGGAGCTTCAAATTAAGTGTCCGCAACTGTCATGCTGCCGCATCCCGGAAGATCTTGTCGGCACAGATAAGGGCATCCTTCTTGTCGCCATGGACAGAGATGACGCCATCGGGCCCGGCATCTTGAGTAGGTTGTAGGCGAGTGAGAGGCTGCCATGAACTTGGCGGTCTTTGACGGCCAAGTATCCCATTGTAAGGCAATGGGAAATCGGCGACGCCAAACGTAACCCTCTCAGTCCCCGAAGTTCAGCTCGCTGCCAAATGTGACCGCAACGTAATCTTCCCTTCGCTTGCTCCTTCCCGGATTGATTCCTTGAAGGTACCGGTCTCTTCGAGCTCGCCGTCAGGATTTGAAGCTTCGAGCACCGCGGAGGAGATCAGATTCAAGCCGCCCGGCGCCAACTAACATTTTTGTGACCTTGAGGTTGCGGATGGTTGGTGAGACCAACATCGGCAAGCACCGACCGCAGTGATGCGATCGGGGTGGTCCTCAATATCAAAAATGATAGGCGTCTTGGACCACTTCGTAGGCTTGCGTGACTTCACGGATGGTTCCGCTGCATTGACCTCCCGCATCCATTGCTTGAGTTGGCGGTGGGAGGTATGCGAGAAGCACCTCCGTCAACGCAGAGAACCTCTCGTGGCTTTCTCAAACTCCTGCTCGTCGGGCGCTGCTGCCTCCATATCTTCATCGCCGCCATCATCTTCATCATTGTCGCGGCCGCGGGAGGTCTATCTCCTTGCCGTTGCTTGGCCTTGCCAAGGCGTCCTCCCCGCCGGACGCTTTCTTGCTTGCTCCTCCAAAGACCTTCCCTGGCCTTCTCCTTGTCGCGCCGCTCAGACTCAGCTCTCTGGCTGTTCGACAAGCTGCTCGACTTTCTTGCAGCTCGAGATCGTGGCCCTTGGTGCGGTGGATCTTGCAATCTTGCTTGCGAGCTGTCACGCTTGTCGGCGGCCGCCACCGGCCCGGTGGTTGGCGTCGGCTGCAACCTCCTTGCCGGAGCCACCAGCCTTGGCGTTCTTGTCGCCACCTCCATTGCCGGACTACTCAACAGCTAGCACTTCTCTGGCCTTCTTCTTCCTGTTGCCTCGCCGCCGGCCCTTCTTTGCCGGGGCGGTGTCATCACCGGCCGATCCTCGCTTCAGATTCTCTCATGGGAGTCTCCTCCTTCCTCAACATACAAGACACTTGTCGGCCAAGGCGTACATCTCACCGACGTCCTTGACTTTGCACATCGCCATCTCTCTCCTCATCCTGCGGTTCCGCACATTCTCGATGAAATGCGCCGATCACCGCGGTGGTGGACGTCGGGATGTTGTAGTGCATACGGTTGAATCTCTGAATGAACTTGCGCAGGACTCCTTCCTTCTCGGCGCGAGCAAGTGAAGGTCGCTCTCTTGGCCATGAGGTTTGTGGCCACCGTGAAGGCGCCAACAAACTGATGGCACAGATCTGCCCAAGAGGATATGGAGTTGTCCGCAAGTGCATGAGCCAAGATCTCGACGTTGGGCTTGAGCACGGCGGGAAGTAGTTGGCGAGATCTTGTCGTCCCGTCCCCGCAGCTCGCACCGCGATGGTGTAGATGCCGAGGAACTCCGACGGATGCGTCCGACCATCATACTTTTCCGCACGCCGGGTTTGAAGTTTTTCTCGCCGCCATCGGACTTGCCGCAGCTCACGAAGTGAACGCAGGGCAACCTACCGCAGACGCAAGTTGCCTGGCTCCTCCGGGCGCGCGCATGTCAACAGAAGGCCCAGACGCTTGTTTGACCGACGTCGCGCTTCTCTTCGACGCCGATGCGAAGTTCGAGCGTCCTCTTGTTGTCGCCATGAAGAACTTGGCGCTGATCGCGGCGAAGCGCGGATCCGACGACGCAGTGGAGTCGCTGTCGAGATGGATCCGTTGGCTCGACGATCTTGGCCTTCTTGGCGGAGAGTGCACGGTGGTTGCACCTCCGACAGTCTCGTCGCCACCGGCTCGTGCCTTGTCGTCTTGCCGCGGCAACGATGGGGTTGGTTGCCGCGGGGCGTCGCCGTTGGCAAAGCCGATGAGGCTCTGGATAGTGGTCCTCCACTCTTCGACCTTGTCGGCCGTTGGAGGGTAGTCGAGGAGCAGCTGAGCTCTCGCCAGAGCTTCTGCTGGAGTAGTAGGCGGCATTGGAGAACGGTGCAAGGAGCGGGACACGCTCGGACTTCTAACTATGTTAGAAGGAGCCGCACCCACGGACACCTATGGGGCCGGCGGAGCAGGCCCCTTGTGGTTCGGAGGGGGGCGGAGATCGCACGAAGAGCGGATCGAGGCGAGGCACACGAGCAGTTTACCCAGCTTCGGAGCTCTCCGGAGAGATAAAACTCCTACTGCTGCTTGTTTGATCTATTGTGTTCTTGCTAGGGAGCAATGCGGGCTACAAAACCTAGCTTCAGTCTATCTGGTCTCGAGTGGGTCGAATGAACCCAACGAGACGAACCTGTCCAACCGAACCGAACGGAACCTTGCCAAAAACGCGAACCTCCTCTACGTTGCACTCGGGCCTCCTTTTATATGCTCAAGGGGTCTCCGACAGGTGGCAACATAGGCGAGGGTACGAATGTAAAAACAGGGGTTGGTACACCTACTTGAACAAAGGTACAAAGGTAAAATACCTAACTCGACGGCAAGGGACAAAAAGCAATAAATGCCCGTAATTGTCACCCAAACAAGGCAACAGAGGCCGTCAGTGCGCCTCCGCCGCCACGATGGTGAGCCTGTCAGCCGCCGCTTATCGCTGCTCTCCATCGGCTGCACAGCCGCCGACACGCCGCCCATGGAACGGTCCCATGGCGACACGCCGCTAGGTGAGCCGGAGCGGAGACGGAGAGAGGTTGCATGTCAGCGGCAGCGCCTTGCCGCGTCGGTCCTTGTCGCTACGGAGACTTGTCGCGCTCGAGCCTTCCCGGCAAGCTCCTCTTGCCGGGGCCTTGTCTTCTGCGTGCCTAGAGCGGCCTTCCCGACAAGCTCTTCTTGTCGGGGCCTTGTTTGTGCCTAGAGAGGCCTTCTCGGCAAGCTCCTCTTGCCGGGGTCTTGTCTTATGAATGGCTGCGGAGGGTCTTGGTGGACGCCCGGTGAGGCTTGCCACGGGGACGCTGCTACTGCCCGTGCACAAGTTCGGGGTACTAAGGTACCCCTACTTTAGTACACCGACAACATGCATGACATGGGTAATATAACCCTGCCAAGTTTGAGCATAGACCTCAGGGGGAAAATAGGACTGGTCATCAGTCTCTGAATCCTCCTCTGAGGAGCTCTTCAGAATCAAAGAAGATGTCTGCTTCAAAGAGCAGCATTGTCTGCTCAATAACTTGTTTTCACTCCAGATACTTCCATCACCGCTTCAAATGGCTGATGCACAGGAAGAGTAGTTGAATATACAAACGTTGTCGACAAATGGAACACGTAATACAAAAAAATGATTGCATGATATAATTCACATACATGATGATTTGCTAAATTGCATGGCATTGCATAATTCACATATATAATGCCTTTGCAACAAGATATCATTGTATAATTCACATATATAATGTCTTGCAACAAGATGGCAATGCATAATTCACATATATGGTAATTAGACACCCACTGTGTGGCATTCACACAAAGCATGTCTAAACTAATCAAATGACATAGCAATGCGAGACACCATACGCACGATATGAGCAACATAACCCTGCCAAGTTAGAGCATAGACCTCGGGGAATAGGATCGGTCATCTGTCTCAATCCTCCTCCGAGGAGCTATCCATAACCAGCGAGATACGCGCCGTCAGATAGCATAGTCTGCTCAAGACCTTGTTTTCACTCGAATTTGCCATCACCGTGTCAAATGGCTGATGCACACGAAGAGCAGTTGAATGTACTAACATTGTTGACAAATGTAATATGTAACAGAAAAAAAGGATGGCCTGATATAATTTACATATAAGATGACTGGCTAAGCAGGATGGCATTGCAAAATTCACATATATGATGCCTGGCTAAACAAGATGGCGTTGCATAATTCACATAAACGATGAATAAACTAAAGAAATGGCATTCACACAAAGGATGTCTAAACTAAGCAGATGACATATTTGATGTATAAAGTAAGCAATGGAAGACACCATATGCATGATATAACCAACATCAGCATGCCAAGTTAGAGCGAAGACCTCATTGGGTAAATAGGAGTTATCTTCTCCTTCTGAATCCCCCTCAGAACAGATATCTTCCTCTCGATTACAGGGCTGCCTTTGCGCCTACCATGGAGCGACGTCTGCATGAAATTTTATTGCCACGCAAGGCTCGTCTCTTTTGCTCTACATGTTTAGTTCCATTGTTTACTATAACTGTCATGCATAGGAATTAAACATAGTGAGATTATGTAAGGAGTGCATGCAGAAATTCAGAGTGATGGTAGCAACCTGTGGAGAGACCCAAAACCAATAATAGCAGGCAGATAATGGCTTCCGTTAATAATACAGATAATGGCTTCTTTACTATTTGTTTCCCACCCAACATGAAACTCATAGTAGACACCGGAGGTTAACTAGATAATAGATAGATACTATTGATAGCGGCCCCGATATGTACCCCACAACCATTTAAAAACTCAAGTTTGACCACTAATTTGGAGCTGAATCAGAGCCTATCGGTGAACAGGACGATAAAGTAGCATGAAATATTAAGAGATGCATAACGTAAGCAGACACGAAAGAGTGTGACCTCTCTTGCGGACCCGTGTAGTCCTCGAGGTCATCTGCTCGGTTGATGATGGTAATGCAGTTTTCATGGCTGCCAAGGGAAGAAGATCTCGAGTCGGTGAAAGATACCTGGAGGCCGATCCTGCCGTGATGGACCCTTCTGTTGCTTGGAGCAAATTGAGCTGGGGTGGACGATGGCGCAGCAGGAGCGGGACAAACCATGCAAGGTTTTCTTTGACAACTATCTGTAAGAGAAGTAATTCTGTAAGGGCTCGTTTGAATTGGAGGATTCCAACAATGCAGGGATAGGGAATAGACAGGAATAGGATAGGAATGCACGTGCAAAACAGAGAATTTAAAAACACATGATTTCTGCCAATCTGGGTGTTTGATTCACAACAATTGGAAGATCACATGATGCAAAGAAGCATGGTGAGATTAAGTCAAACCACAAGAAAATGTACGGTTATAATGCTATTAGGTACTATCTCTTAGTCTTGTGCTTCATGAATAGGAATTTGAAAAGGAGGACAAGTGAAAATTAAAATTCCTATGTTTTTTGTTTCAGGGAGACACTAAAGGAACAAATCTGTGTGCTCAGTGGACAATATATATAACATGTAGAGTAAAAAAGAGATGCAACAAGTGTACAACCTCTTTGGCGAAACCATGTCGATCTCAGCATGATTGGGTTGGCCGGTGAGGATGCTCCGGCTGACTTTGCTGTCGGAGGAGGGGAATAAGATCTTAGGCATCTGGATATGGAGCCCGAGGTACTGCTCCGCTGTGATGGAGGATTTCGTTGTTGGAGCAGGTCCGGTGAGTTGTACGACACCGAGGCTGAAGCAGGACAAGAGAGACAATGAACAACGTTAACCTGAGTGGAATTCTAATAGCATCTCCAATACATAAAGTAAAATACATAACCACAAAGTGCTAGATATAAAATACATCAGTCGCTCATCTCTGAACTTAACTGTCGAAACTGAACTTAACTGTCGAAACTGAATTTTGCTGTCGAAACTGAATTTTGCTGTCGAAACTGAACGCACTAGCAAGGTGAGGCTACACGTCGGTCAACTGACTTTTTCATCTCTGGTCAGTCGATTTTGCAACCGTTGGATACGAAATCAAGGGCCTGCGGTTCATCTTCAACCTCCACCCCCCTGAGCCAGCCAAACAGCAGCCCCCCGCCACCCGCGGCCGGCGGTGCGCCGCCCCACCCACCTAGAAAACACTCTACACCGCCGGTCCGCCGCCGCCCCGGCCATCCCTCTAGGCCCCCTCGTGCCGAGCTTTTTCTCTGGCGATCCCCACGCCACTGCCCCACCAACGCCCCGCCACAGCCGGCGACCACCGCCCCCATCCTGAACCCTAAGATAGATAGTGGGGTACCTCTCCGGCGAGCCCCCCTCCTCGCGGCTGGTTCTTCCTTCACCCCGGGCGAGCCCCCCACCCCGAAAATCGACTAACACAAAAGTCGATTCAGTCGACTGAAGTGTAGCTAAATCGGAGCAGCATCGCAAGCAAGAGCAAGAGAGAGAGCAGCAGCGCGAGCAAGAGCAATAGGAGGAGCAGACTAGGTAGGGGACTGAGAGCAAGAGCAGAACAGTAGCGCGAGCGAGAGCTAAATCAGCAGCAGGTCCTACTGATGTGGACGTCGCCGCCGAGGGAGCGACGCCTCGGAGGAAGTGGCCAGCGACGCCGCCGTGGATGGAGCCGCGCCGTGTCAGCTCGGGACCGAGCGCCGGCAGCACCGCGAGATCGAATCAAGAAGAAAATGCGGCGATTAGTGTACAACCTCTTTGGTGGCGCCGATTAGGCCGCAGCTTCATCCGAGGAAACGGTGATGATGATGATCTTCCAGTGGTGCAGGAGAAGATGGCGGTGTGGGAATGGAGGTGGCGCGAAAGACGAGGGGAACGTCGGGGCAGTTCCTTGGAGGTGGAGGACGGGGTGGCTGAACCGGCGGGACGATGAGATTGACGACAGATCCTTATCCGGTACGGTGGATGAGGGACGTCGAGGTGTTGCTGTGGACGACGTCGTCGGGGAAGAGGCTCTGGCTGGGTGTCGGACGGAGCAGGTGTGGGGTTTCACGCTGGTTTTCGCGGCCTCGGTGTACGAATGGGTGGGCGGATGGGATGGCGGTGGGGAACCCCGGCTTAGAGACGCCGCTTTGTCCGAAATGTGGGGTAAGTTATGAAAGTACCCCCACCGATTTGAGGCGGTTCTTTCGGTTCAGGGGTACCACGGGCATTTCACGTGTCGGGATTTCACAGGAGGTGGGAGTTCTCGCGCGCGTTGTATTTTCGGAAGAGCAAGGCGCGGGTTGAGATGGAGGGAGTTGTTGGAGCACAACGAGACAAAGATATATCTTAAATATTTCAGGCTAACAAGGCGTGGGTTGAAATTTCCAGACAAGCCTAACGTGTACTGTACCAAATCAATGTGCACTACAAATGTCATTCAAAACATTGAATTCATGTTATGTTCAATTAAAATATTTCGCTAAGTGTATAATGCATGCAACCTACTTCTCGAATGAACATTTTAGTGCATTCCAAACGTATATACTACCGCTTCAATATGAACTAAATTTGAATTCGTTTCTCTATTTGAATAAGATCTACAGTAATGATTGTTGTGAAGTCAAAGCATTTGAATTCGTTTCTCTGTTTTAATAAGATCTACAATCATCATTATTGTCAAGTTAAACCATCATTTGTGTATTATCTTCCCAGCACACCACATGATTAGTCTCGAGTTAGATATGAACTATGTGTACTATATGAACTCGAATTAGATTTTTTGAATCCACTTTATTTTGATTTCAAATCACATTACATTTCTAGCTCTAGCTAGATCTTCATAATCTAAATCATGTCTCATATGTATAATGTGTTTATCACATTATGTATGGCGCCCGCCCCTCGCCTACAAGTATTTAGATGTGAGTTGCAAACACCACACATTACCACAAATTCAAATAAAATGTGAGAATATATATATAGTATTGTTTAGATTATTCGATATTTAGTTGTAAGCTGCAAACGCCACACATTATCAAAAATTCAAATAAAATGTGAGATTGTTTGATGTATAGTATGGTTTAGATTGTTCGACATTTAGCTGTGAGTTGCAAACGCCATGCATTATCACATTATGGTATAACATGTGAACAACACGTGTATCACCGCTATATTCATGCATGCAATGTTTAAAACACTATGATCTCCTATTCAAATATATGAATCCGCTTTCATATCAAATTATGATCTTTGTTAGTCTCTTACACCCACACAATCCTCTAACCTTTGTAGCTACCACTAACTTTATCTCATGCATGCACATGCCCTCCTCGCCCTCCCCCTCCCTCGGCATTCTATCCACCGGTCACATTCATTTTTTTTCTTTATGTCGTTATCCCAGAGTCTCCACAACTCCTTTTTGACACACACCAATCGATAAACCTCTACAGCGATGCCTGCCTACAACATACACACACACCTTCAATCTCCTCCTTTATGTGTCCTTGCCTCGTGTCTCTCATACGGTCAGACACGCGTGTAAACTCTCGCCCCTCTTTTCATCGATCTCACAACCGCACACTCCTCCCCCTATCTAGCTAGTAGTTGGGCCTCTCGCACCACCTCCTAGCTCCATTCTCTCTGTCTATGCGTCTCGCTGGGCCTTATTTGCCTCTAACAAATGGACGTACACCGACCGATCTCTCGCTATACATATAGCTAGCTAGGTCCTTATAACTCGTTTATACCCACACGTCAATTGATCTACCTCATTAGTTGTGTCTCTCCTTCCTCCGACAAACAACAATTGATCTACCGATCTAGTTAGGTTTGCTTACCAAACACATGGTTCCCCTTCATCATCCATGGATGTGTCCCTACAGATCTATCACGCATGTGCACACACAGAAACACATCCCCACTCTTATTGATAGCATTGCAGTTCCACCCTCAGTTTGTCTAGTAGGCCTCTCCCACCATCTTCGAGAAGCAACTCCATCACCCATCCAGCACTCTACCCCTCTCCTTCCCTCTCCCTCCCTCTCTCTCTCCTCTCTCTCTCTGTCCCATCATATTTCCCGTTCTTCAGTTATGTATGGATGTTGACCGATCTCCCTAAAGACATAGCTGGGTCTCTCCTTCTCAACACATATACGAGTCGTTCTACCTCTATAGTTAGGCCTCTGCCTACCCCTCCCCCCACCCCCTCCCCCCCACACACTGATACATCGAGCGCTCTAGTCATATCTCGCTGCCACACGTAAACTTGACATGTGCCCTCTAACGTTTCGGTAGGCAAGTCGCCCTATATCTTTGACTTGTACACACACACAATTTCGATGGCTCTCTTCATCGATCTCGCACCCACCCACTTGATCCTCTCTTCGACTCTATCGATAGCTATGACCCCTCCCTCTCTTCTCGTGGATTGCCCGATCCTCTGTGTATGATATGGATCGGCCTCCATTTCACACACATTGCATGCAAAATTTTGTTTGAGATGTCATCGACACATATTCCCACAAATAATTCACTAAATCAACCCCCCACCCCACCCCCACACCAAAACAAAAAACACTCAGGAACGCGGTTTGTATCTCTCACACACACCCACGTAGGTGGGGGACGTGCATGAAGAGAAGAGGTTGTAAGTGCATCTAGTGCCACCCCTAGTTGGTTTTGGAGTATTGACGACAAATGTGGTTGAGGGACTAATGCGTTTGTGAGAATTGCAGGATAACGCAGGTAGTGTCCCTCATTGATTCGGTTTACCTACCGGAGACGACCCCTAAAAATGTATGAAGACATTGACGACAATGGTGGTATGTGAAGATATTCACATTGAAGACTATGACATGAGAAGACATTGAGTGAAGACTATGGAGCCTTGAAAGACCGTATCGCTTCGTTGTTTCCTTTTCTTCTTTGTTGAGTTGTAGGAACCACCGTCTTTGTTAAGTGTGGTCCAAGTGATCATAGTCGTAATGATCAAGTGATGCTCAACCCAAATCCTATGTCTTCGACGAAGACAATGAGAGCAAAACTTGTCGAGAGTCGGATGAGTCAGCTTTGCTTGTAGCCCAAGTAAAGTTGCCGTGTGTGTTTGAAATCGACCGTTGGAACACGTGTCGGTTCCTTTAGTGACCCGTGGTCATTTCGGACATAACAGGTCGGGTTGCCTAGTGGCTATAATAAGCCCACCCCTACACCATAAATTGGTGGCTGCTCAGAGTTAGTGCACGGCTTTTGTCGCTTGAGAGCAACCCACCTCGAAGCCTTTGAGAGAGAGAAATCCTTGCGAGGACAAAGCCCAAACACCCAAAGCCAAAGAATGTTTGGCATCATCAAGTCTTTCTCGTCAGGTGACTCAAGACTTATTACACTTGAGGACTGTGAATCCTCCAGCCGGTTAGGCGTCGCGTTCGAGCATCCAAGAGTCATTGTGGATTGCCGGTGAACGCCTCATGAAGGTTCGGAAGTCTACCTTGAAGACTTACCAGAGTGATTGGGCGAGGACTGTGTGTCCTTAGCTCAAGGGGAATAAGGTGAAGACGCGGTCTTCTGAGTTGAGTCTCAGCCTCCCTAACCAGATGTACAGTTGTCACAACAACTGGAACTGGTCCAACAAATCATGTGTCTTCAACAAGTGACTGGTTCTATCCCTTCCCTCCTTTACCCTAAGTTTGTCTTCGTGAAGTCATTGCTTATATGTCTTATCTGTTTGACTTCATTGCTTGACTACTATCGTTGTTTGGCTTCATACTATCTTCCATCCTGATCCGTACTACATAGCTGCTATTAGTCTTGTCCATTCACATTATTGCATACTTGACTATGGCTTGCTTGTTGTAGTTTATCTTCCGCTGCATATCAATTAGGTCATTTCTATTGTTTGTCTTCGAAACATTCGTGTTTTGAAGATTTTCCTAAAAATCGCCTATTCAACCCCCCTCTAGTCGATAACTAGCACTTTCAATTGGTATCAGAGCAAGGTACTCCCTTGTTCTGTGTGATTCGGTTTAACCACCTGGAGTTTTAGCTATGTCAACTGCAAGGATAATCAAAGTCTCCGCTGCTTGCCTCGTGTTCGATGGAACTGACTATCCCTACTGGAAGAATAAGATGCGCATGCATCTTGAAGCCATTGATGTCGACCTCTGGTATGTCGTCAAGAACGGCGTTCCCAAGTCTGGTGAAGGTGTCACCCCTGCTGATGTCAAGAAGTTCATTCAACTGGATTCTACTGCAAAGAACATCATCTGTGGCCATATGACCAAAGGACAGTATGGCCGTGTGAGTGCTCTGGAAACGTTGAAGCTAGTCTGGGACTGGCTATCCAAGGTCAACGAAGGCGTCTCAACCCAGAGAGATCAAAGAATCAGTGTTCTTCGCAACCTCTTCAACCGCTTCAAGAGAAACGACAATGAAAATGTCCAGCTCACGTTTGATCGCCTCGCTGACATCACAAATGAGCTTCATGCTCTCGGCGCCACTGAGATCACCAAGCATGAAATCGTTAAGACACTTCTGCGATCACTTGAAAGCTCTTTTGACACCCTTGCCCTCATGATACAAGAACGTCCCGACTTCAAGACACTCGATCCGTCTGATATACTTGAGAGGCTCAACACACATGAGTTCCAGCTTTCTGAGAAAAGAGATATCTATGGTCCCAACTATGGCCGAACTCGCGCTTTGAAGGCAAAAGTTGTTTCCTTATCTGAAGAAGAATCTGACTGCAGTTCTGATGATCCTGAAGACATTGGAAAGGAACCTGCTATGCTTGTGAAGAAGTTCCAGAAGTTCACTAGGAAGAAAGGCTTCAGAAAGTCTTCACGATCCAGCTCAAGAAATGATGAAGCTTCCACTCATGACTACAAGAAGAGAACCTGTCACAAGTGCAAGAAAACTGGACACTATATCTCTGAGTGTCCATAGTGGGACAATGAGAAGAAGAAGAAGAAGAGCAAAGAATATGATTCCAATGACAACAAGAAGAAGAAATCTTCAAAGTCTTCTTCCAATTCCTCATCAAAGTCTTCATCTCATAAGAAGAGCTCATCTGGCAAGGATCGTGCTTTTGTTGGCAAGGAAATGGATTCAGAGGAGGAGTCTGCTTCTGAGGAGGTGGAGGTGGAGTCTGAAAAGGAGTCCGACTCTGGCGTTGCAAGTCTGGCTTTAGCCACAGCCTATGTTGCCAAGTCCATCTTCAACATCAAGACAATGACTTCTACACCATCGCTGAAGGGGATGACAAGGACGACCCTGCTCCCACCTACTGCTTCATGGCACGCGGTGCCAAGGTAAAATCACGTGATGCTTACTTTCAAACATCAAGTGAAGATGACTCTGATTGTGAATCCAAACCCAGCTACAAAACACTTGCTAAAGTTGCAACCGAACAACAAAGAGCTATGGAACATACTCAAAAACTGTTAGACAAAAGCGATGACCTGTTGGACGCGGAAATGACACGTTCACAGTCCTTAGTTGAAGACATTAAAAATCTTCATGCTAAGTACCAAGAACTTGAAAGTCGTCATGAAACGCTCTCAACTACTCATGAAAAACTCTCCTATGATTATCTTCAAAGGAAGCAAGAGCTTGAAAAATTGAGAGCGGCTCATGAAGATCTTCAAAAGAGAATGAGTCACTTCGCTCAATGTATCAGTTCCGCTCAGGATGGATTTGAACCACCATGTCTAAAATGTCTTGAGCGTGATATTACTACCTCTGTGCTGAATGTTCAACTGCTGCAACTGTTGCATTGTCTTCAACTACTAATGTGGTAACTAACCCCTCTGTGGAGGATACCACTGCTATTGCTGATGAAAATGCTAGGTTGAAGACATTGCTTGAAACTGGAATGTATAAAAGTCTGAAAGGGCATCAGACCCTTTGCGATGTCCTCAAAAAGCAGATTCTGAACCGAAACCCTAGGAAAGAGGGTGTTGGGTTTGAGAGGAAAATGAATGTTGATGGTTCCCTCGGAAGCCCGAGCGGTATCCCAAAACCACATGGGTTGCTGCAAAGGGACCTTCAGTGGATCCATCCACCTTATCTGGCATTACCTGTGCTAACCCTATTATCATTGATGAATCCTTTGATGCAAACTATAAGCTATTCAAGAATCAGAATGGTGAAGTGTTTGCCAGGTATATTGGTACTAACTGCAGGAATGGACCGCCTATGAAGAAGATCTGGGTTCCCAAAAGCTGTCTTGAGAATCTTCCAGTTGAATGTCATCATGACACCACACAGGAAGAAGACAACCCCAGACCTAAGGCGTCATATGGTCCAAAGGCTTCAAACAGACAGAGGACTCACCTGAGTCACCCTAACGCCAATGTTTTGCAGGGAAACCGTACTCAAATTTATGAATATGAGCGTGTGTCTTCAAACCGCTATGTTCATAGAACTAAGAACTTTTCTGCTTATTCACATGAGTATCATTCATCTCCTGCAAGGCTATTTGCTAGGGCTCCAAAGCCGAAATTCTCACATGCTGCACTTAGACTCATTGCTTCTAAGCTACCCCTGAAGATGTGGGTGGTTAAGAAGTATTAACTCTCTTTTGCAGGTAAGGGTCTCCAGCCGAAAATCAAAGGCGTCTGATGATATTGCTGGGAACCTAAAATATCTTGTAGGGCACAAGATAAAATGCCCAAATGGTCTCACTATGTATTTTGTTCCTGAATCGTTTGCCATTCATCCTAGTAGTCCTAATCTTGATTTAAGCTTCAATAATCCACTTGCCCGTCAAATGTTTATGCTTCACAATGCTCTTGGTGAAGCCTATCCCCCTAACTATACTTTAGGGTATGACACCTCATGCTTCAGAATGGATTATGGACAGTGGATGCACTAATCATATGAGGGTGATCGAAGTCTTCTCATGGACTCAACCTTACGTCCATCAGACAAGAGTCACATCACATTTGCTGACACTGGTAAAAACAAGGTATTGGGTTTAGGTAGAGTTGCAATCTCAAAGGATCAACACATGGATAAAGTGATGCTTGTTGAATCCCTTGGTTTCAACTTGATGTCTGTCTCAATGCTTTGTGACTTGAACATGATTGTGATATTCGGAAAATATCGTTGCCTTGTACTAATGGAATCTGACAAGTCTCTAGTATTTGAAGGGTATAGGAAAGATAATCTATATATGGTAGATTTCTCAGCAGGTCCACGACTTGCCGTATGTCTTCTTGCAAAAGCTTGAATCTTTGGCTCACGGCATCGAGGTGGGGCATCTTGGCATGAGGAACTTACACACTCGCCAAGAAGAAGCATGTTATAGGCATCGAAGGTGTCAAGTTCAAGAAGGATCATTTGTGTGGTGCCTGCGAAGCTGGAAAGATGACTAGGGCAAAGCACCCCTCGAAGACAATCATGACGACATCTCAACCCTTCGAGCTGTTACACATGGATTTGTTTGGCCCTACCCATTACTCTACCCTCACAACAACTGCTTGTCTCTATGGCTTCGTCATTGTTGATGACTACTCAAGATACACATGGGTGCACATAATTCTCTACAAGACTGAAGTGCAAGATGTCTTCAGACGCTTCGGCAATCGAGCAATGAACAATTATGGCGTCAAGATCAAGCATATCAGAAGTGATAATGGCACTGAATTTAAGAACACCGGACTTGATCTTTATCTGGATACCATGGGAATCACTCATGAGTTCTCTGCTCCATACACACCTCAGCAAAATGGCATCGTGGAGTGCAAGAACAGAACCCTCATTGAGATGGCTCGAACAATGCTCGACGAGTACAAGACACCAAGAAAGTTCTGGCCTGAAGCCATTGATACAGCTTGTCACATCATCAACCGTGTTTATATCCATAAGCTTCTAAACAAAACGTCCTATGAGCTCCTTACTGGCAAGAAGCCAAATGTCAGCTACTTCAGAGTATTTGGAGCTAGGTGCTGGATCAAGGATCCCCACACAAGTCAAAATTTGAACCCAAAGCTCACGAAGGCTTCATGCTCGGTTACGGAAAGGACTCACACTCTGACAAAGTATCATGCTCGGTTACGGAAAGGACTCACACTCTGACAAAGTAGGTGCTGGATCAAGGATCCCCATCACAAGTCAAAATTTGAACCCAAAGCTCACGAAGGCTTCATGCTCGGTTACGGAAAGGACTCACACTCTGACAAAGTATTCAATCTCTATCGCTACAAAATCGTCGAAACTGTAGATGTGTGATTTGATGAAACCAATGGTTCACAAAAAGAGTTCCTGCCAAGTACACTAGACGAAGCTCCGCCCAGCGAATCTATCAAGCTGATGGGAACTGGTGAAATCATGCCAAATGAAGCACAGCCTGAAGAGGAACTTATCATTTTTGCACCAAACCAACCTGAAGACAATGCTCAGCCTGAAGACAATCCTCCCAATGAAGACAATGATCAGTATGAGCAAAGTCTTCGTCCAGTCCATCCTCGAGTTGCAAATGAAGTACAGATTGAGAAGATAATCGATAGCATCAATGCACCTGGTCCGCTTACTCGCTCAAGAGCAACACAGCTAGCAAATTTCTGTGGGCACTTTTCATTTGTGTCAATATCGTAACCCAAGAAAGTTCTTTGAAGCTTTTATGGAACCGTAATGGATTCAAGCTATGCAAGAAGAACTTCAACAGTTCAGTTGAATAATGTTTGGGAACTTGTCAAGCGCCACGACCTCGCAAGCATAACATTATTGGCACCAAATGGATATATCGAAACAAGCAAGATGAGCATGGTCAAGTAAATCGTCAAACAAAGCACGGCTTGTGGCTCAAGGATATACTCAAGTTGAAGGAATTGACTTCGATGAAACATTTGCTCCTGTAGCTAGGCTTGAAGCCATTCGCATACTACTAGCTTATGCTAACCACCACAACATCTTGCTATATCAAATGGATGTGAAGAGAGCATTTCTCAACGGCAAGATTGAAGAAGAAGTATATGTCGCTCAACCACCTGGCTTTGAAGATCCAAAACATCCTGATATGGTGTACAAGCTAAATAAAGCACTGTATGGCCTCAAACAAGCTCCTCGCGCCTGGAATGATACAATCAAAGACTTCCTGAAGAGCAAAGGCTTCAAACCTGGATCCCTTGATCCCACACTCTTCACGAAGACATATGATGGTGAACTGTTTGTATGCCAAATATATGTGGATGACATTATCTTCGGCTGCACCAATCAGAAGTATAGTGATGAATTTGGATACATGATGCAAGAACAATATCAGATGTCCATGATGGGAGAGCTCAAGTTCTTCCTTGGTCTTCAAATTCGTCAGCAAAGAAATGGCATCTTTATATCTCAAGAAAAATACCTCCAAGATTGTGCGAAGAAGTTTGGAATGCAAGAGTGCAAAGGATACACGACGCCAATGCCAGCCAAACACCACCTGGGTCCCGACGACAATGGTAAAGAGTTCGATCAAAAGGTATACCGCTCCATGATTGGTTCCTTACTTTACCTATGTGCATCTAGGCCAGATATTATGCTTAGTGTTTGCATGTGTGCTCGATTCCAAGCGGCACCAAAGGAATCGCATCACTTAGCTGTGAAGCGAATTCTTCGATATTTGGCTCACACCCCAACACTTTCGGATTATGGTATCTAAAGGGCTCAAAATTTGATTTGGTTGGATTTTCGGATGCTGATTATGCTGGTGACAAGGTGGATCGCAAGTCTACATCGTGCACATGTCACTTTACGGGACGATCACTCATCTGTTGGTCTTCAAAGAAGCGTAATCGT
Source organism: Aegilops bicornis (assembly GCA_021605145.1). Lineage (NCBI taxonomy): Eukaryota > Viridiplantae > Streptophyta > Magnoliopsida > Poales > Poaceae > Aegilops > Aegilops bicornis. The sequence continues at coordinate 366,861,672 of CM038675.1, forward strand.
ATCACTCTCAACTGCTGAATCTGAATACATTGCTGCTGGATCTTGTTGTGCTCAGCTTCTATGGATGAAGCAAACTCTCAAGGACTATGGCATCAATCTGACGCAAGTACCTCTCTTATGCGACAATGAAAGCGCCATCAAGATTGCCAACAATCCAGTCCAGCACTCGAAGACAAAGCACACTGAAATTCGTCATCATTTCTCAGGGATCATGTCATGAAGAAAGATATTTACATCATTCATGTCAACACTGAAGAGCAACTGGCAGATATCTTCACAAAGCCCTTGGATGAGAAAAGGTTTTGCAAGTTACGGTGTGAGCTAAATATCTTGGAATCCTCAAATGTCATGTGATTAGGCACACATCCTAACACTTGTGCATGTTGATGACTTAGATGTGCGACACACGAAGTAACGTATGTCTTCAATCTAATGAAGACTTACATTCTAAGTGTGAATACATTAACGTGGAATTTGACTTCAGAGCGCCACGATAATTGTGCGCCGTGTCTGGGTCTAATACTTCCTATCTGATGGTAACGCCACCACCAAATTTCTTTGTTTGAAGTGTTTCACTCATGGCGTTATTTCTCAATATCTTCGCATTTGATTTGTCTTCAACTTCAACTTATCTTCATGATTTTCTTCACTATGTTGATTTGGTTGTTGTCTGATATATATATTGTTATGTCCTCTACAACATTCACTTATAGCTATGTCTTCAAGTTGAATCTTTTGAACTAAGTGAATGTGATCGGACCCCAATCTCTCTATGCTTCCTATCTCAAACTCTATCTGTCCAAATCATATGCATTCTATTGAAAGTGTCGAATGTCTTCTCTACGTCCTTGTCAGCAGAAGACACAGAGACAAACTTTAATTCTGTTTTAAATGATTCATCCTTACTGTTGAATTCCGGAGAAGCCGGAACGACCACCCGACAAACCTGGCGAGCGTGGGAACGTGGGACAACTCAGAGCATGTTGCATGCTTGCCACGTGCCCCTCATATGTGAACCGCCAGGGGCACCTGCGTAATTGCGCTGTGCCACACACCTCCCTTATAAATACCTGTCCCCTGCGGTAAAGAAAATCTTCTTCCACCTCTCCACCTCATCAAAACCCTAAGCGCCACCGCTAGCTCTCGACGACGCCCGGCGACAAGCGCTTAGCTGCCGCGACCTCTCCGACGCCGTCTTCACGCCGTCCGAACATCTTCATCTCCGCCGCCGCCGTAGGTGTCCTCCGTCACCAAGTTAGGGCACGGTGGATTGAACTGCTCGGCCTCCTTTCCTCCCGTCTAGCAGTTCTTCGAAGCGGTAAATATAAGTCTATTTTTACCATCTTATTGATCTTCAAGATTCATCCTACTTGCCAAAAATTGGTTTCTGCCCATACTATGTTAGATCTATTCTGTCTGCATCTCGTTAGATTCCTCACTTGTACTTATTCACGGATTCGTACAAATCTGGAACCAACTCTCAGCGTATAAGTGAATGTCTTCGCATCATGAGGTCAATGTCTTCAAACAGATTTATCTTCAAAATCTTCTGAGAATGCATATGACCTCTTCCCCTTCCCTCGCATCTCTAATGCTGTCACAGGTACATGTCCGTGGGAGAATCCCTTGGTTCTCATAGTCTGCATTCGTTTGCAGAATTCTTACAGCAACAAACTAACTCTCCCGACGCCAGTTCCTGTCTGTTCAGCAAACGCAAGCCTTTGAAGCCTTTGAACGTGAAGCCATTCAGTTTGAAATGCATGGCTTCAGAGAAATCAGTCAGGAAGGGAGGCAGACAGCGTCGTGAGGGAACCTCAAAAGATCTGCCTGATGACCTCGCAGAGTTGTACAAGACAGATCCCGAAGAGACTTACAATCAGCGCAAGATGCGAATCCAATGGATTCGTCGATATTGGGCTGAACAGTGGTTCAAGTACAATTTCGTCACACAGGAATATGCCGAGAAGAATGCTATCAGAAGCCCTTGGGGTGATATTCTCTTTCGAGGCCTTCCTCCCAAGAACATGGCTGAAGCTATTGCACAAGGTTTCTATCCTTGTATGGTCCGTGGACCTCAGCCAGAGAATGCCGACCCAACGTCTTTGCTCTCGTGTCGTGACGATAATCTCTTCAAGCACAACTTCCAGCACGCAAAGGCTTCTGTAAAGGAAAACAAGAAGTCATTGGGATTAGACTTCAACCCTGGTCCCTCTGCTTCCCGTGCTGACGGCTCACGTGACGCTGAACCCAATGTCATCGTTCCCTTTTCAAACCTTGATGGCTCATCACCTACATCCTGGTCTAAGGTGCCAAAGTGGATCACTCTGATGACGATGCTGAGTCTGATGAAGCCCCAGCTCCAGATCCTACTCCTACTCCAAAGCCGCAGAAGCTTAAGAAAGTCAAGGCTCCAAAGTCAGCTGCTGAAGCCAGTGCACAGTCTGAAGATCAATCCCATATCTCCAAGAAGATGGAGAAGAGAAAGAAAACTGTCAAAAATACTGAACTGACACTGACCCCTGCTGCCATTTTGCATGAAGAGCACATTGATCTGTCAAGTGATGATGATCTTGCAGATGATGCTCTTGAGCAACTTATCAAGAGCAAAGAAGAAGCAAAGATCTTCAACAACCCTCCTCTCTTTGATGTGGCAATCATCCATCACTTCATTGATGAGTGGTTTGATACCCCAAACATTAGCTTTGAAGATCTGCAACTTCCTATTGGCCTCAGCGTCTCCTTCAATGGAGCCATTGCTTCTGAGCTAGCTCTTGCTCAGCGGATTGTTGAACCGAAGCACAAGATTGACTATGAGAAGGCTCAGTTCAAGAAGCATATGGCTGCACTTAGCGTGCAAGACGTCAAAAACTTCAAGGTCATGCTGCACGACCTCAAGGAAGCCTTTGTCAAGAAGCATGAAGAAGCCAGAGGCTCTCGTGAGCGCATGAAGGGTCTGGCTGACAAGTGTGTGCTTGCCTACAATTAGGCTGAGAAGCGAAAGGCTCTTGGCCATCCTGGCATCGACCCCAGGATGGCTGCAAAGAAAAAGAAGTCTTCAACTGACCAAGCTGCACCTTCAAGGCAGGAAGAGACCCGCATAGTCTTCCCAAGCAACATGACTGGCTCGAAGCCAAAGGTCCGGTCAACCGCTTCTGAACAGAAGAAGACGAGGGCTGCTGAGGCTGAAGCCAGAAAAAGGAAAAATCCTAACGCCTCTGATGCTGCTCCCTCCAAGAAGAAGCTAAAGACCAAGAAGAATCGTGTTGCTCCCACAGAGCCCTTGGTTGTTGAACCCATTTCTGTGGTTCGTCCCGTGTCTGCAACCCAAGAACTTCGCATGACTGTTCATGAGCCTGCTTCCACAGAGGCTCCTGAAGCTGAAGAGATTCCAGCAGCTGATCCCATCACTGCTGAAGACATTGGTCACCATGACAATGTTGAAGATGATGAAGTTCTTCCTCAAATCGAGTACAATGTGGTATCATCGCCTGTTCGTACGAACAGCGAACTCATCAGCATTGGTCGTCCTCTGACGCCAATTGCTCAGGATGCTTCATGGGCTGATCGCCCGCAACAAGAAGACTCCCCTAGTAGTCCCCAACAACAAGTCACTCCCCAACAAGAACAGCAAGAAGAAGAGGAAGACTTTGAGGCCCAGGCAACCCCATCTCCAAAGGCGTCGCCAGCGTTTCGCAGGCTTCGCAAAGGTCAAAGGCCTAAAGTACCTCTTTCGAGCGTTCCAGAAGGAGAAGTGCACCACCAACCTGTTGCACGTCAAGTGTTTTCAGAAGCCACTCCAACTATGAATGTCTCTGAGTCTGAAGCCAAAGCTGCTGAAGACAATCCGGCTGCATCAGCCGTAGACACCCAAGAAGAAGAAGAACATGTCCCTACACCCCCAGTAATTGAAGAAGTTATCCCCGATATCAACGTGCCAGTGCCCGACCCTCCAGCTCCTCAAGTGGAGGTTGAAAACATTGAGGCTGCCACCTTCAACACCAATGAAGCCAATGACGTGGTCATGGCTGAAGCCAATGTGGAGCCTGTCAAACTGCTCCTGAAGCCACTAAAGGAAATGTGCCTGAAGCCAATGAGGCCACTGCTCCGGAAGCATCTGCTGAGCAGCCTGAAGCCTCAGTTGCTGCCATTGCTCCAGTTCCGCCACCAAGGCCCTACACAATCGAGCAAGCATACAACTATGGCGAGCTAGTCACAGTAAGATGGCCCATTCTGGTCCCTCCGCCTCATGCCTCTGGTCCTCAGTTCGACTATCATATTGAGCATAGGCCTCAGGTCCAGAAGTCGAAGCCAAGACTGCCAAGGTTTCCAAGCACTGCCACCTCAACAGGTTCTTTCAATGCAAATGGTTTCAAAGCCCACAACACTTTCTTTGACAGTGCAAAGAACCCCTACACAAGGCCAAGGATCTCATCTGACCATTTCTGGAGCTATCAGCAAAGAAGCTATTATTCATGCGTCAGCATGATCAAGGGCGCATTTTCCCTCATATGTGCCTCGACACTTTGAAGCCATTGCCGGACTGCCGTGCTTAGAAGAAGCACTTGATTGCTTTCATGATGCAGTGTCTGCTTGGTTTCAATTCTGCATAAAGAACACCGGAATGAAGAATTAGTGCTTCAATTCTATGCTACCCTCCACATCCGCGGCTACAACAGAGATACGAAGACATGGGTTCTCGAGTGGATGACAGGAAATGTCCATCATGAAGCCAAAGCTCTTGACATCATTGAGCTCACAGGCCTACCCACTCCCGGAGAGCTGTTTGAACCTGGATGTCAACTCCACCGTGATGCCTTGGAGAGCATATTTCATAAGCCAGAACCCGACATGAGTCAGATGCTGAGCATGATGAAGCCACTGCCACATGAGGTTGAATACCCTCAGCACTTCTTTGTTGATGACCTTGAGTATCTGCCTCGTACTATATATCACATCATCAAAGTAACTCTATGGCCAATCAAAGGGCATTCATCGTCTGCAAAGCTTGAAGGAGCAATGAAAACATTGGTCTTCTACATCCTCAATGGCATCAGCTTCAACACACAAGAATTCTTCATCCGACAATTGGCTGCGTCTGGATCTGATCTGTTTGGTCTGAAGTTTTATGCTCCATGGGTCATGCGCCTCATCAAGATGCACTCTGCTATCAACTATCAACCCTCTGCTCGCAATCATCTGATCTTTCTACCATAGGTTGATATGTCTGTTGAAGCCATATACCCTGAGCCTTCCAAAACGCCACTAAGTCTTCAGAATGCAGATCACCATAGCTTCTCTCAACCCATGGAAGGCATCCTAGAAATATCTCGTGTCTATCCTCTTGCTGGGAACACACGTCTGCCTCATCGTGCACGGACTGAAGCCACTGAGAGCACGATTGGCAAAAGGCCTCGGAAGCGCTCTCAAGTCCTCAATGACTGAGAACGTGGCGCTGCATCAAAAGCAAGATAAGCATCACTCCTGGCTCAAGCGTCAAATGCAAAGGCTCTTGGTGGACGTCAATCGCATTCGAAACCTTGCCACGAAGAATGCTTTTGTCACTCACGAGACCTGTCGGCGATCATGGAAGAGTTTGACCCTGCTCAGTGCTGAAGCAGATCTTCAAGACGATGGCTTCACTGAACGCTTCAAGTTTGACTCCACTCCTCCACGGAATGCAGTCCCACGACGAACTCCATCACTTGAAGACTCGACTATTCTTCCTCCATGACAATCGTCAATGCCAGAGTGATCGATGATGAAGATGATGCTACTTCACCGCCCCCTACTTCTGCACGAATCGACATTGCGCCAAGCTCGTCTGCACCGCCAACCAACAACGACAACCCTGCTACATCATCTTCTTCAGAAAAGGACGAGTAGATGCTCTATGTCTTCAAACCTTTTTGGTCCTTACTGACAAAAGGGGAAGAAGCATATGAGTTTGATAGTCTTCAAGCGGGTACATAAGGGCGGTTGCATAAATATTTTGCTTAGTGTTTACAACTCTCGCTTTTGATACATTTGGTTCTTTGAGTTGTAACACTTAAATTAGATGGTCGTCTGCTACTTATTTGCTTTACTCTGGTGCGATGATAAATTCCGCATGTGCGACGATAACTTCCGCACTTAGATCATTCTGCAGACGTCCATTTTTTATTATGCATGTCATTCTCTTAGCTATATCATTTCATGCATGATGAATTATCTTCATAAGTTGAAGAGGATCTCCACAAGTACAACCTGCCATGTGCATTTGCATTCCAAAAGCAAACTACTTATATGCACATCTTCAGGGGGAGCCTTTGCCACTTATGAAGACAATTCCCTATCCTTTACAATTTCACATATTTTATCCCCGTTGAAAACTTCAGCCAGTTTTTCATCAATCACCAAAAAGGGGGAGATTGTAAGTGCATCTAGTGCCACCCCTAGTTGGTTTTGGAGTATTAACGACAAATGTGGTTGAGGGACTAATGCATTTGTGAGAATTGCAGGATAATGCAGGTAGTGTCCCTCATTGATTCGGTTTACCTACCGGAGACGACCCCTAAAAATGTATGAAGACATTGACGACAATGGTGGTATGTGAAGATATTCACATTGAAGACTATGACATGAGAAGACATTGAGTGAAGACTATGGAGCGAAGGCGTGTCGTTTCGTTGTTTCCTTTTCTTCTTTGTTGAGTCATAGGAACCACCGTCTTGATAAGTGGGGTCCAAGTGATCATAGTCGTAATGATCAAGTGATGCTCAACCCAAATCCTATGTCTTGAGCGAAGACAATGAGAGCAAAACTTGTCCAGAGCTGGATGAGTCAGCTTTGCTTGTAGCCCAAGTAAAGTTGCCGTGTGTGTTTGAAATATGACCGTTGGAACACGTGTCAGTTCCTTAGTGACCCAGGGTCATTTCGGACATAACAGGTCGGGTTGCCTAATGGCTATAAATAGCCCACCCCCTACACCATAAATTGGTGGCTGCTCAGAGTTAGTGCACGACTTTTGTCGTTTGAGAGCAACCCACCTCGAAGCCTTTGAGAGAGAGAAATCCGGGTGAGGACAAAGCCCAAACACCCGAGCCAAAGAGTGTTTGGCATCATCAAGTCTTTCTGCATGTGACACTAAGACTTATTACACTTGAGGACCTGTGAATCCTCCGGCCCGGTTGGGCGTCGCGTTCTGAGCATCCAAGAGTCATTGTGGATTGCCGGTGAACGCAATCTGTGAAGGTTCGGAAGTCTACCTTGAAGACTTACCAGAGTGATTGGGCGAGGACTGTGTGTCCTTAGCTCAAGGGGAATAAGGTGAAGACGCGGTCTTCTAAGTTGAATCTCAGCCTCCCTAACTAGATGTACAGTTGTCACAGCAACTGGAACTGGTCCAACAAATCATGTGTCTTCAACAAGTGACTGGTTCTATCCCTTCCCTCCTTTACCCTGAGTTTGTCTTCGTGAAGTCATTGCTTATATGTCTTATCTGTTTGCCTTCATTGCTTGACTACTATCGTTGTTTGGCTTCATACTATCTTCCATCCTGATCCTTACTACATAGCTGCTATTAGTCTTGTCCATTCACATTATTGCATACTTGACTATGGCTTGCTTGTTGTAGTTTATCTTCCGCTGCATATCAATTAGGTCATTTCTATTGTTTGTCTTCGAAACGTTCGTGTTTTGAAGACTTTCCTAAAAATTGCCTATTCACCCCCCCTCTAGTCGATAACTAGCACTTTCAGAGGTGCATGCACGGCACACGTACTCCCGTCTATTTCCCAACCACACCCGCGCGGGTACACGGTGGAGCTCATTTCTGTACGAAAAAGGCAGCCCACATGGTAATTTGGCACGTGTACTGGTTGTCCACTTGGTGGATGGAGGATTGTCTACCACGGGTGAACAAACAAATTGCGACTTGACGTGTTATGTTAAAAAAAGAAGAAAACCTTGTGGGGCCTACCTTAGAGGCAGGGCTCTATACACTGGAATACTTTTGATGTGTCCCGTCAACTCGCAGAACGAGGAGAAGCTTGCTTAGTACACCGTCTCCCCCGCCCACGGGCGCGGTGGCTCTCAGGATGAGGTGAAGCTTTACTACGCCTTACGCCCGCTCCCTCGCCCATGCGCGCGGTGGCTCATAGGACGAGGAGAAAAATTTACTACTCCCTCCGTTTACTCCTCGTCCCTACAACCTTGGTTATAGAGATTATATCATATTGTTTGGAATATATATGTCCTTTAGTAGATTTCAATATGAACTACTAGTACATACTCCAAACACTGATGTATATAGACGTATTTTAGAGTGTAGATTCACTCATTTTGCTCCGTATGTAGCACTCTCCCTTGCCCCTCGACCCTCGCCCACGTGGTGGACGTGCAGCAATTCATTCGGTCTCATATAGCCAGAACGATATATACTGCACTACCACTATTGCTCGACTTCTCGAAGAGGCGAAGAGCCAATCGCAAGGTTAATATTTGGAGATGCCAAGCGCAAGGTTATAGGAGAATGAGTAGTAGGTGCCGTGTCATCTATAAATAAAGTTTTTTTTCTTCAGTGGAACGTACGCAATATGATAGGTTCATATTGGAGAGAAAAGGAAACTGCTCCACTATATACATAGTCAGGACGGGCCAGCCTACACGGTTACTTGCTGGGGTTGCTCTCTTCACACTCTCTCGCACAAAACGACTGTGGCCACATCTCTAATATCCCGGCGGATCACGTCCGCTTGGGGAAGGCGTGGATGCTTAGTGTAGATGCGGTGGCCGTCGTCGACGGGCGAAACCCACCGGCACGCGTCGATCAGGGGTCCCCGCCGTTCTCTCACAAAGCCGGTGAGGTTGCCTTCGTCCCTTGCTCACTTTGCCGCGACGTGGGAAGTTGCCGCCTCCGCCGCCCTCCTCAAGGTTGAGCTACGTCCCCGCAGTACAACTCCCTTCTGACATGGCTTGCACCATCGCTCCAAATGCCCACATCACTCCCTGTGGATAATTCTCTACTTGTTTGCCCTGCACATACCTCTACTGGCTTCTACGTACTGTATTTGTGATGAGTTTATGTCTCATCAACTAGTCCCAGTAATCTTATTCTAATCACGCTTGTTCAATTTCTTTGCCACAGGGATGCTCATCTCAATTTTGGTGAAACTTCACAAAATGATCCGGTGGCCAAAAGGTTGCAAACTTCATTTATTAGGAAGCTCAAACATTGCCAGCAAATTGAAGCATGGTTAGGGTTCACGGTTCAAGGGCTAGGGACTGCATGGATCATTTTTTTCTTTAGCTGCCTCTGTTCCAAAATAAGTGCCAACTGTAGTAGTAGTACAACTTTGTACTAAAGTTTGCACAAAGTTGAGACACTTATTTTGGAATGGAGGGAGTACATATTTTCTATGATCTGTAAATCATTGAGATGCAATAGCATGCATGTTAGTCTCCTTTGTATTTGATGAAATGTTGCAACTGGCAACCTTGGACGCAAGATACATGTAATGTGTCGGAAGCTTCATAGCATTGTACAAATTTATCTCGCTGATAAATTACAGTATGTACTATACTAGTACTTCCTCCGTTCATAAATATAAGTCTTTGTAGAGATTTCACCATGAACCACATGCGGATGTATATAGATGCATTTTAAGTGTAGATTCATTCATTTTGTTCCATATGTAGTGGAATCTCTACAAAGACTTATCTACTAGTAATAGCTAGCCCCACTACTAGGAATTCTCTATCCTCTCCTTGAGCCACATCATCAAAATTGATGTAGCCGTTAGATGAAGTAAATCAGTCCATAATAGCCATCTGATCTAGAGGTTGAGAGGCTCAAGACTAAGCCACATGCAAGCATGCAGAAATACTGTGGCACATGCATGTGAGTGGGTTTTAAATCACATCAACATGTTCGCATGCAAGCATGCACCGTAGCATGCATGTAAGTGAGATTTTAAGTCCCATTAACATGTCAAAAAGAAAAATATAATCCCATTATGCAGTAGGAGTTGGCTGATCTTTTTTCCTTACGTGGGATGATCTAAATGATGATGGGAGTTTATTTAGTTTTGCTACCACATTTGTCATGCGATTATAGAGTTTTTTTAGTTCTATGAAATCGGTAATTTTGCGCAGAGAGATGTACCGCTGTTCCGTGCCAATGCGCAGGGACTCATCTAGTAATATTTAGGAACGGAGGGAGTACTATGTAAAGAGTTAGGTGTCGCACGGTGATAGTGTGAGGTGGGCCATGTAATCACTGATCTTGCGTGTTTTCACTGCTCTTGCACGCCTCTGCAATAAGAATGGAGAAAATTGTAATCTAGTAGTAGTATACCTCCTTTCGCCGAAAGCGTGGGATATCCAACAGTCCTACTACCTCAGTAATAAAGACCAATGAGTCGTCAAATCACATAGACCCAGCAGTAAGTTGGACGAACGAAGCAACCATCACTCTTGCGCCAGTGAGAGGTCACGTCCGCTCTGCCCGGGCATGAATGCGGCACCGATTCTTTGGAGCGGCGCTGGCCGTTTCAGGCGGGAAGCGCGCGCGGGCGATGGAGGGGCTTTCGGTGGGCCAGGCTTGTCAGGAGCGGGCGTGGCAGCTGTCCGCATGTCCCTACCGGACACGCCCAGAAACGAGAGGATGCACCGACTCTCGCGGCTAAAATTGTACACTACACAACATCTCTCTGTAGGAGTAGGTCGATCTGTCGCTCTCTCTAACACACACACACACACACACACACACACACACACACACACACGCACGCACCTTGGTCCCGTTGCACCTTCTAACGTGACTTATTACACCTAGACGGAGGGAGTAGTAAGTATACGGGATACGGTGGCACACTGACTTAAGTCGAATACAAGTGCCCAAAATTTGTGTGCATGTTATAATAAGGATTCACTTAAAATAGTACGTCAATGTAACAGAGGGATCAATTGGACGGTGTTCTAGCAGTAGTGAGATGTGTGAGATAAGATACATCGCTGGCGCTTTTATTTTTTATTATTAATTTGTTTGTTTCACCCTCTGACTGGTGGGACCCAACGTACTACATGGAGAGAGGTAAGGTGACTAAGGCTGCATTATTTCTGCACCACTGTGGATAGTTACCCAAGCCACATGACACGATTATGATTGAAATCCCAATGACTCCCACACACACACAAAAACACATCATGCTTGTCACACGAATGCAGGAATGTATAAAAGGTTATTTCCCTCTCGTTGAACATAACGGGAGGGTTGTGTAGCTGGTTAGCCTGTTCGCTCATCAAACTTGAGGTCTCGGGTTCGATAACTACACTTGAGCATAAGTGCCAGGAGGATTCTTTGACTGGTCAAAATGTTTTCTAGGGTTTGCACGCTTCACACACTCTCTCCAGTATATATATACACGCTGGAGCTTCAGCGCTTGTAGTTGCTCTCTTCACACTCTCTCGCCCTCTCCAGATCTAAACAAGACTTCATTGGTCTCTCTCTCCCCTCACTGCTACTCAAAGAGCTAGCAGGATCCGTCTGCCGGGAAGGGAAGGAGGCTTAATGATGTCGCCGTCGGCAAGGGACTACCTGCGCAGCTGTTCACATTCCACCCAGTAGCGGCGCGGGAGGGCCTCCGACCCCTTCTTCTTCGTCGTCGTCCCGTCGCCCACCGAACCACGCCCCAAGAACCTTAAAGTATAATTTACTTACTCCACATGCATTGCTCTAGCTGCATGTATACCATGAATCTAGGACGTGGTTCAAAGAGGAAAGGAGTGGGGGAAAGTAGTGGGAAAAGTTGTATATAGCATGAATCTAGGACGTGGTTCAAAGAGGAAATGAAGGGGGAAAGTTGTATAGCATGAATCTAGGACGTGGTTCAAAGAGGAAAGGAATGGGGGAAACTGGTGGGGAGAGTTGTATCGCATAAATCTAAGACGTGGTTCAAAGAGGAATGGAAGGGGCGAAAGTACTAGTTCAAAAAGGAAAGGAAGGGACAAGGCTGTAGAGTTTGAGCAGGACTAGATTTGCTGCGCTCACATAGGGAAAGGTGTCTAAATATAACAAAACTGGGACCAACACAAATATGCTCCTTCGTTGTTTGTTCTTTGTTGCAACAGACTGTGCATGACCACAGTACATCGGTAGATGCACATGGTGCTGGTGCGTTCACTGTCCCATGCAACTCATTAGCTGTTGTTAATCTAAGGCCCTGTTTGGTTAAAACTCCCTAGTCCCTACCGCTGGATTCTGTGGACTAAACATGGACTAGACGTTATTAAATGACATGCTAAAAGACCATGTTTCCCCTAGTAATGAACTAATAGAGACAAGGTGCGATGCGTGGCAGGGGCAACTGTTGGAAAAAGTCCCAAAAAGATTCCCTCGGGGTCTTCTTTCTTCATTCCCAAATGCCCACTTTTAGTCCCTAAAAGTCCCTCCTGTTTGGTTTAGATGGGACTGACACGGAGTTTTTTAGTCCCTACACCAAAATGTCCCTGTAAACAAACACCCTCTAATAATGCCGCTGGAAAATTGATGCAATGCCACAGTTAAAAGGAAATTACATGTTTAACGGATTTTATTATTAAGATAATCTCTATGTTAATATTAATCAATGCCACCGTTTGAGAAATGCTACTGTCTTGCTTTCTTTCCCATTTTTGTTGGCTTCTGTGTTAAGAGTGTTTTGTGCAGTTCAACCAAAATGTCACACCGACAACGTTGCTTGATTGCTTGATCTTAGTGGAACTACACAAGAGGATATCTTACTTCCTATCCGTTAAGGCGAATTTGGTTCAGATCTTCTTCTTGTGAGTTTTTGAATTCCGCATCATGAGAGGTCAGTACTAGCCTTATTTCACATGATTCTGCAGTGTGCATTCATATGTTGTGCTACTTGTACGATAATGATGCTTGATTTTAGTGAACTGCACAAATGGAGACAAGACTTCCAATCTGTATGTGCACCATATTATCCCGTTGAGGTAAGATAAGGATATTTCACAACTGTTGGCATGTATTTTGCCACTTTCATCAGAAAATTAAGTTTAGTACTATACTTGTGCTCCCTAATTGACATGCCAAATCTTACATTGAAGGCAAAGCTTGTCTATTATTGAACCAAGTGATGAAGGGGAAGAACAAGCGGAAGAAAAACAAAAATCAACTCCTGGTGCTATAATGAAGCACTAGAACTGTGATGACACAAGTAATGATATAGTTTTGCATCTTAATTTATTGCTATGGCTGGAACGAGCAATTGTTTTGCCACTGATTTGATGCCCCTCATAATGTAATATGTAATTATCTCTACTTGTGCAAATAGGGACCTTCTTTGAAGATACCCTATATTTTAGTGGAACTGCACAAGAAGATGTTGGAAACATTAAACTAATCGAGGAGTATATAGTAAGCATGGCCACCACCGTAGATAGCAACAGATGGTTCCGGAGAAGTGCTGCATCTGTATGCTCTACACAATAAGCCTGACAAAGGTTGGTACTCGCCCACTGATTTCATCCGTATGATTGAGCGTTGTCATCTCTATTGGTGTTGTGCTACTGTTTAGATACTGTCATGAAAAAGTGGTATTGCCCTTGAGAAGTGCTTCATCTGTGCTGTTTTAAATATTTCCTTTCCTTTTTTTCGAGCAAACAGTGATGCTAGCATTTAATAGTCCTCTTGTCTTTGCACAACAGGATCATCTTCCTTTGAAGAAGAATATGGAGTACATGAAGTAACTAGTTCCGATTATGCCAGGATGAAGAAGCCCTGTCTATCTTATCATCAGAAGGAGCAGTTGAAGGATGGTTACATTACTCCCCACAAGACCAAACTAACTTCAGCTCAGAAGGACTGACAAAATCTCCATTTTTTTGCTGTGATGCACGAGTACAATGTTGTTCTAGGATTCTTCCTGGTGAGTTCCATTTTTCTAAAAGTGTGTTCTACATGGACCATGTATGTGCCTGTTGAAACTGTCAATTCATAGTACAGTTTGCTTTATACTGATCACTTTTTTGTATTTGTGCAAACAGGGGTGCTCAGGTTGATTTCAATGGGAACTGCACAAAATGTTCATGAATACATTGAATCATTCATTTCCACCACAAGAAAGGAGGTGCCAATAAGTTCAAGGCGTTGCAACATATAAGGGCGAAATCATACATGCTACGCTGAATTTGGTTGATTTTGGTGGAACCGCACAAAAGAACAATCGGTTTATTTAGCACGAGGTGCCATGTCAATGTCCGAACTGATGGCAAACCCTGCCCATTCCACAATCGTAGGCATTTGATATTTTGGAATGGGACAACCTTGTCAAATTTTGCTCATTGATTTTAGCAAGACATGCGTTTGATATTTTCGAATGGGAAGCCCTTTGCTGTCAGCAGCGTCAATCAATTTTTTCTTTATTCTTTAGTTGTGAAGTAAATATTGCCTCTGACATGTGAGTTGTTGAGATGCATAATCATCGATTGTTTTGAATGTTATCTATGAATTGCCAGACTGTGTGTTTGATTGCAATGTACGTAAACGCTAAAAAGCTGCTCAAACTCTTTGTACTCCTTCTGCTCCTTTTACTGCACATTGTGAAAGTGCATACTTTTTGTATAAGATTGGTCAAAGTAGAGATACTTTGACCGCAGCATAAAACTTGTATGCAGACTAGAAAGGACCGGAGGGAGTACATGTGAAACTTCGGCAAACGAGGTGATCACCCTGGGAATACTGCTAGTATGTATTGTTTTGCATGTTCATCCAATGCCAGTGATACAGGAATTCGAACTAATCAAAATAAATTCATTCATACACGGTCGGATTTCATATAAACATGCCAGATTTCATTACATTTCATACATTCTTCAACTAAAAAGGGGTGCGCTGGAGGTATAATTAATTAACCGAAGCTACCCACCTGTGTCCTGCTGAGCCGAACAGAAGCTTTTGTGACTAAACTGCAGGTGCGGTTGCGTAACTGACATGTGGCAGTCAGCCAACTACACCAGCAGTTAAGTAGAAGCAGCGTCCGTCTCTAGCGCAGCTCTCCGACTCCACATCGCCGCCAAGAAGCTAACCGGTCGTCAATGGTTAACCCGCCTAGCTTGGCTTCAACCGGAGGGTAGCAGCGGTGGCCTTACTTGGACCCGGGCGGCGGCGACCTACCGTGTTCTACTCTTCCTCGTTTTCTGTGTGGTGCGGTCTCGTTGGCAGCGGGGCGGAGCCTCGGCGGAGCCGGCGATGTCCTCTCTCTCATTGCCGGTGGGCGTCGCCTCAATGGAGCAGTAGAAATCCTCCCCCACGTTGCCGGCAGGGTGGGGCCTCGGCTGAGCCGGCGATGTCCTCTGCCTCGTTGTTGGCGGGGCGGGGCCTCGGCGGAGCCGGCGGTGTCCTCTGCCTCGTTGTTGGCGCCGCGGGGCCTCGTCGACGCCAGCGGAGCGGGGACTCGTCGGAGCCGGCATTGTCCTCTGCCTCGTCCTCGGTCTCGCCAAACAGCGCCTCGCCCGCTTCATCGCCCTCTTTGCTCTCCTCTTTGTAGGCGGCCGCAGCCTCCACCACCCGCATGTGGTACCGCCAGCGCTCGAGTCGGCCCTTGCGGGCGGAGCGGTACGAGTCGAGCAGCGCCTCCTGCTCCGGATCATCGACTACCATGTTCTCCATTGGGACGTCGTCATCCTCCGGTTGCCTGCCGTCCAGCCGGTCGGCAGCAATGGCTGCCATCTCCTTGTGGTCCATCGTCCGCCCGTACTGAAGAGCGCCAGAGCGCGAGGAAGCCATGGTGGGCAGTAGTGGTGTGGACAGGAGAAAGGGAACGGATGCAGATGACTGCGGCTATGGCGGCAGCGATTTATATAGCAATGGTGGGCGGGCGGAGGGATGACGTGGTGCCGGAGTAGCCACCCGGCAACCGCATATCATTAATGTGGGCGGCAAATGGATTTGACGGACGACACTTGTGTCGTTTGAAGGCGGAGCAATCGCCGCACCGAAGCGGGCGGGCGCGATCGCTGTTTCGGGCTAAAAGCGTCGCGAGCGAGGAGATGACTTTACTTGGAGAGGATGACAATGGGGACCCACCAGGTCCATAGCCTCACGTACGCAAGTGCCTCCTTATTATATATATGCATAAAACTATACTCCCTCCGTCTAGGTGAATAAGTCATATTAGAAGGTGCATCACGACCAAGGTGCAAGCAGATTGGTGGAAAAGAAGAATATTTCTCTCTTCTAAACACAACATTTAATCGTAATGCAGTTAAGAGGATGCCTTATTAGCTACCCCTGCAGGCCATCGTAATTCATAGCATGCAAAGCGCTTTTATTTCTTGCCTAATAACCACATGGACGTGCTGCATGCATTGGGCCTTGCCCGAGCAAAAAAAGGGAGGAAAAGGGTTTCCAGGGGAGACAACGAGGCAGAGGTGGAAGCGCTCGCTGGAGTAATTTATTTTGCTTCCTCCTGGTTTCCTGACATCACGGTCCCACACAATTGTCAACCTATGTAGTAGTCAATAAACGGGAGAATTGCACAAGAAGCGGCCGACAGCTGGGACCAAGCAGCTCGAGCAGTATTTGTGTTTTTGAGGTGTGAGCACTACATAATTTTTCGATGTTTAGCCCAAATATTAATTTTTCTCCTCTGAAAAACAACGTAAACATCGCTGCAGGTATTAACTGGGAGGGTTGTGGCCCGTCTAGCCCAGGCCAGATATCCAGCCCAGATATTAACTTTTTTCAAGCTGAAAATGGCTAGCCCAGCTATACTTTTTTTTAGGAATACCCAGGCAAGGTCAAGTTGTTATTCTTCGCCCCGCTGGGCTGCAAATCTTTTCTAGGAGGGATGCATTAGGCTTAACAAGAAAATGGGCTTTAAGAAATAATAAATGAGATGTAATTATAAAAACTGACAGTAACTATAAAAAATGCACCAAACACGTAATTACTTTATAAAATATTATTTTTGGATATTGAAAATTTTAATTTCATTAATTGTTGCGAGCGCAATGTTTCGTTGGATTTTCACGTAATATAAATTCATATTGAAATTGTTTTTAATCTGACTAGAAATTTTGGGATAAAAATATTTCGGATCCCATCAAAATGTGGGAAAATTTTATTGAATTCTGTTTTGAACTGTTGGTTGAAATGGGCTGTACTTTTAACAAACTGTAAATGGGTTGTAGTAAATTCCATTAGAATTCAAAAATGGGCTACACATTCTTACAAATCTCAAATGGGCTATAAGTTCTCTGCCACACACTTCTGGCCTTACTAAGTTGACGCGTCCCCTAAAGAAACAAAGTTGACGCGTATGCAAGGCTTTGTCAACTTATAGTCAACACACGGTTCTAGCAGCAGTTGCCGTTGGATGTCCATCCAACGGATGCCGTGCTTCTTCTTCAATCTCGGATATTCTAGCTTCACCCATCCAAAAAATGATTCCACCACCTGACATCTGGGGCGCACCATTTTGGAAGCTGACTTGTGGGCCTACTAAGTTGACGTACCAAGGGCTTTGTAACTTAGTCAATATAAACGATTCTAGCTGCAGTGACCGTACGATGTCCATCCAACGACCATAGTGCTTCTTCAGCCTCTGGTCTTCTTGCTCCAGCCGCCCAAAGCAGCGCCAGTCGTGTCGCCTCGCTCCCCGCCTCCCATGGTCGGGTCAGGTCGCCATGAGGCCTCACCGCCCCCTACTATTCCCACCGCTGGCCAGGCCCTACGGCGACGGCAGTCTTAGGGCATCCACTGTCGTGTCTTCACCGGCTCCGTGTCGTCCCCTTCCTAGGCCTCGCCGTAGTCCACCGCCCTGGTGCTCTCGGCGTGGCGTGGTCAACGTGGTCAAGAAACGACTTCCATCGGACATGGACTATACGTGGAGAGGCTGACAGCTGGGTCCATGGCGGCAGCAAGGAAGTGCCTCCTTATTACGCGGAAAATAATGATTCCTCCAACTGACAGCAGGGACCCACCAGACGGGCCACCATATTTCGCGAAAAACGCTTTCCCCATCGCTGGGACCCACCAGCTACACCTTCGCACACAAGGAAGTGCGTCCGCAAAAGCGATTCGCCCCGATCGCTGGGACCCACCAGCTACATCTTCACACGCAAGGAAGTGCGTCCGGGCAAAAAAAACCAAAACGATTCGCCCCCTGACTGTTGGGACCCACCAGCTACATCTTCATAGGCAAGGAAGTGCCTGACAGTCGGGACCCACCTGGTCAAAGCATACGTAGCATTGTCATTCTGGTCGCGAACGTGTACGTACATATATACTGGTGGATGTAGAGGCGTGCACGTGTCGTAGTAGAGGCGGCCAGGGTGCAAGAAAGAAAATACAGCCACGTGTGTGTACATACAAACGGGGTTTCGAACGCCTACTCACGCATACGTATGGTGAGGGCTCGTTGACATGGCTGGGTCGGAACGGAGAAATAGCATTGTTTTCGTGTTCATGGGGAGGCAACGGAATGCATCGTGTTCATGGGGAGGCAACCGAATGCGTCATGTTCATCGAGAGGCAACAAAACGCATGGGAGCCAACCGGCTGGGTCGGAACGGAATGCGTGCTCGTGTTCATCGGGAGGGCTTGGACGGAACAGGTGATGGAAATGAGGCCTGGCGTACCACATAACGGAGGAAACGGCCTTGTGTTCGACCGGCCACGTTCGAAACGGGATCCTGTTCATCGGGAGGGGTCTGGCGTACCGCAAAACGGAGGAAACGGACCTCCTACGGTCGAAACGGGGGTCCTGTTGATCGGGAGGGGTGTGGCGTACCGCAAAACGGACGAAACGGACTTGTGTTGGAGCGCTACGGTCGAAACGGGGGTCCTGTTCATCGGGAGGGGTGTGGGGTACCGCAAAACGGGACTCCACGGGATACTGTTCATCTCTATCGTCGATGTCCTCCAGCCTCCACGGGCTCCTGTTCATCCAGCCTCCACCGCACGCTACTCCACCGGCTACTGTTCAACCACCCCTCCACCGTCTACTGTTCATCCAGCCCTCCGCACCACGGGGTCCTGTTCAACCACCCCTCCACGGGCACCCCTCCACCGTCTACTGTTCATCCAGCCCTCCACACCATGGGGTCCTGTTCATCCACCCCTCCACGGGTACCCCTCCACCGTCTACTGTTCATCCAGCCCTCCACCACACCATGGGGTCCTGTTCATCCAGAGGCAACGCCACCGCCACCGCTCATCCACCCCCGCATAACGCTCACTGTTCATCCTAGAGGCAGCATCGATCGGCTTCAGTTAGCAGCAGTAGCAAAGGAATCGCTCGATCTCTCGGGTTCATTAACGCATAGCCTGTAGTGCAATCGCCTGGTATGCGAGCCCAACGCCTCGCCGAGTTCGATTAGAGCTAACGCCGCACACACGCTGCACAGACGTACAAGAGAAACGCACATCGCTTGGCTTCCGACCTCCCACCATAACCGGGAACTCCCCGAAATTTTCCTCGCCCTCGCTTCTACCATGGTTTTTTTCCGTCATGGACGGCCCAAAGAATGTCATGCAGCTGCGTCTCCAGCCCGTCCAGGACGAAAAGCCCATTTTCTGTCATGATTTTTTGTCATAGAAGTAGGGGCCCACCACATCTATGATGATACCGGGTTTTGTCACAATTATCGTCATAGAAGTGTCATATGTATGACAGAAAAAATTTCGTTCGGCCCAAGATGCCACGGATGTGTCTTTTTTTGTAGTGGACAATGAGACTCCCTCCTTCGCCGCAAAAGACGACGAGGAGGAGGAGGAAGAAAGAAGCTCTCCCCCTGAGGGGGAAGGAAGAAGGGGGCGGCCTCCACAAATCTGGAGGCAGAGGCGTCCAAGAGGGGAAGGGTTCCCTCGTGGATAACTCCGTGTGGGATGTTGACAGCAGCCCAGTGCCGCGCCCCCGAAACAATCCCCTGGCCGCATCGTGAGTACTAAAAACCCTGATGTGTCCATATATCTGGACTCTCTTCTTCATAGTTTTAATATGTTGAATTATGCTATTGCAGTCTGGCCCAAGACAGCTCCCTGCGATCCTTGTCAGGAGGTTCACTGGATTCAAAAGCGATGGCCAGCGAGTCACCGCCGGCCACTCACTCTCCCACGGCCAAGGGCGACGACGAGGTGTTGTCCCAAAGGACCTTCCCAGGCCAGGGAGAGGTTCAGGAGGCCGTCAGGGTGGCGCCAGAGGGTGACCTCTGGCCGCTAGACACTCGGGAGAGAAGACCCTCATCGAGACTGGCGATGGGGGCCATGTTTAGTTCGGCCCCCAGCCGAATACGTTTCCGGAGTCCTATACGGCTCTGGAATCCGGCGAGCAGCCTCCTTCGAGAGAAGGAGGTGTGCCTATCCCGCCGGTGACCTCTGTCCAACCAGAGGCACTAGATAATCTGCTGGAAGCGCTATGAGGCGCTTCCATTGTGGATGAACACCGTATCCTTATGGGTACGGTGATTGAGAGGGTTCAGTCCGTTAAGAGCGGACTGGCCGAAGCCTGCAGCATCCCGCTGATAGGCTTTGAGGTAAGTGACGCAAAAAGAGAAAGCCCTAGTATAGACAGTAGCCCCTGTGACACTGTCTGGTGTTCGGAAAGAAAAGCCGGACAGAGGATCAAGTAATTTTCGCAGGAAACTAACTAAACATGTCTTATATGAATAAGCAGGCGCCGTTGCTGTCCGTGACCTCTCATGCTGCTGAGGTCTCCGGACTAAAGCAGAGTCTTGAGCGGGCCGAAGAAGAGCTCGGCCTTGTAAGAAGGCAGCTGGAGGACAAGCAAGGTATGCCGTGACTTACTGTATATTCAGAAAGAAAGAATGATGTGTATTTGACCGTAGTGCCATAATGTTTGTAGGAGCGGCGACCGAGGTCGAGGTCCTTAAAAAGGCCCTGGCCGAGGCCAAGGAGAAAACTCCCAAGGAACAAGCCGCCCGTGAGAAGCACGAGGCCATGCTTGATGAGGTCCAGCAAGAGCTCCAGGATGCCGTGAAAAAATGCGAGACCTTGGAGCATGATGTTTTGGCTCAAAAGACCGAACTCGCCAAGGCTCGCCAAAGCGCAGAGGAGGCCCGGGTTGAAGCCCGGGGCGCCCTCTAGGAGATTCAGGAGGCCAAGAAAATCGTGGCGGGTAAGGCGTTTAGTATGCAA
This sequence comes from Aegilops bicornis, assembly GCA_021605145.1. Taxonomy (NCBI): domain Eukaryota; kingdom Viridiplantae; phylum Streptophyta; class Magnoliopsida; order Poales; family Poaceae; genus Aegilops; species Aegilops bicornis. The sequence goes on from CM038675.1 coordinate 366,882,814, forward strand.
AGCAAGTATGTGAAGAAGAAGTATTTCTTACTAACCCGGATTTGGAGTTCTCTAGGGGCATTTGCGGATCTACCGTGCAGTGTTTCTGATGCTGCGGAATTCTTCCGAGCCGGAGAAGAGAGCTCGTTGGAGAAGCTGTTCTGGTCGCAATACTTTGCACTAGAACATCTGGTGCCCTTTATTTATCAGCTAAAATAGCTGGTCGAGCTGCATAGGGTGGTTGAACTAGCCATGAAGGATTTAATAATCCGGTTGTGGCCTGCCGAAGCTATACCCAGAAGCTACTTCGATCTCGTGAAGCGGCTGGTGAATGCCTGCCCTCGGCTGGACATCGTCAAGCGGTCGGTCTGCATCAAGGGCGCGCGTATGGCCTTCGCCGGCGTCAAGGTGTGATGGGCGAAGATGGACGCCGTCAAGCTTGTGGCCGAGGGACCGCCTGAGGGCAAGGAGCACCGCACGCCCGAGCGGTATTTTGAAGACGTCCTAGAGGGGTCTCGTATTGTGGCGACGCAATGTGCGCAAGACATTATTTGAAAATGAATACATTCATGTTGTCTCTTCCTTGTATGATGAAACAAAGTCATTATGTAATATAATGTTTGTTAAAAAAATTTACCTCCTGTGCGACTGTGTTTTGTGAAATCTGAGAGTTGGCCAGTCGTCGGCTTCTGCCCCCACGTAGGTAGTACGGGGGTGTTTGGGATGTAATCTAAACACTCTCGATCCAATTGTTTGGCCTTGAAGGAGGTGTTTAGCGCAACGAAACAGGCAGTCAGACTATGCGGCTTTAACACCCTCACTTAGCCATAAGAGTTTGACGATAAAAATATAGGCGCAGCCCCTAGTATCCGAACTGGGATGATGTAAACACCTGATCGGGTAAGTACCGATCCCTTGTGTAATGCGGCAAAAATCTCTAAGGATTTGAGACCTCCGAAGAGCTGACCGGCTCTCGCGGCATCATGATAGTCAGCATTCGGCTTTCTCTACTGAGGTGCTCATCCGGGTAAACCAGGGCACAATCGCAGTAGTTCTCCCTTTACTACCCTAGCTGATTTAACGGAACGTAAGGTAGCAAGCACAGGAGCCAGGCAACCCAACTATTGACCAAAGACATGATTCGGAGCCAATGCATATAGTGCAAAATTCAGGGTTCCGAACTATACTGTAAAAAGTGTTCAGACTTTGTTGCCGTATTATGGGGCGCTATGAAGCCCCTGGCAAATTGAAACGTACCAAAGTGTACTGGTGCTATACCTGGCCATGGGATGCCCGGCCCGGCCAGCCTGGCCCGAAAAAGCCCGACCCGGCCCGGCCCGACGCTGCTCCCGGGCCGGGCTTGGGCCTAGATTTTGAGCCCGATGGCCGGCCCGGGCTGGGCCCGGGCCCGTCGTTTTTGCACTTTTCTGAAGGTCGGGCCGGGCCGGCCTGGAGCCCGATGGGCTTTTACGTGTTCGGGCCGGGCTCGGGCCCAGAAAACAGCCCGATGGCCAGGTCGGGCCGAGCCCGGGCCTGGGTTTTCTGCGTCGGGCTTGGCTAGTTCCGGCCCGAAGCCCAGCCCGGCCCGAAGCCCGGCCCGGCCTGAGGTATGGCCAGGTATAACTGGTGCTATCTGATAAGGTTATCAAAAGAAAAGAAAACAGGAAAGAAGGAAGGGTAGTAAGCTAGAGCCGCAAAATTTGGGCCGCAAACTGTTTCCACTATAATTTGATTAATACGTCAAAGCGCATTTGTACAAGTAGTGCAATAAGAAACACAATATTTAATATGCCACAACCAAGGGAGAGCTGCGTCTGGGTCCTGCAGACAGGTAGAGTTATCGTTAAAGAGACCACCTAAAAATTCCCCTATACGTCCATGCTTACTGCCATCCTGGTGTATTTATCCTTCCAAAGGACTGGTGATTAGGCCATCAGGGAAGACCCGTGGAAAAGTAACCTGAAAAGGAGAAAAAAGGAAACAGTGAAAGTATGTGAGTCCAGGGGTGGTCGAGCCGTATTGTGGATCATAGGCTAGTTATGCCTCCGTCTATGCCCATGGTATTTTGAGTGTGTAGTTATCTACGCACGGTACGAATGCCGCTATTTGGTCGGGATTGGGACGGAGGCCGAATTGCTAGTCGAGCTCTTGACGAGCTGAGCTGTCCTGCTGCAGGATAGTCCGGACTCTCTTGACAGTGTCCGGGAGTTCGGCCGCCGAATTAAGGTTTTGCTTGAAAAGACCGCTCTGTACTTCTACTGCTAAGGCAGCAGTGTGCTCCTCGGTGTGGAGGGAGCATTCTGTGTTTCCATTAACTGTTATGACGATGCATGGCCCGAGCATCTTGAGCTTGAGATAAGAGAGTGTGGCACCGCGTTGAATTGAGCAAATGTGGTTCGTCCAAGCAGTGCGTGATAGCCGTTGCGAAAGGGGGCGATATCTAAGATTAACTCTTCGCTTCTGAAGTTGTCTGGAGATCCGAAGACGACCTCTAGTGTGATTGATCCCGTACAGCGGGCCTCTACACCTGGTATAACTCCTTTAAAGGTAGTCTTTGTGGGCTTGATCCGTGATGGATTAATGTCCATTTTGCGGACTGTATCCTCATAGAGCAGGTTGAGGGTGCTGCCACCATCCATGAGGACTCGCGTCAGGTGGAATCCATCAATTATTAGTTAAAGGACAAGTGAGGCTGAACCGCCATGACGGATACTGGTCGGATGATCCCGACGATCGAAGGTGATCGGGCATGACGACCATGGATTAAATTTTGGGGTGACAGGCTCTATCGCATAGACGTCCCTGAGCGCGCTCTTGCGCTCCCTCTTGGGGATGTGGGTAGCGTATATCATGTTTACCATTTTCACCTGAGGGGGAAACTTCTTCTGTCCCCCTGTGTTCCGTGGCCGGGGCTCCTCATCATTGTCCTTGCTTGGCGATCCCTTCTCCTTGTTCTCGGCATTTAACTTTCCGTCCTATTTAAAAACCCAACAATCTCTGTTGGTATGATTAGCTGGTTTGTCTGGGGTGCCATGGATCTGGCACGAACGGTCGAGTATGCGGTCCAAGCTGGATGGTCCCAGGTTGTTTCTTTTATATGGCTTCTTCCGCTGACCGGACTTGGAGCCATTGAATCCGGCGTTGACTGTAGTGTCATCGGTGTTATCACCATTGCTTCGACGTATGTGCCTGTTGCGTCAGAGCTTGTCGTTGCTGTTTTTGACCTCGAAGGTGCGTGCTTCACTTGCCGTGTTTTTGCTACAGGCCAGCCAACTATCCTCACCTGCACAAAAGCGAGTCATGAGTGTCGTGAGGGCTGCCATGGACTTTGGCTTTTCTTGGCCGAGGTGGCAAGCGAGCCATTCATCGCGGATGCTGTGTTTAAAGGCCGCTAGGGCTTCGGCATCCGGACAGTCGACGATCTGGTTCTTTTTAGTTAGGAACCTAGTCCAGAATTTCCTGGCTGACTCTCCGGGCTGTTGAACTATGTGGCTTAAGTAATCGGCTTATGGTGGCTGAACATATGTACCTTGGAAGTTGTCGCGGAAGGCGTCTTCCAAATCCTCCCAGCTGCCAATAGAGTTTTCAGGCAGACTATGTAACCAGGGAAGAGCTGGCCCTTTGAGTTTTAACGGGAGGTATTTGATGGCGTGGACGTCATCTCCGCGGGCCATATGGATATTGAGAAGAAAATCCTCGATCCACACAGCGGGATCAGTTGTTCCATCGTATGATTCAATATTCACGGGTTTAAAACCTTCTGGGAATTCATGCTCCATTACTTCGTCAGTGAAGCAAAGAGGGTGTGCGGCGCCTCTATATCGGGCCACATCGCGACGTAGCTCCGATGGATTTTGGCCTGGGCGTGACTAGGCTTGTCACGAATAGATAGCCATCGTTGCGTGTCGGGGCGCGTCATCGCGATCCGTAGATCGATCTGTTATGTCCTGCTCTACTGTCCAGGTCCTGCCGAAGGTCATATGTATAACCCCGAGCTGTTTTATCTCTGCTTTTACGGTGAGGTGGGACGGGCTGGTGTTCGACTTGAATTGCCGCTTTGTCCCGACCACGTGGTGGTCCGTCAGCCGCATTGCGCGATGATGGTACGGGCTCCGGCGGCTCATCATCAAACTGAGGTAGCAATTTGCGCTTCGTCTAACTATTGGCTGGGCGCTTGAGGCCGTATTCTTCGGCTGCTAGCACATCAGTCCATCTATCGTTGAGCAGATCTTGGTCAGCTTGAAGCTGCTGCTACTTCTTTTTCAGGCTCCTTGCAGCGGCTATTAGCCGGCATTTAAAGCACTCCTTCTCAAGAGGTTCCTCAGGCATGATAAAATCCTCGTTTCCGAGGCTCGCCTCATCCTCGGAGAGTGGAAGATAATTACTGTCCTCTGAGTCGTCGTGTATGGCCTGTTCAACAAGGCTAACTTGCCTGTTTTCCCGTTCCTCCTATTTGGAAGTTATCTCAACGGGGTCTTCATTATCTTCGGCATCGTCCAGAGTATTGTTTTCTCCCGTGCCAGTATTGCTGTCTTTTGCACGACATGACTTAGAGCGGCGCTACTGATGCCAGCGTTTTGGCTGTATCACATGTGGTTCATCCTCAACTGGATCTTCTTTCTCATCGTCGATAATTCTTTTAGGTGTATCCACCATGTACACGTCGTAAGAAGAGGTGGCCGTCCAGCGTCCGGTAAACGGCGGGTTTTTGCCCTGCTCCTCATCGGCATCGTCGTCCATACCGTCGATGTCTTCAGAGCTGTAATCGAGCATGCCGGTTAAATCTTCGACAGTGGCTATGAAGTGGGTGGTGTGTGGGAAGCGAAGTTCTCTGTCATCAGCCTCCAGTTCGAACCGGATATAATTCAGCTGCGAGCCCCCCCCCCCCCCCAGCTAAGGATAGTGCTTTTAACGAGTTTAACACGTCACCCAAAGGTGAGTGCCGAAAAATGTCCGCGGAGCTGAATTCGACGATCGAAGACTGATCGATCTCGACGCACGTGAACGCACATGGTTCGGAACCTATAGCCAGAAACGAGTCTGAGGCTCCGGTGACACAGATTCCACTCGAGGTTTGGTCTGTGTGCGGCTCTGACACCGCTGGGACTGCGACATCCATGGCGGGGTTGAGCCTCCCGTCTTCGGATGGCGCGATCTGCTCCGGATCTAAGGCAAGAGCAGTTACAGGTGCTATCTACTGGGTATGGTCTGATGACATATTTAAGTCATGTTCATCATGGTGACGGGGAGCGGTTGCCGTGGTCTCGAATCCGTCAAATATCAAGTCTCCGCGGATATCCGCGACGTAGTTCAAGCTCCCGAATCTGACCTGACGGCCAGGGGTGTAGCTATCGATCTACTCCAGATGGCCAAGCGAGTTGGCCCGCAGTGCGAAGCCACCAAACATAAAGATCTGTCTGGGGAGGAAGACTTCTCCTTGGACAACATTGCTGTAGATGATTGAAGGGGCCATCAAACCTTTCGAGGACGACACAGTGGAAATCTCAATGAAAGCACCAATGTCGGTGTCAAAACCGTCGGATCTCAGGTAGGGGGTCCCGAACTGTGCATCTAAGGTCGATGGTAATAGGAGACAGGGGACATAATGTTTACCCAGGTTCCGGCCCTCTCTTATGGAGGTAATGCCATACTTCCTGCTTGATTGATCTTGATGAATATAAGTATTACAAGAGTTGATCTACCATGAGATCGTAATGGCTAAAACCCTAGAAGTCTAGCCTGTATGACTACGATTATCATTATTGGCCTCTACGGACCTAGCCTTCCGGTTTATATAGACATAGGAGGGATCTAGGGTTACATAAGATTGGTTGCAGAGAAAGGAATCTCCATATTTGGACACCAAGCTTGCCTTCCACACCAAGAAGAGTCCCATCCAGACAGGGGTGAGAGTCTTCGGTCTTGTATCTTCACAGCCCTTTAGTCCGGCCCATGTCCAACAGGCCGGACGCCCGAGGACCCCTTAGTCCAGGACTCCCTCAGCACTCGTCATCGGCGAGCGAGGTCACGCACTGACGACAAGGTCGTCCTCTAAGACCTAACGCCCGCGCGGGATGGCCTCCGTCCCCAAGCTCGTTGTCGTAGTGTGTGCGGAGGACGACGACCACGAGCGAAGCCACTTCCCATAGACCCTCAGGCATGCTACCTATTTTCGAACCATACCCTTGTTCTATTGCCCCATCTACCAAGTCGCTGCATGTGGATCTTTTTCCACTCCACCATCTTCCCAATTTGCTATCCTCTGCTCTGCTGGTCACGGAGACGAAAACCTTAACTTGCACTATTAAAGGAAATCCTACTTCATGCAGACTAATCCATGTCTGGGTTGAATAAGGAAAGGAAGGGAGACTGTATTGTCCAAGAGACTAGGCATCGAATCCGCATCTAGGTTGAAAAGGGGAAAATCGGTAGCTAAAGAGAACAAAAATGGGACGTAATCCACATATGCTGCCTAGATATTTGTTGCTCTGGGCAACCATACCTCCCTCACCACTCTATGCGTTCGTGGAGGTACATCGTACTGGTGCGCCCACTGTCCGAATGGGCCTCCCATGCTCTTATTGCCACTTTTTTGTTGTTATTATAACGCCAACGGTCAAGTCAAGCAATGCTACTTCTAAAGTGATGCCACATTTAACTAATGCCGCACTCAGTCTAATGCCACCAATAAATTTAAGCAATGCCATTTAATGTCACTGGATTATTTCAGGGTTAGCTGTTGATTGTGAATGTATTAAAGATTTTTCAGCTAAGGCATTCTAATGTTGTTGTACAGCCAGTATACCAACGATGAATCTTGTTACTACCTTCAGATTTTTGCACTGTTAATGCTTATAGATTACATACCTCACTTTCATGAGATAACTCAAATTTTTTTTGTACATTGTCAAGAGGAAAGGTCAAGAGTGGGCACCTGCTCCTCCGGCTGTTCTCTTGATTTGTTCGATCAAGTTTTTATGTTTGATCGATTATCAAGATTGGAATAGCAATTCTTAGGTCCCCTCGACTTCGAAATGATATTTACCTTGAAGGTACATGGTTTGCAATTTTTGTTATACTATCATTAGTTAATAATTCTAGTTACCTTCAGACTTCTGTATTTATCTTAATGCTCTTGCACAGCTAGTATACCAATGCTGAAACTTCTTACCTTTAAATTTTGTATTGTTAATTCTTATAGAAATCTTCCAGTGCTAGAGTTTATGGAAATCTGTTCAGTAAAACCATCGTAGTGTACCCTGTAATAAAATAACTACTCTACTGTTGCACTACCCATTGGATTAGTGTATATTTGTACTATTCAAATGGTGTTGCATTAGCGTATGAACATATATAAAGTGTGGCAAGCTTTCCCAGATATGTGCTCAATAAAACTACTACCTGTTTTTCTAAATAGTAAACGTTTGGGTACTTCAAATTGAACTGCGAAAACATCTTATATTAAGGAACATAGGGTGTAGAGTTCACTCAAATTATCCCAGTAAATCTAGTCACACATTTGTTAAAATTAATGTTCATTATGTTATCGGAGGAGGTCTCAGATGTTTGTCTCTAATGCCTGTCGACTACATACCGACATCATGATGTAATGTTAGGTCATTTCCTTTTGTACAGTGTCACTGAATTGTCAAGGCAGTGATTGCATTTTATTTTAGTGGAACTGCACAAAATATGCTTAAAAGAAGAGGAAAGGTCAGGAATGGCTCAATTTTCGGAAAAAACTATGTATGCCTTCCTGACATCAGCCGTTGTTGCCTTATTTATTCCTTCAAATAGGTGGTTAGAAACAGTCTTGCTACCTTTTCCCATTAAGAAATTGGAATGCTTATATTTGTGAGTCTGTGCTTCAACTAGTGCCACTTTTATATTAATCACACTTTCAAAGATCTATGCAAACAGGATGCTCGATTTTAGTGGAACTGCACAAAAAGTCCAAATGGTTCAACATTAGGAGCATGTTTTCTTCCAAACCTTTATATCCAATTGGTGGCACTATGAGCTGTTCACTACGAAGGTACATGGTTTTCTACTATCTTGCTACTCTTTTTGTATTGTCATTAGATAGTAATACTAGTGGTTTGCATGTGAATTTATTGGCAGGGTGGACCTACATTGGAGGTGCAGGACATGATTCAATGATTGGATGCTCAATTTCGGTTGTATCGATTTCACCTCTTCCATCACCATATCCTTGGTCTGATGAAGAATACGCGCTATATTTCTGCTCTGAACCAGCAAATCAATTCAGTATGAAATTGTCAAGGGAAAAACATGACTGTATCAAACTGTCCAGTGCAAAACATGATAGATGCTAAGCGGAAGAGACGTGTTTAAACCGAAAATACAAGGTGGGGTATATGTTTACTAGCTCCTTGATATTTGTGCAGATAGAGATGTCTGCCCGTTGCTATTTGGCAAACAAACAAAGTGACCGCAATTTTGGTTGAACTGCACAAGAGAATAGTATAGTCACTGCATGCAGTGCCATTTGAAAATAGACACAGAAAGATTGGATAGTCACTTCATGGACTGTAGAAAAGTAGTAATGTACTGTCTATTGGCTAACACTAGGTGCTTCATTGCTCTGGTCTGATTATACAATGAGCATCATTTTGCCTAAGTTAAAGTTTGTATTTTGTAAATAGTCTCGCCGTGTGATCGAGAGAAGACCAAATCATATTGCAGTGGATGTTCCCCCATCATGTGTGGTTCATTCTCATGTTCCAGCTGTTGGTGAAACTAGTTACATTTGCAAGAGGAATTGTAGACTTCACAAACAAATTTGTCTTTCACTCTGTACTGAATGTTGGCCAAGAGAAGCATCCATGTTAGTAGGAAGAAGATGTTTTTCTAGATCTTTGCTTTTGGAGCTACATATTTGTATATGATCTGTGAACCATTGAGATGCATTAACATGTTGATCTTATGTATGGGAATCGTACTAGTTGGTTTTGAATTTGGGCTACTAATGTGAACATATTACAATGCCAGGCCTGTGAGTCTCGTGTGAACATTTCGAACGGATCGGCTCTTACTGCTGTGCACAGCATGATCCTTATTTCTGTGTTCTCAGTGTTTACAAGTTACTAACAGTTCCTTATTTATGTTCTCTCAGTGTTTACAAGTTACTGATCGATCACTAGCTAGCCTACTAATGCGCTCCTGGCAGTTTTAGTTGCTACGCAAGATCCGAAGTGGCAGTTTTTTGAAAATAAAAATGCCTACCTCTGAAGAAACTGACAAGCTACTCTAAAGAAAATGCCATGCGAATCTGAAGAAACTGCCAGCAAAAACGTTTGCAAATGCCCTATCCCCCAGCGAACGTTCATCAGCTAATGCGATCGCACATGTACACCATCTGACCTACTCGATCCTACAGGTACACTATCCGACCTACTCGATCCTACACAGATATATAGCGGATCACACACGTACTACCTCCTTTCCGGTTTGCAGGGCTCAATTCAAAAAATGACCTACTCGATCCTACACGAATAAATAGCGGATCACGCACGTACTACCTCCTTTCCGGTTTGCAGGGCATAATTCAAAAATCTCACCAACCAAGGTAGATGATGAGTGGTGGAATCATTTTTGACAAGGAGGGAGTACCTCACCTGGATGATTCTAGTGCACTCATTTGACCATCATGCTGGCGTGCGACCCAGCACGGACGGGATGCACCACTGACGGGACGGGACGACACAACCATAATTTCAGTTTTTCTAGTTTTCCAAGGCAAGCTGGCACGCTAAGCCATGCCTGCTTATGCATTGAATTCCGATGACCATCGCGTTTCCCGCGACACGCTGGTTCGCCTACCTTCCGCCTATAATTATTGTTTCCTGGAGTTCTCCGGTGGCACCATCACCCAACTCGCCCTATCCTCATAAGCCCCTACCGGCCCGACGTTGCTTGCCACTTATCCTTGCTCTCGCCACGTCCGCCGTGCCCCCGCCCGTCGGCGATAGGCGACACCAGAGGCAGTCACCGCCGGAACTAGTGTTTGGTTTTCACCTGAAGGCAGAAGAAGGGAGGAGGCATTCTATCGGTCTTTAGATGGCAATGCGGAGTATGAGGAGTTGTTGGAGCGCGACCGCCCGACGGAGGAGCAGCGTATCACCGATTTGCGCCGCCAGTGGGACATGGAGCAGCAGCACACCGATGCCCTGAGTAGCGAGCAGAGCGCATGCAACTGGGCCGACTACGTGGAGGCCGGCGCCCGGCAAATAGCCCTGGAGGCTGTCGGGCACGCACGCGTTCGCAACGCCGAATTTTACTACAAGCTCGTCAAGTGGGTTTCCCGCTTAGAAGCCAAAGCTTTAGTGGACCACGTCGGCATGGAAAGGGCCAACGCACGCGAGAAACGCACCCTATCGCACCTCTGGCAAGTCCGAGGCGAGGCGGAGGACGCCGGTGCCGGTGTTTATTGTGTACCGCAGATGGCAGCCGGCATCGTCTAGTTAGCTAAGAGTAAGTTAGTACTTGTACACTACTAGAGTATTAGTGGGAGTAGATAGTTAACTTGGCTATGATGGTTGTCAACCCGAAGTTCAAGATCTATATCCGGATCGGACACATTACTTTGCTCTGAATGTTGAACTTTCCGTTTAAACGTATGGAATGGGCTGTTATTTTTTTAAATGGGTTGTATTTGTCCACCACGGGTTTAGAGGCTGACGTGTGGGCCTACTAGGTTGACGCGTACACAATCAGGAGATGATTGTACATGGAGAGGATGACAGCAGGGACCCACCAAGGTCATGGCAGTACGCAAGCAAGTGCCTCCTTATTTCGAGCCAATAAAAATGGCTCCTCCTAATCGATTTCTGACATCTGGGTCTCATGCCATTGTCAACATAGTCAATAAATGAAAGAATTGCACAACGAGCGGCTGACACCAAGGACCCAACAACTCGCCTAGTTATTTTTGTTTTGGGATAGTTTGATAAATGCCACTCCAAATCTGGTGATTCCGAGAAATGCCACTGCAATTTCCAAACTTTGAAAAATGCCATTTCATGCCATTTCCAGTGGCATTTTTCAAGTCCGAGTGGCGTTTTTCAAAGTTTGCCAAAATTGCGTATGCGTTTTCAAAGTTTGCAAAAATTGCAGTGGCATTTTTCAAAGTTTTGAAATTGCAGTGGCATTTTTGTGAATTGCCATAATTGGAGTGGCATTTATCTAATTTGTTTTTGAGACGGAAGTAGGTTGTCAACTGGGATGTGTGGGGCACTCTGGCATGTCTAGACAACCTTTTCTTTTATGTTTACCACAGACCAGCCCAGTAGTTTTTTTCTTTCTTTCTGAAAATGGCTAGCCTAGTTTTTTTGTGATTTGTCAAGTAAGTCACTTTTTCAGGCCTATTGGGCTGCAAATCTTAAAAGACGAGGAGAGTTTCATTCGGCTGGCCGAGAAAATGGCCTATCAGCAATGAGAAATGGGTTGTACATTTTTAAAACACATTAAACCGGCAATTAGTTTCAAATTTCTTTTTTTCATTTCGAGATTTTAAAATACATTGATTTTTATGTGTGGACAATTTGTTGGATTTTATATTGATATAAATTTATTTCTAAAATCAGTTTGAATGTGACTCAAAATTTCGGGATTAAAAACAATTCGGACCGCACCGAAATATGCAAAATTTCGTATAATTTTTTAACCGTGGCCACAATATGAGTTGTAATGCTAACATAAAGAATATGGGCTCCAAACAAAACCTTAAGAATTAGCAAATGGGCTGTAAATTATTAGAAATAATGGCAGATGGGTTGTATGCTGTTTTCCACAGATTTGAGGCTTTCCTAAAAAAAGGTTGACGACAAGCAAAGGATCGTTGGATGTCCATCCAATGGTCGTTGTGCTTCTTCAATCTCTGCTCTTCCTGCTCGGCCGCTCAAACAAGCGCCGGGGACTGCTCGCTCCCTCCTCCTGCGTCGGCTATGTTGTCGAGCGGGCGTCACCGCCCCAATCAGATTCCCATCGCTGGCCTAGCCATCCCTCTACTCACCCACACCGCTGTTATTCTCCGACAGCGGCGAACCAGACGATAAACCCTCGTACTCCCCTCCGCGTGGGAAACAACTACTAAGTCTTCCCTGGCTCCGTGTCGTTCCCTTCGCCTCGTCGTCGTCCACCGCCCTGGTGCTCTCGGCGCGGCGTGGTCAACGTGGTCAACAACCGACATGCATTTGAAGTGGATTGTACATGGAGAGGCTGACAGCTGGGTCCACGGCCGCACGCAAGGAAATGCTTCCTTAATACGCGCAAAATAATGATTCCTCCACCTGACATCTAGGACCCACTGAAAGTACCTCTGTATTTCATGAAAAAAACATTCCCGCCGCTGACAGCTCGGACCCACCAGCTATATCATCGCACGCATGGAAGTGCCTCCTTATTACGCACAAAAAAATGAATACTCCCCCTGCTAGCTGGGACCCAGCATAATGGGAGGCTGACTTGTGGGCCTACTAAGTTGACGGGACAGAGGGCTTTGTCAATTTAGTCAATATGAACGATTCTAGCTCCAGTGACCGTACAATGTCCATCCAACGGCCGTAGTGCTTCTTCAACCTCTGGTCATCTTGCTCTAGCCGCCCAAAGCAGCGGCCGTCGTGTCAGCCGCTTCGCCTCCCATGGCCGGGTCAGGTTGTCATGAGGCCTCACCGCCCCCTACTACTCCCACCGCTGGCCAGGCCCTGCGGTGTTGGTAGCCTCACACCGCAGCCGAACCATTGAACCCTCGTACTCCTCTCTGCATGGGCATCCACTGCCGCGTCTTCCCCGGCTCCACGTCGTCCCCTTCCTAGGCCTCGTCGTCGTCCACCGCCTTGGTCCTCTTGGCGCGGCATGGTAAATGTGGTCAATGACCGAGTTCCATCGGAAGAGTACTGTACATGGAGAGGCTGACAGCTGGGTCCATGGCTGCAGCAAGGAAGTGCCTCCTTATTTCACGGAAAATAATGATTCCTCCACCTGACAGCAGGGACCCATCGGACGGGCCACCGTATTTCGCAAACAAAACGTTTCCCCCTGACTGCTGGGACCCACCACCTACATCTTCGCACGCAAGGAAGTGCGTCCATATTAAAGGCAAAAAAATGATTCGCCCCCTGACTGCTGGGACCTACCAGCTACATCTTCGCATGCAAGGAAGTGCCTCACAGTCGGGACCCACCTGGTCTAAGCATACGTAGCATTGTCATTCTAGTCGCGAACGTGTATGTACATACTGGTAGATGTAGAGGCACACACGTGTCATAGTAGAGGCGCGCACGTGTCGTAGTAGAGGCGCACACGTAGCATGTACACATACGTACAGCGGCCAGCGAGCAAGAAAGAAAATACGGCCATGTACGTACATACGGGTAGGGTCTTGAACGCCTACTCATGCATACATACGGCCATGGCTCGTGTACATGGCTGGGTTGGAACTGAGAAACTGCGTCAGCGTCGTGTTCATGGGGAGGCAACAGAATGCGTCGTGTTCATCGCGAGGCAACGGAACACGTGTTGTTCATCGGGAGGCAACCGGCTTGGACGGAACAGCCGATGGAAACGAGGCCTGGCGTACCGTAGAATGAAGGAAACGGCCTTGTGTTCGACTGGCCACGATCAAAACAGGATCCTGTTCCTCGGGAGGGGTCTGGCGTACCGCAAAACGAAGGAAACGGACCTCCTACGGTGGAAACGGGGTCCTGTAGATCGAGAGGGGTGTGGTGTACCACAAAAACGGACGAAACAGACTTGTGTTGGAGCGCTACGGTCGAAACGGGGGTCCTGTTCATCGGGAGGGATGTGGCGTACCGCAAAACGGGACTCCACGGGATAATGTTCATCTCCATCATCGACTACCTCCACGGGCTACCGTTCATCCACCAATCGACCTCCTCTAGCCTCCACCAGCGACTGTTCATCCACGGGCTCCTGTTCATCCAGCCTCCACCCGGCGCTCCTCCACCGGCTACTGTTCAACCAGCCCTCTCCACGGGGTCCTGTTCAACCACCCCTCCATGGGCTACTGTTCATCCAGCCCTCCACCGGCTACTGTTCAACCAGGCCTCCACGGGGTCATCCAGTTCATCCAGCCCTCCACGGGGTCCTGTTTATCCACCCCTCCACGGGGTCTTGTTCATCCACCAGCTCGATCAATCGGGGTCCTGTTCATCCAGCGGCAACTGCCTCTACTACCGTGGGGTCCTGTTCATCCAACACCCCACCGGGAACTGTTCATCCAAACCCCCTCAACAACGCTCATTGTTCATCAAGGGAAGGAGGCAGCAGTGTTCGATCGGCTTCAGTTAGTAGCAGTAGTGAAGGAATCACTCAGGTTCAGTTAACAGGAAGGGATGGATCGATCGCTCGGGTTCAGTAACGCGTAGCCTGCAGTGCAATCGCTCGGGTTCAGTTAGAGCCCAACGCCTCGCACACACGTGCGTACGTACAAGAGAAACGCGCATCGCTCGGCCCCCGACTACCCACTGTAACTGGGAACTCCCCGATATTTTCCTCGCCCTCGCTTCTACCACGGTTTTTTCCGTCATGGACGGCCCAAAGAATGTCATGTAGCTGCGTCTCCAGCCCGCCCAGGACGAAAAGCCCATTTTCTATCATTATTTTTTGTCATAGAAGTAGGACCCCACCACATCTATGATGATACCAGGTTTTGTCACACTTATCGTCATGGATGTGTCATATGACAGAAAAAATTCGTTCGGCCCAAAATGTCACGGATGTGTCTTTTTTTTGTAGTGCTAGTTTATGCGTTGCTTCGTAAGGGGATGATTTGGATCCACATGTTTCTTGATATGGTTAGATTTATCTTTATTCTTGTTTCATAGTTGTGGATGCTTGCGAGAGGGGTTAATCATAAGTGGGAGGCTTTTCCAAGTAAGGACAGCACCCAAGCACCGGTCCACCCACATATCAAATTATCAAAGTAACGAACGTGCATCATATGAGCATGATGAAAACTAACTTGACAATAATTCCCATGTGTCCTCAGGAGCGCTTTGCTTTATATAAGAGTTCGTCCAGGCTTATCCTTTGCTATAAAAAGGATTGGGCCACCTTGCTGCACCTTTGGTACACTTGTTACTTGTTACCTGTTACAAATTATCTTATCACAAAACTATTTGTTACCGATAATTTCAGTGCTTGCAGAAAATACCTTGCTGAAAATCGCTTGTCATTTCCTTCTGCTCCTTGTTGGGTTCGACACTCTTGCTTATCGAAAGGACTATGATAGATCCCCTATACTTGTGGGTCATCAAGACTCTTTTCTGGCACCATTGCCGTGGAGTGAAGCGCCTTTGGTGAGTGGAATTTGGTAAGGAAAAATTTATACTACATGCTGAAATTTACTGTCACTTGTCACTATGGAAAATAATCCTTTCAGGGGCTTGTTCGGGGTATCTTCGCCTTGACCTCTAGAGCAAGAAGTTGCTCCTCAACCTACTGCACCTACTGAAAATATATATTATGAAATTCCTTCGGGTATGATAGAGAAACTTCTAACTAATCCTTATGTAGGAGACAGAACACTACATCCTGATATGCATCTAATCTATGTGGCTGAAGTTTGTGGATTATTTAAGCTTGCAGGTTTGCCTGAGGATGAAGTCAAGAAGAAGGTATTTCCTTATCTTTGAAGGGAAAGGCATTGACATGGTATAGGCTATTCGATGATATTGGAACTTGGAACTACAACCGATTGAAATTGGAATTTCATCAGAAGTTTTATCCTATGCATCTGGTTCATCATGATCGGAATTATATATATAATTTTTTGCCTCGTGAAGGAGAAAGTATCGCTCAAGCTTGGGGGTGGCTTAAGTCAATGTAATATTCATGCCCCAATCATGAGCTCTCAAGAGAAATTATTATTCAAAATTTTTATGCTCAACTTTCTCGTAATGATCAATCCATGCTCGATACTTCTTGTACTAGTTCTTTTTATGAAGAAGACTATTGAATTCAAATGGGATATTTTGGAAAGTATTAAACACAACTCTGAAGATTAGGAGCTCTATGAAGGTAAGGAGTCAGGTATAAACCTTAAGTTTGATTGTGTTAAATATTTTATGGATCCTGATGCCTTTCGTGAATTTAGCACTAAATATGGAGTTGACTCTGAGATAGTAGCTTCTCTCTATGAATCATTTGTTAATCATGTTGATATCCCTAACGAGAAGTGGTTTATATATCATCCTCCCATTGAAGTAAAAGTAGTAGAACATATTAAAGCTGACGAAGAAACCATTACTTATAATGATAATCCAGTTGTTCATGCTGCTTATGTTGAGAAACCACCTTTTCCTGTTATAGTAAAGGAACGTGCTAAAGCTTCACCTGTGGTTTGTAAGAGTTATACTACAAAACCTACACCCCCTGAAAAAATTAAGGTAGAACCTAATGTTGCTACGGTTAAAGATCTCTCGGTTGATAATATCAATGGGCATGCTATTTATTTATGTGCGGAAGCTACTAGAATTGCTAAACCTGATGAAAAAGATAAACATAGACCTGTTGTCGGGATGCCTGTTGTCTCTGTTAAATTAGGAGATCATTGTTATCATGGCTTATGTGATTTGGGTGCTAGTGTGAGTGCTATCCCGTTTACTTTATATCAAGAAATCATGAATGATATTGCACCTGCTGAAATAGAAGATATTGGTGTTACTATTAAGCTTAATAATAGAGATACCATCACACCACTTGGGATTGTTAGAGATGTTGAAGACTTGTGTGGGAAAGTAAAATACCCTACTGATTTTCTAGTTCTTGGTTCCCCACAAGATGATTTTTGTCCCATTATATTTGGTAGATCTTTCTTGAATATGGTGAATGCTAAGATTGATTGCAGTGAAGAAACGGTCAGTGTTAATTTTGGTGATGTGTCACATGAGTTTAATTTTCCAAATTTCGAACACAACCTCGTGATAAAGAATTGCGTAGAGAAGATGATATTATTGGTCTTGCTTTTATTACTGTGCCACCTACTGATCCTTTAGAACAATATTTGCTAGACCATGAAATGATATGTTTATGAATGAAAAGAATGAAATATATGAAATATTATTTATACAAATGCCTGCTTTGAAACACAATTTTCCTGTTGAGACTCTTGGAGATCCTCTACCACCCAACAGTGATCCTGTGTTTGATCTTAAACAATTGCATGATACTCTGAAATATGCTTATCTTGATGAAAAGAAGATATATCATGTTATTATTAGTGCTAGACTTTCTGAGCATGAAGAAAAGATATTATTGAAAACTTTGAGAAACTGATACGTCTTGAACGTATCTACAATTTATGATTGTTCCATGCTATTATATTATCTGTTTTAGATGTTTTATATGCATTAATATGTTGTTTTATATTATTTTGGGACTAACCGATTAAACTAGAGCCCACTACCAGTTCCTGTATTTTCCCTGTATATGAGTTTTGTAGAAAAGGAATACCAAACGGAGTCCAAACGGAATAAAACCTCCGCGACGATTTTTCTTGGACCAGGAGACTTGGAGATGAAGTCGGGGAGCCACAGGCGGCCACAAGGACGGAGGGCGCGTCCAGGGGGTAGGGCGCGCCCCCACCCTTGTGGGCCCCCAGTGCACCTCCTGACCTAATTCTTTCGCCTATATATTCCCATATATCCCCAAACCTCCAGAGGCATATACGAAAACACTTTTCCACCGCCACAACCTTCCGTACCCGTGAGATCCCATCTAGCGACCTTTTTCGGCACCCTGTCGGAGGGGGATTTGATCACGGAGGGCTTCTACATCAACTCTATTACCCTTCTGATGAAGCGTGAGTAGTTTACCACAGACCTACATGTCTATAGCTAGTAGCTAGATGGCTTCTTCTCTCTCTTTGATTCTCAATACCATGTTCTCATCGATGTTCTTGGAGATCAATTCGATATAATTATTTTTGCGGTGTGTTTGCCGAGATCCGATGAATTGTGGATTTATGATTAGCTTATATATGAATATTATTTGAATCTTCTACGAATTATTTTATTCATGATTTGATATCTTTGTAATTCTCTTCGAACTATGGGTTTGGTTTGGCCAACTAGATTGGTTTTTCTTGCAACGGGAGAAGTGCTTAGGTTTGGGTTCAATCTTGCGGTGTCCTTTCCCAGTGACAGTTGGGGCAGCAAGGCACGTATTGTATTGTTGCCATGAGGATAAAAAGATGGGGTTTCCATCATATTGCTTGAGTAAATTCCTCTACATCATGTAATCTTACTTAATGCATTACTCTGTTTCTTATGAACTTAATACTCTAGATGCATGCTGGATAGCGATCGATGTGTGGAGTAATAGTAGTAGATGCAGAATCATTTCGGTCTACTTGGCACAGACGTGATGCCTATATTCATGATCATTACCTTAGATATCATCATAACTTTTCTCTTTCCTATCAATTGCTCGGCAGTAATTTGTTCACCCACCGTATTAGTTGCTATCTTGAGAGAAGCCTCTAGAGAAACATATGGCCCTCGGGTCTATTTTCCATCATATAAGTTTTTGATCTACTATTTTGCAATCTTTTACTTTCCGATCTATAAACCAAAAAAACCAAAAATATTTACCTTATCGTTTATCTATCTCTATCAGATATCAATTTTCCAAGTAGCCGTGAAGGGATTGACAACCCCTTTATCGTGTTGGGTGCATGTTGTTTGATTGTTTGTGTAGGTATTCCATGATTTGTGCGTTGTCTCCTACTGGATTGATACCTTGGTTCTCAAACTGAGGGAAATACTTATCTCTACTTTGTTGCATCACCCTTTCCTATTCAAGGGAAAAACCAACGCAAGCTCAAGAAGTAGCATGAAGAATTTTTGGCGCCGTTGCCGGGGAGATCTACGCCAAGTCAAGACATACAAATTACCCATCATAAACTCTCATATCTTGCATTACATCATTCGTCATTCGCCTCTCATTTTCCTCTCCCCCACTTCTAAAATGATTTTCGAAAAGATTTGCCTTTTCTTTGCCCCTTTTCCATTCGTCTTCTTTGGTTGCCTTTTGGTTGTTCGTTTGCTAGATTTGTTTGCTGCCGCCATGTCTGAAATCGTCGAGGTTTTTTTTTTGACACCTGAAACAGTAGGAGAGGCTCCTACTGTAAATTAATTAATAAAGAATGGTATAGTACATGAGGTTATTTACAAATCATCCCCTTTGGGGATGAGGGTTGGGGGAAAGATTTACAGATAGCTAATAAAAGAGGAAAGGAAGGGCTTGTGTTTCTCTCCCACTCTATAAGCAAGGAGGGATAGATCTTCTTTGATTTTTGCGTGCCAGGAGGCTTTGGATGGGAGCACCCCTCTAAAGTGTTTATTATTTCGTTCCTTCCAGATGCTCCAGGCTACTAGGAGAAAGATTTCCATGAACAGTGGTTTGTTCCAAGAGGTTTTAGCTGCCCCCACCCAGTCCAGCCGTGTGCTTGTTGCATGTCCCATGATATGAAGCTCATTCCAGCATTCGAGGCTAAAAGTGCATTTAAAAAATAGGTGCTCGACCGTCTCATCTTGGCAAGTTGTGCAAAGAAGGCATCCAAAGTCAGTGCAAATGTTATGATGTCTTCTTTTCAACATTTTTCGAGTGTTGAGTCTATCACAGAGAAGCAGCCATCCAAACACTTAAATTTTCATTGTCGCTTTGGACTTCCAGATCCAAGTGTATGCTTGGTGTGCTTGGATATCCTTGAAATAGAAGGTGTAGTACCTGTTGGCTGAGTAGTAGTCGGTTCCCCATACACACTTCCATTCATCATTGGTCGAGGGGTCCATGAGTTCAACATGCATGGTTTTTTGCTGTAAGTCTCGTGTTTCCTCACGCGCTTGAGTTGAGAGAGGCAGATGAAACATTTCACTAAGAGATGTGCTCCGCAAGAAATCCCTCACAGAGATATCCTCATGTTGTGTGAATGAGAATGCTCGAGGGTGTGTATCGGCCAGAACATCTCCAATCCATACATCTTTCTAGAACAGAGCAGAAGATCCACTATGGACAGTCACGTTGGTGATTCCTCGGTATACTGGCATGAGTTTCGAGACATCACGCCACGAGAAGGTACCGCATGGGTCGGTTGCATGTGGAATTTTTGCGGTGTAGTATGTATCCCAGATTAGTTCCACCCAAGGTAGGTCCCAATGGTTATAAAACTTGTGAAGGAATTTGAGAAGCAATGCGCCACTTTGCACTTTTAGGTTGAGAACGCCAAGCCCTCCACAATCTTTAGGTTTGCATATCATGTCCCATGACGCCAGCGAGTTGCACGTGTCACCTTGATCAGTCTTCTTTGTCCATAGGCACTTCCTGCGTATCTTGTCAAGAAGTTCAATGATGCCAGCCGGGAGTTTGAGAGTACAGAGAGCGAAAATTATGAGGGATGTTATAACTGAGTTCAGTAATGTGAGATTCCCTCCATAAGATATCATATTGAGAGTGGCTGATAATGTTCTCTCCACACGGCAAACAAGAGGCATGAGATCCATTATGGTTGTTTTAATTGTGTCCATTGGAAGACCAAGGTAGGTGAAAGCTAGTTTGCCAACAACACAGCCAAAAATAGTTTCCAATGTGGTTGTGGTATCTTGGTCGCAGTTTAGTGAAATTGGGGAGGTTATCGCTGAAAAGGATAGTAGTAATGATGGGGGAATCTTTGATGCTTTTGCTAATACTAATCCTCATGAATAATCCTCTATCTTGCACACTAAAAAACTTTGCATAGGTAGCGGCAATATTATTGGAAAAGCGGTTATTCGAGATTTCTTTACTTATGTCGGTGTGTTACCCACGTTAGGTGGATCTATTCTCCATAAAACTAGTAGTCTTGCGGATGCTATATCTTTGCTAGTAGTTGAACTCAAAATACAATTTGTTCATATGCATCCATCCATACAAAGGATTTTTCTAAAGTTTTCTAATGTTGGGCATTCTTCTGTTAAGTGTGCCACCACTATATTTCTAGCACATGAGTTTAGATTTATTATGAAAGAAGCTAGTGAAATTTTCGTGCATTATAAAGTAGATGGTGGACGTCCTCCCATAGAGGGAATTCTCTTTAACCAAGAGGACATAATGCGTTTACGATCTCTAGATCATGTCGCTTATAATGAAAATTTAAGAAGGAGGGTCCCTACCGATGTTTTAGATGATAAGATTTCCGAGCTCAGTCATAATTTTGCTATAGAAAACAACGGATTGGGTTTCTCTCTTGGACACAAGCTCGTGACTTTTTGCCAAGAGAACACTTACAATGATGGGTTGGTCATACAATATGAAGGGCCAAAGGAGGAACCAATTCCTCCCGAGCTTGATCTTGTGGATTCTTATCCCATTAAATTTAGCCCATTAGATTACTTTTGCTTACCACAAAGAAAACTTGTTGCTGAATGAAGGGAGTATGAGATGAGTTTTCGAGATTTGCCTTATCATTACTACGTTATGCCTAGATCTATTCATGTTTTATGCCTAGCTAAGGGCGTTAAACAATAGCGCTTGTTGGGAGGCAACCCAATTTTTTTTGCTTTTTAGGTTCTGTTTTGCAATAAATAATTCATCTAGCCTCTGGTTAGATGTGGTTTTCTGTTTTAATTAGTGTTTGTGCCAAGTAAGACCTTTGGGATAGCTTACGATGATAGTTGATTTGATATTGCTGAAAAACAGAAACTTTTGCGCCCAGTCCCAGAATTTTTAAAAATCACAGAAGCATGATAAAATCCTGAATTTTTTACACAATATTGATATACAAATTGCACCTGTTTTCTTAAGTTTTCATAACTTTTGGAGTTACAGAATTATTCGAACTATCCAGATTACTACAGACTTCTGTTTTTGACAGATTATGTTTTCTATGTGTTGTTTGCTTATTTTGATGATTCTATGAGTAGTATCTGGGGGTATGAACCATGGAAAAGTTGGAATGAAATAGACATTACACCAATATAAATAAATAATGAGTTCAGAAAAGTACCAAAAGTGTTGATTTATTTTCTTATACTAATGGAGCTTATGAGATTTTCTGTTGAGTTTTATGTTGTGAAGTTTTCGAGTTTTGGGTAAGGATTTGATGGTCTATGGAATAAGGAGTGGCAAGAGCCTAAGTTTGGGGATGCCCAAGGCACTCCAAGGTAATATTCAAGGACAACCAAGAGCCTAAGCTTGGGGATGCCCCGGAAGGCATCCCCTCTTTCGTCTTCGTCTATCGGTAACTTTACTTGAGGCTATATTTTTATTCACCACATGACATGTGTTTTGCTTGGAGCGTCTTGTATGATCTGAGTCTTTGCTTTTTAGTTTGCCACAATCATCCTTGTTGTACACACCTTTTGAGAGGGACATGCATGAATCGTGATTTATTAGAATACTCTATGCGCTTCACTTATATCTTTTGAGCTAGGCAATTTTGCTCTAGTGCTTCACTTATATCTTTTTAGAGCACGACGGTGGTTTTATTTTATACAAATTAATGAACTCTCATGCTTCACTTATATTATTCTGAGATTCTTTAAACCGCATGGTAATTTGCTTTGGTTATAAATTTAGTCCTAATATGATAGGCGTCCAAGAGGGATATAATAAAAACTTTCATATAAAGTGCATTGAATACTATGAGAAGTTTGATTCCTTATGATTGTTTGGAGATATGAAGATGGTGATATTAGAGTCATTCTAGTGAGCAGTTGTGAATTACAGAAATACTTGTGTTAAGGTTTGTGTGTCCCATAGCATGCTCGTATGGTGAACCGTTATGTAACAAAGTTGGAGCATGATATTTTTTTTTATTGTCTTCCTTATGAGTGGCGGTCGGGGACGAGCGATGGTATTTTCCTACCAATCTATCCCCCTAGGAGCATGCCCGTAGTACCTTGTTTCAATGACTAATAGATTTATGCAATAAGTATGTGAGTTCTTTATGAATAATGTTGGGTCCATGGATTATACGCACTCTCACCCTTCCACCATTGCTAGCTTCTCTAGTACCGCGCAACTTTCGCCGGTACCATAAACCCACCATATACCTTCCTCAAAACAGCCACCATACCTACCTATTATGGCATTTCCATAGCCATGCCGAGATATATTGCCATGCAACTTTCCACCGTTCCGTTTATTATGACACGCATCATCATTATCATATTTCTTTGCATGATCATGTAGTTGACATCGTATTTGTGGCAAAGCCATCATTCATCATTTTTATACATGTCGCTCTTGAGTCATTGCACATCCTGGTACACCGCCGGAGGCATCCATATAGGGTCATATTTTGTTCTAGTATCGAGTTGTAATTTTTGAGTTGTAAGTAAATAAAAGTGTGATGATCTTCATTAGTAGAGCATTGTCCCATGTGAGGAAACAAAAAAAGAGAAAAGGCAACAATTAAAAAAAGGCCCAAAAAATTGAGAGAAAAATAGAGAAGGGGCAATGTTACTATCCTTTTACCACACTTGTGCTTCAAAGTAGAACCAAGATCTTCATGATAGAGAGTCTCCTATATTGTCACTTTCATATAGTACTAGGAAATTTTCATTATAGAACTTGCCTTGTATATTCCAATGATGGGCTTCCTCAAATTGCCCTAGGTATTCATGAGCAAGCAAGTTGGATGCACACCCACTTAGTTTTCTTTTGAGCTTTCATAAACTTATAGCTCTAGTGTGTCCATTGCATGGCAATCCCTACTCACTCACATTGATATCTATTGATGGGCATCTCCATAGCCCGTTGATACGCCTAGTTGATGTGAGACTATCTCCTTGTTTTTGTCTTCTCCACAACCACCTATAGTGCTATGTCCATTGATCACGCTCATGTATTGCGTGAAAGTTAAAAAAGTTTGAGAACATCAAAAGTATGAAACAATTGCTTGGCTTGTCATCGGGGTTGTGCATTATTTGAATATTTTGTGTGATGAAGATGGAGCATAGCCAGACTATATGATTTTGTAGGGATAAGCTTTCTTTGGCCATGTTATTTTGAGAATACATAATTGCCTTGTTAGTATGCTTGAAGTATTATTTTTTGTATGCCAATATTAAAAAAAAATTGGAGTATTGCGGATCTAAACATTCATGCCACAATAAATAAATTACATGGGTAAATATGTTAGATAGCATTCCAAGCCCTCGGTTAGTCATCATCAGCCCTCCTAGCCCTCCCTCCTAGCCCTCCCTCCTAGCCCTCCCACCTTGCGCCGGTGGCCGCTCCGGCGCTGGTAGCCACCCCTCCCTTCATGATGGCTCCATTTGCCCTTAACTTTGATCGTGGGAAGAAGTTTCAAGCGGATATGAAGGCCAGGTTTGGGCACCCGGTGGTCTTCTCCCCGGGTTTTCGTCAAAAGGAATTCACCATGGTGGTTTCTTTTAGACATGCCTCATTCTGGCTCAATGTGCACACGGTTAGTGTTTCTCTCCTTGCCATGTTTGGGGGCTATGCCCAAGGTTTTCGAGTTCGTTTCTTGAAGGATAGGTCTTTCAAGTTCTCGGTTGCTTCAAAAGCAATGGGTTTTGAGATCTACAATGCTGGTAATATTGTTGAGAAGGATTTTGACGTGGGTTTCAATCTCTGGAATTTTGGGGGCCCGAATTGGCAACGGGAAGAAACCCTATACTATGCAGAGCTTGATAAGGAATGGACCCAAGTGGGTAGGTCCGGCAAGGCCATTGTTCCTCACTCCGGTGATTACCGGAGTTATTCTGTGGTGGTCCGGGACGGTAGATCGGTTTTCGAAAAATTATCGGGACCCATTCAAGAGGGCTCCAATCAAGGTCTTAACGGCACTTCATTGCACGTTAATCCGGGTCAAGACAGGCCCCAAATGGAGCGCCAGGTCACTCAACATTCTAGTACACGTAACTACGTTGTTTGCCATGCATGCGGGGCCAACGGTCACATGGCCCGCTATTGCACCACTCCGAACCTTCCTGGGCTTTGGCCGTTTATCCATTTTGATTCTTTCCCGAGCCCACCCGCAGAGGCTTGGGCTGAAGGTGCAGTGGAATCTTGGTTTCGTTGTATTGGGCCGGCGCTGCAGACTCGGCAGGTGCCTTCATTTAAGGAGTTAGTCAAAGATTTTTTCCCCAAACTTCCAGGCGAGACCGTCGCTTGCCTCCTCGCCTTCCACTTCACTTTCCTCCTCTGCCACCAACTCTGCTTCTGCCTCGACAAGCTCGCCACCGCTGCCATTGCTGTCCGACAGGGCTCGGGTCACCACCTCGCTGGAGCCGCTGCCGATGGCCAACATTCCCATAGACCCTCAACCGTTCGTTCCTAATGGCTTTCAGATTCAGGTGATTGAAGGCTGCAATGGGGTTTCTCGTGCGATTGTCCCTCATCGCACGAGACGGCACGAAGACTGGGCGATTGCCACTATCCACCCGCATCCAGATGAGGTATTTTTCCCAAATGTGCGTGAGGTTCTTGAAGAGTTCCTAGAGGGAGATGAACAAGTAGGTTTTAGAGAAATCCAACCCTGTCCTTTTGGAGAGGCTTATGTCAGGTTCACGCATGTCAGAGACAGAGATAGGCTCATTCAGCAGGGTCCGCATGCTTTCGGTGATGTGTTTATTTCTTTTACTAAACACAATCAAGGAAGGAATTGGCGTAGGGTTCACTTCAACAGAACTTGTTGGCTGCTGTTTGTGGGGGTTCCATTTGATTTCTGCAATACTGAAGATATTGCTTCTGCGATTTCAAAGTGGGGCAAGATCATTAGTTGGGAGAAAGAAGATGCTTTGAATGGTAAGATTTTGGTCAAGGCTAGAGTCACTGATCTTGGTGATATCCCAAAGAGTATAAGATGGTCTGAAGGAGAACTATTTGAGGAGGAGTCCTGGACCTGCTCTGTTGAGGTACTTCTTGAGGAAATGTTGGGGGGTGGGCCTGCAGATGAGGACCCTTTTCCACCTGAGGGTGTGGACCCACACCCTGTGCCACTACACGCAAATGATTTTCCAGGTTTTCCACCACTGCCTAATCCTAACAATAATGCTCCTAATGAAGAATGGGATGATTGGGAAGAGCAGGCAGAGCAAGAGGAACACTGGGATTTTCCACAGCCAGCTCCTGTCCATCCTCTGCAGCCTCAAGTTGAAATTCTTGTCTTGGCAGAAGAAGGGGCTCCAAACAGCAGCATTACTACTAAATTTCTCTGTCTGATGGTTTTCCTTCCTTGCCCCACTCTGCTAGTGAGGAGGTCAACCAAGGTGCTCAGGCCCCTCAAATTGGTCAAGGGCTGTAACATCCCAAAATTCTAAATTTTGGAATGTTATAAACAAATAGATAGTTTTGATTGATTGGTTGACTGATTGACTGAAAGTGAGTGAATTCGAAACTTTTTGAAAGTTAAATGAGAGGGAATAAAAGGACTTTCCCAAACTTTCATTTTTGCTTTTATGTTCTTCAGGAATTCAAATTCTTTTCATCACAAAAACCCCGGAGAGAAGATGACATGACTTCTTCCATTTATTTAAATGACAAGGGGTGTTGAAAATATTTGAAATTCATTTGAGAATATTTCCAATTCTGAAACTTTATGCAACTCAATGATTTTCACGAGCGAAGATAAAATGACTTCTTCAAATTATATGAAATATGAGTTGGGAGTTTCAAAGAATTAAATTCAAAGTTCTTTTGAATTTATTTTTCAATTTGGAGTTATTTGAGTTTTATTCAAATTATTTTTCTCCAAAATAAAATACATAGAAAATAGGGTAACATGATTCCCTACATCAGAAAAATGGAGAGAAATAAATTTGAATCAATTTTGGTATTTTTAAAATGATTTTCGTTGGATTTTATTAGACCAGTAGCACTCTTTTAATTATCTGAATTTGTGTGGACTCTATTTGGAATTCTAAAAATGTTCATCTTGTAGGAAATCTTTTTCTGAAAATTTTGATATATAATATGTCTATATAAAATTATAGTTTCATTTTCGTCTTCAGTCTATCACTTTCTGTTTAAAAAAAATAGTAACAAAAACTGCACGCGCGCCTGAAACTAACTGTCGCCGACGTGCGCATCATAGTACCAGCGGGCGCCCCTTCTTTTCTTTTTTTATATAATGGGCCAGGCCCAGCGGGCCATATTCATTCCTCATATTTTTTTTCCATAGTTTTTCTTTTTCTTTTCTATTGCTCAAAAAAAGAAAATTTACAGTGATGTCTGTGGCGTCCGCGAAGAGCTTTTGGCCCATGCCACGCGACCCTCCTTTTCTCCTTTGTTTCAGATATTCTCGCTTCACGTTTAGTCCCACATTGCCTAGCTTTTGACCCTAAACCTCTTTTTCCACCTATAAATATAGACCCATAGAGCCTCCAAAAATTATCCGATTCGGGTTAACTCAATATTTTGGTTTGACTAGATTTCTTAAAGAAAATATTCTTCTCCTCTCCGGCACGAATTCTTCCCTCTCCGAAGTTGTCTTTTCTCTACATTATAAAGGTATATTTCTTTGTTTTTTTTTTCATAGCTTATTTTTCTTCCGTAAAACAGCTTGGCCCTGATTTTTCAAATAGCCATAACTTTTTACTCGTTCATCCAAATTAGATAAAACCAGCGCCTATAGTTTCGTCTTGTTTTCACCTATCCAGTTAACCTGTCACGTCAACTTTTTGAAATTTGCAAATTTTGAAATTTGTTCAGATTCATATTCAAACTTCTTTTGTTAATAACTTGAGTTTCGTAACTCCGTTTGAGTTGATTCTTTTTGCAAAGCGAAGCTCTTGACCTAAACTTTCTGATAAGGCCAAATTCACATAATTTTGGTACTGTTAGAAATTGTTTTATGCTGCAAGAGTTATTTGCTTGGTTTTGATGTTTTCAATTGTTTCTTCGTTCTTTCCGATCTTTTGAGTGATTACTTATGTGTGGTTACTATTGATTGCTTACGGTAGAATGACCGGAGTGTGACGAGTAGAGCTATCAAGAGTTTGAGTGCAAATTATCTTCATCAACTTACCAGGCAAGTTCACTTTGACCATGTTTTTCATACGTATGTGTTTTATTGCATCTAGTGTCATCTTCGCAACAATCCCTCCAGTAGTGATATTGAATCCTTGTAGTTGAGTAGTATGCATGAGGTAGGAACCCATCACCCTGTTACCAAGCCCGGACATTATTTATTTTAATGCTACGCTATAGTAGACGGGTTGGTATGAGTGCTCGGGAGTGGTGTGAGAATGGAGGATCTACGTCAATGACGACAACTCCATGATGGAATCTGCAAGGACTGCATCTTCAAGGCCTCAAGACTTCAAGACTCGAGACAAGAATTCAATACACACTACTAGGTGAAGGATGGTTGACGGGCACCCTGGAGAAACCAGTGGATGGCCAGGATGCATGGAGAAGCGCCATGACATCTTGCGGAAAGCTTCACCCAGACTCAAAGAGACGGAAGAATACTTCATGCCCGGAAGCTTACCTGCAACCGCAAGTCACTATGGGCTCTGGCTTGGCTGACCTTAGTTGTGACTGGCTGGGACGGTGCTAGCAGATGTAGAACTACGGTAGGATTGGATGAGCACCGGACAAAGTGGTCGAGGAACTCTTCTAAGACCATGTTTGGTCATCTTGTTCTCAAACACCACGAAGTGCGAGAACGTAAAGAGAGGGATCGAATCTTGCGGGTAAAGTGTACAAACCTCTGCAGAGGGTTAAAACCTAATCGATTAGCCGTGTCCCGATTCACGGAAAAATTGAGCATATGGACTTGGATCTATCTCGGAACTCTCAACACCGGATTGATAACTTAATTGTGGGCAACTTATGATGATTTTGGGCTATGAGACATTGGTTGGCGGAACCATGTCATGATAGAAAACTCCATAGTACAGACTCCTAATATTCCTTTGTTATAGGGAAAATAAAACCAGCTTTTACGCAAAAACATCGCATACGAGCCACAAAGCCATATTGCATATAGAATAGTATTATCATCTGCTTTCTCATGTTGTGATCTTGCGGTACATTCAATGTAATCTTGACCTACACTACTGCAACGTCTCATGTTGCGGATATTTTACTTCCAACGAGTAAGAGTACGGTACAGGGTTACGGTCTACACTCAACCCGCCGATGGCGTTGATGGGACTCCACATCTGTTTGATTGTTTCCGCTAAGTATTATGAGGTATATATCAGTTTTACGTTAATTATACATGTGATTGCACTTTGATATATACATTGAGGCTTGACCGTCTGAGGTCGGGTCGCTACAAGGGCTCCTGAACATTGCCTTAGCTTATGATGCAGTTGAAGAAGAGGAGGATTTACAGGATGTGCAGCCCAATGTTGTAGAGCCACTGAATGTGAACATGGTGCCTGCTGAACAGACTCTGCATGTGGACATGGCTCCTGCTGAACAACAAAACCTGCAGTCAGAGTGTGCTGTAACTCAACTTCTTATGCATAGCAGTTCCCTCCTGGGCTTGTCATCCTCTGCCAGAGATATTGAGGCTTCTGGTTCCTCTTTGCCCAGTGCCCAACAAGACAAACAGCTTGAGAATTTGAAGGAAGTCCAGGCTACTGATAATTGTGTTGTGCCTCTGGAAGCTGCTACTAATGCAACTGTGGGAGATTCTATTCCTTCACATCAAGTCCATAACCCAGATATCAAGGGCAAGGCTGATGTTCCAGTTCCCCACATTGGATCCCCACCTGCTGTAAACCCTAAAGGTAACTATGGGTCCTACTCTTTGCCAGGTTCTCCTTCCTTGCTTACATTACATACTTTGGCCCAAGATCATGTTATGCAAATCATTGATGGTTCACATTTAATATCTGAAGAAGGACTGAATTTATGGATACAACACTTTGCTCCAGCAACACAAGGAGATGCACCAACTTTCAAAATAGAAATACCAGTAAGTTGGTTTAACTTCATAATTCACTTACTGTTGACACCTGACAAGTTTGGTTGGACCATGCATTTGCTAAAGTCTGATGTCTGGAAATTTTTGACTGCTAATTGTGAGCATGAGGACACTTTGCTTTTTCACATACCTGATGGATGTGCAACTTCTCAGGCACCTGCATGTAAGGATTTCATCCTGGGGCTAGGCAAAGAAAATGAGGGTATTAGCCCTGCTGCCCACTCTTCCACTGGGGCTAGCAGTCCTCTTCAGCAGGTGTCCCCAAATAAAGTCCTGCCCCTTGGAGAGGCCATATCAAGGAAAAGGAGGGAGAAAGAACCTATGGTAGAAACTGAGGTAAGAAGAAGTGATAGGATTAAAAAGGATAACAATGGCTATAGAAGGAAGTCTTGTGCTACTCAGTCTTGTTTACCATGCAATGCCATACCTCCAATTATTCACAATTCAGTGGTTAAAAACCTGTCTAAATCTTTCTGCAAGGTTGCTGAGGAAGACATTCAGGAGATGTTGACAAAGAAACCCAAGAAGAAGGGACAGGAAGATGTGGCTAAGGTGTCCAAGGCCACAGCAGAAGCAGCAAAGTCCATGCCTGTGTGATATGTGTCTACAACATCAGTCTCTGATAGATAGCAGGATGGCCTGCTATTCTCTTTTGGGAATTACCTGTCTTATGTATGCAGTTGACTGTAAAGCTTGCAACTGTTGCACAATGCTTGTTTGCCCTGGTAGGCACCTTTTGCATGTTATATGCACTTTGCTGCTATGTCAGCTCTGGTATCTCCTTGTGGTTGAGACTTCTATTCTATCTGATGCTCTGGAAGCTGTTGGCCATCATATATGGCTACTTTGGTTCACCTGCTCATCTACTTATGTCTACTGCTGGAATGTCTCAACATACTTTCGATTGTTACGACCTTTTGTGGAACCCAATAATTTTATGGTTGAGGATTGTCATCGAGGGTGGTCCTCACGACTACAAGAACATCAAACTGATTATTAATGAATAACAATGCAACTTGGAATATCTTAAACTGTAATGTGAGGGGCATTAATTCCTCAGATAAGTGGTTGGCTATCAGGCAAAAAGTGGAAGAAATATCTGCTGGAATTGTTTGTATACAGGAAACTAAGAGAGAAAACTTTGATCTGGCCTACATTCATAAAATATGTCCTCAAAGGTTTAATAAATTTGAGTTCTTACCTACCATTGGGGCATCAGGTGGCATCCTCACTGCTTGGTATGGAGCTCTATTCTCTGGGGAGCTAATGTTTCAAAACAAATTCTCATTATCTATTTAATTCACCTGCAGGACATCTTCCAAAAGTTGGGTCCTCACAAACATCTATGGTCCTTGCAATCATGAGGATAAAATTGAGTTCATTGATTGGTTTGGTAATATTCAGATGCCTAATGATATAGATTGGATTATTATGAGGGATTTTAATTTTATCAGAACACCTGAGGACATAAACAGACCTAGAGGAGATGTAAATGAAATGCTCATGTTTAATGAGGCAATAAGTGAACTTGGCCTGATTGAATTACCCCTAAAAGGCAGGCAGTTTAGTTGGAGCAACATGCAAGACAACCCACTTCTGGAGAAATTAGATTGGTTTTTTACCTCTGCAGCTTGGATGACCAGTTATCTTGATACCTTGGCCCTTCCCATGGCTAAACCAATCTCTGATCACCTCCCCTGCATGATTAAAATTGGCACAAATATCCCAAATTCTAGAGTGTTCAGATTTGAAAACTATTGGCTTAACCACAGTTCTTTTAAACATGTGGTTCAGACTGCTTGGGCTATTCCAAAGAGGTCATTCAGACCGTGCTAAGAAGATTTCTGCAAAATTCAAGAATGTCAGAAGAGCTCTAAAACTGTGGGCCAAAAACGTTGCCTGTCATAAGAAGCAAATTGCAGATCTAAATGACTGTATATTTCTCTGGGATATGATTGAGAAATTCAGAGATCTTACTCTATTTGAAAATAATTGCAGGACCTTGCTCAAGGAGTATCTACTAATTGTGCTCAATGATCAGAAGATCTATTGGAAACAGAGAGGGAAAATTAAAGGAATAAAGTTTGGAGATGAAAACACAAAATTCTTCCACACTAAACCCTCTATTAATCATAGGCACAATAAGATTGCTATGCTGCTGAATAAAGACCAAGTTGAAGTAACAGATCATGATGGAAAGGCTGCAATACTCTGGGAGGCTTTTAAAAATAGATTGGGACAATCTAATGGACACTCAATGCACTTTGACCTTAATGATCTTTATGAAAACACAGTGGGACCCCCAAATCTTCATTGATCTTGAAAAGCCTTTTACCCAAGAGGAAGTTGAGGCAGTGGTCAAAAACCTGCCTAATGATAAATCACCGTACGGATGGATTCAATAATGAGTTTATTAAAAGTTGTTGGGATATTATTAAGACTGATGTCTTTGAGCTTATTTTGGCATTTCATGCTGGGAATGTAAATCTTGAAAGCATTAACTCCTCTTTCATCACTCTAGTGCCTAAAAAAGAGGTGCCACTTTCTCCAAATGACTTCAGGCCAATTTCCCTACTAAATGGTGTTCTGAAAATCATTACAAAACTGTTGGCCAATAGACTGCAAAGAGTTATTCTACAGTTGGTGCATATTAATCAATATGGCTTTCTCAAAGATAGAGTGATCCAGGACTGCCTTGGTTGGGCATATGAATACATTCACCAAAGTGTCATAAATCTAAGGAGGAAATCTTAGTAATAAAACTTGATTTTGAGAAGGCTTTTGATACAATTGAGCATGATGCAATCATTGATATTTTTAGAGCTAAAGGATTTGGAGAGAAGTGGATTTCCTGGATGGAAGATTTGTTCACAACTGCATCCTCTTCTGTACTACTCAATGGAGTTCCTGGGAAAAGAATTTACATAAGGAGGGGAGTAAGACAAGGAGACCCTTATTCTCCTTTAATTTTTGTGCTGGCTGCTGATTTGCTACAATCCATCCTTAATAAAGCCATGAGATTAAATCGATCACCGTCATTCGCAAAGAAACTCATGCCTCATTTCCCAATTGTGCAATATGCAGATGACACCTTAGTGGTTATGCAAGCTGATTCTAGGTAGTTGTTCTGCTTAAAAGCACTTCTGAATACTTTTTCCACAGCAACTGGGCTAAAAGTTAATTATGGGAAGTCCATCATGGTACCCTTGAATATTGCTGAAGACAGGGTAGAAATTTATACAAACACCTTGCAGTGTGCTAGAGGGCAATTCCCATATACCTACCTTGGTATGCCCTTGGGAATTTACAAACCAAGTGTTGTGCAATGTCTACCTCTAGTTAACAGGATTGCAAAAAGAGTGGCTGGTATCTCTATCTTCATGACCCAAGCTGGAAAATTACTGTTGGTCAAGTCAGTGATGACATCTTTATCAGTCTTCTTCATGTGCTGTTTGGACATACCTGTTACAATAAAAAAGCAGATCATCAAATACCTGAGACACTGTCTTTGGAGAGGACCTGATATGGAGGACAAAAGGCCTGCCTTGGTGGCTTGGACCACAGTGTGCAGACCAAAAGACCAAGTAGGCTTAGGTGTTTTAGATATCTTTACACATAATAAAACCCTGCTCATGAAAAACCTTCACAAATTCTTCAATGTACATGATATTCCCCGGGTCAACTTGATCTGGGAAACATACTACAATGATGGAAAATTACCAGGACAACATGATTGGATCATTACGGTGGAAGTCCAACTTAGCCCTCATTGATCAGTACAAAGCTATTGCTAGATGTAATGTGGGAGATGGTGTTAGTGCTTTCTTTTGGGATGATCTATGGAGCCAAGAAATACTTAAACACCAATTTCCTCACTTGTTCTCTTTTGTCAGAAACCCCCAGCTGAATATTCAAGAAGTATTGCAGACTGAGTACCTGCAGGATTTATTCTTCCTCCCCTTGACAACCGAGGCCTAGGAGGAATTCTTACAAATGGAAGACATATGTATAGCCATGAGACAATCTGAACATTTAGACTCTTTAGACACTTGGAGCTACATTTGGGGGACTGAGCACTATTCCTCCATCAAAGCATATAAAGTCTTAATTGGTCACAAACAGACACCCCCACACTTCAACTGGATCTGGCAGAGTTCATGCCAACCAAAGCATAAAGTTTTTTTCTGGCAACTTCTTCATGATCGAGTTAACACCAGAAACTTACTTAGAAGGAAGAATTTTGTGTTGGAAGATTACAATTGTGCTGTTGGAGGTTGTCCATTTGAAGAAACACTGCACCATCTTTTTTGGGGCTGTCCATTTGTTCAACAATGCTGGGACTTCATTTGTCCAACAATAGCTCCAAATCTGTCTGTGTTAGAAGCATTCCAAGACCTCAAAGAAAAGCTAAGGTACCCATTTTACATGGAGATAATCATTCTTGGAGCTTGGGCCATTTGGATCACTGAAACAATAAATTTTTGAAAATATTGCACCTTCTTTCCAAGGGTGGAAGTTCATATTTCTGGAGGAACTGAAGCTGCTCAAATATAGAATGAGGAAGAAGCATGAGAGGCAATTTTCAGTTTGGCTTGATACCTTGTTGTAATTTTTTCTTCTTAGGCTAGTTGGTTGTTTAGTTTTTTCTTTCTTCTTTTTTCTTTCTTCTTTTGTTTCCTAGTTTTGTTAGGTCTTTAGTCTTTTGGTTTCTTGGGCTTACCTCAAGCCTTTCAGACACTTTTGTTTTTCTGCGTTTTATTAATAAAAATTGCAGTGGGGTTTTACCCTACTGTTTATAGTAAAAAAAAAAGATAGCGTTCCACATCAAAAATTCTATTTTTATCATTTACCTACTCGAGGACGAGTAGGAATTAAGCTTGGGGATGCTTGATACATATCCAACATATTTATAATTTTTGATTATTCCATGCTATTATATTATCTATTTTGGATCTTTTAAATGCATTAATATGCTATTTTATATTATTTTTGGGACTAACCTATTAACCTAGAGCCGAGTGCTAGTTCCTGTTTTTTCCCTGTTTTTGAGTTTTGCAGAAAAGGAATACCAAACGGAGTCCAAACGGAATAAAACCTTCACAATGATTTTACTTGGACCAGAAGACAACCAGGATACTTGGAGATGAAGTTGGAGGAGCCACGAGGCGGCCACAAGGACGGTGGGCGCGCCCGGGGGGGTAGGGCGTGCCCCCACCCTTGTGGGCCCCCCGTGCACCTCATGACCTAATTGTTTCACCTATATGTTCCCATATATCCCCAAACCACTAGAGGCATCCACGAAAACACTTTTCTAGCACTGCAACCTTCTATACCCATGAGATCCCATCTTGGGACCTTTTTCAACACCTTGCTGGAGGGGGATTCGATCATGGAGGAATTCTACATCAACTCTATACCCGTGAGTAGTTTACCACAGACCTACGGGTCCATAATTAGTAGCTAGATGGCTTCTTCTCTCTCTTTGATTCTCAATACCATGTTCTGCTCGATGTTCTTGCAGATCTATTCGATGTAATACCTTTTTGCGGTGTGTTTGCCGAGATCCGTTGAATTGTGGTTTAATGATCAGCTTATCTATGCATATTATTTGAAACTTGTCTGAATTCTTTTATGCATGATTTGATATCTTTGTAATTCTCTTCGAACTATCGGTTTGGTTTGGCCAACTAGATTGGTTTTTCTTGCAATGGTATAAGTGCTTAGCTTTGGGTTCAATCTTGTGGTGTCCTTTCCTAGTGACAGTAGGGGCAGCAAGGCATGTATTGTATTGTTGCCATCGAGGATAAAAATATGGGGTTTTCATCATATTTATTGAGTGAATTCCTCTGCATCATGTCATCTTACTTAATGCATTACTCCATTCTTTATAAACTTAATACTCTAGATGCATGCTGGATAGCGGTTGATGTGTGGAGTAATAATAGTAGATGCAGAATCATTTCGGTCTACTTGACACGGACATGATGCCTATATTCATGATCATTGCCTTAGATATCATCATAACTTTGCACTTTTTTATCAATTGATCGACAGTAATTTGTTCACCCACCGTACTATTTGCTATCTTGAGAGAAGCCTCTAGTGAAACCTATGGCCCCCAGGTCTATTTTCTGTCATAATTTTCTATTTTCCATCATATAAGTTACCGATCCACTATTTTGCAATCTTTATTTTCCATCCATAAACCAAAAATACCAAAAATATTTACTTTATCATTTATCTATCTCTATCAGATATCACTTTTGCAAGTTACCGTGAAGGGATTGACAACCCCTTTATCGTGTTGGGTGCAAGTTGTTTGATTGTTTGTGCAGGTATTCATTGATTTGTGCGTTGTCTCCTACTGTATTGATACATTGGTTCTCAAACTGAGGGAAATACTTATCTCTACTTTGCTGCATCACCCTTTCCTCTTCAAGGGAAAAACCAACACAATCTCAAGACGTAGCAGGAAACACCGTGCCGCTATTGTATATACTCTTGATGATCTTAAGGGCATTAGTCCCACTCTATGTCAGCATAAAATTAATATGGAGCCTGAAGCTAAACCAGTTGTTGATCACCAGCGATGGTTGAGGGAGTCCTGGATTAAGGGGTCCTCGAGCGTCCGGACTATGATACGTGGGCTGGACTGATGGGCTGTGAAGATACTAGACCGAAGACTCCCTCACGTGTCCTGATGGGACTCTCCTTGGCACGGAAGGCAAGCTTGGTGCCCTGATATGAAGATTCCTTTCTCTGTAACCGACTTTGTACAACCCTAGTCCCCTCCCGTGTCTATATAAACCGGATGGCTTAGTCTGTAGCGGCAAGAATCATAATCATAGTCATACAGGATAGACTTTTAGGGTTTTAGCCATTACGATCTCGAGGTAGATCAACTCTTGTAATATTCATATTCATCAAGATCAATCAAATAGGAAGTAGGGTATCACCTCCATAGAGAGGGCCCGAACCTGGGTAAACATCGTGTCCCCCGTCTCCTGTTACCATTGATCTTAGACGCACAGTTCGGGACCCCCTACCCGAGATCCGCCGGTTTTGACACCGACATTGGTGCTTTGATCAAGAGTTTCGCTGCGTCGTATTCCAAAGGTTAGATGGCCCCGTGAATCATCTACAACAATACTGTCCAGGGGGAGGTCTTCGTCCCCGGACAGATCTTCATATTCAGCGGCTTCGCACTGTAGGCCAACTCGCTTGGCCATCTAGAGCAAATCGACAGCTACGCCCCTAGCCATCAGGTCAGTTTGGAAGCTTGAACTACGTCGCTGATATTTGCAGGAACTTGATCTTCGATGGATTCACGCCCACGACAGACGCTCCCTGTCACCGCGATGAACATGACTTAAATCTGTCATCTGACCATTCCCAGGAGATAGCGCCTATAAATGCTCTAGCCCTAGATCCGGAGCAGATCGCGCCATCCGAGGACGGGATGCTCAACCCCGCCACGGAAGCCGCAGACTCTGCGGCGTCAGAGCCGCACACAGATCCAACCTCGAGCGGGATCTGTGTCATCGGAATATCGGACTCATTTTCGGCTACAGGTTTCGAACCATGTGTGTCCGGGCACGTCGAGCTTGATCAGGCATCGATCGTCGAATTCAGCTCCGCGGACATCTTCCGGCACTCGCCTTTAGGAGACGTGCTAAACTCATTAAAAACACTCTCCTTAGTGGGGGACTCACAGCCGAATTATATCTGGTTTGAACTAGAGGCTGATGACGGAGAATTTCGCTTCCCACCCACCGCCCACTTCATAGCCACTGTCGAGGACCTAACCGACATGCTCGATTACGGCTCCGAAGACATCGACGGTATGGACGACGATGCCGGAGAAGAGGAGGCCCAAAACCCACCGTTTACCGGATGTTGGACGGCCACTTCCTCGTATGACGTATACATGGTGGACACACGCAAAGAGAATAACAGCAACGACAAGGAAGACCCAGTCGAGGATAAACCTCCTGAGATACAACCAAAGCGCCGACATCAGCAGCGCCGCTCCAACTCACGTTGTGGAAAAGACAGCAATACCAGCACAGGAGAAAACAATATTCCGGACGATGCCGAAGACAATGAAGACCCCGTTGAGGCAACTTCCAAACAGGACGAACGGGAAGACGGGCAAGTTAGCCCTGATGAACATGCCATACACGAAGACTCGGAGGACAGTAATTATATTCCGCTCTCCGAGGATGAGGTGAGCCTTGGCAACGAGGATTTTATCGTGCCTGAGGAACCTCTCGAGCAGGAGCGCTTTAAGCGCCGGCTAATAGCCACTGCAAGGAGCCTGAAAAAGAAGCAGCAGCAACTTCAAGCTGATCAAGATCTACTCAACGACATATGGACTGATGTCCTAGAAGCCGAGGAATACGACCTTAAGCCCCCAGCCAAAAGTTAGCCGAAGCGCAAGTTGCTACCTCAGTTCGATGACGAGGCGCTGGAGCCCATACCATCATCGTGCAATGCGGCTGACCGACCACCACGTGGTCGGGACAAAGCGGAAACTCAAGCCAAACACCAGCCCGCCCCACCTCACCATAAATGCAGAGATAAAACAGCTCGGGGACATACATATGACCTGCGGCAGGACTTGGTTAGTAGAGCAGGTCAGAACAAATCAATCTATGGATCACGGGGACGTGCCCCGACACGCGACAACGGCTACCTAGCCGGACACAACAATCATACTTACGCCCGGGCCGAAAACCGCACACGGACTCCAACCGAGCTACGTCGCGACGTGGCCCGATAGAGGCGCCGCACACCCCCTTTGCTTCGCTGACGAGGTAATGGAGCACGAATTTCCAGAAGGGTTTAAACCCTTAAACATCGAATCATATGGCGGGACAACAGACCCCGCGCTATGGATCGAGGATTTTCTTCTTCACATTCATATGGCCGACGGCAATGATCTCCTTGCCATCAAATACCTCCCGCTAAAACTCAAAGGACCAGCCGACACTGGTTGAACAGCCTGCCCGAAAACTCCATTGGCAGCTGGGAGGACTTGGAAGTGGCCTTCCTTGACAACTTCCAAGGTACATATGTTCGACCTCCGGATGCCGATGACTTAAGTCACATAATTCAACAGCCCGGAGAGTCAGCCAGGAAACTCTGGACTAGGTTCTTAACTAAAAAGAACCAAATCGTCGACTGTCCGGATGCCGAAGCCCTGGCGGCCTTTAAACACAACATCCGGGACGAATGTCTCGCCCGACACCTCGGCCAAGAAAATCCGAAGTCCATGGCAGCCCTTACAGCACTTATGACGTGCTTTTGCACGGGCGAAGATAGTTGGCTAGCCCGTAGCAATAACAATGCAAGCGAACCTGGCATTGCGGAGGCCAGAAATAGCAACGGCAAGCCCCGACGCAACAGACACAAGCGTAGGAACAACAGTGATAATACCGACGACACGGGGGTCAACGCCAGATTCAGTGGCTCCAAGTCTGGCCAGTGGAAGAATCCGTTCAAAAGGAATAATTTGGGCTCATCCAGCTTGGACAACATACTCGATCGCCCATGCCAGATACACGGCACCCCTGACAAACCAGCCAATCATACCAACAGAGACTGTTGGGTTTTTAAACAGGCCGGCAAGTTAAATGCCGAGAACAAGGAGAAGGGGTCGCAAAGCAAGGACGATGATGAGGAGCGGCGTCCATCGAACACAGGGGGATAGAAGAAATTTCCCCCTCAGGTCAAAACGGTGAACATGATATATGATACACATATCCCCAAGAGAGAGCGCAAGCGCGCGCTCAGGGATGTCTATGCGATAGACCAGTCGCCCTAAAATTTAATCCATGGTCGTCATGCCTGATCACCTTCGGTCATCGAGATCATCCGACCAGTATCCGTCATGGCGGTTCAGTCGCACTGGTCCTCGACCCAATAATTGATGGATTCCACCTGACGCGAGTCCT
This sequence comes from Aegilops bicornis, assembly GCA_021605145.1. NCBI lineage: Eukaryota > Viridiplantae > Streptophyta > Magnoliopsida > Poales > Poaceae > Aegilops > Aegilops bicornis. The sequence continues at coordinate 366,922,681 of CM038675.1, forward strand.
TATGGACGGTTGCAGCAGCCTCAACCTGCTCTATCAGGATACAGTGCGCAAAATGGGCATTAATCCATCACGGATCAAGCCCACAAAGACTACCTTTAAAGGAGTCATACCAGGTGTAGGGGCCCGCTGTACGGGATCAATCAGACTAGAGGTTGTCTTTGGATCCCCGGACAACTTCCGAAGCGAAGAATTGATCTTCGATATCGTCCCCTTCCGCAACGGTTGTTACGCATTGCTGGGACGAATCGCGTTTCTTGATTCAACGCAGTGCCACACTATGCTTATCTCAAGCTCAAGATGCCCAGACCACATGGCGTCATAACTGCCAATGGAAACACGGAACGCTCCCTCCGTACTGAGGAGCACACCGTTGCTTTAGCAGCAGAAGTAGAGAGTGGTCTTCTCAAGCAGAACCTTAATTCAGCGGCCGAGCTCCCGGACACTATCAAACGAGTCTGGACTACTCTACCGCAAGACAGCCCAGCTCGTCAAGAGCTCGACTAGAAATTCGGCCTCCGTCCTAGCCTTGAACAAGCGGTGGTGGTTGTACCGCGCGTACATAACTACACACTCAAAATACCATGGGCATAGACGGAGGCTTAACCAGATTGTGATCTATAATACGGCTCGACCCTTCCCTGGACACACATACTTTCACTTTTTCTATTTTATCCTTTTCAGGTTTCTTTTCCACAGGCTTTTTCTGACGACCTGATCATCGGTCCTCTTGAAAGGATAGATACACCATGATGGCAATAAGCACTGACATACAAGGGAATTTCTAGGTGGTCTCTTTAACGATCACTCTACCTATTTTCAAGACCGCACGCAGCTCTCCCTTGGTTGTGGCATGTTAAATAGCCTTGTTGCTTATTGCACTACTTGTACAAATACGCTTTGACGTATTAATGAAACTATAATGGAAATAGTTTGCGGCCCAACTTCTGCGGCACTTGCTTACTACCCCCTTTTTTCTGATAATCTTATCAAATTGCACCTGTACATTTTGGTACGCTTTAATCTGCCAGGGGCTTCACTGCGACCCATAATACAGCAACAAAGTCCGAACACTTTTTACAGTATAGTTCGGCACCCTGAATTTAGAATTATATGCATTGGCTCCGAATCATGTCTTTGGTCAATAGTTGGGTTGCCCGGCTCATGTGCTTACTACCTTACGTTCCGCTATATCGGCTAGGGTAGTAAAGGGAGAACTACTGCGATTGTGTCCTGGTTTATCCGGATGAGCACCTCAATAGAAAAAGCCAAAAACTGACTGTCATGATGCGGCGTGAGCCGGTCAGCTCTTCGGAGGTCACAAATCTTTAGCTATTTTTTCCGCATTACGCAATGAATCGGCTCTTACCCGATCAGGTGTTTACAGCACCCTAGTTCAGATACTAGGGGTTGCGCCTAAATTTTCATTGTCAAACTCCTATGGCTAAGTGAGGGTGATAAAGCCACATAGTTCAATTGCCTGGTTCATTGCACTAAACACCTCCTTCAAGGACCAAACCATTGGATCAAGAGTGTTTAGATTCCATCCCGAACACCCCCGTACTACCTACGTGGGGGCTGAAGCCGAGGACTGGCCAACTCTCAGATTTCATAAAAACGGCCGCATAGGAGGTAAATTTGTTAATGAGCATTATATTACATAATGATTTTGTTCCATCATACAAGGCAAATACAACATGAATGTATTCATTCGAAGATAATGTCTTTTGCACATTGCGTCGCCACAATGTGAGACCCCTCCAGGACATCTTCAAAATACCGCTCGGGTGTGCGGTGCTCCTTGCCCTCAGGCGGTCCCTTGGTCGCGAGCTTGACGGCATTCATCTTCGCCCAATGTACCTTGACACGGGCAAAGGCCATCCGCGCACCTTCGATACAGACCGACCGCTAGATGGTGTCAAGCCGGGGGCAGGCACTGACCAACCGCTTCACGAGCCCGAAGTAGCTGCTGGGTATGGCGTCGGCAGGCCACAGCCGGATTATTAAGTCCTTCATGGCCAGTTCGGCCACCCTATGCAGTTCGACCAGCCGTTTTAGCTAATCACTAAAGGGCATCGGATGTTCTGGCGCAAGGTATTGCGACCAGAATAGCTTCTATGTTGAGCTCCCTTCTTCGGCTCGGAAGAATTCCGTAGCGCCAGAAACACTGCGCAGCAGATCCGCAAACGCCCCTGGAGTACTCCAAATCTGGGTTAGTAAGAGATACCTCTTCTTCACATACTTGCTTTGCATACTAAAATCCTTACCCGCCGTGATTTTCTTGGCCTCCTGAATTTCCTGGAGGGCGCCCTGGGCTTCAACCCGGGCCTCTTCGTGCTTAGGCGAGCCTTGGGGAGTTCGGTCTCTTGAGCCGAAACATCGCGCTCCAAGGACTCACATTTCTTCACGGCATCCTGGAGCTCTTGCTGGACCTCATCGAGCTTGGCCTCGTGCTTTTCACGGGCGGCTTGTTCTTTGGCAGCTTTCTCCTCGGCCTCGGCCATCGCCTTTTTAAGGACCTCGACCTCGGTCGCCGCTCCTACAAATATAAAGGAGCTATGGTCAATGCACATCATTTATTCTTTTGGAATATACAGCAGGTCACAACATACCTTGCTTGTCCTCAAGCTGCTTTTTTACAAGGCCGAGCTCTTCTTCGGCTCGCTTCATACTTTGCTTTAGTTTGAAGACCTCAGCAGCATGAGAGCTTGCGGCCAGCAACGACGCCTGCTTATTCACATAAGACATATTTAGTTAGTTTCCTGCGAAAATTACTTGATCCTCTGTCCGGCTTTTCTTTTCGAACACCGGACAGTGTCTCAGGGGCTACTGTCTATACTATGACTTTCTTTTTTGCGTCACTTACCTCAAAGCCTGTCAGCAGGCTGGTGCAGGATTCGGTCAGTCTGCTCTTAACGGACTGAACCCTCTCAACCACCGTACCCATAAGGATACGGTGTTCCTCCAATATGGAAGCGCCTCGTAGCGCTTCCAGCAGATTATCCTTTGCCTCTGGATGGACAGAGGTCAACGGCAGAATAGGTGCACCTCCTCCCTTAGAAGGAGGCTGCTTGTTTGATTCCGGAGCCGTGTAGGTCTCCGGAATGGTATCCGGGTGGGGGCTGAATTGGATATTGCCCCCATCGCCTGTCTCCATGGGGGTTTTCTCCCCCAGGTGTCCGGCGGCCGAGGGGTCACCCTCTGGCGCCACCCTGACGGCCTCCTGAACCTCTCCCTGGCCTGGGAAGGTCCTTCGGGACAGCACCTCGGTGTCGCCCTTGGCCTTGGGAGAGTAAGCCGTCGGCGGTGACTCACTGGCCATCGCCTTTGAATCCAGCGAACCCCCTGATGAGGATCGCAGGGAGCTGTCTTGGGCCGGACTGCAATTGCATAATTCAACATGTTAAGACTATGAAGTAGAGAGGCCGAATATATGGATGCATCCGGGTTTTTAGTACTCAGATGCGGCCCGGGGCTTGTTTCGGGGGCGCCGCTTGCTACCTCTTGAGCACTGTGTTGGATTTCCCCGAAGAGGAGAGGATGATGTAGCAAAGTAGCGTAAGTATTTCCCTCAGTTTTTGAGAACCAAGGTATCAATCCAGTAGGAGGCTACATGCGTCCCTCGTACCTACACAAAAACAATAGCTCCTCGCAACCAACGCGATTAGGGGTTGTCACTCCCTTCACGGTCACTTACAAGAGTGAGATCTGATAGAGAGATGATAGATAATATTTTTGGTATTTTTTATATAGAGATGCAAAGTGAAAAGTAAAAGCAAAGTAAAAAAGCAAAGCAATAATAAAGTGATGGAGATTGATATGATGAGAATAGACCCGGGGGCCATAGGTTTCACTAGTGGCTTCTCTCAAGAGCATAAGTATTCTACGATTGGGTGAACAAATTACTGTTGAGCAATTGACAGAATTGAGCATAGTTATGAGAATATCTAGGTATGATCATGTATATAGGCATCACGTCCGAGACAAGTAGACCGACTCCTGCCTGGATCTACTACTATTACTCCACTCATCGACCGCTATCCAGCATGCATCTAGAGTATTAAGTGAAAAACAGAGTAACGACTTAAGCAAGATGACATGATGTAGAGGGATAGTTTCATGCAATATGATAAAAACCCCATCTTGTTATCCTCGATGGCAACAATACAATACGTGCCTTGCTGCCCCTTCTGTCACTCGAAAGGACACCGCAAGATTGAACCCAAAGCTAAGCACTTCTCCCATGGCAAGAAAAACCAATCTAGTAGGCCAAGCCAAACTGATAATTCAAAGAGACTTGCAAAGATAACCAATCATACATAAAAGAATTCAGAGAAGATTCAAATATTATTCATACATAGACTTGATCATAAACCCACAATTCATCGGTCTCAACAAACAAACCACAAAAAGAAGATTACATCGAATAGATCTCCACGAGAGAGGGGGAGAACATTGTATTGAGATCCAAAAAGAGAGAAGAAGCCATCTAGCTAATAACTATGGACCCGAAGGTCTGAGGTAAACTACTCACACTTCATAGGAGAGGCTATGATGATGTAGAAGCCCTCCGTGATGAAGGCCCTCTCCGACGGAGCTCCGGAACAGGCCTCAAGATGGGATCTCATGGATACAGAAAGTTGCGGAGGTGGAATTAGGTTTTTGGCTTCGTATCTGATCGTTTGGGGGTACGTATGTATATATAGGAGGAAGGAGTACGTCGGTGGAGCAACAGGGGGCCCACGAGGCAGGGGGCGCGCCCTAGGGGGGGGGCGCCCCCACCCTCGTGACCGCCTCTTTTGTTCCTTGGCGTAGGGTCCAAGTCTACTGGATCACATTCGGTGAGAAAATCACGTTCCCGAAGGTTTCATTCCGTTTGGACTCCGTTTGATATTCCGTTTCTTCGAAACACTGAAATAGGCAAAACAAACAGCAATTCTGGGCTGGGCCTCCGGTTAATAGGTTAGTCGCAAAAATAATATAAAAGTGGAAAATAAAGCCCAATATAGTCCAAAACAGTAGATAATATAACATGGAGCAATCAAAGATTATAGATACATTGGAGACGTATCACCGCTCTGCGCTGCTGTCGACATCCCACGCGGAGTTGTCCGCGAGGGAGCCCTTGCCCTTCTTGGACGCCTCTGCCTCCAGATTTGTGGGCGCCGCCCTCTTCTTCCTTCCCCCCTCAGGGGGAGAGTTGCTTTCTTCCTCCTCCTCGTCGTTGTCTTCGGCGGAGGAGGAGTGAGTCTTGTTGTCTTCGGACGTCAGATCCAAAGCTCCCTTGCAACGGAGGCCACTTCTGGCCCCCTTGGCCTTCTTCTTGGCCTTCTTCTCCGGTGCCTGGTAAGGCGCCGGGACCAGCATCTTCGTCAGAAGCGGGATAGCTAGTTCCTCGGGCAGCGGAGCCAGACACCAAATCTGCTCCGCCTTCTTTGTCCAGCCTTGGAAAAATAAATGGTGAGGCTTAGGTACCTTCCGTGAACAAGCAAATAAAGGATACACCTTGAAATGTGAAAGACTTACCGCACTGGCGGGATGGGCCAGGGTGTGCCCACGGTCCTCGATCGTCTTCGGCGGCGTCTCGTTGCCTTTGAAGAGCACCTTCCAGATATCTTCGTGCGTAGTTCCGAAGAACTGTTGCAAGGTCTGGTGCTCGGCCGGATTGAACTCCCATAAAGGGCAAGTCCGGCTCTGGCATGGAAGGATCCGGCGAACTAGCATCACCTGGATCACATTGTCGAGCTTGATATTATTGTCCACCATGCTCTGGATGCGCGTCTGCAGTGCTATCAGCTCGTCCGATGAAGACCAATTCAGGCCCTTCTCTAGCCAGGAGGTGAGCCGCATTGGGGCTCCAGATTTGAATTCGGGAGCCGCGGCCCAGGTGGCATCGCGGGGCTCTGTGATATAGAACCACAGTTTCTATCACTCTTTGACGGTCTCCACAAAAGTACCTTTGGGCCATGTGACATTGGGCATCTTGCTCACCATGGCACCTCCACACTCTGCGTGTTGGCCATCCACCACCTTCGGCTTCACGTTGAAGATCTAAGACACAGTCCGAAGTGGGGTGGAAAGCGGAGGAAGGCCTCGCACACGACAATGAATGCCGAGATGTTGAGGGAGGAGTTCGGGGCTAGATCATGGAAATCTAGCCCGTAATAGAACATGAGTCCGCGGATGAAAGGGTGGAGAGGAACCCGCGGACGAAATGAGGGATGAACACCACCCTCAAATTGGGCTTTGGGGTGGGGACGATCTGCCCCTTGGCCGGAAGCCGGTGGGCAATTTCTTTCACCAAATACCCGGCCTCCAGAAGCTTGGTGATGCCCTTCTCCTTGACGGAGGAGGCCATCCACTTGCGTTGCGCTCCAGATCCGGACATGGTCGAGCGCTTCCTTGAGGCGGAAAAGATGAGGACTTGGGTGCTGGAGCTCGAGATTGCAAGGGCAGAGAGAGAGAGAAGGCGTGGGTGAAAGAAGGGAATCCATATCTCCTTATAAAGGCAGTGAATATCAAGCGCCTCCCCACTCGCCTTAAAACTCGCCTGTTCCCAAGGGCTGTGACAATGGCACGGTTGGATTACCCACACCCGTATTGATGAGAATCCCGCAATAAGGGGACACGATCTCTGCTTTGACAAGACGTGCCAGTGAGACCGCATCTCGAAGCAGCAGGCCGAAAAACAGTTTGAAATAATGACTGGGTGATGACGTGATATCACGTTACAAGAAAGTTGTCAGCAGATTGGACTCGTGAAATGTTATACTCTCTGCGCTGGTGTGTGGTATTTGTTTTGCAGAGCCGGACACGTTCGTTGTGTCCGAAGACTGTCTTGGAGTATTCGGAGAAGGAACCCGCCTTTCAATGTCGAAGACAATTTGCGTGCTGGACACCTCGTCTTTGAAGCCTGGTTCAGGGGCTACTAAGGGAGTCCTGGATTAAGGGGTCCTCGGGCGTACGGACTATGATACGTGGGCCGGACTGATGGGCTGTGAAGATACAAGACCGAAGACTCTCTCCCGTGTCCGGATGGGACTCTCCTTGGCGTGGAAGGCCAGCTTGGCGGCCTGATATGAAGGTTCCTTTCTCTGTAACCGACTTTGTACAACCCTAGTCCCCTCCGGTGTCTATGTAAACTGGAGGGCTTAGTCCGTAGCAGCAAGAATCATAATCATAGTCATATATGCTAGACTTTTAGGGTTTTAGCCATTACGATCTCGAGGTTGATCAACTCTTGTAATATTCATATTCATCAAGATCAATCAAACAGGAAGTAGGGTATTACCTCCATAGAGAGGGCCCGAACCTGGATAAACATTGTGTCCCCCGTCTCCTGTTACCATCGACCTTAGACGCACAGTTCGGGACCCTCTACCCGAGATCCGCCGGTTTTGACACCGACAACCGTTAAATCCTAAGATGAAAGAAGTGGTAAGAAATTAAATACTAAAGCTTCTGGAAGCAGGTATAATCTATCCCATACCTGATAGTAAATGGGTAAGTCATGTTCATTGTGTTCCTAAGAAGGGAGGTATTACTGTTGTGCCTAATGATAAGAATGAATTGATTCCACAAAGAATTGTCACATGTTATAGAATGGTAATTCATTTTAGAAAAATAAGCAAAGCTACTAGGAAAGATCATTATCCTCTACCTTTTGTTGATCAAATGCTTGAAAGACTATCAAAACATACACACATTTGCTTTCTAGATGGATATTCTGGTTTTTCCCAAATACATGTGTCACAAGAGGATCAAGAAAAAACTACTTTTACATGCCGTTTTGGTACTTTTGCTTATAGACGTATGCCTTTTGGTTTATGAAATGCACTTGCTACCTTTCAAAGATGTATGACTGCTATATTCTCTTATTTTTGCAGAGATGTGAAGAAACTAATCTTGTCTTGAATTGGGAGAAGTGCCACTTTATGGTTAAAGAAGGTATTGTCTTGGGGCATAAAATTTCCGAAAGAGGTATTTAAGTTCATAAAGCTAAAGTTGATGCTATTGAAAAAATGTCGTGTCCTAAAGATATCAAAGGTATAACAAGTTTCATTGGTCATGCTGGTTTTTATAGGATATTTATTAAAGACTTCTCTAAAATCTCTAGGCCTCTCACCAATCTTTTGAAAAAAGAAGTTCCATTTGTTTTTTATGATGATTGTTTGGAAGCCTTTGAAATACTTAAGAAAGCCTTAATTTATGCACCTATTGTTCAACCACCTTATTGGAACCTATCCTTTGAAATTATGTGTGATGCTAGTGGTTATGCTATTGGTGTTGTTCTAGGACAAAGAGTTGATAAGAAATTAAATGTTATACATTGTGCTAGTAAAAATCTAGACAATGCTCAAAGAAATTATGCTACTACTGAAAAAGAATTTTTAGCAGTTGTTTTGCTTGTGATAAATTCAGATATTATATTATCAATTCCAAAGTAATTGTTCACATCGATCATGCTGTTATTAAATACCTTTTGGAAAAGAAAGATGCTAAACCTAGAGTTATTAGATGGGTTCTCTTGCTACAAGAATTTTATTTACATATTACTGATAGGAAAGGGGCTGAAATCCCCATAGCAGACAACTTGTCTAGGTTAGAAAATAATTTTGATGATCCACTATCTATTGATGATAGCTTTCCTGATGAACAACTTCCTATTGCCGCAGAATTGGTAATATTAGTAGACGTCAGGAAATGCCTACGAATTATTCACTTGTCATTGAACCATTTGATGTTTGGGGTTTTGATTATATGGGACCTTTTCCATCCTCTAATGGGTGCACTCATATTATAGTTGTTGTTGATTATGTTATTAAGTGGTTAGAAGCTATTCCAACTAGTAGTGCTGATCACAACACTTCTTAAAATGCTTAAAGAAGTTATTTTCCCGAGGTTTGGAGTCCCTAGATATTTAATGACTGATGGTGGTTCACACTTTATTCATGGTGCTTTCTGTAAATTGCTTGCTAACTATGATGTTAACAATATAATTGCATCTCCATATCATCCTCAGTCTAGTGGTCAAGTAGAATTAAGTAACAGAGAAATAAAATTGATCTTGCAAACGACTGTTAATAGGTCTAGAAAGAATTGGTCTAAGAAACTTGATGATGCATTATGGGCTTATAGGACTGCTTATAAAAATCCTATGGGTATGTCTCCATATAAAATGGTTTATGGAAAAACATGTCACTTACCTCTTGAATTAGAACATAAAGCTTATTGGGCAATTAAAGAGCTCAACTATGATTTCAAACTTGTTGGTGAAAAGATGTTATTTCACTGGTACATCGAGTTGCTATACAAACGGTTTTTAACCCCTTTCCGCGATGGCATTTTGAACCGTTGCCAAGTGAGTGACTGCGATAGGGGGGTCCTTCCCACACGACCCAGAAACCATCGGGGATAGGGAGCCTTGATGCATATACAATACTCCCTACTCGTTTGTGCTTGCATTACCAACACACTCGGTATTCTGTGTTGTTATGTTTATGATGTGCGTCCCATCACAAATGGTTCACGATTATAGAACGTGTATGATAAGCAGACAATCACACACCTTCACTTTTCTCGAACTATGTGCAATAACTAATTAAGAAGATTAGCTAATTGTCATACCAGTGTCGGATAGGATTACAAGACGTCGGACCATCGTAACATCATCGTACATGATAACTATCATACACGCTATTCTTTGGTGCAACGTTTATGATGCATACCACATCAGAAACAGTTCGATGTTGCAAATCGTGTATGATAAGGAAACTATCAGAAATGTTTAGTTTGCCCGCACCATTTGTGATATTGTCAGACATCACACACGGTTTGCAAACGGCAACTGTGTGCATGCTCGCACATGTTCCCTCTGTGTGAACCGTGTTGGATTATGGTTTATATCACAAATGTTTGCGTCTTACCGACCGTGTGCGCCGTAACGACCTGTACAGTGTAATTTCACTGTGATATAATTGCTGCTATTTCAAATTGTACCGGATTTGGATTTGAATTTGAAAGTATGCTATAGCTTTATTCATATCCATCAGGTTCAAGCAACCAATGCATTATTTCATTCACATGTACATATGTTCAAGAATTACATAAGCACCAAATAAAGAATAATGAACCACAATTGTATACTTGTACTATTAAAGACGGTAAACAAAGAGGCGAAATACATTCTAGTTGCTGAACAAGGTGAAGCGGAATGCCCATATTGTGACCTCCTCCATGCAGAAGGCACGCACGACTCTAGTCCAACCCCTTGTGATGCCCGAACGCCCATCCTTCACTATCTTCATGAACACATCTAGATAATCATCGTGTTCTGGTAGAAATACTTTAATCTTTGCATGCCCACCAATCATGTAGTTTGAGAGGTAACCTTGAGTATACTGCTTTGGGAACCACTGCAAAGGAAAAAGATTCGGACATTGTCATCTAACACAACTCCTTATGGGCAGTAAAAAGAAGGCTACAGAGTTCTTACTTACCATCCTGCAGTTTGCTGTTGTCTTGGGTAAAGTGTAAAAATATAGTTTAATTGCCATATTTTGACCCATTTTACTAACAATCTTTATCAACTTCCACTGGTACAACGAGGTGCTATACAAACGGTTTATAACCCTTTTCCGCGATGGCGTTTTGAACCGTCGCCTAGTGAGTGACTGCGATAGGGGGGTCCTTCCCACACAACCTAGAAACCATTGGGGATATGCCCTCCTAGCACACACGCTCGCCAAAATGAGGTCATGTGTGACCAGCGATCGATTAAATACGGTTATATGTACAATAGTGCTAAAAAGATACAATTATACAGGCGAAATCGTTTACGGTCGTAAATACCTCCCGCAGTCAGTCCCCACTAAACATTTCCGTTTGTATGTACATTCCACACAGTCAATCCAATGAATATGTTTCCGTTCGTATGCACATCCCACACAGTTAATCCAAGAAGTACATTTTCGTTCATATATACATCCCACACAGTCGCTCCAAGGAAAACGTTTCCGTTCGCAGGTACATCACGCACAATTTTCCCCATTAATTCGTTTGTGATAGCATTGCCATTGCACACAATATTAACAAATTTATTGTTTGCGTTATTGAATGCATCACACAAGGTGCGTAGAAGAAACTGTGTGGCAAAGGTTGTCCATCACACACATTTTTTATGTGGTAAACGTTTGCACAAGGTGGACTAATGCAAAGAATTTTCAAGAGGATGTTGTGTATGATTGTTCATTATCCAACATGGTTTAATCCTAGAAATTGTGTGTGTGTTGCCTAAGGTCATCGCCCATGGTGTTTTCTCAATAACTGTTTGCAAAAGAAAAACCCAATTAGCAGGCTAATTGGCCATTAGCAGGCTAATTTTCCTATTATTAATAATCAATTTATTAATCTAATTGACATTTCATATTAGGCACACAATATATTTCATTTTCATATTAAGGAAGCAGGATTTCATATTGAAATACATCAGAGTACAACATCATATAACTTCAGCACTCAGCTACCCCATTACACAATTGCACCAGCACTAAGTTTCACAAGCAACATCTATAACCTTTCGAAATTAACATCATAGACAGTACATAGACAGATGAATCTCATCTAGAGAACTGCTGAAGCGGAAGGCGAATATTGAGCCTTCATTGATGTTGAAGGTCTTTGCAACTTCAGGCCAGTGCCTGCGGATGATTGACCGTCCATCCTTCATCCTCTTCAGGAACACTTCAATATTGAACGTGGGTGTTGTATGAATACCTTCCTTGCCTCCTGACCATACAGGTGGTTTGAGAGGTAATCATCAGTGAACTGCTTTGGAAAGGCCTGAAAACAAGGATGTGCATAAATATTTTCTCTATATTGGAAATGGGGCAAAGCAATAAAAAGGCAAGGTATAATAGTTAGTACCATCATGTAGTGAAATGATGTCTTTCTTCATTGTGCAGACAAAGATCTTGTTGTTTTTTGTCGCTAATTTCTTTATCCTAACAATCTTTCTGTGTTTCTTGACTTGACTGATATTCATGGACAACTCATTTCCCCATATGCAAAAAGGGTCGAATAAAGGTCAAAACCTCCGATGTAAGGACCTACATGTGCAAGACCAAATTGTTAAAAACCTGAATATTAGAATGGTTCCTTCAATTGCATAATAATGTGCTACTAGACAAAGGACCATGCATGTGCAAACCTCGATTGTAAACCTCATTGCTTCCCATTATTTCCCTGCAACACATATAAGGTAGTTAGTGATCAGGTTAAGTGAGGGTTTGCATGCTATTAGTAAAATATGTTGATGAAAAATAAGCACGCTATGATTCATCGGATTAATTCAAGCCACATGGAAAACCCATTTATCCAAACCAAGCATGATTAAGAACTAGGAAATATAGCAATTGTATATGTTTCTCTTGTATTAAGTGCAGCCAAATTCAATTTATTCCTCACATGCACAACAATAAAAAATTCTACCCACGACAATTGGACATCGCATTGCAGAATTGAATCAAGCAGTTAACTCACCACAACAAATGAACCAAACATTAACTGACCACCACATTGCACAATATAACATAATCCTAATAGAAGATCAGACAGTTAACCAAACCAAGCATGCTTAACAACTTGGAAATATAGCAATTGTATTTTTTTCTCATGTATTTAGTACAACCAAATTCAATTTATTTCTCAATGGTATACAATAACAGAATGCATCCACAACAATTGAACATCGCATTAAGAATTGAACCAAACAGTTAACTAAACACCACAACAAATAAACCAAACATTAAGTTAGCACCACATTGCACAATGTATGAAATACTAGAAGATTAGACAGTTAACCAGACAAAGCATGCTTGACAACTTGGAAATATAGCAATTGTATTTGTTTCTCATGTATTTTGTAAAGATAAATTCAATTTATTCATCACATGGAAGACAATACAAAATTGCACCCTGAAGAATTGAACATCATATTTGCAGAATTGAACCAAACAGTTAACTAAACACAACAACTAATTAACCAAACAGTTAATAAGTGAGCATCACATTACACGACATATAGAACATATACACTAGAGCAATAGATTGCATGGTAAAGGTAGATAGCACAATTCACTAGAATTTGTTAAGGAAAGGCTGGAGCAGCACATGCAATGGGTAAACCAAGCATGCTTAACCGACTTAGCTAGCAAACTGAACATGGGTCCTTATAGTGAGCTAATAAGACAAGCTACTCCTCATCGTTGGAGATATCGATGATGATTGGCTCCTTGGACATGGAAGAGGGTGAGGCCTCCGCATCGTGGGTGCCCTCGTCATAGTGGTGAGTTGCCTGAGCCGCTCCGGGCACCAACCTGCTGGCTCTCGAGTTGAGGTAAGCACGTGCACGTTGAGAAAAGACCTTGTAGTCTTCGTTGAAGGCACCGAGGGTGGCCTTGAGAAAACGCCATGAACTGTCGTTTAAAGCAGCCAACCACGTCGCAGAGTCTGCACGCGAGGCATCAACGGTGACCGTGATGGCCAGGTGCTCCTCCAAGATCTGGGGGTTGACACGAATGGCAGCCATCGCGACCTCATCCGCGCGTGCGGCCGTGATTTGCTTCTCCGCTGCCAAATGCTCCTTGAGCTCCTGGCTATATTGTGTGCACCATGGCTTAGGGTAGTGCTTATTTGGTGGAGGGGTCGGTGATTTGGGTGGAAGGTGTCTCGCCAGCGGTCGGGGCATGTCGGATGTGGAAGGAGCAGGAGGATGGCAGTCGGGTGTGGATTACCTGCCTGGATAGACGAAGCCAAGCAGCGTGAAGGAGGGTCGCCGGCGAGGAGGCGGTGCTGCAAGCAAGGAGTGAAGGTTTCAACTTAGAAAGGAAGGCGGAAACAGGGGAAATGTGGCTTTTGGTAAGGGGGAGGGGGCAGGGAGGTAGATATTTCCGCGGAAGCCAAATTTTTTGAATAGGTTAAGCGAAAAAACTGGCGCACAAACTATCATCAGACACGGTCACTTATTCAGCGCTATGTACGATATGTGAACATCACAAACGATTCATATAGCTTAACCCGTGTGTGATGAGTTTGAACATGAAAATTTTTGGTTCGAATTTCCCTAGTTACAGTGGTTTTCCACATCATTGCATAATTTGGGTACACAAAGGAGACTACAGCACACCCACACTTCTTAATTGAGCAATTTCAGCAACTAAATAGAGCTAGCTGACCTAAACATTACTCTAACAAATTAAAGACCGATGCTCTTAATTAAAAAAACAAAGAGTACTACTACGGCTGGTGCTCGTCGATCTCCGCCGCCTCGTCCATGTCCAGCTCGCGCCCGACGATCTCCTGGGGAAGGGGCTCCATGGCATCCATCATACCATACTCGGCAAGCATCTCGCCATTAGCATCCGCCAAATCTTTGGAATAGGCCGCCATGAGCTGGGCGTGGACGGCCGTGATCTGGGCTTCGGCAGGCTCCATCATGGCAAGGTATGCTGTCGGTAGTAAAACCGGCGGACCTCAGGTAGGGGGTCCCGAACTGTGCGTCTAAGGCGGATGGTAACAGGAGGTGGGGGACACGATGTTTACCTAGGTTCCGGCCCTCTCGATAGAGGTAATACCCTACTTCCTGCTTGATTGATCTTGTTGATATGAGTATTACAAGAGTTGATCTACCACGAGATCGTAGTGGCTAAATGTTGGGGAATGTAGTAATTTCAAAAAAATTCCTACGCACACGCAAGATCATGGTGATAGTATAGCAACGAGAGGGGAGAGTGTTGTCCACGTACCCTCGTAGACCGTAAGCGGAAGCGTTATGACAACACGGTTGATGTAGTCGTACGTCTTCACGATCCGACCGATCCAAGTACCGAACGTACGACACCTCCGAGTTCAGCACACGTTCAGCTCGATGGCGATCCCGGGCTCGATCCAGCAAAGCGTCGGGGATGAGTTCCGTCGACGACGCGGCGTGGTGGCGATGATGATGCTCTACGCGCAGGCTTCGCCTAAACTCTGCGACGATATGACCGAGGTGGAATATGGTGGAGGGGGGCACCGCACACGGCTAAGGAACGATCCGTAGATCAACTTGTGTCTATGGGGTGCCCTCCTGCCCCCGTATATAAAGGAGCAAGGGGGGGTGCGGCCAGCCCTAGGAGGAGGCGCGCCGGAGGAGTCCTACTCCCACCGGGAGTAGGACTCCCCCCTTTCCTAGTTGGACTAGGACTTGGGGGGAAGGAGGAGAGGGGGGAAAAGGAAAGGGGGGGCGCCGCCCCCCCTCCTTGTCCTATTCGGACTTGGGGGAGGGCGCTGGCTGCCCTTGGCCCCTTCTCCTCTTTCTCCACTAGGCCCACTAAGGCCCATTAGGTCACCGGGGGGTTCCGGTAACCTCCCGGTACTCCGGTAAAATGCCGATTTCACCCGGAACACTTCCGATGTCCAAACATAGGCTTCCAATATATCAATCTTTATGTCTCGAGACTCCTCGTCATGTCCGTGATCACATCCGGGACTCCGAACAAACTTCGGTACATCAAAACTTATAAACTCATAATAAAAGCCATCGTAACGTTAAGCGTGCGGACCCTTGAGTTCGAGAACTATGTAGACATGACCTAGAACTATTCTCGGTCAATAACCAATAAGCGGAACCTGGATGCCCATATTGGTTCCTAGATATTCTCTGAAGATCTTTATCGGTCAAACCGCATAACAACATACGTTGTTCCCTTTGTCATCGGTATGTTACTTGCCCGAGATTCGATCGTCGGTATCCAATACCTAGTTCAATCTCGTTCACAGCAAGTCTCTTTACTCGCTCATAATACATCATCTACTTAACTAACTTATTAGTTGCAATGCTTGCAAGGCTTATGTGATGTGTATTACCGAGAGGGCCAGAACATACCTCTCCGACAATCAAGTGACAAAACCTAATCTCGAAATACGCCAACCCAACATGTACCTTTGGAGACACCTGTAGTACTCCTTTATAATCACCCGATTCGTTGTGACGTTTGGTAGCACCAAAGTGTTCCTTCGGTAAACGGGAGTTGCATAATCTCATAGTTACGAGGAACATGTATAAGTCATGAAGAAAGCAATAGCAATATACTAAACGATCAAGTGCTAGGATAACGGAATGGGTCATGTCAATCACATCATTCTCCTAATGATGTGATCCCATTAATCAAATAACAACACATGTCTATGGTTAGGAAACATAACCATCTTTGATTAATGAGCTAGTCAAGTAGAGGCATACTAGTGACTATATGTTTGTCTATGTATTCACACATGTATCATGTTTCCGGTTAATACAATTCTAGCATGAATAATAAACATTTATCATGATATGAGGAAATAAATAATAACTTTATTATTGCCTCTAGGGAATATTTCCTTCAGTCTCCCACTTGCACTAGAGTCAATAATCTAGTTCACATCGCCATGTGATTTAACACCAATATTCATATCTCATATATGATTAACACCCATAGTTCACATCGTCATGTGACCAGCACCCAAAGGGTTTACTAGAGTCAATAATCTAGTTCACATCGCTATGTGATTAACACCCAAAGAGTACTAAGGTGTGATCATGTTTTGCTCGTGAGAGAAGCTTAGTCAACGGGTCTGTCATATTCAGAGCCGTATGTATTTTGCAAATATTCTATGTCTACAATGCTCTGCACGGAGCTACTCTAGCTAATTGCTCCCACTTTTAATATGTATCCAGATTGAGACTTAGAGTCATCTGGATCGGTGTAAAAACTTGCACCGATGTAACTCTTTACGATTGGCTCTTTTATCACCTCCATAATCGAGAAATATTTCCTTAGTCCTCACTAAGGATATTCTTGACCAATATCCAGTGATCTACTCCTAGATCACTATTGCACTCCCTTGCCAAATTCAGAGCAAGGTATACAATAGGTCTGGTACATAGCATAGCATACTTTATAGAACCTATGACTGAGACATAGGGAATGACTTTCATTCTCTTTCTATTTTCTGCTGTGGTCGGGATTTGAGTCTTACTCAATTTCATACCTTTGCAACACAGGCAAGAACTCTTTCTTTGACTGTTCTATTTTGAACTACTTCAAAATCTTGTCAAGGTATGTACTCATTGAAAATCTTATCAAGCGTCTTGATCTATCTCAATAGATCTTGATGCTCAATATGTAAGTAGCTTTGCCGAGGTCTTTCTTTGAAAAAACTCCTTTATGCTTTGCGTAATAATTCTACATTATTTCCGATCAACAATATGTCATTCACATATACTTATCGAAATGTTGTAGTGCTCCCACTCACTTTCTTGTAAATACAGGCTTCATCGCAAGTCTCAGATAAAACTATATGCTTTGATCAACTTATCAAAGCGTATATTCCAATTCCGAGATGCTTGCACCAGTCCATAGATGGATTGCTTTGGAGCTTGCATATTTTGTTAGCACCTTTAGGATTGACAAAACCTTCTGGTTTCATCATATACAACTCTTCTTTAAGAAAACCATTAAGGAATGCAGTTTTGACATCCATTTGCCAGATTTCATAAATTGTGGCAATTGCTAACATGATCCGGACAGACTTAAGCATCGCTTCTGCTTGAGAAAATCTCATTGTAGTCAACACCTTGAACTTGTCAAAACCTTTTTGCGACAAGTCGAGCTTTGTAGATAGTAATACTACTATCAATGTCCATCTTCCTCTTGAAAGATCCATTTATTTTCTATGGCTTGCTGATCATCGGGCAAGTCCACCAAAGTCCACACTTTGTTCTCATACATGGATCCTATGTCAGATTTCATGGCCTCCAGCCATTTTGCGGAATCTGGGCTCATCATCGCTTCCTCATAGTTCGTAGGTTTATCATGGTGTAGTAACATGACTTTCAGAACAGGATTACCGTACCACTCTGGTGCGGTCCATACTCTGGAAGACCTACGAGGTTCTGTAGTAACTTGATCTGAAGTTTCATGATCATCATCATTAGCTTCCTCACTAATTGGTGTAGGAATCACTGGAACTGATTTCAGTGATGAACTATTTTCCAATTCGGGAGAAGGTACAGTTACCTCATCAAGTTGTACTTTCCTCCCACTCACTTCTTTCGAGAGAAACTCCTTCTCTAGAAAGGATCCATTTTAGCAACGAATATCTTGCCTTTTGATCTGGGATAGAAGGTGTACCCAACAGTTTCCTTTGGGTATTCTATGAAGACGCACTTCTCCGATTTGGGTTTGAGCTTATCAGGATGAAACTTTTTCACATAAGCATCACAACCCCAAACTTTTAAGAAACAACAACTTGGGTTTCTTGCCAAACCACAGTTCATAAGGTGTCATCTCAACGGATTTAGATGGTGCCCTATTTAACGTGAATGCAGCTGTCTCTAATGCATAACCCCAAAACGATATTGGTAAATAGGTAAGAGACATCATTGATCGCACCATATCAAATAAAGTGCGGTTACGACGTTCGAACACACCATAACATTGTGGTGTTCCAGGTGGCGTGAGCTGTGAAACTATTCCACATTGTTTTAATTGAAGACCAAACTCGTAACTCAAATATTCATCTCCACGATCAGATCGCAGAAACTTTATTTTCTTGTCTTTATTTTCTTGTTACGATGATTTTCCACTTCACTCTGAAATTCTTTGAACCTTTCAACTATTTCAGACTTATGTTTCATCAAGTAGATATACCCATATCTGCTCAAATCATCTGTGAAGGTCAGAAAATAACGATACCATACGAGCCTTAATACTCATTGGACCACATACATCGGTATGTATTATTTCCAACAAGTTTGTTGCTCGTTCCATTGTTCCGAAGAACTGAGTTTTAGTCATCTTGCCCAAAAGGCACGGTTCGCAAGCATCAAATGATTCATAACCAAGTGATTCCGAAAATCCATCTTTATGGAGTTTCTTCATGCGCTTTACACCGATATGACCCAAACGGCAGTGCCACAAATAAGTTGTACTATCATTATTAACTTTGTATCTTTTGGCATCAATATTATGAATATGTGTATCACTACGATCGAGATCCAACAAACTATTTTCATTGGGTGTATGACCATCAAAGGTCTTATTCATGTAAACAGAATAACAATTATTCTGTAACTTTAAATGAATAACCGTATCGCAATAAACATGATCAAATCATATTCATGCTCAACGCAAACACCAAATAACATTTATTTAGGTTTAACACTAATCCTGAAAGTATAGAGAGTGTGCGATGATGATCATATCAATCTTGGAACCACTTCCAACACACATCGTCAGTTCACCCTCAACTAGCCTCTGTTTATTCTGTAACTCCTGTTTCGAGTTACTAATCTTAGTAACCAAACAAGTATCAAATACTCAGGGGCTACTATAAACACTAGTAAGGCACACATCAATAACCTGTATATCAAATATACCCTTGTTCACTTTGCCATCCTTCTTATCCACCAAATATTCGTGGCATTTCCGCTTCGATGACCATTTCCTTTGCAAAGTAAGCACTCGGTTTTGTGCTTTGGTCCAGCTTTGTTCTTCTTCACGGGAGTGACAATTTGTTTGACATTCTACTTGAAGTTTCCCTTTCTTTCCCTTTGCCCTTTTCTTGAAACTAGTGGTCTTGTCAATCATCAACACTTGATGCTCTTTCTTGATTTCTACCTTCGTCGATTTCAACATCACGAAGAGCTCGGGAATCATTTTCGTCATCCTTTGCATACTATAGTTCATCACGAAGTTCTAGTAACTCAGTGATGGTGACTAGAGAATTCTATCAATCACTATCTTATCTGGAAGATTAACTCCCACTTGATTCAAGCGATTGAAGTACCCAGTCAATCTGAGCACATGCTCACTAGTTGAGCGATTCTCCTTCATCTTTTAGCTATAGAACTTGTTGGAGACTTCATATCTCTCAACTCGGGTATTTGCTTGAAATATCAACTTCAATTCCTGGAACATCTCATATGGTCCATGACGTTCAAAACGTCTTTGAAGTCCCGATTCTAAGCCGTTTAAGCATGGTGCACTAAACTATCAAGTAGTCATCATATTGAGCTAGCCAAACGTTCATAACGTGCGCATCTGCTCCTGCAATAGGTGTGTCACCTAGCGGTGCATTAAGGACATAATTTTTCAGGCAGCAATGAGGATAAACCTCAGATCACGGATCCAATCCGCATTATTGCTACTAACATCTTTCAACACAATTTTCTCTAGGAACATATCAAAATAAACATACGAAAGCAACAACGCAAGCTATTGATCTACAACATAATTTGCAAAATACTACCAGGACTAAGTTCATGATAAATTTAAGTTCAATTAATCATATTACTTAAGAACTTCCACTTAGATAGACATCTCTCTAGTCATCTAAGTGATCACGTGATCCAAATCAACTAAACCATAACCGATCATCACGTGAGATGGAGTAGTTTTCAATGGTGAACATCACTATGTTGATCATATCTACTATATGATTCACGCTCGATCTTTCGGTCTCCGTGTTCCGAGGCCATATCTGCATATGCTAGGCTCGTCAAGTTTAACCTGAGTATTCTGCGTGTGCAAAACTGTCTTGCACCCGTTGTAGATGGATGTAGAGCTTATACACCCGATCATCACGTGGTGTCTGGGCACGACGAACTTTCGCAATGGTGCATACTCAGGGGGAACACTTCTTGATAATTTTTAGTGAGAGATCATCTTAAAATGCTACCGTCAATCAAAGCAAGATAAGATGCATAAAGGATAAACATCACATGCAATCAATATAAGTGATATGATATGGCCATCATCATCTTGTGCTTGTGATCTCCATCTCGAAGCACCGTCGTGATCACCATCGTCACCGGGCGTGACACCTTGATCTCCATCGTAGCATCGTTGTCGCCTCGCCAACTATTGCTTCTACGACTATCGCTACCGCTTAGTGATAAAGTAAAGCAATTACATGGCGTTTGCATTTCATACAATAAAGCGACAACCATATGGCTCCTGCCAGTTGCCGATAACTCGGTTACAAAACATGATCATCTCATAGAATAAAATATAGCATCACGTCTTGACCATATCACATCACAAAATGCCCTGCAAAAACAAGTTAGACGTCCTCTACTTTGTTGTTGCAAGTTTTACGTGGCTGCTACGGGCTGAGCAAGAACCGTCCTTACCTACGCATCAAAACCACAACGATAGTTTGTCAAGTTGGTGCTGTTTTAACCTTCGCAAGGACCGGGCGTAGCCACACTCGGTTCAACTAAAGTGAGAGAGACAGACACCCGCCAACACCTTTAAGCAACGAGTGCTCGCAGCGGTGAAACCAGTCTCGCGTAAGCGTCTGCGTAATGTCGGTCCGGCCGCTTCATCTCACAATACCGCCCGAACCAAAGTATGACATGCTGGTAAGCAGTATGACTTGTATCGCCCACAACTCACTTGTGTTCTACTCGTGCATATAACATCAACGCATAAAACCAGGCTCGGATGCCACTGTTGGGGAACGTAGTAATTTCAAAAAATCTCCTACGCACACGCAAGATCATGGTGATAGTATAGCAACGAGAGGGGAGAGTGTTGTCCACGTACCTTCGTAGACCGTAAGCGGAAGCGTTATGACAACGTGGTTGATGTAGTCGTACGTCTTCACGATCCGACCGATCCAAGTACCGAACATACGGCACCTCCGAGTTCAGCACACGTTCAGCTCGATGACGATCCCGGGCTCGATCCAAAGAAAGTGTCGGGGATGAGTTCCGTCAGCACGACGGCGTGGGGACGATGATGATGCTCTACCGGCGCAGGGCTTCGCCTAAACTCCGCGACGATATGACCAGGGTGGAATATGGTGGAGGGGGGCACCGCACACTGCTAAGGAACGATCCGTAGATCAACTTGTGTCTATGGGGTGCCCCCCTGCCCCCGTATATAAAGGAGCAAGGGGGGGTGCGGCCGGGCCTAGGAGGAGGAGGCGCGGAGGAGTCCTACTCCCACCGGAGTAGGACTCCCCTTCCTAGTTGGACTAGGACTTGGGGGAAGGAGGAGAGGGGGAAAAGGAGGGCGCCCCCCTCCTTGTACTATTTGGACTTGGGGGAGGCCGCGCTGCCCCTTGGCCCCTTCTCCTCTTTCTCCACTAGGCCCACTAAGGCCCATTAGGTCACCGGGGTTCCGGTAACCTCCAGTACTCGATAAAATGCCGATTTCACCCGAAACACTTCCGATGTCCAAACATAGGCTTCCAATATATCAATATTTATGTCTCGACCATTTCGAGACTCCTCGTAATGTCCGTGATCACATCCAGGACTCCGAACAAACTTCGCACATCAAAACTTATAAACTCATAATAAAACTGTCATCGTAACATTAAGCGTGCGGACCCTTCGGGTTCGAGAACTATGTAGACATGACCTAGAACTATTCTCGATCAATAACCAATAGCGGAACCTGGATGTCCATATTGGTTCCTACATATTTTACGAAGATCTTTATCGGTCAAACCGCATAACAACATACGTTGTTCCCTTTGTCATCGGTATGTTACTTGCCCGAGATTCGATCGTCGGTATCCAATACCTAGTTCAATCTCGTTCCTGGCAAGTCTCTTTACTCGTTATGTAATACATCATCTCGCAACTAACTTATTAGTTACAATGCTTGCAAGGCTTATGTGATGTGTATTACCGAGAGGGCCCAGACATACCTCTCCGACAATCGGAGTGAAAAAACCTAATCTCGAAATACGCCAACCCAACATGTACCTTTGGAGACACCTGTAGTACTCCTTTATAATCACCCAGTTACGTTGTGACGTTTGGTAGCACCCAAAGTGTTCCTCCGTAAACGGGAGTTGCATAATCTCATAGTTACAGGAACATGTATAAGTCATGAAGAAAGCAATAGCAATATACTAAATGATCAAGTGCTAGGCTAACGGAATGGGTCATGTCAATCACATCATTCTCCTAATGATGCGATCCCATTAATCAAATAACAACACGTGTCTATGGTTAGGAAACATAACCATCTTTGATTAATGAGCTCGTCAAGTAGAGGCATACTAGTGACTATATGTTTGTCTATGTATTCACACATGTATCATGTTTCCGGTTAATACAATTCTAGCATGAATAATAAACATTTATCATGATATGAGGAAATAAATAATAACTTTTATATTGCCTCTAGGGCATATTTCCTTCACTAAACCCTAGAAGCTAGCCTATGGTATGATTGTTTTTGTCCTACGGACTAAACCCTCCGGTTTATATAGACATTGGAGGGGGCTAGGGTTACACAGAGTCGGTTACAAGGGAGGAAATCTACATATCCGTATTGCCAAGCTTGCCTTCCATGCCAAGGAGAGTCCCATCCGGACACGGGACGAAGTCTTCAATCTAGTATCTTCATAGTCCAACAGTCCGGCCAAAGGATATAGTCCGGCTGTCCGGAGACTCCCTAATCCAGGACTCCCTCAGTAACCCCTGAACCAGGCTTCAATGACGATAAGTCCGGCGCGCAGATTTGTCTTTGGCATTGCAGGGCGGGTTCTTCCTCCGAATACTCCATAGAAGATCTTGAACACAAGGATAGTGTCCGGCTCTGCAAAATAGGATCCACATACCACCGTAGAGAGAATAATATTTCCACATATCTAATCTGCTAACACGTTTGACAACATGACATCATACCACGGCTCGGTCATTATTCGAACCGTTTTCCTCAACCAGCTACTACACGTATTGCAAGGTGGTTTCCTTGGCACGTCTTGTCGAAGCAGAGATCGTGTCCCCTTATCACGGGATTCTCATCAATACGGATGTGGGTAACCCAACCGCGCCATCAATTACGGCGCTTGGGGAATAAGAGGTTTTACAAGGTGAGTGGGGAGGCACAACGCCTCTTCCGCCCTTATAAAGGGACAAGGATTCACTCTTTTCACCCACGCCTTCTTCCCGGTTCATTCCCTTCTGCTCAAGTTCTAGCGCCCAAGCGTTCATCTTCTCTGCCCACAAAAGGTCTTCCAAAGATGTTCGGATCCGGAGCAGGAGGCAAATGGATGGCCTCTACCGTCCAAGAGAAGGATATCAAAAAGCTTTGGGAGGCCGGGTACCTGGCCAAGAAAATCAGCCACCGCCTCTCGACGGCGGGACAGATCGTCCCCACCCCGGAACCCCACGAGAGGGTTGTATTCCTCCCTCACTTTTTCCGCGGGCTAGGGTTTCCCCTCCACCCGTTCGTTTGTGGCATCATGTATTATTATGGGATCGACCTTCACGATTTGTCCCCTAATTCCTTCCTCAATATCTCGACATTCATTGTCATGTGCGAGGCTTTTCTCCGTATTTCACCGCACTTTGGTTTATGGCTGAAGATTTTTAATGTGAAGCCCAAGGTGGTGGGCGGAGAGCATGCTGAGTGTGGGGGCACTATGGTGAGCAAGATTCCCAACGTCGTATGGCCAACGGGAACCTTCAATGATTCTGTCAAGGACTGGCAACAGCAGTGGTTTTACATCACTGAGCCGTGCGGCAAGGAATGGGCCGCCTCTCCCGAGTTTCGATCCGGTGCCCCTCTGCGGCTTACATCCTGGGTTAAGAAAGGCCAGGACTGGTCCTCGTCCGATGAACTGTCGGTGCTCCAGACGCGCTTTAAAGATATGGGAGACAAGAACATTGAACTTGTCAACGTAGTCCAGGTGATTTTAGTCCGCCGGATCCTGCCTTGTCAACACCGGACTTGCAATCTATGGGAATTCGATCCGGCCAGGCACCAAACCTTGTGAGGGTTCTTCGGCTCCTCACACAAGGACATTTGGAAGGTGCTTTTCAAGTCCAGCAAATCATGGCCGGACCCCGCCGAGGACCGCGGGTACCAACTGTCCCGCCCTACAAGTTTGCCGAGTTTATCAAACTTTTCTATCCGCATGACCCGAAGGAAGCGCTTAACGCGTTTTATTCAACTCTCCCAGGGCTGGACGAAGAAGGCGGAGCGGATCCATTGTCTGTCCCCGCTTCCTGAAGAACCGGCCATCCCACATCTCACGAAGATGCTAGTCCTGGCGCCTTACAAGGTGCCGAAGAAGACGGCCGAGAAGGAGGCCATAAAGACCCGGGTCGGCCTTCGTCGCCGCGGCACTTCGGACACAATGTCCGAAGGCTCTAATGCCCATTCCGCCTCCGATGAGGATGAGGAGGAGGAGGAAGATGAATCCCCTGCGGGGGAAGAAAAAAGAGGATGGCCTCCGCACCCTTGGAGGCCGAGCTGCCCAAAAGGGGAAAGGCTCCTCTTACGGAGGAGTCCACTGCTGCCGCCGACAGCGGGTCGGCATGGGATCCCAGGGCCCAGCCCCTGGTGAACTCGTAAGTATATAAAATCCGAGTATGTTTTAGGCGTCCGGACTCATCGTGGCTTAGTATTTTAACCTAAGCCATATTTTTTGTAGTCCGGAGAGGTCCCGTACCAAAGAATCCTCATCAGAGGACCTGCTGAGCTCAAATGCTATGGAGAGCAGGACGCCCCCAAAGGCACCTTCCTCCAAACAGGTGCATAACACCGAGGCTCCGTCCCAGAAGGACCCCGACCAAGGAGGAGAGGAAAAAACCGTGAAGGCGGCGCCTAGAGGTCAAACCTCAGGGGCCGGACACGTGGGGGAAAAGATTCCCATGGGGGCTGACGGCAGGGGCGATCTTGAGTTTGGCTCCCCGCCACATGCGATTCCAGAGACCTATACGGCTCCAAAATGAAGAAGGCAGCCTCCTTCGGCTGAAGGGGGCATGCCTGTTCCATCGGCGACCTCTGTCCATCCAGAAGTGTCGGATGCTTTGTTGCTGGCGTTAAAAGATGCCCCCATCATTGATGAACACTGTGCCCTTATGGGTGCGGTGATTGAGAAGATCCAGTCAACTTAGAATGGACTGAACGAAGCCTGTAT
Source organism: Aegilops bicornis (assembly GCA_021605145.1). Lineage (NCBI taxonomy): Eukaryota > Viridiplantae > Streptophyta > Magnoliopsida > Poales > Poaceae > Aegilops > Aegilops bicornis. The sequence continues at coordinate 366,948,652 of CM038675.1, forward strand.
CAGCCTTATAAGAGGCTTTTGAGGTATGTTTTATGAGTTGTCGAAGAGTGTCATTGTATAGATAGTAGCCCCTGATACACTATTCGGTGAAAGAAAGAACCGGGCAGGGGATCCAATTGATGATCATAGGAAGACTCATTGAATGACATTGATTTCTCTTCTGTTACAAGCAGGCATCTATAGCGGTACGCCTCTCGTCTTCTTGAGATCTCCTGACTGAATCAAAAGTGCAGGCGGGCCATAGAAGAACTTGGCCAATTGAAAATGCAGTTGAGGGATAAACAAGGTATGCACAAGCGTTGCTCGCATTTATTGTGAAATAAATTTTCAGTATTAAATAAGCTGCATAATTTTTTCTAGGGGTTATGACCGAAGTCAAGGCCCTCAAAAGGGCCGTTGTCGAGGCCGAGAAAAAGGCGACGACAAAGCGGACTCTTCGTGAGAAATACGAGGCCGTAGTTATTAGAGCTGAGCAGGAGCTGCAAGAGGCCGTAAGTAAATGCGAGACCTTGGAGCAGAGTTTAACAGAGAAAGAGTCCGAACTCACCAAGGCGCGTCAAGCCACGAGCGATGCCCGAGGGGAAACCCAAAGCGCCCTGCAGGGGATCCAAGAGGCGAGAAAGATCGCAGCGGGTAAGGCTTTTCCCATGTAAAGTAAGTATTTGAAGGGAAAACTATGTTTCTGATGTTGAATCCGGATGTCTCAGGTGTATTTGCCGAGCTACCTCGCAGCATATCAGATGCCGCCCAATTCTACCGAGCCGAAGAAAGGAACACCGCAGATAAGCTCTTCTGGTCGCAGTATTTGGCACCGAATTATCCGGTGCCTTTTGCCGATCAACTCAAACAGCTGATCGAACTGCATAAGTCAGAGGAACTAGCCATGAAAGATATGGTTATCCGGCTATGGCCTGCCGAGCCGATTCCAAGCAGCTACTTCGGGCTCGTGAGGTGGCTTGTAAGCGTTTGCCCTCGACTTGACGTCATCAAGCGGTCGGTCTGTATAGAAGGAGCACGAATGGCCTTCGCCCGCGCAAAGGTGCACTGGGGGAAGATGGATGCCGAAAAGCTGATGACCGAAGGACCGCCAGAGGGGAAGGAGCACCGCAAGCCCGAATTATATTATGAGAGTGTCCTGAAAGGATCCTACCTTGCAGCGGAGCTATGCACCAAGGACATTATATTTCCATGAATGCCAATCATGTTGTCCTTTGTAATGTTTGAACAAGGTCGTTTATTTGTCGCCTGTTATATAAAAGTTTACCCTCCTGTGCGGCTGTTTTGTATCTTAAACCTGAGAGTTGGCCAATCGTCGGCTTCTACCCCCACGTAAGGATTATGGGGGTGTTCGGGATAAACCTGAGCACTCTTTATCCCTGTTTTGGGTCCTTCGAAGGATGTGCTAGTACAACGAACCAGGCAATCGGACTATAGGGCTTTATCACTCTCACTTAGCCATGGGAGCTTTAGTATGGTAGGCGCAGCCCCTGGTGTTCGGAAGACCGTACTAGGGGCTCTATAAGCACCTGATCGGAGAAAAAAGCGATCCATCACACGCTACATTGGTTATGGCATTATGCGGGAGAAATCCTTATAGATTTTGTGACCTTTCGAACAGCTGACCAGCTCTCGCCGTATCATGACAGTCAGTTTTCGGCTTTCTCTACTGAGGTTCTCGTCCAGAAGAACCGGGACACAATCGCAGAGGTTCTCCCAGTGCTACCTTAGCCGATATAGAGGAACGTAAGATGGGAGCCGGGCAAACCCAACTATTGACCCAAGACATGATTCGGAGCTGATGCATATAATGCTATAGGTTTGGGGTGCCGAACTTCCATGAAAGTGTTCGGACTTTATTGCCGTGTTATCGGTAAAACGAAGCCCCTGGCATATTTTAAGGCATGTCGCTGTGTGTAGATGCCACTTGACAAAATGATTTCAATAAGAAATAACAGCAGGCAAACGTCATATAAATCCACATGTTGTATTTGAATAGTACGTTTATGCGTATGGGTACAAGTAATGTGATAAAAAAGGGATATGATTGCGGAACCTGCTGAGACCAGGGGGAAGAGGCTGAGTGCGGATCTGTAATATAGCTGGACGGTCACTGCAGGGAATGTCTAAGGATTCCATTACACGTTCAAGCTGCCTCCGTGTAGCCTGTCCTGGTCGGCGCAAAGGTGAACCTACGAAGGAAATGCAAGAAATATTTACGTGCCGGAGGGCGTTTGAGCCGCTGAGTTCGGCCTCTCCTGGCCTTCGCTGGAGTATTTAGTTGAGCTCTGGACGAACCGGGCTATCCTTCCGCGAAATAGTTCGGAGTCCCTTGATGGTGTCCGGGAGCCTGGACGTCGACTCGAGGTTCGGATGCAAGGTGCTGCTCGTTGTTTCTGCTGCTAAGGCAGTGGTGTATTTGTTGGTGCCGAGGGAAGGTTCGGCCTTGCCATGAACCGTGATGACACCGCGTGGACCGGGCACCTTGAGCTTACAGTAGGCATAATGTGGCGCTGTGTTGAATCAAGCGAACACGGTTCGTCCGAGCAATGCTTGATAATCACTGCGGAAAGGGGCGATTTCAAAGATTAACTCTTCGATACGGTAATTTTCTGGAGATCCGAAGACTACCTCAAGGGCATTTGAGCCTGTACAGCTAACCTCCACACCTGGTATGATGCCTCTAAAAGTGGCTTTAGTGGGTTCGATCGCCGAATGATCGATGCCCATCTTGCACACTGTGTCCTGGTAAAGCAGATTTAAACTGCTACCTCCGTCGATAAGGACTTGAGTGAGGTGGAATCCGTTTATTATTGGATCGAGGACTAGTGCGGCTGGATTGCCCTGATTGGCGTTAACCGGACGATCCGTGCGGTTGATGGTGACCGGACCTAGTTTATATTGTGGGACGGCTAGTTCCGTTGAGTCGCCATCCCTAAGTGTGCATATCTGGTCTGAGTTGGCAATTTGGGTGGTATTTACCACATTCACCGATTGAATATGGGGGGGGGGGATTTCTTTTGCCCTCCTGTGTTCGGTGATCTGGGATCTTCGTCGCTATCATCGCTTTGAGACGCCTCTTCGTCTTTGACGCCTGCCTTGCCGGCTTCTTTGAAGACCCAACATTCTCTGTTGGTATGGGTGGCTGGCGTTTCTGGGGTGCCATGAATTTGGCATTGGCGATCGAGTATGCGGTCCAGACTGGATGGACCTGGATTCTTATTTTTGGGTGGCCCTTTCCGCTGACCGGACTTTGAGCCCCTGAACCCGGCAGTAACTGCCTTATTTTCGGCATTTTCACCATATTTGCGGCGCTTGCGTTTGTTGTGTTGTGGTTTGCCGTTGCTATCCCTGGCTTCTGATATGCCAGGTTTGCTTGCTGTATTGGTACTACAAGCCAACCAGCTATCTTCGCCCGCACAAAAGCGGGTCATCAATGTCGTGAGGGCTGCCATGGATTTTGGCTTCTCTTGGCCAAGGTGCCGGGCGAGCCATTCGTCACGGATATTATGCTTAAATGCCGCTAAGGCCTCTGCATCCGGACAGTCGACAATTTGGTTCTTCTTGGTTAGGAACCGGGTCCAGAATTTCCTGGCCGATTCCCCTGGCTGCTGAGTTATATGACTTAAATAAATCGGCGTCCGTGATCGCACATAAGTGCCGTGGAAATTGTCCAGGAATGCCTCTGCCAGGCTCTCCCAACTTCCGATGGAGTTTTCCAGCAAGCTATTGAGCCAATGCCGAGCCAGCCCTTTGAGCTTTAGCGGGAGATACTTGATGGCATGTAGGTCATCCCCGCGGGCCATGTGAATGTGGAGGAAGAAGTCTTCTATCCATACCGCGGGGTCTATAGTACCATCGTATGATTCAATGTTTACGGGTTTAAACCCTTCTGGGAATTCGTGATCCATTAGTTCATCAGTGAAGCATAGGGGGTGTGCGGCGCCTCTGTGCTGGGCTATATCACGACGCAGTTCATACGAGTCTTGTCTGCCATGTTAGGCTCGACCGGATTTGCTTTTAGTGTATCCGGCGTGACGATCATCGTCGCGTGTTGGTGCGCGCCCCCGTGATCCATAGATCGATCTTGCATGTTTTGCCTTGTTTTCCAATATATCTCGCAGGTCCCGCGTGTTGCCCTGGACCTGGGTATTTTTGTTTGGTTGGCGGCGGGGTGCGGGCTGGACTTCAGGCTGAAATGCCTCTCTGTCTCGGCCACGAGGTGTCCGATCAGCCGCATCATACGCTGGTGATGTAGGTTTCAATGCTTCCTCCTCGAGGTGAGGTAGCAACCTGCGCTTTGGATAACTCTTGGTTGGGCGCTCGAGTTCATATTCCTCGGCTGCCATGACTTCGGTCCATCTATCCGCTAGCAGATCTTGATCAGCTCGAAGCTGTTGTTGCTTTTTCCTCGGGCTGTTTGCTGTGGTTATAAGCCGGCGCTTGAAGCGCTCCTGCTCGATGATACGTCTCCAACGTATCTATAATTTTTTATTGCTCCACGCTATATTATCTACTATTTTGGGGCAATATTGGGCTTTATTATCCACTTTTATATTATTTTTGGGACTAACCTATTAACCGGAGGCCCAGCCCAGATTTGTTGCTTTTTGCCTATTTCACTGTTTCAAAGAAACAGAATATCAAACGGAGTCCAAACATAAAAATCCTTTTTGGAACATGATTTTCTCACCGGATAAGTCCCAGGAGACTTGGACTCTACGTCAGGGGATACGGGAGGTGCTCACGAGGGTGAGGGGCGCGCCCCCTGCCTCGTGGGGCCCCCGTAGCCCCTCCGACGTCCTCCCTGCACCCATATATACTCTCGTACCCTCAAACTTCCAGAACAGAGATTGGATCAGAAGTTCCGCCGCCGCAAGCCTCTGTAGCCACGAGAAATCAATCTAGGCCCTCTCCGGCACCTGCCGGAGGGGGCCATCATCACCGGTGGCCATGGAGGAGTATCCCGGAGGGGTCTTCATCATCATGAAGGCCAAGGACCAGAAGGTGGAGGCCATGGAGGAGGAAGCACAAGGGGGAGAACCTCTCCTCCTCTCTTCCGGTGGCGCCGGAGTACCATCGGGAGGGGAATCATCGCCACGGTGATCGTCTTCATCAACATCACCATCATCATCACCATCCTCATCTCTTTTACGCGGTCCATTCTCCCGCACACAGCTGTAATCCCCTACTTGAACATGGTGCTTTATGCCACATATTATGATCCAATGATGTGTTGCCATCCTATGATGTTTTGAGTAGATATCTGTTGTCTTTGGTTGATTGATGATCTAGATTGGTATGAGTTGTATGTTCTACTTTGATGCTGTCCTATGGTGCCCTCCGTGTCGCGCAAGCGTGAGGGGTTCCCGCTGTAGGGTGTTGCAATACGTTCATGATTCACTTATAGTGGGTTGGTGAGTGAGCGAAGCACAAACCCGAGTAAGAGGGATTGTTGCGTATGGGAATAAAGAGGACTTGATGCTTTAATGCTATGGTTGGGTTTTACCTTAATGATCTTTAGTAGTTGCGGATGCTTGCTAGAGTTCCAATCATAAGTGCATATGATCCAAGTAGAGAAAGTATGTTAGCTTATGCCTCTCCCTCATATAAAACTGCAATAGTGATTACCGGTCTTGTTAACAATTGCCTAGGACAATTCCGCACACCGATCCACCATTATTCCACACTCGCTATTTATAATACTAAGTAATATATTCTAACTTTATGTCAAAAGCACCTACTTTTATGTTTTAGCTCTCCGATACCATGCAAAGTTATCCTCTTCATACCCACAACGTAGTTTTATTTCTCGTTGCTAGTTGGAAGCAAACGTCCGGTACACGTAGAGTCGTATCACTGGCAGATAGGGCTTGAGAGAATATTGATCTTATCTTTAGCTCCTTGTGGGTTCGACACTCCATACTTATCACTTCCATCTTTGGAAAGTGCTACGATGATTCCTTGCACTTGGGAATTATCACTCGATGGGATCCTCAGGCACGATAAATTCTTCGTCGCCGAGGCTCGCCTCGTCTTCGAAGAGAGGCATGTAATTGTCATCATCCGTTTCTCCATCTGCTTCCTGTTCTGGAGGGCTAGCTTGTTCACCCTCCCGCTCTAAATCGTGCTGGAGGGGATTGTTGTCGTCTTCGGCACTATCCGGAGTGTTATTCTCTCTTGTGCCGGTATCACTACTTTTGCTATGGCGGGACTTAGAGCGGCGCCGCTGACCTCGATGCTTGGGTTGCTACTTGGAGGGGTCATCCTCCGCTGTGTTGTCGCCATTGCCTTCTTTGGGGGTATCCACCATATATATATATCATATGATGAGGTGGCGGTCCAGCGCCCTGTGGGCGGTGATTCCTGTTCGTCTCCTGCATCGTCATCCATACCGTCGATGTCTTCGAAGTCGAAGTCGAGCATGTCGGTTAAATCGTCGACAGTGGCTACTAAGTGGGTGGTGGGTGGGCACCGAATTTCTTCGTCGTCCGCATCCCATTCTAGCCGGACATAGTTAGGCCAAGGTTCTCCTGACAAGGAGAGAGACCTTAATGAATTTAGCACGTTGCCGAAAGGCGAGTGCTGAAAAATATCCGCAGAGGTAAACTCCATGATCGGCGCCCAATCGGATTCGATAGGCACGGACGCAGGCGGCTCGGAGTCCGTGGCTGGAAATGAATCTAGTTTCAGCAACACGGCTCTCGTTAGGGGTGAAGTCAGTATCCGGCTCTATCGCCACTTAGAGTGTGGCCTCCATGGTGGGGTCTATCCACCCGTCCTCGGATGGCGCAATTTGCTCTGGATTGAAGGCCGGAGTAGTTGCAGGTGTGATCTCTCGAACGCTGTCCGACAGTAGAGCTAAATCATGCTCGTCGTGATCGTGCGGCGCACCTGGCATGGGCTCGAATCCGTTGAAGATCATGTATCCGCGGATGTCGGCAGTGTAGTTCAAGTTTCCGAACCTGACCTGGTGGCCAGGGGCGTAGCTCTCGATCTGCTCCAGATGGCCAAGCGAGTTGGCCCTTGATGCGAAACCGCCCGAATCTGAAGATCTATCCGGGAAGGAAAACCTTACCCTGTACTGCATCGTTACCGATGATCGAAGGAGCCATCAAGCCTTACGGTGACGGCACAGTGGAACTCTCAATGAAAGCAGCAATGTCGGTGTCAAAACCGCCGGATCTCGGGTAGGGGGTCCTGAACTGTGCGTCTAAGGTGGATGGTAATAGGAGGCGGGGGACACGATGTTTACCCAGGTTCGGGCCTTCTCGATGGAGGTAATACCCAACTTCGTGCTTGATTGATCTTGATCATATGAGTATTACAAGAGTTGATCTACCACGAGATCATAGAAGCTAAACCCTGGAAGCTAGCCTATGGTATGATTGTTGTTGTCCTACGGACTAAACCCTCTGGTTTATATAGACACCGGAGGGGGCTAGGGTTACACAGAGTTGGTTACAAGGGAGGAGATCTACATATCCGTATTGCCAAGCTTGCCTTCCACGCCAAGGAGATTCCCATCCGGACACGGGACGAAGTCTTCAATCTTGTATCTTCATAGTCCAACAGTCCGGCCAAAGGATATAGTCCGGCTGTCCGGAGACCCCCTAATCCAGGACTCCCTCATATGCCGCATAGGAATGGAGGGCTGCTCGAACGCTCTTGGCAATTGCCAACTCTTCGGTCGTGGGTTGCCGACCATTGTCGGAGAAGCTTGGTTTGATTTGTGCGGTGACCGCCATGAGTGGGGCGTGGGTGACCTTGACATGGTTGTGGCTGGCCTCAATCAGGGCTAAGGCCTCCGCTGCAAAATGGAAAACTATTGTGCCGCTCTTGCCTGTTGTTATCCCCGAGGCAGATGTTGTTGCCGCCATGCAACATCGGCCGTTTGGGTTTCCTTGGCCACCCGGTCGTAGATTGCGGCTATGCTCATGAAGCTTGTTAGCACGCGCCTGGTGGCTGCGGCCGCGCTCTCGCTGGAGTGGGCCACAGAAGTTGCCCTCATGAAGTGGGTCCACATCCCCATCTATCACCGGCGATGATTGAACAATAAAATGATATTTGGGGAGCGAGCTAGTGTGCTTGACACGCCGGTTGTGGACTGTAGCTGACGCACCTTCTCGTGTAAGCCGTATGCATACTATACTCCGACGGTGCTCCAAGATATTTTATGTTGCATCTCACACGGTTGGTGATAAAAAATTGTGTGCGATCTACTTGATTTTTCGTCTTGATTTGAATTGCATAATGGGGTCAAAGCTGCAATGGATGGTGTTTGAATTGCTAGAACTTTTATATGCAGCGAACATGCAACTATAGTTGTGTCGTCAAAAATTTGGAATTATTCAGGGTTCGTTTGGACATTTTTATACATTAACTTGGTTTTCTAGGCATTTAAGGCATCAATCGAGGTTTCAGTCCTTTGAGAATCAAGCCATTTGCTCCTTTCGCTTGTCCATTCGACTGGGGGTGGGCGACTGAAGCATAGTCGACTCGTGTGCCTTGGGAAGCACAGAAGGCTCTGAACTCATTAGAATTGAAGTTCGACCCGTTGTCATTGATGATGCTGTGCGGAACTCCATATATGAATGTCAATTCTCTAATGAAGCTGACGGCAGTACTGGCTTCAAGATTCTTGATAGGCTTGGCTTCAATCCATTTGGTAAACTTGTCGACTGCTACAAGCACATGAGTGAAGCCGCTCCTACCAGTCCTCAGGGGTCCAACCATATCCAATCCCCAGACAACAAAGGGCCAGACGAGTGGAATGGTCTTCAGGGCTGACGCGGGCTTGTGGGACATATTGGAGTAAAACTGGTAGCCTTCACATTTGTCGACTGTATCTTTCGCCATTTCATTTGGTCGTGGCCAATAAAATCCAGCTCGGTATGCTTTGGCCACAATGGTCCTAGAGGATGCATGGTGGCCACAGGACCCCGAGTGGATGTCATTGAGGATCACTCGACCTTCTTCTGGTGTTATACATTTCTGGCTGACTCCGGTTACGCTTTCTCTGAACAGTTGTCCTCTTACATAGTAAAGGCTTTGGATCGACGGACGATCTGTCGAGCCTCTTCTTCATCCTCTGGGAGTTCCTTCCTAAGGATATACACAATGTATGGCACTGTCCAGTCGGGAGTGATGACCAAAACTTCCATAATCAGGTCGACCACGGCTGGGACTTCGACTTCAGTCGGATCTGTGGCACTCTTAGGCTACGAGGGCTCTTCTGTGAAAGGATCTTCTTGAACTGAAGGTGTATGAATGTGTTCCAGAAACACATTGCTGGGAATGGCTTCCCTCTTGGAACCTATCTTCGCTAAATCATCAGCTGCTTGATTTTTCAGTCGGGGTATATGATGGAGCTCTAACCCCTCCAACTTCTTTTCCAACTTCCTCACTGCATTACAGTAACCAGCCATAGCTGGGCTTCTGACGTCCCACTCCTTCATCACTTGATTGACTACCAAATCTGAGTCGTCGTAGACCATGAGGCGACGGACGCCGAGTGAAATGGCCATACGTAACCCATATAAGAGTGCTTCATATTCCGCTTCATTTTTGGAGGAATCAAAGTGAATCTGGAGAACATATCTGAGCTTGTCTCCTCGGGGATACCAAGACCACCCAAAGATCGAACCATTCAGCATCTTGGAGCCATCAGTGAACATGGTCCAGTGCTCCGAGTGAACTTGAGTTGGCAGTTGCTATTCGATCCACTCGACGAGGAAATCTGCTATTGCTTGGGACTTGATAGCTTTCTTTGCCTCAAACTTGATATCCAAGGGAAGAGTTCAATCGCCCACTTTGCCACTCGACCAGTTGCATCTCTGTTGTTCAGAATCTCTGATAATGGAGCGTCACTGACGACTGTAATAGAGTGGTTAGAGAAATAGTGAGGCAACCTTCTTCGTGGTCATATAAATCCCATAAACAAGCTTCTGATAATGTGGATATCTTTGCTTTGACGGAGTCAGAACTCCAGAAACATAATATACTAGGCGCTGAACCTTATAGGCTATTCCTTCTTCCTCCCGCTCGACCGTAAGTACTGTACTGACAACTTCTCAAGTGGCTGCGATGTAAAGCAGTAAAGGCTCTTTGCTGATTGGGGCAGCAAGCACCGGCTGGGTGGAAAGCAGGGCTTTGAGCTCTACAAATGCTGCATCAGCTTTAGGAGTCCACTCGAACTTATCAGACTTTTTCATCAGTCGGTAAAGAGGCAGTGCCTTTTCACCGAGGCGAGAAATGAATCGACTTAAGGCGGCCAAACAACCAGTAAGCTTCTGGACATCGTGTACACACACAGGGCGTTTCATCCGAAGTATGGCACCAACTTTCTTTGGATTAGCATCGATCCCTCGTTCGGAAATGAGGAAACCGAGTAATTTTCCGCCCGAAACTCCGAATGTGCACTTTGATGGATTAAATTTGATATTATACCTTCTGAGGTTGGCAAAAGTTTCAGCAAGGTCAGCCAGCAGGTCGGAACCTTTACGTGACTTGACCACAATGTCATCCATGTATGCTTCCACATTCCGACTGATTTGAGTGAGTAAACACTTCTGAATCATCCTCATGAATGTGGCTCCAGCGTTCTTCAAGCCGAATGGCATGGTGACATAACAGAAGCACCCAAATGGAGTGATGAAAGCTGTTTTTATCTCATCGGGTCCATACAGTCAGATCTGATGATACCCGGAATAAGCGTCCAAAAAGGACAAGCGCTCGCACCCCAAAGTCGAGTCGACTATTTGGTCGATGTGGGGGAGAGGAAAGTGATCTTTCGGGCAGGCCCGAATGATATGCTTGAAGTCGATGCACATGTGAAATGAGTCGTCCTTCTTGGGGACCATGACAACATTGGCTAGCCACTCGGAGTGGTAAATCTCTCGGATAAACACAGCTGCTAGGAGCCGAGCCACTTCTTCACCAATTGCTTTTCTCTTCTGTACGGTGGACCGTCGAAGATGTTCTTTGACTGGTTTCACTTTTGGGTCGACTCACAAACGGTGCTCAGCAAGCCCCCTGGGAACACCCAGCATGTCAGAAGGTTTGCATGCAAAGATGTCCCAGTTCTCATGGAGGAACTGGATGAGCGCTTCTTCCTATTTGGAGTCGAGTGTTGTCGAAATGTGAGTCGGAGCTGCATTTGGATCGGTCGGGTGAATATGAATCGGCTTCGTTTCACCAGACGACTGAAATGCAGAATCTGTGGCAGGTTTCTTAGCTCGCAACAAATCACTCGGATCTGCATTTTTTGATATTCCTGCAATTTCACTACTGCCATTTGTGCATCGGCGATCTTTGAGCCCTTCTGGAAGCACTCTTCTGACTTCTTCCGATTGCCAGTGATAGTGATCACTCATTTAGGACCAGGCATCTTCAATATGAGGTACAAATAACATGGTCGAGCCATAAAACGTGCATAAGCCGGCCTGCCCAGAATAGCATGATAAGCACTCTGGAAATCCACGACTTCAAACGTCAACTTTTCTTTGCGGTAATTCTTGGAATCACCGAAAACCACATCGAGGGCGATCTGGCCGAGTGACTCAGCCTTCTTGCCAGGAATAACTCCATGGAAACTCATATTGCTTTCACTGAGTCTGGGCATCGGAATGCCCATTCCCTTCAAGGTCTCCGCATATAGTATATTCAGGCCACTGCCACCATCCATCAGAACCTTAGTCATCTGAGTGCCTTCGACGACTGGGTCGACCACCAACTCTTGCCTCCCAGGGGTGGCTATGTGCGCTGCGTGATCAGACTGGTCGAATGTAATGGTAGTCTGAGACCACTTCAAATAACTGGGTGTCGCCGGAGCGACCATGTTCACTTCTCTGTTGATGACTTTCAGTCGACTTTTGCTCTACACATCAGCAAAAATCATCAGGGGGGGGGGGGTAACCATCATCGTCCTCTTCTTATCCTCAACTTTGTCCGACCCTTTCTCCTTGTCTTTGGGCTGTTTCTCTCGGAACTGCTGGATTAGGAGCCGACACTGTCGAGTGGTATGTTTCGGGTAAGTGAGATTACCCTCCTCATCTTTTTTGGTGTTAATGTGGCATGGTAAATCCAACACATCATTTCCATCTTGATCTTTTACTTTCTTGGGGTTCCATGGCCCTTTGGGCTTCCCCTTGAACTTTCCTTGAGTCACGACTAAGGATTCTCCGGGAGCAGCTAGCTCGGCTTTGCGCTTCTGCTTCCGACTGGAGTTCCCTCCTCCGGTTTAATGCGATCGCTTTGTGCTTGCCACTCCCAGAGCCGATCCTCCTCTTCACCATTAGCATACTTGGTGGCAATTTCCATCATTCGACTCGTAGACATATCTCCGGTCCGACCGAACTTCAGATTCAATTCTCGATACTTGACACCTTCCTTGAAGGCACAAACTGCTTGGTGATCTGACACATTCTCCACCGTGTGGTGCAACGTGATCCATCTCTGGATATAATCCCTCAAAGTTTCATTCGGCTTCTGCACACAAGATTGCAGCTCTGTTAGCTCTGCTGGCCGTTTGCATGTACCTGTAAATGTTCTAACAAACACTTGAGCAAGCTCTTCCCAACTATAAATGCTGCCAGGCGCTAACTGATTCAACCATGCTCTCGCCGAGCCCTCCAACATCAGAGGAAGGTGCTTCGTGGCCACTTCATCATTGCCACCACCAATCTGCACAGCCACTCGGTAGTCCTCAAGCCAAGTGTCAGGCTTGGACTCACCAGTGAACTTGCTGACTCCAGTCGCCAACCTGAAGTTCGGAGGAATCACTACTACTCTGATGGCTCTGCTGAAACACTCGGGACCTGAAACATGCACTCTGCTGCCGGTCGGACAATCTCTATCGTGGCCATCTCTGTTTGCCCTGTTCCTGTCAACCATACCTTGAATGAGAATGGATCTCGCGTCAAAGCCCTCCCGGGGGTCGACTGGAATCCTTCGCCCACCACTATGAGGGCGTCTGTCATCGTGTTGCCAAGGCGCGTATGATCCACTCCTTGGGAGAGGTGTGGGTACTCGATGATGATCATACTGCTCATGGTTTCTGTACTAATCCTGTCGATCTCCACGTCCCTCACGCCTTGGAGGTGATCTTGGGCTGTGAGCCGACTGAACTGTGTCTGCCATTACAGATCTACTACGAATACTATTCCGAGACTGTGACACTGTTGTGTTCTGCTCCCCCGCCGCCCGGAACAAAGCCCAGATCTGCATCAAACCTCTACCAGCCTCCTACTGGGAAGGCTGAGTCGACTCTGCTATTCGGACGGCAGCTGTGAGATTCTGGATTGGAGTTTGATATACCTGGGTTGGAGGGGGAAAAAGCTGTCGTTGACTGGACTCAGGAACTCGCTGCCGAGCACGCTCGTCGAGTGTGTGCTGGAGGTTTTCCAGTCGAGTGCGCTCAACCAAGTTGGCCAGGCGCGCCTCCTCCAAGGCCCGGGCCTCGGGGGTTTCTCCAATGATAGAAGTGTGAAGTGCATCCATGTTACGGCGGCGAAGCTGTTCCCTCTGCTGCCAAGAGAGGGGCTTGGGGCGGTACTCCTGGTGGACACGTGACGGATTGCCTCCGCCATCACCACCGTCGTCGCGGGGGAAGCCAGGAGGACTGCGCGTTCCGTTGACCATCAGGACTTCCACCGTGGGGTCACTATTGTCGCACTCGGATGCAGTCTCAACGGAGCCAGTCGAACTGGCCGTAGAGAGTTTTGTCGGGCTCGATTGCCGTGACTTGGGGGATGGCTGACTGGCGAGCCACCGCGTGCCTCACCCACCGCTGCAGCCTCGATCGACCGAAACGCTTGCGCCGGCGGGCAGCAGGGAGTGAAGACGCCACAGGAGCCGACCGATACTGGGTCGACGGCGGCAGAAGGACGCCGCGGAAGCACGCGCGAAAGTGCGTTGCCCCGCGGACGGGGAGCGCCTCGACGTCGAGTGGAGCCTCTTGGAGCCAAGCGGAGTCGTCGGCGACGAACACGAGCGCGCCGAGACGGATCTCGCGGCCCTCGGCCAATCCTCCGCCTGAAACCATGCTGATGGGGATCGGAAAAATTGCAACTTCTCCAACAAGTCGCTAAGACATCTGCCCCATGGTGGACGCCAACTGTCGTGGTTCTAAGTCTGACAGTAGAATCGGGGGTAGGTATGTAGAGGCAAGATCCTAGCTATGGATAAGTTGTACGCATGAGTTTTACGAGTTCATGCCCTTCTCGGAGGAAGTAACAGCCCTACGTCTTGGTGCCCAGAGGCGGTCGACTGGATTATATGCGTGTGTGTTACTGGGGGTGCGAACCCTTGTGCATGTGGAGGGGGGTGGCTTATATAGAGTGCGCCATGACCCCAACCAGCCCACGTTATAAGGGATTTAAGGTACATCAAGAGGGGGGGCGTTACTGGTTACGCTAGCAATAAATAGACATAATGACCATTAAAGCTACGACGTAATGTCTGACCGTTGCAGTACGGAGTGGCTTTAGATCTTCTGGCGGTCGAGTGACAGTCTCCACGGTCGAGTGACTTCGGGTCTTCCGAGTGGAACGCTCCATGGTCGAGTGGATGATGATTCTTCTTCGAATGCTTCTGGTTTTAGGGTGATATCCTTGGGGAGGGTATCATTAGCCCCCGAATCGGTCGAGGTTGAGCGGGTCGAGTCGAGGTGAATTCCCAGATGAGTCGAGTGCTACGGAGGCACTTATGAACTCCCTCTGGTCACCCGACGGTCTTATCTCCGCGTGTTGCCTTGACGGATTCCGGACTGCATGGTGTCCGAGTGAAATGAGCTCAAACGGGTCCGCGGAGGAACGTTAAACTCACCTTATAGCAATTTTTTTGGAGTGATTTGGAGCTGGTCCTGCATCGAGTAACTGATTACACGGAATTTCGTCACGCCTGGAACATGTCTTTTTTTGTTGTTTAGCCGTCACTCGGACCGGGCGGACCGTTCTGAGTGGATACCATACCAGTGGGGGCACGCTGAGTGCACCCACTGGGTGTAGTCCCCGAGGCTGCCGTCGACTGCGGGTAGTTGACGGGAGTCTTAGAGCCTGTCTTTTTTGTTGTTGTTTGGCCGTCACTCGGACCTGCCGGACCGTTCCGAGTGGATACCAGCAGTCGGTGGGAGTCTTAGAGCCTGTCTTTTTTGTTGTTGTTCATCACTTGGACTGGTCAGGCCGTACCGAGTGGAGATTACTCCAGTGGGGGCATGCTGAGTGCACCCACTGGGTGTAGTCCCCGAGACCGCCGTCACCGGGCAACAAGGGGTCTGAGAGAACTAAAAATCTTCTTAGCTGGTACTGATCGAACTTGTTCTTCTCTGCCTTGGAGGTCGAGTAATTCTGGAGCTGGTTTTGCATCGAGCAAAATGTTTCTTTCCGAGTTCTCTTCCAGTGGGGGCACGCTGAGTGCACCCACTGGGTGTAGCCCCCGAGCCTCTTTCGGACTAGATGAGCCTGGCAGAGGGATTAAGTCTACTGGTCAACCTCCACGCAGTCGACATGGTAAATATCTTTTTAGTCTGAAATTGAGTCAATCAGATGCATCTTCAGGCACTTGACATGGTAAATGAACTCAGCCTGGAGCTGAGTCAGTCGGACTGATCTTCGTGCACTCGGCACGGTAAATAAATTCAGCCTAGAACTCGGTCAAGCTGGTGAATCTTCGTGCTCTCGGCATGGTGAATGAATTCGGTTTTGAAACTGCCGACTGTAGAAAAAAACCGGACACTCCAGGGAGTAATCATTCCAGTAGTACTTCTTATATTGACCGTTAGATTTTGCGTGAAAGGGGTATTTGCAAGAGTACATTGTATCCGTAGAGGAGCTTCATTTTCACCCTTTTGCATGAAAGGGGTATTTGTCCGAGTGGATGTGCTTCCCGACTGATCGTGGTATGTTGGCTGCAAGGAAAAACTTGGTGGCACTCGTATGTCTCTCGGAGGAGATAGACTAGTGGTCTGACATTGACGTGCCATGAAAGCCGAGTGGCGAGGCTAGTGTGTGGGCTGACTCTCCGGAGAGAGGCCACTCATTATCCCGGGGGAACACCGACACATGCCATCTCTGAGTCCAATTTTGTGGAACTGACGCCTTGGAGCCTAGGATAAGGGTCCAGTGTATCCGTAGAGGAGCGTCGATTTCACCCTTTTGCAGTCCTGAAGATGACTTCAGGTAATGATTTGGGCGATCGTCCAAGTGGACAGTACTACCCTTATAGATTTTGGTGGACCGAGCATGTATGGTCAGAAAGATATTCCTGATGTGATCAATGGGTTGATCAAATGGGCGTAACCCCTGAGGGCGGCATGGCCAACGGTTGTGCGTAGCCCCCGAGTGATGCTCGAAAGAGGTAAGCTTGCTATAGAGTGTGATATGAGGTTTGATCATATGAGTAACTTAGTCATTCCCGTGTTGGGGGTGTAGAGGTAAAGATATGTCCAATTGATGGTGACGCGTGAGGAGACCGAGGGGCGATCATGTGTACAACCGAGTGACGACGCGCGGGGCGGCCGAGTGGTGAAGACGTGCACAACTGAGTGGCAACACGCGGGGCGGTGGAGTCATGATGTGCGAGGTGGTCGAGTGATGAAGACGTGCAGAACCGAGTGGCAATGCGCAGGGCGGCCAAGTGGTGAAAAGGTGCATAACCGAGTGACGACGCGTGGGTCGGCCGTGTGGTGAAGGCATGCACAACCGTGAGGCGACACGCGAAGCGGTTGAGTTGTGATGACGTGCACAACGGAGAGGCGCCGCGCGGGGCGGTCGAGTGAGGGCGCGAGGTGGCCGAGTGAAGGACTACGTGTCCAGCCAAGTGGTGATGCGCGGGGCAGCCGAGTGAAAGATTGCGTGTCCAGCCAAGTGGCTGAAATTGGTCTTCGAAGGAGTTAACTAGATGCTTTCAATGCTAATGTAGCGACGAGGTCGGTGTAGTGTGGTTGCGATGCAACAAGACCGGCATGACAACTGATTCTGAGTAGGAATGAAGATGGCGCGCAGAGCGTCTGTGTGATTATTAAACTTGTCAAAGTGACGGATCGAATGCACTTGTTGAAGTGAAGGATCTGACTGGTGATGAAGTACTCAACCACTCAGGAGATTGTCATTCCAAATGAGATGCAGCCCCCGTGTGCGGTGTAGCCCCCGAGCGTACTACAGGCTTGGACAACAGACATGTCGGAATACGAGAAATATAGTTTTGAATGGATGATTTGCAATTCATCGAGTCGGACTCGGGCAAAGATGAGGAGAAGCTTCCGAGTGATGCTCGAAAGAGGCAAACTCGCAAAAGAGTGAAGTGTGAAGTTTAACTATAAAAAGGACTTATTTGTCTCATACCTGACGAGGTCTATATCATTGATACGATGAAGAGGATTCCATAGAGGGGTCGGCCGGATGTGTTTGAAGTCAACAGAGCGACAAGGTCGGTGTTGTGGTGCGCTAGGACCGGTACGGTGACCGAGTCCGAGCAGCGATGAAGTTGGCGCATAGGGCCGTCGAGTGATCGCGTAACTTGTGTAAAAAATGGCACAAGCCAACGAAATAATTTCTCGAGGAAATTTGATGTGTGCTGAAATGATTTGTGTGAATAACACCCATAGACACCCACTGGGAGTGCAAGGGGCTTGCTGGTTAACCAACAAGAGTCTAGAAGAGCAAAGGAATTGATCGCACTTGACAAAGTGAATGATCCAACCGAGCATGTTGGAGTACTGGCTTAAATAAAACGGAAGTGTAGTATCCTGACTGAGTTGCGGCCCCCGAGGACTAATGCAAACTCGAAATGAAGAACACATGGTGTTCGTGTATGCGTTAAAATGGAAGTTGGACTCAGGAGGTACTAAGCAAGTATGTGAAAATAAGCAACTGAGTATAGAGCTACTCTCTATGGCGTGGCCTCCGAGTGAACGTGATGTGTGAATTACGGCATACTCGGGAAGGTGGAAATAACATAATGTAGTGCATGTAGAATGCCTTAGCTATTTGAAGGCGCGCGAGTGGCCAAGTGGTGAAGGTGTGTTCAACCGATGGCGATGCGCGGGGCGGCTGATTGATGTAGATGTGTCTCACTGAGTGGTGACACGCGAGGTGCCGAGTGGTGAAGAGGTGACCAACCGAAAGGCGACGCGTGGGGCGGCCAAGTGGTGATTAGGTGACCAACCGAGTGGCGACGCGCGGGGCTGCCGAGTGGTGATGAGGTGACCAAGCGATGGCGACGCGCGGGGCGGCCGAGTGGTGATGAGGTGACCAACCGAGTGGCGACGCGCGGGGCGGCTGAGTGGTGATGAGGTGACCAACCGATGGCGACGCGCGGGGCGGCCGAGTGGTGATGAGGTGACCAACCGATGGCGACGCGCGGGGCGGCCGAGTGGTGATGAGGTGACCAACCGATGGCGACGCGTGGGGCGGCCGAGTGGTGATGAGGTGACCAACCGATGGCGACGCGCAGGGCGGCCGAGTGGTGATGAGGTGACCAACCGAGTGGCGACGCGCGGGGCGGCCGAGTGGTGATTAGGTGACCAACCGATGGCGACGCGCGGGGCGGCCGAGTGGTGATGAGGTGACCAACCGATGGCGACGCGCGGGGCGGCCGAGTGGTGATGAGGTGACCAACCGAGTGGCGCCGCGCGGGGCGGCCGAGTGATGACGAGGTGACCAACCGACGGCGACGCACGGGGCGGCCGAGTGGTGATGAGGTGACCAACTGATGGCGACGCGTGGGGCGTCCGAGTGGTGATGAGGTGACCAACCGATGGCGACGCGCGGGGCGGCTGAGTGGTGATGAGGTGACTAACCGATGGCGACGCGCGGGGCAGCCGATTGGTGATGAGGTGACCAACCGATGGCGACGCGCGGGCCGGCTGAGTGAAGTAGATGCGTCCCGCGGAGTGATGATGCGCGGGGCATCTGAGTGAAGTAGATGCGTCCCTCGGAGTGACGATGTGCGGGGCTTCCGAATGAAGTAGACGCGTCCCGTAGAGTGACGATACACGGTGTGTCCGAGTGATGTAGACGCGTCCCGCGGAGTGGCGATGCGCGGGGCGTCCGAGTGATGTAGACGCGTCCCGCAGAGTGACGAGGTGCAGGGCGTCCGAGTGAAGTAGACGCGTCCCACGGAGTGACGACACGCGGGGCGGCGAAGTGGATGAAGATGTGGTTGGTTCCATAGATTTGCGATCGTAGTTGATGTCGATGATGTTCTGGATGTTAACCGGTCGAGTGAACCCAGGGGCTTCAGGGCCAAATGAGGGCCATTCGAGTGGATGCCTCGTCTGAGTGTTCCTGCCCATCCGAGTGAACCACAGCTACTCAGCTAGGTTGCGATCTGGACGGTGTGGAGCTGGTTCGGCAGTCCGACTCGGAGTGTTGGGCTCGGAGGCGTTGGCGAGGTTTGGCGTGGAAGTGCCCATGAGCGAACAAGCGCTGCTTCCTTCGATGGAGGCGGGCGGCTGCTAGCGGCCATGGACACCATGCAACGGAGGCAGCCAGGTGCGACGGCGCCGGAGCTGGGCGCCGGCTGGCAGACGATGAGGTCGACTTGGTAAAAAGTCCAGACAGTCATGGAGCAATAAATCCTTGGTAATTACGCATTGAAGGAGTTGCCCATGTCCAGGACGTGTACGCAGAATATGCATGCAAGAGAGAACTAATTAAACGAGAGTTAGAGCCATTCATGCAAGTGATGAACGTTTCCCACGACCATTTATCTCCTGCATGCAGAACATAAATGGGATAGAATTAAGATTAGAAGGAGAGTAGAGGGGCGCAGAGCTCCCTGTCGGCCACGTCAGCGGCGGAGGCAGCTTTGACTCGGATCCAGCGCAAGGTGAGGCAGCCCGCGACAAGTCCGAGTGCGGACCACGTTCTTCTCCGAGGCTGCGCGTGGGCGGAGCTTGAGGCGGCGGCTAGTCGATCTGGAGGCTCCCATATTGTTGTGGCCAAGGACGTGGACAGCCTCGACCACGACCCCGCGTCAGGTTCATGCATCGACCACGGAGGTCGTCGCACCGTGGTTGACGAGGGACGCCGCTGCAGCGTGCCATGTCGGGCCGTCGCGGGGAGGCCGCTGCAGCGCGAGGCCTATGCGCACGTCGCAACGACCACGACCGAGCGCCCACGTTGCCAGATGGACTGCCGAGCGCTTGCGATCGCTGCACCCAGATGACGGGTGAGTTGAGGTCGACTGAGAAGAGGAAGCAGGAGGCGCAGTCCAGCAAGCTGGCAGCCGTGTGTGAGGGCGATGGCCACGACCCTTGGCGCAGCACGTCGATGCCCTTTTCTCTTCCTCGTCTCTTGTCTGATCTATGCATCGGAAGTTTTTGTTGTTGATCCCGATGGGCGCCTGCTAGTACAGGGAGGAAAACAACAGATTTTTTTAGAGCTACGATGATTGTTAGATCATAAGAGGATATCATAGAAAGAAATCTCTTAATCGATCCGTCTGCGAACGGTCATGTACGCCTCCAGCATCAAGTGAAGATGTATCTTATCCTCTCCTTTTGAGATGCTTTAGTTACCTGCTGCAAAGATGAACAATTCTATCAGGATGAACATGAAATTAAACATAGATGAATGAAAAAGAAACCATCTGCATCATGGCTCGATAGACGCCATGCCCCACGGTGGGCGCCAACTGTCGTGGGAACAATTCTGACAGTAATAAGGTATAGGGTAACAGAGCATGATCTACCGAGATGCATATGGGTGACACAGTGGTTTTAGCGAGTTCGGGCCTCTCACGGTGGGGATAAGAACCCTACGTCCCGTGCTCCGGAGAGGCTTTGTTTTATCTGAGTATGTATCCAGAGATTACAATGTGTGTGTGAGAGAGAGGAATGGATCCCCATGCCTGAGCTAAGTCCGGAGACTAGAGAGGGAGAGAGAGGTAGCCAGAGAAGAATGAGGGCCTACCCCCTAGTCTAGTGGTGGGGGGTGGATTATATAGAGTGCGCCACCCCCTCACCCCTTATGTTACACGGTGGAGCATCAATGCCATAATGCCTGCCCACTACAAAACCATCATGCTGACAATTGGTCTTCGCATATCCGAGTGAGTTACACGGTCGAGTGGAATGAGCTCGTCGAGTGGAGTGCCGTGCTCCGAGTGGTTGTTGCCGTCCGAGTGACTTTCAAGTTGCGGTACATCTGGATGGCGATCTGGCCTAGGGGCCCAGTACAAAGTGTACGGTGTCCATGGGTAGGGTCTTTAGGTCAGGCCTGTTACCCTACCCCCAATACATGTCCTCGTCAGCTGCCAGTGTAACATCTCAAATGTTTTGTATAATTTAAATCATGTGCGTTATGTTAACCATTCACGTGATGCCACACCTCACTCTTTTAACGGCTAGGAGGTGCCGTGCGGACAGGTGCTTGACGAAACGGGAGGCGTGCGAGCGGTACTCCAATACGCAGGCTCACCGGGAAGCGTGCGAGCTGTACACCGTGAAGTTCACTGGGAAGCGAGCCCTTTGACTTCCATCGCCGCCCGACTTGCTCACACCCTCTCCATTAATGGCACCCAAGCCATAGTTTAATACGGGTTTTAAATATAAACATTCATCGCAAACATTTTATTTAGAACACCTGCATGCAAAACGACAGCTTCCCCAGGAAGCCTAGCGAAAATATGCCGAGCAGGATTCGTGCAGCTCTTGATCACAAACGTTTTAGATAGAACACCCATATGTAAACCGACAGCTTCCCTAGTAAGCCAAGGGAAAATGTGCCGAGCAGGATTTGTGTTGCACTTTGATACATCCATTTTGCATCGTGCTTTTAAATTGACATTTATTGCATTATGGGTTGTTATTACACATTATATCACAATACTTATGCCTTTTCTCTCTTATTTTATAAGGTTTACATGAAGGGGGAGAATGCCGGTAGCTGGAATTTTGGACTGGAAAAGGAGAAAATATTAGAGACCTATTCTGCACAACTTCAAAAGTCCTGAAACTTCATGGAGAATATTTTTGGAATATATAAAAAATATTGGGCTAATAAAGTACCAGAGGGGGGCCACCAGCCAGCCACAAGGTTGGAGGGCGCGCCCTACGCCCCTGGGTGCGCCTCCCGTCCTTGTTGGCCCCCTGGCAGGCCTCCGATGTCCATCTTCTACTATATGGTGTGTTTTGAGCTGGAAAAATAAGAAGGAAACTTTCGGGACGAAGCGCCGCTGTCTTGAGGCGGAACTAATCTAGGGCTCTGACGGAGCTGTTATGCTGGGGAAACTTCCCTCCGAGAGGGGGGAATCATCGTCATCACCAATGATCCTCTCGTCGAGAGGTGGTAAATCTCCATCAACATCTTCACCAACACCATCTCCTCTCAACCCTAGTTCATCTTTTGTATCTGATCTTTGTCTCAAAACCTCAGATTTGTACTTGTGGGTTGCTAGTAGTGTTGATTACTTCTTGTAGTTGATGCAAGTTGGTTTATTCGGTGGAAGATCATATGTTTAGATCCTTAATGATAATTAACACTCCTCTGATTATGAACATGAATATGCTTAGTGAGTAGTTACGTTTGTTCCTGAGGACATGGGAGAAGTCTAAGTAATCATGTGAATTTGGTATTCGTTCGATATTTTGATGAGATGTTTGTTGTCTTTCCTTTAGTGGTGTTATGTGAACATCGACTACATGACACTTCACCATTGTTTGGGCCTAGGGGAAGGCATTGGGAAGGAATTAGTAGATGATGGGTTGCTAGAGTGACAGAAGCTTAAACCCTAGGTTATGTGTTGCTTCGTAAGGGGCTGATTTGGATCCGTATGTTTCATGCTATGGTTAGATTTATCTTAATTCTTATTTCATAGTTGCGGATGCTTGCGAGAGGGGTTAATCATAAGTGGGAGGCTTGTCCAAGGAAGGGTAGCACCCAAGCACCGGTCCACCCACATATCAAATTGTCAAAGTAACGAACGTGTATCATATGAGCATGATGAAAACTAGCTTGACAACAATTCCCATATGTCCTCGGGAGTGCTTTGCTTTATATAAGAGTTCGTCCAGGCTTCTCCTTTGCTACAAAAATGATTGGGCCACCTCGCTGCACCTTGTTTACCTTTGTTACTTGTTACCCATTATGAATTATCTTATGACACAACTATCTGTTACGGATAATTTCAGTGCTTTCAGAGAATACCTTGCTGAAAACCGCTTGTCATTTCCTTCTGCTCCTCGTTGGGTTCAACACTCTTACTTACTGAAAGGACTACAATATATCCCCTATACTCGTGGGTCATCAAGACTATTTTCTGGCACCGTTGCCGAGGAGTGAAGTGCCTTTGGTGAGTAGAATTTGGTAAGGAAACATTTACATAGTGTGCTGAAATTTGTTGTCACTTGTTACTATGGAAAATAATCCTTCGAGGGGCTTCTTCGGGGTATCTTCACCTCGAACGAAAGAGCAAAGAGTTGCTCCTCAACCTACTGCACCTACTGAAAATATTTATTATGAAATTCCTTCGGGTATGATAGAGAAACTACTAGCTAATCCTTATGCAGGAGATGGAACATTACACCCTGATATGCACCTAATCTATGTGGATGAAGTTTGTGGACTATTTAAGCTTGCAGGTATGCTCGAGGATGTTATCAAGAAGAAGGTATTCCCTTTATCATCGAAGGGAAAGGCATTGACATAGTATAGGTTATGTGATTATATTGGATCATGGAACTACAACCGATTGAAATTGGAATTTCATCAGAAGTTTTATCCTATGCATCTGGTTCTAATCGGAATTATACATATATAATTTTTGGCCTCGTGAAGGAGAAAGTATAACTCAAGCTTCGGGGAGGCTTAAGTCAATGTTATATTCTAATCATGAGCTCTCAAGAGAAATTATTATTAAAAAAATTATGCTCGGCTTTCTCATAATGATCGATCCATGCTCGGTACTTCTTGTACTGGTTCTTTTATGAAGAAGGATATTGAATTCAAATGGAATTTCTTAGAAAGAATTAAACGCAACTCTGAAGATTGGGATCTCAACGAAGGTAAGGAGTCAAGTATAAACCTTAAGTTTGATTGTGTTAATTCTTTTATGGATACCGATGCTATTGTGATTTTAGCACTAAATATGGACTTGATTCTGAGATAGTAGCTTCTTTTTGTGAATCTTTTGCTACTCATGTTGATCTCCCTAAGGAGAAGTGGTTTAAATATCATACTCTCGTTCAAGTTAAAGTAGTAGAACCTATTAAAGTTGAAGAACAAACTATTACTTATAATGTTGATCATATTGTTCCTACTTCTTATATTGAGAAGCCACCTTTTCCTGTTAGAATAAAGGATCATGCCAAAGCTTCAACAGTGGTTCGTAAGAGTTATACTAGAAAACCTACACCACCCGAACAAATTAAAGTTGAGCCTAGTGTTTCTATGGTTAGAGATCTCTTGGTCGATAATATTGATGGTCATGTTATTTATTTCTATGATGAAGCTACTAGGATTGCTAAACCTGATACTAAAGATAAGCATAGACATGTTGTTCGCATGCCTGTTGTTTCTGTTAAAATTGGAGATCACTGTTCCCATGGCTTATGTGATGTGGGTGCTAGTGTGAGTGCAATTCCCTATACCTTGTACCGAGAAATTATGAATGATATTGCACCTGTTGAGATAGAAGATATTGATGTTACTATTAAGCTTGCCAATAGAGATACTATATCACCAATTGGGATTATTTGAGATGTTTAAGTCTTGTGTGGGAAGATAAAATATCCTGTTGCTTTTCTTGCTCTTGCTTCCCCACAAGATGATTTTTGTCCCGTGTGTGGTAGACCTTTCTTGAATACGGTTAATGCTAAGATAGCCTGCAAGAAAGATATTGTTACTATTAGTTTAAGGGATATGTCTCATGATTTTAATTTCTCTAAATTTCATAGACAACCCCATGATAAAGAATTGCCTAGTAAGGATGAAATTATTGGTCTTGCTTCTATTGCCATGCCTCCACTGGTATGCGCCGGTGCTATACAAACGGATTTTAACCCCTTTCCGCGACGACATTTGGGACCGTCACCAAGTGAGTGTGGGCGATAGGGGTTCCTTCCCACACAACCTAGAAAACGTCAGGGATATGGAGCAATGATCCAGAGGCCTTCCAAAATGTAATCGTGTGCGATGGAGCACACACTAAATTCTTTCGCACGTGTGGGATCGGTGATTAAACGTTTCTAATGACGTAGTGAAATGATATGTCTCCAACGTATCTACTTTTTCTCATGCTTTTCCTCTTGTTTTGGACTCTAATTTGCATGATTTGAATGAAACTAACCCCGGACTGACATTGTTTTCAGCAGAACTACCATGGTATTGTTTTTGTGCAGAAATAAAAGTTCTCGAAATGGAATGAAACTTTGCGAGGATTTTTTATATCAATAATAAGAATTTCTGGAGCCAAGACCCACCAGAGAGGGGGCCCTGGTTGGGCACAACCCACCAGGGCGTGCCCCCCTCTCCTGGCGCGCCCAGGTGGGTTGTACCCACCTGGTGGCCCCTCTGACCCCCCGATACTATAAAATCACATTATTCCAGAAAAATATCAGGGATAAAGAATTATCGTGATCCACGAGACGGAGCCGCCGCCAAGCCCTGTTCTTCCCCCGGGAGGGCAGATTTGGAGCCCGTTTGGGGCTCCGGAGAGGGGGATCTTCGTTCTTCGTCATCACCAACCCTTCTCCATCGCCAATTCCATGATGCTCCCCACCGGGTGTGAGTAATTCCTTCATAGGCTCGCTGGTCGGTGAGGAGTTGGATGAGATTCATCATGTAATAGAGTTAGTTTTGTTAGGGCTTGATCCCTAGTATCCACTATGTTCTTAGATTGGTGTTGCTATGACTTTGCTATACTTGATGCTTGTCACTTTGGGCCCAGGTGCCATGAATTCAGATCTGAACCGTTTATGAATTCATCATTATATCCATGTTTTAGATCCGATCTTGCAAGTTATAGTCACCTACTACGTGTTATGATCCGACAACCCTGGAGTGACAACAACCGGGCACACTCTCGGTGATGATCGTAGTTTGAGGAGTTCATGTATTCACTATGTGTTAATGCTTTGTTCCGGTTCTCTATTAAAATGAGGCCTTAATATCCCTCAGTTTCCAATATGGACCCACGGCCACGGGAGGGTAGGACAAAAGATGTCATGCAAGTTCTTTTAATAAAGCACGTATGACTATTTACGGAATACATGCCTACATTATATCGATGAACTGGAGCTAGTGCCGTATCGCCCTAGGTTATACCTGTCTCATGATGAATATCATCCAACAAGTCACCGATCCAATGCCTACGAATTTATCCTTATTGATCTTGCTGCGTTACTATTGCTATCATCATCAAGCACTTGCTACAGACATCGCTATCATCATATCAAGTATCGTTCTTGCTGTCACTACTATCAAAACCATCAAACTACTTTTCTACTGATCACTTTGCTACAGATAATTAATCTCCAGGTGTGGTTGAATTGACAACTCAGCTGCTAACACCTTCAAATATTCTTTGGCTCCCCTTGTGTTAAATATTCTTTGAAATCTATAAATTTGGGTTAAATACTTTACCCTCGAAAACTGTTGCGATCCCCTATACTTGTGGGTTATCATGAAACCATACGGTGTGTCGTAATGAACCATTTGGGAAACAATATGTAAGGCACACGGGCCAACATATGAACTGTGTGCGATTTTTTCCCCATCACACACAAGTTTTCTGCGTAACCTGTCTGCCATGCAAGACTCCATCACACATGTTTCCCAACAATTACCGTCTGCGATAATGTTCTATCACAAATGGTTTAGGATCCCCTTCGCACACATACAAGTGATGCAGACCATTTGTGATTGGTTGTGTATCAGCGAGGGTTGCGGCAATAGTGATGTGTGCTTTTCGTTTAAGATCCCACATGTTCCTGAAAAAATTACGACTGGGATTGTATTTTACATTGGGCACGGTTTACTCCGAGTTCTCATGTGCGATAACCCGATATCACAAATGGTTCCACAGACCCTATGCACAAGTAGTAGCACTACAAATTGTTTGCGATCTGTTGTGTATCACCGACGGTTACGCTATGATTGACGTATGCTTTCCGATGTGGATGGCACACACTCATTTAGGTGAACCGTGTGCGGAGCAATTGACGGGTTAAACCAAAAATATCCTATTTTGAATCGGGATGCAAAAAGAAAATTCACCACAATATTCACTTGAACAAATAAACCAAAATATCCCATTTTGAATCGGCACGCAAAAAGCAAATTCGCCACAATATTCGATTGAACAAATAAACGAAAATATCTCATTTTGAATCAGCACGCAAAAAGCAAATTCGCCACAATATTCAATTGAACAAATAGTGTCCACAGGAAGAACATTCATCAGATTTCGCAACAATTGCAATTGAACATATGGTAGCTAAATTCCAATGATTTGTCCACACATATATGAATTACATAATTAATCATAGTGTATGAAATACGAAGACCTCATCAGATGGAAAACAATGGATCCATGCATATATGTTTAGCGGCTAACTCTTACTCAATGTTTCAGGAGAACGCATGATGAAATCTTCATTATCACCAGTGGGATTGAAGTAGTGATTCAGGAAGAAGTCGCTGATAAATCTCCGAACCATCAGCAATTCACCAGCCGGGAGCGGTTCAGGGGTCCTCGGTTTTAAGATGAGCTGCAGTATTTTTAAGATCCGAATGTGCCATATGATTGGAGTAGAAGATATTAATTAAGACAGACTTATTGGTACTAATTCGTGAGGATCATCACAACTATCAGCAGATTTGGAGATGGAGATCATGTGTCTGCAAACATAGTATCCACAAAGGTTGGTCCCTGTGTCGGGGAGGCTGATCGTACCCGCGGACACCTATGGGGCCGGCGGACCAGGCCCCTTTGTGGTTCGGAGGGGGGGCGGAGATCGCACGAAGAGCAGATCGAGGCGAGGCACACGAGCAGTTTACCCAGCTTCAGAGCTCTCCGGAGAGATAAAACTCCTACTGCTGCTTGTTTGATGTATTGTGTTCTTGCTAGGGAGCGATGCGAGCTACAAAACCTAGCGTGAGTGTATCTGGTCTCTAGTGAGTTGAATGAACCGAAACTCGAACCCCCACGCTGCACATGGGCCTCCTTTTATATGCTCAAGGGTCTCCGACGGTGGCAACACAAAGTAGGGTACAAATGTAAAAACAGGAGTTGGTACACCTACCGAGCGATTACAAAGGTAAAAATACCTAACTCGACGGCAAGGGACAAAAGCAATAAATGCCCGCCAGTTGTCGCCCAAACAAAGGCAACAGAGACCGTCAAAGTGCGCCTCCGCCGCCACGATGGCAAGCTTGTCAGCCGCTTATCGCTGCTCTCCGCCGGCTGCACAGCCTCTCGACACGCCGCATGGAAAGGTCCCATGGCGACACGCTGCTGGATGAGCCGGAGCGGAGATGGAGAGAGGTTGCTTGCCGCGTAAGCGCCTTTGTCGCGGCCGAATCCTTGTCGCGTCCGGGAGGCTTGTCGCGCCTGAGCCTTCCGCAAGCTCCTCTTGCCGGGGCCTTGTCTTCTGCATGCCTTGAGTGGCCTTCCCGGCAAGCTTCTCTTGCCGGGGCCTTGTCTTGTTAATCAAATACTTTGTTCTTGAATGGCTCCAAAGGAGCCACGGAGGATCTTGGCGGTGACGAGGCAAACCCTGCCGCGGGGTGCTACAACTGTCCGTGCACGAGTATGGGATACTAGGGTACCCCTACTCTAGTACCCCGACAGAGCCCCGGGCTCGGGCAGACGCCAGTGCCGAAGGCCGTCGGGCCAGGCCCAAAATAAAGCACGGTCACACGTGGCCTCAACCACGCCGCAACTCGCTTCGACCCACCACGACTTCCCCACTAACGGCACGCACCGGACGTGGCGTCGGCGAAGATCGAGGGCGTGGTCATGGGGGTTTCTTTATTAGGAAAAGCGGAACGTCCGCCCCCTCCCCCTCTTTATAAGCGGAGGAAACAGGGGCAGGCCGTCCACTCCGCCATTGCTGTCTTGTCAAGAAAACCACCACCGCTCCCCCCTTCTTCTCCAGTGCGAAGAGAGCAGCGCCCCGCCCCCTTTCGCCACAAGCACGCTCACCGCCGTCGGCCTCCTCCGCCGCCCTCGCCATGGCTCCGAAAGCCGACAAGGAGAAGGGCGTCAAGTCGGCCGAAGCGCAGCGGCTCGCGGCGTTGCACAAGGAGCGGGCCATCTTCCCCCCACAGCTCGGCGCAAGGGAGCTGCAGGATGTCTTCTATCTTTTTTGGTCGACGGAGACGCGTGCGCATCCGCGCACGAAGGTACTCCCCGCCTCTGCTTCCGATTTGGCCCCCACTGGTACCCTCTTTTGCTCTTTTCTTCTATTGCGGGCTTTGCCCGCCCTTTTCCGAGTTCTTCTGCGACATCATGAACACATTTGGCCTCCGCCTCCTTGATTTCACCCCCAACGCCGTCTTGACCATGGCAGTTTTCGCGCACCTTTGCGAAAACTTTGTCGGAGTCCACCCAAATGTGGCACTCTTCCGCCACTTCTTCGTGCTCCGCGTCGAGAGAGGAGAGCCGCTGTCGGAGGGATAGCTTGGGTCTCCGGGATCGGCAAGAAAGAAGCCTACCTAGAAGGAGAGTTCCGCAACAAGTGGGAGGAGTGGAGAGCCAATTGGTGTTGGGTCGAGAGGAGAACCCGCAGTTCTTTCACTGCCGTCGCCAAACCCCAATAGTGCGCGATGAGATTGGAGTAACTTGGCGCCGGAGGATGCGGTTGAAGATAGTCAGCGACCGGATTTTGCGCCTCGGGCTTGCCGGACTAACCGTAGAGGCGCAGCTTGGCGCAGATTTCCTTCGCCGCCGCGACGCTTCCCTTGCAGGAGAGGAGGAGGCTCGCTTGGGAGTTCCAAACGCGGCGTACATTATGAGGTTGCGCCTGGCCCGAATCGAATTTCACCGCCTTGGAGTTGATGCAATGCTGCTCGAGCTGTTCAAGAACGACCCGATCACCCCGAGTGGTTTAGGTTGCCGAGGGGGCCGCCCCACAGCAACAACTCGGCGCCGACCGCATCCGCGCCATGATGCCGCTAGGTGATTCCCATGGGATCGCTCCAACTGGCAGGAGCCCCGACGAGGTCGTGCAGCAGTTCTTCGACGACTTGGAAGAAGTGCCGATCCGCTCCGACGAGCAGAAAAGGCTCACCCGCGACACCACCGACGAGGAGATGGCGCGTATCGCCACCAGGGCGGAGGAGGCGGCAGCAGCCGCTACTGGAGCCTTCGGGTATACCGTGGAGGAGGCGGACGCCGCGAAGGCGGCAAGCCTTGCCGAAGCGAGGGGAGATCGCCGCGAGGACGAAGCTTGTCGAGCCCGAGGCCGGGTCGAGTGGACCCGCCGAGGGCGCTTCTTCTCCACCACCCAGCGACTTGCCGCCAGCCGAGCCCCCCGCCCGCCAAGAGGCGCCTCCGCAAGGCCGAGACGAAGTCGGCGCGACAGATCGCCCACAAGAAGCGCTGCCATGCGACGCGCCTACCGTGGCAAGTGTTGTTGCTGGAGCGCCTCAAGACCGCTGCGACAACCGGGCGGGTCTTCTCAGCCACCGCCGACGCCCGCCAAGCGGCCAAGAGAGCCCACTTCCCCGCCTCGTCGCACCGAGGCGAGCCGGAGTTTGACTTCTCCGCGCCAGCTCCGAGGAGGAAGGCTAACAGAAGCTTTTGAGATTTTGCTTGTATTTCTTCAATTTTATTGCTTCATCTTGAATCTGATTTGCTTGCTCGACTCTTTCCTTTTCGTGACGCTGGCCCAGAGCGTCAAGAGGGCCAAGATCCCGGATGGTCGCCGTTGAGGACGATTCCCTCGTGGGCAACAGGGACGCGTCTGAGACTCCCTTTGCCGGACCCGCAACCCTTCCTCAGGAGCAGCCCCCAAAGACAGCCCCCAGAGTAAGTGTGTAGTTTTCTCCTTACTATTAGGTGTGCAGGGGTGCCCCTTCTTTGCTGATACCTGACTGTTTTCTTGTGTAGGAGCAGAGCAGCCTCATCAGGAGGGCTCGGAAGCCGCCCCTGAAATCCTGCCTGCTGCCACTACGCAGCCAAGGGAGGATTCTCCGGCAAGGGAGCGCCCTCCGACAAGAGAGGCCACTCCGGCAAGGGAGGCTACCCCGGCAAGGGACAGCGCCAGTGACCCTCTAGTGGTCGAGGCCATGGATGCGGATCCCGTCGCAGGTAATTTACTTACACGAAAATTTCCCTTGGGCTTGCTTTCTTTTGTTTCTCTTTTTGAACATTTGCTTGATTGCTCCTTCTTCGTCTGACGCAGAGCCGATGGAGGTCGAGGCTGCCGGCGAGGAGGAAGCGCGCGGCAACACCGACGAGCCCGCCGTCGTGGAAGAATAGGCCGTTGCTGTGGAGGAAGAGGCCATCGCCGACGAGCCTGTTGGCGAGAAGGCCACCGAGGCTGCCGACGCAGAAGCTGGCGAGGGGTCAGGCGATCGCACTAACGGCCCTGAGGCCGCAGGAGCGCCAGGCGCTACACCGACAGCCGACTTCCCCCAAGCCGCCGCAGCCAGTTCGAGGAGCCCCAGCCCGTGCCTTCATCTCAAGGTCGCGAGGGTGTCTTCATCAAACTCCCCTGGGAACCGAGCTCCAGGGCGCCGGTCGAAGGAGAGACCATCGACGGCGAAGCTACTCGCCTCATTGGCCGACGCTGGTGGACGCCAGCAAGCAGCAGCGGGCGAAGTTCGAGGAGGAGCAGCTGCTGAAGAAGCTGCTGTCGCTCTACCGCGCCCGGCAAGCCAAGTTGGAGTCCCAGGAAGCACTTGTCGCGAGAGCAGGAGTAGACATGGAGAAGCGTGCAGAAGAGCTCCGGAGCGCCAACCAAGAAGCCCTCCGCGACGTAGCAGAAGCGCGGGGGCAACTTGCAGAAGAGCGCACGGCCTTCATCCTTGAGAAGGCCGCAGCTGAGGAGGAGCAGTGGCTGGCTGCCGAGAAGCTCTCCGCGCAGGAAAGCGAGCTGGCGCAGCGGAAGGTCAACCTGGACAGCCACAAAGAAGACCTTGCCGCGCGCGAGGAGTCACTTGGCAGGGCGCTTAAGGAAGCGAAGGATGCCGCCGCAGCCGCCGAGGCCGCCAAGGAAGAGCTGAAGGCGAAGGTGGCACAGCTGGAGGCCAGCCTCAAGAAGAGCGGCGAAGAGCTTGCCGCGCTTAAGCATGAGCGCGAGAACGACGCCTACACTCTTGGCGAGCTGCAGAGTCGTCTCGCTGATAGGGGCAAGGAGCTTGACGCCGCCAAGGATTCCAAGGCGGATCTTGAGCTGAAGCTGACCACTCTGACGCAGACGTTGGACGGCGCCAGAGAGCGGGAGGTGGGCTTGTTGGAGACGATCAAGGCCAAGGAGGAGCTGCTATGAATGCTGCCTCCATCCAGAAAGCACCTTGAGGGAGAGCGTGGAGCACCGGATCAAGGTCTTGTGGACACCGCCACGACATCCACAACGAGCCGATGGAGCCGGGATGGCGGACCTTGCATACTCCTCCGACGAGTATCTCCAACCCAGCGCCAAACTCAGTTTATTCTTCAAAGGCGTGGTGGCGGGTCTCCAGCGACTCGGGAAGAGGTCCCAAAGCAGCTGGCCGAGGAATCACGCTTAGATCTGTGCAGGAGCCCTCGAGAAGGTGTTGATAAAGGTGGCCTTCCGCAATCCGGGCCTCAACCTTAACGACGCCCTCGTGATCCTTGCCGCCAGATGCCAACGTGGAGGAGTTTCAAAGCCCTTGTCGCACTCCATTGTGGACAAGGTGAACAAGATCAAGCGGATTGATGGCGCACCGCGTAGACTAGGCCGCCAATTTTATCTTTCCCTTGTCGCTGCTGATCATGTTTAGAACACTTTGTTAGATCAGCGACAAGTTATTTTGTAATATACTCTATCTTAGGCGATCAATGCAACGTTATTTCCTCTACTTGATTCCTTCCCTTGTACGTTTCTGCCTTACGCATTTAGGGGACCTGTCGGTGCGGGCACCTTTGTCATGAAGCGCCGAAAAGCGGAACGTCATCAGCCTGTCATGGCGGTGCCGCCTCCGACAAGCAACCTTGTCGCGACTAGCCGCAGCTCACTTAAGTTGTTGAGCGGACTCAAACAAAGTAAGGGTGCGACTAGCCTCATGAAGTTGGTTCCTCTCGCGTACGTGTTTTCCATACAAAGTACTATCGCTCGAGGAAGATAACTTAAAAATTTAAAATTGATTGCTCAAACTTTGGCAACTTAGCTTTTCTGTCTCTTGCTTCCCGATGAGGCGAAACTTCCTCGAGCGGTGCCTGGTCTGTAGTATTATCTCCTCCTTCCCCCCTGGTTAACTTGTGCGCGAGGGAGCCTTCCTTTCTTTGAGAAAAGAGAAAGACGAGGAAATAAAGTTATGGAGCCTAGCGGCTCGATTCGGCTTACCGGGTGTGGTTGCTGCACAAAGTGTTAGCCAAAACATGCAATAAAATGATGAAAGCATGAATTTGACAAGTTGTGCGCAACACATGAGCTTTACTGATGCACGGGGTCTGTGCCCGGCTTTGTACAAAGGATTACATGCAACAGCGGCAAGACTTGTACAAAAGGTGGTTGCTTTAACGGGTTCCGCAAACCGCGCCTATGGGTAAAACTACGAAGATGCTCTATGTTCCGTGAGTTACTCACCGGGATGCCATCTTCGGTCTCATAGGCGGACAGCGCCAGGCCTAGTGACTCATTTCACCCGATAAGGGCCTTCCCACTTCAAGGCCAACTTGTTTGAATTCTTGGTGGACTGAACGCGCCGAAGAACAAGGTCGCCTTCCTCGAGGCTTCTCGCACTAACTTCTGCGGCTATGGTAGCGACGCAAAGCTTGTCAGAAGCGAGCAGCTCGCATACAATGCTCAAGACGATCCTCCTCAAGGAGCAGCGCGTCATCTTGTCGCAGCTGCTCTTGCTCAAGCTCATCATAAGCGAGCACTCGAGGCGATCCGTGATACGAAGTTCCGTGGGGAGAACTGCCTGCTCCATAGACTAGAGCAAAGGTGTCCGGCGGTGGCTCGATTTGGCGTCGTCTGATCGACCAAAGAACCACCGGCAGCTCCTCGATCCAGTTTCTTCCGCACTTGTGCAGCCTGTCGAAAGTTCTAGTCTTGAGCCCGCGCAGCACTTCAGCATTTGCCCTCTCTGCTTGACCGTTGCTTCTCGGGTGAGCAACGGAAGCAAAGCAGACCTTGGAGCTACCGGTTACGAAATACGGTGGCCCGTCCGGTGGGTCCCCGCTGTCAGGTGGAGGAATAATTATTTTGCGCGTAATAAGAAGGCACTTCCTTGCTGCGGCCATGGACCCAGCTGTCAGCCTCTCCACATGCAGTCCACGTCCGATGGAAGCCGTTCCTTGAACACGTTGACCACGCCGCGCCGAGAGCACCAGGGCGGTGGACGACGGCGAGGCCTAGGAAGGGGACGACGCGGAGCCGGGGAAGACGCGGCAGTGGATGCCCACGCATAGAGGAGTACGAGGGTTCACTGGTTCGCTGCGGTGTGAGGCTGTCGTCGCCGTAGGGCCTGGCCAGCGGTGGGAATAGTAGGGGCGGTGAGGCCTCTGCGGCAGCACAGCCCGCCACGGGAGGCAGGAGCATGCGGCACGACCGGCACTGCTTTGGGGGCTGGAGCAACAAGACCAGAGGTTGAAGAAGCACTACGGCCGTTGGATGGACATCGTACGGTCACTGGAGCTAGAATCATTCACATTGACTAAGTTGACAAAGCACTCCGTCCCCATCAACTTAGTAGGCCCACAAGTCAGCCTCCCACTAAGGTGGGTCCCAACCTGCAGGGGGAGTATTCATTATTTTGTGCGTAATAAGGAGGCACTTCCGGTGGGTCCGAGCTGACAGTGGGGGCGTTTTTCGCTTATACAAAGGGTCTGTCTGGTGGGTCCCAGCTGTCAGGGGGCAAACGTTTTTTTCATGAAATACGGTAGCCCGTCCGGTGGGTCCTTGCTGTCAGGTGGAGGAATCATTATTTTCCGTGTAATAAGGAGGCACTTTCTTGCTGCCATCATGGACCCAGCTGTCAGCCTCTCCACGTACAGTCTACGTTCGATGGAAGCCGTTCCTTGACCACGTTGACCACGCCGTGCAGAGAGCACCAGGGCGGTGGACGACGGTGAGGCCTAGGAAGGGGACGACGCGGAGCCGGGGAAGAAGTGGCAGTGGAAGCCCGCGCGGAGAGGAGTACGAGGGTTCACTGGTTCGGCCAGGAAAGGGGCTGCTGCCGCCGCCATGAATAACAAGGGGTGTGGGTGAGTAGAGGGATGGCCTGGCCAGCGGTGGGAGTAGTAGGGGGCGGTGAGGCCTCCGTGGCATCACAGCCGGCCATGGGAGGCAGGAGCACGCGGCACGACTAACACTTCTTTGGGCGGCTGGAGCAAGAAGACCAGAGGTTGAAGAAGCACTACGGCCGTTGGATGGACATCGTACGATCACTGCAGCTAGAATCGTTCATATTGACTAAGTTGGCAAAGCCCTTGGTACGCGTCAACTTAGTAGGCCCACAGGTCAGCTTCCAAAACGGTGCGCCCCAGATGTTAGGGGGAGGAATCATTTTTTGGGCGGGTGAAGCTAGAATATCCGAGATTGAAGAAGAAGCACGGCATCCGTTGGATGGACATCCAACGGCCATCGCCGCTAGAACCGTGTTGACTATAATAAGTTGACAAAGCCTTGCATACACGCCAACTTCTTTTTTAGGGACGCGTCAACTTAGTAGGCCCATAAGTGTGTGGGAGAGAACTTATAGCCCATTTGCGATTTGTAAGAATGTACAGCCCATTTTTTAATTCTAATGGAATTTACTACAGCCCATTTACAGTTTGTTAAAAGTACAGCCCATTTTCTAGCTAGGAGAACGATTAATAATTTCAACCAACCGTTCAAGACAGAATTCAATAAAATTTCCCACATTTTGATGGGATCCGAAATATTTTTATCCCGGAATTTCTAGTCAGATTAAATATAAATTTGTATTACGTAAAAATCTAGCGAAACATTGCACGCGCAACAATTAGAAATTAAGATTTTCAAAATCCATAAATAATATTTTATAAAATAATTCCGTGCTTGGTGCATTTTTTTATAGTTACTGCCCAGCTTTTATAATTACATCCCATTTATTATTTTTAAAGCCCATTTTCCTGTTAAGCCTAATGCATCCCTCCTAGGAAAGATTTGCAGCCCAGCAGGGCAGAGAATAACAAGTTGACCTTGCCTGGGTATTCCTCAAAAAAACATATAGCTGGGCTAGCCATTTTCATCTTGAAAAAAGTAATATCTGGGTTGGATATCTGTCCTGGGCTAGACGGGCCACAGCCCGCCCAGTTAATACCCTACTCTCCTCTGAACAACAACGAAAACATCGCCAAGAAAAACTCTGCAGTGCTCACGCCTCAAAAACACAAATACTGCTCGAGCTGCTTGGTCCCAGCTGTCGGCCGCACCTTGTGCAATTCTCTCATTTATTGACTACATAGGTTGACAATGGTGTGGGACCGTGATGTTAGGAAACTAGGAGGAAGCAAAAAAAATATAGTTTTACATAATAAGGAGGCACTTGCGTACGTACGGCTATGGCCCTAGTGGGTCCCTACAGTCAACCAGTCAAAATAAAGTCATCTCCTAAATCCTCATGTTCATTGACCATGTTAAGAATGCTCGGTGCCACGGCGAGCGCAACAACTCGAAGGACGACGGAGAGGGCCTCGCGGGCCCTACGGATGGTCTGATGCAGCGCCCGCTGCTCATTCAGGAAGCCAGGATCATCGGACACCTATGAGCACTTCGAGAGACTGAGACGACATGAAACGGTAAGGCCGCACTTGGGAGCTCTGGTTTATTTCACAACTGTATTAAGATACAAGTGTAATTTACTCGTCATTGGAAACAACGCGTAAAATACAGGCGTAATGAAACCAAGGGCCCGAGGTCTGTAAGTAAAACCGGCGGGTTACGCATGTAATTTGAGAGACCGGTGTATATTTTACTAGTCGAAATTGACCAACCAAGCGCTTCGCCCAAGACCATCTGCTTTTACTTACAAGTGTCAGTTTTACAAGCGTTTCTGGTTGGAAAACGACGATCCAATCACGGCCTAAGATGATGAGTTGGTCAGAAGATCATATGGTTTCACGTCTAACCTACCCGACTTGTCGTATAGGCTATGAATGAAACATAAGACGATGAACTCTTAAGCACGGAAATAACTGAAGAGGATGATCTTCCTAACAAGCAAATCACTGGCATTAGATCGACATGCAAAACAATACGAAGCATTATTCTCAGGAGGCACGGTGAATAGCTCGTGATGCCGCATGCCACAACATTCCAAGCTCAACTTTGCAATCAAACACAAGGCATGGCATTACATAGACAATATTCAGAACAAACTCTTAAAATATCTTACATAAGTCAACATTCATGTGACTATGCATCTCAAAGAGAGTAAATATTTACTTCTCGAATCAAGACAGGAATAGGAAGAAACGATCAACGCTGTTGCTCACAAAGAAAGGGCATCCCACTCAAAAATATCAAATGCATGTCTTCTGGCTAACATCAATCAGCAAAACTTGACAAGGTTTTCCAATTCCAATATATTAAACTAATGTCAACTTTGACAAGCTTTTCCCATTCAAAATATGTAATGCCTATGATTGAGGAACGGGCAGGGTATGTCATCTGATAGTCCGGTGGCTCAAGGTGACGACGAATGATTAGAGAACCATTCGATATATTGTGCATGATGAAGTATTATTATGGAGGACGAACCATCTGAACATTTTGTGCAGTTCCACTAAAATCAAGCTGAGCATCCCTGTCGATTTCGTATTTATATGCTGCCAGAAAACAAAGACACATCAGCACACACATGAATATTGGCCCCAGTGTCAACCCACCAATCGGTGGACTAACAAACTGAAAGTACGGTAAACAGATTACCATACCGAGATGCCCCATCATTGTTGCTTAGAGTGACATTGACAGGCTTGGAGTCCTGTACTAGCTTCTTGGTACTTGTTTGGGCACTTGTTTGCCCAGTGTTCCTCCGAACCACAAGTAAAGCAGCCATCTCTGCAGACTAGTCATGTCACCAAAGGTTCTACTAATACTCAGAAAGCTTCTCGATCATTCCTTGTGTAATGTAGCGCAAACAGTGACTGCTTCTTTTTGCAAAGTGGTAAGACCAACTGGACCCACTAATGCAGCAATTTGCCTTAGACACATTGGCTCCTTTTGTGCAGTTCAACTAAAATGAAAGTCGGAATGAAATCGAGCTTTAATTTTGATATCCCTGTAAGCAACAAAAGGTATTAGGGAAACAATTACTGAGAAATAACGGTTGATGACTTGTACTCCCAGAAGAAAAACATCTACTGATCTACCTTGTCTTAATGGGAAACAAAGCAGGAGAGTAGCAATTCTCAATCAGTGTGATTCATTCATATTAATCGAGACATTATCTTAACAATGCCTTGTTTCAACATGTATAAAGAACGACAAAGCAGAAAAGTATCATTCCTAAAACAATGCGACTGATTCATTTTAACACAGACATTATCTTAACAATACCTTGGTTAAACATGTAGAAAGAACTACAAAGTAGGATAGTACCATTTTTAAAACACTCTAACTGATATATAATAACAGAGACATTATCTGAACAATACATTTCTTAAACATGTACTCGGGCCGATCCCTAACAGAAATGGTACTCCCGCCGATCCCTAACAAGTGTTGCATTTTTAACTAAGATTCAGTAGTTAATTCTGAGGAAAGTAGGTACTGACCTTTCAATACCAAGATTTGAAACAACGCCTGAGGTGGATCTAAAAGAGATCTCAACACATATATGGAAATCTGGTCTCATTTTGTGCAGTTCCACCAAAATTAAGCGAAGCAAAATGTTGCAATACCAACAAGTTGAATAGATATCCCTGTTTTAACAGCGGCAAAAAGGAATCAAGTACTGGACAATAAAGGAGGATGAAACAAGCGGCCACAAAAATGGTAATCCCGCCAATCCCTAACAAGTGTTGCAGTTTTGAAATAAGATTCAGTAGTTAATTCTGAGAATGGCATTGCTTAATTTTACCAACGGCATTAGATTAACAAAAAGCATAAACAACTCTACGGGAGAGTGGGTGCAACAACATGTGCTTCCATCTACTTATAAAGGGGGTGATGCAGAGTTTGTTGTAACAAAGCAACAAGCATAATGTCTGGGTTGGTCCCATTTTTGTTCACTACTTAATGGGAAAAGATAGCAATACAATAGCTTCAATTCAACATTTATTTAAAACAGTACCAATACAAGTAGCACAGCATCTCAAAACACACTGCACGATCATGTCAAGTACCAACATGTCATGACGCACACAAGATCACATACGAATCTGCCAACACGAAATCAAGTAAAGTCGCCGGTGAGACATTTAAGTTTGCTATAGCAACAAGTTCAATAGATATCCCTTATTTAACAGAGGCAAAAAAGGAAACAATTACTGCCAATAAAGGAGGATGAAACATGCGACCACAAAAAGAAGCATCTACCTTATCTTGATGGAAAACAAAGTATAGGACAGTAGCATTTCTAAAACGGTTGCATTGATTCATAGTAACAGAGAAATTCTGTTAAAATAGTTCAGTAGTTAATTCTGAGAGTGGCATTGCTTAAAATAAAATAGATTCAATTCAACATTTATTTAAAACAGTACCAATACAAGTAGCACAACATCTCAAAACACACTGCACGATCATGTGGATGGGACATGGGACATGTCAGCACCATGTACGTCCACACGTACACTACAAAACAAACACACTTCCGTGATGATACGTGTTTGTCACAGTAGGTCGCTTTTTTTGTCATGCATGTACATCCATGACAAATTTATGACAGAATCAAGATAGTCATACCAGGTCAGTCAGAGAAGTGTTCCATGACATTACCAAAATTATCATCACGGAAGTGTCCACTTCCATGACGACAAATCGCGTCCACGTAAGTGCTTTTCGTCAAGGGTGACCGACACGTGGCATCCATCAGAACGGAACGCCATTAAGCTATCGGGTCGGGTTTTGGATCCGATAACCCGTTAACGGCCCCGACCAATGGGAAATTTCCACGTGTAAAATTCTTATTGGCCGGACGAAACACGTGTCAGCTCGTTAGTGGGTCAGATAGGCGCCTATGATATGTCGACATGTGGCATGGCCCAACAGTGGCCCATTTAGCTTACAAAGCCGGCCCGTTTGACTTGGTCAAAAGTTAATGGGCTGGCCCATGAAAAGCCTGTTAACGGTCTCTTCGCAAATAGCCCATTTTATGGCCCGTTAACTCACGGCCCGTTAGGCGCTAAAGGAAATCGGCCCAACAACATCATGTGGGCCGTCGAATATAGTACCAGCCCATTTCACTTTCGGCCCATGTATGGCCCATGACGTCTTTCGGCCCATATGAGGCCTTCGCATCTTTCGCCCGTTCTGTGCCCACGGTGAGTCTAGCCCATAATGAACAGTAATTTTCTTTATACCCGTTAACGGCCCGTGATTTACATGGGCCGCTTCCAGCCCAGTTAGCTTTCGCCCAGTAACGCCCATACGTTCTTGGGCTCCTTTTCGCCCTCGATTACTTCCGCCCACATCGCCTGTTTCCCCTAATGGGCCAAATTCGCCCATGGCAAGAGTCAGCCACATCGGCCTGTTCCACTAATGGGCCAAATTCAGCCCATGGCAAGAGTCGGCCCACATCGGCCTGTTACCCTAATGGGCCAAAATCGCCCATGGCAAGAGTCGGCCCGCTTACGCCTGTTAACCCATTGCCCCATTTCCACTTCGGCCCTATATTTTGGCCCATTAACGACCCGTTATGCCCGTGATGTAATTAAGCCTTTGCTGTCCCACGGCCTGTTAACGGCCTGTTACCATGCTGGGCCGATACCAATTACGCCCGATTATGGCCCATGTAGACACATTTATCCAACGGCCCGAGGCCCACCGATTACAGGCCCATTTATCGACGGCACATAGGAGATCCATGGATCCTATATATGGCCCATGGTAGTTGCGGCCACTAGCAAACCAGGGAAAAAGAAGACTAGGAAATAAATAAGGCCGAAACTAACGCTAGGCTATTAAGGCGATTGCACAGACTACATCCACTCGGCATCAAGATCGCCACCAAAGGCAAATATAGGGAACACCCTACACTATACAAAAATGGCTTGTCGTTTTCTTCAAAGCGGTGGCTGCGTTAAGAATATATTTTGTATCGCACCAAAACAAATTACAACTATATAACAAAAGGAAGGTTGGCATAAAACATAATAGTCTAGCGTATAAATGCACCACCGTAAGTTCGTAAGCTCGATTCATTTGACTTGACTGTTACGTTTTCATGTTGTATTGTCCGATGGAGCACCATAACCCTCGCCTTCATTTCCCCTAGGCTCGTGAACAACATAGAAAATGTCTGATAGTCTGGTTTCAAAACCATGCATATCTTGACGACATTGAGCAATGTTTCTCCTTGTTTCACAAAGGGTCTCTGTTAGGGAATGGACTTGTGTCTGGAGCGCAGATACAACATTGCTTTGAGCTTGCATATCTTGATCATGAGGCAGTTTGGACGATATTGCCTTAACAACCAACCCAGTAATACGCAGGAACGTGCTTTTGACACTGTTAGTGGATGTATCGACCCATCGCAGCAAGAGCTGACATTGCGGTTATAGTTGCCTCGCCACCTTCGTAAGGTGGCGGTTCCACCATTTTCTCCATAGCTCATTGAAAAGTTGAGGTTTTACATTAGTAGTACCGCAATGTAAGATATTAAGGAGGCAGCAAAACCAAACAAAATAGCTTTGGTCTATATACATAACTTATTCTGGTGAACCCATGTAAAATATTAGTTGTATTTTATTGCAAAGTACATAATAAAACCAGGTTCCAAACATATGACCATGTACCATCGCTTATGTATTGTCTATTTCTTCACATTGTATTGAGGGATAAGGATGAAGAGACGAAATTTATAATACGGTAAGTGTTGGGGATATTACTACTGGGTGTAAACCGGCCTACCTGGGCCGGGTTAACTTCATCAGTAGCTAAAATATGTTAAAGCCCATGAAGGTAGTTGAGGGATCAAGGCCCATAGTCGGTTCAAGGCCTGTAGCCGTAAACCGGCGTCGGTATGTAACTTGTATTGTAAGTTAGGAATAAGTAGAGACCAAACCGGACACATCTATGAGCCGGTGTTGAGACTCTGTAAACCGACGGGCGTCACCCAAGTATATAAGGGGACGACCCGGCGGCGGTTCAAGGAGAACAGACAACAACTCGAGACTTAGGCAAAGCTTGTTTGCTCCCTAGTCATCGAAACCCCATCAATTCCATCACAACTAGACGTAGGCTTTTACCTTCATCGAAGGCCCGAACTAGTATAAACTCTCTTGCATCCTTGTGTCCGCTTTAACCCCTTCAAGCTAACCCGTCGCGATGGCTCCACGACTAAGTCCTTTCATGAGGACATCTGCCGTGACAAAACCACGACAGTTGGCACCCACCATGGGGCTATCGCCCGATGGTTTCAAGTTCTTGGAGGGCAACTTCGAAGGACTCAAGGGCTACGCTGTGGGCCGGATGACCAAAAGTCGTCGCGGCAAGCTCTACATCGACGATGTAGGATGGGGCCCCGAGGCCGGCTCGATTGAGTACGGGTACCGGGTCCCCTTTGGTGGCATACACGTCTTCACTGGCAAGATCGGTGAACCGGGCCCTGAGCCGGACATCTGCACCGACCTCGTCGAAATGGCTCAGCGTGCGCGATCTGCCCAGGTTAAACCGGCCGTGAAGCATGCCTTCGTGGGAGTCATCCACGGAGGAGTCTATGAGGATGGATCGGAATCTGGTGGCGAGACCGTCGTCTATTCCGGCGACGAGTCATCAACCGGAGAAACTGAATCGTTGTATCAGCTACAAGACGGCCGGATTGGGGGTTGTTCCGATGGCGATAGTATTCCGGACCCCTCTGATCTGCCCAACCGGGTTGGAATATTCATGGCCAGTACACAAGCGGCGCTTCACTCTTCGACCACGGCAGCAATGATCTCCGGGTCAATAGCGGCGACGGCTGCCGAGGCAGGAGGCCCTGTGCGCCCGCCGGCTCAAGTTTTATCTGATCTGTTTGATGCGTTGGCCGCGCTTATGGCGGAGGCTAACCCGGCAGACCAGGACGCCCACAACGCATAAATTGCAAAGGTGAGGGACCAGATTACTCAGGCCAAGGCCGACCTAGCGGCTGAGAACGCCAGGATGACTGCAGAGCGGGCCGCTTTGAACGCGCAAGCTTATCGGCTCATGTTGGACCAGAACACGTCGCATGAAGTCCTGAAGAGGAAACACCGATCTCGTTTGCATCCAGTTTTCGAAGCCGGAGATCTCTTTAACACCCCAGGAGCGGGAACCAGTAACCCGCCGGTGGTAAACCGGGCGGAAGCACCAGGGACGGGCGCGCCGGTTCAGCCTCGCTTGATGGATCCGCCTTGTCAGAACGCTATCGTACCTCAGGCGGTCCCGACACCTCCAGGTCATTATTCCAATCCGATGGACAACCTTGTTGCTGCCGCTTCACGGCTGGAGGCCATCCCAATTGAAGGTGATTCCCCGCAGGCGGTGGAAACACGCCGGGTTAAGGAGCTTCTTCGGACAGCTTTGATCCAACAGGAAGCATACTCATACAGTCGTGACCGAATTCACTCCACCCCTCGTCCAAGCCGGAGCTATAGCAGACGTATGGATGAACCGGCCGTGTCAAGTAATGCACGAAACCGTGAAGCGCCCCGTGGTAACAACCCGGCAGGTGGTGTTGGTGATGCTCAGGAAGTGGTGGACCGGGCCCGGGCGCGCAGGGAGGCCAAGTTAGCAGCGCAGTATGAGGTTCGTCAGCTTACGCCGGTTCGTCCAACCACCTCGGTCGAGCCAGGCGTTACTTCTAGTTCTTTGGGGGTGCCCTGTCTTGACCCCGCTTTACGCAATGTGCGCCTGCCCAAGGATTTCAAGGGCCCGCGCAAGGTGCCAAATTACACTGCCGATTTGCCTCCAGAAACATGGGTGGAGAGCTATGAGATGGCCATGGAGATGCTTGATGTGGATGATGCGGCGTGTGCAAAGTACTTCACCATGATGCTCGAGGGAACGGCACGTACTTGGTTAAAAAGTTTACCGGCCAACTCTATTAGTTCATGGGCCCAATTGCGAGCCCGGTTTATCTAGAATTTCAAAGATACATGTAAACAACCTATGTCGATAGTGGAATTTGCGGCCTGTGTCCAGGAGGAAGGAGAATCGACGACTCATTGGCTGCGCCGGGTCTCGCAAATTCTGCATTCATCAGACCGTATCAACGCCGATACCGCGGTTATAACCTTGGAAGGCAACTGCCGGTTTGGGCCTCTAAAGTTGAAATTGGGACGGTTGAAGCGCCATTGCAACGATATGGGGACCCTCATGGCTGCGTTAGTGAAGTATGCTAATTCTGATAGTACCAAGGATCCCGAGTCTAATGATGACAAGACAGGGAAGGGAAAGAAGAACAGCAACTCCAAAGGGCAGCAGAACAACACCTCAGGTCATGGAA
Source organism: Aegilops bicornis (assembly GCA_021605145.1). Lineage (NCBI taxonomy): Eukaryota > Viridiplantae > Streptophyta > Magnoliopsida > Poales > Poaceae > Aegilops > Aegilops bicornis. The sequence continues at coordinate 366,993,384 of CM038675.1, forward strand.
ACGGAGGCAAGCGTAAAGAGGATAGCATCATGGACTTTGTGGCTAATACCAATGCGCAGGACAAGGGCCAACGACGAAAGGGTAAACCGCCGAATCGCAGTGGAGCTCCTAATCCTAACCCGGACCGCGTGACTTATCTGTTAAACCAGCCCTATCCAAAGCACAGGACGAAGGAAATGCCAGCCAACCACCTTTGGAAGGATTGCTACATTATGCAGGAGTTCAAGAATTCTAATGCTTTCCAGTATGATCACGGATCAGGTGGTGGCTCAGGATCCGGATCCCATGGGCCGGGTTACGGTGGAGGAAATTCCGGTTCAGGCTTCAATGGTAATCAAGGCGGACATAACAATCAAGGTAATCAGAGTAGCTAGGGTGGTTACAACCAGCAGCAGCAGTCGGGTTATCAGAGCAACCCGAAGCAGTTGAATAGTGGGCAATATCATGTCTTCACCACTAGCTTGGACAAGCGAGACCGGAATCTTCATAAACGGGCGGTAAACTCGGTTGAACCGGCCGTGCCCTGTTATTTGCGCTGGTCTGAACAACCAATCGTATGGAGCAGAGAGGATCACCCTCCCCGGGTTGACAATCTGGGTCAGCTAGCGTTGGTGGTGGCACCTCAGGTGGGAGGTTATAAATTCACCAAGGTGCTCATGGATGGAGGGAGCAGCATTAATATGAGACCTTCCGCCGTATGGGACTAACAGATAAAAATCTTAAACTGTCCAATACGGTATTCCATGGTGTGGTATGGTAAGTCAGCATATCCTGTTGGCAAGATAGCTCTGGAAGTGGCCTTTGGAGATGATCATGATTCCAGGTCGGAGACATTGACTTTTAAGGTGGTGAAGATTAAGAGTCCATATCACGCCCTGTTGGGCGGCCGGCTTACACCAAATTTATGGCACGGCCCTGTTATGTGTATTTGTAGCTCAAGATGCCGGGTCACAAGGGAACAATAACTATTCATGGAAGCCACAAGATTGCTTTGGAGTGTGAAGAAGGTGATGTGGCTTATGCAGAGTCGGTTTGCGCCACAGAGGAGCTGAAATACTACAAGGGCAATGTTGATCCGGCAGACATGACTCCATTGAAGAAGCCAACTACGGAGCATGATCCGGCCCTGAAGTTCAAATCGGCAGCTGAGACTAAGCTTGTTGACTTCGTACCTGGCGATTCGTCCAAGCAGTTGAGTATCAGTGCCAACTTGGATCCGAAATAGGAAAGCGCGCTCATCGAGTTCATCCGTGAGAATCGGGACATTTTTGCATGGAAGCCTTCTGACATGCCAGGTGTACCGAGGCAAATCGCTGAGCACACTCTTAATGTTGATCCTAAGTACAAACGGTGAAACAGTTTCTCCGCCGGTTTAATGAAGAAAGACGCAAAGCTATTGGAGAGGAGGTGGCCATGCTCTTAGCGGCTGGCTTTATCGTCGAAGTTTTCCATCCTGAATGGCTGGCCAATCCGGTGCTGGTCCTTAAGAAAAACGGCACCTGGCGCATGTGTGTGGATTACACAGACCTCAACAAGGCTTGTCCAGCAGATCCTTTTGCCCTCCCCCGTATTGATCAAATTATTGATGCTACGGCAGGTTGTGAACGTTTGAGTTTTCTGGATGCATATTCTGGTTATCATCAGATCAAGATGGCAGTTAAGGACGAGGAGAAGACGGTGTTTATAACTCCCTTTGGGCTCAAGAGTGCCCAGGCAACTTATCAACGGTGTGTACAAAATTGCCTTCATAAGCAAATCGGCCGTAATGTACATGCCTATGTGGATGATATTGTGGTTAAGTCAAGGGAGAAGGAGACTCTGGTTGACGATTTGAAGGAAACCTTTGATAACCTACGGACATACAAGATGATGCTCAACCCGGCCAAGTGTGTTTTTGGTGTACCGGCAGGCAAATTATTGGGTTTTCTGGTGTCCAACAAGGGAATTGAGGCTAATCCGGAGAAGGTCACAGCTATCACCTCCCTGGCTAAACCGAAGTGTATCAATGACGTTCAACGCTTGGCAGGCCAGATTGACGCGTTGAGCCGGTTTATCAGCCGCCTTGGTGAGAAGGCGATCCCTTTGTATCAGATGGTTAAGAAGACGGATCAATTCGTCTGGAACTCTGCTGCTGATAAAGCGTTTGAGGATTTAAAGCGGAAGCTAGCCAATCCGCCTGTTCTTGCTGCTCCAATTGACAAGGAACCGTTGCTACTATATGTGGCAGCTAATGCTCGTGCAGTCAGCGTAGCTATTGTGGTGGAGCGCAAAGAGGCAGGCAAGGAATATCCGGTTCAGCGTCCGGTTTACTATATCAGCGAGGTGCTTATCGAGTCCAAGCAAAGGTACCCGCATTGGCAGAAGCTGGTATATGGAGTTTTTATGGCCATCCAGAAGCTTAAGCAATACTTATAGGGACACCCCATCACAGTGGTTAGTTCTGCTCCTTTGGGAGATATAATCCAAAATAGGGAAGCCAGTGGCCGGATTGCCAAGTGGGCTATAGAGCTTGGGCTGCACGGATTGACATATGTGCCTCGGACGGCGGTCAAATCTCAAGCACTTGTGGATTTCATCAATGATTGGACGGAACTACAAGCACCTGAAGAAAATCCGGATCACACCTATTGGACTATTCATTTTGATGGGTCCAGGCAATTGGAGGGCTCGGGGGCTGGAGTCGTGTTAACTTCCCCACGAGATGATAAGTTCTGTTACGTTCTCTACTTAATGTTCCCTTGAACTAACAATGTAGCTGAGTACGAAGCTTTACTCCATGGTCTCCGGATGGCTAAGGAGATGAATCTCAGCCGAGTTAAGTGCTTCGGTGACTCGGATCTGGTGGCCCAACAAGTGTCTGGTACTTGGGATTCCAAGGATCCGCTCATGGCAACATATCGTCGTGAGGTGGATATTGTTGCAGGTCACTTCAAAGGTTATCAGGTGGATCATGTGGACCGATGGAAGAATGAAGCGGCGGACGCTTTAAGCCGGTTGGGCTCTCAACGTAAACCGGTCCCGCCCAATGTCTTCTTGGATATTCTGCATAATCCGTCTGTCAAGCTCCGCGGTGAAGAGGATTTGGCTATTCCTGATCCGGAGGCTCAATTGGTGGCGGCTCTTCATGTCATCCCGGATTGGACGGTTCCTTATCTTGCGTACATGAACCGGGGCGAGTTACCAGAGGATGAGACTCTGGCCAGGAAGATAATCCGGCGATCCAAGTCCATGACTATTGTCAATGGTGAGTTGCATCATTGCAGTGTATCAGGGGCGTTTCAACGCTGTGTGTCTCCTGAGGAAGGCTGTGAAATCTTGCGTGAGATCCATGAAGGAGATTGTGGTCACCACGTCGGTTCAAAGTCTTTGGTGGCTAAAGCATTTCGCCACGGTTTCTATTGGTTGTCTGCCCATTCTGATGCAGAGGACCTGGTTCAGCGATGTGATGGCTGTCAGAAGTTTTCAAGACGCGCTCATGTGCCGGCTCAAGAGTTGAGGATGATTCCAATCACTTGGTCGTTTGCGACTTGGGGGCTGGATATGGTTGGGCCTTTCAAAAGGTCCAAGGAGAAGAAGACCCACCTTTTGGTGGCGGTTGATAAGTTTACAAAATGGGTGGAGGCAGAACCCGTTAGCAAGTGTGACGCAGCCACGGCGGTTCAGTTCATCAAAAAAGTGATTTTCCAGTTTGGCTTTCCACACAGCATCATTACTGATAATGGTACAAACCTATCCAAGGGTGCTATGAAGGAGTTCTGTGAACGTGAGCATATCCAGCTTGACGTTTCATCAGTGGCTCACCCACAGTCCAATGGCCAAGCAGAGAGGGCTAATCAAGAGATCTTGCGAGGCATCAAACCCCGGCTTATGGTTCCTTTGCAGCGGACGCCGGGTTGTTCGGTTGAAGAGTTACCATCTATATTATGGAGCATCAATACTACACCCAACAGATCGACAAGATACACACCGTTCTTCATGGTCTACGGGGCGGAGGCGGTTCTCCCCAGTGACATCCGTCATGACTCACCTCGCGTAGCGGCTTATGTTGAAGCGGACAATGAGGCAGCATGGCAAGACGCTTTGGACCTGTTGGACGAGGAGCGTGACATAGCGGCTGCCCGCTCGGCGATTTACCAGCAGGATCTTCGTCGCTGTCACAGTCGCCGAGTTAGAACCAGAACCTTTCAAGAAGGAGATTTGGTGCTTCGGATCATCCAAGACCAGACTGATATGCATAAGTTATCCCCACCTTGGGAGGGACCTTTCGTGGTCAGCAAGAATCTGCACAACGGGTCATACTATCTGATCGATATTCGAGAGCATAAAGACTCATGTACATCAGAAGAGGAGACCAACAGGCCGTGGAACATAGCTCATCTTCGGCCTTATTATACCAGAGCCATCGGCTCTACTTATGTATATATCATGACAATGTATATATTATGATCAATGCAATAAACCGGAGCCTCGGCTAAAGCGGGGTCTCTGTTATTTTTACATCATGTGTGGTTACACGGAGTTTTTTGTCTTAAAGCGGCCTCCGGTTTACCCCTTGAGTTAGCTTTTTCAAAAAGCCTTATATCATATCACTTGGGGGCTTGGTCGTGTCCGAACCAATGCAACACCTTTTGATAGGCGAAAGCCACAGAATCACTTGGGGACATGGTCACGTCTGAACCAGTCACGCCTCTTGATCGGCCTAAGGCCACCGAATCACTTGGGGGCTTTGGTCAAACCCGAACCATCGCTACACCTCTTGATCGGCATAATGCCAATGCATCATTTGGGGACCTGGTTGACTTGAACCATAGCTACGCCTATTGGGGGCTTGGTTGTGTTCGACCATGGTAATGCCACTTGATCGGCTCCACAGCCTCTTTTTGCAAATGGTTTTATCTTTGCCTTTGCTTGAATTTTGTTTCTCTTTTGATAAATATTTCTTTTGTTGTGTTTTTAAACCGACAATTATTAAACCGGTTCGACTGTCAATTGACGGAACATGATCAACTCTTAATCCGGAGACTATTTGCCCGGTTTGACTAATTTTGTTAACATCCTATTATGGAGTAACACCGGTGTTTTTTATAACCCGGAACGGTTTACATTGTAAACCGGCCTTATATACATAGGAGCTGTTTTTCCTCCTCCAATAGTGTGGGTTTCTTAAAACTCCGCTTCAAGATTGGCCCAGCCAACTTCATGCCCTACGATGGTAGGTATTATGTATCTCAATATTTGGTCATATGATTAAATCTAACATATTATCTTCGATTTCATATACATAGATATTATGACCCGCCTGGCGGTATAACCGCGGTGGCGCTTGAAGTTTTTTTTTTGGCTGCAGAAAAACAGTTTAAGATTGATGATTCAAAGAAAGCATAAGTTGCAATAGCTATGCACGAAGGCATATCAAAACCAAGTGTATCGGCTAGCCTATTACAAGGCAACGCGGTGCCCAAATAAGATCATTGTTTTCTGCGTAACACAAAAGAAGCAGTAATTTAAACCGGCTTCCGGTTCATGCTTGGTCACTAGCTTGGCCTGATGGTTGTGGGTCATCTCGCGCCGCTTCAACCTCTGCTTCTCTTCCCAGCGGCTGGAAATCAACAGTTGTCCAGTCCATTCCCGTTAATGCTTGAAAGACAGCTTCATCATTGATCAGCAACGACGTTTCAGTGTCAGGAGCGTAAGTATGCTTACGGATTGGGGGTATAAGGTTTTCCGCTTCAGGAATTGGTGCAGCCACTCGTTTGTTTTGATCATCATATTGAGCTTGATAGTGAGACAAATATGCCTCTTCAACCAATTGACAAGCTAGAGGGCGCACTTCCCGGTATATAGCTCGGAGATCCTCTTCACTAAACTCTGTCCCGTCTTCCTTCAAGCTGGGGTAGCCCAGGGCCGCTTCAACAGGATCAAAATCCGGCACCCATGCCTTTGCCCGGATCAAGGCATTTATCGCAACGGTTCTAGCAGCAGATTTCTTCAACCCAGGCAGGAAGCATTGACAACCTTTTAATAGTGTCCTGGATCAAGGTGGGCGCCGGATTGTTGTGGGAAGCAGTGCAGATAATCCTTTGTGCACCAGTATACATCTGTTCTATCAATGTATAGGCGACTTTCAGTTTCTTCCGCACATCTGATCCCAAGTGACCAACGCGAGTCCCTGTATCATTCAAAGGGTTAGTAAACCGGCAATTACATGAGCAGGCCTTATGACTTCAGAAAACAAGCACGCTTACCAAAGACAACAGCGGTCATGGCATGCACTTGCCGCTTTACACTGGTTAGTTCATCCACCACAGGTTTGAGTGCAGCCTCGGCCTTCTCTGCTTGTTGAGTTAAAGCGGCTTTTTCAGTGGCCCAATCCGCCCGCTCTTTGTTGTAGCCCTCCTTAAGCTTTTCCATGACGCTCAAAGCGCTGTTTAGTTCCTCTTTTGCTTTAGAGGTTTCAGCTTGTTGGGACTTCAGATTTTCCTGCAGGTCGGCGATTTGGCTTTCTCTTTTGCTCAGCTCAGCCTGCATACAGACAATAATATGATTCAGATGAAGGTACAAAATTTAAGTACCAATCGCATAACGAGTTATGCCCTCGGTACTTGGGGGCTAATGCATATTTGCTCTTCATCCTACAATTTTTTGCAAAGTCCCAAGCTCAATATAAGTATTCAACTTGGCACTTGGGGGCTAATGGCTATTTCCTCAATCATTACTGATGCTGCAATTTTTATTACCTAAAGTCCCAGTTTAACTGCATTAAGTTGAACCGTCCCTTGGGGGCTACATCAGCAAAATTCAGATAAATTGAAGTTCACATTGGAAAGTCCCGGTTTAAGTTGAAATCTTAAACCATCACTTGGGGGCTATTGGAGTTGACAGATTGAAGTATACAGGCAGGAAAGCATAAGGAAATTACCTCATATTTGTCTTTCATCATATTTACCAGACCGGCTTCATAGTCACGGCTGGTGTATAGCCGGTTCAGATAGCCGGAATGGAGATCTTGGGCGTTCAAAGCAGCGTAAGTGGTCAAATCGGCATTCCATTTGCCCTTGCCAATTGCAATAAACTCATCTTTGGCAGTGTGTTTGGATAAAGCGACAGGGTTGCTTGGCTCGGTACGACCAATGCCAGTGATAACAACATCATCATCTTTTGCTTCACCGGTTCATACTGGAGTCGCCGCTTTGTTAGTTTGCTTTGACGGGCTAATGGTTCTGTCAATCCGGACATGGCTTGTGGGCTGATCAATAGGGCCTGTGGTATCAATATGTGTTTCTTCATTGACGAAGTCATGGTCTTGTGGTGGTGGATCGTTCAGCACATCATCACGGATGGGTTCTTCGGGATCTGGTATTTTGTCCGGTTCAGGAGCGACATTTTCTTCTGCCGCTTTGTCCAGACGAGCCTTCTTGCTTGGCCTAGGCTTGGCCCTGAAAGAAATAAGAGGGATCAGTACATTATATGTTGAAACATAATGCATCAGAAATATTATAAGGAATATAGCTCACCCAAGCACCATTTTGAGTGGTGGAAGCTGGGTAGTTGATGACTCGCCAGAAGATGAATGAGAAGTGCCCTGGTAATAGGAGTCAGATGGATTAAGAGGTTGACGAAAACAACCCGCTTTGGGACATGCATTGACAAGAGAGTTAGAGACCTATGAACGGTGTTTCCGAACCGAACTGTTCGGTAAACCGGAGGAGGTAACTACCCGGCCGCTGTGTCGGGTTGTGCGGCGAGCTTCATGCTGTTGTGTCTTCACAAGAAAGTTTGGGTCCAAATAAGCAAGAGGATGAGAAAATTTAACTTTCCGGTTTGCCCGACGGATTTTTAGTGAAGGCAAAGGGTTTGAATCGGAAGAAAGAACGATTACCTCTACAACATCAGCATGACTGACTTCAGCGTCGTCCTGGCAATGATCATTATCAATAAGGCGTGTGAAAAATAAACCAAGTGAGTCAAGCTCTACCTCAAGGTCCGGATTACCCACATCATCAGCAGCTGGCAGATCAGAGGACGCAGTGGTTTTCTTCCTGTTAGCTGGTCTCTTGACAACTCTGGTCTTGAGCCGGGTTGGTTTTTCCAGTTTCTCTTGTGGAGGCTTCTTGCTCAAAAACGGATCATTGCCCTGTTTGAAAGATGTCAATATAAAGAAAGGATGTTTCCAACAAAGGTAGATTCAGTAAAAAGGGAAGGCACAAGTCTTACAGCTGGCGGTTTATTAATGGCACAGAAGGGAGGCAGGCCGGTTTGAACGCAGGCAGCTTCTGGTTCATTTAATATTTTCTTCACAGCCTCAGTAACTTCGTCATCTGTCAGCTGGATATCAATATGCCGGAGAGGGTCTTTTACACTTCCTGTATATTCGCACATCAAACCGCAGCGCTCGCTTAAAGGTAATATGCTCCATGATATCTAGCAGCGAGCAATGTCAATCCCTGTCAAACCATTAGCCATGAAGGCCCTAAGCTTTGATATTGAGGAGCATATTTGATTCTCTCCTTAGCAGTCAGCCTCTATGGGAAAGGGTGCGTATTGCTTAGCCGCTCCGGACGATAACCCGGCAAAGGATTTTCTACAGCAGGAGAGGTATCTTTGCAGTAAAACCATCTTTGATTCCATTCTTTGGGATGGCTGTGCAGTTTGGCGTGAGGGTAAGTGACCTCTTTCCTCTTTTGAATCGCCATACCACCCAACTCTGTATTGGGACCGTCAGTAAATTTGGTGCGGCGGTTTAGATGGAAGCAGTCTCTGAATAATTCAACTGTGGGTTCTTCTTGAAAGAACACCTCACAGAGCACTTGAAAGTGGCAGATGTTGGTTACGGAGTTGGGGCCAATATCTTGAGGACGCAGTTGGAAGTTGGCCAAGACATCCCGATAAAACTTTGAACCGGGCAGACTGAAACCCCGGGCTAGATGGTCAACCAAAACAACAACCTCTCCATCTCTGGGTTCTGGAGGACATTCCGGGCCAGGAACCCTCAAGTGAACGACGTCTTGCTTGCTTAAAGCGCCAGTTTGGACTAGGTTGTTCAGTTGAATCTCGGTCACTCGAGAAGGGATCCAGTTGCACTCATACACTTGGTTGGCCATGGCGCAATCTACAAAGCAGTAATACCGGTTCAAGAATATATTGGAAAGTATACACTGATGCATACATTGTTAAACCGGAGTTCTGCAAAGCGCAGTACCTAGCCAAGGAATTCTGGCGGTTCAACAAGGGGATTAATGGTATATACCGGTTTGTCAATTTTTCTACAACGTTAAACCGCCTGGTCTAAAAACATTGAAAAGTCAAGATTGCGGATGAGTATGTACGCAAAAACAGATTTCACAAGATTGCACTAGAATTTTGGATCTAGAACATGTTCAGAAAGGAGATAAATATTCAAGGTTCAAAAAGCACAGTACCGAATCAATGAGCAAAGATATGGGTAGATCTATGGTTTTGAGGCACGTAAGTGAAGACGGATGTTAAAAAACTACCGCTACACAGAGCAAAGGTTCAAAGATTCATCTAAGATCTATAGTATGAGCACGAAGCAGACGATGAACACTGAAGAACTTGGAAACCCTAGAACGGATCTACGGAAGAAAAAGTGAAAGACTCACCGGAGCTGAGGAAGAAGCAGAAGGTCGCCGCGATGCTCTGGTACAATCAGGGTGATGCAGCGGCCAAGGTTGGAGCAGAGGTCGTCGACGGCGGCGGAGCTCTGAAGCTGGACGACGTGAGGAAGACGAAGCAGAAGGGAACGAAGGGAAAAAAGAAATGAGCCTTCGGTCCTATTTATAAGGCAAGGAACAGGTGTCAGGCGTGAAAATCAAGGGGCTATGAGTTTGGAAACAGAGCTGTCGCCTCGATTATCGCAGATCTATTAAACAAGAAGGTATCATGGATGGTTTCTTTATGACAGATGACGTCACGCCGGTTTGCAGCAACTAGAGAAGATGACGTCACAGTGGTTCACGAAATTACAAGAAGATGTTGAAGATGAAGTCTTTGCTAAGGATTGACATGAACCTATTCAAATCAATCTGGGGCCTAATGTTGGGGATATTACTACTGGGCATAAACCGGCCTACCTGGGCCGGGTTAACTTCATCAGTAGCTAAAATATGTTAAATCCCATGAAGGTAGTTGAGGGCTCAAGGCCCGTAGTCGGTTCAAGGCCTATAGCCGTAAACCGGCGTCGGTATGTAACTTGTATTGTAAGTTAGGAATAAGTAGAGACCAAACCGGACACATCTACGAGCCGGTGTTGGGACTCTGTAAACCGACGGGCGTCACCCAAGTATATAAGGGGACGACCCGGCGGCGGTTCAAGGAGAACAGAAAACAACTCGAGACTTAGGCGAAGCTTGTTTGCTCCCTAGTCATCGAAACCCCATCAATTCCATCACAACTAGACGTAGGCTTTTACCTTCATCGAAGGGGCCAAACTAGTATAAACTCTCTTGTGTCCCTGTGTCCGCTTTAACCCCTTCAAGCTAACCCGTTGTGATGGCTCCATGAATAAGTCCTTTTATGAGGACATCTGCCGTGACAAAACCACGACAGTAAGCATAGTATGACGTCATTCACATCACAAAACAACTAAGAACAGACAAACAGACAATTGTAACATTGTGTGGGCAAGTCCAGCACGGAACTATATTACGGGTCAAGATCAAAGAAACATCACTCCTCTGTTTTAAACCTTGTAAGGTGCAATGATACGCTAAGACAATTGTGTATAAAATTGAAAAGAGTAATATACATTGGCTGCAAACCATGCAGTTCAAGGCACAAGTCAGAGTAAGTAGTAGTTAAAAGGCATGAGGATTAAGGACTTACAACAGCGGCTTTGACTGGTGTAGGCATGCCCTTCTTCTTGCTGGTGTGACAGTCCTTGAAGATTTCCACAACATTTGGTTCAGGTACTTTTTGGTCCTTGCGGGCTTTCCTCTGCATTTGGAACAAGTCAATATAGATCTGATAGTATGGTACAGCGAAAAGAGTGAAATAGCACCTAATTACAAGAGCCTCGCGATTGCAATATAGCTACGAGATCCCGTAGATGCATTGGAATTTCACTTTCGTACGGTTGGCCTTGTTCTTTGAACAGTTCACCTGCAAGAAGATAGATTTGAATGGCACATGCGTAAATAGGACTTCAACATGTGATCTGATGACATATATATAATGTACCTGATACTTCGGATCGGACCCGTGTTTAGCGAGGCCTCTCCAGTCTTCATCAGATATATTTTCCACTTGAGATGTTTGGGCAAGTTCACTGTTAGCCTTGCCTTCAAAGTGAGTTTTCCTCAAGTTATGCTGATACTGTTGCAGAGCAGACTTGAAAACATGGGTGCAAGCTTGTCTGGTTGCATCATCTTGGCTATCCAACTTGAACCTCATCTATTGAAATTTATGGGAGTCTCTGAAAGGATCGATATGGTTGACTAGAGGGGGTGAATAGGCAACTAACAATTTTAAGCTTTTCTTTACCAAATTAAACTTTACAACAAAATAGATTGTCTAGATGTGCAACTAAGTGAGCAACCTATATGATGCAATAACAACTAGCACATAAGCAAGCAATGGATGTAACACAAGTAAGCTTGCAAAAGTAAAGGCACGAAGTAACCAAGAGTGGAGCCGGTGGAGACGAGGATGTGTTACCGAAGTTCCTTCCTTTTAAGGGGAAGTACGTCTCCGTTAGAGAGGTGTGGAGGCACAATGCTCCCCAAGAAGCCACTAGGGCCACCGTATTCTCTTCACGCCCTCACACGATGCGAGATGCCGTGAATCCACTATTGGTGCCCTTGAAGGCGGCGACCGAACCTTTACAAACAAGGTTGGGGCTATCTCCACAACAATTGGAGGCTCCCAACAACACCATGAAGCTTCACCACAATGGAGTATGGCTCCGAGGTGACCTCAACCGTCTAGGGTGCTCAAACACCCAAGAGTAACAAGATCCGCTAGGGATAAGAGGGGGAATCAAATTTCTCTTGGTGGAAGTGTAGATCGGGGCCTTCTCAAACAATCCCGAGCAAATCAACAAGTTTGATTGGCTAGGGAGAGAGATCGGGCGAAAATGGAGCTTGGAGCAACAATGGAGCTTTGGGGGAAAGAGGTAGGTCAACTTTGGGGAAGAAGACCCCTTTATATAGTGGGGGAAACAATCCAACCGTTACCCCACTGAGCAGCCACTCACAGAGCGGTACTACCGCTTGAGCAGGGCGGTACTACCGCTCTAGTGCGGTAGTACCGCTCCCACTCAGCGGTACTGCCATGCCGACGAGGTGGACAGGGCCCTGGCCCGAGAGCGGTACTACCGCGGTAGTGAGAGCGGTACTACCGCTTGGAGCGGTACTACCGCCCCTACTACCGCTCCTAGTACCGCAAAACCCGACACGAGAAACACCGGTCTCGAATCGAGGCAGTAGTAGCGCGGAACTACTGCGGTACTACGGCCGAAGCCCCCAAGCGGTACTACCGCTCTACGGAGCGGTACTACCGCTGAGAGCGGTACTACCGCTAAGAGCGGTACTACCGCTACGAGGAGCGGTACTACCCGGGAGAGCTTCATGGTACTACGCTGTTGACCGCATGATCTTGCCGCTAGGGACAGAATCTGAGCAGGAACGGAAGAACGAAAGGTCAGCTCAAAGATGCGAAAGGAAGACGACGGCGCCAAGGATGTGTACGTGTTGATTCCACCCAAGACTTACCACAGCGGATCCCTCTTGATAGTACGGTGACTCCTACGAAACTAGTCCACCAACAACGGTTAAGGAGCTACACCGCCTTGAATACAACACATAGGGGAGGTAATCGTCTCGTGCCAATGGATGAATCTCTCGAAAGAACTTAACGCACATTATTAGTCCGCAAAAGCATTGTCATCAATCACCAAAACAACTTGGGGATAAACATGCCCTTACAATCTCCCCCTTTTTGGTGGATTGATGACAATACGGGATTTGCACAAACAAGAGAGATAAAGGCCAAGCGCAAAAACCCACGTCCTAAAATGTAAATGGGCTCCCCCTAGATGTGTGCTATCTCGATAAGTGCTTTGGACTGCACGTCACACATACTAGGATCAACGCTCCCCCTACATTTTAGAGACCGACCAAACACCTAAGCAGGATATATGAGAGGAGCAAAGATAACCTAACGATATAAGCATGCAAATCATAAGATATGGTGACATAGATAATGATACTGGAAATAAAAAGGTAGCATAGGTAGCATATGTCTCACACCATATGACGGGAACTTAGGTCTCACTGACACAAACCAACAAAGCAAATAGCGAGGAAAGCACAAACACAGAAGACGGAAGACACAAAGCACAAATCCCTAAACTCTCTCCCCCTTTGGCATCGAGACACCAAAAAGGAGAGGGAGTGCTGCTACGGCTCCAGGTGATAGCAGAAGACGGACACACACATCAGATGTCAGCGGGACCATCTGCGCCACCGTCGTCGGTCGGGAAGTGCTCGGCATCAGAATCGGTCCACGGGCAGTGCTGCTGAATCCACTCCTCCTCCTCAGTAAGCTGGTCCTCCGATCCACTGTTGACTGTAGCACCCAACTGACGCATGAGCTCCTTATGGCAACCACGAGCCTTCTTCTCAGCCACATGAGTCATGTACTGACCGTGAGCCTCCATGCAGAACAACTTCATCATCTTAGACTTGAGCTTCTTTGCCCAAGAGGGCTCTGCCTCGAAGGCATGTAGTCATCATCATCATCATCATCATCAGCCCCAGCCTCCTCCTCGGTCTCCATGGCGAGAAGGCATTTAAGGAACTCCAGTCTTAGGGACCTGAGTGCCCCAGTTATCCTTCTGCCTCAGACGCTTCATGTCGTGAGACACCAACTCTCCAGTCTCCAGTCCCACCTTGGGATAGACACGAGCCCAGGCCTTCTCAATAAGCAGCATGATGAATGGATCGTAAATCGGGCACTTGCGCTCGGAGATAGCGGATAACAGCTCGCACCACATGACATGGGAAATATCCAGGACTCTCCGATTGTTCTATTCCTTCTGACGCTGGCAAAAGAGAAGCATGTCCACGAGATAGGAGTGAACCTGATCCAGATTCCCGATACGAGGGAAAAGAGTCTCTCTGAAGATACGGTGAAGAATGTCTAGATAGGAAGGCAGCTCATAAGTTTCCTTCTTCGTCTCAGGGTTGATCCTCAAAGTGCAGTAGGGCCACAGAGCTTGCTTGTGAGTGGAGTTGGTGTTGCGGTGTGGGCGAAAGCCGACAGGAGACTCAAGTCCTAGATCTTGCACCCCAATCAAATTCATGAAAGCTTTCCACTTGACTGAAAGCAACTTGCCATTGTTTAACCAAGTCAGTGTCCTGTCCTCATCAGTCCCGAGATGAATCGTGGCAAAGAATTGGGCCACAATATCAGCATCAAAATCTTTGTTGAATTGCATGACCCTAAGAATGTTCAGTTGAGTGCACATCTGAAGAGCTTCACCAAAGTATTCAGGATCCTTTTCCATGTGGTCGGTGTCGATGGAGTGCACGTTGACAAAGAGATTCTTGGCCTTGAGAACATCAAAGAAGATGGCGAACTGAAACTTGTTCCAGAACGGACGGTTGACCATAGTGGGATCTTGGTCTGCCTCATATGGGTTCTTGGCGGCGCCGCCTGTAAATCCTTAGGTGCCATTTCTGGCACGGTTTTGCCAGAGTGCTTCGGCTTGACACCAATCTTCTTTTGGAGTTGAGGTGGAGGTGGAGGTGGAGCACTTGAGGAAGCTCCGGCAGACTTAGAGGTGCGGTAACGCTTGGACGTGGCACGACCGGGGTTGACACGACGAGCCGGATGCTCAGGAATCTCATCACCGGCATCCATGGCAAGAGGACAAGGTGGGGATCGACTCCACCGAAGGAAATGGAGAGGGACGCCCCGGAGAGGGAGATCCGCCGGAGCCCTCCCGCGGCGCCGGTTGCTGGAGAGAGAGGAACAGAGCGAGGGGCGAGCGAATGGGTATGGGGAGAAGAGAACTCCCCTGCCCGATATAACCCCCTGCTCACAGCCACAGTAGTATCACACTGGAGGGCGGTAGTACCGCTTGGAGCGGTAGTACCGCTCGCCAGCAGTGGTAGTACCGCCAGCAACCAAAAAGGCCTCTAGACGAAAAAACTCAAGCACAACAAGGAGAAAGGGAAGGCATGGACAAGAAACAAGAACTATAAGGCAACACTCACACTAACAAAGGTCCAGAAACCACTCCTTCAAGACAACCAAACGAAAGAGGAGCGAGCTCTGGCCTCTCTCAAGAGAGGGCGGTGGCCAGAGCCACCTATGTTTGAGTCAATTGGTATGGCACCGCGAAGAACTATCCTTGGGCCCATGATCAAAACTCGTCTTTGAAGCACAAGTACCATAAAAAATGGCTAATGTGAAAGAGTTGATCGTTTTATGCATAATGGGGGGAGGAAGAGTTCATTGAGAGAACAACACTCCCCCTATGTCCATGCCTACACCTAAACTAGACACCAAGATGAGAGTGGTGGGGGGTGCAAGGGTTCAAGTCACATTGATCAAATCAATGATATTTAGCTCATGCCTTAACTCGCGAAATCTTGCTTCATCCAAGGGCTTCGTGAAGATATCTGCAAGGTTATCATGAGTGTTGACATACTTGAGCTTGATCTCCCCTCGCCTAATGTGATCCGGATGAAGTGATACCGAATCTCAATGTGCTTCGTCTTGAAGTGTTGCACTGGGTTGAGAGAAATCTTGATGGCACTTTCATTATCACACCAAAGAGGCACTTTGTCACAAATGACACCGTACTCCTTAAAATTTGCCTCATCCATAGGAGTTGAGCACAACAACTACCGGCCGCCACATATTCCGCTTGATTGGACGAGAGAGACACACAACTTTGCTTCTTGGAAGACCAACTTACCAAGGAGCAACCAAGAAATTGGCACCCTCCTAAGTGTACTTCCTATCCACTTTGTCTCCGCCCAATCGGAATCAGTAAATCCTTCAAGCTTGAAGTTTGCTCCTCTTGGGTACCATAAGCCAAAGTTTGGGGTATGAGCCAAATATCGAAGATTCGGCTGACCGCCACATAGTGGCTTTCCTTGATGCGGCTTGAAACCGTGCACACATTCCCACACTCAACATTATATCCGGTCTAGATGTACAAAGGTAAAGCAAGGAGCCAATCATGGAGCGTTATACCTTTTGATCCACCGCTTTACCATTGGGATCAATGTCAAGTTGGCACTTGGTAGGCATTGGTGTAGTAGCCGGCTTGACATCACTTAGCTTGAATCTTTTGAGCATGTCTTGAGTGTATTTGGCTTGGTTGATGAAGGTTCCTTCTCTTCTTTGTTTGATATCGAAACCAAGGAAGAACTTCAACTCTCCCATCGAAGACATCTTGAACTTGGAGGTCATGAGAGCGGCAAATTCCTCATTGAAAGCTTTGTTAGGAGAACCAAAGATAATATCATCAACATATAGTTGGCACACAAACAAATCCCCATTGACCTTCTTAGTAAAAAGAGTGGGATCGCTTTGCCCCACTTCAAAACCACGATCTTGTAACAAGTCGGTAAGGTGGTCATATCACGCACGTGGGGCTTGTTTAAGGCCATAGAGTGCCTTATCGAGTTGATACACGTGATCCGGGAAGTAGGGGTCCTCGAACCCAGGGGGTTGCTTGACATAGACCAACTCATTAATAGGACCATTAAGAAAAGAACTTTTCACATCCATTTGTTGCAACTTAAAGTTGTGATGGGAAGCATAAGCAATCAACAAACGAATGGATTCAAGACGAGCAACGGGAGCAAAGGTTTCACCGTAGTCTATACCCTCGACTTGGGATAAGCCTTATGCTACCAATCTTGCCTTGTTGCGTAATGATGTTCCCATGAGCATCTTGCTTGTTCTTGAAGATCCACTTGGTTCCAATGACGTTGTGGTTCCCCGATGGCCTTGGCACCAATCTCCACACTTTGTTGTACTCGAAGTTGTTGAGTTCTTCATGCATGGCATTGAGCCAATCCGAGTCTTCGAGCGCCTCATAGACCTTTTGGGGTTCAACACAAGAGACAAACGCGTGATGTTCACAATAGTTTACCAATTGTCTACGAGTGCTTACCCCTTTCATTAGGCTTCCAACCACGTTCTCCATGAGATGACCTTTGGTAGTAAGTTTGGAAGCAATCTTGGCGGCACGACGCTCTAATTCCTCCTCGGAGGTGAGATGAGGAGGGTCACTTGATCATCTTGAGCGCCGTCTTGAGCATGATCTTCATCTTGAGCATGCTCGGGGGAGAGAACTTGACCTTGGGCATCACTTGGAGTGTCATCATCGTCTTGAGCACGATCTTGCCCTTGGTCTTGTTCATGAGGTTGAGGGCCTTCACTTTGTTCTTCGGAAGCGTGTGGGCCTTGGGTTGGTGATGGCTCCTCTTGAGTGGAGCATTGTCCTTCTCCTTCGGCCACAAGGGGTTCCTCAATGGGTAGGATAAAACCAACTCCCATTCTTCTTATGGCTTGGGAGGAATTTCATCACCTACATCACAAGTGCCACTTTGCTCCACTTGGGAGCCGTTATTCTCATCAAACTTACGTTACACGTCTCCTCAATAAGTCCCGTGGATTTATTGAGGACACGATAAGCATGAGAGTTTGTAGCATAACCAACAAATATGCCCTCATAGGCTCTAGCTTCAAATTTAGACAAACGAACACCTTTCTTGAGAATGAAACACTTACACCCGAACACCGGAAATACTTGAGATTGGGCTTGTTACCGGTAAGTATCTCATAGGGAGTCTTGTTCAAGCCTTTGCGGAGATAGAGCCGATTGGATGCATGACATGCGGTGTTGATGGCTTCGGCCCAAAAGTTGTATGGAGACTTGAACTCCTCCATCATGGTCCTTGCCACATCCATCAATGTCCGGTTCTTCCTCTCCGCAACACCATTTTGTTGAGGGGTATATGGTGCAGAATATTGATGCTTGATCCCCTCATCACTAAGAAACTCATCCAAGGTGTAGTTCTTGAACTCGGTGCCGTTGTCACTTCTTATAGTCAAGATCTTTGCATTATGTTGTCGTTGAGCTTCATTTGCAAAGTCGATGACGGTTTGTTGAGTCTCACTCTTACTCTTGAAGAAGTATACCCAAGTGTATCTTGAATAGTCATCCACAATCACCAAGCAATACTTTCTACCTCCAAGACTATCAAATGATGGTGGCCCAAAGAGATCCATGTGAAGGAGCTCCAAGGGTCTCTTTGAGTATATGATGGTCGTGGGAGGGTGAGCCTTCTCATGAAGCTTTCCTTCAATACAAGCAATCGCAAGCACGGTCTTTGGCAAAACTAACATTTGTTAGTCCACGGACATGGTCCCCCTTGAGAAGACTTTGCAAAGATCTCATATTGACGTGGGCTAAACGGCGATGCCAAAGCCATCCCACGTCAATTTTAGCCATTAGGCATGTCTTAGTGGGTCGCTTCGAAAAGTTAATCACATAGAGACCATTCTCGACATGCCCAACAAAGGCTACTTTAAGAGTCTTGCTCCACAAGAGGGCCACGGTATCAATGTCAAAGAAGGTAGCAAAACCCATGATTGCAAGTTGACGAACGGAAAGCAAATTGTATGCAAGGGACTCAACAAGCATGACTTTCTCGATCGTAAGATCATGAGAAATGACAACTTGCCGAGACCCAATACCTTAGAATGTGATGCATCACCCCACTCGACATTGGTGGGCATAGATGGGATCCTTTGCACGTCCACCACCATGTCCTTGCTCCCGGTCATATGATTTGTTGCTCCACTATCGAAAGCAACCATGATCCTCCACCCAAGCAAACCCCTACAAGAGATCAATGCTTGGTTTTAGGTACCCATTTGGTAATGGGTCCTTTGATGTTAGTAAAGAGGGTCTTAGGAACCCAAATAGACCATTCAATGTACTCAAAAGAAGAACCAACAAATTTAGCATAAACATGCCCGCTACTAGCACTCCAAGACAACACATATGATGGGTTAAAGTCCCCGGCTTTGTTTGAGGACACGCTTTTGTCCTTTTGGATGTCAACTCCCTTCACTTTTTCTTTCTTCTCTTTAGGAGCACCCTCTCCCTCTTTCACAAACGTTTGCTTGAGAGGAGGAGGACGTTTGGTCTTGTCGTTCTTCTTCTTCTTACTCTTGGACTTTGGTGCAAACCCAATTCCTTCCTTGGCCACAACTTCCTTTTGATTGCTCAAAAGGTCATTGAGGTTCTTCTCACCTTGAATGCATGACACAAGGCCTTTCTCAAGTTGATCTTTCAACTTGGTATTCTCCTCCACAAGATGCACATGCTCACAACACGGGTTAGTAGCACATGCATTGTCAATTAATACCATATGAGGAAAGGTGGCCTTTTCCTTGGTTAGCTTAACTTGGAGTTGAGCATGAGACTCATTGAGGTTAGCATGAGCACCCTTCAAGACCTTGTGAGCCTTGTCAAGTATCTCAAACTCCTCTTTGAGTCTAGCATGATCAACTCCAAGTTTAGCCTTCTCGGAAGATAACACACGAGACATAACAAGAGCATGATCAAGATCTTTCTTTAACTTAGCATGGTCATCGTTGTGTGACTCCTCAAAAGTCAAATGATGCACACGCTCTTCCTCAAGAGCATTAGAGAGATCTGATATCTCATTGGCATAGTCATGACTATGACCTTCCATCTTAGAGATGGTTTCTTCGTGAGCCTCGATCATGTCATTGGCCTCACCAAGTTGTTCCAAGAGAGCCACAAAGTGCTTCTTGGATTTGCCCTTGAGCTTACTCATAAAATACTCAAATTCATTCACTTTATCATTCGACCCATCATGATCATCAATGCACTCCTCCACGGAGGGATTAGTAATGATGGTGGTTTTGATGTTGGGGGTTACCTTGTTGGAAGCTTTAGCCATGAGGCACTTGGCGGTGATGTTCTCATTGGGTGAATCAAAGAGAGACACCCGGGGAGTAGTAGCAATGGCAACGGACGCCACGACTATTGCTCTTCATTTTCATCATCATCGTCATCCTCATGGAATTCTTCTTGAACCACCAACCCACGAGTAGGAGTCTTCTTGGCGAAGTTGTTCTTGTTGGGGAAGGACTTGGCTTTGTCCTTTCGGATGAACTTGCCACCATTGTCTTCCCGCTTCTCGTAAGGACAATCCGCAACGAAATGGCTCACATTGCCACAGTTGAAGCAGGTTCTAACTCGTTGCTTGCCCTTGACTCCACTAGGGTTGCTCTTGTTGAAGTTGGGCCTTGTATTTTTCTCGCTCCAAAATTGTCTTGAAGCAAGGGCCATGTGCTCATGATAATCGTACTTGTTGTCTTCGGGGTTGCTCTCCTCAACTTCCACTTCTTCCTCTTCTTCTATGATGACCTTGGCCTTCAATGCAAGGTTGGACTTCTTTTCCCTTTGAGAACGGAGAACCGCATTGTCGGCGGTCTTGTCCAAGATGCTCATTGCAACGAACTCATCCAACACTTCACTTGAGGTCATGGAGTGGAAGTCCGGTCTTTGACGAATGACGGAGGACATGGCCTTGTTGTAGGGCATCATGGCCTTGAGGAACTTGGCGCTTGATCCAATTGTCATCCGTGTCCTTGCTTCCATGATCTCGGAGTGAGACCGCGAAGTTTGGTCACTCTTCGAAAGAGCTCACGAGGTTCTTCATCTTCTTTCATCGCAAACTCATCTCGCTTCATCTTGCACCACTTCATAGTTGGAGCGTTGAATGCTAGCACTTCCTCGATAGAGACTCAACACATTTCCATGCTTCTTTAGCCATGGTATGAGGTCAAAGATGAGGGAGATCTTCCTAAGAATTGGATCTTTGAGGATGAAGAGAGCTCTCTCATTGATTTTTTTGTCCACTGCTTCTCCGGGTGTGATGGTTCTTGTGTGATGAGGATAGAAACCTTCTTCAATGATTCTCCAAAGGTTAGTATTCACATGCTTTAAATGACGCTTGAAGCGATAAACCCAAGAATCAAAATCTTCATGCTTTTCATATTTAGGAGGAGGACCGGCATGATTCAAATGAGTTGAAGGAATCGGCCCTCCATAAACTGGAGGTTCCACATGGGCAAAGATGTCGGTGCCATTTCTACCACTAGACGATGGGGCTTTCTCACTAGTAGCTTACCCCTTATCGGAGTTAGCATCCGCTCCTGTGTTGGCGGGATCACCCACTTTCACGAGTGCGGTGGAAAGTTTAAGCCCTTCTAGGAATTCCTTAAACATGTCCTTGACCTCGGTCGTCATGGAGGTTTTCAATGTGTCCAACGCCACATTGAATTCCTCACGAGATATCAAGGTACCCCCATCTCCCGTAGATGATATCGGATTCGCACCAGAGTGCTCCCCACATCATCTACGACGTCAACCATACTCTTCAGACGGTAAAGTCCTTAAAAAGAGATGAGGCTCTGATACCAATTGAAAGGATCGATATGGTTGACTAGAGGGGGGGGGGTGAATAGGCAACTAACAATTTTTAAGCTTTTCTTTACCAAATTAAACTTTACAACAAAATAGATTGTCTAGATGTGCAACTAAGTGAGCAACCTATATGATGCAATAACAACTAGCACATAAGCAAGCAATGGATGTAACACAAGTAAGCTTGCAAAAGTAAAGGCACGAAGTAACCAAGAGTGGAGCCGGTGTAGACGAGGATGTGTTACGAAGTTCCTTCCTTTTAAGGGAAGTACGTCTCCGTTAGAGCGGTGTGGAGGCACAATGCTCCCAAGAAGCCACTAGGGCCATCAGATTCTCCTCACGCCCTCACACGATGCGAGATGCCGTGAATCCACTATTGGTGCCCTTGAAGGCGGCGACCGAACCTTTACAAACAAGGTTGGGGCTATCTCCACAACAATTGGAGGCTCCCAACAACACCACGAAGCTTCACCACAATGGAGTATGGCTCCGAGGTGACCTCAACCGTCTAGGGTGCTCAAACACCCAAGAGTAATAAGATCCGCTAGGGATAAGAGGGGGAATCAAATTTCTCTTGGTGGAAGTGTAGATCGGGGCCTTCTCAACCAATCCCGAGCAAATCAACAAGTTTGATTGGCTAGGGAGAGAGATTGGGCGAAAATGGAGCTTGGAGCAACAATGGAGCTTTGGGGGAAAGAGGTAGGTCAACTTTGGGGAAGAAGACCCCTTTATATAGTGGGGGAAACAATCCAACCGTTACCCCACTGAGCAGCCACGCACAGAGCGGTACTACCGCTTGAGCAGGGCGGTACTACCGCTCTAGGGCGGTACTACCGCTCCCACTCAGCGGTACTGCCGTGCTGACGAGGTGGACAGGGCCCTGGCCCCAGAGCGGTACTACCGCGGTAGTGAGAGCGGTACTACCGCCCCTACTACCGCTCCTAGTACCGCAAAACCCGACACGAGAAACACCGGTCTCGAATCGAGGCGGTAGTAGCGCGGAACTACTGCGGTACTACGGCCGAAGCCCCCAAGCGGTACTACCGCTCTGCGGAGCGGTACTACCGCTGAGAGCGGTACTACCGCTACGAGGAGCGGTACTACCGCTGGAGAGCTTCGGCGGTACTACCGCTGTTGACCGCGGTACTGCCGCTGGGACAGAACAGAGCAGGAACGGAAGAACTAAAGGGCAGCTCCAAAGATGCGGAAGGAAGACGACGGGTGCGAAGGATGTGTACGTGTTGATTCCACCCAAGACTTCCCACAGCAGATCCCCTCTTGATAGTACGGTGACTCCTCTGAAACTAGTCCACCAACAACGGTTAAGGAGCTACACCGTCTTGAATACAACATACGTAGGGGAGGCAATCGTCTCGTGCCAATGGATGAATCTCTGAAAGAACTTAATGCACATGATTAGTCCGCAAAAGCACTGTCATCAATCACCAAAACAACTTGGGGATAAACATGCCCTTACAGTCTCATTATCAGCAACCTAGAAAGTATTGGACAGAGCAAGACGATATTACTAGTTTCCATACATAACCATACTTACAGATAAATGGTCGAGGAAGGTGTTGAACTAGGTTTCGTCTTTGTCATTCCTTTTTAAACCTGCATCAAAATGGATCTCCATTCTTCCTCCTCTAGATTTAGTTAAACGATCAAGCATTATCCCTGTTGTTTGTTTCCTCTTGCGCCTAGGTGCTAGTCCAACAACAAACATAGGAAGTGTTAGTGTACATCAAACTGTGAGACTACATATAAAGAAGCATGCAACTGTAACTTGACTCAAAGAACTACCTTCTTGCTGTTGAAGCTCA
Organism: Aegilops bicornis; assembly: GCA_021605145.1. Taxonomy (NCBI): domain Eukaryota; kingdom Viridiplantae; phylum Streptophyta; class Magnoliopsida; order Poales; family Poaceae; genus Aegilops; species Aegilops bicornis. The sequence goes on from CM038675.1 coordinate 367,016,718, forward strand.
CAAGGTTCATCTCGATATTGCCAACTCGTCTTGTGTCAAGAATGCTTGGGAAGTAGTGTCGGTGGCAAGGGAGCTTGGGAACGTGCTGCTAGCTCAGTTACGACGCAGTACGTCGTGCAACCGGTAGTACTGTGGTAGGTGTTGCAAGAACTAGGGCTGTCTCGCTTGTTTGGTGGCAGCTATTTGTTTCTGTTTGTCTTTTTTTGCAACTCGTGTAGCATGGGATGCCGTGTTTCTAGAATTTTCTGCTGGACTTTGACCTTCTATTGCACCATCAGTACCAGCAGAATCTACAGGATTCATCCGCTTCTCATTCTTTGCCATTCTGTGTTTCTTCCTGTTTCTCTGTGCCATGTTAAGTCAAGCCGACAAGAAAAACGAATAACAATTTAGTTCTTCAGAACAAATTGATGCATGATGCATTTAACCGAACTTTGATGTTAGACAACCACATGATAGGAGGATGCAATATGTATGAAAAACAGGACGAAAGAGATAACCAGAACTATGATGTGTAAACTAAGAAGAAGACATTTCACCAAATTAGAAGCAATGCAATGGAAGGTAGACACCATATGAAATATGCTACAAATATCGTTCTGCCAAGTTAACAGTGTCTCATCATAAATGGCGTTTAAACAAATGTGAAGCAGTACAAGAAATAAATCATATGCAAGCTGCAAATAACATCACACTACCATATTAGAGGTCTCTCGTCATTAGTGCCATTGCATATTCACAGCATTGCATATTCACAACTTATGATGTGTAAACTAAGGAGAAGGCATTTCAACAAATTAGAAGCAATGAAAGCTAGACACCATATGAAAGATGCAACGAATATCACACTACCAAGTTAAAACTGCCTCGTCATATGTGCCATTTCAACAAATTAGTAGTACAAGCTAGAAAAGAATGTGAGATGTAACCTATATCACACTCCGAAGTCAAACGTGTCTTATGGTAAGTGATTGTTGCAGGTTACACAACAGTAGTAATATGATGTAAGAACATGGTGTGATAGACATATATTGTATGTTCTAGAAACAGGAACACGTGTCTTACTCAAGTATAATGTGTAAAGTAAGCAGATGGAATTCAAAAAAATTAGAAGCAATACAAGCTAGACATAACACATAACATGCAACCACATATAACAGTGCCAAGTTAGAGGGAGCACTGGTGATGCTGCACTAGGGAGACGTGCTCATCATAAACACAACTTTGTTGAGTGTCTATGCATGTGTTGTCTTGGAAATCATCTTGGGGGTGTTGAGGAGTAGAAACTGTAGAGGCCCTCCATTCGGAAGGAGCACCTTTATCCACTGCCTTGCTAACTTCCTTCCGCTTTATTGATTTTGAATTGTCAAGTAAAACCGACAAGAAAAAGCAATAAAATTGTCTCTTCAGAACACATTCATGCATGATACTGACAATCACTACTTTGATGTAAGGCAAACACATGATACCAGGATGGAATATGTACGAAAAATAGGACGGCATGGCATGTTCACAACTGTTTGTGTAAACTAAGTAGAAACCATTCCAGCAAATAAGAAGCAATGCAAGCTAGACACCACATGAAAGATACAACCAATATGACTCTGCCAAGTTAAAAGCGTCCCATCATAAATGGAATTTCAACAAATTAGAAGCAGCGCATGCTATAAATTATATGAAAGATGCAACTAATATCGCATACGCATATACTAAAGGTGTCTCGTCATGTTGATTGATGCGGGATACAAAAAAACAATAGTTTTATGTAAGGACATGCTTAATAGAAAGATGTACTATGTACTAAATACAGGAAAGCATGTCACATTAACAGGTATAATGTATAAGCTAAGCAGACTAGCACATGCAGTTTAACCAGATTGGAAGAATTACAATCTAGACAGCATATGCAACATGCAACCACATATCACGCTGCCAAGTTAGAGCAAGCACCTGCGATGCTAGTGTAGGGGAAATGATGTAATCAACTACAGAGCTACGTTCACTATTTTCATGTAGCATTTCTGTTTCTTGAGAATCATGTCGGGAGGCTGACGCTGCATTCTTTAAATGAGTAGTCCCCTTGCCTGCCTGCCTCGTCATAAGTGATTGATGAGGGATACACAAGAACATTAGTTTGATGTAAGAACATGGTTAATACAGATGTACTAGTATGTACCAAAAACAGAAAGGCATGTCATATTCAAAGGTATAATGTGTAAGCTAAGCAGATGCAATTTAAGCAAATTGGAAGCAATACAAGCTAGACATTCGGCTGGAGTGGTGAGCATGATCATCTAGGACATGAGAGCCTGGTGGGAGGCAGGCTGCTTCGCCACCATCGCAGCTTTTTAGTTGGCTTCTAGGTGATGCCTATCTTTGTTGGGCTTGTCACTAGCTCGGCCAGTGCCCTGACTAGCTATTTGTCTTCTGGTGCTCACGGGATGGTGGTTCATTAAAAAAATCTTTCCTTATCTTACCGACTTCGGCCTTTCGAATACAAGCTAGACACCATATGGAACATGCAACCACATATGACACCGCGAAGTTAAACCAAGCACCTGGGATGGTGGTTCATTGCGAGCGAGGTCATCAACTCCAGAGCTACGTTCCCCGTCTCCATCTGCTGACACTGCACCCTTTAAAGCGTTGTAACGTGTCTTGCCTAGCCGCACACCAAGCTGGAGCAACTTATCTCTTTTCTTTTTGGCTTCTCTCATGGCAATAGAGTCTGAAATACCCTTGCATAAAAACACAACAGTGAGAGTAAGGGTGAAGTGTGTGCAGAACTAGTGCACTGTAAAAGTAGCATATAGCAGGTGGCTGAAAAATAAATGACATGAGACATATGATAGCTCTACAATATTGCATGGCAAACAAAATTAGATTCTACTCCGTATGATTTTGTAATATATGATCACAGGAAATGCAGTACTCAGACAAAGACACCACCACATGTGGTCATATCTAAGATAACGATGACTGAAAATAAATAGGTCGATCGATTTTTTAATGAATCGTCCGATCTATAAGGAACGGGCAGATGGCCTTCATCTACCTCCCGCCATCCTTTGACGATCTTTCTCGAACCGCCAAATGACAACCGCCTGCACCCTGCCTCCGCCGCCCCGCCCTCCCATCGACCTCACACCACCGTCGTGCTTGGTAGCGCCCCCAGGCCATCCCTTTAATCCCGGCCGACCTCCAGATCGGGCGCCAGTAGCTCTAGGACGCACACGCCCCTAAGATAAACACCAAGGCGCTACTTACCCAGCGTAATAGGCGTACTAGCGCCTGTTACGCCGGGGAATGCTTCCGTTAATTGGGAATCAACTGGCCAGAAATTGAAATTCAGGGGGCGACGGACCTCTAGCTAAGGTGAAATAGTATATGAGGAGAAACCTTGTGCATCACGAGTTACTAGGAACATCTAGTATCAAGAAGAAGCGGTCAACTAGTGTCTTCTATGGGATGAATACCGTGCAAGCAGAGACATAAGATTTGCACGAATAAGGGAAGAGTGCCTTTTTCGGTTGCCGGTGTGGTCACCCCCACTTGTAGCATCGATCTTCTTGTTTTTACCGGGGAAACCGATGTTCTGGAGGGTGCATGATTGGACGAACCCATGGCCAAATTGTTGACTGTGTTGCCGTGGCCGTATGTCGGCGGAGGGGAAGCAGATCCGAGGCGGCGAAGGACAGCGTAGCAGGAACAGCTCCGGTGCGGTGGAGGGTGGCGAAGTTGGAGCGGCAGCGGTGAGGCGCAGGACGGCGTGGTTGAATTGGCTTGGGTACGGATGGCTCGGCCTCGGCTTCAATTACTAGTCGTGGAGGGCGTTGCGGTTGAGGTTGCGGTGGACGACGACGTTGGGGTATCGGCTCCGGCGTGATGGAGGAGGGCGGCGGTTGATGGGTGGGATCGGGTGGCGGACGGAGGACGCCGGGGTTTCGCGGCTGGTGGAGAGGTAGTTTTGGCGCCCATGGAGTACGACTGGGGAATCGGACGGGTGGGGGTGAAGGAGTCCTGGACTAGGGGGTGTCCGGATAGCCGAACTATCATCACGGCCGGACTCCTAGACTATGAAGATACAAGATTGAAGACTTCGTCCAGTGTCTGGATGGGACTTTCCTTGGCGTGGAAGGCAAGCTTGGCGATACGGATATGTAGATCTCCTACCATTATAACTGACTCTGTGTAACCCTAACCTATCCGGTGTCTATATAAACCGGAGGGTTTTAGTCCGTAGGACGAACAACAATCATACCATAGGCTAGCTTCTAGGGTTTAGCCTCCTTGATCTCGTGGTAGATCTACTCTTGTACTACCCATATCATCAATATTAATCAAGCAGAGTAGGGTATTACCTCCACCGAGAGGGCCCGAACCTGGGTAAAAACATCGTGTCCCTCGTCTCCTGTTACCATCCGCCTAGACGCACAGTTCGGGACACCCTACCCGAGATCCGCCGGTTTTGACACCGACAAGGGGGAACCATGTTTCGGTCTGGGACATGCTTGTTTTTGGCTTTTTTTAACAGAAGATGGGACACGCTTGTTTGAAATTTGGGGAAAGTACAAACTTTGCCCCCCTCTTAAATTTGCGACCTACTGCGGGTCGGGGGTAGGATGGTAATCCCAGGTGTCCCAAATAGTGGGCGGGAGCGATTTCATCCGCGCGCATGTGTGCTTAGGCGGCGTTGTGTATGAATGTTTTTCGGATGCGGTTGTGTGGCGTCTAGATGAAGCTACAAACCTACCCCGGTTTAGACCTTTGGATGTCGGGCCGGTAGGTTTCACGGGTCGGAGTTATTAGAAAAGTAATTTCCTTGTACTACCAAACATTGGTCTCACGCGGTTTCGGGGGAGTAGAGGCTCTTTTGACGCTTCGTTCGAAATTTTGAAACACAAGCATTCACGTTTAGAATACTCCTGAACTATGGTTTCAGGGCAGTGGCTGGCGTAGGCCGAGCAGCGAAGGTTCTGGTGTGAATAGTGGTTTCGATGACGACCGGTGAATCGGTTTTGACTGTACATCGCTCTTGTCGCGTTCGCATTGCAGCCCGGCATGCTGGACCCTCCACGTCTCCCACCGAATGGAACGCGCTTCGTCTTGCGTTTTCGCTCACTTGTGGGACCACAGTTGAGAGCAAACCGACGTCCCTCCCCCTCCCCCGCCCGCGTCATTTATTATACCACCACTCCCTCCGTTTTATGCGGAGTAAATAAAAACAGAGGGAGTATTACTACGGATGAGGATCCCCTGACGTGGCCGAACCCATTGAGTAACTGACATGCGGGGCCTAGCAAGCATGGGGTCCGCCAGTAAGTGACCGAAAGGGAGGGTAAAGGCGAGGATACCTACGTCATAGGATCCACTTCCACTATACTACTTTGACCAAATGTTAGAGTAATAATATATGGCATGCAACTTACACAAATGTTAGAGTAATAATATATGACATGCAACTTACACAAAGCATACTGAGGTCTAATGCGTTTTTCGAGGCTAACTTTGACCAAATGTTAGAGTAATAATATATGACATGCAACTTACACAAAGCATACGGTCAAATTCGTATGTGAAAGGAGTTTCCAATGATATAATTTTCACAATATACATCTCATGTACTATTAATCTTGTCAATAGTCAAATTGGAAACCATCTCGAGTACAAATCTAGGAGTACATATGAATCTAACAATATTGATTGGGCGTTGTTGAATGTTGATACCTTTTTTATCAAAGTAGATATACTTTGACTACACATAAAACTTATATGTAAACTACTCCTCCTTCCATCAGATAGGGCCTAGTGCATTTTCGAGGCTAACTTTGACCAAAAGGTAGAGCAATAATATATGACATGCAACTTAAATAAAGCATACCATCAAATTCGTATGTGAAAGGAGCTTCCAATGATATAATTTTCGCATTATACATGTCATGTACTATTAATCTTGTCAATAGTCAAAGGCGGTCTTGAAAAATGCATTAGGCCCAATATAGATGGAAGGAGGGAGTAGAAAGGATAGGAGGGAGTATATTGTATGTTCAAAAACGAAACGAACATTGAATACCCTTTATATATGATTTGCGGATGCTATGATCACCGGTTCAAAATTTTGAATCCGCCTTAGGTATCACGTGCCCCCACTCGTTCCCTCTCGATTTCATCTTGGGGTCCGGAGATCTATTGAAAGAGGACTAGGGTGGGTACATGCGAATGATACTCGGCGGAATGTTCAAATGAGGCATGCGGGAGGATGGACTCGACTGGAGGGCGACATGATCGATGGAGAAGAGGGTTGGAGAGGAATGAGAAATAAGCAAAGGCCACATGATTATACTTGAACGACTCAAATAAACAATAAGTTGTCTCGCTTGGCCTACATAGTGAAAGGCCTAATGCGCAACGCGGAGCACTGACGCTTGAATATGGCCGGGAAAACAGGGAAACAAACATGTGGGGCACACCCGTCAGGACGACGTAGCGTAGACTACTCCAATGGAGGAGCTGGCCCACGACCTCCTCGCCACCGACAACCGTTCATGTGGGTCGTTGGGGCCAACAACGGGGCGCAGCTCCAGCACCACCTCTGGACACGGCGACCGCGGTGAGCGACATGCTCATATCGTCGCTAGACACGGTCGGTTTCAGTTTGACGAGGGTGGCGTTAGTGCTGTGGCACGACCAACTGTATGTTTGGTTTGTGCCCAAGGTTGCCCCATCCAAGCATTGGGTAGCCAAAATTTTGGTTGAGGTATTGGTTGCCCATGATTTGGCCGACATTGGCAAGAAAAATGAACTTGAGTTGGCTAGAGTTCATTCGCATGCCAAAGAAATGGCAACCATCCAAACAAAGACCAATCTTTGGGTCATGACCAAAATTTTGGTTGAGGTATTGGTTGGCCATGATTTGGCCGACATTGGCAAGAAAAATGAACTAGAGTTGGCTAGAGTTCATTGGCATGCCAAAAAAATGGCAACCATCCAAACAAAGACCAATCTTTTGGTCATGACAAAAAATTTGGCAAGGTGCACTTTGGCCACAATCCAAACACACCCCAACACCCGGCTCGTCGAGGATGCACGGGGCGCCGCGACGCGTCCGCGGAGTGGTGTAGCGCAACCAACTGCATCCTCTGGACCTGAGACCATGCCGGGTCATCTTGCTTTTTCAATGACATGCGGGGATCGCATGTGAGCAAAGGGCATCTCCAACGTTGCCACGACCGCAGCTGACTACCCTGGCACACCAAAACCCTCGTCCCTCGCGCCGTCGCGCGGTGCGTTCCCAGCCGGCGCCAGCTGCCCGCATTCATGCCGTCCGTTCGTATGTCGTCATTAAGATGCTCGGTGCCCGAGGAACAACTCTGACGACTTAATAACGCACCCGGACGCTTGGCCTCACCGGAATGCGCTACTTAAAGCGACAACGCCAAGCTAACCTCCACACCATAGCGCATCGTCCTCCTACCTGGAACCACATCCGCCATGACCGCATAGCCTTGAACGCTCTGCGGAGAGCTTGTCTTCGTGGATGGAGCTCGAGGTCACCGCCCTCGCTGAAGTCGCCGCACAAGCGGTGGCCACGCTGGCGGCCGACGACGGGTGCACCGTCAGCCACGCGTCCTACTTGCCGCTGTCCAACGTCAGGCACCGCCGAGGTCAAGGACTCCTCCGAGGATGAGTAGGGCATGGGAGGCGGCAGGGCATGGTGTGCCAACTAGCCGGTTCGTCTACCGTGTTCTAATTTTCCTCGCCGGAGACCGCACCTTCACTTCACGGGTCTTGAACCCCGCCCCCGTACATGGAGATCACAGATGGAGGACGTCGGTCGCCGCCGTAGAATAGGTTTAGGGTCGGGTTTCTTTTATTTTTTTGTCCTATAAAAGTTTGAAATGTAATGAAAATCTGCCGTGTTTGCATTAATCTCGGCCGGTGTATATGAACTTTCACAATAATATACATATTGTAGGAGTACTAGCAAGATGCCCGTGCCTTGCACGGAACATCAAAGATCTTGCGGGAGAAAAGGATGAATGAGGGAAAGCCTTATCTGCAAATGTGGAGAGGAGTGCGGGTAAATTGTCATAGTTTCCTTCCTATTCGTTAGATATAGATCGGACGGTCTATATTGCAGGATCGGACACATCTTTCTACATCTACGGGAACCTACGAAAGGGTTAACGTAAATTGCCTCTCTCTCTCTCTCCTCTCCTGATTTTCATGGTGGTGGGCCCCTCCCTCCCCCCCAATCTACAATCAACAGCTCACACGTTTCACATTACGTTAATTACGTAACTGGGATTACGTAGGTGTAGCATTACTCGTCCTAAAAAAACAACTAAGCCAACCTCCTAGCATATCGCGCGGGAAAAGACCCGGTCGCGCCGTTTTTGTCGGGATTACCGGATTACTAGTAATAGTATCGATGGATCATGCGAAGCAACAGATTTTTTTTGTGGGGGCGAAGCACCTAGTTTAAAAGGAAAAAATGTGGTACACTCACAAGACTCTGTCATGTCGCATTGCACCCCACACACGTTCGGTCCTGCACACGGCTCACGCATAAGCAGGCAGCGCTTGACTTGCCTCTTCACCGACACGTGGGACTGCACTTGGAGAAACCGACCATGCGCCAAACTCCCCGCCCACCGCGAAAATCCTCCCCACGCCCAAAAATTCCCCCCAAATCCGATTCAACCGCCCTTCGGCCAACTAGCCAATAATATTCTCCAAACCCCCTCCCCCCTGTCCCCCTCCACTCCATTCGCTCCGCCAAAGCCGCCCTCCCCTCCACGTCGATACATCGGCGCCGCGGTTCGGCGATCCTCTCGCTCCCACAGTACGCTCTCATAGACTGTCGTCCTCTAGGCATGCCGCCACCTCTGGCTACGTTCTTGTGGAGGCGCACGGCCGTCAGCGCCGCCACCGCTGGCGACATTCGTGTGGAGACGCACGGCGGTCAGCTTCTCCCACGGTACGCGCATTCTAGACTGAGGCCCCGTTCATGTCGGTGTAGCGCTGAATGTTAGCTGATAGACGCTGTTAATCTCACTGTTTTCCGAAGTAGTTTACTGTCAATATGCTCTCGCTTAAGAAGCTTGCTTGCCCTGCTCGCACTCAATCGCTTAGCTGAGATGGCATGCCAAGCCCGATTAGTTGCTCAAATATCCTGCCATATATTTATTGTGACGTAGATTGCCATGGTCTAGTAGCCAATCTGTTAGGTGAAATAGCTCTACACTGTTTTATACTCGATCTTTGTTGCTGCAATGGCCTTCGATAGTTTGATGGTCGTGGCTTTCGGCCTCATTGACTCAAACAGCCTGCCATAATTTGGCACTCAAATCTGTTTGCTGAATTAGCTTTACATATATTTCGTTACTTAGATCTGCTCGTCCAAATATCTTGCCATAGCTTTAGACATCGACCTAGGTATTTTTTTCTTGGACTTCATAAAAAAGCATATATGTTTTTCCTGTAATATCTAGTAGAAGAACTAATTTGTATGTCTAACAGATGGACATAACTTGGATAACTTCTGCTCGAATATTCTCCGCTGCATATGTCGAGGGGGTTGAAAACTTCATGAACTTTATCAGAGCTGAGTACGGTGGTCCGAAATCAGATGTGCTCTGCCTGCGGTAGCAGTTGTATAAATTCAGTTACAAGACCCCCATCAAGCTGTGCAAAATCATCTACACTTGTATGGGATGTCGGTCACATATACTAGGTGGGTTCATCATGGTGAAGCTGTGAACGTCAATGTTATTGACTACGTGGAAGCAGCAGATCACCATCTTGATCTGCCTGATGCTCATGTGGAAGAGGAGGAGGAGGTGGTGGTGGCGGAGCCAGTGAGTTTTACCAACATTGAAACAATGCTACAAAATGCTCGTGCATTCCGTGAACTTTCACCTGCAGAAGAAAAATGGTGGGCCCGCATGTTGGAACAATGCAACGTTGTCGTCACCCCAGAAATAAGTTGTCGGTATTCTCAGCTATGGTCACCTTTCTTGGTGAAGACATCGAGCGGATGACCAACAAATCATTCAATGCGATGTTGGCTGCTTTCCGCGAATCTTTCCCTGTGACAAGGCGTCACGAGCTGCCACACGCCTCTGATAAAATGAAGAATTTCCTTTGTGCAGTTGGAATAGGATATGATATGATCCATGTTTGTAAGAATACTTGTGTTATGTTCCGGAAGGATTATGCCAACTTAAGTGAATGCCTGAAATGCAAATCATCAAGATGGAAAGATGGCGATGCTGTGAAGAGGATTCCTCATAATGTTCTGAGACATTTTCCAATTACACTAAGATTGCAAGAGGTTGTTTCATGATGCTTTGAAACAAGAGAGGATGCACTGTGGCATTCTAGGAACCAGGAGTACAGAGATCGAATGTAATGAGCCATCCATCTCATGGTAGTGAGTGGAAAAGCTTCAATGATAAACACAAAGAGTTTGGTCTTGACCGAGAAACATTAGACTTGGCTTAGCTTCGGATGGATTTAACCCATTTGGCCACGAGCGCCACATATAGCATGTGGCCGATTATGTTATCCCTTACAACATGCCTCCAAATGTCTGCACCAAAGAATCAAACTACATGATGGCCTTGCTCATCCCAGGTCCAAAAAGTCCTGGAAAGGATTTTGATTTGTTCATGGAGCCACTTGTGGAGGAACTTTAACAGCTATGGAAGGGTGTTCTCACTCGAGACCTATATAGCAGCCCACCAGCTGATTTCTTTCTGCGTGCTGTTATAATTTGGTGCATCCATGATTATCCGGCTTTAGGCACTATGTCGAGGCGAGCGACACATGGTTACAATGCATGTGTTCATTGTGTGAGAATCATTGTCATAGGCAATACTTAGCAAGATCTGTTACATTGGACACCGCCGTTTCCTTGCCAAGGACAAGCCGCTTCCTAGAAAATACCAAAAACATGTGTTCAATGCAAAGCATGAAAACCGTGATGTGCCAAAGAGGCTCACCGCCGATGAGTTGCAAGTGGAATTAGGGAAGGTCAGGCATATTACACCAGGAAACCATCCTGATAATGGTAGCGGGAAAAGGAAGCGTGGTAGGGCAGAAGAGAGATTATTGTTTACCCGCAAGTCCACTTTGTGGGACTTGGAGTATTGGAAAGATTTGGATCTGCGGCATAATCTTGATGTGATGCACATCGAGAAAAATATATGTGACAGCATTATCGGCACACTTCTTAATATTGAAGGCAAGATGAAAGATACCTTAAAATCTAGGATTGATTTGACACACCTAGGTATCAGACATGATTTGCAAGTGCAAGATGAAGGTAAACCACGGGATATGGCACCAGCTGTGTACGTCTTGGACGAGGTAAAAAGAAAAGAATTCTGCGAGGTCTTGTCACGTGTGATATTCCCACCATGGATTTGCTTCCAACCTTGAAAGGAGAGTCAGTGCAGATGGAAACAAGGTACAAGGGTTGAAAACTCATGACTGCCACGTCCTACTTCAAAGGGTTTTACCTGTTATCCTTAGAGGATTGGGCCGCATACGACTTATCTGAGCGATTCTGCGAGTTGGGGCAATTCTTGAGGAACTTCTGCGGTAGGAATATCGGGATAGATGCTTTGGCGCGTCTTAGAGACAAGATACCAACTATCCTATGCGACCTTGAGAAGATATATCCTCCGACCTTCTTTGATGTGATGGTGCATTTGGCTGTTCATCTACCCGATGAGGCACTACTTAGAGGTCCAAGACAAGATGGCTGGATGTACCCTATTGAAAGGCGGCTAGGCACTTTCAAGGGCTATGTTAGGAAACGAGCTAGACCGAGGGTTCCATTGCAGAGGCCTACATTGCTACTCTGAAGCGTTGACATTCTGCTCAAAATACATTGAAACAAATTGATCAGCTTAGCAAAGAGGTGGGTGAAGACAATCCGGGCTCAATGTTTTTGATTATTCTGCTCGAAAGGATTCTGAGGAAGAGTCGACAAGAGGACAAACCTAAAGATTTGGACAAAATGGTTTGGTATGTGTAGAATAACTGTCCTGAGATACTACCTTATATCAAGTATGTGCAGTACTGCAGCTTATACATCGTAATCTACAAAACTTGCAGCACATTCTTATATATTTAGATGTTTGACGCGATCACTATGTTGTGCAGCATCTACAAAGAGGAGTTACTGCCGCAAAATCCAAGAAACATTGACAAACTGGTTATGGCAGGATTTGCGAAATGGTTCAAGAACCATGTAAGATTTTGAAGTGCATCGTCAGTTTTTAATATATTGAGTGCATAAGATGATCAGCTTGTCTATTTTCTAACCATAGGTTAAGAAGATGCGGTAGGATGGGCAGGCAGTTGATGATGCCCTTTACTCACTAGCAATGGGTCTTAATACTCGGGTAAGACATTATGAATCTTGCGTTGTTGGAGATGTGCGCTACAACACCCTTGCACGAGACGAAGTCAGGAAGACACAAAACAGTGCCATCATGAGAACGGATACGTATTACAAAGAGACAACTGAAATGTATGCTAACATAACATACATTGTTCGCTTGCAGATATCTCGAGTTTCGAGGATCATCGGTGTGTGGTTACATTGTCTTTGTCGTTGGTATAACCTGTTTTCCGTGATCGCAAAACCCGTGAGCTGATGATTATTTCAAATCCATCAATGTCAAGGCGTGAACTGCACCAACGAGCCTTTTATTTTGGCAAATCAAGCAACACAGATATTTTTCTTGGAAGACACATTTGCACATAGCGATGATCGGAGAGTATTGCAAAGGTTTGAGCAGAGGAATTCGTTTAATGAAGTTGCACAACAAGATGATGCTTACACTGCTCCTGATGTACAAGATAACACAGATATTCCTAATATCTTTGAGAACCATCACGTCAATGACGCCGGCGAAAAGATTGCCTGTCGTGCTGTGGACATACAAGAGTTGATCAAGAAGAAGCCAACGTTGGAGGACGTTGAGGACGAAGAAGAAGATGACACCGTGGGGAATTACGATTCAGATTGATACACATGGCGAAGATGTTGACGCTGCTGCTGCAGATGATAATTACATTGCTTTTGTCGTATTTGCACAGTCGAAGACGCTTTTATCTACTATGTGAAATTGTGTTTGCTATGACAAGCTGAAACCTGATGAACATGTTGTTTAGTATTTTCTTTGTGAGAACATCACTTTTTATTTATGCTGATTTGTTTTTGGTGATTGTATGAATTCTAAATCATGTTGTCTTTGTTGTTTAGTTGTACTCATATTTAGCTGTGATACTTGTATTTGATGACATAGTTTGCTGTTGGACTGCAATTTGCTCGGCGTCTTGAATGAGAACAAAGCTGACCAACAGGCCTCTCGCTATTTATTTATTTATATGAGCAAAAGGGGATACCCCCTGATTTCCGTTAATAGAAATCATTAGATGTTCAAAACACTACGCCCAGCCTGCTACACAGGTTTTATTCATTACTAGTTTCAGCAAAGTGCTCATGTCGTAGCTAATTGAATACATCACAAGTGCTACATACACGCAAATAAAGAGACAATCATCCTACTGAGCACATCGATTTTGCCCATTATCTTCACTAGCTCTTTCATCTCCTCATTCTTTGTCAAGGCCGTTCAAAGCTGTTGCTTGGCCATGATCGAGGAACTGCATCTTTAACCTTCTCGCTCTGCATCTTCCTCTTACATCGTTCCTTCAGTTACTTGTCCAACACCCCAACCTGCTGGTATTGGGATTCCTCGGCTAACCAAATAATCAGCATACTTGCATTCCCCCACATCAGCAACTTCCCAGAAATACAAATCACACGAATCTTCCCCACGAATCAAATTGGTAGATCATCAACCAAACTATTAAAAAAATAAGCAACTGAAAGCAGCAAAACAACACTTAAACATATTATTACCCCATGATTCGGGCATTTGTAGAAGACTCGGCCAGGGTTGCGGATTGTGGTTGAGACATGACGGATGAATCTGTGTGTTTTGCAGCAGTGGAACCACTCCAACGGGCAGCGGGTTGCGATGAGCAATCGGCTGCGGTCTGCGTCTTGGGCGAGGGTGTGATGAGACCCACAGCCGATGGTACGGGTTGCGACTTGGCGCATATCTGGTTGTTGCCTGCTGAAGAGCAGGTGGATGAGCAGCTAGCGGACATGGTTGCTGCGGCCAGAGCTTCTGATGCTAGGCAGAGTAAGTAGAGAAGAGGAGAAGCGGACGTTGGATATGTCAGTTTCATTACTTGCAGAGTAGCATAGCACCATATATAGTCATAGTCTAGGTTTGGATTCGAACCAGCTACAGGAGCACGTATTTCTTTTTTTGAAAACTCGGCAACGTCTCTTTACTGGTACACTAGCTTGTTCTATACGCCTTCCCGAGTCTTTGATTTTCTTTCCCTTTTTTTTGCGAGGACTCGACAATGGGACCCACCGGAAGGGCCTCTCAGATTTCGCGAAAAAACGTTCCCCGGCCGACATGTCGGACCCACCAGCTATATCTTCGCACGCAAGGAAGTGCCTCCTTATTACGCACAAAAAAATGAATACCCCCTGCTAGTTGGGACCCACCGTAGTTGGAGGATGACTTGTGGGCCAACAAAGTAGACGGGGGTGGAGGGCTTTATCAACTTAGTCAATATGAACGATTCTAGCTCCAGTGACCGTACGATGTCCATCCAACGGGCGTAGTGCTTCTTCAACCTCTAGTCTTCTTGCTCCAGCCGCCCAAAGCAGCGCCGGTCGTGCCACATGCTCCTGCCTCCCGTGGTCGGCTGTGCTGCCGCGGAGGCCTCACCGCCCCCTACTATTCCCACCGCTGGCCAGGCCCTGCGGCGACGACAGCCTCAGACCGCAGCCGAACCAGTGAACCTCAGATTCTCCTCTCCATGCTGGCTTCCACTGCCGCATCTTCCCTGGCTCCCCGTAGTCCCCTTCCTAGGCCTCGCCATCGTCCACCGCCCTGGTGCTCTCGGCATGGCGTGGTCAATGTGATCAAGGAACGACTTCCATCGGATGTGGACTGTACGTGGAGAGGCTGACAGCTAGGTCCACGGCCGCAGCAAGGAAGTGCCTCCTTATTACGAGAAAAATAATTATTCCTCCACCTGACAGCGGGGACCCACCGAACGGGCCACCGTATTTCGCCCCCTGACTGCTGGGACCCACCAGCTACATCTTCACAGGCAAGGAAGTGCCTGACAGTCGGGACCCACCTGGTCGAAGCGTACGTAGTGTTGTCATTCTGGTCGTGAACGTGTACGTACATATATACTGGTCGATGTAGAGGCGCGCACATGTCGTAGTAGAGGCGCGCACGTGTCGTAGTAGAGGCACGCACGTAGCATGTACACGTACATACAGCGGCCAGGGTGCAAGAAAGAAAATACGGCCACGTATGTGTACATACGGACGGGGTCTCGAACGCCTACTCGCGCATACGTACGACGAGTGCTTTTGACATGGCTGGGTCGGAACAGAGAACAGCACCATCGTCGTGTTCATGGGGAGGCAACATAATGCGTCGTGTTCACCTGGAGGCAACGCGGCTGGGTCGGAACGGAATGTGTGGTCGTGTTCATCGGGAGGGCTTGGATGGAAGAGGCGATGGAAACGAGGCCTGCCGTACCGCACAATAGAGGAAACAGACCTCCTACGGTCGAAACGGGGGTCCTGTTGATCGGGAGGGGTGTGGCGTACCGCAAAACAGAGGAAATGGACCTCCTACAGTCGAAATGGGGGTCCTGTTGATCGGGTGGGGTGTGGCGTACCGCAAATCGGAGGAAACGGACCTCCTATGGTCGAAGCGGGGGTCCTGTTGATCGGGAGGGGTGTGGTGTACCGCAAATCGGAGGAAACGGACCTCCTATGGTCGAAACGGGGGTCCTGTTGATCGGGAGGGGTGTGGCTTACCGCAAAACGGAGGAAACGGACTTGTGGGAGTGCTACGGTCGAAACAGGGGTCCTGTTCATGGAGAGGGGTGTGCCATACCGCAAAACGGGACTCCACGGGATACTGTTCATCTCCACCGTCGACCCCCTCCAGCCTCCACGAGCTACTGTTCATCCACCGTCGACCTCCTCCAGCCTCCACGGGCTCCTGTTCATCCAGCCTCCACCGCGCGCTACTCCACCGGCCATCGCTCAACCTTCCCTCCACCGCTCACTGTTCATCCAGCCCTCCACACCACGGGGTCCTGTTCAACCACCCTCCACGGGCACCGCTCCACCGCTTCACTGCTCATCCAGCCCTCCACACCACGGGGTCCTGTTCATCCACCCCTCCACGGGCACCCCTCCACCGTCTACTGTTCATCCAGCCCTCCACCACACCACGGGGTCCTGTTCATCCAGAGGCAACGCCACCGCTCACTGTTCATCCAACCCCCCCCCCCCCCCCCCGCAACACTCACTGTTCATCCCATCGATCGGCTTCAGTTAGCAGCAGTAGCCAATCGCTCGGGTTCAGTTAGAGCCCAACGCCTCGCTCGGGTTCAGTTAGAGCCAACGCCTCGCACACACGCGCGTACGTGTATGAGAGAAATGCGCATCGCTCGGCCCCCGACCTCCCACCGTAACCGGGAACTCCCCGAAATTTTCCTCCCCTCGCTTCTACCACGGTTTTTTCCGTCATGGAAGTATGAGCCCACCACATCTTTGATGACACCGGGTTTTTTCACAATTATCCTCATAGAAGTGTCATATGTATGATAGAAAAAAAATTCGTTCGGCCCAAAATGTCACGGATGTGTCTTTTTTTGTAGTGGTATAAATGGGTGATGCAGAGTATGTAGCCAAGCAGCATATATGCGTTGGTCCCATATTTGTTCTCGTTGAAACTTTTTCCAATGTGAGGGCAGCAAATCTAGTCCTGCACAAACTACCCGACCCCCCAGTTTCTTTCCCTTTTCAAAAAAGAGTTGGGTTCCTTACAGATGTGTGTACTGGGTTACCCCCTTTTTCCCTTTTCGACCAACAAAGCGGCTGGATAGCTAGTCTATACTACTTTCCCTCCCTCGTTTCCTCATTGAACCACGTCCTAGATTCATGCTCCACCCCACTGCACCCTTCTTTCCTCTTTGAACCAAGACCTAGATTCGACTATAGAATCGAAAAAGATCAGCATGCAGCTAGATCAATGATGGTTTCAAAGAAACTTATACCTTAGGGTCATCAGGATGTGGCAAGGCGTGCGGCGGGAGGTCGGATCTTCCCACACTACATACGGCAGTGAGGAACAAGGGGTCAGTGGCCCTCCCGCACAGGCGCTGGGTGAAAGAGAAAAGCGCAGCCGGAAGTGGATTACCTCCCTCGCCGAAGGTGATAGAGTGAACGCTGCACCTCCTCCCCTTCCCGGTGCGACGGGATCCGGACGCCTCCTTCGCCAGCTGTCCGTGAGGGGGGTGGGAGAGACAGAGGCCACAATGCAGTCTTGTTTAGATCTGGTGAAGAGGGTGAGAGACAGTGAATATAGCAAACCCTAGCAAAGGAACGCTGAGCCTCCAGCATGTGTATATATATATATATATATATATATATATATATATATATATATATATATATATATATATATAGGACAAATTTTCGCTACTACCGGGTGTAGTTACTCCCACTTTTGTTTCATACGTTCTAGGTAGTATCTATCATATCGGAGAGTATGTACTATGTACGCGTAGTATGTAGTATATAAGAATGTTTAGGTAGTATATATACTACTATTTTGGTAGTATGTATCATATTTTGCGCATACTCTATTTTACGTACAAATATGTACGTATTTCACAAATACAATAAAATTATGAGCTCACTTGCAATTTTTTCATACAAATCACTTGGGAGTACCTTCGACATAGTATATGAACATACTAAAAATAATAAAGTAGAGCATATACTACCACATGATAGTATATGAGAAACGGGTGTAGCTACACCCGGTAGTAGGATGCATTTTCCCTATATATATATATATATATATATATATATGTGTGTGTGTGTGTGTGTGTGTGTGTGTAGTGCGACGAGAGTGTGGAGAGTGCAAACCCTAGCGAACAAGCGTTGAGGCTCCATCTTATATATATCTTTGTGTACTGGATCGAGCTCCGATGCCTTAACTGCACCTGCTTTTGGCTGTATGACAGGTGGGCTAGCCACATTTTGGGCCCACCTGTCGTAAACCCAAAGGCAGGTGCACTAAAGTCAATGAAGCTACGTCCATATAGTACTCCTCTATACGACTAATATATAGTGGAGTGGTTTTCTTATTCTCTCCATAAAAATCTTTTTAAATTGTGTAAGTACGAAACGAAACTCTTTATTTAACATACCAGTGAAGAAAACTACTGCTCCCTCTATTCCTAAATATTTGTCTTTCTATAGATTTCAACAAATGACTACATACAAAGCAAACTAAGTGAATCTACACTGTAAAATAGTTGTATATATACATCCGTATGTGGTAGTCCATTGCAAACCAATTGAAAGACAAATATTTAGGAATGGAGGGAGTACTTCCGATGAACTAACGATCCACGCATCCTGGTCACACTTCCTGTCCTTCACGTGCGGTAGACTACCCTCCCTTAAGTGAATAACCACACATGCGCCAAATTATCGAAAACGTGTGAGAGTGTGTACAAATAAATAATTTTAATTTCAATTATCGTAAAGGTTTGAGAGTATGTATAGTTTTCCCTCTCTAATAATTATGGTTTGTTGTGTTCGGCCTAAACTTGGTCAAACTTTACAAAGTTTGACTTCAGTCAAATCTAATATGGGGAGTAAATAAAAATGGAGGGCTACTACCTCCATCCGGGTTTTTATTCCACACCATTTTTTTAATCAAAGTTAATAGCTGGACAAATAAAATTACAGGGGAGCTGGAGACAAAGTTGTGAGAAGGCTTAGAAATCAATACAAAACTTATGCTCTTAGTACCAACGTTGATCCTTCTTCGAGGAAACATTTGGTTCCTAGCCAATTGTGTAATAAAATTGCACCAACGTGAAAGAGGACTGCGTCTCCAATGCAACCAAGGTGAACTGACGAAGGATATCATCTTTGTGGGTAACAAGCAAAGAGCACTGATGGAAGACAACTTGTTTTTCATTGAAAATCGATCAGCTTCACCAGCCGACGCAACCATGAGGCGCAACCATGAGCATCGATAGGTCATCGTGGTGATGCATCATCCATTTGGCATCAAGTTTGGGTGAGGCACCTATGAAGTTTGACAAATCCTCACCGTAGTCCTGCTTCTTCTCGTGAGTCAAGCTCGAGGAAGGAAGAACCATGTGGCGAGAGGACAACAAAGGTAACAACAATGGCCATCCAATTTTGTGCAGTTCCACTAAAATTGAGGAAGACATCCCCGGGTATGGAGATACGCATCGATGTTTCCAAAAATATAAAAAAGGGATATAGTGTTGTTACTTTGTTTTGCAAGATTAACAACGACATCTCAATTGTCAATAAGAATTATGAAAAGTACACCAACAAACAGAAGCATCATGATTATCTTTATGGGAACTAAACCAGGATACCGGAGAAAAAAAGCATTTCTTCATTTAACCAGTGATAGTATTAGATTAGCAGCAGTAATAGGAGCATATGGACAATGACCGCACAACCACCATGTACTTTTTGTCGAAACAAAATGTATACCTCCACCGAGGCATAAATCAGGACAACTTTTCGAGTGGCATTTCCTCTATAATAGTAGGTGATGTTGGACCAGCTGACGAACCCTAGCTACTATACATGGGGAGCCGGGGAGTAGTCGCATAAAAGAAAACCCGCATGCAGCAACCTGGGGAGCTGGACCAGTACAAGAAGATATACCTCAGGTGGGCGAGATGTCGCTTAGGCGAGCGGGAGGGATCTTCCCACACGACGGCAGCGAACAAGGGCGCGGAGGACCTTCGTTCGCGCTAGCGTCGGCTCCGAGAGGACGGTGCGCATCGGCTTCCTCCATCGCCGACGGCGACAACATCAACACTGCACCTCCTCACCTCCCGCAGCGGATGGGATTCGGCCGGATCTGTGACAACCGATGAGGAGAGAGATAGTGTGGACACTGTCATCTTGTTTTGATATGGAGAGGGTGAGAGAGCGAGACGCGAGAAACTCTATCAAACAAGAAGCTATAATGGAGTAAAACAATCTCTCCATAGCAGTGGTTTTAAATAGAATATGCGCGTTCCCGGAAAAAAGAAACGAAAACTGGCGGACAATTTTTTAACGTACAAAGAAAGAAAACTCGATCAAAAACACGCCCCCGCTTCCAGGTCGCGAGAGTCATCGTGCACACACACATAGACATAGACATGCATATCCATGTTTATGTAAAATTCCATTTCCATCTCCATCTCCAATCATATTTGTCCAACTGGCACATTATTTACGGTGTTAATTATATACGCAGCAATATTAACATACAACATCTCTTGTTTGCGGGCGTCCGGACCGCTGCCACGGCCGCTCCTGACCAACCCGAACCCTCTTCATCACCCGCGCGTGCTTCCCACCCGAAACGGTCAGTGCCGCATTCATGCCCGGACAGAGCGGACGCGACCTCTCACTGGCGCCGGCATTGAAGCGGCGCGCCGGCCGAGAGAGCGTCGCCAGCGCCGCTTCCTGGTGCACGCGACTGCTCCATGTTCAAAGGTCGTAATAGCCGGTCACAACATGCATGTAAAAAGTTCTTGGGAGTCCGTGCTACAGCTAGATGTCCTCCCCAACTCGTCAATCTCTTCCAGTAGTACTAGTACTCCATGGCACGATCCATCGACAAGGAGGCGGGAAAGTTACCGTATACTCGGTTTGCGGTGAGTGGCATGCCGAGCGACCGTGTGGGGTCGAGCCGTGGAGGAGGGTGAGACACGAACGCGACAGACATGATTTAAATGTTGGTTTTGCTCGATGGCGCGATCCAACGAAACGAAACGTTGGTTTCTCTGCGTTTCCATTTTTTCTTTGGAAAAACGGAAACTTTCCACTCCAATTTCATTCCTACTCCAAGGTTGCCCCGTTACAACATTCCATCAAATACAAAGGAAAACTAACACGCATGCTGATGCATCTCAATGATTCATAGATCATAGCCAATATTTACTTCGTAACTAAAGACAAAAGTTGTGAGAGCGTAACGAAAGAAAAACTACTGATGGGGTCACTACGACTTAAACCCTAAACCCTAAACATGATTTAACTTCCTGGCCAGGTAGAACCTGTCGAAGGAAAGACGGCTGGCACCCTCGGATCATACGATGCTTTTGTGCAGTTCCACTAAAATCGAGCTGAGCATCCCTGATGGCAAAGATATTGAAGATGTGTGCTTAGAATAATAGTACTGGCACTAGTTCATGAGACATAAAGTCATCACAAGTAGAAGCCGGTAGAAGTAGAGAAAGATCGACATGGAGATGTAGCTACGTGGGGAGCTGCGGCAGTGGAGCAAGCCGGCTCCAAAAGGAAGATGGACTACCTGGGACGTCGGGCTACAGCTAGAAGGGCGGTTGGGACGCGGGATCGGCCCATACCACGGTGACCCCCGATTGGGACGCACCGACTGTGGATTTTCTCCCTGGCCAATGTCGACCGCGTCTAAGAAGAACATTGTTCCCTTCCCCCAACTGCGGGATCAGGCCGGATATGTGACCAGCGGTGTGGCCACCGTCGTTCTATGCTTGTGAAGTGAGCAACCCACGCAAGCAGGCTTGTAGCTTAGGCTCCTGCTAGTGTATATATAGTGGTTTTCTTTTTCTCTCCATATCAACCATTTTATATTGCGTACGTGTCATTGAAGAGTGAAATGATGGTTGCTTCTTCCGACTAATTTACTATGTGATTTGACTGCTCCTTTAGTGGCCCCTACATGTACTCCCCCTACGTGTATGGAACAGTCACACGTACACATGGACACAAAAACGCGCGCGACACCCTAATGCATGCATGTCTGAGCACACGACGGAACACACACGGTCACGCTCAAGTGCCCATCCTACACGTGCATGCACACACATACTCAGCTAGGGTGAGCTAGTGACCGTATAAACACCGAGAAATGTATATATTGAGCGCAATGAGCGTATTATGAAGTCCACTGACCATATTTTTACAAATATACAGTGACAAAGAGTGTATTTATCTTATTTGAAATTAAGCCATATTAACCGGAGAGGAGGCAGTATGGACTAGCATTACTTTGCTGTGTCCCGTCAACTTGCTGAACAAGGAGAAGCTTGCAGGACGGGAGAAGCTTGCGCGCGGTGGCTCGCAGGACAAGGAGAAACTTTTGACTAATGCAAGCTGTCCTTCGCTCAGGCGGTGGACGTGCAATAGTTAATTCGATGTCAGATTGCCAGAAGCATACACTATACTAGTACTATTATTGTTGCACTTCCCGAAGAGGCGAACAACCAAGCGCAAAGTTTACTAGTACTACTACTATAGTCTATAGACCCTCCGTTCCAAAATAGATGACCCAACTTTGTACTAACTTTAGTACAAAGTTGGGTCATCTATTTTGGAATGGAGGGAGGAGCTTCTGCACTCTTATTATATTTTTAAAATGTACTAGGAACCGGATGGAGGAGCGTCTGCACTCTTATTATATTTTTAAAATGTGATAAAGCAATATTCAACACATTTGGTTCTCCTCGAGGGTTCTCGCATGTGATAATGGAAGTTGATTGCATGGAACACTCGCCACAATTCTCGCTTAATTCTGGCTCATATCCTGTTACAAATAGGACCGCTCGGTAATATTTCCTCTTTTTTTGTTATTCAGCATGTAAACAGGTTAGCAAACCTTGCGGCGCATCTTTGTGCGAACCGTGCTTGCTGCACTTTGAATGTGGCCGAGAGCTGGCTTGATGAAACACCTAGCTTCCTACTTCTTTTTTTTGCAGGGTACCTCGCTTCCTAGTGACCAGTGTCTTGGCTGATCGTCCTAAGAATGCTTATATATGAATAAAGGTCTCTCATTTACCCGCAAAAAAGATTAAGCCATATTAACCGGAAAGGAGGGAGTATGGACTAGCACTACTTGTTGGTGTGTCCCGTCAACTCGCAGAACGAGGATAAGCTTGCAGGACAAGGCGAAGCTCGCTTACGCCTTTTGACTAATGCAACGTACACTCGCCCAGGCGGTGGACATGCATCAGTTCATTCGGTGTCGGATTGCTAGAGGCATACACTGTAGTACCGAACATGCAGAGTACCATCATTGTTCGACTTCACGACGAGGCGAAGAGCCAAGCGCGAGGTTTAGTAGTACGAGTAGTACTACTACTATAACCACATGGTGGAGCCTCTGTACTCTTATTTTTCTTAATCTTTGACTAGCAATGTGCCCGCGCGTTGCAATGTATCCAAAATAGAATAATGCATGTTCACGAACTTCAAAGAAATACATTCTAGTTTTGATGTATATATATCACTCAAAGTATATTAGGTTTCACGCAAAATATATTTCTCGTGGCTGTTTCGATGAGGTGAGCGGGGATGTGGTTGGGTTTTGGATACTATAGGGTTTTCTGCAAATTATAGCAGAGAAGAGGGGTCTTGTTTCAAAAACATCACAACTTACCTCACAGACGTTAGATGCAGATCTGACGGTCAGAAGTGACAGATGGCAGACACACCATCATCACCAACTGAGTCTTTTATAGAAGTAGTATCTTTGATAAAGTACACATTTATTTCGGAGAAGGGCGGAAAACGGCAGCCCAACATGTAATGATGATATTGATCAACCATGCTCGAATATATCTTGGCCTCCGTGCAAGCCCGTCAGGTGTTCTCGCCTCGCCTCTCAAGGAACGGCGGGTTGGCCATTTTGCCATCAATTGAGATCGGTTTGCTCCCACTCTGGTCCCACATGTCGTTGATATGCCAAGAGGAGGTGCGTTGACCATCCATATGCGCATTTGGTTTTGCACCTTCATACTTCTCCTCCTCATCACAGTTCTTACAGGGCGCACTTCATTATGATGCATTTCTCTCAATGCATTTCCACCACCAGAGAGACTTTAGACGCGTTTGGTTTAATGCTCAATTAATTAGGGCGTGGTAACCACAATTTTCTCTTGATGTAGTACTACAGAGTGGAGTAAGTGCATGCATGTGTCTACCCGGGGTGGAAGCACTGCATGCATGTGTGTATGCATTATTTCCTCTAGTAATTGAGGCCGTGCTATAACTACCAATGCTATTTTTCAGGCCGATCGCTAGTCGCCTTGGTCCTGGAGATTTTCTCTTTTTCTGAAGCGCGCTCTATAAACAGTGACGGATGGAGTAGTATGAGCGGATTCAAAGAAGAGCGTATTGATGGTTGCTTCTTCCGAGCAACTTAAAGTGGGAAAGGTGGGCTTATGATTTGAATTTTCATTACTCACTATTAATGCGGCGCAACGACCGGTCTGAGTCTCCCATGCGGCTGTGCACTACCCCCTCGGTTCTTAAATATACTCCGGAGTATTTGTCTTTTTAGAGATTCAAATGGACTACTACATACGAATGTATATAGACATATTTTAGAGTGTAGATTCACTCATTTTGCTCCGTATGTAGTCACTTGTTGAAATCTCTATAAAGACAAATATTTAGGAACGGAGGGAGTACACATACGAAGAAAAATGAGTGAATCTACACTCTAAAATATGCCCATTTGAAATTTGTAAAAAGAAAAATATTTAGGAACGAAGGAGTATAATTTTGTGCATGGCACATGGACCCAGATGTCAAGAGGCTTCCGGCAATGCTATCAAGCTTCCAAAGATTTGTTTACATAATTGACGTACTATACAAATAATTTTCCAAATGACATGAAATTGTACAATGGTGTGAGCTTTCAGCTTTTGTTTCGTGTGTCTTGCCATCGATGCTCTTTCGGAAACAATTAAAAACTAACTTCCTTGCTAACCAGAGCTAATATTTACATCACAACTAAAGACAAAGTTGTGAGAAGGTGTTAAATTAAAATTGATCCATGCTTTCATTGGCAGCAACGTCCCCCCAACACTGTCTAAATCAACAAGGCATGTTGGGAAAAAAATAGCTGTCTGGAGCATGCAACATTCCGATCATTTTGGCAGTTCCACTAAAATAGAGCTGAGTGTCCATGTTCCAGAGATATTAAGTGTGATTACGATAATAGAGGACTGCTGAAGAAACAATAAGCACACAAATAGAAGCCGGTCACCTTTGCAGTCTCTCTTAAGACTAACTAGTTGGAGAAGATTAGGCTCGGAGTTGGATTAGGAGGATAGAGCAAAACCAATCTCCCTTTGTGCAACAAGTAATGAAATGTAGAGATGTTGCCCGTGTGACATTTTGGCAGAACTGCACAAAACACTCTTAAGAAAAAAGTGATTTGTGCAGTTCACCAAAAGGACACAATAGCAACGAGGTGAAATGGATAGCCCTGTTTGCAAAAAAGAGGTAAAAAGGAAACAATTACTGGTCAATAACAGTTAATGACACATGCGACGACAAAAAAGAAGCATATTCCTTGTCCTAAGGGAAGATAACAACACGGTTGTGTTTGTCTAAAACGGTGTGAGGACGAGATTGCAATATGGAAAGTACGCCGGACGAGCTATGTTTTGGGCAAAGAACTATGGAAGATCCACATGCAGCGACGTGGGAAGAGGCAAAGGAGCAAGGCGGAGGATACACGGAGGTCGTCGGGATGTAACTAGGTGAGCGGCGGCGGGCCGAATCTGCCCATACTGCGGCAGCGAGCAGGTGGCGTAGGTCCTACCATGTCGAAGCTTGGTCAGAGAGAACAGCGTGTACTGTAGATCAGGACGTGCTGCCTCGGTGCCGTCGAACGGAGAAACGATGCACGTCCTCCCTTTCCGCCGGCGAACGGGATGCGACCGGATCAGTGACCAACGATGAGAGAGAGAGAGAGGCCACCGCAGCCTTGTGTGAGATACTCTGAAGAGAGACAAACCAGGCAGGCAGGCTCCATTGTAAATAGTTGAACGGACTACCTTTTTCTCCATAAAAATCGTTTTATATTCTCTGTACGTGCCATTGAGCGATATAACTTTATTTGAAAATAATGCGCCAACGCATCAAGTCAAACTTTGTTTCGTGCATGCGTGGTACACGACCTCCGTAGGTAAACAACCGCTACACACGTTCAAATTAGCACGTGGGCTGCCATTTCGTACGGAAATGAGCTCCACCGTGTACCGGCACGGGTGTGGCTGGGCACGAAGCATGAGTACATGCACGGTGCACCTATTCTCTTCTTGTATACATACACCACCTACGTGGGGTTGTGTGAGAGAGATACAGACGTAGAGAGATATAGTGTGTGGGTTCGTGAGAGGTTTTTTTGGGGGGGGGGGGGGGTGGGGTCAATCAAAAAATGTAACATATGAAATGTGTGTGAAATAGAGTCCTGGATATATCATATATATAGAGGGGGCGATCCACGAGAAGAGAGTGGAGGTATCGTCGGCTTGAGGTGTCCATAGAATCGAAGAGAGGGATGATGTGTGTGTGTGTGTGTGTGTGTGTGTGTGTGTGTGTGCGGGCGATCGATAAAGAGTGCCATCTGTCGGATTTCGGGTTCCGGCAGACCCTTAAGGTTCGAACTCTGGGGTCCGCACGGAGATCCAACCCTCCACCGTCTCGTACCTCGCCGAATCGCAGGAACCTAAACTACTCGCAAGAACAGCACAAGAGACACGAGATTTATACTAGTTCGGGCCACCGTGGTGGTGTAATACCCTACTCTAGATTGTGGTTTGGTGGATTGCCTCTTGGGCTGATGAAGAACAATATAGGGAAGAACAGCCTCGCGAGGGTCTGTTCTTGGTGGGTGTGATGAACTTCTAAGTGGTGTCCCGTCGCTCTAGCTTGAGGATCGGGCCTCTATCTCTCCCTCTAGATTCCCAATGCCGGATCGTCCCTCTATCGATCGTCCTCCCTCTACTATGGTGGCTAGCTCTATTTATATAGTCGGAGGCCCTGGGCCTCTCCCCAAATATTGAGCGGGAAGGGCGCCAACAATTGGCCACTTTGAAGGGGAACAGCGGGTACACTTATCCTGACTAAAGTTGGTCCTCGCCTGCCAAAGGCTCTGGTGATGACGCCTGCTTGGGCTCCACGATGACTGCATTCCAGCCGTTGGGGCTGGTCTTGGTCTTGTTGCACCAAAAGGATGCCTTTGCTTGATGCTATCGCATGCGCTTGCTCCCTTTGCACCAAAGGGGAAAGGAGGACGCCGCGCTGGTCGGGCGCTCGATCGGGCGCCTTGGTCGCCATGGTTATGCCATGGGTACCTTGCGAGGTACCCTGCCTTGAACTCTCCGCCTCCTCGTGAGCCAGCCGACGAGGCCGTGCTCGAGGAAGCTCTCGGTCGTCCGCCTCATGAGGCTTGGCCCCTCGCGAGGGTCTTGAGCTGCGTTGATGAAGATGGGCTGTCCTGGCCTCCCTTGAGCCACGCCGCAGGCCGCAGTGCAGCAAGTCTGGGACCTCGTTCCCGTAACGCCGGCGAGCTCCCCGGGACCACGGCGCGCCCGACCTTGGCCGTGCAGAGAGGCGAAAGGGCAAGTGCAAAGCGTCGTGGGCCCTAACAGCCTGCGGCCCTGGGCGCCGCGTGGCGGTTGATTGGACGTGGGAGCCTACTCCCCCACGACGCCTTGGCAACCGCCGGATTCAACAGGTCCCTGCATGCAGAGCTGGGCATGATGACTGGTGATCGTGGAGGCCGACGGTTGGCCTCCGCTGGTTACAAGTACGGAACGGCGTGCGCCCTTCCAGTCTATCCTTCTGCTTCTCCTCTTCCTCGTCTCGTCTGGTTACCATGGCTCCGATCCGTCGGTTCTCCAGGGAAGAGAAGGGAAAGGCCCCTCAGGAGGGTCCTAACCCGCTCCCCCCAAAGAAGCGGCTTGCTCTCTGGTGCCGGGACAGGAGCGCGCGCGAGGAGGCGCCCGTGCCCTGGTGCGTGCGGCCGCCACCAGGGTTTCCTCTTCCCTTGTACGCGCAGATTGGTGGCCCTAAAGGAGGTGATGCCGGGCGCCACAAGCGGCGCCGTCGATGATGCCGGCGGGTCACGAAGGTGTGCGTCTTCCCCCCTGGAGTTCACGCCGAGGGCTCCTGCCGGGAGTTCGTGCTTAGTGTCGCCGCGCCTCCTAAGTCTTGGATTCGTCTTCCTTCTTTCTTCGCCTCCGTCCCGTGCCAGGGAGCCTCGACTCGGGTGCAAAGACGCCGGCTCACGGCACCTCGCCTCTTCGGGCAGAGGTCGTAGTAGTTGCCCCGGGCGAGGTCTTCATGACTCGAGGCTGGGACGAGGTCGCCCGGGTCTGCAGGACGAGGGGCGCCCTCACGATCCACCTGGAGTACGATGGTGCTTCGGTGATGTCCTTCAAGCTCTTCGACGCGGAAGGTCGTCGGCTGGAGTGCTTCCCCGGGAGAGGCGATCGGGGCCCTGCTATGGTGAGACGGAGGCCGACCGACCACTCCCTTGGCAGCTTCTCAGGCTACGGAGGCGCCGGAGGATCCAGCGACTCCGCCGAGCTCCTCGCGACGCCGGAGACGAGCGACGACAACTACGAGCCTCGAGCTGCGCCGCCCCGGAAAGGTGGCGAAGCTCGTCAGTCGTCGCCACCCAATTTCTGATCCGATGGGATTGGCTCCGGACCGGGTGGCCCATCGTTGATGATGACGTCTGCCGTGGTGGTCCCTCAGAGATAGGACTCCTTAGGATTCGCGTCTTTTGTTCCTGCGAGGAGCCAAGAATGTACCCGTGGGGGCTTGTAAGATGTTTGTAGATTCGCTTTGTCAATATGATCCTTATTGTGAGGCAATGCGGATGCTCATTCCGTTCTAGCTCGCCTCCTTCCTTTCGGACCTCGTGAGGGCTTGGTGCTCTGCTACCGACTGTGTCCCATCCCAAGGCGGCTTCATTGCGTCGCTGGTATGCCAGGTCGCGATGTCGTGGTCAAGGCCAGGAGGTGAGCGGCCCGAGGTCCGGTAAGAGCCTCTGAGTCGCGATGCTCAGGGGGTCCCCCTTGGCGCTCAAGCAGCCATCATTCGGTGAGAAAGGAGAGCGACGTTGCTAACACGGAGTTGCATTGAGTATGGGGATGGTGTTGCGTTGACTAGTGTGTCCGGATGGTGACTTATCTCGAGGGTCAGGACAATGCTTCCTGGTGCGGCGCCAGGTCCGTGCCTTGGCCGGCGAGAGATTGCGTGGCGAGGTCGTTTCGTGCTCCTTGGAGGGACCCTGCAGGTTCACCACAAAAGGAACAAGAGCTCGCCGTGGGGATTGTTAGTCCTACCGTTAGTTGCTTTGGAGAGGCGTGAGAGGCCTCGTGAGGTGTGCTGGGGCACCCATGAGCCAGCGCGGGACTCACGAGGCCCTACCTCAAGGCGGGTTGCGCCTGGCTCTGGGCCTTATCTTCGAGTGTGTTCCCACAAAATTGGCCAGATGCCGGTGCTCTACGTCTTCGGGTCCCGGCTCTCGGGCTGGTCTTAGCCGTCGCTGGCAAGCCAGGTCGCGATGCCATGGACAAGACCAGAGGGTGAGGGCCGGAGAGCCGGTAGGAGCCCTGAGTCGCGATGCTCAGGCACCCCCCCTTTAACGCGCAGCTGGGTCAGATGACGCAACTCTACGCCCTCGGTTCCCGGCTCTCGGGCTGGTCTCTACCGTCAGGCAAGCTGTGTCGCGATGCCATGGACAAGACCAGAGGGTGAGGGCCGGAGAGCCGGTAGGAGCCTTGAGTCGCGATGCTCGTGCACCCCCTTTAACGCTGCAAGCTGGGTTGGATGGCGCAACTCACGCCCCGGTCCTGGCTCTCGGGCTGGTCTCTACCGTCGCTGGCAAGCCAGGTCGCGATGCCATGGACAAGACCAGAGGGTGAGGGCCGGAGAGCCGGTAGGAGCCCTGAGTCGCGATGCTCAGGCACCCCCCCTTTAATGTGCAAGATTTCGCCACCCAAGAAAAGGCACCAAATAACAAGCATGGTGGAACGAAAGCATAATCCTAAGGAAAACGCATGAAGGATACATGCCGCTGGGACTGGCCCGAACAGCTTGGGGATGATGCAGCCCGAGGGGCGCCCCCAACAGGATAAGCTAAAGACATGAAATAAAAGGGATACATGCCGCAGGGACGGACCCACGCGGCCTGGGAATAATGCGCTCAAGGCGCCTCCCACCGGAAATAAAACTTAAAGATGTCACCGGTGATGTTGGGGATGAAGGGTTGTTGATGTAGCAGACTCGGTGGGCTGCGGAGCCGATCCTCACGAGCCCCCGTGCCCGGGCCTCGAGGCTCCGAAAGGCCAGCTGGCTCCTCATGGGCCATCTCCATCTCTGCCAGGGCTGCGGCGTGCCTGACCTCTTGAGCCTCCAGGATGGTCCTCATGAGACGCTGGTGTGCAGCAGCCGCGTTTGGCAGGCCATAAGGCATGCGTACGTAGCTGTGGGGCGGACCCTCGGAACGTCCCACTCGCGAGGGCCGGAGGCGCTCTTGAGATGCAGCTCGGTTGAGCCCTGGTATGTCGATGCAGACGTGCAGCCCACCATCCTCGCCTGGATGGGGGGCCACATCGTAAGTGGCGGCTGCCCTCATGACCCTTGACTCAGAGGCTCTGAATGGCCTTGGCTGATGAACTCTTGAGGATTCTGTCCGCTTTGTTCTTGCTCTCGCTATGGGAAGCGTGCTTCAAAACACGCCCATCGTGGTGCCCAAGCGCCTCCTCGAGACCTTGGCGAGGTCGGCGGCCCTCCAGGGGAGAGCCCCCGAGCCCTGCCTGAGGAGGGCGCCAGGCACGCTTCCCTATGCGATGGAAGGAGGCTCCCCCTGGCCCGGTGCGGGCCCTGAGGGGCCTGTCTCTTGAGGAGCCGGGCCGGTCGACGTCTTCTTCTTCTTGGGTGCGGCCTCGGGAGGCCTCCTGCTGCCGTGGTCTGGTCTTCCAAAGTGATGCGGCTGAAAAAGCTCGCTTCCAGGAGCACATCGCATCTCTCTTCACGTGGCATCGTGGATGACCCCGCCGCTCTCGGCATCTTGAGGATGTTGTAGCCATGGTGGGTTACGGCCATGAATTTGGCCAACGCCGGGTACCCGAGGATGGCGTTGTACGGCAGGCGAATGTGGGAGACGTCGAAGTCGATGAGCTCGGTGTGGTAGTTGTCGTGGGCCCCGAAGGTGACAGGAAGGCGGACCTGCCCGATCGGGACCGTGGAGCCGTCGGTGACTCCGGAGAAGGGCTTGGTTGGCTGAAGCTGACTGTAAGGCACTTGAAGATTGTTGAATGTCTCCACGGACAGGACGTTGAGCCCTGCTCCGCCATCGATGAGGGTCTTTGTGACCAGCACGTTGCTGATGATTGGTGAGCAAAGCATCGGAAGGACTCCGGCTGTGGCTGCGCACTTGAGCTGATCCGCTGAGCTGAACGTGATGGCGCACGCCGACCACCTGAGAGGGCGCGTGGACTCGAGCTTGGGGAGGACTGCATTCACTTCATGGGCGAACTATTTGAACATGCGGTGAGAGGCTGGGGCTTGAGCTCCGCCCAGGATGCAAAGCGATCGATCGCACGCGCTTCCTGGAAGCCCCCAGCCCCCTCGTCCTGATGACGGTCTTCGACTCTCCTTGGTGGCGGCGGCAGCGGAGGGAGGCCTGCGTTCCCTTGCGGACGATCCTCACGAGGCTGATCCCTCCAGCCCCCCTCGCGAGGTGGGTCTTGCCAGCGGTCCTCGCGAGGTTGGTCGCGCCACCACCCTTGGCGCTGGGCCGCGGTCTTCCCAGCGTCTGCATTCCTTCCTCCTCCTTGGTCAGAGGCCCGGTCGCTGCGCCGGGCGTCTTCCGACCCTTCCTTCGCGCACGGCTCGGAGCTCTTGACATTCATTGGTGTGGTGGGTGTGGAGGTCGTGGTACACGCAGTAACGGCTGCCCTTAGAGGACTCGGGCTGATCTCTGCCTCGCGTGGTGTCTAGTTCGGCCGCGAAGCACGGCAGCCCATTGCGCTTCACGCCCTTCGCCTTTGACTTCTTCTCTTCGGGATCCGCGCAGCAGCTCAAGGAGGAGAGGCGCCTCCTCAGCCCCTGGCGCACTTGGTTGCCAAGTTGAACAGCTCTGTGGAGGTGCACAGATCTTCATGCATCGCCAGCTCCTCCTTCATCTTGACGTCGCGCGCGCCGTCAGTAGAAGGCGTAGATGATGGCCTCCTCCGTTACCACAGGGATCTTGAGGCGCTGCGTTGTTGAAGCTACCGATGTACTTTTGCGTGGTTTCCCAGGCTGCTTGATCCGGGCGCATGTCGCTCACGGCGGGTGGCCGGTCGCGAGTGCCTTGAAGTTGGCGATGAAGCGGAGTGCGCGTCGCCCAGAAGAGATCGCGTGCACAGGGCCAGATTCAGGAGCCAGGTGCGGGCTCCGTCCTTGAGCGCCATGGGAAACCAGTTCGCCATGACCTTCTCATCCCCGTTGGTAGCCTCGATGCCCAGCTCGTAGAGCTGGAAGAACTCCGTAGGGTCAGCCGTGCCATCATAGCGTGGGGGCAGGTCTGGCTTGAACTTGGCGGGCCACGCGACGCTGCGCAGCTCGATGGTGAAGGCGCGGCAGCCCGCCGTGGCCGCGGGGGGCCTCGGACGGCAGAGAGCTTGGTCTTGCAGGCCTCCTGCGCCAAGGCCTGGGGCAGCGCAGGTCTTGACGCGTCTTTGGAGCGGGAGCGCTCGGGCAGCTTCTTGCGGGCGAGGAACTTCTTGGCAGCTCTGCTCTTGCCGCGCCGGCGCCTGGCGGAACGGGTTCCGCCCAGGGGCCGCGCGCCTTGGGGCCAGGGCGCCGTCTTGAGGAGGAGGCGGCTGAGGCGCCCCGGGAGCTTCATCGCCCGCGCGGGGCGGGGTGCGGTGCAGCGAGACGGACGGCGCGGGGTCGCCTCCCGCAGCGCGGACGAGCTCGGCGACGCGGTCGAGCCATTCTTCGTAGACGTCGTCGACGGGGCGGTAGCGCAGGAGCTCGTTGGCCGCGATGAGCGCAGCTCGGGCCTCCATGGCCGCGCGGGGCGCGCGCGACGAAGAACCAGCGGGGGTGAGCGGTTGGCGTGCAGCGGCCGTCCCCCCTCATGGACATGTGTTGGGACGACGCTTGCTGCTCGTTCCCCGCCGGGCCGATGGCGGCGTTGACAGCAGGTGACGGGGAACGACGAGGACGCCCGCCGACGGGAGCTGTCTGGGCGACATGGGAGGCGAGGGCGGCTCGGCGCTCGGCGCGGGCCCGGCGAGCGTCAGACATGGTTGCGGTGGTCGGGGAAGAACGAGGCGACGAAAGGCAGATTCCGGCACATCCCTACCTGGCGCGCCAAATGTCGGATTTCGGGTTCCGGCAGACCCTTAAGGTTCAAACTCTGGGGTGCACGCGGAGATCCAACCCTCCACCGTCTCGTACCACGCCGAATCGCAGGAACCTAAACTACTCGCAAGAACAGCACAAGAGACACGAGATTTATACTAGTTTGGGCCACCGTGGTGGTGTAATACCCTACTCTAGTTTGTGGTGTGGTGGATTGCCTCTTGGGCTGATGAAGAACAGTACAGGGAAGAACAGCCTCGCGAGGGTCTGTTCTTGGTGGGTGTGATGAACTGCTAAGTGGTGTCCCATCGCTCTAGCTTGAGGATCGGGCCTCTATCTCTCTCTCTGGATTCCCAATGCCGGATCGTCCCTCTATCGATCGTCCTCCCTCTACTATGGTGGCTAGCTCTACTTATATAGTCGGAGGCCCTGGGCCTCTCCCCAAATATTGAGCGGGAAGGGCACCAACAATTGGCCATTTTGAAGGGGAACAGCGGGTACACTTATCCTGACTAAAGTTGGTCCTCGCCTGCCAAAGGCTCTGGTGATGACGCCTGCTTGGGCTCCACGATGACTGCATTCCAGCCGTTGGGGCTGGTCTTGGTCTTGTTGCACCGGAACGGATGCCTTTGCTTGATGTTCTCGCCTGCGCTTGCTCCCTTTGCACCAAAGGGGAAAGGAGGACGCTATGCTGGCCGGGCGCCTGACCGGGCGCCTTGGTCGTCATGGCTTGCGTCATGGGCACCTCGCGAGGTACCCTGCCTTGAACTCTCCGCCTCCTCGTGAGCTGCCTCGACGAGGCCGTGCCTGAGGAAGCTCCTGGTCGTCCGCCCCGTGAGGCTTGGCCCCTCGCGAGGGTCTTGAGCTTGCGTTGATGAAGATGGGCTGTCCTGGGCCTCCCTTGAGCCACGCCGCAGGCCGCAGGCAGGCAAGTCTGGGGACCCCCGTTCCCAGAACGCCGACACCATCAAATTTGTGTGTGCCCACGTCAAAGATATAGAGTGGCTGGCCTACTGGAACGTGAGAGGGCACAGGTGCCGTTTGTCTCTATGGCATGGATACCTACCTACAGCGCTCGACTATCGATGTGTGGTGGGGGGGGGGGGGAGGGAGTCCTAATTAACTATAGAGGTACAATGGCTGGTATATGCGTGGAGGAGGAGAGAGGCCTACCTCATGTATTAAGGGATATCGATCTACCTCATGTATTAAGGGAGATCGATCGGCATCCCTGCATATGTGTAGGAGAGGAATAAGGTTGGAAGAGAGACAAAGCTAGATTGTTGGAGGAGGTGGTAGTGGAGTTGCTTCTAACAAATGGTGGGATAGGCTTGCTAGACAACCAGAGGGCACGCCTACAATATCAATAAGAGAGGGATGGCTGCTCGTCTGCGGCACGCGTGTGAGAGACGGGTCAGAGGCATGCACGAATGATGAGGGGAGCGATATGGATGTGGTAAGCGAGACATAACTACATAGGAAGATCAATCGTCCTTTGTCAGATAAAGGAGAGACATAACTTGTGAGGTACGTCGATCGAGGGGGGGAATAGTTAAAGTTGACCTAGGTATATGTTGGGAGATCGATCGGTATACATGCATGTGTGTGTTAGAAGCAAATGAGGCACGGGGAGAAGGATAGAGAGAGAGAGAGGGATGCATCTAGGAGGTGGTGCGAGAGTCATACTATATCAAAGGGGAAGAAGTGTGCGAGTACGAGATCGATGAAAAGAGTGGTGGGAGTGAGGCGTGGACGGTGATAAGAGAAGATGGGAAGCTTGTGTTTTGTGCTAGGCACACCTGGCTAGAGAGGCATATCGATCGATGTGTGCCATAAAGAAGGAGCTGGGGGGCCTACACACACCGTGGGTGAACGACCTAAAGTGAAAAGACGAATTTCTTGTGATGGAGCTAGAGAATGCCGAGGGAGGGTTAGAGGGATGCAGGCGTCTGCATGCACGAGAGAAAGTTAGCAATAGCTAGATACAAAGATAAGAGGATTGTGTGGGTGTAAAAGACGAATAGAGATCATACTTCATTATAAAAAGCAACTTCAGATATTTGAAGAATTTATCATAGTGTTTTAAACCGACGCATGTGTGAATATATATAACGATGATACACATGGTGTGGTTATGAACATGTTATACTACATATAATATATTTTGTCTCTACTCTTATAAAAACAGAGTTGTTGATGATGGTGCCATCCTGCAATATAGGCCATCCGATTTATATCTAACGGATAGGAAGGAAACTATGGCAATTTTGAAAAAAAGATACCCACACACCTCTCCATATTTGCAAATTTGGCCTCCCCTTGATCATGTTGATGTTCTGTGGAACGCATGGGCATCTTGCTAGTACTACGTATAACATATAGAACATTGATCATAATTTGGGTTAATGTGTGGCTTTTGCAGCTCAGGTCTAAATACTTGTCATAATGTAGGGGGCGGGGCACTATACTATGTGTGATAAACACGGTGTACACGCATGGAACATGGTTTAGATTATGAATATATAGTTAGTACATCAATATACTATTATTTGGAATGAACATCAAGTGTATTCAAAAATAAAATTGAGTTCATGTAGTACACATAGTTCATATCTATCTCTATAGTAATCATGTGGTGTGTTATTAAGGTAATACACGAATGATGGTTGAAGTTGGCAACAATCATGATTATAGATTCTTATTGAAATAGAGAGTCAAATTCGGTTCGAATTGTAGCGGTAGTATAGACATTTGGAATGCACTAAAATGTTGGTATGAGTAGGTTACATGCATTATACAGCAAGCTTAAAAAATTTAATTAGACATAACATGGATTCATACTACCGAATAGCATTTAATTGCACTAAATTGTTGGTATGAGTAGCTTTAAATAGCATTTTATAGTAAAAGCGGGCAAGACTCTCTCTTTGTGTGGTGTGAATAGTTTTATTTTTTGTTTTCTTTTTGGTTGAGGGAAGTACGAATTGATTTGAGTACGTGCATTACAAGTACAATATTACACGTTAGGCTTGTCCCTAAAATTCAACCCGCGCCTTGTTATATCCTGAAAATTCAGATATCGTGCTCCCAAACTAGCGCCTTCACAACCCGCGCCTTGCTATCCCGTACTTACAACGCGCGCGAAAACTCCCTCCAGCTGCCAAATCCCGACACGAAATTCCCTTCTAACCTCGAGCCGAAGGGCCGCTAGTTCAAATTGGTGCGGGGTACTTTTGTAACAAACCATATATTTTGGACAAACGCGTCCCTAAGTCATGGTTCACCCCCTCCCATCGCCTCCTTTTTGCCATTTGAAATCCCAGGCCGCCATAACCTCTCCGCTCCAGCCGTGAAACCCCACCCTCCTCCATCCGCCACCTCATCGCTGCCCGGCCGGAGCCTCTTCCCCGACGACGTCGTCCACCGCAACAGCTCGACGTCCCTCGTCCACCTCCCCGGATAAGGATATGTCATCCATCTCGTCGTCCCGACGGTTCAGCCGCCCCGTCCTCCACCTCCAAGGAGATGCTCCGACGATCGCCTCGTCTATCGCGGCTGCTCCATCCCCACAGCGCCGCCTTAACCTGCTCCACCGGAACCGCAGCATCCTCACCGACTCCTCGGACGAAGCCGAGGCCTACTCAGGCGTGAGAGGCCTCGCGAGGTGTGCTGGGGCACCCATGAGCCAGCGCGGGACTCACGAGGCCCTACCTCAAGGCGGGTTGCGCCTGGCTCTGGGCCTTATCTTCGAGTGTGTTCCTGCAAATTTGGCCAGATGCCGGTGCTCTACGTCTTCGGGTCCCGGCTCTCGGGCTGGTCTCACCGTCACCGGCAAGCTGTGTCGCGATGCCATGGACAAGACCAGAGGGTGAGGGCCGGAGAGCCGGTAGGAGCCCCTGAGTCGCGATGCTCGTGCACCCCTTTAACGCCGCAAGCTGGGTTAGATGACGCAACTCGTCCTCGGTTCCGGCTCTCGGGCTGGTCTCTACCGTCGGCAAGCCGGTCGCGATGCCATGGACAAGACCGGAGGGTGAGGGCGGAGAGCCGGTAGGAGCCTTGAGTCGCGATGCTCGGGCACCCCCTTTAACGCAGCAAGCCGGGTTGGATGGCGCAACTCTCGTCCTCGGGTCCCTGGCTCTCGGGCTGGTCTCTACCGTCGGGCAAGCCGTGTCGCGATGCCATGGACAAGACCAGAGGGTGAGGGCGGAGAGCCGGTAGGAGCCACTGAGTCGCGATGCTCGTGCACCCCCTTTAATGTGCAAGATTTCGCCACCCAAGAAAAGGCACCAAATAACAAGCATGGTGGAACGAAGCATAATCCTAAGGAAAACGCATGAAGGATACATGTCAGGGATCGCCCGAGCTGCTTGGGGATGATGCAGCCCAAGGGACGCCCCCAACAGGATAAGCTAAAGACATGAAATAAAAGGGATACATGCCGCAGGGACGGACCCACGCGGCCTGGGAATAATGTGGCCCTGAAGGCGCTCCCAGCCGGAAATAAAACTTAAAGATGTCACCTGGTGATGTTGGGGATGAAGGGTTGTTGATGTAGCAGACTCGGTGGGCTGCGGGAGCCGATCCTCACGAGCCCCCAGGCACTGGGGCCTCGGGAGGCTCCGGAGGCGCCGGCCCGGCTCCTCATGGGCCATCTCCATCTCTCGCCAGGCTGCGGCGTGCGACCTCTTGAGCCTCCAGGATGGTCCTCATGAGACGCTGGTGTCTGCAGCCCGCGTTTGGCGAGCCATAAGGCATGCGTCACGTAGCTGTGGGCGGACCCTCGGAACGTCCCACTCGCGAGGGCCGGAGGCGCTCTTGAGATGCAGCTCGGTTGAGCCCTGGTATGTCGATGCAGACGTGCAGCCCACCATCCTCGCCTGGATGGGGGGCCACATCGGGTAGGCGGCGGCTGCCCCTCATGACCCTTGACTCCTGTAGCTCCTGAATGGCCTTGCTGATGAACTCTTGAGGATTCTGTCCGCCTGTTCTTGCTCCTGCTTGCGGGAAGCGTGCTTCAAAACACGCCTCCACGTGGTGCCCAAGCGCCTCCCTCGAGACCTTGGCGAGGTCGGCGGCCCTCCAGGGGAGAGCCCCGAGCCTCGCCGAGGAGGGCGCCGCCTTCCCTATCACGATGGAAGGAGGTTCCCCCGCCCGGTGCGGTCCACGAGGGGCCTGTCTCTTGAAGAGCCGGGCCGGTCGATGTCTTCTTCTTCTTGGGTGCGGCCTCGGGAGGCCTCCTGCTGCCGTGGTCCGGGTCTTCCAAAGTGATGCGGCTCAAAAGCTTCGCTCAGGAGCACATCGCATCTCTCTTCACAGGGCATCGTGATGACCCCGCCGCTTCCTGGCATCTTGAGGATGTTGTAGCCATGGTGGGTTACGGCCATGAATTTGGCCAACGCCGGGTACCCGAGGATGGCGTTGTACGGCAGGCGAATGTGGGAGACGTCGAAGTCGATGAGCTCGGTGTGGTAGTTGTCGTGGGCCCCGAAGGTGACAGAAGGCGGACCTGCCCGATCGGGACCGTGGAGCCGTCGGTGACTCGGAGAAGGGCTTGGTTGGCTGAAGCCGATCAGAAGGCACTTGAAGATTGTTGAATGTCTCCACGGACAGGACGTTGAGCCCTGCTCCGCCATCGATGAGGGTCTTTGTGACCAGCACGTTGCTGATGATTGGTGAGCAAAGCATCGGAAGGACTCCGGCTGTGGCTGCGCACTTGAGCTGATCCATTGAAATTTGAACGTGATGGCGCACGCCGACCACCTGAGAGGGCGCGTGGACTCGAGCTTGGGGAGGACTGCATTCACTTCATGGGCGAACTATTTGAACATGCGGTGAGAGGCTGGGGCTTGAGCTCCGCCCAGGATGCAGGCGATCGCACGCGCTTCCTGGAAGCCCCCAGCCCCCTCGTCCTGATGACGGTCTTCGACTCTCCTTGGTGGCGGCGGCAGCGGAGGGAGGCCCGCGTTCCCTTGCGGACGATCCTCACGAGGCTGATCCTCCGGCCCCCTCGCGAGGTGGGTCGTGCCAGCGGTCCTCGCGAGGTTGGCCGCGCCACCCTTGGCGCGGGCCGCGGTCTTCCCAGCGTCCTGCATTCCTTCCTCCTCCTTGGCCGTAGCCCCGGTTGCTGCGCTCGGGGCGTCTTCCGACCCTTCCTTCGCGCACGGCTCGGAGCTCTTGACATTCATTGGTGTTGTGGGTGTGGAGGTCGTGGTACACGCAGTAACGGCTGCCCTTAGAGGACTCGGGCTGATCTCTGCCTCGCTTGGTGTCTAGTTCGGCTGCGAGCACGGCAGCCCGCTTGCGCTTCACGTCCTTCGCCTTGGACTTCTTCTCTTCGGGATCCGCGGCAGGCAGCTCAAGGAGGGAGAGGCGCCCCTCCTCAGCCCTGGCGCACTTGGTTGCCAAGTTGAACAGCTCCAGGGAGGTGCACAGATCTTCATGCATCGCCAGCTCCTCCTTCATCTTGACGTCGCGCACGCCGTCGTAGAAGGCAGAGATGATGGCCTCCTCCGTTACCCTGGGGATCTTGAGGCGCGCGTTGTTGAAGCGCTGGATGTACTTTTGCAGGGTTTCCCACAGCTGCTGCTTGATCCGGCGCATGTCGCTCACGGCGGCGGTGGCGATCGCGAGTGCCTTGAAGTTGGCGATGAAGCGGAGTGCGCATGTCGGCCCGGAAGAGATCGTGCACAGGGCGATTCAGAGCCAGTGCGGGCTCCGTCCTTGAGCGCCATGGGAAACCAGTTCACCATGACCTTCTCATCCCGTTGGTAGCCTCGATGCCCAGCTCGTAGAGCTGAAGAACTCCGTAAGGGTCACCGTGCCATCATAGCGTGGGGCAGGTCCGGCTTGAACTTGGCGGGCTACGCGACGCTGCGCAACTTCGATGGTGAAGGCGCGGCAGCCCGCCGTGGCCGCTGGGGGCCTCGGACGGCAGAGAGCTTGGTCTTGCGAGCCTCCTGCGCCCGGTGGGGCAGCGCGAGGTCTTGACGCGTCTTTGGAGCGGGGAGCGCTCGGGCAGCTTCTTGCGGGCGAGAAACTTCTTGACAGCTCTGCTCTTGCCGCGCCAGCGCCTGGCGGAACAGGTTCTGCCCAGGGGCCGCGTGCCTTGGGGCCACGGCGCCGTCTTGAGGAGGAGGCGGCTGAGGCGCCCAGGGAGCTTCATCGCCCGCGCGTGGCGGGGTGCGGTGCAGCGAGACGGACGGCAGGTCGCCTCGCAGCCTTGAGACGAAGCTCAGCCGACGCGGTCGAGCCATTCTTCGTACGCTGCCGTCGTCGGGCGGTAGCGCAGGAGCTTGTTGGCGCGATGAGCGCAGCTCGGGCCTCCATGGCCAAGCGCGCGACGGCGAAAAGAACCGAGGGTGAGCGAAGGCGTGGCGGTGCGGCCGTCCCCCCTCATGGACATGTGTTGGGACGACGCTTGCTGCTCGTTCCCCGCCGGGCCGATGGCGGCGTTGACAGCAGGTGACGGGGAACGACGAGGACGCCCGCCGACGGGAGCCGTCTGGGCGACATGGGAGGCGAGGGCGGCTCGGCGCTTCAGCCGGGCGCGGCCCGTCGAAACATGGTTGCGGTGGTCGGGGAAGAACGAGGCGACGAAAAGGCAGATTCCGCACATCCCTACAGCGCGCCAAATGTCGGATTTCGGGTTCCAGACCCTTAAGGTTCAAACTCTGGGGTGCGCGCGGAGATCCAACCCTCCACCGTCTCGTACCACGCCGAATCGCAGGAACCTAAACTACTCGCAAGAACAGCACAAGAGACACGAGATTTATACTAGTTTGGGCCACCGTGGTGGTGTAATACCCTACTCTAGTTTGTGGTGTGGTGGATTGCCTCTTGGGTGATGAAGAATACGATCTGAGGAAGAACAGCCTCGCAGGGTCTGTTCTTGGTGGGTGTGATGAACTGCTAAGTGGTGTCCCATCGCTCTAGCTTGAGGATCGGGCCTCTATCTCTCTCTCTGGATTCCCAATGCCGGATCGTCCCTCTATCGATCGTCCTCCCTCTACTATGGTGGCTAGCTCTACTTATATAGTCGGAGGCCCTGGGCCTCTCCCCAAATATTGAGCGGGAAGGGCACCAACAATTGGCCATTTTGAAGGGGAACAGCCGGGTACACTTATCTGACTAAAGTTGGTCCTCGCACGCCAAAGGCTCTGGTGATGACGCCTTTGCTTGGGCTCCACGATGACCGCATTCCAACCGTTGGGGCTGGTCTTGGTCTTGTTGCACGAGCGGATGCCTTTGCTTGATGTTCTCGCCGCGCTTGCTCCCTTTGCACCAAAGGGGAAAGGAGGACTGGCTCTGGCCGGGCGCCCGATCGGGCGCCCTTGGTCGTCATGGCTTGCGTCATGGGCACCTCATGAGGTACCCTGCCTTGAACTCTCCGCCTCCTCGTGAGCCAGCCCGACGAGGCCGTGCTCGAGGAAGCTCCTGGTCGTCCGCCCGTGAGGCTTGGCCCCTCGCGAGGGTCTTGAGCTTGCGTTGATGAAGATGGGCTGTCTGGGCCTCCCTTGAGCCACGCCGCAGCCGCATGAGCGAGCAAGTCTGGGACCCCCGTTCCCGAGCAGCCCGACACCATCAAATTTGTGTGTGCCCACGTCAAAGATATAGAGTGGCTGGCCCTCTTTGGAGCGTGAGAGGGCACAGTGCCGTTTGTCTCTATGGCATGGATACCTACCTACAGCCGACTATCGATGTGTGGTGGGGGGGAGGAGTCCTAATTAACTATAGAGGTACAATGGCTGGTATATGCGTGGAGGAGGAGAGAGGCCTACCTCATGTATTAAGGGATATCGATCTACCTCATGTATTAAGGGAGATCGATCGGCATCCCTGCATATGTGTAGGAGAGGAATAAGGTTGGAAGAGAGACAAAGCTAGATTGTTGGAGGAGGTGGTAGTGGAGTTGCTTCTAACAAATGGTGGGATAGGCTTGCTAGACAACCAGAGGGCACGCCTACAATATCAATAAGAGAGGGGATGGCTGCCTGTCTGTGCACGTGCGTGTGAGAGACGGGTCAGGAGGCATGCACGAATGATGAGGGGAGCGATATGGATGTGGTAAGCAGACATAACTACATAGGAAGATCAATCGTCCTTTGTCAGAGAAAGGAGAGACATAACTTGTGAGGTATGTCGATCGATGGGGGGAATAGTTAAAGTTGACATAGGTATATGTTGGGAGATCGATCGGTATAAATGCATGTGTGTGTTAGAAGCAAATGAGGCACGGGGAGAAGGATAGAGAGAGAGAGAGAGGGATGCATCTAGGAGGTGGTGCGAGAGTCAT
This sequence comes from Aegilops bicornis, assembly GCA_021605145.1. Lineage (NCBI taxonomy): Eukaryota > Viridiplantae > Streptophyta > Magnoliopsida > Poales > Poaceae > Aegilops > Aegilops bicornis. The sequence continues at coordinate 367,059,362 of CM038675.1, forward strand.
ACTATATCAAAGGGGAAGAAGTGTGCGAGTACGAGATCGATGAAAAGAGTGGTGGGAGTGAGGCATGGACGGTGATAAGAGAAGAGGGGAAGCTTGTGTTTCGTGCTAGGCACACCTGGCTAGAGAGGCATATCGATCGATGTGTGCCATAAAGAAGGAGCTGGGGGCCTACACACACCGTGGGTGAACGACCTAAAGTGAAAAGACGAATTTGCGCGATGGAGCTAGAGAATGCTGAGGGAGGGTTAGAGGGATGCAGGCGTCTGCATGCACGAGAGAAAGTTAGCAATAGCTAGATACAAAGATAAGAGGATTGTGTGGGTGTAAAAGACGAATAGAGATCATACTTCATTATAAAAAGCAACTTCAAATATTTGAAGAATTTATCATAGTGTTTTAAACCGACGCATGTGTGAATATATATAACGATGATACACATGGTGTGGTTATGAACATGTTATACTACATATAATATATTTTGTCTCTACTCTTATAAAAACGGAGTTGTTGATGATGGTGCCATCCTGCAATATAGGCCATCCGATTTATATCTAACGGATAGGAAGGAAACTATGGCAATTTTGAAAAAAAGATACCCACACGCCTCTCCATATTTGCAAATTTGGCCTCCCCTTGATCATGTTGATGTTCTGTGGAACGCATGGGCATCTTGCTAGTACTACGTATAACATATAGAACATTGATCATAATTTGGGCTAATGTGTGGCTTTTGCAGCTGAGGTCTAAATACTTGTCATAATGTAGGGGGCGGGGCACTATACTATGTGTGATAAACACGGTGTACACGCATGGAACATGGTTTAGATTATGAATATATAGTTAGTACATCAATATACTATTATTTGGAATGAACATCAAGTGTATTCAAAAAATAAAATTCGAGTTCATGTAGTACACATAGTTCATATCTATCTCTATAGTAATCATGTGGTGTGTTATTAAGGTAATACACGAATGATGGTTGAAGTTGGCAACAATCATGATTATAGATTCTTATTGAAATAGAGAGTCAAATTCGGTTCGAATTGTAGCGGTAGTATAGACATTTGGAATGCACTAAAATGTTGGTATGAGTAGGTTACATGCATTATACAGCAAGCGAAAAAATTTAATTAGACATAACATGGATTCATACTACCGAATAGCATTTAATTGCACTAAATTGTTGGTATGAGTAGCTTTAAATAGCATTTTTATAGTAAAACGGGGCAAGACTCTCTCTTTGTGTGGTGTGAATAGTTTTATTTTTTTGTTTTCTTTTTGGTTGAGGGAAGTACGAATTGATTTGGTACGTACAAGTACAATATTACACGTTAGGCGTGTCCCTAAAATTCAACCCGCGCCTTGTTATATCCTGAAAATTCAGATATCGTGCTCCCAAAACTGGCTCCTTCACAACTCGCGCCTTGCTATCCCGAAATTACAACGCACGCCAAAACTCCCTCCAGCTGCCAAATCCCGACACGCGAAATTCCCCTTCTAACCCTGAGCCGAAAGGGCCGCTAGTTCAAATTGGTGCGGGGTACTTTTGTAACAAACCATATATTTTGGACAAACGCGTCCCTAAGTCATGGTTCACCCCCTCCCATCGCCTCCTTTTTTTCCATTTGAAATCCCAGGCCGCCATAACCTCTCCGCTCCAGCCGTGAAACCCCACCCTCCTCCATCCGCCACCTCATCGCTGCCCGGCCGGAGCCTCTTCCCCGACGACGTCGTCCACCGCAACAGCTCGACGTCCTCGTCCACCTCCCCGGATAAGGATATGTCATCCATCCCGTCGTCCCGACGGTTCAGCCGCTCCGTCCTCCACCTCCAAGGAGGTGCTCTGACGATCGCCTCATCTATCGCGGCTGCTCCATCCCCATAGTGCCGTTGTAACCTGCTCCACTAGAACCGCAACATCCTCACCGACTCCTGGACGAAGCCGAGGCCTACTCAGCGCCACCAAAGAGGTTGTACACTCATCGCATCGCACCTTCTCCTTAGCTCGACCTCCCGGCGCCGACGGTGCTCCATCCCGCACCCCCATGGAGCGACTACCTTGAAGCCGGCTCCGCGGGCGACATCTCCACGACGGCTCTCCCCCAGTGTGATGCCCCTTCGGCGGCGGCGTCCATACCAGCCGGATCTACTACTGCTGCTCCGGCTCTCGCTCGATCGCTTGCTCGCCCAACTGCTGCTGCTCCGGCTCTCGCTCGCTTCGCCTTCTTTGCTGCTCTCCCTCTCGCTTCGTCTGCTTCCTTTCTGCTCCGATTTAGCTACACTTCAGTCGACTGAATCAACTTTTGTGTCAGTCGATTTTCAGGGGGTTGGGGGGCTCGCCAGAGTTAAGGAAGAACCATCCGCAGCGGGGACGGGGGCTCGCCGGAGAGGTACCCCACTATCTATCTTAGGGTTCACGGTGGGGGCAGGGGGCCTATAGGGCTGGCCGGGGCGGCGACGGACCGGCGGTGGGGAGTTGTTTTGGGCGTGAGGCAGCCTGGGGCAGCGGCCGCGAGGCCGGTGGTGGCTGGCTGCTCGAGGGTGCAGGTTGAAGATGAACTGCTTGCCTCCCTAAACTACATGTCAAGTGCCTCTCTGCTACCATTGCGTTCGATTTAAACAATAACATTCAGATTCCACAGTAAATTTCAGTTTCGACAGTTAAGTTCAGAGTCAATAGTTTTTACCTCATCTGTTGTAGTCAGGTGGTTTTTGGTGATGTAAATTTTTACGTCTATTTTACATCATCAATTGGAGATGCTATTAGAATCCCACTTTAGATTGACGATGTCTTTCTTGTGCTGCTTCAGCCTTGACGTCTTACGGCTCACCGGGGTTGCTTCAGCCTTGACGTCTTACGGCACATATCGAGGAAGCAATGAATAGTATCTCTGTCTAATATCTGGTTCACCTAGGGTATGCCTATGTTGTTCATCTTGGGTGGGAAATAAATAGTAAAGCAATCATCATCTATCTTTTTATTAAATTAAAGCAATCATTAGCCTGCTATCATTATTTTTTGATCCATCCACTGGTTGTTACCATCATTCTAAATTTTTGCATACTCCCGTTACATAATCTCACCATATTTTTTTCGTATGCATGTCAGATATTGTACACAGTCATACTGAACATGTAGAGAAAAAGTGAAGAGTTTTGCGCGGTAATACAATGTCATGCAGACATCGCTCCATGGTGGGTTCAATGGCAAACCCTCCCCACCCCTCTCCAGATTGTAATCCAGAGGAAGATACACTACTGGAATCTGGCACTTTGCCATCTGCCATGGCAGATGGCAAAGGCATGGTCGGCGGATGGCAAAGGCTTTGCCATCTGCTAGTAGATGGCAAACAGTTAAATGCGAAACCCTGCCAAGAAGGCTTCTTTGCCATCTGTTTGGTGATGGCAAGAGCACAGGGCTTTGCCATCTATTTGGCAGATGGCAAAGCCTCTTAACGGGGTTAGCCCCGTTAGAAGGCTAACGGCATACTTTGCCGTCTGCCAGCAGATGGCAAAGGCTGCATGCTTTGCCGTCTGCCAGCAGATGGCAAAGCTCTTTGCCATCTGTTGGCAGATGGCAAAGGGCCCAAATAGGCCAGCCCAAATTTTACATGTAGATGACACGTGGCCTCTTTGCCATCTGCCAGCTGATGGCAAAGCTATTTGCCATCTGCCAGGAGATGGCAAAGTGCCTATATTGCCCCATTTAATATATATTTTCTTATATCAATTCATTTTCACAGAAAATCAAACACAAATATATTTATATGACCAATATAGCATATTTAACACATATTACCAATAGTCATGAACACATATATATCGAACACATATACAACACATGTTACCAATAGTTTACCAATAGTAGCAAGTTTCATCCATACATATACATAGTTTCATCAATATTACACAGTTTCATCATAGGTAGCAAGTTTCACAAAGTCAAAACAAAAACTAAAGACAAGCACTCCATCAACCCAAGCTTCCGTGATCTGAAGCAAATCTACAAAATGGGACATAGAAAGAATTAGAAATACTAGATGACCAGTTGCGCCCATGGCGCAAAAAGCGAGATCAAGCCCATGCACATGTGATTGATCTAGAACCAACTTCATGGATACTTATATCCCATTAATTACAATATAGATATGATACCATGATAGACTAAAAGGAAGTAATAAGATCGCTTGATAATAGCATACATTGGTTTACCCACAGCCGATGGTGCAAAGGGCAAGAGGAACCAAGCAAGAGTGTTTAGAGAATATTTAGATCACGATGTTCAAGCGTAGTGTTATATATTCCATTGCATGGTACCAAGATGGCTGAAAACAAAGTCATGAGACCAACTCATGATAGAAAGCAAGCTGGATTACATAGCTCCATCTGCATTGGTATTTCCACACCAATTTAAAAAGATGTTCCATCTACTTTATATTATGAAGTACTGGAGCTGAAAGGATAAGGTGACGTAGCACATTATATGGTCGAGAAAAGTAGTGCATGACCTAGGTCTTGAACCTGAGCTATATTATGAGATGATGGCAGTGGTTGCTCATGACGCTATCAAAGGGAGTGCACGATGATATGAGTTCTCCCGCCAATTCCTCAAAGGCAAATGCATATGGCACTCCTCCTTTGATATTTGCGATGTCAAAGAACTGAGTCCAGCTTCTTGTGATTGTATGATAAGCCGAGTAATGACGATGGCAGGTCTGTTTCCAGCTTTGATCAAGAAATTAGTATGCTCTTCATGCATGTGCCCTTGAGATATTCTTGTGTGAAGTGAGTGGAAAAGTACTGCAGTAGATATTAAGCATGGTTAAGATGCAGCTATGAAGATTCATAAAAAGGAGAAAAGATGTGAGCGGAATACCATTTGTTGACCACTTGTTGCGAACATCTTGTTCATGGTATAGACATAGTAGGAAGAGAAATTACATTTCCGTCTAGTATTAAGCTGTTCAGAGTGTCAACATGCTTTGTTTGTATAGTGTTACCTCATTCCCAAACAAGAAAATAGTAGCTCAGCTCATCTATGTACCCATGAATGCAGACATCTATTTAATACCTAAATGTGGTATAAATGGGGCGACACTGTTAGCTTCTTACCACGGATAATGCATTTTCCATCATCCAGAGTGATCCTCCTGCGTGCATATTCGATTCTTGGGCAATATGATGCCAAATCTACACAGAGAAAAAATATGGCTATTACTTCATACCTCCTACACATCCAGTGATCCTCCTGTGTGCATATTCGATTCTTGTGTCACAAAATAACATGATGCCAAATGATAAGCATGTATGAGGAAAATTAAAATGTTCAATAAAGATTTCTCTAAAGGGCATATGATGCAAACATTGAGAACAACAGGACTTCCAACTTCATTTGGAACTGTAGTCGCACACATGAACATACTATGCTTCAAGTACCGGAAAGACAAGAGAACACATGGAAACAAACATGTGGATACCAATCGCTTATTCAGCACGCAGTAAGAAGCCTATACGCAATAATGAACGGTGGTCTGATTAAAGAAGATCAGGTGTTGGGGAAAATATACCTTGTCGTCGCTGAAATTTCACTTGGAGGCATCTATGGCGACTTGATGTGGCATGCATGAAATCTTCTTTGGTAATAGGCAAGTAAAAGTCGCATTTTAGTTTTGAAGCAAGCAGACAAAGTCTGTGAACATATACTATAGTCCATGCAAAGCAGACCAGATCCACGTATTAGCAATTTATTAAAACAGGAAAAAAATCAGCATATACATTTCCACGCATTAACATCTAACCAACTAAAAACCAGAGAAAGGAAATTGAAAACTTCTATTTTAGGCACGACAACATTGTCACCAAAGACTGGAAGCATGGATTGCATGCGCCAATTAAAATTTACCAGGCAAAAATAAGACATATCATTTTCCATCAACACTTATATACCAGTTAAAAAGCATGATCCATTATGGTCTTAGTAGTAAACAACTCGGATAGAAGCATAGGCTAATGTGAGGCGATTACACATGCCACAAAAGCATCCTAAAGATGGATGTTTTTCACGCAAGCTATATTAGTAGAGAAACTATTGCTGAGCTTTGTAAATCGTAACCAGAAAAAGGAAAGAGAAGCCTATGAAAAATTGCACATGAGCACATATTAACAGAAGGAAAATCCGACTAAAATATAAAATCCTATAACTTAGTCCTAGAATCCTTTCGTATAAGGAGTGAAGAAATGTTTGTAGTCTCAAGAGCCTCGTCGGTACGAAATCTTTCAACTATTTTGTTACCCGTGTCAATATCCCTCAGTTCCAGCGGCTGCAATCAAGAGTCAAGAATAAATCAGATTGGTAATTAAACAAATGACAAATTTAAGCTCCAGTTAAGTCAAGCATATATAAAAAAAACATGCCCCTGAACTTAATTTTGGTCATTTGGGGGATGTATAGCATGGAACTACAGATATACCAATGGGGAGTTCTAATTCAGAGCATCTGTGAATAAAGAGTGTGCAGTAAGAAATGAAGCAGTATTTATACTCAGGGTCGCCGGAGACATGCATCGAAGGAAATATGTGCATTGTACCAACATATTTCTTGGCCGACTCAACCAAGTCACATACTTTCTCCTACTACCAACGTCTGTGTTACTACAAGGAGAAGGAAAAAGTTCAACTATTACCACTCCACTTTCAGTATATATACGGTGCCAACAACTTGGCATAGAACCTAATGTTTTTCTGTGAGTTCATGGTTGGGACATTGGGAGAATATTACGGGTGGAGGCATAAGGAGAATAATCAAATAGCAAGGCGTACAAGAAAATAAGTTGCAACTTGCAACTCATGAAATTCTGTTTAAATTTATAGGTCATATTAGATGCATAGGAAGCACAGTAAATACTGAAGTTCAGCTTCAAGCCACTCATCAAATATGGGGACCTCCGTTGCTATGCCTGCACCAACAAAAATTGAACCTGTCGATACAACCGGACTGACAAAATGAACTATTGAAAGGGAAACCTACTATTTTTTGCAGAACATTTTCAATTTGACAATGCAAAAAGTAGTAAACACCACAAGATGTGATTTTTTCCCATTCCTCAATCAAGAGTAACGATCAACAACCAACTCATGTTGCAAATATATTTCAATTGAACAAAGCAGGCTACATCCAGCAATAACTTGACCTAAGTTTCTACTTGCGACCTTTTATAGTGCTTGTTTATGCCATGAACAATAAGGAGTGGAAATTAATATATCCCGAACCAATATTTTGAAATTTGTAGAGGCCAAGTAATTCATTAATCTAATGTTTCCTGGTGAGACACACCATTCATCCATAGCAGGTTAGGCAAGCAAGCTTAACTAACCTACTGCAATGGCCGCTGCTGCACCATGAGCGTCGGGGAAGACGTCCAGGGAAGAAGGCGGTGGCGCGAGAGTCCGTGGGGCCGGAGGGTCGAGGAGCAGGGGAGGCTGGAGATCTTGAATGCGCGGACTTGAATGGGGCTCAGATCTGGCGACTCCTATAACGGCTCCTGGCGAAGAGGGTCATGGGCACGCCATGATGGCCGGGAGGGCAGCAGTGTGAGGAAGGGCCTTGAGACACGCCTTGATGTGGCAGGAAGGCAGCAGTGGCGGGGAGGCGGGGAGGGCCGGCTCGGTGGAGGGAATGGCGGCAGTCTTTGGGATGGGCGCAGGGTGGGCTGCGGTGGAGGGACGGGCAGGCGGGCTCTTGATGTGAGGGAGGGAGGGCTGCGGTGGCGAGGAGGCGGGCAGCCAGTCTTTGGGTCGTCCTGGTGAAGCCTTGGTGCAGTTTAGGGGTTGGGTTTTTGACAAGTGGTGGGTGGGTGAGGTGGGGAGAGAGAGAGGGTGGGGCCGGGCTGGGAGAGAGAGAGAGGGAGGGGCCGGGCTGGGAGAGAGGGAGGACAATTTTTTAGAAGAGACCTCTTTGCCATCGTGACAGACGGCAAAGGCCCATATCTTTGCCATCGTGACGGATGGCGGATATGGCAAAGAGGTGGGCTCTTTGGGCCGTTCTGACGTCGTCATCCATTGGGCCCCATCCACTTCTTTGCCATCTGCCTACAGATTGAAAAGTTTCTTTGCCTTCTGCTGGCAGATGGCAAAGAGGTGGGTTGACAGGCCGTTACAACACTGGACCACTACCCATCTCTTTGCCATCTGTTGGCAGATGGCAAAGATTATTTGCCATCCACTAGCGAGATGGCAAAAGAATTGGCTGATGGCAACCATGTTCTTTGTCTGTCAGGTTCTTTGTCATCTGTTTTTATAAGCGAGATGGCAAAGATGTTCTTGCCATCGGCTAGCGAGATGGCAAAGAGCCGATAATGGCAAATTCGATTTCGATGGTGATATCTGTTACGGCGGATTCAAACGCCATGACCACTCCTATTTACCCCCAAGGTGTTTGCTCTACCTTGGCATGATGATGTTAGTCATATCATGCATATGTTGCCTTGTAGTGCCTACTTTTGACATCATATATGTCATCCGCTTAGTTTAGACATGTTCTATAATGCCACTGTTTAGTTTCTATATCATATATGGGAATTGTGCAGTCTCATGTCTTTTAGCCAGCCATAATATCGTGAAATGTGCAATGCCATCCTGTTTAACCGGGCATCATATATTTGAATGATATCTTGCCCATCCTTTTCTTCATTACATTTCCATTTATGGACAATGTTTGTACATTAAACAACTCTTCCTGTGAATCAGCCATTTGGGTGGGAGATTGAAAATCTGGAGTGAAAACAAGGCCTTCTTCACGAGGCAGTGCTACTGTCAAGCGAGATCTCTTGTTGGGTCCCGATAGCTCCTCAGAGATGGATTCAGAGACAGATGACCAGACCTATTCCCCCACCGAGGTGTATGCTCTAACTTGGCACGGTTATACTCCTCATATCATGCATATGGTGTCTTGCATTGCATAGATTAGACATCATATACACAATATTCAACACCATGTTCTTAGTTCAGACATCATATCTAATGCCCTCTGTTTAGCATATAAATCAGATATGTGAATTAAATGATGCAATCCTGATTACTTAGATAACATGTAGGTGAATTATGTCATGCGATCCTGTTTAGTTGTTCATCATATCTTTGAATTATGTTATGCTATGCTATCCAGTTTAGATAGACATCATATATGTGAAATTATGTCATGCTATCCATTTTAGTTAAACAATATACATGTCAACTATTTCATGCCCTCTTTTTTCCACACTATCTATTGCATCTGTCTCTCATACAATGTCTATACATTCAACTATGTTTCCTGTTTATCAGCCATTTGAATTGGAGCGGGTGATGCCAGCATCTAGCGGACTAAAAACACGGTCTTCAAATAAAACAGTGCTACCTCTTGGTGGAGATAGCACCCCGGTTGTACATGCACGAGAACCAGCCCTACCACACATAACCCAAACTCTCGCAGATTGTACCCCTACTGCAATGGACAGAGAACCAGCTTCACCCAATCTAACCCCAACCCCAGTAGATAGTAACCCAGTTCCTGTTGACACAACACCATCTCCACCACAGAGCTCCCAAACAAGAGCAGTTAGTAAGGCAACTCCAGTGCCCAAAGGGCCAGTACTACCACGGCGAACTCCAACTCCACCAGTTAGTACGCCTATTCCTGTGGAGGAAGCACAACCAGCTAGTCGTAGCTTAGCATCTATCACATTTGATGTTGTTAAATCGTATGTGCGTATCTTTCCATCTTGGAAATATTATACTGAGATGAAGGAAAATGCCAGTTGCAGGTGTTTGTCCAGGATTTATGTGTAACTAATGTTATTCATGGCAATTACTTTGCTTTGTCTATAGAGAAGGACCGATTTGGAAACTCAGGATGAGGTAACCTGTGCTAATACCTCTGCTATCTTCAAGAATGCTTGGTGGCAACATCAGAATTACCTGAAGAAAACGTACTTCACCGGCAAAGAAACTCATCAAATTCCCATACGTTCTCCTGAGACACATTTACTGGACGATGACTGGGAACACCTTGTTCTGTACTGGTCCCGAACCATGAATGTGGTAAGGTCTATGAGCTCATTTTCTATTTTTAAGTACTACATTCTTGCGCCTTACTGTACTCTGTTCATGTAGAACAAGTGCCTAAACCTGAAGAACAACTGTTCTAATTTAAGATTCCATTACTATCATAGTTCACAAAAGCGCTAGGCGTTAATTGTGTGTTTTGCCACCGCCTTGCGCTTTACTGACCAAAGCGCATTCTTATGCGCAGTTATGCATAGATTAAGCGTAGTTATGCGCAATGCGTTTCGCTAACGCCTAGAGCCTAGGCGCGCTTAAGCGCTTGCTTAGCCGCGCCTTTTTTAACTATGATTGCTATCGTGCATACTGCTTTGCTCTTGTATCACTATATTTACTCATACAAACTTATTTTTAAATTGAAGGATCCAATCGAAACTTCAATGGCACAGCAGGTATGTTCACGCATGTTTCTTTAACAGGCTTGGTCTTATCAATAGCTCTGTTGATTTCAATTTCAATTGTGTATACAGTTGACTTCTCATATCATGCACATTACTAGCATCACAATAGAGCCAATAGTGTTGTTCTACATGTAGACCCGTGGTACCCATCTGAAATCTTGTTGTGACGTGTAGTTTCCCACGCTTTGTATTCTTTCACTGCTGCTTTGTCTTGAACTGATATGATTTGAACCATGTCTCTATTTTGATTTGGCAAGACAATGCAGTGACCATAGGACATAGATATATGTTTTTTTGATGCTTTTATTTTGTACTAGTACTTGGCAATAGAAGTCTTGGTAGTTTAATCATGTCCACCTTACTAATGAACTGGTTCACCGAAATGAGTTTCATATATTAGTACATGCTAAACTGTTATGTGTCTGCTTGTTTCTTCTTTTAGAATGCTGACAGAATATTGGGGAAGTGTGCCTTATTAAGCAATGGTAAAGGAAGTAATGCAGATAAGGTTCAGGATAGTGACACATCCTTGTTGGTCTCCAACAAAGCTGATAAAACAGCTAAGGAAGACTATCTCGAAGATAGTGAGACAACCCCAAAGTCCTGTCTTGGTTTAGTGTTGGAGTTACTGGCCACTACTACTTGCACAAGCTATTCAAACTCCTTTATGCGAATCAGTTCAGTTTCTTGAGTCTCAACTACAAGCTGAAAGACATCGATCAGCTGTGCTGCGACAAGAAGCGGAAGGACTGCAAAAGCCCCTGGAGCATTCAAATGCATACTTTCTGGTGCAACAACAAGCATTGGAGGATTTTAGCACTAAACAGGACAAAGCTAATAAGCTTGCCAAGCTTATTGCCAGCATGGTGGATACCACGTTTCTTGAGCTCTTATGAAGTTGTTTCAGTTATGCTCTTGTTTTGCTGCCGCATTTATTTACCTTTGGTGGCCAATTTTGTGACGATGTATGTAATATCTTTGCTTTGTTCCCTATATTTGCACTGGTGGCGAACTTTGATGCCCAGTGGATGTATTATGTGTAATAGCGGTAATAGGCTAGCGTTAATTGCTTGCTTATTTATTTCCTTATTGTCTTGTTTAGTTGTTTGCTTGTAGTCACTCCACTTCTTTTTCTGTGTTTTTCTAGTGGCCACAATAACCTATTTTTGGAAACTAGGCCAAAATAATCATGGCAACACACAGACTGTTGTAACCATGGGCCTCCTGCGGGCCGTATGATCCATGGGCCTTCTACGGGCCATATGATCCATTGGCCTTCTATACGGGCCGTAGGATCCATGGGCCTTCTATGGGCCATACGATCCATGGGCCTTTTACGGGCCGTAGGATCCATGGGCCTTCTACGGGGCGTATCGTCATTTTGCCAATCATGGGCCATACTATACGTGGACAATAACGGGCCGTTTATTGGCCGTATTTGATAACTCTATGAAAACAGCCCAACGGGTTTTTTTCGACATGAAAACGGCCCAACGTATTAATGGGCCACAAACAGGCCGACTGTAACCATGGGCTGAATTTGGTCCTGGCGTAAAATGACGATAATGGGCCATAAGTAACCGAATCTTTGAAATTAGCCCAAGAATAAATGGGCCACGAGAAGGCGAAAGATATCATGGGCTGGAAAGCATTAGCGGAATAATGGGCCGTTAATTGGTATAAAGTGATACATTGTTCATTACGGGCCAGTTTTACCACGGGCCGTTAAGGGGCCGAGGGTTACTAAGGGCCTCATATGGGCCGAAAGTTAAAACGGGCTGGAATTATATTGGACGGCCCAAATGACGCTACTGGGCCTAATTCGGATAGGCCGTAAACGGGCCCTGGGATAGTGGGCTGTAAATGGGCTATATGCGAACAGGCCATTAACATGCTTCTTGAGTAAATTTGGCCCGCCACCTTTGACCAAGTCAAGCGGGCGGCCTTTTCACAAGAATGGGCCTCTGTTGGGCCGTGCCATGTGTCAGCGTATCATAGGCGCTTTGGGTCCAATGAGTGGATGACATCTGTCCCAACGGTGAGCCGACACGTGTTTCCTCCAGCCAATGATGATTTTACACATGGAAAATCCTCATTGGTTGGGGCTGTTAACGGGTTATCGGATCCAAAACCGGACCCGATAGCTCAACGGCGTTCCATTACCGTGGATGCCATGTGTCAGTCACCCTTGACGAAAGCACTTCTGTGACACGCGATTTGTCATCATGGAAGTGGACACTTCCATGATGATAATTTTGGTAATGTCATGGAACATTTCTTGGTCCTCACTGGTATGACTATCTTGATTCTGTCATAAATTTTTCATGGATGTACATGCATGACAGAAAACGTGACCGACTGTGACAAACACGTATCATCACGTAAGTGTATTTTTTTTGTAGTGTCATACTTGACTCATATTTTCATTTGTGCTGCTTGCTGATACTCATTCAATGTTTACAGGCCGACTCACCCTTCTGGACCAAGAAGTTGCCAGAGAAACCGACGAAAACCCGGACAAAAAACAAGGAGACAAAAAGGCCTGCTAAGAAGAAGTCCAACACTGCCGAATTATTCAATTTGGATGACAAAGATGATGATGACGAGTCGGAGGTAGAACTTGATTCCCTTGGCTTGTTTTTTGTACATCTTATTGACAATGACTATTATCAGGATGAAGCGGATCCCAGCCATGCAGATAATGCAGAGGTAATTACTCTTTCCTCCGGCTCAGAACCTCTGCCAACACAGAAAACTCGACAAGCAAGCCGAAAAGTGATATTTTCTCACCCTTTAGCTCACTTGGATCCCAACTTTCTTTTGAAGAAGCAACAACATGAAGCTCGTCGTACAACCCGGAACAGCGGCGGCGGAGTTTTATCCTCTGGCTTACCGAACACCCCAGCACCTCGCAAACACCGACCGGAGGTTTCAAATATTTCTGACTTATCTTATCCATGGCGGGTCTTTTGCGACAACCTCTTAACCCGTCCGATTCAAACTATCAGGGAACATCTCATTCCTCCTCCGGCGTCTCAACGGGAACTCAAATCCCAGCCTTCAAGACTGTGCCTGGGTAAGGGCGTATTCCATGTCTAAAACTTCATGTCTGATTGATATTCTGACATCTTTGTACTTCTTATTTTTAGCGGTATAGCCAAGCCTAGCAAGAAAGTGAAACCGAACAAGCCGGTCGAAGACTCCAACTATTTTGAGCCGGAAAAACAAATGCCAGAAGCGTCTCATCCAACCGCTGAGGCCACCATTGACGACCCGTCACCGGAAGAGCAGGACATTACCATAGGTCATATGGATGTTGAGCTAGTCATCTCTAAGCCGCCAAGCCCCGCCAAGCCTACTAAAGATAAGGCTGATGATATCACCATCACCGGGCTTGGTTATACAATGCCGGGTAATCCTACTGCCTTATCCAAGCACAGCGCCAAGGAAGAATTTTCTGCTGCTGATAAAGGCAAGTGGAAATTAGACTTAGAGGGCTACTCCTGGTTCAGCACCCAAGAAATCCACTCCGGCTATTTGAACCGTCTATACACCAGCTGTGATTTTGAAGCCGGTTTAGTCAATTTGATGAAGGAATGCTATGAGGTAATCCAATCACCATTTTCTTCATTGTTATATGTCTATCAGCCACCAAGTCTATAGGATATGATAGGATTGAATATGATGTAGACTTTCCAGCTGCCATAAAGAACTGAACATCATCACTAGTAGCGCCAAGGGCCGGCTTAAAGCATCAAGTTTAAGTAGCAGCAATCAACTTCGCATTCGTAGCCCCCAAGGGTCGGTTTAACTAGCATAGTTAAACTGGGACTTACCGACATTGATGAAATCAACACTTTTGTATGTCACTTTGGTAAACCGGATCATATTAGTGTTCATGGGTCAGCAGATAAATTCTTCTTTGAAAAAAGCAATAGACATTAGCCCCCAAGTGCCAAGGAAAATACTTGTATTGTGCTTGGAACTTCAAAAATAATCATGATCCTAATACCCTCCATGTTTGCTCATGTCATAGGCTGAACTAACTGAGAAGGATTCACAACTCAATGATCTGAAGGCCAACATCAAAACTCAGCGGTCTGAAACATCAAAGGCCAAGTCAGAACTGAAGACTGCACTGGAAAACATTGAACAGTTGAAACAAAGCTTCAGCAATGACAAAGACGGCTGGGAGACCGAGAAGACGGCTCAATTGAAGAGAGCAAAGGAGGTCGAAGCAGCCCTTAAACCGGTGACTGAAGAGTTGTCCGGCTTAAAACATCAAATCAATAACATGACATCAGCCATCTTCGGTAAGTAGAAAAATAATTCTCTGTCACCACTAATCATATCATATTCATCGGCCGACTTATCGAGATTTTTACGAATATAGGCTCCCGAAGCGTCAAACTGGGCTCAGATATGCGCCTCAAGCTGAAGGCTGTCTACACTCTTGTAGAACAGCTATACACTGGCACCCAATGTACCATTGCTGCTGCGATGCATAAGAATTCTCCACCCACTCTCATCAAGGATACATTGGAGAGGTTATCAGTGCTGCCCCAAAGGATCAATGATTTAAAGCGAGCATCTGCCAGAGCTGACGCTTTAACTTAAGACGGGCAAAAGTGTGGCAAGCAGACCTGGATCCAGAAGACTTAGCCAATGGTTGCCCAGGTGTCAAAGAGGACGGATCTGCCTTCAGTGCTGACGACTTTGCAGAGATAGCAAGAGCAATGTGTCCGTTAGTAAGTAAGCTGGCTGAAAAAACAAATGTGTCCACATACCAGGCGGCTTATGATGCTGTGAATAAAAAAGTGAAGGCGTCGGTTCATCAGGAGACGGACCTCATCCCGCCGACTCGTAAGCACACGTTCACTCCTGACTTTGATCCGTCGAACCTTATTGATGAGGAAGCTGTGTTTAGAGCGTTGACCGGTATCAACTAGGCTACGCCTGACTTCCAGCTAATGGATGATCAAGGAGCTGAAGAAAAAGAAGGAGCGCATGATGATCTGGAGGCTTCAACCCGCCAAGAGTCATGAGCCGGTGTATTAACCATAGCACTTTAATGTTTATGTTCTAGAAACACTTGTCCTCTTTGGGCTATCAGATGCCTTGTAATAGGCTAGTTAAACTGTGATCTGCCGTGCCATCGTGCACATTTTGTTTGCATAACACTACTGATCCATCAGTTGAAGATCTGCCACTTATGCTCATGATATCATCAATTATGTAGATTAGATTTATCATTTGTCCTGCACACAAACAGATCATAAGTGCACTAGCGGTTTACCCCAGGGCAGGTCACAATACCCCATATCAAAACCACTGGTGACTAAAATAGTCCATAACCAGGGCTGGTTTAATCACAACCTCATATAATTATAACAAAATATCATACCTGTGATATTTTCTCACACTGACGGCTTGTCATACCTGTGTAGTAAGGGTTACAATCCAAATATTGAGAGCACAACGCCCTGTTCAATTGATTCATATTGCCAACCCATATTGCCATATGCAGCAAGGGGTATCATCCCAAACTTAGAGCCAGTACTCCAAGCACAAAAATCATCATATGTTGGCGACTTAAAGTCCAAGGCCAGGCCGGGTTAACAAACTTCGGTTAGATTCATATATGAACCATAAGGCAATAGAGCCCTCATCAGTCTTCAACCATGTATTAACATGTCATAAGAGATGAATCTGAAAAAATGTTCAAATTAAATATAAATCAAAAAACAAGGCTTTGATAGGCTGCCAAGCCTCAAAGTCAAGTGCTTTTCAAGGGCCGCACAGCCACTGAGTTAAACCTTCATACAAACCTTGTAAGCCGGGCCTCACATGACCAATCGTCATTTTAACTTTGACAAGTTCAGGGTCTGTATAAGATTGACTGTCAAGAGTACGGCGAATCATTCCAGGATTACCTGGGCGGAGTGGCAGGCTTACAAAGGCAGGATAACCGGATTTTTTGGTGAATACACCTGGCCTCCAAGCCTATTAGAAGGGTCATCAAAGCTCTCTCCATTAACAAAGAGCCCCCAAGTAATATTTCATTCCAGGCGTACAAGCCGGATCAGCAGGGTAGTCATAGCTATGCTCAATGAGCAGGAAACCCCCAAGTATTTGGTAACTATGGCGTACAAGCCGGATCAAGAGGGTAGTCATAGCTATGCTCAATGAGCAGGAAGCCCCCAAGTGATAATATGAAGTGACAATAAAGACTCATTATTCTCAGAAATGAAACAACATAGGCCCTAAATTATCATGGATGCCGGCTTTATTATATTCATCATAATATATACATTGTCAAAATATGTACATCACAAGAGTCGGTGGTTCAAGTGTAATAAGGCCGAAGATGAGCAATATTCCATGGCCGGCGGGTCTCCTCCTCCGACGTGCGTGAGTCCTTGTGGTCTCGAACATCGACAAGGTAGTATGACCCGTTGTTCAGATTTTTGCTGACCACAAAGGGCCCTTCCCAAGGTGGGGAAATCTTGTGCATGTCAGTTTGATCCTAGATAAGCCGGACCACCAAATCACCTTCTTGAAAGGTCCTGGTTTTAACCAGGCAGCTATGATAACGACACAGATCTTGCTGGTAAATCACCGAATGAGCCACCACAAGTTCACACTCCTCATTCAGCAGGTCAATAGCATCCTGACATGATTTTTCTTTTTCAGCTTCAACATAAGCCGCCACACGAGGCGAATCGTGACGGATGTCACTAGGGAGAACTGCCTCTGCTCCATAAACCATGAAGAAAGGTGTCTAACCCGTAGATCTATTGGGGGTGGTATTGATGCTCCATAACACTAAGGGTAATTCCTACACCAAAAACACGACATCCTCTGCAAAGGGACCATAAGCCGGGGATTGATGCCTCTCAAAATTTCTTGATTGGCTCTCCTAGCTTGACCATTGGACTGGGGTGAGCTACTTACAACACATCAAGTCAAATATGCTCTCGTTGAGAAAACTCTTTCATAGCACCTTTTGGATAGATTAGTGCCATTATCAGTTATAATGTTGTTGGAAAACCAAAACGGAAAATCACCTTTTTGATGAATTGAACCGTTGTCGCCGCGTCACATCTAGTAACCGGCTCTGCTTCAACCCACTTTGTAAATTTGTCAACGCCACCAAAAGGTGGGTATTTTTATCCTTGGACCTTTTGAAAGGTCCAACCATATCAAGCCCCCAGAATGCAAACGGCTAAGTAATTGGAATCATCCTCAACTCTTGAGCTGGCACGTGAGCTCGTCTCGAGAACTTCTGGCAACCATCACATTTACTGACCAAATCCTCTACATCAGCATGAGCCGTCATCCAATAAAATCCATGACGAAAAGCCTTGGCCTCGAGAGACTTAGAGCCGGCATGATGACCACAATCTCCTTCATGAATATCTCGTAGAATCTCACGGCCCTCCTCGGGAGAAACACAACATTGAAACACCCCTGTGACACTACAATGGTGCAACTCTCCATTGACAATAGTCATTGACTTAGACCGCCGGGTTATCTGCCTGGCCAAAGTTTCATCTTCATGTAACTCACCCCGGGTTTTATAAGCCAAATATGGAACTGTCCAATCAGGAATAGCATGTAGAGCCACCACCAGCTGAACCTTCGGGTCAGGAATAGCAAGATCTTCCTCTGTAGGCAATTTGACTGAAGGGTTATGAAGAATATCAAGGATAACATTGGGTGGCACCGGCTTACACTGGGACCCCAATCGTCTTAAAGCATCAGTCGCCTCGTTTTTCCTCCAATCAACATGCTCTACTTGATAGCCCTTGAAGTCACCAGCAATTGCATCCACCTCTCAGCGATAAGCCGCCATGATTGGGTCCTTAGAATCCCAAGTGTCTGAAACTTGTTGAGCCACCAAATCTGAGTCACCAAAACACCTCACCTGGCTTAGATTCATCTATTTTGCCATCCAAAGACCATGGAGTAAGGCTTCATACTCAGCTGCATTGTTAGTACAAGGGAACATCAACCTTAAAACATAACAAAAATTATCACCTCGTGGGGAAGTCAAAATAACTCCATCCCCTGAGCCTTCCAACTGCCTGGACCCATCAAAGTGAATAGTCCAATATGTGATATCCGGCTTATCCTCAGGCATCTGCAGCTCTGTCCAATCATTGATGAAATCCACAAGTGCTTGAGACTTTATGGATGTGTGAGGCATATACTTCAAACCATGGGGTCCTAGCTCAATGGCCCCCTTGGCTACCCGACCCGTGGCTTCTCTGTTTTGAATAATATCCCCCAGAGGAGCAGAACTAACCAGAGTGATGGGATGACCCAGAAAATATTGCTTGAGCTTTCGACTAGCCATGAACACCCCATACACCAGCTTCTGCCAATGCGGATACCTCTGCTTGGACTCAATGAGCACCTCACTGATGTAATAAACCGGCCGCTGAACCGGATATTCCTTGCCTGACTCCTTCCTTTCCACCACAATCGTCATGCTGACAGCTCGGCCATTAGCATCCACATATAGATACAAAGGTTATTTATCAATGGGAGCAGCAAGATACGGCGGCTCAACTAACTGTTTCTTCAAGGCTTCAAACGCTTAATCAGCAGCATCACACTAGACAAAGTGATTTGTCTTCTTCATCATCTGGTATAGAGGGATAGCCTTTTCACCCAACCGGCTTATGAACCAGCTTAAGGCCGCAATACGACCGGCCAGACGCTAAACATCATTGATACACACCGGTCTAGCCAGGGAACTGATAGCCTTTATTTTCTCAGGGTTAGCTTCAATACCCCGTTCAGAAACTAGAAAGCCGAAGAGCTTGCCTGCTGGTATGCCCAAGACACACTTGGCCGGGTTAAGCATCATCTTGTAGACCCGACGATTGTCAAAGGTCTCTTTTAAATCATCTATCAAGGTTTCCTTCGGCCTAGATTTCACCACAATATCATCCACATAAGCATGAACATTGCGCCCAATATGATCATGAAGGCAACTTTGCACACACCGCTGGTAAGTCGCCTGGGCACTCTTGAGCCCAAAAGGCATAGACACATAATAGAAGGCTCCAAAAGGAATGATGAATGCTGTCTTCTCCTGGTCTTTAACTGCCATTTTGACCTAATGATAATCGGAATAAGCGTCCAAAAATCTCAAACTCTCACAACCCGCCGTAGCATCAATGATCTGATCAATACGAGGGAGAGCAAAAGGATCGGCTGGACAGGCCTTGTTTAAGTCCATGTAATTCACACACATACGCCAAGTACCATTTTTCTTAAGTACCAGCACCGGGTTAGCCAACCACTCAGCATGAAAAACTTCAACAATAAACTCAGCCGCCAAGAGCCGGGCCACTTCTTCACCAATGGTCGTGCGCCTCTCTTCATTGAAATGACGAAGGAATTGCTTGAACGGTTTAAACTTTGGATCAATATTGAGAGTGTGCTTAGCGAGTTTCCTCGGTACACCTGGCATGTCTGAAGGTTTCCATGCAAAGATGTCCCGGCTCTCACGGATGAACCCGATGAGCGCTTTTTCCTATTTCTGATCCAGATTAGCACTGATACTGAACTGCTTGGATGAATCGCCAGGAACAAAATCAACCAATTTAGTGTCGTCCGCCGACTTAAACTTCAACAGAGGATCATGCTCCGTAGTTGGCTTCTTCAAAGATGTCATATCCGCTGGGTCAACATTATCCTTTTAAAAGTTTAACTCTTCTGTTGCACAAACAGACTCAGCATAAGCGGCATCGACTTCTTCACACTCCAAGGCTATCTTTCGGCTCCCATGTACTGTGATGGTACCCTTGTGACACGGCATCTTAATCTGCAAATAAACATAACAAGGCCTTGCCATGAACTTAGCATAGGTCGGCCGCCCAAACAGAGCATGATAAGGGCTCTTGATTTTAACCACCTCAAAAGTCAACGTCTCCGACCTGGAATCATGATCAGCACCAAAAGCCACCTCCAAATATATCTTGACCACTGGATACGCCGACTTACCAGGCACCACACCATGAAAAACAGTATTCGACGGCTTAAGATCTTTGTCAATGAAGCTCATGTGACGAAAGGTTTCATAGTAAAGAATGTTGATGCTGCTGCCCCCATCCATGAGCACCTTAGTAAATCTGTACCCTCCAACCTAAGGCACCACCACCAAAGCCAAGTGACCCGGATTATCAATCCGGGGTGGGTGATCCTCACGTCTCCAGAGAATACGGTGTTCAGACCATCGCAAGTAATGGGGAATTGCCGGCTCAACCACATTCACTGCACTTGTATGAACTTTTGATCCCGCTCACACAAACTTGTGGTGGAAACATGGTACTGTCCACTATTCAATTGCTTCGGGTTACTCTGATAACCAGACTGCTGATGATGATTCCCTTGACCGCACTGTTGATTAAAACCACCTTGATTGCCTTGGCCCTGGAAACCAGAATTTGAACCGCCACCACCAAAACCCGGACCGTGAGAGCCGGATCCTGAGCCGCCGTTCAGTCCATGATTGTTCTGGAAAAAATTGGAATTTCTATACTTCTTCTTAATGAAGCAATCCTTCCAAAGGTGAGTGGCCGGCTTTTCCTACGTACCATGCTTCGGGCAGGGCTGATTCATCATCGCCTCAAGACTGAATTTTGTCCCTCCAAACCGAGGGGGCAGCTTTCCCTTGCGGGGCTGATTATTATTCTGCATATTGGTATTGGCCACAAAATCCAAATTACCATCAACCTTGCACTTATCGTTGCCACCTTGACTTGTCGGGTTGTGCTACTGCCCTTTTGTGTTGCTTCTCTTCTTTCCCTTACCCGGCTTTTCATCATCAGACTCGGGGTCCTTGGTACTATCAGAGTTGGCATACTTGACGAGAGCTGCCATCAGCTCCCCCATGTCGTTACAGTGACGTTTAAGCCGCCCCAGTTTCTGATTAAGGGGCATGAAATGGCATTTTTTTCTCCAACATCAGGACTGCTGAACCGCCATTGATACTATCCGATGAGTGTATGATGGCTGAGACCCGGTGCACCCAATGGGTTGTTGACTCGCCCTCACCTTGGACACAGGAGTCCAATTCCACGATTAACATAGGCTGCTTGCACGTGTCTTTAAAATTCTAGATAAAACGGGCTTTTAACTCGGCCCATGATCTAATGGAGTTAACAGGAAGCCCTTTCTACCAAGTACGAGCCGTCCCATCCAACATCATGGTGAAATACTGAGCGCACGCAACATCGCTAACATCCAGCATCTCCATTGCCATCTAATAACTCTCAATCCAAGCTTCAGGGGGTTGATCAGCTGTGTAATTAGGTACCTTACGAGGACCTTGAAATCCTTAGGTAGACGCTCGTTACGCAGAGCCAGCAGTAAACATGGTACACCCAAGGTTCTAGAGGTCACGCCTACCTCCATCGAAGCCGATGGATAGACTCGAGATTGTTGCTGAGCCGCTAATTGAGCCGCTAGCTCAGCCTCACGACGCGCCCTGCCCTGATCCACCAAAGCTTGGGCATTATTACCTCCGCACGCCGGGTCATGTCCACGAGGCTGGTTGCGTTGTTACTCATTGCTTGAAACGGCGGGCCCCTCAATATGCCTGTTATAACTCCGACTCGGTCGAGGGGTTGAGTGAATCCGCTCGCGGCTGTAAGAATAAGCCACCTGTTGAGCTACAGCCGTCTAAAGAAGCTCTCTAGCCCTCCGTGTCTCTACTGTTGTTGGAGACTCGCCTTCAACTGGTAGAGCCGCCACTCGCGTCGCCACAGCAATCATATTATCCAGTGGGTTAGAATAGTGACCCGGCGGTGTCGGAATGTGCTGTGGCGGAGTATTATTCAAGCGGGGTGGATCTATCGCAAGCGGCGGAACCGGCGCTCCGGTCATAGGCGCCTCAACTGCCCGGTTCACCACCGGCGGGTCACTGGTCCCTGCTCCAGGCATATTGAAGAGATTCCTCGCGTCGTAAACCAGGGGTAAACGACTCTAGTGCCTCCTCATCATGATCTCGTTTGAAGCGTTCTTATCCAAGATGAGCCGGAAAGATTCTTCCTGGATCCGTTGTGCCTGGGCATCCAAAGCAGCTCGCTCTGTGGCCATCCTAGCGTTCTCAGCTGCCAGCTCTTCCTTGGATTGAGCTATCTCATCTCGTAGCTTCTCCACATCTATCTTATGCTGTTCCTGGTTATCCGGGGTTACCTCCACCCCCATCAGCGTCGCCAAAGTCTCCAATAACTCTGTCAAAGCTTGATCCGGCGGGCGCGTAGTGCCACTAGCCCCAGCCGTCACCGCAACAGTTGAACTAGAGGTCATAGCCGTGGCGGTTGTTGAACTAAGCACCGGCTGTGTAGTAGCCATGAAGATCGCAACCCTGTTCGGCGGCTCATAGGGGTCCGAAATACTGTCGCCATCGGAACAGCCCCCAAGCCGGCCGTCTTGCAGTTGATACATTGAATCAGTCTCGCCGGTAGACGACTCACCATTAGAGTAGATGGCCATCTCACCACCAGACACGGATCCTTCTCCAACTTCTGCCCCATGGATGAAACCAACAAAGGCACGCTTCAAGGCGGGTTGAACTCGGGCGGACCGTGCATGCTGAGCCATCTCGATGATGTCGGTGCAGGTGTCTGTCTCAAGGCCCAGTTCGCCGATCTTGCCGATGAAGACGTGGATTCCGCCAAAGGGGACCAGGTACCCGTACACAATTGAGCCGACCTCGGGGTCCCAGCCTGCATCGTCGATGTAGAGCTTGCCGCGACAACTCTTGGTTATCCGGCCCACAGCGTATCCCTTGAGCCCTTCGAAGCTGCCCTTTAAGAACTCGATGGGATGCTTGCCTCTGGATGTTTTCGGTTCCGACAAAAGCCCTTCAGTATTCCCATGAACCACTCGAAGGGATACATGTTGCGAAGAAACACGGGACCACAATACTTTATCTCGTTGACAAGGCGCACAGTGAGATGGACCATGACATCAAAGAATGACGGTGGGAAACACATCACTAGGTTGGAAAATATTCTTGCAATATCATCTTGCATATGATCCAACTCTTCAGGACTAAAACGTTTTGCCATACTCGGTTGAAGAAATCACATAGGTCAATGAGTGTGTTTCTTATATCTTTGTCCATCAGATTCCTGATGGCCACCGGGAGGATTTGTGTCAACATTACATGGAAATCATGTGACTTCATGTGTCCCAACTTCATTTTAGCTGAGCTCACATCCACGAGACTTCTGATGTTTGCACAGTAGGAAGAGGGTGTCTTAACTGACAACAAATAGGTGGAGAACTATGTTGCTTCTTTTGTATTGAAATTGTAACTCTGGCGAGCTTTGATGAATTTGTCATCATCTTCTGCTTCACTCTTGCGTTTTGATTGATCAGCAAGCATATCGAGCCGTGAACCGTCACCATCCTTTCTTTTACCTTTAATCTTGAGCAGAGTACCAAGGATGCTTTCACATACGTTCTTCTCTATGTGCATGACATCGATGTAGTGACATACACGTAGAATCTCCCAGTAAGGTAATTTCCAAAACACCGATTTATTCTTAAACACTTGACCCTTGGGTGTATGTTTCGCCGTCAAAGGGTGGTTCTTGCCAAGCACAACATTAATTTTTTTAGCCATGTTGTGGACCACCTCCCCTTCATAGGGTCTTGGGCCCACACCTACCTCTGCCGTACCATCAAATTCAGCTTTCATCTTTCCGTATGGGTGAGTTTTCCGTAAGAACCTACGATGACGCAAATACACGGTTTTTTGCGAGTTGGTAAGTCTTCTGCTAGTTGTCCTATCCATGCATGTGACACACCCTACATCTCCCTTTGTTTTCTGCCCCGATGTGTCGCCTAATTCCGACATATCTTGAATGGTGTGTGAGGGAGACTAAGGGGTCCTCGGGCAACAGGCCTGTTGGACATGGGCCGGACTAAAGGGCTGTGAAGATACAAGACCGAAGACTCTCTCCCGTGTCCGGATGGGACTCTCCTTGGAGTGGAAGGCAAGCTTGGTGTCCAAATATGAAGATTCCTTTCTCTGTAACCGATCTTATGTAACCCTAGATCCCTCCTGTGTCTATATAAACCGGAGGGCTAGGTCCGTAGAGGCCAATAATAATAATCGTAGTCATACAGGCTAGACTTCTAGGGTTTTAACCATTACGATCTCGTGGTAGATCAACTCTTGTAATACTCATATTCATCAAGATCAATCAAGCAGGAAGTAGGGTATTACCTCCATAAGAGAGGGCCTAAACCTGGGTAAACATTGTGTCCCCTGTCTCCTGTTACCATCGACCTTAGATGCACAGTTCGGGACCCCCTACCCGAGATCTGCCGGTTTTGACACCGACATTGGTGCTTTCATAGAGAGTTCCAGTGTGCCGTCCTCAAAGGTTTGATGGCCCCTTCAATCATCTATAGCAATG
The DNA here is from genome assembly GCA_021605145.1 of Aegilops bicornis. Classification (NCBI taxonomy): domain Eukaryota; kingdom Viridiplantae; phylum Streptophyta; class Magnoliopsida; order Poales; family Poaceae; genus Aegilops; species Aegilops bicornis. Next base: position 367,084,314 of record CM038675.1, read on the forward strand.
CTGTCCAAGGAGAAGTCTTCCTCCCCAGACAAATCTTTGTGTTCGGCGGCTTCGCACTGCGGGCCAACTCGCTTAGCCATCTGGACCAGACCGATAGCTACGCCCCTGGCCATCAGGTCAGATTCGAGAGCTTGAACTACGTCACGGATATCCGTGGAGACTTGATCTTCGATGGATTAGAGACCACGGAAGCCACTCCCCGTCACCACGATGAACATGACTTAAATTTGTCATCGGACCATACCCAGGAGATAGCACCTGTAACTGCTCTGGCCTTAGATCCGGAGCAGATCGCGCCATCCGAAGACGGGAAGCTCAACCCCGCCACGGATGCCGCAGTCCCAGCGGCGTCAGAGCCGCACACAGACCCAACCTCGAGTGGAATCTGTGTCACCGGAGCCTCGGACTCGTTTCCGGCTACAGGTTCCGAACCATGTGCGTCCACGTGCGTCGAGCTCGATTAGTCTTCGATCGTCGAATTCAGCTCCGCGGACATTTTTTGGCACTCGCCTTTGGGCGATGTGTTAAACTCGTTAAAAGCACTATCCTTAGCGGGGGCTCGCAGCCAAATTATATCCGGTTCGAACTGGAGGCTGAAGACGGAGAACTTCGCTTCCCACCCACCGCCACTTCATAGCCACTGTCAAAGATTTAACCGACATGCTCGATTACGGCTCCGAAGACATCGACGGTATGGACGACGATGCTGATGAGGAGCAGGGCCAAAACCCGCCGTTTATCGGATGCTGGACGGCCACCTCTTATTACAACGTGTACATGGTGGATACACCTAAAAGAACTAACGACGATGACAAAGAAGATCAAGTTGAGGATGAACCTCCTGTGATACAGCCAAAACATCGGCGTCAGCGGCGCCGCTCTAAGTCACGTCGTGGAAAATATAGCAATACTGGCACGGGAGAAAGCAATACTCCGGACGATGCCAAAGATAATGAAGACCCCGTTGAGATATCTTCTGAACAGGAGGAACGGGAAAACGAGCAAGTTAGCCCTGATGAACAGGCCATACATAATGACTCGGAGGACAGTAATTATCTGTAAGTGCATCTAGTACCCCTTAGTGATTTTTGTGTATTGAAGACTTATAGGTTAAGGAACTAATGTGTTTATGAGTGTACACAGGTCTATAAGTCTATGAGGAGTTTGATATTTACAGTGAAAGTCGACCCCTAAAAATGAAGTTCTTCGACTGAAGACTTTGATGTTCTAAAGACTTTCTGAAGACTTTGAAAGTGAAGAAATTGGTGTGACCTTGAAGACTTGGTATTCATTTGAGGAACATGAAGCGTGAAGACTTTTGTTTTCGTATTTTCGTTTTTCTCTTTCTTGAGTCATAGGAAACACCGTACTGTTAAAGGGGGTCGAGGAAATACTAAGGAAAATTTTCCATGTCATGCTCAACTCAAAATTCTACACCTACCAATCCCTTCGAGTGAAGCCTTTGGAAATCGCATACAGTTCAGTCAATTTCTTCAGTGACAGAGATGAAGTTCTTCTGATCGCTGAGGAATTTGTTCTGACTGAGGAGTTAGGAATTCGCCAGTGCGGATTGCCTACACAATGAGGAACATGATAGCCCTGAGGAATTTGAGATTCAAATTTCCGACCGTTCTTTGTCTTCTTGGCCTTGACTGTCCCAAAATATCTTATCCACCTAACGGTCATATCATTGAAGGGCATTTATGTCTTATCATGTCGGGCTGCTCCCTAGGCTATAAATAGCCGCCCCTACAACCACTAGCTGGTTGGCTGCTCGAGAGAAACTTGACACTTGTCATTTGAGAGCAACCCATCCTCCAGGGACTTTGGGCGAGAATCATCGAGTGAGGAAAACCCAAAACCAAACCCCTACAAACCCAAAGTGATTGAGCATCACGAAGAGATTGATCCTGCGTGGATCCGGCGCTTGTTACCTTTGAAGACTGTGCTTCTTCAGACGGTTAGGCGTCATGGTCTAGAAACATCCAAGAGGAATTGTGGATCGCCGAGTGACCAAGTCTGTGAAGGTTTGGAAGTCGCCGGAAGACTTACCACAGTGATTGGACGAGGTGTGTGTGACCTTAGTTCAAGGAGAATCTGGTGAGGACTTGGTGTCTGAGCTGCGTGCTCAGCGACTTGGTGTCGGGGCTGTGTGTCCTCGAGTTTAAATACTCAGCCGCTCCAACAGACGTACAACCGAGACAGCGGTTAACTGGTCTACCAAATCATTGTCTTCACCAACCTAACTGGTTCTATTTCCTCAACCCTTTCATTTCCTCATTCATGTGTTGAGTGTTTGTTCATATCTGTGCTTGAAGACTTTGTTGAAGACTTTCTCAATTTCCTCAGTTCAATTTCTTGATCTGTTTATCTTCATCTTGTGCTATCCTGTGTTTACGCTTTTTGTACTCTTAGTTTGTCTTCATTTCATCATGATGACCATGCCCGCGATACATTATGCTTACTTCTGAGTACTTATTCCGCTGCAAGTAGTTCTTCGCAAAGGAATTTCCTCACAGGAAAATTCCTCAGTGAAGAGTTCATAAAAATCGCCTATTCACCCCCCCCCCTCTAGTTGATATAACGCACTTTCATTATCTTCCACTCTCCGAGGATGAGGTGAGCCTCGGCAACGAGGATTTTATCGTGCCTGAGGAACCTCTCGAGCAGGAGCGCTTTAAGCGCCGGCTAATAGCCACTACCAGGAACCTGAAAAAGAAGCAGCAGCAGCTTCAAGCTGACCAAGATCTGCTCAACGATAGATGGACTGATGTCCTAGCAGCCGAAGAAACGGCCTCAAGCGCCCAGCCAAAAGTTACTCAAAGCGCAAATTGCTACCTCAGTTTGATGATGAGGCGCCGGAGCCCGCACCATCATCGTGGAATGCAGCTGACCGACCACCACGTGGTCAGGACAAAGCGGCAACTCAAGCCGAACACCAGCCCGCCCCACCTCATCGTAAAAGCAGAGATAAAATAGCTCGGGGTTATACATATGACCTTGGCGGGACACGGGCGATGAAGCGGGACATACCGGATCGATTTATGGATCGCGAGGGCGTGCCCGACACGCATAGCAGCGGCTATCTATTCGGGCGTGGCAAGCCTAGTCACACCGGGCTGAAAACCGCAGACGGACTCCGCCAGACTACGTCGCGATGTGGCCCGATATAGGCGCCACACCCTCTTTGCTTCACTGACGAAGTAATGGAGCATGAATTCCCAGAACGGTTTAAACCCGTGAATATTGAATCATATGATGGAACAACTGATCTCGCGGTGTGGATCGAGGATTTACTTCTCCATATCCATATGGCCCGCGGAGATGACCTCCACGCCATCAAATACCTCCCGTTAAAACTCAAAGGGACAGCTCGGCACTGGTTAAACAGTCTGCCTGAAAACTCTATTGGCAGCTGGGAGGATTTGGAAGACGCCTTCCGCGACAACTTCGAAGGTACATATGTCCGGCCACCAGATGCTGATGACTTAAGCCACACAGTTCAACAGCCCGGAGAGTCAGCTAGGAAATTCTGTACTAGGTTCCTAACTAAAAAGAACCAGATCATCGACTGTCCGGATGTCGAAGCCCTAGCGGCCTTTAAACACAGCATCCGCGACGAATGGCTCGCCCGCCACCTCGTCCAAGAAAAGCCAAAGTCCATGGTAGCCCTCATGACACTCATGACCCACTTTTGTGCGGGTGAGGATAGTTGGCTGGCTCGTAGCAAAAACACGGCAAGCGAAGCGGGTACATCCAAGGTCAAAAACAGCAACGGCAAGCTCCGACGCAACAGGCACAAACGTCGAAGCAATGGTGATAACACCGATGACACTACAGGCAACGCCGGATTCAGTGGCTCCAAGCTCGGTCAGCGGAAGAAGCCATATAAAAGAAACAACCTGGGACCATCCAGCTTGGACCGCATACTCGATCGTTTGTGCCAGATCCATGGCACCCCAGACAAACCAACCAATCATACCAACAGAGATTGTTGGGTTTTTAAACAGGCCGGCAAGTTAAATGCCGAGAACAAGGAGAAGGTATCGCAAAGCGAGGACGATGACAAGGAGCCCCGGCCACCGAACACGGGGGGATAGAAGAAGTTTCCCCCTCAGGTCAAAACGGTGAACATGATATACGCTACCCACATTCCCAAGTGGGAGCGCAAGCGCGCGCTCAGGGACGTCTATGCGGTAGAGCTAGTCGCCTCAAAATTTAATCCATGGTCATCATGCTCGATCACCTTCGATTGTCAGGATCATCCGACCAGTATCCATCATGGCTGTTCAGCCGCACTGGTCCTTGACCCAATAATTGATGGATTCCACCTGACGCGAGTCCTCATGGACGATGGCAGTAGCCTCAACCTGCTCTATCAAGATACAGTGCGCAAAATGGGCATTAATCCATCATGGATCAAGCCCACAAAGACTACCTTTAAAGGATTCATACCAGGTGTAGAGGCCCGCTGTACGAGCTCAATCACACTAGAGATCGTCTTCGGATCTCCGGACAACTTCAGAAGCGAAGAGTTAATCTTCGATATCGTCCCCTTTCGCAGCGGCTATCACACACTGCTTGGACGAACCGCATTTGCTCGATTCAACATGGTGCCACACTATGCTTATCTCAAGATCAAGATGCGCGGGCCACGCAGTGTCGTAACAGTTAATGGAAACATGGAACGCTCCCTCCGCACCGAGGAGCACACCGCTGCCTTAGCAGCAAAAGTATAGAGCGGCCTTTTCAAGCAGAACCTTAATTCAGCGGCCGAGCTCCCGAATAGTGTCAAGAGAGTCCGGACTATTCTGCAGCAGGATAGCTAAGCTCGTCAAGAGCTCAACTAGCAATTTGGCCTCCGTCCAAGTCCCGGCCAAATAGTGGCATTCGTACCGCGCGTACATCACTACAGACTCAAAATACCATGGGCATAGACGGAGGCATAACTAGCCTATGATCCACAATATGGCTCGACTGCCCCTGGACACACATACTTTCACTGTTTCCTTTTTTCTCCTTTTCAGCTTACTTTTACACATGTCTTGCCTGATGGCCTAATCATCAGTCCTTTGGAAGGATAAATACACCAGGACGACAGTAAGCATGGACGTATAGGGGAATTTTTGGGTGATCTCTTTAATGATCACTCTACCTGTTTGCAGGACCCACACGCAGCTCTCCCTTGGTTGTGGCATATTAAATAGCATGTTGCTTATTGCGCTACTTGTACAAATGCTCTTTGACGTATTAATCAAATTATAATGGAAACAATTTGCGGCCCAAATTCTGCGGCTCTATCTTACTACCCTTCCTTCTTTCATGTTTTCCTTTTCTTTTGATAACCTTATCAGATAGCACCCGTACACATTGGTACGTTTCAATTTGCCAGGGGCTTCATAGCGCCCCGCAATACGGCAAAAAATTCCGAACACTTTATACAGTATAGTTCGGCACCCCGAATTTAGCACTATATGCATTGGCTCAGAATCATGTCTTTGGTCAATACTTGGGTTGCCCGGCTCGTGTGCTTGCTACCTTATGTTCCGTTATATCGGCTAGGGTAGTAAAGGGAGAACTACTGCAATTGTGCCCTGGTTTACCCGGATGAGCACCTCAGTAGAGAAAGCCGAAAACTGACTGTCATGATGCAGCGAGAGCCGGTCAGCTCTTCGAAGGTCTCAAATCCTTAGAGATTTTTTCCGTGTTACACGAGGGATCGGTACTTGCCCGATCAAGTGCTTACAGCATCCCGGTTCGGATACTAGGGGTTGCGCCTATATTTTTATCGTCAAACTCCTATGGCTAAGTGAGGGTGTTAAAGCCGCATAGTCTGATTGCCTGGTTCGTTGCGCTAAAAACCTCCTTCAAGGACCAAACAATTGGATCAAGAGTGTTTAGATTACATACCGAAAACCCCCGTACTACCTACATGGGGGAAGAAGCCTTCGACTGGCCAACTCTCAGATTTCACAAAACACGGCCGCACAGGAGGTAATTTTTTTAACAAACATTATATTACATAACGACTTTGTTTCATCATACAAGGCAGAGACAACATGAATGTATTCATTCGAAAATAATGTCTTGCGCACATTGCGTCGCCACAATGCGAGACCCCTCCAGGACGTCTTCAAAATACCGCTCGGGCGTGCGGTGCTCCTTGCCCTCGGGTGGTCCCTCGGTCACAAGCTTGATGGCGTCCATCTTAGCCCACCACACCTTGATGCGGGCGAAGGCCATGCGCGCGCCCTTGATGCAGACCGACCGCTTGACGACGTCTAGCCGAGGGCAGACATTCACCAGCCGCTTCACGAGACCGAAGTAGTTGTTGGGTATAGTTTCGGCAGGCCATAGCCGGATTATTAAATCCTTCATGGACAGTTCGGCCACCCTATGCAGCTCGACCAACTATTTTAGCTGATCACTAAAGGGCACCAGATGTTCTGGCGCAAGGTATTGCGACCAGAACAGCTTCTCCGTTGAGCTCCCTTCTCCGGCTCGGAAGAATTCCATGACATCGTGATACACTTCTTGTGGCAGATCCATAAACTCCACAGAGGACTCCAAATCCGGGTTAGTAAGAAATACTTTTTCTTCACATACTTGCTTTGCATACTAAACGCCTTACCCGCCGCAATTTTCTTGGCCTCCTGGATCTCCTAGAGGGCGCCCTGGGCTTCAACCCGGGCCTCCTCCGTGCTTTGGCCAGCCTTGGCGAGTTCGGTCTTTTGAGCCGAAACATCACGCTCCAAGGTCTCACATTTTTTCATGGCATCCTGGAGCTCTTGCTGGACCTCATCAAGCCTGGCCTCGTGCTTCTCACGGGCGGCTCGTTCCTTGGCAGTTTTCTCCTTGGCCTCAGCCAGGGCCTTTTTAAGGACCTCGACCTTGGTCGCCGCTCCTACAAACATTATGGCACTACGGTCAAATACACATCATTCATTCTTTCAGAATACACAACAAGTCACAACATACCTTGCTTGTCCTCCAGCCGCCTTCTTACAAGGCCGAGCTCTTCTTCGGCCCACTGCAGACTCTGCTTTAGTCCAGAGACGTTAGCAGCTGTAGCGACCAGACCCGAATGGATCCAGTGCTCTGTGCTCAGTGTCATCCCTGGATCAGTAATGCTGACACCACACAGTACTTCGAAGGATTTATAGCAGAGTAGCAATCACACACTTATTACATCGATGTCCACAAGGGAACTTAATACAATAATATGGCTTAAGGCCATCTAACAATAACAGCGGAAGGCTTGGAAGACAAAGTGAGTCCATCAACTCCATCGGCATCACTGAGTATAGAACCACGACCTAACACCTTACTCGTTATGCAGAAAAGTCTGCAGCGTGAAAGTTGCAGCCCAAAACGGTCAAGACATGGAATATCTTTGGCAATGTAAAACATAGAGAACAATGAAGCAACAAGTCTATACTACATGCATATATGGCTGGTGGTAAGGCTCTATGGTTACATTTTTGCATAAAGCTGGTTTTTCCCTACATCAAAGGAATAATTTTATTTAACTATCATGGTGGTTGTTAAACATTGAGAATGGTTGACAGCATCCTCAATCCCAATTAAAAAGTACTCATTAAAACCCAATAACTTTATTATTAGAAGTAACATGTTGAGATTCACATGATATTCAAGTACTAGATACTCAAGATGTCCATAACCGGGGACACGGCTAATCATGATTAGTTTATACACTCTGCAGAGGTTTATGACTTTTCCCCACAAGACTCGATCGCCTCCGCTTGGTTCTCGTGACTACATGGTGTTTGAGAAAGCGGATGGCCGAGACATAGTCTTTCGAAGTGCTAGCACCTTACATGTGGGTAGACCGTACCAACCTACATCCCCTACATCAGCTAGCCTACCCGTAAGAGTTCGCACAACTTAGTCAACTACGCCATGAGCCCATAATTGGCTTGTGGCTGCTACGGAAGTTTCCAGTTTGAATAATCTTATGATCCCTTAGAGCACAGGTGGCGGTCCGAAGAAATACGCAAGTCCTGATAGAAACCCGGTGCCTCAATCCACCCGGATGTGTGTTTAGGTTGCCACCTTAGATAAACCTTAATTAACAATCTCACATCTGTCATGGATATTCACTCACCCAATCCACGTCTACTAGCATAGCATGGCATAATTGAGCAAACGTAGAAGTAACTCCCAAGGTTTCATAAATAAACAGGTAATAGGTACTACCTCAATCTACTTCCCATCCCACAATTTAATTAGATCCTAATCATGCAAGTGTTTGAGGGTTTGATCTAATGCATAAAAACTGGGTATGAGAAGAGTATGATCAAAGTGTTACTTGCCTTCGATGATCCATGAGTCCTAGAGATTCAAGTAACAAGCGGCGCACTCCGGGTGATCTAACGCAGACAAACAACAAGCATACAATAAGTACTCATCTAATGCACGGGAAATCTCGAATAAAAGACCTAACCAGATAGTTCAACTTAAGAACCCTGGTTGCAAAAGAATCGAATCAAATAAAGCATCGAAAGTCGGAACTCGAGAGAGAACGACTCGGTTTAACAATCTGAAACTAGGTCAAAATTTTACAGTAGCAAACCTCTGTGTAAGTAGGTTAGTCGGAACGGCGGTTTCAGAATGAAACTCCGTGCGCTTGAATCACCGATTCGATAAGCGAGCAAGAAATAAAACAGATTTGAAAATCGGATCGGAAATCGAATCTGAAAAATAACGGATTAAATCCGATTAAAAGAAAACGACGAACGGATTAAATAACGGACGTTCGTTAACAGAACTAATCCAACGAACACATTCATTGAAACGAACGGTTCGGTGAACGTTCGTTAATTAAGAAAACCGAAAAAAAATAAAAACCATCTAGGGTTTTAAAAAAAAACCAAACAACGAACGAAAAAACCGGATCAGGTTTTCTATAAAAAAACCGGATCGGGACGGGGCGGCGGCTGCTACCTCCGGTGGCTTCGCCGGCGGGGCTCAGCGAGGCTCAGTCGGCGGAGGGGTCCCGGGTCGGGAGGCGGCGAGGGTGGCGGGTTCCTGCGTCGGCGACGGCGTCCTTCGGCGGCGGCGGCTCGGGTGAGGGCGGGCGGATCGAGGTCGAGAGAGGGGGGGCGGTATAAATAGAAGGGGCTGGCGGCTTGGGGAAGGGGCCAGGGGCGGCGGCGACGGCGTGTCCGACCCGGACACGGCGGCGCGGCGGCGTGGCGGCGGCGGGGGCTCACATGTGGCGTCTTGAGGAGAGAGGGAGGGAGGCGGTCAAGGCCGGTACTGGGCCTTGGCCTGTGGGGGCAGTATTTTTTTATTTAAAACAAAACAAAACGGATTAAAAAATACCAAACGAACTCCGATTTTAATAAAAATAATTTTACCCGAATCCTAAAAATGATTAGAACAAAATGAACTTTAAAAAGCGGCAAACATGCATAAATTTTTAAAATGCTCATTTTGCCTAAGCAAAATAAATCTTCCAAATCCAAATTTGATTTATTTATAAAATCTCCATTTTTCCTAAATGTTGGGAAAGTCATATTATTCCCTCTCTTAAAATTTTGTATCGGAAAAACTTTATGAAGATAATTAAATAAATCCAATGATCCTATTTTCAAAATTTGAGAAATCCCAAATATGAAAATAATGAAACTTCCAACTCTCCGAGGGTCCTTGAGTTGCGTGAAATTTTCTAGGATCGGAAAATGTGAGAAAAATATGATATGCATGATGACCTAATGTATAACATTCCAAATTGAAAATTTGGGATGTTACAAACCTACCCCCTTAAGATGAATCTCGCCCTCGAGATTCGGGTTGGCTAGAAAATAGGTGAGGTGGTCCTTGAGCAAAACTTCCTCTCTTTCCCTGTGGCTTCATCCTCGGTGTGGTGGCTCCACCGAACTTTGCAAAACTTGATAACTTTGTCATGGTAACTCTGCTGGCATAATCGAGAATCTTAACCGGTTTTTCCTCATATGTCAAGTCATCCTTCAACTGAATTGCTTCCGGTGGCACTGTGTCTCTTAACAGTACCTCTGCTATCTCGGGTGACCTTTCTTCAATCGAGAAACATGGAATACGTCATGAACTCCTGACAGTCCTTCCGGTAATTCCAACTTATAAGCAACTTCTCCCATGCGTTGCAAAATCTTATACGGTCCAACGAAGCGGGTGCTAACTTTCCTTTAACTCCAAAACGCTTAACTCCTCGAAGTGGGGATACTCGAGATATACTCATCTCCAACTTCATACTCAATCGCTTTGCGCTTTGAATCGGCATAGCTCTTTTTATGCAGACTGGGCTACCTTGAGCCTGTCTCGAATCAACTTAACTCTCTGTTCAGACTCCTTAATCAAATCTGGTCCAAACAACCGACGATCTCGGTTTAGTCCCATAACAACGGTGTCCTGCACCTTCTTCCATACTGAGCCTCGAAGCTGCCATCTTCAAGCTGGTTTGGTAACTGTTGTTGTAGGAAAATTCTGCATACGGCAAATTATCATCCCAGCTAGATCCATAATCTAGGGCACAAGCTCTCAAAGATGTCCTCCAAAATCTGATTGACTCTCTCGGTGCATCCATCGGTCTGTGGGTGGAAAGTCATCTTGAATTCCAATCGGGTTCCCAATGTTTCGTGCAACTGGTTCCAAAATTTCGAGGTAAACTGGGTTCCTCTATCTGATACGATGCTCCTCGGAACTGCGTGTAAGCACACAATTCTGGTCATGTATATCTTTGCCAACTTAGCACTGTTATAGGTAGTCTTGACTGGAACGAAATGAGCTACCTTTGTCAAACGGTCAACTATAACCCAAATCGAGTCATATCCTGAACGAGTCTTTGGCAATCCTGTGATAAAATCCATGCCTAGTTTATCCCACTTCCATTCGGGTATCGGCAATGGTTGTAACAATCCTGGCTTCGATGTTACGCCTTTACTTTCGACATACATCGCAAACCGCTACATACTCCGCAATATCCTTCTTCATTCCGGTCCACCGTAAAGTATTCTTCAAATCCAAGTACATCTTGGTATTTCCTGGGTGAATCGAATAGGGTGAATCATGGGCTTCTTGTAAAATCAACTTCCTGATCTCTGGGTCATTGGGCACATAAACACGGTCCTCAAACCATAGGGTATCGTGCTCATCCTCACGAAATCCTTTAGCTTTTCCTTTGCTCATTTTCTCCTTTATAGAGGCAACTTCCTTATCTGCCTTTTGGGCTTCTCTGATTTTGTCCATCGATTGTCGACTGAATTTCTAATCTTTGCTACATAGCCTCTCGGAACTATTTCCAAACATAGCTCTCGAAGGTCCTCGGCTAACTCATTGGGTATTCCTCCCATCTTTAGGGTATTGACGCGTGGCTCTTACGGCTCAATGCGTCACCACGACATTAGCCTTTCCGGTGATAATGCAATCTCATGTCATAATCCTTGATAAGCTCTAACCATCTCCTTTGTCTGAGATTTAATTCATACGTGTGAAAATGTACTTCAAACTCTTGTGATCCGTATATACTTCACAATGATTTCCAACGAGAAAATGTCTCCACGTCTTCAGGGCATGCACAACGGCTGCTAACTCCAAATCATGAGTGGCATAATTCAACTCATGGGGCTTAAGTTGTCGTGAAGCATACGAAACAACTCTTCCTTCCTGCATAAGCACTGCTCCAAGTCCTCGACGTGAAGCGTCGCAATACACCTCATAATCCTCAGTCTGATCTGGCAATATCGAAACTGGTGAGGTAACCAATCTTTTCTTCAACTCCTGAAAACTTGCCTCACAGTCCTCAGTCCATATAAATTTGTTTTCCTTTTTCAACAATTCTTTCATAGGCTTAGCAATCCTTGAGAAATTCTCAATGAATCTTCGGTAGTATCCTGCGAGTCCAAGGAAACTCCGAATCTCTCCAACTGTCGTTGGTGCTTCCCATTTGGTTACGGTCTCAACTTTTGTGGGGTCAACTGCTATTCCTTCTCCGGATATAACATGTCCGAGAAATCCAACTTCCTTTAGCCAAAACTCACATTTGCTGAACTTGGCATACAACCGGTGTTCCCTTAGTTTCTCCAAAACCAATCGCAAATGTTCCTTGTGTTCCTCTTCATTCTTCGAGAAAATCAAAATGTCATCAATGAACACCACGACGAACTTATCCAAAAACTCCATAAACACTTTGTTCATCAGGTTCATGAAATAGGCTGGTGCGTTAGTCTATCCAAATGACATAACGGTATACTCGTCTGATCCATATCTCGTGGTAAATGCTGTCTTGGGTATGTCCTGCTCCCGAATCTTTAACTGATGGTACCCTGATCGCAAGTCGATCTTGGAAAACACCTTGGCTCCTTGCAAGTGATCAAACAGATCATTTATCATAGGTAGTGGGTACTTGTTCTTGATTGTTACTTCATTCAATCCACGATAATCAACAACCATTCTTAACGATCCATCCTTCTTCTCCACTAGCAAAACGGGTGATCCCCAAGGTGAAGAACTTGGGCGTATAAAACCTTTATCCAATAGTTCCTTAATCTGCTTCTTGATTTCCGCCAAATCCTGTCTTTGGCATCCTCATGCGGTCGCTCGATATCGGGCCTGTTCACGGCAACAGCTCGATCAAAACTCAATGTCTCTATCCGGTGGCATTCACGGCAACTCTTAGGAAATACATCAGATAATCCTTCACCATCGGTACTTCTTCCTGCACCACTCTCGATAAGCAATTAACTTGCGCTCTTCTCGGCTCGTGCCATGATACATACTTAATCCTTCTTCCTTACGGTGTGGTGAGCAAAATTGACTTTGTGGTGCAATCTATGTTTCCTCCATACCTTGATAACCAATCCATACCTAATATCACATCCAATCCTTGGGATTCCGTAACTATTAGGTCCGAGGGGAAAACATAGTGTCCAATCCTTAATGGCAGTCGATCACACCATTTACTAGCCATGTACTCTGTTCCGGGTGAGGTTACTAGCATGGGTGACCTAAGGGCTTGGGTTGGTAACTTGTACTTATCCACAAATCCCTTGATAGGTATGAATGCGATGCACCAAGATCGAAAAGAACAACCGCAGAAATGACTTAACCAAAAACTTACCGATTCTTTGCATGGGGCTGATCTTCAACCTCCTCCACTTCAATGTGGTTCACCCGTCCCCTGTTGAAAGGGTTGGGTTTCTTTCGAGCTTCCATTGCCATTTCCATTCTGGACTTACGGGCGGTCATTGGCATAATGCCCGCCTTTATGCACTTAAAGCAAGTAATATGACTCAGGTCTACTTTGGATGGTGTTGACGGGTTGGTGCGATTACATCCATTGCTTCCTCCATTTCAGTTCCCATTCTTGGTGCCATTATGGTTATGCGAATTACCTCCTCCATGGGTATCTTTGAAACTGAATTCTGACTTAGGGATATAACGAGGTTTCACTGAGCTCCGAGTTATACTTCCCTTGCCCATACTTCCGCTTGCAGTTCTCAATTTGTCTGCTGCTTTCCTTCAATCATGAGGGCTCGGTCTACTAACTCCTGGTAGTTATTGAAACTGGCTACCATCAACGACATGTCAACTCATCATTCAGTCCTTCTAGAAACTTCTCTGTTTAGTCGCATCGGTAGCAACATCATCTGTGGCATAACGTGCTAATTTACTAAAGTCATCCACGTACTGGCCAACAGTCCTTCCTCCTTGGCGTAAGTTGCGAAACTCACGCTTCTTCATGGCCATAGCTCCTGCTTAAACATGGGCAGTGCAAAAAGCTTGCTGAAATTGATCCCATGTGACAGTGTCTACAGGGTAAGTGGCTGTGAAATTCTCCCACCATGCTCTTTGCGGGTCCTTCAAGCTGATGTGCTGCAAACTTCACTCTTTCTCCATCCGTGCATCCTGCAGCGGGTCAGCTCCTTCCTATCTTGCGGAGCCACCATACTGCTACAATTGGCTCGGTGCTCTTTGGAATACACCGCGGGTTTAGTCTAAGGAAGCGAGTCGGATGATCCGCAGGTGGTGGTGGTGGGTTGTTGTTGTTGTTGCCACAGTTACGCACCAATGTTTGAATCAGGGTATTCTCTGCTGGATTAGTTGGGTGATCTCTGGCGGGAAAACAAATCCGAGTCGCGTCTAGGAGGCATCGATGGGTTTAGAAAAGATGAGAATTTAGAATAGAATGAGGTCTAAGGGAATCACTACCCAAATGCACATGAGCAAATACACACAAAATCACTTCATTCAATCAAACAAGGGCTTACAACGATCTAACTATCGCAAAGTGCGTGTACTATAATGTTTACATGGGGGAATACTACTAATATGTGGGGACTTCTACTAATTTGAACCGGTGGAAGACTCCATAGTGTCTGCTCCAGCTTCGTCTTCAAAGTCGGGTTCACTTGGATCCGAATCGGTGTCGTCGATGTTGATGTAGTCGCTTGGGCAACCGACATACTGGTCTTCATTCCTGAGCGCCAACTTCTTCTTGAGTTCTTCAATCTCGTACTTAAGATCGTTATTGTGTCTTGCTAGAGCTACGATCTCGTCCATATATTCCTTGCGAGTTGTCTTTAGTTCTTCTTCAAGTTCGATGATCCTTCCCTTTGCATTCTCGCAACTCCAACATATCATTGCACATCTGATTCTCCCTGGCGTCCGAATGTGCTGGTTTAACTCTGGATGAACGCTGCAATGGATCTATCCTTCTTGGTGCTGACGACGTCCCATTTGTTATCTCGGCGTCCGCAAATCTGGTAGATAGTGTCCTTGAGGTCTTCTTGATAAACTTCTCCAATGCGTCCCATGGTGATGTGAGCTGCCATGCTCTTTCCTAGACTCCAAGTTGGTGCAATCGAAAACACTATCTATAGGCTTGGTGATTGGGGCGAATGTCCTTCCCGAACGTGAGCTTGAATCTTCCAGCGCTCCTCTTGAGCGAGTGGCGTTGAAAGTCCCGTGAAGCTTGGTAGTCCAATGTTCAGTACTTGGTAACTTCCTTCAAGTGAAATCCAAAAGGTGTGCCTTCATCCGGTTGGGTGTACTTGATCTTCGCGTCCTTCATCCTAAAGAGAGTAGAAAAGATGAGGAGTTAGAAAATGGGAAGAGAATAGTGATCTATGGCTTTAACTTAGTGGTCATGTCCTACAGTCAGCGTGTGCTCTGATACCATTCTCTCAGAGCGACCAGACCGAATGGATCCGATGCTCTGTGCTTAGTGTCATCCACGGATCAAGAATGTCTTGACACCACGATGCCGAAGGATTTATAGCAGTAGCAATCACACACTTATTACATCGATGTCCACAAGGGAACTTAATACAATAATATGGCTTAAGGCCATCTAACAATAACATGGAAGGCTTGGAAGACAAAGTGAGTCCATCAACTCCATCGGCATCACTGAGTATAGAACCACGACCTAACACCTTACTGTCAAATGCGAAAAGTCTGCAACGTGAAAGTTGCAGCCAAAACGGGTCAAGACATGGAATATCTTTGGCAATGTAACACATAGAGAACAATGAAGCAACAAGTCTATACTACATGCATATATGGCTGGTGGTAAGGCTCTCTGATTTACATTTTTGCATAAAGCTGGTTTTTCCCTACATCAAAGGAATAATTTTATTTAACTATCATGGTGGTTGTTAAACATTGAGAATGGTTGACAGCATCCTTAATCCCAATTAAAAAGTACTCATTAAAACCCAATAACTTTAATATTAGAAGTAACATGTTGAGATTCACATGATATTCAAGTACTAGATACTCAAGATGTCCATAACCGGGGACACGGCTAATCATGATTAGTTTATACACTCTGCAGAGGTTTGCGCACTTTTCCCCACAAGACTCGATCGCCTCCGCTTGGTTCTCGCACTACATGGTGTTTGAGAAGCGGATGACCGAGACATAGTCTTTCGAAGTGCTAGCACCTTACATGTGGGTAGACCGTACCAACCTACATCCCCTACATCAGCTAGCCTACCCGTAAGAGTTCGCACAACTTAGTCAACTACGCCAGAGCCCATAATTGGCTTGTGGCTGCACACGGAAGTTTCAGTTTGAATAATCTTATGATCCCTTAGAGCACAGGTGGCGGTCCGAAGAAATACAGGCAAGTCCTGATAGAAACCAGGTGCCTCAATCCACCCAGATGTGTGTTTAGGTTGCCACCTTAGATAAACCTTAATTAACAATCTCACATCTGTTATGGATATTCACTCACCCAATCCACGTCTACTAGCATAGCATGGCATAATTGAGCAAACGTAGAAGTAACTCCCAAGGTTTCATAAGTAAACAGGTAATAGGTACTACCTCAATCTACTTCCCATCCCACAATTTAATTAGATCCTAATCATGCAAGTGTTTGAGGGTTTGATCTAATGCATAAAAACTGGGTATGAGAAGAGTATGATCAAAGTGTTACTTGCCTTGCCGATGATCCATGAGTCCTAGAGATTCAAGTAACAAGCGGCGCACTCCGGGTGATCTAACGCATAAACAACAAGCATACAATAAGTACTCATCTAATGCACGGGAAATCTCGAATAAAAGATCTAACCAGATAGTTCAACTTAAGAACCCTGGTTGCAAAAGAATCGAATCAAATAGAGCATCGAAAATCGGAACTCGAGAGAGAACGACTCGGTTTAGCAATCTGAAACTAGGTCAAAATTTTACAGTAGCAAAACTCTGTGTAAGTAGGTTAGTCGGAACGGCGGTTTCGTAACGAAACTCCAGGCGCTTGAATCTCCCGATTCCGATAAGCGAGCAAGAAATAAAACAGATTTGAAAATCGGATCGGAAATTGAATCAGAAAAATAACGGATTAAATCCGATTAAAAGAATACGACGAACGGATTAAATAACGGACGTTCGTTAACAGAACTAATCCAACGAACACATTCATTGAAACGAACGGTTCGGTGAACGTTCGTTAATTAAGAAAACCGAAAAAAAATAAAAACCATCTAGGGTTTTGAAAAAAACCGAACAACGAACGAAAAAACCGGATCGGGTTTTCTAAAAAAAACCGGATCGGGACGGGGCGGCGGCTGCTATCTCCGGTGGCTTGGCCAAGGGCTCCGTCTTGGCGGAGGGGTCCGCGAGGTCGGGAGGGGCGGCGAGGCGGCGGGTTCCTGTCGGCGACGGCGTCCTTGGCAAGCGGCGGCTCGGTGAGGGCGGCGGATCGAGGTGAGGAGAGAGGGGGGCGGTATAAATAGAAGGGGGCTGGCCGGCTTGGGGAAGGGGCCGGCGGCGGCGGCGTGTCCGACCCGGACACGGGCGGTGGCGGCGGGTGGCGTCTTGTGGCGGGGCTCACATGGCGGGCGTGGCGTGAGGAGAGAGGGAGGCGGGCCGGGCAGGCTGGCCGGCTGGGCCGGCTGGGCCTTAGCCCAGGGGGGGCGCGCAGTTTTTTTATATTTAAAACAAAACAAACGGATTTAAAAAAATACCAAACGAACTCCGATTTTAATAAAAATAATTTTCCCCGACTCCTAAAAATGAGTCGAACAAAATGAACTTTAAAAAACGGCAAACATGCATAAATTTTTAAAATGCTCATTTTTGCCTAAGCAAAATAAATCTTCCAAATCCAAATTTGATTTATTTATAAAATCTCCATTTTTCCTAAATGTTGGGAAAGTCATATTATTCCCTCTCTTAAAATTTTGTATCGGAAAAACTTTATGAAGATAATTAAATAAATCCAATGATCCTATTTTCAAAATTTGAGAAATCCCAAATATGAAAATAATGAAACTTCCAACTCTCTCCGAGGGTCCTTGAGTTGCGTGAAATTTTCTAGGATCGGAAAATGCGAGAAAAATATGATATGCATGATGACCTAATGTATAACATTCCAAATTGAAAATTTGGGATGTTACAGCAGCATGAGAGGTCACGGCCAGCAACGATGCCTGCTTATTCATATAAGACATGTTTAGTTAGTTTCCTGCGAAAATTACTTGATCCTCTGTCCGGCTTTTCTTTCCAAACACCGGACAGTGTCTCTGGGGCTACTGTCTATACTAGGGCTTTCTCTTTTTGCGTCGCTTACCTCAAAGCCTGTCAGCGGGATGCTGCAGGCTTTGGTCAGTCCGCTGTTAATGGACTGAACCCTCTCAATCACCGTACCCATAAGGATACGGTGTTCATCCACAATGGAAGCACCTCGTAGTGCTTCCAGCAGATTATCTAGTGCCTCTGGTTGGACAGAGGTCACCGGCGGGATAGGCACACCTCCTCATATAGGACTTCGGAAACGTATTCGGCTGGGGGCCAAACTGAACATGGCCCCTGTCGGTGTCAAAACCGGCGGATCTCGGGTAGGGGGTCCCGAACTATGCGTCTAGGTGGATGGTAACAGGAGACAAGGGACACGATGTTTTTTCCCAGGTTCAGGCCCTCTCGATGGAGGTAAAACCCTACTCCTGCTTGATTAATATTGATGATATGGGTAGTACAAGAGTGGATCTACCACGAGATCGGAGAGGCTAAACCCTAGAAGCTAGCCTATGGTATGATTGTTCTTCGTCCTACGGACTAAAACCCTCCGGTTTATATAGACACGGGATAGGGTTAGGGTTACACTGAGTCGGTTACATCGGTCGGAGATCTACATATCCAGACGCCAAGCTTGCCTTCCACGCCAAGGAAAGTCCCATCCGGACACGGGACGAAGTCTTCAATCTTGTATCTTCATAGTCTAGGAGTCCGCCAACGGTGATAGTTCGCTATCCGGACACCCCCTAATCCAGGACTCCTCGGTAGCCCCGAACCAGGCTTCAATGGCGATGAGTCCGGTAGCGTGGGATTGTCTTCGGCATTGCGAGGTGGGTTCTTCTCCACATTCCATATACTTGTCGAATAGTGTCCGGCTTCTGATAAATGCTGCGCTCCTTGGCTTCCACGCCCAATAATGGCCATCTTCCACATGTTTGAATGAATGCGAAAAGCCAGGGTATTTTTACACTTATCCCCTAGCTGCGCAAATGAGCCGCCTATAAAAGGGACGAGGATCTAGATCTGAGTCACACCATCCCCCCTCCGCGAGCTTTCATCGGAGCGCCTCTGACAAAAATCCATTCCATCATGGACAGTCGATGCGGCTCCTCCTCTCGCGCTCCCAGCCCTCAGCCTGGAAATTGGGAGAGATGCTCAGTCCCGCATAGCGAGCTAGTGACACTCCAAACCAAGGGATTTCTTCCCCCGGCCTTCATGGTTCCGGTTCAAGCGGACTCGCCACCTATAAGGGCGGAAAGCAAGTGGAGAGTGTCCCGATCCCTCCAAAGGAGAGCGGGTATGCTTTGTCTCTTATCTAGTAAGAGGACTCGGATTTCCAATTCATCCGCTTTCTCCAGGGCTCTTGGAGTTCTCTGACCTCCAGTTGCACCACCTTACGCCTGCCTCCATTTTGCACATCGCGGGCTTCGTGGCCCTTTGCGAACTGTTCTTGGGCGTCGACGCTCATTTTGCGCTGTGGAATAGATTATTCTGCCTTGTACCCCGTTCTCATGAGGGGTCAATATATCAAGTGGGCGGAGCCGAGCTATGGCGCATCGGCGGGACCGGATATCTATCCGGAACCCCGAAGAAGGCGTCCGAAGACCGGCCTTCGAATGGTTTTATATAGAAGACGTCCACCGATGGATCCTGTTGGATCGGTCTCCCGGAGTTCAGCAATGCTCCTTTGAAGAAAGCGCTGAGTTGGCGCCATGAGCTTCCGGAGGGAAGGCAGCGAGGGACGTCCTATACCTGATGAGCCGAATAAGATTGTTAGCTCATTCCGGACTGACCATGATCGGTGTCATGGCCACATGTATTATGCGGGGGGTGCAGCCGCTCCATTATAGGGGCCACCCCATGTGGGATTTCAACGGGGAGGACGATGCCACCCGTCATGGCCGTAAGGGGCCGGGATCGGTCACCGATCTGGTGAAGATCTTGTCCGCGTTGTACAAGGGAGAAGAGGAGGATTTTCTCCGCGTCAGTCCATTGAACGGATTCTCTACGAACAATCCTCAAAGCTGGGTAAGCGTACATTTCTTTTTTGTACATCCGATCCGTATTCCCATGGTTAGGTATCTCATTTTGTGATTTTGACGCAGGAACTGCGCCAGGCCGTAAAAGACACAAACAGCCCGCCTCCACAACCCGAGGATCCGGAACGGCTCCTCGATCCGGCCTCCCAAGAGGATCCGGACATATTGGTGGAGCTGATTGATGGGGTATTTCACCAACTGAGCATCGATAATGCCTTGGTTACCATTACGGCCGATTACCCCGGAATACTTCCAGCCTCACAGGTAACTGAGACTGAGGTCCCAATACTCTGATAATGACCCATCTGTGCTTATTTTTGATCACCGTATACCAATGGTGTTTTGCAGAGGGTGCCTTTGAGGCAGGAGGCCGAGCCCGCGGCGGCTAGCCAACAAGGGGCAGCACGGCCCCGCAGGCTAAAAAGAAGTGCGGTCCGGATCAAAACGCTGCCGCAACGGTATGGAGCGTCACCATATTCCCAGGATTGATTCCTGGAAGGCATACTAATGCTAGTGCCCTTTTCAGGAAAAAGAGCGCTCGCCGGACTGTGTCCGGAGAGGTTGCCAATCGAGCCTTCGCCAGCCAGGCTCCAAAGCCGGGTCCAGAAGCGGAGGCGAGCACGAGGCGTGCGTCAGACACTCCTCCGACAGAGGATGCCGACAGATTGTCCACCACCAACTCCGAGGTGGAGCGCGCCATGAATCACAGGCGCCGCCGGACAGTTCTTCGTGACACATGTTTCTCCCAAGAGGCATTGAATGCCCATCAATTCGGGAGATGCGCACCTCCGTGCCGCTCAAGATGGTCTAGCCAGAGCCACGAAGCAGTATGTAAAGGACATACGGGTGAGGAAATTTGTGATTATATATGCCAAGTAGCCCCGAGGCTTAAAATAGTTAGAATAACTGATTTAAGGATCATTCGATTATGCAGGATCTTACAAAAAGAATACCCGACTGTCCGAGAGCTTGAAGAATGCAAGGCCCAACTTGAGGCCGCACTAGCATCTGAGGGGAGCCACAGAGACCCCTCCGTAATATATGCTTCAAAAGATAAGTAGTTTGTGAAGTGTGGCATGTGTATAAATCGACAATAATATTGCGAGATGGCGCCCGATTAGATCCGGACAAGCAACACCTCTTGCGCGGTTGAAGGCGGCGAGAATGTGCTTACAAGGGTGAGGCAAGAGAAAATAATCTCAGGATGCCAACACCCGGTGGGTGAGGAACTAAAGGATGTTCGTGCCCGGTATGCGACTCCGTGAAGGAGAATCCATAACCGTCAGCGGCATTTATAGTAAGTGTTTGAGCGAACTTTGAAAAAGAGTTCGGCGAGGAAGTCAAATAACAGAGTTATGTCTGTAGGTATGCTCACGGGTCGTCCTGCAGAGGAAATGCCCGGTTCTACGGGTGACCTTCTTCCCGAGCTATTGCAACCGCATCGAACGAAGTTCGGCAGTGATGAAAGGCGTCACACATGCCTTGTGGCCATCTATCTCCCTGCCGAAGGCCTTGGAGAGCTTGCAGAGAAGCTTGAGGAGCACGGCGCTTCCGACTATGGAAGAGATCGGCCTATCGTCAAGCGCCCGAGGAGGCACAGGCCATGGTGAAGACGCAGTACACGAAGGCGGACCCAAACCACATGGCGAGGTCGGACCTGGGGCCCGACAACAAGGAGATCCTGTGAGCTTAATGTGCGGCCAAGTAGAGTTGGCATAAAGTATTCCCAAGCAGGGTATAAACTAGACAACCTATTAGATGGCATTGAAGAGGAATACAATCAGTCAATTTGACTATGTAATTTAAAATGACATGTAAAATGCCTTCTAGTCGGATTGTAGATCGTTTGTCGTGGCGGAACTTTTAAGCTTCAACCTCGGGACCCAATAAATGCAGGTGTGTTCGAATACCCTCGCGGTTATGTAAAAACCGGGGCATGCGTGGAGACCAGGCGTAGGGGTCATGAGTGCTTTATCAGACAAGTGCCCAACTAGTTATGTTATATTATATGGTTTGCAAGAAACATCTTCCAGGGAGAATAGTTTCATTAGGGGTTCCTTTCCCTGGGAGGCATGCCCTAAAGTGCATGTCCGACCAAAAAAGCGTAAAAGCATCTGGGGGCAGATAAATGAAAAATAAAAAATTGTCTTTTAGTTCACCGACCGAATATTCCCTTAAGAACGCTAGCTTTCGGCTTCACCCACTCTGAGGTACACGTCATTTGAACCGTGGTAACAATCGCAGAGGTGCTCCCTTTACCACCTAAGCGGAACAATCGGGAACGTAGGGGTAAGCACAGGCCGAACAACCCATCTTGGCCAAAACTTAAGTCATATCGATGCATACAATGGTGAATAAAAGGTACATGCGGAAGTGTGACACATGTGTTGGGCATAAAGCCCGTATAAATAAGCTTCATTAGAGAAGCCCCAGTATAATAATGGCGCGGATAAGCGCGTCAAGTGTCAGAACAATGCACGAACGAGCCTTTAACGGCTTCGGAAAAAAGGAGGAAGAAGGAGAGAAATAAAAGACTGCTTAAAGTATAAAATATATACGGAGGAAGGAGACGAACTCAGAATCCGGCGCTAGGCGTGGAATCTTCGGAGACGGGCTGCGTTCCATGGGTTCGGCTCGAGTCGGTTATCCGATGTGTTTCACAGAGGGTATGCTCCGCCGGTCAGGACTTGGTCGATGATGAAGGGGCCCTCCCATTTGGGCTTGAGTTCGTCCCTTTTCTTGTCCGGCAGGCGTAGAACTAGTTCGCCAATGTTGTAAGCTTTGGCCCGTACTTCCCTGCTTTGATATCTTCGAGCCCGCTGTTGATAGAATGCGGAACGAGCTTTTGCCACGCCGCGCTCCTCCTCCAAGGCGTCCAAACTGTCCTGCCGATCGAGCTCGGCCTCTCTTTCTTCGTACATGAGCACGTGAGGTGAGTCATGAATTATGTCGCAGGGCAAAACTGCCTCTGCGCCGTATACCATAAAAAATGGTGTGAATCCGGTAGTGTGATTCAGCGTGGTCCGCAGCCCCCAGAGTACGGAGTCGAGCTCCTCAACCTAGTGCGTGTTAGATTCCTTGAGGGACCGCACTAGTCTGGGTTTAATGCCGCTCATGATTAGACCGTTTGCTCGCTCGACTTGACCGTTAGTTTGGGGGTGATAGACTGAAGCGTGGTCGAACTGATGCCCATGTTTTTTGCACCGAGTTTGACCTTGTCGGCCGTGAAGTTTGTGCCATTATCGGTGATGATCTTTGTGGGGGACGCCCGTAACGGTGTACTACCCACGATATAAAGTCTATCACCGGTCCGGATTGACCGTCTTCTGAGCTTGGCCTCTATCCATTTGGTGAATTTATCCACCATGACCAATAAGTATTTTTGCTTGTGGGTTCCTCCTTTAAGGGGTCCAACCATGTCAAGCGCCCAGACCGCAAAGGGCCAGGTGATGGGTATAGTTTTGAGGGCGGTGGGTGGCATGTGACTTTGATTAGCAAAGAGCTGGCAACCGACGCATCGTTGGACTAAGTCCTGAGCATCTGCCCGGGCCGTCGGCCAATAAAATCCTGTACGGAAGGCCTTGCCTACAAGGGCCCGGGCTGCGGCATGGTGCCCACCGAGTCCGGCATGAATTTCAACCAGGAGATTCCGCCCTTCCTCTTTGGAGATACACCTTTGAAGGACTCCGGTTGTGCTTTTCTTATAAAGCTCTCCCTCGTGGACCTTATAGTCTTTAGACCGCCGCACTATGCAGCGGGCCTCGTTTTGGTCTTCGGGAAGCTCCTGCCTAGTTAGGTAGGCTAGGAATGGTTCTGTCCACGGGGCAATGACTGCCATTATTGCGTGGGCTGACGGTGTTATTTCGTTGGCGGAACCACCAACTATGTCGGAATGTTCGGTGTGGGGCAGTGTGGTTGGGTCCGGGTTGTTATTTCCGGACTCTCCCTCCCGTAATCTGGATGGCTTGAAAAGCCTGTCTAGGAAAGATGTTGGGGGGGCGGCATCGGCGCTTTAAGCCAATGGTGCCAACACGTCTGCTGCTGGTTGTTATCCGGGCTATATGGTGAAATTCGAGCCCCTCAAACCGAGCTGACATTTTAGGGCGGCATTGCGATAAGCTGCCATTTTCGGATCCTTGGCATCAAAGTCCCCATTTATTTGGGATATCGCGAGGTTGAATCCCCAGCGCACCTCTAGGCGTTGAATGCCCATGGAGACCGCCATCCGGAGACCATGTAGAAGGGCCTCGTATTGACTGCGTTGTTGGAGTATGTGTACATTATTTGAAATGCGTATTGGATCAGTATCTCCAGTTAGGGGCGTCGAGCAGCGCCCAGCCCAGGCCGCCAACATTTTGGAGCCGTCGAAGTGCATGATCCGGTTGGAATATGCGCCCGTACTCTTTAGGAGTTTGGCTTCAGTCCATTCGGCGGCGAAGTCGGCAAAACTTGCGACTTAATAGCTCGTCGTGGCTTGTACGTTATGTCGAACGGGAGGAGCTCAATGGCCCATTTAGCGATCCGGCCCGTTGCGTCGCGGTTGTTTATAATGTCATTAAGAGGTACTTCGGAGGCTACTGTTATTGAACACACTTGAAAATAGGGTCGCAGCTTCCGGGATGCCATGAACACCGCGTATGCTATCTTTTGATAATGCGGGTACCGTGACTTGCATGGAGTTAGGACAGTGGACACGTAGTAAACTAGTTTTTGCAGAGGGAACTTGTGTCCGTCCGTTTCTCGTTCGACAACGAGCACCGCGCTTACAACTTGCTGGGTTGCTGCAATGTATAATAGCATTGGTTCGCCCATGTTGGGCGCGGCCAGGACCGGATTTGTTGCCAATATGGCTTTGATTTCTTCGAGTCCGGCCGTGGCGGCATTCGTCCACTGAAGTGTTCGGTGCAAAGGAGGCGATAAAGGGGTAATGCCTTTTCTCCTAAGCGGGAGATAAAGCGGCTTAGAGCCGCCATGAATCCAGTCAATTTTTGTATTTGTTTGAGGTCTTTGGGGATATCCAATTGTGACGGAGCTCGGATCTTGGCTGGGTTTGCTTCAATTCCTCTACCGGATACAATGAAGCCCAAGAGCTTTCCGGTGATGCCGAAAATGCATTTTTCGGGTTGAGCTTGATGTCATATGTTAGGAGATTATCGAATGTGAGCCTCAAGTCGCCGACTAGGGTTTCGACATGCTTGGATTTGGCGACCACATCGCCTATGTATGCCTCCTTTGTTTTCGATCTGGTTTTCCGGACATGTACGAATCATCTTGACTGATATGTTGCGCCGGCGTTTTCGAGCCCAAAGGGCATTGTGTTGAAGCGGAATGGGCCGTATGGAGCGATGAATGCCGTTGCAGCTTGGTCTGGCTCTGCCATCTTAATTTGGTGGTAGCCAGAGTATGCGTCGAGGAAACACAATGAATTGTGTCCTGCGGTAGCGTCGATAATTTGATCGATGCGGGGGAGGGTGAAGGGATCCTTTGGGCAAGCCTTGTTACGGTCCTTAAAATCGACACATAGGCGCTAGGATTTTTCCTTCTTTGGTACCATTACCAGGTTTGCTAGCCAGTCCGGATGTTTAATGTCTCTGATGAATCTGGCCTCCAATAGTTTGGCTAGCTCCTCTCCCATGGCCTGTCTCTTGGGTTTGGAGAAACGCCGAAGAGCTTGTTTGACTGGCTTGAATCCTTTTAGGATATTTAGGCTGTGCTTGGCCAGCTGGCGTGGGATTCCTGGCATGTCTGAAGGTTGCCAGGCAAAAATGTCCCAATTTTCGTGTAGGTATTCTCGTAGTGCGGCGTCCACATCAAGGTTTAATTGTGCCCCGATGGAGGCCGTTTTTGTAGGGTCCGTTGGATGGACTTGGAATTTGACTATTTAAATGCCGGTTTAAAAGAGGTGGACTTGGATCTCTTATCGAGTATCACATCGTCCCTGTTCACCGTGGAGCGCAGCGCAGTGAGTTCCTCTTCCGCTAGGGCTTCGGATAGTGTGTCAAGGGCAAGTGCGGCTGTTTTATTTTCGGCGCGGAGTGCTATGTCCAGGTCACTAGGGAGAGTGATAATTCCATTGCGTCTGGGCATTTTGAGCTTCATGTACCCGTAATGGGGTATAGCTTGAAAAATTGTGAATGCCTCTCGCCCTAATAGAGCGTGGTATCCGCTGCTGAACGGGGCCACTTGGAATGTGACCTCCTCGGACCTATAATTGTCCGGCGTGCCGAACACCACATGCAGTGTGATCTTTCCTGTACAACATGCTTCCCGACTGGGGATTATTCCTCTAAAGGTTGTGCTGCTTTGCTCAATGCGGCTCTAGTCTATTTCCATTTTTCGAAGGGTTTCCTCGTAGATGAGGTTTAATCCGTTGCCGCCGTCCATGAGTACCTTGGTAAGGCGAAAGCCGTCCACTATTGGACTGAGGACCAATGTGGCTGGTGCTCGGGCTGTTAGGATTTTAGGTTAAATCCTTTGGCGTTAAAGGTAATAGCCGTGTCACCCATGGATTTATTGTTGCTATCTGGTAGACTTGGCAAGGCTGCGGAGTGTTCGTTTCCGCATATTATTTGATGCGAAAGTCTCAAAGACCTTAATACCGTCTTTGGTATTGTTGGGCTGGTGCTCTGGAGCTAAAAGCTCTTCGCCGCTTTAGGCCACCTGCCGTAGTATCCAACATGCTCTAAGGCTATGAGTTGGAGTGGCGCCCTCTGTGCTATGAATTTTGCAGGGTCCATTGAGTCATCCCTCCAGTACGGTTCCATGCCCTTTGGGGGTTTTTGCTTTTGGTATGTAACCCGGTGCCTGGTGATGATGCACCCTTTTATTTCGGACTAGGGTCGTATCCGGCCGGATTATCCCAAAATTTGATTTCGGTTTTCCAGGCGCTCTCCATCGCGCAGTACTTTCGTACTATGGACGCCAAGTCAGCGAAGCGTGTAATTTCACGACGACTTATGGCGTTTAGGATTCCCTTGTCCGTGCAATTATTGTAGAAGAATGAGATTGCGTCCTCCTCGCGGCAATCCTTTATCATGTCCATAACCAGGAGGAATCTGGCCTAGTAATGATGTACTGTTTCACCGGGCTCTTGCCGGGTTTGGGATAGATTGCTTATGTTTGGGTGGGCGGGTGGAATTAAATTCTGAACCCCGTTCGATCTAAGATTCAGGGGCCAAGAAGTTTCCGAACTTGGAAGCTTGGGTTCTTGGAGGTTGTCCAATGAATCTAGCCCGCTGACTTTAAGTTCAGGACTTGAGTGGTGTCCTCCTCCGCGGGAATCCGGCATGGAGGGGTCAGGAATCCGGACATAGCTAGTCCTTAAGGTAGGAGAAGAGTTGTCGTATTGTTCCTCTACCACAGCAACCTGGTGGGTAGCCTGGGGAGAGTTGATCTCTCTCAGATCGGTTTTAGGCCCAATCTGATCGTGATGCATAGCGACTCCCAGGGCGGCGATGCGATCCAAGAGATCGCTTAAGGAAGAGAGCTCCATCGGATCTAACTGCTCGGCGAGTTCCGAGTTAACGTGAAGATTGCTTTCGATTACCCGAGAAGTCATCGTCGGCTCGGCGGCAGAACAGGCGGTCATAAGAAAACCGCCTAGCCGGAGAGTTTGGCCGGTGGCCAAAGCTCCTTTAGCAACGGTGTCGTCTCAGAAGGCGGGATGAGGCATCCTTCCCGATAGCGGCAACGCGGAGGAACTCTCAATGAAAGCACCAATGTCGGTGTCAAAACCGGCGGATCTCGGGTAGGGGGTCCCAATCGTGCGTCTAGGCGGATGGTAACGAGGAGACAAGGGACACGATGTTTTACCCAGGTTCGGGCCCTCTCGATGGAGGTAAAACCCTACTCTGCTTGATTAATATTGATGATATGGGTAGTACAAGAGTGGATCTACCACGAGATCGTAGAGGCTAAACCCTAGAAGCTAGCCTATGGTATGATTGTTCTTCGTCCTCGTACTAAAACCCTCCGGTTTATATAGACACCGGATAGGGTTAGGGTTACCAGTCGGTTACAATGGTAGGAAATCTACATATCCGTATCGCCTAGCTTGCCTTCCACACCATGGAAAGTCCCATCCGGACACGGGACGAAGTCTTCAATCTTGTATCTTCATAGTCTAGGATTCCGGCCAACGGTGATAGTTCAGCTATCCGGACACCCCCTAATCTAGGACTCCCTCAGCCCCCATCTCTAGTCTCCATGGGGGTCTTCTCTCCCGAGTGTCCGGCGGCCGGAGGGTCACCCTCTGGCGCCACCCTGATGGCCTCCTGAACCTCTCCCTGGCCTAGGAAGGTCCTTTGGGACAGCACCTACTCGTTGCCCTTGGCCGTGGGAGAGTGAGCGGCCGGCGGTGACTCGCTGGCCATCGCTTTTGAATCCAGCAAACCTCCTGACGAGGATCGCTGGGAGCTGTCATGGGGCGGACTGCAATAGCATAATTCAACATATTAAAACTATGAAGAAGAGAGTCTGGATATATGGACGCATTAGGGTTTTTAGTACTCACGATGCGGCTAGGGGCTTGTTTCGGGGGCGCGGCTCTAGGCTACTGTCAACATCCCACGCGGAGTTATCTACGAGGGAACCCTTCCCCCTCTTGGACGCCACTACCTCCAGATTTATGGAGGCCGCCCTCTTCTTCCTTCCCCCCTCAGGGGGAGAGCTGCTTTCTTCAACTCCTTGTCGTCGTCTTTGGCGGCGGAGGAGGGAGTCTCGTTGTCTTCGGACGTCCTGTCCAAAGCACCCTTGCGGCGAGGGCCACTTTTGGCCCCCTTGGCCTTCTTCTCCGGCGCCTTGTAGGGCGCCAGAACCAGCATCTTCACCAAGAGCGGGATGACTGGTTCCTCGGGCAGCGGAGACGAACATTGAATCCGCTCCGCCTTCTTCGTCCAGCCCTGAAAAATGAGTGGTGAAGCTTAAGTATCTTCGCTAAACAAGCAAGTAAAGGATGCATCTTGAAACGGGAAAAACTTACCGGACTGGCAGGATGGCCTAGTGCATGCCCACGATCCTCGGTCGTCGCCGGTGGCGTCTCCTTGCCCGTGAAGAGCACCTTCCAGATGTCCTCGTGCGTAGTTCTGAAGAACTGTTGCAGAGTCTGATGCTTGGCCGGATCGAACTCCCATAAATGGCAAGTCCAGCTTTGGCCTGGAAGGATCTGGCGAACTAGCATCACCTGGATCACGTTGACAAGCTTGATGTTCTTGTCCACCATGCTCTGAATGCGTGTTTGCAGCACCATTAGCTCGTGTGACGAAGACCAGTTCAGGCCCTTCTCTAGCCAGGAGGTGAGCCGCATTGGGGCACCGGACTTGAATTCGGGAGACGCGGCCCAAGCGGCGTCGCGAGGCTCTGTGATATAGAACCATAGTTTCTGCCACTCCTTGACAGTCTCCATGAAGGTACCTTTGGGCCATGTGACATTGGGAATCTCGCTCACCATGGCACCTCCGCACTCTGCGTGTTGGCCAACTACAACCTTCGGCTACACGTTGAAGATCTTGAGCCATAGTCCAAAGTGGGGAGGAATGCGGAGGAAGGACTCGCACACGACAATAAATGTTGAGATGTTGAGGAAGGAGTTCGGGGCTAGATCATGTAAATCTAGCCCGTAATAGAACATAAGTCCGCGGACAAAAGGGTGGAGAGGAAACACTAACCCGCGGACGAAATGGGGGATGAACACCACCCTCTCATTGGGCTTCAGGGTGGGGACGACTTGCCCCTTAGCCGGAAGCCAGTGGGCGATTTCTTTTGCCAGATACCCGGCCTCCCGAAGCTCGGTGATGTCCTTCTCCTTGACAAAGGAGGCCATCCACTTGCCTTGCGCTCCAGATCTGTATATGGTTGAGTGCTTTCTTAAGACGGAAAAGTTGAGGACTTGAGTGCTGGAGCTCGAGAATGGAAGGGCAGAGAAAGAGAGAAGGTGTGGGTGAGAAAAGGGAATCCTTATCTCCTTATAAAGGCAGTGAATATCAAGCGCCTCCCCACTCGCCTTAAAACTCACCTGTTCCCAAGGGTTGTGCAAACGGCACGGTTGGATTACCCACACCCGTATTGATGAGAATCCCGCAATAAGGGGACACGATCTCTGCTTTAACAAGACATGCCAATGAAAACCGCATCTCGAAACATGGAACGGCAGATGAAAACGGTTCGAAATAATGACCGGGTAGATGTAATGTCACCTTACAAAAGTTGTCAGCGGATTTGACTCGTGAAATATTATACTCTCTGCGGCTGTGTATGGTACTTGTGTTGCAGATCCGGACACGTTCGTTGCGTCCGAAGACTACCTTGAAGTATTCAGAAAGGGGAACCCGCCTTGCAATGTCGAAGACAATCTGCGCGCCGGACACCTCGTCATTGAAGCCTGGTTCAGGGGCTACTGAGGGAGTCCTGGACTAAGGGGTCCTCGGGCATCCATCTTGTTGGACATGGGCTGGACTAAAGGGCTGTGAAGATACAAGACCGAAGACTCTCTCCCGTGTCCGGATGGGACTCTCCTTGGCATGGAAGGCAAGCTTGGCGTCCAAATATGAAGATTCCTTTCTCTGTAACCGATCTTATGTAACCCTAGATCCCTCCTGTGTCTATATAAACCGGAGGGCTAGGTCCCTAGAGGCCAATAATAATAATCGTAGTCATACAGGCTAGACTTCTAGGGTTTTGCCATTACGATCTCATGGTAGATCAACTCTTGTAATACTCATATTCATCAAGATCAATCAAGCAGGAAGTAGGGTGTTACCTCCATAAGAGAGGGCGCGAACCTGGGTAAACATTGTGTCCCCTGTCTCCTATTACCATCGACCTTAGACGCATAGTTCGGGACCCCCTACCTGAGATCCGCCGGTTTTGACACCGATAGTGTGCACCAGCATCGCATGTAGATCGAAGAATATCTCCTTTATGTAAGCATCATAACATTTTATAGCAGGCGCATCTATCCACACTGTCAGCAGTTCTTCTACCAGTAGCTGAAAGGAAATGTCAATGTCATTTCCAGGTTGCTTCGGGCCTTGGATAATCATTGACATCATAATGTATTTTTTCTTCAT
Organism: Aegilops bicornis; assembly: GCA_021605145.1. NCBI lineage: Eukaryota > Viridiplantae > Streptophyta > Magnoliopsida > Poales > Poaceae > Aegilops > Aegilops bicornis. The sequence continues at coordinate 367,115,437 of CM038675.1, forward strand.
ACACAACCAAGGAGCTAGGTTATATATGCACAGAAGTACCGGCCATGTGTTGTGATTGGTGTTCATATCGCCAAAAGGATTCATCTCGTCAGTACACTCCCCGAGCCTTATACTTCTAGGATCCTTGGCAAAGTCTTCAAACTTGTTGTCAATAAATTCCCACTGAGCCCCACCTTTCACGTGCCTCATGAACTTATCCGCAATTCGCTCATCATGATGCCACTGCAACCTCTTTTCCTCTCTAGGGTTTGCAAACAAACGCCTCGACCTTGGAATTACAGGCAAGTACCAAACAACCTTGAACGGGATTCCTGTCTTGATCTCGTCGTCCAATTTGTACTTGTCCTTTACTCTCCTGCGCTTGTATCGTGCATGCTTGCATGTGGGACATGCACGCAAATCTTTGTACTCACCACGATACAATATACAATCATTCACACAAGCGTATATCTTCTGCACTTCAAGTTCCAATGGGCAAACAATTTTGTTCGCTTCATTCGTGCTTCTGAGGAGCACATTATCTTCCAGAAGAATTTCTTTGAAAAGACCTAACATCTTTGTGAAGCCCTTGTTTGATAGACCGTTTGCTTCTTTGAATCTAAGAAGTGCCAGGGTGGCACTCAACTTGGAATATTTCTTTTTGCGACATGGATACAATTATTTCTTGGAGTCCGCATCAATGGCTGGCAGATCCTTGTACCCAATCATATCCTTTTTTGGGCCTTCAAAATCTGCAATCATAGCAGCAAAATCTGGCATATCAAGATCGTCGTCATATGCGTCGACGTCTTGGTTTTCCAGAGGGCATTTTGGCTTTCCGATGTTCCATTGGTAGCTTGTCGCCTCTGCCCTGATGTTAGATTCAACATCCATGTGACACTGATCGGGGTTTGGCATCTCGCAGCCCTGGGTATCTTCATCCATGACCTCCTCTTCACCATGTCTGCTCCAACATGTATATCCATCCATGAATCCCCTAGAGACTAAGTGCAACTGGACATCTGCAACTTCATGTGACTCTGTATTGGCACAATCAATACATGGACAAAGGATGTAATCCACATCACCAATTCTCCTTCTTTGTACTTTCAGCCAAATTCATGAACTCTGTCATGCCACTGATAAAATCTGCGGTTTTCTGATTCTTCATTCATCGAGATCGTTCCATCTGCACCACATGAATGGTAACTAAAAAATCAACATTAATACACGGATTAACTGATGCCCAAAGATGCGTGCATAAATCAAAAGGTTTTATTTTCATAATTACTAAGGGCGCTCCATATTGTTATCCAGACGTGCAATGGCAAAAATTAATGGCCAGTCAACTTACACACAGAGTACTAGTACAACACTACCCTTAGGAATTGAATACCTTAATTAAGCCACTCACAAAAAGAATACCTTAATTAATTAGCCACGCGGCGACCTCCACCCAGTAGACAGAGAAGCGCGATGTGGCGACACACCGAGATAGTAGGGTCGAGGAGCAAAGCTTAGTGCGGCTGCCGCCTGAAGTTCGACCTCCACTATCCCGCCATCGACCGTGATGGATGTGATCTAATCACGCTGCCGCCAACCTCGATGGTTGAGCTCCTCCTATCTACCGCAGGAGACCGAGGATTGACCTCCTATGATGCCGCCACCGCCCATGATCGAGGATTGACCTCTTCTCCGGTAGCCGCTGCCTACGCCGCCGCCATCTCTATATGCAGAGCGGCTGTTTTTTACGGATATCCGCAGAGCGGCTGTTTACACGGTATCACTATAACCCAATTATATGGAGAGGGTAGTACATCACATACGGTTATATAACGGCAACCGTGTCTAACCTACGTTGTCTTCTCACACAATGTGTTGTATACAACATATAGTGCCATAAGTAGTTCCCGACCATTAGCTTATCGCCACAGTTTCCCCATTTCCCCCGAATCCCTACCTAGCCTCCAAATTCCCTCGCATGGCGCTAACATTGGGGGAATGTGGACAAGTGGTGCTGATGGTTTCGGTGCGGCTGCTCCTGCTCGTATCGCCACCACGACGGTGGTCCTCGCCAAGCACTTGCCTAAGGTCATCAGAAGGTAGGTGTACTACGGATCTGAATCGTCCTGTCAGGTTCCAATCTATCCCGATCTTTTTTAGCATGTATAAAGTATAGCTCCTTGCTGAATCCGTCCTGAATGACCCACCCCCCAGGAAAGCGATATGCCGCCGGATTCGGAGCATGACTCCGGACTCCCGCAACACGAGTTCAACTCCAAGTTTTGCGCCACCAAGAAGTACCAAGAGCTGAGTTGTGTGCATGGGCACACTCCCGCTCGACATGTATGCACAGAGGGATTCGACATTGGCAGGCGGTTTCTCAGTTGCCCCTTAGATGTTAGTGCTAAGTTCATCATTTTACTTCAGCTAATGCCACCGCTCATCCTGTATACTATTTAACATTGGCAGGGATATGAGGCTTGTGCTTTGTTCACCGGCTGGATGAAGAATGGCATGGCAGGGCTCAGAGTGTTATCACAAATCTCGCAGAAGATAACGTAGAGTTGAAGAAGAAACTGGCTGATCTAGAATGTACAATCAGTACGATGAAGCAAGAAAGAATCAATCATATGCAACAGATGAAAGCAAGAGACAAGAAGGAACTAGCATGTATAGTTGTGGTTGTCGCATTAGCCATGTTCTATGCACTGTTTGCAATGATGATTAGTGGTTTTGTTTGACAGTATTGCTAAAGCACATCTAGATGTGCTCTAAGTAATGCACATCTAGGTCCTATGCCATTGATGTTACGCGAAGATTCGTGCAGACATTTTCCTTTGTCTTTTTTTCTTTTCCTTTGTAGTTTGATTATTACTAGCTTTATAAATAAGAAGAGCTCAATGTATTGCTTGCCAACTGTCCTACTCCGTTCGTACCGGTACCGGTGCATAATCCCAAAACTCGTTCCTTCTTTTTGTCCTGAAAAAATAAACCAGCCAATAGGAGTCATGCGCAACCCCGGGAATTTGGAGCGACTGGGTACAAATAATTGTGGTTGATTATATCAGCGGTTAGATAACACGTCAACCCCTTCTTTAATTGGCATTTCCTCTTCTTTGCATACCCCGCTTAAGTGTCCACCATCTTCATCATCCCCGGCAAGTCGCGCTACACACTGGCACACACTCTGAAGCCATGTCGAGCGGCAATGAGGACGACGATTCGCCAGCGATCTGGCGCCCGATGATAGGTCAACATCAGAATCATCCCGCTCATCTTCCATGAGTCCGGCGTTGAGCCCAAACCTCGATTATATCTGGATCATGGAAGGGACGCCACCTCCTGGGTCGTGATACGTCTCCAACGTATCTATAATTTATGAAGTAGTCATGCTGTTATTTTATCATTCTTGGATGTTTCACAATCATTTTATAGCAACTTTATATCATTTTTTGGGACTAACCTATTGACCCAAAGGCCCAAAGGTCGGGCTATTTTTGCTTGTTTTTACATCGCAGAAATCAATATCAAGCGGAGTCCAAACAACGCGAAACTTGTTAGAGATTTTTTTATGGACCGTAACACCCAAGATGGGCGAGCGGCACTGGGGTGCCCAGGGGCACAACCCACTAGGCGCGCCTGGGGCCTGTGCATGCCCAGGTGGGTTGTGCCCACCTCGGTGGCCTCCCGCACCCCCTCTTTATCCTATAAATTCACAAGTATTCCAAAACCCTTCGGGGTGAACCTAGATCAGAAGTTTTGCCACCGCAAGGCTTTGTAGCCACCGAAAACCAATCTAGACCTAGTTTCGGCACCTTGACGGAGGGGGGAATCATCTCCCGTGGCCATCTTCATCATCCCAGCGGCCACCATGATGAGGAGGGAGTAGTCCACCCTCGGGGCTGAGGGTTTGTACCAGTAGCTATGTGTTTAATCTCTCTCTCTCTCTCTCTCTCTCTCTCTCTCTCTCTCGTGTTCTTGAGATGTCACGATCTTGATGTATCGCGGGCTTTGTTAATATAGTCGGATCATATGGTGTTTTCCCCTCTCTATCTTGTTGTGATGAATTGAGTTTTTCCCTTTGAGATTTCATGGTTATTGGATTGGATACTTTTATGGATTTGAGAACACTTGATATATTTCTTGCAATTGAATACTCGTGGTGACAATGCGGTATAGTATTGATTCACTTTATATATGTTTTGGCAGTCAACTCACAGATTCCTGAGGTGACATTGGGGTAATCTATGCATAGGGGTTGATGCACGTTCTTGTCTTTGTTTTTCCGGTAGAAATCTTGGGGCACTCTTTGAAGTTCTTTGTGTTGGATTGAGTATTATGAATATGAATTTGTTTTGGTGTTATTTTAGTACAGACTCTAGGATATATCGAACGTAAATAATAGCTTTGTGTTATTTTAGTATGGACTCTTGAATAGATCGAACGAAAAGAATAGATTTGAGGTGGCTTCGTACCCTACAAACAATTTGTTCTTATGTTCTCCGCTAGATAGGAACTTTGGAGTGATTCTTCATCGCACTTTGAGGGATTGTTATATGATCCAATTATATTAGCATTTTTTAGAGGTTGCTCTAGTGAAAGTACAAACCCTAGGCCTCATTTTCTAGCATTGCAATACCGTTTTCGTGCCCGTTTACTATTTGCTACCTTGCTGTTTTTATTTATTTGGATTATAAAAATATATTTCTACCATCAATATTACACTTTTATCACCATCTCTTCATCGAACTAGCACTGGTACGCATCGGTGCTATACAAACGGTTTTTAACCCCTTTCCGTGACGACATTTGGAACCGTCACCAAGTGAGTGTGGGCGATAGGGGGTCCTTCCCACACGACCCAGAAACCGTCGGGGATAGGCCCTCCTGGCACACACGCTCGGCAAAATGAGGTCGTGTGCGACTGGCAAGCGGTCAAATATGGAAATACGTATAGTAGAGCTAAAAAATACAATTATATAGGCGAAAAAATTTCGGCCGCAAGTACATCCCACACAGTCAGTCCCCGCTAAATGTTTCCGTTCGTATGTACATCCCTCACAGTCACTCCAAGGAAAACGTTTCCGTTCACAGGTACATCACAAACAATTTTTCCCATTAAATTTTTTGCGATAGCATTGCCATTGCACACGATATTAATAATTTTATCGTTTGCATTATTGAATGCATCACACACGGTGCATAGAAGAAACTATGTGAAAAAGGTTTTCCATTACACACAGTTTTTATGTGGTAAACGTTTGCGCAAAGTGGCCTAACGCAAACAGGTTTCAAGAGAAAGTCGTGTGTGAAGTGGAGATTGATCGCACACGTAGTGGATCCTAGAAACGTTTATGATCTCCACGTATATCGCAGATGGTTCGCTTTCGCAAACCGTGTGCAGTGTAATCCCTAATTTAAAAATCACATGTTTTGAATTTCAAAGTAGGCAATCACTTATTTCATATCCAACCATGTTTATTACAAATATAGGTTCAACCATGAATCCATAATTCGATGCACAAATACATATACCGAAGAACTACAGAAGCACAAGGTAAAGAATGATGAAGCACAGTGGTACTAAAGACTGTAAAGAGAGAGGCGAAAGACATTCTGGTTGCTGGAGAAGGTGAAGTGGAATGCCCATATTGTGCCCTCCTCCATGCGTAATGCGCCCACGACTCTAGGCCAACCCCTTGTGATGGCTGCCCGTCCATCCTTCACTGTCTTCATTAGGACTTCTTGATGCTCATTGTAGTCTAGATAAAATAATTTAACCTTCATTGTGTGTCCACCAGTCATGTACTTTGCGAGGTAATCTTGAGTGAACTGCTTCAGGAACCACTGGGAATGAAAAAGATTCAGACATTGTTGTCTAACAACTTATTATGGGCAGTAAAAAGAGAAGGCTGCAGAGTTTGTAGTTACCACCCTACAGCTCACTATTGTGTTGGATAGAGCATAAACAAATAATTTTCTTGCCACCATTCGTATCTTTTTGCTAATAATCCTTATCAGTTTCCTCACTTGATGCTTGTTCATCAATATCTCATTGCCCCATACGCAAAAAGGGTCGATGCATGGATCCTTGCCAAGGGCATATGTACCTACAAGCAACAAGTCAATATTAGAAGCTAACTAGTGTCCAGGCCTAGATCTATATGCACTTCATTATGGAATGATGGGGGGAGTACAAGCCGAGGGATGAAGCTAACCTTGGCGGAAAATGGTGTCCACTCCCATTGTTGTCCTGCATAACTAGTGGAAAGGCATGATAAGTACAGCAATCTTAACATCAAACAAATATAGCAAAGGTAAACAACATCATCTCCAAATGATAGCTTGAATGTGTTGGTTTCAGCATGTTGTTAAAGCAGATATAAAATGGAAGGCAATGTTACTGACAGCAGGCTTAACAGCCATCAAATATTGCAATTCAAACTGGTATTGTTGAAAATGAATAGAACGTAGGTAATGCTTAAACATCACACTGGATAAATGTGTAAAACTGAAATAAAGGGCATGTGTCAACTACACCAGGAATAACTGGAACCAAATATAGCCGTTCAAACTGGTATTGACGTAGTCGAGCGTACAATTTGAATTGCACATAATGAACAAACACATTGTGAATGACTGAAATAAACAAGGCATAAATGACCAAAGATGACAACCAAATATAGCCATTGAAAATTGGACAGAGTCTCACTGCAACCAACCTAACAAGCAAATACAGATAAACAGGGCATATGCTTGAAAACTGGACAAATGCTCACTGCAACCAACCTAACAAGTAGATAAAGATAAACAAGGCATGTCCTTGATAACTAGACAAATGCTAAAAAAAGCAACCTAACAACCAAATATAGATAAACAAGGCATCTGCTTGATAACTAGACAAATGCTAAAAAAAGCAACCTAACAACCAAATACAGATAAACAAGGCATCTGCTTGATAACTGGACAAATGCTCACTACAACCAAACTAAGAACCAAATACAGATAACAAGGCATCTGCTCAATAACTAGAAAAATGCTCACTCCAACCAACGTAACAACCAAATGCAGATAAACAAGGCATCTACTCACTATAAACAACCAAATATAGCCATTCGTGAAACTGAAGTGGACAATTCATACTTAAACATCACATAGACCTATTGAACAATACATTTTTGCATAACTGAAATAATTAAACACGGCACAGTTAAAGCACCACACGGCAAATGCTACTACAACAAAGGGTACGGGTTGGCAAGCTAGAAATGGTAAGATTTGCTGATAGAATGTTGCCTCACATTTCATGGACGGGATCCTTCCAGTTGGAAGAGCATAGACCCATGGTGCGCTCTCTGATGTCACAGATGGACTGTTTCACCTTGGAAGAAACTTCATGGGTGCCCTCCTCGTGGTCGTGGTCGATGAGATCTGACTTGGCAATTGAGGATCCCAAGCCGCCAACGTAGAACGTGTCCTTCAGAAATGACAAAATGGGCTCGATGGCGTATAAAGCTCGCAAATCCTTGACCGCTTGGCGGAGGAGATCAGCGGCAGTGTCGTCCAAGAGATTGGCGGCGGTTGAACCAGAGGGGTTGGGGATGGACCGCTTAACCTGTGACATGGCCCGCGTGAAGCCGTCGGTGTGGACGAGCTTGATGTCGTAGCCAGCTTTCCTGAGATACAGTAATACACTAGCCCGCCGACATGAAGCCTTCGTCATGGCAACGTATTCAACGTCTTCGCCGGATTCCGCGACGACGTGTTGCTCCGGGATCGACAGGTCGGGGCGAACGGCGGCCACCTCGCCAACGTCCGCCGGAGAGGCCATGATAAACCTCTTCTTGGTCAAACGCTCGTCGGGCTCCCCGGGATACGTGGTTGAGCTTAGGCTGCGACATTCTGGCGGAGAGGGACACCGCAGGCCTCATCTAAAAACTTAGGGGGGAGTGGGGCAGCGGTATGGGAATCGTTGGGTAACCTGAACTTTATTATCTAAGCTAGGAGGAACGGGCAGACCGGCAGGGGTTGGCGGCGGCCGGGCGTGTCAGCTAAGTAGCTAAGGTTTGAGGGGAGGCGGGTGGGGGACCGTGGAGGGGTTGGTGTTTGAGGATACGCCACGGCTACTGAAAATTTTAGTAATGGTGGGTGGAGATGGTGGTGGACGAGGGAGAGCGACGGTTCAAATGCCTCGGCTACTGCAATTTTACTACAAGGCCGGTGCTGGAGGAGTGTGGGCGATGGTTGAAGTACGGCGGCTACTAAAATTTGGGTAAATGAATTGATGCGGGCGGGAGTGCCCAAGATCGCGCATTGTCCAATAACAATAAGCGTGTATGATAATAAGGAAACGTGGCGCGGATTCGCCGATTTTTCCAATGCTCAAGGCGGGTAGTTTATTTTTTATATTTCTAGCTAGCTGGTCTATCGCACACGGCTCGTCTTAATTTCCAAATAAACATACCCGCCTTTAGCTTGCACATGTGGTGGTTTTGCAGCGCACTTGCATCGCACACAGTTAAGCCAATACCTCCACCCTTTGCTCGCGCTTGCGCGGTCGTGGTGATTCCAGCGCACTTGCATCGCACACGTTTGAGCCAGTACCTCCACCTTAATTTGCTCGTGCTTGCGCGGTCGTGGTGATTTCAGCGCACTTGCATCGCACACGGTTGAGCCAGTACCTCCACCTTAATTTGCTCGCGCTTGCGCAGGCGTGGTGATTCACATCGCACTTGTATCGCACACGGTTAAGATATTATACCCCGTGTCCGTTGAAGGTCATCAGAGTCTTTGCAACAAAAAATAACGTTAGAGAGGGTCAAAATATAGCCACACCAACATGTGGCCCAAATATATGAGTGAAAAGGGTGGTCTGTGATGTTCAAAATTCCAATGCACAACTTTGACCGCGCGGGCCCACGGTTGAGCGCATCGTTGAAGATCGATGAGAGGGCCAGAAGTCAAGAAGCACCTGGAAGTGGCCAAATATATGTACGAATATTGGGGATGTTTAAAACTTTAAATACACAATGCATAACTTTGGTGGCACCTGCCTCGCAAACCCGAAAGCACCCTAACAACCACCTAGCTAGGATATATATAATCACATAATATCATACCTAGCTAGGATGCTTGGCCCACCACCTCCCACTTCGTGTCAGCGGGCCGGATGCACGTAATGATCGATACTTTGGTCATACACGCATGTCGCCATGACCTACCATAAGACGGACCAATGAATCTATCGTTTGGTCAAATGACAGTTGTTGTTGTCGATAACCGCTTGGGCCAATAGATTGAGCCATCATAAAAATCGCACAAGAGGGACCACAAAACCAGCACCTCTTGCATGCGGCCCAAAATGATGTACGCTAGGAAGGGGTTATGTGTGTTTTCAATATAGAATAATGTACAATTTAGATGTGGTGCCTACCTCTCGATACAGACAACAAGCATGAAGGCAAGGTAGTTAAGGACGAGATACGCAGGGTTTGATGTAGGTCGAACCCAGCAATCCGAGCATCTGGGAGGGAATCCTGACAACGCATGTGCTTGAGATTTGGTTGACCGACATTTGACGGTGACCGGCCCTAACACGAACTAGGAGGAATCCATTCATGGCCAACACATACCCCTCATTATCGGTCAAAGGGATGATATATATACACTCGGGGAGCCCACAGATATGCATGTCATCACAAAAAACCGCACAAGGGAGACATGGTCGATCAGAACAGCCCGTATACACTACATGCGACCCGAAAACATGTATGGGTACGATGGTGTATGATGTGTTTAAATCCCAAATGCACAACTTCGATGGGCCACCAACTACATTACAAACCGAACACCGTACCCGACTCCAAGCCTTGGTCAATACGTACTTGTCAGTTTCCCAACTTTGAGGCAGCGGCGGGAAGGGGGGGTGGTGTCGTCCCACGCATGCGCTCAAACTTTATTTTGTCTAGCATGGTACACAACTATATATATATATATATATATATTTATTTATTTATTTATACATATATACAACTATATAGTGTGCGAATAACTTTGAAAGTTGGTCATTGGATGAAGCCAATCAGACGGTACAGAGATGGCAAATCCGAGCACTACTGGCCGTTGGATATCATCTACATTCCACCAGATTCTGCCACATGTACAATCTAGAAGACTCCATGGTTGAACTTAAGCATAATGCACAAACCTCAACACACAAGCACTTGTCCTTTGTTCTCTAGAATCTTCCATATCTTAATTGCCCAAACTTTTTTTCTAAATGAATTGTCACTTTTTGTTTTTACCTTTACAATGCACAATTCCATGAATCTTAAAATAGTTTTTTATAAAACTAATTGATTTTGGATGAGATGAACTATAAGAATTAAACGAACATCTACATCATTCATATATGGGAGAAGAGGCGGGAAACCGATGAGAGGAGTGGCGAGAAGCGGTAGCCTATTTTGAATGAAAACCTAGTAGAGAAGGAAGCGTGAGCTACACGACGCATGAGCACAGTGCTTACCCATGTACTGCATGTGCTGTCGAAAGAGGTTCACGGTTGCCGTTCAATCTGGGAGCATCCAACGGTGCACACGTACGATCCATGGGGTTTGGGTTCGCCGGTCGAGCATACGACTCGAATCGCCGCAGCCGGGGAGAATATCATACGGAAACCAACATTTGGTGGAAACCGGTGAAAACCACGAGAAAAAGATGTTTTGAAGTTTCAGAAAAATTGAAAAAAATGCGAGATGTTAAGAGGATGATGTTTTATTGCCAGACAAAATTTCAAGTTGAAACACATTACGAGATGTGAGCTATGAAAAAGACAAAATCAGCATTGAATAGTGACGAATAGTAATATCACTATTCAGTGCTGAATTTGTCTTTTTCATAGCTCACATCTCATAATGTTTTTCAACTTGAAATTTTGTGTCGCAATAAAACATCACCTTCTTAGCATCCCACATTTTTTCAGATTTTTACGAAACTTTAAAATATGGTTTCCACGGAGTTTTCATTGAATATCGGCTTTCGTGAGTGAACCGTGTGCTATTTGAAAACATTTCGTGAGAAGAATCTTGGTTTTTAAATCCCCGTAAATCCAAAACTAAGCCGAAGATCATGAAACCTGCCATGGTATCACGACATGGCACTTATATGTCGAGGAATTTTTTTCGTCAATTGTGGCGCAAGTTTTATTACAAGCCTCTTACAAACCGGAGCTTCTCTCAAAGAAGCCTCATGGTTCTGATAGGGAAACGTGTCCCCCTTGTGGGCGAAAAGTAATCACTGCCTCTTTTTGCCTTGTATTTTCTTCTACGGGCAACATGGAACGACAGGATATTCATGCTGAAATTTAAATTTACTCAGGGTTCGTTTGGCCTTTTTATACACTAATTGAGTTTCCTAGGCATTTAATGTCCATAATTCAAATCTGAACTACAAATACATGCTCCAGTTCACCAAAATGGCTAGAAAAATTATACATGTGTCCTTGGGTGCATGTTTAGGTCCCATGCCAGGAATGGGAACGAATTACAACCGTACCGGTGTCATGGCTCATCCTCAAACATTTCGAATCTCGGTTTTTAAGTCCTAAGAAATACTAAACTCACTAGAAAGTCATCAAAGGTGGCATGGTGTCACGTCATGGCACATATATGTCGTGGTAAAAACATTGCCAATTTGGGCCAAGCTTTATTACAAACCTCTTACAAACCGGAGCCTGTTGCAAGAACCCTTGTGGTTTCGATAGGGAAATGTGTCCCCTTGTGGGCCAAACGATAATCACTCCCTCTTCTAGCCTCGTATTTTCTTCTACACGCGACATAGAACAACTGGAGGTTCGCGCTGAACTTTGAAATTATTCAGGGTTCGTTTGACCTTTTTTATTCATTAATTGAGTTTTTAGGCATTTAATGTCCATAATTCAAATCTGAACTACAAATCATAACAAAAAAAGACACATCCGTGACATTTTGGGCCAAACGGATTTTTCTGTCATACTTTTGACACTTCTATGACTATAATTGTGACAAAACCCGGTATCATCATAGATGTGGTGGGCTCCTACTTCTATGACAAAAAATCATGAGAGAAAATGGGCTTTTCGTCCTGGGCGGGCCGGAGACGCAGCTGCATGACATTCTTTGGGTCGTCCATGACAGAAAAAACTGTGGTAGAAGCGAGGGCGAGGAAAATATTGGGGTGTTCCCGGTTACAGTGGGTGGTCGGGGCCGAGCGATGCACGGAGGTTTGTGCGTTTCTCTCATACACGCACACGCGTGGGTGCGAGGCGTTGGGCTCTAACTGAACCCGAGCGAGGCGTTCTCCTACTGAACCCGAGAGATTGCACTGCATGCTATGCGTTACTGAACCCAAGTGATCGACCGATGGTTGTTAACTGAACCCGATCGAGTGATACCTTCGCTACTGCTGCTAACTCAAGCCGATCGATGTTGCCTCAGGATGAACAGTGAGCGTTTTGCTGGGGGGTTTGGATGAACAGTTCCCGGTGGGGGTGGATGAACAGGACCCCGTGGTGTGGCCTTTGGATGAACAGGACCCCGATCAATCGAGCCGGTTGGGGCTGGATGAACAGGACCCCGTGGAGGACTGGATGAACAGGACCACCCCGTGGAGGGCTGGATGAACAGTAGACGGTGGAGGGCTGGATGAACAGTAGCCCGTGGAGGGGTGGTTGAACAGGAGCCCGTGGAGAGGGCTGGTTGAACAGTAGCCGGTGGAGTAGCGCGCGGTGGAGGCTGGATGAACAGGAGCCCGTGGATGAACAGTGCATGTGGAGGCTGGAGGAGGTCGACGGTGGATGAACAGTAGCCCGTGGAGGCTGGAGGGGGTTGACGGTGGAGATGAACAATAGCCCGTGGAGTCCCGTTTTGAGGTACGCCACACCCCTCCCGATGAACAGGACCCCATTTTCGACCGTAGCGCTCCAACACAAGTTCGTTTCCTCCGTTTTGCGGTTCGCCACACCCCTCCCGATCAACAGGACCCTGTTTCAACCGTAGGAGGTCCGTTTCCTCCGTTTTGCGGTACGCCAGACCCCTCCCGGTGAACAGGATCCCGTTTCGACCGCGGCCGGTCAAACACAAGGCCGTTTCCTCCATTCTGCGGTACGCCAGGCCTCGTTTCCATCGGTTGTTCCGTCCAAGCCCTCCCCATGAACACGACGACGCATTCCGTTCCGACCCAGCCGGTTGGCTCCCCATGAACACGACGTTGACGCAGTTTCTCCGTTCCGACCCAGCCATGTACACGAGTCCTGGCCATACATATGCGTGAGTAGGCATTCGAGATCCAGCCCGTATGTACGTACGTGGCCGTATTTTCTTTCTTGCACGCTACCGTTGTACGTACGTGTACAAGCTACGTGTGCGCCTCTACTACGACTCGTGCGCGCCTCTACATCGACCAGTATGTACATACACGTTCGCGACCAGAATGACAACGCTACATACGCTTCGACCAGGTGGGTCCCGACTGTCAGGCACTTCCTTGCCTGCGAAGATGTAGCTGGTGGGTCCCAGCAGTCAGGGGGCGAATCATTTTTTTGCCCGGACGCACTTCCTTGCATGCGAAGATGTAGCAGGTGGGTCCCAGCAGTCAGGGGAAAACGTTTTTTTTCCAAAATATGGTGGCCCATCTGGTGGGTCCCCGCTGTCAGGTGGAGGAATAATTATTTTGCGCGTAAAAAGGAGGCACTTCCTTGCGGCTGTCGTGGACCCAGCTGTCAGCCTCTCCATTACAGTACTCTTCCGATGGAAGTCGGTCGCGACCACATTGACCACGCCGCGCCGAGAGCACCACGGCGGTGGACGACGGCGAGGCCTAGGAAGGGGACGACGCGGAGCCGGGGAGGACGCGGTAGTGGAAGCCCTCACGGAGAGGTGTACGAGGGTTCACTGGTTCGGTTGCGGTGTGAGGCTGTTGTTGTCGTAGAATAACAGGGGGTGTAGGTGAGTAGAGGGATGGCCTGGCCAGCGGTGGGAGTAGTAGGGGCGGTGAGGCTTCCGCGGCATCACAGACGGCCACGGGAGGCAGGAGCATGCGACACGACCGACGTTGCTTTGGGCGGCTCGAGCAAGAAGACCAGAGGTTGAAGAAGCACTACGGCCGTTGAATGGACATCGTACGGTCACTGCAGCTAGAATCGTTTATATTGACTAATTTGACAAAGCCCTTGGTACACGTCAACTTAGTAGGCCCACAGTGTCAGCCTCCGAAATGGTGCGCCCGGATGTCGTGGGAGGAATCATTTTTTGGGCGGCTGAAGCAAGAATATCCGAGATTGAAGAAGAAGCACGACATCCGTTGGATGGACATCCAACGGCCACAGCTGCCAGAACCGTGTGTTGTTGACAAAGCCTTGCATACGCGTCAACTTAGTTTTTTTAGGGGACGCGTCAACTTAGAAGGCCCACAAGTGTGTGGCAGAGAACATATAGCCCATTTGCGATTTGTAAGAATGTACATCCCATTTTTTAATTCTAATGGAATTTACTACATCCCATTTACAGTTTGTTAAAAGTACGGCCCATTTTCTAGCTAGGACAACGATTAATAATTCAACCAACCGCTCAAAACAGAATTCAAAAAAAAATTCCCACATTTTTATGGGATCCGAAATATTTTTATCTGAAATTTCTAGTCAGATTAAATATAATTTCAAAATAAAGTAAATCCAACCAAATATTGCACGCGCAACAAGTAATGAAATTAAAATTTTCAAATTCCAAAAATAATATATTTTTAAACTAATTACCCGTTTGGTGCATTTATTACTTACTGCCTAGTTATTATAATTACATGCCATTTATTATTTCTTAAAGTCCATTTTCTTGTTAAGCCTAATGCTTACCTCCTAAGAAATTTTGCAGCCCAGCGGGGCGGAGAATAACAAGTTGACCCGGATATTGTGTACAACTGTCGGCCCAGTTGCATTGTTGATGTTGAAAAAAAGGCCTGTGTAGTATAGTACAACCTAACATGGCTACTTAGCCCACATTCAGAGACGCCGGAAAAGCCCAAACAAGGCTTCTGAACAACTTTTTGAAGTCACTGAGCTCAATTAATAACTTAAGAAAAAAGTAGATTACATTGGAACCTAATAAAAAGCTGTCACGAGCAAAGAAATAATTCAATGGGTCCCACTTGTGCGTGTGTGCGTGTGTGTGTGTGTGTGTGTGTGAGAGAGAGAGAGAGAGACCCATCGGTCGATGCTCAGAATACATCTTTTCAGCCATATGCATTGCCGATGCTCAAGAAAACTTATATAGTTGACACGATCATATCGAACATCATAGCACACTGAACATGCATACAAAAATTTCACACTGTCAGCGTTCTGGGAACGGGGGTCCCTAGACTTGCCTGCCTGCGGCCCATGGTGTGGCTAGGTAGCGGGCCGTATGGCCCATCTTCATCAACAAGGCATCCAAGACACTCGCGAGGGTCCAAGCCTCGCGAGGCGGACGGCGCAAGACTTCCTCTGGAGTAGCCTAGCAAGGCAGGCTCACAAGGAGCGGAGACATCAAGGCGGGGCAAACCTCGCGAGGCACTCGTGACGTAAGCCATGACGAACGGCACCAGGCGGGTGCCAGGCGGGCGCCAGTGCACACAGCGCCCCATTTCCTCTTTGGTGCTAAGGAGGCAAATGCAGATGAAGAGTACCGAGGCATCAGGCAAAGGTGGCCATATTGGTGCAACAAGACCAAGACCAGGAGGACGCCAAGGCGGAGGTCATCATGGAGCCCAAAACGGCGTCACCCCAGGGCTTTTCGTAGCCGAAGACCGCTTTTGTCAAGATAGCTTGTACTAGTTGTGCCCATTCAAATTTGCCCGCAGTTGTTGGCTCCCTTCCCGCTCAATATTTGGGAAGAGGACCAGGGCCTATATAAGTAGAGCTAGCCACCACTGTAGAGGCAATCTAATCCGAGCTTGATCGAACAGATCGAGAGCCAAGTCACAAGAACACCTCAACCTCAGGAGGTTGTTCTTCCCTTGTACTGTTCTTCATCAGCCCAAGAGGCAATCCACCACGACCACACTGGAGTAGGTATTACACCACAACGGTGGCCCGAACAAGTATAAACCCCGTGTCTCCTTTCTGTGTTGTGAGTTTGTCGAGTTCGTCCACAAGATCTTAGCGAGCTAGAGCATAGATCGGTAGGAGGGAAAGACTTCGCGCACCCCAGTGTTCGAACCTTAAAGGTTTGCCGGAACCCCACATCCGAGATTTGGCGCGCCAGGTAGGGGTGCGCCAGAGCTCATCTCCACCAATCTGTGCCCTGTGCCGCCGCGATTCGCCCCCATGGCAGGAGCATCGCCATCCACCTCTGCGACCGACGCCGGCAGCTGGGAGTCTGGGTACCGAGCCCCGGCTCCCGCCCTGCGGCGAGTGCAGTGGCTGACCAAGTTCAAGCCAGAGATGCCACCGCGTTACGACGGCGCGGCAGATCCGGCGCCGTTTCTGCTGGCATACAAGGAGGCCTTCCTCGAAGCCGGAGGCGGCGACAAGATCATGGCCAACTGGTTCCCCATGGCCCTCGCTGGCGAGCCACGCGTCTGGCTGCTCAACCTCCCAGGATCCACGGTGGCGTCCTGGGAAGAACTCCGCAACCTCTTCGTCGCGCTCTACGTGGCGCCCGCGCACCACGTAGTCGCGGCGCTGCTGGGTGGCTCCCAAGCGCCGCCTTCAGATCGCCACGTCAAGCCTTTCCTCCGTCAGATTGGAGCAGCCTCCAAGCGCCCAGGGACTCCGCCGGGTTGGGCTTTGCCGGAGGCCGACCTCACCTTCGACTCGGAAGACCACCCTGGTTCCACCGCCGGCTCCGGCATACTCCCAATGCTCTATACACCTACCATCTGCAACATGGCCATCACCAAGACCCTCATCGATGGCGGTGCCGTCCTCAACTTGCTATCCGTAGAAGCCTTCAGCCTCCTCCACGTGCCGCCCGAGAGGCTCAACCTCAGCAAGCCTTTTTCGTGAGTAGGCGGCGGAGCTGCCCACTCTCACTAAGCTGGTGGACTTCGACATCGCCCGCATCTATCTCCCGTACAATGCCATACTCGGGTACCCGGCGCTTGCTCAGTTCATGGCGGCGACTCACCCGGCCTACAACCTCATGAAGATGCCAGGGAGCAAGGGCGTCCTCACCATCAAGGGGGACACTAAGGAGGCGATGTGGCGCTCAGGCTCGCCTTCAAGGCTGCAGCTGGCCAGACTTGGCGCCAAGACGCCGAGGCCAAGGAGACCGCGCCCGCCAATAAGAAGCAGTTGTTCACCCAAGACAAAGCGGAAACCAAGCAGGTGCTAGTTGACGAGGACGGGTCTTCAGGAGCCACCTTTACCATAGGAACCTGATATGTCTCCAACGTATCTATAATTTTTTATTGCTCCATGATATATTATCTACTGTTTTGGACTATATTGGGCTTTATTTCCACTTTTATATTATTTTTGGGACTAACCTATTAACTGAGGCCCAACCCAGAATTGCTGTTTTTTGCCTATTTCAGTGTTTCGAAGAAACAGAATATCAAACGGAGTCCAAACGGAATAAACCTTTACGAACGTGATTTTCTCACTGAATATGACCCAGGAGACTTGGACCCTACGCCAAGGAAGCTTCAAGGTGGGCACGAGGTAGGGGGAGCGCCCTACACCCCCAGGTGCGCCCCCACCCTCGTGGGCCCACCGAAGCTCCACCGACGTACTTCTTCCTCCTATATATACCTACGTACCCCCAAACGATCAGATACGGAGCCAAAAACCTAATTCCACCACCACAACTTTCTGTATCCACGAGATCCCATCTTGGGGCCTGTTCCGGAGCTCCGCCGGAGAGGGCCGTCATCACGGAGGGCTTCTACATCATCATAGCCTCTCAGATGAAGCGTGAGTAGTTTACCTCAGACCTTCGGGTCCATAGTTAGTAGCTAGATGGCTTCTTCTCTCTTTTTTGATCTCAATACAATGTTCTCCCCCTCTCTTGTGGAGATCTATTCGATGTAATCTTCTTTTTGCGGTGTGTTTGTTGAGACCGATGAATTGTGGGTTTATGATCAAGTCTATCTCTGAATAATATTTGAATCTTCTCTGAATTCTTTTTATGTATGATTGGTTATCTTTGCAAGTCTCTTGAATTATCCGTTTGGTTTGGCCAACTAGATTGGTAGTTCTTGCCACGGAGAAGTGTTTAGCTTTGGGTTCGATCTTGCGGTGTCCTTTCCCAAAGGATGTGAAGGGCAGCAAGGCACGTATTGTATCGTTGCCATCGAGGATAACAAGATGGGGTTTATTTCATATTGCATGAATTTATCTCTCTACATCATGTCATCTTGCTTAAAGTGTTACTCTGTTTTTAACTTAATACTCTAGATGCATGCTGGATAGCGGTCGATGAGTGGAGTAATAGTAGTAGATGCAGAATCGTTTCGATCTACTTTTCACGGACGTGATGCCTATATACATGATCATGCCTATATTTTCTCATTACTATTCTCAATTCACAATTGCTCAACAGTAATTTGTTCACCCACCGTAGAATACTTATGCTCTCGAGAGAAGCCACTAGTGAAACCTATGGCCCCCGGGTCTATTCTCATCATATCAATCTCCATCACTTTACTTTTGCCTTGCTTTTTACTTTGCCTTTTACTTTTTACTTTGCATCTCTATACCACAAATACCAAAAATACTATCTATCAGATCTCACTCTCGTAAGTGACCGTGAAGGGATTGACAACCCCTAATCGCGTTGGTTGCGAGTAGCTATCGTTTTGTGCAGGTACAAGGGACTTGAGTGTGGCCTCCTACTGGATTGATACCTTGGTTCTCAAAAACTGAGGGAAATACTTACGCTACTCTGCTGCATCATCTAATCCTCTTTTGGGAAATCCAATGCAAGCTCAAGAGGTAGCAAGAAGAATTTCTGGCGCCGTTACCGGGGAGTCTACGCAAAAAGTCAACATACCAAGTACCCATCACAATCCCTATCTCTCGCATTACATTAGTTGCCATTTGCCTCTCGTTTTCCTCTCCCCCACTTTACCCTTGCCGTTTTATTCGCCCTCTCTCTCCTAATCTCCTTATCCTTCTCTTTTTCCGTTTGCCTTTTTCTCGCTTGCCTTTTGTTTGCTCGTGTGTTGGATTGCTTGTTTGTCGCGATGGCTCAAGATACTACCAAATTGTGTGACTTCACCAATACCAACAATAATGATTTCCTTAGCACTCCGATTGCTCCTCTTGCCAATACCGAATCTTGTGAAATAAATACTTCTTTGTTGAATCCTGTTATGAAAGATCAATTCGCCGGCCTTCCTAGTGAAGATGCCTCTACTCATCTGAATAGCTTCGTTGATTTATGTGATATGCAAAAGAAAAAATACGTCGATAATGATGTCGTTAAATTGAAGCTATTTCCTTTTTTGCTTAGAGATCGTGCTAAAGCTTGGTTTTCGTCTTTGCCTAAAAATAGTATTGATTCTTGGAACAAGTGCAAATATGCTTTTATCTCTAAGTATTTTCCTCCCGCTAAGATCATCTCTCTTAGAAACGACATTATGATATTTAAGCAACTTGATCATGAACATGTTGCACAAGCTTGGGAAAGAATGAAATTAATGATACGTAATTGCCCTACTCATGGTTTGAATTTGTGGATGATTATACAAAAAAATTATGCCGGATTGAATTTTGCTTCTAAAAATCTTTTAGATTCGGCCGCGGGAGGCACTTTTATGGAAATCACTTTAGGAGATGCTACTAAACTCCTAGATAATATTATGGTTAATTATTCTCAATGGCACACTGAAAGATCTTCTAATAAAAAAGTGCATGCGATAGAAGAAATCAATGTTTTGAGTGGAAAGATGGATGAACTTATGAAATTATTTGCTACTAAGAGTGTTTCTTCCGATCCTAATGATATGCCTTTGTCTACTTTGATTGAGAATAACAATGAATCTATGGATGTGAATTTTGTTGGTAGGAATAATTTTGGTAACAACCGTATAGAGGGAATTTTAATCCTAGGCCTTATCCTAGTAATCCTTCTAATAATTATGGAAATTCCTACAACAACTCTTATGGAAATTATAATAAGATGCCCTCTGAATTTGAGAATAGTGTTAAAGAGTTTATGAATTCACAAAAGAATTTCAATGCTTTGCTTGAAGAGAAATTGCTTAAAGTTGATGATTTGGCTAGGAACATTGATAGAATTTCTCTTGAGGTTGATTCTTTAAATATTAGATCTATTCCCCCTAATCATGATATCAATGAGTCTCTCAAAGCCATGAGAATTTCCATTCATGAGTGCAAGGAAAGAACCGCTAGGATGCGTGCTACGAAAGATGCCTTTATTAAAGTGTGTTCTTCCAATTCCTATGGAAATCAAGATGAAGATCTAAAAGTTATTGATGTGTCTCCTATCAAATCTTTGTTTTGCAATATGAATCTTGATGAAACTAAATCTGATCTTTCTTTACCTAGAAGGCGTTCTAAAAATTCGGAGTATTTAGATCTTTATGATGAAATTGATGAAAGTGGGATTGAAAGGAAAAAAAATCTAGATGTTGCTAAACCCACTATATTGGATTTCAAGGAATTTAATTATGAAAGTTGCTCTTTAATTGATTGTATTTCCTTGTTGCAATCCGTGATAAATTCTCCGCATGCTTATAGTCAAAAGAAAGCCTTTACCAAACATATTGTTGATGCCTTGATGCAATCTTATGAAGAAAAGCTTGAGTTGAAAGTTTCTATCCCTAGAAAACTCTATGATGAGTGGGAACCAACTATTAAAATTAAAATTAAAGATCATGAGTTTAAACCCGTCTAGCATCACCTGCCCGATGTACTTCAAATATACTAACAGGTCGCTGTTACCTGTTATGCAGCTGGCAAAAACTTCAATGACGATGTTTCTTCTGGATCTAACAGCTTGGCCAACCAAGATCCTGGATCGAGGCATTGCTATGATCTTGTAAGCACGTCTCTCTCTCTTGTATTGTTCTCAGGCTCGCCAAATAAGCTTTGCTAGGATTTTTGACCAGTAATCCCTTTGCGCAGACAATGATTTCTACTAATGGCTGCTAAATTAGATATGTAGATGTCATACATGATACTACCTCGTACCTCCGTTCCTAAATATAATTCTTTCTAGAGATTCCACTATAGGCTACATACGGAGCAAAATGAGTGAATCTACACTCGAAAATGCATCTATATACATTTGTATGTGGTCCATACTGGAATCTCTACATAGACATATATTTAGGAACAGAGGCAGTACATTACACAAAATCGTAGGTGGCATGTAGGAATTCTAGTGCACTACATTAGGCTCCCTTAGAGTGCCTGCTAGTCCAGCACACAGAGTCATGGCTAGTTTATGCTACGCACACAATCATTAATTGGTGGTTTAAATATGCGCAAGGGATGTGCAATGTATTATCATGTAGAGATGTCTGAAATTAGCCGTGTCAATTTGCATATAGGGTTACACAATGAAAAAGTACAAGATGTATGTAGCAATTTCATGGAACATCAAAAAAAAGGAGAGCCAGTGGTGAGCCTATACGATTAATGCTATGGTATCGTCACTGCGTCCATTGCAATCATCGTGACATGTTATTTGTATGTCAGTTCTATTGGCCAAGTTTCTTAGGGACAGTTATTATGAGTTATCCTAAGAAAATAAGCACCTGTGAATATAAGCTCCATGTAATAAGCCAACCAGTTCTTTTCATTGCGTTTTCAACTTATCTTTCATATGATCAGTGAAAAGTCTAGATTGCATTATATTTTTTCATTTTGCTGCCCATATGAAAATTAATTTGACTTGCAAACATCACAAATTGAACCCAATTCAGTATTTAATATGATAGGAAAACAGACCATCACTATTTGCTCAAAATGCAAATACAAAGATACCATCTACTTGGCACAATCTACTTTGGTCAATGTTTTCCATAGAGATCCCATTGCCTAATTTAAAAGAAGATGCATGACACAAATTTAAATGTAGAACAATTATTTGTTGAAATTCGATGTTCCAAGTGGCTGGTTATTATCATATAGCAGCACCACCTGAAAGCATCATATAGCAGCAGCAGCAGCTCATAGCAACTCATCATACAGCAGCAGCAGTGTGCAATTCATCATATACCACCAGCAGTTCATAGCTGTAAGTGCATCTAGTGCCCCTTAGTGATTTTGGTGTATTGAAGACTTATAGGTTAAGGGTCTAATGTGTTTATGAGTGTACACCGGTCTATAAGTCTATGAGGAGTTATAATTACAGAGAAAGTCGACCCCTAAAAATGAAGTTCTTCGACTGAAGACTTTGGTACTCTGAAGACTTACTGAAGACTTTAAAAGTGAAGAAATTGGTGTGACCTTGAAGACTTGGAATTCATTCGAGGAACATGAAGCGTAAAGAATTTTGTTTTCGTTGTTTCATTTTCTCTTTCTTGAGTCATAGGAAACACCGTACTGTTAAAGGGGGTCGAGGAAATACTAAGGAAAAGTTCCCATGTGATGCTCAACTCAAAATCCTACACCTACCAATCCCTTCGAGTAAAGCCATTGGAAATCTCATACAGTTCAGTCAATTTCTTGATGTGAGAGACGAAGTTCTTCTGGTCGTTGAGGAATTTGTTCTGACTGAGGAGTTAGGAATTCGCTAGTGCGAATTGCCTACACAGTGAGGAACATGATAGCCCTGAGGATTTTGAACCTCAAATTTCCGACCGTTGTTGTGCTACGTGCCAGCTGTCCCAAAATATCTTATCCACCTAACGGTCATATCATTGAAGGGTATTTATGTCTTATCATGTCGGACTGCTCCCTAGGCTATAAATAGCCGCCCCCTACAACCACTAGCTGGTTGGCTGCTCCGAGAGAAACTGACACTTGTCAATTGAGAGCATCCCATCCTCCGAGGACTTTGAGCGAAAATCATCGAGTGTGGAAAACCCAAACCCAAACACCTACAAACCCAAAGTGATTAAGCATCACTGAAGAGATTGATCCTGCGTGGATCCGATGCTTGTTACCTTTGAAGACTGTGCTTCTTCCAGACGGTTAGGCGTCATGGTCTAGAGCATCCAAGAGGAATTGTGGATCGCCGAGTGACCGAAGTTTGTGAAGGTTCGGAAGTCACCTGAAGACTTACCACGAGTGATTGGACGAGGTCTGTGTGACCTTAGTTCAAGGAGAATACGGTGAGGACTGTGTGTCCGGGACTGTGTGTCCTCGGGTTTAAATACCTATCCGCTCCAACGAGATGTACAACTGAGACAGCAGTTGGAACTGGTCTACCAAATCATTGTCTTCACCAAGCCAACCGGTTCTATTTCCTCAACTCTTTCATTTCCTCAGTATTGTGTTATGTGCCTGTCATATCTATGTTTGAAGACTTTGACTGTAGACTTTCTCTATTTCCTCAGTTCAATTTCTTCAGTTTGTTTGTCTTCATCCTGTGTTATCCAGTGATTACGTTTTCTGTACTCTGTGCTTGTCTTCATTTCATCATGATGACTATGCTTGTCTTCTGTTATGTTTACTTCTGAGTACTTATTCCGCTGCTAGTAGTTCTTCGCTAAGGAATTTCCTCACTAGCAAATTCCTCAGTGAAGAATTCATAAAAATCGCCTATTCACCCCCTCTAGTCGGTATAATGCACTTTCAATTGGTATCAGAGCAAGGTACTCCCTTGTTCTGTGTGATTTTGGTTTAACCGCCTGGAGTTTTAGTTATGTCGACCGCAGGTATGAAGAAAGTGACATGCCCTATCTTTGGCGGTCACGAGTATCCCAAGTGGAAGGCCATGATGAAGAAGCGCCTCATGGCGATAAACAGCGAGCTGTGGACCGTCACTGAGATTGGTCTGACTGATCTGTGCAAGATGGCGGAAGCTGATGACATTCGCAAGTACACTCTTCTCAACCTCACGGCGAAGGACGTCATCTGCTCCTGTCTGTCTCAAAATCAGTTCAGGAACATCATGCATCTCAATCACGCGAAGCTTATCTGGGACTGTCTCTCTGATGTCTATGAAGGTCATCGAACCTGTCATGATCCTTGGTTTGAGGACTTCAAGGAATCTCTCAAGTCAATGACATTTGAACCAGAATCATCATCCTCCTCACCATGTCTTATGGCAGATGGTGAAAAGGTAATTGAATGCTATCTGTCTCAGATCCAAAGGTCTTGATGAATCTGGTGATGAATTTGGACCCAGTTATGTCAAACTTGCTTCCCTTGCCGCTAAACAACAAAGAGCTTTGGAAAAGGTTCAAAACATGCTTAGTAAGAGCGATGATATGTTGGGTGAAGAAATGGATCAGTCAAAAGCTTTGGCTGAAAGTCTTCAGAGACTTCATACTAAGTATGACTCCCTTCAAGGTCATCATAAGACTCTCTTATCTGATCATGAGAAGCTTTCTTATGAATTTCTTCAAAGAGAGCAAGATCTTGAGAAGCTAAGAGTGAGTTATGAAGATCTTCAGAAGGAGCGCAATTCATTACTTGGTCAACAAATCAGCACTGCTCAGGAAGAATTTGTTCCTCCATGTTTGAAATGCATAGAACGTGAATCTGCTAATTCTTCACCTGAATGTTCAAATGCTTCGAATGTTACAAATTCTTCACCTGCCTCTACTATCACTAATTTCTCATCTGAGGACATTGCTAGTATCACTGACGATGCAGGGCTGAAGGAATTGTACATGACAGGCATGTACAAAAGCCTCAAAGGGCATCAGACTCTTTGTGATGTGCTTAAAAAGCAGATCCTCAACAGTACCCTAGGAAAGAGTGTATTGCCTTTGAGAGGAAACTCAATGCCGATGGTACATATTGGAAGCTTTAGAGCAGTACCCAAAAACCTCATGGGTTGCTGCAAAGGGACCTCCAGTTGATCCATCTAATTTATCCGCTTTACATGTGAATCTTCTCATTCTTCTGATGAGTCATTTGACTCCAACTATAAACTGTTCAAAAATCAGAATGGTGAAGTATTTGCTAGATATGTTGGCACTAACTGCAGGAACGGTTCCCCTATGAAGAAAATCTGGGTTCCCAAAAGGTGCCTTGAAAGTCTTCAGGTGAATGTCCTCATGACACCACCTATGAAGAATAGGAACCCCAGATCAAATTCTTCATATGGATCCAAGTCCTCATACGAACCAAATTCCTCACGTGGATCAAATTCCTCAAAAGGATCAAAGTCCTCATATGAACATCATCGTGCTAACAACTCTGTTTTGCAGGGAAGAGCCAAGGGCTATGAATATGAGCATTACTCTTCTAATCAATATGTTCATAAGTCCTCGAAGAATTTCTCTGCTTATTCATATGCTTACCCTAACCCCTCTTATGTGAAACGAAATGGTTTGGCCTCTATGCCACCATTCTCATATGGAGCTCGCAGAGTGATGAACTCTTTGCCACCCCTTCAGATGTGGGTGGTGAAGAAAAAGAACTAATTTCTTCTGCAGGGTCAGGTCTCCAGACATGAGTAAACGTCTGAACAATTTGCTGGGGACCTGACAAAATGCCTGAAAGGACGCAGGCTAATCATGAAGAAATGAATTTTCATTTCTCACGTCCTCATACAGCTTTATTTGTCTTACTGCTTGATGAAATTCATCTGATGAAATTGATATCATATTCTTCACTGATGAAGTATATGAGTTCGTAAGTTGCACTAATTCATCTGCAGGATGATCAACCCAAAGCCACTGAGTGGGTCCTCGATAGTGGATGTACAAATCACATGACTGGTGACAAGAATCTATTGATGGATGCTCCCTTATCACCATCGCATCTGAAGCATATCATCTTTGCTTACAAAGGCAAAAGTCAGGTATTGGGTCTAGGTAAGGTTGCGATCACAAAGGATCGACACATGGAAAAAGTCATGCTTGTTGAGTCCTTAGGATACAACCTTATGTCTGTCTCAATGCTTTGTGATCTTGATATGGTTGTTGTCTTTGGCAAGTACCGTTGTGTTGTGATTATGGAAGCTGACAATTCCAAAGTCTTCGAAGGCTTTAGGAGAGGAGACTTGTATATTGTTGATTTCTCTACAGGTTCACAACCAGCCGTGTGTCTACTTGCAAAAGCTTCAGAAGGATGGCTATGGCATCGACGACTTGGTCATGCAGCATGAGGAATTTACTGCACGCTTGCAAAGAATAAGCATGTCATTGACATTGAGAATGTCAAAATCCTCAAGGATCACCTATGCGAACTGTGAAGTCGAAAGATGACCAAGGCCAAGCATCCAGCGAAAACTATCATGACCACTACTCCTCCATTTGAATTGCTTCACATGGATCTCTTCGGTCCTAATCATTATTCTGCAGTTTCAAATGAAGCATCTCAATATGGCTTTGTTATTGTTGATGATTATTCTCGTTACACATGGGTACACCTTGTTACTTACAAACATGAAGTGCAGGAAGTCTTCAAACGATTTTCCTCGAGAGCTTCAATAAACTTTGGTGTGAAGATCAAGCACATCAGAAGTGACAATGTCACTGAGTTCAAGAATTCTGGTCTCGATGAATATCTTGATGAACTTGGTATTACTCATGAGTTATCTGCACCTTATACTCCTCAACAGAATGGCATCGTGGAGCGCAAGAACAGGACTCTTGCTGAGATGGCTCGCACTATGCTAGATGAGTACAAAACGCCTCGTCGTTTCTGGATTGATGCAATTAATACTGCATGCCACATCATCAACAGAGTATATCTTCACAAATTCTTCAAGAAGACTGCCTATGAACTCCACACTGACAAAAAACCCTATGTGAGTTATTTCAAAGTCTTCGGTGCTAAATGCTGGATTAGAGACCCTCATCACAACTATAAATTTGCACCGAAAGCACATGAAGGTTTTATGCTTGGTTACGGAAAGGACTCGCACACCTACAGAGTCTTCAACAACGTTCTTCACAAGGTTGTTGAAACTGTAGATGTGCGGTTCGATGAAACTAATGGCTCGCAAAGAGAGCACCTACCTTCTATCATAGATGAACCAGCGCCTGAGTATTCTATCAAGCTCAAGGCTACTGAGGATGTCATTCCTACTGAAGAATCTGCTGAAGAATTCATTCCAGAACGTGAAGAACGTCAAGCTGATGCACCTGACGAAAATGCTGAAGAAAATGGTGCTGAAGAAAATGCTGAGCAAATTCCTCAACGAAAACCAGCTCATCCTCGCGTTGCAAAAGAAGTGCAAGTGGAGAAGATCACCAATGACATTAGAGCACCAGGTCTTCAAATTCGTCAACAGCGCAATGGCATATTCATATCTCAGGAGAAATACCCCAAGGATGTACTGAGGAAATTCGGCATGCAAGATTGCAAAGGCATCAAAATTCCTATGCCCACAAATGGCCATCTGTGCACTGATGAAAATGGTATTGACTTCGATCACAAGGTATACCGCTCAATGATTGGTTCTTTATTGTACTTATGTGCATCTAAGCCAGATATAATGCTTAGTGTTTGCATGTGTGCCCGATTTCAAGCTACACCGAAGGAATCACACCATAAGGCTGTGAAACATATTCTTTGATATCTAGCTCACACACCAACACTTGGATTATGGTACCCCAAGGGCTCGACTTTTGATCTCATTGGATATTCTGACTCTGACTATGCTGGTGATCGTGTGGACCGCAAGTCAACATCTGGTACATGTCATTTCCTCGGACGATCCTTGGTCTGTTGGTCCTCGAAGAAACAGAACTGCGTATCACTGTCTACTGCTGAAGCTGAGTACATTGCTGCTGGTTCTTGTTGTGCTCAACTGCTATGGATGAAGCAAACTCTCAAGGACTATGGCGTCAACGTGAAGAATGTGCCTCTCCTCTGTGACAATGAGAGTGCCATCAAGATTGCTCACAACCCAGTTCAGCACTCGAAGACAAAGCACATTCAGATTCGTCATCATTTTCTTCGTGATCATGTGTTGAAGGGCGACATTTCTATTGAGCACGTGAAGACTGAAGAACAGCTAACCGATATCTTCACAAAGCCCTTGGATGAGAAGAGATTTAGCAAGTTGCGGTGTGAGCTAAATATCTTAGAGTCTTCGAATGTTCTTTCAAAAGGACACTCATCCTAACACTTATGCAAAATCGATGACTTAGATGTGCAACACATGAAGAAACATTTTTCTTCAATCAATGAAGAATAACACTCTAAGTGTGAAGAAATTAATGAAGAATTTGATTCTCAGAACCCTACGACAATTGTACGCGGTGTCTGAAATCATCATTCTTATACGGTGGGTCATGCCACCACAAAAGTTGAAAATCCTCAATTGAGTTTTTCCTCGGTTTTGAAATTCCTCAGTTGTTCAAATTCTTCATCTTATCAATATCTTCACTGTTTCCGTCGTTTTTCTTCATTGGCTATATATATATATATATATATATATATATATATATATATATATATATATATATATATATATATATATGAGTTTATGTCCTCTACATTCACTTATGGCTATTTCTTCAAGTTGGTGTTTTACGCTAAGTGAATGTGATCGGACCCTTCCCCTCTATGCTATACTCAATCCAATCTATTCACAAATTCTTCATGTGCGTTCTATTTGAAACTTCGTTCAAAATCTTCACGATGTCCTTGTCACCGAAGAAATTGCGAACGGAACGTTAAAACAAATCTTATCCAAATTTTCGGTTTTGCCGCTCAAACCGTTCCACATCCCACGATATACTATTCTATTCACCCACGATCTAACACGATCTCCACTACACAGTATGTGGGTGACACCTGTCGTGCGAAGGAGAAGGGTCAGGGGCACGTTCATCCTAAATCTTTGGACGAACAGTTTTTCACCGTCGCTAAAAATACCCCTCACCCCTTCCTCACTTCTTTTACTCCGCTCGAACTCTCTCTCCCGCTCGAGCTTCTCAAACCCTAGCACCACCACTACTCCATCATCGCCGGTGAGGAAGAGCTTCACTGCCTCGACCTCGTCGCCGTCGTACTCGCTCCGGCCGCGGAAATCTTCACTCCGCCGCCGCCATAGCCGTCTTCCTCCGCCGAGTTAGGGCGTGGAAGATCTACACAGACGAACTTCACTTCTCCACCTCATTGTTCGTTGTGTTCTTCATTCAGGCGTTCCTCAAATAAAAGTTGCACACTTCTTCAGAGAATTCGATTGTTCAAATTCCTCAACTGAAGAATATGGCAGACGGTAACAAGCCTCGGAAAGGAGGAAAGAAGCCTGAGGTCATGACTGCTTTCGAAATCCCTGATGACATCTATGCTGAGTATTGCACACCTGATGAGGCCAAGTTTGGAAAAGAAAACAAAAATCAGCGCAAAGTGCGCATACAGAGGATTGAAAGGAGATGGGCAAGAGAATGGAGGGAGTACAGATATGTAACTCCAAAGTATATGAAGAAATTCGCTCTCAACCCTCCATGCCCAAGAGCTCCATTGGCACCTGGCCAAGAGGCAGACCCCACCAGCATCAAACGTGGTGAGGACTTTCCTAAAGAATGGGCCAAGCGCCAAGCCAAGTTGGCGAGACAAGCCAAAGAAGCAGTGAGGAAATTCAATGAAGACTCTGCTGCTACTGCTACCACTGAGGCCTCTGTCAAGCCTAGGAAATCTATGGCAAAGAAGCTTGCGCGCAAGCCAAATGCTTCACCAACAGTGCCCTCACGGCCAAGTTCCTCGGCTATGCCCTCACGGCCAGAATCTTGAAAGTTCTCAAGACCAATTCCTCATGCTGCTCCTGCTCCTCCGAAATCCTCAGCTCCTCCTCCAAAGTCCTCAGCTGCTCCGGCAAAGTCCTCAGCACCTGTGCATCTGGCCACGTGCCAAAGGACTGCAGGCATCTCAATTGCCTCAGGTGTCTCGAGAAGTTCCTCAATCGGCACCAAATTCTTCATCAGCCCCACTCTACTGAAGACTAAGGCAACTGCTGGACGAGGTCCTCGCCCAAGTCCTAAGAAGAAGCAAGTCGCCTTCCAAGTGCCGACTGAAGAAGATGAAGCTGATGATGATGAACTTGCAGATATCATCAGAGACAGGCAAGAAAGGGCCGCTAGAGCCAAAGGCACATCCGTGCCATTGCTTTTGGATCCAAGGGCGATCCTAGATTACATTGATCTCTGGCACAAGGACCCAAACACTCCTATGCCTGACTTCAAGTTGACACCTGGTCAAAATCATATGCTGACTCACTTCATCCAAGAAGAGAAATGGAAGTATGAGCAGGCCAGGCAGATCAAGAAGGCTCAGTACAAGAAGGAGAAGTATCTGAAGACCAATGTTGTCAGAATGACAACTGATGAACTTATCAACATCCAGTCTGAAATCAAAACCCTCAGCGACAACTTCAACGCCTACTATGCTGATTGGCAAGGAGCCAAAATCAGGTTCATCAAACTGACTGAGAAGTTCACCAATGTTGCAGCCCCATCGCAACAAGAAGTTCCTCAAGCTGAAGCTTCTGCTCAGCCAACTGAAGAACATGCCAGCACTATTGATGACTTTCAGACTGCTGAAGAAAATGCTAGTTCCAGGGCTGATGATTCCATTCCAGCTGCTGAAGAAATTGCCAGGGCATCCACTAGTGGTGCGCCTGAAGAAACTGAAGAAGTTAGGGCAACTGCATCAGTTGCGCCTGAGGAAAATCAACCAGATTCCTCAGCTCCTCCCGTGCCTACACCAACTCCTATCCTTCCATCTGCATCAGGTGTGAAGAAGACCAAGGCTGCAGAGCAGCTGCAGTGAAGAAAAGGAAAGCGTCAGGTGCTTCAGATTCGTCAGCTCTGAAGAAAATGAAGCCCATGACGAGTTCGTTTGAAAATCCCATTGATGCTGTTCCAATCTCTACCATGCCATCAAAGGACCTTGTTCCTTTTGGTGAAGAATATGAGATCCCTAGCGGATCTGATGAAGAAAATCATTCTGCTACTTCGTCAGAGCAGATTGATGAGGAAATTGAAGTGGATGTGATCCCTTCTACACCTGTTGTATCCTCGCAAATGCCTCAGTTCACAGCTGAAGAGGCTGACGTTGAAGAATTGGAAGATGAAGACGTGGATATTGGGAGTACTACACCTATGATGAATGATGACTTTTGGGAAAGTCGGCACCCCAACTCTCCACTCTTCACCCCTCTACAACAAATACCTCAGTCCCCTGCACCGACTGTACAAAAGGGCTCTGAAGAAACTCATCCCACCTCGTATGTGCATGAAGAAATTCCAGCCACTAGTGCTGAAGAAACTGTTGGTGCTGCTCATCACTTGAACACGCAAACTGCCACTAAAGAGGAACCAGAAATTCCGCAGCCTGATGAACCAGAGATTGCGATTCCTGAGGTCGTGATGCAACTCACTGACACTCCTCTGCCCAAACCAAAGGATCCATTCTCACGCAAGCAAAATTTCAAGGCTGAAGACTTCTTTGGCGAGCATGTATTCTTCACTGACTACAACCCATATGACTCTGCTCGCATAAGGAAGAGGCGTTTCTGGACTGCTAGTTAAGCCAATTTCTATTCCTCAGTGCTCTTCAACAAAGACAAAGTCTTCGATCATGCACATATTCCTCACGTGGACATGGAATCTCTGCCGTGCTTCGAGCCAGTCCTCAGTGTTCTTCACGACGCTGGGCTGCTAAACTTCTGCACTGATATCTGTGATTGGAATGAAGAACTCATTCTTCAGTTCTATGAGACGCTACACATCACAGGAGATTCTAAAGATGTGAATTCATGGGTGCTGGACTGGATGTCAGAAAATACTCACTACAAGGCACCAGCAACTGAATTGCTTCGTGCCCTATCTCTCAGTCCTCCCCTTGAAGGTGCTCGTTGCGTCTAGAGTGAGCCTGAACTTACAAATCACTACATGCAAGTGCTGATGAAGCCTTTGAAGCCAGGGCAGGCCCCACGAACCAAATTACTTGTCAAGGAATTACTGTATGTGCCTCGGACTGTCTATCGCATCTTGACGAAGACATTGAGTCCAATCAAGGGCCACGACTCAAATGAAGAAGAAGTCATTGGCATCATGAAGAATCTGCTTTTCAACATCATTCATGGCGTTCCTGTCAACTTCCATGATTTCTTCATGAGGACTCTGGCCAATGTCGCCATGTCACCTTTTGAGCTGAAGCCTTATGCACCTTGGATTATGAGATTCATCAGAACAAGGTCTTCACTCAATTACAAAGCTGACACTTTGAACCACTGCAGCTACTTGCCTCCAATTGAAGTCCTCAAATGGACATATTCCTCAGCTGATGACAAAGGCAAGGCCACTGCTGTGATAGATGAAGGCATTCGTCCATTGGATGGTCAATTTCGCAAGGCTGCATCCTACTCCACCAATGATGACTCTGCCACACATGACTCTGCCGCCAACACTGCCAAGCAAAATCCTCAAGCTACAACACCCAGGGTGATGACTGATCGTGAGTTACTCCTCAGTCTTCATCAGAAGGTTGATCGCAATCATAAATGGGTCAAGCGTCAGTTTGGTTCAATTCTTCACAGCATGACCTCAACCCACAATGCAGTAAAGAAAAACCAATACTACCTCCATGAAACCTTCAACCGTACCTAGGCTATTCTGTCTCATGTCTACAGCAAAGAAGATCTGAAGAAAATGGGTCTCAAAGAAGAGTTTGACTGGTCTGCACCTCCTCCGAAGAAATATAAGAAGGTCAAGGTTCCTTCTTTGGTGGCCAGCTCCTATTCTTCATCGCAGGACACTGATGAAAATGAAGAATTGGACGACACTGCGGCAGGCCCTACTACAACAACCGACCCCGACAACGCTGGCGCTCCTTCATCAACTTGATTATCTTCAGGGGCGTTAGTCCTCAGTTTTGATCCTTTTGGTCATTCGATGACAAAGGGGGAGAAATTTGAGTTAGTCTTCAAGCGGGTCTATTCTATGGGTGTGTTTTTGCTAAGTTACAACTCTCATTCTTATGAAACTTTATTGGATCGAGTTGTAAACTTAAACCCGATGGTGGTCTGATACTTCTGCTACGTTATTTTGCATGCCTATTCCTCGTTATTATTATTGCACGCATGCTGAATTACATCAGTCACCATATTTCATCATGCATTTCAAATTCTTCATATTATATGTAAAATGCGTGTATGAATTACAAGATATAGGGGGAGATCTCCATGATTCAACTCTTCAAGTGTGCATTGCTTCAAAAGCAAATTCCTCACTATGCACATCTTCGTGGGGAGTTCTTCTATATCTTGCAATCAAATTCCTCAATATCAGTATTTACACTTCATATGTTTATCCCCGTTGAAAACTTAACCTATATTGTCATCAATCACCAAAAAGGGGGAGATTGTAAGTGCACCTAGTGCCCCTTAGTGATTTTGGTGTATTGAAGACTTATAGGTTAAGGGTCTAATGTGTTTATGAGTGTATACAGGTCTATAAGTATATGAGGAGTTTGATAATTACAGAGAAAGTCGACCCCTAAAAATGAAGTTCTTCGACTGAAGACTTTGGTACTCTGAAGACTTACTGAAGACTTTGAAAGTGAAGAAATTGGTGTGACCTTGAAGACTTGGAATTCATTCGAGGAACATGAAGCATACAGAATTTTGTTTTCATTGTTTCATTTTCTCTTTCTTGAGTCATAGGAAACACCGTACTGTTAAAGGGGGTCAAGGAAATACTAAGGAAAAGTTTCCATGTGATGCTCAACTCAAAATCCTACACCTACCAATCCCTTCGAGTAAAGCCATTGGAAATCTCATACAGTTCAGTCAATTTCTTCAGTGACAGAGACGAAGTTCTTCAGGCCGCTTAGGAATTTGTTTTGACTGAGGATTTAGGAATTCGCCAGTGCGAATTGCCTACACAGTGAGGAACATGATAGCCCTGAGGATTTTGAACCTCAAATTTCCGACGTTGCTGTGCTACGTGCCAGCTGTCCCACAATATCTTATGCACCTAACGGTCATATCATTGAAGGGCATTTATGTCTTATCATGTCGGGCTGCTCCCTAGGCTATAAATAGCCGCCCCCTACAACCACTAGCTGGTTGGCTGCTCCGAGAGAAACTGACACTTGTCAATTGAGAGCATCCCATCCTCCGAGGACTTTGAGCGAAAATCATCGAGTGAGGAAAACCCAAACCCAAACACCTACAAACCCAAAGTGATTAAGCATCACTGAAGAGATTGATCCTGCGTGGATCCGACGCTTGTTACCTTTGAAGACTGTGCTTCTTCCAGACGGTTAGGTGTCATGGTCTAGAGCATCCAAGAGGAATTGTGGATCGTCGAGTGACCGAGTTTGTGAAGGTTCGAAGTCACCAAGACTTACCACGAAAGTGATTGGACGAGGTCTGTGTGACCTTAGTTCAAGGAGAATACGGTGAGGACTGTGTGTCCTCGTGTTTAAATACCTAGCCGCTCCAACCAGATGTACAACCGAGACAAATGGGCTTGAACTGGTCTACCAAATCATTGTCTTCACCAAGCCAACTGGTTCTATTTCCTCGACTCTTTCATTTCCTCAGTATTGTGTTGTGTGCCTGTCATATCTGTGTTTGAAGACTTTGACTGTAGATTTTCTCTATTTCCTTAGTTCAATTTCTTCAGTCTGTTTGTCTTCATCCTGTGTTATCCTGTGATTACGTTTTCGGTACTCTATGCTTGTCTTCATTTCATCATGATGACTATGCTTGTCTTCTGCTATGTTTACTTCTGAGTACTTATTCCGCTGCTAGTAGTTCTTCGCTAAGGAATTTCCTCACTAGCAAATTCCTCAGTGAAGAATTCATAAAATTGCCTGTTCACCCCCCCCCTCTAGTCGATATAACGCACTTTCAATAGCAATTCATCATATAGCAGCAGCAGGAGCAGCTCATAGCAATTCATCATATAGCAGCAGGAGGAGCAGCTCATAGCAATTCATCATATAGCAGGAGCAGGAGCAGCTTATAGCAACTCATCATATAGCAGCAGCAATAGCTCATAGCAATTCATCATATTGTTGTAGCAACAGCTCATAGCAATTCATCATATAGCAGCAGCAGCTCGTAGCAATTCATCATATAGCAGCAGCAGCTCATAGCAATTCATCATATAGCAGCAGCGGCTCATAGCAATTCATCATATAGCAGCAGCGGCTCATAGCAATTCATCATATAGCAGCAGCAGGAGCAGCTCATAGCAATGCAGCATATAGCAGCAGCAGAAGTAGCTCATAGCAATTCATCGTATAGTGGATCGGAATGAAAATTTGACAAAAAATCAAAGGAGATCCTCACCTTGTTGGATGAGCTCATCCTTCAACAGCACCTCAAGGCCACGGCCTGGGAGGTGGGGAGGGGGAATAAGGTGCCTTCTGCCGCAATGTGGCATCAGTCGTAGTTGTGCAGCGCTTTCTAGGAGTAGTGCGTTAGACGAACCACAATGGAGCAAGCTTTGGAGACCATGAGAATGAGGGCGGCGCCAGAGGGAGGAGCAGCCAGGAGATTTTCCCCTACTTGGCCATGTAGCCTAGCTGGACAGAGCATCATTGAGGACCGGGCAGATGGGACCCGATGGCGACGGCTCACTGGAGGAACCCTAGTGCTTTGCAGTGTGGATCGAGGTAGAGGGAAAGGAGAGGAGATGCAAGCGTGCAGGGCAATGAACGCCAGCTTGTGTGTTTGTTTTACTTGAGGGTGAGGTGTGACGGGCGTCCGGCTTGCATTTTGAGTGTAATATAGGCGCACAACAGAGTCATTTCACTATTCCCCTTCCCTTCAATTTTTAGTGAGGTTCTACCTGAAACAACCCCCTCCAAAGCGAAATTAGTTAAGCCCAAGCCCATAACTCAAAAATGACTTCTTTACATCTTTTATGGCTTATTTTGACAATAAGCCCTGAAAAGGCGGAATAAAATTGGCCCTTAACCTGCAATTCAATTGTGCGTGCAATGATGAATCACTCAAGCCTGCTATAGTGTACATTTAGGCATCATCATACATGGCATAACCTAATACATGTGCATTCCATTGTAGAATCTGGAATATGCAATGTTTATGTTAGTTCATACGTTGCACATGATGTTTAAATGCCCTTAAATCTGGTCACCAAGTGATGGTCTTTAAGCCTCCTTCTTTGCTTATTTTCTTGATATGTCAGATTTGCTCACACATCTGTTCAATTGCTTGTTTGCATCTTCCAAGACTACTAGGACTGTTTTCTTTGATTACTTGTTGTTCTTGCCCTATCACTCTAACAGAGCTTGTCAATGATTTAAACACTAAGGGCTACATAGTGGGGCCTTTTCTAACTCATAGGTGACATAAAGGTTTGGTGTACACTAAATTAGGCTCTCCAAGAGTACACGGAGATCCAGTTCGAAGGTATGCCTAGTTTTTACATAGTGCATATAGTAAATGCTCATTTCATTGTGTGCAAGTGCAAGAGATGCGGCATGTTTCATTATGTGGTGTTGTTTTGTTATAATCTTATCCTTTTGTGTTCACAGATGGAAAGTATGCATATTTATCTTCCAAGGAGATGAGTAACTAGTTTGTGTCACCTTGCAGAGGGGGTGCAATGAAGATAAGATTGAGGATTTCCAAGTACAAGATGTTAGGAAGGAGCCTTGCAAGAGAAGTAGGAGCTGTGCTGAGCCTCTTCAACCTATTAAGGTAAGTCATTGTATCCAACTCAACAGTTCAATTCCTTGTTTGTTTCAGGCATAGTTAATTTGCTCTTTTCAATAGCTTTATTTGTCCTCAGTTAATGAGATGCCCAAAGAATCATGCCTGATGTTGGATACTTGTATAACTATTAGTTGACATAATTAAAGGCCTTACCATTTAATTACTCTTCCGAAGTGTGCCTGAAGCTTTGAAGTCTATTAACCAACTATTATTGCATGAGGCTCACAATCTAGTTTGTACTAGGCTACTGATTGCATAGTTTTGCTTATTGCAGTATGTTTGTATGAAACCCTCTACTATTCATTATGCTCCCTAAGACTTTAATTGAGCTACAGAATGGCCAACTGCTTGCTTACTTCTACACAACATGTTGTCTAAATTTGTAACTTGTCTGTGTTTTGGATTGGGCCCCAACATCATGCTCCTCTGGTGAGCTGAGAGAGATTTATGTATGCAGGCTGCACAGACTACCTTTTTTATAATTTTTAAAATATCACCTGCTTATGCTTCATGACGTGTAACATTATTGTTAATCTTGTTTTTTCATCTACAAAAAAGTCTGTCTTCCTCGCTTCACTGTTGTAACTATATTTTTGCCCTAGTCATGTGTACTTACAGAAACATTTCAGGATGAAGTGATATCAACACAAAGATCTCATGAAAGCAAAGGCGGCATGGCCATTACCGAAAGTGATTATGTATTGAATTGGAATGTGCCTTTGATGTTCTCGAGCATCAACTAGAGGTGGCAAGACAACGTGTACATGATTCTCAACGCACAATCAACAAGTTGAGACTGGACATGCGTGTATTAGATGCAGAGTCAAAAATGAAACAAGACACTGAGGTAACAATGAAGGAATTGGAGAATTTGCAGACTGAAATTTGTGCTATCTAAATCCGGCCAATCCTATTTTCTGAAGAGATTATAGTTCAAATGGTAAGTTATGTTGATGCGCGTCCATGATGTATGAGCTGTATTTGCCCAGTGTATGTAATTTGTTGTTTGTGTATGCTTTATTATCACTAGTGTCGAACCATAACGCCCAGTGGGTATAATCGGTTGTAATTTTTTTATTGTATAGTGTAGGATTATTCTACGTTTCTATGCCTTAGTCTCTTTATTGTATAGTGTATGTTTTTTAGAGGTGATAGTATAGAGTAGGATAATTCTTTGAATATGCTATATCGTTAAAACGGGGGCCAACTCGCCCAAACATTGTAGTGACCATGGCCCTCCATAGGTCGTACGATCCATGGGCCATCTACGGGATGGACGATCCATGGCCTTCTATGGCCGTCGGATCCATGGGCCTTCTATGGGCTGTCGGATCCATGGGCCTTCTATCGGCTGTCGGATCCATGGGCCTTCTATCGGCCATAGGATCCATGGGCCTTCTATGGGCCGTCGGTTCCATGGGCCTTCTATGGGCCGTCGGGTCAACGGGCCTTCTACGTCCCGTAGGATCCATGGGCCTTCTACGGGTCGTCTCATCTATGGGCCTTGTACGGGCCATATAAGGGGCCGTAAACAGGCTAGAGTGGAAATCGTACGTTTTATGGGCTGACCATAACAGGCCGTTAATAGGCCATATTTGATGATGTTATGAAAATGGCCCAACAGATTAACGGGCCACAAAAGGGCCGACTATATCCATGGGCTGAATTTGGCCCACAAGCAGAAAAGGCTAGTAAAGGGCCGTAAGTAACCGAATGCTGGAAACGAGCCCAAGAATAAATGGGCCCTGAGAAGGCCGAAAGGTAACACGGGCTGGAAACGACCCAATGGAATAATGGGCCGCTAATGGGTATAAAGCGATACACTGTTCATTACAGGCCGGTTTCACCACGGGCCGTTAATGGGCCAAGAGTTACAAAGGGACTCATATGGGCCAAAATACGTCATGGGCCATACATGAGCCGGAAGTTACAACAGGCTGGAATCATATTGGATGGCCCAGATGACGCTACTGGGCCTAATTCCGGTAGGCCGTAACGGGCCATGATTTAGCGGGCCGTAAATGGGCTATATGCGAACATGCCGTTAACAGGCTTTCCGTGGGCCGGCCCGCCGCCTTTTGACCAAGTCAAACGGGCCGGCCTTTTCAGAGGAATGGGCCTCTGTTGGGTCGTGCCACGTGTCGACGTATCATAGGCGCCTTGGGTCCAACGAGTGGATGCCATCTGTCCCAACAGTGAGCCAACACGTGTTTCCTCCAGCCAATGATGATTTTACACGTGGTCGGGGCTGTTAACGGGTTATCGGATCTAAAACCGGACCCGATAGCTTAACGGCGTTCCGTTACGGTGGATGTCGTGTGTCGGTCACCCTTGACGAATGCACTTCTGTGACGCGAGATTTATCGTCATGGAAGTGGACACTTCTGTGATGATAATTTTGGTAATGTCATGGAACACTTCTCTGACAAAGACAGTATGACTATCTTGATTCTGTCATAAAATCGTCATGGATGTACATGCATGACAGAAAACGTGACCTACTGTGACAAACACGTATCATCACGGAAGTGTCTTTTTTTGTAGTGAATACATGCTCCAGTGCACCAAAATGGCTAGAAAAAACATACATGTTTCCTTTGGGTGCATGTTTAGGTCCCATGGAATGAATGGGAACTAATTCAACCGTCTCGCCGTCCTGGCTTGGTCACAAACATTGCGAATCTCGGTTTTTAAATCTCTGTAAATCCAAAACTCACCAGGAAATCATAAAACTTGGCATGGTGTCACTACATGGTACATATAATTGTCCAATTTGGACGAAGCTATATTACAAGCCTTTTACAAACCGGAGCCTATCGCAACCCTCGTGGTCCCGGTAGGGAAACATGCTCCTCTTGTGGGCGGAACGATAATCGCTGCCTCTTCTCGCCTTGAACTTTGTTTTCTACAGGAAACATAGAATAACAGGAGTGTCGGGCTAAAATTTTAAAATGTTCAAGGTTCGTTTGGCCATTGTATATATATATATATATATATATATATATATATATATATATTACTAATTACTAAGTTTTTTATGCATTTAAAGTAGTCCATAATTCAAATTTGAACTACAACCACATGCTCCAGTGAAGCAAAATGGGTGGGAAATCGTACATGCGTCATTGGGTGCATGTTTAGGTCTCATTTAAGGAATGGGAATGAATTACAAACTTGTCGTCGTCCTGAAACATTGAGAATCCCGGTTTTTAAATCCCAGTAAATCAAAAAGTCACCCAAAAAACATGAAACTTGGCATGGTTTCATGACATGGCACATATATGTCGTGGTAAAAAAACCGTCCAGTTTGAGAAGAGGCGCACACATTAGTAGCCAACGAGGTCCTTTTTGAGACAAAAAGCTGACACGTTAATATTGCAAACGGTTGTATTATATTAACCATGTCGAAATTTAACCATACTCGGTGGCATGCATGCGGCTGTTTAATTAGACGGGATGAGCACAAGAGGTCCGCCGTGCAGGCTCGACGGGACATGTGCGAGCAGTCCGCCGCGCAGGTCGACGGGACGCGTGCATCCTGTCCACCTTGCAGGCTTGACGGGACACGTGCGAGCAGCAAGGCCGCCCATGCTCACCGGGAAGTGAGCTCTTTGACCTCCATGCACCAGCCGCCGCCCGCCTCGCTCACAACTTCTCCATTAATGGGTTAATTAAAGCACCTGGACGGAGGGTGTTTGCTTGTGATCCCATGGCAGCAGTTTCTTTGTTCGTGTTTTCAACTTGTATTCCACCCTAATTTAAATTGCCACATAGGGCAATGGATAATACGACCACAAATAAAATGGCAACGGATCATACGACGACAAATTTACAATGGCGCAGATAATAGTTGTCTTACATATTCCGGATAATTTAAAATGCCACATGCGGCAAAGTCCGGAAGACACGGGGGCAAGAGAACAAGGAAATTGCAGACAACAATCTGGGTCGCTACTGTCTTTACTCATCGATGGACCATCGGGCGGCGAAAACCTCCAGCTCCTTCTTCAATTCCTCATGACTTTGCTTGAAAGCAGCCATGGATTCCTCCACGTCCTTTGAAAAACTCCATTCAAACAACCCTTTATGCTTTCCACAAATGCTACATCATTTCTGATCAACAATATGTCATCCACATATACCTATCAAAATGTTGTAGTGCTCCCACTCACTTTCTTGCAAATACAAGTTTCCTGCAAACTTTGTATAAACCCAAAAGCTTTGATCACCTCATCAAAGCGTATGTTCCAACTCGGAGATGCTTGCTCTAGTCCATAGAAGCATCGCTGGAGTTTGCATACCTTTTAGCATCCTTAGGATAGGCAAAACCTTCTGGTTGTATCACATATAGCCTTTCCTCACGGAAACCGTCAAGGAAACTTTGTTTTGACATCCATGTGCAAGATTTCGTAAATGAAAATGAAGCAACTTAACATAATTCTAACAGGCTTTAGCATAGCTATGATTGAGAAAGTCTCATCATAGTCAACTCCTTGAACTTGTCGGAAACTTCTTTGAGACAAGTCGAGCTTCATAAATGGTGACATTACCATCAGCATTTGTCTTCTTCTTACAGATCCATTTATTCGCAATGGCTTGCCGATCATCGGGCAAGTCCACCAAAGTCCATACTTTGTTCTCATACATGGATCCTATCTCGGATTTCATGGCTTCCAGCCATTTGTTGGAATCCGGGCCCACCATCGCTTTTCCATAGCTCATAGGTTCATCATTGTCCAACAATATGACCTTTAAGACAGGGTTACCACTCAGAAGTTGTACACACCCTTGTCGACCTACGAGGTTTGATAGTAACTTGACCTGAAGCTTCATGATCATCATCATTAGCTTTCTCTTGAACTGACGTAGGTGCCACAGAAACATCTTTCTATGATGCGCTACTCTCTGGTTGAAGTGAAGGTTCAACAACCTCATCAAGTTCTATCTTCCTCCCACTCAATTCTTTCGAGAGAAACTCTTTCTCGAGAAAGGACCTGTTCTTAGCAACAAAGACTTTGCCCTCATATCTGAGATAGAAGGTATACCCAATCATCTTATTTGGGTATTCTATGAAGACACAATTGTCCGCTTTGGGTTCGAGCTTTTCTGGCAGAAGCCTATCGACATAGGCATCGCAGCGCCAAACCTTAAGAAACAACTTAGGTTTCTTGCCAAACCATAGTTCATACGGTGTCGTCTCCACGGACTTAGATGGTGCCCTATTTAAAGTGAATGTAGTTTGTCTCTAATGCATAACCCCGAAAATGATAGAGGTAGATCGGTAAGAGACATCATAGATGGCACCATATCCAATAGAGTGCGATTACGACGTCCGGACACACCATTACGCTATGGTGTTCCAGGTGACGTCAACTGTGAAACGATTCCACCTTGTCTTAAGTGATTGACAAACTCATAACCCAGAAAATCTCCCATTGATCAGATCATAGGAACTTGATCTTCTTGTTACGATGATTCTCAACTTCACTCTGAAATTGCTTGAACTTTTCAAACGTTTCAGACTTATGCTTCATTAAGTAAATAAACTCATATCTACTCAATTCATTGATGAAGGTGAGAAAGTAACGATATCCACCGCTCATGTCAAACACTCATCGGACTACACACATCAGCATGTATGATTTCCAACAAGTCACTTGCCCGTTCCATTGTTCCAGAAAACGGGGTTTTAGTCATCTTGCATGTGTTTCATAATCAAGTGATTCAGAATCAAGTGACTCCAACAGTCCATTAGCATGGAGGTTCTTCATGAGCTTTACACCAATATGACCTAAGCGGCAGTGCCACAAGAAAGTGGTACTATCATTATCTATTCTACATCGTTTGGCATCAATGTTATGAACATGTGTAACACTACGACCGAGATTCAATAAACCATTCACATTGGGTGCATGACCATAGAAGGTGTTATTCATGCAAACAGAATAACCATTATTCTCTGACTTAAATGAATAATCAGATTGCAATAAACATGATCTAATCATGTTCATGCTCAACACAGACACCAATGCAAACAACATTTATTTGGGTTCAACACTAATCCCGAAGGTAGAGGGAGCGTGCGATGGTGATCATATCATCCTTGGAAACACTTCCAACGCACATCGTCACCTCGCCCTTAGCTAGTCTCCGTTTATTCCGTAGATTTTGTTTCGAGTTACCAATATTAGCAACTGAACTGGTACCAATATTGAAACCAGTGGTCTTTGTTATCCATAAAAATTTGATGCTCCTTTTTGATTTCTACCTTCATGGCATTAACGATGAACAGCCCTGGGATCATCTCCCCTTGCATGTTATAGTTCATCACGAAACTCTAGTAGCTTGGTGATAGTGACTGGAGAACTTTTTCAATCACTCTCTTATCTGGAAGATTAACTCGCACTTGATTCAAGCGATTGAAGTACCCTGAAATTCTGAGCACCTGCTCACTTGCTGAGCTATTCTCCTCCATCTTGTAGGCAAGATCTTGTTAGAGGTCTCAAACCTCTCAACAAGGGCATGAACCTGAATACCAATTTCAGCTCTTGGAACATCGCATATGTTCTATGGCATTCAAAACGCTTTTGGAGCCCCGACTCTAAGCCGTAAAGCATGGCGCACTAAACTATCAGGTAGTCATCAGAACGTGTCTGCCAGATGTTCACAACATCCACAGACAACGCCAGAGGGGTTGGCACACCAAGTGGTGCATCAAAGACAGAAGCCTTCTGTGTAGCAGTGAGGACAATCCTCAGACTACGGCCCTAGTCCTCACAATTGCTTACAATATCTTTCAACTTAGTCTTTCTCTAGGAACGTATTAAAACAGGGAGCTAAAGCGCGAGCTATTAATCTACAACATAATTTTCAAAGACAATTTAGACTATGTTCATGATAATTAAGTTCATCTAATCAAATTATTTAATGAACTCCCACTCAGATAGACATCCCTCAAGTCATCTAAGTGATACATGATTCGAATCGACTAGGCCGTGTCCGATCATCACGTGAGACGGACTAGTCATCAATGGTGAACATCTCCATGTTGATCGCATCTACTATACGACTCATGTTCGACCTTTTGGTCTCTTGTGCTCCGAGGCCATGTCTGTACATGCTAGGCTCGTCAAGTCAACCTAAGTGTTTCGCGTGTGTAAATCTGGCTTACACCCGTTGTATGCGAATGTTAGAATCTATCACACCCGATCATCACGTAGTGCTTCGAAACAACGAACCTTCGCAACGGTGCACAGTTAGGGGGAACACATTTCTTGAAATTTTTAGTGAGGGATCATCTTATTTTATGCTACCGTCATTCTAAGCAAATAAGATGCAACCATGACAAACATCACATGCAAATCTTAAAGTGACATGATATGGCCAATATCATCTTGCGCCTTTGATCTCCATCTTCGCGGCGTGGCATGATCACCTTCGTCACCGGCATGACACCATGATCTCCATCATCGTGTCTTCATGAAGTTGT
Organism: Aegilops bicornis; assembly: GCA_021605145.1. Taxonomy (NCBI): domain Eukaryota; kingdom Viridiplantae; phylum Streptophyta; class Magnoliopsida; order Poales; family Poaceae; genus Aegilops; species Aegilops bicornis. Next base: position 367,159,666 of record CM038675.1, read on the forward strand.
CTCGCCAACTATTACTTCTACTACTATGGCTAACGGTTAGCAATAAAGTAAAGTAATTACATGGCGTTTTCATTGACACGTAGGTCATACAATAAATTAAGACAACTCCTATGGCTCCTGCCGGTTGTCATACTCATCGACATGCAAGTCGTGATTCCTATTACAAGAACATGATCAATCTCATACATAACATATATATATATAATTCATCACATCCTTTTGGCCATATCACATCACATAGCATACCCTGCAAAAACAAGTTAGACGTCCTCTAATTGTTGTTGCATGTTTCTGATGGCTGCTATGGGTTTCTGGCAAGAGCGTTTCTTACCTACGCAAAAGCCACAACGGTGATATGCCAATTGCTATTTACCCTTCATAAGGACCCTCTTCATAGAATCCGAAAGTGGGAGAGACAGACACCCGCTAGCCACCTTATGCATCAAGTGCATGTCTGTCGGTGGAACCAGTCTCACGTAAGAGTACGTGTAAGGTCGGTCGGGCCGCTTCATCCCACAATTCCGCTGAATCAAGATAAGACTAGTAAAGGTAAGCAAATTGACCAAATCATCGCCCACAACTACTTTGTGTTCTACTCGTGCATAGAATCTACGCATAGACCTAGCTCATGATGCCACTATTTGGGAACGTAGTAATAATTCAAAATTTTCCTACGTGTCACCAAGATCAATCTAGGAGATGCTAGCAACGAGAGAGAGGGAGAGCATCTTCATACCCTTGAAGATCTCTAAGCGAAAGCGTTACAAGAACACGATTGATGGAGTCGTACTCGTGGCGATTCAAATCGCGGAATATCCGATCCAAGTGCCGAACGGATGGCGCCTCCGCATTCAACACACGTACAACCCGGGGACGTCTCCTCCTTCTTGATCCAACAAGGGGAGAGGAGAAGTTGAGGGAGAACTCCGGCAGCACGACGGCGTGGTGGCGGTGGATCTCGTGGTTCTCCGACACAGCTTTGCTAAGCACTACGGAGGAGAAGGAGGAGTTGGAGGGGGAGGGCTGCGCCAGGGAAGGGGTACTGCAGCCCTCCCACCCCCCACCCCCCCCCCCCACTATTTATAGGGGAAGGGGAGAGGGGGCCGGCCCCTTAGATCCATCTAGATGGGGGCGGCGGCCAGGAGGGGAAACTTGCCCCCCAAGCAGGTGGGAGGCGCCCCCTCCTCCTAGGCTTTCCAACCCTAGGCGCCTTGGGCCCTTGGGGGTGCACCAGCCAACTAGGGGGATGGTTCCCACCCATATTCCGCCCACTAAGTCCTCCGGGGCAGGTGGCCCCACCCGGTGGAGCCCGGACACCTTTCGGTGGTCCCGGTACAATACCGATAACCCTCAAACCATTACAGCGATCAAACTGGACTTCCCATATATAAATCTTCACCTCCGGACCATTCCGGAACTCCTCTTGACATCCGGAGTCTCATCCGGGACTCCGAACAACCTCCGGTAACCACATACAATTTCCCACAACAACTCTAGCGTCACCGAACCTTAAGTGTGTAGACCCTACGGGTTCGGGAACCATGCAGACATGACTGAGACATCTCTCCGGTCAATAACCAACAGCGGGATCTGGATACCCATGTTGGCTCCCAAATGTTCCAAGATGATCTCATCGGATGAACCACGATGGCAGGGATTCATTCAATCCCGTATACAATCCCCTTTGTCCATCGGTATGTTACTTGCCCGAGATTCAATCGTCGGTATCCCCATACCTCGTTCAATCTCGTTACCGACAAGTCTCTTTACTCGTTCCGTAACGCATGATACCGTGGCTAACTCCTTAGTCACATTGAGCTCATTATGATTATGCATTACTGAGTGGTCCCAGAGATACCCCTCCATCATATGGAGTGACAAATCCCAGACTTGATTCGTGCCAGCCCAACAGACACTTTCGAAGATACCTGTAGTGCACCTTTATAGCCACCCAGTTACATTGTGACGTTTGATACACCCAAAGCACTCCTACGGTATTCGGGAGTTGCACAATCTCATGGTATAAGGAAATGATACTTGACATTAGAAAAACTCTAGCAAACGAACTACACGATCTTGTGCTATGCTTAGGATTGGGTCTTGTGCATCACATCATTCTCCTAATGATGTGATCCCGTTATCAACGACATCCAATGTCCATGGTCACGAAACCATAACCATCTATTGATCAACGAGCTAGTCAACAAGAGGCTTACTAGGGACATGTTGTGGTCTATGTATTCACACATGTATTACGGTTTCCGGTTAATACAATTATAGCATGAACAATAGACAATTATCATGAACAAGGAAATATAATAATAACCATTTTATTATTGCCTCTAGGGTATATTTCCAGCAGGGGCACCCGCAGGTGCTTCTTTGGCCCACTGGATGTCTTCTGGTCCATAAAAAATCCACAAAAAGTTTTGCAGTGTTTGGACTCCGTTGTATATTAAATTCCTGCGGTGTAAAAAACAAGCAAAAACAGCAACTGGCACTAGGCACTGGGTCAATAGGTTAGTCCCCAAAATGATATAAAGTTGCTATGAAATGATTGTAAAACATCCAAGAATAATAATATAACAGCATGAATACTTCATAAATTGTAGATACGTTGGAGACGTATCAGCATCCCCAAGCTTAATTCCTACTCGTCCTCGAGTAGGTAAATGATAAAAGAAATAATTTATGAAGTGTGAATGTTAGCAAAGTGCATAAGTTTGATCAATGATAATTTCAATCACGTTTCCTAGCATCACGATAGCAATTCTTTCTCATAAAACTCATCATCTTAAATTAGCAACCAATTCACATGTTAAGGTTCAAACAATGAATGCTCTTTAAACTCAACAACCTATGTTCTTCTTCACCAAGCAATTGCAATTCAACTTATTCAACAGTCTAAGTAAGAGCTCCACGTACTCAACCATCATATAATCTTCTATGATTGCTAACACTCACTGCATACACATGAGCAAAACATTTCAACCGGACACACAGAAAGATAGGGGCTTATAATTTCATCTCCCAGCGTATTGACCTCAAGGGTGATGTCAACAATAATAACTCATGCTACCCATATCCAACTGGACATATGTGCCTAGATCTTTCCTCACCACATGATGCTTGCCAAAAGATAAAAATAAAAAGGAATAGAGAGAAAAACTTTGACTCTTGCATGAAAATAAATACATAAAAGTAAAAGGTAGGCCCTTCGCAGAGGGAAGCGGAGGTTGCCATGCACTTTTTGTTTGTATGATCAATCCCTTAGTGCAAAAGAATGTCACATTATATTGCCCCTTATGATAGCAACCTTTATTATGCAGTCTATCGCTTTTATTCTTTGCCATCACAAGTTCGTACAACGCTCAATTTTCTCTTACACTAAATGATCTAACACTTTTAGAAGGAATTTTTTATTGCCTTATTGCACCGATGACAGCTTACTTGAAGGATCTTACTCAATCCTTAGGTAGGTATGGTGGACTCTTGAAAATATGATTTGGGTTTAAGGGTTTTTGGATGCACAAGTAGTATCTCTACTTGGTGCGGAATTTTTGGCTAGCAAAGATGGGGGGAAGCACCACATGTTGAAGGATCTATGACAATATAGCTTCTATGTGAATATGAACAAACATAGATCATTACGTTGTCTTCCTTGTCAAACGTCAACAATTTTGGCATATAATATTCCGCTGGGGGCTCACAACCACAAAAGATTTCCAAGATAGTGTATTTGCATGTGAAAGTTCTCTTCCTTATAGTAATCATTCATGAATTGCTTGTATGACCAATATTGTGATTGTCAAGCTTCAAAAGATTTCACTTTCTAAACCCAATGTGAAGCTACCACTAGGCAAGATGCAAACATATAATTTCAACTTCATGAAATTCAATTCATTCAACAATTTAATCATAGGATATAAGTGAAGCACAAGAGTAAATGACAAACTGCTCCAAAAAAGATATAAGTGAAGATCAAGCGAGTAGTTATGTAAATGGGTAGCTATTTGAGGACTCGCTTTTATTTAAAAACTTTCAGATCTAAATGTTTTATTAAAACTGCAAGCAAAAAGCAAAACAAAATAAGATGACAATCCAAGAATAGCACACATCATGTGAAGAAGCAAAACTTAGGCTCAACCGATAATTGTTGAAAAAGAAAGGTGGGATGCCTACCGGGGCATCCCCAAGATTAGATGCTTGAGACTTCTTGGAATATTAACTTGGGATGCCTTGGGCATCCCCAATCTTGAGATTTTGTGTCTCCATAACTCCTCTCATATCATAGTTTACATAATACTGAAAACTTCATCCACACAAAACTCAACAAGAACTCGTGAGATAAGTTAGTATATATCAATGCAAAACCTTATCATTCTCTACTGTAACAAATCACTAAAATTATAATTTAACATTGCATACTAAATGCATCTGCATATTTAATACTCCTATCCTCAAATAGAATCATTAAACAAGCAAACATATGCAAACAATGCAAACATAACAGCAATCTGCCAAAACAGGACAGTCTGTAAAGAATGCAAGAGGATCCATACTTATTCAACCTAAAAAATTCTGAAAATTTAACACACTGTAGAAAATTTATCAAAACTTATTGTGCAAAAAGTTTCAACATTTTATCACATTCTGAATTTTATGGGGAATTTTTGCAGCACCGATAAACTTTTTGTTTTCAAACAGTGCTACCTCCTGAGCATACGTTAGTTTTCCCTTGAAGAGGAAAGGGTGATGCAGCAAAGTAGCATAAGTATTTCCCTCGGTTTTGAGAACCAAGGTATCAATCCAGTAGGAGACAACGCAAACTCACCTAGTACATGCACAAACAATAAAGAACCTTGCAACCAACGCGATAAAGGGGTTGTCAATCCCTTCACGTTCACTTGCAAAAGTGAGATCTAATAGAGATAGTAAAGTAAATATTTTTGGTATTTTTTATGTATAGATTGGAAAGTAAAGATTGCAAAATAGTAAATGAGATGCGATGTAAATAAAAGTGATGTATTATAATAGGAAAGAGACCCGGGGACCATAGGTTTCACTAGTGGCTTCTCTGAAGATAGCAAATTGATAGAAAAGCGCATAGTTATGAAGATATCTAAGGCAAAGATCATGAATATAGGCATCATGTCCGTGTCAAGTAGACCAAAACGATTCTGCATCTACTACTATTACTCCACACATCGACCGCTATCCAGCATGCATCTAGAGTATTAAGTTCATAAGAATGGAGTAACGCATTAAGCAAGATGACATGATCTAGAGGAATTAACTCAAGCAATATGATGAAAACCCCATATTTTTATGCTCGATGGCAACAATACAATGCGTGCCTTGCTGCCCCTACTATCACTGGGAAAGGACACCGCAAGATTGAACCCAAAGCTAAGCACTTCTCCCATTGCAAGAAAGATCAATCTAGTAGGCCAAACTGAACCAATAATTCGAAGAGACTTGCAAAGATATCAAATCATGCATATAAGAATTCATAGAAGAACCAAATAATATTCAATAGATAATCTTGTTCATAAATCCACAATTCATCGGATCTCGGCAAACACACTGCGAAAGAGTATTACATTGAATAGATCTCCAAGAACATCGAGGAGAAATTTGTATTGAGAATCAAAGAGAGAGAAGAAGCCATCTAGCTAATAACTATGGACCCGGAGGTCCATGGTAAACTACTCATGCTTCATCGGAGAGGCAATGGTGTTGATATAGAAGCCCTCCATGATCGATTCCCCCTCCGGCAGATCGCCGGAAAAGGCCCCAAGATGGGATCTCATGGGTACAGAAGGTTGCGGTGGTGGAAAAGTGGTTTCGTGGCTCCCCCTGATGTTTCTAGGGTATAAGAGTATATATATAGGCGAAAGAAGTACGTCGGTTGAGCTACGAGGGGCCCATGAGGGTGGGGGCGCGCCTACCCCCCTGGGTGCGCCCTCCTGCCTCGTGGCTTCCTCGTGGAGTTCCAGACTTCGACTCCAAGTCTTCTGGATTGCTTTCGGTCCAAGAAAGATCATCGCGAAGGTTTCATTCTGCTTGGACTCCGTTTGGTATTCCTTTTCTGCAAAACTCTAAAATAGGCAAAAAACCAAAACTGGCACTGGGCCTCCGGTTAATAGGTTAGTCCCAAAAATAAAAGAGCATATTAAAGCCCATTAAACATCCAAAACAGATAATATAATAGCATGGAAGAATAAAAAATTATAGATACATTGGAGACGTATCAAGCATCCCCAAGCTTAATTCCTGCTCGTCCTCGAGTAGGTAAATGATAGAAACAGAATTTTTGATGTGAAATGCTACCTAACATAATTATCAATGTAATTTTGTTTATTGTGGCATGAATGTTCATATCCGAAAGATTCAAGACAAAAGTTTAATATTGACATAATAATAATAATATTTCAAGCATACTAACAAAGTAATCATGTCTTCTAAAAATAACATGGCCAAAGAAAGTTCATCCCTACAAAATCATATAGTTTGGTGATGACCCACAAGTATAGGGGATCTATCGTAGTCCTTTTGATAAGTAAGAGTGTCGAACCCAACGAGGAGCAGAAGGAAATGATAAGCGGTTTTCAAAGAAGGTATTCTCTGCAAGTATCTTGAAATAAGTGGTAACAGATAGTTTTGTGATAGGATAATTTGTAACGAGCAACAAGTAACAAAAGTAAATAAAGTGCAGCAAGATGGCCCAATCCTTTTTGTAGCAAAGGACAAGCCTGGACAAACTCTTATATAGAGAAAAGTGCTCCCGATGACACATGGGAGTTGTCGTCAAGCTAGTTTTCATCGCGTTCATATGATTCGCGTTCGGTACTTTGATAATTTGATATGTGGGTGGACCGGTGCTTGGGTGTTGTTCTTACTTGAACAAACATCCCAATTATGATTAACCTCTATTGCAAGCATCCGCAACTACAAAAAAAGTATTAAGGTAAACCTAACCATAGCATGAAACATATGGATCCAAATCAGCCCCTTACGAAGCAACGCATAAACTAGGGTTTAAGCTTCCGTCACTCTAGCAACCCATCATCTACTTATTACTTCCCAACGCCTTCCTCTAGGCCCAAATAATGGTGAAGTGTTATGTAGTCGATGTTCACATAACACCACTAGAGGATAGACAACATACATCTCATCAAAATATCGAACGAATACCAAATTCACATGACTACTAATAGCAAGACTTCTCCCATGTCCTCGGGAACAAACGTAACTACTCACAAAGCATATTCATGTTCATAATCAGAGGGGTATTAATATGCATAAAGGATCTGAACATATGATCTTCCACCAAGTAAACCAACTAGCATCAACTACAAGGAGTAATCAACACTACTAGCAACCTACTAGTACCAATCCCGAACTTGGAGACAAGAATTTGATACAAGAGATGAACTAGGGTTGTGAGAGAAGATGGTGCTGGTGAAGATGTTGATGGAGATTGCCCTCTCCCGATGAGAGGAGCGTTGGTGATGACGATGGCGATGATTTCCCCCTCCGGGAGAAGTGTCCCTGGCGAGCAGCTCTGAAGTAGCCCTAGATTGGTTCCGCCGAGGTTCCGCCTCGTGGCGGCGGAGTTTCATCCCAAAAGGTTGCTTATGATTTTTTCCTTGATGAAAGACCTCATATAGCAGAAGATGGCCACCGGAGAGCCAACAAGGGGCCCACGAGGCAGGGGGCGCGCCCTGGGGGGTAGGGCGCTCCCCCCACCCTCGTGGGCCGGTGGTGGCCCCCTGGCGTATTTCTTCCGCTCAGTATTTTTTATTATTTCCAAAAATAACTTTCGTGGAGTTTCAGGACTTTTGGAGTTGTGCAGAATAGGTCTCTAATATTTGCTCCTTTTCCAGCCTAGAATTCCAGCTGCCGACATTCTCCCTCCTTATGTAAATCTTGTAAAATAAGAGGGAATAGGCATAAGTATTGTGACATAACGTATAATAACAGCCCATAATGCAATAAATATCGATATAAAAGCATGATGCAAAATGGACGTATCAACTCCCCCAAGCTTAGACCTCGCTTGTCCTCAAGCGGAAGCCGATAACGATAAATATGTCCACATGTTTAGAGGTAGAGGTGTCGATAGAATAAAATACGGACATGAGGTGTATCATCCCAAATTTTAAATTTGGAATGTTATACATAGATCATTCATGCATATCATATTTTATTGCATTTTGTTTCGCGATCCTCGAAAATCCTAAGCAACTCAAGGACCCTCGGAGAGAGTTGGGGATTTCCCGATTTTTCATATTTGATTTTTATCAAATATTGAAACGAGGATTTTGGTTTTAATTATTTTTCTCTCCGAAAAATATTTCATATTAAAATATATGAGAGGAGATAATATGACTTCTCCAAAATATTTGAAATATTGGAGGAAAAATATTAAAATCAAATATTTGGTTTTATTTGGATTTTATTTGCATTAGAAAAATTGCACGTTTTTCAAAATTGCATTTTAGGGTCAAGAAAATGTTCATCTTGTTCTAAATATTTTATTTAGATGGTGATTTTTTTTGTCATTTTAGATTTTTATTTTATTTTCTAGGTTTTATATTACATTCATGAATTTTAAAAAACTTGGCCGACCGGGCCGAAACCCAGTGGCCCCATCCCCCACCTCCCAGCCACTGCCTCCGCTCGGAGTCCGCGCGCCGCCGCCGCCCACTCGGACCGGAGTCCGAGCCGGACTCCTCCGCCGCCGCCTTGCCCCCTCCGCCAAGCCGCCTCCCTTTATATGTCACCATACATGCGACCGGACCTCAAGCAGTCGATCTACGTGCTCGATGTCATCCCTGGATCAAGAATGTCGACACCACACAGTACTCGAAGTATTTATAACAGAGTAGCAATCACACACTTATTACAATCGAATGTCTCAAGAGAGAACTTAATAAAATAAATATGGCTTAAGGCCATCTAAATACGATAACAGCGGAAGGCTTGGAAGAAAAGCGAGTCCATCAACTCCAACGGCATCACTGAGTATAGAACCACGACCTATGCACCTTACTCGTAAATGCGAAAAGTCTGCAACATGAAAGCGTTGCAGCCCGAAACGGGTCACAGCACATTGAATATGCTGGCAATGTAACACATAGAGAATAATGGAATGAATAGCCTATACTACATGCATATATGGCTGGTGGAAAGCTCTACGGTTACAATTTTGCATAAAGCCAATTTTTCCCTACTACAAAGGAATAAAATTTATTTAACTATCATGGTGGTTGTGAAACATTGAGAATGGTTGACAGCATTCTCAATCCCAATTAAAAGTACTCATTAATAAACCCAACAATATGAATTTAGAAGTAACATGATGAGATTCACATGATATCCAAGTACTAGATACTCAAGATGTCCATAACCGGGGACACGGCTAACCATGATTAGTTTATACACTCTGCAGAGGTTTATGACTTTTCCCCACAAGACTCGATCGCCTCCGCTTGATTTCTCGCACTACATGGTGTTTGAGAAAGCGGATGACCGAGACATAGTCTTTCGTAAGCACTAGCACCTTACTTGTGGGTAGACCGGTACACCTACTTTCCCCTACATCTGCTAGTCTACCCGTAAGAGTTCGCACAACTTAGTCAACTATGCCAGAGCCCATAATGGCTTGTGGCTGCACACGGAAGTTTCTAGTTTGAATAATCTCATGATCCCTTTGAGCACAGGTGGCGGTCCAAGAAATACAGTAAGTCCTGATAGAAACTAGGTGCCTCAATCCACCCAGATGTGTGTTTAAGTTGCCACCTTAAATAAACCATTAAATAACAATCTCACATCTGTCATGGATACACTCACCCAGTCCACGTCTACTAGCATAGCATAGCATAATAAGCAAACGTAGAATTAACTCCCAAAGGTTTGATAATAAAACAGGTAATAGGTACTACCTCATCTACTTCCCATAACCCACAATTTAATTAGATCCTATTCATGCAAGTGTTTGAGGATAGATCTAATCCAGAAAAACTGGGTATGAGAAAAGTATGATCAAAGTGTTACTTGCCTTGCTGATGATACGCGAAACCTAGAGACTCGAAGTAACAGGCGGCGCACTCCGGGTAATCTATCGCAGACAAACGAACAAGCATACAATAAATACTCATCCAATGCACAGGTAAAACTCAAATAGATCTAACCAGATAGTTCAACTTAAGAACTCCGGTTTGCAAAAAGAATCAAATCAAACAAAGCAACGAAAGTCAAACGGCGGAAGAAAACAGCTTCATTTTACTAATCTGGATCTAAGTCAAATTTTACAGAAGCAAAAACTTGTTTAAATAGATTATTCAGAAAGAGGGTTTCGAGACGAAACTCCAGGCACTTGAATCGCCTGATTCCGATAAACGACCGAAAAGTTATACTAAAACGAAAATCGGATCTGGAATCGGGATCAAAAAAATCGCGGATTAAATCCGAGAAAAAGAAAAACGACGAACGGGTTAACGAACAGACGTTCATTAATTAACCGAGACCAGAAAAAGAAAAAAAAGAAAATAAATAAAAACAAAATAAAAGAATAAAAAAACCGAAAAAAAACAAAAAAACCGAAGAGAACTGCTCGATTTTTATAAAAAAACCGGCACGGAAATCGAGGCGGCGGCGAACGTCGGGCGGCGTGTGGCTCCGGCGGCGGCGCTTAGGGCGGGCTAGGGTTTGGTGCGGGCGGGCGGCTGGTGGGCTGGGCGCCGGGTGACCCAGCGCTTATATAAGCGCCCCGGCGGAGTCCCGCTCGGTGCACCCGATAAGGCGGTGCGTTTTTTAAATAATTACTGTGAGAAAAATAAATAAAAGAAGTACTAAACGTACTCCAAAAATCCCGAAATAAATTTTCCCGCTTCTAAAATCAAGCGGATTTAATGAACATTTATTTGGGGCCTAAATGCAATTCTGAAAAAACGCATTTTCCTAAATACAAATAAAAAGGCGAAAAACTCCAAAATAAAATCTTATTTGATTTTATTATTAAATCTTCATTATTTCTTTATTTTGGGAAAGTCATTTTATTCCCTCTCTCATATTTTTATAATAGAAATAATTGAAGATAAAATAATTAAAATCAAATGATCCTATTTTCAAAATTTGAGAAAACTCAAATATGAAAATAACAAAATCCCCAACTCTCCCCGTGGGTCCTTGAGTTGTGTAGAATTTCTAGGATCGAGCAAAATGCAAAGAAAATGCAATGAAAAATATGATATGCAATGATGCTCTATGTATAACATTCCAAATTGAAAATTTGGGATGTTACGAACCTACCTCTTAAGATGAATCTAGCCCTCGAGATTCGGGTTAACTAGAAAATAGGTGAGGGTGGTCTTTAAGCAAATCTTCCTCTCACTCCCAGGTGGCTTCATCCTCTGTGTGGTGGCTCCACTGAACCTTGCAAAACTTAATGACCTTGCTGCGGGTGACTCTGCTGGCATACTCCAGAATCTTAACCGGTTTCTCCTCGTAGGTCAAATCATCATTCAACTGAATCGCTTCCAGTGGCACTGTATCTCTCAGTGGTATATCAGCCATCTCTGCGTGACACTTCTTCAACTGAGAAACATGAAACACATCATGAACTCCTGACAATCCTTCGGGTAATTCCAACTTGTACGCAACTTCTCCCATGTGTTCCAAAACACGATAAGGTCCTACAAATCGAGGTGCTAACTTTCCCTTAACTCCAAAACGCTTAACTCCTCGAAGCGGCGATACTCGAAGATAAACTCATCTCCGACTTCAGATTCTCGCCTCCTTGCGTTTTGAATCCGCATAGCTTTTCTGTCTTGGTGGGCTACCTTGAGCCTATCGCGAATCAACTTTACTTTATGTTCAGACTCCTTAATCAAATCCGGTCCAAACAACTGGCGGTCTCCAACTTCATCCCACAACAATGGGGTCCTGCACCTCCTTCCGTACAAGGCTTCGAAAGGGGCCATCTTCAAACTGGATTGATAACTGTTATTGTAAGAAAACTCAGCATACGGCAAGTTGTCATCCCAACTTGATCCATAATCCAAAGCACAAGCTCTAAGCATATCCTCCAAAATCTGGTTGACTCTCTCGGTTTGTCCATCTGTCTGTGGATGGAAAGTTGTGCTAAACTCCAGCCTGGTTCCCAAAGTTTCGTGCAACTGCTTCCAGAACTTTGAGGTGAATTGGGTTCCTCTATCTGATACGATACTCCTCGGAACTCCATGCAAGCATACAGTCATGGTCATGTATATCTTAGCCAATTTGGCACTACTGTAGGTAGTCTTTACTGGAATGAAATGAGCTACCTTCGTCAAACGATCGACTATAATCCAAATCGAGTCATAGCCTGAACAAGTCCTGGGCAAACCCGTGATGAAATCCATACCTAGTTTATCGCACTTCCATTCGGGTATAGGCAATGGCTGTAACAATCCTGCTGGCTTCTGATGTTCTGCCTTCACCCTCTGACATACATCACAAACTGCTACATACTCTCCGATATCTTTTCTTCATTCCGGTCCACCAGAAAGTATTCTTCAAATCCAAATACATCTTGGTATTTCCTGGGTGAATCGAATATGGTGAATCATGTGCCTCTTGTAGAATCAACTTCCTCATCTCCGGGTCATTGGGCACATAAACACGGTCCTCAAACCATAGGGTATCGTGCTCATCCTCACAAAATCCCTTAGCCTTTCCTTCGCTCATTCTCTCCTTTATAGAGGCAATCTCTTTGTCATCTTGAGCTTCCCTGATCTTGTCCGTCAATGTTGACTGAATCTCCAATGCTGCTACATAGCCTCTCGGAACTATTTCCAAACATAGCTCTCGAAGATCCTCGGCTAACTCCTTTGGTATTTCTTCCGTCATTAATGTGTTGACGTGACTCTTACGGCTCAACACGTCTGCTACAACGTTAGCCTTTCCGGGGTGGTAATGCAATCTCATATCATAATCTTTGATGAGTTCCAACCATCTCCTCTGCCTGAGATTTAGCTCCTTCTGCGTGAAAATGTGTTTCAAACTCTTGTGATCCGTATACACCTCACAATGATTTCCAATGAGGAAATGTCTCCATGTTTTCAACGCATGCACTACGGCTGCTAACTCCAAATCATGCGTAGCATAATTTAGCTCATGAGGCTTAAGCTGTCGTGAAGCATACGAAACAACTCTCTCCTCCTGCATAAGCACTGCTCCAAGTCCTCGACGTGAAGCGTCGCAATACACCTCATAATCCTTGGTCTGATCTGGCAGAATTAACACTAGTGAGGTAACCAAACGTTTCTTCAACTCTTGGAAACTAGCTTCACACTCCTCGGTCCAAATGAACTTGGTATCCTTCTTTAATAATTCTGCCATAGGCTTCGCAATCCTTGAGATATTCTCAATAAATCTTCGGTAGTATCCTGCTAGTCCAAGGGAACTCCAGATCTCTCCAACTGTTGTTGGCGCTTCCCAGTTTGTTACGGTGACAACTTTAGTGGGGTCTACTGCTATACCTTCTCCGGATATAACATGTCCAAGAAATCCAACTTTCTTCAACCAAAACTCACACTTGCTGAACTTGGCATACAACTGATGTTCTCTGAGCTTCTCGAGTACCAAACGCAAATGTTCCTTATGTTCCTCTTCATTCTTCGAGTAAACCAAAATATCATCAATGAACACCACGACGAACTTATCCAAAAACTCCATAAACACTTTGTTCATCATGTTCATAAAATAGGCAGGTGCATTAATCAGACCAAATGACATAACGGTATACTCATACAGCCCGTACCTGGTGGTAAAAGCCGTCTTAGGTATATCCTTCTCTCGAATCTTTAACTTATGGTACCCTGATCGCAAATCGATCTTGGAAAACACTTTAGCTCATTGCAACTGGTCAAACAAGTCATTGATCATCGGCAACGGGTATTTGTTCTTAATGGTCACTTCATTCAATCCATGATAATCAACAACCATTCTTAATGATCCATCCTTCTTCTCCACTAGAAGTACTGGTGATCCCCAAGGCGAAGAACTTGGGCGAATAAAACCTTTATCCAGTAACTCCTTAATCTGCTTCTTAATTTCCTCCAAATCTTGGGCTGGCATCCTATATGGTCTCTTAGATATCGGCCCAAAGGTTCGGCAAAGAGTTCAATCGGAAACTCAATGTCTCTATCCGGTGGCATGCACAGCAACTCTTCCGGAAACACGTCCGGGTAATCCCTTACCACTGGTACTTCCTCCTGCACAACTCCTGATAAGGAATTTACATGTGCTCTCCTCTGCTCATGCCGTGATACATACTTGATTCTCCTTCCTTCTGGCGTGGTAAGCAAAATTGTCTTGCTGGCGCAATCAATGTTTCCTCCATACATCGACAGCCAATCCATACCAAGTATTACATCCAAACCTTGGGATTCCAATATGATTAAATCCGTTGGGAAAACATGCCTCCCTATTCTTAATGGCACTTGAAAACATCCTTGACTGGCCATATACTCCGCTCCCGGTGAGCTTACTAGCATGGGTGTCTTTAGAGTTTTAGTGGGTAGGCTAAACTTATCCGCAAATCCCCTTGATATGAATGAATGCGATGCACCAGTATCAAAAAGAACAACTGTAGTAAATGACTTAACCAGAAACTTACCTATTACTGCATCTGGCTGAGCTTCAACCTCCTCCACGGTAACGTGGTTCACTTGCCCTTTGTTGAAAGGGTTCAGCTTCTTTCCTGAGCTTCCATTGCCATTTCCATTCTGGCCTTCTGGACATTCGTTTGCATAATGCCCAGTCTTGCGGCACTTAAAGCAAGGCTCAGGTCTACCTTGGATGGTATTGACGGGTTGGTGCGGTTCTGTCCATTGCTTCCTCCATTCCCGTTCCCATTCTTGGTGCCATTGTGGTTGTCGAGCTACCTCCTCCATGGGTATGCGAAATTGTCCTCCTGGCTTCGGGGTAAAGCGAAGTTTCTACTGAGCTCCAGAGTTATTCTTCCCCTGTCCATACTTCCTCTTGCGATAGTCAATCTGCTGCTGCTTCTCTTCAATCATGAGAGCATGGTCTACTAACTCCTGGTAGTTATTGAAAGTGGCTACCATCAACTACATGCTCAGCTCATAATTCAGTCCTTCTAGAAACTTCTCACCTTGGCTGCGTGCAGCAACGCGTCATCCGGGGCATAACGTGCTAGCTTATCAAATCATCTACATCGCCAACTGTCCTGGCCCTCCTTGGCGCAAGTTGCGAAACTCACGCTTCTTCATGGCCATAGCTCCTGCTGAAACATGGGCGACGGAAAGCTTGTCTTAAACCGATCCCATGTGGCCGGTGTCTCTGAGGTAAGTGGTCAGAAATTCTCCCACCATGCTGCTGGGGTCCTTCAAGCTGATGTGCGGCAAATTTCACCCTTTCTCCATCTGTACATCCTGCAGTGGTCAACTCCCTCCCTATCTTACAGAGCCAATCATCTGCAACAATAGGCTCGGTGCTACTGGAAAACACCGGCGGATTTAGCCTTAAGAAACGGGTCAAATGGTCAAGGTGGTGGTGGCGGTGGGTTGTTGTTGTTGTTGTTGTTGCTTGGTTCTGTACCAATGTTTGAATCAGGGCATTCTGCTGCTGAATCAACTGAGTGATCTCTGGTGGGAAGACAAATCCAGGGTCACGTCTCGGAGGCATCTGAGGGGTTTAAAGAAAAGACGAGAATTTAGAATATAATGAGGTCTAGAGAGAAACACTACCCATATGCACATGAGACAAATCACACAATATCACTCCAATCAATGCAAACAAGGGCATACAACGGTCTATCTATCGTTACAAAGTGCCAAAACTAAAACTAAAATAACATGGGGGTAATCTACTACTGTTATGGTGGTCAACTAGAAAAACTGCTCCGATGAAGATTCCATGATATCTGCTCCAGCTTCATCTTCGTAATCATCATCACTAGGATCGGAATCGGTGTAAATCGATGATGATGTAGTTCATCGGACAGTGCTATCTTCATCTTCTCCTCCGGTGCTGAATTTCCCATGAGTTCTTCAATATTTTCCTTAAGATCACCGTTTTGTCCCACTAGAGCTACAATCTCCTCCATGTAGTCCTTGCGAGTGGCCTTCAGTTCTCCTTCTAGTTCGATAATCTTGGTTTTTGCTGTCTTCAACTCCATCATGTCTGCGCACATCTGGTTCTCCTGATGTCGGATGTGCTGGTTTAACTCCTGGATGAAAGCTGCAATGGATCTATCCTTCTTAGTGCCAACTATCTCCCATTGTTCATCTCGGCGCCCACAAATCTGGTAGATAGTATCCTTGAGGTCTTCTTTGTAAACTTCTCCAATGCGTCCCATGGTTATGTGAGCTGCCATGCTCTTTCCCAGGCTCCAAGTTGGTGCATTGAGAACACACTCTATGGGCTCCGTGATTGGCGCAAACGTCCTTCCGGGAACTTGAGCTTGAATCTTCCAGCGCTCCTCTTCGGGTAAAGTGGAATTGTAGGTCCCGGTGAAGCTTGGTAATCCAATGTTGAGGTACTTAGTGACTTCCTTCAGGTGTCGTCCAAAGGGTGTATCCTCATCCGGCTGGGTGAACTTGATCCTCGCTTCCGTCATCCTAAAAGAGTAGAAAAGATGAGGAGTCAGAAATGAGAAGAGAGTAGTGATCTAGGGCTTTAGCTTAATGGTCGTGGTGTCCCTACGGTCAGTGTGCTCGATACCATCTTTGTAGCGACCGGACCTCAAATAGCCTCGATCTCCGTGCTCGGTGTCATCCTGGATCGAATGTCGACACCACACAAGATTACTCGCAGGATTTATAACAGAGTAGCAATCACACACTTATTACAATCGAATGTCTCAAGAGAGAACTTAATAAAATAAATATGGCTTAAGGCCATCTAAATACGATAACAATGGAAGGCTTGGAAGAAAAGCGAGTCCATCAACTCCAACGGCATCATCGAGTATAGAACCACGACCTATGCACCTTACTCGTCGTTCGAAAAGTCTGCAACATGAAACGTTGCAGCCCGAAACGGGTCACACATTGAATATCTTTGGCAATGTAACACATAGAGAATAATGGAATGAATAGCCTATACTACATGCATATATGGCTGGTGGAAAGCTCTCTGATTCTGATTTTGCATAAAGCCAATTTTTCCCTACTACAAAGGAATAAAATTTATTTAACTATCATGGTGGTTGTGTAACATTGAGAATCGTTGACAGCATTCTCGGTCCCAATTAAAAGTACTCATTAACAAACCCAACAATATGAATTTAGAAGTAACATGATGAGATTCACATGATATCCAAGTACTAGATACTCAAGATGTCCATAACCGGGGACACGGCTAACCATGATTAGTTTATACACTCTCTGAGGTTTATGCGCACTTTTCCCCACAAGACTCGATCGCCTCCGTTTGATTTCTCGCACTACATGGTGTTTGAGAAGCGGATGACCGAGACGTAGTCTTCGTAAGCACTAGCACCTTACTTGTGGGTAGAGCGGTACACCTACTTTCCCCTACATCTACTAGTCTACCCGTAAGAGTTCGCACAACTTAGTCAACTATGCCAGAGCCCATAATGGCTTGTTGCTGCACACGGAAGTTTCTAGTTTGAATAATCTCATGATCCCTTTGAGCCTGGGTGGCGGTCCGAAGAAATACAGGCAAGTCCTGATAGAAACCAGGTGCCTCAATCCACCCAGATGTGTGTTTAAGTTGCCACCTTAAATAAACGATTAAATAACAATCTCACATATGTCATGATTACACTCACCCAATCCACGTCTACTAGCATAGCATAGCATAATAAGCAAACGTAGAAGTAACTCCCAAAGGTTTGATAATAAAACAGGTAATAGGTACTACCTCATCGACTTCCCATAACCCACAATTTAATTAGATCCTATTCATGCAAGTGTTTGAGGATAGATCTAATGCATAAAAACTGGGTATGAGAAAAGTATGATCAAAGTACTTGCCTTGCTGATGATCCGCGAAACCTAGAGACTCGAAGTAACAGGCGGCGCACTCCGGGTAATCTATCGCAGACAAACAACCAAGCATACAATAAATACTCATCCAATGCACAGGTAAAACTCAAATAGATCTAACCAGATAGTTCAACTTAAGAACTCCGGTTTGCAAAAAGAATCAAATCAAACGAAGCAACGAAAGTCAAACGGCGGAAGAAAACAGCTTCATTTTACTAATCTGGATCTAAGTCAAATTTTACAGAAGCAAAAACTTGTTTAAGTAGATTATTCGGAAAGAGGGTTTCGAGACGAAACTCCAGGCGCTTGAATCGCCTGATTCTGATAAACGAGCGAAAAGTTATACTAAAACGAAAATCGGATCAGGAATCACGATCAGAAAAATCGCGGGTTAAATCCGAGAAAAAGAAAAACGACGAACGGGTTAACGAACGGACGTTCGTTAATTAACCGAAACCAAAAAAAGAAGAAAATAAAAAAATAAAAAAATAAATAATAAAATAAAAAAAAATAAAAAAACCAGAAAAAACCTAGGAAAACCAATCGGTTTTTATAAAAAAACAGCACGGAAATCGAGGCGGCGGTAAACCTCGGGCGGCGTGCGGCTCCGGCGGCGGCGCTAGGGCGGGGCTAGGGTTTCGGGCGGGGCGGGCCGGCTCGGGTGGGCTGGGGCGCCGGGTGGCCGCGCTTATATAGGCGCCCCCGAGCGGAGTCCCGCTCGGGTACGGCCCGGTAAGACGGTGCGCGTTTTTTTTAATAATTACGCGCAGAAAAAAATAATAAAAAGAAGTACTAAACGGACTCCAAAAATCCTGAAATAAATTTTTCCCCGGCTTCTAAAATCAAGCCGGATTTAATGAACATTTATTTGGGGCCTAAATGCAATGTTAAAAAACACGCATTTTTCCTAAATTCAAATAAAAAGGCGAAAAACTCCAAAATAAAATCTTATTTGATTTTATTATTAAATCTTCATTATTTCTTTATTTTGGGAAAGTCATTTTATTCCCTCTCTCATATTTTTGTAATAGAAATAATCAAGATAAAATAATTAAAATCAAATTATCCTATTTTCAAAATTTGAGAAAACTCAAATATGAAAATAACGAAAATCCCCAACTCTCCCCGTGGATCCTTGAGTTGTGTAGAATTTCTAGGATCGAGCAAAATGCAAAGAAAATGCAATGAAAAATATGATATGCAATGATGATCTATGTATAACATTCCAAATTGAAAATTTGGGATGTTACACGCCCCGGAGCCCCGCCACCACCACCCGAAGCCGCCAGCCCCTCCGCCCCGAAGCCGAGCCACGCCGCAAGCCGCCGCCGCCGCCTCGCCCCACCGATGAAGCCCCAGCCCGCCGGAGCCCCGCGCCTCGCCGGATCCGATGAGGTAGCCACCGCTGTCGGTTTTCTCAAGAAAACCGATTCAGTTTTTTTTTAAACCCTAGTTCTTTTTTTAGATCGGTTCGCCGGTTTTTCCCGGTTCTTCTATTTAGCGAACGTTCGTCCGTACGTTCGTTTTAACAAAAAAAAAATCGCTCGTTAGTTACAGACAACGAACGCTCGTTCGTTAGCCTGTTCGTCAGTTTTCTTTTTTTCGGATTTTTCCGCAATTATTTTCGATCGCGATTTCTGATCTGATTTTCGTTTCGGTTTATCTTCTCGCTCGTTTATCGGAATCAGGCGATTCAAGCGCCTAGATCTTCGTCTCGAAACCCTCTTTATATTTGACCAACTTAAACAAGATTTTGGTACTATAAAATTTGACTTTAGTTCGAATTAGTAAACGGATCTTGTTTCTTTCGCAGTTTGAGTTTCATTGCTCCGTTTGATTCGATTCTTTTTTCAAACCGGAGTTCTTAAGTTGAACTTTCTGGTCAATCTCTCTTATTTGAGTTTTGCGCGTGCATCTTTGCTTGATTTCTTATGTATGCTATTGTTTGTTTGCGACAGAATTCCCGGAGTGCGAAGCGTGCTACTACGAGTCCCTAGGTTTCGCGGATCGTCAGCAAGGCAAGTAACACATTGATCATACTCTTTCCATAGCCAGTTTTTATACATTAGCTTCAGTCCTCAAACATTGCATGGTTAGGATGTCATTAACATGTGGGTTGGGAAGTAGTTGCTGAGGTAGAACCTATTGCCCTGTTATATTCAAACCCTTGGGAGTTACTTCTATGTATTGCTTATATTGCTATGCTATGCTCGTAGACGTGGTTTTGGTGAGTGAAATCCATGACAGATGTGAGATTGTTAATTAATGGTTCAACTTAAGGTGGCAACTTAAATACACATCTGGGTGGATTGAGGCACTAGGAGAATCCAGTGTTGCCTGTATTTTTGGAAATCCCGGGGTTCCGTGTGATCTTCCTATGGACCGCCACCCATGCTCAAAGGGAACTGAGATGATTCATGCTAGAAACTTCCGTGTACAGCCACAAGCTATTATGGGCTCTAGCATAGTTGAGTAAGTTACGTGAAGCTCTTGAAGAGGTAGATCAGCATGTAGTGGGTTTTAGGTTTGGTATGGTCTGCCCGGAGTAGAGAGTTAATGTTTCTGAAAGACTGCGGTCATCCGTTTCTCAAACACCATGTAGTGCGAGAAATCCAACGGAGGCGATCGAGTCTTGTGGGGAAAAGTGCACAAACCTGTGCAGAGTGTACAAACTAATCATGGTTAGCCGTGTCCCCGGTTATGGACAATCTTGAGTATCTAGTACTTGGAGTATCTTAAGTATCTCATCACTCTTAATTAATACTGTTGGGTTGTTAATTACTTTAATTGGGATTGAGTTGGAGGAACCTTCTCAATGATGTTTCAACTACCATGATAGTTAAATTAAAATATATTCCTTTGCTGTAGGGAAAAATTGACTTTTCGCAAAACTATAACCATAGAGCTTTCCACGAGCCAAATATGCATGTAGTAATAGCATTATTTTGTTCTTGCTCTACTGTGTTATATTGCCAGCATATTCCATGTGCTGACCCATTTTCGGGTTGCAACATATTATGTTGCAGACTTTCCAGACGAGGAGTAAGGTTCGTTAGGTTGTTGTCGTGCAGCTCAGCTATGCCGTTGGAGTTGATGGACTCACTTTATCTTCCAAGCCTTCCGCTGTTATCATATTAGATGGTCTTAAGGCATATTTATTGTAATAAGTTCTTTTTTGAGACATTCGATGTAATAAGTGTGTGATTGCTACTCTGTTATAAATCCTTGAGTAATCGTGTGTGTCAAGATTACCGATCCGAGGATGACACGGAAGCACGAGACTTGACCGTTTGAGGTCGGGTCGCTACAAGATGGTATCAGAGCACACGCTGAGTGTAGGACACGACCACTAAGATAAAACCTAGGTCACTCTTCTCTACTCATTTCTGACTCCTCTCCATTTTCTACTCTTTATGATGGCGGAGATGAAGAACAAGTTTGCGCAACCGGATGAAGACACCCCTTTTGGACGCCACTTGAAGGAAGTCACTAGGTACTTGAACATTGGAATACCAAGCTTCACCGGGACGTACAATGCCACCTTACCGAAAGGCAATGTTGGATGATTCAAGTACAAGTTCCAGGAAGGACGTTCTCACCAACCACTAAGCCCATAGAATTTTCTTTTGAAGCACCCACCTGGAGTCTAGGCAAGTGTATGGCAGCCCACATTACCATGGGATGCATTGGGGAAATCTACAACAAGGATCTTAAGGACACTATCTACCAGATATGTGGGCGCCGAGACGAGCAATGGGAGATGATCAGCACCAAGAAGGACAGATCCATTTCGGCTTTCATCCAGGAGCTAAACCAGCACATTCGACGTCAGGAGAACCAGATGTGCGCAGAAATGATGGATTTGAAGAATGCGAAGACTAGGATCATCAAGCTGGAAGAAGAAATTAAGTTTACACGCGATGGATATGAGGAGGAAATTAAGACACTATTGGAGAAGAATGACGACCTGGTAAAGAAGATCGGAGTATTCATGGGAGATCCAGCGCCGGGAAGTGAAGACGACGATTCCACTTGCCCGGACAACTACATCATCATCGACGACACCGACTCCGACCCTAGTGATGATGAATATGAAGATGAAGCTGGAGCAGATATCATGGAGTCTTCCACCGATCAAAATTTCTATATGACCACCAAATGATTAGTAGTATTCCCCCATGTATTTAGTAGTAGTTGAGCACTTTTGCGATAGTTCTAGACCACTTGTATGCCCTTGCTTGATTGATTGAGTGAAATGTTTGTGTTTGTCTCATGTGCATATGGGTAGTGCTTTCTCATTAGACCCTTTTCTATTCGATCTCTTCCATCTAAACCCATCGGATGCCTCCGAGATGTGACACGGATTTGCCTTCCGTGAGCTCACTCAGTTGATCCAGCAGCAGAACACCTTGATGAAATTGCTAGTTCAGAATCAAGGCAACAACAACAACAACAACAACCCGCCTCCAGTTGACAACCTAGCCCGTTTTCTGAGGTTACAGCCGCCGGTGTTTTCCAGTAGCACCGAGCCTATAGTTGCTGATGATTGGCTGCACCGTATTGGAAAGGATTTGACCACCGCAGGTTGCACAGATGCTGAGAAGGTGCGCTTTTCCGCACATCAATTGGATGGACTAGCAGCCTCATGGTGGGAGAATTACACAACCACTTTCCCCATAGCCAATGTCACTTGGGACCAGTTTCAGCAAGCTTTCCGTACATCCCATGTCTCAACTGGAGCCATGAATATGAAGAAGCGTGAGTTTCGCAACTTACGCCAAGGGAACCGTATTGTGGCTCAGTACGTGGATGAGTTCAGCAAGTTATCCAACTATGCCCCTGATGATGTGGCCACAGATGCCGCGAAGCAAGAGAAGTTTATGGAAGGGCTGAATGATGAGATGAGCATGCAGTTGATGGTAGCAACCTTCAACAACCACCAGTAGTTGGTAGATAAGGCTCTTATGATTGAGGGAAGCAGCAGCAGATTGAGAGCCGTAAGAGGAAGTATGGACAAGGGAGGTATAACTCAGAGCTCGTGAAGCCTCGCCTACCCCCGAACTCGGGAGGACTTGTTCATAACCATGGAGGCCATAACCACACCGGAGGAAGTTTGCATAACCACAATGGTTCTAAGAATGGGAATGGCAACGGAAATGGGAGCGCTGGAAAGAAGCCAAATCCATTCAACAAAGTACAAGTGAACCACATTAACGTGGAGGAGGTTGAAGAGCAGCCAGACGCGGTTATAGGTAAGTTTTTGGTTAAGTCATTTATTGCTCTTGTTCTTTTTTATACTGGTGCATCGCATTCATACATATCAAGGGGATTCATGGATAAGTTTAGACTACCAGCCCAAACCCTTAGGACCCCTCTATTAGTGAGTTCACCTGGAGCAGAATATATGGCTAGTCCATGGTGCGACCAGATACCCCTAACCATTGGCACCCATGTTTTTTCGTCCGACCTAATAATCTTGGAGTCACAAGGATTGGATGTGATATTAGGTATGGACTGGATGTCAAAGTATGGAGGAAGCATTGACTGTGCTAGTAAATCTATTTATCTCACCACCCCGGAGGGAAAAAGGATTAAGTATGTATCTAGGCATGTGCCTAGGAGGAGCCAAGTGAATACCCTCACGGGAGTTGTTCAGGAGGAAGTACCTGTAGTGAAGGATTACCCGGATGTTTTCCGAGAGGAGTTACCAGGCATGCCATTGGATCGAGATATCGAGTTTTTGATAGAGCTATTGCCACGTACAGGGCCAATATCCAAGAGACCCTATTGGATGCCCGCGAATGATCTGGAGGAGATTAAGAAACAGATCAAGGAGTTATTGGAGAAAGGTTACATTCGACGGAGTTCATCACCATGGGGAGCCCCAGTGCTTTTGGTTGAGAATAAGGATAAGTCCCTAAGAATGGTGGTTGATTATCGGGCCTTGAATGAGGTGACGATCAAGAACAAGTACCCACTGCCGATGATCAATGATCTGTTTGATCAGCTGCAAGGAGCTAAGGTGTTTTCTAAGATCGACCTGCGATCGGGGTACCATCAGTTGAAGTTTCGAGAGAAGGATATACCCAAGACATCATTCACCACACAGTACGGGCTGTATGAATATACGGTCATGTCATTTGGACTGACTAACGCCCCTGCCTATTTCATGAGCATGATGAACAAGGTGTTCATGGAGTATTTGGACAAGTTTGTCGTGGTGTTTATTGATGATATAATGGTATACTCGAAGAATGAAGAGGATCACAAGGAGCATTTGTGTTTAGTTCTCGAGAAACTCAGGGAACACCAGTTGTATGCCAAGTTCAGCAAATGCGAGTTTTGGTTGAAGGAAGTCGGATTCCTTGGACATGTTATATTAGGAGAAGGTATAGCAGTAGACCCCACCAAGGTTCAGTCAGTCACTGAATGGTTGGCACCCACTTCAGTTAGCGAGATCCGCATTTTTCTTGGACTCGAAGGGTACTATCGGAGATTCATTGAGAATTTTTCCAAGATTGCGAAGCCAATGACGGAGTTATTGAAGAAGGATACAAAGTTTAAATGGACGGAAGATTGCGAGGCAAGTTTCCAGGAGTTAAAGAAACGTTTGACTACAGCCCCGATCTTGACAATCGCCAGATATACGTAAGGATTTCCAAGTGTATTGCGACGCCTCTCGCTTAGGACTTGGAAGTGTGCTCATGCAGGACGGAAGAGTTGTTTCGTATGCCTCACGACAACTAAAACCGCACGAACTGAATTAGGCCACGCATGATTTGGATCTAGCAGCCGTGGTGCATGCGTTGAAGACTTGGAGACATTACCTTATTGGAAACCGTTGTGATGTGTACACGGATCATAAGAGTTTGAAGTACATTTTCACCGTAAGGCCCGAACCTTAGGTAGAGGAGATGGTTGGAGCTTATAAAGGATTATGACATGAAGCTGCACTATCATCCAGGAAAGGCCAATATCGTAGCAGACGCTTTGAGCCGGAAGAGTTATGCTAATATCCTAGAGAGTACGGGATTACCAAAGGAGTTAGCAGAGGATCTCAGGGAACTTCGATTGGAGATTGTTCCTAGAGGTTTTGTTGCAACAATGGAGGTTCAGTCTACATTGTTGGGCAAGATTCGAGAAGCTCAGAAGGATGACAAAGAGATTGCTGAGATAAAAGAGAGAATGAGCAAAGGAAAGGCCAAAGGTTTTCGTGAGGATGAGCACAACACCTTGTGGTTTGAGGACCGAGTTTATGTGCCCAATGACCCAGAGATCAGGAAGTTAATACTTCAAGAGGCTCATGACTCACCATACTCGATACACCCCGGAAACACCAAGATGTATTTGGATTTGGAGGAACATTTCTGGTGGACTGATATGAAGAAGGATATCGCCGAGTATGTAGCCGTATGTGATGTATGTCGTAGAGTGAAGGCGAGCATCAAAAGCGGCAGGATTGTTACAACCTATGCCGATACCCGAATGGAAGTGGGATAAACTTGGCATGGATTTTATCACCGGATTGCCCAGGACCAAATCAGGATATGATTCTATATGGGTAGTAGTTGATCGCTTGACCAAAGTGGCTCACTTTATCCCAGTGGAAACAATTTATACAAGTGCGAAGTTGGCCAAGATATATATGTCCAGGATCGTATGTCTGCATGGATTTCCGAGGACCATCGTATCAGATAGAGGAACATAGTTTACCTCAAAGTTTTGGCATCAGCTACACCAGACTTTGGGAACAAGATTGGAGTTCAGTACAACATTTCACCCATGAGCGGATGGGCGGGGCAGAGAGAGTCAAGCAGATTCTGGAGGACATGTTGAGAGCCTGTGCACTAGATTATGGATCTAGTTGGGATGACAATTTGCCTTACATAGAGTTCTCATACAACAATAGTTACCAATCCAGTTTGAAGATGGCACCGTTCGAAGCCCTATATGGACGAAGGTGCAGAACACCGCTGATGTGGATGAAGTAGGAGACTGACAGTTGTTTGGACCAGACTTGATCAAGGAGTCTGAAGAGAAAGTTAAGCTGATTCGAGATAGACTGAAGATAGCTCAGTCCAGGCAGAAGAGTTATGCAGATTCAAAACGCAAGGAGGTAACCTATGAAATTGGAGACAGAGCATATCTGCGAGTATCACCTTTGCGAGGAGTGAAATGTTTTGGAGTTAAGGGAAAGTTAGCTCCGAGATTTGTAGGGCCATATCGTGTTTTGGAACGTATGGGAGAAGTTGCCTACAAGTTGGAGTTACCTGAAGGACTGTCAGGAATTACCTGAGTTGACCGTATCGTGTCATGCTGAGATGGCCGATATACCGTTAAGAGATACAGTACCCTTGGAGGCGATTCAGTTGGACAGTGATTTGACTTATGAGGAGAAGCCAGTTAGGATCCTTGAGTTTGCCAGTCAAGTCACCCGTAGCAGGGTTATCAAGTTTTGCAAAGTTCGGTGGAGCCACCATACCAAGGATGAAGCCACCTGGGAACGAGAGGATGATCTTCACAAAGACCACCCACACCTATTTTCTAGCCAACCCGAATCTCGAGGGCGAGATTCATCTTAAGGGGGTAGGTTTGTAACATCCCAAATTTTCAATTTGGAATGTTATACATACATCATCCATGCATATCATATTTTATTGCATTTCGTTTCGCGATCCTCGAATAGAGTAGGACAGTTGGCAAGCAATACATTGAGCTCTTCTTATTGATAAAGCCAGTAATAATCAAACTAGAAAGAAAAAGAAAAAAGACAAAGGAAAATATCTGCATGAATCTTTGTGTAACATCAATGGCATAGGACCTAGATGTGCATTACTTAGAGCACATCTAGATGTGCTTTAGCAATACTGTCAAACAAAACCCCTAATCATCATTGCAAATAGCGCATAGAACATGGCTAATGCGACAACCACAACTACACATGCTAGTTCCTTCTTGTCTCTTTCTTTCATCTGTTGCCTATGATTGATTCTTTCTTGCTTCATCGTACTGATTGTACATTCTAGATCAGCCAGTTTCTTCTTCAGCTTTACGTTATCTTCTGCGAGCTTGGTGATAACACTCCGAGCCCTACCATGCCATTCTTCATCCAGCCAGTTAACAAAGGCACAAGCCTCATATCCCTACCAATGTTAAATAGTACTCTGGATGAGCGGTGGCATTAACTGAAGTAAAATGATGAACTTAATTAGCACTAACCTCTAAGGGGGAACTGAGAAACCTCCTGCCAATGTCAAATCCCTCCGTGCATACACGTCAAGTGGGAGTGTGCCCGTGCACACAACTCACCTTTTGGTACTTCTCGGTGGCACAAAACTCATAGTTGAACTCGTGTTGCGAGTCTGGAGTCATGCTCCGGATCCGGCGACAGATCGCTTTCCTAGGGGGGGGGGGGTCATTCAGGACGGATTTAGCAAGGAGCTATACTTTGGACATGCTAAAATAGATCAGGTGTAGCGACCAGACCTCAAACAGTCTGATCTCTGTGCTCAGTGTCATCCCTGGATCAGTAATGCTAACACCACACAGTACTCGTGTGACACTCCAAAAACATTCTTTTGGCTTTCTTCAAAAAAATTGTTGGATTTGAAGAAGGTCTTCTAAACCCTTCCAAAAAATCTCTATCAAAAGCCTTTTCCCTTTAGCAGATATTTTATTTTTGCATCTCCTCCAACTCTGGTGTTTGGTTTTTAAATTTTTCTTCTAATTGCCCTCTTCTCAAAATTTCAAGAAAAATCTTTGGAGTTATTTTCTTTCAAAAAGAAAACCCTAGGAGTTTTTCATCTTCTCCCAAATTTGAAACCACTCATGATTTTACCATGCACCACATGGTAAAATCTTCCCAAAAATCTCTCCTTCCACTTTGGGCAATCCAAACATTACATCTCAACTAGTTCAACCCTTTTCTGAATTTTATTTCATTTATTTCTCCTCCCAAATCTTTTACATCCATTATTTTGAGCCTAGGAGATTTGCAAAGCAAGTACCTAAATGCATTTGAGTTTTGACCTCAAACCAACTCCCCTGGATAGTCCTTGGTACCCACAACCTAGAACAATCAAGACCCGCTCCTCTTCTTTTCAAAAATTTCAAATTTCAGTCTCTGCAAGTTTGGACCAGATTTGTCAAATTTGGTGAAATTCATATCTTCTCTGCTCCAAAAATTTCACAAAAATTCAGGCAGCCTCTAGATGGAATGAGAGGCCCCTCCACCAAAAACCAGCTCAAGGAAAAATCCCTACATGCCTAAATCATTCTGTCGAACACCTTGCATGCACTATTACTGTTCATCTTCAGTTAAATTCAGATTGCAGTGTCATTCTCCGTCAGAGTTTCAGTCACATGCCCACAGTGCACTTCACACGCGTGCTTGGCGTGTTCCTGGCATCGGTGGCACCCTGGCCCGCCTGCGTCGGCGTGTCTTGCGGCGGCAGAACCACCGTAGCGGCCGACAGGGAGCAAAACTGCGGCATAACGTCGTTCGGCGCCGCCCAAACCTCCTGGTAGCTCCGCGTAGCCATTTCCTTGCCAGCACGCATGCAGCACACCGTCATTTGTGGCACGCGCAGAAGCGTTCTCTGCCGCCGACGAGCCGTGCGGCCGTTCCGTCGAGGACAGGCCGTAACCTCACCCACCTTGCTGAGTTGGACACTGGGATAGCACCAGTACTTCGTCTAGTCGATGCTCAAACTCCTAAGCCGACCGTGCAGCCTTAGCGTCGCCGTAATGACTCACCGGACTTATCCGATTCACGGCAACCCACTCGGGCCGGCTATAAATAGCACCCCCAGCTTGCTCTCGCCCCCGCACAACTCCACCACCTCTCCAGACCCCGCCTAGCTACTGGAAGAGCCTCGAGGGGCCCTTCTTCATCAACTCCGGCCACCTCGTTCCTCCTCGGCCTCCACCTCGATTTACTCCGGTGAGGTCGTCTCCGGCGCCCTAACCTCGTCAGCAACCCTCTCGGGCAACTAAGAGTCTAACCTCCACTCCAATTTGATCTTCACAGCTCTCTCTGACGAGGTCCACGACTGCCTGAACCGCCGTCCACCGGAGCAAGGGCCGCCGTCGACACAGTGCTCGCCGGCGACCACTTCCACCTCCCACAGACGCGGAAGAACGTGCTGATCACGAAGGTACCGTCCGATCACTCTGCCTCGCCATGGATCGCCGCCGGCGACCACCGCACCTCTCTGGTGCCCTCGCGCCCTGTTTCCCTCTTTTAAATTTTCAAACCTGACAGGTGGAGCCCGCCTGTTAGCCTCTCAGTCATTTCTTTTAAACGAACCGTTTTCTGGACTTTTCTGCAAAGCCCCCTAGAAGTTTTCTGTTTCATTACAGAGAGGTCCCTGGACCAAAACCCTTATATCTTTTAAACAGAAAAGTATTTTTGTTTGATTCTTTTTCTGTTCTCTTTAGATTTTTGTCTAGTTTTTTATCAGATTTATTTGAGAATTTATTTGGAATATTTTTGTGCACCTCGCGGTATTTACGTTACGTGCGTATTTTTCTTATATCGTAGATTCCGGAGGAAGCAATGGAGCCGCAAACTTCGCACAGTTAGACTCCGACTACTCCGAACCAGGCAAGCAATGTTTGAAATTTTGATATGATGAGTGTTTGGGCATGTTTGCATTATTTTTGTATCATGGCACGTTCATGAGCATTTCGATGATAGTTTATCTCGTAAGAGTTGAGGCAAATGAGCTCAGTAAATCCATGAGTTGTTGGAAACTTGTTGCATGGCCATGAGTTGGCATGAGTATGGGTAAGATGGAAGTGTTGTAGCATGCACGGCTTATGCGGATCGTTGACCCGATGTCAACACAAATCGATCAGATTCCGTCCGTCTCCCTTTCAGATTACCACTGTTTCCGCAAGGGATACGGCTTAGTAAGTCGCAAACCACTTCTGGTACACACCAAACCGAGAGGCCGGGATGAAGGTTCCATGGCCCTGGATTAAAGCCTTTCATCCGGTCAGGGGCATGGGTGTTTCGGTTGGGGCCGAGACGGGCACCCCTTAGAGCACGCGTATATAAATTTGATCCCATGCTATTCGAGATTGTGATCTCCCCGTCTCAAAGTTTTTCTTAAACACTGTCTAGGGTGATTCCTGGCAACGTGAGGTATGATGGGTGTGTACTAGCTAGTTGTGTTTCCTCCGAAATACCGTAAACGGAACTAGTCCTTCGTGACTACGGAAATCCGTTGGTTGTGGACAATTTTTGGTACGAACTCTGCAGAGTCAAAATTCTTGAATTCATCTTATTCATGTCCGAGTACCGTGTTCACCTTATCTTGTCAGATGTCAGACTCGGTGACAGAAAACTCCTGATAACCATGTGAGTGTTAAGTGTTTATTTTCCCTGTGAATGGACTAACCCGCTTATTGTCTTGTGAGGAATATTTCCGTGAGCACCATTTCTTGTCGCTATGAATAATGAATTATAAGCCCTTTTCTGCGATGTCGCTCGACGTCCATCGCTGCATTGCTATTATTTACTTTCGTTATAAGCCCTTTCTGCGATGTCGCTCAGACATCCGACTGCGGCATTGTTATTATTTACTTTTATTATAAGCCCTTTCTGCGATGTCGCTCAAACATCCGACTGCGGCATTGTTATTATTTACTTTTATTATAAGCCCTTTTTGCGATGTCGCTCAGACATCCGACTGCGGCATTGCTATTATTTACTTTCGTTATAAGCCCTTTCTATGATGTCGCTCCGACGTCCGACTGCGGCATGCATGCATTTTTTTTCAATATAAGCCCTTTATGAGGTGTCGCTTAGACGCCCGACCGTGGCATGCTTTACTTATTTGTTCACCCTTCGAGGCGTCGCTTCAGACACCCGATCGGTTTTGAGTTTATCTTCTTTCGGTTTTCGAGCGGACTACCACCGATCCCCTTTTTACTTACTTGTGTTACTGATTTGATAGCACATTGTTCTAAATTAATCATGTCGCATTCATGCATTCATTTTTTATATCTTTTGTCCGAACTGTCTTGCGAGTACTTTCAAAGTACTCACCGGCTTGTTGATTTGGCGGATCTTGTGAAGGCGATCTCATGGATGAAGAGTTCGATAGCGAGTCCGACGCCTAGAGGAATCCCACTCGATCTCGTATGCGACCCATGGATTAGTCATTGTGATATATCCGCTCGCTACCCAAATAAATTCATCGAGCCTCACCTCGGCGCCGATGAGCCGCCAAAGGCAAGAGACTTATTAACCACCCCCACTGTGTTATTCCACCAACCACTCTTACCTCGAGTCAGTAGTATTTCCACCCCACACCATTGTGTCATATCCGCCATCATGTATAATTATTGGCATGTTTGTAATAATTGGTTGGGCATCTTCAGCCCGGCCATGTAATATTTTAATGCTACTGGCTTATTGTATCAAAGTTTTGTCTACCGGTATGGAGGATTTTCCTCATATTGGACTTCATAGGTCGGTTGTTCAATAAATATTTTTATTGAAAAACCGGTCATGACAAGCTTGGTACCAGAGCCAGGCTGACTGTAGGAAGCCACTAGGTGCGATCGCTAATCGGTTATTAGCAAGATAGAGTTGTTTATTATTTTTACAAATGTAGTCAATTTCTGACAGTCAGCATAAAATTTATGATTTGACTACTCAGGAATTTTGCCTACTTTTGTAGATGGCTGGCAATGACTGCGAGTCGCAGATGTTCACCAACATGCCCGATGGGTTCGTCAAGCTTCTCTCCTTCATCGTCCAAGTCGCTATAGGGCCAGTTGTGCGCCAAGTCTTCTCACTCTCTCAGCACAAGATCAATGACCGTCTAACCATGCACCAAGCCGCGGTGCAATTCAAGGGAGGGCGAGTTGAGCGTTACCGGTTCTTGGGGAGAGCCATGCCCACAGAGAAGCATGCACTGCAGATGGCAGCCCATGAGGCGATAGCTCGTCTCAGGGATATCTTTCCTTCGATGAAGACTCGTCGTTACCGCTACCTGCCATGTCATGTGCCATATACCTGCCACTACGCGTTCTCTTGCCCTAGAGGAGAACGAGACGAAGCTTTTGAGATGCTCATCGAGTATCTCTGGGCTTTGGAGGCAGCCTTCGACAACCTGGTGGACGACTTTGTAGCTGCCCGCATGGACTCAGTCCATGGCTGTGCCGCCAACAGTGGGAGCTCCTGCGCGCCGCACCGCCACCGATTTTCGTCGTCGTCATCAAGATCGCTTGCTCCTCTTGCTCTCACCGCTACTCGTCAGCGCCTACCACGGAGGAGTTCAACCATGTCATTGCGCCTACTCCGATTCGTTACGCACCACCCTCGTGCCCGCTCATGTTCGAGTTGTCCCTCAAGACAGGCACCTGCTCCACCAACTCAGCGCAACACCTCACGCCTGGAGCCTATCTCCGAAGAGGAGGTTGAGTCCCCAGCCTCACTACGCCTCACCCTTGGCAGGCCAAGGGAAATCCTTACCATTTCCGACTAAGTACTCTTAGCCGCCATGTGATGTACCGATTTGTACGATATGTTTATATGTACATAGGCTGTGAGAAGTAGCTTGTTTGCGCATCATGTAGGATCTGGAGGAGTGCACTAGACTAAATAACATGTCAGGATTATGTATGCATATCCCGAGTGATGTATTGTATAATTACCGCTATGCGTGTAAGATATGTAATGGACAGTCCTTCTCCGTGCGCAAACGTTTACTCTCTTGAAAAAGCTTGGAGCATTTGCGACTTTTTTCCGTCTTCTTGAATTTATTGATTTTTGCGGCTCAATTTCTTTTCTTATGAGTGTTTCAAAATATATCCCCAGAGTGAACTATGTCTCGTCCTTGGACGCGCTCCATGCCGACTCCGACAGAGGAAAATTATGGCACACCCCTGTGCAACAATTTCACACGAGGCGCATAAGTCAACAGGCGGTGAAACGGCACTTTCCCAAATGTGCCGTCTTTATGAACAAAGTCAGCAGCAACATCGAAATAATGAACCAAGTCATCAATATGGGGAATCACCATGGACGATGTCAAGACAATCAAAGTTATCTGAGCTACGTAAGACACGCCCCGAAACATTTTCTCACACCGACAAACCTCTTGAAGCCGAGGACTGGCTTGAGACATGGAAAGAAAGTTAATTATTGCCCAAAGGTTCAGATCTTGAGAAAGTGCTTTATGCTCCACACTATCTCACCGAGCAGCCGCGCATCGTGGTGGGAAAATTTCCTACACATGCACCCCAACGAAAATAATATAACATGGGAGGAATTTAAAGAAGGTTTTCGTGGGGCACATATTCCTAAGAGTCTTATGAAGATCAAAAAGAGAGAATTTGATGACCTCGAGCAAAGGACAATGACGGTGTCAGAATACAACAATCGATTTACTCATTGTCTCGCTATGCCAACGAGGAGCGTATGTCGGAAAACAAAAGATGGAGAAATTCCTAGACGGTCCGACACCCGGCGCTTAAATGCCAATTGGTCGCATACACCTTTCCAGATTTTAAGACGCTGGTGGATAAGGCCATTACCTTGGAAAATGAGAGACGGCTTAGAAGATTTCCGCATAGCGGAAGAGGGACCGGACTAATCACGCCCGCAACCACCGCAAAGAAGACGGATGTTCGTAAAACTGGACACCCAAGCCCACGACAAGCGTCTCACGCCCAATCAAGAATTTCCATGGAAGGGACAAGGAGTTCACATACCGCCCGGTTGTTACCTGTTACGCTTAGGAGAAGAAGGGCACTATGCCAAGCAAAGGCCCCAAGCCAAGGAACTTCGACCCCAAAGCCGAACAACGGAGGCAATAATTGGCGTAAAGCGCAACAATTTCAACCCAAATAACAACCACAGGAAGGGTCATCTGAACCACGTGACCAAAGAGGAAGCACAAAATGCCCCAGATATCGTACTCGGTACGTTTCCTGTCAACACAATACCTGCCATGGTTTTGTTCGATTCTGGAGCTTCTCACTCATTCCTTTCGAAAAGTTTTGCTTTGCAAAATAATTTTTCGATGCTTCCCTTGGAAAAATCTATGATCGTCAAGTCCCCTGGAATTAAGCAAGTTACCCAGAATTATTGCCAGGGTGTGGTTATCGAGTTTGAAGGGTTAAAGTTTCACGCAAATCTTATCGTGTTGGAAAATAAAGGACTGGATGTCATCTTAGGGATGGATTGGTTAACCACCAACAAAGGCTTTATTGACTGCTTCAATAGGACCGTGATTCTCACCCACCACCACGGGAAGACCATAAAGGTTTCAGCCAAGGAAAGAAAAATATCCCGGCAACCAAGATTGAACAAGGTGGATATTTCTGAATTGAGCAAGGTTCCAAAGAGTGTGTGAATTTCCGGATGTATTTCCCAAGAGCTACCGGGCATGCCACTGCATCGAGAGATAGAATTCAGCATTGAGCTAGCACCGGAACCACTCCCATATACAAGAAACCATACAGAATGGCACCATCCGAATTGGTAGAATCAAGAAGCAAATAAAGGAATTGTTGGAAAAAGGCTATATACTGAGCCAGTTCCTCACCTTGGGGTTCACCAATTTTGTTTGCCAAAAAGAAGGATGGAACACCGAGATTGTGCATAGACTATCGAGCGCTAAACATGGTCACAATCAAGAACAAATATCCGATGCCATGAATAAATGATTTATTCGATCAACTCGCTCGTGCCAAGGTGTTCTCAAAGATTGACTTGAGGTCGGGATACCATCAACTGAAAGTGCGAACCGAAGATATTCCCAAGACAGCGTTCACCTCCAGATACGGATTGTATGAGTTCACCGTAATGCCATTCGGACTAACAAACGCCCCCGCTTATTTTGTTCACCTCATGAACAAAGTATTCATGAAGTTTATGGATAAGTTTGTTGTGGTATTTATCGATGATATTCGGTATACTCCAAAACACCGGAAGAGCACGCTGAACATCTCCGGATTGTACTAGGAGAACTCAGAAACATCAATTGCACGCTAAATTCAGCAAGTGTGAATTTTGGCTAAAGCAAGTAGGTTTTACGGGCCACGCATCTTGACCCAAGAAGGTATCGCCCGTGACCCGGAAAAAGTCAAGGTCGTACTTGGCTGGAAGCCACCACCATGCGTGGACGGACGTCTGAAGTTTCTTGGGAATGGCAGGATACTACCGGAGATTTATTGAAGGATTCTCCACCATAGCAAAGCCAATGACGCAACTACTCAAGAAAGACAGAAGTTTGAATGGACGGAAGCTTGCGAAAAGTTTCCAAGAGCTAAAGAGGAAACCGGCAAGACCAAGATTAATTGTGCCTGCTATACACAAAAATTTTGAGGTATTCTGTGACACATCTCGAAAGGGCCTCGGGTGCGTATTAATGCAAGAAGGCAAGGTTGTCGCATATGTTTCCAGACAACTTCGCAAGCGTGAGGAAAATTATCCTACTCATGACCTAGAATTAGCAGCAGTTATTCATGCACTCAAGGAATGGAGACACTTCTTACTTGGTAATCGTTGTGAAATATACACGGACCACAAAAGCCTCAAGTATATTTTCACACAACTAGAACTCAATTCTACGGCAATGACGCTGGTTGGAATTAGTAAAGGATTATGATGTTGGAATCAACTACCACCCGAGCAAAGCAAATGTTGTAGCAGATGCTCCGAGTCGGAACCCCAGTCTCAACAACGACAAAGATGCCAAACTTGAGACCTGAATTCAAGCAGGAATATGCTAAGGTCAATCTGATGGTAGTCACCGAAGGCAGTGTGTCGAACTTAGATTTACAGCCTACCCTGATAGAGAAGGTTAAAGAGGCTCAACGTGGGCACCCCAGCATTGAAGGCATAAAACGGAAGATGAATTTGGGAAAGGCCTCAGAATTTGTTATCGATGAGCAAGGAATATTGTGGTACGGGAATAGACTTTGCGTACCAAATATCCATGACCTTAAACAGCAAATCCTGGCTGAAGGCCACACCGCTCGTACTCAATCCATCCCGAGGAACAAAATGTACAAGGATCTTCAGGAAACATTTTGGTGGCATGGTATAAAAAGAGACATAGCCACGTTTATTGCATGTTGTGACTCTTGTCAACGCATCAAGGCCGAGCACCAAAAACCGGCCGGGCTATTGCAACCAAATAAGATACCCGAGTGGAAATGGGACGAGATTGGAATGGATTTTATTGTTGGACTACCTCGGTCACGACACGGACATGATGCCATATGGGTAATCACTGATAGATCGACTAAAGTAGCACACTTCATCCCCGTGAAGACAACACACACCACTCGTAAGCTTGCTAGGCTCTACCTTTCCGTATCATTTGCTTACATGGAGTCCCAAAGAAAATAATCTCGTCAGAGGCACTCAATTCGCCTCTCGATTTTGGGATCACTTACAACAAGCTCTGGGAACTCAGTGGCATTCAAGATCGCATACCATCCCAGACATGATGGGCGGTGAGCGAGTAAACCAGATTCTAGAAGATATGCCGAGAGCATGTGTCCTCACCTAAGGGAGCAGTTGGGAAGAGAGCTTACCATACGCAGAATTCGCATATAACAACAGTTATCAGTCCAAATTGCTAATGGCACCATTTGAAGCTCAGACGGCGAAGATGTCGTACCCGCTAAATTGGTCGGAAACCGGAGACAGCCATATCTTTGGCCCAGACCTGCTCAAAGAGGTCAAGATAAGGTCAAGGTGATTAAGGACCGACTCAAGACAGCCCAAAGTCGACAGAAGAGTTATTACGATCAGAAGCATCGTGGAGTCAATTTTGAACCCGATGAATTTGTGTACCTACGAGTATCCCCTATGAGAGGCCTGTATCGATTCAAGATTAAAGGGAAGCTAGCACCAAGATTCATCGGACCATTCTGCATAGTGGCACGAAGAGGCATGGTGGCCTACCACCGACTTACTCAAGAATTATCCGACATCCACGACGTATTCCACGCCTCCCAATTGAGGAAGTGCGTAAGCAACCCAGGAGAAACAAGTACCCCATAAAAACATTGATGTGCAACTAGACCTTACATATCGGGAGCATCCGATAAAAATCTTGGAAGAGTCTCAAGGGAGAACCCGACAGAAAACCATCAAGTTCTTCAAAGTTCAAGGAGCAACCACACCGAAAGTGAAGCCACTTGGGAAAGAGAGGATTTCCTTGGACAGAGCACCCACAATTATTTGAGGATCACCGAATCTCGGGACTAGATTTTTCCTAAGGGGGTAGGTGTTGTGACACTCCAAAAACATTCTTTTGGCTTTCTTCAAAAAATTTGTTGGATTTGAAGAAGGTCTTCTAAACCCTTCCAAAAATCTCTCTCAAAAGCCTTTTCCCTTTAGCAAATATTTTATTTTTGCATCTCCTCCAACTCTGGTGTTTGGTTTTTAAATTTTTCTTCTGATTGCCCTCTTCTCAAAATTTCAAGAAAAATCTTTGGAGTTTATTTTTCTTTCAAAAAGAAAACCCTAGGAGTTTTTCATCTTCTCCCAAATTTGAAACCACTCATGATTTTACCATGCACCACATGGTAAAATCGGCCCAAAAATCTCTCCTTCCACTTTGGGCAATCCAAACATTCTGTCTCAACTAGTTCAACCCTTCTCTGAATTTTATTTCATTTATTTCTCCTCCCAAATCTTTTTCTCATCCCATTATTTTGAGCCTAGGAGATTTGCAAAGCAAGTACCTAAATGCATTTGATTTTGACCTCAAACCAACTCCCTGGATAGTCCTTGGTACCCACAACCTAGAACACTCAAGACCCACTCCTCTTCTTTTCAAAATTTCAAATTTCAGTCTCGCAAGTTTGGACCAGATTTGTCAAATTTGGTGAAATTCATATCTTCTCTGCTCCAAAACTTTCACAAAAATTCAGGCAGCCTCTAGATGCAATGAGAGGCCCCTCCACCAAAAACCAGCTCAAGGAAAAATCCCTACATGCCTAAATCATTCTATCGAACACCTTGCATGCACTATTCCTGTTCATCTTCAGTTAAATTCAGATTGCAGTGTCGTTCTCCGTCAGAGTTTCAGTCACATGCCCACAGTGCACTTGGCACGTTGATCACAGCCTAGTCTGCTTGTCCGGAGCTTCACACGCGTGCTTGGCGCGTTCCTGGCGTCGGTGGCACCCTGGCCCGCCTGTGCCGGCGTGTCTTGCGGCGGCAGAACCACCGTAGCGGCCGACAGGGAGCAAAACTGCGGCATAACACCGTTCGGCGCCGCCCAAAGCTCCTGGTAGCTCCGCGTAGCCATTTCCTTGCCAGCACACGCATGCAGCACCGTCGTCGTGGCCTGGCACGCGCAGAGCGCGTTCTCTGCCGCCGACGGGCCGTGCGGCCGTTCCGTCGAGGACGTGCCGTAACCTCGCCCACCTTGCTGAGTTGGACACCGGATAGCACCAAGATTGCCGTCTAGTCGATGCTCAAACTCCTAAGCCGACCGTGCAGCCACAACACCGCCGTAATCACTCACTGGACATATCTGATTCACGGCAACCCACTCGGGCCGGCTATAAATAGCACCCCGAGCTTGCTCTCGCCCCCGCACAACTCCACCACCTCTCTAGACCCCGCCTAGCTACTGGAAGAGCCTCGAGGGGCCCTTCTTCATCAACTCCGGTCACCTCGTTCCGCCTCGGCCTCCACCTCGATTTACTCCGGTGAGGTCGTCTCCGGCGCCCTAACCTCGTCAAGAACCCTCTCGCAACTAAGAGTCTAACCCCCACTCCAATTTGATCTTCACAGCTCTCTCCGACGAGGTCCACGATCGCTCGAACCGCCGTCCACGGAGCAAGGGCCACCGTCGACACAAGGTTTCGCCACGACCACTTCCACCTCCCACAGACGCGGAAGGACGTGCGACCACGAATGTACCGTCAGATCACTCTGCCTCGCCAGGATCGCCACGGTGACCATCAAGATTTCTCTGGCGCCGTCGCGCCTTTTCCCTCTTTTAAATTTTCAAACCTGACAGGTGGAGCCTGCTTGTCGAGCCTCTCGATCGTTTCTTTTAAACGAACCGCTTTTCTAGACTTTTTCGCAAAGCCCCTGGAAGTTTTCTTCGTTTCATTACGGAGAGGTCCCTGGACCAAAACCCTTATATCTTTTAAATGTAAAAGTATTTTTGTTTGATTCTTTTTCTGTTCTCTTTAGATTTTTGTCTAGTTTTTTATCAGTTTTATTTGAGAATTTATTTGGAATATTTTTGTGCACCTCGCGGTATTTACGTTACGTGCGTATTTTTCTTATACCGTAGATTCCGGAGGAAGCAATGGAGCCGCAAACTTCGCACAGTTAGACTCCGACTACTCCGAACCAGGCAAGCAATGTTTGAACTTTTGATATGATGAGTGTTTGGGCATGTTTGCATTATTTTTGTATCATGGCACGTTCATGAGCATTTCGATGATAGTTTATCTCGTAAGAGTTGAGGCAAATGAGCTCGGTAAATCCATGAGTTGTTGGAAACTTGTTGCATGGACATGAGTTGGCATGAGTATGGGTAAGATGGCAGTGTTTTGTAGCATGTCAGGCTTATGCGGATCGTTGACCAGCGTCAACACAAATCGATCGATTCCGTCTGCCTCCCCTTTCAGATTACCAATTGCTTCCGCAAGGGATACGGCTTAGTAAGTCGCAAACCACTTCTGGTACACACCAAATCGAGAGGCGGGATGAAGGTTCCATGGCCCTGGATTAAAGCCTTTCATCCGGTCAGGGGCATGGGTGTTTCCGGTTGGGACCGAGAGGGGGCACCCTTAGAGCGTGATATAAATTTGATCCCATGCTATTCGAGATTGTGATCTCCCGTCTCAAAGTTTTTCTTAAACGCTGTCTAGGGTGATTCCTGGCAACATGAGGTATGATGGGTGTGTACTAGCTAGTTGTGTTTCCTTCAACATCAGAACGAAACTAGTCCTTCGTGACTACGGAACTGGTTGGTGTGGACAATTTTGGTACAAACTCTGCAGAGTCAAAATTCTTGAGTTCATCTTATTCATGTCCGAGTACCATGTTCACCTTATCTTGTCAGATGTCAGTCTCGGTGACAGAAAACTCCTGATAACCATGTGAGTGTTAAGTGTTTATTTTCCCTGTGAATGGACTAACCCGCTTATTGTCTTGTGAGGAATATTTTCCGTGAGCACCATTTCTTGTCAGTTATGAATAATGAATTATAAGGCCTTTCTGCGATGTCGCTCAGACGTCCGACTACGGCGTTGCTATTATTTACTTTCGTTATAAGCCCTTTCTGCGATGTCGCTCAGACATCCGACTGCGGCATTGTTATTATTTACTTTTATTATAAGCCCTTTCTGCGAAGTCGCTCAGACATTCGACTGCTGCATTGTTATTATTTACTTTTATTATAAGCCCTTTCTGCGATGTCGCTCAGACATCCGACTGCGGCATTGCTATTATTTACTTTCGTTATAAGCCCTTTCTGTGATGTCGCTCCGACGTCCGACTGCGGCACGCATGTATTTTCTTTCAATATAAGCCCTTTATGAGGTGTCGCTTAGAAGCCCGATTGTGGCATGCTTTACTTATTTGTTCACCCTTCGAGGCGTCGCTTCAGACACCCGATCGGTTTTGAGTTTATCTTCTTTGGGTTTTCGAGCGGACTACCGCCGATCCCCTTTTACTTACTTGTGTTACTGATTTGATAGCACATTGTTCTAAATTAATCATGTCGCATTCATGCATTCATTTGTTATATCTTTTGTCCGAACTGTCTTAAGTAGTACTTTCAAAGTACTCACACGGCTTGTTGATTTGGCCAGATCTTGTGAAAGGCGATCTCGTGGATGAAGAGTTCGATAGCGAGTCCGACGCCTAGAGGAATCCCAGTCAGTCTCGTCGACCCTGGATTA
Source organism: Aegilops bicornis (assembly GCA_021605145.1). Classification (NCBI taxonomy): domain Eukaryota; kingdom Viridiplantae; phylum Streptophyta; class Magnoliopsida; order Poales; family Poaceae; genus Aegilops; species Aegilops bicornis. Next base: position 367,200,603 of record CM038675.1, read on the forward strand.
GTCATTGTGATATATCCGCTTCCGCTACCCAAATAAATTCATCGAGCCTCACCTCGATGCTCGATGAGCCGCCAAAGGTCTGATGACTTATTAACCACCCCCACCGTGTTATTCCACCAACCACTCTTACCTCGAGTCAGTAGTATTTCCACCCCACACCATTGTGTCATATCCGCCATCATGTATAATTATTGGCATGTTTGTAATAATTGGTTGGGCATCTTCAGCCCCGCCCCTGTAATATTTTAATGCTACTGGCTTATTGTATCAAAGTTTTGTCTACCGGTATGGAGGATTTTGCTCATATTGGACTTCATAGGTCGGTTGTTCAATAAATATTTTTATTGAAAAACTGGTCGTGACAACTCGAAGGATTTATAACAGAGTAGCAATCACACACTTATTACAATCGAATGTCTCAAGAGAGAACTTCATAAAATAAACATGGCTCAAGGCCATCTAATAACGATAACAGCGGAAGGCTTGGAAGAATAAGTGAGTCCATCAACTCTAACGGCATCACTGAGTATAGAACCACGACCTATGCACCTTACTCATCGTCTGAAAAGTCTGCAACATGTAATGTTGCCGCCCGAAAACGGGTCAGCACATGGAATATGCTGGCAATGTAACACATAGAGAATAATGGAATGAAAAGCCTATACTACATGCATATATGGCTGGTGGAAAAAGCTCTATGGTTACAGTTTTGCATAAAGCCAATTTTTCCCTACTGGAAAGGAATAAATTTATTTAACTATCAAGGTGGTTGTGAAACATTGAGAATGGTTGACAGCATTCTCAATCCCAATTAAAAGTACTCATTAACAAACCCAACAATATTAATTAGAACTAACATGATGAGATTCACATGATATCCAAGTACTAGATACTCAAGATGTCCATAACGGGGGACACGGCTAACCATGATTAGTTTATACACTCTGCAGAGGTTTGCGCACTTTTCCCCACAAGACTCGATCGCCTCCTTTTGGTTTCTCACACTACATGGTGTTTGAGAGACGGATGACCGAGACATAGTCTTTCAGAAGTGCTAGCACCTTACATGTGGGTAGACCGTACCAACCTACATCCCCTACATCAGCTAGCCTACCCGTAAGAGTTCGCACAACTTAGTCAACTACGACAGAGCCCATAATGGCTTGTGGCTGCACACGGAAGTTTCTAGTTTGAATAATCTCATGACCCCTTTGAGCCTGGGTGGCGGTCCGAAGAAATACAGGTCAGTCCTGATGGAAACCAGGTGCCTCAATCCACCCAGATGTGTGTTTAAGTTGCCACCTTAAATAAACCATTAAATAACAATCTCACATCTGTCATGGATTCACTCACCCAATCCACGTCTACTAGCATAGCATGGCATAATAAGCAAGCGTAGAAGTAACTCCCAAGGGTTTGATAATAAAACAGGTAATAGGTACTACCTCAACTACTTCCCAACCCACAATTTAATTAGATCCTAATCATGCAAGCGTTTGAGGATAGATCTAATGCATAAAATTGGGTATGAGAAGAGGTATGATCAAAGTGTTACTTGCCTTGCTGATGATCCGCGAAACCTAGAGACTCGAAGTAACAGGCGGCGCACTCCGGGTATTCTACCGCAGACAAAGAAACAAGCATACAATAAGTACTCATCTAATGCACAGGTAAAACTCGAATAGATCTAACCAGATAGTTCAACTTAAGAACTCCGGTTTGCAAAAAGAATCAAATCAAACGAAGCAACGAAAGTCAAACGGCGGAAGAAAACAGCTTCGTTTTACTAATATGGATCTAAGTCAAATTTTACAGAAGCAAAAACTTGTTTAAGTAGATTATTCGGAAAGATGGTTTCGAGACGAAACTCTAGGCGCTTGAATCGCCTGATTCTGATAGACGAGCGGAAAGTTATACTAAAACGAAAATCGGATCTGGAATCGCGATCAGAAAAATTGCGGATTAAATCCGAGAAAAAGAAAAATGACGAACGGGTTAACGAACTGACGTTCGTTAATTAACCTAAACCGAAAAAACAAAAAAAAGAAAAAGAAAATAATAAAAAATAAAAAAATAAAAAAATAAAAAAACTAAACCGAAAAAAACCGAAGAAAAACCGCTCGGTTTTTATTAAAAATATCATGAAATCGAGGTGATTTAACCTCGGGCGGCGTCTGGCGGCTCATGGCAGCGGGCGGCTAGGGTTTGGTCAGGCGGGCAGGCTGAGGTGGGCTGGGCGCTCATGCGCTCCGCTTATAAAAGCGCCATGCGGAGTCCCGCTCGAGATGCGGCCCGATGGCGGTGCGCGTTTTTTTTAAATAATTACGCACAGAAAAAAAATAAAAAGAAGTACTAAACGGACTCCAAAAATCCCGAAATAAATTTTCCCCGGCTTCTAAAATCAAGCCGGATTTAGTGAACATTTATTGGGGCCTAAATGCAATTTTGAAAAACACGCATTTTTCCTAAATTCAAATAAAAAGGTGAAAAACTCAAAAATAAAATCTTATTTGATTTTATTATTAAATCTTCATTATTTCTTTATTTTGGGAAATTCATTTTATTCCCTCTCTCATATTTTGATAGTAGAAATAATTGGAGATAAAATAATTAAAATCAAATGATCCTATTTTCAAAACTTGAGAAAACTCAAATATGAAAATAACGAAAATCCCCAACTCTCTCCGTGGGTCCTTGAGTGGTGTAGAATTTCTAGGATCGAGCAAAAATGCAATGAAAAATATGATATGCAATGATGCTCTATGTATAACATTCCAAATTGAAAATTTGGGATGTTACATCAGGATAGATTGGAACCTGACATGACGATTCGGATCCCTAGTACACCTGCCTTCTGATGACCTTAGGCAAGTGCTCGGCGGCGACCGCCGTCATGGCGGCGATACGAGCAGGAGCAGCCGCATCGAAACCATCAGCACCACTCGTCCGCATTCCCCCAATGTCAGCGCCACGCAAGGGAATTTGGAGGCTATGTAGGGATTTGGGGAAAATGGGGAAACTGTGGAGATAAGCTAACGGTCGGGAACTACTTATGGCACTATATGTTGTATACGGCACACTGTTTATACATGTCGTTTGTGTGTTAGGTATTGCAATGTCACACACGATTTCTGCACCAAACCGTGTGAGAAGACAACGTAAGTTAGACACGGTTGCCGTTACATAGGCGTATGTGATGTACTACCCTATCCATATAATTGAGTTACAATGAGATACTGTGTAAACAGCCGCTCTGCGGATATCCGTAAAAAACAGCCACTATGTGTATAGAGATGGCGGCGATGGCCTAGGTAGCGGCTACCAGAGAAGAGGTCAATCCTCGGTCGGTGGGCGGTGGTGGCGTCATAGGAGGTCAATCCTAGGTCTGCGGCGGGAGATAGGAGGAGCTCAACCATCGAGGTCGGCAATGGCATGATTCGAGCACATCCATCGCGGTCGATGGCAGTTAGTGGAGGTCGAACTTCAGGCGGCAGCCGCACTAAGCTTTGCTCCTTGACCCTGCTGTCTCGGCGTGCCGCCGCATCGCGCTTGTCTGTCTGCTGGGTGGAGGTCGCCGCACGGCTAATTGATTAAGGTATTTAAGGTATTGTTTTCGTGAGTGGCTTAACTAAGGTATTCAATTCCTAAGGGTAGTGTTGTACTAGTACTCTGTGTGTAAATTTACTGGCCATTAATTTTTTTCATTGCACATCTGGATAACAACATGGAGCGCCCTCAGTAATTATTAAAAAAACTTGTGATTTATACAGGCATCTTTGGGCAGCAGTTAATCCGTGTATTAATGTTGTTGTTTTGTATTTAATTACCATTTGTGTGCTGCAGATGGGACGATCTCGATGGATGAAGAATCGGATAACCGCAGATTTTATCAGTGGTGTGATAGAGTTCATGAATTTGGCTGAAAGTACAAAGAGGAGAATTGGTGATGCGGATTACATCCTGTGTCCATGTATTGATTGTGCCAATGCAGAGTCACATGGAGTTGCAGATGACCAGATGCACTTAGTTTCTAGGGCATTCATGGATGGATATACACGTTGGACCAAACACGGTGAAGAGGAGGTCATGGATGAAGATACCCAGGGCAGCGAGATGCCAAACCCCGATCAGTGTCACATGGATGTTGAATCTAACATCTGGGCAGAGGCGTCAAGCTACCAATGGAACACCGGAAAGCCGAAACACCCACTGGAAAACCAAGACGTCGACGCAGATGACGACAATCTTGATATGCCTGATTTTGCTGCTATCATTGCAGATTTCGAGGGCCGAAAAAAGGGTATGACTGGGTACAAGGATCTGCCAACCATTGATGTGGACTCCAAGAAAGAATTGTATCCAGGTTGCAAAAAGAAATATTCCATGTTGAGTGCCACCCTGGCTCTTCTCAGATTTAAAGCAGCAAATGTCTATCAAACAAGGGCTTCACAGAGATGTTAGGTAGTTTCAAAGAAATTCTCCTGGAAGATAATGTACTCCCTCGAAGCATGAATGAAGCGAAGAAAATTGTTTGCCCATTGGAACTTGAAGTACAGAAGATACGTGCTTGTGTGAATGATTTTATATATTGTACCGTGGTGAGTACAAAGATATGCGTGCATGTCCCACATGCAAGCATGCACGATACAAGCGCATGAGAGCAAAGGACAAGTACAAATTGGACGACGAGATCAATACAGGAATCCCGTTCAAGGTTGTTTGCTACTTGCCTTTAATTCCAAGGTTGTGGCATTTGTTTGCAAACCCTAGAGAGGCAAAGAGGTCGGTGGCAACATGATCAGCGAATTGCTGATAGGTTTATGAGGCACCCAAAAGATGGGGCTCAGTGGGAATTAATCGACAACAAGTTTGAAAATTTTGCCAAGGATCCTAGAATTATAAGGCTCAGGGAGTGTACTGACGGAATGAATCCTTTTGGCGATATGAGCACCAATCACGGCACATGGCCGGTGCTTCTGTGCATATATACCTAGCTCCTTGGTTGTGTATGAAGAAAAAATACATTATGATGTCAATGATTATCCAAGGCCCAAGCAACTCGAAAATGACATCAACATTTACTTTCAGCTACTGGTAGAAGAACTGTTGACAGTGTGGGTAGATGCGCTTGTTGTAAAATGTTATGATGATTACAGAAAGGAGATTTTTGATCTGCATGCGATGCTGGTGCACACCATTCAAGATATGTCGGCATTAGGCAACACATCGGGGCAGAAAACAAAGGGAGATGTAGGGTGTGTCACATGCATGGATAGGACAGCTAGCAGTTCCCAACTCATGCAAAACAGTCTATTTGCGTGATCGTAGGTTCTTCCAAAAAAATACCCATACCGAAAGATGAAAGCTGAATTTGATGGTACGGCAGAGGCAGGTGCGGGCCCAAGACCCTATGACGGGGAGGTGGTCCACAACATGGCTACAAACATTAATGTTGTGCTTGGCAAGAACCACCCTTTGACGGTGAAACAAACACCCAAGGGTCAAGTGTTTAAGAAGAAATCGGTGTTCTGGAAATTACCTTACTGGGAGATTCTATGTGTATGTCACTGCATCGATGTCATGCACGTAGAGAAGAACGTATGTGAAAGCATCCTTGGTACTCTGCTCAAGATTAAAGGTAAAAGAAAGGATGGTGACGGTTCACGGCTCGATATGCTTGTTGGTCAATCAAAACGCAAGAGTGAAGCAGAAGATGATGACAAATTCATCAAAGCTCGCCAGAGTTACAATTTTAGTACAAAAGAAGCAACACAGTTCTTCACCTATTTGTTGTCAGTTAAGACACCCTCTTCCCATCTTGCCAAACATCAAGTCTCGTGGATGTGAGCTCAGGTAAAATGAAGTTGGGACACATGAATTCACATGATTGCCATGTAATGTTGACACAAATTCTCCCGGTGGCCATCATGAATCTGATGGACAAAGATATAAGAAACACACTCATTGACCTCTGTGATTTCTTCAACCAATTATGACAGAAAGTTGTAAATTCTGAAGAGTTGGATCATATGCAAGATGATGTTGCAAGAATATTGTCCAACCTAGAGATGTTTTTCCCACCGTCATTCTTTGATGTCATGATCCATCTCACTGTGCACCTTATCGACGAGATAAAGTATTGTGGTCTTGTGTTTCTTTGCAACATGTATCCCTTCGAGCGGTTCATGTGAATACTGAAGCGCTTTTGTCGGAACCGAAACCATCCAGAGGCAAGCATCCTACAAGGTTATACCGCGGAGGAGGTGGTTGAGTTTTGCACCGAATACATGAAACAAATACCTATAGGTTTTCCCCTCTCTCGCCACGAGGTGAAAAGGTAAGCCGGTCCTTGCTGGCACGCAAATGGCTGCACCCGGAGAATTGGCAGAGAAAGCCCATTTGATGGTACTGCTTAACAGCCCAGTTCTCATCGCTTATGCCGAAGAACACTTGGTGGAGATACGCCAAAGCTTCTTACCAATGGTGCCTTCATCAGATGTGGAGATGAAGGAGCACACTAAGAACTACGCCGAATGGCTGAAGAATCGTTTGGCACAAGGATCCATCGATGACATTGCTACGTGGTTGGCACAAAAGCCATCACCTGCGGTGCTGACGTACCAAGCATATGACATAAATGGATACACGTTCTACACTGAGGAACGTGATCAGAAGACCTCGTATCAGAACAGCTCTGTTCGAATTGAATGCATAACTGTAAATGAAGCTGATAAAAGGGTATACTATGGAACCATCAAAGAGATTTGGGAGCTTGACTATGTGGAAGTTAAGGTGGCATTATTCAGGTGCGCATGGATCCCTCTTGGTCAGATAAGGATTGATGAGTATAGGAAAACCTGTGTTAACAGCGATGGCATATCACGCGGACCCATTCATTCTTGCCAGCGATGCTACCCAGATTTTCTTTGTGGAAGACCCCTTGCATAAGAACGGCCATTTAGCGATGCATGGGAAGAGAAGGGTACTAGGTGTCGACGATGTTGCCGATGAGGATGAGTACGATGAATTTGATGAGTTGCCAGCCAAGGGATCACGCACCCGTGTAACAGAGCAGCGTAAAATCATCAAAAACCCCAAGTTCATTCGGGGTCAACTTAATGATCCCAGTTCCCCCATGTACATGGGAATTAAGCCGTAAGACTAGTTTTTATGCCTACCCTGCAACTTAATTCTTCAATTTAGAATTGTCGTGTGTATTGAATTTGTGAGTTATGCCCGGTTTTCTGTTGATGTAAGAATCGTTAATATGTTTACCTTGATATGTTGTCCGCTCAGGCAATGAATATGAACTGTTTTTTGTTGTTGTTATTATTATTATTATTATTATATCATAGAGGTAGCACACTCAATTGATCTCACTACAGTATATGTGAACAAAAATATGCTATCTGGTTTGCGAATAGCACACGGTTCGTTGATGAAAGTCGTGTGCCGACCAAACCCCGCCACCCCGCCCATGATGTGAGTCGTGCTTTCTGATTGGCCAAAACCCAAACCCAACGGATCATACGTCTGCACCGTTGGATGCTCCCAGATCGAACGGCGATCCTCATCCCTTTCGATAGCACATGCAGTTCCAGTTGTAATTTTATTTTTATGCACAAAATGCATGTCAATCTCAAAAAATGTCTTAAATATAGCTAACGATACTTGAAATGCGCCAGAAAATCAAACTCGCGGTATAATGGTGATTCCTAATGTGGAAATTTTTATGAGGCCAAACGATGAAGTCACCGGCCACAGGAGTTTGAATTGACACGTCTCCTTTTGGAAAACCATGATCCTTCATGGGAGATGCTCCGGTTTGGAAGGAGCTGTTATCAAAACTTGTGCCAAACTTTACCATTTTTTTTCCACGGGGTTGTGAGAGCACGCCACAGGCACACATCGATTTTGATGATGTCCAAACTCCATCTGAATTTCCTGTAATTAAAATACCAACTAGGCTTCACGCTTAGTGGCCGCACCTCATGACGAAATGTTTGAAACTTCTCCCCGCTTCTCGAACAAACGGATGAAAACTCACAAAGTGGCGCACAAATGATCTGTACACCTTTGCTAGGCTGATAGTAAGGGGGTATCATAGCTAGTATCATGCATGCCAACTAGGCAATTTTGATGAGCTGTCATAGAATTAATTAAATGAAGAAAGAGAGGGTTAAGTATCATATCATGAAACCGTATCATAATAAATGCTATGCTACTATATGTCATGCATGACAATATAAATAAAGTACTACATATGATACTAGCTAATCTATGATATTATGCATTAGAGCAAGTACACAATAGAGTGACATAAGACTAGCCACAATGGGTAGTAGCATAGAATGTTACTAGTCTATGTTACTACCTCTATAGTGGGGAGTAACATATGTGTAGTAACATGCAACACTTCATTTATTAGGCTATAGACTCATCTTGCCTTGAGATGTGTCATGTTACTCATACTGCTAGTAAGACTACCCACAGTGGGCGTAACATAGGTAGTAACATCACACATATCTAGATAAAATAGATGATGTGGCAAGCAATAAATGAAGAAATGGAGTAAAGTGGTAACATAGCTAGTTACTAGTAGTATGAGTAACATCACACATATCAAGGCAAAATGAGTCTATAGCCTAATAAATGAAGTGTTGCATGTTACCACACATATGTTACTCCCCACTATAGAGGTAGTAACATAGACTAGTAACATGTGCATGTTACTAGTCTATATATGTTACTACCCATTGTGGCTAGTCTAAGACTAGCCACAATGGAGAGATACATACACTAGTAACATACACATATCCCTAGACTATGTTATTACCTTCATAGTGGGTAGTAACATAAGTGTGATAACATGCAGAGCTTCATTTATTATGTTATAGACTAATATTGCATTGGGACATGTGATGTTACAGTAACTAGCTAAGTTACTACTACTACCTCTCTCCTCATTAACTCATTGCCACGTAAGCAAATTTGCTGAGTTGGACTCGATGTTACTACTGAAGTCCCATTGTGGCTAGTCTAACTAGCTATGTTACCACTTTCCTCTCTTTCTTCATTTATTGTTTGCCACATCATCTATTTTATCTAGATACGTGTGATGTTACTACCTATGTTACTCCCACTGTGGGTAGTCTAAGCAGGCTATAAGGAATAGAATAATGTATATGTGCTTATTAGTTGGAGGAAAGTGAATAGGAGTGGGATCTTGGTTAGTAGAGCCAGCTGCAACACGAGATCCAAGACACTTTGTGAGGATGTAAGGTGGGCCAACTATTGATAAACTAGTACGTATTTAAAACTTATTATTGTACATGCCCGCTAAGAGGTTGGTTGTATATGACATGGCAACTTCTTATAGCCGACACTTGGTTGTATTATTAACCATGCTCTTAGTGAGGTAGCTAGTATATCATAGACGACTAGCTAGTGTCAGACTAGCCACAGTGGGGGTAACTTCAGCAGTAACATCGACTCCAACTCAGCAAACTTGCTTATGTGGCAATAAATTAATAAGGAGAGAGATAATTTCAGTAACTTAGCTAGTTACTGTAACATCACATGTCCCAATGCAATACGAGTCTATAACCTAATAAATGAAGCTTTGCATGACACTACACTTATGTTACTACCCACTATGAAGGTATTAACATAGTCTAGGGATATGTGTATGTTACTGATACGTCTCCAACGTATCTATAATATTTTATTGTTCCATGCTATTTTATTAAATCTTGGATGTTTTATAATCATTTTATAGCAATTTTATATCATTTTTTGGTACTAACCTATTGACATAGTGCCAGGTGCCAGTTGCTATTTTTTCATGTTTTTTACATCGCAGGAAATCAATATCAAATGGAGTCCAAATGCCACGAAACTTCACGATGATTTTTTATGGACCAGGAGGAAGGCAATGGGCCCTGGTTGCACCTGGGGGGTGCCCCGAGGGGCACAACCCACTGTATGCGCCGGAGGCTCAGCGCCTCGGTGGGTTGTTCCCACCTCGGGTGCCCCCCAGACCGCCTCTTTGCTCTATAAATACCCCGAAAATACCTGAACCCTAGAGACGTCGACGAAATATTCAGCCAGCCGCCGCTGAGTCCAGAACCACCAGATCCAATCTAGACACCATCACGGAGGGGTTCACCACTTCCATTGGTGCCTCTCCGATGATGCGTGAGTAGTCCTTTGTAGACCTTCGGGTCCGTAGTTAGTAGCTAGATGGCTTTCTCTCTCTCGTTGAATTCTCAATAGAATGGTCTCTTGGAGATCCATATGATGTAACTCTTTTGTGGTGTGTTTGTTGGGATCTGATGAACTTCGAGTTTATGATCAGTCATATCTTTTTATATCCATGAAAGTTATTTGAGTTTCTTTGATCTCTTATATGCATGATCTCTTATAGCCTCGTATTTCTTTTCCGACATTTGGGTTTTGTTTGGCTAACTGATCTATTTATCTTGCAATGGGAAGAGGTGCCCGGTAGTGGGTTCGATCTTACGGTGCTCGATCCCAATGACAGAAAGGGAACTGACACGGATGTATCGTTGCTACTAAGGATAAAAAGATGAGATCTATATCTACTGACATATGGATAAACGGATCTTGTCTACATCATGTCATCGTTCTTATTGCATTACTCCGTTTTCCATGAACTCGATACACTAGATGCATGCTGGATAGCGGTCGATGTGTGGAGTAATAGTAGTAGATGCAAAAGGTGAGTCGGTCTACTAATCTTGGACGTGATGCCTATGTAATGATCATTGCCTGGATATCGTCATAATTATTTGAAGTTCTATCAATTGCCCAACAGAAATTTGTTTACTCACCGTTTGCTATTTTTCTCGAGAGAAGCCACTAGTGAAACCTACGGCCCCCAGGTCTTCTTCCTCATATATTTGCCTTCCAATCTATTTTTCCTTTGCATTTTTATTCAGATCTATTAAACCAAAAAACACAAAAATACCTTACTGCGTTTTATCTTTATTTATTTTATTTGGTGTTCGATCTATCAATCTACTACAATTTACCTCACGTCCGCTTGCCTATCTTGAGGCGCCGTACCCCGGAAGGGATTGACAACCCCTTTAACTCGTCGGGTTGTGAGGTGTTGTTGTTTGTGTGGAGGCGTTGTTTACGTTGTGTTGCTTGGTCTTCCTACTGGTTCGATACCTTGGTTTCCTAACCGAGGCAAATACCTACCGTCGCTGTGCTACATCATCCCTCCCTCTCCGGGGAAGTACCAGCGTAGTTGCAGCTACCATCAGTTACTAGTGTATGTTACTCTCCATTGTGGCTAGTCTCATACTCCCTCCTTTCTGGGTTAGGCTGGTTGTAATGGTAGTATCATAAGCGGTATGATGCATGTTGTCGGTGTCAAAACCGGCGGATCTCGGGTAGGGGGTCCCGAACTGTGTGTCTAGGCGGATGGTAACAGGAGACAAGGGACACGATGTTTTTACCCAGGTTCGGGCCCTCTCGATGGAGGTAATACCCTACTCCGCTTGATTAATATTGATGATATGGGTAGTACAAGAGTAGATCTACCACGAGATCAAGGAGGCTAAACCCTAGAAGCTAGCCTATGGTATGATTGTTGTTCGTCCTATGGACTAAAACCCTCCAGCTTTATATGGACACCGGATAGGTTAGGGTTACACAGTCGGTTACAATGGTAGGAGATCTACATATCCGTATCGCCAAGCTTGCCTTCCACGCCAAGGAAAGTCCCATCCGGACACGGGACGAAGTCTTCAATCTTGTATCTTCATAGTCCAGAGTCCGCCAACGGTGATAGTTCGGCTATCCGGACACCCCTAATCCGGGACTCCTCGGTAGCCCCGAACCAGGCTTCAATGACAATGAGTCCGTGGCGTTGATTGTCTTCGGCATTGCGGCGGGTTCTTCTCCAAATTCCATATACTTGTCGAATAGTGTCCGGCTTCTGATAAATGCTGCGCTCCTTGGCTTCTACGCCCAATAAAGGCCATCCTCCACGTGTTTGAATGAATGCGAAAAGCCAGGGTATTTTTACAATTACCCCCCTAGCTGCGCAAATGAGCTTCCTATAAAAGGGCGAGGTTCTAGATCTGAGTCACATCATCCCCCTTCATGAAGCTTTCATCGGAGCGCCTTTGACCAAAGCCCATTCCATCATGGGCCGACGCGGCTCCTCCTCTCGCGCTCCCAGCCCTCAGCCTGGAAATTGGGAGAGATGCTCAGTCCCGCATAGCGAGCTAGTTATACTCCAAGCCAAGGGATTTCTTACCCCGGTCTTCATGGTTCCGGTTTGAGCCGGACTTGCCACCTACAAGGGCGGAAAGCAAGCGGAGAGCGTACCCGATCCCTCTAAAGCAGAGCGGGTATGCTTCATCTCTTATCTAGTAAGAGGACTCGGATTTCCAATCCATCCGTTTCTTCGGGGGCTCTTGGAGTTCTACGGCCTCCAGTTGCACCATCTTACTCCTGCCTCCATCTTGCACATCATGGGCTTCGTGGCCCTTTGCGAACTGTTCCTGGGCGTCGAGGCTCATTTCGGGATGTGGAAGAGAATATTCTGCCTAGTACCCCGTTCTCATGAGGGGTCAATATATCAAGTGGCCGGAGCCGAGCTATGGCGCATCGCCGGTACGGGATACCTATCCGGAACCCCAAAGAAGGCGTCCGAAGACTGGCCTTCGGAATGGTTTCACATGGAGGACGTCCCGCTGCCGGATCCTGTTCGGATCGACCTTCCGGAGTTCGGCAATGCTCCTCTGAAGAAGCGCCTAAGCTGGCGCCCCCGGAGGGAAAATGACCGGGATGTCCTTTATTTGATGAGCCGAATAAGTTTACTGGCTCATGCCGGATTGACCATGATTGGAGTCATGGCAATCTGTATTATGAGGAGTGCAGCCGCTCCAATATAGGGGCCACCCCATGTGGGACTTCAACGGGGAGGACGATGCCACCCGCCATGGCCGCAAAGGCCGGGATCGGTCACCGAACTGGTGAAGATCATGTCTGCCATGTATAAAGGGGAGGAAGAGGATTTCCTCCGCGTCAATCCACTGAAGGAGTTTTCTTTGAATAATCCTCGAAGCTGGGTAAGCAAACATCTTTGTGACCTGTCCGATCCATGTTCCCATTGTTAAATATCTCATTTTGTGGTTTATGCGCAGGAACTGCGCCGGACTGTGGAGAAGATACACAGCCCGCCCCAACAACCCGAGGATCCGGAACGGTCCCTCGATCCGACCTCCGAAGAGGATACGGATATAAAGGTGGAGTTGATCGACGGGGTATTCCACCAACTTAGCATCGACAATGCTTTGGTTGCCATTACGGCCGATTACCGGAATACTTCCAGCCTCACGTAATCGAGACCAAGGTCCCAATATTACGATAATGACCCATCTGTGCTTATTTCTTGATCACCGTATACCAACGGCGCGTTCGCAGGAGGTACCTTCGAGGCAGGAAGCCGAGCTCACAAGCGGTTGGCCAACAAGGCGACGCCCCGTGAGGCTAAAAAGGAGTGCGGTCCGGATCGAAACTCCGCCGCAACGGTATGGCGTGTAACCATGTTCCTAGGATTGATTCCTGGAAGGCGTACTAACGCTGACGCTCCTTTCAGGAAAAAGAGCGCTCGCCGGACTGAGTCCAGAGAGGTTGCCAATCGAACCTCTGTCGGCGAGGCTCCAAAGCTGGGTCCAGAAGCGGAGGCGAACACGAGGCGTACGTCAGACGCTCCTCCGAAAGAGGATGCCGACAGATTGTCTGCCACCAACTTCGAGGTGGAGAGCGCCTTGAATCACAGGCGCCGCCGGACAGTTCTTCGTGACGCATGTTTCTCCCAAGAGGCCTTGAATGCCTTCGATTAGAGATGCGCACCTCCGTGCCGCTCAAGATGTTCTAGCCAGAGCCACGGAGCAGTATGTAAAGGACATACGGGTAAGGAAATTTGACAGTTATATATGCCAGTAGCCCCCGAGACTTAAAATAGTTAGAATAACTGATTTAAGGATCATTTGTTATGCAGGATCTTACAAAAAAGAATACCCGACTGTCCCAGGAGCTTGAAGAGTGCAAGGCCAAACTTGAGGCCGCACTAGCCGCTACAGGGGGAGCCACAGAGACCCCCTCTGTAATATACGCTTCAAAAGATAAATAGTTTACGAAGTGCGGCGTGTGTGTAACTCTGACAAAAACATTGCAGATGGCGCAGGACTAGATCCGGACAAGCACCAGCTCTTGCGCCAGCTAAAGGCCGGCGAGAGCGTGCTTACAAGGGTGCGGCAGGAGAAAAATAACCTCCAAGATGCCAACACCAAGCTGGGTGAGGAACTAAAGGATGTTCGTGCCCAGTTGTCTGACTCCGTTTAGGAGAATCGGCGACTTCGTCACGGCTTTTTCAGTAAGTGCTTGAGCGAACTTTGAAAGAGTTCGGCGAGGAAGGCGACTAACATAAACATGTATGTAGGTTTGCTCACAAGTCATCCTGAGGAGGAGATGCCCAGTTCTTCGGGTGATCTTCTTCCCGAATTATGCCACCGCACGAACGAGTCCGGCAGGTGATGAAGGGCATCGGCCAGGCCTTGTGGCCATCTATCTCCCTGCCCGAAGGCATTGGGGAGCTGGCAGAGCTGCTTCAAGGAGCACGGCGGCGCTTCCGGTTATGGAAGATATCAGCTTGCCGTCAAGGCGCCAGGGAGGCCTGGGCCATGGTAAAGACGCGGTACACGGTTGTCGACCCAAACCACATGGCCGAGGTCGGACCTGTGGGGCTGATGGGATGGAGATCCTCAGAAAGTAGTGTACGGCCAAGTAGAATTGGCCGCCAAGTATTCCTAGCAAGATTGTAAATTAGATAGCCTATTAGATGGAATTGAGGAGGAATACAATGAGTCGAGTTGACTATGTAAAAATATGACATGAAAAAAAATGTCTTCTAGCCGGATTGTAGATCGTTTGTCATAGCGAACCTTTTCGCTTCGACCTCAGGACCCAATAGTCCGGAGTGTGTCCGAATACCTTCGTGGTTATATAAGAACCGGGGTATGCATGGAGACAAGGCGTAGGGGTCATTGTTGCTGTATCAGACAAGTGCCCAACTAGTTATGTTATATTACATGGGTAGTAAGAAACATCTTCCGTGGAGAATAGTTACATTAAGGGTTCCTTTATTTGGGATGCATGCCCTAAAGTGCATGTCAAAGCTGCTATGAAGGCAGAAAATCATCTGGGGAAGATGGGTAAATAATTAAAAATCATCTTTTAGTTCATCAATCGAATATTCCCTTAAGAACGCTTAGCTTTCGGCTTCACCCTACCGAGGTACACATCCGTGACCCGCAAGAATAATCGCAGAGGTGCTCCCTTTACCACCTAGCCGAACAATCAGAACGTAGGGGTAAGCACAGGAGCCATGCAACCCAGCTTGGCCAAAACTTAAGTCATATCGATGCATATAATGGTGAATAAAAGGTACATGTGGTAGTTTAACGCATGTGTTGGGCATGAAGCCCGTATAAATAAGCTTCTGTTAAAGAAGCCCCCAGGTATAATGAGCGCGGACAGCGTGTCAAGTATGTGCGAAAAAAGCGCAAACGAGCCTCTAGAGGCTTCAAGAACAAGGAGGAGGAAGGAGAGAAATAAAAGACAGCAAAAATAGCAAATGTGGACGGAGGAAGGAGACGAACTTGGAGTCCGGCGCTTAGGCGTAGAATCTTCGTAGACGGGCTGTGTTCCATGGGTTCGGCTCGAGTCGGTTATCCGATGCGTTTCAAGAACGGTATGCTCCGCCGGTCGCACCTGGTCGATGATGAAGGGACCTTCCCATTTGGGCTTGAGTTTGTCCTTTTTCTTGTCCGGCAGCGTAGAACTAGTTCGCCAACGTTATAAGCCTTGGCCCGCATTTCCTGCTTTGATATCTTCGAGCCTGCTGTTGATAGAATGCGGAACGAGCTTTTGCCACGTCGCGGTCCTCCTCCAATGCGTCCAAACTGTCCTGCCGATCGAGCTCGGCTTCTCTTTCTTCATACATGCGCACGCGAAGTGAGTCATGTATTATGTCACAGGGAAGGACTGCCTCTGCGCCGTACACCATAAAGAATGGTGTGAATCCGGTAGTACGATTCGGTGTGGTCCGCAGCCCCCAGAGTACGGAGTCGAGCTCCTCAACCCAGTGCGTGTTAGATTCCTTGAGGGACCGCACTAGTCTGGGTTTAATGCCGCTCATGATTAGACCGTTTGCTCGCTCGACTTGGCCGTTGGTTTGAGGGTGATAGACTGAGGCATAATCGAGCTTGATGCCCATGTTTTTGCACCATAATTTGACCTCATCGGCCGTGAAGTTGGTGCCGTTATCAATGATGATACTGTGGGGGACACCGTAACGATGCACTACCCCTGATATGAAGTCTATCACCGGTCCGGATTCGGCTGTTTTAACCGGCTTGGCCTCTATCCATTTGGTGAATTTATCCACCATGACCAATAGGTATATTTGCTTGTGGGTTCCTCCCTTAAGGGGTCCAACCATGTCAAGCCCCCTGCATCATGAACGGCCAGGTGATGGGTATAGTTTTAAGGGCGGTGGGTGGCATGTGGCTTTGGTTAGCAAAAAGCTGGCAACCGACGCACCGTTGGACTAAGTCATTCGCGTCTGCCCGGGCCGTCGGCCAATAAAATCCTGTACGGAAGGCCTTGCCTACAAGGGCCTGGGCTGCGGCGTGGTGCCCACCCAGTCCGGCATGAATTTCAGCCAGGAGGTTTCGCCCTTCCTCTTCGGAGATACACCTTTGAAGGACTCCTGTTGTGCTTTTCTTATAAAGCTCTCCCTCATGGACTTTATAGGCTTTAGATCGTCGTACTATGCAGCGAGCCTCATTTTGGTCTTCGGGGAGTTCTTGCCTAGTTAGGTAGGCTAGGAATGGTTCCATCCACGGGGCGACAACCACCATTATTTCGTGAGCGGAGGGTGTTATCTCGGGGGCAGAGCCTCCGGTTGTGTCAGAGTGTTCGGCGTCAGGCAGTGCGGTTGGGTCCGGATTGTTATTGCTGCACTCCCTTCCCATAGTACGAATGGCTTGAACAGCCGTTCGAGAAAAGATATTGGGTGGGACGGCATCGCGTTTTGCACCGATGCGTGCCAATATATCCGCCACCGTTGTTATCCCGCTATATGATGAAATTCGAGCCCTTGAGCAGTCTGACATTTTTAGGACCGCATTGCGGTATGCTGCCATTTTGGATCTTTGGCATCAAAGTCCCCGCTTATTTGAGATATTGCGAGGTTTGAATCGCGCACCTCTAGGCGTTGAATGCCCATGGAGATCGCCATCCGGAGGCCGTGCGTAAGGGCCTCAGATTCGCCGCGTTGTTGGAGTCCGTATACATTATCTCAAGGGACGTATTGGACTGTGTCCCGGTTGGGGACGCCAGACGACGCCACTTTCGTGCCGCCAACATTTTGGAGCCGTCAAAGTGCATGATCCAATTGGAGTATGCGCCGTACTCTTTAGGGAGTTCGGCTTGATCCATTCGCCACGAAGTCGGCCAAAACCTCGCGACTTAATAGCTCGTCGTGGCTTATAAGTTATGTCGAATGGAAGGAGCTCTATGGCCCATTTAGCAATCCGGCCCGTCGCGTCGCGGTTGTTTATAATGTCGTTAAGAGGTACTTCGGAGGCTACCGTTATCGAACACTCTTAAAAGTAGTGTCGCAGCTTCCGAGATGCCATGAACACCGCGTATGCTATCATTTGATAGTGTGGGTGCCGGGACTTGCATGGAGTTAGGACAGTGGACACATAATAAACCGGTTTTTGAAGAGGGAACCGGTGTTCGTCCGTTTCTCGTTCGACAACGAGCACCGCGCTGACAACTTGATGTGTTGCGGTGATATATAATAGCATTGGTTCGCCCATCGTTAGGCGCCGGACAGGACCGGATTTGTTGACAAAATGGCCTTTATTTCTTCGAGTCCGGCCGTGGCGTATCCGGCCCACTCGAAGTGTTCATCTTGGCGGAGGAGGCGGTAAAGGGTAACGCCTTTTCTCCCAAGCGAAATAAAGCGGCTTAGAGCCGCTACGCATCCCGTCAATTTTTGTATTTGTTTGAGGTCTTTTGAATATCCAATTGTGACAGAGCTCGGATCTTGGCTGGGTTTGCTTCAATTCCTCTACCAGACACAATGAAGCCCAGGAGCTTTCCGGCTGGAACACCGAAGACGCATTTTTCTGGATTGAGTTTGATGTCATATTTTCAAAGATTGTCGAATGTGAGCCTCAAGTCGTCTACTAGAGTTTCGACATGATTGGTTTTGACGACCACGTCATCTACATATGCTTCCACTGTTTTGCCGATCTGGTTTGCGGACATGTATATACGAATCATGCGCTGATATGTTGCGCCGGCGTTTTTGAGCCCAAAGGGCATTGTGATGAAGCAGAACGGGTCGTATGGAGTGATGAATGTTGTTGCAGCTTGGTCTGTCTCCGCCATCTTGATTTGGTGGTAGCCGGAGTACACGTCGAGGAAGCACAATGAGTCGTGTCCTGCTGTAGCGTCAATAATTTTATCAATTCGAGGGAGGGGGAAGGGATCCTTTGGGCAAGCCTTATTAAGGTCTTTAAAATCAACACATAGGCGCCAGGATTTATCCTTCTTTGGTACCATCACCAGGTTTGCTAGCCAGTCCGGATGTTTTATATCTCTCGATGAATCCGGCTTCCAAAAGTTTGGCTAGCTCCTCTCCCATGGCCTGTCTCTTGGGTTCGAAAAGCGCCAAGAGCCTGTTTGACCGGCTTGAATCCTTTTAGGATATTAAGGCTGTGCTCGCCACCGATGTGGGATTCCTGGCATGTCCGAAGGGTGCCAGGCAAAGATATCCCAGTTTTCTTGTAGAAATTCTCGTAGTGCGGCGTCTACATCAGGGTTTAATTGTGCCCCAATGGAGGCCGTATTTGCAGGGTCCGTTGGGTGGACTTGGAATTTGACTATTGCATCCGCTGGTTTAAAAGAGGTGGACTTGGATCTTTTATCAAGTATCACATCGTCCCTATTCATCGTGGAGCGCATCGCGGTGAGTTCCTCGGCCGCTAGGGCTTCGGATAGTGCCTCAAGGGCTAGTGCGGCTGTCTTGTTTTCGGCACGGAGTGCTATGTTCGGATCACTAGCGAGAGTGATGATTCCGTTAGGTCCGGGCATTTTAAGCTTCATGTACCCATAATGGGGTATAGCTTGAAAAATTGTGAATGCCTCTCGTCCTAATAAAGCATGATATCCGCTGTTGAACGGGGCCACTTGAAATGTGACCTCCTCGGACTTGTAATTGTCCGTGAGCGAACACTACGTCCAAAGATGATTTTTCTGTGCAGCATGCTTCCGGCTAGGGATTATTCCTCTAAAGGTTGTGCTGCTTCACTCAATGCGGTTCCGATCTATTTCCATTTTCGGAGGGTTTCCTCATAGATGAGGTTTAGTCGTGCCGCCATCCATGAGTACCTTAGTAAGGCTAAAGCCGCCCACTATCGGGTTGAGGACCAATGTGGCTGGTGCCCGGCAGTTCGAATTTAGGTTCGTCACTGGCATTAAAGGTAATAGCCGTGTCACTCCATGGATTTATTGTTGCTACTTGGTAGACTTCGGCAAGGTTGCGGAGTGTTCGTTTTCGCAGGTTATTTGATACGAAAGTCTCGAAGACTGTTAACACCGTACTGGTGTTGCTAGGCTGGGATTCTGAAGCTAGAAGCTCTTCTCCACTTTTGGCCACCTGCCGTAGTATCCAACATGCTCGAAGGCTATGAGTTGGAGTGGTGCCCTCTGTGCTATGAATTTTGCAGGGTCCGTTTAGCCAACCCTCCAGTATGGTTCCATACTCTTTAGGGGGTTTTGGTTTTTTGGTATTTAACCCAGGTGCTTGATAATGATGCACCCTTTTATTTCGGACTAGGGATGAATTCGGGGCCGGATTATCCCAAAATTTACTTTCGGTTTTCCAGGCGCTCTCCATCGCACAGTACTTTTGTACTATGGTCACCAAGTCAGCAAAGTGTGTAATTTCGTGACAACTTATGCCGTTTAGGATTCTCTTGTCCATGCAATTATTACAGAAAATTGGGATTGCGTCCTCCTCTCGGTAGTCCTTTATCCTGTTCATAACCAGGAGGAATCTGGCCGAGTAATGATGTACTGTTTCAGCGGGCTCTTGCCGAATTCGAGAGAGATCGCTAATCTTTGGGTGGGCGGGTGGGACTAGATCCGAACCCCGCCCAATTTAGGACTCGAGGGGCGAAGTTTCCGAACTCGGAAGTTTGGATTTTTGAGTGTTCTCCAATGAGTCCAACCCGCCGCGACTTTAAGTTCGTGGCTTGATCGACATCCGTCCCTCTACGGGAATCCGGCATGGAGGGATCGAACTGGATGTATCTAGTCCTTAAGATAGAAGAAGAATCGCCGCATTGCTCCTCTATCACAGCAACATGATGGGTAGCCTCGGAGAGTTGATCTCTCTCGATCGGTTTTAGGCCCGATCCGGTCGTAGTCCGTGGCGACTCCGTGGCGGCGATGCGATCCAAGAGCTCGTTTACGGAGGAGAGCTCAATCGGATCTAACTATTCGGCAAGTTCCGAATTAACATGGAGATTGGTTTCGATGACTCGAGAGGTCATCGTCGGCGCGGTGGCCGGACTGGCGGTCATAAGAAAACCACCTAGCCGAAGAGTTCGCCGCCGCCAAGGCCTTTGGCGATAGTATCGCCTTTTAAAGACGAGATGAGGCATCCTACCGATGGCGGCAACGCAGTGGAACTCTCAATGAAAGCACCAATGTAGGTGTCAAACCGGCGGATCTCGGGTAGCGGGTCCCGAACTGCGTCTAGGCGGATGGTAACAGGAGACAAGGGACACGATGTTTTACCTGTGTTCGGGCCCTCTCGATGGAGGTAATACCCTACTCCCGCTGATTAATATTGATGATATGGGTAGTACAAAAGTAGATCTACCACGAGATCAAGGAGGCTAAACCCTAGAAGCTAGCCTATGGTATGATTGTTGTTCGTCGTATGGACTAAAACCCTCCAGTTTATATAGACACCGGATAGTGTTAGGGTTACACGTAGTCGGTTACAATGGTAGGAGATCTACATATCCGTATCGCCAAGCTTGCCTTCCACACCAAGGAAAGTCCCATCCGGACACGGGACGAAGTCTTCAATCTTGTATCTTCATAGTCCAGGAGTCCGGCCAACGGTGATAGTTCGGCTATCCGGACACGCCCTAATCCGGGACTCCCTCACATGCCAACTAGACTTTCTGGATGATGTGGCACACGATTAAATGAGGAAAGAGAGGATGTGGTATCATATCATGATATCGTGTCATATTAAATGTTGTACTACTACTTTGTGTGATGCATGACAATTAATAAGGCAACCTAAGATACTAACTTATGATACTATGCATTACGTAAGTAGTATCATACACTATCATATGCATGATACTAGTATATGATACTCCCCATTACAACCAGCCTTATAGGGCTAAATTCAAAAATCTCACCAACCAAGGTAGATGGTGAGTGGTGGAATACTTTTTGTAGTTTGCAAAAACACCCAATTAATGCTTTTGTTTTCCTCAAAAATTATGTTTTCCAATGTATTAATTGCAATACATGCATGCATATATAAAGTACATGCATTGGTCAACTTTCTCTTAATACTTGCATGCAATGATTTAATGCACCTTGGAATCTGGACATGTGATGGGGAACAACTAAATTGAGCCTTATAAAATGGAAAAACTAAAATTTTGAGATAAGTCTATAAACCGGAAAGGAGGGAGTATATATGCATGATACTAGTATATGATCGGCAATACCTCCGTAATGTGCGCATGCATAGTATCATAAGTTAGTATCTTAGGTTCCTTATTAATTGCCATGCATGACACAAAGTAGTACAATATTTAATATGATACGGTGTCATGATATGATACCACACCCTCTCTTTCCTCATTTAATTGTGTGCCACATCATCTAGAAAGTCTAGTTGGCATGCATCATACCGCTTGACACTCCCATATTACGACCAGCCTTGTTAGGGTGGCCATAGTGGGGGTATCATAGTCGGTATCATGCACTCGAGAATAGAAAATATGATGATGTGGCAAAGAAGCAGTAACATAGGTAGATACCATAAATATATATATTTATAATAAATGTTATACTACTTTGTGTCATGCATGGCCATAAATACGGTCATCTACGATATATATATACTACTCTATGATACTATATATGCACTATGAAGGTACGTACGTAGTATCATACACTAGTACCATATGCATGATACTATATATATAGTATATGATACTCCCCACTATATAAGGCTGGCCATAGTGGTGGTATCATAGCCGACGATGTCATGCACTCGGAAATAGCAAGTATGCTGATGTGGCAAAGGATTAAATATATATAGAGAGGGTTAGAGTAACATATAGGTAGATACCATATCATGTTAAATGAGATGCTAATTTGTGTCATGCATGGCAATACATATGATCTATATATGATACCATACTCTATGTATTATACTATGCGCTATAATTAATTAAAGGTAGTATCATACACTATATGATACTAGTATATGACACTCTCCACCATGAAAAAAAATGGAGGCGAAACGATGAACTCATGTTTTCATTCGAATAAAAATATGATGTTAGGTAATGTAAATGTTTTCAAAGAGCACACGGTTCACTCACAAAATCCGTGTGTCCACTAAACCATGGTCAATGCACCCCCCCCCCACCCCTCTGCCATGCGCGCGATCTGAGTCATGCGTTCTGATTGGCCGGAACCCAAACCCCACGGATCGTACGTCTGCACAGTTGGATTCTCCTTGATCGAACGGCGATCCTCATCCCTTTCCACAACACATGTACATGTTTTCAAATAGCCCCTCCCAAAAAAATGTTTTCAAATAGCACACGGTTCACACACGAAAGCCGTGTGCCTACCAAACCTTGGCCGATGCCCCTTGTCAAGGCGCGATCTCGAGTCGTGTGTTACGATTGGCGTAACCCAAACCCCACGCATCGTACGTCTGCACCGCTGGATGCTCCCAGATCGAACGGCAATCATCATCCCTTTCGACACGAAATGCAGTCCGGCTAGGAATTGATTTATATGCCAACATGCACGGTAAATGCCAAAAATGTCTTACATATAGCACACGAGACCGAAATGCGCCAAAGAAATCAAACCCGTGGTAAAATTGTGATTGGTTTACGTGGGAAAAATTTAGAGGCGAAACGATGAACTCACGTATTCATTTCAAAAAATTAGTACGTCTTCATTTCAAATGAAATTATTCTGTCTGTGCACACGAGCGCTTAGAGGCAACCGTTTGCATAGGCCTTTCAGCAAGCTGCCGACTGGGATATTTTTTACCCTTTTCCCCTAGGCCGCCAACACCCAGAGTCCCCAACACCCCCCCCCCCCCACCGTCCGCCCGCGTTTCACTCAACTAGTCCACCCAATCTCCTCCGCCAGCTCGTCCCTCCCCCAGATCCACAGCAGAACCCTCTTCGGCGCCGCCGTGCTCGTGTGCCCGCTCTTCGGCGTCAAGCCTACCTCCACTGTCGTCCCCAACACGCGGCGGCCCGTGCCTCGCCGTCTTCGTTTGCTCGCCAGCCACCCTCGAGCATATCGATGCAGTAACCCTCGCCTCTCCTGTGGTCCGGCTGGGTTTGCATTAAGAAGTCTGTTAGTTACTGCTCTCCATAGCAGTGAGGCATATTTCCTCACAATCCCTCTTCCAATTTGGTTCCGTATGTTCCCAAATTGGCTATAAAATAATGGAGATTGTATATATGTTCATTATCTACCTTCCTTACTACATATAAGTTGTATTTGTTCCAATAAGTTACTGTCTATTTACAGATCGCGGGCGCCCGAGTCACACAAACTTAAAAAATTAGCCGTACATTTTCAAAATTATTCCATGGCATGTTTAGAAAGCTTGATACCAAGTTGTTAGTGTTATGCTTATCCACCTTTCCTGAGTTTCGCATGTGTTCTCTATAGATGCCGAGTAGCAGCGACAAAGACTCATTCGTGCCATGTATCTTCATCTGATTCGGACAACCCTAGGTCTTCAAGATTGTGAGGGATCAAGTAGTCTTGAACGGGATAGAGTTGCAGCAATTACCCTTCCAACAAGACACGGAGGAACGCTCCAAGGACGCCCACACACCAGCCTAAAGGTGTATATGAAGTAACCGAGATTGATTTAAAGTCCCGGCTCCAACTAAACCAGATAAAGCACGCATGAGGTTCAGGAGTGTGTGGATTTGTTAAGGTGGCAAGGCTCAACATTAATCTGCCGGGTTTCGAAGGTCGACACGTAAACACGGCGAAGGATAGTCCGGAGATCATGGATCACTTCAACGCTCCAGAAAGTGGAGAATGCAGGTGGAACACGCTGCACTGAAGAAGGCTGGGGATGCTTGGAGAAACTGGAAGCACGTGCTATACAAGAAGTACTTGAGTGAAGGAAAGGACCCAATCCCCGCATACCCCCAAATTACAAAGGCAGACTGGGTACAATTCAAAAGGGTCAGGGCAACTAAAGAGTTTGCTGAGAAGAGTTTGAAGCAATCAGAACTTCAGAAGAAGAACATACACCCCACCATATGGGTGTGGCAGGATACTACGGCATGAAACTAATATGGGAACTGGAGGACAAAGAAGTAGTAGCGACGGATGAGAATCCAGCCTTTAGTGAAATCAGGGGCGAACGCGCCAGAGACTACTTGCGGGCACGTGCAAAGAGACGTGATGATGGAACTTATTACTTTGAAAACGCACGTGACGCCAAACTGTATGAAGTGATGTTAGAGGCTTCCAAGATCCCTGGAAGGTTCTACAGGAACTCAGGGCCATGTGACATTCTGTCCATTGCTCTGGACACAAAAGAGCCCCCTGGCCGTGCAAGGGGTATAGGTGTTAATGTCCCGCACAAGAGGGCTTTCACACTCAGCAAAGAAGAGAGGCTCAGCATGAAAAAAGCGAGGAGTGAAATGAAGCAGAATGCATTCTATGAAAGGTTGAAGAAGGAGATTTATTCGGCTGTTCGAAAGGATGTTGAGGAGTCAATGATGATGTAGAAGACTCGAACACTGACAGATAGCCAGCAGATGGGAGGGGAGGCAGGCATGGAGGATGCTGCTTATTGCGTGACAACACTGCACAAGAGTAGATGTGCATCAGCTGACCCCAGCGACACTAAGACTGCTGCTGCTCGTGATGATGTTATATCTGATCTATCTGGAATGAAAGACAGACTGAAGGGCGTACTTACACAATATGAAGGTACATTAAAATGTGCAACAGCTTGGGTTTGTCCACCCTTCTTGGAAGATGGCCTCTTTTTGGACAATGTGCCATTGAAGTCGGGCTGTGTGAAGTGCTACGTGACTAAAGTAAAGCCTGGATTCATTGATTTTGCCCTGAAGAATGTCCTAGGAGACTTCTATGAGCAAAGGACCTTGGGAGAAACATTTTTACATCACATCCAGTGGCCACAAAAGGAAATAGAGTTCATCGATGAGATTCCTGAAGCCCCGCCAAGAGCAACCACTGTCGCCCCTCAACCGGTGACGCTCTCCTTGCCACAGCAGCTCTCGCGGACTGATGCATCAACCTGTGATCAGCCGGCCCGACTTTGTGGCGTACATGCCATGTCATCCTTCTTCCCAAAGCAGCTAGTGGCAAGGCCTACAGCTGCTGATGATGCACCACCGGTTCAGATGCCGACCGCTGAAGCAGCGGGGGGAGACCCAGCTGCAACACATGCTCAGCAGACCAACCTAGTGGAACAGACTGCTAAGCAGTCTGATGCTTCAAAACCACCTGCTAAGTAGTCTGTAAGTCCAGAACCGACTGCGCATCAGTCCGTCGGTCCGCAGGCGCGTGATCAGCATACCAATGCGTCAGCACTTCCTTCTCAGCAAACCAACGCGTTGGCACAGCCTCCTCAGCACACCGACAAGTTGGCACCACCTGCGAGAAACCCGACATAGCTTCAACGCATGGTCAACAGTCCGATGCCTCTGCTCCTACAGCCCAACAGTCCGTCACGGCAGCACCGCCAGCTTAGCGGTCCGGCATAGATAAACCGTCTGCTAAGCAGTTCGTCCAAGCTTCACCGTCTGCTCGGCAGTCTACCTTGCAGCCAACCAGATGTTCTGCCAGAAATGCTTAAAGTACCAAGAAGGAAGTGGCCAAAAAGGCTACACCCACGACCACAAGGAAGCGCAGCGGGAGAGTGAAGAGGAAAGAGAACGATTGCCTCTTACTTAAAGCACTCATCACTCAGAACCATATTAACAGCAGCTTGTTTGAATCAGGGTGTAATATTATTTCTGATGCCATGGATGATGAAGAAGTAGAATTGTTGCTTGCTAAAAGTAAAGCAGACATACTTGAAGCACGCAATTACGTCCATGGCCAGCCATTTCTTGTTGGCGAATACTTTGATGAGTGCAGCTCCAGTTGCCGCGAGTTACATGAATATTGCATGGATCAAATGTCAGCAGGACATCATGCTTTGCTAGTCCACTACAATAGAGATCGTTTCCAACACAATGTTGGTTCCATCAATGTGAGTTTCAAGGACTTACATCTCTTCTTCAACTTCAACGTGCTCGATGCCACTTGTTAGATGCCTGATTTTGTAAGTACTTAACAAACTCTGATCAACTTCTCCATACAAGGCTGTAAATGATAAACAGCTAACTGCATTTTATTCCTCTCAGGGCATTGAACACACAGAGAAGAAAAAGGGAGAGTGTGTATTTCATAGATCCTGCATTAGCAAATGGCACAGCATTAGATGGTAAGGACCGACGGGACTGGGCCGTTAACACGGTCGTTCGTATCTTCGAAAACACGTCCCATGCAGAATCATTTCTCTGGCCATATCATGAACGGCAAGTCAAGTAAACAACCATGCATACACTAATTGTCTTTCAGATTTTGACATCATTCGTAAGTTCATGGCTTTCTTAATATGTAGCAATCACTGGATATTGGTATTCATTGTTCCAAACAAGAACACAGTTTACTACGTCGATTCTCTCAGAGAGTCAACAAACGCTCAGGATCTGATGCATGTTCAGGAATTCTTGGATAGGTATTGAATTCTATGACGTTGAAATTAATTTGCATTCATATCTGGTTCAATAATTGATGTTGTCAAAATTCATCATCATTTGCAGTGTGCTCGCATTGTCGAAAACTAAACCAGGGAACCTGTTCAAGATGGAACAATCTCTGCAGCATGAGATCGTTTCTCCGGTAACACACCGATATCCGTTATTTTCGGAAAATTTATCCAACAGTCTGCAAATACCTTTCCTTATGCTAGTCAAATGTTCAAGCTTATAAATAAACTCTTTCTATTTTGTCCAAAGAAAAAGTAATACATCTAACAACGGTTAGGTTGTTCCTAACAGGACAAATACATGACTAATTTTGTACAAAAAAATTCAGTGTCCTCAGCAAGAAGCAGGGACCAACCTTTGTGGATACTATGTTTGTAGACACATGATCTTCATCTGCAAATCTGCTGATAGTTGTAAAGATCCTGAGAATTAGTATCAGTAAGTCTATCTTAATTAATATCTTCTACTCCACTCATATGGCACATTCTGATCTTAAAAATACTGCAGCTCATCTTAAAACCGAGGACCCCTGAACCGCTCTCGCCATCGAATTGTTGATGGTTCGGAGATTTATCGCTGACTTCTTCCCGGATCACTACATCAATCCCAATCGGTGATAATGAAGATTTCAGCATGCGTTCTCCAGAAACATTGAGTAAGAGTTAGCCGCTAAACATATAATGCATGGATCCATTGTTTTCCATCTGATGAGGTCTTCGTATTTCGTACACTTTGATTAATTATGTAATGTAACATCCCAAAATTCTAAATTTTGGAATGTTATATTAAATAAATAGTTTTGACTGTTTGCTTGAATATGGTGTGGTTGCTTGTGTGAAATTGAGTGAAATTGGAAACTTTTTGGAAGTTAAATGACAGGGAATAAAAGGACTTTCCCAAACTTTCACTTTGCTTTCTGATCTCCATGAATTCAAATTCTTTTCAAACACAAAACCCTAGAGAGAAGATGACATGACTTCTTCTATTTAAAATTAAAAGGGTTTTTGAAAATATTTGAATTTCATTTGGAAATATTTCAAATTCAGAAACTTTATGCGACTCAATGATTTTCAAGAGAGAAGATAAAATGACTTCTTCAAATCATATGAAATATGAGTTGGAAGTTTAAAAGAATCAAATTTAAAGTCCCTTTGAAGGTATTTTGAAAACCATTTTTAATTTGGAGTTATTTGGTTTTTATTCAAATTATTTTTCTCCAAAAATAAAATATATGGAAAATAGGGTAAAATGATTCCCTACATTAAAAAATTGGAGGAAAATGGGTTTGAAATCATTTTGGTATTTTAAAATATTTTTATTTGGTTTTTAAATGAGCTAGTAGCACTGTTTGCTTTATTTAATTTTTTTTGAACTTATTTGCCCTTGAAAAATAGTTCAAGTTTTAGGAAATCTTCGTATGAGAATTTTGATATATAATATGCTTATATAAAATTTTATTTTATTTTCGTTATTCAGTTTTTCCTTGTATGTTTCAATTTTCTAAAATTACGCATGCGCCTAGAACTAACAGTCGCCCACGTGCGCTGCATAGTGGCATCGAGCGCCCCATCATTTTATTTTTCTTCTCTCCTATATGGGCCAGACCCAACCGGCCATATTCTTTCCTTAGATTTTCTTTTCCGCAAATGTTTTTTTTCAGTTGACCGAATCAAAAAAAACCTACAGCGCGCGGCCGGGCCGAACTTTCAGCCCATGCATATGATCTTTTCAAATTTCATCTGCGTACGTATATGTTTAGTCCCACATTGTCTAGCCTTTGACCCCTAAACCTCTTTTCCACATATAAATATAGATCTATAGAGCCTTCAAAAATCATCTGATTCGGGTTAAATCAATATTTTGGTTTGACTAGATTCACTAAAGAAAAATATATATTTTTTCTCTCCGACGGGACTTCTGGAAGTTGTCTCCTCTCTCCGAATTCGTATTTTCTCTACCTTATAAAGGTATTTTTCTTCGTATTTTTTAGGGATTTTTATTTCTGTGCCCCTGGTTCGTTGATTCTACTCATTCATCCCCACGCTCTTAACTTTTGCTCACTTTTCCGCACTCCCTTGCCTGAAACCATCAGAACTGGTCACAGCGGACGTTGTTGTCGGGTCAATGGCTTGACCGTTAACTCTAACTAGTGGGGCCGCGTAGGGCGGAGTCCACATTTTGACCGTTACGTGGTAACCAGTGGGGCCACGAAACTGACACTCACGGTAACCTGAATCAGATCCAGTCACTTCCGCGCCGCCCCCGCCGCCACCGTCATGCCGCCTCTACTGCCATCGTGCCGCCTCCGCCGCATCTACCCTCTCTCCCCATCTAGGATTAGGAAGCGATGTCGGGGGGCACCCTGTCTGGCCCATCGACCGTGGAGATGATTGCGTCGAATCAGAGGCTGATAATTCATGGATTCCACCTGGGTAAGCATCATTTTCCTCTCAAATTGATTAGAAGATCTGTAAATTAGGTTGTATTTTACCACCGTTGGCGTGAATCAGCGCAATTTATCTGAAAATTTGCAGCCTAACTGCACCCTTTATCTTATTTCAATCGAATAGGTTAGAATGGAAACTAGCAAGCTGCGTGGAACTAAACCGTGTGTGATTTCTGGATTTTTCTATCCTAAAGTGGTAGAAACCACCATTTCGTTCAGAGATTTCCGCGAGGCACTCTGTTGTGAGTATCCAGGGAGCCCTGCCGCTGCTGTTGAACTGAGATATTTCGACAGTACCGAGCAGAGATTTCTCCCATTAACTTGTGATGAGCATCTGGGATTGCTATTTAGTTTGAATGCTGACAACCGTTTCGGTAAAATCCATATCGGTGTGCTTGTGCACGCAAACAACGTATCCCAAGGGTGTTCGGACATCATCTGTCTCTGCTAATAGCGAGCGTCCTCGCACTCCTTGTAGGTCGAGACCAAGTAAACCTAGTGGTTCTGAAAGCCACAACATGTCGGCTGCTGCTAATTCTGCCACTTCTCCTCTCCCTTCTGCACCTGATGTAGAAGTAGATGCAGAGCCTGGCGAGGAAGTGCCTCGACATGATGATGAGGATGAGATTCTATCCCCTGAACTAGTAGATAGAGTCGGTCAACAGGCAATGGAAGATGAATATGCAGAGGAGCCTAGCAGCCATGCTAGATTTGAGGACACTGATGATGAAGAGAGGGAGGAGAACATCGACTCCTTATTTTTACAAGAATATGATGGTGAGGACATGCCAACAACTGAGTGGAATAGGGAGAATCCTGACCTTACTCCAGGAACCGTCTTTGAATCGATGGTGGACTGTCGTAATGCAGTGACTACATATTGCATTCTCACTGAAAACTCTTATGAGGTTGATAGGAGCGAGCCAGGAAGATTCACTGTTCATTGCCCTTATGATAGGTGTAGGTGGAGGTTGCATGCATCCACTATGCAAAAGAGCAAATTGATTCAGGTATTACAACTGAATGTTGTTATCAGATTATTTATCCATTCTATATTCAGATCATGTGTACTGTTTCTTAATTGTATTTGACATCATTTTTCATTTTGTTTCAGATAAAAAGCAACCCACACGGGCACACTTGCCCACCTGGAGGGGAGGGGAAAGGATGATCTAAGCTTGCAAAGACTAGGTGGGTGGCGGATGCAATCTTGGATTGGGTCAGGGAAACACCAACAATTGGTCCAACAAAGACTCCATGGGAAGCTATTTGAGAAGTACAAGATTAATGTACAATACATGAAGATTTTCTATGCTAAGGAAAGGGCTCTTGATAGGATTAATGGTCCATGGAATGAGAGTTTTCAGTTTCTTTACACCTTCAAAGCTGAAGTGGAGACGGCTAGTCCAGGGAGTGTTGTAGAGATTGACAAGCATACAGTTAAGTACAAATTAAAAGGGAAGGCAATAGAGAAGGAGTGCTTCAGGAGGGCTTTTGTTTGTTTCAAGGCTTGCTGGCAGGGGTTTCTGAATGGTTGTAGGCCCTATTTGGCTATCAATGCGACTGCTTTGAATGGAAGATGGAGAGGCCAGCTAGCAGCAGCTTCTGCAATTGATGGACACAGCTGGCTATTCCCAGTTGCATTTGGTGTGTTGGAGGTAGAGAGTGAGGAGAGTTGGATCTGGTTCTGCAGTTAGCTATGCAACATTATAGGTACACCCTCGTGTTTAGTTATACACAGAGATGCTTGCAAGGGTTTAGAAACTGCAGAGAAATTGTATTCCACAGAGTGGAACATAGGGAATGTATGCGACACCTAAGCGAGAATTTTAAAAGAAATTCAAAGGCAAAGTTTATGATGAGAATCTATGGCCAGCATCATACACATGCAGTTTGAGGAAGCATGAGCACCATTTGAGAGTGTTGTATGCTCATAATCCTTTGGTGAAGGAGTACATGGATGAACATCATGGAAAGTTGTGGTCAAGAAGCAAATTCAATGAAATCTACAAAGTAGACTATGTGACCAATAACCTCGCTGAGTGTTTCAATGCAAAGTTCAAGTCAGTGAAAGGGCTTTTGTTGTGGCAAGCATTTGATAAGATCAGGCAGATGATCATGGTAAACATGGCTCTTCGTAAAAAAATTGCAGAAACACAATATGTTGGCCATCTTATGCTCCCATCTTTGATTAAGGCATTGCATGCCAAGGCAAGAGGACTAAGAATGAAATGCATTCGATCGTCGACATACGAGGCTGAGGTGACATGCACTGATAGTAAAAATAGGGAATGGAGATATCCAGTGAACCTTGCAACCAATGAATGCAGTAGAGGCAATGGCAGATCCATGGAAGCCGTGCATACATGCCCTACATCTCATGACTGTTATTGGAGGTGAAGATGGTGAAGTTGATCAGTATTGCTCTGAATATTTCTCTGTTGCCAAATTTAGGGCTGCTTATGCTGAAAATGTGCCTGCACTCTTGGGAAAAGACCAATGGAACATAGTAGACCCAGGGTTCAAACTCCATTCTCCTGTACTGACTAGACCACCAGGAAGACCAAGGAAAAACAGGATAAGAGCTGGTGAAGAGGGTCGTGTAAAAAAAGAGTGTAAGTGCAAAAGATGTGGTATCTTAGGGCATATTGCTAGACGTTGTACCAATCCAGTTGATGCATCATTTGGAGAAGAGGAACAATGGGCAGCAGCAAATGCAGAGGAGAATGCAGCAAGTTCAGAGGATAAAGCAGCAGCAGAGGAGAATGCAACAAGCTTAGAGAATGAAGCAACTGAAGTAGCAGCTTGGTATGTGTGCAATCTTTCCATTTTTTTGCATTTGTTCTTTTTTTTATTGATGGCTAAGCTTATTTCTGTTTGACCCAGCTCTAGGATAATTAGAGGCACAAGAAAGAAAAGACCTAGAGAGGAAGAAAATTCGGTTGAACCATCATCTAATGCGGAATTTGAAACCATGGCTTATGAAGGTTTTGAAGCTATAAGAGAGGAGGAAGTTATTTTGTCTAAAGTTCCTTTAAAGATTAGTGAGCCCATAGATGACCGTCAACTAGTCATCACTTGCTCGATCAGTCAAAGCTTAACAAAACCGCCACCGCCAGAAGTGAAGATCAGAAGCAACAGGACAAAGCTTTCAAAAGCACAAAGTATCCCAGCCAGGGAAACCAGAAGCAAGACGGCTAACCCATCCCAGAACACAAGGAGCAAGGCAAAGATTTGAATTTGAACTTGAATGCAAGTCATAAACTTTGAACTTTAAAGATTTGTAATAAGGATTCTGTCATCAATTTGAAGTACTGTGAAAACTTGTAAGGTGTAATAATTCTATATGTAAACTTTGAATTTGAACTACTGAGGCAAACTTTGAATTTTAGGCAAACTTTGAATTTGAACCAACACTTCAGTCCATTCCCATGTGGTGTGAGTTGCACAGCTTTTGAACTATTATAATTAGGGTGATCAATCCGATCTCTTTTGCGTCTACAAAACTTGTAGTCATGAGAAATGTGCACCAAATGAGCTCCCAAGCTAGGGTAAACAGCCCCATTTGTAATCAAGTTTTTTTGGACCTACTCCAAATGAGCCAAATATTTTTTATTAACACCAAATCAATCTATATAGTGTAGATTCAAAGAATCATTATTTATTGAATTAATCTTTGTATTTTTCCATTTTTATTCAAAAAAATATACTTTAATAGAAAAACCATTAAAAACACGTTTACCATATGAAAATGGAAAACTAAGTTCAGATCCTTCTTATTTACTTTGAAATCAAGCTTTGGTGATTTTTTTGATTTTTTAAAATTTTCAAAAACCGAAGGGAAACCCTACCTCCTCTCCTTGTTCTCTATGAAACGTTGTACATGATAGCTCATATGTGTGAAGGTTTTTTCATGAAAATGTCCATAGACAAAGTTTATGATTTTTGGTTGGTAACATGTCACACAAGACAACATTGTGCGCAGGTTTTATTTTTTTTATTATTTTTATTAATGGTGCTCATTTTACCTCGATCGTGCTAGCTAGGTTTTTTTTCTCTAAATGTACGTATAGCAAGTTTAGTATTTTTCCTTGTTAGTGTGTCCTATAAAATGATGGACGGCAAAGGTTTCATTTTTTTGGATTTTTTTTAATTGTTTATGATCAGTCAAAGCCTTTGAAACCCCGTTGACCAGCTCAAAACCCGTCTAAACCCCGCGGGGTTTCGCCTAACCCTAGCTCCGAACGTCAGCCGTCCGATCATACCCTAGCGCTAAGCGACAACCCTGAGATGTGGTCTTCTAGAAGTAATTCCAAGGGCAGGCTGCGACCAGGCTCCGCGCCGTTGGATCACATGGACGGCTCCGCATCGTTGGATCATGGGGCGATCCGCGAGAGGCGATCCGCGAGACTTGTTGGTTGTGCCTCCCCTTTCTACGTCTACCCCCTTTATTCTAGTGCTTATTCTGCAGCGACGAGAGGAGCCACTCCTCTGCTACTTCTTCTCCGGCGACGAGAAGAGCCACTCCTCTGCTTCTTCTTCTTCGGCGACTTTGGGCGATATGTCGAGCTCCACTTCAGCCTCCCACCCCTCGTGGACCCAGTATGGTCCACTTCCCATGAAGCGATGTCCTGACTGCCCACGCAGCGCGCCACTGATGTGGTTGACTTCGAAGGAGGTCGAGAATGGTAACTATGGGCGCGAGTTCGTGAAATGCGAGAGCAAGCAGGAGGGCGAGTTAGATCTCATGATTTTTCTCTAATTTCTTTTTCTATTTGCTTTTAATTCTTTTTCGATCTGGGATTTAGGGTTCATTTTTTCGATTCAGGCCGTGAAGAAATGCACACATTTTGAATGGCTGGATGACTACATTAAGCGGATTCAATTCAATGGGGCCCCAACCCGGGAGCTCAATCTACAGTCAGCAACAACGAATTTGGTCTCTGAAAGTGCTGCTATGACAGTTGGGGACGCAGATCTGAAGGGGGAAATAAAGAAGATGAACAAGAACTTGAAGCAGATGATTCAATTGGACAAGCAGGCGAATCTGATAGCTTTAGGATTTTATCCCTTTTATTTTTGTGTAGTTTCTATAGGATTTGCTTACTTGCTGGTCATCACTCGTTAGAGATGTTATTAGTGTGGTGTCATGTGCTCTAGGATTTGGTTAAATTTGTGGATCATGTGCTCTACGATTTGCTTAAATTTGTGGATCATGTGCTCTATGCTCTGTGTTGCTTAATTTGTGGATCATGTGCTCTATGCTCTATGTTGCTTAATTTGTGGATCATGTCAGTTTTGTACACTTTCAGTTTCTTCAGTTTCGTCAGACAACACCAACCGCAGAAGAAAAAAACGTAGTTCTATGGCCCAAATTGAAACTAAGCTCTGGTTGGGCCGTCTCATTGCGTTGAGTGTCGAAGGCCCACGCGCTGGCTATGTTTTTTCCCTTTATTATTACCATGATAAATCCATTTATTGCCATGCCGAACAAAAATAGTGCATGATGGTAAATCAATTTATTGCTGGACTTGCACATGTCAAATTTATGTGTACATATCATGGCAATTTCCTTCTGTATATAGCCTATGGCACAAAACTTCCATTTTTTGACACGCGGGTATTATAAACAAGTTTTTGTAGCAAGAAAAATATTGTATACACGATTTTTTGTTTTTGTTTTTTTATTAAGAACATGTCAGACTTAATTATGTAGATCATGATATCCATCTAAAACCACGTCTAAAATAAGGGATCCCCTAAAATAAAATAAAGTCCGGTGGCACCATTAGCCAGCATATCCATCTAGAGAGCATGTCTAGGCTCGGCTATGGCACCATATCCATCTAGAGAGCTTGTCTACGGCTCGGCCACGGCACCATATCCATCGACCGATATCTACGTAGCAAGCATACATCCATAACATAAAAAGTAGCAACCATAGCATGCTTCTTACATAAAACATAGGGTACCCTAAACCATAGCATAGTCCACAAACTATTCAAAAATTAGCTTGTTTTTGTTCATACAATATACGGAATAGGGCCACCAACAATTCAAAAAAGTTAGCTTTTCTTCTTCTTCTTTTCAACATCAACATGGCTCATTTTTTTAGCTTTATTTTCCTTTTTGACACTTCAACTACTCCATTATTCGCGCATGCGAAAACTTGACCCTACTCTAAATGGGCGAAAACTTGCTGGTTTTCATTGAGGAATACTCAATCATTGATTGGTTTAGCAGAAGGGCTTGTGTACGGCACCATATCCATCTAGCGATTTATCTTACGTCAAATAAGATAGAAATAGCAAGCAAAAACACTGATAACCAACAACATATCAAATAAGGGTAGCAAGCATAACAAAGTTCTTAGGGGATAACACGACAAAGATTAAAAGTTCACGGTACAATCAACGACATAATTAAGATAGAAATATATAAAAGATAAAAATCCCTAACACCCTAGGGCATGACAAGCTCACGATCGAGACCGGGACTTCACCACCATCTTCACTATGCTTTCTCTTCACTGCTTCCTCTCCATGCCGTCCTGGCTGATGTAGTAGGGGAGGCTGTGCATGCCATCGCGGGTGGGGAAGATGCAGTCGAAGTTTGTGAAGATGTTGTGGATTGTGAATGCGATGAATTCGCATCCACACCAAAACACCTTGCCAAGGAGGTAGTACGCATCAAATCTGTTGGTGAAGTGACGGCGAGCCCTATCGGCGGAGTCCTAGAGTTTGGACGCACTTCCTCCAGTCGGAACATCACTAGCAAGCCCGTCGGGAGGTGGGCGAAGACCGCACGGAGGAACCACTCGGCAAACCCCCTTGCACCCATCTAGCATGAGAACACCCACACACGGAGCGTCCTCTCCACGACGACGCCGGCCAGATACCGTCTCTCCGACACGGTCGGTGGGAGCTCGAAGGTGGGTCGTTGTACTGCATCCTTGCCTCGCTTTGAGAGTGCTCTGGGTTTGGGTGAAGAAGAGAAGGGGGCGGCTCAAATGGATGTGTGGAGAATAGGTGGCGGTGTGGTGGTTTAAATAGGGAAAGGGGAAGGGAAGGGGAGTGGCACCGGCCGTGCTTTGGATTTGCTACGTTCAAACGAGCCGCGTCGATCGATATGCCACTTTAATTGCCATGTTGAATAGATGCGAGTGGATCGAAAAGTGTGAAACAATGCTCTACATCGAGGAGACACGCGTGGGAGATGATATGAACCAGCGGCAGCAACCATCCCTACGTCCGTGGCGGCTCGCGTGAAAATGAGGCCGGTCAGCGTCCGTGGTGGATCGCGTGAAAAAGAGGGCGGTCAGCACATCGTGGAGGCGGGCGGTGGCGCATGCAGGTAGGCTAGCTACGTGCATGCATGCAAGCTAGCTGGACATGTCGTGCATGCATAACGAAGCTTTCATGCGTTGCGCAGCAGCGCATACGGCCCAAGTCCAACCACAGCAGTAATCTGCTAATCATGCACCGTCTGCGTGACCCCACTCATCGAGTCCAACAGGCGACCATACGGTCAGCGGCCCCACTCGTCGGTGTTAATGGTCAAAGCAACCGACCGACGGCATCCACCGTTTGTGACTAGTTACGAGGGTTTCGGCAAGGGAGTGGGGAAAAGTGAGCAAAAGTTAAGAGCGTGGGGATGAATGAGTATGGCTAAGGAACCAGGGCACAAATGTAAAAATCCCATTTTTAGATACTCCCGTAGCTTATTATTTCTAGACTAGTACGATAGAATAATTAGATTATCAATTAGTCTCTGTATTTATACTTTAGGTGTAGAAATCTTTTAGCAATAGCTATTTTTCTTCCGTAAAATAGTTTGACCCTGATTTTTCAAATAGCCATAACTTTACTCGTTCATCCAAATTAGATAAAACCAACGCCTACAGTTTTGTCTTGATTCCACCTATCCAGTGAACCTATCCCATCAACTTTTTGAAATTTTCAAATTTCGAATATTTGTTCATATTCAAATTCAAACTTCTTTTGATCATATCTTTTTATCCGTAACTCCGTTTGCGATGAATCCAATCGTATTGAAGAAATCTTTCCATTCATATAATTAGTGTTATCTTTTCAACATCTAATTTTGATCATAGTCCACAAAGAGTTATCACACAAAATTCTAAGCAGATTCAATGCTATGTTGAATTACTTGTATCTTTTGATCCGTTATTTTCAATCTAGTAATTCTTCTTCCTACATGTTCCTATTGACTCCCTACAGCATCATTAGTTTCAACTTTTGAACCTTTCAAACTAATCGAACCTTCATTTGATCATATCTTGTAAACTATAGCGCATTTTTAATTGATTCCTTTTTCAAATTGAATCCCTAGGTGTAATCTAACATCTTGAGCCATCACCACACTTTCATCGAAATTAGGATATGATCTTGCAAAATAATGTGATTTGGTTCTTTTGGGGTTTTTGCAATGTTCCTTTGCATTTTATTTTGGGTCTTTGAGTGATTGCTTATGTATGGCTATAATTGCTTGCTCACGATAGATTGAACGGAGTGTGACGAGTGGAACTATCAGGAATTATGAGTGCGAAGCATCTTCATCAACAGTACAAGGCAAGTTCACACTTTGATCATATTCTTCCTATACCCAGTTTTACTTGCATTACATATATCCTCAAATATTGCATGAGTAGGATTGGGAACATGTGGTTATTGCTATGTAGTTGATGAGGCAGGGGCCTATTACCTTTTTGATTCACCCCGGGGATATACGTTATGCTCATATTGCTTAGCCATGCTCGTAGACGTGGATTGGTATGTGAGAATCATGCAAGTTGTGAGAGATAATAACTAAGGGAAACTTAAGGTCGCTACTTTAATACACATCTGGGTGGAATGGTTGGGGCACTCTGGGGATACCAGTGGCTTGCCCGGGCACCTGGGGAATCCAGTGTTGTCCTAGGAGATCCCGGGGTACCCGTGTGATCATCCTATGGAATGCCACCCAGGCTCAAAGGGATCATAAGATCATTAATGCTAGAAACTTCCGTGTGCAGCCACATGCCATTATGGGCTCTGGCATAGTTGAGTAAGTTGTGGGAATCCTTTCCATGATGGGCTAGCAGATGTAGGGGAATTGTAGGTGTACCGGCCTATCTATCGGTTAAGGGGGCCTCTTCATAAAGATTGTGTCTCGATCATCCGTTTCTCAAACATCATGTAGTGCGAAAAATCCAACGGAGGAGATCGAATCTTGTGGGGAAAAGTGCGCAAGCCTCTGCAGAGTGTACAAACTAATCATGATTAGCCGTGTCCCCGGTTATGGACATCTTGAGTATCTGGTACTTGAATTATTGGTTTGATCTCATCACTCTATTTAATGAAATTGTTGGGTTATTATTACTTGGTAATTTTGTAATTGAGTTGGGGTTACCTTCTCAATATGTGTAATTTAACTTGGTAGTAAAAAAATGTATTCCTTTGTTGTACGGAAAAATTAGCTTTATGCAAAATTAAACTTAGAAGCCTCCGCCAGCCAAATATGCATGTAGTGGTAGATATTACTCATGATTATCCTATGGTGTGAATTTGCCAGTACATTCAATGTACTGACCTACAGGGCTGCAACGTCTCATGTTGCAGGATTCTTACGACGAGTAAGTGATACTTTAGGGTTACGATGTCTACACTCAACTTTGTCGTTGGTGTTGTTGGGAGTCCACAACCTTGTTGTTACTTCCGCTATATGGACTGAGGTAATAGTATTTACGTTACTTTATATATGTGATTTATCTCATTATAAATCCTCGAAATCTTGTGTGTGCCAAAGACATACCGATCCAGGGATGCCACTTAAGCACAGAGACTTCGATCCATTCGGGTTGGGTCGCTACATGTAATGCATATATGTGTGGACAAATCATTGGAATTTAGCTACCATATGTTCAATTGCAATTGTTGTGAAATTTGACGAATGTTCTTCCTGTGGACACTATTTGTTCAATTGAATATTATGGCAAATTTGCTTTTTGCGTGCCGATTCAAAATGGGATATTTTTATTTATTTGTTCAATTGAATATTGTGGCGAATTTGCTTTTTGCATGCTGATTCAAAATGGGATATTTTTGTTTTAACCTAGCAATTGCTCCGCACACGGTTCAACTAAATGAGTGTGTGCGATCCACATCAGAAAGCATACGTCAATCATAGCGGAACCGTCGGTGATACACGGCAGATCGCAAACGATTTGCAGGGCTACTATGTGTGCGTAGGGTCTCCGGAACCGTTTGTGTCGGGCTGATCTGGCCCACGAACACCTATGGGGCCGGCAGACCGAGCCCCTTTCGGTTCGGCGGGGAGCGGAGGTCGCACGAAGAGCAGATCGAGGCGAAGCACGCGAGAGGTTTACCCAACGGAGCTCTCCGGAGAGATAACACTCCTACTACTGCATGTACGCTTTGTATTGTGTTCTTGCTAGGGAGCGCTGAGAGCTACAGTATACTCCAGCTGCTAACGAGACCTAGCGTGAGAGTGTTCGAACCCCCCTCTACGTTGCGCATGGGCCTCCTTTTATCTGTACACGGGGCTCCTACCGGTGGCAACGTAGATGGGGGTACAAATGGAACATCAGTGGTTGGTACACCTACTTGTACAAAGGTACAAAGGCAATATACCTAACCCGACGGCGGGGACAAAGGCATTAAATGCCCATCTTGTCGCCCTAACGGTGCAAACAGGGACCGTCGGGCGCCACCGTCCGCCACGATGGCAAACTTGTCGTTGCTTGCCACCTCGCACCGGCTGCCTGACAGCCTCTTGCCACGCTGCGATTCGGAAAGGCCCTGTATGCACACGTTAGTGGATGCGCTGGAGCGTAGGTACAGAGAGGTGGTCTGCGGCAAGCGCCTTTGCCGCGGTTGTTATCTTGTCGTGCCGGAAGCTTGTCGCTCACGGGCCTTCCCGCAAGCTCCTCTCGTCGGGGTCTTGTCTTGTAGGTGCACGAGGTGGCCTTCCGGCAAGCTCCTCTTGCCGTGGCCTTGTCTCCCTAAGTGCCTTGGGTGACCTTCCCGGCAAGCTCCTCTTGCCGGGGTCTTGTCTCCCTGGCTTGAATACTTTGTTCTTGAATGGCTCCAAAGGAACCACGGAGGGCCTTGGCGGTCACCCGGTAAGCCTTGCCGCGGAGGGCTGCAACTGCCCATGCACAAGTTCGGGATACTAGGGTACCCCTACTCTAGTACACCGACAGGAGCCCTGCCCGGGCCACACGGCAAGCCGAGCGCTGTTGGGCCAGGCCCAAAACAAGGCACGGGCACACGCGGCCGGGTCACACCATAACTCACCCGGACCCACCACGTCCCCCACAGGCAGCACGCACCGAACGTGGCGTCGTGTGAGAGATCGTGGGGCGAGGTCGTGGGGGTTTCTTTATTCGAAATCGGGCGTCCACCCCTTCCCTTTATAAGCAGGGGAAGCAGGGCACGCCGCCTACCTTGCCGCCGCTGTCCCATCGAAAACCACCGCCGCTCCCTCCTCTCTTCAAGGCTGAAAAAGAGCGGCGCTCGCTTCATTGCCACCGGCACCAACAACGCCGTCGACCTCCTCCATCGCCTCCGCCATGGGCCCGAAAGCCGATAAGGGGAAGACCGTGAAGTCGGCCGAGGCGCTGCGGCTTGCGGCGTTGCGGAAGGAGCGGGCCGTCTTCCCCCTCAGCTCGCCGCGAGGCAGCTGAGGGAGAACTACTACCTCTTCTGATTGACGGAGACGCGGGCGCATCCGCGCACGAAGGTACTCCTCGCCGCTGCTGCAGAACTGGCCCCGGTGGGGTATCCCTTCTTCGCGCTCTTCTTTTACTGCGGGCTCTGCCCGCCCTTCTTTGAGTTCTTTTGCGACATTATGAACACCTACGGGTTCCGCCTCCTTGATTTCACCCCCAACGCTGTTCTGACCATGGCGGTTTTCGCACATCTCTGCGAAAACTTTGTCGGAGTCCACCCAAATGTAGTTCTTTTCCGTCACTTCTTTTTGCCCCGAGCCGAGAGAGGAGAGCCCCTTGCCGGAGGAATTGATTGGGTCTCTAGGGTCGGCAAGAAGGAGGCCTATCTGGAGGGAGAGCTTCATAGCAAATGGGAGGAGTGGAGGGCAGATTGGTGCTGGATCGTTGAGGAGAACCCGCAGCCTTTTACCGCCAAATACCAAACCCCGATGTACGCGGCAATGATTGGAGCAATCTGGCCCCGGAGGATGCTAGGTTGAAGATAGCAGTTACCAGAATCCTCCGCCTCAGACTTGCCGGACTCCCCGTAGGCACTGTTGGTGCGGACTTCCTTCGCCGCCGCATCGCCCCCTTGCAGGAGAGAAGGAGACCTGCCTGGGTATTTCAGAACGCCGCAGACATCACGAGGCTGCGCCCAGGCCTCAACTTCAACTTCACTGTCTTGGAGCTTGACGCAATGCTCTTAGAGCTGTTCAAGCATGATCCTGATCATCCGGAGATGTTTAGGTTGTCGAGGGGTGTCGTTCAGGTGCAACAACTCGTCGCTCGACCGCATCCGTGCAATGATGCCGTTGTGCGACTCCCACGGAATTGTCCCCACTTGGCAAGAGCCGGCAGACGACGTCGTGCGGCAGTTCTTCGACAATCTGGTGGAGACGCCGGTCCGCCCCAATGAGCAGAGGGGCCTCACCCGCGACACCACCGACGACGAGATGCAGCGCATCGCCACCAGGCTAGAAGAGGCGGCAGCAGCCGCTGCCGCGGGCGAGTTTGGTTTTACTGTGGAGGAGGAAGAGGTAGCCGAGGCGGCAAGCCTTGTCGAGCGAAAGGAGTTCGTCGACGAGGAAGAGCTTGCCGAGCCTGAAGCCGAGTCGGGCAAGCCCGCCGAGGGAGCATCCTCTCCACCTTCAAGCAGCTTGCATGGCCGGAGCCACCGGCTCCACCAAGAAGGCGTCTTCGCGGGGCCGGAGACGCAGCTGGGCGGCAGACGGGCTAACAGCCAGCGCCAGGACGCGCGCTCCACCGCGGCAAGCATCAAGGTTGCGGAGCACCTCACACCACTGCGGCAATCGGGCGGGGCCCTCGCAGAGCCACCGGTCCCGCTCCCGCCAAGCGTCAAGGGAGCCCACTCCTCCGCCTCGTCGTCTGAGGCGGGCGAGTCGACCTCCCAGCTCGGCTCGGCGAGGAAGAGGAAGAGTAAGATTCCACTGCTATACTTGTAATTCTTCGATTGGTTGCCTTGTCTTGTATCTGATCTGCTTTACTCTGAATCCATTCCTTTTCATGACGCTGGCCTAGAGGATGTCGAAGAGGGCCAAGACCCCGGTGATTGTCGTCGAGGACGAACCCCATCATGACGGCAGGAGGCGCGTCGAGACAACCTTGCCGGGTGAGGCAACTCTCCTTCAAGCAGCCCCCAGCCGCAGCCCCCAGCCGTAAGTATATGGTCTATTTCTTGTTGTTCGGCGTGCATGGGTGCTTTTTCCTTTGCTGATATCTGACTGTTGACTTGTGTAGAAGCAGAGCAGCCTCCT
The DNA here is from genome assembly GCA_021605145.1 of Aegilops bicornis. Lineage (NCBI taxonomy): Eukaryota > Viridiplantae > Streptophyta > Magnoliopsida > Poales > Poaceae > Aegilops > Aegilops bicornis. The sequence continues at coordinate 367,243,788 of CM038675.1, forward strand.
TCTGCTTCGACTACGCCGCCAAGGGTGGATTCCCCGGCAAGGGAACCTTCTCCGGCAAGGGAGCCTTCTCCGGCAAGGGAACCTTCTCCGGCAAGGGAGCCTTCTCCGGTAAGGGAGCCTTCTCCGGCAAGGGAACCTTCTCCGGCAAGGGAGCCTTCTCCGGCAAGGGAACCTTCTCCGGCAAGGGAGCCTTCTCCGGCAAGGGGCAGCTCTCCGGCAAGGGACGGCACCAGCGATCCCTTGGCGGCGGAGACCATGACCGCAGCCCCCGGCGCAGGTAACCTTCTTGCCTGAGTACTTCCCTTGTCTTTTTCTTCTTCTGATTCTATCTTTGGGTATTTGCTTGACTTTCTTCATCCGTCCGCCACAGAGCCGATGGAGACCGAGGTCGCCGGCGAGGAGGACGCGCGCGGCAACACTGACGAAGCCGCCGCCGTGGGAGAAGAAGTCGGCGCTGACGAGCCTGCCGGCGAAGAGGCCACCGAGGCTGCCGCCGCAGAAGCTGGCGAGGGGTCTGGCGATCGCACTGACGGCCCTGAGGCCGCAGGAGCGCCAGGCGCTACACCGACCGCCGATCCCTCCGCTGCTGCCGCAGCGTCAGGCTCCGAAGAGCCCCAGCCCGGCGCCTACTTGAAGGCCGGCGACGGCGTCTTCATCAAGCTCCCATGGGAGTCGAGCTCCAGGGCGCCGGCCGAAGGAGAAACCTTCAATGAAGAGCTGCTCGCCTCCATTGGCTGGGTCGACGCTTAGTTGACGCGCCAAGCAGCAGCGGCGAGCCCGAGGAGGAGCAGCTGCTGCAGAAGCTGTTGTCGCTCTACCGCGCCCGACAAGCCAAACTGGCATCCCGGAGGCCCTTGTTGCCAAGGCGGGAGCAGATATTGAGAAGCGCGCGGAGGAGCTCCGGGGCCGCAACCAGGAAGCTCTCTGGTCCTTGGCGGAGGAGCGGGAGCAACTTGCCGAGGAGCGCACGGCCTTCATCCTCGAGAAGGCTGCAGCTGAGGAGGAACAGCAGCTTGCCACCGAGAAGCTGTCCGCGCAGGAAAGCAAGCTGGCGCAGTGGAAGGTCAACCTGGACAGCCACGAGGAGGATCTCGCCATGCGCGAGGAAACGTTTGGCGGGGCTCTCAAGGAGGCAAAGGACGCTGCCGCGGCCGCCGAGGCCGCCAAGAAGGAGCTGGAGACAAAGGTGGCGCAATTGGAGGCCAGCCTCAAGAAGAGCGGCGAGGAGCTAGCCGCACTCAAGCACGAAGCGCCGAGAAGGACGCTTACACTCTTGGCGAGGCTGCGGGGCCGTCTCGCCCGAGAGGAGCAAGGAGCTCAGCGCCGCCAGGGACTCCAATGCAGATCTCGAGTTGAAGCCGACTACTTTGACTCGGGCTGGGCCGGCGCCAAGGAGCAGGAGGCGGCCTTGAAGGAGAAGATCAAGGCCGAAGAGGAGCTGTTGGCAAATGCTGTTGCCGCCCAGGGCGCCTTGAGGGAGAGTGTGGAGCACTGGACCGAAGGTCTCGTGGATACTGCTGCCGCCATCCACAACGAGCTGATGGAGCTGGGGATGGTGGATCTTGGATATTCCTCCGACGAGGACCTCCAACCCAGCGCCAAGCTTAGCTTATTCTTCAAGGGCGTGGCGACGGGCCTCTAGTGACTCCGGGAAGAGGTCCCAAAACAGCTGGCCGAGGAGTCGCGCCAGATCTGCGCAGGAGCCCTCCAAAAGGTGCTGATGAAGGTGGCCTTCCGCAATCCGGGCCTCAACTTCACCAACGTCCTCAAGTCTCTGCCGCCGGATGCCGATGTGGAGGCGCTCAAGACCCTTGTCGCACCCATTGTGGACAGGGTGAGCGGAATCAAAAGGGTTGAGGGTGGCCGCGTAGATTAGGCCGCCCGTTTTTTTCTTGCTCTTGCCGCTGCTAGTCATGTCATAGGAACAATCCATTAGAGCTGCGGCAAGCTATCTTGTAATATAACTTTATTTTGGATATCAATTGCTATGCTATTTCCTTTACTTGATTCCTTCCTTTGTATGTTTTTGCCTTACGCTTTTAGGGGACTTGCCGGTAGCGAACTGAGCCTTGTTGAAGTCTTGAACGTCGGCCAACTGCCCGGCGGTGCCGCTTCCGACAAGCAACCTTGTCTCAACTAGTCGCAGCTCACTTAAGTTGTTGAGCGGACTTGAAACAAAGTAAGGGCACAACTAGCTACGAATTGGTTCCTATGCGCACAGGTTTTCCATACAAAGTTCGGTCGTTCAAGGAAAATAACTTAAAAATTTTAAAACTGATTGCTCAAACTTTGGCAACTTAGCTTTTCTGTCGTTTGTTTCCCGGTAAGGTTAGATTTCCTTGAGCGACGCTTGGTCCACACCATCATCTTCTCCTTTCCCCCCCGGCAAACTTGTGTGCGAGGGAACCTTCCTTTCTTTGAGAAAGAGAAAGAAGAGAAAATAAAGGTATGGAGCCTTGTGGCTCGTTATCACTTACCAAGGGCAGGTGCTGCACAAAGTGTCAGACAATGCATGCAAAATAGAATTAAACAGCATGAAATCGACAAGGTGTGCGAAGCACGCTAGCTTTACTGATGCACGGGGTCTGCGCCCGGCTTTGTACAAAGGATTACAAGCATCAGCGGCAAGACTTGTACAAAAGGTGGTTGCTTGGAACAGGTTCCGGCAACCGCGCTTCTGAGTAAAACTTACGAAGATGTTCAATATTCCAGGAGTTGCTCACCGTAATGCCATCTTCGGTCTCGAGGCGGACAGCGCCGGGCCTAGTGACTCGTTTCACCCGATAAGGGCCTTCCCACTTCAAGCGTCAACTTGTTGGAATTCTTGGCGGACTGAGCAGCGCCCGAAGAACAAGGTCGCCTTCCTCGAGACTTCGGCATTGACTTTGCGGCCATGGTAGCGGCGCAAAGCTTGCCGGGTACCGGCAGCTCGTCTGACAGCTGAAGATGATCCTCCTCAAGGAGTAGCGCGTCATCTTGTCGCAGCTGCTCTTGCTCAAGCTCATCATAAGCGAGCACTCGAGGCGATCCGTATACGAGTTCCGTGGGGAGAACTGCCTCTGCTCCGTAGACTAGAGCGAAAGGTGTCTGGCGATGGCTCGATTTGGCGTCGTCTGATCGACCAAAGAACCACCGGCAGCTCCTCAATCCAGCTTTCTTCCGCACTTGTGCAGCCCATCGAAAGTTACGGTCACGAGCCGCAAGACGCACTTCAAAGATTTGCCCTCTCCGCTTGACCGTTGCTTCTTGGATGAGCAACAGAAGCGAAGCAGACCTTGGCACCAAGATCTCGGACGTACTGCATGAAGGTGCGGCTTGTGAACTGTGTGCCGTTGTCGGTGATGATCCTGTTAGGGATTCCGAAACGGCAAACAATCAACTCAAGAACTTGACTGGCCGACCGTGCCGTCACCTTCCTCATCGCTTCCACTTCCGGCCACTTTGTGAACTTGTCGATGGCAACGCATACAAGTACTCAAAGCCCCGACAGCTTCGGGGAAGGGGCCGAGGATGTCGAGCCCCTGCACCGAAAATGGCCAGGATAAAGGGATCGTCTGGAGAGCTTGAGCTGGCTGGTGTGTTTGTTTGGAATGGAACTGCACGCTTCACACTTGGTTACTTGTGCAGTTGCATCACGGAGGGCTGTCGGCCAAAAGAAACCTTGCTTAGGGCAACTTTGCGGCAAGTGCTTTCTGGCAATGTGGTGCCCACATATGCCTCCGTGTATCTCTGCCAACAGCTTTTGTCCGTCTTCCCGATGAATACACTTCAATTTCACCCTGTTGAGTCTTCTTCTGTATAGTGTGTTGTCGACAAACTGGTACATACTTGACTGCCGGGCTACTCTTTCTGCTTCTTCTTGCTCTTCGGGAAGTTCTCCTGTCTGAAGGAAATGGACAATCTGCTGCGCTTACCGGAGCTTGCGGCTCGACAACAAGGACTAAAGGCACATCTGCTGCTGCGGGAACATCAGCTTCCACAAGAAGAACCTGCGGCTCACCGGAGCTTGACGTTCCCGGCAAGCTTGCCGAGCAAAACTTGTCGGGAGCGTCTCGCTTCAACGAAACAAACCACAGGGCTTGTTTGAGCAGACCGCCTCAAAGACCTTTGGTGTCGATCTTGGGGACCTTCGTGGCGGCGGCTTCGGGAAGCTCTGCTGGAAAGTAGTCACCAGAGATCAACCTCCTCTTCTTGCTCTGTCCTGTTGGTGGTGTTACGGACGGTTGAGTTAGCTTGAGCACAAAAATCCCTAGTTCCACAGGTAACTTAAGTGCGGCGCACTTTGACAAGCCATCGGCAATGTCGTTCTGAGCCCTTGGAATATGCTCCATTTGCAGGCCGTCAAAGTGCTCTTCTAGCTTCCTCACTTCATCAACATAAGCTTCCATCAACGAATTCTCATAATTCTTGTTCACTTGGCGGATAACAAGTTGTGAGTCACCCCTGACAATGAGCTTCTTGATCCCAAGGTCCACTGCGATCCTGAGACCGGCAAGCAAACCTTCATACTCTGCCGTGTTGTTTGTTGCTTGCTCCTTGGGAAAGTGCATCTGGACTACGTACTTGAGGTGCTCTCCGGTGGGTGCGACAAGCGACGCCGACCGGGCGCCTTGCAGCGAGAAGGCACCATCAAAGTACATCAGCCACTCTTTGCTTGCTTCCTTGACGGGAATGCTCGTCTCTGGAGTTTCTTCATCTGGTGTTGGCGTCCATTCTGCTATGAACTCCGCCAATGCTCTGCTTTGGATAGTCGAAGTGCTTTCAAACTTGAGGCCAAAGCTTGATGCCCAAAGTGCCCACTCGACAATCCCGCCTCGCCTCTGGATTCTGCAGTATCCTCTTCAGAAGCGAGTGACAACTGTGATCTCATGTGCTCGAAAGTAATGGCGCAGCTTTCTCGAGGCCATGAGAAGGCCGAAAAGCAATTTCTGCACACCGTAGTACCTTGATCTAGCCCCCTGCAGAAGGGGAACCGACAAAGTAAACTGGCGCCGCACCATCCTTTTCTCGTGATCTCGCTCATGCGTCACAGAGATTCGTCCTTGTCGGGACCAGAGCTTGCCGGCGAAGCCCCCTGGTTTTCGCTGGATGTGTCTGCCGTGGTTGCTAGCTCATCATCCGCCTCCCTCTCCGCTACTAACGCAGCACTAACCCCTTGATTGGTTGCCGCTATATATAGCAGCAACTTCTCTTGTGGCTTAGGTGCGACAAGTGTTGGAGTGGAGGACAGGTATCTCTTCAAGTCCTGCAGCCCTGCCTCCGCTTCCGGAGTCCATTGCATCGGACCTGCCTTTTTCAAGATTTTGAAAAATGGCGAGGCGCTTCAGCAGACCTAGAGATAAACCTGCTGAGAGCAGCCACGCAACCGGCAAGCCTTCGCACATCCTTGACGCGCTTTGGTGCTTCAATCTGCTCAATGGCCTTGATCTTGTCGGGATTGGCTTCAATTCCCCGGTGAGACACGAAGAACCCGAGAAGCTTGCCGGAAGGGACTCGAACACGCACTTCTCGGGATTGAGCTTGAGGTTGATCTTGCGCAGATTTGTAAAGGTTTCATCTAAATCTTGAACTAGGGTAGCCTTATCCTTGCTTTTGACCACTATGTCATCCATGTATGCTTCCACATTTCTGTGCATTTGCGGCTCAAAAGCATCATGAACTACCCTTGCAAACGTTGAACCAGCATTCTTTAGCCCGAAGGGCATCCGTACAAAACAGTATGTGCCACATGGGGTGATGAATGCGGTCTTCTCTTCATCCTCTTCTGCCATGAAGATCTGATGATATCCTGAATATGCATCCAGAAATGAAAGCAAATCACATCCGGCCGTGGAGTCAACAATCTGGTCGATGCGCGGCAAGGGAAATGGATCTTTGGGACAAGCTAAATTGACATCGGTGATGTCGATACAAAGCCTCCATTTCCCGTTAGCCTTGCGCACAACTACAGGATTGGCCAACCACGTAGGATGGAGCACTCTCTGACAAGGCCTGCTGCTTCCAGTTTCTTGATTTCCTCCGCGATGAATTCTTGGCGCTCCACTGCTTGCTTCCTGACTTTCTGCTTGACGGGCCGCGCATGAGGACAAACGGCCAGGCGGTGCTCAATCACTTTCCTGGGAACACCGGGGATGTCAGACGGTTGCCATGCAAACACGTCGACGTTCGCCATGAGGAAAGCAACGAAGCGCCTTCCTATTTAGGGTCGAGAGAGGCACTGATGGTGAAGGTACCACCAGTGCCGTCCTCCTTGGCGGACACCTTCTTGCTCTCTGGTGGAGCTGTCATCGTCTTCTTATACTTGCCGGTGGAGCTTGATGGTGCGTCCTCGACAGTAGCGCAGCACTCCGAGGAGGTGCGCTTGCCGGAGTGGGCATCAGAGCTCTTGCCGGACTTGGTCTTCTTCTTCCCCCCGGGAGCTTCAGCGGCAAGTGGCTTGCAATCTGTCGCGGCTGCTGCTTCCCCAGATCTTGTCGGCGCAGATAAGAGCATCCTTCTTGTCGCCAGGGACAGAGATGACACTTATCGGGCCCGGCATCTTCAGGAGGTTGTAGGCATAGTGAGAGGCCGACATGAATTTGGCGAGTGTCGGACGGCCAAGTATTCCATTGTAAGGCAATGGAAAGTTAGAAACATCAAAGGTGACCCTCTCAGTCCTGAAGTTCAACTTCACGCCAAATGTTACCGCAATGTGATCTTTCCTTGACTTGCTTCTTCCCGGATTAATTCCTTGAAAAGTGCGGTCTCTTCGAGCTTCGCCATCGTGGATCTGGAGTTTCGGAGCACCGCGAGGAGATCAGATTCAAGCCGGCCCCGCCATCAACTAGCATCTTGGTGACCTTGAGGTTGCGGATAGTTGGTGAAACCAACATCGGCAAGCACCGACCGCTGATTACGCGATCGTGGTGGTCCTCAATGTCAAAGATGATAGGCGTCTTGGACCATTTCGAGGCTTGCGTGACTCGATGGATGGTTCTGCTGCATTGACCTCCGCATCCACCGCTTGAGCTGGCGGTGGGAGGTGTGCAGAAGCACCGCGTCAACGCACAGGACCTCTCGTGGCTTCTGGAACTCCCGCTCATCGGCGTCGTCATCATCCATGTCTTCATCGTCGTCTTCGTCTTCATCCTTGTCGCGGCTGGAGGCTGTCTCCTTGCCGCTGCTTGGCCTTGCTGCGCCCTCCCGGCCGGACGTTTCTTCTTGGCTCCTCCGGCACCTTCCTGGCCTTCTCCTTGTCGCGTCGCTCGTATTCAGCTTTCTGTTGCTCGACAAGCTGCTCGACCTTCTTGCAGCTCTGGAGGTCATGGCCCTTGGTGCGGTGGATCTTGCAGTACTGCTTGCCGGAGCCGTCCTGCTTGTCGGCGGCCGCCACAGGCGGCTGGTGGTTGGTGCCAACGGCAACCTCCTTGCCGGAGCTACCAGCCTTGGCGTTCTTGTCGCCAGCTCCGTTGCCGGACTGCTCAACAACTAGCACATCTCTGCCTTTCTTTTTCCTGTTGCCCCGCCGCCGGCTCTTCTTTGCCGGGCGGTCTCCTCACCGCCGATCCTCCTGCTTGGTATTCTCTCCAGGAGTCTCCTCCTCCTCAAAGACGTGCGCACTTGTCGGCCAGGCGTATAGCTCATCGGGACGTCTCTGATCTTGCACATCGCCATCTCCTCCCGCATCCTGCGGTTCCGCACATTCTGATGGAACGCGCTGATCATCGCGGCAGGGTGGACATCTGGGATGTTGTGCTGTACACGGCTGAACCTCTGAATATACTTGCGCAGGGGCTCTCCTTCCTTCTGGGCGAGCAGATGAACGCTTTCTTGGCCATGGGGTTTGTGGCCGCCTGTAAAGGCGCCGACAAACCGATGGCACAGATCTGCCCAAGAAGATATAGAGTTGTCCGGCAAGTGCATGAGCCAAGATCGACATTGGGCTTGAGTACCAGGGGAAGTAGTTGGCAAGGATCTTGTCGTCTCGCCCCGCAGCCTGCACCGCGATGGTGTAGATGCCGAGGAACTCCGACGGATCGTCTTGCCGTCGTACTTCTCCGATGCGTCTGGCTTGAAGTTTTTCTTGCCGGGCCATCGACTTGCCGCAGCTCACGAGTGAACGCAGGGCAACCTACCGCGTCTGACGGCAAGTCGCCTGGTTCCTTCCGGGCGCGTGCATGTCGACAGAGGGCCCGCGGCGCTTGTCGGATTGACGCCGCTTCTCTTCGGCGCTCGATGCGAGTTCGAGCGTCCTCTTGCTGTCGATCGTGTAGCACTTGGCGCTGATCGCGATGAGCTCGTGGATCCGATGACGCAGTGGAGTCGCTGTCGAGGTGGATCCTGCGAGTCGGCGATCTTGGCCTTCGGGGTGGAGAGTGCATGGTGATTGCACCCCCACCGGTCTCGTCGCCACCGGCTCGCGTTTGGCGTTCCTGCCGCGGCAGCGACGCACTCGGTTGCCGCGGAGCGTCGCTGTTGGCGAAGCCGATGAGACTCTGTATGGTGGCCCTCCACTCGTCGACCTTGTCGATCGTTGGAGGGTAATCGAGGAGCAGTTGAGCTCTCGCCAGAGCTTCTGCTGGAGTAGTGGGTGGCAGTGGCGAACGGCGCGAGGAGCGGGATATGCTCGGACTTCTATCTATGTTAGAAGGAGCAGTATCCCGTCCGAGCGACCGTGCCTCGCTTGTGCCAGCATGTTGGCGTGCATGCTGGTCTTGAACGTCCCGAGATCCTCCAGCTCGATCTTGGTCCAACGAGCGTATGGCATTGTGAATGCCATGACGCTGTTGGTCCCGCGCCTCCTGAGACGGGCGCGGTACATGTACGGATGCCGAGGTCTGCGCGGCCTTGTCCTTGGACTTGGTAGCACCGTGAGCTCCCCCGTCGCCGTCCATTCTTCCGTCGGCGTCCACCCCACCACCCATTTGCTCTGGTGGTGGTGGGTTCGACGCGGACGGGGCTTCTGCCGCCGAGGCCTTCTTCTTCGGTGGCATATTGACAAAGATGATGAAGATCTCGCCAAGGTGGACGCCGGATCAGGTTCACACAACCTCGACGCCCCCTACCTGGCGCGCCAAAGATGTCGGGGCAGGCTGATCTGGCCCACGAACACCTATGGGGCTGGCGGACCGAGCCCCTTTCGGTTCGGCGGGGAGCAGAGGTCGCACGAAGAGCAGATCGAGGCGAAGCACGCGAGAGGTTTACCCAGCTTCGGAGCTCTCCGGAGAGACAACACTCCTACTGCTGCATGTACGATTTGTATTGTGTTCTTGCTAGGGAGCGCTGAGAGCTACAGTATACTCCAGCTGCTAACGAGACCTAGCGTGAGAGTGTTCGAACCCCCTCACGCTATGCATGGGCCTCCTTTTATATGTACAAGGGGCTCCGGCAGTGGCAACGTAGATGGGGGTACAAATGGAAAAATAGTGGTTGGTACACCTACTTGTACGGTACAAAGGTAATATACCTAACCACGACGGCGGGGGACAAAGGCATTAAATGCCCATCTTGTCGCCCTAATAAAGGCAAACAGGGACCGTCAGGGCGCCACCGTCCGCCACGATGGCAAACTTGTCGCTGCCTCTTGCCACCTCGCATCGCCGGGCTGCCTGACCTCTTGCCACGCTGGGCTACCGAAAGGCCCTGTGGCGACATCGTTAGTGGATGCGCTGGAGCGTAGGGTCTGAGAGAGGTGGTCTGCCGCGGCAAGCGCCTTGCCGCGGTTGTTATCTTGTCGCGCCCGGAAGCTTGTCGCTCACCGGGCCTTCCCGGCAAGCTCCTCTCGCCGGGGTCTTGTCTTGTAGGTGCCTGAGGTGGCCTTCCCGGCAAGCTCCTCTTGCCGGGGGCTTGTCTACTAAGTGCCTTGGGCGACCTTCCCGGCAAGCTCCTCTTGCCGGGTCTTGTCTCCTCGGCTTGAATACTTTGTTCTTGAATGGCTCCAAAGGAACCACGGAGGGCCTTGGCGGTCACCCGGTAAGCCTTGCCGCGGAGGGCTGCAACTGCCCGTGCACAAGTTCGGGATACTAGGGTACCCCTACTCTAGTACACCGACAGTTTGCAAAACACAATCCAGGTCATAATTTTTTTATGAAACGTGTGGGATCCCAAACGAAAAGCACACGTCACTCTTGCGGCAACCGTCGGTGATACCCAACAAATCACAAATGGTCTGCAACACTTGTATGTGTACGAAGGGGCTCCTGGACCGTTTGTGATAGAACATTATCGCAGACGGTAATTGTTGGCAACCGTGTGCGATGGAGTCTAGCATGGCAGACGGGTTACGCAGAAAACTCGTGTGCGATGGGGCACAAATCGCACATAGTTCATATGTTGGCCCGTGTGCCTTACATACTGTTTCCCAAACGGTTCGTTACGACATACCGTATGGTTTCACTACATCATTAGAAACGCTTAATCACCGATACCACATGTGCGAAAGAATTTAGTGTGTGCTGCATCGCACACGATTACATTTTGGAAGGCCTCTGGATCACTGCTCCATATCCCCGACGGTTTCTGGGTCGTGTGGGAAGGACACCCTATCGCACACACTCACTTGGCGATGGTCCCAAATGTTGTCGCGTAAAGGGGTTAAAAACCGTTTGTATAACACCGACGCGTACCTGTGCTTCTCTGGTTTTGCCTTTGCTCTCTTCTCTTGAGCCTCTACTGATGTAGGTTCTGTAGCATCCATGACAATTGTGTTGTCCTCAAAGTCAAGCCTCAAGGGAAGGTGCTCTTTATCCAATGTATGTGCTCGTGCCCATCTTGGAGTTGATGAGAATCAGGATGTGTGGAGCATACCCACATGATCTCTTCTGATCAGCAATTGTCCTCTTGATTGTCTCTACAATTAGTGTCGTCACCTTGAACTTTTCTGGCACATCAAACATATGCAGCAAATTGGTGGAGTGTCCTCTTATCATCCTGTTATCACCAGACTTGGGCAACAATGTGTGCCTCATAGTGTTGATTGTGGGCAGTCCTAACAGGAGATAATAGACAGACCAAACTTGTGATGTTCCAAGGCTGCATCTGGGATCTCTTTGTACATATGTGCCATGGAGTTGTGTCCTTTCCTAGGCTTTGCATACACATTTGTATCATCCTCATGCTCTTCAGGGGCATTGATTAGCTTGGCCCACTCAGCAATAGTAGACTGGTACCTTGTGCCTTCAGTCATCCAGGCAATCCTTCCATCTGGATAGAAGTGAGCTGTGGAGTAAAATTGCATGATAAGCTCATCATTCCACTTGGTCAATTTCTGACCCACAAAGGCATCAACTCCATTCATTCTGAAGCTCTCATGAACTCTAGGAAAGTGATCTTCATTTTCATCAATATATTCCCAATCAACCCATTTCATATCACTAACTATGGGCTTTTTATCTAGGAGCACATTCTCATAGAAGTCATGTTGTTTCTTAGTGTGGAACTTGTAGTCTACAGCAGTTCTCCTTCTGGCAGCATAGGGATCTGACTGTCTCCATAGTCTGAGACCTGCATCCTTTCTTATCTTCATGTTTTCAGCCACTAGATGTGTATCATCATGATCTAGGATCTTGGGCTTCAACTTTCTAAGCACTTGGGCTTCCTCTTCTTCTTCTATTTCAGGCACTGGGCCTTGTTCTTTTCTGCAGCAGGAATATTTCTGGTGTTTCTCTTTGTTGTGGACTTGGTGGCTTGAGCAGTAGCTTTGGGGGCAGTCTTGGGCTTTGAAGGAGCAGCCCCAGACTTGATGGCATCCCCCATCAGCTTCTGAGCTTTAGGTGCTGGTGCATCCTCCTCTTCTTCTTCTTCATCAGATGAGTGCCTCTCAAATTCTGCCATGGGATCAACTCGCTTGCACCATCTCCCTCTCTTCCTTTCCTTCTTTTTCTTGCCCTCACTAGCAGCCTCTCCAACAGTTGATTTGGAGTCTTCAAGAGTTGAGGATCTGGCTTTGGACATGGGCACTCTCTTGGCAGGAGCCTTCTTGTTCAGACCAGGCTTGGTTGAAGCTGTTGTGCCAAATTCCTTCTTGACAACTTTCTTCTTGGAGCTAACTTCTTCCTCGGCAGCAACATAGTCTTCATCCTCTGAATCAGAGTTTCTCTTTCACCTTGTCCTTGTTGCTACCTTGGGCAAGTTGCTTGGGGTGCTTCTGCTACCCTCATCATAGCTGCCAGAGGGACTAGTGCCCTCACTCAGGTTAACTTTGATCTGACATGTCTGACACTGCAAACTGAAAGCTGACCCTGTGAATAGATGTAGTTGAGGTAGAGTGGATGAGCATCACAAAGTGCAGAGATTTTTCAAAACAACTGAGTCAAAACTTAGTTTTAGTTTTCCACAAAAAGCATTTCGGAGCTACCGATTTGTTAAACTCGGTGACACCGAAGCAATGTTAGAGTCTGAACTAGTGAGATCAATCAGATCGAGACACAGTTTGGTGACTCCGAGATTGCTAGGGTTTCACTGAGAGTTGAACTCGGTCACACAGATTTGCAAGTTTCGGTCAGACCGAAAGTTGCAAGTGCAATGGCCTAAGCCAAATCGGTGAGACTGATTTCTACAACTTGGTCGGTCCAAGATGAGTTCAGCGGAAACCTAACCCTAATTTTTCGAATCAAAACTAATCTAAAGGAAGTTTTTGCTGGATAGAAGTATCTCAAACGTAGTAAGAACCATGACACTGACTTTGTGCTAAGAATCGGAGTGAGAAAGCACAAAGGATCGAACTCATACCCTAACTTGGCGATGAGCTTGCTACGGCAGCAATGGCGGTGAAGATTCCCATTGACGGCGACGGAGACCAGTGGCAGGAGGTCGCTGGCGATGAGGGGACGATCTGGAGACCCGAGTCGGCAGAAAGGTGATACGCCAGCAGCGAAGGGTTTCAGAGAAATTTCCAAAATTTAACCCGTGGGTGTTTATATCCTGACCCTGTCGGTGTGACCGAGTGGAATGACTCGGTGGCACCGAGATGCAGAATTGCAAGCAGTTACTGCAACTCAGTGTGACCGACCTGTTCTAATTGGTTGCACCGAGATTGAAAACCTAGATCAACTCAGTGAACTCGGTATGACCGAATGGAATGAATCGGTCAGACCGAAATACACAGAGAGGTTTTGGAAGTTTAAGTCTATGACAAATCGGTGACTTTGAGTGCTCCTCAGCCAGAGGGTTCGAATCTGACTTGATCAAACTTTGTGATGTAGCATGAATAGAGTTTTAGAAGAGAAAAACATAGATAGCTAGAGGAAGTTCTTAGGCATTCTTGTCCATCCATTTGGCAAAAGAAAAATAGCCAAACAATCAAAGCAACAAATGGATGTCCTCGAATAAGAAACATATGCAATCAACATGCTCACATAATAAGATGGCAAATGAAATATGTGGAAAAGCTTGCACAAACACTCTAGCATCTATCAAGCAATTGGCGATGACTAGGTCATCTATATATGAGTATATTGAGTGAGGAGTCAAATGAGAACATTTGATCGTAGATCATACTCATTGTTTAAGCACAAGTGGGGTTACCGCTTTTACATAAAGCATTGTTGTGTTCACACCATTAAAGTTGCTTTAGCTCAATTCTTAGAGTAAAGCTCCCCCTAGATGTGATACCCCCCCTAAGAGGGATGAACTAACCTTGGGTTTTGTCAATGATGACTTCATGTAGATGTTGAAGATGTGGATGCTCAATGTTGATGTAGATCATTTGGAGCAATCCATTGGAGTGAGTTGCACTTTAAATACCTACATGGGTTAGTCCCACAAGGAACAAACAAGGATATCCATAGACATAGAGTAAAGTACACACAAGATGATGTCCATGAAAGCATTAGATTACCATGTCCCTTGTCTTACCAACAAGAGGGTTTGTGACTCCTTGAACTAGTGCAAGATGTGGAAGTTGTTTGTACTTATGAGTGAAGTGTGTTGGCGGAGTCACCCTCAAGAACTCTCTAGTTCTTCTTCTTCGGGATCCACATCAACTTGATGGGAATCCTTGGAGTTGTAGTCGTACTTGATGAAGTAGAACTTGATGTAGTCTTGGGAACCCACTTGACCAAGGCCTTGGGAGCTTCTTCAAATGCATCAATCTCCTCTTGAAGCTTGTCCTTGCCTTTTTGCTTGTGGTCTTGTGGTGGAAGATCATCTTGAGCTTGTGTCCCCTTGAAGGAAGTAGGATCATACTTCTCTTGTTGAGGAACAAACTTCTTCTTGGGGTATTGATCTTCTTCCCACTCAACTCCATTGGCATTGAACTTTTGTTCAAAACCAACACCTTGATTCTTCCGATGCCTTCCTTGCTTGTGTACAATTTCCTCAAATTGCTTACTTCCGGCAAGGCTCTTGTAAAGACCTTTCTCTATAATTCCCTTCAATAAGCTATTTTCTTGCTCAAGTGTAACTTGGCTAAGAGAATCATTAGTGGAATCAAGATAACTACTAGAAGCAACAATATTGGATTTAGCATGATTATTGTTACTACTAGATGAAGAATATTTCTTGTTCTTGTTACTAGATTTTACTTGTGGCATGTAAGTAGACAAGAGTAAACGCTTGGCAATGTAAGAAGAAATTTTCTTACGAAGATCATCATTGATTGCTTTTAAGAACCCATGCTCTTGCTCTAGGTTGAGCTTTTCAAAGTGTAGCTTCTCATGAGTCTTTAAAATTTCTCGATGATCTTCTAAGGTAGTTTCATGAGCTAACTTAAGAGTGTTTAGTTCTTTAGTTAGACGCTCAATCTCCTTCTTATCATCATCATTCGTTTTATCTTGATTAGCATGATTAATAACAAGTTCATCATAGTTTTCATCACTAGAGTTATCAACAAGTATATCATCATCACCTAGCAAATCATATTCATCACTATTGGAATCAACATACTCGGGGTGTGATACCTTTGGGCCTTTAGCCATGAAGCATCTTCCAATTCCTTCATTTTTGAATCAAAAATGTCATAGGAGTTGGTTGACACAAGTGCTAGACCGGCAACACCTTCATCTTGAGTATATTCGGAGTCGGAGTGATAACTTCTCTCGGAGTGGTGATCGGAGTCGGAGCTGGATACCCATTCACCAACATGAGCTTGATGTCTTCGTTTTGTATAGCTCCTTGATGACTTGTCCTTCCTTTCCGAATCCTTGCTTTTGCGAGAGGTTCTTTGTTCATAACGATCATCTCTACTCCTTCTCTCCCTTGGAGGTGATTCTTTTCTTTTGCTTCTCCTTTTAGGTGGTTCTTCTCTTTTGCTTCTCCTTTTAGGTGATTCTTCTCTTCTTTTGTAGGGAGCCGTACACTCATTGGAATAGTGTCTGGGTCTTCCACAATTGTAGCAATTACGCTCACGACTAGAAGATCTTTTGTCATTGTAGGACCTTGACTTGGAACTTCTTTCTTTGATTCTACTCTTGTAGAACTTGTTGAAGTTCTTCACCATTAGGCTCAAAATCTTCATTGAAGGCTTGTTTCTCAATTGATGATGTAGGAGCATCACATGAGGCTTTGTAAGCACCACTAGACTTGTTATGAAGCTCTTCTTTATCCTTGAGAGACATCTCATGAGCAACAATTCTTCCAATGACTTCGGTTGGCTTGAGATCTTTGTAATTGGGCATCATTTGGATCAAAGTACACACGATATCATATTTTCCATCCAAGGATCTTAGGATCTTCTTGATGATGAATCTGTCAGTCATCTCTTCACTCCCTAAGCCGTTAATATCATTTGTGATAAGAGCAAGGCTAGAGTACATTTCAGCGACACCTTCACCATCCTTCATTTTGAACTTGTCAAGCTGACTTTGAAGCACATCCAATTTGGATTCCTTGACGGAGTCGGTAACTTCGTGCATATATATCAAAGTATTCCAAATTTTCTTTGCATTCTCAAGATGGCTGATTTTGTTGAATTCTTCGGGGCACAACCCGTTGAAGAGGATATCGCAAGCTTGAGAATTATATTGCAATGATGTCTACTTCACAACCTTCTTCTTGTAGACGTTGTTGGGCCTCCAACTGCAGAGGTTTGTAGGACAGTAGAAAATTTCCCTCAAGTGGATGACCTAAGGTTTATCAATACGTGGGAGGCGTAGGATGAACATGGTCTCTCTCAAGCAACCCTGCAACCAAATAACAAAGAGTCTCTTGTGTCCCCAACACACCCAATACAATAGTAAATTGTATAGGTGCACTAGTTCAAGTAAGAGATGGTGATACAAGTGCAATATGGATGGTAGATATAGGTTTTTGTAATATGAAAATATAAAAACAGCAAGGTAACTAATGATAAACGTGAGCACAAACGATATTGCAATGCTAGGGAACAAGGCCTAGGGTTCATACTTTCACTAGTGCAAGTTCTCTCAACAATAATAACATAATTGGATCATATAACTATCCCTCAACATGCAACAAAGAGTCACTCCAAAGTCACTAATAGCGGAGAACAAACGAAGAGATTATGGTAGGGTACGAAACCACCTCAAAGTTATTCTTTCGGAACGATCTATTCAAGAGTGCGTACTAGAATAACACCTTAAGACACATATCAACCAAAACCCTAATGTCACCTAGATACTCCAATGTCACCTCAAGTATCCGTGGGTATGATTATACGATATACATCACACAATCTCAGATTCATCTATTCAAACCAACACAAAGAACTTCAAAGAGTGCCCCAAAGTTTCTACCGGAGAGTCAAGACGAAAACGTGTGCCAACCCCTATGCATAAGTTCACGAGGTCACGGAACCCGCAAGTTTTGGTTGATATCCCATTGTCACCACAGATAAGCACATGCAATACATACATCAAGTGTTCTCAAATCCTTAAAGACTCAATCCGATAAGATAAATTCAAAGGGAAAACTCACTCCATTACAAGAGAGTAGAGGGGGAGAAATATCATAAGATCCAACTATAATAGCAAAGATCGCGATACATCAAGATCGTATCACCTCAAGAACACGAGAGAGAGAGAGAGAGATCAAACACATAGCTACTGGTACATACCCTCAGCCCCGAGGGTGAACTAATCCATCCTCGTCATGGACAGCGCCGGGATGATGAAGATGGCCACCGGTGAGGGATCCCGCCTCCGGCAGGGTGCCGGAACAAGGTCCCGATTGGTTTTGGTGGCTACAGAGGCTTGCGGCGGCGGAACTCCCGATCTATTCTGTTCCTTGGAGGTTTCAGTATTTATAGGATTTCTTGGCGTAGGTCTCACATCAGGGGGGTCTCCGGGTTGTCCACGAGGCAGGGGCCCATGCCCAGGGAGGGTGGGCGCGCCCCCCACCCTCGTGGGCAGCCCGGGACTCTACTGGCCCAACTCCTTTACTCCAGGGGCTTCGTTTGGTCCATAAAAAATCGTCAAAAATTGGCACGTTAATTGGACTCCGTTTGGTATTCCTTTTTTGTAAAACTGAAAAACAAGGAAAAACATAAACTGGCACCCGGCTCAAGGTTAATATGTTAGTCCCAAAAATCATATAAAATAGCATATAAATGCATATAAAACATCGTAGAAGGATAATATAATATCACGAATACTTCATTAATTATAGATACGTTGGAGACGTATCAGCATCCCCAAGCTTAATTCATGTTCGCCCCTCGAGTAGGTAAATGATAAAAGAGATAATTTATGAAGTGTGAATGCTAGCGGGTGCACAAGTTTGATCAATGATAATTTCAATCACCTTTTCTAGCATCATTATATATCATAACAGTAGCTCAACTCATAAAACTTCTCATGATCAAGTAACAAACTATTCACATGTTAAAGTATAGATCATAAACTTTCTTGAAAACTAAAAAACCGTGATATTAGTCATCAAAAAATTACAATTCATCTTATTTTCAGGAAGGGTCTATGTCAGAGCTTTGATTCAGCAAACTTCACATACTCAACTAGCATTTAGTCTTTCACAATTGCTAACACTCACGCGATATTTATGGGTTCAAAGTTTTAATCAGACACAGAAAGATAGGGGCTTATAGATTCGCCCCCAACCTTTACCTCAAGGGTAATGTCAACAATAATAGTTCATGATGCCTTACATCTAATTGGATATATATATCGGGATCTTTCCAACACAATGTTCTTGCCAAAGGATAAAATGTAAAAAGAAAAGGTGAAGATCACCATGACTCTTGCATAAGGTATAAGACAAGAATAAAAGATAGGCCCTTCGCAGAGGGAAGCAGAGGTTGTCATGCGCTTTTATAGTTGGATGCACAAAATCTTAATGCGAAAGAACATCACTTTATATTGCCACTTGTGATACGGACCTTTATTATGCAGTCCGTTGCTTTTATTGCTTCCACATCACAAGATCGTATAAAGCTTATTTTCTCCACACTAATAGATCATACATATTTAGAGAGCAATTTTTGTTGCATGCACCGATGACAACTTACTTGAAGGATCTTACTCAATCCATAGGTAGTTATGGTGAACTCTCATGGCAAAACTAGTTTAAGGGATATTCGGAAGCACAAGTAGTATCTCTACTTGGTGCAAAGAATTTGGCTAGCATGAGGGGGAAATGCAAGCTCGGCATGTTGAATGATCCATGACAATATACTTTATTTCGGATATAAGAAAACATAACCCATTACGTTGTCTTCCTTGTCCAACATCAACCTTTTAGCATGTAATATTTTAATGAGTGCTCACAATCATAAAAGATGTCCAAGATAGTATATTTATATGTGAAATCTCTCTTCCCTCAATATTCTTTCATGAACTGTTCAAGTGACCAATACAATGTTTGCTAACCTTCAATAAATTTACCACCTCTACTTCTTATATGTGAAGTCGTTACTCCCCATGGGATAAGCATATGAAACATATATAATTTCTGATTTATGATATTCGCTCATTCAACTATTTACTCATAGGATATAAGTGAAGCACACGAGTAAATGACAAATTACTCCAAAAAGATATAAGTGAAGATCAATGAGTAGTTAAATAATTATGTAGCTATGTGAAGACTCTCTCTCATTTAAGAATTTCAGAACTTGATATTTTATTCAAACAGCAAGCAAAACAAAATAAAATGACATTCTATGAATAGCAAACATCACATGAAGAAGCAAAAACTTAGGATCAACCGATACTAACCAGTAGTTGTCAAAAAAGAAAGGTGGGATGCCAACCGGGGCATCCCCAAGCTTAGACGCTTGAGATTTCTTGAAATATTATCTTGGGATGCCTTGGGCATCCCCAAGCTTGAGCTTTTGTGTCTCCTTAATTCCTCTCATATCACGGTTTCCTAAATCTCGAAAGCTTCATCCACCCCAAACTCAACAAGAACTCGTGAGATAAGTTAGTATAAACCAATGCAAAAACCTTATCATTTTCTATCGTAACAAATCACTAAAATTATTATTCAACATTGCATACTAAATGTCTCTGCATATTTAATACTCCTATCCTCAAACAGAATCATTAAACAAGAAAACATATGCAAACAATGCAAACAGAACAACAATCTGCCCAAACAGTACAGTCTGTAAAGAATGCAATAGTATCAATACTTCCCTAACTCCAAACATTATGAAATTCTACCACACTGTAGAAAATTTATCAGAGCTTATCATGCAAAACGTTTCAACATTTTATCATATTCTGGCTTTTCTAGGGAATTTTTGCAACAGCGATAAACTTTCTGCTTTGAAACAAAGAACATGTATACTTGCAGAATAAGCATGGTAAAGGCTATCCTTGACATTTTTATTGAAAATAGAGATGCAAAACATTATTCTAAATAACAGCAAGCAAATACTAACAAAATAAAATGACACTCCAAGAAAAACACATAGCATGTGGTGAATAAAAATATAGCTCCAAGTAAAGTTACCGATGAACGAAGATTTAAAGAGGGATGCCATCCGGGCATCCCCAAGCTTAGGCTCTTGGTTGTCCTTGAATATTACCTTGGGGTGCCTTGGGCATCCCCAAGCTTAGTATCTTGCCACTCCTTATTCCATAGTCCATCGAATCTTTACCCAAAACTTGAAAACTTCACAACGCAAAACTCAATGTAAAACTCAGAAGCTCTGCTAGTATAAGAAAATAAAACACCACTTAGGTACTGTTGTGAACTCATTATAAATTCATATTGGTGTAATATCTACTGTATTCCAACTTATCTATGGTTCATACCCTTCGATACTACTCATAGATTCATCAAAATAAGCAAACAACACATAGAATACAGAATCTGTCATAAACAGAACAGTCTGTAGTAATCTGCATCAAACGCAAACTTATGGAACTCAGAAAAATCTGAAAAAATAGGACGACCTAGATAATTTGATTACTGATATAATGAAATTGTAATCAGTACTATATCACTTTCTAGTGATTTTTAACAATTGTTTTCGTGAGCAGAATGTTTACATCTTTTCAAAGAAGATCAAATAATTATCATCCAAGAAGATCCTATAGGTCTTACTTGGCACAAACACTAATTAAAACATAAAACCACATCTAACCAGAGGCTAGATGATTTATTTATTACTAAACAGGAACAAAAAGCATGGAACAAAAATAAAATTGGGTTGCCTCCCAACAAGCGCTAACGTTTAACGCCCCTAGCTAGGCATGATGATTTCAATGATGCTCACCTAAAAGATAAGAATTGAAACATAAACAGAGCATCATGAAGAATATGACTAGCACATTTAAGTCTAACCCACTTCCTATGAATAGGGATTTTGTGAGCAAACAACTTATGGGAACAATAATCAACTAGCATAGGAAGGCAAAACAAGCATAACTTCAAAACTTTAAGCACATAGAAAGGAAACTTGATATTACTGCAATATTTAGAAGCATATTATCCTCTTTCATAATAATTTTCTGTAGCATCATGAATGAATTCAACCATATAACCAGCACATAAAACATTCTTTTCATGATCTACTTGCATAGAAATTTTACTACTCTCCACATAAGCAAATGTATTATCATCAATAGTAGTGGGAGCAAACTCAACAAAATAACTATCATGTGAAGCATAATCCAATTGAAAATTAAAATCATGATGACAAGTTTCATGGTTATTTTTATTCTTTATAGCATACAAGTCATCACAGTAATCATCATAGATAGCAACTTTATTCTCGTAATCAATTGGAACCTCTTCCAAAATAGTGGATTCATCACTAAATAAAGTCATGACCTCTCCAAAACCACTTTCATCAATATAATCATCGTAAATAGGAGGCGTGCTTTCATCATAATAAATTTGCTCATCAAAACTTGGGGGACAAAAAATATCATCTTCATCAAACATAGCTTCCCCAAGCTTGTGGCTTTGCATATCATTAGCATCATGGGTATTCAAAGAATTCATACTAACAACATTGCAATCATGCTCATCATCCAAGGATTTAGTGCCAAACATTTTAATACATTCTTCTTCTAACACTTCGGCACAATTATCGGAATCCTTATTTTCACGAAAGACATTAAAAAGATGAAGCATATGAGGCAACCTTAATTCCATTTTTTTGTAGTTTTATTTTATAGACTAAACTAGTGATAAAACAAGGAAGTAAAAGATTCGATTGCAAGATCCAAAGATATACCTTCAAGCACTCACCTCCCCGGAAATGGCCCCAGAAAAGAGCTTGATGTCTACTTCACAACCTTCTTCTTGTAGACGTTGTTGGGCCTCCAAGTGCAGAGGTTTGTAGGACAGTAGCACATTTCCCTCAAGTGGATGACCTAAGGTTTATCAATACGTGGGAGGCGTAGGATGAGGATGGTCTCTCTCAAGTAACCCTGCAACCAAATAACTGTAGCGACCCGACCTCAGATGGTCAGGTCTCTGTGCTTCCGTGTCATCCCTGGATCGGTAATGCTGACACACACAGTACTCAAAGGATTTATAACAGAGTAGCAATCACACACTTATTACATTGAATGTCTCAAAAGAGAACTTAATACAATAATATGGCTGAAGGCCATCTAATGCGATAACAATGGAAGGCTTGGAAGATAAAGTGAGTCCATCAACTCCAACGGCATAACCGAGCTGCACGGCAACAACCTACAATCCTTACTCCTCGTTCGAAAAGTCTGCAACATAATACGTTGCAGCCCGAGAACGGGTCAAAGACATGGAATATGCCGCAATGTAACACATAGAGTAATGAAAGAATAAGCTATACTACATGCATATATGGCTGGTGGAAAGCTCTATGGTTACAGCTTTTGCGAAAAGCCAATTTTTCCCTACATCAAAGGAATAAATTTAATTTAACTATAATGGTGGTTGAAACATCATTGAGAAGGTACCCCAACTCAGATGATCCCAATTAAGGTAATTAACAACCCAGCAAAATTAGTTAAGAGTGATGGGATACTTGTGAATACTCAAGTACTAGATACTCAAACGCCCATAACCGGGGACACAGCTAACCATGATTAGTTTGTACACTCTGCAGAGGTTTTGCACTTTTCCCCACAAGACTCGATCGCCTCCTTTGGGTTCTCGTGACTGCATGGTGTTTGAGAGACGGATGACCGAGACACGATCTTTCGTAAACATTAACTCTCTACTCCTGGATAGATCATACCAAACCTATAAAACCCACTACCTGCTGATCTACCTCTTGAGAGCTTCACGTAACTTACTCAACTATGCTAGAGCCCATAATAGCTTGTGGCTGCACACGTAAGTTCCTAGCATGAATAATCTCAGTTCCCTTTGAGCTCTGCGTGGCGGTCCATAGGAAGATCACACTGCACCCCGGATTTCCAAGAAAAGCATAACAACCGGTTCCCCAGTGCCTCAATCCACCCAGATGTGTATTTAAGTTGCCACCTTATAGTAAACCATTAATTAACAATCTCACATCTGTCGTGAATATCTCTCAAACCCAAACCACGCCTACGAGCATAGCATGGCAAGATAAGCATAACGTAGAAGTAACTCCCAAGGGTTTGAAAGTAATAGGCAATAGGTTCCTACCTCATCATCTACTTCCCAACCCACAAATTAATGACATCCTAATCATGCAATGTTTGAGGGTTGAAACTAATGCATAAAAACTGGGTAGGAAAAGATATGATCAAGTGTTACTTGCCTTGGCTGACGATCCGTGAATCCTAGAGACTCATAGTAACACGCTTCGCACTCCGGGAATTCTATCGCAAGCAAACAACGCATACATAAGTAAACAAGCAAAGATGCACAAACGAAACTTCAACTGAAAGAGGTTGACCGGAGAGTTCAACTTAAGAACTCCGGTTCACAAAAACAATCAAACCAAACGGAACAACAAAACTCAAACGGCGAAAAAAACAAGGTCCGTTTACTAATCTAATCTAGAGTCAAATTTTATAAAGATAAAAACTTGGTTGAGTTGATTATTCGGAAAGAGGGTTTCGATACGAAACTCCAGGCGCTTGAATCGCCTGATTCCTATAAACGAGCTAAAATATAAACAGTTTTGAAAATTGGATCATAAATCGCGATCAGAATAACCGCGGAATAAATCTGATAAAAGAAAAGCGACGAATCTGCTAAACGAACGAACGTTCGTTAACAGAACTTAAACAGTGAACGCGTTCGTTAAAATGAACGGATGAACGGACGTTCGTTAAATAAATAAACCGACGAAAATAAACCGATCTAGGGTTTTTTATTATTATTTTAAACATTCCGCCAAAAGAAAAATTCCTAGAAAAATAAATAAAAATCTAAAAATTCCAAACAAGTTTTTCTCCATCTAAATAAAATATTTAGAAGTAGAGGAACTTTTCTTGGCCCCTAAAATGCAACTTTTTAAAGCGTGCAAATTTTTCTAGGGCAAATAAACTTCCAAATAAAATCAAATAAAATCCCAAAAATGATTTTAACATTTTTCCTCCGTTATTTCAATTATTTTGGAGAAGTCATATTATCTCCCCTCATTTATTTGTTTTGAAATAGTTTTCCGGAGTGAAAATAATTAAAATCCAATATCCTCGTCTTTCATTATTTGATAAAAATCAAATACGAAAATTGAAAAATCCCCAACTCTCTCCTAGGGTCCTTGAGTTTCTTAGGATTTTCGAGGATGGCAAACGAGAATGCAAATAAAATATGATATGCAAGAATGACCTATGTATAACATGCCAAATTGAAAATTTGGGATGTTACAAACCTACCCCCCTTGAGATGAATCTCGCCCTCGAGATTCGGCTTGGCTAGAAAATAGGTGCGGATGGTCCTTGCGAATATCCTCTTCTCGCTCCCAGGTGGCTTCTTCCTCGGTGTGGTGGCTCCAATTGAACTTTGCAAAACTTGATCACCTTGTTGCGAGTGACTCTGCTATCAAACTCGAGAATTTTTCTTGGCTTCTCCTCTTAAGTCGAGTTGTTATCCAATTGTATCGCCTCCAGGGCATCAGCATCCTTTAATGGTATGTCGGCCATCTCAAGTGGCACTTCTTCGGTTGTGACACGTGAAACACGTCATGCACTCGACAATCCTTCGTGTAACTCCAGCTTGTAGGCAACTTCTCCCATCCGTCCCAAAATACTGATGCGGTCCTACAAATCTTGGGGCTAACTTTCCCTTTACTCCAAAATGTTTCACTCCCTCGGGGTGATACTCATGAAGATACTCATCTCCAATTTCATAGGTTACTTCCTTGCGTTTAGAATCTGCGTAACTCTTACATCTAGACCGAGCAATCTTTAGTCTGTCTCGATCAGTTTAACCTTCTCCTCGTAGTCTTTGATCAAATCTGGTCCAAACAATCGACGGTCTCCAACCTCATCCCACGCCAATGGTGTTCTACATCTGCGCCCATACAGAGCTTCGAACGGTGCCATCTTCAAACCGGCACAGTAGCTGTTGTTGTATGAAAATTCTGCGTCTGACAAATTGTCATCCCAACTAGATCCATAATCTAGCGCATGTGCTCTCAACATGTCCTCCAAAATCTGATTGACTCTCTCTGTCATTCGTCCGTCTGGGTGGAACGCAGCATCAACTCCAATCTGGTACCCAAGGTCCGTGTAGCCGATGCCAAAACTTTGAAGTAAATCGTGTTCCTCTATCCGACACGATACTCCTCGGAACTCCGTGCAAACATACTATCCTGGTCATATATATCTTGGCCAACTTTGCACTTGTATAAGTTGTTTTCACCGGATGAAGTGAGCTACTTTGGTCAAACGATCCACTACTACCCATATCGAATCATATCCTGCTTTGGTTCTGGGTAATCCGGTGATAAAATCCATGCCAAGCTTGTCCCACTTCCATTCTGGTATTGGCATAGGCTGCAACAGTCCTGCGGGCTTTTTATGCTCTGCCTTCACTCTCTGACATACATCGCAAACGGCTACATACTCGGCAATATCCTTCTTCATACCAGCCCACCAGAAACGTTCCTTCAAGTCCAAGTACATCTTGGTGTTTCCGGGGTGAATCGAGTATGGTGAGTCATGAGCCTCTTCAAGTATTAACTTCCTGATCTCCAATTGTTGGGCACATAAATCCGATCCTCAAACCACAAGGTATCGTGCTCATCCTCGCGAAAACCTTTGGCTTTTCCTTTACCCATCTTTCCCTTTATCTCAGCAATCTCTTTATCCTCCTTTTGAGCGTCTCGAATCTTGTCTAACAAGGTTGACTGAACCTCCATTGTTGCAAGAAAACCTCTTGGAACAATCTCCAAATGAAGTTCCATAACATCCTCTGCTAACTCCTTTGGCGCCCTCTACCTTCAAGGATATTGGCATAACTCTTCCGACTCAAAGCGTGCCTTTACGACGTTGGCTTTTCTGGATGATAGTGTAGCTTCATGTCGTAATCTTTTATAAGTTCCAGCCATCTCCTCTGTCTGAGGTTTAACTCCTTCTGTGTGAAAATGTACTTTAAACTCTTATGATCCGTGTACACATCACAACGGTTTCCCATGAGATAATGTCTCCAGGTCATTAACGCATGTACTACGGCTGCTAACTCCAAATCATGCGTGGCATAGTTCAACTCATGAGACTTCAGTTGTCGTGAGGCATACGAGACAACTTTTCCTTCCTGCATAAGAACACATCCAATTCCCAAGCGAGAGGCATCACAATACACTTGAAACTCCTTATGTATATCCGGCAATGTCAGCACTGGGGCTGTAGTCAACCCTTTCTTCAATTCTTGGAAGCTTGTCTCACAATCCTCTGTCCATCTGAAATTAGTATCCTTCTTTAGCAATTCCGTCATTGGTTTAGCAATCTTGGAAAAATTCTCAATAAATCTCCGATAATATCCTGCCACCCAAGGAAATCTGCGAATCTCATTGATCAAGTGGGTGCCAACCATTCGGTATCGTTGGCCCGAATTTTCTTGGGATCTCTTGCTATACCTTCTCCGATATAACATGCCCAAGAAATCCAACTTCCTTTAACCAAAACTCGCACTTGCTGAATTTGGCGTATAACCTGTGTTCCCCGAGTTTCTCAAGAACCAAATGTAGGTGTTCTCATGCTCCTCTTCGTTCTTCGAGTAAACCATAATATCATCGATAAACACCACAACAAACTTGTCCAAATATTCCATGAACACTTTGTTCATCATACTCATAAAATAGGCGAGGCGTTAGTCGGTCCAAACGACATGACCGTATACTCGTATAATCCATATCGTGTGGTGAATGTTGTCTTGGGTATATCCTTCTCTCGGATCTTCAATCGATGGTATCCTCGATCGTAGATCAATCTTAGAAAACACCTTAGCTCCTTGCAACCGATCAAACAGATCATTTATCATCGGTAAGGGATACTTGTTCTTTATTGTTACTTCATTCGTAGCTCGGTAATCAACAACCATCCTTAGGGATTTATCCTTCTTCTCCACCAAAAGTACCGGAGCTCCCTGTGGTGATGAACTTCTGAATGTAACCTTTCTCCAATAGCTCCTCGGTCTGCTTCTTAATTTCCTCCGGATCATTTGCGGGCATCCGATAGGGTCTCTTTGATATTGGCCCTGCACGGTATTAGTTCTATCGAACTCGATGTCTCGATCCGGTGGCATGCCCGTAACTCTTCCGGAAAAACATCTGGGTAATCCTTCACTATAGGTACTTCCTCTTGTACAACTCCCGTGAGGGTATTCACTTGGCTCCTCCTAGGCACATGCCTAGATACATACTTAATCCTTTTTCCCTCTGGGGTGGTAAGATAGATTGACTTGCTAGCACAGTCGATACTTCCTCCAAACTTCGACATCCAATCCATACCTAATATCACATCCAATCCTTGCGACTCCAAGATAATTAGGTCAGACGGAAAAACATGTGTGCCAATGATTAGGGGTAACTGGGTGCACCATCTGCTAGCCATATACTCTGCTCCAGGCAAGCTCACTAAAAGAGGGGTCCTAAGGGTCTGGGTTGGTAACTTAAACTTATCCACAAATCCCCTTGATATGTATGAATGCGATGCACCAAGATTTAAAAAGAACAATAGCGGTAAATGACTGAACCAAAAACTTACCTATTACCGCATCCGGCTGCTCTTCAACTTCCTCCACGTTAACGTGGTTCACTTGTCCTTTGTTGAATGGATTTGGCTTCTTCCCAGCGCTCCCATTTCCATTTCCATTCTTTCCATCGTAAGGCCATTGGCATAGTGCCCTGTCTTCCCGCACTTAAAGCAAATAACTTGGCTCAAGTCTCTCTTAGCGGGTGTAGCTGGGTTAGAGCGATTCGTTATTGTTGGCTGTATTTCCATTCCCATTCTTCGCACCATTATGCTCCTCCTCCAAAGATGGTTATGTCCTCCATGGTTATGAACTAGTCCTCCCGAGTTCGGGGTTAAGCGAGGTTTCTGGTGAGCTCCTGAGTTATGCTTCCCTTGTCCATACTTCCTCTTACGATTCTCAATTTGCTGCTGCTTTCCTTCAATCATTAGGGCCTTATCTACCAACTCACGGTAGTTGTTGAAAGTTGCCACCATCACCGCATACTCATCTCATCATTCAGTCCTTCCATGAACTTCTCTTGCTTCATGCATCCGTGGCCACATCATCAGCGATAGCGTGATAACTTGCTAAACTCATCCATGTATCGGGCCACAAGACGGTTCCCTGGCGTAAGTTGCGAAACTCACGCTTCTTTATCTGCATGGCTCCGGTTGAAACATGGGCCGTATGCGGAAAGCTTGTTGAACTGGTCCCAAGTGACATTGGCTATAGGAAAAGTAGCCGTGTAATTCTCCCACCATGCGGTCTTTGGTCCATCCAATTGATGTCTTGACAAAGCGCACTCTCTCAAAGATCCGTGCATCCTGCGGTGGTTAACTCCCTTCCAATACGGCGTAACCAGTCATGTGCAACTATTGGCTCGGTGCTACTGGAAAACACCGGCGGTTGTAACCTTAGAAAACGGGTTAAATTGTCCACTGGCGGCGGGTTGTTGTTGTTGTTGTTGTTGTTGTTGTTGTTGTTGGCATTGCCCTAGTTCTAAACTAGCAGTTGCATCAAGGTATTCTGTTGTTGGATCAACTGAGTGAGCTCCGGTGGGAAAGCAAAACCAGGGTCACGTCTCGGAGGCATCTGGGTTTAGAGGGAGAGATTAGAAATAGAAAGAGGTCTAGTGAGAAAACACTACCCATATGCACATGAGGCAAAACACACATTCATTCAATCAAGCAAGCAAGGGCATACAAAATGGTCTAGGATTATCGCATAAGTGCTCACTACTACTAATTACATGGGGAAAAATACTACTAATATTTGGTGGTCATCTAAAAATTTTGATCGGTGGAAGACTCCATAATGTCTGCTCCAGCTTCGTCTTCATAGTCATCATCACTTGGATCTGAGTCGGTGTAAATGCGATGATGATGTAGTTGTCCGGACAAGCGGGGTCTTCTTCCTCTTCTTGCTCTTCTTCCTTGGGTGCTGGTCCTCCCATGAAAACTCCAATCTTCTTGACTAGGTCGTCATTCTTCTCCAAAGAGTATCTTGATTTCTTCCTCATATCCATCGGCGTGTAGACTAGAGTTCTTCCTCCAATTCGATGATCTTAGTTTTAGCCTTCTTCAAATCCAGCATGTCTGCGCACATCCGGGTTCTCATGACGTCGAATGTCCGGTTGAGCTCCTGGATGTAAGCTGCAATGGATCTATCCTTCTTGGTGCTAATTACTTCCCATTGCTCGCCCTTGGCGCCCACATATTTGGTATATGGTGTCATTAAGTTCCTTGTTGTAGACTTCTCCGATCGTCCCATGGTAATGTGAGCTGCCATACTCTTTCCCAAACTCCATGTTGGTGCATTGAAAACACATACTATGGGCTCCGTGCTTGGTGCAAACGTCCTTCCGGGAACTAGGGCTTGAATCTTCCAGAATTCTTCTTCTGGTAAGGTGGCGTTGTACGTCCTGGTGAAGCTTGGTATTCCAATATTCAGGTACCTAGTGACTTCCTTCAAGTGACGTCCGAAAGGTGTGTCTTCATCCGGTTGGGCAAACTTGTACTTCATCTCCGTCATCCTAA
This sequence comes from Aegilops bicornis, assembly GCA_021605145.1. Taxonomy (NCBI): domain Eukaryota; kingdom Viridiplantae; phylum Streptophyta; class Magnoliopsida; order Poales; family Poaceae; genus Aegilops; species Aegilops bicornis. The sequence goes on from CM038675.1 coordinate 367,273,274, forward strand.
AGAGTGGAAAAATGGAGAGAGGTCGGAAACGAGTAGAGAGGAGTGACCTATGGTTTATCTTAGTGGTCGTGTCCTACACTCAGCGTGTGCTCTGATACCATCTTGTAGCGACCCGACCTCAGATGGTCAGGTCTCTGTGCTTCCGTGTCATCCCTGGATCGGTAATGCTTACACACACAGTACTCGAAGGATTTATAACAGAGTAGCAATCACACACTTATTACATTGAATGTCTCAAAAGAGAACTTAATACAATAATATGGTCAAGGCCATCTAATGCGATAACAGCGGAAGGCTTGGAAGATAAAGTGAGTCAATCAACTCCAACGGCATAACTGAGCTGCACGGCAACGACCTACAATCCTTACTCCTTGTCTGAAAAGTCTGCAACATACTACGTTGCAGCCAGAGAACGGTTCAAAGACATGGAATATGCCGCAATGTAACACATAGAGTAATGAAAGAATAAGCTATACTACATGCATATATGGCTGGTGGAAAGCTCTATGGTTACAGTTTGGCGAAAAGCCAATTTTTCCCTACATCAAAGGAATAAATTTAATTTAACTATCATGGTGGTTGAAACATCATTGAGAAGGTACCCCCCAACTCAGATGATCCAGATTAAGGTAATTAACAACCCAGCAAAATTAGTTAAGAGTGATGGGATACTTGTGAATACTCAAGTACTAGATACTCAGAAACGTCCATAACCGGGGACACGGCTAACCACGATTAGTTTGTACACTCTACAGAGGTTTGTGCACTTTTCCCCACAAGACTCGATCGCCTCCGTTGGATTCTCGTGACCGCATGGTGTTTGAGAGACGGATGACCGAGACACGATCTTCGTAAACATTAACTCTCTACTCCGGATAGATCATACCAAACCTATAAAACCCACTACCTGCTGATCTACCTCTTCGAGAGCTTCACGTAACTTACTCAACTATGCTAGAGCCCATAATAGCTTGTGGCTGCACACGGAAGTTCCTAGCATGAATAATCTCAGTTCCCTTTGAGCTGCGTGGCGGTCCATAGGAAGATCACACGGGTACCCGGGATTTCCAAGAAAAGCAGAGACAACCTTTGGGTTCCCCAGGTGCCTCAATCCACCCAGATGTGTATTTAAGTTGCCACCTTATAGTAAACCATTAATTAACAATCTCACATCTGTCGTGAATATCTCTCAAACCCAAACCACGTCTCTGAGCATAGCATGGCAATATAAGCATAACGTAGAAGTAACTCCCAAGGGTTTGAAAGTAATAGGGCAATAGGTTCCTACCTCATCATCTACTTCCCAACCCACAAATTAATGACATCCTAATCATGCAATGTTTGAGGGTTGAAACTAATGCATAAAAACTGGGTAGGAAAAGATATGATCAAATGTTACTTGCCTTGCTGACGATCCGTGAATCCTAGAGACTCGTAGTAACACGCTTCGCACTCGGGAATTCTATCGCAAGCAAACAACGCATACATAAGTAAACAAGCAAAGATGCACAAACGAAACTTCAACTGAAAGAGGTTGACCGGAGAGTTCAACTTAAGAACTCCGGTTCACAAAAACAATCAAACCAAACGGAACAACAAAACTCAAACGGCGAAAAAAACAAGTTCCGTTTACTAATCTGATCTAGAGTCAAATTTTATAAAGATAAAAACTTGGTTGAGTTGATTATTCGGAAAGAGGGTTTCGATACAAAACTCCAGGCGCTTGAATCGCCTGATTCCGATATACGAGCGAAAAGATAAACAGGTTTGAAAATTGGATCAGAAATCGTGATCAGAATAACCGCGGAATAAATCTGATAAAAGAAAAGCGACGAATCTGCTAAACGAACGAACGTTCGTTAACAGAACTTAAATAGTGAACGCGTTCGTTAAAACGAACGGATGAACGGACGTTCGTTAAATAAATAAACCGACGAAAATAAACCGATCTAGGGTTTTTTTAAACATTCCGCCAAAAGAAAAATTCCTAGAAAAATAAATAAAAATCTAAAAATTCCAAAACAAGTTTTTCTCCATCTAAATAAAATATTTAGAAGTAGAGGAACTTTTCTTGGCCCCTAAAATGCAACTTTTTAAAGCGTGCAAATTTTTCTAGGGCAAATAAACTTCCAAATAAAATCAAATAAAATCCCAAAAATGATGTTAACATTTTTCCTCCGTTATTTCAATTATTTTGGAGAAGTCATATTATCTCCCCTCATTTATTTGTTTTCAAATAGTTTTCCGGAGAGAAAATAATTAAAATCCAATATCCTCGCCTTTCATTATTTGATAAAATTCAAATATTTAAAATTGAAAAATCCCCAACTCTCTCCTAGGGTCCTTGAGTTGCTTAGGATTTTCGAGGATGGCAAACGAGAATGCAAATAAAATATGATATGCAAGAATGACCTATGTATAACATGCCAAATTGAAAATTTGGGATGTTACAATAACAGAGAGTCTCTTGTGTCCCCAACACACCCAATACAATGGTAAATTGAATAGGTGCACTAGTTCGGCGTAGAGATGGTGATACAAGTGCAATATGGATGGTAGATATAGGTTTTTGTAATATGAAAATATAAAAACAGCAAGGTAACTAATGATAAAAGTGAGCACAAACGATATTGCAATGCTAGGAAACAAGGCCTAGGGTTTATACTTTCACTAGTGCAAGTTCTCTCAACAATAATAACATAATTGGATCATATAAGTATCCCTCAACATGCAACAAAGAGTCACTCCAAAGTCACTAATAGCGGAGAACAAATGAAGAGATTATGGTAGGGTACGAAACCACCTCAAAGTTATTCTTTCGGATCGATTTATTCAAGAGTTCGTACTAGAATAACACCTTAAGACACATATCAACCAAAACCCTAATGTCACCTAGATACTCCAATGTCACCTCAAGTATCCGTGGGTATGATTATACGATATGCATCACACAATCTCAGATTCATCTATTCAAACCAACACAAAGAACTTCAAAGAGTGCCCCAAAGTTTCTACCGAGAGTCAAGATTTAAAACGTGTGCCAACCCCTATGCATAAGTTCACGAGGTCACGGAACCCGCAAGTTGATCACCAAATCATACATCAAGTGGATCACCTGATATCCCATTGTCACCGCAAATAAGCACATGCAAGACATACATCAAGTGTTCTCAAATCCTTAAATACTCAATCCGATAAGATAACTTCAAAGGGAAAACTCAATCCATTACAAGAGAGTAGAGGGGGAGAAACATCATAAGATCCAACTATAATAGCAAAGCTCGCGATACATCAAGATCGTATCACCTCAAGAACACGAGAGAGAGAGAGAGAGAGAGAGAGAGAGAGATATCAAACACATAGCTACGGGTACATACCCTCAGCCCGAGGATGAACTACTCCCTCCTCGTCATGGAGAGCGCCGAGATGATGAAGATGGCCACCGGTGAGGGATCCCCCCTCCGGAAGGGTGCCGGAACAGGGTCTCGATTGGTTTTTCTTGGCTACAGAGGCTTGCGGCGGCGGAACTCCCGAACTATTCTGTTCCCTCGAGGTTTCAGTATTTATAGGATTTTTTGGCGTAGGTCTCACATCAGGGGGGTCTCCAGGTTGTCCACGAGGTAGGGGCCCACGCCCAGGGGGGTGGGCATGCCCCCCACCCTCGTGGGTAGACCGGCACTCTCCTGGCCCAACTCTTTTACTCTGGGGGCTTCGTTTGGTCCATAAAAAATCGTCAAAAATTGGCACGTTAATTGGACTCCGTTTGGTATTCCTTTTCTGTAAAACTGAAAAATAAGGAAAAACCAGAAACTGGCACTCGGCTCTAGGTTAATCGGTTAGTCCCAAAAATCATATAAAATAGCATATAAATGCATATAAAACATCGTAGAAGGATAATATAATATCACGAATACTTCATTAATTATAGATACGTTGGAGACGTATCAGCATCCCAAGCTTAATTCCTGTTCGTCCTCGAGTAGGTAAATGATGAAAGAGATAATTTATGAAGTGTGAATGCTAGCGGGTGCACAAGTTTGATCAATGATAATTTCAATCACCTTTTCTAGCATCATTATATATCATAACAGTAGCTCAACTCATAAAACTTATCATGATCAAGTAACAAACTATTCACATGTTAAAGTATAGATCATAAACTTTCTTGAAAACTAAAAAACCGTGATATTAGTCATCAAACAATTGCAATTCATCTTATTTTCAGGAAGGGGCTATGTCAGAGCTTTGATTCAGCAAACTTCACATACTCAACTATCATTTAGTCTTTCATAGTTGCTAACACTCACGCGATATTTATGGGTTCAAAGTTTTAATCGTATTACGTAAAGATAGGGGCTTATAGATTCGCCTTCCAACCTTTTACCTCAAGGGTAATGTCAAAAATAATAGTTCATGATGCCTTACATCCAATTGGATATATATATCAGGATCTTTCCAACACAATGTGCTTGCCAAAGGATAAAATGTAAAAACAAAAGGTGAAGATCACCATGACTCTTGCATAAGGTATAAGACAAGAATAAAAGATAGGCCCTTCGCAGAGGGAAGCAGAGGTTGTCATGCGCTTTTATAGTTGGATGCATAAAATCTTAATGCGAAAGAACATCACTTTATATTGCCACTTGTGATACGGACCTTTATTATGCAGTCCATTGCTTTTATTGCTTCCACATCACAAGATTGTATAAAGCTTATTTTCTCCACACTAATAGATCATACATATTTAGAGAGCAATTTTTGTTGCATGCACCGATGACAACTTACTTGAAGGATCTTAGTCAATCCATAGGTAGTTATGGTGGACTCTCATGGCAAAAATAGTTGAAGGGATATTCGGAAGAACAAGTAGTATCTCTACTTGGTGCAAAGAATTTGGCTAGCATGAGGGGGAAAGGCAAGCTCAGCATGTTGAATGATCCATGCCAATATACTTTATTTCGGATATAAGAGAACATAACCCATTACGTTGTCTTCCTTGTCCAACATCAACCTTTTAGCATGTCATATTTTAATGAGTGCTCATAATCATAAAAGATGTCCAAGATAGAATATTCATATGTGAAATCTCTCTTCCCTCAATATTCTTTCATGAATTGTTCAAGTGACCAATACAATGTTTGCTAACCTTCAATAAATTTACCACCTCTACTCCTTATATGTGAAGTCGTTACTCCCCATGGGATAAGCATATGAAACATATATAATTTATGATTTATGATATTCGCTCATTCAACTATTTACTCATAGGATATAAGTGAAGCACACGAGTAAATGACAAACTACTCCAAAAAGATATAAGTGAAGATCAATGAGTAGTTAAATAATTATGTAGCTATGTGAAGACTCTCTTTCATTTAAGAATTTCAGAACTTGATATTTTATTCAAACAGCAAGCAAAACAAAATAAAATGACATTCTATGAATAGCAAACATCACGTGAAGAAGCAAAAACTTAGGATCAACCGATAAAACCGATAGTTGTTGAAAAAGAAAGGTGGGATGCCAACCGGGGCATCCCCAAGCATAGACGCTTGAGATTTCTTGAAATATTATCTTGGGATGCCTTGGGCATCCCCAAGCTTGAGCTTTTGTGTCTCCTTAATTCCTCTCATATCACGGTTTCCTAAATCTCGAAAGCTTCATCCACACCAAACTCAACAAGAACTCGTGAGATAAGTTAGTATTAACCAATGCAAAAACCTTATCATTTTCTATTGTAACAAATCACTATAATTATTATTCAACATTGCATACTAAATGTCTCTGCATATTTAATACTCCTATCCTCAAATAGAATCATTAAACAAGCAAACATATGCAAACAATGCAAACATAACAACAATCTGCCAAAACAGTACAATCTGTAAAGAATGCAAGAGTATCAATACTTCCCTAACTCCAAACATTATGAAATTCTACCACACTGTAGAAAATTTATCAGAGCTTATCATGCAAAAAGTTTCAACATTTTATCATATTCTGGCTTTTCTAGGGAATTTTTGCAACAGCGATAAACTTTCTGTTTTGAAACAGCAACATGTATACTTGCAGAATAAGCATGGTAAAGGCTATCCTTGACATTTTTATTGAAAATAGAGATGCAAAACATTATTCTAAATAACAGCAAGCAAATACTAACAAAATAAAATGAAACTCCAAGCAAAACACATATCATGTGGTGAATAAAAATATAGCTCCAAGTAAAGTTACCGATGAACGAAGATTTAAAGAGGGATGCCATCCGGGGCATCCCCAAGCTTAGGCTCTTGGTTGTCCTTGAATATTACCTTGGGGTGCCTTGGGAATCCCCAAGCTTAGTCTCTTGCCACTCCTTATTCCATAGTCCATCGAATCTTTACCCAAAACTTGAAAACTTCACAACCAAAACTCAGAAGAAAACTCGCAAGCTCCGTTAGTATAAGAAAATAAATCACCACTTAGGTACTGTTGTGAACTCATTCTAAATTCATATTGGTGTAATATCTATTGTATTCCAACTTATCTATGGTTCATACCCTTCGATACTACTCATAGATTCATCAAAATAAGCAAACAACACATAGAAAACATAATCTGTCAAAAACAGAGTAGTCTGTAGTAATCTGCATCAAACGCAAACTTATGGAACTCAGAAAAATCTGAAAGAATAGGATGACCTAGATAATTTGATTATTGATCTAATGCAATTGTAATCAGTACTTTATCACTTTCTGGTGATTTTTAACAATTGTTTTCGTGAGCAGAAAATTCCTGTCTTTAGATTTTTAACTTGATATTGTTGCAATATGTAGAAGCATATAATCCTCTCTCATAATAATTTTCAGTAGCATCATGAATGAATTCAACCATATAACCAGCACATAAAGCATTCTTTTCATGATCTACTTGCATAGAAATTTTACTACTCTCCACATAAGCAAATGTATTATCATCAATAGTAGTGGGAGCAAACTCAACAAAATAACTATCATGTGAAGCATAATCCAATTGAAAATTAAAATCATGATGGCAAGTTTCATGGTTATCTTTAGTCTTTATAGCATACAAGTCATCACAGTAATCATCATAGGTAGCAACTTTATGCTCATAATCAATTGGAACCTCTTCCAAAATAGTGGATTCATCACTAAATAAAGTCATGACCTCTCCAAATCCACTTTCATCAATATAATCATCATAAATAGGAGGCATGCTTTCATCATAATAAATTTGCTCATCAAAACTTGGGGGACAAAAAATATCATCTTCATCAAACATAGCTTCCCCAAGCTTGTGGCTTTGCATATCATTAGCATCATGGGTATTCAAAGAATTCATACTAACAACGTTGCTATCATGCTCATCATCCAAGGATTTAGTGCCAAACATTTTAATACATTCTTCTTCTAACACTTTGGCACAATTATCGGAATCCTTATTTTCACGAAAGACATTAAAAAGATGAAGCATATGAGGCAACCTTAATTCCATTTTTTGTAGTTTTCTTTTATAGACTAAACCAGTGATAAAACAAGAAAGTAAAAGATTTGATTGCAAGATCTAAAGATATACCTTCAAGCACTCACCTCCCCGGCAACGACGCCAGAAAAGAGCTTGATGTCTACTTCACAACCTTCTTCTTGTAGATGTTGTTGGGCCTCCAAGTGCAGAGGTTTGTAGGACAGTAGCAAATTTCCCTCAAGTGGATGACCTATGGTTTATCAATCCGTGGGAGGCGTAGGATGAAGATGGTCTCTCTCAAGTAACCCCGCAACCAAATAACAAAGAGTCTCTTGTGTCCCCAACACACCCAATACAATAGTAAATTGTATAGGTGCACTAGTTCGGCGAAGAGATGGTGATACAAGTGCAATATGGATGGTAGATATAGGTTTTTGTAATATGAAAATATAAAAACAGCAAGGTAACTAATGATAAAAGTGAGCACAAACGATATTGCAATGCTAGGAAACAAGGCCTAGGGTTCATACTTTGACTAGTGCAAGTTCTCTCAACAATAATAACATAATTGGATCATATAACTATCCCTCAACATGCAACAAAGAGTCACTCCAAAGTCACTAATAGCGGAGAACAAACGAAGAGATTATGGTAGGGTACGAAACCACCTCAAAGTTATTCTTACGGATCGATCTATTCAAGAGTTCGTACTAGAATAACACCTTAAGACACATATCAACCAAAACCCTAATGTCACCTAGATACTCCAATGTCACCTCAAGTAACCGTGGGTATGATTATACGATATGCATCACACAATCTCAGATTCATCTATTCAAACCAACACAAAGAACTTCAAAGATTGGCCCAAAGTTTCTACCGGAGAGTCAAGACGAAAACGTGTGCCAACCCCTATGCATAAGTTCACGAGGTCACGGAACCCGCAAGTTGATCACCAAAACATACATCAAGTGGATCACGTGATATCCCATTGTCACCACAAATAAGCACATGCAAGACATACATCAAGTGTTCTCAAATCCTTAAAGACTCAATCCGATAAGATAACTTCAAAGGGAAAACTCAATCCATTACAAGAGAGTAGAGGGGGAGAAACATCATAAGATCCAACTATAATAGCAAAGCTCGCGATACATCAAGATCGTATCACCTCAAGAACACGAGAGAGAGAGAGAGATCAAACACATAGCTACTGGTACATACCCTCAGCCCCGAGGGTGAACTACTCCCTCCTCGTCATGGAGAGCGCTGGGATGATGAAGATGGCCACCGGTGAGGGATCCCCCCTCCGGCAGAGTGCCAGAACAGGGTCTCGATTGGTTTTTTGTTGGCTTGCGGCGGCGGAACTCCCGATTTATTCTGTTCCCAGGATGTTTCAGTATTTTTAGGATTTTTTGGCGTAGGTCTCACATCAGGGGGGTCTCCGGGTTCTCCACGAGGCAGGGGCCCACGCCTAGGGGGGTGGGCGCGCCCCCCCACCCTCGTGGGCGGCCCGGGACTCTCCTGGCCCAACTCTTTTACTCCGGGGGCTTCGTTTGGTCCATAAAAAATCGTCAAAAATTGGCACGTTAATTGGACTCCGTTTGGTATTCCTTTTCAGAAATCGAAAAACAAGGAAATAATGTAAACTGGCACTGGGCTCTAGGTTAATAGGTTAGTCCCAAAAATCATATAAAATAGCGTATAAATGCATATAAAACATCGTAGAAGGATAATATAATAGCATGAATACTTCATTAAGTATAGATACGTTGGAGACGTATCATGCAACATCTTCAATTCTTTCACGGTAGCTTCACGATTAGGTTCTCTCCCATCGAAGAATTCACCTTGCAAGCCAATACACACAATAGCCCAAACGGCAGGGTTATGTCCAAGAGTATGCGTTTTCATCTTATGCTTCCAACAAGCAAAATTAGTACCATCAAAGGAAGGACATCTACGGTGGTAATTTCCCTTGCTAGACGCCATACTCTCCTAGGTTGTGAAACCGAGGCTATGATCACCAAAGCTATGGAAATCAAGGAAAATGGAGACCAAAGCTCTGATACCACTTGTAGGATCGAAAGTATGTCTAGATGGGGGTGATTAGACTACTTGACCAAATAAAAATCTAGCTTTTTTCCCAATTTTAAGTCTTGGCAGATTTTAGCAACTTATCACAAGTCAAGCAATCAACTTACACATGCAATTCTAAGAGTATAGTAGCGGAATGTAAATCATTGCATATGAAGGTAAAGGGGGGAGTTTGGAGGGAGCAAACGCAATGTAGACACAGAGATTTTTGGCGTGGTTCCGATAGGTGGCGCTATCATACATCCACATTGATGGAGACTTCAACTCACAAAGGGTAACAGTTGCGCAAGTCCACAGAGGGCTCCACCCACGAAGGGTCCACGAAGAAGCAACCTTGTCTATCCCACCATGGCCATCGCCCATGAAGGACTTGCCTCACTAGGGTAGATCTTCATGAAGTAGGCGATCTCCTTGCCCGTACAAACTCCTTGGTGCAACTCCACAATCTTGACGGAGGCTCCCAAGTAACACCTAACCAATCTAGGAGACACCACTCTCCAAAAGGCAATAGATGGTGTGTTGATGATGAACTCCTTGCTCTTGTGCTTCAAATTATAGTCTCCCCAACACTCAACTCTCTCTCACAGATTTGGATATGATGGAAAGATGATTTGAGTGGAAAGCAACTTGGGGAAGGCTAGAGATCAAGATTCTTGTGGTTGGATTGGAATATCTTGGTCTCAACACATGAGTAGGTGGTTCTCTCTCAGAAAATGAATGCTAGAAGTGTAGGCGCGTTCTGATAGCTCTCCCCACAAATGGAGGAAGTGGGAGGGGTATATATTGCCTCCACACAAAATCTAACCGTTACACACAATTTACCAAACTCGGTGGGACTGAATAGTGAAACTCGGTTAGACCGATTCAGTTCAAAATGTGAATGTTAGGCTTTTCGCTGGGACCGACATGATCAAATCGGTGGGACCGATGTGCTAGGGTTAGGGCATAACTTGATCTCGGTGAGACCGATCACATGAACTTGATTTCAGTAATAGGCAAACAAAGAGTTGGTCAGGCAAACTCGGTGGGACCGATCGCTCATTTTGGTGAGACCGAAACGTTACGAAAAGGAAGCAGAGAGTTTGCATTGCGAACTCGGTGGGAGCTATCGCTTATTTCGGTTAGACCGAAACATTACGAAGGGAAACAGAGATCCCTATCGGTGAGCCCGAATTGATTAGGGTTTCTGGCTATGGCTATGTCAAAAGAACTCGGTGGCGCCGGATAGATCAAATCGGTGGGGCCAAGTTTGACTTTAGGTTTAGGACATATATGGAATTGAGAAAGTGGTTGAGGGCTTTTGGAGCATATCACTAAACATTTTGAGCAAGCAAGCCATTAAGAAACACCTCATCCCCTTTTAATAGTATTGGCTTTTCCTATATACTCAATGTGATCTTGGATCACTAAAAGGAAAATGTAGAGTCTTGAGCTTTTGCCAGTATGTGTCCTTAGCATTTTGAGGGGTCCACATCTCTAGTCCATGCCACGCCTATCATGAACTTACTTAAATGATCATCTTGAAAGAGTATTAGTTCAATGAGCTATATGTTGTTAAGAATTACCAAAACCACCCAAGGATTAGTTGCACTTTCTGTAACGAGCAAGTAACGGTAACAGTAAATGAAGTGTAGCAAGGTGGCCCAATCCTTTTGTGGCAAAGGACGGGCCAAAGCAGTCTCTTATAATAAGAAAAGTGTTCTTGAGGGTACACGGGAATTTTATCTAGTCACTTTCATCATATTGGTGTGATTCGCATTCGCTACTTTGATAATTTTATATGTGGGTGGACCAGTGCTTAGGTGCTATTATTACTTGAACAAACCTCCTATTTATGATTAACCCCCTCGCAAGCATCCGCAACTACGAGAAAAGTATTAAGATAAAATCTAACCATAGCATTAAACTTTTGGATCAAAATCAGTCCCTTATGAAGTAGCGCATAAACTAGGGTTTAAGCTTCTGTCACTCTAGCAACCCATCATCTAATAACTACTCCACAATGCATTCCCTTAGGCCCTAATAAGGTGAAGTGCCATGTAGTCGATGTTCACATGACACCACTAAGGGAATCACAATATACATATTATCAAAATATCGAACACATATCAAGTTCACATGGTTGCTTGCAACAAGATTTCTCCCGTGACCTCAAGGACTAAAGTAACTACTCATAAATGATAATCATGCTCAAGATCAGAGGGGTATTAAATAATATAATGGATCTGAACATATAATCTTCCACCAAATAAACCATATAGTAATCAACTACAAGATGTAAGCAACACTACTAGTCACCCACAAGTACCAATCTAAGGTTTCGGTACAAAGATTGAACACAAGAGATGAACTAGGGTTTGAGAGGAGATGGTGTTGTTGAAGATGTTGATGGAGATTGCCCTCCCAAAGGTGGGAGATTTGTTGGTGATGATGATGATGATGATTTCCCCCTCCGGGAGGGAAGTTCCCCCGGCGGAATCGCTCCGTCGGAGGGCAAAAGTGCTCCTGCCCAAGTTTCGCCTCGAGACGGCGGCGCTTCGTCCCGAAAGTCCTCTCCTCATTTTTTCTAGGTCCAAATGACTTATATACTAGAAGATGGGCACTAGAGGTGGGCCGAGGAGGGCACAACCCACAAGGGCGCGCCTAGGTGGGTTGTGCCCACCTGGTGGGCACCCTCTGGTAGTTATTTGCTCCAATAATTCTTAATTATTACATAAAAATCTCCGTGAAGTCTAAGCTCATTTGGAGATGTGTAGAATAGGTAAGTCTGGCGTAGCCTTTTCAGGTCCAGAATTCCAGCTGTCGGTTCTCCCTCTTTGTGTGAACCTTGCATATTATGAGAGAAAAAGGCATTAGAATTACTCCATAAAGCCTTATTATGCATAAAAACATTATAAATAACAGTAGGAAAACATGATGCAAAATAGACGTATCAACTCCCCCAAGCTTAGACCTCGCTTGTTCTTAAGCGAAAACCAAAATCGAAAAACATGTCCATATGCTTAGAGAGAGAGGTGTCGATAAAAAAAATACGGACATAGAAGCATCATGTATATTATTATAATGGCAACAAACTTTATTATAGAACTTCTATTACATAACTTTTATCATAAACTTCTCATGAACAAGTAACAATTCATCCCAACATCGAAGTATAGAGCATAAACTCTATTGAAGACCAAGAAACTATGTTCTCAGTCAACTCTGCAACTACAATCCATCATCTTTTCAGGAAGGGTCACGTATCGGAGCCTTTTTGGCAAGTCCACATACTCAACCATCATATAGTTTTCTATGATTGCTAACACTTACCACATACACATGAGCAAAAAGTTTCAACTGGACACATAGAAAGATAGGGGCTTATAGTTTCGCCTCCCAACGTATTCACCTCAAGGGTGATGTTAACAATAATACCTCATGCTCACCCATATTCAACTGGATATATGTGCCTAGATCTTTCCTAACCACATGATGCTTGCAAAAGAGAAAATAAAAAGGAATAGGGAAGAATACTTTGACTCTTGCATAAAAGTAAATACACAAAAGTAAAAGATAGGCCCTTCGCAGAGGGAAGCAGAGGTTGCCATGCGCTTTTTGGTTGTATGCTCAATCTCTTAGTGCAAAAGAACGTCACATTATATTGCCCCTTGTGATAGCCACCTTTATTATCTAGTCTGTCGCCTTTATTATTTTGCCATCACAAGTTCGTACAATGCTCAATTTTCTCTTACACAAAATGATCTAAAACATTTAGAAGCAATTTTTATTGCCTTTTTGCACCGATGACAACTTACTTGAAGGATCTTACTCAACCCATAGGTAGGTATGGTGGACTCTCAAAACAAGATTTGGGTTTAAGGGTTTTGGATGCACAAGTAGTATCTCTACTTAGTGCGGAATTTTTGGCTAGCAAAGATATTGAGCAAGCATCACATGTTAAAGGATCTATGACAATATAACTTCTGTGTGAATATGTACAAACATAAATCATTACATTGTCTTCCTTGTCCAATATAACTCTCAAAACCTATGGTGCAAGACCTCATGCCACTTGTATGCAGTGCCGAACGACGCCTCACTGCCACGATCTCCATGATGTCGTATGGGGGGGGGGGGACTTTCCTCGCTTAATGCGACCGTAACATCCCTGCTTATTTATGCCATGTGCACACTGAAATTACACCCACAAATAGTCGACATGTTGGATAAAATTCGTCGCCGCTGCCTTTGGAATAAGAAGACCGAACATGGAGAAAAATGCAACTCACTAACCACTTGGAACATGGTCTACAAAGCAAAGAAAAATGGAGGCCTGGGAGTGATTAATCTGAAACATCAGAACGAAGCTCCGCTCATGAAATTCTTGCACAAGTTCTATAACAAGAAGGATGTCCCATGGGTGCACCTGCTTTGGGACACCTACTACGCAGGCAAAATTCCGCATGCCTTGGACGCGGTGGGCTCATTTTGGTGGCGCGGTGTGCTTAAACTTACACCTCAATACTGCGGAATCTCGTGTGTGACAAGGTTGGAAAAAGCGGTAGGCGTAAGCGAGGCGGTTGGCCTTCGCCTAGTGCCTAGGCGGTGCCTAAGCGCCCTAGGCGCGGCCTAGCAGTAATATAGTTTTTACTCGTAGTGTATTTGTGATTATTATATGGGTGTTGATATTAGTTTAGGGCATATAAATAAGTTAATTGCCATCTACTGCCATTGGAATATAACCCGTTTGGCATATCAGTGCAGCACGTGGCATGCTTTCTTGCTAGGGTAGGCAATTCCTTGCTTGCCCTGCCTAGACCTCCATTTATGCCCTAGGCGGGGCGTTTGGCCATTGCCTAGCGCCTAGGCATGCCTAAGCGCCTCCTAGGCACTGCCTTTTCCAACAGAGCGTGCGTCCAAGTGGTTGACGGGACAACTGCTCTCATATGGGAAGATCTCTGGCTAGACAACACTCTCGAGATGTCGCACCCTCGGGCCTTTTCCTTTGCCTTGCATGAAGATGCATCCGTCAAGGATTTCTTGGAGAGCACGTAACTGCATGAACTTTTTCACCTGCCACTCTCTCCCGAAGCCCTTTTGGAAGTTCGTGATATGCAATCCCTAACCAACCACATGCGCCCATCCACGACTTCCACTGACGTATGGCACTATACCTGGGGGCAAACAAAGTTTAAAGCTGCTGATTACTACAAGTTCTGTTTCAGACTTGCCCCAAAACACCCAACTTTCAGGCTGCTGTGGAAATCTAAAAGCACCATGAAAATCAAAGTCTTCGGATGGCTGCTTCTACTTGATCGTCTGAACACAAGGAACATGCTGAAGCGTCGTCATTACAACATTGGTGAAGTATTTGACTGCCTTCTCTGTGTACAACATATTGAAGAAACAGTGGACCACATGATCTTCACCGCCTGCTCAAGAAAGCTTGCCGAGAAGATTAACATTGCCTGGCCGGAGTTTGATTCCAGACTTGATGTGATCGCGCAAATCAATGAGTCTAAGCGTAGACCTCTCTTCATGGAAATTTTTCCTCACTTCAGCTTGGAGTTTGTGGAAGAAATGCAATAACAAACACTTCAGAGGGGTCAACCCTAGTACTGATTCCTGGTTGACATGTTTCAAGGGAGATTTTGGCCTCCTCCAATACAGGGTGAAGGAGGCACAAAGGTCTTTTGTGACTACTTTTTGTAACTCACTAGCCTAACTCCCTCCTTGATCTTTGAGTAGTGACCACTTGTTTAGTGTTCCTCCTTAACCCCCCCCCCCCCAGGGGTGGGGGTGATGGTAGAGCACCCTCATGTAACTTTTCTGTAACCCACATGTAACTAGTTACAAAGGAAGAAATATATACAAACAGTAGGAGCCTCTCCTACTGTCTTTTCATCAAAAAATATATTGATGGGGGCTCACAATTATAATAGATGTCCAAGGTAGTGTATTTGCATGTGAATCTTCTCTTCCCTTATTAATTCTTCCATGAATTGCAATTTCCAATAAAATTTATTCGCACACGAACTGTTTCAATGATCCAAAAAGCTTCGATCTCAGTGGGGGTAAGATGATCATAGTAAGGTTTAAGGATATCTTCTTCCTCCTCAATAGGCAAGGCCTGCTCTACCGCAAGCACTTGATCTCCGACAGTTTCCTTGCTCTTGTCCTCCTTGGAGGCTTCCGTTGGTTCTTCTCTCTTTAGTTCCATCTTCATAAACCAAGCATCTTCTTTTATGTTGTTGGAGGAGGGAGAAGACATGATGCCTGACTTGAAAACTCTGACAGAAAAATAGCAAGGAACAAGAATAGAAGATTTCTCCGCGATACGGTGTTCAATGCGTTTGGGGGTATATAAAGATTTTTTATCTTGGGAAACAAGTAAACGGGAAAAAATGGAGTCCGGAAGGTACCCGAGGTGGGCACAACCCACCTCGGCCCGCCTGGCAAGCCAGGCCAGGCGCGCCCCGGTGTCTTGTGCCCACTAGGGTTACCTTCCTGGTTGTTTCTTATTTTCCTAATTTTTTATATATTTCAAAAGTGACAGAAAATATGTTTGCAGATTTTTCGGAGTCCGTTTACTTACCGTATCACGTACCTCCTCTTTTTCGGTTATTCTGGAGTGTTCCGGAAGGTTTCTTTTATGTGTTTTTCCGGTGTCATAGTTCGGATAATATTGCTTTCAACATTAATGGGCGTACCTGAGATATAATGTTTTATTCTTTTCCCATTGACAACCTTTGGGTTAGTACCTTCAGATTTATTTATTTTGATGGCTCCAGAATGATAAACCTCTTCGATGATATATGGTCCTTCCCATTTAGAGAGAATCTTTCCTGCAAAGAATCTGAAACAAGAGTTGTACAAAAGAACATATTCTCCAACTTTAAATTCTCGCTTTTGGATTCTTTTGTCATTCCATCTTTTAACTTTTTCTTTAAATAGCTTGGCATTTTCACAAGCTTGGGTTCTCCATTCATCTAGTGAGCTAATATCAAATAACCTCTTTTCACCAGCAAGTTTGAAATCATAGTTGAGTTCTTTAATTGCCCGATATGCTTTATGTTCTAACTCAAGAGGCAAATGACAAGCTTTTCCATAAACCATTTAATAGGGAAACTTACCAATAGGATTTTTATATGCTGTTCTATAGGCCCAAAGTGGATCATCAATTTCTTAGACCAATTCTTTCGGGACCTATTAACTATGTTTTGTAATATTAGCCTTATTTCTCTATTGCTAAGTTCAACTTGACCACTAGATTGAGGATGATAGGGTGATGCAATTCTATTGTTAACATCATACTTAGCAAGTATTTTACGGAAAGCGCCATGAATAAAGTGTGAACCACCATCAGTCATTAAATATCTAGGGACTCCAAACCTTGGGAAAATAATTTCTTAAGCATTTTAATGGAAGTGTTGTGATCAACGTCTAATAATACCATCTACTCCTTCTTTATAAAGATGTGGGACATCCCAAAAGTAATGTCTTAAATCATAGAAGAATTTTTTTCTTTTGTTGGTATGTGAAGCTAGGTGGTATATATTTAGCAACAATATAATTAGCATAGTCAGCATACCAAGAAGTGTTATGGGAAGCATTTATTGCAGCTAACTGCTCATCAGGAAAGCTATCATTAATAGGTTGTAGGTCATCAAGAATATTCTCTAACCTAGATAAGTTATCAGTTACAGGGTTCTCAACTCCTTTCCTATCAGTAAT
Source organism: Aegilops bicornis (assembly GCA_021605145.1). Taxonomy (NCBI): domain Eukaryota; kingdom Viridiplantae; phylum Streptophyta; class Magnoliopsida; order Poales; family Poaceae; genus Aegilops; species Aegilops bicornis. The sequence continues at coordinate 367,290,548 of CM038675.1, forward strand.
ATGTAAATCGAATTCTTGTAGCAAGAGAACCCACCTAATGACTCTAGGTTTAGCATATGTCTTTTTCATAAGATATTTAATAGCAGCATGATCGGTGTGAACAGTAACTTTAGAATCAACAATGTAAGATCTGGATTTATCACAAGCAAACACAACCGCTAAAAATTCTTTTTCAGTATTAGCATAATTTCTTTGGGCACTGTCTAGAGTTTTGCTAGCATAATGAATGAAATTTAATTTCTTATCAACTCTTTGTCCTAAAACAACACAACATCATAATCACTAGCATCACACATAATTTCAAAAGGCAAGTACCAATCAGGTGGTAGAACAATAGGTGCAAAAATTAAGACTTTCTTAAGTGTTTCAAAGGCTTCTACACAATCATCATAAAAACAAATGGAACATCCTTTTGTAAAAGATTTGTAAGAGGCCCAGAAATTTTAGAGAAGTCTTTAATAAATCTCCTATAGAAACCAGCATGACCGAGAAAACTTCAAATACCTTTAATATCTATAGGACATGGCATTTTCTCAATTGCATGAACTTTAGCTTTATCCACCTCAATACCTCGTTCAGAAATTTTATGCCCCAAGACAATACCTTCATTAACCATAAAGTGGCACTTCTCCAAATCCAAGACAAGGTTGGTTGCTCACATCTCTTCGAAACTCAATCAAGGTTGCTTAAGCAATCATCAAAAGAAGTTCCGTAAACGGAAAAGTCATCCATGAGAACCTCAACAATATTTTCACAAAAATCAGAGAATATAGCAGTCATACATCGTTGAAAGATAGCAGGTGCACTGCATAAACCAAAAGGCATACGTCTATAAGCATAAGTTCTGAAAGGGCAAGTAAATGTGGTTTTCTCTTGATCAGGTTGTGAAACAGGTATTTGAGAAAAGCCAAAATATCCATCGAGAAAAAAAGGTGTGTGCTTAGATAATCTTTCTAGCATTTGATAAATAAAAGGCAAAGGGTAATGATCTTTTCTAGTTGCTTTATTTAATTTTCTAAAATCAATTATCATTCTATAGCTAGTAAAAATTCTTCGTGGAATGAGTTCATTCATATCATTAGGAACAACAATAATACCTCCCTTATTAGGGACACAATGAACGGGACTTACCCATCTACTATCAGCTATGGGATAGATTATACCTGCTTCCAGAAGCTTTAATATTTCAGTTCTTACCACTTCTTTCATCTTAGGATTCAAACATCGTTGATGATCAACAACGGGTTTAGCATCAGGTTCCATATTAATCTTGTGCGGACAGAGAGTGGGACTAATGCCCTTAAGATCATCAAGAGTATATCCAATAGCTGCTCTATGCTTCTTCAGAATTTTCAATAATCTTTGTTCTTCATGTTCTAAAAGGTTAGCACTAATAATAACAGGATATATCTTTTTCTCATCAAGATAAGCATATTTCAAAGTGTCTGGCAATTGTTTTAATTCAAACATGGGATCACCTTTAGGTGGAGATGGACCTCCTAGAGTTCCAATAGGCAAATTGTGTTTAAGCAGAGGTCGTTGTTCAAAGAAGATTCTATCTATTTCATTCCTTACATGCATATGCATATCATTTTCATGGTCTAGCAAATATTTTTCTAGTGGATCAGTAGGAGGCACGGCAATAGAAGCAAGACCAATTATTCCATCCTTACTAGGCAATTCTTTCTTATGATGTTTTCTACTGAACTTAGAAAAATTAAACTCATGAGATTCATCATCAAAACTAACACTGGCTGATTGTTTCTCCCAATCTATTTTAGCATTTACGGTGTTCAAGAAAGGTCTACCAAAGATAATGGAACAAAAGTCATCTTGTGGGGAACCAAGAACTAGAAAACCAGTAGGATATTTTATTTTCCAACACAAGACTTCAACATCTCTAACGATCCCAAGTGGTGTGATGGTGTCTCTATTAGCAAGCTTAATAGTAACATCTATGTCTTATATTTCAGCGGGTGCTATGTCATTCATAATTTCTTGATATAAGGTAAAAGGAATAGCACTTACGCAAGCACCTAAATCACATAAACCGTGATAACAGTGATCTCCTATTTTGACTGAGACAACGGACATGCCAACAACAGGTCTATGTTTATCTTTTTCACCTGGTTTAGCAATTCTAGCAGCTTCCTCACAGAAGTAAATAACATGCCCATCAATATTTTCTACCAAGAGATCTTTAACCATAGCAACACCAGGTTCATCTTTGGCTATTACCGGTTCTTTAATTTCTTCCTTGATAGGTGGGTGATATTTAAACCACTTCTCCTTAGTGAGATCAACATGAGTAGCAAATGATTCACAAAAATAAGCCACTATCTCTGAGTCAAGTCCATATTTAGTGCTAAACTTTTTAAAAGCTTCATTATCCTCTGTTTCTTCCAAAATTATTATGTCGGTGTACTAGAGTAGGGGTACCCTAATACCCGTGCACTGCACGGACGGTTGCAGACACCATGGCGGGGTTCGCCTCGTCACCGCTTAAGATCCTTCGTGGCTCCTTTTGGAGCCATTCAAGAACAAAGTATTTGATTGAGAAGACAAGGCCCCGACAAGGAGAGCTTGTCTGGAAGGCCGCTCCAGGCACGCAGAAGACAAGGCCCCGGCAAGAGGAGCTTGTCGGGAAGGCTCGGAGCGCGACAAGTCTCCGAGCGCGACAAGGATTCGGCCGCGGCAAGGCGCTTGCCGCGGCATGCAACTTCTCTCCGTCTCCGCTCCAGCTCACCCAGCGTCGTGTCGCCTCGGAACGTTCCATGGGCGGCGTGTCGAGCGGGTCAGGCAGCGATGGAGAGCAGCGATAAGCGGCGGCCGACAGGCTCGCCATCGTGGCGAAGCGGAGGCGCACTGACGGTCTCTGTAATCGCTTGGGCGACAACGACGGGCATTTATTGCTTTTGTCCCTTGCCGTCAGAAAGTTAGGTATTTTGCACCGTACCTTTGTTCAAGTAGGTGTACCAACCCCTGTTTTTACATTTGTACCCCCGCCTATGTTGCCACCTGTCGGAGACCCCTTGAGCATATAAAAGGAGGCCCGAGTGCAACGTAGGAGAGGTTCGCATTTTTGGCAAGGTTCTGCTAGTTCGGTCCGTTCGACTGGCCATAGTCTAGATACACTCAAGCTAGGTTTTGTAGCTCGCATTGCTCCCTAGCAAGAACACAATAGATAAAACAAGCAGCAGTAGGAGTTTTATCTCTCTGGAGAGCTCTGAAGCTGGGTAAACCGCTCGTGTGCATCGCCTCGATCCGCTCTTCATGCGACATCCGCCCCCCTCTGAACCACAAGGGGCCTGCTCCGTCGGCCCCATAGGTGTCCGTGGGTACGATCAGCCTCCCCGACATCTCTGGCGCGCCAGGTAGGGGGCGTCGAGGCCGTGTGAATCTGATCCGGCGTTCACACGAGCAACGTCATCAACATCTTCCTCAACATGCCACCGAAGAAGAAGGCTTCAGCGGCAGAGCCGTCTGCGTCGTATCCACCCTCACCGCAGCAAAGCGGGTGGTGGGGCAGACGCTGGCGGAGGAACGGGCGCCGACGAAGGTGCTCGCGACGCTGCTGCCAAGTCCAAGGACAAGGCACCGCAAACCTAGGCGTCGCGCATCCCCGCGCCCATCTCAGAGACGCGGGACCAACAACGCCATGGCGCTCACAATGCCATACGTTCGTTGGATCGAGACCCTCAAGACCAAAGCATGCGCGCCAACATCTTTGGCGCCAAGTGAGATACGGTCGCCGGACGGGCGCTGCTCCTTCTAACGTGGTTAGAAGTCCGGCGTGTCCCGCTCCTTGCACCGCTTCTCCAATGCCACCTTCTACTCCAGCAGAAGCTGGCGAGAGCTCACCGCTCCTCGACTACCCTCCAATGGCCGACAAGGTCGACGCAGTGGAGGGCCACTATCCGAGCCTCATCGGCTTTGCTAACGGCGACGCTCGCGGCAACCAACGCCATCGTTGCTGGCGGCGTGACGACAAGGCATGAGCCGGTGGCGGCAGACTGTCGGAGGTGCAACCACCGTGCACTCTCCGCCAAGAAGGCCAAGATCGCCGACTCGCCGGATCCACCTCGACAATGACTCCGCTGCGTCGTCGGATCCGCGAGCTCGCCGCGATCAGCGCCAAGTTCTTCATGAGCGACAAGAAGAGGACGCCGAACTCGCGCCGAGCGCCCGAAGAGAAGCGCGACGTCATCCGGTCCGGCTGCCTGGGCCTTCGCTGACATGCACGCGCCGGAGGGGCAGGCGACTTACCGTGCGGTAGGTTGCCCTGCGTTCACTCGTGAGCTGCGGCAAGTCCAAAGGGCCCAGCGTAAAAACTTCAAACCAGACGCGTGCGGAGAAGTATGATGGCGTGGACGCACCCGTCGGAGTTCCTCGGATCTACACCATCGCGTGCAGGCTGCGAGGGGACGGGACGACAAGATCCTCGCCAACTACTTCCCGCCGTGCTCAAGCCCAACGTCGGATCTTGGCTCATGCACTTGCCGGACAGCTCCATATCCTCTTGGCAGAATCATGCCATCGGTTTGTTGGCGCCTTCACGGTGGCCACAAACCTCATGGCCAAGAGAGCGACCTTCACTTGCTCGCCGAGGGAAGGAGAGTCCCTGCGCAAGTTCATTCAGAGATTCAGCCGTGTGCACTACAACATCCCGTGACGTCCACCCCGCCGCGGTGATCGCCAGATTTCATCGTAATGTGCGGAACCGCAGGATGAGGGAGGAGATGGCGATGTGCAAAGTCAAGGACGCCGATGAACTGCACGCCCGGGCCGACAAGTGTGCACGCTACCGAGGAAGGGAGGAGACTCCACGGAGAGAATGCGTAAGCAGGATCTCGACAAGGATGACACCGCCGGCAAGAAAGAAGGGCCGCGGCGAGGCAACAGGAAGAAGAAAAGCGAGAGGTGCTAGCTGTCGAGCAGTCCGCAACGGAGGCGGCGACAAGAACGCCAAGGCTGGTGGCTCCGGCAAGGAGGTTGTCACGACGCCAACCACTGGCCGGTGGCGGCCGCCGACAAGGTGACGGCTCCTGCAGCAAGATCTTGCAAGATCCACCGCACTAAGGGCCACGATCTCCGTAGCTGCAAGAAGGTCGAGCAGCTCGTCGAACAATGCAGAGAGCTGAGTACGAGCCGAGACAAGGAGAAGGCCCAGAAGGTGCCGGGGAGCAAGCAAGAAACGTCCCGGCCGGGGACGACGCCGCGGCAAAGTCAAGCAACGGCAAGGAGATCGACCTCCCCGCGGCCGCGACAAGGATGAAGATGATGACGACGATGAAGATATGGAGGATGACGACGCCGACGAGCAGGAGTTTCAGAAAGCCACAGAGGTTCTCTGCGTTGACGGAGGTGCTTCCCTGCATACCTCCCACCGCCAACTCAAGCAATGGATGCGGGAGGTCATGTAGCGACCCGACCTCAGACGGTCAAGCCTCTGTGTTACTGTGCCATCCCTGGATCAAGATATCTTTGGCACACACAAGACATCAATGTATATATCAAAGTGCAATCACATGCATAAATAACGTAAAACTGATATATACCTCATAATACTCAGCGGAAACAATCAAACGGGTGTGGAGTCCCATCAACGCCATCGGCGGGTTGAGTGTAGACCGTAACCCTGCATCCGTACTCTTTCTCGTCGAGGAAATATCTGCAACATGATACGTTGCAGCCGTGTAGGTCAAGACATTGAATGTACCGCAAGATCACAATATGAGAAAACAGATGATAAAACTATACTATATGCGGTATGGCTTTATGGCTCAGATCTGAATTTTGTTTGCGTAAATGCTGATTTTATTTTACCTACATCAAAGGAATAGAATGAAGTCTGTACTAAGGAGTTTTCTATCATGACATGGTTCCGCCAACCGATGTCTCATAACCCAAAATCATCATATGTTGCCCACATTTAGGTTATCAATCCGGTGTCGAGAGTTCCGAAATAGATCCAAGTCCAGAGGCTCAAATTGTCCGTAACCGGGGACACGGCTAATCGATTAGGTTATAACCCTCTGCAGAGGTTTGTACACTTTACCCGCAAGATTCGATCCCTCTCTTTACGTTCTCGCACTTCAGGTGTTTGAGAACAAGATGACCAAACATGGTCTTCCAAAGAGTTTCTCGACCACCGTCCGGTACCCATCCAATCCTACCGTCCTTCTACATCCGCTAGTACCGTCCCAGCCAGTAGTCACAACTAAGGTCAACCAAGCCAGAGCCCATAATGACTTGCGGTTGCACAGGTAAGCTTCCAAGCGTGAAGTATTCTTCCGTCTCTTTGAGTCTGGGTGAAGCTTTCCGCGAGATGTCATGGCGCTTCTCCATGCATCCCGCCAACCACTGGTTTCTCGGGGCTGCCCGTCAACCGTCCTTCACCCAAGAGTGTGTATTGAATTCTTGTCTCGAGTCTTGAAGTCTTGAGGTCTTGAAGGTGCAGTCCTTGCAGATTCCATCATGGAGTTGTCGTCTTTGACGAGAGTCCTCCTTCTTCACACCACTCGTGCACTCATACCAAACCCGTCTACTATAGCGTAGCATTTAAATAAAACGTCCCGGCTTGGTAACAGGGTGATGGGTTCCTACCTCATGCATACTACTCAACTACAAGGATTTCAATAACACTATCGAGGTGTGGTTGCAAGGATGCCACTAAATGCAATAAAAACATAGGTATGAAAGCAATGGTCAAAGTGAACTTGCCTGGTTGACGATCTTCGAAAACTAGGGTTTCGTAGTAGCAATCTTCGCTCTCCGGAAATTCTACCGAGGCAAACAATAACTATAATAAGCACATAGCAATAGGATCACATAACACAACATAACAAAAGTAACATAACACAACAAACAACCAAAACTCAAATCCAAAAGAAAAACTCAAATAAAGGCCACTCAAAGTTTTTCCTACTCCAAACAATAGCTAAAATAGTTTTATATAACAAAATTCCTTAATATAACCTAATCATGGTTTTAGGTTAACTTAACAGAAAAGGATTCACTAAGCAACTAGGAGCAAAAAGAATTAATTAAAAGCTATTATAAAACTCATTCTAGGCCTAATCCAATTTCTATTAAGAAAAATAATTAAAAACTTTTATTAATTATAAATAAAAGTTCATCTACTAGAATGACAGAAACTAACCTAGAATAACTAATCACAAGTTAAAAATAAATTGATTTACTAATTAATTAATTAGTAAAACAGGAACTAGTTAATTAATTAGGATTAATAGGATTCTGTCTAAAACTAATTATTTATTAATCCTAAAATACCCAAATAAATTTCTAGGGTTTGGCAATGTCAAAATAAAGTGGTGACAAAAAGAATCATGCAAAAATAATTTTTCTAACTAAAGTTATAACAGATTTTCTATTCTGACTAAAACAATATTAAAGCATTTTAATTATTTTAACATAGCTAAATATATATTTTTCAGAAACTACATAAAATTTGCAATCCAACAAAAAAGAATCACTCAAAAATATTAAACAGAATAAAAGATATACATTTTTGAAAATTGAAACTATTCGCTAAAAACAGAAAATCAAAATAAAAAGAAAAAGCCTAATGGGCCTATATCATGCACTAGGCGTCGATAGACTAAATGGGCCTAGGGTTTAACTAACAGAACCGGCCTAATAAATAAAACCTAAACTAAAATAAAAACCGTTCGGGCCGGCGGTTTTCTAACTAAAACTTACCCCTTGAGGCTTCTAATCCTAACCCTAGATTTAGGATCTAACGGTGGAGGGGTTGCTGGGACTCACCGGACTCCGGCGACGTCGGCGGCGGCGGCGAGAGTGCTCCGGGGGCTCCGAGCGTCGGCGAGCTTCGGCGAGACGTCGGGGAGACGCGGGGAAGCACGGGGAAGGGTTCGGTGGTGTTTGGGAGGGTCGGGGGGCACCAGGGCGTCGGCGGTGGTGACTTTGGCGGCGTGAGGAGCTCGGGCTCCAGTGCTTCGGAGAGAGAGGAGAAGGGCTCCGTGAGGCTAAGGGGAATGGGGTGCGGCTTGGCTTATATAGCCAGGGGTCAGGCGAGGCGGAAGGGCATCGGGGCTGTCGGGGATCCGGATCCTTGGATCCGGTGGATCTCGGCGAGGTTCAAGCGTGGGCGAGGGAAGACGACGGGTGGGGGCCACGGGTCGCTGAGAGAGAGAGGGAAGGTTCGGTCGATCGACCGAATCCTAGGAAGATCGGGCGAGGGGGGCGCGGGTCGGCCTACTGGCCGGCCTGCTGCCTAGTGGGCCGGCTATTGGGCCAAGTGGGAGGAGGGGAGGTGGTATTTGGTGGGCACAGGGTGGCCTGGCTGGCGCCCCTGGGTCTTTTTCTTTATTTATTTTTTTTTAAACAAAACTAAAACAGAAATAAAACAGAATCTATAAATATTTTATATAGGGTATATATATACCAAAATGATCAGGGGAATATTCCCTATCATTTGAACATTTTTCCAAAGACAAAATCCAAACTTTATAAAAAATCTATTTTTTTCAAATTCAAATAAATTTCAGATTTGAATCCAAATCTTTTGGCATTGTTTCCTCTGATATTTTTGGAGTGTCATGTTTGCTCCTCTCATACTTTTGACAAGTATTTACCAGGCATAGTTTTTGAAATGTTTCCCACATGCCAAAGTTTGAAATTCAAATTCAAAACTCAAAATTTGAAAGAGGGTTCCAAAGCACCTTCAAATGATTTTCAACTTGATTCATTATAACTTCCAACTCCTATTTCATATAATTGAAGAAGTCATTTTATCTTCCCTCATGAAAATCATTGAGTTGCATAAAGCTTTGAATTTGAAAACTTCCCAAATGAAATTCAATTTTTTTCTTCCAAAACCCTATTCATTTCAAAATGGAAGAAGTCATGTCATCTTCACTCTAGGTTTTGGTGTTGCAATGAACTTGAGTTCAATTGGGATCAAAAAAATGCAAAATGGAAAGTTTGGGAAAGTCATTTCATTCCCTCTCATTCAACTTTCAAAAGTTTCAATTTCCACTCAATTCCATTCAATAAATCAAACAATCAGACAACAACCATAGTTATTTATTTATTATAACATTCCAAAATTTAGAATTTTGGGATGTTACAAACCTACCACACTTAAAATGAATCTCGTCCTCGAGATTCGGAGAGGCTAGCAAGAAATAGGTTAGGGTTTGGGGTCTTCTCAAAAATCCATTGATCGTCTCCGGTCTCGGATGCTACCACCCTTAGAAGCATGGTTACGGTTCCATCAAAACTCATATACTCCATCCTTATTCTTGACGATGTCGGTCTTCTCGAGATATTAAGGATAATTCCTTCTCTGGGCTCTTCCGGTAGTGGCATAACCTTTTCCTCAATTCTTTTGTCCTTTACTCTTGGTAAGATTATTCCGAGACTGGGTCTTCATAGTCGACGGTCCGCGCCAATTCTAAACAATTATCGGTATCTCATGGTGGTCAACGATTTATGGTTTCCCTCGCAGAAACGGGTGCAGGTTGAACCTCACCGTATAACCTACGGTTGGCAACAACCGCCGTGTACAAGGGAAAAATTACCTATACCTTTCTAAGGTTTAAACAAGGTTTTGATAAATCGTCTTTCTACTATAGGTAAGTCACTCAGATTTTACCATCCCATATAGCAAAGCGAATAATAAGAGTAAGTCGGTATGGTGATCAATCCATTCCGCATCCGGATCATTACCTCAGATAAGGTTTGGCGAATCTCGTATTCTAACACTCGGTCATTCTCACAAGCATTGCAGAATTTCTTTTGTTGACGAACCGGGTTCGAGTAAATCCATTGATTACGCAAGCTGAACAAAACATCTATCGTTCTTCACAACTCTTAGGTTTTTACGTAATCTCCTATGAAACGTCTGGCGATCAAATCGCAGTCTTCCCAAAATTTCTTTCTCCAGTGGGTACTTGATCCTTATCAATTCTTGGGCCTGTGGGTCATGGCCCACTTCAACACTAGTGTAGCTTTAGCTCATCCTTGGAGTAACTCTCTTGTTCCATATTACACCTCCTTTAAATCCAGTAGTACTCTGTTTCTTCATACCATCATATCAAAAGCAAAATTCCAACTTTTTTTTTCTTTGAACTACAGTCCGTGGAATATATATTTTCTTATCCATTAGTCTAGTCTTCTTCACAGGGTACTACCACCCTTAAAATGAAATTCACAAATCCATCCATAGACCAGATTTCTCATATCCTCGAAAATGGTCAAAATCTTTGTTCATGGAGTAACAACTCATAAAATTCAACATATGAAATCATCACACCTTAACTTTATTGATTCATGCATTCATTACAATCTCTGAGCACCCATTACATAACTCAACTCATAAAAATGAAATTGCTTCTTACTACCAATATCAAAGTTCCAACTACTCAGCTCCAGCTTTCATCTTGTCGGGACATTTGGTAGCATAATGTCCTGCTTCCTTGCAGCGAAAACAAATAACTTTCGATAAGTCTTTGGGCTTCTTGGAGATGGTGTCTACTCTTTGGGCTCTTGGCTTCTTCTCTGGACATTTACTAGCGTAATGACCTAAATCCTTGCACCTGTAACAAGTGATATGACTTAGGTCCTTCTCTGCAAAAATTGTGTTGTTCTCGGGTTGCCTTCTTTTTCTCTTCCTGGAATTCTCTGTAATGATCGAGTTTCTATCTCCGTGAGGGTCAAACTTCACTTCATTGCCGGGAAATATCCTGGATACTCCTTTCTTTCCTTGGTGCAATCTTGTGAAAATGTCCTTCTCCTCCACATGAATAGCGTGCATTGGAGTAAAATCTGTCGAGACCTTCTCCATCCGTGTCGCCAACACTTTCATTCATTCTTGGTTCTTCTAGGTCTTCTTTGAGGGTTTCTTTCATTCCATCTTCCCCTTCGGAATAGTTTGTTGCACCATGGAGTAAATGTGACCTTGCACGGGTAGTGGGTGGTTCCTTCACACAGAAGCAAGTCACCAGCTAGTTGGGCATTCCTCACCGGGTGTTTCTCCTCACAATGAGGGCATCCATCTTTGTGTTCCTCCTGGGTGTGTCCTATTTCTCCGCAAATCTTGCAGGCACAAGGTTTTCTTCTTGGTGTATCATTGTGCTTCCGGATAAGACGTGATCTCATCAGGTCTTCTTGAATTCCTCCCAAGTTCTTGCTCTTTTAAATCCTTGTATGGATTGATGCATTCTCCACTGTGTTGCGCACACTTTCATGAAAATCTTGAAGAGCGTATTGGACCTCATACTTCCTTGAAACCAAATTGTTCCCGAAGTGATTCTCCATGTTCTCAGATCCATAGCTCTGCCTCCGGTGAAGTCTTGATCCGAAGAATATCACCCAACTTCATTCATCATCTATGGGGTTCAAGGGTTTTAAGGTGAGATGAGAGAGAGGTGGGGAGGGATATACACACAATACAAACAATGGTTTTTTTTGAAGAAACAAGTTTTATTTTTATTTTTTTGGGGCTGTCGAAAAAACATCAAACAAATGACAGCTCACAAATCATCGCATCTAACGTAAGTGTATAACAGGGGTTTGGTCTTCTAAAGGTCAAATAATTCTTCAGGAACTTCAAATTCTTGAGTCTTCAAGCTGTTGTAGCTTCTAATACATGGTGAAATCCTCTTTACTCTGAAGGGGTCATCAGTTCTCCGATATCAAATCCTTCTTGGGCGTCTTCATTGATCCTCCGGGTGATCAAAGGATAAGGGGTATATTCTAACTATTTGAGGGTCTATCCGATAAAATCGGAAAAAGACGAAAGCTGAGATCCTTTTGAAAATAAAGTTTTTAGAGATTTCTGTCCTAGGGGCTTTTCCGGTTTCTAGGGTCACGTCCTCTGATCAACATGTGCTCTGATACCATCTTCAGAAGCGACCCGACCTCGAACGGTCAAGCCTCGTATTCTTGTGCCATCCACAGATCGATGTATCTTTGGCACCTGATACATCAATGTATATATCAAAGTGCAATCACATGCATAAATAACGTAAAACTGATATATACCTCATAATACTCAATGAAACAATCAAACGGGTGTGGAGTCCCATCAACGCCATCGGCGGGTTGAGTGTAGACCGTAACCCCTGCATCGCACTCTTTCTCGTCGAGGAAATATCTGCAACATGATACGTTGCAGCCGTGTAGGTCAAGACATTGAATGTACCCGGCAAGATCACAATATGAGAAAACAGATGATAAAACTATACTATATGCGGTATGGCTTTATGGCTCAGATTCGAATTTTGTTTGCGTAAATGCTGATTTTATTTTACCTACATCAAAGGAATAGAATGAAGTCTGTACTAAGGAGTTTTCTATCATGACATGGTTCCGCCAACCGATGTCTCATAACCCAAAATCATCATATGTTGCCCACATTTAGGTTATCAATCCGGTGTCGAGAGTTCCAAATAGATCCAAGTCCAGAGGCTCAAATTGTCCGTGAATCGGGACACGGCTAATCGATTAGGTTATAACCCTCTGCGCAGAGGTTTGTACACTTTACCCGCAAGATTCGATCCCTCTCTTTACGTTCTCGCACTTCGTGGTGTTTGAGAACAAGATGACCAAACATGGTCTTCCAAAGAGTTCCTCGACCACCGTCCGGTACCCATCCAATCCTACCGTCCTTCTACATCTGCTAGTACCGTCGGCCAGAGTCACAACTAAGGTCAACCAAGCCAGAGCCCATAATGACTTGCGGTTGCAGGTAAGCTTCCGGCGTGAAGTATTCTTCCGTCTCTTTGAGTCTGGGTGAAGCTTTCCATGAGATGTCATGGCGCTTCTCCATGCATCCCGCCAACCACTGGTTTCTCCTGTGGCTGCCGTCAACCGTCCTTCACCCGATGGTGTGTATTGAATTCTTGTCTCGAGTCTTGAAGTCTTGAGGTCTTGAAGGTGCAGTCCTTGCAGATTCCATCATGGAGTTGTCGTCTTTGACGTAGAGTCCTCCTTCTTCACACCACTCTCGTGCACTCATACCAAACCCCGTCTACTATAGCGTAGCATTTAAATAAAACGTCCCGGGCTTGGTAACAGGGTGATGGGTTCCTACCTCATGCATACTACTCAACTACAAGGATTTCAATAACACTACTGAGGTGTGGTTGCAAGGATGCCACTAAATGCAATAAAAACATAGGTATGAAAGCAATGGTCAAAGTGAACTTGCCTGGTTGACGATCTTCGAAAACTAGGGTTTCGTAGTAGCAATCTTCGCTCTCCGGAAATTCTACCGAGGCAAACAATAACTATAATAAGCACATAGCAATAGGATCACATAACACAACATAACAAAAGTAACATAACACAACAAACAACCAAAACTCAAATCCAAAAGAAAAACTCAAATAAAGGCCACTCAAAGTTTTTCCTACTCCAAACAATAGCTAAAATAGTTTTTATATAACAAAAATTCCTTAATATAACCTAATCATGGTTTTAGGTTAACTTAACAGAAAAGGATTCACTAAGCAACTAGGAGCAAAAAGAATTAATTAAAAAGCTATTATAAAACTCATTCTAGGCCTAATCCAATTTCTATTAAGAAAAATAATTAAAAACTTTTATTAATTATAAATAAAAGTTCATCTACTAAAATGACAGAAACTAACCTAGAATAACTAATCACAAGTTAAAAATAAATTGATTTACTAATTAATTAATTAGGAAAACAGGAACTAGTTAATTAATTAGGATTAATAGGATTCTGTCTAAAACTAATTATTTATTAATCCTAAAATACCCAAATAAATTTCTAGGGTTTGGCAATGTCAAAATAAAGTGGTGACAAAAGAATCATGCAAAAATAATTTTTCTAACTAAAGTTATAACAGATTTGCTATTCTGACTAAAACAATATTAAAGCATTTTTAATTATTTTTAACATAGCTAAATATATATTTTTCAGAAACTACATAAAATTTGCAATCCAACAAAAAAGAATCACTCAAAAATATTAAACAGAATAAAAGATATACATTTTTGAAAATTGAAACTATTCGCTAAAACAGAAAATCAAAATAAAAAGAAAAAGCCTAATGGGCCTATACTGTGCACTACGCGTCAGATAGACTAAATGGGCCTAGGGTTTAACTAACAGAACCGGCCTAATAAATAAAACCTAAACTAAAATAAAAACCGTTCGGGCCGGCCGGTTTTCTAAATAAAACGTACCCCTTCGGGGGCTTCTAATCCTAACCCTAGATTTAGGATCTAACGGTGGAGGGGGTTGCCGGGGACTCACCGGACTCCGGCGACGTCGGCGGCGGCGGCGAGAGTGCTCCGGGGGCTCCGAGCGTCGGCGAGCTTCGGCGAGACGTCGGGGAGACGCGGGGAAGCACGGGGAAGGGTTCGGTGGTGTTTGGGAGGGTCGGGGGGCACCAGGGCGTCGGCGGTGGTGACTTTGGCGGCGGGGAGGAGCTCGGGCTCCGGCGTGCTTCGGGAGAGAGAGGGAGAAGGGCTCCATGAGGCTAAGGGGGAATGGGGTCTTGGGGCTTGGCTTATATAGCCAGGGTGGGCGAGGCGGAAGGGCATCGGGGCTGTCGGGATCCCGGATCCTTCGGGATCCGGTGGATCTCCCATGAGGTTCAAGCGTGGGCGGGGAAGACGACGGGTGGGGGCCACGGTCGTTGAGAGAGAGAGGGGGAAGGTTCGGTCGGTCGACCGAATCCTAGGAAGATCGGGCGAGGGGGGGCGCGGGCAATGCAGGCCTGGCCTGGCCTAGTGGGCCGGCTATCGGGCCAAAGGGGAGGAGGGAGGTGGCGCTGGCCGGGCACTGGGTGGCTGCCGGGCGCCCTGGGTCTTTTTCTTTATTTTTTTTTTTTAACAAAACGAAAACAGAAATAAAAACGTATAAATAAATATTTTATATAGGGGATATATATACCAAAATGATCAGGGAATATTCCTATCATTTGAACATTTTTCCAAAGACAAAATCCAAACTTTATAAAAATCTATTTTTTCAAATTCAAATAAATTTCAGATTTGAATCCAAATCTTTTGGCATTGTTTCCTCCGATATTTTTGGAGTGTCATGTTTGCTCCTCTCATACTTTTGACAAGTATTTACCAGGCATAGTTTTTGAAATGTTTCCCACATGCCAAAGTTTGAAATTCAAATTCAAAACTCAAAATTTGAAAGAGGGTTCCAAAGCACCTTCAAATGATTTTCAACTTGATTCATTATAACTTCCAACTCCTATTTCATATAATTGAAGAAGTCATTTTATCTTCCCTCATGAAAATCATTGAGTTGCATAAAGCTTTGAATTTGAAAACTTCCCAAATGAAATTCAATTTTTTCTTCCAAAACCCTATTCATTTCAAAATGGAAGAAGTCATGTCATCTTCACTCTAGGTTTTGGTGTTGCAATGAACTTGAGTTCAATTGGGATCAAAAAAAAAATGCAAAATGGAAAGTTTGGGAAAGTCATTTCATTCCCTCTCATTCAACTTTCAAAAGTTTCAATTTCCACTCAATTCCATTCAATCAATCAGTCAAACAATCAGACAACAACCATAGTTATTTATTTATTATAACATTCCAAAATTTAGAATTTTGGGATGTTACAGGTCAATGCGGCGGAACCATCCATAGAGTCACGCAAGCCTCTGAAATGGTCCAGCACGCCTATCATTTTTGATATTGAGGACCACCCTGATCGCATAACTGCGGTCGGGTGCTTGCCGATGTTGGTCTCTCCAACCATCCGCAACCTCAAGGTCACAAAACTGTTAGTTGACGGCGGGCCGGCTTGAATCGATCTCCTCTGCGGTGCTCCGAAGCTTCAAATCCTCGGCAATGAAGCTCGAAGAGACCGGTACCTTCCAAGGAATCAATCCGGAAGGAGCAAGCGAAGGGGAAGATTACGTTGCGGTCACATTTGGCGTGAGCTGAACTTCAGGATCGAGAGGGTTACGTTTGACGTCGCCGATTTCCCATTGCCTTACAATGGGATACTTGGCCGCCCGCACTCGCCAAGTTCATGGCAGCCTCTCACTACGCCTACAACCTACTCAAGATGCCGGGCCCGATAAGCGTCATCTCCGTCCATGGCGACAAGAAGGATGCCCTTATCTGTGCCGACAAGATCTTTCGGGATGCAGCAGCCGCGACAGATTGCCAGACACTTGCCGCTGAAGCTCCCGGGGGGAGGAAGACCAAGTCCAAGTCCGGCAAGGGCTCTGATGCTCACTCCGGCAAGCGCACCTCTTCGGAGTGCTGCGCTACCGTCGAGGACGCACCATCGAGCTCCACCTGGAAGTGCAAGAAGATGGTGGCTCCGCCGAAGACCAAGAGGGTGCCCGCCAAGGAGGACATCGCCGGTGGTACCTTCACCATCGCTGCCTCTCTCGACCCCCAAATAGGAAGGCGCGCTGTTGCTTTCCTCGGGCGAATGTCGGACGTGTTTGCATGGCAACCGTCGATATCCCGGTGTTCCTGTGAAAGTGATTGAGCACCGCCGCCATTTGTCCTCATCTTGCGCCAATCAAGCAAAAAGTCGTGAAGCAAGCGTTGGGCGCCAAGAATTCATAGTCAAGAGATCAAGAAACCGGAAGCAGCAGGCCTTGTCGAGGAGTGCTCCATCCTACGTGGTTGGCCAATCCTGTAGTCGCGCCAAGGCAAATGGGAAATGGAGACTTTGTATTGACTTCACGGATGTTAATAAAGCTTGTCCCAAAGATCCATTTCCCTTGCCGCATTGACCAGATTGTTGACTCCACGGCTGGATGTGATTTGCTTTCGCTTCTTGATGCCAACTCAGATACCATCAGATCTTCATGGCTGAAGAAGATGAAGAGAAGACCGCATTCATCACACCATGTAGCACGTCTTTGTTTCATACGGATGCCTTTCGGTTTGAAGAATGCTGGTTCGACATTTGCAAGGGTAGTCCATGACGCTTTTGAGCCGCAAATGCACGTAAATGTAGAAGCCTACATGGATGACATAGTGGTCAAGAGCAAGGACAAAGCAACTTTGGTTCAAGATTTGGACAAGACCTTTGCAAATCTCCGCAAGATCAACCTCAAGCTCAACCCAGAAGTGCGTGTTTGGAGTCCCTTCCGCAAGCTTCTCGGGTTCTTCGTGGTCTCAAATGAGGATTGAAGCTAATCCCGACAAGATCAAGGCCATTGAGAAGATTGAAGCACCAAAGCGTGTCAAGGATGTACGAAGACTTGCCGGTTGCGTGGCTACTCTCAGCAGGTTTATTTCTAGGTCTGCTGAACGCGCCCTGCCATTTTTCAAAATTTTGAAAAAGGCAGGTCCAGTAAAATGGACTCCCGAAGCGGAGGCTGCGCTGCAGGACTTGAAGAGATACATGTCCTCTACTCCAACACTTGTCGCACCTAAGCCACAAGAGAAGTTGCTGCTGTACATAGCAGCAACCAATCAAGTGGTTAGTGCTGCGTTAGTAGCGGAGAGGGAGGCGGATGATGAGCCAAAGAACCACGGCAAGCACATCCAGCGACAAGCGTGGGGCTTCACGACAAGCTCTCGTCCGACAAGGAAGAATCCAGCAACACAAGAACAGATGCGTAAAAGGATGGTGCGGCGCCCATCTATTTTGTCACTCCCTCCCGCAAGGGGCTAGGTCAAGGTATTCGGTGTGCGTAAATTGCTTTTCGGCCTCCTCATGGCCTCGAGAAAGCTGCGCCATTACTTCCAAGCACATGAGATCACAGTTGTCACCGCTTTCCCAAGAGGATACTGCAGAATCTAGAAGCGGCAGGCAGGATTGTCGAGTGGGCACCGGAGCTGTCAAGCTTTGGTCTTAAGTTTGAAAGCACATCAACTATCGCAGGCGAGCATTGGCGTAATTCATAGCGTAATGGACGCCAACGCCAGATGAAGAGATTCCGAGACGAGCATCCCCGTCAAAGAAGCCAAAGAAGAGTGGTCGATGTACTTTGATGGTGCCTTCTCGCTGCAAGGCGCCCGGTCTTTGGCGTCGCTTATCGCACCCACCGGAGAGCACCTCAAGTACGTCGTCCGGATGCACTTTCCCAAGGAGCAAGCGACAAACAATACCGCAGAGTATGAAGGTTTGCTTGCGGTCTCGTGGATCGCAGTGGACCTTGGGATCAAGAAGCTTATTGTCGGGGTGACTCGCAACTCGTCAGTCCGCCAAGTCAACAAAGATTACCAGAGTCCGTTGATGGAAGCCTACGTTGATGAAGTGAGGAAGCTAGAAGAGCACTTTGACGGCCCGCAAATGGAACATGTTCCAAGAGCTCGTAATGATATTGCCGATGTCTGTCAAAATGTGCCGCACTTAAGTTACTCGTGGAACTGTGGATTTTCGTGCTCAAGCTAACTCAACCAACCGTAACACCATCAACCGGACAAAGCAAGAAGAGGAAGTTGGCCTATGGTGACTACTTTCCGGCTGTGAGCTTCCCGGCCGCTGCCAGTAAAGGTCCCCAAGATCAACACCAACAGGCCGAGGGAGCAGTTTGTCTCGGCAGACCTCGTGGTTTGTTTCGTTGAAGAACGCTCCCGACAAGTCTTGCTCCGCAAGCTTGTCTGGGAGCATCAAGTCTCCAGCAGGCCACGTGTCCTCGCCGTGGAAGCTGATGTTCCCGCAGCAGATGTGCCTTTAGTCCTTGTTGTCGAGCCGCAAGCTCCAGCGTGCGCGCAGCAGATTGTCCATTTCCTTCAGACAGAGAACTTCCCAAGAGCGGGAAGAAGCGGAAAGAGTAGCCCGGCGGTCAAGTATGTACCAGCTTTGTCGACAAGATAATCGCATGTAAGAAGACTCAACGGTGTGAAATTGAAGTGTATTCCTGTGGAAGATGGATGTAAGTTGTTGGCGAAGATACATGGAGGCATATGTGGTCACCACATTGGCGCCAGAGCACTTGCCGCAAAGCTTTCCGGCAAGGTTTCTTCCGCCAACAGCCCTCCAGGATGCTACTGCACAAGTAACCAATTGTGAAGCGTGCCAGTTCCATTCTAAACATATACACCAGACAGCTCAAGCTCTCCAGACTATACCTTTATCCCGCCATTTTCGGTCCGGGGCTCGACATCCTCGGCCCCTTCCCCGAAGTCGGGGCTTTGAGTACTTGTACGCCGCCATCGACAAGTTCACAAAGTGGCGGAAGTGGAAGCAGTGAGGAAGGTGACAAAGACGGTCGTGATCAAGTTCTTGGTCGTTTGTTTGCCGTTTGAATCCCTAACAGGGTCATCACCGACAACGGCACGCGCAATTCTGAAGTCGCACCTTCATGCAAGACGTCCAAGACCTTGGCGCCAAGGTCTGCTTTGCTTTTGTTGCTCACCCGAGAAGCAACGGTCAAGCGAGAGGGCAACGCTGAAGTCAGCGGACTCAAGACCGTAACTTTCGACAGCTGCACAAGTGCGGAAGAAACTGGATCGAGGAGCTGCCGGTGGTTCTTTGGTCGATTAGGACGACGCCAAATCGAGCCACCGCCAGGCACCCTTTGCTCTAGTCTATGGAGCGAGGCAGTCCTCCCCACGGAACTTCAGATAATGGTCGCCTCGAGTGCTCGCTTATGATGAGTTTGAGCAAGAGCAGCTGCGACAAGATGACGCGCTGCTCCTTGAGGAGGATCGCCTTCAGTCTTTGTCAGGCGAGCCGCCGCTACCAAAGAAGCTCTACGCCGCTACCATGGCCGCAGGGTTAATGCCGAAGTCTCGAGGAAGGCGACCTTGTTCTTCTTCGCGCTGCTCAGTCCGCCAAGAATTCAAACAAGTTGACGCCAAAGTGGGAAGGCCCTTTATCGGGTGAAACGAGTCACTAGGCTCAAGGCCGTCTGCTTTGAGACCGAAGATGGCATTCCGTGAGCAACTCCTGGAACATTGAGCATCTTCGTAAGTTTTACCCATAAAGGCGCGGTTGTCGGGACCCGTCACGGCAACCACCTTTTGTACAAGTCTTGCCGCTGTTGCATGTGATCCTTTGTACAAAGCCAAGCGCAGACCCGATGCATCAAGAAGCCCATGTGTTGCGCACAACCCGTCAAGTTCATGCTTTCATCAATTTATTGCATGTTTTGGCTAACACTTTGTGCAAAGAACCACACCCGGTAAGCAGAATCGAGCCACCGGGCTCCATAACGTTATTTCCTCTTCTTTCTCTTGTCGCAAAGAAAGGGAGGCTCCTCGCGCACAAATTAACCCAGGGGGAAGGATGAGATAAAATTGTGGACCGAGCACCGCCGAGGAAGTCTCACCTCATCGGGAAGCAAGAGATGTAAAAGCTAAGTTGCCAAAGTCTCGAGCAATCAATTTTTAAATTTTCAAGTTATCTTCCTCGAACGGTAGTACTTTGTATGGAGAACCCGTGCGCGAGGAGCCAACTTCACGGGCTAGTCGCGCCCTTACTTTGTTTCGAGTCTGCTCAACAACTTAAGTGAGCTGCGACTAGTCGCGACAAGGTTGCTTGTCGAGGCGGCACCGCCAGCAAGTCAGACATTCCGCACTCGGCCTTTCATGACAAAAGTGCTGCACCGCAAGTCCCCTAAATGCGAGGGCGTAAACGCATAAAGGAAGGAATCAAGTAGAGGAAATAACATTGCATTGATCGATCAAGAATAAATTTTTAAAGTTATCTTCCTTGAACGACCGGCGCTTTGTATGAAAAACTGCGCAGAGGAACCAAATCATGATCGGTCGCGCCCTTACTTTGTTTCGAGTCCGCTCAACAACTTAAGTGAGCTGCGGCTAGTCCGCTGACAAGGTTGCTTGTCGGTGGCGACCATGCCAAGAAGTCTGAAGTTCCGCGACTCGGCGCTTTGACAAGGGGTGCACCGCAAGCTTCCACGAATGCGTAAGGCGTAAACGCATTACAAAGGAAGAGATCAAGTAGAGGAAATAATGTTGCATTGATCGATTCACCTAAGATAGAGTATATTCTGAGAATAACTTGTCGTTGATCTAACAAAGTTTTCTAAACATGATCGCATGACAAGGGAAAGATAAGGTTGGCAGCCTAGTCCACGCGGTCGCCCTCAATCCTCTTGATCTTGTTCACCTTGTCCACAATGGGTGCGACAAGGGCCTTGAGCTCCTCCACGTTGGCTTCGGCCGGCAAGGATCTAAGGACGCCGTTAAGGTTGAGGCCCGGGTTGCGGAAGGCCACCTTCATCAACACCTTCTCGAGGGCCCCTGCACAAACCTGGCGAGATTCCTCGACAAGCTGCTTCGGGGCCTCCTCCCGGAGTCGCCGGAGGCCCATCACCACGCCTTTGAAGAATAGGCTAAGCTTGGCGCTGGGTTGGAGATGCTCGTCGGTGGAGTACGCAAGGTCCGCCATCCCCAGCTCCATCAGCTCGTTGTGGATGTCGGCGGCGGTGTCCACAAGACCTTCACCCAGTGCTCCACGCTCTCCCTCAAGGTGTTCTCGACGGAGACAAGATTCGCCAAAGCAGCTCCTCCTTGGCCTTGATCGCCTCCAACAAGCCCGCCTCCCGCTCTTCCTGGCGCCATCCAACGTCTGCGTCAGAGTGGTCAGTTCAGCTCGAGATCCGCCTTGGAGTCCTTGGCGGCGTCGAGTTCCTTGGCCCTGTCAGCGAGACGGACCTGCAGCTCGCCCAGCGTGAGGGCGCCCTTCTCGCGCTCACACTTGAGCACGGCAAGCTCTTCGCCGCTCTTCCTGAGGGTGGCCTCCAGCTGTGCCACTTTCGCCTTCAGCTCTTCCTTGGCGGCCTCGGCGGCTGCGGCAGCGTCGCCGCTTCTGGCGCCCGCCAGCGACTCCTCGCAGCAGCAAGGTCCTCTTCATGGCTGTCCAGGTTGACCTTCCGCTGCGCCAACTCGCTCTCCTGCGCGGCGAGCTTCTCGGCAGCCAGCCACTGCTCCTCATCAGCTGCGGCCTTCTCAAGGATGAAGGCCGTGCGCTCTTCTGCGAAGGCGCCCAGCGCGTCGCCACGTCGCGAGCGCTTCTTTGTTGGCGCCCGAGCTCCTCGGCGCGCTTCTTCATGTCCGCTCCGCCCTCACGACAAGGGCTTCCCGGGTCTCTAACGCTGGCTCAAGGGTGCGGTAAAGAGACAAGCTTCTTCAGCAGCTCCTCCTCGGACTTCGCCACGCCGCTGCTTGGTGCATCCACTGCGTCGGCCCAGCGGACGCGAGTAGCTTCGCCGTCGAAGGTCTCGCCCTCGACCGCGCTCTGAACTCAGTTCCTAGGGGAGCTTGATGAAGACGCCGCCGCCTTCGTAGGCGCCGGGCTGGGGCTCCTCGAACTGGCGCCCTTGGCCAGCGGGAATCATTTGTCGGTGCAGCGCTTGCCGCTCCTGCGGCCTCGAGGGCCGTCGATCTGACCGCCCAAACCCCTCGCCCGGCCTCTGCGTCGGCAGCCTCGGTGGCCTCCTCGCCATGTGCTCATCGGCGACGGCCTCTTCCTCCACGACAACGACCTCTTCTTCTTCGACGGCGGCCTCGTCGGTGTTGCCGCGCGTTTCCTCCTCGCCGGCAGCCTCGACCTCCATCGGGTCTGCGTCAGGCGAAGAAAGAGCGATCAAGCAGATATTCAAAAAAGAGGAACAAAAGAAAGCAAGCCCAAGGGAAAATCCCATGTAAGGAAGTTACCTGCAACGGGATCCGCATCCATGGCCTCGACCACTGGAGGGTCGCTGGCGCCGTCCCTTGCCGGGGTATCCTCCCTTGCCAGAGTGGCCTTCCTTGTCGGGGTGGCCTCCCTTATCGGTGGGAGCTCCCTTACCGGGGAGTTCTCCCTTGGCGGCGTAGTGACAGCGGGCAGGGTCTCGGAGGTGGCTTCCGAGCCCTCCTGATGAGGCTGCTCCGCTCCTACACAATTAAACAAATGAGAAATCAACGAAGAAAGGGCACCCCTGCACACCTAGTAGTAAGGAGAAAACTGCACACTTACTTTGGGGGGTCTTTGGGGCTGCTCAGAGAAGGGTCGCCGGGTCCGCAAAGGCGGTCTCGGACGCGTCCCCTGCCGCCACGGGGAATCGTCCTCAACGACGATCGTCGGGATCTTGGCCCTCTTCGCGCTCTCGGGCCAGCGTCACGAAAAGGAAAGAGTCCAGAGCAAGCAAATCAGATTCAAGATGAAGCAATAAAAATTGAAGAAATACAAGCACAAGTCCCAAGAGCTTACTCTTCGCCTTCCTCCTCGGAGCCGAGCGCGGAGAAGTCAAACTCCGGCCCGCCTGCAGTGCGATGAGGCGGGAGTGGGCTCTCTTGGTCGCTTAAGCGGGCGTCGGCGGCTCGAGAAGATTCCGCCCGCTTGTCGCTGCGGTTTGGCGCTCCGCTGCAACCTCGCTTGCTGCTGGCCCAGCCGCCCGGCGCCTTCTTCTTGTGGGCAGACTGCCGCCCGACTGTCTCCGACCCTGCGTAGACGCCTCCTTGGCGGGCAGGGGCTCACTGGCGGCAAGTCGCTTAGCGGTGGGAAGAAGCGCCCTCGGCGGGTCCACTCGACCCGGCCTCGGTCCCGACGAGCTGCGTCCTCGCCGGCGACCTCCCTCGCTTCGGCAAGGCTTGCCGCCTTCGCCCGCCGCCGCATCCTCCACGGTGAACCCGAAGGCTCCATCTGCAGCGGCTGCCGCCACCTCCTCCACCCTGGTGACGATCCGCCCCATCTCCTGCTCGGTGGTGTCTCGGGTGAGCCTCCTCTGCTCGTCGGCGCGGATCGGCACTTCTTGCAAATCATCAAAGAATTGCTGCACGACCTCGTCGGGGCTCTCGCCAGCCGGGGCGATCCCGTGGGAGTCGCGACAGTGGCATCATGGCGCTGGATGCGGTTGAGCGCCGAGTTGTTGCACAAGCGGACGACCCCTCGTGGCAACCTGAACCACTGGATGTTCGGGTCGTTCTTGAACAGCTCGAGCAGCACCGAGTCCAGCTCCATGACGGTGAAGTTCCAATTCAGGCCGGCGCAGCCTCATGATGTCCGCCGCATTACGGAACTCCCAAGCAGGCCTCCTCCTTTCCTCAAGGGAGCGATGCGGCGGCGAATGAAGTTCCGCGCCAATCAGCCATAACAGCTAACCCGGCAAGCCCGAGGTGCAGAATTCGGGTCACAGCCTATCTTCAGCCTCGCATCCTCTGGCGCCAAGTTACTCCAATCCTTGCCGCTGCGCAATTGGGGTTTGGCGCCGGGCGGTGAAGGGCTGCGGATCCTCCTCTACGACCCAAAGACCAGTTGGCTCTCCACTCCTCCCACTTGTTCCGAACTCCCCTCTAGGTAGGCCTCTTTCTTGCCGATCCTAGAGACCCAGGCTATCCCTCCGGCAAGTGGCTCTCCTCTCTCGACGCGAGGAACAAAGAAATGGCGGAAGAGTGCCACGTTCGGGTGGACTCCGACAAAGTTTTCGCACAAATGTGCGAAAACGGCCATGGTCAAGATGGCGTTGGGGGACTTGTTGGGATATCACAATATATCTTATATTATTAATGCATCTATATACTTGGTAAAGGGTGGAAGGCTCGGCCTTATGCCTGGTGTTTTGTTCCACTCTTGCCACCCTAGTTTCCGTCATACCGGTGTTATGTTCCCGGATTTTGCGTCCCTAACGCGGTCGGGTGATTTATGGGACCCCTTGACAGTTCGCTTTGAATAAGACTTTTCCAAAGAAGGCCCAACTTTGGTTTTACCATTTGCCTCACCTATGCCCTTTTTCCCTTGGGTTTCCGGAGCCCGAGGATCATCTTTATTTTAGCCCCCCGGGCCAGTTCTCCTTTGAGTGTTGGTCCAAACCGAGCGATGTCCGGCGCCCCCTGGGCAATCAGGGTTTATGCCAACCCGACGTCTTGCTCATCCGGTGTGCCCTGAGACCGAGATATGTGCAGCTCCTATCAGATTTGTCGGCACATCCGGGCGGCTTTGCTGGTCTTGTTTTATTGCTTTGTCGAAATGTCTTGTAGCCGGATTCCGAGACTGATCGGGTCTTCCCGGGAGAAGGAATATCCTTCGTTGATCGCGAGAGCTTATCATGGGCTAAGTTGGGACACCCTGCAGGTTTGAACTTTTGAAAGCCGTGCCAGCGGTTATGTGGCGAGATGGGAATTTGTTAATGTCCGTTGTAGAAAACCCGAAGTTGATCTTAATTAAAATACACCAACTGCGTGTGTAACCGTGATGGTCTCTTCTCGTGAGTCCGAGAAGTGAACACGGTGTTGGAGTTATGCTTGACGTAGGTTGTTCTAGGATCACTTCTTGATCATAGTTGTTCGACCGTGCTTTTGCCTTCTCTTCTCGCTCTCATTTGCGTATGTAGCCACCATATATGCTAGTCGCTTGCTGCAGCTCCACCTCACTACCCTGTCCTACCTTTAAGCTTAAATAGTCTTGATCTCGCGGGTGTGAGATTGCTGAGTCCCGTGACTCACAGATACTTCCAAAACCAGTTTGCAGTGCCAATGAAACTGCAGGTAAGGCCGTCACCTGAGCTCAAGGAGGAGCTCGATGAAGACTTTGTGCATTGTGTTGTTTCGTTTCAGCTGATCAGTAGTGGAGCCCAGTTGGGACGATCGGGGATCTGTGTAGCTTTTGGGGTAGTCTTCTTTTATTTTGGTTCCGTAGTCGGACCTTGATTGTATCTGTATGATGTAATGCTTTACTCATGTATTGTGTGAAGTGGCGATTGTAAGCCAACTATGTATCTTTTTCCCTTATGTATTACATGGGTTGTGTGAAGATTACCTCACTTGCGACATTGCTTTCAATGCGGTTATGCCTCTAAGTCGTGCCTCGACACGTGGGATCAAGGAGGCGGAGGCTAAAGGTGTTCATTATGTCGCAAAAGAACTCGGAATACGGCGGACAAAGACCGCAATAGAAGAAAAGGGCGAAGAAAGGGTACCCTGTTGGGGCCAGATCAGCGGCGGAGGCGGGGAGCACCCTCGTGCGCGGATGCGCACGAGTCTCTGTCGACCAGAAAAGATAGTAGACGTCCCGCAGCTCCCGTGCGCCGAGCTGCGGGGGGAAGACGGCTCGCTCCTTGCGCAGCATCGCGAGCCGCTGCGCCTCGGCCGACTTGACGCCCTTCTCCTTATCGGCCTTCGGGGCCATGGCGAGGGGGGCGGAGGAGGTCGACGGCGGTGAGTGTGCTTGTGGCGAAAGTGGGCGCTGCTCTCTTCACACGGAGAAGACGAGGGAGCGGCGGTGGTTTCTTGACAAGACAGCAATGGCGGGGCGGTCGGCCTGCCTCTGTTTCCTCCGCTTATAAAGGGAGGAGGGGGCCGGACGTTCGCTTATATCAATAAAGAATCCCCACGACGCGCCACGATCTCTCGCACGACGCCATGTCCGGTGCGTCTTAGTTAGTGGGGATCGTGGTGGGTCCAGGCGAGTTGCGGCAGCGGTCGAGGCAGCGCGTGTCCGTGCAGCGATTACGGGCACTGGCCCGACAAGCGCTTCGGCACAGTGTCAGCCGAGCCGGGGATCTGTCGGTGTACTAGAGTAGGGTACCCTAGTACCCCATACTGCGTGCACGGACGATTCTGCAAAGACCAGCGAGTTCGCCTCGTCACCGCCAAGATCCTTCGTGGCTCCTTTTGGAGCCATTCAAGAACAAAGTATTTGATTGAGAAGACAAGGCCCCGACAAGGAGAGCTTGTCTGGAAGGCCGCTCCAGGCACGCAGAAGACAAGGCCCCGGCAAGAGGAGCTTGCGGGAAGGCTCGGAGCGACAAGTCTCCGAGCGCGACAAGGATTTGGCAGCTGCAAGGCGCTTTGCCGCGGCATGCAACTTTCTCTCCGTCTCCGCTCCAGCTCACCCGGCGTGTCGCCTGGGACCGCTCCATGGGCGCTGTCGAGCGGTCAGCAGCCAGCGGAGAGCAGCGATAAGCGGCGTGACAGGCTCGCCATCGTGGCGGCGGAGGCGCACTGACGGTCTCGTTGTAATGCTTGGGCGACAACGACGGGCATTTATTGCTTTTGTCCCTTGCCGTCAGAGTTAGGTATTTTGCACTGTACACTGTTCAAGTAGGTGTACCAACCCCTGTTTTTACATTTGTACCCCGCCTATGTTGCCACCTGTCGGAGACCCCTTGAGCATATAAAAGGAGGCCCGAGTGCAACGTAGGAGAGGTTCGCATTTTTGGCAAGGTTCGGCTAGTTCGGTCCGTTCGACTGGCCATAGTCTAGATACACTCAAGCTAGGTTTTGTAGCTCGCATTGCTCCCTAGCAAGAACACAATAGATCAAACAAGCAGTGAGGAGTTTTATCTCTCCGGAGAGCTCCAAAGCTGGGTAAACCGCTCGTGTGCATCGCCTCGATCCGCTCTTCGTGCGACCTCCGCCCCCCTCCGAACCACAAGGGGCTTGCTCCGCCGGCCCCATAGGTGTCCGTGGGTACGATCAGCCTTCCCCGACATATTAGATCTATATTTACTCTTTACAAAATGTAGAATAAAGGCAATGCCTATGAAGAAGTTTCTTTAGGGAATTTCTTGAATTATCCTTCCATCTACATGGAGAAGGGCTTTGTGCAGCCCGTGTTAACATGTAACGTAAGTCCATCCTTCTCAAGCCTTCAAACTTTGTTCTAGTATAGACTTGGATAGGCATCATTTCCTCCACTACTGTTCACTTTGGGGTTTGCATCCGATTGGATGTTTGCACCAACTACCAGTTTCAAGTTGTAGTTGTAAAAACATGTCCCTTATTGATACCATCCACATTAATCAAAACAAATCCGTTTATTTTCTCTAGCCCTGTATGTATGCATGTGTTCTAGATCTCTAATCTTGTGGTGTAGTGAAGCTGCCCACGTCTGCATCATCTCATTTCCTGCTTCGTCTTAATTGAATTTGCCGATGATACGGACAGTGCCATATTATGTTAATGCTATTTTAAATTATATCTCTGAATTTGCTAATGTAAATTGGATGGAATTATATCTCTGATTCAAAGCGGGTCGTAATTAGGCCTAACTGTGTCACGGGCCATTAACAGGCCGATAGGCATGTTGGGCTGAAATTTATCCATGAAGACTACGAGCCATTAAGAGGCCGAAAGTCACTTAGGACAAGAAATAGCCCAGTTACAGATCGGGTCGTTAAATGGCCTAAAGTGAAACCGGCCGACAACGACCCAAGGGCCGCTAACAGGCCAAAAAAATTATCGGGCCAAACTGTTAAACGAGCCTTTAACAGGCCAAAATACAAACCGGCTTAGAATGGGCCCAAAAGCACAATGGCCTATTAACGGGCCTGATCTGATATGGGTCGTAATTTAGCCCAA
Organism: Aegilops bicornis; assembly: GCA_021605145.1. Taxonomy (NCBI): domain Eukaryota; kingdom Viridiplantae; phylum Streptophyta; class Magnoliopsida; order Poales; family Poaceae; genus Aegilops; species Aegilops bicornis. Next base: position 367,318,752 of record CM038675.1, read on the forward strand.
AACACGAAAGGCTGTGAACGGGCTAGATCTGATATGGGCCATAATTTGACCTAAAACATGGCAGGCTGTTAACGGGCCGACCCACTAGTGTCTGATAAAATATTGTGGGCCTTTGGCTGGGCTGGCCTTTTACCTTAAATGGGACACTATTGGGCCTCCCACGTGTCGACGTATCATAGGCGCATTCCCTCCATTCTAGGGATGGCATCTGTCCCAACACTGAGTTGACACGTGGATCCTGCGGCGAATGAGAAATTTACACGTGGAAAATCGCCATTGGTCCAGGCTGTTAGCAGGTTATCGGATCCAAAATCGAACCCGATAGCTTAACGGCTACCCGTTACGGTGGATTCCACGTGTCGGTTACCCTTGACAAAAACACTTCCATGACACGACATTTATCGTCATGGAACTGGACACTTCAGTGATGATAATTTCAGTATTGTCACGGAACACTTCTACAACAACACATGTATGACTATCTTGAAAGGATCGATATGGTTGACTAGAGGGGGGGGTGAATAGGCAACTAACAATTTTTAAGCTTTTCTTTACCAATTTATACTTTGCAATAATATAGGTTGTCTAGATGTGCAACTATGTGAGCAACCTATATGATGCAATGACAACTAACACATAAGCAAGCAAGGATATAACACAAGAAGCTTGCAAAAGTAAAGGCACGGAATAACCAAGAGTGGAGCCGGTGGAGACGAGGATGTGTTACCGAAGTTCCTTCCTTTTAAAGGGAAGTACGTCTCCATTAGAGCGGTGTGGAGGCACATTGCTCCCCAAGAAGCCACTAGGGCCACCGTATTCTCCTCACGCCCTCACACAATGCGAGATGCCGTGATTCCACTATTGGTGCCCTTGAAGGCGGCGACCGGACCTTTACAAACAAAGTTGGGGCAATCTCCACAACAATTGGAGGCTCCCAACAACACCACGAAGCTTCACCACAATGGAGTATGGATTCAGGGTGACCTCAACCGTCTAGGGTGCTCAAGCACCCGAGAGTAACAAGATCCGCTAGGGATAAGAGAGGGAATCAAATTTCTCTTGGTGGAAGTGTAGATCGGGGCCTTCTCAACCAATCCCGAGCAAATCAACAAGTTTGATTGGCTAGGGAGAGAGATCGGGCGAAAATGGAGCTTGGAGCAACAATGGAGCTTTGGGAGAAAGAGGTAGGTCAACTTTGGGGAAGAAGACACCTATATATAGTGAGGGAACCAATCCAACCGTTACCCCACTGAACAGCCACACACAGAGCGGTACTACCACTTGGGCAGGGCGGTACTACCGCTTAAGAGCGGTACTACCGCTCCCACCCAGCCGGGTATCGCCGTCTTGACGAGGAGGTCGTGGTCCTGGCCCCAGAGCGGTACTACATGGGAGTAGGAGCGGTACTACCGCTTGAGCGGTACTACCGCCACCATCGCCGCACTTAGTACCGTGAAACCCGACACGAAAAACACCAGTCTCGAGTCGAGGCGGTAGTAGCCAGAACCAACTGCGGTACTACGTAGAAGCCCTGACAAGTGGTACTACTCGAGGAGCGGTACTACCGCTGGGGAGCAAGATACTACCGCTTGGGAGCAAGATTACTACGCTCTGGAGCGGTACTACCGCTTGAGTGCTTGGCGGTACTACCGAGGATCAAGGGTACTACTGGGCAGGTCGAGGCGAGTGCACGGGGAAGGAAAGGCTGCTCCATCGAAGCGGAAGGAAAACATCGGGTGTGATCACGGATGTGTACGTGTTGATTCCACCCTAGCCTTACCAAAGCGGATCCCTCTTGATAGTACGGTGACTCCTCTGAAACTAGTCCACCAACAAAGAAACGAAGGAGCTACACCGCCTTGAATAACACACCGAGGGGAGGTAATCGCCTCGTGCCAATGGATGAATCTCTGAAAGAACTTAACGCATTACGATTAGTCCGCAAAAGCATTGTCATCAATCACCAAAACATCTTGGGGATAAATATGCCCTTACAATCTCCCCCTTTTGGTGGATTGATGACAAGACGGATTTGCACAAACATGAGAGATATAGGACACGCCAAGAAACCCCACCGTCCTAAAATGTAGATGGGCTCTCCTAGATGTGTGCTATCTAGATAAGTGCTTTGGACTGCACGGCACACATACTAGGATCAACGCTCCCCCTACATTTTAGAGACCGACCAATCACCTAAGCAGGGTATATGAGAGGAGCATAGATAACTTAACAGGGTAAGCATGCAACTCATAAGCTAGATAGTGTCATAGATAAAGATACTGGAAAGATAAGGTAGCATATGTCTCACACCATATGACGGGAACTTAGGTCTCACTGACACAAACCAAACAAAGCAAATCATGAGGAAAGCACAAACACGTAAGACGGAAGACACAAACACAAGGCACAAATCCCTAAACACTCTCCCCTTTGACATCGAGACACCAAAAAAGGGAGTGTTGCTACAGCCTCAGTGATAGCAATAGAGGGACACACACATCGATCTTAGCGGGATCATCTGCGCCACCGTCGTCGGATGGGAAGTGCTCGGCATCGAATCGGTCCACGGGCGGTCTTTGCTGAATCCACTCCTCCTCCTCGAAGCCGGGTCCTCGCACTCCACTGCTAATCAGAAGCACCCAACCGACGCATGAGCTCCTTGTGGCGACCTCGGCCTTCTTCTCAGCCACATGAGTCATGTAATCGACCGTGAGACTCCATGCGTAACAGCTTCTTCATCTTGTGCTTGAGCTTCTTTGCCCAAGAGGGCTCTGTCCCTGAAGGCACGTAGGCATCATCATCATCCTCACCTCAGTCTCCTCCTCGGTCTCCATGGCGTGAGCGGCATTTAAGGAACTCCAGTCTTAGGGGCCTAAGTGCCCCGATTATCCTTCTTCCTCGGGCGCTTGATGTCGTGAGAAATCAACTCTCCGCCTCGGCAAAGATCACCTTGGGATAGACACGAGCCTGTGCCTTCTCAATAAGCGGCATGATGAACGGACCATAAATCGGGCACTTGCGCCGGAGATAGCGAGATAACAGTTCGCACCACATAACATGAGAGATATCCAGACTCTCCGGTGTTCTGCTCCTTCTCACGCCAGCGTAAGAGAAGCATGTCCACGAGATAGGAGTGAACCATATCCAGATTCCCGATACGAGGGAAAAGAGTCTCTCTGAAGACACGGTGAAGGATATCCAGAAAGGCAGGCAGCTCATAAGTTTCCTTCTTCGTCTCAGGGTTGATGCTCAAAGTGCAGTAGGGCCACAGAGCTTGCTTGTGAGTGGATTCGGTGTTGCGGTGTGGGCGAAAGCCGACAGGAGACTCAAGTCCTAGATCTTGCACCCCAATCAAATCCATGAAAGCTTTCCACTTGATCAAAGCAACCCGCCATTGGTCAACCAAGTCGTTGTCCTGTCCTCATCACCCCGAGATGAACCGTGGCATAGAATTGGGCCACAATATCGACATCAAAATCTTTGTTGAATTGCATGACCCCAAGAATGTTCAGTTGAGTGCACATCTCAAGAGCTTCACCAAAGTATTCGTGATCCTTCTCCATATGGTCGGTGTCGATGGAGTGCATGTTGACAAAGAGGTTCTTCTTGGCCTTGAGAACATCAAAGAAGATTGCGAACTGAAACATGTTCCAGAACGGACGGTTGACCAAAGAGGGATCTTGGTCTGCCTCATATGGGTTGCAGCGACGCCTTGCCCAGAACTCCTTGGGTTGCATTTCTGGCATGGTTTTTCCAGAGTGCTTCGGCTTGACACCAGTCTTCTTTTGGAGTTGAGGTGGAGGTGGAGCACTTGAGGAACCTTCGGCAGACTTCGATTGGTGCGGTAACGCTTGGACGAGGCACGACTGGGTTGACACGACGAGCCCGATGCTCAGAACCTCATCACCGGAACCACACACAAGAACACGCAAACAACCGTAAAGAACGAGCATAAGCCACAAAACACGAGCAAAAAGATTACCGAGAGGTAAGAGCATTGTGGAAACTGGTAGAGGGCGGTAGTGTTGGCGACCTGAAGCGGTAGTATCACCCAAGCGGTAGTACCGCTCCACGAGAGCGGTAGTACTGCTCGAGACGGGAAACAGCAGTTTCCTACTACCGTGGTCGATCCCAAGACTACCGTCCTACCAAATTCAAAAATACTCCAACCAAACATCAATCCAAACTGCCTAGAAGCTTTCTCCATCCTACTCAAGCCTAGATTTGGCCAAAAATCTAGAGATGCAAATCGCTATTGCCCCTAAGATGCTAGATTGGAAATCTAGGCAAGAAGAAAGAGGGAACGGGGCAATACCGCATCCATGGCAAGAGGACAAGGTGGGGATCGTCTCCAATCAAGGAAATGGAGAGGAACGCCGGAGAGGGAGATCCGCCGAGTCTCTCATGGCGCCGGTTGCTTGAGAGAGGAACAGAGCGACGGGGCATGCGAATGGGTATGGGGGAGAAGAAAACTCCCCCTGCCCCCGATATAACCCCCTGCCCGCGCCTCAAAGCGGTAGCACCGCGCTGGAAGGCGGTAGTACCGCTCGGAGCGGTAGTACCGCTCGCCACCAGGGGTAGTACCGCTCAGCAACCATATGGCCTCTAAACACACGGCTAAAGCACCAACGAGACGAGAAGGCAAGGCCAAGAGAAAGGAAAGACCAACAAGGCAACACACACACTAACAACGGTCCAGAACCCACTCATTCAAAACAACCACACGAAAGCAAAGCGAGCTCTGGCCTCTCTCAAGAGAGGGCGGTGGCCAGAGCCACCTATGTTTGAGTCAATTGGTATGGCACTGCAAAGAATTATCCTTGGGCCCATGACCAAAACTCGTCTTTGAAGCACAAGTACCATCAAAAATGGCTAATGTGAAAGAGTTGATCGTTTTATGCATAATGGGGGGAGGGAGAGTTCATTGAGAGAACAACACTCCCCCTATGTCCATGCCTACACCTAAACTAGACACCAAGTTGAGTGAGGTGGGGTGTGCAAGGGTTCAAGTCACATTGCTCGAATCAATGATATTTAGCTCATGCCTTAACTCATGAAATCTTGCTTCATCCAAGGGCTTCGTGAAAATATCGACAAGGTTATCATGAGTGTTGACATACTTGAGCTCGATCTCCCTCGCCTAATGTGATCCCGGATGAAATGATACCGAATCTCAATATGCTTCGTCTTGAAGTGTTGCACCGAGTTGAGAGAAATCTTGATGGCACTTTCGTTGTCACACCAAAGAGGCACTTTGTCACAAATGACAACGTATTCCTTTAAAGTTTGCCTCATCCATAAGAGTTGTGCACAACAACTACCGGCCGCCACATATTCCGCTTGGGTGACGAGAGACACACAACTTTGCTTCTTGGAAGACCAACTCACCAAAGAGCACCCAAGAAATCGGCACCCTCCTAAGTGGACTTCCTATCCACTTTGTCTCCCGCCCAATCGAACTGTAAATCCTTCAAGCTTGAAGTTTGCCCCTCTTGGGTACCATAAGCCAAAGTTTGGGGTATGAGCCAAATATCGAAAGATTCGCTTGACCGCCACATAGTGACTTTCCTTCGGTGCGGCTTGAAACCGTGCACACATCGCCACACTCAACATGATATCCGGTCTAGATGCACAAAGGTAAAGCAAGGAGCCAATCATGGAGCGATATACCTTTTGATCCACCGCTTTACCATTGGGATCAACGTTAAGTTGGCACTTGGTGGGCATTGGTGTAGTAGCCGGCTTGACATCACTTAGCTTGAATCTTTTTAGCATGCCTTGAGTGTATTTGGCTTGGTTGATGAAGGTTCCTTATCTTCTTTGTTTGATATCAAAACCAAGGAAGAACTTCAACTCTCCCATCGAAGACATCTTGAACTTGGAGGTCACGAGAGCGGCAAATTCCTCATTGAAAGCTTTGTTAGGAGAACCAAAGATAATATCATCAACATATAGTTGGCATACAAACAACTCCCCTTTGACCTTCTTAGTAAAAAGAGTGGGATCGATTAGCCCCACCTCAAATCCACGATCTTGTAACAACTCGGTAAGGTGGTCATACCACGCGTGGGGCTTGTTTAAGGCCATAGAGTGCCTTATCGAGTTGATACACATGATCCGGGAAGTAGGGATCCTCGAACCCGGGGTTGCTTGACATAGACCAACTCATTAATAGGACCATTAAGAAAAGCACTTTTCACATCCATTTGTTGCAACTTAAAGTTGTGATGGGAAGCATAAGCAATCAACAAATGTATGGATTCAAGACGAGCAACGGGAGCAAAGGTTTCACCGTAGTCGATACCCTCGACTTGGGAGTAGCCTTGTGCTACCAATCTTGCCTTGTTACGAACGATGTTCCCATGAGCATCTTGCTTGTTCTTGAAGATCCACTTGGTTCCAATAACGTTGTGGTCACCCGATAGCCTTGGCACTAATCTCCACACCTTGTTGTACTCGAAGTTGTTGAGTTCTTCATGCATGGCATTGAGCCAATCTGAGTCTTCGAGCGCCTCATAGACCTTTTGGGGTTCAACACAAGAGACAAACGCGTGATGTTCACAATAGTTTGCTAATTGTCTACGAGTGCTTACCCCTTTCTTAGGCTTCCAACCACATTTTCCATGAGATGGCCTTGGGTGGTGAGCTTGGAAGCAATCTTCGCGGCACGACGCTCTAATTCCTCCTCGGGTGTGGAAGGAGGAGGGTTAACTTGATTGTCTTGAGCGCCGTCTTGAGCTTGTTCTAGATCTTGAGCTTGCTCATGATCTTGAACTTGCTCGAGGGGGAGAACTTGACCTTGGGCATCATTTAGAGGTTCACCACCATCTTGAGGTTGATCTTGCCCTTGGTCTTGTTCACGAGGTTGAGGGCCTTCACTTTGTTCTTCGGAAGCGAGTGGGTCTTGGGGAGGTGATGGCTCCACTCGAGTGGAGCATTGTCCTTCTCCTTCGGCCACAAGGGGTTCCTCAATGGGTAGAATATGACCAATACCCGTTCTTCTTATGGCTTGGGGAGGAATTTCATCACCTACATCACAAGTGCCACTTTGCTCCACTTGGGAGCCATTATTTTCGTCAAACTCCATGTTACACGTCTCCTCAATGAGTCCGGTGGACTTGTTGAGGACACGGTAAGCATGAGAGTTTGTAGCATAACCAAAAAATATGCCCTCATGAGCTCTAGCCTCAAATTTAGACAAACGAACACCTTTCTTGAGAATGAAACACTTACAACCGAACACCCGGAAGTACTTGAGGTTGGGCTTGTTGCGGTGAGTATCTCATAAGGAGTCTTGTTCAAGCCTTTATGAGATAGAGACGATTGGATGCATGACAAGCGGTGTTGATGGCTTCGGCCCAAAAGTTGTATGGAGACTTGAACTCCGCCATCATAGTCCTTGCCGCATCCATCAACGTCCGGTTCTTCCTCTCCGCAACACCATTTTGTTGAGGGGTATATGGAGCAGCATATTGGTGCTTGATCCCCTCATCACTAAGAAACTCATCCAAGGTGTAGTTCTTGAACTCGGTGCCGTTGTCACTTCTGATTGTCAAGATCTTTGCATTATGTTGACGTTGAGCTTCATTTGCAAAGTCGATGACGGTTTGTTGAGTCTCACTCTTCCTCTTGAAGAAATATACCCCAAGTGTATCTTGAATAATCATCCACAATCACCAAGCAATACTTTCTACCTCCAAGACTATCAAAAGATGGAGGCCCAAAGAGATCCATGTGAAGGAGCTCCAAGGGTCTCTTCGAGTAGATGATGGTCGTGGGAGGGTGAGCCTTCTCATGAAGCTTTCCTTCAATACAAGCAATCGCAAGCACGATCTTTGGCAAAACTAACATTTGTTAGTCCACGGACATGGTCCCCTTGAGAAGACTTTGCAAAGATCTCATATTGACGTCGGCCAAACGGGCGATGCCAAAGCCATCCCACGTCAACTTTAGCCATTAGGCATGTCGCGGTCTTAGTGGGTCGCTCCGAAAAGTTAATCACATAGAGACCGTTCTCGACATGCCCAACAAAGGCTACTTTAAGAGTCTTGCTCCACAAGAGGGCCACGGTATCAATGTCAAAGAAGGTAGCAAAACCCATTAGTGCAAGTTGACGAAGCGGAAAGCAAATTGTATGCAAGGGACTCAACAAGCATGACTTTCTCGATCGTTAGATCATGAGAAATGACAACCTTGCCAAGACCCAATACCTTAGAATGTGAGGCATCACCCCACTCAACATTGGTGGGCATAGATGGAATCTTTTGCACGTCCACCACCAAGTCCTTGCTTCCGGTCATATGATTTGTTTCTCCACTATCGAGCAACCATGATCCCCCACCGGAAGCAAACACATACAAGAGATCAATGCATGGTTTTAGGTACCCATTTAGTAATGGGTCCTTTCATGTTAGTAACAAGGGTCTTAGGAACCCAAATAGACCATTCAATGTACTCATAAGGAGAACCAACGAATTTAGCATAAACATGTCCATCACTAGCACTAGCACAACACATATGACGGGTTAAAGTCGCATGGCTATGTTGGAGGGAATGCTTTTGCCCTTTTGGACATCAACTCTCTTCCCTCTTTCTTTCTTCTCCTTAGGAGCACCCTCTCCCTCTTTCACAAAAGTTTGCTTGAGAGGAGGAGGACGTTTGGTCTTGTCGTTCTTCTTCTTCTTGCTCTTGGACTTGGGTGCAAACCCAATTCCTTCCTTGGCCACAACTTCCTTTTGATTGCTCAAAAGGTCGTTGAGGTTCTTCTCACCTTGAATGCATATCACAAGGCCTTTTTCAAGTTGATCCTTCAATTTGGCATTCTCCTCCACAAGATGCACATGCTCACAACATGGGTTAGTAGCACAAGCATTATCAATTAATATCATGTGTGGGAATGTGGCCTTTTCCTTGGTTAGCTTAACTTGGAGTTGAGCATGAGACTCCTTGAGGTTAGCGTGAGCACCCTTCAAGACCTTGTGGGCCTTGTCAAGTATCTCAAACTCCTCTTTGAGTCTAGCATGATCAACCCCAAGTTTAGCCTTCTCGAAGTTAACACATGAGACACAACAAGAGCATGATCAAGATCTTTCTTTAACTTAGCATGGTCATCGCTAGTGACTCCTCAAAAGACAAACGATGCACACGCTCTTCCTCAAGAGCATTGGAGAGATCCGATATCTCATCGGCATAGTCACGACTATGACCTTCCATCTTAGAGATGGTATCTTCGTGAGCCTCGATCATGTCATTGGCCTCACCAAGTTGTTCCAAGAGAGCAACAAAATGCTTCTTGGACTTGCCCTTGAGCTTACTCATAAAAGACTCCAATTCATTCACTTCATCATTAGACCCATCATGTTCATCAATGCAATCCTCCGAGGAGGGATTAGTAATGATGGTAGTAGTGATGTTGGGGTTACCTTGTTTGAAGCTTTAGCCATGAGGCACTTGGCGATGATGTTCTCGTTGGGTGAATCAAAGAGAGACGCCGGGGAGTAGTAGCAATGGCAACGGATGCCATGGCCATTGCTTCTCCGCTTTCATCATCATCGTCATCCTCTTGGTATTCTTCTTGAACCACCAACCCACGAGTGGGAGTCTTCTTGGTGAAGTTGTTCTTGTTGGGGAAGGACTTGGCTTTGTCTTTTTGGATGAACTTGCCACCATTGTCTTCCCGTTTCTCGTAAGGACAATCCGCAACGAAATGGCTCACATTGCCACAGTTGAAGCAATTCTAACTAGTTGCTTGCCCTTGACGCCACTTGAGTTGTTCTTGTTGAAGTTGGGTCTTGTATTCTTCTTGCTCCAAAATTGTCTTGAAGCAAGAGCCATGTGCTCATGATAATCATATTTGGTGTCTTCGGGGTTGCTCTCCTCATCTTCCACTTCTTCCTCTTCTTCCATAATAACCTTGGCCTTCAACGCAAGGTTGGGCTTCTTTGCCCTTTGAGAACGGAGCACCGCATTGTCGGCGGTCTTGTCCAAGATGCTCATTGCAACGAACTCATCCAAAACTTCACTTGAGGTCATGGAGTGGAAGTCCGGTCTTTGACGGATGATTTAAGGACATGGCCTTGTTGTAGGCCATCATAGCCTTGAGGAACTTGCGCTTGATCCAATTGTCATCCGTGTCCTTGCTTCCATGATCTCGGAGTGAGACCGCGAGTTTGGTCACTCTTCGAAAGAGCTCATGAGGTTCTTCATCTTCTTTCATTGCAAACTCATTGGCTTCATCTTGCACCACTTCATAGTTGGAGCGTTGAATGCTAGCGCTTCCTCGATAGAGAGACACAACACATTTCCATGCGTCTTTAGCAATGGCATGAGGTCGAAGATGAGGGAGATCTTCGGGAAGAATTGCATCTTGGATGATGAAGAGAGCACTCTCATTGAATTGATTATCCACAGCTTCTCGAGGGGTGAAGTTGCTTGGGTCATGAGGATAGAAACCTTCTTCAATGATTCTCCAAAGGTTAGTATTCACATGTTTTAAATGACGCTGAAGCGATAAACCCAAGAATCAAAATCTTCATGTTTCTCATACTTAGGAGGAGGACCGGCATGATTTAAATGAGTAGAGGGAATCGGCCCTCCATAAATTGGAGGTTCCACATGGGCAAAGATGCCGTGCCATTTCTACCACTAGTGGAAGGACTCTTTTCATCGTTAGCTTCCCCTTGTCGGAGGTGGCATCCGTCACCTTGTTAGTGGGATCACCCACTTTCATAGGCGAGGTGGACGGTTTGAGTCCTTCGAGAAATTTAGTAAACATGCTTTCAACCTTGGTCGTCATGGAGTCTCTCAATGTGTCTAGAGCCACATTGAGATCCTCACGAGACCGAGGTTCCCCATCGGCCGTGAGCGAGATATGATTCACACCGAGTGCTCCTCCACTGGCCCTGTGGTGTCAACCATACTCTTCTGACAAAGTCCTTAATAAAGAGACGAGGCTCGATACCAATTGAAAGGATCGATATGGTTGACTAGAGGGGGGTGAATAGGCAACTAACAATTTTTAAGCTTTTCTTTACCAATGTAAGCTTTGCAATAATATAGGTTGTCTAGATGTGCAACTATGTGAGCAACCTATATGATGCAATGACAACTAACACATAAGCAAGCAAGGATATAACACAAGAAGCTTGCAAAAGTAAAGTCACGAAATAACCAAGAGTGGAGCCGGTGGAGACGAGGATGTGTTACCGAAGTTCCTTCCTTTTAAAGGGAAGTACGTCTCCGTTAGAGCGGTGTGGACGCACAATGCTCCCCAAGAAACCACTAGGGCCACCATATTCTCCTCACGCCCTCACACAATGCGAGATGCCGTGATTCCACTATTGGTGCCCTTGAAGGCGGCGACCGGACCTTTACAAACAAGGTTGGGGCAATCTCCACAACAATTGGAGGCTCCCAACAACACCACGAAGCTTCACCACAATGGAGTATGGCTTCGGGGTGACCTCAACCGTCTAGGGTGCTCAAGCACCCAAGAGTTACAAGATCCGCTAGGGATAAGAGAGGGAATCAAATTTCTCTTGGTGGAAGTGTAGATCGGGCCGTCTCAACCAATCCCGAGCAAATCAACAAGTTTGATTGGCTAGGGAGAGAGATCGGGCGAAAATGGAGCTTGGAGCAACAATGGAGCTTTGGGGGAAAGAGGTAGGTCAACTTTGGGGAAGAAGACACCTATATATAGTGAGGGAACCAATCCAACCGTTACCCCACTGAACAACCACGCACAGAGCGGTACTACCGCTCCCACCCAGCGGTACTGCCGTGCTGACGAGGAGGTCAGGGTCCTGGCCCCAGAGCGGTACTACCGCGGGAGTAGGAGCGGTACTACCGCCACTACTGCCGCACTTAGTACCGTAAAACCCGACACGAAAAACACCGGTCTCGAAGCGAGGCGGTCGTAGCCGGAACCATCATGCAGATTACTACGGCCGAAGCCCACAAGCGGTACTATCGCTCGGGAGCGGTACTACCGCTTGAGTGCTTCGCCGGTACTATCATTGGGCAGGTCGTAAGGTGCACAGGGGAAGGAAAGGCTGCTCCATCAAAGCGGAAGGAAAACATCGGGTGTGATACGGATGTGTACGTGTTGATTCCACCCTAGCCTTACCAAAGCGGATCCCCTCTTGATAGTACGGTGACTCCTACGAAACTAGTCCACCAACAAAGAAACGAAGGAGCTACACCGTCTTGAATAACACACCGAGGGGAGGTAATCGTCTCGTGCCAATGGATGAATCTCTGAAAGAACTTAACGCACACGATTAGTTCGCAAAAGCATTGTCATCAATCACCAAAACATCTTGGGGATAAATATGCCCTTACATTACCCTTGACAAAAACACTTCCATGACACGGCATTTATCGTCATGGAACTGGACACTTCAGTGATGATAATTTCAGTATTGTCACGGAACACTTCTACGACAACACATGTATGACTATCTTGATTCTGTCATAAAATCGTCATAGATGTGCATGCATGACAGAAAACGTGACCTGTTGTGACAAAGACGTATCATCGCGGGAGTGTTCTTTTGTAGTGCCTTTTCCTCTAAAGCCGAGGAAGAAGGGAAGCTTGAGGGAGTGGAGGTGCATAGGGAAGCAAGAGCCATCACTAATCTATTGTTTGCAGATGATTCATTAATCCCGATGAAGGCCTATACTGAGAATGTTGAGTGTGTGAAAGAAATCCTTGCATCATATTGTGCCCTAATACTAGAGTTAGTGTGGACAAGTCAAGCGTATTTTTTAGTCCTAATGCTATAGTTGAGATGAAGGAATAAATTTGCAGCAGTTTGAGTATAATGGTCGTGGCATATCGGATACTTATCTAGGCTTAACATCCACGGTGGGTGTAGCGACCCGACCCGAATGGATCAAGTCTCTGTGCTTTCGTGTCATCCCTGGATCGGTATGCTGACACACACAGTACTCGAAGGATTTATAACAGAGGTAAATCACATGTATAAAGTAGCGTAAATACTATTACCTCAATCCAAATATAGTGGAAGCAACAAGGTTGTGGACTCCCATCAACACCAACGGCAAAGTTGAGTATAGGAAATCATAACCCTAACGTATCACTTACTCGTCGTCTGAGAAGTCTGCAACATGAAAAGTTGCAGCCCGAAAATGGGTCAGCACATGGAACATGTTGGTAATGTAACACATAGAGAGTAATGAAAGAATAGGCTATACTACATGCATATATGGCTGGTGGAAAGCTCTATGGTTACAGTTTTTGCGAAAAGCCGATTTTTCCCTACTGCAAAGGAATAAATTTATTTAACTATCATGGTGGTGGTTAAACATTGAGAATGGTTGACAGCATTCTCAATCCCAATTAAAAGTACTCATTAAACGCAAACAAATTATATTAAGTAACGTGATGAGAGCATCAGGATAAGCCACGGACTAGTTACTCAAAATTGTCCATAACCGGGACACGGCTAATCATGATTAGTTTATACACTGCAGAGGTTTAGCACTTTTCCCCACAAGACTCGATCGCCTCCGTTTGGTTTCTCGCACTACATGGTGTTTGAGAGGCGGATGACGGAGACATAGTCTTTCGAAGCGTTTGCACCTTACGATGGGTAGACCATACCACCTACAACCCCTACATCTCGCTAGTCTACCACCGTAAGAGTTCACACGACTTAATCAACTATGCGAGCCCATAATGGCTTGTGGTACGCACACGGAAGTTTCTAGCATGAATAATCTTATGATCCCTTTGAGCACAGGTGGCGGTCCAAGAAAACAGGCAAGTCCTGATAGAAACCAGTGCCTCAATCCACCCAGATGTGTGTTTAAGTTGCCACCTTAAATAAACCGTTAATTTAACAATCTCACATCATCATGGAATACACTCACCCAATCCACGTCTACTAGCATAGCATAGCATAATAAGCAAACGTAGAAGTGACTCCCAAGGGTTTCATAAGTAAAACAGGTAATAGGTACTACCTCATCTACTTCCCATAACCCACAATTTAATTAGATCCTAATCATGCAAGTGTTTGAGGAATAGATCTAATGCATAAAAACTGGGTATGAGAAAGTATGATCAAAGTGTTACTTGCCTGCAAAGTTGATGAAGATGATTCGCACTCAAAACTCTTGATAGATCTACTCGTCACACTCCGGTCAATCTATCGTAAGCAATCAACAGTAGCCACACATAAGCAATCACTCAAAAGATCGGAAAGAACGAAGAGTACGATTCGGAAAACATCAAAACCAAACAAATAACTCTTGCAACATAAAACAATTTCTAACAGTATCAAAATTATGTGAATTTGGCCTTATCAGAAAGTTTATGTCAAGAGCTTCGATTAGCAAAAAGAATCAACTAAATCGGAGTTACGAAACTCAAGTTATGATCAAACGAAGTTCAAATACAAATCTGTTTGAATTCAAAATTTAAATTATCAAAAACATGTTTGAGTTGTATTACTGGATAGAGGAGATCGTAACGAAGAAGTGGGCGTTGGTTTCGTTGGATTCCGACTTACGAGTAAAAAGTTATGAGCATTTGAAGATTAGGGACTAAAAAATAACACTACGGATAGGTCCCTGACGGAAATTAAAAATAAAGAAAAATCTATCGAGCTTAACGCTCATAAACAAAACCGGAAAGAAAAACCGGCGAAAATCGATCTAGGGTTTCGGAAAGAAAACCAAACGAAAAACCGATCTAGAAAACCGGAACGGAAACCGGACGATTCTGAAAAACCGAACCGAGGAAAAGAAAAGGTGACGCGGCTGAGGCTAGTACCTCAAGAGGCGAGGGCTCCCGGCGTTAGGCGGCGCGGCACTTGGCGGCGGCGGTGGCAAGCGGCGGCGGCGTGTAGGGCGGCGGCGGTGTGGGCTCTTCTTGCAGAGAGGGGAGGCGAGGTGTTGGTTGGATGTGTTGGAGGGGGGGTGCTTGGGTATTTATATTGGGGAGGGGAGGGTTTTGCTTGGGGTAGGGGGCAAGAAATAGATTAGGATTAGGAATCCTAGGGATAAAAAACAAAATAACGAAACATGATCAAATCCTAATAGGATTTGTAAAAGAATAGGAAACCTTGTGGCTCCTTTGCTCCCTGGTGCGTGCGATGCTAGCGATGGCCTTGGCCTTGGCCGGCCGCTGGCTTGGCGGCTTGGGCCTTTGGCCCAAGGCGCTGCGATTTTTTTTTTAAAACAAACAGAGAGGAAAACAAAATGATAAAACAAAATAAAATGAAAATATTATAAAAGCATATAATATATCAAAATTTTCAGAAAAAGATTTCCTACATGATGAACATTATTCTAGCTTCAAATAAAATACACACAAATTCAAATAAAGCAAAAAGTGTTTCAGCTCTAATAAAATCCAATAAAATCATTTTAAAAATACCAAAATGAATTCAAATTTATTTCTCTCCATTTTTCTGATGTAGGGAATCATGTTACCCTATTTTCCATATATTTTATTTTTGGAGAAAAATAATTTGAATAAAACTCCAATAACTCCAAATTGAAAAATAAATTCAAAGGAACTTTGAATTTAATTCTTTGAAACTCCCAACTCATATTTCATATGTTTTGAAGAAGTCATTTTATCTTCGCTCGTGAAAATCATTGAGTTGCATAAAGTTTCAGAATTGGAAAATATTTTCCAAATGAAATTCAAATATTTTCAACACCCCTTGTCATTTAAATAAATGGAAGAAGTCATGTCATCTTCTCTCCAGGGTTTTGTGATGAAGAGTATTTGAATTCACGAAAGGCATAAAAGCAAAAATGAAAGTTTGGGAAAGTCCTTTTATTCCCTCTCATTTAACTTTCAAAAAGTTTCGAATTCACTCACTTCACTCAAACAATCAAACAACAATCAAAACTATCTATTTGTTTATAACATTCCAAAATTTAGAATTTTGGGATGTTACAAACCTACCACCCTTAAAATGAATCTCGTCCTCGAGATTCGGAGAGGCTAGCAAGAAATAGGTTAGGGTTTGGGGTCTTCAAAATCCACCGATCATCTCCGGGTCTCGGTGCTACCACCCTTAAAAGCATTATTACGGTTCCATCAAAACTCATATACTCCATCCTTATTGTTGGCGATGTCGGTCTTCTCGTGTCGGAAGGATAATTCCTTCTCTGGGCTCTTCCGGTAGCTACATAACCTTTTCCTCAATTTCTTATGTCCTTTTTTTTCTTGGTACGGTTATCCCGAAACTGGGTCCTCTTAGCTGATGGGTCTGGCGCCAATGCTAAACAACTATCGATATCTCATGGTGGTCAACAATTTATGGTTTGTCCTGCAGAAAATGGGTCTGGGTTGAACCTCACCGTATGACCTACGGTTGGCAACAACTGACGTGTACAAGGGAAAAAAATACCTATACCTTTCTAAGGTTTAAACAAGGTTTTGATCGTCGTCTCTCTACTATAGGTAAGTCACTCAGATTTTACCATCCCATATAGCAAAGCGAATAATAAGAGTAAGTCGGTATGGTGATCAATCCATCCCGCACCCAAATCATTACCTTGTACATGGTTTAGCGAATCTCGCATTCTAACACTCGGTCATCCTCACAAGCATTGCAGAATTTACTCTTGTCGACGAACCAAGTTCGGGTAAATCCATTGATTCTGCAGGCCAAACAAACATCTATCGTTCCTTAACAACTCTCAGGTATTGCGTTACTCTTATAAAATCGTCGGTCGATACAATCGTAACTTCTTCCAGGGTTTATCCTTCAGCAAGAGTGTGCTTGCTTCTTGGCAGGACTTCCTGGCATACTTAAAATCCATCCAATTATACTGTCTCTTTTCCTTATATTGGCACCAAACTAAGACGTGCTTACTCAGACTTATCATGGAATTTCCATTGATCCATATTTCCACAATCATACCTCCTTTATATCCAATAGTAGTTCATCTCTTCATCCTCGTAGAATTCCCACATACCGAGATAAAACTTATACTTATGAAGTCCATACTCACTTCGTGGAACATCATTATCCTTTTACGGGTCAAGCGTCCTTACAGGGAATATTGGCCATCTCTCGCATGGCACTTCTTCAAGCTGAAAACGTGAAACACATCTGAACTCCTGACAGGTCCTTCGGGTGACTCCAACTTGTTAGCCACTTCTCCCATACGCTCCAAAACTCCGTATGGTCCTACAAATCTCGGGGCTAACTTTCCCTTAATTCCAAATCATTTAACTCCTCGTAGAGGTGGCACACAAAGATATGCTCTGTCTCCAATTTCATAGACTACCTCCTTGCGTTATTGAGTATGCATAACTATTCTGCCTGGACTGAGCTACCTTCAGTCTATCTCGAATCAACTTAACATTCTCTTCTGACATCCTTGATCACATTTGGTCCAAACAACTGACGTTCTCCAACTTCATCCCATATCAACGGTGTCTGGCTTCTTCTCCCATACAAAGCTTAAAAAGGGCCATCTTCAAACTGGCTGGGTAACTGTTGTTGTATGAGAACTCCGCGTAAGGTAGATTATCATCCCTTCTAGATCCATAATCTAGCGCACACACTCTCAACATGTCCTCCAGAATCTGATTAACTCTCTCAACTTATCCATCTATCTGCGGATGAAAGGCTGTACTGAACTCTAGCCTAGTACCCAAAGTCCGTGCAAATGATTCCAAAACTTTGAGGTAAATGTGTTCCTCTACGATGGTCCTCGAAACTCCATGCAGACATACGATCCTTTCTCAAATATATATCTTGGCCAACTTCGCACTTGTATAGGTGGTTTTCTCTGGGATAAAGTGAGCCACTTTGGTCAAGCGAATCAACTAATACCCAGATAGAATCATATCCCGATCAAGTTTTGGGAAATCCGGTAATGAAATCCATGCCAAACTTATCCTGCTTCCATTCGGGTATCGGCATAGACTGTATTAATCCTGCTGGCTTCTGATGCTCTGCTTTTACTCTCTCTGGCATACATCACCTACGACTACATACTCGACATTATCCTTCTTCATACCAGTCCACCAAAAACACTCCTTCAAATCCAAATACATCTTGGTGTTTCCAGGGCGAATCGAGTATGGTGAGTCATGATCCTCCTGAAGTTTTAACTTCCTGATCTTTGCATTATTGGCACATATATACACTATCCTCAACCATAAGGTGTCGTGTTCATCCTTATGAAAACCTTTGGCCTTTCCTTTGCTCATCCTCTATTTTACCTCAGCAATCTCTTTGTCATCCTTCCGAGCTTTACTGATCTCTTCCCAACATTGTAGACTGAACTTCCATTACTGCAACAAAACCTTTGGGAACAATCT
Organism: Aegilops bicornis; assembly: GCA_021605145.1. Taxonomy (NCBI): domain Eukaryota; kingdom Viridiplantae; phylum Streptophyta; class Magnoliopsida; order Poales; family Poaceae; genus Aegilops; species Aegilops bicornis. The sequence continues at coordinate 367,337,071 of CM038675.1, forward strand.
CCAACCGAAGTTCCCTGAGATCCTCGGCTAACTCCTTTGATAATCCTCCACTTATGAGGGTATTCGTCCTTGTTTTCTTTATGGTTGTGTCCTATTTCTCCACAAAGCTTGTATGCACAAGGTTTCTTCATATCCTTTCCATAAGGCTTCAACTTCTGGGACACAAGCCGAGACTTTAGCAAAGTCAACTTTAATTCTTTCCAAGTGGTTACTCCTTGCAATCCATTGATGGTTTGGTACATCCTCCACCAAGTAGCAGCACCTCTTTCAAAGCACTGAAGAGCATGCTGGTTCATATACTTTCCAGCTATAGTGTTATTCTTCATATGATTTTCCATGTTCTGAATCCATCGGTCCGTCTCCAATTGACTCATCGGTCCAGAAAATATAAGCTCTTCTCCATTCATCCTCTATTGGGTCCATGGGTTTTGGGGTGGGACAAGAGGGATCGAGAGGGATACACACAAGACAAACAAAAGTTTTGAAAAGACAGATATTATTGTGGCTGTCGGAAAAACATCAAACAAATGACAGCTCACAATCGTCGCATCCAATGTAGGTATGTAACAGGGGTTAGGTCTTCTAAGGGTCAATAAATCTTCAACGCTATCAAACTCTTCAAGTCTTGTTCATGTCTCCGATGGCTTCTTCCAATCGTGCTTGTCCTGCTCAAGTTCTTTTGCCAGATCATCTCTGTTGACGCGAAGTCTCTCGCGACGTCCTGTAATATTTCTGGAGTTGCATTCCAAACTTCTGGTTTCAACTTCCTTGACATGAACCATGGTCCTACTGTCCTTCAGTTCTTGACAAACCTCCGGTATCTCGATGTTTTGCTCCTCCTGCTTGGCTACTTTCAGCTTCTGGGTCCGGAGTTCTTCACGAACTGCTTCCTTATCAAATGCTGCTTCTTGTAGGTCCATCTTAACTTCTTGATGTAATACTCCAGATCCCGGTGATGCACCAGCTATGTTAAAATCGCATCCTTCACGACAGATGCTCCTTCACTTTCTACCATCCAATTCTTCAATGCATATGCATGCTTAACTCAGCACGGTGACAATAGCATAAACGGGCGATGACATCTTGGATAGCCGTGCTTCTGCTCTTGTCATTTCCATGAGCTATCATTCCATAGTTGATATCTCCTGCTTTAGGATTTCTTGACAAAACTTTGAGTTCTATGCTCCATGTTCCGGTCTTCCTCCGATACACCTTGATCTCGGGTATTGGCAGCTTCCATATTCTACCAAGTTCCATAAGGGGTGCCTTCCTAGGTCATAAAATCTGGGAATTCTTCAGAGCCTCCAAATTCTCCTAGTCTTCGGAGTCTTCACCGTTGTAGTTTCCATTTACACGGTAAAATCCTCTTCATTCCAAATGGTCTTAGTTGTCCGATATCTTGCCTCCTTGGAGTGGTCTCATCATCGCATTTAATCTTCGTGGGTCAAAAGGGGAAAAGGGTATGGTCTCACTAAAGGGATATTTGAATAAGCTCGAGAAGAAGAGAGGTAAAAGATCTTTTTGAAAATGAAGTAGTAGAGAAAAATCTTTCCTATGGGCTTGTCGGTTTCTAGGGTCACGTCCTACAACAACATGTGCTCGATACCATCTTGTAGCGACCCGACACGAATGGATCAAGTCTCTGTGCTTCGTGTCATCCACGGATCGGTATCTTTGACACACACGATTACTCGTAGGATTTATAACAGAGGTAAATCACATGTATAAAGTAGCGTAAATACTATTACCTCAATCCAAATATAGCGGAAGCAACAAGGTTGTGGATTCCCATCAACACCAACGGCAAAGTTGAGTATAGGAAATCGTAACCCTAACGTATCACTTACTAAATGCGTGCGAAAAGTCTGCAACATGAAAAGTTGCAGCCCGAAAACGGTCAGACATGGAATATCTTTGGCAATGTAACACATAGAGAGTAATGAAAGAATAGGCTATACTACATGCATATATGGCTGGTGGAAAGCTCTATGGTTACAGCTTTTTTGCGAAAAGCCGATTTTTCCCTACCGCAAAGCGAATAAATTTATTTAACTATCATGGTGGTTGTTAAACATTGAGAATGGTTGACAGCATCCTCAATCCCAATTAAAAGTACTCATTAAACCCAAACAAATTATATTAAGTAGCATTGATGAGATCAACAGGATAATCCAAGAACTAGTTACTCAAAATTGTCCATAACCGGGGACACGGCTAATCATGATTAGTTTATACACTCTGCAGAGGTTTGCGCACTTTTCCCCAAAGGACTCGATCGCCTCCGTTTGGTTTCTCGCACTACATGGTGTTTGAGAGACGGATGACGGAGACATAGTCTTTCAGAAGCGTTTGCACCTTACGATGGGTAGACCATACCACCTACAACCCCTACATCTGCTAGTCTACCACTGTAAGAGTTCACACGACTTAATCAACTATGTCAGAGCCCATAATGGCTTGTGGCTGCACACGGAAGTTTCTAGCATGAATAATCTTATGATCCCTTTGAGCACAGGTGGCGGTCCAAGAAAAACAGGCAAGTCCTGATAGAAACCAGTGCCTCAATCCACCCGGATGTGTGTTTAAGTTGCCACCTTAAATAAACCGTTAATTTAACAATCTCACATCTGTCATGGAATACACTCACCCAATCCACGTCTACTAGCATAGCATAGCATAATAAGCAAACGTAGAAGTGACTCCCAAGGGTTTCATAAGTAAAACAGGTAATAGGTACTACCTCATCTACTTCCCATAACCCACAATTTAATTAGATCCTAATCATGCAAGTGTTTGAGGAATAGATCTAATGCATAAAAAGCTGGGTATGAGAAAGTATGATCAAAGTGTTACTTGCACGCAAAGTTGATGAAGATGATTCGCACTCAAAACTCTTGATAGATCTACTCGTCACACTCCGGTCAATCTATCGTAAGCAATCAACAGTAGCCACACATAAGCAATCACTCAAAAGATCGGAAAGAACGAAGAGTACGATTCGGAAAACATCAAAACCAAACAAATAACTCTTGCAACATAAAACAATTTCTAACAGTACCAAAATTATGTGAATTTGGCCTTATCAGAAAGTTTAGGTCAAGAGCTTCGATTAGCAAAAAGAATCAACTAAATCGGAGTTACGAAACTCAAGTTATGATCAAACGAAGTTCAAATACAAATCTGCTTGAATTCAAATTTTAAATTATCAAAAACATGTTTGAGTTGTATTCTTTGGATAGAGGATCGTAACGAAGAAGTGGGCGTTAGTTTCGTTGGATTCCGACTTCACGAGTAAAAAGTTATGAGCGTTTGAAGATTAGGGACTAAAAATAACACTACGGATAGGTCCCGACGGAAACTAAAAATAAAAGAAAAATCTATCGAGCGACGCCGCTAAACAAAACCGAAAAGAAAAACCGACGAGAAAACCGATCTAGGGTTTCGGAAAGAAAACCAAACGAAAAACCGATCTAGAAAACCGGAGCGGAAACCGAACGATTCTGAAACACCGAACCGAGGAAAAGAAAAGGTGACGCGGCGCGGGGCTAGTACCTCGAAGAGGCGAGGGGCTCCGGCGGCGGCGGCGTTGGGCGGCGGCGGCGGCACTTGGCAGCGGCGGTGGCAAGCGGCGGCGGCGCTGGTGTAGGCGGCGGCGCGCGGGTGTGGGGCTTCTTTGCGGAGAGGAGAGGGAAGGAGAGGTGTTGGTTTGATGTGTTGGAGGGGGGGTGCTTGGGTATTTATATTGGGGAGGGGAGGGTTTTGCTTGGGGTAGGGGGCAAGAAATAGATTAGGATTAGGAATCCTAGGAATAAAAAACGTAATAACGAAACGGGATCAAATCCTACTAGGATTTGTAAAAGAATAGGAAACCTTGCGGCTCCTTTGCTCCCTGGTGCGTGCGATGCTAGCGATGGCCTTGGCCTTGGCCGGCCGCTGGCTTGGCGGCTTGGGCCTTTGGCCCAAGGCGCTGCGAATATTTTTTTTAAACAAACAGAGAGGAAAACAAAATGATAAAACAAAATAAAGTGAAAATATTATATAGGCATATAATATATCAAAAAATTTAGAAAAAGATTTTCTACATGATGAACATTATTCTAGCTTCAAATAAAATACACATAAATTCAAATAAAGCAAAGAGTGTTTCAGCTCTAATAAAATCCAATAAAAATCATTTTAAAAATACCAAAATGAATTCAAATTTATTTCTCTCCATTTTTCTGATGTAGGGAATCATGTTACCCTATTTTTCACATATTTTATTTTTGGAGAAAAATAATTTGAATAAAACTCCAATAACTCCAAATTGAAAAATAAATTCAAAGGAACTTCGAATTTAATTCTTTGAAACTCCCAACTCATATTTCATATGTTTTGAAGAAGTCATTTTATCTTCGCTCGTGAAAATCATTGAGTTGCATAAAGTTTCAGAATTGGAAAATATTTTCCAAATGAAATTCAAATATTTTCAACACCCTTGTCATTTAAATAAATGGAAGAAGTCATGTCATCTTCTCTCCAGGGTTTTGTGATGAAGAGTATTTGAATTCACGAAAGGCATAAAAGCAAAAATGAAACTTTGGGAAAGTCCTTTTATTCCCTCTCATTTAACTTTCAAAAAGTTTTGAATTCACTCACTTCACTCAAACAATCGAACAACAATCAAAACTATCTATTTGTTTATAACATTCCAAAATTTAGAATTTTGGGATGTTACAGTGGGTTTAGGTAGGACATATTGTTTCCAGTTTTTGGTGGACCGAGTTATGAAAAGAATTATGGGATGGAAGAAAAGGCAACTTTCAGCAGGAGGAAAGGAAGTGCTACTCAAATCAGTTGTACAGGCTATACCATCTTATGCAATGTTGATTTTCAAAATTCCAAAACAGATTTGTAAAGGAATTACAGATGCGATGTCTCATTATTTGTCCGGTGATAGTGACAATCAGAGGAGAATACACTAGTTTGCATGGTGTAAGTTGTGTGTTCCAAATAAAGAAGGTGGAATGGGATTTCGGGATATTCATTGTTTTAACCTAGCCTTGCTTGCGAAACAGGCTTGGAGATCAATTGATAATTTCGATTCCCTTTTGTGCCCATGTTCTCAAAGCCAAATATTATCCAGATTGTGATATATTGAATGCAACTCTGAAAAAGAGAGCCTCATTCACATGACAAAGTATTATGTTGGGGATGCAGACACTAAAAATAGGTCATATATCGAGGATCGGTGATGGTAGTTGGACCAATGTTTGAGATGATGAATGGATCCCTAACTCACCTACCAGGAAAGTGATCACGACTCATGGAGACAATTTACTATCAAAAGTAAGTGATTTCATTGACCCTGTTCCGGGATGTTGGGATGAAGAGTTGGTTCCTCAAACATTCTGACAAGTTGATGTCGCGTAGATCCTTGCGATTTCGTTGTCTGGATTTGATATGTCGGACTTTGTAGCATGGAACTTGTGCAAAAATGGGAGCTTCTTAGGATCGGCATACTTTGCGGAGTGGCACAACCAATATGGACATAAAATATCAGGAGAAAATACAATCGGACCCTCACGGAATCCACCAATATGGGGGACAATCTGGAGCTTAAGCTATCCTGCTAAGGTTTAAATTGTCCTTTGGCGAACTTTGTTAGGATTGCTACCTTATCGTCTGACTTTGGATAACAGACATATAAAAGTCAGTGGGCAATGTCCTACATGCGGTATAGAGCGGAGGATACCAAGCACTTGTTAGTCACTTATGGAAAAGCTAAAGAGGTATGGCGGTTACTGGGTTTGGACTTTGCTATTGATAAAGCATGCGTTGGGCGGGAGAAGTTGTGCTAGAGTATTTATTGCTATAACCAGCTGAAGAATGTGTGTTCCTTGGTCTGGGAAATTCAACGGAAGCAATTGCCATTGGTTCCTGGTATTTATGGTGGGAGAAGAGAAAGTTAGTGCATAATGAAAAGGTCCAAGAACCCAAGTTCATGGCAATGGCAATCAGAGCTTTGGATGTTAACTATACTATGGCAAGTGATGCAAAGGCAACGATCAAGCGACATGGCTGGGAAAGATCAAGGAGCAACTATGTGAAGCTAAATGTGGATGGGGCTTTTGACCCAGACTTACTCAAGGGCTCGTGTGGCGCTGTCATCAGAGACTCGAATGACAGATTCGTCGTGGCGGGAAACGGGGAAATCAATTGGTGCAGAGATGCGCTTATGGCCGAGGTACCGGCCTTACGATTTGGTCTCAGTTTGGCAACTACATTCGGGTGTAACCGCATAGATGTGAAATTCGACAACATCGAAGTGATAGAGACAATGAAGAATGGAGGTTGCTCTTTCGGTCTATCGGCGGCAGTTTTTGATGATATATATCACTTTGCATGTGATTTTCCGCACTTTGTTAGCATGCTCCTAGAGGCACTAATTGTGCTGCCCATGATTTAGCAAAAACTAGATAGAAGTAAGTGTGTGCGGGGTGGATGAAAGATCCACCCGTAGAGATTGTTGATACTCTTGTAAAAGATAATAGGATAATCACCTTGCAATAAAGAGTACTTTGATGTCAAAAAAGTTATAACACCACATACAATCAAATTAAAAGTCAACATGCATAGTAGTTTTTTTCAACAGAGTACCATAGAAGTCGATCATATACACAAGCATACACTCACCTATATGAACGCATGCACCCGCACCCTACCCATGTATATTAGTTAGTTATAACTAAGTAATCTTTACCTAATAATAAAGCTACTGCTGCTTCTGGTCGTATGTCGTAGGCATTTTTGTAAAAAAGTCCTTGTGTTTTTTTGATATTCAACCCACAGTCCTATTTTAAGTGGCAAAATGAAACATTTTTCGAATTTTATGCAAACCCCCTACATTTTTCAGGTAATCAACCTGCAGTTCACTTTTAAGTGACAAATTGGATCTTTTTTGCATTTTTTATAAAAAAAACACCATGTCTTTTATGCTAATTAACCCGCAGTCTACATAGAACAAATGTTTTTTTTAAATATCCATATCTTTTAAACCATAACTCCAATTTTAACATGTTATACATGAAATTTGATTAGAAAGATGAGTAGAATCCGAATATGATGTTATTTTTACCTCTTAACTATTTAAAAAAAATGCTATTTAGAATGCAACCTTAATCAATAGCGTACAAACAAATTGGAGACGAAATAAATGTAGCAAGAGAAAAACCTCGTCTTATGCCACGAGAGAGACGGTTTACGATTTACCACGTTCAAGCGCGTTGTGGTTCTATAAGCACTATGATCATCATATGCAAGAATGCGACGACGGACAAATGTCAACAAGACGGGGTGTCATGTTGAAATAAAGAACATGTACCTATTGGTTTCTTGACTCATGATTATTTGGGTTATGAGTATGTGGTATCTTCTTCTCCTGTTGCAACCCACGGGTTTTTTTGCTAGTATTTTATTAATACATGGTTCACTTTTTTTTGAGGGAATACATGGTTCATTTTATACTCTCACAATACTTCTTGGATCCGTGTTGCAGCTGAGTGTTAATATATAACCTACTTGCGAACCAGCCTGTGGTTGGATAGTTAGGAGCACAATGCTATCTCGTGCCCACCAAAGTTCAAGTCTCAGACTTGACATTGATGCTCGCATTTTCTTGTACTTATTCAGACTTTCGATAATGTACGTTTAGTGGGAGGAGACGTTCCCGTCGACTATGAAATTCGGCCAGCAGTCCGATTGTTAACGTTTTCTTTTAACAAATGTTAAACACGCATATAGAAAATATTTCTGTTTTTAAGACAAAAAATGTACAATGTTTATGGGAAAAGTAGACATCAAAAGATATATGTTTTTAAAACATTTAACCATGTACTTTAAAAATGTTAAACACACATATAAATGTTTCCAATGTATAAAAAAAAATGTACAATGTGTATGTAAAAAATAGACATAAAAATATGTTTAATTTTTTAATCACGTATCTGGAATTTTTTAATGTATATATAAAAACATTCCTGATATATAAAAATATATAATATGTATGCAAAATGTAGTCATAAAATGTTAAAAAATTGTTCAAAATGTGTATGAAAACAGAGAAGGAAAGAAAAAACCAATGAAAAAAGAAATGAAAATATATTGGTAAAAACTGAGAAAGAAACGAAATATCCCCGTGAAAAACAAAGAAAGAACAGAAAAATGAAAAAAAGGTGAATAAAAAAAATAAATGAAACATAAAAGTCACGTAGAGGAAACCGAAGCAACAGCGAGCCAGCAGTGAGCAAGTGATGATTGTTAGGATTAATTATTTAGTTTAATTAATTAGAATCTCTGTTCGTGGAAACGACAGCCGGTTTCTTCCTGAACGATCGCATCCTAATATGACGGACGCGTCGTTTAAATCGTGCCTCTTGTAAACGCCGCTCTCATGCGATGCATCTCTTCCGAGATATAAATATGTACATCATCGACATCAATCATAGTGAAAGTTACTGTTCATTCGCTTGTTTCTTCACACGTTATCACGCACTTCTCTCCGGTGAGAGCGACAGGCCGTAACTCGTCGGAGAAGAATGCAGAGCGAACTTCAAGGAATAATACAATGGAGGAGGAAATGTGTTTAGTGGATAGTGGATCTACTAACACGATACTTAGGGAGATGAAGTATTTCCAAACACTCAAGAAGAGTAATGGAAGTGTAGTGACAATTTTTGGTTGAGACACGGTAATTGTTGGTTCTGGTCAAGCTACAATTACACTCCCTATGGGTACTAAATTGGTAATCCCGGATGCTCTACTGTATCCAGATTCTACTCGTACCTTGCTGAGTTTTAAGGATATCCGCAAAAATGGTTTCCATGTGGAAACTAATGAAGAGAGTGGGGCTGAATGCCTACTCATAACTCAGCAAAAGGGATTTCGAAAGGAAGTCCTTGAGAATTTGCCTTCTCTATCTTCTGGGTTGTATTATACATACATTAAACCAGAGACGCATTTGGCGTACAAGATAGTTTTTCAAAATCTTGATAAGTTCAAGATTTGGCATGGTCGCCTGGGTCATCCTGCTATTGGGATGATGAGAAAAATTATTGATGGTTACATTGGACACAACATAACGGATAGAAAGTTCCCAAAATCATCGGATTTTGTATGCACGACATGTGCAACTGGGAAATTGATCACAAGGCCATCTTATGTTAAATTAAAGGATGAGCCACTTAAATTCCTTGAACGCATTCAAGGAGATATTTGTGGTCCAATACAACCGTTATCTGGACCATTCAGATATTTCATGGTCCTAATTGATGCATCAACGAGATGGTCAAATGTGTGTCTACTGTCAACAAGGAACCATGCTTTTGCAAAGCTAATTGCTCAGATTATTAAATTGAGAGCAAATCATCCTGAGCATAGGATAAAAACCATCGAGAATGGATAATGCCGCTGAATTTAGTTCACGAGCATTTAATGATTCTTGCCTAGCTTTGGGCATTTCTGTGGAGCACTCGATTACCTTATGTACATACCAGAATGGTCTTGCGGAATCACTTATTAAGAGGATCAAGTTGATAGCAAGACCGCTCCTGCAGAATAGTAATCTTCCGGCTTCATGTTGGGGTCATGCAGTTTTACATGCTGCAGAATTGATACAAATTCGACCAGCGCATATCATACGGTCTCCCGTTGCGGTTAGTGCGTGGAAACCAGCCAAGTATTTCCCATCTGCGGCAATTCGGTTCTTGCGGTATATGTACCGATCTCACCACCGCAGCGTACATCAATGGGCCCTCATAGGCGAATGGGGATCTATGTGGGGTACAATTCTCCGTCAATCATTAAGTACACGGAACCCCTGGCGGGATTTGTTTACAACCGATGCGCTGATTGCATTTTGATGAGGACAATTTCCGGCATTAGGGAGAGAATAACCACAAAGAATGCCGAGAAATAGATTGGGATGTGAAAGGCATCCAGTCCTTAGATCCACGTCACGAATGAGTCCGAATCGGAGGTTCAGAAGATTATAAATTTGCAAAATATTGCAAATAATCTGCGAGATGCATTTCTTGATTATAAAGGTGTCACAAAATCAAATGTTCCGCTATGAATGTGCGGAGAGAGTGGATGTGACCCATAGATCTACTCGACCACCTAAGAGGGGAGGAATCTGGACACAAAGGACAAGGCTTTGCAAAAGCGTCCAAGGGAATGAGGAATCCTCAAATAGTAAATGCAAGTCAAAAAATGTTGATATTCAACCTAGGGTTGAAGGACACTGAAGGATGTTGGACATCCGTAACCCAACACGAGTGTGCACACAAATTTTGATGTTGGGACATCCAAGACCTTGATCCAATTGTTGAGGGAAATCATGAAGGATCAAAAGGTATTGATGAGATATCCATTAATTACATTGATTCAGGAGAATCATACAATAGAAAGACTACAGGTTATGCGACATTTATTTCGCCTCTAGAATTGCAGAAGGCCTTGATTTGGACCGAGAACCTAAGTCTATGGCAGAGTGCATGAAGCGCCAGACCGGGTCCAAATGGAAGGCAGCAATTGAGGACGGATTACGCTCGCTCATAAAAAGAGGGGTATTCACTGCAGTAATACCCACTCCTCGACATGTGTTCCTGTGGGAGCAAAATGGGTTTTCGTTAAGAAGAGGAATGAGAACAATGAGGTGGTGAGATATAAGGCGAGGCTTGTAGCACAAGGGTTCACGCAGAGACCGGCATCGATTATGATGAAACATATTCTCCTGTTATGAGTGGAACAACGTTCCGATATTTAATATCACAGGCGGTGAAAATGAATTTGTCTATCCAACTGATGGATGTTGTGACTGCATATTTATATGGGTCACTGGATTGAATATTTATATGAAAGTTCTGAGGAAATGAAGCTTCCGAATCCAAAGGCTAATCGCAACATGTATTGTGTAAAGCTTGAAGTCATTGTATGGCTTGAAGCGATCGGGAAGAATGTGGTATAACCGATCGAGTATATTCCTTCTTCAAAAGGGATACTCAAATAATAATGATTGCCCATGTGTGTTTATTAAGAAATCTAAGAATGGATTTTGCATTATTTACGTGTATGTGGATGACCTGAATATCATTGGGACTACACAAGAAATACATGAGGCAAGTAATCATCTTAAGGCGGAGTTTGAGATGAAAGATGCCGGTAAGACTAAATTTTGTTTGGGCTTACAACTTGAACATCTTCCTTCAGAATACTTGTTCATCGACCGCTTATATCCAAAAGATTCTTGAGAAATTTAATATGGATAAAGCATATCCATCGAAAACACCAATGGTGGTTAGATCTCTTGATAGAGATAAAGACCCATTTAGACCTCAGGGTGATGATGAAGAGATATTAGGACCCGAGTTTCCTTACCTCAGTGCTATTGGAGCACTAATGTATCTAGCGAACTGCACCGGGCACGATATATCATTTGCGATGAAATTTATTGGCTAGATTCGATTGCATCACCAACAAAGAGGCATTGGGTTGGTGTGAAGAACATTTTCAGATATCTTCAAGGCACCAAAGATCTTGGTTTGTTCTATCGGAAAAATCAAGATAAGACCATGGTGGGATATTGTGATCTTTGGATACCTATCGGATCCCCATAATGCCGGATCACGCACTGGTTTTGTCTTCTTGAGTGGAGGTACGGCCTTTTCTCGGAAGTCGACAAAACAAACTCTGGTGGCTACATCCACGAATCATTCTGAAATTATTGCTTTGTTTGAAGCATCATGTGAATGTGCATGGCTTCGCAGAATGATTAACTTTATTGAAAGTTCAAGTGGGATTGGATCATTGGAATCACCCACTATTATCTATGAAGATAATGCTGCATGTATTACACAGATGCAGACAGGTTATATAAAGAGTAATATTACAAAGCATATTTCTCCTAAGTTATTTTATCCCCATGAGTTACAGCAGACCGGGGAGAAAAATATTTTGCAAACGAAGTCATGTGATAATCTTGCTGATTTGTTTACAAAGTCATTACCAAGTTCTTTATTTGAGAAGTACATCAATGGAATTGGTATGAAACGACTTGAGTTTGCAAAGTTCAGGGGGAGTGTCTCCCTAAATGATAATCTGTTTGTGATTCTCGGATCCTTGACATTGTGCTCTTTTCCTTTATAAGTTTTCCTAAATGGTTTCTTATGTGAGGTTTTTAATGAGGCAATAGTAATGCATGCATTGTGATATGTCAGTTTCTCCTTATTTTTCCACTGGGTTTTTGGAAGGAGTTTTTGATGGCATATTGTACATATCTCCTCATATTTTTCCTAGAGTTTTTTTGGAGGAGACTAATCTTGATGATGTTGATCATGATGTTGATGTTGATGTTTACAAGAATAATTGAAGCAGAGATTAAAGGGAGTGTTAGGATTAATTATTTAGTTTAATTAATTAGAATCTCTGTTCGTGGAAACGACAGCCGGTTTCTTCCTGAACGATCGCATCCTAATATGACGGACGCGTCGTTTAAATCGTGCCTCTTGTAAACGTCGCTCCTGTGCGATGCATCTCTTCCAGAGATATAAATATGTACATCATCGACATCAATCATAGTGAAAGTTACTGTTCATTCGCACTGTTTCTTCACAATGATGATGTATGCACGAATACAGGCTGGCCTAGTACTGTATCACACAGGAAATCTTTCAGGCGAGACTTTATTCGATCTCGCTTTGAGCGAGATATAGCTCCTGCGAGCATACTCAGCTGGCACCATTATGCTTTTTTGTTTTTGTTTTAGGCAATCCATTGTGCTACTACTAAAAAACTATCACAGCGGCCCATGCATGATGTGGCCCGAACCGCCTGAGCCACGCATATTGGATCACGGCCCGAACGCCGGAGCTTCTGCGGCCCAGACGAACATATGGTACGCTTTCCTGACAAACGACCGCCACGTGATGCCATCCGATCTCTCTTTATCTTTCTCTCTCCTACACGCCGAGACCAAACCGAAACACTTTCTCTCTCTCCCTTGTTTCTCGTGCTCGGAAACCCTAGCCGCACGAAGACTTCGCCTCGCCCCCACATCGCCCGCCGTCTGACCTGCCTACGAGGGCGAACGATGGCCGCGGAGAACTACTGGAGGTACGCCGACGCGCGGCAGCAGCAGGCCATGGTGGCGGCTGCGGCGGCCGCGGCGAGGATGGCCCCTGCAGCTACCGTTGCGCAGGCCGCGACGGCCGCGGGGGCATGCAGCAGCACCAGCACCAGCACCAGCAGGCGGCGATGGCGCAACAGCAGCAGCAGCAGCAACAGCAGCAGCAGGCGGCCGCGCCGTCGCTTAAGCGCGCGCGCCCAGACTATGGCGGTGAGTTCGCGGCCCTCGGATCTGCCCCCTAGAATCTAGATCTGGATCCTTTTGTTCTCGCTATGATGGTTGTCTTGCTCTTTATGTCGTTGTTTGTGCTTGCGCGTCTGTATTGTCTCGTGGTTCGTGGTAGTTTTGGTTTTATATAGTTGTAGATGAGATATTGCTTAGATCTAGTAATACGGTCACTAATTTTGTAAACGTCGTAGCGGGTTTAGCCTATATGGGGGTAATACTCCAGCATTATCATAGCACTAGATCGATACCCGTACCAGAACTACTACCTTTTATTTTAGAGTCTAAAAAAGGGTTGATTTTCTACCACAAATCTGTCCGGAGTATTTTTAAGAACGATACCGAGAGATGCTTGCAGGCTTGAAAAACTCAAGTGATACATGTGGTAAATCTGCTGATTGGACTTTTGGTGCAATAATTGTTGCCACATCACTTTGTCTCCCTGGCTCCGTTGCTAGAGGAAAAATAATAGATGTACTCTTCAAATCTGGCTCTCGTAGCTCAATTTTAGTCAGAGCTTTTTGTTGGTTGTTTGGATTTCAGTATACCAGTTTTAAATATTTAGTACCAAATGTGTGTGTGGATCAATGGTGCGTAAATGACTGGTGTTGCCTGCCTTATAAGAAATCCTGAGTTCTCATGACAGTTAAATGCTTGTATGTAGCTACTCTAACTTCTCTAACTGTTAGTGTGCTTCCATATTTTCTCCTTGTAATTTTGCCCTTTTTACGACTTGTTTATCTACTGAATATTCTTAGTTTGCTGGTTATATTAATTAAAGATATTGTTGGCTAGTGAGATTTGCATGAAACCTTGTTTTTTTTATTGTTTTTGCAGATGGTCCTGGAGGACAAGAGATGGCTGGATATTATCCGCGGGAAAATGCAGGTTACCACTCACTTAGAGACAATGAAGCAATTGGAGCATCTTACGACCGCTACTTACGCAATGGGGTATTGTTAACTTCGTTGTAAAGAACTCACATAATTATTCTGAGCACTTTGTCTTGATACTTTAGCCTTGTTCTTGTGCTTCTAGATGCCTTCTGTGGCAGCCAATGAACCAAGTAGGGCAGTTGTTGGTGCCATGGGTGGAGCTGCAATGGTTGGTGGTGGAATGAGTGGATATCCTGTTGATGACCGCCATTATGATGGGTGTCGTTGGTATGGACAGCAGAGCCATGGGGTATGGTGCAAGACCTGAGCCTCCTCTTCCCCCGGATGCATCCAACACCTTGTATATTGAAGGTCTGCCTGCAAACTGCACGCGTAGGGAGGTTTCACGTATCCTTATAAGCTATGTTGCTACCATGATGTGCTTAACTTCATTTCTTAATTGATGTTTGAGTATTCTTTGATGTCACACCACTGATATTCATCATAATAGTTCCATTCCTGTTGGTTAATGACACTCTTGTTCTTGCAGCCTTTATCTTTGTTGTTCAGTCCCTCTCCATTTATTTTATATGCCCTGACAAGCTGCTTGTTCAATATGATGCACCAGCAGAGAATTTAGAAGTGTATCATCTCGCTCCATAAGTGCTTTTGCTCCTTAACCTTCTCCACTACAGATATATTCCGCCCTTTTGTTGGTTTCCGTGAAGTGAGGCTTGTCAACAAAGAGTCAAGACACGTATGTATATCTTGCCCTTTTGTTGGTTTATTTGTGTTAAGAAACTGTATATTATATTTTAATGATGACATATCTTGACCTGTCAACTTTGCTGCAGCCTGGTGGAGATCCTCATGTCCTGTGTTTTGTTGATTTTGATAGCCCTGCCCAAGCTACTATTGCACTTGAAGCCCTGCAAGGTGAAAATACTTGTGTTTGCAGATTTGGATTATGTAGTTGTATAGATAATCATACTTTTATCTCTGATAATATTCAGTATTGTATGTTTTCATTTTTGGTTTACATATTTGTGCATTCCCCATTAGTTTGTTCTCAAGCTTGCTTTGAAATTGGTAAGCATGATCAATTGTCTGTTGTACTTTCTTTGTGCAATATCTGCAGCATAGGTAGATTGTGCTTTAGGGATAGTGACCAGTTGACCTTAGCTGGCATTAATAGCCAAAAACTCACCTTTCGCTGCGCTGGGATAATACTAGAGTATTTATTCAGACCATGATTTTCTAGGGCATTTTATTGTATGTGTAGAATTTGCAATTTTGGTTCTAGAGATTAGTGTGAAGTCATTTGACCATCTATACGTTGCTCGGCTCTGCAGTACTGTACAGTTCGAACATCCACGTCAATGTATCCTTGCCAATCTATTCCAGTTTATAGTTGTTTCTGTATCTCTTTTCCTATGTGTTGTTGGATCTAATGCTCACACCTGAATCCTTGATGGCATGGCGTTAACGTTTGAGGTTCGTTATGTTGTCCCAACGACGAAGCGAAATAAACCGTCACGATTCATTTTGCAGGTTATAAGTTTGACGAACACGATCGTGAATCAGCCCACTTAAGGCTGCAATTCTCGCGCTTTCCTGGTCCGAGGTCAGCTGGCGGGCCTCGTGGTAGGCGTTAAGTCGTGCGGGTCAGGCAGTTGACGAACCTACCGTTTATACGAGTGATCGAACCTGCTTGGTGTAACGCTTTGCGCCGAATTCTCCGCCGGTGGCTCGTAGGGTTCGTCAGCCCTTGTCGTGAAAGCGTGAAAAGGACGATGCAATAATCTCGCTGTTCAGTATCCATTAGATTCTTGGGGTCGCATGTGTCTGCTTTAGTATTTATGGTCTACTGTATTTTGTTATCTCGCGGCGTGACCCAGACAATATCAGTCTTTTATCATGTGTAACGCTAACTTTCTTAAAGCACTTGCTCGTTTGTTTAGCCGTGCTAGTAATATCAACTCTTTTCTTCGTCTTGCACATCTGTCCATATACCTAGGTTAATATGTATATATCCTTTATACTGCCTCTGTTTCTAAATATAAGTCTTTTTAGAGATTTCAATACAAACTACATATGTTTGTATAGACACTCATTTTGCTCCTATTCCCTTATTGGAATCTCTAAAAATACTTATATTTTTGAACAGAGGGAGTACATGTGGTTGCTCTGTGGTAGTGATCACCTCTCCCCACCTTAATTAACTAGTGTAGAATTAGGGGGCTCTCCTATTATAGTTCAGAGTTGCATGCCTGGCGATCATGTTAAATGTCAAAGTGGTCATGAACTCTAAATTGAAGGATTGTCAAGCATATTTGAACAACCAAGTCCACTCTCCTAAGTATTTGCATATAAGTTGCCATGTATTCAAGTGTAGTCACGCAAGTTTAATGTCCATGCATCAAGAACTAGTTGGCAATATCTGGATAACCTTCATATTTGTTTGATTGATCAGGAAGTTATGACTTGAATTGAATCAGGGTTGGTTTGTTGGTGCTCATGGAAGTAGTTCTACTGATATGTCCCTCACCTTTGTTGTTATTTTTGGGAAATGCTTACTTGATTTACTTATATGTTGCATTTATTCACATTTCCCAATATATGAGCCCTCCCTTTTGTCTTATATGAGCCCGTTGTCATTGATTATACCCTGTAAGATCAGTACTTGTTGTTTCTGTATATATATTTGACCATATATTATTTGTTGCATTCATGTCTGAATGCCCACACATGCTTGAAAACTCATAACCTGTTATTAAGATTTTACTAGGCAGAAATGAAACTGTTGGTTATTTTCCCCCTTTTATAGACCGTTTTACAAAAACAGAACTGCCTACAGACTTTACAGCATACCCTGACTGAAACAAAGTGTGATGGAAACTTGCTGGTCACTTGATCGAAGGGGCAATCATGTCTCCTAGCACTTCCAGAATTATCCAGAACACCAAATGTTACGATCAGAGCTAGCAGCAGAGATGTAGCAAAGCAGCTGATTGAGATCCCAGTTAAGTTCACCCCCTCGTGCTGGCTCCCAGCTGATCGTGGCCACGGTTAGCCTGACCGTGGCCACTGAGAGCTAAGATGTGTTCCTGCCGCCAGATGTGGGATACGGTTACCATAAATTTCCTTGTAATGCGAGGGTCACTCCATATATTCATTTTGGAGCCAGCCCCAACGACATCACGTGAGTTCGGTATCCACACCGTGAGTTCCCACGTGATTCCAATACATTGAGCGTGTATGACATTTTCCATCCATCGTATGCAAAATCCATTTTATCTCTAACCTCTCGAGGAGTTGGCTCACATGGTAGCCTAACGCATGGAAACCTGGCAATGGTTCTGTTAAGATAGAGATCGACAGAGAACAATTGAGATAGATGTAAAGTGAATCAGTGTCCTTTCATTAGATGATTGTAGGTATCTATACAGGCAGAAGGTATTCCATTCGGGAGAGATGGCAGGGACTGATGCGACAGTTGCCGATGTAAAGTGAATTAGTGTCTTTCATTAGATGATTGTATGTATTTATACGACAGTTGCCGATGTAAAGTGAATCAGTGTCCTTCCATTAGATGATTGTAGGTATTAATACAGGCAGAAGGGATGCATTGAAGAGGCATCCATTGGGGAGAGATGGCAGGAACCGGTGCGATAGTTGCCGAGATTCCCTCATAATTAACACATGTTAATTAAGCTTTAACAATCTCTCTAATCTATACTTCTTCAAGCAATATCATCATCTTGAAAAAGTCTCCTTCAAAAACTTTGGGAAAAATGTGAGGAGTATTGTGTTTGATATGTTGCTAAATCCCTTCAAACTCATAGAATTTAGAGGACAATAAATATGTCGTATATATTTTCTTCAAAACCTTAGTAAGGAAAACAGAAAGTATGACATATGATCTTGTGTTGATATTACTGAACCTCCAAAAGTAAACTAAGGAAAAAGAGTATAATATGATGCTTTGAACATTCAGGAAGATAGCCCCCTTGATTCTTGCCAATTCCGAAGCCGTCACATATCAATTCCATGAACATATTTCTGGAATGTAGAAGTTGATAGAGGCTTGGTGAACAAATCAGGAAAGTTGTTGCATGATTTGACTAGCAAGATTGGCAATATAGTCATATTGTTTATTATGTAATCTGTTTGCATCTGGGCAACACAAGCAATATTATTTTAGATATAGCCACGAGGTTTGTTTCAAAGACTCATGAGATGGTTATCACACCTAACAGGAACACAAACTTTATCTACAATTTGACACTGTAGGGATCTCATCGATGTATCCAATTATATTAGTGTCCATATTTCTTTGAAACTAAAATATTAGGACAAAATGTTTGATGCCTTGGAGATACCAAAAGATATTCTTGAGCCCCAACCAATTATGTGTGGTGGGTCCAATGGCACTAGGATATGAAACTCTACGTCCCACTATCGCATTTCCATCAACTCATGGTTTTAATGTATCTTTCTCTATGTCTAGAGAACGAAGCCATACGAGTTATGGATGCATAAGATTTGTCCATGAATAATTTCTCCAATATATTTTGGATATAAACAACATAGTGTACCATAATGTATGAGTGAAGGTGCTCGAGGTTTTACCTTGATCCTTCATGTCAAATTCCGTCCTTTAGATGATCACATGCTTAACATGTACGGGCAATCATTAGTGTAGGAGTAATCCTTGTGAATAAGGAACTCACTACGTCGGTTGTACCAAAATATAACAATAAGCCGTATAGTGACTTACTAATTTTATATAATGTATGTTGCATTTTGCATTTCGATTCAGAAGTGAGATTTCAACGGGAACCATCTATGTCTGAATCTAGTGATCCACATGGATATGTAATCACTACATCTATCAACTACAAAGATAGATGATTTTGTACTGGCAATTATATGAGTTATGGGAAAGAGATTCCATCTCTGGAGAATAGTTGGGTATCTGTGTGAACCCTTGTGCTACAATGCTTACTCTATGTTTCACCACCTCGTTGTTCTCATTCTGTCTCCAAAAGAAAACCGTGTAGGTATTGCTTATGTGAATACCTTCCCTTTATTGAGCAAGATTATTTCTACCTAGATTATATCCTTTGCTTGAGTTTAGTCTGTGTGTTGTTCACACTTTGCCATGAACATGGTCTTCGGATCTGAATCATTTGAAAGGTTTTTACAATCTAGTTGAGAAATGTATGTCGGCAATTGTAGACTTTCGGTTATATGTTTCTTTAGAATCTAAAAATCAATATATAGTTGATGGAAATATCATTACCCATGGTGACTACCCATGGCGGCTGCTCGTGATTTCCCAATGCGATTGAGTCGGATATTCCGATGTTCCGGTCATTGTGTGCACTATGACCTGGGTTGGTGGAGGTTCTCATCCACCAGGTGTAGTACTACCCATTAGGTGTCTGCCAATGTGAAGTTGATTTGCATTCACTGATTCAATGGCCTTGATACCCTTATTTGCGAGAAGCAGAATCCTGATGTAGTATTGTCGTACTTCTCCCCCTGTTGCTTTGAACGGGGAGTTGAGTGGTTTTAATTGGTACCTCCACTCTTTCCGGCATATTTTTTGCAGGATTGTAGGACTGTATGACACCTTTATAGTTAGTAAATGAATCTGATAGGTTATTTGTAATGCGCTGCAAATCTTCTGAATGCTTTGTTCAAATATTTGAGTACGTGGATTTAAGGCAGAAATGTGTTGAACATTCCATTAATTTTCTGGCATACTTTGTGGTACTTGAAGTCTCCCCCTAATGTCTGGAAATGTTCTTCATTGAATTGACATACTGGCCTTGAATAACTCCACATCCGAGGGGCTTGAGGTATTGACGGGAATACAATTATTCCTCACATAGATCTCGACTATATGTTGAGGGGCCAATGATGTATGCCGGGGTGGTGATATCGGTATGTGACTAAATTACCGCAGATGGGAAATACTTGGTAGATTTCCACGTTCCAATGAAAGAGGGGAATAATATTATGCAGTTTGATCAAAGGCGTGTAAAATTTCACGACTCCGACGTAAAGTTGATAAGTTGCAACTCCAAAGTAAAGATAATTAAATGAGCTTAACTCTTTGGATAAAGGATTCTACCAAACAATTTTGAGTCTAGACATATTGGACAAAGTGCTAAACTTCAATCCTAGGACCGTAGTGAAGGCATGCAAGGAGAATTTTGCAATGTTGTCCATTCGATTTGCTTGAAATCAATGGTCAGGATAATATGCCAATAGTTTTCGTGTGGATAAAGACACACTTGAGACCATCATGTAGATGTGTCTATTAAACCATGAATAGTCTAGTCAATGGTTGGGAAGAGCCACTTACCTCGACTTGATGTATTTAAGGTGTCTGAGTGGTTCAGCGTAGACTTTAAGATGCGCGTGGCTTAAAATTAGCTTCCCCGTGTGACATGTAGTGCACACAGAATCCATACTTAGGAAAATGTTGTGCGAGAAAACTAAATCGCAATGAGATTATTTTGCAAGAAAAGAAATATTTCTCAATCGCAAATCAACATTATTGTACGAGAAAACTTAATCTCAATCGTAAAACAATGTCCTTGTACCGGTAGAGAACATGTTATAGATCAAGTAAATAACAACCACACATTTCTGGAATTTTAAAACTCTACAGAAAATGGACTAAATGTAGATTTATACATGGCCTAAACATTACAAGTGTTAATCAATAACACTAGTAGTTGGGCCAAGCTGAAATAGTCTGACACAAAATCACGAGAGAAATCAGCTTTCGCCTATTCGACCAATACCTCAAACATTGGGTGTCTGGATGCAAAATAGGGAAGAGATAAGGTTTCCCTTTCTCTTCGTTGGTGTGGTCCTATGGATACAAATCGATTAATTCTATCGATTGCTCCAGTTCAACACAGAGACCACCACCACAGGTCCATCCGTGCAGGCGTGTTTTCGGGAGCCGCGTCGTGCGCTGCCTCGCCTTCATTGCCCGCCTTCGTCGTCACAAGGACGTAGAAGATGCGGATGCCGCACACCGAAGAGCCGTTGCGGGCTCCACCATGAGCCGCGGTAGGGAGGGTGCCACGCGCCTAGGCCGGGGCGTACCTTCCATGGGCACCGAGCCTCAGAGGCTTGCGGCTCACCATACATCAGTGTCGGGTAGAGGGGCCGCTTCAGGTAGGGCACCGCCTTCGCGCCGGGAGGGAGCCGCTGCTGTCGCGCATAGCCGTGGGAGGCCGGTGAGGGTTGCGCCATGGTGAGAGCCGCATCACGCGCTCCAAAGGGAGGCCACGACCAGGGCTGCTTCCGCCATGGGTGGACGAGGGGAGCCGCACCATGCATGAGGATTCGCCGTGGGTCGGGAAACACGCCACGCCGTGGGTGGCCATGGTTGTTGACTGCCATCAGCCAATGGGCGCGGGCACGAGCGCCGCGCGTGCGAGGGGCCTCGCCGGGGGCATCGACGGGCCGAGGGTTGTCGACCGCTCCATCGCTGGGGACTCTCTAGTCCGAGCGCGCAAATGCGCCGTGCACGAGGAGATGGCTGGCCTTCTCGAGAGAAAGGCACCGGTGAGAATCAACATGATTTCCTTACCTTCCTTCATATTCTCCTGTTATCGTATTTTGTTCTGTGATCTTGGCCGAACTCTGGTTCGAGTGTGCTGATAACGTGTTAAGATAGAGACCGACAGAGAACAATTGAGAGAGATGTCTCTCGCCTGGCCTCGGCATGGGGATGACCTGGCCCTCCTTTGAGACGCGGTGAGCGACATTGGCCGGAAGGTAGCCCGCGCTCTTCAGCTCCTGGATGGCGTCCTCGGGGACGATGGAGGCCTCCCACTTGACTTTAGACCCAGAACCGACCATGGCCGGATCGAGGAGATGGTCGGATAAGTTTTTGGAAGGAAGGATGGATCTGGGCGCTGGAGCTCAGGAGATTGGGAAGGCAATGGCAAAGGAGGAAGTGAGAGTGTGCGAAGGAAATGGTGGTTGTTCCCCTTTTATCGTCTACCGTAATACCAAGAGTCCTTTTACTGTGCCAGAGACATCACCTCTTCTCGGTATAGTTGTGTCGTTGTGCGCGTGTGGGATAGCACGAATCATTGATCATATCCCTTAATAACGGGGCACGGTCTCATATTGATGCGACGTGCCAATGGAGAAACTACATCGAGCTGCTAACCGAGCTTTCATAACTGGCTAGTGGTTGCGGCGAACCGTGACCTTTCAACAAAAGTTGTCAAATGTGGGTATACTATTCACACTTGAGCGACTGGCCTTTGGGGCTAAGTTACATATACACTTCGAAGCTATGACGTAGCTCGGGGGACGTGTGGCCAGAGATTATTAAATCCACCACATAAGGGGAGGAACTGGTCCACAAAGCCGATGATTTCTGCACATACCTCGAGTTCAAAGACTAGTTCGGGGGCTACCGAGGGTGTCCCGGACTAATGGGTCCCCGGGCTGCCGGCCTTTCTCTCGTGGGCCGGACAAGTGGGCCGCTCTTGATCTATCATTGGAAGGCCAAGCTATAAGCGACTCCATGTTCTGGAAGAAAACCTCCGAAGCCTTGGTGTATCCTCCAAGTCAAGATAATAGAGTCGGCATGTTTATCCCCTAGTGGTACTCGACCACATGTAACCCTAGGTACCCCTGGTGTCTATATAAACCAGAGGATTTAGCCTGTAGAGGGGGAGAACCATCATCATACCCACCTAGGGTTTAGTTCATCCAATCTTGTGGTAGATCAATCTATATTGTCATACAAACACATCAATACAATCAAGCATGACATAGGGTTTTACCTCTTCGAGTGGGCCCGGACTTGGGTAAACACTGTCTCTATGCCCCTTTGTTACCATTGATCTAAGATCCACAGCTCGGGACCTCCTACCTGAGATCTGCCGGTTTTGACACCGACAAGAGGTGCTTTGTGGTAGGTTCAATCTTGCGGTGTTGTCACTCTATGAAAGGAGGGGTAGGAAGGCACGTATTGTTTTGTTGCTACTAAGGATAAAATGATGAGGTTTGATCATATTGGTTAGTTTTATTCTGTGTACATTATGTCATCATGCTTCAAGCATTACTCTATTTGTCATGAACTTAATACCTTAAGATGCATCTTTGGATAGCGATCGAGGGATGTGAGGGAGTCAGGATTAAGGGGTCCTCGACTGCCGACCTAGCTCTAAATGGTAGAGACAGTGGGCAGCTCTATGACTCCTATCGGAAGGCGAACTATAGGGCGACTTCGTGTCATACAGAAACCTTGAAGCCTTGGTGTGTCCTCCAAGTCAAGATAGGAGAATCGACATGTTTATCTCTTTGTTGTATGGCTGACCATGTGTAACCCTAGGGCCCCCTGGTGCCTATATAAACCAAGGGGTTTAGTGCATGAGGCTAGAATAAGAACAATAATCATACTCATCTAGTGTTAGTTCATCTGATCTCGTGGTAGATCGACTCTATAACCATCATACACATATCAATAAAATCAAGCTGGACATAGGGTTTACCTCTTCGAGAGGGCGCAAAGCTGGGTAAACATCGTCCCTTTCGTATCCTATTTCCCATTGATCCAAGATCCACAACTAGGGACCCTCTACTCGAGATCTGCCGGTTTTGACACCGATATTGGTGCTTTCATTATGAGTTCCACTGTTGGATCAATGAAGGATCAATGGCTCACCTAGTCATCAACGATGGCATCCGCACCGGGGACATCTTCGTCCCCGGCCAAACCTTCACGTTCGGCAGTATCGTGTTACATGCCGATCCGGTCGGCCGCCTTGGCCAGGTCCGAAATTTTGCCCCCGATCAGGAGATCAGGTTTGGGAACCTAGAGTTTGTCACCGACTCCTGGGGAGATTTTATTCTGACAAATTATTCGGCTTCCCTCGAAGAACTCGCGAACCCCGACGTCTTAACTTCGGGAGCGATAAACCCGCCATGAGGATCGTCACCTGAATTCCGCCTTAAAGCCTGATCCCGTCGATACGTCTGGACTAGCTCCGGCGAACACGCCCGAAACACGACTTGAGCCCACAGGCGGCGATACTGGGTCGGCCCCAAGTACTCCAGGAGCATGGACCCGACGGACCTCTCATCGTTGAATGCGTTATCAGACCGGATCCAAGCACGGGAATTTCTGACGGCCGGTCCTTGGTTTATGATCGGATTGGGCTTAAAACTGATGACAGAGAAATTCACGTCCCTTCTGTCACACACCTGGTCGTCATCTCGAGGACTTGGCCAAAGACTCGCCCCGCAATCATGAAAGCTAAAAACGGATTATGTTCGAATTTACGATCATCGGGTCCAGGCCTCCAGCTCGGAATCCAATGTTCGTCCTAAAAGGAGCCTGTGATCAAGCCCCGATTTAACACACGACCTTGAGTCTGTGCAACGGTACCCGGTTGATAGTCCAAATTCTGAGCTCGGCGCACCAGACATCGCGATGGCGCAGGACACCGCCGCCAAAGCCCCGGACCCACAACCCACTGGGACACAATGTCTTTTCCCGCCCACCCCCACGGTGAGTACTCCCCAAGTAACTTAGGGAAGACGGACATATGGGATCTAATGTACGTAAAGCAACAGCATGGAGAAACAGTCCACCACGTCTGGGCCAGATTTCTCCTCGACAAAAACAGAATGGCGGACTGCAGCGGCCAGGAAATCATAGCAACCTTTCGGCACAACTGCCAAGATGAAGGAATCTTAAATGACCTCGCCCATCGCCATGTTCAAAACTTCGCCGAGCTATCTCGACTGCATGCGCAAACCTTTGCGCCATGGAAAGTGCCTGACATGCTCAACAGATGCGCGTGGAATCAACCAACGCCGAAAACCCCAGAAAAGCTCAGGTAAAGCGCGCGCACCCACGACGGTCAGCCAAATACGAGCCCACCGAGAAAAAGAATAAACCTCTCGCAGGATCCAGAACAGTCCTCGACAAGCTACTGGACAAACCATGTCCCATACACTCGGTCCTGCTGAACACAAACCCAACCCGCAACCTTGAAGCTTGCTGGGTGGTCAGGCAAGTCCCAAAGAGTGGAGATTCTATCCATGGAGTCTCACCCTCCACCAGACGATCAATAATACCCCAGACAATGACACTGAGATCCTGACGATCTACGAGACGTTTTCCTCAAAGAATCAGAGGAAAAGAGCCCTTCGAGAGCTTGTTCAAATCCACCAGGTGACAGCAGCAAACTCATGGATGGATACACCAATCACCTTCGACGAGGAAGACGAGCCAAGGGCCCGCCCCGTTCGAGCATCCGCCGCCCTAGTCCTCTATCCCATAGTGGACGGCTTCAGACTCCACAAGGTGCTAATGGGCCGAAGCGGCGGTTTAAACCTCATCAATGAGGACATCCTTGAAAAAATGCAATTCGATAGATCTCGTGTCGAACAACGCAACACTACCTTTAAAGGGATTATCCCCGGAAAAGAGGTGCGCTTAGTGCATCCGTTGCATGGCAATCCCTACTCCTCACATTGATATCTATTGATGGGCATCTCCATAGCCCGTTGATACGCCTAGTTGATGTGAGACTTTCTCCCTTTTTGTCTTCTCCACATAACCCCCATCATCATATTCTATTCCACCTATAGTGCTATGTCCATGGCTCACGCTCATGTATTGCGTGAAAGCTGAAAAAGGTTTGAGAAAGCGTCAAAAGTATGAAACAATTGCTTGGCTTGTCATCGGGGTTGTGCATGATGTGAATGCTTTGTGTGGTGAAGATGGAGCATAGCCAGACTATATGATTTTGTAGGGATGAGCTTTCTTTGGCTATGTTATTTCAATAAGACATAATTGCTTGGTTGGTATGCTTGAAGTATTATTGTTTTATGTCAAAGTATAGATTATTGCTTTGAATCACTCGTGTCTTAATATTCATGCCATGATTAGACATATGATCAAGATTATGCTAGGTAGCATTCCACATCAAAAATTATTATTTTTTATCATTTACCTACTCGAGGACGAGCAGGAATTAAGCTTGGGGATGCTGATACGTCTCCATCGTATATATAATTTTTGATTGTTCCATGCGAATATTCTACAACTTCCATATATTTTTTGGCAACTTTTTATACTATTTTTGAGACTAACATATTGATCTAGTGCCCAGTGCCAGTTCCTGTTTGTTGCATGTTTTTGTTTACTTGAAACCCAATATCAAACGGAGTCCAAAGCAGGATAAAAATGGATGGAGAATTATTTTGGAATATTTATGATTTTTGGGAAGTAAAATCATCGCGAGGCGGTGTCAGGGGGGCACGAGGTAGAGGCGCGCCCAGTGTCGGCGCCCCTGACCCTCGTGACCACCCCGTAAGGCGGTTGACGCTCTTCTTTTGCCGCAAGAAATCTAATTTTATGAGAAATATCTGAGCGAAAGATTCACCCCAATCGGAGTTACGGGTCTCCGGATGTTTAAGAAACGGTGAAGGGCCGAAAATGTAACGCGAAGCAGAGAGAGGCAGAGAGATAGATCCAATCTCGGAGGGCTCTCGCCCCTCACGCCATGGAGACCATGGACCGGAGGAAACCCTTCTCCCACCTAGGGAGGAGGTCGAGGAAGACGAAGAAGAAGGGGCCCTCTCCCCTTGCTTCCGGTGGCCGGAGCTACTGCCGGGGCCATCACCATCACCGCCATCTTCACCAACAACTTCACGCCATCATCACCAACTCTTCCCTCTATGCAGCGGTGTAACCTCTCTCTTACCGCTGTAATCTCTACTTAAACATGGTGCTCAACGCTATATATTATTTCCCAATGATGTATGGCTATCCTATAATGTTTGAGTAGATCTGTTTTGTCCTAATGGCTATTTAATGATCGTGATTGGTTTGAGTTGTATGTTTTATTATTGGTGCTGACCTATGGTGCTCTCCGTGTCGCGCAAGTGTGAGGGATTCCCGCTGTAGGGTTTGCAATATGTTCATGATTTGCTTATGGTGGGTGGCGTGGTGTGAAGCCTGAGACCGAGTAAGTAGGTTGTTTGCGTATGGGATGAAGGGGACTTGATGCTTTAATGCTATGGTTGGGTTTTACCTTAATGAATCTTTAGTAGTGGCGGATGCTTGCTAGAGTTCCAATCATAAGTGCATATGATCCAAGTAGAGAAAGTATGTTAGCTTTTGCCTCTCCCTCAAATAAAATTGCAATAATGATTACCGGTCTAGTTATCGATTGCCTAGGGACAAATAACCTTCTTGTTGACAAAAGCTCTTTACTAAAACTAATTTAGTTGTGTCTTTATCTTAGCAGCCCCTAGTCTTTATTTTCGCGCTCTTTACTTTCTTGCAAGCTTACCCAAAAACACCTACAAAGTTCTTCTAGTTTCATACTTGTTTCCAGTAAAGCGAACGTCAAGTGCGTGTAGAGTTGTATCGGTGGTCGATAGAACTTGAGGGAATATTTGTTCTACCTTTAGCTCCTCGTTGGGTTCGAAACTCTTACTTATCGAAAGAGGCTACAATTTATCCCCTATACTTGTGGGTTATCAAAACCTTTTTCTGGCGCCGTTGCCGGGGAGCAATAGCGTGGGGTGAATATTCTCTTGTGTGCTTGTTTGCTTTATCACTAAGTAATTTTTATTTGCTGTTCTTAGTTGTTCCCTATCTTTAGTTATGGGTAGGAAACGCAAAATACCAAAAAATTAGTTGTACCCTCTTGAACCAATGGTTGAAGAACCACTCAAAATCTATCACACTCCACGAAGCTTATTACTGGATCATCTTGATCCCTATGTGCTCATTTGAAACCCCAACTAGCTTAGTTGAGGGCAAATCTTTAGATGAGCATGCTTGTTATGTGCGGCACCGTATATCTGAAAAAGGGAAACATTTAGTGGATCAAATTCATCGTTTGCAATGCTATGCTTGGGATTTATGTGAAGTATATGATTTTACTTGTTGTTCTGAAAACCCTAAGAAACACCTTCCCTACCAATGTGAATTTATTGATAATGGAATCTTATCTTCATATGCTAAGGGTGTTTATAATTACTATGATGTTCAACAAATTGAAGAATTTGTTGCTTTTAAGGGTGCTTACGAAATTGCTTCTTTGATTGAAAAGTATGGTGCTACTCTTTCTTAATCTGAAAATTTTGCCATACTTAAATATTGCTATGATAATTATGCTTCTAATGCCTATGTTAAACCATATATTTAGGAATACTCCGCTGTCCAAGAAGAGACTAATATTTTGCAGGAGTCTATGGAAGAAGAAATTGATGAAACTGTGAGCTCATTGGATGAAAAAGATGATGAGGAGAGCGAAGAACAAAAGGAGGAAGAGCGGATTAGCTACCCGTGCCCACCTTCTAATGAGAGTAACTCTTCAACTTATACATTATTTAATTTCCCTTCATGCTTACCGAAGGATGATTGCTATGATGACTATTATGATCCCGTTGATTCTCTTGAAATATCCCTTTTTGATGATGTTTGCTATGCTTGTGGCCAAGATGCCAATATGAATTATGCTTATGGAGATGAACTTGCTATAGTTCCCTATGTTAAACATGAAATTTTTGCTATTGCACTTACGCATGATAGTCCTATTATCTTTTTGAATTCTCCAAACTACACTATATCAGAGAAGTTTGCACTTATTAAGGATTACATTGATGGGTTGCCTTTTACCGTTGCACATGATGATTTTGATAGATATAATATGCATGTGCTTGCTTCTCCTACTTTCAATTATTATGAGAGAGTAACTATATCTCCACCTCTCTATGTTTCCAACACTATAAAATTGCAAGAAACTGTTTATACTATGCATTGGCCTTTACAAGGTGTGCATGAATTGTTCTTTTATGACATGCCGATGCATAGGAAGAGAGTTAGACTTCGTCATTGCTTGATATATGTTACTTTGTGCTCACTACTAAATTACAAATCATTGCTAATTAAAATTGGCTTTGATATACCTTGGGATCCGGGTGGATTCACTACTTGAGCACTAGATGCCTAGCTTAATGGCTTTAAAGAAAGCGCTGCCAGGGAGACAACCCGGAAGTTTTAGAGAGTCATTTATTTCTGTTGAGTTCTTTCATATAGTTTAAAAACAACAAAAATAAAGAGAGGAACCCAAAACTTTTCAAAAAGAAAAGTGAAAGTGAGAGAGACGAGCATTGTGAAAGTGGGGGACGTCCTTAAACTTGTTCATGCCCATGGGAACTTTGTGAATCTTGATTACAGAAACTTTTCAACAAAAATAATTATCCCCTTGTACAATTCCATTGTATTATAAAAATAATGTGCCAAGGTTTGCCTTTAGGATGGTTACAATGGTTGTTGGTTTGTGCGGTGCAGGGCAGAAACTTTGGCTGTAGTGCATGAATTTTAATTTTTTACTGGAATGTCAAATGGTTCTGATTCGTTTTGCACTCTCTTTATGTACACATTTTTTATTTTTCCTAATTTTTGCAGAATTGTTTAAGTACCAGAAGTATGGTGAATGTTCAGATTGCTACAGACTGTTCTGTTTTAGACAGATTCTGTTTTTGATGCATAGTTTGCTTGTTTTGATGAAACTATCAATTTATATCAGTGGATTAAGCCATGAAAAAGTTATATTACAGTAGACACAATGCAAAAACAAAATATGAATTGGTTTGCAATAGTACTTAGGGTAGTGATTTGCTTTATTATACTAACGGATCTTACCGAGTTTTACATTGAAGTTTTG
Source organism: Aegilops bicornis (assembly GCA_021605145.1). Taxonomy (NCBI): domain Eukaryota; kingdom Viridiplantae; phylum Streptophyta; class Magnoliopsida; order Poales; family Poaceae; genus Aegilops; species Aegilops bicornis. The sequence continues at coordinate 367,367,082 of CM038675.1, forward strand.
TGTGGATGAAGTGTTCGATGATCGAGAAGGTCTCGATGTGAGAAGAAGGAAGAGAGGCAAGAGCTCAAGCTTGGAGATGCCCGAGGCACCCCAAGTAAATATTCAAGGAGACTCAAGCGTCTAAGCTTGGGGATGCTGGGGAGGCATCCCCTCTTTCTTCAACAAATATCGGTATGTTTTCAGGATTCGTTTCGTTCATGCGATATGTGCAATCTTGGAGTGTCTTTTGCATTTAGGTTTTTATTTTTCTTTTATGCACCATGCTGGTATGAGATAGTCCTTGGTTGATTTATAGAATGCTCTTTGCACTTCACTTATATCTTTTGAGTATGGCTTTATAGAATGCTTCATGTGCTTCACTTATATCATTTGAAGTTTGGATTGCCTGTTTCTCTTTACTTAGACAACCGCCATTTGTAGAATGCTCTTTTGCTTCACTTATATTTGTTAGAGTGTGGGCATATCTTTTGTAGAAAGAATTTAACTCTCTTGCTTCACTTATATCTATTTAGAGAGACGACAGGAACTGGTCATTCACATGGTTAGTCATAAAATCCTACATAAAACTTGTAGATCACTGAAGATATGTTTGATTCCTTGCAATAGTTTTGCGATATAAAGATGGTGATATTAGGGTCATGCTAGCCAAGTAATTGTGAAATTGATAAATACTTGTGTTAAGGTTTGCAAGTCCTGTAGCATGCACGTATGGTGAACCGTTATGTAACGAAGTCGGAGCATGAGGTGTTTATTGATTGTCTTCCTTATGAGTGGCGGTCGGGGACGAGCGATGGTCTTTTCCTACCAATCTATCCCCTAGGAGCATGCGCGTAGTACTTTGTTTTGATGACTAATAGATTTTTGCAATAAGTATGTGAGTTCTTTATGACTAATGTTGAGTCCATGGATTATCGCACTCTCACCCTTCCATCATTGCTAGCCTCTTGATGCCGTGCATTGCCCTTTCTCGCCTCGAGAGTTGGTGCAAACTTCGCCGGTGCATCCAAACCCCGTGATATGATACGCTCTGTCACACATAAACCTCCTTATATCTTCCTCAAAACAGCCACCTTACCTACCTATTATGGCATTTCCATAGCCATTCTGAGATATATTGCCATGCAACTTCCATCATCATCATATACATGACTTGAGCATTTATTGTCATATTGCTTTGCATGATCTTAAGATTTCTAGCATGATGTTTTCATGGCTTGTCCGTTTTTGATGTCATTGCTACGCTAGATCATTGCACATCCCGGTACATCGCCGGAGGCATTCATATAGAGTCATATCTTTGTTCTAGATATCGAGTTGTAATATTAAGTTGTAAGTAAATAAAATTGTGATGATAATCATTATTAGAGCATTGCCCCAGTGAGGAAAAGATGATGGAGTCTATGATTCTCCCACAAGTCGGGATGAGACTCCGGACGGAAAAAATAAAAAATAAAAAAAAGAAAGGCCAAAAAAGAGAAGGCAAAAAAAAAGAAAAACTAAAAAATGAGAGAAAAAAGAGAAGGGCAATGTTTCTATCCTTTTACCACACTTGTGCTTCAAAGTAGCACCATGTTCTTCATATAGAGAGTCTCTTGAGTTATCACTTTCATATACTAGTGGGAATTTTCATTATAGATCTTGGCTTGTATATTCCAACGATGGGCTTCCTCAAATGCCCTAGGTCTTCATGAGCAAGCAAGTTGGATGCACACCCACTTAGTTTCAGTTTGAGCTTTCATACACTTATAGCTCTTAGTGCATCCGTTGCATGGCAATCCCTACTCCTCACATTGATATCTATTGATGGGCATCTCCATAGCCCGTTGATACGCCTAGTTGATGTGAGACTTTCTCCTTTTGTGTCTTCTCCACATAACCCCCATCATCCTATTCTATTCCACCTATAGTGCTATGTCCATGGCTCACGCTCATGTATTGCGTGAAAGTTGAAAAGGTTTGAGAAACGTAAAAAGTCTGAAACAATTGCTTGGCTTGTCATCGGGGTTGTGCATGATGTGAATGCTTTATGTGGTGAAGATGGAGCATAGCCAGTCTTTGGCTATGTTATTTCAATAAGACATAATTGCTTGGTTGGTATGCTTGAAGTATTATTGTTTTTATGTCAAAGGATAGATTATTGCTTTGAATCACTCGTGTCTTAATATTCATGCCATGATTAGACATATGATCAAGATTATGCTAGGTAGCATTCCACATCAAAAATTATTATTTTTTATCATTTACCTACTCGAGGACGAGCATGAATTAAGCTTGGGGATGCTGATACGTCTCCGTCGTATCTATAATTTTTGATTGTTCCATGCCAATATTCTAAAACTTCCATATATTTTTTTGGCAACTTTTTATACTATTTTTGAGACTAACATATTGATCCAGTGCCCAGTGCCAGTTCCTGTTTGTTGCATGTTTTTGTTTCGCAGAAACCCAATATCAAACGGAGTCCAAACGGGATAAAAACGGACGGAGAATTATTTTGGAATATTTATGATTTTTGGGAAGTAAAATCATCGCTAGACGGTGTCCGAGGGGGGCACGAGGTAGGGGGGCGCGCCCCAGGGTGTCAGGCGTGCCCCTGACCCTCGTGACCACCCCTTAAGGCGGTTGACGCTCTTATTTTGCCGCAAGAAAGCTAATTTTATGAGAAAGATCTGAGCGAAATATTCACCCCAATCGGAGTTACGGATCTCCGGATATTTAAGAAACGGTGAAGGGCCAGAAAACATAACGCAGAAACAGAGAGAGACAGAGAGATAGATCCAATCTCGGAGGGGCTCTCGCCCCTCCCACGCCATGGAGACCATGGACCAGAGGGGAAACCCTTCTCCCACCTAGGGAGGAGGTCAAGGAAGAAGAAGAAGAAGGGGCCCTCTCCCCTTGCTTCGGTGGCGCGGAGGCCTGCCGGGCCATCACCATCACCGCCATCTTCACCAACAACTTCACCGCCATCATCACCAACTCTTCCCCCCTCTATGCAGCGGTGTAACCTCTCTCTTACCCGATGTAATCTCTACTTAAACATGGTGCTCAACGCTATATATTATTTCCCAATGATGTATGGCTATCCTATGATGTTTGAGTAGATCTGTTTTGTCCTAATGGCTATTTGATGATCGTGATTGGTTTGAGTTGTATGTTTTATTATTGGTGCTGTCCTATGGTGCTCTCCGTGTCGGCATAGCGTGAGGGATTCCGCTGTAGGGTTTGCAATATGTTCATGATTTGCTTATGGTGGGTGGCGTGGTGTGAAGCACAGACCCGAGTAAGTAGGTTGTTTGCGTATGGGATAAAGGGACTTGATGCTTTAATGCTATGGTTGGGTTTTACCTTAATGAATCTTTAGTAGTTGCGGATGCTTGCTAGAGTTCCAATCATAAGTGCATATGATCCAAGTAGAGAAAGTATGTTAGCTTATTCCTCTCCCTCAAATAAAATTGCAATGATGATACCGGTCTAGTTATCGATTGCCTAGGGACAAATAACCTTCTTGTTGACAAAAGCTCTTTACTAAAACTAATTTAGTTGTGTCTTTATCTTAGCAGCCCCTAGTCTTTATTTTCGTGCTCTTTACTTTCTTACAAGCTTACCCAAAAACACCTACAAAGTACTTCTAGTTTCATACTTGTTTTAGGTAAGCGAACGTCAAGTGCGTGTAGAGTTGTATCGGTGGTCGATAGAACTTGAGGGAATATTTGTTCTACCTTTAGCTCCTCGTTGGGTTCGACACTCTTACTTATCGAAAGAGGCTACAATTGATCCCCTATACTTGTGGGTTATCACGGACCCCAACAAAATAACGTCCATTGGAGCTTAGATGGAACCCGCGGTTGACAAAGCATTGCGCACGTTCTTGCCCGAAAACTGGGACATATTTTCCTGACACCCTCGGATATGCCAGGAATCCCACGAAGACTAGTGGAGCATAGACTGGACATAATCAAAGGCTTTAAGCCAGTCAAACATGCATTGCACCGATTTTCTGAACCTAAGCTCAAGCTATGGGTGAAGAACTAACAAAAGTACTCGAAGCCGGATTCATCTGAGAAATCAAACACACTGAGTGGTTGGCAAATCTGGTCATGGTGCCCAAGAAGGAAAAATCCTAGCGGCTGTGCGTCGACTTCAAAGACCTTAATAAAGCTTGCCCTAAGGATCCTCTTCCTTTACCTCGCATAGACCAGATCATTGACTCCACCGCCGGACACGATTCACTGTGCTTCCTTGATGCCTACTCCGAATACCATAAAATCAAAATGAAGGAGTCCGACCAAGCCGCAACCGCCTTCCCTATGGACCATTCTGCTTCAACACAATTCCCTTTGGGTTGAAAAATGTAGGCGCCACCTACCAGCGCATGATTCAGACATGCCCGGAAAATCAAATCGGCGAGACAGTCGAGGCATACATAGACAACGTGGTCATCAAAACCAAGCACGTCAGCCAGTTGGTGGACGACCTCCGCCAAACCATTGATAATCTGCGGGCTTACGATATACGGATCCATCCGGACAAATGCATCTTCGGTGTTCCCACCGGTAAACTTCTCGGATTTATTGTCTCCCATAGAGGAATAGAGGCCAATCTGGCTAAAATCCGAGCCCTATCCCAACTATCAATCCCTATGGAGCCGAAGCACATCCAAAAACTGGCTGGCTATGTAGCGACCTTGAGTCGCTTTATCTCCCACCTTGGTGAAAAGGCACCGCCGCTCTACAAACTGCTCGAACGGACCAAAAACTTTGAGTGGACCGATGAAGCAACTGTCGCACTGGAAGAAATAAAAACGTTATTGACCGACAATCCTATAGTAGCAGCACCCGGCATAGGTGAACCAATGTTGTTGTACATCTCGACCACAAATCAAGTGGTGAGTGTGGTTCTCGTTGTAGAATGGGAAGCAGAGGGTCACAAGTTCCGGGTGTAGAAGCTAGTCTACTATGTATCAGAAGTGCTCACCCCGTGCAAATCTCGGTATCCGCATTACCAGAAGATAGCTTATACAGTTTTTATGGCATCCCAAAAACTCCGATACTACTTTCAAGAGTGTTCGGTTACGTGGAATCCGAAGTACCACTGGACGACATTATCAACAACAGGGACGCCACTGGCCGCATTGCCAAATGGGCTATAGAGCTCCTCCCTTTTGAAATCGTGTACAAACCACGCCGAGCTATTAAATTTTAGGTGTTGGCTGACTTTCTCGTTGAATGGACAGAAGCCGAGCTCCCCAGAGAATACAATACATACTCACATTGGACGATGTACTTCGACGACTCCAAAATGTTAGCCGGAGTGGGGGCTGGGGTGATCCTTACATCCCTGATTGGCTACAATATCTAGTATGTACTACATATTATGTAAACTAATTCCAACAATGCGGCCGAATATGAGGCTCTGTTGCATGGATCGGATGGCAACGTCAATGGGCGTACAACGACTCGAGGTGCGGGGAGACTCTAACCTCGCCATCTCCCAAGTCAACGGCGGATTCAATTCTAAAGACCCAAAGATGGTGGCATATCGGAATGTCGTCCTTAAAATATCCACGCGGTTGGAAGGGTTGGAATTTCACCATGTCTCCAGAGACAACAATCAAGCTGTTGACGTCCTTGCTCGCATGGGCGCCAAGCATGACCCAGTCCCTAAGAAAACCTTCTTGGAGCGGCCTTTCAAGCCATCTGTGGTGTGGCAGGATGAGGGCAAGGACAATGGAGACAATGGCCCAGAATAGATCATCCCTCCTGTCATCGAACCAAGACAAAGAAATCATCGGAGGCTCGACACTCGAAGAAACACCTTCGGCTCACGAAGTCATGGTAGTAATCGCGCCATGGACCGAGCCCCTCCTTGCCTATCTTATTCGTCAAGAGCTCCCCAATGACCATACTAAGGCACGACTCATAATTCGGCGCTCTAAAGCTTATAAAGTCCACGAGGGTGAACTGTACAAAAAAAGCACTACCGGAGTCCTCCAGAGATGCATATTTGAATAAGAGGGGCAACAACTTTTGACCGAGATACACGCTGGCATGGGCAGTCACCAGGCAGCATCTCGGACCCTGGTCAGCAAGGCCTTCCGAGCCTGGTTCTTCTGTCCTACCACTCGCGCGAACGCACAGACACTAGTCCAACATTGCGCCAGATGCCAGCTCTTTTCAAATCAAAGCCCAATGCCCCCTACGGCTCTTCGGACGATACCGATTACCTGGCCTTTCACGGTCTGGGGGCTGGACATGGTTAGACCACTTAAGGGGGGGGGGGACCAAGAAGAAGAAATATCTACTAGTCCTGGTCGACAAATTCACTAAGTGGATCGAGGTGAAACCAGTAACTTCAGCTAAGTCCGGACAGGTCATCGACTTTATATCCAGCATGGTCCACCATTACGGTGTCCCCCACAGTGATCCAATTTCACAACCCAAGAGGTAAAGGGCCGGTGCGCTAACATGGGTATCAAGCTCGACTATGCTTCGGTATATCACCCACAGACCAACGGACAGGTCGAACGGGCCAATGGACGAATCATGAGCGGTATTAAGCCTTGCCTGGTACGTTCCCTGAAAGATTCCGATTGCCACTAGGTGGAGGAGCTCGACTCCGTATTGTGGGACTGCGCACCACCCCTAACCGATCCATGGGATACACATCGTTCTTTATGGTGTACGGCGTAGAAGCATTCCTCCGCTATGACCTCATTCACGACATGCCTAGAGTGCGCATGTACGAAGAAAAGGAAGCCGAGTGTCGTGGTTTTGTCACGAAAAATGTCCTAGTGTGAGGACTTAGATGTGAGGCCATCGCAAACGGTGATTAGCTTGACGGGGCTGAGCGGGTCGATAGACACGTGTTTACCCAGGTTCGGCCCCTCATGGTGGAGGTAAAAGCCTACTCTTGCTTTTCTCCTTATTGTTTGAGTATCAATTACAAACGAGCAGGTTCACTTGACCTAGCTATCAATTGATTGTAACCTGATCTATCTGTCCCGAGGACTCGGCTTTATTCTGTGTCGAGGCCCCAGGTTTACAAGGGTCCGCGTCGTGTTATGACCCGTGACTAAGTCCAACTCCGAGTCGCCTTGCTCCTTTAGCAAGTCATCATGCGGTGGCTTATGCTTCTGGGCCATCACCGCCGCCTTCTGGTTCCAGGCCCTAAGCTGGCCCATCTCGTGAGCCGCCCTTCCAGTCCTGCATCTTGATCCCTCTGGCCCATCTGAAGTTTAGCTCCAAGAGTCGCTAGTGATATGACCCGGCCTTTATACGGTGGGTTATATCGTGGGGTCATATCCCCAACATCAGGCCCCAGATTGATTTGAATTTATTCATGTCAATCTTCAATCAATCAGTCTGGCGAGTCTTACCTCCGGGTCCCAAAATCTCAGTTGGAAAAACTTCATGACCCGGCATATGAAATGATGATGTCACTTCCACAATTTCAGGGAGTCCCTCATGATGTCATAACGAATCTTTGCGCATATCCACTTATCTCGAAAACTGAGGCGCCTTTTGCTCTAAAAGTTACTACGCCCCCTCAATTTTTGCACCTGCCATTTATCATTGCCTTTTCCTTATAAATACGCATGGGGGGTCCTCCTTTTCACTTTTACTTTGCCCCCTCTGCTTCTTCTTCTTCTTCCTCTCGAAGCCTCCTGCGACCGGAGCTCTGCCGCATCGTCGACCTTCATCGGCCACCTTGCCCGGGACCACAGTGCCACCCTTCGTTCGTCGGAGTTCAGCGGTGCATCTCCGCCATCTACTACCACAGCCAGGTACTCAGATCCCCCCTTCTCGGATTCATACTAGCTAAATGCGAGTTCATGGAGTTCACCGGTGTTCATCTGTACCTCTTCGTTCTATCTTGAGTTAGATCTTTATACTTTCTCTGAGATGCCCTAAAAATGCCGCGGTAGCAGATTCAAGATTGACCTCGCATTTGAATACACTTATATCCTTGCTAGAATCATCGAATAGTTTACCCATTGCTTCCACCGTTGTCCTTGGGTTTAGCAATCATTTTCCTTTTAGACTGTTCGGTAGATCCATAATCGTAATTGCTTTGGTAGAAACTTGTTTGTATAACACTTGGTAGAATTTTTCAGGAAACCCTTGACTTAGCATGAAATGCCTTTATGCAATCTAGCAACTCACGATAATGATTAAGCCGCCAGATATTTAGAAACTGTTGTTGTTAAACTGGCGACTCACCATAGTGATTGTAACCCGCCAGATATTTAGAAACAACTGTTGTCAGGCTGACTCTTCTATTGGGTGGCTTATCCGTCATTTGATGATCACGCTATCTCGCCCTTAACTGCAACTTATAATGCCATCTTGTCATACAAATGATGTAACTCGCCATTTATACTTCTGCATTTTTCAACCTTGTTTAGGTGATTCAGCATGTCGAAGACCACAATCTGCAACTGGGTGCCTTCCCATGTTTCTGATCTTATACTTAAGGATTTCACATAACAAGGCATTTTGCCGGCTCAGGATGAAATCGGTCGGCGAGCCGACCAAGGAAACGACATTCCCAAACCCGGTGAAGGAGAGGTTGTAGTCTTTATAGACCATCTCCTCAGAGGCTTTTCTCCACCCGGATCAAAATTCTTCAGGGATGTCTTACACTATTTTAACCTTCATCCTCAAGATCTAGGCCCAAATTCCATATCCAAGCAATCCAGAGAGGTATATTCCTACGATATATAGTCGTAATAGCTGATTGCTGACAACCAACTAGGGGTTGATAACCCGACGACTCATGGCCAAAGAAGCTCAATATTGACCAATGCTAACTCGGAAATCTTTTGACCCGACGACTTAAAGTCTTTGCAATAGTATGATCAAGAGCAAAGATTCTTGCAAACACGAAATAAAGAGCAATATATATCCAAATAATTATAAGTCGGATTTCGAGGCTCAACAAAAAGACCGTCTTTCGAGGCTCGAGTCTTGCTTCAATGAAGCTTGGCATGATAGCCTTGGTTTATCCTTGCTTTCCGTAAGCCGACTCTCACATGACTTAAGCCACCGTTTTAACTTTGACAAGTTCAGGGTCATAAAGATTGACTTGTCAAGAGTATGCAATGGTCATCTTTTCGGAGTAGCATCAAGCATACAGGCAGGTTTAACCAATAGGGTGGCGTTTTCGCCGGGTCAAGAGGGTGAGATAGCTAAACTCGATGAGTTGGAAGCCCCCAAGTTACCTTATGATCAATTAACGAAAGACTCATGCACAATATATGAGATAAAACTACAGAGATCCCGAGTTTTCGGGGGTGCCAGCTTTATTACGTTGATCATAAAAGATATATACACAATATGTATGTAGAATGATTGGAGCCACTGGCTCAAGTATAGTAAGGCCGAAGATGAGCAATATTCCAGGGCCTGTTTGTCTCCTCCTCAGAGGTACGTGGTTGTTTGTGCTCACGTATGTCGATGAGATAGTATGACCCATTATTGAGGTTCTTGCTAACCACAAAGGGTCCTTCCCAAGGAGTTGAAAGCTTATGCATGCTCGCCTGATCTTGAATCAAATGGAGCACTAAGTCGCCCTCCTGGAAAGTCTGGCTTCGAACTCTGCGGCTATGATAGCGGCGCAGGTCTTGTTGGTAAATCGCCGATCAAGCCGCCGCGAGGTCACATTCTTCTTCCAAGGCATCCAGAGTGTCTTGACGCACCATCTCGTTGTCTGTTTCAACGTAAGTCGCCACCCTGGGCGAGTCATGACGAATATCACTTGGGAGAACCGCCTCTGCGTCATAAACCATGAAGAACGCCGAGTTGCCAGTTGATCTATTGGGGGTAGTCCGTATGCTCCAATCAACGGAAGGCAACTCGTCGACCCAACAATCGGGCGTGCATTCCAAAGGAACCATGAGCCGGGGCTTGATTCCTCGTAATATCTCTTGGTTAGCACACTCTGCCTGGCCATTGGACTGTGGATGAGCCACTGAAGATACATCAAGATGGATGTGTTCTCTTTGACAGAACTCCTTCATAGCACCTTTAGACAGATTTGTCCCATTATCAGTGATGATACTATGAGGATAACCAAAGAGGAAGATCAACTTTTTCACAAATTGAACTGCAGTTGCTACCTCACAATTGTTGACCGGCTCTGCTTCAATCCACTTTGTAAAATTGTCAACAACAACCAAAAGGTGAGTCTTCTTGTCCTTAAACCTCTTGAAGGGACCTACCATATCAAGCCCCCAGACCGCAAATGGCCAGGTTATTGGGATCATTCGCAATTCTTGAGCCGACACATGAGCTTGACATGCAAATTTCTGGCAACCATCACACTTACGGACAATGTCCTCTACATCAGCGTGAGCCGTCAACCAAAAAACCATGTAAAAAAGCCTTAGCCACGAGAGATCTTGACCCGGCATGATGACCACATTCTCCTACATGAATTTCTTGCAAAATTTCTCGGTCTTCATCAGGGGAAACACAACATTGAAACACGCCAGTGACACTACATCTGTGTAACTCCCCAATGACAATTGTCATGGACTTAGACCACCTTATGATCTGTCGCAAAAGTTCATCTTCTGGCAACTCGCCCTTGGTCAAGTAAGCCCGATAAGGCACAATCCAATCTGGAATAGCACATAGAACCGCCACCAACTGTCCCTCTGGGTCAGGGATGGCTAAGTCTTCCTCCGAAGGTAACTTGACATAAGGATTATGCAGCACATCAAGGAACACATTAGGGGGAATCGACTTACGCTGAGACCCAAGACGGGACAGTGCATCAACCGCCTCATTAAGCCGCCGATATATGTGATCCACTTGATAACCTTTGAAATGACCAGCGATGTTAGTCCTTTGCTTGTGGAAGCTGCCATGAGCGGGTCTTTAGAATCCCACTTTCACGAAACTTCTGTGTCACCAAGTCTAAGTCGCCAAGACATCTAAGCCGACTTAAGTTCATCTCCTTAGCCATCTGAAGCCACAGAGCAAAGCTTCATACTCAAAGCATTGTTAGTACAGGGAAACATGAGCCTTAAGACATAACAAAATTTGTCACCTCACAGAGATTCCAAAATAACTCCAGCCCCCGAGCCTTCCAATTGCATGGACCCATCAAAGTGTATCGTCCAGTATGTATTATCTGGCTTTTCCTCTGGCGATTGCAACTTTGTCCAGCCATTAATGAAATCCACCAATGCTTGAGACTTAATGGCGGTTCTAGGCACATATGTTAGATGATGAGGCCCAAGCTCAATTTCCCACTTAGCAACTCTACGTGTGGCTTCCTTATTTTGAATGATATCCCCCAGAGGAGCTGAACTGACCATAGTGATTGGGTGCCCAAGAAAATAATGCCTCAACTTGTGGCTAGCCATGAACACCCCAAACATCAATTTCTGCCAATGTGGGTATCTTTACTTGGGCTCTGTCAAAACTTCATTGACACAATAAACCGGCCTCTAGACTGGATACTCTTTACTGGCCTCCTTGCGCTCCACGACCACTGCTACGCTGACGGCCTTGTTATTAGCCGCCACGTACAGGAGCAAAGGCTCTTTGTCAATTGGAGCAGCCAAGATGGGCGGCTCAGCCAATTGCTTCTTAAATGCCTCAAACGCTTCATTAGTAGCATCACTCCAGACAAAATGACCAGTCTTTTTCTTCATCTGGTATAGGGGAATCGCCTTCTTGCCCAGGAGGCTTATAGAACAGCTCAGGTCGCAATACGACCCGTGAGGCGCTGAACATCATTGATACAGGACGGCTTGGACAGAGAAGTGATTGCCTGTATTTTCTCTGGGTTAGCTTCGATGCCCCTTTCTGAAACCAGAAAACCTAGCAATTTTCCTGCTGGTACACCAAAGACACACTTGGCCGGGTTAAGCATCATCTTGTACACCCGGAGATTGTCAAAGGTTCCTTTAAATCATCAAGCAAGGATTTCTTCTTCCGGGACTTGACCACAATATCGTCCACATAAGCATGAACATCGCATCCAATCTTCTCATGAAAGCAATTCTGAAAACAACGGTGGTAAGTCGCCTGAGCACTCTTAAGCCCAAAAGGCATAGAAACATAATAGGAAGCTCCAAAGGGGGTGATGAAGGATGTCTTCACCTGATCCTCAACTGCCATCTTGATCTGATGATAACCAGAGTAAGCATCTAGGAAGCATAAACTCTAACAATCCACCGTGGCATCAATGATCTGGTCTATGTGGGGCAGAGCAAACGGATTAGCTGGACAAGCCTAGTTAAGATTGGTGTAATCAACACACATATGCCAAGTGCCATTCTTTTTAAGCACAAGCACAAGATTAGCCAACCACTGAGGGTGAAAGACTTCAGTTATGAACCGGGCAGCTAGGAGTCAAGCCACCTCTTCTCCAATAGCTTTACACCGCTCTTTGTTAAAACGACGGAGGAACTGTCGAACATGCTTCATCTTAGGATCCACATTAAGGTGGTGCTTAGCGACTCTCTCGGTACACCCGGCATGTCAGAGGGTTTCCATGCAAATATGTCCGATTCTCACAGATGAACTCAATGAGCGCACTTTCCTATTTAGGATCCATGCATGTCCCAATGGCGAACTGCTGTGAAGAATCACCAGGGACAAAGTCAACTTGGTATGTGTCCTTTGCCGAATTAAATTTGAGCAGAGGGTCCTTCTCGGTGGTGGGCTTTTTCAGAGGGGTCATATCAGCCAGGTCAACATTATCTTTATAAAGTTTGAGCTCATCAGTAGCACAAGCCGCCTCTGCGTAAGCAGCATCTACCTCTTCACACTCCAAGGCTATCTTTCAATTACCATGAACTGTAATTGTTCCTCGTGGCCCGTGCATCTTGAGCTACAGATAAATATAACAGGGGCGAGCCATGAATTTAGCGTAAGCCAGCCGTACAAACAGTGCAAGATAAGGACTCTTGATCTTGACCACCTCAAACCACAGTGTCTCTGCTTTGTAATTATACTCATCACCAAAAGCTACTTCTAGAGCAAGCTTTCCAACAGGGTAAGGCGACTTGCCAGGCACCACTCCATGAAACACAGTGGAGGATGGCTTAAGATCCTTGTCTGTCAGATTCATTCATCCAAAAGTATCATCATACAATATGTTGATGCTGCTTCCGCCATCCATAAGAACCTTCGTGAACTTATAACTGCCCACTTGAGGGGCTACCACTAGGGCTAGATGACCCGGATCATCAACCCGGGGCGGGTGATCCGCCCGGCTCCACGTTATCGTGTGCTCTGACCATCTCAAATACTGAGGCACCGCCAGCTCAACTGTATTGACAACTCCGCTTATGGACCTTCCGGTCATGCTTGCACGTGCTCGTGGTGAAAACGTGATAATGGGCACTGTTTAGCTGCTTGGGATTACTCTGGTATCCTGACTGATTATTCTGCTGCTGATTACCATGCCCAGACTGTTGATTGTGAGCACCATGATTCCCCTGGTCCTGATAACTAGAGTTCGAGCCACCACCACCAAAGCCGGCTCCCTGGAAGCCTCCAGAACCTGACCCGCTGGGCGACCCATTATTGTTGCCATGATGCTGAAAAGACTGGTTCCTGTACTCTCGCATGATATGACAATCCTTCCAAGCATGACTAGCTCGCTTGTTAGGATAACTGTGCTTCTGACACGGACCATTAAGAGCTTCCTCGTAATTCTTGGGCTTCCCTCCATTATATGGCTGCTTGCCATACGACGCTGATTTTTGAACCCGGCATTAGTGTTAGCCACAAAGTCCGACCCTCCATCAGGGTGTCTGTGCTTTCCACCATTGCCATGGTTATTTTGATTGCCATTCTGTGTCGAGGAATTTTGTTGCTGAACCTTGGCACCACCGGTTTTCTTGCACTTACCCGAATAATCCTCATCAGAGCCGGGATCATTTGTTCCATCAGAGTCGGCGTATCTGGTGAGTACATCCATGAGATTGCCCATATCCGTGCACTTACCGTTTAAGGGACTCAAAGTGACGGTTCTTCTCAAGGATCAGAACAACTTGAGCCGCCCCAATATTTTCGGAGGAGTGGATACTGGCGACGACTCTGTGAGCCCAGTGATGGGCCGACTCATCCTCACGCTGCACACAGTGTTCTAAATCCAAGATTGTCATTGACTGCTTGCAGGTTCCTTGAAAATTTCTGATGAAGCGCTCCTTCAACTCCGCCCAAGTGTTGATAGAATTGGGGGGGGGGGGAGGTTTTTCAACCAAGTGCGAGCGGACCCCTCCAACATCATAGTGAAATACTTGGCGTATACTGCATCGCTGACGTCCAACATATCCATGGCTAGCTCGTAGCTCTCAATCCAAGCCTCTGGAGGGAGATCCGCCGTGTAGTTAGGTACCTTGCGAGGAGCCTTAAAATCCTTGGGAATACGCTCGTTACGTAAAGCCTACACTAGGCACGCCACTCCGATGGTTCTGAAATTTGACCCGGCACCCAACGAGGCTGAAGGAACCGTCATGGGTGTCTGATAAGCCCCCTGGTTTGCTGCTTCTGCCCCCACGCCGGGCTCTGGCACCATCCATAATTGCTTGAGCATCTGTCCATGGGTTAAGGGGCGGGTTGTCCTGGGGCGGATCACGACGTTGTTCACTGCTTGAAACCGTCGGCGACTCAACATGCCTACTGTAGCTACGACTCAGCAGTGGTGTAGAATGAACACGATGCTGCTGCAAGAGTATTTGGCCTGCTATGCAATCACCATTTGCAATAGCTCGATGGCGTTCCAGGTTTCTACTACAACTGGTGACTCACCGGTAATAGGAATTGCAGTAAGCCAGGTTGCCGCTGCTACCATGTTATCCACTTGGTTAGAGAAGTGACCTGGCGGTGTCGGAAAGTGTGGCAGCGGCGTCTGAATGGGGCGAGGGTCTGGGAATGGATCTTCCCTTCAGGCCGGCTCTAACTGGAGCGGCTGTGCCGCCACTCTGTGTCGGTGTACTAGAGTAGGGGTACCCTAGTATCCCGAACTCGTGCACGCAGGCGATTCTGCACCAGCGGCGAGGCTTGCCCGGTCACCGCTAAGATCCTCCGTGGCTCCCTTGGAGCCATCCAAGAACAAAGTATTTAACCAAGAAGACAAGGCCCCGGCAAGAGGAGCTTGCCGAGAAGGCCACTCAAGGCACGCAGAAGACAAGACCACGGCAAGAGGAGCTTGCCGGGAAGGCTCGAGCGCCGACAAGCCTCCGGGCGCGACAAGATTCAGCCGCTGCAAGGCACTTGCCGCGCAGTAACCTCTTCATCTCCGCTCCAGCTCATCTACCAACGTGTCGCCATGGGATCATTCCATGCGCGCGTGTCAAGAGGCTGTGCAGCCAGCGGGGAGCAGCGATAAGCGGCGCTGACAAGCCCACCATCGTGGCAAACGGTGGCGCTCCTGACGGTCCCTGTTGCCTTTGTTTAGGCGGCCCGGGCATTTAATGCTTTTGTCCCTTCTTGCCGTCGAGTTAGGTATATTGCAATCGCATAATCGCTCAAGTAGGTGTATCAACCACTGTTTTTCCATTTGTACCCTCCTCACGTTGCCACCGTCGGAGACCCTTGAGCATATAAAAGGAGGCCCATGCGCAACGTGGGGGGTTCGGTCCGTTCGACTCACTCGAGACCGTAGACGTTCACGCTAGGTTTTGTAGCTCTCCTCGCTCCCTAGCAAGATCATAATACAATCAGACAAGCAGCAGTAGGAGTATTATCTCTCCGGAGAGCTCCGAAGCTGGGTAAACTGCTCGTGTGCTTTGCCTCGATCCGCTCTTCGTGCGATGTCCGCCCCCCTCCGAACCACAAGGGGCCTGGTCCGCCGGCCCCATAGGTGTTCGTGGGTCCGATCAGCCTCCCCGACATCTTTGGCGCGCCAGGTAGGGGGCGTCGAGGTTGTGTGAACCTGATCCGGCGTTCACACGAGCGACATCTTCAACATCTTCATCAACATGCCACCGAAGAAGAAGGCTTCGGCGGCAGAAGCCCCGTCCGCGTCGAACCCACCGCCACCGGAGCAAACAGGTAGTGGGGTAGACGCCGGCGGGAGGACGGACGGCGACGGGGGCGCTCACGCTGCTGCCAAGGCCAAGGACAAGGCCGCGCAAACCTCGGCGTCCGTACATGTGCCGCGCCCGTCTCAGGAGGCGCGGGACCGACAGCGTCTTGGCAGTCACAATGCCATACGCTCGTTGGACCGAGATGGAGCTGGAGGATCTCGAGACCCTCAAGACCAACGTGCACGCCAACATGCTGGCACGAGCGAGATACGGTCGCCTGGACGGGATGCTGCTCCTTCTAACATAGATAGAAGTCCGAGCATATCCCGCTCCTCGCGCCGTTCGCCATTGCCACCCACTACTCCAGCAGAAGCTTTGGCGAGAGCTCAACTGCTCCTCGATTACCCTCCAACGGCCGACAAGGTCGACGAGTGGAGGGCCACAATACAGAGTCTCATCGGCCGCTTAACGGCTACTCCATGACAACCAAGTGCGTCGCTGCCGCGGCAAGAATGCCAAACGCGAGCCGGTGGCGACGAGACCGGTGGGGGTGCAACCACCATGCACTCTTCGCCCCGAAGGCCAAGGTCGCCGACTCGCCGGATCCACCTCGATAGCGACTCCACTGCGTCATCGGATCCACGAGCTCAGCGCGATCAGCGCCAAGTGCTGCATGATCGGCAGCAAGAGGACGCTCGAACTCGCATCGAGCGCCGAAGAGAAGCGCGACGTCAATCCGACAAGCGCGCCGGGCCCTCTGTTGACATGCACGCGCCAGAGGAACCAGGCGACTTGCCGTACGCGGTAGGTTTCCCTGCGTTCACTCGTGAGCTGCGGCAAGTCCAGTGGCCCAGCAACAAAAACTTCAAGCCAGATGTGCCAGAGAAGTACGATGGCAGGACGCACCCGTCGGAGTTCCTCAACATCTACACCATCGTGGTGCAGGCTGCCGGGGGGCGAGACGACAAGATCCTCGCCAACTACTTCCCGCTGGTACTCAAGCCCAGCATCAGGTCCTGGCTCATGCACTTGCCGGACAGCTCCATATCCTCTTGGGCAGATTTGTGCCATCAGTTTGTTGGCGCCTTCTCAGGCGTCCACAAGCCTCATGGCCAAGAAAGTGACCTTCATCTGCCGCCTGGAAGGAAGGAGAGTCCTGCGCAAGTTCATTCAGAGATTCAGCCGTGTGCACTACAACATCCCGGATGTCCACCCCTGCCGCGGTGATCAGCGCGTTTCATCGAACGTCTTGGAACCGCAGGATGAGGGAGGAGATGGCGATGTGCAAAGTCAAGGACGTCGGTGAGCTGTATGCCTTGGCCAACAAGTGTGCACGTCTTTGAGGAAGGAGGAGACTCCTGAGAGAATGCGTAAGCAGGATCTCGGCGGAGGAGACCGCCCGGCAAAGAAGAGCCAAGCGGGGCAACAGGAAGAAGAAAGGCAGAGAAGTGCTAGCTGTTGAGCAGTCCGGCAATGGAGGTGGCGACAAGAACGCCAAGGCTGGTGGCTCTGGCAAGGAAGTTGCCGCTGATGCCAACCACCAGTCTGTGGCGGCCGCCGACAAGCGGTGACTCCGCAAGCAATCTTGCAAGATCCACCGCACCGAGGGGCCATGACCTCCAGAGCTGCAAGAAGGTCGAGCAGCTTGTTGAGCAGCAGAAGGCTGAGTACGAGCGGCGCGACAAGGAGAAGGCCCAGGAAGGTGCTGGAGGAGCCAGCAAGAAACGTCCCGGCCGGGGAGGGCGCCACGGCAAGGCCAAGTAGCGGCAAGGAGACAGGCCTCCCTGCGGCCGCGACAAGGGTGAAGAGGAAGACGACGACGAAGACATGGATGATGATGACGCCGATGAGCAGGAGTTTCAGAAAGCCATGGAGGTTCTCTGCGTTGACGGAGGTGCTTCCCTGCATACTTCCCACCGCCAACTCAAGCAGTGGATGCGGGAGGTCAATGCAGCGGAACCATCTGTAGAGTCACGCAAGCCTCTGAAGTGGTCCAGCACGCCTATCATCTTTGATATTGAGGACCACCCTGATCGCATAACTACGGTCGGGTGCTTGCCGATGTTGGTCTCACCAACCATCCGCAACCTCAAGGTCACCAAGATGTTAGTTGACGGAGGGGCCGGCTTGAATCTGATCTCCTCCGCGGTGCTCCAGAAGCTTCAAATCCCTGACAACAAGCTCGAAGAGACTGGCACTTTCCAAGGAATCAATCCGGGAAGGAGCAAGCCGAAGGGGAAGATCACGCTGCCGGTAACATTTGGCAGCGAGCTGAACTTTAGGATCGAGAGGGTCACATTCGACGTTGCTGATTTCCCATTGCCTTACAATGGGATACTTGGCCGTCCAAAGACTCGCCAAGTTCAAGGCAGCCTCTCATTATGCCTACAACTTACTCAAGATGCCGGGCCGATAAGCATCATCTCCGTCCATGGCGACAAGAAGGATGCTCTTATCTGTGCCGACAAGATCTACCGGGATGCAGCACGCGACAGTTGCAAAACACTTGCCGCTGAAGCTCCTGGGGAGAAGAAGAAGTCCAAGTCCGGCAAGAGCTCTGATGCCCACTCCGGCAAGCGCACCTCTTCGGAGTGCTGCGCTACCGTCGAGGACGCACCATCGAGCTCCACCGGCAAGTGCAAGAAGACGATGGCAGCTCCACCAAAGACCAAAAAGGTGTCCGCCAAGGAGGACGACACTGTTGGTACCTTCACCATCAGTGCCTCTCTCGACCCTAAATAGGAAGGCGCGCTCGTTGCTTTCCTGCGGGCGAACGTCGATGTGTTTGCATGGCAACCGTCGACATCCCCGGTGTTCCTGTGAAAGTAATTGAGCACCGTCTTGCCGCTTTGTCCTCATCGCGCCCGTCAAGCGAGAAGGTCGAGAAACAGCGGTGCAGCGTCAAGAATTCATCGCAGAAGAGATCAAGAAACTAGAAGCAGCAGGCCTTGTCAGAGGAGTGCTCCATCCGAAGTGGTTGGCCAATCCTGTAGTCGTGCGCAAGGCAAATGGGAAATGGAGACTTTGTATTGACTTCACGGATGTTAATAAAGCTTGTCCCAAAGATCCATTTCCCTTGCCGCGCATCTACCAGATTGTTGACTCCACGGCTGGATGTGATTTGCTTTCATTTCTTGATGCATACTCAGGATATCATCAGATCTTCATGGCAGAAGAAAATGAAGAGAAAACCGCATTCATTACTCCATGTGGTACATACTGTTTCATACGGTTGCCTTTCGGTTTGAAGAATGCTGGTTCAACGTTTGCAAGAGTAGTCCATGATGCTTTTGAGCCGCAAATGCACAGAAATGTAGAAGCCTACATGGATGACATAGTGGTCAAGAGCAAAGACAAAACAACTCTGGTTCAAGATTTCGATGAGACCTTTGCAAATCTGTGCAAGATCAACCTCAAGCTTAACCCCGAGAAGTGCGTGTTTGGAGTCCCTTCCGTCAAGCTTCTCGGGTTCTTCGTGTCTCAGCGGGGAATTGAAGCCAATCCCGACAAGATCAAGGCCATTGAGCAGATTGAAGCACCAAAGCGCGCCAAGGATGTACGAAGACTTGCGGTTCGCGTGGCTGCTCTCGGCGAGTTTATCTCTAGGTTCTGGAACGCGCCCTGCCATTTTTCAAGATTTTGAAAAAGGCAGGTCCAATGAAATGGACTCCCGAAGCGGAGGCTGCGCTGCAGGACCTAAAGAGATACTTGTCCTCCACTCCAACACTTGTCGCACCTAGGCCACAAGAGAAGTTGCTGCTATATATAGCGGCAACCAATCAAGTGGTTAGTGCTGCGTTAGTAGCGGAGAGGGAGGCGGACGATGAGCCGGCAACCATGGCAGATACATTCAGCGACAAGGTGGGGGCTTCACGGCAAGCTCTGGTCCCGACAAGGGACGGATCTGCCTTGAGCGCAAGAGCGGTCTGCGAAAAGGATGGTGCAGCGCCCAGTCTACTTTGTCGATTCCCTCCTGCGAGGGGGCTAGGTCAAGGTACTCTGGTGTGCGAAATTGCTTTTCGGCCTCCTCATGGCCTCGAGAAAGCTGCGCCATTACTTCCAAGCACATGAGATCCACAGTTGTCACTCGCTTTCCCAAGAGGATCTTGCAAAATCCAGAGGCAACAGCACGATTGTCGAGTGGGCACTTTGGAACTGCCAAGCTTTGGCCTCAAGTTTGAAAGCACGTCAACTATCCAAAGCGAGCATTGGCAGAATTCATAGCAGAATGGACGCCAACACCGGATGAAGAAATTCCGCAGACGAGCATCCCCGTCGAGGAGGAAAGCAAAGAGTGGCTGATGTACTTTGATGGTGCCTTCTCGCTGCAAAGCGCCCGGTCTGGCGTCGCTTATAGCACCCACCGGAGAGCACCTCAAGCACGTAGTCCGGATGCACTTTCCCAAGGAGCAAGCAACAAACAATACCGCAGAGTATGAAGGTTTGCTTGCCGGTCTCGAGATCGCGGTAGACCTTGGGATCAAGAAGCTCATTATCGTGGGTGACTCGCAGCCTTGTCGTCCGCCAAGTGAACAAAGATTATCGAGTCCATTGATGGAAGCTTATGTTGATGAAGTGAGGAAGCTAGAAGAACACTTTGACGGCCTACAAATGGAACATGTTCCAAGAGCTCGAATGATATTGCCGATGGTTCGTCAAGTGCGCTGCACTTAAGTTGCACTGTGGAACCAGGGATTTTGTGCTCAAGCTAACTCAGCCAATCAGTAACACCATCAACTGGACAGAACAAGAAGAGGAAGTTGATTTCTGGTGACTATTTTCCGGCAGAGCTTCCCGAAGCCGCCGCCAAGAAGGTCCACAAGATCGACACCAACAGAGCTGAGGAGCAGTCTGCTCCGACAAGCCCCGGGGTTTGTTTCGTTGAAGCAGACGCTCCCGACAAGTTTTGCTCCGGCAAGCTTGCCGGGGAACATCAAGCTCCGGCTGAGCCGCAGGTTCTTGCCGTGGAAGCTGATGCTCCTGCAGCAGCAGATGTTCCTTTAGTCCTTGTTGTCGAGCCACAAGCTCCAGCATGGGCGCAGCAGATTGTCCATTTCCTTCAGACAGGAGAGCTTCCCGAAGAGCAAGAAGAAGCGGAAAGAGTAGCCCGGCAGTCAAGTATGTACCAGTTTGTCAACAGCACCTGCATGTATGAGACTCAACGGTGTGAAATTGAAGTGTATTCCCGGAAGATGGACAAAAGCTGTTGGCGAAGATACATGGAGGCATATGTGGTCACCACATTGGCGCGAGCACTTGCCGGCAAGGCGTTCCGGCAAGGTTTCTTTTGGCCGACAGCCTCCGTGATGCGATCGCACAAGTAACCAAGTGTGAAGCGTGCAGTTCCATTCCAAGCAGATACACCAGCCAGCTCAAGCTCTCAGACGATCCCTTTATCCTGTCCATTTTTGATGCAGGGCTCGACATCCTCGGCCCCTTCCCCGAAGTCGGGGCTTTGAGTACTTGTACGTCGCCATCGACAAGTTCACAAAGTGGCCGGAAGTGGAAGCAGTGAGAAAGGTGACAACACAGTCAGCAGTCAAGTTCTTCAGGTCGATTGTTTGCCATTTCGGAATCCCTAACAGGATCATCACCGACAACGACACACAGTTCACAAGCCGCACCTTCATGCATTACGTCCAAGACTTGGCGCCAAGGTCTTCTTTGCTTCTGTTGCTCATCCGAGAAGCAACGGTCAAGCAGAGAGGGCAAATCTTTGAAGTGCTGCTGTGCTCAAGACCGTAACTTTCGGCTGTGCTGCACAAGTGCGGAAGAAACTGGATTGAGGAGCTGCCGGTGGTTCTTTGGTCGATCGGGACGACGCCAAATCGAGCCATCGGCGGACACCCTTTGCTCTAGTCTATGGAGCAGAGGTAGTTCTCCCCACGGAACTCATTATCTGAATCGCCTCGAAAGTGCTCGCTTACTGACGAGCTTGAGCAAGAGCAGCTGCGACAAGATGACGCCTTTGCTCCTTGAGGAGGATCGTCTTCAAAGCCGCTGTCTGAGCTGCTCGTTACCCGGCAAGCTTTGCGTCGCTACCATAGCCGCAGTTAGTGCCGAAGCCTCGAGGAAGGCGACCTTGTTCTTCGGTGCGTTCGATCGCCAAGAATTCAAACAAGTTGACGCCAAGTGGGAAGGCCCTTATCGGGTGAAACGAGTCACTAGGCCTGGCGCTGTCGCTTTGAGACCGAAGATGGCATTCCGGTGAGCAACTCCTGGAACATTGAGCATCTTCAGTAAGTTTTACCCATAGCGCCGGTTGCCGTAACCTGTTCCGGCAACCACCTTTTGTACAAGTCTTGCCGCTGTTGCATGTAATCCTTTGTACAAAGTCGGGCGCAGACCCGATGCATCGATAAAGCTCAAGTGTTGTGCACAACTTGTCAAATTCATGCTTTCATCATTTCATTGCATGTTTTGGCTAACACTTTGTGCAAGATACCCACACACAGTAAGCAATATCGAGTCACTGGGCTCCATAACTTTATTTTCTCTTCTTTCTCTTTTCTCAAAGAAAGGAAGCTTCCCTCGCGCACAAGTTAACCAGGGGAAGGAGAAGATAATACTATGGACCAAGCGTTGCTCGAGGAAGTTTCATATATCGGGAAGCGGTGACGGAAAAGCTAAGTTGCCAAAGTTTGAGCAATCAGTTTTAAATTTTAAGTTATCTTCCTCGAGCGATAGTACTTTGTATGGAAAACACATGCGCGAGAGGAACCAACTTCATGACTAGTCGCCCTTACTTTGTTTCGAGTCCGCTCAACAACTTAAGTGAGCTGCAGCTAGTCGCGACAAGGTTGCTTGTCGGAATGACATCGCCAATAGGTCTTGATGTTCCGCACTCGGCCATGGAAAGGGTGCCTGCACCGACAAGTTCCCTAAAGGCGTAGGGTAAAAACGTACAAAGGAAGGAATCAAGTAGAGGAAATAACATTGCAATCATCGCCTAAGATAGAGTATATTACAAAATAAGCTTGTCGCAGATCTAATAAATTGTTCTAAACATGATCAGCAGCAACAAGGGAAAGATAAAATTGGCGGCCTAGTCTCTGGGGTCGCCATCAACCCGCTTGATCTTGTTCACCTTGTCCACAATGGGTGCGACAAGGGCTTTGAGCGCCTCCACGTCAGCGTCTGGCGGCAAGGATCGAAGGACGCCGTTGAGGTTGAGGCCTGGATTGCGGAAGGCCACCTTCATCAACACCTTCTGGAGGGCTCCTGCACAGATCTGGCGTGATTCCTCGGCCAGCTGCTTTGGGACCTCTTCCCGGAGTCGCTGGAGGCCCGTCACCACGCCCTTGAAGAATAGGCTAAGCTTGGCGCTGGGTTGGAGGTGCTCGTCGGTGCAATATCCAAGATCCACCATCCCCAGCTCCATCAGCTCGTTGTGGATGGCGGCAGCGGTGTCCACAAGACCTACGGTCCAGTGCTCCACACTCTCCCTCAAGGCGCTCTGGGTGTCAACAGCATTCGCCAGCAGCTCCTCCTTGGCCTTGATCTGCTCCAACAGGCCCACCTCCCGCTCCTTGGCACCGTCCAGCGTCTGCGTCAGAGTGGTCAGCTTCAGCTGAAGATCTGCCTTGGAATCCTTGGCGGCGTCGAGCTCCTTGCTCCTGTCGGCGAGACGGCCCTGCAGCTCGCCAAGAGTGTAGGCGTCCTTCTCGCGCTCGTGCTTGAGCGCGGCAAGCTCCCCGCCGCTCTTCTGGAGACTGGCCTCCAGCTGCGTCACCTTCGCTTCCAACTCTTTCTTGGCGGCCTCGGCGTCTGCGGCAGCATCCTTCGCTTCCTTCAGAGCCCCGCCAAGTGACTCCTCGCGCGCGACAAGCTCTTCCTCGTGGCTATCCAGGTTGACCTTCCGCTGCGCCCGGCTTCGCTTTCTCTTGCGGATAGCTTCTCGACGACGAGCCGCTGCTCCTCCTCAGCTGCGGCCTTCTCAAGGATGAAGGCCGTGCGCTCCTCGGCGAGTTGCTCCCGCCCTTCTGCTATTATCCGGAGAGTCTCTTGGTTGGCGCCCCGGAGCTCCTCTGCGCGCTTCTCCATGTCTGCTGCCGCCCTCGCGACAAGTGCTTCCTGGGACTCCAACTTGGCTTGCCGGGCGCGGTAGAGCGACAGCAGCTTCTTCAAAGAATCGCTCCTCCTCGAGACTTCCGCCTGCTGCTTGGCGCGTCCACCAGCGTCGGCCAGCGACGAGCAGCTCTCCGTCGAAGGTCTCTCCTTCGATCGGCGCCCTAAACTCGACTCCCATGGGAGCTTGATGAAAACGACGTCGCCTTGACCTTCAAGTAGGCGCGCTGGGGCTCTTTGGAGCTGGACAGCAGCGGCGGGGGAGTCAGCGGTCGGTGTAGCGCCTGGCGCTCCTGCGGCCCCAGGGCCGTCAGTGCGATCGCCAGACCCCTCGCCAGCTTCTGCGGCGGCAGCCTCGGTGGCCTCCTCGCCGGCAGGCTCGTCAGCGCCGACCTCTTCTTCCACGACGGCGGCTTCGTCAGTGTTGCCGCGCGCGTCCTCCTCGCCGGCGACCTTAGTCTCCATCGGCTCTGTGGCGGACAAAGAAAGAACAGTCAAGCAAATGTTCAAAGAAAAAGCGAAGAAAAACAAGCCCAAGGGAAATTTTTCAAGAAGAGGATTACTGCGATGGGATCTGCAGCCATGGTCTCGACCTTTGGAGGATCACTGGTGCTATCCCTTGCCGGAGTAGCCTCCTTGTCGGAGGATGCTCCTTGCGGGAGAATCCTCCCTTGGCGGCGTAGTCGGCAGATAGAATTTCGTGGGCGGCTTCCGAGCCCTCGATGAGGCTGCTCTGCTCCTACACCAACCAACGATGATACCAATGAAGAAGGAGCACCCATGCACACCTAACAGAAGGAGAAAACCGCGTGCTTACTCTGGGGGCTGTCTTTGGGGGCTGCTCTGAGAAGGGTTGCGGATCCGCAAGGGGTCTCGAGCAGCGCCTCCTGTTGCCACGGGTGGATCGTCCTCAACAACGACCGGGGTCTTGGCTCTCTTCGACGCTCTGGGCCAGCGTCTGAAAAGGAAAGAGTTGAGCGAAGCAAGTCAGATTCAAGATGAAGCAACAAAATTGAAGAAATACAAGTACAATATTGAAGCTTACTCTTCTTCTTCCTCCTCGGAGCTGAGCGCGGAGAAATCAAACTCCGGCTCGCCTCCGGTGCGAGGAGGCGGAGGAGTGGGCTCTCTTGGCCGCTTGGCGGGCGCGGCGGTGGCACAGGAGGATCCTGCCTCGGTTGTCGCGCAGTGTGGGGTGCTCCAGCGTAACATCGCTTGCGCGGTAGAAAGCGTCATGTGGCCCAGCAGCTGGTATGAGCCCGTCTGCCGACCCGTCTCGTCTCCAGCCTTGCGGAGGCGCCTCTTTAGCGAGCCGGGGGCTCCGTTAGCGGCAAACCGGCTGGAGCGGTGAGAAGCGGCGCCCTCGGCTGGTTCGCCCGGACTTCGGCCTCGGGTTAAAGGCAAGCTCTTCCTCACCGCGAACTCCCTTCGCTCGGCAAGGCTTGCCGCCTCGGCTGCATCTGCCTCCTCCACGGTGTACCGAAAGACGCCGGCGGCAGCAATGCTGCCGCCTCCTCCGGCGTGGCAATGCGCACCATCTCTTCGTCGGTGGTGTCGCGGGTGAGCCTCTTACGCTTCGTCGGGCGGATCGGCACTTCTTCCAAGCTGTCGAAGAACTGCTGACGATGTCGTCGGAAGGCTCTTGCCAGTTGGAACGATCCCATGAGAATCGCTGCAACGGCATCATGGCCCGTGATGCGGTCGAGCGCAGAGTTGTTGCACAATGGGACGACCCCCTCGGCAACCTAAACCACTGGGTGATCGGGTCGTTCTTGAACAGCTCTAGCAGCATCGCATCCAATTCCAAGACGGTGAAATTCCAGTTCAGACCGGGCGCAGCCTCATGATGTCCGCTCGCGTTTTGGAACTCCCAAGCAGGCCTCCTCCTCTCCTGCAAGGGAAGCGTCTGTGGCGAAGGAAATCTGCGCCAACTGCGCCTACGGTGAGTCCGGCAACCCTGAGGCGCAAAATCCGGGTCACAGCTATCTTCAACCTAGCATCCTCCGGCGCCAAGCTACTCCAATAGTTGCCGCGCACTATTGGGGTTTAGACGCAGCGATCGAAGGGCTGCGGGTTCTCCTCACGATCCAACACCAATTGGCTCTCCACTCCTCCCACTTGCTGCGGAACTCTCCTTCCAGATAGGCCTCTTTCTTGCCGACCACAGGAGACCCAAGCAATCCCTCCGACAGCGGCTCCCCTCTCTCAACGCGGGGCATGAAGAAGTGGCGGAAGAGGGCTACGTTGGGGTGGATCCCGACAAAGTTTTCGCAAAGGTGTGCGAAAATTGCCATGGTCAGAATGGCGTTGGGGGTGAAATCAAGGAGGCGGAACCCGTACGTGTTCATAATATCGCAAAAGAATTCGGAGAAAAGGCGTGAGCCCATAATAGAAGAAAAGAGCAAAGAAGGATACCCAGTTGGGGCTAATTCGAAGCGATGGCGGGAGTACCTTCGTGCGCGGATGCGCACGCGTCTCCGTCGACCGAAGAGGTAGTACCCTCCACAGGCTCCTTTGCGTCGAGCTGGGGGGAGAAGATGGCCCGCTCCTTGCGCAGCGCCGCGAGCCGCTGCGCCTCGGCCGATTTCACCCCCTTCCCCTTGTCGGCCTTCGGGGCCATGGCGGAGGCCGTGGAGGAGGTCGACGGCGTTGAGTGTGCTTGTGGCGAAAAGGGGCGGAGCGCTGCTCTCTTCGCACTAGAGAAGAAGGGGGGAGCGGCGGTGGTTTTCAAGACAAGACAGCAATGGCGAGGTGGACGACCTGCCCCTGTTTCCCCTGTTTATAAGGAGGGGGAGGGGGCGGACGTTCCGCTTTTCCTAATAAAGAAACCCCCACGACCATGCCCACGATCTCTCACACGGCGCCACGTTCGGTGCGTGCTTAGTGGGGGCGTGGTGGGTCGAGGTGAGTTACGGCGTGATCAAGGCGCGTGTGACCGTCTGCTTGTTTTGGGCCTGGCCCGACAGCGCTCGGCACCGTGTCTTGACCAGGCCGGGGCTCTGTCGATTGTACTATAGTAGGGGTACCCTAGTATCCCGAACTCGTGCACGGGCAGTTGCAGCACCCCGCGGCAGGGCTTGCCTGGTCACCGCCAAGATCCTCCGTGGCTCCCTTGGAGCCATCCAAGAACAAAGTATTTAACCAAGAAGACAAGGCCCCGGCAAGAGGAGCTTGCCGGGAAGGCCACTCAAGGCACGCAGAAGACAAGACCACGGCAAGAGGAGCTTGCCGGAAGGCTCAGGCGCGACAAGCCTCCGGGCGCGACAAGATTCAGCCGCGGCAAGGCACTTGCCGCGGCAGAACAACTCTCTTCATCTCCGCTCCAACTCATCTACCAGCGTGTCGCCATGGGATCATTCCATGCTTGGCAGCGTGTCAGAAAGGCTGTGCAGCCAGCGGGGAGCAGCGATAAGCGGCGCTGACAAGCCCACCATCGTGGCAAACGGTGGCGCTCCTGACGGTCCCTGTTGCACTGTTTAGGCGACATGGGCGGGCATTTAATGCTTTTGTCCCTTGTCGTCAGAGTTAGGTATATTGCACTGTACACTGTTCAAGTAGGTGTACCAGCTACTGTTTTTCCATTTGTACCCTCCTCTACGTTGCCAC
Source organism: Aegilops bicornis (assembly GCA_021605145.1). NCBI lineage: Eukaryota > Viridiplantae > Streptophyta > Magnoliopsida > Poales > Poaceae > Aegilops > Aegilops bicornis. The sequence continues at coordinate 367,394,749 of CM038675.1, forward strand.
CTGCCGGAGACCCCTTGAGCATATAAAAGGAGGCCCATGCGCAACGTAGAGGGGGTTCGGTCCGTTCGACTCACTCGAGACCAGAGACGTTCACGCTAGGTTTTGTAGCTCTCCTCGCTCCCTAGCAAGATCATAATACAATCAGACAAGCAGCAGTAGGAGTATTATCTCTCCGGAGAGCTCCGAAGCTGGGTAAACTGCTCGTGTGCTTCGCCTCGATCCGCTCTTCGTGCGATCTCCGCCCCCCTCCGAACCACAAGGGGCCTGGTCCGCCTGCCCCATAGGTGTTCGTGGGTCCGATCAGCCTCCCCGACACTCTGCTCCTTAGTGCATTAGGGGTTAATTGGGGTATAACCGGTGCCCCTAGGGTACTTGGGCCTGCACCTGGTGTGTTGAATAAATGCACAAGCTCATAACTTGATGGTGGATGGCTCTGGTATCTCCGCTGATGGACCGTGTTGGAAGCGTTCTGCTCAAGGTTTAGACGCCAAGCCTGCGTCTTCAATGCCCCACCTCTGCATTAACCTGAGCTTGTAACTCGGCCGTCCGTGTGATTTCAGCGTTGATGTCCTCCTGGGCCTTAGTCATCTGCTCGCGAATCTTTGCAATTTCTACATTATGCACTGCCTAATTTTCTGCAGTGACCTCGGTTGCCAGCAAGGTTGTTAGGACGCTGAAGGACCAGTTGTCGCTGTTGCCCCGACCGTCACAGTGTTGAGAGCCGGTGTCGTCCCTGCCATAAAGATGGCGGCTTGGCTCGGCGGCTCGTAGGGGTCCGGAATAATGTTGCCATCAGAATAGCCCCAAGCCCGTCATCTTGAAGCTAGTAGATCGACTCTGTCTCGCCAGTCGAGGACTCATCACCTGGACGAGAGTCTCTCCTCCAGACACATAATTCTCCGCGAGCTCCACGCCCTGCGTAAAACCAACAAAGACGTGCTTCCGGCCGGCTTGGGCCTGGGCTGGTTGCATGCGCCGAGCCGGCTCGACGAGGTCGGTGCAGATGTCTGGCTAAGGTTCAGATCTGTCGATTTTGCCGATGAAGACATGGATTCTGCCGAAGGGGACCCGGTACTCATACTCGATTGAGTCACCCTCGGGGCCCCAGCCGTCGTTGTCGATGTAGAACTTGCCGCAATGACTCTTGGTCATCCTTCCAATGGCATATCCCTCGATCCCTGGGAAAGAGCCTTTCAAGAACTCGAAACAACCGTGCGCTGGCCCCATGGTGGGCGCCAACTGTCGTGGTTTTTTCATGATAGATGTCATAGTGTGAGGACTTAGACGTGAGGCCATCGCAAACGGTGATTAGCTTGACGGGGTTGAGCGGGTCGAGAGACACGTGTTTACCCAGGTTTGACGCCCTCACGGTGGAGGTAAAAGCCTACTCCTGCTTTTCTGCTTATTGTTTGAGTATCGATTACAAGGGAACAGATCCGCTTGACCTAGCTATCGATTGATTGTAACCTGATCTATCTGTCCCGAGGACTCGCCTTTATATACAGATCGAGGCCCGTGGGTTTACAAGGGTCTAGGTCTTGTTATGACCCATGACTAAGTCCAACTCTGAGTTGCCTTGCTCCTTTAGCAAGTCATCATGCGATGGCTTATGCTTCTGGGCCGTCACCGCCGCCTTCTGGTTCCGGGCCCTAAGCCGACCCATCTCGTGAGCTGCCCTTCCAGTCCCACATCTTGATCGCTCTGGCCCATCTGAAGTTTAGCTCCAAGAGTCGCTAGTGATATGACCCGGCCTTTATATGGCGGGTTATATCATGGGGTCATATCCCCAACACCGAGTTAGATCGGCAGGACGCCCTGGACGCCCTGGAAGGAGAGCATGACATAGCACGGGCCCACTCTATGTTTTGTCAACAGCAGGCCTGACGCTACCATAGTAGGGAAGTTCAGGTGAAGACATACAACATAGGCAAACTCGTCCTACGTCTCCCTAAGAAGCGAAAGAACAAGCTCTCGCCCAAACGGGATGGTCCCTTCATAATCGATGAGGTACTAGCAGGAGGAGCATATCGTCTCGACAACCCAGTGGACAATCACCTCGAACCAAACCCATGGAACGCAACTCGGCTCCGGCGCTTCTACGGCTAGTCTGGTCTCGCCACTCCAGCTAGCCTTTCTTTTGTTATAGTTTTCCTTTTCTTTTTTCCTTTTTCTCGGGTGGTTAGCACCTCCAGGCCATGTTCGGTTAAACCGAACTATGTTAAATTTCCTTGGGCATGCATCTTTAAATGTACCACCTGGTTATACCCGAGGGCTTCTTTAACAAAGCCGATGAATATACCTTTCGTGCATCTATTTGCCTCTGTCGTGTTTGCACCCTTCTAGTATCGCTTTTAAGCCATTATATGAATCAATTTGACTTAAGTTTTGGCCAAGCTGGGTTGCCTCGCTCCTATGCTTACCCTCTACATTCCTGATTGTTTGGCTAGAGGGTAAAGGGAGCACCTCTGCGGTTGCTACGACCGGATTACCCGAATATGTACCTCAGACGGGTGAAGCCGAAAGCTAGCATTCTTAAGAACATAATTGGTCGGCTATGAGGGAAGTGAAAATTATTGGTGATCAATCCCAAACACCTGGGTTTATTTTCCCGAAGTAATCATCACCCACATACTACAGGTGTCTGGTTAAAACGCCTATGGTCAACATAGCAACCCAAAGAAAGGAATCCATGGAGGAACTATTTTCTTCGGAAGATGTTTCTTACGTTAAATAGTAATATAACATAAATCCCTGTGCGTGTTCTGTTTGTTCTACCAGATGGCCGAATTGCCTGGTTCTCCGAAGTGATTTTCTGTTACCACAGGTCACACAGTACGGAACACTCCTCGACCAATGGCGGGGGAGGTAGAAGCCGATGGCAGGATAAGACAATGTTTATAGCATGGATGGAGATTGTTTGATGTAAAGTACATAGATACATAGAATCAAACACCCCGCTCCTGGTCAATATTATGTATTATAGTATCCAGGGCGCAGTCTTCTTGAGATAACCGAGCAGATGGCATCACTTGGTCATACACCAAATAAAGTGGCACTTCCCGCCCATCTAGCCCTGCCGGCCCAACCCGGGCTAAATGCTCCGGGTCTATTTTAGTAAAGCGGGTCTTCACCATTGCCCATGCCTCCCGTACTCCTTCTTGGCAGGCTGACACCTTCCATAGCTTGAAGCGACACCGAGCTCCTTTAAATCGATTGGCCAGTTTGGCCATTCCTTCTGGAGGTGTCTCGGTTGGCCATAACGCCTTGACCATGCTATGCATAGCTTTCCAAGCTCGCTCGTGCACGATGGACAATTCCTTTAGTAGGTTCCCTCCGAACGAGCTGGCCTCTTCTTCGGGACTTCCGGTCAGGAGACCTGACAAGAGACGTGGCATGTTTTTTTACATTCACATCATACACATGCTTTGCGTGATCACAAGTTGAAATTTCACTTACTGAACATGCCACCTTTCAATCTCTGGTTCTCCTCAAGGGTTTGTGCCAGTCCGGATTTTAATCTCTCAATTTCTTTGGCATGTTGCCGATTCTCTGTTTTAAGCTTGTTCTTTTCCTCATGGCTTCGGGCCAGTACCCGGCGGCCGGCTTCTTGTTGTGATTTGGCGTACCTTTGAGTCTCTTTGGCCGTGTTCAGGTCTTTCTCCAGTAGGCCTATGGACTCAGCGGCTACAAAGCAATCTTTTGTCACAAAAGACGCCCTAAACAGTTTGTGCACGGTAAAACTTTTTACTGACCGTGTGCTTCCCGAGTGAACTTCTTGACCTCCCCCAGTTCGGACTTTGCAGCTGCCAACTGTGTTCGGTTCAGCTCAAGGTCCTCGGCCAGTTTTTCATTTTGTTCCCTCGAGGCCTACACCCTGTCGCCAATATATGCACATTAAGACCCTTAACTCGTCCGTCCCACCCAAATTGAGGCTCATGGGGTATTGGGTTAGGATTTATGTTCGGTTATAAAAAATACCCACATACCTGCATGTTGGTCGACATAAGATGGGCAATCCCCTCAAGTTTGGTTCGTGTGGCTCTGAGTTATGCGTCCACCAAACTAAGTGCATTAAACTCCTATTCGTAAAACACGGAATGCCGCAGTGACTTGATGACCCACAAGTATAGGGGATCAATCGTAGTCCTTTCGATAAGTAAGAGTGTCGAACCCAACGAGGAGCAGAACGAAATGACAAGTGGTTTTCAGCAAGGTATTTTCTGCAAGCACTGAAATTGTCGGTAATAGGTAGTTAGCAAGATAATTTGTAATGAGCAAGTAACGGCAACGGTAAAAAAATTACAACAAGGTAGCCCAATACTTTTGTGGCAAAGGACATGCCAAAACGGTCTCTTATGATAAGCAAAGCATTCTTGAGGGTACACGAGAATTTCATCTAGTCACTTTCATCATGTTGGTTTGATTCGTGTTCGCTACTTTGAGAATTTGATATGTGGGTGGACCGGTGCTTAGGTGTTGTTCTTACTTGAACAAACCTCCTACTTATGATTAAACCCCCTCGCGAGCATCCGTAACTATGAGAAAAGTATTAAGATAAAATCCAACCATAGCATTAAACTTTTGGATCCAAATCATACCCTTACGAAGTAGCGCATAAACTAGGATTTAAGCTTCTGTCACTCTAGCAACCCATCATCTAATAGCTACTCCATAAAGCATCCCCTTAGGCCCAAATATGGTGAAGTGCCATGTAGTCGACGTTCACATGACACCACTAAGGGAATCACAACATATATATCATCAAAATATTGAACACATATCAAGTTCACATGATTACTTGTTACATGACTTGTCCCGTGACCGCAATAACAAAAGTAACTACTCACAAATGATAATCATGCTCAAGATCAGAGGGTTATTAAATACCATAATGGATCTGAACATATAATCTGCCACCAAATAAACCATATAGTAATCAACTACAAGATGTAATCAACACTACTAGTCACCCACAAGTACCAATCTAAGGTTCCGGTACAAAGATTGAACACAAGAGATGAACTAGGGTTTGAGAGGAGATGGTGCTGTTGAAGATGTTGATGGAGATTTCCCTCCCAAAGATGAGAGTGTTGTTGGTGATGACGATGACGATGATTTCCCCCTCCAGGAGGGAAGTTCCCCCGGCGGAATCGCTCCGCCAGAGGGCAAAAGTGCTCATGCCCAAGTTCCGCCTTGAGATGGCGGCGCTTCGTCCCGAAAGTCCCCCTCTGATTTTTTCTAGGTCAAAATGACCTATATACCAGAAGATGGGCACCGGACGTGGGCCGAGGAAGGCATAACCCACCAGGGCGCGCCTGGGGGCCTAGGCGCGCCCTGGTGTCTTCTGCTCACTAGGGTGGCCCCCCTCCGGTAATTATCTGCTCCAATATTCTTTATATATTCCAAAATAATTCTTCGTAAATTTTCAGCTCATTTGGAGATGTGCAGAATAGGTAACTCTAACGTAGCTTTTTCAGGTCCAGAATTCCATCTGCCGACATTCTCCCTCTTTGTGTAAACCTTGCATATTATGAGGGAAAAGACATTAGAATTACTCCATAAAGCATTATTATGCATAAAAACATTATAAATAATAGTAATAAAACATGATGCAAAATGGACGTATCAACTCCCCCAAGCTTAGACCTCGCTTGTCCTCAAGCGAAAACCGAAATCAAAAAACATGTCCACATGCTTAGAGAGAAAGAGGTGTCGATAAAAACAAAATACAGACATAGAAGCATCATGCTTATTATTATGACAACAAAGAACTTTAACATGAAACTTTATCACGCAACTTTTATCATATAACTTCTCGTGAACAAGTAACAATTCATCACAACATTGAAGTGTAAAGCGTAAACCTTATTGGAAAGCAACAAACTATGTTCTCAGTCAACTTTGCAACTATAATTCATCATATTTCCAGGAAGGGTATCGTATCGGAGCCTTTACACAAGTCCACATACTCAACCATCATTTAACCTTCTCTCACAGCATACCCATGCAAAAAGTTTCAACCGGACACATAGAAAGATAGGGGCTTATAGTTTTGCCCCCCAACGTGTTCACCTCAAGGGTGATGTCAACAATAATAACTCATGCCCACTCATATCCAACTGGATATATGTGCCTAGATCTTTCCTCACCACATGATGCTTGCAAAAAGAGGAAATAAAAAGGAATACGGACGAATACTTTGACTCTTGCATAAAAGTAAATGCATAAAAGTAAAAGATAGGCCCTTCACAAAGGGAAGCAGAGGTTGCCCTACGCTTTTTGTTTGTATGCACAATCTCTTAGTGCAAAAGAACATCATGTTATATTGCCCCTTATGATAGAAACCTTTATTATGCAGTCTGTTACTTTTATTATTTTGCCACCACAAGTTCGTACGACGCTCAATTTTCTCTTACACTAAATGATCCAACACATTTAGAAGCAATTTTTATTGCCTTATTACACTGATGACAACTTACTTGAAGGATCTTACTCAATGCATAGGTATGTATGGTGGACTCTCAAAACAAGGTTTTGGGTTTAAGGATTTTTGGATGCATGATACTTCTCCAACGTATCTATAATTTTTGATTGTTCCATGCTGTTATATTGTCATTCTTGGATGTTTTACAATAATTTTATAGCAAATTTTGGGACTAACCTATTGACATAGTGCTCAGTGCCAGTTGCTGTTTTTGCTTGTTTTTTACTTCATAGAAAATCAATACCAAACGGAGTCCAAACACAGCAAAACTTTTTGGAGAAATTTTTTGGGCCAGAAGACACAGGATGGGCCAAAGAAGTACCATAGGGGTGCCCCGAGGGGGGCACAACCCACCTGGGCGCGCCCTGGTGGGTTGTGCCCACCTCGGTGGCCTCCCGCACCGCCTCTTTGCTCTATAAATACCCCAATATTCCAGAAACCGTAGGGGAGTTGACGAAAATCAATTCCAACCGCCGCAAGTTCCAGAACCACCAGATCCAATCTAGACACCATCATAGAGGGGTTCATCATCCTCATTGGTGCCTCTCCGATGATGCGTGAGTAGTTCATTGTAGACCTACGGGTCCGTAGTTAGTAGCTAGATGGCTTCCTCTCTCTCTCTCTCTCTCTTGATTCTCAATACAATGGTCTCTTGGAGATCTATTTGATATAACTCCTTTTGCGATGTGTTTGTTGGGATCCGATGAACTTTGAGTTTATGATCAGATCGATGTTTTTATCCATGAAAGTTATTTGAGTCTTTTTGATCTCTTATATGCATGATTACTTATAGCCTTGTATTTCTTCTTCGAATCTTTGGTTTAGTTAGGCCGACTAGGTGCTTTGTGATGGGTTCGATCTTACGGTGCTTGATCCTAGTGACAGAAGAGGAAACGACACATATGTATCGTTGCCATTAAGGATAACAAGATGGGGTCTAATTTCTACATGAATAGATTTTGTCTACATCATGTCATAGTTCTTATTGCATTGCTCCGTTTCTCCATGAACTTAATACACTAGATGCATGCTGGATAACAGTCGATGTGTGGAGTAATAGTAGTAGATGCAGACAAGAGTCGGTCTACTAATCTTGGACGTGATGCCTATGTAATGGTCATTGCCTAGATATCGTCATGATTATTTGAAGTTCTATCAATTTCCCAACAGTAATTTGTTTACCCACCGTATGCTATTTTTCTTGAGAGAAGCCACTAGTGAAATCTACGGCCCCTGGATCTCTTCTTTATCATATTTGCCTTTGAGATATCTTTTTATTTGCTTTTATTTTCAGATCTATATTTACAAAAACCCCAAAATACCTTGCTGCACTTTATTTTATTTTGCGTTTATTCGAGATCTATTTATCCAATCTATCACATTTTTATCCCGTCAACTCGACAATTTCCGGCACCGCTACCCAAAAGGGATTGAAAACCCCTTTAACACGCCGGGTTGCAAATATTTGTTCTTTGTGTACAGGTACCGTTTACGTAGTGTTGCGTGATTCTCCTACTGGTTCGATAACCTTGGTCTCATCACTGAGGGAAATACCTACCTCGCTGTGCTACATCATCCCTTCCTCTTTGGGGAAATACCGACGTAGTTCATGCCGCATCAAAAGGAATTTCTGGCGCCGTCGCCGGGGAGACATCATCAACATCTACCAGGTTCCTAATCACAAATATCATCTCCTTGCGATTTACATTATTTGCCATTTGCCTCTCATTTTCATCTCCCCCACTTCACAAATATTTGCCGTTTTATTCACCTTCTTTTTAGTTCGCCTTTTTCTCATTTGATCTTTTGTTTGCTGGTGTTGCCATGTGTCTTCTATTTGCTTGCATCTTCGCTTGCTAAAAATCTATTGATATGAATCCTCATCCACTTGCTAATCTTTTTAAAAGATCCAGTTATGATGAACCCATTGCTAGTGAATTGAGTTAACTAGATTGTCTTTATGAAGTTTTGCTTGAGATTTATGAATCTGAAAATTGTGATGAAGTGTTAAAAGAAGAAAATTATAAAGTGATTCATGACAGCTCCTTAGATGAAAAGCATGATTGCGATGTTCTTATTATAAATTCTATTAATGTCAATTGTGATACTAATATGCAAAACCCCAAGCTTGGGGATGCTAATATTGCTATGTCCACTACTTATTGCAATGATCATGATTGGGGTGATAATGATTCTTATGATCTTGAAAATTTATTTAAACGTCATGATGAATTTTCTTGCTATAATATTAAAAGTGGGTATGGAAGAGTGTCAACTTTAGCTAAAAATAATCCCACTTATTTGGAGAGTGTTCAATCTTATGAAATTTTTGATAAAAGTGGGCTTGGAGGGGTCATGACTTTATTTGATGATAATCCCACTAATTTGGAAGAGTGTCAACTTTGCATGCATGTGGATCATGAAGAAAATATTTTATGTGATAGTTATATTGTTGAATTTGATTATGATCTGACATGTAATTATTATGAGATAGGAAAATATGATTGTAGAAATTTTCATGTTACTAAATTACCTCTCATTTTGTTGAGATTGTCAATGTTTTATTCCTCTCTTTTGCATATGCTAGATGTTTCTTGTCTTGATAATTTGTTTGCTTATAAAATTCCTATGCATAGGAAGTATGTTAGACTTAAATGTGTTTGTCACATGCTACATGTAGGAATTAGATCCCAGTGTCATGCTGGATAGATCTTGTCTACATCATGTCATCGTTCTTATTGCATTACTCCGTTTCTCCATGAACTTAATACACTAGATGCATGTTGGATAGCGGTCAATGTGTGGAGTAATAGTAGTAGATGCAGGCAAGAGTCGGTCTACTAACCTTGGACGCGATGCCTATATAATGATCATTGCCTGGATATCATCATGATTATTTGAGGTGCTATCAATTGCCCAATAGTAATTTGTTTACCCACCGTATGCTATTTTTCTTGAGAGAAGTCACTAGTGAAATCTACGGCCCCCGGGACTCTTCTTTATCATATTTGCCTTGGAGATCTATTTTTATTTGCTTTTACTTTCAGATCTATATTTCCAAAAAACCAAAAATACCTTGCTGCACTTTATTTTATTTTCTGTTTATTCGAGATCTATTTATCCAATCTATCATATTTTTATCTCGTCAACTCGATAATTTACCCGAAAGGGATTGACAACCCCTTTAACGCGCCGGGTTTCATGTATTTGTTCTTTGTGTGCAGGTACCGTTTACGTAGTGTTGTGTGATTCTCCTACTGGTTCGATAACCTTGGTCTCATCACTGAGGGAAATACCTACCGTCGTTGTGCTGTATCATCCCTTCCTCTTTGGGGAAATACCAATGTAGTTCAAGCCGCATCAATGGACAAGTAGTATCTCCACTTAGTGCGGATTTTTTGGCTAGCAAAGATATTGAGCAAGCACCACATGTTGAAGGACCTATGACAATATAACTTCTATGTGAATATGAACAAACATAAATCATCACGTTGTCTTCCTTGTCCAACATCAACAATATTGACACATAATATTTAGTGGGGGCTCACAATCATAAAAGATGGCAAGATAGTGTATTTGCATGTGAATCTTCTCTTCCTTTATTAACTCTTTCATGAATTGCATCATTGACCAATGCTATGTTTGTCAATCTCCAATAAATTTTACCACTTATACTTTTCCTTATGTGATGTCATTACTTACCATAAGATTAGCATATGATATTTTTCATTATTTCCCTTTACTTTTATTGAAACATTAAAGAAAAGAAAGCAAAACTTGAACTAATCTTTATTATATATCTCGCACACGATTACATAGATAGATAGATTAATGGATAGATTGCTAAGAAAACACTCGAAGAGAAAAGATTCGAACTAAACTTTTATTCAACTAGTTCAAAAGATGACTAATGATTGAACTAAGATAAATAAAGGAAAAGTTAGTGGTGGTGATACGATACTGTGGCACCTCCCCAAGCTTGGCACAAGCCAAGGGGAGTTCCCATACAAGGAACTCAAGTCTCCTTTGGTGGGAAGATGATGATGGTGGTGGTGAAGTAGCGTGAGTGTTCTTCTTCCTCAGCTTATGCTCGAGGATGGAATTTTCCTCCCTCAAGTCACCGATCTCCTACTCAAGCTTTAATATCTTTTTGCATAAGTCTTGCTTGTTTCCCGACAAGAGACGAAAAGGGATAAACTGGATCTTAGGTTTCTTTGCTTTATTTGGGAGACTTGACTTCTTGAATTCCACGTGCATATCCCTATGTTGGGGTAATGGAACTTCATATTCATCTGAGCTTGTCTCTTCTTTCCCTTTCAGATCATAGTCTTCTTCTTCCTCCGTGGTCCAACCATAGTGTTCCACGTCTCCGTAAACTTTGGGGTTTGCAATATAATCAGCAACATAGCTCTCACACTTGAGTCTTGAGATGACATATTTTTAGATCTACCAGACAAACAACAAGAAAGAAGAACATAAGATTTCTCCGTGATACGGTGGTCAATATGTTCGGGGGGTATATAAAGATTTTTTATCTTGGGAAACAAGCAAAACGAGGGGAAAACGGGGTCGGGAAGGTTCCCGAGGTGGGCACGACCCACCTGGGCGCGCCAGGCAAAGGAGGCGCGCCCTGGTGTCTTGTGCCCTCCTCGGTTGCGTTGTTTCTTATTTTTCTAATTTTTGTAATATTCCAATACTGACAGAAAATAGTTTTACGGAATTTTTGGAGTCCGTTTACTTATCGTATCACGTACCTCCTCTTTTTTCACGATTCTGGAGTGTTCCAGAAGGTTTGTTTTATGTGTTCCTTTGGTGTCATGGTTTGAATAATATTGCTTTCAACATTAATAGGCATACCTGAGATATAATGTTTAATTCTTTGCCCATTAACCACCTTTGGGTTAGTACCTTCGGCATTATTTATTTTGATAGCTCTAGAGCGATAAACCTCTTCAATTATATATGGTCCTTCCCATTTAGAAAGAAGTTTTTCTGCAAAGAATCTAAAATGAGTGTTGTACAAAAGAACATATTCACCAACTTTGAATTCCCGCTTTTGGATTCTTTTGTCATGCCATCTTTTAACTTTTTCTTTAAATAGTTTGGCATTTTCATAAGCTTGGGTTCTCCATTCATCTACTGAGCTAATATCAAATAACCTCTTCTCACTGGCAAGTTTGAAATCATAGTTGAGTTCTTTAATTGCCCAATATACTTTATGTTCTAACTCTAGGGGCAAATGACAAGCTTTTCCATAAACCATTTTATAAGGAGACATACCCATAGGATTTTTATAAGCTGTCCTGTAGGCCCAAAGTGCATCATCTAGTTTCTTAGACCAATTATTTTGGGACCTATTGACAGTCTTTTGTAGTATTAATTTTATTTCTCTATTGTACTCCCTCCGATCCTTTTTTCTCTGCGTCTAAGAGCAAACTCGCATACCAAGACGTGGGTCGCTGGCTGTTTTTTGGACGAGATTGCCCCTATGGCCGTACACGCATCAATGAGATCAGCTGGTGCTAATAAATGTGCATGCAACCTTGATTGGCTCTACTTCCTCCTCGCTCGTTCCCAGCGCTGCATGCAGACGTCTATCTCTTTCTCCGGCACTGCATGCGAGCCAACAAAATTCCAGTTCCCTCCTAAACCGAGCAGGACGCCATAGAGTAGCTTAAAAAATTAGCTGCAAAAATTAGTTTGCCGCCACGGATTTGTAATTCCCTCCAAAACTAAGAGACCACTCCATAAATCAAGTCCCATGAAGAGAGAAAACTGCATGCTTCTCCTCTGTCTTGCCGCACTTCTCTTGTTCGCCACGAGCATGCATGGAACATGGATCACCGTCCTACACGAGCGGCGTCCTCTGTGAGTGCATGCCCTTCCAACGCAAGCGTCAGAGGACGATGTCCACTTCCTCTGCCTGTTGTCCTTCGCTTCCACCTAAACGACACCGTCTTTCTCCTCTTGGCCGCCCACCATGAGCACGCCATCCTTCGCAAGCTTGCTGTCCTCAGCGTGCACGCAGACTACCGAGAGGACGCCATCGGCAGCAAGCATGCCGTTCTCGGTGTGCATGCCGACTGCCGCGAGCATGCCATGGTCCGCAAGCTTGCCGTCCTCTGCGCGCACGCCGCCGCCATGAGGATGGCACCGGCCGCGAGCACGCCGTGGTCCGCAGGCTCGCCGTTCTCTGCGTGCACGCCGCCGCCGTGAGGAGATGGCACCGGCCGCGAGCACATCGTGGTCCGCAAGCTCGCCGTCCTCCACGTGCATGCGGCCGCCGTGAGGATGCCACCGGCCACGGGCACGCCGTGGTCCATAAGGTCTCCGTCCTCTGCGTGCACGCCGCCGCCATCAGGATGCTACCAGCCAAGAGCACCCCGTGGTCCGCAAGCTCGCCGTCCTCTGCGTGCACAATGCCCAAAGAAATGGATCCATACAGACATGAGATGAGGAGGTGAAGTGATAGGACGACGAAGCACAGCGCCCGAAGAAGTGGAGGGGCAAAGTTGGAAAGAAGCGGTGAAAAAGCCTCACGCGCAGAGCATTGCGGGAAAAACAGGAAAAAGTTAAACGCAAACTAAATAGGACCGGAGGGAGTAAGTTCAACTTGACCACTTGATTAAGGATGATAGGGTGATGCAATTCTATGGTTGACATCATATTTAGCAAGCATTTACGGAAGGCATCGTGAAAAAGTGTGAACCACCATCATTCATTAAATATCTAGGGACTCCAAACCTTGGGAAAATAACTTATTTAAGCATTTATTGGAAGTGTTATGATCAGCACTACTAGTTGGAATAACTTCTACGTACCCACTTAGTAACATAATCAACAACCAAAATATGAGTATACCCATTAGAGGAAGGAAAAGGTCCCATATAATGAAAACCCCAAATCAAATGGTTCAATAGCAAGTGAATAATTTATATGCATTTCCTAATGCTTATCGATATTACCAATTCTTTGACATTCATCACAAGATAAAAAAAACTTACGGGCATCCTTGAAGAGAGCAGGCCAATAAAAACCAGATTGCAATACATTGTGAGCAGTTCTATCTCCCGCGTGATGTACTTCGTAAGTTTCGGAATGACATTTCCTTAGGATTTGTTCCTATTCATGCTCAGGTACACAATGTCTAATACTACCATCTACTCCTTCTTTATAAAGATGTGGGTCGTCCCAAAAGTAATGTCTTAAATCATAGAAGAATTTTTTCTTTTGTTGGTACATGTAACTAGGTGGTATGTGTTTAGCAACAATATAATTAGCACAGTTAGCATACCAGGGAGTGTTATGAGAAACATTTATTGCAGCTAGTTGCTCATTAGGAAAACTATGATCAATAGGTAGTGGGTCATCAAGAATATTTTCTAACCTAGACAAGTTATCAACTACGGGGTTCTCATCTCCTTTCCTATCGGTAATATGTTAATCAAATTCTTGTAGCAGGAGAACCCACCTAATGAGTCTAGGTTTAGCATCTTTCTTTTCCATAAGATATTTAATAGCAACATGATCAGTGTGAACAATTACTTTGGAATCAACAGTATAAGATCTGAATTTGTCACAAGCAAACACAACTGCTAAAAATTCATTTTCAGTAGTTGCATACTTTCGTTGGGCACTGTCTAGAGTTTTGCTAGCATAATGGATACCATTTAATTTCTTATCAACTCTTTGTCCTAGAACAGCACCAACAACATAATCACTAGCATAACACATAATTTCAAAAGGCAAGTTCCAATCAGGTGGTTGAACAATAGGTGCAGAAGTTAAGGCTTTCTTAAGTGTTTCAAAGGCTTCGACACAATTATCATCAAAAACAAAAGGAACATCCTTTTCTAAAAGATTTGTAAGAGGCCTAGAAATTTTAGAGAAGTCTTTAATTAACCTCCTATAGAAACCGGCATGGCCGAGGAAACTACGAATACCTTTAATATCGTTAGGTCATGGCATTTTCTCAATTACATCAACTTTAGCTTTATCCACCTCAATACCTCGTTCAGAAATTTTATGCCCTAAGACTATGCCTTCATTAACCATAAAGTGGCACTTCTCCCAATTCAAGACAAGATTAGTTTGCTCACATCTCTGCAAAACTCGATCAAAGTTGCTCAAGCAATCATCAAAAGAAGTTCCATAAACATAAACATCATCCACGAAAACCTCAACAATCTTTTCACAAAAATCAGAGAATATAGCAGTCATATATCTTTGAAAGGTAGCAGGTGCATTGCATAAACCAAAAGGCATACGTCTATAAGCATAAGTTCCAAAAGGACAAGTAAAGGTGGTTTTCTCTTGATCAAGTTGTGATACAGGTATTTGAGAGAAACCAGAATATCCATCAAGAAAGCAAAAGTGTGTGTGCTTAGATAATCTTTCCAACATTTGATCAATAAAAGGTAGAGGGTAATGATCTTTTCTAGTTGCTTAATTTAATTTTCTAAAATCAATTACCATTCTATAGCTAGTAACAATTCTTTGTGGAATAAGTTCATTTTTATCATTAGGAACAATAGTAATACCTCCCGATGACCCACAAGTATAGGGATCTATCGTAGTCCTTTCGGTAAGTAAGAGTGTCGAACCCAACGAGGAGAAGAAGGAAATGTCAAGCGGTTTTCAGCATGGTATTCTCTGCAAGCACTGAAATTATCGGTGTTAGATAGTTGTATGATGAGATAATTCGTAACGGGTAACAAGTAACAAAAGTAAACAATGCAGCGCAATCCTTTTTTTACCAAAGGACAAGCCCGGACGAACTCTTATATAAAGCAAAGCGCTCCCGAGGACACATGGGAATTGTTGTCAAGTTAGTTTTCATCATGCTCATATGATTCACGTTCGTTACTTTGATAATTTGATATGTGGGTGGACCGGTGCTTGGGTACTGCCCTTCGTTGGACAAGCCTCCCACTTATGATTAACCCCTCTCGCAAGCATCCGCAACTACGAAAGAAGAATTAAGATAAATCTAACCATAGCATGAAACATATGGATCCTAATCAGGCCCATACGGAGCAACACATAAACTAGGGTTTAGGCCTCTGTCACTCTAGCAACCCATCATCTACTTATTACTTCCCAATGCCTTCCCCTAGGCCCAAACAACGGTGAAGTGTCATGTAGTCGATGTTCACATAAAACCACTAGAGGAAAGACAACATACATCTCATCAAAATATCGAACGAATACCAAATTCACATGATTACTTATAACAAGACTTCTCCCATGTCCTCAGGGACAAACGTAACTACTCACAAAGCATATTCATGTTCATAATCAGACGAGTATTTATTATCATTAAGGATCTGAACATATGATCTTACATCGAATAAACCAACTAGCATCAACTACAAGGAGTAATCAACACTACTAGCAACCCACAGGTACCAATCTGAGGTTTTGAGACAAAGACCGGATACAAGAGATGACCTAGGGTTTGAGAGGAGATGGTGCTGGTGAAGATGTTGATGGAGATTGACCCCCTCTCGATGAGAGGATCGTTGGTGATGATGATGGCTTCGATTTCCCCCTCTTGGAGGGATGTTTCCCCGGCAAAACAGTTCCGCCGGAGCCCTAGATTGGTCCTGCCCAAGTTCCGCCTCGAGACTGCGGCGCTTCATCCCGAAAGCTTCCTTCTTATTTTTTCCAGGTCCAAACACACCATATAGCAGAAGATGGGCGTCCAGGGCCTGCCAGGGGCCCCACAAGGACGGGGGGCGCGCCCTCCACCCTTGTGGATTGCAGGTTGTCCCCCTCTGGTACTTTCTTTGCCCAATATTTTTTATATATTCCAAAAATATTCTCCGTGAAGTTTCATGATTTTGGGAGTTGTGCAGAATAGGTCTCTAATATTTGCTCCTTTTCCAGCCCAGAATTCCAGCTGCCAGCATTCTCCCTCTTCGTGTAAACCTTATAAATAAGAGATAAAAGTCATAAGTATTGTGATATAATGTGTAATAACATCCCATAATGCAATAAATATCAATATAGAAGCATGATGCAAAATGGGCGTATCAACTCCCCCAAGCTTAGACCTCGCTTGTCCTCAAGCGAAAGCCGAAATCAAAAAATATGTCCACATGTTTAGAGATAGAGGTGTCGATAAAATAAAAATATAGACATGAGGGCATCATGATCATCTTTAGGACAACAACATATATTGTCATATAATTTCTTATGTTAAAGTAATAATTCATTCACAAAGTAAAGTATGAATCAGAAACTTCATTGAAAACTAATAAACTATGATCTCAGTTAGTGAAACAATTGCAATTTATGATAACATCGGAAAGAGTCAATTCAAGAGCTTTTCAGCAAGTCCACGTTGTCACGCCCAATATGCGACCCTATCCAAAAGGAACTCGACGGTCCCACCAAGGATAGACCCGCATATTGAAACGCTTTTGCAAGGTGGATATCATTACATCAACATTACATAATAGTGGGATACATACATAAGGCACAAATGCCACAAGGATACATCAACATCATAAACAAGATCAACATCCGACTACGTATGAAACATAAATGTAAACTCAAACGACATCCACCACCGCTAGCCCAGGCTGCCGACCGGAACCTATCCCCGATCGAAGAAGAAGCGGGGCAGAAGAACTCCAACACAAGTAAACATCGCTCTCGCGTCATGATCATCGCAAACCTGTACACAACTGGTGGTGTAGTAATCAGAGCCACGAGGACTCAGCAATCCCATTACCATGGGTATCAAGACTAGCAAAGCTTAATGGGAAAGGAAGGGGTAAAGTGGCGAGGTTGCAGCAGCGGCTAAGCATATATGGTGGCTAACATACGCAAATGAGAGCGAGAAGAGAAACAAAGGAACGGTTGTCAACTAGTAATGATCAAGAAGTGATCCTGAACTCCTACTTACGTCGAGACATAACCCGTAAACCGTGTTCTCCTCTCGATCAACCCGAAAAGAGACACTCACTTACGCACACGGTTGGTGTATTTTAGAAGAGTTTGCTTCAAGTTTACTACAACCGGATATTAACAAATTCCCATCTGCCACATAACCGCGGGCACGGCTCTCGAAAAGTTTATACCCTGCAGGGTGTCCCGACTTAGCCCATGATAAGCTCTCGCAATCAACGAAGGATATTCCTTCTCCCGGAAGACCCGATCGGTCTCGGAATCCGGCTACAAGACATTTCGACAGCAATAAAACAAGTCCAAAGAAGACCTCCCGGCGTCGACACCACGATAGTAGCCGCACAGATCTCGTCTCGAGCCACGACCGGATAAGCGAAGCGTCTGAGGAACCAACGTAACCCAAGTTGCCAAGGGATGGTCCCATACGGTGCTCTAGTTTGGACCAACACTTAGACAAGCATTGGCCCGGGGTTAAATAAAGATGACCCTTGGGATGCGCGACTCCCAAGGGAAAAAAGGCTAGGTGAGGCAAATGTAGAACCAATGTTGGGCCTTCTTTGGAAAAGTCTTATTCAAAGCGAACTGTCAAGGGGTCCCATAAATCACCCGACCGCGTTAGGGATGCAAAATCCGGGAACATAACACCGATATGACGGAAACTAGGGCGGCAAGAGTGGAACAAAACACTGTGCATAAGGCCGAGCCTTCCACCCTTTACCAAGTATATAGATGCATTAATTAAATAAGATATATTGTGATATCCCAACAAGTAAACATGTTCCAACAAGGAACAACATCTCCATGTTCCAACAAGGAACAAACTTCGTCTTCACCTGCAACTAACAACGCTATAAGAGGGGCTGAGCAAAGCGGTAACATAGCCAAACAACGGTTTGCTAGGAAGGGTGCAAAAGGTTAGAGGCTGACATGGCAATTTGGGATGGCTTGATAAACAGGTAATAGGTAGCGCAGCATAGCGATAGAAACGAATCAACTAGCATAGCAATGATAGTAGTGAGATCCAGGGTAGCGGTCATCTTGCCTGAAATCCCGCAAGGAAGAAGAACGAGTCCATGAAGAAGACGAATGGATGAAGCCGAACCAAGCGTGAGACGAACGAATCCTCACGATCGCATAGCGAAACAGGAACTAACAAGAAGAAACACACAACATAGTAAACACACCACACATGAACAAGACAAGATGCACAACAGACATGATGCATGACAAATCTAGATGAGGCTACTCATGGCAAGAGATGATGCAAACAAGAGCAACACATCAAAGCAAGTTTAAATGAGGCCGGGAACAACATATAACAAATCCGGTAAGTCCTCATATGCAAATTTCGAAATAGGTCCAGATCTGAATAACTTTATGTTCAAGTTGTTAAACAGCAATTTAAGATGCACCACGATGATCTACACGAAATTCTAGTCAAGTTACATATAAAGTTCATTAGATTCGGAGCTACGGTCTAGAAGATATGAGCAAAACAAGATAAGCATGGCATTGATGCAAAATGCATACAAACATCAAGAAAGCACCTCAAAACAAGGATGCAACATGATAATATGAAACTACATGCAAAATCAAGCAAGTTTCATATAGAGCACGCTCAAAACGGAGCAACGGATCAACACATACACCCTATACAAGTTAAGACAACAAACTGTCCAAAACAGCAAGTAGGCATATTGCAAGCACCAAAACAACATTATACAGGACCTCAACATAATAAAAAAAGGCATGGGCATGATGTACAGGTAAAGAATTACAAAACATGAACACTGAGCTATCTCCAGAAATCACTAGAACATGCTCAAAAACACATGGCAAGATTGCAAATAATAACAGTTTCGGACTTAGCAGAAATTACATCAGGTTGCAATGTTTAGAGCTATCGAACAACATGCTACAGGAACTTATAATAGCAAGACAAGGCATGGCATGAATCTACTCAAAGCATAGAACAAAAGTCCTTTAGTGACCATAAGCCAAAAAGGATCAGAAAATATGATGGCACCCACGTAAACATGGCAAGTCATATTACAGATTCATACATGGAAGAAACAAGTAGGCATGTCTGTGAGCTTGAACCACTCACTACAGAGCAATACATGGCATGGAAAGGCAACCAACAGCAAAAAGACATGGCATAGAAGCTATATATGGCAAGAATAACATCATAGCATGCAAGGATCAACTACAACAACCTTGGCAAAATTGAATAACATGTAAACAATCTGCCAGGAACATTTTGTAGCAAAAGTAGAGCTCGATTGACTCAATCTAGGGCACCCCATAAATGCAAACAAAGGCATGTATGGATAGAACAAGACATGTAGAACAAAACATCCTTACTGAAGTATCTCAAAATATGCATGGATCTCTCGGTAGCATCAAGTTAACATGGCATAAAAATATCAGCAAAACAGGGCTGAAATCAGCAACATCAAGACACCTAGTTTGCATGCTTGTGCTAGTCACCACATAGATCACAAAAATACATGGAATATACCCCTGGAAATATAGAATGACATATTACAAAACACATGTAGGACTCAAGTTCATAGGATGCAGACATCAATCATGGCAAAAATGACAAAAGTGCAAGTTCTGTTAAGAAACAGAAACTAACATCACATAGCACTCTTCCAACAGCATTTCGGGAATCAAGATGAGCTCAATCGAAAATGATGCAATGAGATGAAACGATCTACTCATCGAGGCGAACATTTTGATATATTATACGGGCAAAACGGAGCAACAATGACAGAGTTATGATGCAACGAAAATGCAACAAAATGTTAGCAGATAAAAAACTTAGTGGAATTTTAGAGGGGGGGAGAAGTCAACCGCGGCGCGGATTACGAGGATCGCCGGATTTCGCCGGAGCAGAGGGAGGGGAGGCGGCCGGCGTGGTCTGAGAGGGGCCGGGGACGGGCGTGCGCGGCGGATCCGGGCCGGATCTAGCCGGATCCGGGCCGGATCTAGCCGGATCCGGGCCGGATCTAGCCGGATCCGGCCGGATCCCGGCGAGGGGAGGCGACGGGCGGCGGGCGGCGAGCCTCCCGGCGAGGCCGGCAGGCGGCGGCGGCCACCAGCGGTTGAGGAGGGACGCGGCCGGGCGGCCGGTCGGTGAAGGCGGCGGCGCGACGGCCACGACGGAGCGGGCGGCGAGGGCCGAGCGGCGGCGAGCGCTGCCGGAGGCGAGGAGGCCGCGCGGCGGGCATGCCAGCGATGGCGCGAGGCGGCCTCATGGCGCTGGTGGCGCGCTGGCGCCACGGGCAGCCTTGACCCGGCATGGGCCAGAGCTCGGCGCGCGGCGGGAGGTGAGAGGAGGTGAGGTGGCGCGCGCCGGTTGGCTGAGACGGCGGCGGTGATGACGTGGCGCTCCACGATTGGCCGGGGTGAGGTGTCCGGCGGACATGTCCGGGCGGCGGTGGACGTGTCCGTCGGCGGGAGGAGGAAGAAGCTAGGGTTAGACCGGAATTTCGGGGGAGGTGCACATATATATAGGTAGAGGGAGCTAGGAGAGTCCAAATGAGGAGCGGTTTTCGCCCACACGATCGTGATCGAACGACCGAGAGCATGGAGGGGAGTTAGGTGGGTTTTGGGCCACTTTGGAAGGGGTGTTGGGCTGCAAACAAAAGAGGCTTTTGCGGTTACCCGGTTAACCGTTGGAGTACCAAACGACCTCCAAATGATCCGAAACTTGACAGGCGGTCTACCGGTGCTATACCAAGGCCGCTTGACAAACCTCGGGCCATTCCGAGACCATTTAAAACCCGCACATGAAAAGAGGTAAAAGGGGAGCACCGGGAGACATAGGAGTGCCGGATTGCAAAACGGACAACGGGGAAAATGCTCGGATGCATGAGACGAACACGTATGCAAAAAGAAATGCACATGATGACATGATATGAAATGCAGATGATGACATGGCAAAGTGCAACACGCAAGCACATGACATGGCAACGACGGCGAATAACTGGCGGACACCTGGCGCATCGAATCCGGGGCGTTACACACGTACTCAACTATCATTTACTCTTTCACAATTGCTAACACTCACGCAATACTTATGGGTTCAAAGCTTCAGTGGGACACAGAGAAAGACAGGGGCTTATAGTTTCGCCTCCCAAACTTTTACCTCAAGGGTAATGTCAACGATAATACTTTATGAAAACATACATCTTAGTGGATATATAAGGGTAGAAAGGTGATGATCACCATGACTCTTGTATAAGGGTAGAAGATAAAAGTAAAAGATAGGCCCTTCGCAGAGGGAAACATAGGTTGTCATGCGCTTTTATGGTTGGATGCACAAAATCTTAATGCAAAAGAACGTCACTTTATATTGCCGCTTGTGATAAAGAACTATTATGCTGTCCGTCACTTTTATTTCTTCCATATCACAAGTTTGTATAAAGCTTATTTTCTTCACACTAATAGATTATACATGTTTAGAGAGAAATTTTTATTGCTTGCACCGATGACAACTTACTTGAAGGATCTTACTCAATCCATAGGTAGGTATGGTGGACTCTCATGGCAAAACTGGTTTAAGGGATGTTTGGAAGCACAAGTAGTATCTCTACTTGGTGCAAAGAATTTGGCTAGCATGAGAGGTAAAGGCAAGCTCAACATGTTGGATGATCCATGACAATATAACTTCTATTCGGATATAAGAAAACATAACCCATTATGTTGTCTTCCTTATCCAACACCAACTTTTTAGCATGTCATATTTTAATGAGTGCTCACAATTACAAAAGATGTCCAAGATAGTATATTTATATGTGAAGCCTCTCTTTCTTTATTACTTCCTATTAATTGCAACAATGACCAAAACTATTCTTGTCAACTCTCAACAAATTTTATTCATCATACTCTTTATATGTGAAGTCATTACTCTCCATGAGATCAATATATAATCTTTTTATTCTTTGTTTTTATATAATTCCCTCAAGATCATAGCAAAAAAAAGCAAAGCCCTCAACTCAAAAATACTCTTTGTTATATCACTCAAGGACTCGATTACATAGATAGATCTCAAAACAAAACTCAAAGCTAGATCGTACTAAAATTTTATTCTACTAGATCAAGATATAACCAAAAGGATCGAACTAAGAAAAATGATAAAGACAAAAGTGTGATGGTTATACGATACCGGGGCACCTGCCCCAAGCTTGGCAGTTGCCAAGGTGTCGGGGGTATCGTGCGACATATGCCAAAGGATGGCTTATCATGGTGGTGCCTGGAAACAGGATAAGGCGTAAACATGTGCGTCGACGTATCTTACCTAGGTTTGGGGCTTTCCTAGGAGATAACACCCCTAGTCCTGCTCTGCGGGGCCTCCTTATGATCACTATGTCAATAGAGTAGCTACGAGATTGCTCCTAGAGCTGTTTGGCTAGAGGAGGAAGAAGGGCAAGGCTAGCTCTACTCCTCTCTCCATGTGTGTGTAGTCTATGATGCTGAACCCTTTGCATGGGTGCCCTGGGGGGTTTATATAGGCCTACCCCCAGGGGTACAATGGTAACCCGGCTGGGTGTAGGACCCGGCCGTCAGTGTCTCTGGTGGCCGGCTTCTCCGCCGGCTTCTGGGGCCCGCCGCCTGGTGGGTCCCGCCGACTGTCTTGTACTTGGCCGACAGGCCGCACCCGCCGCTGGCGGGTCATGCCGGCTGCTTAGTACTGTGGCAGCGCCATTGAATATGCATGCTTTGTCGGGGAGGGCATGGCTACAGTCCCGCTGCCTGGCAGGCGTTCACTGTAGCCATTCCCCGTCTCTTCTGATTAATGGCGCACATGCTTTGAGGGAGGGGGAGGTCCGCCTGCTAGGAGTCGGCCTCCCTCGTGTCGACTGGTCAGGGCTCGCCGCCTTCTGGCTTCTCACGAACAGGTAGGGCCCGCCGCCTGCGGGCCGTACCGACAGCCCGTCGTGGGGGCATGGCCTCTTCTGCCATGGGTGATGTCACGGGCTGCTGACAACAGTGCCGCGCCGGGCGAGGGATGTACGCCCAGTACGCTACACTGTGGCCATGTTCTGCCCTGGATTCGGGGATGGCAGGCTGCACTGTGGCCACGCCCTGTCTTGTCATTGTAATGAGGCGCTAACTTTATGGGAGCGAGGGGCCGCTTGCTAGCAGTTGGCCTCCCTGGAGGCCGCCTACTAGGAGTCGGACCATCTCATGGCTGCTGTCTGTGTCAAAACCGGCGGATCTCGGGTAGGGGGTCCCGAACTGTGCGTCTAGGCGGATGGTAACAGGAGACAAGGGACACGATGTTTTTACCCAGGTTCGGGCCCTCTCGATGGAGGTAATACCCTACTCCCGCTTGATTAATATTGATGATATGGGTAGTACAAGAGTAGATCTACCACGAGATCAAGGAGGCTAAACCCTAGAAGCTAGCCTATGGTATGATTGTTTTTCGTCCACGGACTAAAACCTTCCGGTTTATATAGACACCGGATAGGTTAGGGTTACACAGTCGGTTACAATGGTAGGAGATCCACACATCCGTATCGCCAAGCTTGCCTTCCACGCCAGGGAAAGTCCCATCCGGACACGGGACGAAGTCTTCAATCTTGTATCTTCATAGTCTTGGAGTCTGGCCGTGGCGATAGTCCGGCTATCCAGACACCCCCTAGTCCGGGACTCCCTCAGTAGCCCCCGAACCAGGCTTCAATGATGACGAGTCCGGCGCGTTGATTGTCTTCGCATTGCGGCGGGTTCCTCCTCCGAATAGTTCATAGAAGGTTTTGAACACAAGGATAGTGTCCGCTCGCAAAAAGTTCCACATAACACCGTAGAGAGAATAATTTTTGCACAGATCTGCTGACGTATTCCGCGGAGTGACATCACACCACGGCCAGGCCTTTATATGAATCGTTTTTTACTGTTCCTCCTCAGCGTGTTTAGCGAGGCGGTTTCCTTGGCACGTCTTATCAAAGCATAGATCATGCCCCCTTATTCCGGGATTCTCATCAATACGGATGTGGGTAACCCATCCACGCCATTGATTACGACGCTTGGGAAATAAGCGAGTTTTACCAGGCTGGTGGGGGACGCATAGCTTCGTCCGTCCATATAAGTGGATAAGGATCCACCTTTTCACCTACGCCTTCTTCCTCCTTTGCTTATCCATTTCCGCGCACTCGAGCTCCAGCGCCCAAGTCCGCACATCCCACCTCAACCTTCTCCAACCATGTCAGGAGCGGGAGGCAGGTGGATGGCCTCCTCCGTCACGGAGGGGCACATCACAAGACTGCGGGAGGACGGATACTTGTCCGACGATATCGCGCACAGGCTGCACGACGCGGGGCAGCTCATTCCAACCCCCAGGCCCCATGAGAGGGTAGTGTTTCTCCCCCACTTCCTCCGCGGACTAGGTTTTCCACTTCACCCATTTGTCCGGGGGCTCATGTTCTACTACGGCCTGGACTTCCACGACCTGGCCCCGAATTTCATCCTCAACATCTCGGCGTTTATCGTCATAAAAGTGCGAGGCTTTCCTCTCAGATCCGACCCCACTTCGCTTATGGCTGAAGATCTTCAACGTCTGGCGAAGGTAGTGGGCGGCCGTCAGAGTGCTGAGGCGCCATGGTTGGCAAGATGGCCAAGGTCCTATGGCTCGAGGGCGCCTTTGTGGAGACAATAAAGGGGTGGCAATCGGGGTGGTTCTACATCATCGAGCCACGCGACCCCGAATGGGTGGCGGCCCCCCGAATTTAGATCTGGCTTCCCCACACGGCTCTCGTCATGGAAGGAGACGGGCCTGACGTGGGGGAATTCGGAAGAGCTATCCGGACTCCAAACATGCGTCCGAAACCTGGTGGACAAGAATCTCAGGCTTGTCGACGTAATCCAGGTGATGCTCATCCGCCGGATTCTCCCATGCCAACAACAGGCCTTTAACTTGTGGGAGTTTGATCCGGCACACCACCGAACCTTGAGCCGGCTCTTCGACACTACGTACGAAGATGCCTGGAAGGTGTAGTTCAAGGGCGCTGAAGCCCCAACATCCGCTAACAAGGACCGCGGATACATTTCGCGCGGCGTCCAAGGCGAGGTAAGTTATTTTGCCCTTTACGGGACTCTTTTTCATAGATTGACTCTATGTGGGATCTAAAACTCCCTAATCTTCGACAGATCGGTGAAGACGTCCGGACAGATTAACTGTCCGGCTCCTTTGCCGGAAGACCGGAGGACGCCCGATTGACGGAGCTGGCTCCGGCGCCCATGTGGTGCCGGAGAAGAAGGCTAAGAAGGAGGCCACGGAACTCGAAGGAGCTCCCGGCGCCAGTCTTGTCGGTCAAGCAGAATCTTCTCCCGAGGACAAGGAGGAAGAAGAAGAAGCTCCTCCCCGGCGGGGAGGAGAAGAAGGAAGGCCTCCCCAACCGGGAGGCCGGAGGGTCCAAGAAGGGAAGAACCCTTCCTCTGGACTTCTCCACCAACGCCGACGACGACGAGGAGGATTGGCCTACAAGGGCCAAGCCTGGCGAGATCGTAAGTGTCCGGATACCCATGGCTTTTTATTATTGTAGAGTGTTCTCTAATGTGGAACAACCGTGCAGCCCGCCCAAGGGCGAGTTCGTTGATTCATCGAACGGGTCCCTGGGCTCGTCGGAAATGGAGAGTACTTCGCTTCCGACTGCCTCCTCGCCTCACGCTGCGGACGACGCTGCGGTGGGGCCCCAAGGGGGGCTTGGTCAAGAGGAGGTGGCGCAGGAGATGCCAGAAGGCAACCTCCGGACTCGAGTAGCGTGGGGCAAGACCCCAGGGGCTCTAAGCCCGACCCTTGTCCGGACTCCATGCCGGAACCTTGGGGTTCGAGTCCGAAGTGGCCCCTTCGCAAGAAGGGTAAGACGCCGGTGTCCTCCGTCCAACCGGAGGCACCGGATAGCTTACTGGAGGCGCTCAACGGCCGGACAACCGGTGCCCCTGAGCGACCAGCTGAAGCAGCTGGTCGAGCTCCACAAGGTCGCCGAACAGGCCATGAAGAGCCTTATAGCGCGGCTGTGGCCATTGGAGGCCATGCCCGGGAGCTACTTTGGCTTGGTGCAGCGGGCCGGTGGATGCCTCCCACGGATGGAAGTCATCAAGCGCTCGTATGCATTGAAGGTGTCGGTCGGGCCCTTGCCCGTGCTAAAAGTGCACTGGGGCAAGC
This sequence comes from Aegilops bicornis, assembly GCA_021605145.1. NCBI lineage: Eukaryota > Viridiplantae > Streptophyta > Magnoliopsida > Poales > Poaceae > Aegilops > Aegilops bicornis. The sequence continues at coordinate 367,421,325 of CM038675.1, forward strand.
TGGATGCGGAGAAGCTTGTGACGGACGGGCCACCGAAGGGCCATGAGCATATCGCCCGAAATGTACTATGAGGGCCTCTGAAGGGTGCCCGCTGAATAGCGGATGAGTGCTCGAGATGTAATTTTTGAATAGACTCGCATTTGTTATCGTGGTATGCACTGAAAACTTGTTCATATGCGCTAAGCAACACTTGTTAATTTAAAATATTACCTTCTGTGCGGCCGTTTATCAAATTTGAGAGATGGCAAGTCGTTGGCTTCAGCCCCCATGCCACGAGTGCAGGGTGTTCGGGATAAACATGAGCACTCTTGTTCCCATTCTTGGGTCCATCTAGGAGGTGCTCAACACAACTAACAAGGCAACCGGACTTATAATGCTTGTACACTCTCACTTGGCCATAGAATTCTATAATTTTAAATTTCGGCGAAGCCCCTGGTATTTGGAAGACCGAGTTCAGGGCGCTATCCACGCCTTGGCCGGACAATTCCGGCTCCTCGCTCTAAGCGGCATAAGTCTTTAGGGACCCGAAAAAACCTCTCGAACAGCGACCGGCTCTCTCCCTATCATGACGGTCAGTTTTAGCTTTCTCCACTGAGGTGCTCGACCTAGCTCAAGCTGAGGCACAATCATGATGGTTCTCCGGTGCTACCTTAGCCGATATAGCGGGCGTAAGGTACCAAAACACGGGAGCAGGCAAACCCAAATATTGACCCAAGACATGATTCGGAGCCGATTCATATAATGCTATAAGTTCGAGGTGCCGCACTTGTGAAAGTGTTCGGACTTATCACACCATAATTTTGGGATACTTAAGCCCCTGGTGTATTGGCCGTACCAAAGTGTACGGTTGCAACATGTCATGAAATGAACATATGTATAGATAAAGCAAGTAGTGCAATAATAAGCAAAAGCTATGTATTGTTTATTCAAAAAAGGTACTGCAATGAAAGCAGAACGATACAAATAGTGCGATAAGCAAGGGATGGACTATCTAACATGTCCCCTCGTGGGTAAGCTGCGGGATGGTATATAAAACAGGTATAATGCTCGTAATAGAGACCACCTGAACACTCGACGTGGCTTTCTGCTGCCCTGGCTGTTGCATCGTGAGTTCGGCGATTCAAGTGCCGGACATGACTTCTCAAAGACGGAGTCCTGAAAGTAAGAAAAAGGAAGAAAAAAGGAAAAAGGAAAAAGGAATGACACAAACGGGAGCCCCTGGTGCGGTCGAGCCGCATTATTGGCGTGCCGTGGTCTTGCCACTCCCCATATGCCCATGGTATCTCCAAAGCGTAATTATGTACGCGTAAGACTAGCTTCGCAATTTCGCGAGGGCAGGGGTTGGGGCCGGATTGCTACGCGTGCTTGAATCGTGCCAGGCGGTCTTGTTGTAGGTTACTCCGGGCGCTGCGATGTTGTCCGGACGCTTAGTGGCCGGACTCGAGAACCGTGTGAGAGGCTGCTTTGTACCTCCGCCGCGAGGGCCGCTGTGTGCTCCTCCGTTCGGAGAGAGCGTTTGGTGTTTCCATTGACCGTGATTACTCCTCGAGGGCCTGGCATCTTGAGCTTGAGGTATGCGTAGTGCGTCACCAGATTGAACTTTGCAAATGCGGTTCGTCCGAGCAAAGGCATGGTAGCCGCTGCAGAATGGGACGATGTCGAAGATTAACTCTTCGCTTCGGAAGTTATCCGGGGATCCGAAGACCACTTCGAGTGTAACTGAGCCCGTGCAACTGGCCTCTACACCCGGTATGACGCCTTTAAAGGTCGTCTTTGTAGGTTTAATCCTTGAGGGGTCTATGCCCATTTTGCGCACTGTATCCTGATAAAGCAGGTTCAGTTGCTACCGCCGTCCATCGGGACTACGGTGAGGTGAAATCCGTCGATAATTGGGTCAAGAACCAATGCGCGAAGCCACCGTGACGGATGCTAGTGGGGTGGTCCCTTGATCAAGGTGATCGGGCAGGAAGACCATGGGTTGAACTTTGGGGCGGCCCGGCTCCATCGCATATACGTCCCTTAGTGCACGCTTCCGCTCCCTTTTGGGTATGTGGGTTGCGTATATCATGTTCACCGTCCGCACTTGTGTAGGAAAACCCTTCTGTCCTCTGTTGTTCGGCGGCCGGGGCTCTTCCTCGTCATCGCTATGCAGCCCCTTGTCATTGAGTTCGGCACTTAACTTGCCTGCTTGCTTGAACACCCAACAATCCATGTTGGTGTGATTGGCTGAGTTTTGGGGTGCCATGTATCCGCACAAGCGATCGAGTATTCGGTCCAAGTTGGACGGGCCACAGGTATTTCTTTTGAATGGCTTCTTCCGCTGACCGGGTTTAGAGCCTCTGAATCCGGCATTGACGGCCGTATCTTGATGTTGTCGCCGTTAATGCGGCGCTTGTTCTTATTGACCACGACACCGCCATTGCTGTCCTTGGTATCCGAACAATCGGGATGTTTGGCGAAGTTGTTGCTTCGAGCTAGCCAGCTGTCCTCTCCCGCACAAAAGCGGGTCATGAGTGTTGTGAGGGCTGCCATGGATTTTGGCTTTTCTTGTCCTAGGTGCCGGGCAAGCCACTCGTCGCGGATGTTATGTTTGAAGGCTGCAAGGGCCTCTGCATCCGGACAGTCAACGATTTGATTTTTCTTTGTTAGGAACCGTGTCCAGAATTGTCTGGCCGATTCGTCTGGCTGCTGGATTATGTGGCTAAGGTCATCGGCGTCTGGTGGTCGCACATATGTGCCCTGGAAGTTATCAAGGAATGCGGCTTCCAGGTCCTTCCAACAACCAATTGATTCTGCTGGCAAGCTGTTGAGCCAATGCCGAGCTGGTCCTTTAAGCTTGAGTGGGAGGTATTTGATGGCATGTAGATCATCACGACGGGCCATGTGGATATGGAGGAGATAGTCCTCGATCCAGACCACAGGATCTGTGGTACCATCGTATGATTCGATGTTTACGGGTTTGAAGCCCTCGGGGATTTGATGATCCATTACTTCATCTGTGAAGCATAGTGGGTGTCTTGGCGCCTCAGTATTGGGCTATATCACGGCGTAGCTCATATGAGCTTTGTCTCATCATATTCGCCCGGCGGGTTTCTTGTATCCCGCACGACGGTAATCATCCCGCGTCGTTGGGCGTCCACGCGATCCGTAGATCGATCTTGTATGTTTTGCCTTATCCTCCAATATATCTCGCAAGTCCAGCGTGTTTTCCCATGCCTTGGTACTTTTTGAGTGGCGTCGGGGTGTGGCTTGAGTGGAGGGCCGGGAGGCTTCTGCATCATGACCGCAGGGGTGGCCGGGTCTGCCATGTCATGCGCTGGTGACTTGGGTGCTTCCTCCTCCGATCGAGGCAACGGCCTGCGTTTGGGGCATCTTTTGGAGGGCGTTCGAGTTCATACTCTTGGCTGCAAGGACTTGATCCATCCGCCATTAGCAGGTCTTGATCAGCTCTAAGCGGCTGCTGCTTTTTCTTGAGGCTGCTTGCCGTGGCTATAAGCCTGCGTTTGAAATGCTCCTGTTCGGTGGGATCCTCAGGCACGACAAATTCGTCGTCGTCGAGGCTTGCCTCATCTTCGGAGGGAGGCGCATAATTATCGTCCTCGACCTCTCTTTTTCTGCCGCAGACCGTGCGGACTTGCTTCTCCCTCCTCCCGCGCCGAGTCCCTGCCGGAGGGGGTTCTCTTCAGCTTGTCCGGTGTTATTATCTCCCGTGCCGGAATCATCGTTTTTATTGTGGCGGGATTTAGAGCGGCGCCGCTGACGTCGGCGCTTCGGCTGTTTCTTGGAGGGGTCATCCTCCGTTGTTCCATCGCCGTTCCCATCTTTTGGGATGTCCACCATGTATATGTCATATGACGAGGTGGCCTTCCAGTGCCCTGTAGGCGCTGGGTCTTGGTCGTCTCTGGCGTCGTCGTCCGTACCGTCGACGTCTTTGGAGTCGAAGTCGAGCATGTCGGTTAAATCATCGACAGTGGCTACAAAGTGGGTGGTGGGTGGGCGTTGAATTTCTTCGTCGTCCGCATCCCAACCTTCCTGTCCGTAGTCCGGCCAGGCTCTCCGGATAAAGAGAGAGACTTTAGCGAATTCAGAATGTCGCCAAAGGGCGAGTCTTTGAAAGATGTCATGGCGATGAACTCCATAATCGGCGCCCAATCGGTTTCGATTAGCGAGGTAGGCGGGTTGAGTCCGAGAGGAGTCCGGCACCACTGAGTCGAGGTCGCAAAGGACAGGGATGGAGTTCAGCTCAATCGCCGTAGAGATTGTAGCCCCCGAGGCGGTGTCCAACCACTCGTCCTCGACCGGGGAATCCGGCTCCGGATTAAGGGTCGGAGCGGATGCTGGTGCGGCCTCCAGGGCACTGTTCGGCTGCAGAGCTAGATCATGCCCATCGAGACAGTGCAGCATGCTTGGCTGAGGCTCGAATCCGTCAAACATCAAGTCTCCGCGGATATCGGCCGTATAGTTCAAACTTCCAAATCTGACCTGATGGCCAGGGGCGTAGCTTTCGATCTGCTCCAGATGGCCAAGCGAATTGGCCCGCAGTGCAAAGCCGCCGAACACGAAGATCTGTCCGGAGAGAAAAGTCTCACCCTAGACCGCGTCGTTGTTGATGTTCGAAGGAGCCATCGGGCCTATCGGTGACGACATAGAGGAACTCTCAATGAAAGCACCAATGTCGGTGTCAAAACCGGCGGATCTCGGGTAGGGGTTCCCGAACTGTGCGTCTAGGCGGATGGTAACAGGAGACAAGGGACACGATGTTTTACCCAGGTTCGGGACCTCTCGATGGAGGTAATACCCTACTCCTGCTTGATTAATATTGATGATATGGGTAGTACAAGAGTAGATCTACCACGAGATCAAGGAGGCTAAACCCTAGAAGCTAGCCTATGGTATGATTGTTTTTAGTCCTCTGGACTAAAACCTTCCGGTTTATATAGACACCGGATAGGTTAGGGTTACACAGTCGGTTACAATGGTAGGAGATCTACATATCCGTATCGCCAAGCTTGCCTTCCACGCCAAGGAAAGTCCCATCCGGACACGGGACGAAGTCTTCAATCTTGTATCTTCATAGTCTTGGAGTCCGGCCGTGACGATAGTCCGGCTATCCGGACACCCCCTAGTCCGGGACTCCCTCAGCTGCCTTCTGGGCCTTGCCGCCTTCCAGCAGCCGGCCGCTTGGACCAGCCGGCCCTAAGAAGGCGGCCCTTTGTCTTTGAGGCTTGAGGGGCGCAGCCGGCCCCGATGTCATGAAATACCATCGGGAGCAGATGAGGCTACCCATGGTCATTTACTCCGACATTAGTCCCCGAAGCTGGTGGGCACCGTGGCTGAAAAAGGTGAGAAGCCTCAGCAGCTTCCTACTCCGAGTGGTTTGGTGGTCTTGCTTTGTCCGTCTTCCAAACTGCCGACTGGTAGGAGTTGGCCGTGACCAGGCTGGCCGCCTGGTGATTTCGAAACATCATGGCGGGAGCCAGGTGGCATGCCAGTCGGGCTCCAGGCTTGCCGCCTGCTGTCCGCACGCCACGCAGCGGCGGCCAGCCGGGCTAGCCTGCCAGCCCACGCGCGTGATGGGACATCGCCGCAGGCTGGGGCCCACCACTACCAGGCATTGGCACGCGCGCGGATCCGCTGCGGCCGAGGCAGACGGTTGATATTTCGGGGCACAGTTAATACACGCTGTTACTGCGCGGCAATCGTGGGATCGTGGGCGTAGTTAATCCCATGACAGCCCACGTTCTCGCCCCCTCGGCTTCGCCGCCTGGGGCTATAAGTAGGGTGGAGGGGGGCGGCAGATGCATGCGTGCCCTCCTCTCCCCTTTCCTTCGCCATTCTTCTCCTCTCTCCGCTGCCGCATCGCCACTTACTCTCGCTGAAGTGCTGCCGCAACTCTTCGCCGTCGAGCCTTTTCTCGCCGCAGCTTTCTCGCTCCGCCGCGGCCTCGCCCATTCGCCGCCGCGTCGCGCCTCCGACGATCTCCTTCGTCCATGGCACGCTTATGGGATGGCGACTGGGACGGCTCCAACATCCACGACGAGCACCTCTCCTTCCTCCATCAAACGCGGCAGTTGCCCCGGGAGACGAACGTGAAGGTGCGTGTCCCCCCCCCCTCCCGAGGCAGAAATCTCACCGGTGCCGGAGGACGACGAGCACATCGTCTTCCGGTCCCATTTCCTTCGCGGCTTCGGTCTTCCCGCAAGCGGCTTCTTGCGTTCCTTCCTCAACTTCTACCGAGTCCAGCCGCACCACCTCACGCCAAACACGGTGGTGCTGCTGGCCGCCTTCGTCACCATGTGTGAAGGCTACCTTGGTACTCTCCCCACTCTCGAGCTCTGGGAAGAGTGCTTCTACCTCAAGCTCGGCACCACCGCGAAGGGCACGATAGCCTAGTGTAGAGCCTGTATGGCCGTGCGGCGTCCGAGTGCTGGGAATCGCTTCCCTCCCATCTCCCTGCTATAGTTGGCCAAGCTGTGGCAGAAGTCCTACTTCTACATCAAGAACATTCATCCCACGAGGGACTACATCAACCTGCCGGCTTATGTAGCCGGCCCGCCTGCAGATTCGCGCGCCGACTGGAAGTACAAGCCGAGCTCCCTGTCAGCCGCCTCCTCCGCCGCCCTCGCCCGACTTCAGGTGATGACGCAGTCGGAGGGCCTCAAGGGCTCGGACTTGCTGGCCGCCTACGTGGCGCGCCGAGTGCTCCCCCTCCAAGCCCGGCCCCACATCATCAGCAGCATGAGTGGGAAACCAAGACCCGTCCCAGATGTGCATGCGGGAGCTGCCGGACGTGGAGGTGGTCCGGCTGGTCAACTACTTCTCCAACTTCAAGTTGAAGGAGAAGGATTTGCGAATTGGCAAGCCGTCGTATGATCGCGCGCACCCGCCTCCTGCGGTAAGCCTTGTAGTTCTTTTTCTTCTTTACTTGTCCGAGTTCTTGCGTTGTCGTCTGATCGGTCGGCAATGTCACAGGTCTTCTCGACCCAGTCGGCCACTGACGCTTAGGGGCCAGGCGACGTGTTCATGCCGGACTGGACGAGCCCCGACTTGGGGGCGGCCGCCATGGAGGAGGACGACGCCACAGGTGTCGATGGCGGAGCAGGCGGCTCCAGAGGAGGCGGCGTCGAGGATTGGCCGGATGACGACGAGGAGGAGGACGAGCCGCGCCGCCTGCACGGCGCCAACAAGGCGGGGCGAGCCCTTCAGCCGCGCCGACTGCACTAGGCGGCGCGCCAAACCGCTGAGCCGGCTTGTTGCTGTTTGGCAGCCGGCCGAAGAAGCCCAAGAACATGGCCGCTGTGACCAGGCGGTAGGAGGCCGCCGCAAAGGCGACCCAGTTCCAGAGAACTCCGAAGCAGCCCCCGACGGTGTCCACATAAGTGCTTGATTTCTCTTGCGTTTTCTTTCCGTCTTTCTTGCAAATTCTTTCCGAGTTTCCTCTTATCTTGCTTGAACAGGGCCCCGCTCTCTCTCGAACGATCCGCCTCTGCTTCCATGATCGGGACGGCGGAGGGCTCCGCCAACACTCGCCGCGTGGATCTGCTTGCCGACCTCCAGGAGGCGACGGAGAGGAACGCGCGGGAGGCATGTGAGGAGCGGGAGGAGGCGGAACGACAGAAGGCGACGGCGACCAAGACAGCGCAGGCGGACGCGGATGCAGCGGCCAAGGCCCATGCCGACGCTGCGGCCAAGGTCCAAGCGGACGCTGCTGCCAAGGCCCGGGCGGATGCAGCCGCCAAAGCGCAAGCGGAAGAGGCCGCACGTGGCCAGACTCCGCAACTCATCATCCCTCTGCGCGCCGCGCCACCGGCGCCAGAGACCCAGGCGCCGACTGGAGGAGCCAGCGACGAACAACCGGTCATGGAGAGGGGAGGGGGCGACACCATCACCTTGGGAGCGGAGGTGCCCCTGCAAGCGCCGTCTGTCGAGGCCCATGGCAGTCGGCCTGACGTGCCACTGGCGCCGCCAGCCAGCGGTGAGCTGGTGGTGGGGGCGACTCCCGTGGTCCGCACTCCGGTGCGCCGGCGTGCGACAAAGGCGGTCTCAGCGCCACGGCCGCAGGAGACCAGGGCCACAAGCTCGTCGGCCCCTGAAGCGGAAGCCACCAGTGCCGCCCCACCGGAGTGGACGCCTGGGGGCGGGACGGGTGTCCTGACCACGGCCGCACATGATGTTCAGGCCCAGTTTCAGGCCCAAGGCGCCGCCCTCCAGCAGTATACGAAGGCGTTCTTGGCGACACGAGTGATTGTCCGGGTATGTTTCTTGTGCTTTGTCTTTGCTTCTTGTAATCTTCCATGGGGGCGCGCCAGCGCACCCACTGGGTGTAGCCCCCGAGTTCCGAGCCGGCTGCTGAGCAGGCAGCTCGGAACTTAAATGTAAGTTCCGGGTGCTGACTTTTTCTTTTCTTCTGTTGTCTTGTTTGCAGGATTACCACAACATTCGCGCGGCCGCCTTCAACTCCCAGGTCCAGGAGCTGGCCAAGCGGACCGCCGACCTGTCCGACAGCCGGAGTAAGCCTCTGTCTTTTCTTTCTTGCGGGGGTGCGTCAGCACACCCGCTGGGTGTAGCCCCCGAGATTTAGGCCGACTGCTGAGCAGTCGGGCCGGATTTTTCGGCGACCACTTTTCCCCTTTGTTGATTTGCTGACTGTATTCTCTTTTTCGTCTTCTATAGGAGCGGCCGCCGACCTGCAGCAGTGCCTGGGTGAAGCCCAAACTGCACTTCGCGCCAAGGAGGAGGAGTGCTGCAAGGTGACCCAGGAGCATGACCGCCTGGTCAAGGAGTTTGCGGACCAGGCGGACCAGCACAAGACGGAGCTCCAGAAGGTGAAGGACGGCGAGGCCACCCTCCAGGCCGAGTTTGAGACTGACGCTCGGGCTGGGCCGAGAGGGAGAAAGCTCTGTCCGACGGCTATGGTGAGATCGAGGACATGCTCGATGGTGAGTTATCTTTTCCTTTCTTTCATCTGCCGACTGTTATATGAGCCGGCTTCCGGCTTCATGCTTCTTTTTCCTTCTTGCGCAGAGTACTTCCCTGGTCACGCTGTTGCCATCAGCCATGCCATCGAGGCTCGCCGCAATGAGTGAAGACAGGCTGGTGTAGAAATCGCGCCCAACGCCCCTCGGACCCTCGGCGAGCAGCTTCTCACCGTTCAAGCTCGTCTCCAGCCGGCTCATCAGGCGCTCCGCCGTTTGCAGCGCGTCGGGGCCCAGGTGATTTCCGCCCACTAGCCAGGCATTCAAGCTCCGCACACCCCTAGTCGGACCGCCGACTGGTTAGAGGTGGCTGTCGGCCGCTTCGAGGCGTGGAAAGGGTCCGCAGCCCGGGCAGGCGCACGACGGGCCTTGGAGTTTGTCAAGGCGTGGTATCCTGGGCTAAACCTAGCTCAGTTGTCCACGTTCCGTAGGAAGCCAGCGAAGAGTTGGTGGTGGTGGGGCCTACACTCTCTCAACGCGCGGCAGCGATTGCCGAGTACACCGATACCGGTGTCTTCCTCCCCGAGTTAGACGAGGAGGGTGCCAAGGTGCCACCCAACTGGTTCGGGCTGAACCCGTAAGACGGTGAGGACTCGGCAGAGAAGATCGCCTCCAGCGATGAGGGTGATGACGAGGAAGGCGAGGATGGTGAAGACGATGCACCGGATGATGGAGCGGATGGCCAACCTCAGCTCGATCGGGCCTCGAGCAATGAACTGCGCGTGACCGCGCCGACTGTCACCGATGCTGACCAAGCTGAGACTCGCCAGGCGGCCTCTCCCCCAGCCGGCACCGCGGACTCTACGAGCCTGCCGGACCCGCCTGCTGCTCCTCTAGCCTAGGCTACCAGTTTTATCTTATCTTTTCCTGCTTTTGTAGTTTCTTGAACAAACTTGTTAAATTTGCGCAGTTCCACCTGCGGGGGGTGTATTCAAACTTTGTTGAATGCTGGCGGAGGGCCTTTTGCTATGTAAATTAATTCTCGCACGAGTTGTGCTTTGTCGAGTTCTGTCTTGTCTAGCTTTTCCGTTCTTTTGGCTTTTTTCCTTTGCCGCCTTCCCTTGGCTGCCACCTTGCCAGCCAGACGGCCGCTCTGCGGTCCGTGGCTGGGTCAAGTACTTAGCCGTTTTGGGAAGACAAGTACTTTGGCTGTTTAGAACGTAGCAAGTTAAGTAGGAAGCCGGCCGGCCGGCTGCTCAGCAGTCGGTTGGTGAGGCGAGGAGCCGGCTTGGCCTATGTGAGTGCTTTGGTCCTTAGCCATTTTTCATGTGGGCACCATTTCCTACCTTTAACTCTTGCCAGCCGAAAGTCACTCTACAAGGTACGGCCTATGGCAAGAGGGGGCTTAGATGCCGGCACACTACTTGTCCGACTGCAGGTAGCACCGACACGTATAGTACAAGGCGGCAAGCCCCCGGGCCGACTGGTCGAACCCGGTGCCAGGTAGAAGAATGTAACACATTCATAGGCATAAAACTTATCATATAGGTAAAAAGGGGAGCCCCCGAGTGCTCCTCGAGGGACCCGATGTCTTTGCGCTTAATACAAAAGGTAGCGTGGTACATACTGCATCAACTGTAAAATCTTCGGAGGAGGTTTGCATTCCCTGGGCGCTCCGATTCTTTGCCATAGTCGTCTCTCTTGCACGCTCTGGGCTTCTGTGCGTCGATGAGGTAGTAGGAGTCGTTTCCCAAAGCTTTCCTGATGATGAAGGGGCCTTCCCAAGGGGCCGAGAGCTTGTGTTGGCCGGTTGTTCGCTGGATCAGCCGGAGCACAACGTCTCCCTCTTGGAAGGATCTTGGCTTGACCTTCTGACTGTGGTAGCGGCGCAGGCTCTGCTGGTAGATGGCGGACCGGCTGAGTGCCAACAGCCGGCCCTCTTCCAGCAGACCGACGCCGTCTTCTCGTGCTTCCTTTGCCTCCGCCTCCGTGTACATGGTGACACGAGGTGAGTCAAACTCAATGTCAGTTGGGATGACGGCCTCGGCCCCGTACACGAGGAAGAATGGAGTGAAGCCAGTTGACTTGTTCGGAGTGGTGCGAGACTCCAGAGGACGGCCGACAGCTCGTCGATCCAGCAGCCGGCCGAGCGCTCCAGCTCGACTAGTCAGGGCTTGATGCCAGAGAGGATGAGGCCGTTTGCTCGCTCGACTTGGCTGTTTGACTGCGGATGGGCAACAGACAATAGGTCCAATCGGATGCGCTGTGTCGCGTAGAAACGGTCCAAGGCGCCTTTGGCAAAGTTTGTGCCATTACCAGTGATGATGCTGTGTGGTACACCGTATCGGATGGTGATGTCTGCGATGAAGGTCACAACAGTTAGACCATTCAGTTTTTCGATTGGCTTTGCTTCAATCCACTTGGTGAATTTGTCCAAGGCGACCAGCAAATGGGTCATGCCGCCGCGTGCTGTCTTGAATGGTCCCACCATGTCCAGCCCCCACACGGCAAAAGGCCAAGTGAGGGGGATGGTCTTGAGTGTAGAAGTCGGCAGATGTTGCTTGGAGCTGAATTTCTAGCACCCCTTGCAATGCTTGACCAAATCCTTGGCGTCCTCCAAAGCATCGGCCAGAAGAAACCATGGCGGAAAGCTTTGGCGACAAGGGATCTGGAGGCCACGTGGTGGCCACACTCGCCTTGGTGGATATCTATGAGGATTGCTTGGGCCTTCTCTGGTTCTACGCAGCGCTGGAAGACCCCAGTCACGCCGCGTCTGACAAGCTCTCTATTTACTATCGTGTAGGCTCCTGCTCGGCGCTGCACTTGCCGGGCCGAGATCTCATCAGTCGGCAGCTCTCTGTTTACCAGGAATTTGAGGATGGGCTGCGCCCATGATGGTGCTCCGACTTCATCTACTGTCATCACGACCACTTGTACTAGGGCGGTTGGGTTGGGAGGCGGCGGGTTGGAGTCGGCTGCCGCTTGCTGCGTTGTTGGAGTCCCCTGGCCGACTGCTGGACCACCAAGTCTGAGTCGCCATAGCACAGGATCCGGCGGGTGTTGAACTCTTTGGCCAGTCGGGGTCCATGTACTAGCGCCTCATACTCGGCCACATTGTTGGAGGCGGCAAAGTGAATTTGCAATGTGTATCTGAGCTTGTCGCCTTTTGGGAGAGGTGAGGACAACGTCGGCTCCCAAGCCGGCGCGTATCTTCGAGCCATCAAAGTGAATCCACCAATGAGTAGAGTCCGGAGCTGGCGGCAGGTACTGGGTCTCGGCCGAGTCGACGAGGAAGTCGGCCAGCGCTTGGGACTTGATGGCGGTGCGTGTCTGGTAGAAGATGGTGTAAGGGGCCAGCTCGATGGCCCATTTGGCCATCCGGCCCGACGCATCTCTGTTGCCTATGATCTCAGCAAGCGGGGCAGTGCAAACAACCATGATTGGGTGCTCTTGAAAGTATGGCTTCAGCTTCTTGGCGGCAAAGTGGACGCCATAACGCATCTTCTGGTAGTGGGGGTAGTTCTGCTTTGAGGTCGACAACACCTCACTCAAATAGTACACATGCCTCTAGACCAGCTATGCTCTGCCGTCTTCTGGGCGCTCTACCACGATGACAGTGCTGACCACCCGGCTGGTGGCGGCGATGTAGAGGTACATGGGCTCCTTAGCAGCCGGGGCCGCCAGGACAGGCGAGGTAGTCAGCATCTTATTTAACTAGAGAAGGCCTCGTCCACCTTGTCGTTCCACTCGAAGTGAGTGGTTTTCTTCATGAGCTGGTATAGGGGAAGAGCCTGCTCGCCCAGCCGACTGATGAAGTGGCTGATGGATGCCAAGCAGCCGGTGAACTTCTGGACGTCTCGCAGTCGGGTGGGTCTCTCCATCCTCTCGATGGCTTTGATCTTCACAGGTTTGCACTCAATGCAGCGTTCTGAGACCAGGAAGCCAAGGAGCTGGCCGGCTGGTACTCCAAAAACACACTTCTCCGGGTTGAGCTTGATCTGAAAACGGCGCAGATTATCAAAAGTTTCCTTGAGATCTTCCAAGAGAGTACCGCGCTTCTCCGTCTTCACCACAATATCTTCTACATAGACGTGGGTGTTTCTGCCGAGTTGCTTAAGGAGGCACTTCTGCATGCAACACTGAAACATGGCACCGACATTTGTCAAGCCGAATGTCATTGTCAGGTAGCAGAAGGCTCCGAATGGTGTGATGAAGGTGGTCTTCAGGCGGTCGGCCGGGTTCAACTTGATCTGGTGGTACCCTGAGTAGGCATCCAAAAAACTCAACAGCTCGCATCCGGCTGTGGAACCTATCACTTGGTTAATCCGAGGCAATGCAAACAGATCCTTGGGGCAGGCTTTGTTGAGGCTAGTATAGTCAATACACATGCGCCACTTGTTATTCTTCTTCAGTACAAGGACTGGGTTGGCAAGTCATTCCGGAAAAAAACACTTCCATAATGAAGCCGGCTGCTAGAAGCCGGGCTATCTCTTCACCAAAAATTCTTCTCTTCTCTTCTGACAGTTGGTGGAGGGGTTGTTTGACTGGTTTGGCATCTGATATGACATGTAGCTTGTGCTCGGCGAAATCCGTCGGAACACCCAGCATGTCTTTGGGAGACCATGCAAAGATTTCCCAGTTCTCACGGAGGAAATCGACGAGCTCGCTTTCCTATTTGCTATCGAGGTTGGTACCTACGATAGCGTGCCTCTCCGGGTGCTCTGGGTCCAAAGGGATCTTCTTTGTTTCTTTGGCCGTTTGGAAGGAGCCCTGGGTCTTCGACTCTTTGGGATATGGCGTCAGGTCCGGCTGTTTGCTAGCCATGGCCACCACCCGGTCCAGGAGCTTCTTCTCAGCAGCAATCACAAAGGGACTCGGCCAGCCGGCTGCTAGCTGCAGCGCAGGCGGCCGACTTCTCGTAGTCTTTGGCTATTGTGATAATGCACTTAGTTCCCGGCATCTTCATATTGAGGTAGGCATAATGTGGCACCGCCATGAACTTGGCTAGAGCTGGTCGGCCTAGGAGTTCATGGTAAGGGCTCTCCAGGTCAACCACCTCAAACCAAATTGCCTCGCGGCGGAAGTGATCTTTGTCTACGAAGATGACGTCTATCTTGATCTTGCCGATTGGTGAGCAGGAAAGGCCTGGCACAATGCCATGAAAGACAGTCCGACTGGGCTGGAGCTGCTTCTCTTTGATGCACAACTTTTCCATGGTATCGCGGTAAAGGATGTTGATGCTGCTACCGCCATCTATCAGAATTTGGGAGAAACGAGAAACTCGCCTCTCTGTTGCAAGGGTGGCATCCAACACCAGGGTCTAGGAACCCGGAGAAGGCATCACCTCCAGGTGGTTTGCACGGCTCCAGCTGATAGGCTTCTCGGACTAGTGCATGAACTTTGGGGCATTTGAAGCAACGACGTTTACTTCACGGTGCAGCTGACATCGACTGTGCCGGTCACTAGCCACACTGGTGAAGACGACATAAGCTCCATGTTCTTCGGGGAATTCATCCTGGATGGCACTGACTGCCCCACCGGCCGCCGGCTACTGGGGAGGCAGAGCCGGCTGGCCAGCAGGCGGAGGCGGCAATCCCTCGCCCTTGGCAATGTGGACGAGCCAATGGCATTTTCGGGTGGTATGGTTGGACGGCTTCGCGCCACTGTGGAACTTGCAGGGAGCATCAAGGGTTTGCTCGAAGGAGAAGGCGGGCAGCCAAGCCGGCTTGCCGCCCTTCTGACACTTGGGGCTGGGTTGTCCCTCCGGCTGCTGGTCCTCAACCGTCGCCACCTGCCGTCTGGTGGAAGCTGGCTGCGAGGCCTTGTGCTTATTGTCGTTCTACCGCTGGCACCGACTATTGTCTCCAGCCGGCGTCCGGGGAGCCGGAGGGAGCACCTTCCCGTTCGCGTCCACTTGAAGCTCCGACTTCATGGAGGAGGCGGTTGTGGCGTACTTGTCTGCTATGGTCAGCAGTTCGTCCAGTGTAGCCGGCTCATCGCAGAGGAGTTGTTGCTTGAGTAAGGTGCCCTCTCGGCACCCGGCGGTGAAGTACTCAATGGCTTGCACCTCGTGCACCCATTCGCAGGAGTTGCGCAGTTCGTCCCACCGCGTCGACTAGTCGCGGGTGGACTCGGTCGGGCCTTGAACGCACAGCGAGAGCTGACGGGGCTTGGGCGGCCGCTTGTAGGTGCTGGTGAAGTTGCGGATGAAGACTTCGGTGAAATCTACCCAGCTGTTGATGCTGCGGGGCTTCAGGCTGTTCAGCCATGTCTGGGCCGTGCCCGAGAGCATGAGTGGAACGTATTTCACGGCAACGCGCTTGTTGCCGTTTGCTACGTTGACGGCCGTGGAGTAGTACACCAGCCAATCCTCCGGCTTCACGGAGCCGTTGTACTTGGGAGTGTCTCGAGGGAGCGAGAACCCTTTGGGGAAGGGCTAGTTTCGAATGCGAGGGCCAAAACAAGGCGGGCCGATAGCATCTTCTTCTTCTATCGCCAGGGATCGAGCCAGGCGGTCGATCCAGTGGCAGGCGTCGTTCTCTCCGACTCCTTCTTGGCGGCCCAGCCGGTCTCCAAGTGTCGGGTGCTCAGCAGGTGGCGGGGAGGCGGGCGATTGCTCCGCTGTTCCAGCGCTCGCGGGCGGCCGTCTTGGTCGCGCTCGATGGTGATGCGCGTCGGACTGTGGCTAGCAGCCGACTCTTTGTCTCTCTGGTCACGGGCGCCGCCTGTCAGCGTCCGGGAGGTCGCACCATGCTCTCGGCGAGGGGGGAGGTTTTCGGCATGCTGGCTGTGTTCTTCCATGCGGCAACCGACCTCTTGTTGCGCGGCTGCCGCGTCGATGAGCTGCTGAACGCGCTCCGTAATGCAGCAACACTCGTCACCCTCCAGGTGGTCCAGCTCATATGCTGCCGCCTAGGCAGCACGTATGTTCTCCATGGGCGTGGCATAGACTGGGCGGTCTACCCCGAACATGCTGGTGACGGCAGTGCCGCGCTGCTGCACCGTGCCCACACGGCTAGGCCCGCCAGCAGCCAGCGTGCCACCGACGGCATGGTGATCTCGTGCTGGTAGGCCTCGAAGAGGCGTCTCATGGTGGCCAACTTCTTGGCATTCTCGACGAGCGAGACGCGGCATGCTTCTAGCGTCTCGGCGTTGGCGTCTGCTACGATGGGCGTAGACAGGTCCCGCATTGCCGCCTGCAGCGGGTCCTGGGCGGCCCCGCCAGAGGCATCATCATGGCCGATGACGAGCACCTCCGTGACGGTGCTGCCGCCGCTATCCGCTCGAGGGAGCGGGTCATCGATGACCAACACGTTGGTGGGGAAGGTGTTGAGGGATGCCGCGTCGGAGTCGACGAGCATCGGGTCGATGGAGCCAACTGACTCTAGGTCAGAGACTGGCTCGTTGGTGATGTGGAGCTTGCCAAGGAGGTCGACGAGGCAGCTCTCGGGGCTGGCTGCTCCCGCGTCGGGTGCGGGCTCGTCGGAGAGGCGGACCTCACCGATGAGATTAGTGAGGCAGCTCGCCGCGCAAGCGACTTCTGCACCATGCAGCGCGTCGGTGCAAACGCCATCGGGCGTGCCGGGCTAGCTGCGCTCGCTAGGGTGAAAAAGGGTTCCCGTCCAGAACAGATCTCCAGACGGCGGTGCACCTAGCCCCACGGTGGGCACCAAATATCGGGGGTGTCGTGCGACATATGCCAAAGGATGGCTTATTATGGTCGGGGAGAGTAATACGTCGCCGATGCCTGGAAACGGGATAAGGCATAAACATGTGCGCCGATGCATCTTACCCAGGTTCGGGGCTCTCCTAGGAGATAACACCCCTAGTCCTACTCTGCGGGGTCTCCGCATGATCACTATGTCAATAGATGGCTACAAGACTGCTTCTAGAGCTGTTTGGCTAGAGGAGGAAGAGGGGCAAGGCTAGCTCTACTCCTCTCACTATGTGTGTGTGTAGTCTATGATGCTGAACCCTTTACATGGGTGCCCTGGGGGGTTTATATAGGCCTACCCCCTAGGGGTACAATGGTAACCCGGCTGGGTGTAGGACCCGGGCGGTAGTGTCTCTAGTGGCCGGCTTCTTCGCTGGCTGCTGGGGCCCGCCGCCTGGTGCGTCCCGCCGGCTGTCTTGTACTTGGCCGGCAGGCCACACCCGCCACTGGCGGGTCCTGCCGGCTGCTTAGTACTTTGGCAGCGCCACTGATGATGCGTGCTTTGTCAGGGAGGGCATGGCTACAGTCCCGCCGCCTGGCGGGCGTTCATTGTAGCCATTCCCAATTTCTTCTAATTAATGGCGCACATGCTTTGAGGGAGGGTGAGGGCTGCCTGCTAGGAGCTCGTGCCGACTAGTCAGGGCTCGCCGCCTTTTGGCTTCTCATAAACAGGTAGGCCCTGCCGCCTGCGGGCCGTACCGACAGCCCGTCGTGGGGGCATGGCCTCTTTTGCAATGGGTGATGTCTTGGGCTGCGTGGCAACAGTGCTGCGTCGGGCAAGGTATGTCCGCCCAGTACGCTGCACTGTGGCCATGTTCTACCCTGGATTCGGGGGTGGCAGGCTGCACTGTGGCCATGCCCCGTCTTGTCGTTGTAACGAGGCGCTAACTTTGAGGGAGCGAGGGGCCGCCTGCTAGCAGTCGGCCTCCCTGGAGGCCGCCTGCTAGCAGCCGGACTCCCTGGAGGCCACCTGCTAGGAGTCGGCCCATCTCATGGCTGCCTTCTGGGCCTTGCCGCCTTCCAGCAGCCGACTGCTTGGACCAGCCGGCTCTAAGAAGGCGACCCTTTGTCTTTGATGCTTGAGGGGCTTAGCCGGCCCCGATGTCTTGAAATACCATGGGGAGCAGATGAGGCTAGCCGTGGTCATTTACTCCGACACAAGGGAAGTGCCCATACCTATGTATTTATGTCTCTTTGTTCAGAAGTGGTGATGTTGGAGTTGTTGATGTAGTAGGCTTCTTCCTCAGCTTGCACTTGAGGATAGAATTTTCCTCTCTTAAATCATCAATCTCCTGCTCAAGCCTTAATATCTTTTTACATCGTTCCGATTTGTTTTCCTGCAAGAGACGAAAAGGGATAAGCTCGATCTTAGGTTTCTTTGCTTTGTTAGGATGACTTGACTTTTTGAACTCAACATGCATGTCCCCAGGTTGGGGTAGTGGGACTTCTTCTTCATCGGAACTTGTCTCTTCCTTTCCTTTCGGATCATAGTCTTATTCTTCCTCCGTGGTCCAACCATAGTGCTCCAAATCCCCGTAGACCTTGGGGTATGCAATGTAATCATCTACATAGCTCTCCGCCTCTCTCCCTCCGAATCTTGGGATGACATATTGCTCTAATTCTGCCGCAGAAACAACTCAAAACAAAAACATGAGATTTTGTCGTGGTACGGTGGTCAAATCCTTCGGGTGATTATATAATGAATTTTTACCGACCAAAAGAAGTATCGTGCAAGAAAACAGAGTCCGGAGGGCACACGAGGTGGCCACAAGGCAGGGGGCGCGCACAGGGGGGTAGGGCGTGCCCTCCACCCTTGTGGATGCCTCGTGTCTCTTTCAGACTACTTTTAATTTTCCTAATTTTTTTATTCCAAAACAGAGAAAAATTGCCATTAGAACAGTTTTGGAGTCGGTTTACTTACCGTACCACATACCTATTCTTTTTCGGAGTCTGAAACATTCTGGAAAGTGTCCCTTAAGTACTCCTCCGGTGTTAAGGTGTCAATTATATTGGTCTCAACATTTATGGGATTACCTGAGATATAATGTTTGATTCTTTGACCGTTCACCACCTTCGAATTCGTGCCTTTGGCATTGTTGATTTTGATGGCACCGGAACGATAGAGCTCCTTGATAATGTAAGGACCTTCCCATTTAGAGAGAAGTTTTCCTGCAAAAAATCTTAAACGAGAGTTGTATAGCAAAACATGATCACCTACATTAAACTCACACTTTTATCCTCTTGTCATGCCATCTTTTAACCTTTTCTTTAAACAACTTGGCATTCTCATAGGCTTGGGTTCTCCATTCATCAAGCGAGCTAATGTCAAATAACCTCTTCTTAGCGGCAAGTTTGAAATCATAATTGAGCTCTTTAATAGCCCAATATGTCGTATGTTCTAATTCAAGAGGTAAGTGACATGCTTTTCCATAAACTATTTTATACGGAGACATACCCATGGGGTTTTTATAAGCAGTTCTATAAGTCCATAATGCATCATCAAGTTTCTTAGACCAATTCTTTCTAGATCTATTAACAGTCTTTTGCAAGATCAATTTAATCTCTCTATTGCTCAATTCTACGTGACCACTAGACTGAGGATGATATGGAGATGCAATTCTATGGTTAATATCATACTTAGAAAGCATTTTATGGAAAGCACCATGAATAAAATGTGAACCACCATCAGTCATCAAATATCTAGGGACTCCAAACCTCGGAAAAATAACTTCTTTAAGCATCTTAATAGAAGTGTTATGATCAGCACTACTAGTTGGAATAGCTTCTACCCACTTAGTAACGTAATCAACAACAACTAAAATATGTGTATACCCATTAGAGGAAGGAAAAGGTCCCATATAATCAAAGCCCCAAACATCAAATGGTTCAATAACAAGTGAATAATTCATAGGCATATCCTGACGTGTACTAATATTGCCAAATCTCTGGCATTCATCACAAGACAAGACAAACTTAGGAGCATCCTTGAAGAGAGTAGGCCAATAAAAACCAGATTGCAATACCTTGTGTGTAGTTCTATCTCCAGTGTGGTGTCCTCCGCAAGACTCAAAGTGGCACCTGCGCAGGATCTATTCCGGTTCATGCTCGGGTACACAACATCTAATAACACCATCTACTCCTTCTTTATAAAGGTGCGGGTCATCCCAAAAGTAATGTCTTAAATCATAGAAAAACTTTTTCTTTTGTTGGTATGTGAAACTAGGTGGTATAAATTTAGGAACAATGTAATTAGCATAATCAACATACCATGGAGTATTATGAGAAGCATTTATGACAGCTAATTGTTCATCAGGAAAGCTATCATCAATAGGCAGTGGGTCATCAAGAACATTTTCTAAGCTAGACAAGTTGTCGACAGCAGGGTTCTCAGCTCCCTTTCTATCAATAATATGCAAATCAAATTCTTGTAACAATAGAACCCATCTAATAAGTCTAGGTTTAGCATCTTTCTTTTCCATAAGATATTTAATAGCAACATGATCTGTGTGAATAGTTACTTTGGAATCAACAATATAAGATCTGAACTTATCACAAGCAAATACAACTGCTAAAAATTCCTTTTCAGTAGTTGCATAATTTCTCTGGGCACTGTCTGGAGTTTTACTAGCATAATGAATAACATTTAATTTCTTATCAACTCTTTGTCCTAGAACAGCACCAGCAACATAATCACTAGCATCACACATAATTTCAAAGGGTAAATTCCAATCAGGTGGCTGAACAATAGGAGCAGAAATCAAGGCTTTCTAAAGTATTTCAAATGCTTCTACACAATCATCAGAAAAAACAAAAGGAACATCTTTTTGCAAGAGATTAGTGAGAGGCCTAGAAATTTTAAAGAAGTCTTTAATAAACCTCCTATGGAAACCGGCAAGACCAAGGAAACTTCTTATACCATTGATATCTTTAGGACATGGCATCTTTTCAATAGCATCTACTTTAGCTTTATCAACTTCAATACCACTTTCAGAAATTTTATGCCCCAAGACTATACCTTCATTAACCATAAAGTGGCACTTCTCCCAATTCAAGACAAGATTAGTTTCTTCACATCTCTGCAAAACTCGATCAAGGTTGCTTAAGCAATCATCAAAAGAAGTTCCGTAAACGGAGAAATCATCCATGAAAACCTCAACAATCTTTTCACAGAAATCAGAGAATATAGCAGTCGTACATCTTTGGAAGGTAGCAGGTGAATTGCATAAACCAAAAGGCATACGTCTATAAGAAAATGTACTGAAAGGGCAAGTAAAAGTGGTCTTCTCCTGATCATCTTTTGACACAGGTATTTGAGAAAAACCAGAATAACCATCTAGAAAGCAAAAATGTGTATGTTTGGATAGTCTTTCTAGCATTTGATAAATAAAAGGTAATGGGTAATGATCTTTCCTAGTAGCTTTATTCAATTTGCAAAAATCAATCACCATTCTATAACTTGTAACAATTCTTTGTGGAATCAATTCATTCTTATCATTAGGAACAACAGTAATACCTCCTTTCTTAGGGACACAATGAACATGACTTACCCATCTACTATTAGCTATATGATAGATTATACCTGCCTCCAGAAGCTTTAATATTTCATTTCTTACCACTTCCTTCATCTTGGGATTTAACCTTCGTTGATGATCAACAACTGGTTTAGCATCATGCTCCAAATTAATTTTGTGCAGACATAGAGTGGGACTAATGCCCTTAAGGTCATCAAGAGTATATCCAATAGCAGCACGGTGCTTCAGAGTTTTCAATAATTTCTTTGCTTCATGCTCTGAAAGGTTAGCACTAATAATAACATGATATATCTTCTTTTCATCGAGATAAGCATATTTCAAAGTATCAAGTAATTGTTTAAGCTCAAACACGGCATCACCCTTGGGTGGAGGAGGATCTCCAAGGATTTCAACAGACAAATTGTGTTTCAAAATAGGCCCTTGATTAAAGAATATTTCATCTATTTCCCTTCTTTCATTCATAAACATATCATTTTCATGGTCTAGCAAATATTGTTCTAAAGGATCAGTAGGAGGCACGACAATAGAAGCAAGACCAATAATTTCATCCTTACTAGGCAATTCTTTATCATGGGGTTGTCTACGAAATTTAGAGAAATTAAAATCATGAGACATATCCCCTAAACCAACAGTAACAATATCTTTCTCGCAGTCTATCTTAGCATTAACAGTATTCAAGAGAGGTCTACCAAATATAATGGGACAAAAATTATATTGTCGGGAACCAAGGAGAAGAAAATCAGTAGGGTATTTAATTTTCCCACACAAGACTTCAACATCTCTAACAATCCCAATTGATTGATGGAAATAGGCCCTAGAGGCAATAATAAAATGGTTATTATTATATTTCCTGAATCATGATAAAGGTTTATTATTCATGCTACAATTGTATTGATCGGAAACTTAAATACATGTGTGAATACATAAACAAACAATGTGTCCCTAGAGGGCCTCTACTAGGCTAGCTCGTTGATAAAAGATGGTTAAGGTTTCCTAACCATGGACATGAGTGTCATTTTATAACAGGATCAGATCATTAGGAGAATGATGTGATGGACAAGACCCATCCGTTAGCTTAGTATAATGATCATTTAGTTTGTTGATATTGGTTTCTTCATGTCAAATACATATTCCTTCGACTATGAGATTATGCAACTCCCGGATACCGCAGGAATACCTTGTGTGCTATCAAACATCACAACGTAACTGGGTGATCATAAAGATGCTCTAAAGGTATCTCTGAAGGTGTTTTTTGAGTTGGCATAGGTCGAGATTAGGATTTGTCACTCCGAGTATCGGAGAGGTATCTCTAGGCCCTCTCGGTAATACACATCATAAGCTTGCAAGCAAATGACTAAGGGGTTAGTCACGAGGTGATGTATTATGGAACGAGTAAAGAGACTTGCCAGTAACGAGATTGAACTAGGTATGAAGATACCGACGATCGAATCTCGGGCAAGTAACATACCGATAGACAAAGGGAATTACGTATGTTGTCATAATGGTTCGACCGATAAAGATCTTCGTAGAATATGTAGGAGCCAATATGGGCATCCAGGTTATGCTATTGGTTATTGACCGAGGTGTCTCGGTCATGTCTACATAGTTCTCGAACCCGTAGGGTCCACACGCTTAACATTTGTTGACGATATATTGCTATATGAGTTATATGATTTGGTGACCGAATGTTGTTCGGAGTCCCAGATGAGATCACGAACATGACGAGGAGTCTTAAAATGGTCGAGAGGTAAAGATCAATATATAGGACGATGGTATTTGGACACCGGTAGTGTTTTGGGACGTACCACGAAGGAATCAGGTCACTAGAAGGGGTTCTGGGCACCCCCCCGGCAAGTTATAGGCTTAATGGGCCAAAGGGAGGGACAGACCAGCCCTCTAAGGGGCTGGTGCACCCCTCCACTTGTTTGGACAGCCCTAGGGAAGGAAAAGGGGGAGGGATAGCCCCTCCTGCCTTTCCCTCTCATGGGAGAAAGGAAAGGGAGGGGCGCCACCCTCCCCTGCCTTTCCCCGCACTCCAAATAAGGAAAGAATGGGGCGCGGCTTGGGAGGGACCCCAAGTAGGATTGCTCCTACTTGGGTGCCTCCTTTGGCTGCTCCTCCCTCCCTCCCACCTATATATATGTGGGAGGGGGCGCCTAGCACACACCAGACAGTTGCCTAGCTGTGTGCGGCACCCCCCTCCACCGTTTACACCCTCGGTCATATTTTTGTAGTGCTTAGGCGAAGCCCTGCGGAGATCACTTCACCATCACCGTCACCACGCCGTCGTGCTAACGGAACTCATCTACTTCCTCGACGTCTTGCTAGATCAGGAAGGCGAGGGACGTCACCGAGTTGAACGTGTGCAGAACGCGGAGGTGCCGTGCGTTTGGTACTTGATCGGTTGAAGCGCAAAGAAGTTCGACTACATAAACAACATTGTGAAATGCTTCCGCTTATGGTCTACGAGGGTATGTGGACACACTCTCCCCCTCGTTGCTGTGCATATCCATGGATAGATCATTGTGTGTGCGTAGAATTTTTTTTGTTTTCCATGCAACGATTCCCAACAGTGGCATCCGAGCCAGGTCTCTGCGTAGATGAAATGCACGAGTAGAACACAAAGAGTTGTGGGCAGTGATAGTCATACTGTTTACCACCAACGTCTTATTTTGATTCAGCGGTATTTTGGGATGAAGTGGCCCGGACAAACCTTACATGTCCACGTACATGAGACTGGTTCCACCGACTGACATGCAACTTATTTTGCATAAAGGTGGCTGGCGGGTGTCTGTTTCTCCTAATTTAGTTGAATCAAATTTGACTGCGGCTGGTCCTTGAAGAAGGTTCAAACAGCAAACTTGATAATTCACCGTTGTGGTTTTGCCGTAGGTTAGAACGGTTCTTGCTAGAAACCTGTAGCAGCCACGTAAAACTTGCAACAACAAAGTAGAGGACGTCTAACTTGTTTTTGGAGGGTATGTTGTGATGTGATATGGTCAAGACATGATGTGATATATGTTATTGTATGAGATGATCATGTTTTTAATTTATCGGCAACCGGCGGGAGCCTTATGGTTGTCTCTTTATTGTATGAAATGCAAGAGCCATGTAATTGCTTTACTTTATCTCTATGCGTTAGCAATAGTTGTAGAAGCAATAGTTGACGACACGACCACGATGCAACGATGGAGATCAAGGTGTCGAGCCGGTGATGATGGAGATCATGATGATGCTTTGGAGATGGAGATCAAAAGCACGAGATGATGATGGCCATATCATGTCACATATTTTGATTGCATGTGAGGTTTATCTTTTATGCATCTTATTTTTCTTAGAACGACAGTAGCATTATAAGATGATCCCTTCACTAAATTTCAAGATATAAGTGTTCTCCCCAAGTATGCACCTGTGACGCCCGGATAATTAAGCTATAGTAATTCCCTGATAAAGATGTCCCGTCATCATGATTACTATTGTTAAACTCGCGTTGGTTCGAATCTGGTCCAAATTGGAATTCAAATTAAAGGCCAAATTCAAATTTCTCAAACATGCAAACTAAAATGTTCTAAGTATGGAAAATTTTCCATAACTAATTACGGTAGTGACCAACAATTTTGTAAAACATTTAAATGCCCTTTTGTGAATATAAAATTGGCTAGAAACAATTATTAAATGCTTTTTAATTACTAAACCATTTCAAACTATTTTAAATCCCTCCCCAAACTTTTGTGGCAATGCCTAAAGCTGCAATGTGATTTATGGACAAAATTTCATATTACATAAAAGTCTTTTGCTCTCTAAAATAATTACAAAACAAAAACTATAAAAGAAAAAGTAAATGAAAAAGATAAACAGAAAAGGGACCCCCCCTCTGCCTGGGCCTTAGCCCACCCAACCTCCTGGCCCAACCAGGCCGGCCGACCCCCTTCCTACTAGAATACCCCCACCGGCTGCCTCCTTCTCCCCACTGTGCATGCGACAGAGGCACGCGACCGAGCTGTCCCCGTTCGACCCCCTCGCCGGCGCTGCCCCAATTGATAAGGTCGAGCCTCCCTTGGCCTCGTCAGCTCCTCAGGATCTTTTCCCCCAACCACTCGCGTTCACCCCTCTCCTCGCTCCCTGCTCTCGATCTGGTCGAGCCCGACGCCGTCGTCGCCATGGCCTCCGCCGTCCACGCGCCCATGGTCACCCCCACGCCCTGAGCTTGTGCCCACGAGCCCCGTCTACCTCCGCTACATTGTCTACGACCGCGGGGTTGACCTCAACGCCTCCGCTTCGCGCAACGCTCCTTGATAACCCACAAGTATAGGGGATCAATTGTAGCCTCTTTCGATAAGTAAGAGTGTCGAATCCAACGAGGATCTAAAGGTAGAACAAATATTCCCTCAAGTTCTATTGACCACAGATACAACTCTACGCACGCTTAACGTTCGCTTTACCTAAAACAAGTATGAAACTAGAAGTACTTTGTAGGTGTTGTTGGATAGGTTTGCAAGATAATAAAGATCACGTAAATAAAATCTAGGGGCTGTTTAGATAAAGACACAATAAATTTAGTATAGCGAGTGTGGAAAAGTGGTGGTAGGAGTTGCGAAATTGTCCCTAAGAAATTGACTACTTTACTAGACCGATAGCAAGTTTTATGTGGGAGAGGCCACTGCTAGCATGTCATCCCTGACTTGGAATTCTACGCACTTATGATTGGAACTATTAGCAAGCATCCGCAAGTACTAACGTTCATTTAGGTAAAACCCAACCATAGCATTAAGATATATTGGTCTCCCTTCAATCCCGTAAGCATCAACTTCTATGCTAGGTTGAAGCTTCTGTCACTCTTGCCCTCCAATACATAGTCCTATCAACATACAACTAACCCAATGGTGTGATCCACGCGCGCGCTCATATGATGGGCACCAAAGGACAACAACATAACCACAAGCAAATTAAACCAATCATAGCAATTCACCAATTACCGATAGGACAATGAAAATCTACTCAGACATCATAGGATCGCAACACATCATTGGATAATAATATGAAGCATAAAGCACTGTAACGCCTCGGATTCGGTGCGCCAGGTGTCCGCCAGTTATTCGCCGTTTTTGCCATGTTATCATCTGCATTTCATCTGCATGTTTTTCAAAACTTGCATCCGTTCGGGTTTCCCCGGTTCTCTCCGTTGTCCGTTCCGAGCCCGACCACACTTGCACGCGCCCGCGGCACCTCCGAGATATTATTTTGTAGTGGCATAAAAATGTTCTCGGAATGGGTTGAAGCTTGGCATGTGGTCTTATTATAGTGTAGACAGAGCGCCTGTCAAGTTTCTTCGCATTCAGAGCTCGTTTGTTAGCCCAACCGTTAAATATATAGCGGCACCGGTGCCGGTTTATTCGTCGGACGTTTCGGTCTCCGAAACCGTGCCGGGCTGCATTTCTCCTCTCTCTCCTCTCAGCCCAAGCCTCTCTCTCACACAGCCCACTAGCCCACCTACCTACCCCCTCCGCTTCGGACCGTCCGATCGAGATCGAACGGCTCCGAAACGGAGCTAATCCCCTAACCCTAGCCCCCCTTTCCTATTTAAACACCTCCCCTTGCCAGATTTAGAAGCCTGGCTTCCCCTACCTCTAGCCTCCCACCTCCCTCCTCGAAATCCACGCCGCCAGCCACATCCAACCGCCTCCCCCTCGTTTTCCGGCGCCATCCACCACCGTCCCGCCACTTGGCGCCACCCAACTGGCCGGCGCCGCCGCAGAAGCCTCCCTCGCCCACTCCTCGCTCGCCACGTGTCCCCCGCGCTCCCCTCGGCCGCCCGCCAAGCCAGACGCAGCCCGCCCGAGCCCATCGAGGCCCGACCACTTTCTGGCGCCCGACCAAGCCGCCCGCTCCTCGCTCGATCGAGGATCGAGCGCCCGCCCGCCGCCTCTCGGCCCGCCGCCCGCTGCCTACTCCCTCGCCGGAGCCGCCGCTCCGCGTCGCCGCCTCCTCGTCGCCAGGTCGCCGCCCCGTGGTTCCCTCCCTTCCCTTCTCTCTCCCTGCCTCACTCTCTCTCCTTCCCCGCAGGTCCCCGCCGCCCTTCGAGCTCCGCCCGTCGCCGGCTGGCCTCGCCATCGCCGGGAACGGGTCCGCCGTGTCCAGATCCGCCCGGATCCCGCCGGAGATGCCGCCCCCATGGCCTCCTCCGCCCTCGCCATCCCCGTCGCATGCTGCCGCTGCCACTGCCTTCCCTCGATCCCCACTAGATCGAGGAGGACGACGACGGGTACCGCCGACCGCGTGGGCCCCGCAGCCGTGGCCCATCTTCCCTGGGCCCAGTCACCCCGTCCGGCCCGATCCGCCTCTCCTCCCTCTCTGGGCCAGGCCCGCTAGGTGAGCAGACCGCCTAAGCCTCGCCTGTGCGAAGTATTGCTACGTTGCGCCCATCCGTTTTTTTAGAAATCGGCTAAGTCCCGAATATTTTTGCATAATCATGCCATGTTCATCGCAACTTATCTCTGCATCTGTAGCTCCGTTTTGTGTGTGTAATATGTCAAATTGTTCGACTCAACGAGTACTTCATTTAGTTCCATTGCACCATATTCATTTGAGCTCATCTTGATGTCTGAATCATCGTTGCAAGAGTGCTTCATGATGTTGTCTGCTGTCTGTTAACAGAACTAGCTCTTTTGTCATTTTTGCCATGATTGATGTGTGCATCCTATGAGGTTGATGTCTACATGTGTTTTGATCTATGCCATGCCATATTTACAGGGGTGTATTCCATGTATTTTTGTGATCAATGTGGTGACTAGCACAAGCATGCAAACTAGACATCGTGATGTTGCTGTTTGTCCCTGTTCTGCTGTTATTTTGATGCCATGTAAACTTGATGCTACAGAGAGATCCATGCATATTTTGAGATACTTCAGTAAGGAAGTTTTGAACATATGGTTATGCTCTAGCCATTAACGTCCTTGTTTGCAATTATGGAGTAGTCTAGCATGTCATTTTCGTGCTCTACTTTTGCTACAAAATGTTTCCTGGCAGATTGTTTACATGTTATTCAATTTTGCCAAGGTTGTTATAGTTGGTCCTTGCATGCTATGAACTTGTTCTTGCCTTGGTTTGTTTCATGAACATGTCTTCTTGATGATGCTATGCTTATCTTGTCATGCAATGACTTGTGGTGAGTGAATCAAGCTTGTTAAGTAGGGTACTTGCTGTTACTGTTTTGCTAGGCTGAATCTGTTATTTCGTGATGCTATGTAAACCTGCTGCTACTAGTTATTCTATGCATAATCTGGAGATGTTCACTAAATATGTTTTGTTCTACATGTTATGCTCTATCCATCCATGCCCCTGGTTGCATTTATAGCCTGCTGTAGCTTGTTGTAATATTGCTCTAAAGTTAAGCTTAATAATGTTGCTGTCAGTCTGTTAACATTAAGTTCAGTTGTTGTCATGATTGTTGCTAGTGTTCCGTGCACCCTATGAACATGCTCTTGCCACTTTTAGCTTCATATATATGCCATCTTATTGTTGGTTTCCTTTACATGCCATGTATTGCTCTGTGATGAGTGGTTCAAGCTCACCAACATGTCTACTTATTGTTGTTCCTGCCATGTATGTATGTAATATCTTTTGCTATGTTTACATGGGTTCCATCATATCTTCTGTTCCTTTTTGGCTCATGGTCAGTAGAGAACTTTTGTTCTATGCAATTAGTAGATTCATGCCATGCCTTTGGTTTCCATGTTAAGTTCCTGTAACATGTTGTTTGAGAGCTCTAAACATTGCAACCTGATGTTATTTTCTGCAAAGTCTGAACTGTTATTATTTGCAATCTTGCCATGTGTTTTTGAGCATGTTCTAGTGATTTCTGGAGATAGCTCATTGTTCATGTTTTGTCATGTTTTACCTGTACTTCATGTCCATGCCTTTTTTTCTCATGTTGGGGTGCTGTAGCATGTTGTTTTGATGCTTGCAATATGCCTAGTTGCTGTTTTGGACAGCTTGTCCTTTAAACTTGTTTCATGTGCATGTGTTGAACCGTTGCTCCGTTTTGAGTGTGCTCTATATGAAACTTGCTTGATTTTGTATGTAGTTTCATATTATCATGTTGCATCCTTGTTTTGAGGTGTTTGCTTGATGTTTGAATGCATTTTGCATCAATGCCATGTTTCACTTGTTTTGCTCATATCTCCGTAGCTCCGAATCTAATGAACTTTATATGTAACTTGACTAGAATCTCGTGTAGATCATCTTGGTGCATCTTAACTTGCTATTTAACAACTTGAACATAAGGTTTATTCAGATCTGGACCAATTTCGAAATATGCATATGAGAACTTACCGGAATTGTTATATGTTGTTCCCGGCCTCATTTAAACTTGCCTTGATGTGTTGCTCTTGGTTGCATCATCTCTTGTCATGAGTAGCTCCATGTAGCTTTGTCATGCATCATGTTTGTTTGTGCATCATGTCTTGTCTATGTGTGGTGTGTTTACCAGGTTGTGTGCTTCTTCTCGATAGTTCCTGCTGCTATGCGATCGTGAGGATTCGCTCGCTCACGCTTGGTTCGGCTTCATCCGTTCGTCTTCTTCACGGACTCATTCTTCTTCCTAGCGGGATTTCAGGCAAGATGACCGCTACCCTGGATCTCACTACTATCATTGCTATGCTAGTTGCTTCGTTCTTTCGCTATGCTGCGCTACCTATCACTTGCTGCTCAAGCCTCCCAAATTGCCATGAACCTCTAACCATTGTCACCCTTCCTAGCAAACCGTTGTTTGGTTATGTTACCGCTTTGCTCAGCCCCTCTTATAGCGTTGCTAGTTGCAAGTGAAGATGAAGATTGCTCCATGTTGGATTATGTTTATGTTGGGATATCACAATATCTCTTATTTAATTAATGCATCTATATACTTGGTAAAGGGTGGAAGGCTCGGCCTTATGCCCTGTGTTTTGTTCCACTCTTACCGCCCTAGTTTCCGTCATATCGGTATTATGTTCCCGGATTTTATGCGTACCTAACGCGGTTGGGTGATTTATGGGACCCCTTGACAGTTACCGCTTTGAATAAGACTCCTCCAAAGAAGGCCCAACCTTGGTTTTACCATTGGCCTCACCACCACCTACTGTCCCTTGGGAGTAATTAACCCAAGGGTCATCTTTATTTAGCCCCCCCGGGCCAATGCTTGTCTAAGTGTTGGCCCGAACCGAGTAGACTGCAGGGCCCCCTCGGGGAAACTCGAGGTCTGGTTTTACTCGTAGGATGTCTCATCCGGTGTTGCCCTGAGAACGAGATATGTGCAGATCCTATCGGGATTGTCGGCGCATCGGGAGGCTTTGCTGGTCTTGTTTTATTACTGTCGAAATGTCTTGTAGCCGGGATTTCGAGACTGATCGGGTCTTCCCGGGGAGAAGGAATATCCTTCGTTGATCGCGAGAGCTTATCATGGGCTAAGTTGGGACACCCCTGCAGGGTTTGAACTTTCGAAAGCCGTGCCCGCGGTTATGTGGCATTTGGGAATTTGTTAATATCCGTAAACTTGAAGTAAACTCTTCTAAAATACACCAACCATGTGCGTAACCGTGAGTGTCTCTTTTCGGGGTTGATCGAGAGGAGAACACGGTTTCTGGGTTATGTCTGACGTAAGTAGGAGTTCAGGATCACTTCTTGATCATTACTAGTTGACGACCGTTCCTTTGTTTCTCTTCTCGCTCTCATTTGCGTATGTTAGCCACTATATATGCTTAGCCGCTGCTGCAACCTCACCACCTTACCCCTTCCTTTCCCATTAAGCTTTGCTAGTCTTGATACCCATGGTAATGGGATTGCTGAGTCCTCATGGCTCACAGATTACTACAACATCAGTTGCAGGTACAGGTTATGCGATGATCATGACGCGAGAGCGATGTTTGCTTACTTTGGAGTTCTTCTTCTGCGTCTTCTTCGATCAGGGGATAGGTTCCAGGTCGGCAGCCTGGGCTAGCAGGGTGGATATTGTTTGAGTTTCTGTTTATGATTCATCCGTAGTCGGATGTTGATCTTGTATGTTGTATTGTTGTATTCATGTGACATTGTATGTCTTGGTTGTATCCCTATGTATTATGTAATGTTGATGTAATGATATCCACCTTGCAAAAGCGTTTCAATATGCGGGTCTATCCTTGGTGGGACCTTCGAGTTCCTTTTGGATAGGGTCGCATATTGGGCGTGACAAGCACCATGTTCAAGTAGAGGTTACAGCGGGTTGCGGGAGAGTGGACCGCTGTAGATAGATGGGGGAAGGTGATGAAGATGTTGGTGAAGATGATGGAGGTGTTGGTGTAGATCGTTGTCGCGTTGATGGCCCCGGCAGCGTTCCGGCGCCACCGGGAGAGAGGGGGAGAGAGCCCCCCTTCTTCTTCTTCTTCTTCTTCTTCTTCTTCTTCTTCTTCTTCTTCTTCTTCTTCTTCTTCTTCTTCTTCTTCTTCTTCTTCTTCTTCTTCTTCTTCTTCTTCTTCCTTGACCTTCTCCCTAGATGGGAGAAGGGTTTCCCCTCTGGTCCTTGGCTTCCATGGCATGGGAGGGGCGAGAGCCCCTCCGAGATTGGATCTGTCTCTCTGTCTCTCTCTGTTTCTGCGTTCCCTGATTCTGCCCTTTCACCGTTTCTTATATTCCCGGAGATCCGTAACTCCGATTGGGCTGAAATTTGGACACGATTTTTATCCGGATATTGGCTTTCTTGCGGCGAAAGAAGGGCACCAACCGCCTTACAGAGTGGCCGCGAGTGCCCAGGGCGTGCCTAACCCCCTGGGGCGCGCCCCTCACCCTCGTGGGCCCCTCGGGCATCGTATCGCATTGATTCCACTTCTGAAAATTCACATATATTCCAAAAAAAATATCCGTCAGTTTTATCCCGTTTGGACTCCGTTTGATATGGATTTTCTGCGAAACAAAAAACATGCAACTAATAGGAACTGGCACTGGGCACTGGTGTAACACCCGGATAATTAAGCTACAGTAAAACTCGGTTAATGGTGCCATGTCAACTCCGGTTACTGTTGATAGACCCGCGTTAGTTCAAACCGATTCAAATTAAAAATTTAATTAACGACAAACATCAAAAGTTTTCAAATGTAAAAACTAAAATGTACAAACTGTGGCAAATATTCCAGAAGTAATTATGGTGGTGAACCAACATTTTGTAAAGCGTTTTAGTGCACTAAAATAAAATAAAACAGTAAAAGAAAACTAAAAACAAAACAACAAAAAAAATATAGAAACAGGAGAACCCCCCCTTTGGGCCACGGCCCGGCTGGCCTCTGGGCCAATCAGGCCGACAAGGACGGCCCACCCCGGCGCCCTACTAGGTCACCCCGACCCCCCCACCGAACCGAACCCTAGCCCGCACTTCCCCACTCGCTTCCACTCCCTCCCACGTCGTTCTCCTTCGCCCCCATCCAGATCTGGATCGGGAAGGGAAACAAACCAGCGACCCGTCGCCCCGATCCCGCTCGACCCCAGCCTCCTCCCGCCACCACGCCCTGCTCCTCCCGAGCTCGCCTCTCCCTACACCCACCTCTGCCGCCATTCTGCTGGAACCCTCCCGCCGATGCATCGCTAAGCCCGACGCCTTGGTCGTCATCGCCCGGCGCTAAGCGCCGCCGACCATGCCTCCCCACCGGATCCCGTCTCTGCCGTCGTCTCCGTCCTCCGCCCCAAGCCCCGTTGCCCCGAACCCTACGGCCCCCTGTGAGCCGCCCCCTCCCCTTCTCCTCTCTGCCTTCCTCACCCGCCTGCTAGTTCGCCGTGGCCGCGCCGTGCTCACGGTCACCGCCGCCCCGCTCGTGCCCCGCCACGTCCGTCGGCGTCCGGGCGTGTGCCCGCCCGGCTCGCCCGCTCACTGCGGCGCCTCCCTTGCTGCTGCCCACCTCCATGACCCTTCTTTGGTCGCCGCCCGGCTCGGCCTCGCTCGGCGCCAACACGCCCGGCGATCTGGCGAACGCCCGGTCAGTGCGCCCGCCGCCAATGATCGACCCTCGCCGCCTCCCTTTGCACAGGCTGCCGTGGCGTGCGCCAGCCAGCGCCCTCGGGCATGCGCCCGCTCGAGTGGCGCCTACCCCCACCACGGCGCCCGTCGCCGCTCGCCCCTCGGCGCCGCGCTTGCCGACGCCGATCCACCAGCCCCTTGGGGCCTATGATAGTGGGCCCCTCCCCAGAACGTTTATAAAAAAAGGAATTTTTTTTTAAAATATATATATAATAAATAAATAAATAATAATAAAATTAATAAATTAATTAGTTAATTAGCTAAATAATTAACTTAATCAATTCTGATTAAATTAAATAATTAAGGTTAATTAACCTAATGACTAATTAACCTAATTAACTGCTGTTAATAAACTAACAAGTATGACGTGGGACCCACGCGTAAGTTTGACTTAGTCAATCCCTGTTGACTGCTGATGTCAACATGACCTCATGCTGATGTCATAAATCCAATTTCTAATTAAATTAAATAATTAATTAAATTCCAGAATTTAATAAAATCTTTAGAAAATCATATCTTTTAATCCGTAACTCGGATTAAATTATTTTCAACATGAAAGTTGCTCAGAACGACGAGACGAATCCGGCAGTCCGTTCGTCCGCCACACACCCCTAACCTATCGAACTCGCAACTTTCCCCCTCCGGCTCCTCTGCCCGAAAACACGAAACACCGGGGATATTTTCCCGGATGTTTCCCCCCTTAACCGGTACCACCTCATACCACGTTAGGGCATGCCTAGCATCGTTACTTGTCATGTCATGCATCGATATGCATATGTTTACATGGTATTCATTGTTTCTTCCCCCTCTTCTCTCCGGTAGACTACGAGACCGACCTGCGCTTCCCGGTTCGACTACGGAGTTGGCGACCCCTCTCTCTTGCCAGAGCAACCAGGCAAGCCCCCACTTGATCACCAGATATCGCCTACTCTCCTCTATACTGCTTGCATTAGAGTAGTGTAGCATGTTCTTGCTTTACATTATACCTATCCTGATGCATAGCCCGTCCTTGCTACTCATTGTTACCTTTACCGCTATCCTACTTGCTTAGTATAGGATGCTAGTATTTTCATCTGTGGCCCTACATTCTTGTCCGTCTGCTGTGCTATACTATCGGGCCGTGATCACTCGGGAGGTGATCACGGGTATATACTATATACTTTATACATGACACATGTGGAGACTAAAGTCGGGTCGGCTGGTGGAGCACCCGCGAGTGGATCTGTGGCGGAGGCGGCAGGCAGGTTGAGACCGCCTAGGAGAGAGGTGGGCCTGGCCCTGCTTGCGTTCATGGATACTTAACACGCTTAACGAGATCTTGGTATTTGATCCGAGTCCGCTACGGTCCTATACACACTAACCAACTACGTGGGAAAGATATGGGCACTTTCGGCGTCGTGGTATCACCGGCACTTCGTGACGCCGGACCGAGTGGCGCTACCGGATTGGAACGTAAGCCTGCTCTTGTATTAAGGGGCTAGTTACGCTTTCGGCGTCATAGCGTGCGGTGTGCATTGGGCGATGGGCCCGGACCCTGTGCGCTTAGGTTTGAACCGGCGTCGGCCTCTCTGTTGCGCCTAGGTGGGGCTGCGGCGTGTTGATCTTTCCGCGGCGGGCATGACCCGGAAAGTGTGTCCGCCAAATGGGATCAAGCGTGTTGGGTTATGTGGTGCACCCTGCAGGGAAATTAATCTATTCGAATAGCCGTGATCTTCGGTAACAGGACGACTTGGAGTTGTACCTTGACCTTATGACAACTAGAATCGGATACTTAATAAAACACACCCTTCCAAGTGCCAGATACAACTCGGTGGTCTCTCTCTCTCAGGGTTACGAGGAGGGGATCGCCGGGTAGGATTATTGCTATGCGATGCTACTTGGAGGACTTCAACCTACCCTCTTCTACCTGTTGCAAGACGGAGGTGACCAGAAGCGTAGTCTTCGATAAGACTAGCTATCCCCTCTTATTCTGGCATTCTGCAGTTCAGTCCACTGATATGGCCTTTTACACATATATCCATGCATATGTAGTGTAGCTCCTTGCTTGCAAGTACTTTGGATGAGTACTCACGGTTGCCTTGTTCCCCCTTTTCCCCCTATCTCTACCCGGTTGTCGCGACCAGACGATGGAGCCCGGGCCGACGCCACCATCGATGGCGACTACTACCCGGAGGTGCCTACTACTACGTGCAGCCCCGACGACGACTGGAGTAGTTTAGGAGGATCCTGTGTGAGGCCTGCGCCTCTTCGATCTGTATCCCGGTTTGTGCTAGCCTTCTTAAGGCAAACTTGTTTAACTTATGTCTCAGACTCATATTTTGTTGCTTCCGTTGACTCGTCTATGATCGAGCACTTGTATTCGAGCCCTCGAGGCCCTGGCTTGTATTATGATGCTTGTATGACTTATTTATGTTTTAGAGTTGTGTTGTGATATCTTCCCGTGAGTCCCTGATCTTGATCGTACACATTTGCGTGCATGATTAGTGTACGATTGAATCGGGGGCGTCACAACTGGATCAATATGTTAGTCCCAAAAATAGTATAAAAAGTTGCCAAAAGTATATGAAAGTTTTATAATATTAGCATGGAACAATCAAAAATTATAGATACAACGGAGACGTATCAACATCCCCAAGCTTAATTCCTGCTCGTCCTCGAGTAGGTAAATGATAAAAAAGATAATTTTTGATGTGGAATGCTACCTATCATAATCTTGATCATGTAATCTAAGCATGGCATGAATATTAAGACACGAGTGATTCAAAGCAATAGTCTATCATTTGACATTGAGACAATAATACTTCAAGCATACTAATAAATAAATCATGTCTTTTCAAAATAACATGGCCAAAGAAAGTTATCCCTACAAAATCATATGGTCTGGCTATGCTCCATCTTCACCACACAAAATATTAAAATCATGCACAACCCCGATGACAAGCCAAACAATTGTTTCATACTTTTGACGTTCTCAAACCTTTTCAACTTTCACGCAATACATGAGCGTGAGCCATGGACATAACACTATAGGTGGAATAGAATATGATGGTGGAGGTTGTGTGGAGAAAAAAAAGGAGGAAGTCTCACATCGACGCGGCTAATCAACGGGCTATGGAGATGCCCATCAATCGATGTCAATGTGAGGAGTAGGGATTGCCATGCAACGGATGCACTAGAGCTATAAATGTATGAAAGCTCAACAAAAGAAACTAAGTAGGTGCGCATCCAACTTGCTTGCTCACGAAGACATAGGGCATTTGAGGAAGCCCATTGTTAGAATATACAAGCCAAGTTCTATAATGAAAAATTCCCACAAGTATATGAAAGTGATAAAAAAAGAGACTCTCTATCATGAAGATCATGGTGCTACTTTGAAGCACAAGTGTGTAAAATGGATAGTAGCATTGTCCCTTCTTTTTTTTCTTTTTTGGGCCTTTCCTTTTTTGGCCTTTCTCTATTTTTTATTTGGCCTTTCTCTTTTTTTTTCACGGGACAATGCTCTAATAATGATGATCATCACACTTCTATTTATTTACAACTGAATGGTTACAACTCGATACTAGAACATAGTATGACCATATATGAATGCCTCCGGTGGTGTACCGGGATGTGCAATGATCTAGCATAGCAATGCCATCAAAAAATGGACAAGCCATGAAAACATCATGCTAGCTATCTTACGATCATGCAAGGCAATATGACAATAAATGCTCAAGTCATGTATATGATGATGATGGAAGTTGCATGGAAATATATCTCGGAATGGCTATGGAAATGCCATGATAGGTAGGTATGGTGGCTGTTTTGAGGAAGATATAAGGAGGTTTATGTGTGATAGAGCGTATCGTATCACGGGGTTTGGATGCACCAATAAGTTTGCACCAACTCTCGAGGTGAGAAAGGGCAATGCACAGTACCGAAGAGGCTAGCAATGATGGAAGGGTGAGAGTGCATATAATCCATGGACTCAACATTAGTCATAAAGAACTCACATACTTATTGCAAAAATCTATTAGTCATTGAAACAAAGTACTACACGCATGACCCTAGGGGGATAGATTGGTAGGAAAATACCATCAATCGTCCCCGACCGCCACTCATAAGGAAGACAATTAATAAATACCTCATGCTCCAACTTCGTTACATAACGGTTCACCATACGTGCATGCTACGGGAATCACAAACTTAAACACAAGTATTTCTACAATCCACAACTACCCACTAGCATGACTCTAATATCACCATCTTTATATCACAAAACTATTGCAAGGAATGAAACATATCATATTCAGTGATCTATAAGTTTTATGTAGGATTCTATGACTAACCATGTGAATGACCAGTTCCTGTCAGCTCTCTAAATAGATATAAGTGAAGCAAGAGAGTTTAATTCTTTCTACAAAAGTTATGCCCACGCTCTAACAAATATAAGTGAAGCAAAATAGCATTCTACAAATGGCGGTTTTCTATGTGTAGGGAAACAGGCAATCCATACTTCAAATGATATAAGTGAAGCACATGAAGCATTCTATAAAGCCATACTCAAAAAATATAAGTGAAGTGCAATGAGAATTCTATAAATCAACAAGGACTATCTCATACCAGCATGGTGCATAAAAGAAAAGTGAAAACTAAATGCAAAAGACACTCCAAGATTTGCACATATCACATGAACGAAATGAATCCGAAAACATACCGGTACTTATTGAAGAAAGATGGGATGCCTTCCGGGGCATCCCCAAGCTTAGATGCTTGAGTCTCCTTGAACATTTACTTGGGGTGCCTTGGGCATACCCAAGCTTGAGCTCTTGCCTCTCCTCCTTATCCTCATATCGAGACATCCTCGATCTTCGAACACTTCATCCACACAAAACTCAATGTAAAGCTCGGTAAGATCCGTTAGTATAATAAAGCAAATCACTACTCTAAGTACTGTTGCAAACCAATTCATATTTTGTGTTTGCATTTTAGCTACTGTAATATAACTTTTCCATGGCTTAATCCACTGATAGAAACTGATAATTTCATCAAAACAAGCAAACTATGCATCAAAAACAGAATCTGTCTTAAACAGGACAGTCTGTAGTAATCTGAACATTCACCATACTTCTAGCACTCCAAAAATTCTGAAAATTTAGGAAAAATAAAAAATTTGTATAGAAAGACAGTGCAAAAAATTTCATATCCGTTTGACGTTCTAGTAAAAAATGTAA
This sequence comes from Aegilops bicornis, assembly GCA_021605145.1. Lineage (NCBI taxonomy): Eukaryota > Viridiplantae > Streptophyta > Magnoliopsida > Poales > Poaceae > Aegilops > Aegilops bicornis. Next base: position 367,459,715 of record CM038675.1, read on the forward strand.
AATTGTGCACTACAGCAAAAGTTTTTGTCTTGCACCGTACAAACCAACAAGCAATGTAAACATCCTAAAGGCAAAACTTGGCACATTATTTTTATTTTTAAACTTTATAAAAGCACAAAACATAAATAAATGACTCTCTAAAACTTCTGGGTTGTCTCCCTGGCAGCGCTTTCTTTAAAGCCATTAAGCTAGGCATATAGTGCTCAAGTAATGGATCCACCCGGATCCCAAGGTATATCAAAGCCAATTTTAATTAACAATGATTTGTGATTTAGTAGTGAGCACAAAGTAACATATATCATGCAACAACAAAGTCTAACTCTCTTCCTATGCATCGGCATGTCATAAAAGAACAATTCATGCACACATAGTAAAAGCCAATGCATAGTATAAACAGTTTCTTGCAATTTTATCATATTGGAAACATAGAGAGGTTGAGATATAGTTCCTATCTCATAATAATTGCAAGTAGGAGTAGCAAGCATATGCATATTATATTCATCAAAATCATCATGTGCAACGGTAAAAGGCAACCCATCAATATAATCCTTAATAAGTGCAAACTTCTCCGATATAGTGTAGTTTGGATAATTCAAAAAGATAATAGGACTATCATGTGTGGGTGCAATAGCAACAATTTCATGTTTAACATAAGGAACTATAGCAAGTTCATCTCCATAAGCATAATTCATATTGGCATCTTGGCCACAAGCATAGCAAGCATCATCAAAAAGGGATATTTCAAAAGAATCAACAGGATCATAACAATCATCATAGCAATCGTCCTTCGGTAAGCGTAGAGGGAAATTAAACAATGTATGAGTTGAAGAGTTACTCTCATTAGAAGGTGGGCACGGGTAGCTAATCCGCTCTTCCTCCTTTTGTTCTTCGCTCTCCTCATCATCTTTTTCATCCAATGAGCCCATAGTTTCATCAATTTCTTCTTCCATAGACTCCTGCAAAATATTAGTCTCTTCTTGGACAGCGGAGTCTCTCTTAATAAAATCATCAATATCAGAATTGAATTCATAATTATCATAGCAATGTTTAAGTATAGCAAATTTTTCAGGTCTGTAAACAACATCATCAAGATTTTCACACTCTTTAAACAAAGATTCAATTTCATAAGCACCCATAAAAGCAACAAATTCTTCTATTTGTTCCACATCATAGTAATCATATATACCATTAGCATAAGAAGCCAAGGTTCATCATCATTAAATTTGCATGAAAAGGGAAGGTGTGGAGCCTTCATCCTAGAGCAACAAGTGTAATCATATCTCAAGCATAGTTCCCGAGCATACCACATCAATATATGAATTTGTTCCCATAATAGTTTCCCTTTTTGAGTCAAGCGATAATCCCTAAAGTATTCACGATGATCCAACACTACTCCCATTATAAAGTTGAATGAGGTTTTCTCAGGATTATCAAAGTAGTACATAATATCTTTCACATAATGAGCATCGAGGGTTTTAGGAGGTTCCCCATCTCCATGAGTAGCAAGTAAACCTATTTTTTTGGTATTTTGTGTTCCATACCCATAACCAAAGATAGAAAAAAAGAGCACAAAATAAAAACTACTTAGTGACAAAGCAAACAAGCACACACGAAAATATTCACCCCATGCTATTGCTCCCAACAGCGGCGCGGAAAAAGGTCTTGATAACCCACAAGTATAGGGGATCAATTGTAGCCTCTTTCGATAAGTAAGAGTGTCGAACCCAAGGAGGAGCTAAAGGTAGAACAAATATTCCCTCAAGTTCTATCGACCATCAATACAACTCTACGCATGCTTAAAGTTGTCTTTACCTAAAACAAGTATGAAACTAGAAGTACTTTGTAGGTGTTGTTGGATAGATTTGCAAGATAATAAAGAGCATGTAAATAAAATATAGGGCTGTTTAGATAAAGACACAATAAAGTTAGTATAGCGAGTGTGGAAAAGTGGTGGTAGGAGTTGCGAAATTGTCCCTAAACAACTGACTACTTTACTAGACCGATAGCAAGTTTTATGTGGGAGAGGCCACTGCTAGCATGTCATCCCTGACTTGGAATTCTATGCACTTATGATTGGAACTATTAGCAAGCATCCGCAACTACTAACGTTCATTAAGGTAAAACCCAACCATAACATTAAGATATATTGGTCCCCCTTCAATCCCGTATGCATCAATTTCTATGCTAGGTTGAAGCTTCTGTCACTCTTGCCTCCAATACATAGTCCTATCAACATACAACTAACCCTATGGTGTGATCCACACGCTCATATTATGGGCACCAAAGGACATCAACATAACCACAAGCAAATTAAACCAATCATAGCAATTCACCAATTACCGATAGGACAACAAAAATCTACTCAGACATCATAGGATGGAAACACATCATTGGATAATAATATGAAGCATAAAGCACCATGTTCAAGTAGAGGGTACAGAGGGTTGCGGGAGAGTGGACCGCTGTAGATAGATGGTGGAAGGTGATGAAGATGTTGGTGAAGATGATGGAGGTGTTGGTGTAGATCGTTGTCGCGATGATGGCCCCGGCGGCGTTCCGGCGCCACCGGGAGAGAGGGGGAGAGAGCCCCCCTTCTTCTTCTTCTTCTTCCCTGACCTTCTCCCTAGATGGGAGAAGGGTTTCCCCTCTGGTCCTTGGCTTCCATGGCATGGGAGGGGCGAGAGCCCCTCCGAGATTGGATCTGTCTCTCTGTCTCTCTTTGTTTCCGCGTTCCCCGATTCTGCCCTTTCACCGTTTCTTATATTCCCAGAGATCCGTAACTTCGATTTGGCTGAAATTTGGACACGATTTTTATCCGGATATTGGATTTCTTGCGGCGAAAGAGGGCACAAAACGCCTTACGGAGTGGCCACGAGGGCCCTGGGCGCGCCCCTCACCCTCGTGGGCCCCTCGGGCATCGTCTCGCGTTGATTCCACTTCCCAAAATTCACATATATTCCAAAAAAAAATCTCCGTCAGTTTTTATCCCGTTTGGACTCCGTTTGATATGGATTTTCTATGAAACAAAAAACATGCAACAAACAGAATCGACACCGAGCCTTTGGATCAATATGTTAGTCCCAAAAATAGTATAAAAAGTTGCCAAAAGTATATAAAAGTTGTATAATATTGGCATGGAAAAATAACAAATTATAGATATGACGGAGAAGTATCACTCCTTTGACGAATCGCTCGCCACTACTGCTCCTAAGCCACTTGACGGGCCTCCTTGTGCCTGCTCGGTGAGCATCACTCCCTCTCTCTCCTTCTCCCCGCCTCGAAACGCCGCCGTAGGTCGTTATCACCCCGCGCCCGGAGCCACCGCATCTCGCGTTTGCCCCGGCTCTGGCCGCGCTCGCGGCCCCGTCCACTCTCTGGTAGTTCTTGGTCGCCCCCGCCGCGCGAGGCTGCACTCCCGCTCTGTATGATTTGTATTTACTGTTTCTTCCCCCTCTTCTCTCCGGTAGCCCCGAGACCGCTGCTGATGCCGCTATGATCGACTATGTCGACGACGACTCTTCTTCCCTTTCAGCGGAGCTTCCAGGCACGCCCCCCTTTGATCATCCCGATAAGGCCCATTCCATTCTCTCATGCTTGCATTAGATTTTGCTACTGTAATTGATTGCTCCTATTCTGAGGATAGCCTGCTTTTGTAGCCTGCTTATTGTTACCTACCTGCTTATCCTAAACTGCTTAGTATAGGTTGATTAGTGATCCATCAGTGACCCCCACCTTGTCCTTGTTTCCCCTGCTTCATCATTGATGACTCGATCAACGTGATCGACGACCAGAGCCTGACACCTCACATCACATCACGCCCCTTTTGTTGGTCAACTCTACAGAGCTACTATCGAGTGCCGAGGGTGATACCTCGCAACGCACTCCTGATGATGACTCTGTAGTGTAGCTATTCGATCATGGTCATCGAGGGTGACTCCTCCTTTACCACTCCCGATACGACTCTGTTGTGCAACCCCTCAAGTGTGAACCTCGAGGGTGGTTCCTCTTACGTTCACCTTGATGATTACATCGAGTGGAATCCACCGAGGGTGATTCCTCGGTTTTTCCTCCTTGATGTTATGGACACATGGTTACCCAGACTTTACTTGAGACCATTATTGAAGTTGGTAATCCCTGAGGGGTACCCGCGAGTTGATGTGGAAGTCGGGCGGGCCGTAGAGCACTCACGAGTTTTCTACGTGGCACGGCCAGGCATTCTGGGCCCTTGCCGTAAGTCCATGAGACGGGGCAACGGGGTCACATTATTGTGAGTCTCTGCTCGTCTCCGCGAGCCCCCAATGCACTAACAGGTTTGGGTATTTGTTCTGAGTTGGACTTTGGCCTTTACGCACTACACACCACGCGAGAATAGTTATGGGCCTCGACGTCGTAGTATTAGCTGAAGCTTTGTCAGACGTCGAGTTCAGCATTGTGGCACGATCGGATCGTGCTGGCCATCCAAGGTGGTGCTGGTATCCACCCTGCACACAACGACCCGGAGTGCAACGGGCGATGGGCCCAAGACCCTCGAGTGCTTAGGATGTAGACTAGCGGGGACCTCTCTGCTGAGCCTAGGTAGGGCTGCGATGTGTTGATCTTCCGAGGCTGGGCATGACCCAGGAAAGTGTGTCCGGCCAGAGTAATCAAGCGTGTTGGCTAACGTGGTGCACCCCTGCAGGGAAATTATCTATTCAAATACCGTGTCCACGGTAATGGACGTTCAAACTTGTATCCTGATCTATTATAACTAGAACTGGTTACTTGAGATATGTGATGGATATGTTGGCCCCGGGATTGCTTTCTCGTAGGGAGTCGAGGAAGGATCTCTGGGCGTTAATGCTACAACATGTTTGTTAAATATAAACTACTATTGTTTACTCTTCTACATGCTGCAAGATGCTTGGATCTTCTTGAAGATGCTAGTCTTCGATAGGCTAGGCCTTCCCCTCTATGCTATCATTCTACAGTTCAGTCCACAGATACATACCTTCCTTTGATACAATGCATACTTAGTATAGATCTGATGCTTGTGAGTACTTTGGATGAGTACTCATGGTTGCTTTGCTACCCCTTTTCCCCCTTCTTCCTTCTTTCCGGTTGTTGCAACCAGATGGTGGATCCCTGGAGCCAGATGCCACCGCGGACGGATACTACTACATGGAGACCGTCGATGACCAGGAGTAGTTAGGAGGTCCCAGGCAGGAGGCCTTGCCTCTTCGATCGTTGATGTTTGTGCTAGCCTTCTTAAGGCAAAACTTGTTTAACTTATGTCTGTACTTAGATATTGTTGCTTCCGCTGACTCTTTTGTATCGATCTTATGTATTCGAGCCCTCGAGGCCCCTGGCTTGTAATATAAAGCTTGTATTATTTTATTTGTGTCTAGAGTTGTGTTGTGATATATTCTCGTGAGTCCCTAATCTTGATCATACATATTTGCGTGTATGATTAGTGTACAGTCGAATCGGGGGCGTCACAAGTTGGTATCAGAGCCGACTGCCTATAGGAACCCCCTTTCCAACTCCTTGGCCGAAGTTGAGTCTAGTCTTTGAAAACTGTTTACTAACATGGCTGTGTGGCTTACGGGCCCACGTCGCCATTGGGTGGTATTAGGATCTTTTACTCCTCGTCTATACTCCAGGACTCTGATCTCTTTTCTATTTGGGTTAAATGATTCTGTTAATTCTAACTCTAGGTTCTCGTAAATACTTTCTCCCGGAGAGCCCCTCACTCCAGATGATTGCTTGGTGCACCAGAAGATTATGAAGATACTCTCCGATGTTTCCCTGAGACCCTTGTGCCCTTTGCCGTTGTGATCCCTGCCACTGATAAATCCTTATGGGTAACTACCTACATGGTCATTCATACCTTCATCACCAGTTGCTCTTGTTATTACAAGATGTCCTGAAATACTTTCCGATGTTCCGAGAATCCTTTATGCTTACTGCCTTGCAGTTCCTTGCCGCATGAATACCCCTACGGATAATTACTCGCGCTTGCCGAGTATCCGTTCATCCACAATCGCTCGTGTTTCACAAAATTCTTTGGAATGCTATTCGATCTTCCAAAAATCCTTAGTAGCCTATTACTCTTTCCTCCTTACGTGCTTACATTATGGTTACTTCCATGTGTCTAGCAATATTCTTTAAAATCCTTTGCGATTGACATCATTACCCTATTGTTTCAACATGTGTGTGAATGCACGCAATCATCAGTTGTTCTCTGTAATTGTCCTTCCGGCTCAGACGTCACCCCTGACAGGAGTTGGTGTTCGAAAAATCAAACCTTGATTGATTGTTGACCTATGTCTATTCAACTTGTCTTTGATCAGAGCCTCCGCCTCTGATCCCCCCATTTGGGAATCATGATTCCATTGGATTTAAGCTTTGAGTTAGTCAGTTGTTTCTACAATATGATATTCTTACATTCTTTCTTCTTCTGGTGAAGTACCGATACTCACATAAGATCCTTTGTTGGATTTTATCCGACAGCATCTTCCATTTTCAATAACCTTGTGAGCTTTTCCTCGGATACAAGATGCCTCTGGTAAATGGTATCCCCCGCTCTTGTCAACCATACTCTGCTTCTGGGCTTGAGTTTTTTACTTGTGAAGTTTGTGGTATATGCTCCTAAGTTGCCCCGATGGATTGAACCTATGTCTTCCCTAAATCCGCGTGAACCCGAAGATTATGCGGGTTATATCTACTAGCGTTTCTTCAGATAACATTTCAACACTACAACTTCTTCGAAGACGAGAAGTAAATAGAAGGTTATGCATTGATGAAGTCGGAGTCGACCTTGAACCTTTGTGTTCATGCCCATGGACCCGATGTGGAACTTATCATGGAAGCTTCTTGTTATAAGAATAATCCCCTTGTGATAAGTTCATCTAGTATCTATGTTTGGTCCTTTGCAACTGGGTTCCGACCATATTGTTCTTCTTTGATCCCATTTCTCGGGCAAGTTAAAGTACTTGTCTTCTGCAGATCTTTTCACCTGTCCAACCTCTATCCTGTTCTACCTTCGAGTATTACCCTATGGAATCTCGAGAATATCACAGAACTACTTAACTTCTTATGAGTTCTTCGTCAACTATTATGTCTCGCCATTTACAATTTTTCACGGGTTCTGAGTTTAGACGCTCGACAACACTGATAGCTGATTTGAGTCTACACTTTCCTTTCCATTGTTTTGTTTAACCTTTCTTGTAACCTAACATATCTCAGCAGTGATAATTCCCTGCTTATGTAAACACCTCAGTATACAAACCCTGTCAGTAAGACCTTGTTACTATTGTTGATGGCATTTCAGTAGCCACCGATGGACGAGAACTTTGCCTATTGGTCCGCCTCATCTTAACGAGTAGGAAAATGGTTCTCTTTGTCCCTCGCCCTTGGTACCAACGTTATTGCCAACATAACTGACAGGCTACTCTCTGGCATGCCTTGATATCATGACCGTGCAAAATGTTAACGCCTTCTTGCTTTTTACTCACATGGTGGGTCCATAACCCACAGTTCCATAGGATCGAAACCTGACTCTCCTGTACACCCCTGTTTCTAAAGTTATTCCTCACGCTTGGATTCGTATGAAAATCATTAGCCACCTTGCTAGTGATCTATTCTGGTATCAGACGCAATACTTATTCCCATTGCTTTGAACCCCTTTCACCCTCTGTTTCAGGCAACGAACGATTGCCTACCCACTTGAAGCTTCTTATCGCACCTTCTTACCTTGCTCTCGATCACTTTCTTGAATTTCAACTCAAGAGATACCTCTATGACACGTTCACTGAGATAGCCCCCGGGTACCTATCTTCTGTTGAGCTTTGTCCTTCCCAAGTCTTTCCCCCTTACTCTACCTCCTAAACTCAGGACGAGAATTCTTGTAGTGGAGGAGAATTGTGATGCCCGGATAATTAAGCTACAGTAATTCCCTGATAAGGATGCCACGCCATCACAATTACTGTTATTAAACCCACATGGTGGGCCCATAACCCATAGTTCCATAGGATCGAAACCTGACTCTCCTGTACACCCCTGTTTCTAAAGTTATTCCTCACGCTTGGCTTCGTATGAAAATCATGAGCCACCTTCCTAGTGATCTATTCTAGTATCAGACCTAATACTTATTCCCATTGCTCTGAACCCCTTTCACCCTCTATTTCAGGCAACGAACGATTGCCTACCCACTTGAAGCTTCTTATTGCACCTTCTTACCTTGCTCTCGATCACTTTCTTGAATTTAAACTCGAGAGATACCTCTATGCCACGTTCACTGAGATAGTCCCCAGGTACCTACCTTCTGTTGAGCTTTGTCCTTCCCAAGTCTTTCCCCCTTACTCTACCTCCTAAATCTCAGGACGAGATTTCTTGTAGTGGAGGAGAATTGTGACGCCCGAATAATTAAGCTACAGTAATTCCCTAATAATGATGCCACATCATCACGATTACTGTTGTTAAACTCGCGTTGGTTCGAATCCGGTCCAAATTCAAATTGAAATTAAAGGTCAAATTCAAATTTCTTAAACATGCAAACTAAAATGTTCAAAGTGTGGAAATTTTTCCATAACTAATTATGGTGGTGACCCAACACTTTTGTAAAATGTTGAAATGCCCTTTCGTGAATATAACAGTGGCTAGAAACAATTATTAAATGCTTTTTAATTATTAAACAATTTCAAACTATTTTAAATCCATCCCCAAACTTTTGTGGCAATGCCTAAAGCTGCAATGTGATTTATGGACAAAGTTTCATATTACATAAAAGTCTTTTGCTATCTAAAATAATTACAAAATAGAAAACTATAAAAGAAAAAGTAAATGAAAAAGATAAACAGAAAAGGGACCCCCCTCTGCCTGGGCATTATCCCACCCAACCTCCTGGACCAACCAAGGTGCGCACCAGGCCGGCCCACCCCCCTCCTACTAGCCTCCCCCACCGGTTGCCTCCTCCTCCCCACTGTGCGTGCGACAGAGGCACGCGCCCGAGCTGTCCCCGTCCGACCCCCTCGCCGGCACCGCCCCGATGGATAAGCCCGAGCCTCCCTCGGCCTCGTAAGCTCCGCAGGATCTTTCCCCCTCCCACTCACGTTCACCCCTCTCCTCGCTCCCTGCTCTCGATCTGGCCGAGCCCGACGCCGTCGTTGCCATGGCCTCCGCTGTCCAGGCGCCCACGAGCCCCGTATACCTCCGCTATCATCTATGACCGCGGGGTTGACCTCAACGCCTCTTTTTCGTGCGGATCGACTGCTTCTTCCTCCCCCCGTCGCCGACACTCCTTCGATGAATCGCTCACCACTACTGCTCCTAAGCCACTCGACGGGCCTCCTTGTGCCTGCTCGGTGAGCATCACTCTCTCTCTCCTTCTCCCAGTCTCGAGACGGCGCCGTAGGTCGTTATTACCCCGCGCCCGGAGCCACCGCAGCTCGCGTTCGCCCGGGCTCTGGCCGCGCTCGCCGCCTCGTCTACTCTCTAGCCGTTCTTGGCCGCCCCACAGCACGAGGTTGCGCTCCCTGTCCTTCCCCTACCGCCGCTCACCTATTGTGTGATATTTCTGCACTGCACGTGCTGCTGCTGCTCCGCTGCCATCACCACTGCCCACCACTGTGTTTGGCCCCGACCGGCCTCGCCGTGTAGCCCCGCTCCCCTGCCCTGCTACGGTTGCCGCCCACTCACTTTGTGCTTTCTGGCAGCCACTGCGCCCCTTCCGCCACGACGCTGTCGCGCCAAGGCCTCCGGCTCCTGCCGCTGCCTAGCGCACGCCGCCCCATAGTCTCGCATGCGCGCCAAGCCCCGCCCGGCTCTCTCGCTCCTGCCCAGACTTCTCACCGCCCATGCAGCCTCCCGATGCCGAGTTCTTTGTTTCTCTGACGGCTACTCTCGCCCGGCCGTGGATGGTGCCTCAGCGCCATGCGCGTCCCGTGAGCCACTGCTGCCCCTCACCGCCCGCTCCAGCCACCGCGGCCCCTCCCCCTCTGGCTGCCACAAGTCCCAGCCGCGTCCCCGCTTCCCCCTAACCGGGGCCTGCCGCGCCCCGGTGGCCTTCATCAGCCGCGCCCGTGCGTCCGGGTGGGCGCCCACGCCCACACCCGTGCGCCCGACAACCCGCACGCTAGGCCCTGGACCACCGCCCAATGGGGCCCCAGTCCCTTTTTCTTAAAAAATGTGTAAAAAAGATTACTAGAATTAATTAATTAGTTAAATGATTAATTAACTTAATTAGCCTAATCACCTAATTTAGTTAACTAAAATGTTAGACTAGACTAATCAATGTATGAGAGGAGGGCCTTACCCCCTGTTGACTAGTCAAACATTGACTGGTCAACTGGGTCCCCCTGTCCCACCTGTCATCCTCTGTGTACACTAATGTGTACACAGAGCTGGGTATGCATAGCAATTTGTTATTTAGTTTCGAATTAATAATAATTTCAGAATATTGCTAAAACTTGGAAAAATCATAGAAAATAGTCCGTAACTCGGATGAAAAAGTTTTATACATGAAAGTTGCTCAGAAAGACGAGGCTAATCCAAATATGTAGTCCGTTTGTCTGCCACATGTCCCTACTATAGCGAACATGCAACCATTCCCCTCTGGTTCGTCTGTCCGAAAATGCCAAACTTCGGGAAAGCATTCTCGGTTGTTGTCGCCGGTAGCGTGAAGTGCCGCGTTAGAACACCCCTAGCACCGCTTATTGTTATTTCATGCATCTGTGTGCTTTGTATTTACTGTTTCTTCCCCTCTTCTCTCTGGTAGCCCCGAGACCGGTGTTGATGCCGCTGTGATCAACTACATCGACGACGACTCTTCTTCCCTTTCAGCGGAGCTTCCAGGCAAGCCCCCCCTTTGATCATCCCGATATCGCCCATTCCATTCTCTCATGCTTGCATTAGATTTTGCTACTATAATTGATTACTCCTGTTGTGATGCAGTGCCTGCTTTTATAGCTTGCTTATTGTTACCTACCTGCTTATCCTAGACTGCTTAGTATAGGTTGATTAGTGATCCATCAGTGACCCCCCACCTTGTCCTTGTTGCCCCTGCTTCGTCATCGACGACTCAATCACCTAATCCATGACAAGAGCCCGACACCTCACATCACATCACGCCATTTTGTTGCCCGACTCTGCAGAGCTACTATCGAGTGCCGAGGGTGATACCTCGCAACGCACTCCTGATGATGACTCTGTAGTGTAGCTATTCGGTCGTGGTCATCGAGGGTGATTCCTCCTTTACCACTCCCGATACGAGTCTGTCGTGCAACGCCTCAAGTGTGAATACTTGGATTAAACTTGACGAGCCTAGCATCTACATACATGGTCTCGGAACACTGGAGACCGAAAGGTTGAACATGAGTTATATAGTAGATATGATCAACATAGAGATGTTCACCATTGATGACTACCCCATCTCACGTGATGATCGGACATGGGTTAGTTGATTTGGATCACGTATCACTTAGATAACTTGAGGGATGTTTATTTAAGTGGGAGTTCATTAGTAATTTGATTAACTGAACTTAATTTATCATGAACTTAGTCCTAGTAGTATTTGCAAATCTATGTTGTAGATCGATAGCTCGCTATATATCTTCCCCATTTTTGATATGTTCCTAGAGAAAAATATGTTGAAATATGATAGTAGCAATGATGCAGACTGGTTCCGAGATCTGAGGATTATCCTCATTGTTGCACAAAAAAATTATGTCCTTGATGCACCCTCTAGGTGACAGACCTGTTGTACGAGCAGATGCAAACGTTATGAATGTTTGAGAAGCTCAATATGATGACTACTTGATAATTTAGTGCGACATGCTTTACTACTTAGAACCGGGACTTCAAAAGCATTTCGAATGCCACAGAGCATATGAGATGTTCTAAGAGCTGAAATTGGTATTTCAGACTCATCCCCATGTCAAGAGGTATGAGACCTCTAGCAAATGCTTTGCCTACAAGATGGAGGAGAATAGCTCAGCCAGTGAGCATGTGCTCAGAATGTCTGGGTACTACAATCACTTGAATCAAGTGGGAGTTAATCTTCAAGATAAGATAGTGATTGACAAAAGTTCTCTAGTTACTATCACCAAGCTACTAGAACTTCGTGATGAACTATAATGTGCAAGGGATGACGAAAACAATTCCCAAGCTCTTCGCGATGCTGAAATCGATGAAGGTCAAAATCAAGAAAGAGCATCAAGTGTTGATGGTTAACAAAACCACTAGTTTCAAGAAAAAGGGCAAGTGACAGAAAGGGAACTTCAAGAAGAACAGCAAACAAGTTGCCGCTCCCATGAAGAAGCCCAAAGCTAGACCCAAGCCTGAAACTGAGTGCTTCTACTGCAAAGGAAATGGTCACTTGAAGTGGAACTACCCCTAATACTTGGCGGATAAGAAGGATGGCAAACTAAACAAAGGTATATTTGCTATACATTTTATTGATGTATACTTTACTAGTGTTCGTAGTAGCCCCTGGGTATTTGATACCGGTTCAATTGCTAAGTTTAGTAACTCGAAACAGGAGTTGCAGAATAAACAGAGACTAGTTAAGGGCGAGGTGACGATGTGTGTTGGAAGTGATTCCAAGGTTGATACGATCACCATCTCAAACTCCCGCTACATTCGGTGTTGAACCTAAATAAATTTTATTTGGTGTTTGCATTGAGCATGAATATGATTTGATCATGTTTATTGCAATACGATTATTCATTTAAGTCAGTGAATAATTGTTGTTTTGTTTACATGAATAAAACCTTCTATGGTCATACACCCAATGTGAATGGTTCATTGAATCTCGATCGTAGTGATACACATATTCAAATAGTGATGCCAAAAGATGCAAAGTTGATAATGATAATGCAACATACTTGTGGCACTGCCGTTTAGGTCATATTGGTGCAAAGCCCATGAAGAAACTCCATGCAGATGGACTTTTGGAATCACTTGATTATGAATCATTTGATACTTGCGAACCATGCCTGTCGGTGTGGAACGACACCTATGGGATCACAAGAATCCCTACTACGGCTGCCGGGGTGCAGGGTTGCAAGGAGAGCAGGGCTAGTAGATAGCACAAGGATCGTTTACCCAGGTTCGGGCCGCGAGGATGCGTAAAACCCTAGTCCTACTTTGGTGGGTGTATTTCTGAGAGTTCTTGAGCTCTCGAACTAACTGTGGTCAGCGCGTGGTTCGAAAGAGCCGAATCCCCCTTCAGTATGCCATGGGCCTCCTTTTATAGTTGAAAGGGGCTGCCACAGTGACACACGGGAGGTGGAAAGGCGTCTGATGCCCTGAGCTTATCACTCGTATTACAGGACAAGACGCATTTAATGCGTGGCTTAGGTGTCTCCTTGCTTTATCGGGACGGGCGAGGCCCGTCCGTCGTCGCCGCTCCTCCTTGCCCGACACGCCCCGGCCAGTGATGCATGCGGTGCCATGTAGGCAGGCAGGCAGCTGGGTGGCACGGTGGTGGAGCCTTCACGAAGATCTGCATGCCGCCACGCAGGCTCTTGATGAGTTGGCCTGGGAGCTGCATGTTGCCACGCAGGTGCCCACCCAGCTGGTTTGGCTGGCAGCTGCATGGGAACGGCGGTGGAAGCTTGGTTGGCCGCGGGCCTGTCGGTGGTCCCCTGGCGTTCTTGGTGAGGGCCTTGCCGGGTGGCCCCGCAAGGGTCTTGCCGTGGCGTGCTGTCGTCCCCGGCAAGGATCTTGCCGGGGGTCTGGTGGCCTTCCTCGGCAAGGATCTTGCCGAGAATCGTCGTCTTCTAACCCTCATCTGATCTTGAATATGTCTTCACAAAGATCTGCATGCCACCACAGAGGTGCCTCTCCGAGCCCTGGCCCCACGATGAAGATGGCGCTGGGGGCCGTGGGCTCAAGGGTGGCTCGCTCTGTTGGTGCGGGGCGAGCTGTCCCGGCAAGGGTCTTGCCGGGGCCCCTGAGGCCGCATGGCAAGGGTCTTGACGGGGAACCTGCTTCGTCCCTCTGCTCTTTGTGGTCTTGGCCTTGGCGTTGCTTTGATTGTCTTGGGCTTCGGCCTTACCTTGGCTCACCTCCCCTGTTCTGCTTGGTGTGGTTGTGGGCGCGACTATGACTGCCCGTGCACAGGTAAAGGGGTACAAAAGCATGCCCCTCTTTTTGTACACCGACAGGAGCCCCCGGGCCTGGGCCACACATAAGCGCGACACATTGTTGGGTTAGGCCCAAAAGGTGCGCGGGCAGGCGGGGCGGTTTTGCCGCGGTTAGACTTTTCGCGCGCTCCGCATCCGACGACCCGCATGCGCAGGCGGCGTGGAGGGGTGTGCGTGATGTGGGAGGCATGCGTGGGGCGGTTTTCACACGCATGCGTCACATCGCAGTAAAGAGGCGGCTCGCGCCTTCCCCGTAAAAAGAGGGAGGCGTGGAGGCGCGGCTCATTTACTGAACAGGGTCGGGGCACGGTCTTCAAGGCATCCACTCCCCACGATGACGGAGTGGGGAGAGGTCGCTTCACCTGTCCCCTCGGTTCTGCACGTGCGCAACGCGTCCCCCATGCACTTGGGGTAGCAAGCGGCGGGGGCGGGAAACCGGGCCGTCGCTGGTTGGGCAGCGGGTCGGTCCCGATTCCGCGCGCCTCTGGTGGCTGGATTGGCCGAACGGGGCGGCCGAGCCCCGACCTCGCTCCTTTATAAGGAGGGGGAAGGGGGGATGGCGTCCCACACTCTTCTGTCGTCTATCTCCTCTTGCTTCTGCTTCTTCCTTTCACTCGCCATGGAGAAAGGGAATCCTGGTCCTTCGACGGTGGCGGCGAGGGTCGCTGCTCGACAACACGTCCCTCCTCCTCCTGAGCCCGCGGTGGTGGAGCCGGCCGCGAGGGTAAGGTGGAGGGGGCGAGGCTGTGGGCTAGGCCGGGGCAGAGGTCGCAGTGCTCGGGGAAGAGGAGGACGGGGCGGCGCGCCGGCTTCGCCCCCGCCAATGATGCCTTTCCCGATGGAAGGCCATGTCGGAGACCAGCCCCGCAAGTTCTTCATCAGGCTGCGTCGGCCTCCGCGTCGCTGTCTTCGTCTTCCCGCCTTGTTTGCTCAGGAGATGGAGAGTGACCGGCCCCAATCCCTTAGATTGCACATGAGGGGTTGCAGTAACGGGGGCACGCGGGTCGACGTCGACTTCCCGGGTCCTCGAGTCATGTACCTCCGTCGTGGGTGGAAGACGTTCGCTCGCATCCACAGCCTGACGGCGAGGCTCGTCCTCTACTTCAAATTAATGGAGGACGGCCTACTCTCCGTCAAGGTCTTCGGAGAGTTCGGGACTCGCCTGAAGTGCTGCGTGGAGAGCTCCTCCGAAGGAGATTCTGACGATGGAAGCTCTTCCTCGAGCGAAAGTGATGAGGAGGATAGCAGGGCGGATAGCGGGGACGAGTCCGACTAGGCATCGGACGCCCCGCGCCTGAGCGGGTGCAACAGCAACAACATCTACACCTGGCCGCTCCTCCAGCAGAGGTTTGCCAGGGGCGGGGCCAGCTCCTTGAACTTCTCGGGGCCGTCTCCTTGGGCGGCTGGCGTCGGGAGGCTGCGGAAGAGGAAGAGGGCAGGCGGCAAGGCCGTCAACTCGGAGTACGCCGGCACCGACGCCTTCATCGTGTATTGCTGGTCCTACCGCCTTGTCTTTTAGCTCCTTTCCCGGCACCGTCATCACCGGCCCGCCCGTGGGTGGCCACCGAGGTGTTCTCATGGTGCTTTCTGCTGCTCGTAGCTCACCTAGGCGCCCCTTTTGCCCTTTCGCCTCCTTGACCTGCCTCCTTAGGAGAGGGACAAGAAAGGGATAACGGGCATCTTATCTCTTTTTTAGTTTGTAAGCCTGCGGGCCTTTGTTAAATTTAAAACTTGTAATCCCCTTGCTCATGTTTTTCATCTCGCACGAACTGTACCTGTATGGGATGTTTTTAATGAAAAAGGGATGCTTGCCGGGTTTTTTGTTCGCGGGTAAACCCCGCGACAAGGAGCGAATCCTTGTTATTGTTCAAGATAAACGTTTTTCGCCCGGCAACAGGCCTTGCCGTCCCCCCACTCCACTTGATCGTTCTCGCGCTCTTGGCGGAGGCAGGGATGAAGTGGGCTTCAGGCTCCTCGTCCCACCTCCTTGCCGCCGCGGCTATGACCAAATCCGGACCCAGGAAATAATCCTTAGGTATAGGAAAAAGGGGAGCACGACAGCCTAGAGATAAAAACGAGGTTTCACATACCCCAGTACGGTTCCAAAATGCATGACAGAGGATAAAAGACTTATCTGGATCTGCAGCCTCCGGCGGTCTCATCTTGCCGCGGTTGGATCCTTGTGCTTGCAGCCCCCGGCAACTCTGGTTTGCCGGGGTCAGGGCGCCGGTTCGTTTCCTTCTTTCCGAGTAGCTCAACACAAGTGCTCATGTGCCCTGTGAACCAAAGGAGGACAGAGAAGGAACAGATAGACGCGCACTCGACCTCTAGGCTAGGGGTTAGTCACCGCTAAGCACTATCAACCCTAACCAAGGAAGAGACTCGACCTAGCATGCATGCTATAACTTAGGGCGCCAGCGCTTCATTTATTTATGCTCAGGGTCTGCGCCTGGCTTTGTACAAAGGGTCACATGCCTTGCCGGCAAAGCTTGTACAAAACTGTTGGGGAATGTAGCAATAATTCAAAATTTTCCTACTTGTCACCAAGATCAATCTAGGAGATGCTAGAAACGAGAGAGAAGGAGTGCATCTTCATACCCTTGAAGATCACTAAGCGGAAGCGTTACAAGAACGCGGTTGATGGAGTCGTACTCGCGGCGATTCAATTCGCGGAAGATCCGATCTAGCGCGGAACAGACGAGGCCTCGGTGTTCAACACACGTATAGCCCCGGGATGTCTCCTCCTTCTTGATCCAGCAAGGGGAGAGGAGAAGTTGAGGGAGGACTCCGGCATCACGATGGCGTGGTGGTGGAGCTTGTAGTATTCCTGCAGGGCTTCGCCAAGCTCTACGGAGGAGAAGGAAGAGTTGGAGGAGGAGAGGGCTGCGCCAGGGGAAGGGATGCTGCTGCCCTCTCTCTCCCTCACTATATATAGGGGGAAGGGGGTGGAGGAGGCACCCTAGGGTTCCCTAGGGGAGGGGTGGCGGCCACAGTGGAAACCCTAGATGGGTTTGGGCGCCCCCACCCCTAGGAAACTTGGCCCCCAAGCCAGGAGGGGCGGCCGCCCTAGGGGAGGCGCCCACCTCTCCAGGTTACGTGAGAGGGGTTGGGAGGGGCGCACAGCCCCTTAGTGGGCTGGTGTCCCCCCTCCCCCCAACGCTTGCCGGGGCCTCCGAAACACCTTTCGGTCACGCTAGTCGTCACCCGGTACTCCCAGAACAATTCCGGACTCCAATACCCTTCGTCCAATATATCGATCTTCACCTTCGGACCACTCTAGAGTTCCTCGTCACGTCTGGTATCTCATCCAGGACTCCGGACAACCTTCGGTAACCACATACTATTTCCCATAACAA
Organism: Aegilops bicornis; assembly: GCA_021605145.1. Lineage (NCBI taxonomy): Eukaryota > Viridiplantae > Streptophyta > Magnoliopsida > Poales > Poaceae > Aegilops > Aegilops bicornis. Next base: position 367,477,194 of record CM038675.1, read on the forward strand.
CTCTAGTGTCACCGAACCTTAAGTGTGTAGACCCTACGGGTTCGGGAACCATGCAGACATGACCGAGACACCTCTCCGGCCAATAACCAACAGCGGGATCTAGATACCCATGTTGGCTCCCACACGTTCCATGATGATCTCATCGGATGAACCACAATGTCGCGGATTCAATCAATCTCGTATACAATTCCCTTTGTCTATCGGTATGTTACTTGCCCGAGATTCGATCGTCGGTATCCCAATACCTTGTTCAATCTCGTTACTGACAAGTCCCTTTACTTGTTCCGTAACGCATGATCTCGTGGCTAACTCATTAGTCACATTGAGTTCATTATGATGATGCATTACCAGTGGGCCCAGAGATACCTCTCCATCATACGGAGTGACAAATCCCAGTCTCGGTTCGTCTCAACCCAACAAACACTTTCGGAGATACCTGTAGTGCACCTTTATAGCTACCTAGTTACGTTGTGACGTTTGGTACACCCAAAGCATTCCTACGGTATCCGGGAGTTGCACAATCTCATGGTCTAAGGAAATGATACTTGACATTAGAAAAGCTCTTAGCAAACAAACTACACGTTCTTGTGCTATGCTTAGGATTGGGTCTTGTCCATCACATCATTCTCCTAATGATGTGTTCCCGTTATCAATGACATCACATGTCCATGGTCAGGAAACCATAACCATCTATTGGTCAACGAGCTAGTCAACTAGGGGCTTACTAGGGACATGTTGTGGTCTATGTATTCACACATGTATTACGGTTTCCAGTTAATACAATTATTGCATGAACAATACACAATTATCATGAGCAAGGAAATACAATAATAACCATTTTATTATTGCCTCTAGGGCATATTTCCAACAGTTTCCCACTTGCACTAGAGTCAATAATCTAGTTCACATCACTATGTGATTGTAATGAATCCAACACCCATGGGGTTTGTTCATATCTCGCTTGTGAGAGAGGTTATTAGTCAACGGGTTTGAACCTTTCAGATCCGTGTGTGCTTTACAAATCTCTATGTCATCTTGTAGATGCAGCTACCACGCGCTACTTGGAACTATTCCAAATAACTGCTCTACTATACGAATCTGATTTACTACTTAGAGTCATCAGGATTAGTGTCAAAGTTTGCATCGACGTAACCCTTTACGATGTACTCTTTTTACCACCTCCATAATCGAGAAAATTCCTTAGTCCACTAGTTACACTACAAAAAGAATACACTTCCGTGATGATACGTGTTTGTCACAGTAGCTCGCTTTTTTTGTCATGCATGTACATCCATGACAAATTTATGACAGAATCAAGATAGTCATACCGTGTCTTTGTCGTAGAAGTGTTCCATGACATTACCAAAATTATCATCATGGAAGTGTCCACTTCCATGACAATAAATCGCGTGTCACAGAAGTGCTTTCGTCAAGGGTGACTGACACGTGGCATCCACCGTAACGGAACGCCGTTAAGCTATCGGGCCGGGATTTGGATCCGGTAACCCGTTAACAGCCCCGACCAATGGGGATTTTCCACGTGTAAAATCATCATTGGCTGGAGGAGACACGTCTCAACTCATCCAATGGGCGAGACGCGCCTATGATATGTTGACACGTGGACCGGCCCATCAAGTTTAAATGGGCTGGCCCAACTAAAGTCCCACAAGATTTTGCAGACCATAATGGGCCGGCCCAGCTAAAGGCCCATGAGATTTTGCGGACCATAATGGGCTGGCCCAGCTAAAGGCCCACAAGATTTTGCGGGCCATAATGGGCCTGCCCAGGTAAAGGCCCACAAGATTTTTTGTGCCATAATGGGCCGGCCCAGGTAAAGCCGACAAGATTCTTGTGGGTCATAATGGGTCATCCTAGCTAAAGGCCCACGAGATTTCACCGACACTAATGGGTCGGCCCAGCTGTAGGCCCACAAGATTTTGTGGACCCTAGTAGGCCGGCCCATTAACTGCCTGCCATGTTTTGGGCCAAATGTCGACCCATATTTGATCCGGCCCATTAATGGCCTGCCACGCTCCGGGCCTAATAGTGGCCCATATGAGAACCGACCCGTTAAAGGCCTACCACGTTCTGGGCCAAATTACGGCCCAGATCAGGTCCGGCCCTTTAAGAGGCTTTGGGCTCAATTATGGCCCATATCAGATTCGGCCCGTCAACTGGACACTATGCTTTTGGGCCCACTTGCTAAAGGCTCACTTAGTAACTCGGCCTGATATTAGTTTTGGCCTGTTAAGGGCCCGTTTAACATTTCGGCTCTATATTAATTTCAGCCTGTTAAAAGCCCGTCATATAGTTGGGCTTAACTACAGCCCGGTTTGCATCCGGCCTGCTCGCAGCCGATATATGATTGGGCCAAACAAGGACCGAGACAATTTTTCGTCCTGTTAAAAGCCCGTGATTTGATTCGCACAATCATGGGCCGTGGTTCATTTCACTGCCGCCGCCCGTGAGCTGATCGGCACGTTTCAGGCCCAACCTACATCGTGATTGCATGACGGCCCGATTATGTATCGTATTTTTACGGTTTGGCGGGTTTACTGCGAAGACATGATATATATATATATATACAGTAAAATAACTGCAGCATCGTGAATAAGAAAAAACCTATACTATACAATAAAGAAATTACGGCATATTACATCCACTGGGCATCAAAGTTTGCCACTATGATAATAAAGCACCAACAGACAGCAGATTACATACACTGGGCATCAAAGATCGCCACCAGTGCAAATAAACATGCCGACAAAATAATATACAAAGCCGACATCACTTAAATAGAGTTCAAGAAAGCTTAGCCCTGCTGGGGAGCTGCAACGCAAGTAGCTGAGCAAGATGATGAGACTGCGCTTGTTCAACACTTATATCTTCCTCACTCTGAAAGATAAACAAGGCATGTATGACAGGTTTTGCACATAAAAGTATCAGTCTTGACAATTCATCACATTTCTTCGATTTAATAAAGTGACACAGTTTAAATTTGCATTAACACAATATGGTATTGTTCAGGTCAAGACATGGCAGGAAATGACATTGTGAAGGAGTTGGCAGCTTCACGACACCACTGGATTACAGATCAAGAACTCATAAGTATCAATGGTTGGTGTGCTATCAATTTATACCATCTCAGATTGGCAAATAAAGAGACGGTTTAAATAATAGTAGAATGATATGACATTGTTCATAGTTAAGACATTGCAGAATATGACATTGTGCTATCGTGGGTAGGTTCACCACACCACTGGATTACATATTAAGAACAGAAGAATACATGCAAAGGCAAAAGAAGATCACTTGCTCAGATAGTTTAATTTACATGGTATGAAGAAGGAACTTGGTTGTACAACTGAAAACTTAAATTGAGAAAGGACGAACTTTTGTTTATGAACTACATATAATAAACTTTAAACAAGCAATTTGATGCAAACACCAAAAATAATCAGCTGTTGCAGTCATGCCTAACCAAATATACACAACAAAGTTTGAAGGCTTGAGATGGACAAACTTACATTATTGGTGAAGACAGGCTCTATAAAGGCCTTGTCCATGCTGATGGGGGGGGGGCAATTCAAGAAGTTTACCACAAAATCTTCTTCAAAAGCATTGCCTTTATTCTACATTTTGTTAAGAGTAAATATAGATGTGATAATATATGAAAAATGGAGAATATTTAAGATAAGATGAAGAGTGATGCTACATAACCAAGTAGCTATAAATGTAAGTGCAGCGATACAGGCAAAAGGTACAACCAAGAGCAATGCACATTAAACTTCTTCAAGACCAACCTTATGGTAAGAGTAAATATAGATCCGATGTGTAGAAAATGGAGGGCAAAGGAAAATAAGCTGCAGAGTGATGGTACATGAACACCTACTTGTCATTATAAGTAATAATCGATAAAGGACAGCATGTACTTACGAGAACAATGAAGAGCTAAAAAAACATTGGCATTGGATATATTCTACACTAATGTAACCATTCATACAGATCAGATAATTTGGAGCGAACAATTGATAAAAACATTGGCATGGGATATATTCTACACTAATGTAAGCATTTGAGTGAAAAAACATGGTACGATGACAGATGGAATATGTATTGATAATGGATGGGCATGGCATCTCGACATATATGATGAGTAAACTAAGCAGATGGCGGTGCAACAAAGTAGAAGAAATGCAAGACAACATATGAAAGATACGCGCAATCAATAAAACCTTGCCAAATTAGAACATGCACCTTGATGGGTGAACAGGACATGCCATCTGCCTTTGATTCCTCGAGGTTAGAATAGTCATTAGGATGATATTCTGAACAAGAATCAACAGGTGGGGAGCGTACGAGTTTCATTGCTTCGAATGGCACTCAATGCCTTGGTGCCAATTTTGTAAGTCATTGCGTTGTTCCACAATATTCTTCCGATGCGCGGATTCTGATATTCACCGTAATTGCCTATGATATCTCGAGAACCATGAAAACATAAATAGTTGTGAGATTATCTTTGTAATGCAGATGATATTCTAATATAGGGCGCCTCAGAAACACTTGTGTGCTATCACTGGATTCTGAGGAGAGAGCTCATGTGTGCTGTAATATGGTGCGTGCATTTATATAATCTGGCACAAGTACACAAAAAATAGGCTCCAGAAGTAAGGATAGCTAGCAGATGATAGGTTCATAATATACTATATAGAGAGTTTATTTCCAAACCATGATAACAAGAGCACACAACAACTAGTGTACATAACAGGGGTACACCATAACCAGGATATATAAATCGGGAAAGTGGAACTGGCTGGAAATTACGGTGTTGTATTGCCGCTAGTAATTGAAAGCCTATCGATCACGTACATGCCAGGTCTATCACCGTTGATCGCAGATGTCCCCTGCTCCCCTTCCCGACAAGGAACATACTGTGCTTCCCATACGTAACACCGCAGACGGGTCAGCCGGGCCGAACCACCGCCCCACCGTGTTCCTCCGCCACCCCCACCCCACCCCAGCCCCCACCCGCGTCGAGTTTTCTTCGTTCGACGAGGCCCCACCATCGCCCCCCAAAACCACCATCCCCACCCGAGCCCCTTCAGTCGCACCGGCGAACTCCGGCAAGCTCTGAAAAATCGACTGACCCAATTTTGAAATTTAGTCTACTGTGATTTAACTAGTGTGGAATATAAAAGGGGAAAACCATGAGCATTGCGAGTATGGTGTTGAGCGTGCCATGGCGGGTTTGAAGGTGCAAACCGGACAAAGGCAACTTCGCAACCAAGACAAGAAATCAGAGTAAAGCAGTGGCGATCTATTTTCTTGCTGCGATAAATAAGTTGAGCAGATACGAAAGAGTACCGCCTCTGGTGCGGCGCCGTGTACGCATCTACTGAGAATTTGACGGTGCTGCGGTAGCGATTGCTGTCGGCGGCGTGGAAGCAGATCTAGGATGGTATACGGTGGCGGCGGGGCGCGGTGGACGAGATGATCGTAGGAGCGGCGCCGGCAAGGTGGACGACGGCGGGGATGAAGCGAGAGGATGGGATGCAAGGATCCCGGTCCAAAGACGTGGATGAGAGAGGTCGATCTCTCGTAATGGACGGCGGCGTCGGGGTATCAGCTCCGGCATGGTGGAGGAGGACGGCGCTGGATGGGGTGGCGAACGGCGGCGGACGGAGGAGGGTGGGGTGGAGAGGGTGTTTTGGCGCCCACGGAGTACGAATGGGGAAAAGGGAGGTAGAGAGGAAGGGGGGAACCATGTATTCAGGGCGCGCTTGTCTCAAATGCGAGGAAATTTACAAACTTAGCCCCCATTTCAAATTTCTACTACATCACAGCAACACTAGTCGGTTGGGGATAGGACGGTAATCTCGCATACACCGAATATTTGCCGACGAGAGTTTGTTTTTGGCGCCCACCGTGTATGAATATGAATCGGGGAGGGAGTCGATTTCGTCCGAGGACACACTGTGTTTTGGCGCCCACCGTGTATGAATCCGGGTGAGAGGCGGTTACGTCACGTTTGGGTGAAATTACAAACCTACCCCTATCGAAACCTATAGAAATCCAGCATATAGGCTTTGTGTGGCAGGGATAGGCAGTAGTGATTTCCATCTCGCAGATTTTGGTTTCGGGCGGTTACTGCGACTTTCCCCGCTTCGTTTAGATTTTGCGGAGTGCATGTTTACCGTGCCAACTCAATTACAATCCCGTTTGTATTCTATTTTTTCGGGCGGGGTCCATTTTCAATTGGAATTACATTCTATATACATCATTTTTATATATACTTTCAAAAGCACAACACCATTTATACATAAATATGGTTTACAAATGGCATGATCTCAGATTCATAAGGTTGTATCCATCAATTTGGATTTTCAAATATTTGAAACCACTTTATGTTGAAATCCAATGTATGCATTCCTCGCTAACTGTCTCCAATTAATGTGTGTTTCATGCAGTTTTTTTACTTCTCAAACATGTATAATGCGTTTCACACACGCAACATATAGTGTAATCCCGTTTAGACATTAATTGCATATAAACCATGCATTGTTTGTAATTGAAGAATCTATGGATCACCAATATTGATAAACTATATAACATTACACGTGTGCCCAAATTCAAATGAATATGCATGTTTGATACACCAATTTGCGTTATGATATTATCGATGTCATGATCTCCAGTTTAAATATTTGAATCCCCTTTAATCCATATATTCATATCATATAGCTATCACTTATGCTTATATAGGACTCTCTCTATGGACCTATACGCATCCATCATCTCTCAGGTATCTCTCGTGCTACATGTATGTCGACAATGATCTTTTATCTCCGTAACACACCGACGGTACTCTCTCCCTCGACCTTCATCACTCTATCTCTCTCTAAGTATATCTCGCTCCCTGTTATGTGTATCTAACTATGATTCTCCATGTGGAATCTCTTTCTCTCACACAAACACAAAACTTTGTCTCCCGGGGTCTCATTTCTCTCTACTATTCCCATGTGTGCCACTCGACACCCCTCATACGTAGATGTCTTTCGCTCCTTAGATATGAGAACCTACGACTCTTCCTCTTCAATATCTCTTTCTCACACACAAACACAAACTCTGTCTCCTGTGGTCTCATATATTCTCCATTGTTCTCTTGTATGTCGCACACACACCCTCTCTCCCTAGAGATATCTTATGCTCCCTCATATGTCTCTCTAGCTATCACTTTTGTTGTGAAATATCTTTCTCTCTCGCAGACACAAAACTCCGTCTCTCTGGATCTCATTTCTCTCTGATATCTATTTGTATGTGACTCACACACACCCTCTCTCTATCTCTCTCACACCCACACACATAACCCGGCCTTCTGATGCACTATACTCCTATCTCTAACGCACACTAGCTAACATCTTTATCTTTCTATTTATCTGTTTCTCCATCAACCTTCTTTCTCGCCCTCACTCTTGATTCCTATCACGCACACTACATATGTTTCTCTCTACATGCAGTCAAGTGCCCTCTCACACACATATATAACTTCACCCTTTGAACCACCCGACGGTCATCTCCAACACCCAAACTAGCGGATGTCCCTCTAGCTAGCATCTCCATCTTTGTATCTATCTGTAGTTTCTCCGTCAACATTTCTTTCTCGCATGGAGTCTTGCTTCCTATCACCCACACTATATATGTCTCTCCATACATATGCATTTATAGGTTGGTCTCTTTTGCACAATCGCTATGCCTCACTCCCTCTGCTCGCCATAGATGCATGCTCCAGCCCACGCCACTATCTATTAAAGACAAAAACACATGCTCAATTGTCGGGACTTCTTCCATGCATTCTCACATGCATGCATATTGTCATACCGATCCGTCTCTCCCATGTCGTTGAACTTATGACTTATGTCTTCTTTCTTTTATCTCGATCATGCACGCGCACACACACACACATCCCACGTATACATGTATACCTCTCACACATGCACGTTCAAGGTCTCTATGTCTCCATACGTAGTTAATTACCCTCAATCCTAACGCCACATCGAACCATTCTCCTCTTTTGTGCACATAACTTCCGCCTGGATGGGTAAAACACACACTCACACTTAACAATCTCCTTCTAGCTACCCCGCGCCTCTCACTCTTCCCCTATATCCCTGAAACCAATAAGACCATCCATTAGTTTAATTCCCGCCTACATGCACCATCGATATATAGTAGTCTTCCTCGGTGTCTCTCGAACAAACACGTTCTCTCGAAGTCGACTCCTCTCACGTGCACACACCTTGTCTTCCCTCTCTACGGGCATTTTCTCTCTCGCACCCCATCGTTGCTGGCCTCTGCCATACACATCACCTCTCTATGATGAAAGCCATGGACACTTAAATTACATCCGCCACAGAGGACCCCGTGACACATACAAACACACACACACGCACGCACCCCCCAACACACACACACACACACACTAAGAATCCATCTCTCTCTCTCACACACACACACACAAAAACACACACACACACGCAAGCACGCACGCCCCCGCCCCCACACACACTAAGACTCCATCTCTCTCCCTCTCTCACACACACAAAACTAAGACTCCACCTCTCTCTCTCTCTCTCACACACACACACACACCCCACACACACACTAAGACTCCATCTCACACACACATGCTCTAGGCGGAGCATTTGTTCCTACCACTCTTCATCCAACCTTACCCGTATGATGAACAATCAGCTTTATTTACTTGCATAACATGGACAAATTCCACTCTACTTTAGTAGCAGCAAACTAACCCTTATAAAAAACGAGTTGGTGGTGATGGTGTGCCTGCCATCTTGTAATACAGACCGTATGATCTATATCTGAGGATAGAAAGCAAACTATGATAATTTTACAAAAGATACCCGCACCTCTCTCCACATCATTATCTCCCGCAACCTCATTGCTCAGCAATTAAAAAAGGAATAAGTCTCTGGAACAATCTAGCATGCATGGTGGTCACCGCTGCCGGGCGCCTGCCCATCCCCATGCCTCCGCCCATTCCGACTACCACCACCACCACGCCCACTCCTCCTCGCCTTATCTCTCATCTTTCATTTTTCGATGACATTCTCGAGACACCAGTTTTTCGATAAAATTCTCGAGATATCATTAGTTTTTACACATGGGATTACTCCTGCATGGGTCAATCACAACAGGTGTTCTCAGAAAAATGCATATTGATGTTCCGTGCAATGCACGAGAATCTTGCTTGTAAGTATATAACACAAATCACGAGCAGGAAGTGACATTTTTTTTGACACAACCACGTTAACATGGCCACGTAAATCACTAGCTAAAGTAAATACCATTATACTTATATCCCGATGCAAAAGGTTGAGTACATGTCCGAAGAGTAGAGTCGCACATACGCACTCTGTCTCTTAGAATCTCTCTCACACACACACCAGTTACGTGACGCCCACATAAGCAGACACGTATGTTACAATTTGTGCACCCGCGGGTACACGTGATGCTGCGCATTTATTTAAGCCGGAAGGCGAACCCAAACAGTAGCTGCATTCATTCCCCTCCCGCCGCCTCTTCTCTGGTCGCCACGCCCGGTAGACATGGGCCGAAGGTAACAACATACGCCATACTCCCGCCGGAGCGGCGCTTTAATATGGAAATTTTAGTGGCCATGCATGCATCTTTTTGTGCTAGCACTCCTATATAAGGGTTGACCGGTCGCTTCCCGCGGACGTGCGCGGGCGGTGGAAGAGGAAGGAGAAGGGAAGCGGGCTGTGGAGTAATGTTTTTTACCATAATTTCCTAGGAAACCGAGTGCAATAATTGAGTAGTTTTGCAAACTACCAAGATTACACCAAACGGTTCAAAACCTACACTCCCTTGCCGCAAGGCCTTCCTGTGAAACGGTCAGCGTCGCCTCGAGCGCTGGCGCATTAATGCCCGGCCAGAGCGGGAGGCGACCTCTCACCGGGCGCCCGGCTTTGAAGTGGCGCGACGGCCGAGAGAGCGCCGCTTCCCGGCACGCGATCGCCTGCCGAGATCGCCATAGGCCCTGTTTGGATCCATGGGTTAGAGTTAGTTTGAGCTAGTTGGGGCTCAAATAGCCCTAAACTATCCAAGTATGAGGGTTTAAATTGGAGCAAGTTGCACCGAACCCACCAAAAAAACTATCCCACCCAAGAGGTGCTAACTAGAGATAGTTCTCATTGGGACCACTGAAAAATCACTTTTCTCTCTCCATGAAGTGCATTTATTGTCAATCTAACCCTGTCACACAAACACCTCTTTGGCTACAGATATTTCAGCGTTAGTCATGAGTTAGTCTAACCTCTAGCTAAGTTAGAGTATCAAACAGAGCAGATAGGACACACAAGTTTCTCGAAGCATACAGGAAAATTCGTACGTGAAAGGATTTTTTTCTTTTTGAAAATGGAACGTGAAAGGATTTTTTTAGAATGCTCTTGGCATGTCGCTAACATGTGATAGTTAACCGACCTCAATAGACGGCGTAAACGCCAGCCCGCCGCACTTTGATAGAGACGAGGAGGGAGAAGCGATACAGGCCGGATTACTAGAGATAGGTGTCGCACGGAAGCCAAGAAATATGATGATCGCGTGGGTTAGCCATGTACTAGTATGATGTAACTACACTTGGCTGCCGTGTTTCAGACTCTTCCAAATTAATCGGAGATGATTGGTTAATTTTACATCATTGAATAATATTAAATATTATGAGTGCGTACGCCCACCACGAGGTTCCTTGCTCCTTCTCGGTCGTCCTAATCTATGTTCTTCCACTCTATTTTTACGTGAGCTTTGTTCATCCTTTTGCCAACACGCCGAGACATCTAGCATCAAGGTGCACGTGTTATGCAAGGATCGCTCCATCTATATGAAGAACACGTGGGACTAGAACTACGAGACTAACATGTACCCGTGGAGTGGACGACGAACCTGAGTAATGTAGCGCAGTAAGTGAAGTAGAAAGGAACAAATCGTATGAACATGCGTGGCATATAGGGTGTGTTTGGTCATGCTCGCCTCAACATAGTTGTTCCCTCTTCGTGCATGCTCAACTCAACACCCCTCTTCATGCATGCTCTCTTCATGCATGCTCTCTTCATGCATGCTTCTAGTGTATTTGTGCTAAACTAGTGTGGACTCATGCACCCTCCATACACTCTAGCAAACACCCAAAAGTAGGTCGAGAAGGGAACTCTTGGGCGGCATTTGTCTCTTACTACGTACTACCACTAAATGGTGTACGTGCAATGCACGGTGATGTTATGGAGTACGTGCCTAAGTACTCTACTACTACTATATTAGTTGGAGGCACATATTAACTTTTATATTTGTTTACGTGTATGCCCCGAGACCTTCCAACTAGACGTGTCTTTGTCTCCATTTTTTTGCGGAAAACGTGTCTTTGTCTCCCGGTCGCACTTTGTATCGTTCATACCACTAAGTACTACTACGCAGTGGTCTCCACCCGTAAGTGGAAGAAGTGGAGACGCCTACCACGCTGTTTTTTTACGTTGGGCTCTACCACGCTGTTCATGTCCCACTCCGTCACCGACGCAGGGACATCCAGACGCGTCGTGTTTGGCACCCTTCGTAGTAAGAGTTGAAACGCTAGCATTCATCAGAAATAAAAAATAATTATAAATCGGCAGTGATACTATTTTTTTGCGAACCAATCAGCAGTGATACTATACCTCGATATCGGAAAGAATACTAATCCGTTCGCCAACATGTGGGACGTCGACCATCCCGTCCACTTGCCATGCACACGTAACTCCAAGGAGTCACCCAGTCGTCAACCGCAGAATAACAATAACTAATGAGCCATCAAATCACAGGCCCACTTCCCACTTTGAAGTTGCTTGGACGAAGGAACCATCTTGACTTCGTTGAATTCCGCTTCTTGAAGAAAATTACTGCATCAAAGAGCATCGCTAGCCATGAGTTACTACAATGCAGGCCTCCTTTCGCTCATAGGATAGGAATATGAAAATCATAGGAAGTGAGATGACATGCATCTCAATTCCTATAGAGAAAGAGATGCCATTTGATGCTTAGGATAGGAATTTTTCCATTTAGTCTAGGCTAATGTACTGGTAATTTGCTCTAAAAACTACAGTAGTAACTAGTAGTACTGGTACATGCCTGCACTGCACACACACACACACACACACACGCACACACACACTAACTACTAGTACTACTACTTCTCACATGCCGGCAGACGCCGCTGCTCTCCTTCCCGGCTTTGTCGGCGACACCCCACCGTGCTTGGATCTCCACCGACCTCTCCGCAGCAGCTGCAGCGTCCTTTTTCTTTCTTGGCGGCGGGCCTCTCTTTTCTTGAGTGCTTTCTCGACTTTTCCGCTCCTCTCAGGCGGCTTTGGCCGCTTTCTTGCTCTACCGCCCATTCGCCTTGGCATCTTCAAATTCCTCCCACATAGTTGTGAGGTCGCGAGCGGCGATGAACTCGGCATCGGCGGATGCCATCACTTCCCTACCATTTTGTGTGCGGTCGTATGGCGAGGAACTCGGCGCAGCGGGATGCCATCGCTGCCTTACCGGTTAGTGTGCGGCGCGGTGGCATGAACGACGCTTGGTGAGAGCTCTGCGGTGGAGTGGCCGGACAACCATATAGTGCATTGGTTTGTCAAGAGCTCAAGGACGTAAGACGAAGCAAATTTGGATTCCCTTCAATCCTGGTCATTTATTACCGAGTAAAATGCATTGGTGGTCATCGAACTTGTCTTGGTAGCTCACTTTGATCATTGTATACGAGATATGGTGATTATACGGTCACCGCTCAACAGATAGTCTCAGATTTGTCTAGTTGACCAACAAACAGTCCGCATGCGCCTTATCAGCTCGTGTTCTTTATCTATCTATGCGGGCCTACCACAATGGAGAAAGAAATACTGTAAAAACCAAAATTATGCTAGAGTCCTGATCGCCTCGAGCCCGCCTCACCGCCTGCCCTCAAGACGCCAATGCCCACCGCATGCATGCATAGCAAGTAGTACTCCTTATGTGGAGGAGAGAGAGGCATTGACAAAGTCAAGGAGTGGGCTCTGCAAGAGCCCGTCTCTACACGTGCTCCTAGGTATAAAAAATAATTCTAAAAAAGGCATAAAAAACAATTGTGTCTTAAAAAAGAAAGGTAAAAAACATTTGAGAGGAAATATATAGAGAGAAACTGAGAAAAGTTGTAACTGGGCATTACATGAGGAAGGAGGAGTGGTGCACATGCCAAGTTCACTGGCTGCCGTGTTTCACACTCCTCCATCGTAATAAAGGAGACAATAGCTTTCATCAAAAATAAACAATGAATACTCGTTGCTCGTCCTCTATATCGTAAAGAATACTTTCATTCGCCGACATGTGGGACGTCGACCATCCCGGGTCCACCTGCCATGCACAAAATTATCCTGGTCTACCCTGGTCAGATCGCAGGCCCAACCTTTCCCAATCAGAAGTTGTTCGGACGAAGGAACCATCATGACTTCGTTGAATTCCGCTTCTTCAAGAAAACTTACTGTACCCGCAATACTGCTACCACACGCTAAGACTGGACGGCACTGTACCACGTCATATCACTGAAACCCACTAGGCCAAACTAGCCCGCCTAGGTCATCTATTTTGGAACGGAGGGAGTACGTCTCTGCACTGCTATGATTTTGTGTTGCACGTCATATCACTGAAAGCCACTAGGCCAAACTAGCCCACCTAGTTCATGATCGCTAAGCCTACATGTAACGCCCCCGATGCGGCTATATCTCCCACGTGTCGAGGCACGACTTAGAGGCATAACCGCATTGAAAGCAATGTCGCAAGTGAGGTAATCTTCACACAACCCATGTAATAAATAAGGGAAAGAGATACATAGTTGGCTTACAATGCCACTTCACACAATACATAAATAAACATCCATCATTCGTGAGTACACTCAAGGTCCGACTATGGAACCAAAATAAAGAAGATACCCCAAATGCTACACAGATCCCCAATCGTCCCAACAGGGCACCACTACTGATCATCAGGAAAAGACACATAGTAACGCCCACGTTCCTCGTCGAACTCCCACTTGAGCTCGGTTGAGTCACTCCGTGACCGCCCCTGGCCGGAACCTCGCAACTGTTTTGGTAGAATCTGTGAGTCACGGAGACTCGGCAATCTCACACCATGAGATCAAGACTATTTAAGCTTATAGGAAGGACAGAGTTGTAAGGTGGAGCTGCAGCAAGCGACTAGCATATATGGTGGCTACATTCGCAAAAGAGAGCGAGAAGAGAAGCAAAGCACGGACGAGAAGCTAATAGCGATCAAGAAGTGATCCTGAACTACTTACGTCAGACATAACTCCAACACCGTGTTCACTTCCCGGACTCCGCCGAGAAGAGACCATCACGGTTACACACGCGGTTGATGTGTATTTTAAATGAGGTCAACTTCGGGTTTTCTACAACCGGACATTAACAAATTCCCATCTGCCTCATAACCGCATGGCACGGCTTTCGAAAGATAATACCTGCAGGGGTGTCCCAACTTAGCCCACTATAAGCTCTCACGGTCAACGAAGGATATTCCTTCTACCGAAGACCCGATCAATCTCGAATCCCGGACTACAAGACATTTCGACAAAGAATAAAACAAGACCAAAGAAGCCACCCGCCAGCCGACAAATCCCGATAGGAGCTGCACATATCTCGTTCTCGTGGCACATCCAGATGAGACAGGCTACGAGTAAAACCAAGCCTCGAAGTTTCCCCTGCAGGTGGCTCTCAGGCGGCTCGGTTCGGGCCAGCACTCGAAGGAGCACTGGTCCAGGGGGGGGGGGGTTAAAATAAAGATGACCCTCGGGCTCGTGAAAACCCGGGGGAAAAAGGCTTAGGTGGCAAATGGTAAAACTAATGTTGGGCCTTGCTGGAGGAGTCTTATTCAAAGCGAACTGTCAAGGGGGTCCCATAAATCACCCAACCGTGTAAGGAACGCGAAATCAAGGAACATAACACCGTATGACGGAAACTAGGGTGGCAAGAGTGGAACAAAACACAGCATAAGGCCGAGCCTTCCACCCTTTACCAAGTATATAGATGTATTAATTATAGCAGATATATATTGTGATATCCCCAACAAGTAAACATGTTCCGATCAGGAACAACATCTCCATGTTCCAACAAGGAACAAACTTCAACTTCACCGCAACTAGCAACGCTTATAAGAGGGGCCGAGCAAAGCGGTAACATAGCCAATCAACGGTTTGCTAGGAAAGGATGGTTAGGGGCTGACATGGCAATATGGGTGGCATGGTATAGCAAGTGGTAGGCATCGCAGCATAGGCATAGCAAAAGAGCGAGCAACTAGCATAGCAAAGATAGAAGTGATTTCGAGGGCATGGTCATCTTGCCTGCAATGTTCTCAGAGTTGTCGAAAGCTTGATCCTCGTAAGCGTTCTCAACAGGTTCCTCGCTCACGTACTCGCCTCCCGGCTCTACCCAAAGCAAGAACACAAACAAAGGAACCACAATAAATCACGGTGCAATGCACAATCAACATGATGCAAAACATGGCATGATATGCGGATGTGATATGCAATGCGAGCAAAGGCCCGAAAGGAAAATGATGAACCATGCATCAACTTGGCAAACCAAGTATGCCACTGAAAGATGAGATGATTTCGGTTGAAATCGATATAAAGATCACCGAATCGGATGCACGGTTTGGAAATGACAAGCAAAACAAGAATGGCACAAATCTGCCATTAACAGCATGATGCCACTTAGCAAGCAATAAGAAATTAAGCTACTGCACCCAAACGTATCAACAAAGTATATGGCAGTGATCTACACAAGATGCTTGACAAAAGATGAGCACTGAGCTTCAGCTAAATCACATCATAACAGGTTCAAACAAGCATGGCAAAAGTGCACAAAATATCAGGCTGGACATGGCAAAAACAGCATCAGGTTGCAATGTTCAGAGCAGCAAAACTACATGCTACAGGACCTTAGAATAGCAAAACATGGCATGGCATGAATATACTCAAAGCATAGAACAAAAGTCCCTTACTGACCATAAGACAAAAAAGATTAGAAAATATAATAACACCCATGTCAATATCGAAAGTTTCGTTAACAGATTCAGCAACATGACATGTCAAAAACTGATAACAAGTAGGCATGTTTACAAGCTCAATGCACTCACTACAGAGCCTTAAATGATAAACTAAGCATACATACATCAAGAAAACATGGCATAGAAGACATACATGGCAAGAACGATAATATAGCATACATGGATCAACCACAACAACCTTGGCAAAATTGAATAACATGTAAACAATCTGCCAGGAAACATTTGATAGCAAAAGTAGAGCTCGATTGACTCAAGCTATGGCACTCCATAATTGCAAAAAAAGGCATGGATGGATATAGCAATACATGTTTAACAAAACATCCTTACTGAAGTGTCTCAAAATAAGCATAGATCTCTCAGTAGCATCAAGTTAACATGGCATCAAAATATCAGCAAAACAGAGCTGAAAACAGCAACATCAGGACACCTACTTTGCATGCTTGTGCTAGTCACCACATAGATCAAACAAATAAATGGCATACACCCCTGGAAAGATGGCATGGCATATTACAAAACACATGTAGGACTCAAATTCATAGGGTGCACACATTAATCATGGCAAAAATAACAAAAGTGCAAGTTCTGTTAAGAAATAGAAACTAACATCACATAGCCCTCTTCCAACAGCATTTCGGGCATCAAGATGAGCTCAAATGAAAATGATGCAATGAGACGAAATGATCTACACTTCGAGACGAACGTTTTGATTTATTATACGCGCAAAATGGACCTACAGATGCAAAGTTATGCTATGATGAAAATGCCACAAAATATTAACAGGATTAAAAACTTGGAAGAAATAAGAGAGGGGTGGAGAAGTCAACGGGCTCGGTGGATCAGATCCGATCTGGATCCGGCCCGACCGGGCGACGGCGGCGGCGGCTCGCCGGATCCGCGGCGGGGACGGCGGCCGGAAGGGGGAGATTGCGCCATGGCCGGAAGGAGCCGGAGGAGGGCGCCACGGCCGAGATGGGACGCGGCGCGGCGGGACGGCGGCGCCGGAGGAGGCCGGCGGCTGGGCGGCGCTGGCGGCGTCGGGCCGGGCGTGGCTGGCGGCGGCGGGCGCGGAGGCGCTGGAGTTTAAGGCACAGGCGGGCGGCCTACCGGGCGGGCCGGGGGCCAGGTCATGGGCGGCGCGAGGCGGCGGGCGGGCCACGTGGCAGGAGCTGATAGGGCGCTGGGCGGCGGCGCTGACGGGCGGACGTGTCCGTGACGTCGGCAAAAATGTCCGAAAAGGGATGAGGATGGCTAGGGTTGGACCCAGATTTGGAATGGGGTTACTTAAATAGGCATAGAGGGAGCTAGGAGAGTCCAAATGAGGTGTAGTTTTACCACACGATCGTGATCGAATGACGGAGAGCATGGAAGTGACTTAGATGGGTTATTGGGCTGTTTTGAAGGGGTGTTGGGCTGCAACTTAAAAGAGGCCTTGCGAGAGTGCGGTTAACCGTTGGAGTTCCAAACGAGCTCCAAATGACCCGAAACTTGACCGGTGGTCTACGGGTGGTATACCAAGGCCACTAGACAAACCTCGGTCCATTCCGAGAAGGTTTAGTACGCGCACACGGAAAAACGTAAAAGGGGCCGCCGGGGGAGATAGGAGTGTCGGATTGCAAAACGGACAACGGGGAAAATGCTCGGAATCATGAGACGAACACGTATGCAAATGCGATGCACATGATGACATGATGTAAAATGCATGACATGGACAAAATGCAAAATGAAGAAAAACCCAACCACGGAGGGAATATCATATCACAATGCCGAAAATGGCAAGAGTTGGAGTTACAAATATGGAAAGTTACATCCGGGGTGTTACAACACTCCACCACTACAAGAGGATCTCGCCCCGAGATCTAGGACCGGAAGAACTCCGGATATTCGAACGGAGGTGATCCTCGCTCCCAAGTAGCTTCTCGGTCGGAATGGTGTGACCACTTCACTTTCAGGAATTTGATTGACTTGTTAAGTAGTCTTGGCGCCGGTTTCTTCAAGAATAGCAACGGGTGCTCATGATAAGAGAGATCTTCTTGAAGGTCAATCTCTTGAAGTTGATAGTGCGTTCAGAGTCTTGAAGCACTTGCGAAGTTGTGACACGTGAAACACATCGCACGCTTGCAAAGTTGGATGGAAGCTCAAGTTGATAGGCGAGATCGCCTCTTTTCCCAATGATCTTGAAAGGACCCACGTATCTAGGGGCAAGCTTCCCTTTGATACCGGGTTTACGAATGCCTTTCATTGGAGAGACGCGGAGGTAGACGTGGTCTCCGATTTCAAAAGCCACATCACGGTGCTTATCATCATAATAGCACTTCTGGCGCGATAGCGCGGCTTTGAGATTATCACGAATGACTTGGCACATTTCTTCCGCTTCGCGGATCAAGTCATTGCCAAGAAGTTGGCGCTCACATCTCCTGCACCAATTGAGAGGAGTATGGCACTTTCTGCCATAGAGAATTTCGAATGGGGCCTTGCCTCAACTCGCTTGGAAGCTGTTGTTGTAGGAGAACTCGGCATATGGAAGACAATCTTCCCACTTCATACCGAAGGAAATGACACAAGCCCCGAGCATATCTTCAAGGATTTGATTGACTCGCCGACTTGGCCACTTGTTTGAGGGTGGAAAGCTGTCTGAAACGAATGTTGGTGCCCATGGCCTTCCGAAAAGAATCCCAAGACTTGGAGGTAAAGATGCTGCCACGGTCTCAAGAGATCACTTGTGGAATGCCGTGCAAGGAGACAATCCTCGAGGTGTATAGCTCGCCAACCGAGCTGCTGTGATGGATTCTTTGATAGGAAGAAAATGAGCCACTTTAGTAAGCTTGTCAATGACGACGAAGATAGCATAATTTCCACGCTTGGACTTAGGAAAACCTGTCACGAAGTCCATCTCGATATGATAAAACTTCCATTCTGGAATAGCAAGAGGTTGAAGGAGACCAGCTGGTCTTTGGTGTTCTGCTTTCACTCTTCTGCAGACATCACACTCATTCACGAATTGAGCAATTTCTCGCTTCATTCGAGTCCACCAATATGACTGCTTTGAGGTCCCGTACATCTTCGTACTTCCGTGATGAATGGATAGAAGCCAATTGTGAGCCTCGTTCATAATGACTTTTCTCAGATCCCCTTAGGAACCACAATCCGTCCTCAAAGAAAAGAGTATCTTTGTCATCAACGTGGAAGCACTTGTACTTGGAAATGCCCTTGTCGATACCACGCTTCACCTTTTTCACCATGGTATCCGAAGTTGAGCCTCACGAATCTGATCTTCCAAAGTAGGAGAGACTATGAGGTTGGCAAGAAAGCCTTGAGGAACAACTTGAAGATTCAGCTTGTAAAAGCTTCACGTAGATCCAAATTGAAAGGGCTTGAGGATTAGACTGCTGCGATAAGCCTTCCTGCTCAAAGCATCTGCAATGACATTGGCCTTGCCCGGAGTATATTCAATACTTGGGTTGTACTCTTGAATCATTTCGACCCATCGAAGTCCGCTCGAGGTTGAGGTTGGGCTGAGTGAAGATGTACTTGAGACTCTTGTGATCGGTGAAAATGTCCACTTTCCTTCCCAACAAGAGATGTCTCCACGTTATCAATGCATGGACAATCGCCGCCAACTCAAGATCGTGAGTGGGGTAGTTCTTTTCGTTGGGCTTCAAATCAAGTAGAGGTATAAGCCACAACCCTCTTTTCTTGCATTAACACAAGACCGAGACCTTGAAGAGAAGCATCACGTAAAACTTCAATGGCTTGGATTCATCAGAGGAGTCAAGACAGAGTCAGTGACGAGTTTCTCTTTGAGAGTATTGAAAGCAACATCACAATCGGGAGACCGGACATACTTCACATGCTTCGAGGAGGTTGGAAAGAGGCTTTGCAATCTTGGAGAAGTTCTCAACGAATCTTCGCAATAGCTAGCAAGACCAAGAAAATCATGGAGCTGCTTGACATTCCGAGGAGGTTCCCAATTCACAATTGCGGACACCTTCTCGATTAATAGCGATGCCCTTGGCGGAGATGATATGACCAAGATAAAGCACTTCATCAAGCCAAAATTCACATTTGGAGAACTTCGATAGAATTGATACTCTCTCGAGCTTGTCTAGCACCAATCGCAAATGTTTGGCATGATCCTTCTTATTCTTGGAGAAGACCAAAATATCATCAAGATAGACCAAGACGAATTCATTGGTGTAGGGGTTGAAAATGAAGTTCATCATTCGAGAGAATGTTGGAGGAGCATTGACGAGGCCGAAAGACATGACAGTATATTCATAAGAACCAAAGCTTGTTCAATGCTGTATTGGGAATATCTTGTTCACGAATGCGAATCTGATGATAACCCATACGAAGGTCAAGTTTGGAGAACACTTTAGCCCCTTTGAGTTGCTCGAAAAGCTCATTGATGTTGGGAAGTGGATACTTGTTCTTGATTGTCTTCTTATTCAATGGACGGTAATCGACGACGCATCGGTCCGTGCCATCCTTCTTCCGGACAAAAAGAACACCACAACCCCAAGGAGATGAACTCGGTCCGATCAAACCCAGACGCTCTTGTTCATCGAAGCTGCTTCTTCAATTCCTTCAGCTCATTAGGTCCAAGCTTGTATGGACGCTTGCAGACGGGTTCAAAGGCCGTGCTCAAGATCAATAACGAACTCAATCGCCGGTGAGGAGGCATTCCTCGAAGCTCTTCCGAAAGACATCTTGGTACTCACAAACGATCGGAATCGAGAGATAGCATCCAATTCGCCCTTCTCATTGAGAGAAAACAACCGAATGGTTTCATCACGAGCAGCATAGATGATCACATCATTAGAAGAGTGAGTCAATTGAATTTCCCTCGCAGCACAATCAAGCTGAGCTTTGTGCTGAGAAAGCCAGTCCATTCCGAGAATAAGTTCAATATCCGAGTCACCAAGAACAATTGGTTTAGCCAGAAATCTATAATCACCCATCTTGATACCGACATTTGGAACCAACATGGTAGATCTCAAACGCTTAGCCGGAGAAATAACTTGCATAGCTTTAGGTAATGCCTCCGTATCAAAATTGTGCTTCATGCAAAAGGATATGACATGAAAGAATGCGATGCACCAAGATCAAATAAGACTTTTGCAGGAATATCATTAACCTGAAGATTACCCATGATCACATCGGAAGATTCCTCCGCTTGAGCTGCATTCATCATATTCACCTTGGCAGACTTTGGATTATGCTTGACCACCGCATTGCCGGGAAGATTTCACAGAGGAGGAGGCGGAAGGCGCCTCGGTTGAAGCACTTGTTCGCATAGTGACCTTTCACGACATTTGTTGCAAGTCACCTCGAGAGCGGACGGTGATAAGGAGCACTTGACCTTGGAGCTTGAGAATTAGACTTGTTACGATAGCTTGGGTTGGGTGGGTGGTAAGATCCACGGCCACCGAGTTCTTCTCACTGATAAGGCCGACGGAACGGAGGAGGAGGAAGGTAAAACTTCACTGCTTAGCTGCCACTTGAGAGGAAGAAGAAGACCGAACTGCATCCCCGATTCTCTTCTTAGAAGCCTCACATTTGAGCTGGGCAGCTTCTTGCTTCAAAGGCCATGTTGTAGAAATCATCATACTTATCTCGGCTCAAAAGCACAAGAGCTAATTGCAGATCTTCTCTCGCACCACCTCTGAATTGATAGATCATACTCTTTTCATCAGAACGCCTTGCTTAGCAAAACGAAAGCGAAGCTTCGAACTGGATATTGTATTGATAGATGTACATGTTGCCCTGCTTGAGATTGCGGAACTCCTCACGCTTGCTCTCAACAACACTTTTCGAATGTGATGAGCTCTGAAATCACGACGAACTCATCCCGTAATGACACGACCTCCTCTGGAATCTTTGTATTGTCGGGTACCACTCAGCAGCTTGATCCTTGAGTTGAAACGATGCAAACTTGACAAAGTCCTCGTGTCCGACATTGCTACAATAAAAAATGCTTGCAGATGTCCATAAGCCAATCGTCAGCGTCGTGGCCTCGATACGTAAACCGAAAAGACTTCGTTGATTAGCGAGGAACCGACCGAGAGTAGCAAAGTGCGGCTGATTGTTGCCTTGACCCTGATTTCCTTGACTGCCTTGCCCTTGAGTACGCTTCTTGCAAGAGCTGCAAAATCATCTCGAGCATTGGCATTGGTGGCTGCCATGATAGCTTGCCGTGCCTCCGGAGGCGGAGGGGGGGGTGGTGGGGGAGGGTTCGACTGATCCCCATCATTACGATCCGGATTCAGCCGCGTTGGCGGAGCCATCCTGGAGAGGGTGACATCCGTTAGTCCTTTGATAGGCAAATAGTCAAGTAGAATCAACGGATAGAAATTGCAACATATAGTCTTCACAATAAACATTCGAACAAGAATGAACGAATGAATTCCAAAAGTTAATCATCACACGTCCATTAAGGTGAGAAGCCACTTAGATAAAGGATATGGAAACAACATCTGTCTTAGAAACAAATCGAATATCACAACTGAAAACAAAAGATTGGCTTCTAGAATGAGCCGGAACAAACACATGATAGAGATTTCGCCCAAAGTGTTCGTGGTGGGGCCCACACGGGCACGACGTATAGCGGCCGTCACGAATGACAAACAAGACGTCCCCGAATCAGCATAGCCAAGGATTCTTTAAGACGTCTCGCGCCAATCAGAATCGACCGTGAATGGGCGGACCACTAAACTTTGAACCCCAATCTCAAATCATACATCTGTCGGAAAGATATCCTGTAAGCTACTAGAATTCCCACCTATAAACTCCCGAAACTTTCTTGTTATGCAATCTGGTGTTGGGGATACAGGGACACGTAAATATATCACCCAAACTAACAATACCTAGATCCAAATTGTATCCATCCGTCAACATAACCAAGAAATCCTCGAAAATCGTGGTACCTCGACCTTCAAAAACATCCGTTATACAAGTCATGGCAATACTCCACTCGCCTCAAGATCGGGCTATCGGGTTATCTCACCAACAACTGCACAAAAGAGATTTCGATGTCGGCAAAACTCGTGTATTCCAGAACTGCAACGATAAAATTGTGACGACAACACCTCGGAGCTCAACTCCCCGGACACCGCCACAACCCCTAAATGTCAGGAGGCACCAAGAACAATGTTCTCGTCACAAAACCATCGGAACGATACCAAGATACCCACGTGATCCTAAATTTTTTTTGGTGAAATTTGAGGAGAGAAGAGTCAAAACACTACGTCAGGATACCTCACAGAGCGACGAAGGGACTGGGAAGTAAAAAGAATCCTACTCTTCGATATATATAATCCTAAGACTCAAAACATTTTTCCATTCTAGACTCAACAACGCCAGCAAACAATTAAGTAGGGGGCTCCTAAGTCGGAAGGCTCGATTACCAACTTGTAGCGCCCCGATGCGGCTATATCTCCCACGTGTCGAGGCACGACTTAGAGGCATAACCGCATTGAAAGCAATGTCGCAAGTGAGGTAATCTTCACACAACCCATGTAATAAATAAGGGAAAGAGATACATAGTTGGCTTACAAATGCCACTTCACACAATACATAAATAAACATCCATCATTCAGAGTACACTCAAGGTCCGACTACGGAACCAAAATAAAGAAGATACCCCAAATGCTACAGATCCCGATCGTCCCAACAGGCACCACTACGATCATCAGAAAAGACACATAGTAACGACCACGTTCCTCGTCGAACTCCCACTTGAGCTCGGTTGAGTCACTCAGACCGGCCTCGGAACCTCGCAACTGTTTTGGTAGAATCATGAGTCACGGAGACTCAGCAATCTCACACCCGCGAGATCAAGACTATTTAAGCTTATAGGAAGGACAGAGTTGTAAGGTGGAGCTGCAGCAAGCGACTAGCATATATGGTGGCTACATTCGCAAAAGAGAGCGAGAAGAGAAGCAAAGCACGGACGAGAAGCTAATAGCGATCAAGAAGTGATCCTGAACTACTTACGCCGACATAACTCCAACACCGTGTTCACTTCCCGGACTCCGCCGAGAAGAGACCATCACGGTTACACGCCGTTGATGTGTATTTTAAATGAGGTCAACTTCGGGTTTTCTACAACCGGACATTAACAAATTCCCATCTGCCTCATAAATCATGCACGGCTTTGAAAGATAATACCCTGCAGGGTGTCCCAACTTAGCCCACTATAAGCTCTCACGGTCAACGAAGGATATTCCTTTCTACCGAAGACCCGATCAATCTCGAATCCCGGACTACAAGACATTTCGACAAAGAATAAAACAAGACCAGCAAAGCCACCCGCCAGCCGACAAATCCCGATAGGAACTGCACATATCTCGTTCTCGTGGCACATCCAGATGAGACAAAGCTAAAGTAAAACCAAGCCTCGAAGTTTCCCGTGGTGGCCCTTGAGCGGCTCGGTTCGAAGCACTCGAAGGAGCACCGTCCGGGGTTAAAATAAAGATGACCCTCGGGCTCATGAAAACCCGGTGGAAAAAGGCTTAGGTGGCAAATGGTAAAACCAATGTTGGGCCTTCTTTGGAGGAGTCTTATTCAAAGCGAACTGTCAAGGGGTCCCATAAATCACCCAACCGTAAGGAACGCGAAATCAAGGAACATAACACCGTATGACGGAAACTAGGGTGGCAAGAGTGGAACAAAACACCGTGCATAAGGCCGAGCCTTCCACCCTTTACCAAGTATATAGATGTATTAATTATAGCAGATATATATTGTGATATCCCCAACAAGTAAACATGTTCCGATCAGGAACAACATCTCCATGTTCCAACAAGGAACAAACTTCAACTTCACCGCAACTAGCAACGCTATAAGAGGGCCGAAAGCAAAGCGGTAACATAGCCAAACAACGGTTTGCTAGGAAAGGATGGTTAGGGCTGACATGGCAATATGGGTGGCATGGTATAGCAAGTGGTAGGCATCGCAGCATAGGCATAGCAAAAGAGCGAGCAACTAGCATAGCAAAGATAGAAGTGATTTCGAGGGCATGGTCATCTTGCTCGCAATGTTCTCGAGTTGTCGAAAGCTTGATCCTCGTGGCGTTCTCAACAGGTTCCTCGTTCACGTACTCGCCTCCCGGCTCTACCCAAAGCAAGAACACAAACAAAGGAACCACAATAAATCACGGTGCAATGCACAATCAACATGATGCAAAACATGGCATGATATGCGGATGTGATATGCAATGCGTATGTCGCTCCAAAAGGAAAATGATGAACCATGCATCAACTTGGCAAACCAAGTATGCCACTGGAAAGATGAGATGATTTCGGTTGAAATCGATATAAAGATCACCGGAATCGGATGCACGGTTTGGAAATGACAAGCAAAACAAGAATGGCACAAATCTGCCATTAACAGCATGATGCCACTTAGCAAGCAATAAGAAATTAATCTAATGCACCCAAATGTATCAACAAAGTATATGGCAGTGATCTACACAAGATGCTTGACAAAAGATGAGCACTGAGCTTCAGCTAAATCACATCATAACAGGTTCAAACAAGCATGTCAAAAGTGCACAAAATATCAGGCTGGACATGGCAAAAACAGCATCAGGTTGCAATGTTCAGAGCAGCAAAACTACATGCTACAGGACCTTAGAATAGCAAAACATGGCATGGCATGAATCTACTCAAAGCATAGAACAAAAGTCCCTTACTGACCATAAGCCAAAAAGGATTAGAAAATATAATAACACCCATGTCAATATAGAAAGTTTCATTAACAGATTCAGCAACATGACATGTCAAAAACTGAAACAAGTAGGCATGTTTACAAGCTCAATGCACTCACTACAGAGCCTTAAATGATAAACTAAGCATACATACATCAAGAAGACATGGCATAGAAGACATACATGGCAAGAACAATAACATAGCATACATGGATCAACCACAACAACCTTGGCAAAATTGAATAACATGTAAACAATCTGCCAGGAAACATTTGATAGCAAAAGTAGAGCTCGATTGACTCAAGCTATGGCACTACATAATTGCAAACAAAGGCATGGATGGATAGAGCAAGACATATTTAACAAAACATCCTTACTGAAGTATCTCAAAATAAGCATAGATCTCTCGGTAGCATCAAGTTAACATGGCATCAAAATATCAGCAAAACAGAGCTGAAAACAGCAACATCAGGACACCTACTTTGCATGCTTGTGCTAGTCACCACATAGATCACAAAAATACATAGCATACACCCCTGGAAAGATGGCATGGCATACTACAAAACACATGTAGGACTCAAATTCATAGGGTGCACACATTAATCATGGCAAAAATAACAAAAGTGCAAGTTCTGTTAAGAAACAGAAACTAACATCACATAGCCCTCTTCCAACAGCATTTCGGGCATCAAGATGAGCTCAAATGAAAATGATGCAATGAGATGAAATGATCTACACTTCGAGACGAACATTCTGATATATTATACGCGCAAAATGGACCTACAGATGGAAAGTTATGCTATGATGAAAATGCCACAAAATATTAACAGGATTAAAAACTTAGAAGAAATAAGAGAGGGGGGGAGAAGTCAACGGGCTCGGTGGATCAGATCCTATCGGGATCCGGCCCGATCGGGCGACGGCGGCGGCGGCTCACCGGATCCGCGCGGGACGGGCGGCCGGAAGGGAGATGATGCGCCGGCCGGAAGGAGCCGGAGGAGGGCGCCATGGCGGCCGAGATGGGACGGCATGGACGGGCGTCGGAGGGAGGCTGGCGGCGGTGGCGGCGCTGCCGCAGCGGGCGCGGAGGCGCTGGAGCTCGGCACATGTGGAGGGGCGGGCGACCCGGGCCGGGCCGGGTATGCAGGGTCATGGCGGCGAGGCGGCGGCGGGCCACGTGGCAGGAGCTGATAGGGCGCTGGGCGGCGCCGACGGCGGACGTGTCCGTGACATCGGGAAAAATGTCCGTGGAAAGGGATGAGGATGGCTAGGGTTGGACCCAGATTTGGAATGGGGTTACTTAAATAGGCATAGGGAGCTAGGAGAGTCCAAATGAGGTGTAGTTTTCGCCACACGATCGTGATCGAACGACGGAGAGCATGGAAGTGACTTAGATGGGTTATTGGGCTGTTTTGAAGGGGTGTTGGGCTGCAACTTAAAAAGAGGCCTTTATGAGAGTGCGGTTAACCCTTGGAGTACCAAACGAGCTCCAAATGACCAAACTTGACCCGGTGGTCTACGGGTGGTATACCAAGGCCACTAGACAAACCTCGGTCCATTCCGAGAAGGTTTAGTACGCCGCACACGGAAAAACGTAAAAGGGGCCGCCGGGGAGATAGGAGTGTCGGATTGCAAAGCGGACAACGGGAAAATGCTCGGAATCATGAGATCGAACACGTATGCAAATGCGATGCACATGATGACATGATGTAAAATGCATGACATGGACAAAATGCAAAATGAAGAAAAACCCAACCACGGAGGGAATATCATATCACAATGCCGAAAATGGCAAGAGTTGGAGTTACAAATATGGAAAGTTACATCCGGGGTGTTACACTACAATTTTAGGAGTTAGGGCTATTGGTCGATCAACGAGGGATAAGTATAAGCGTACCACGAGCTCATCAGCCCCAACGTTTCTCTTTGGTGAGTGTTCTGCAAGTACTATAGCTCGCACAGTAGCTAGCCTACTAACACCAAGAATCATCAAACAAGCCCTGCTGATATGATAAACAGTTCAAACTTACATCTAATCATGCCATATATTACATCAAAAGCTGGTGAGGATACATCTGTTTCCATAACTCGGAGAGGGTTCGCATGATTCACTATCAAACAAAAGTAGCAAGATCCACCCACACAAGACAGTGCAGTAGCCCTAAGATGGTTTGATAACACGCATCGTTCTGCTAATTAAACACAGGCAATGCAAACTACCTCAAGGATTAGCGCGACCAACTATTTCTTGTCATCGATCTCTCGCAATGACCACAAAGACGGACATCGGCATGGGAATCGATTTACGGGCGATGTCCGCAGGATCGACCATTTACATCGAATCGATCTTCGGGCGATGTCCACAGGATGGACAGCGGCATCGGAATCGATCTCGGCGCCGCCAATGACGGGCCACGACATCGGAATCATCAAGGACGCCCACCGCACCTGCACAACCCTAACATATTAGCAAGCACATTGCAAATAATAAAAAACCACAACTATGGTAATAAGCCATTATTTTTTACCTTGTGCAGCTCACCGGGGGATCTCATCCCTCCAGGGGCCATCTCCTCGTCCTCGATGGGGGCCATCACCTTTCCAGGGGAATACTGCTTCTCAACGGCGACTATCTCCTCAAACTCGGTCTTGAGCCTCACATAGATGGCAATCAGAGTTCCTGGGGTAGGCACGGTGGGGCCATTGCTGTTCTTCCAACTTTCTTTGAGGAGTTCGTCCGCCAACGTCCTCAACTCTTGGGCCAGTGCTTGTTTCTTGGAGTTCTTCGTCTCCATGGGTTGGCCCGCCAACATGGTCAACTCGTTGGTTGGTGCTCGCTTCCTGGAGATCGCTGTCTCCAGTGGGTTGTCCGCCGCAACTCTTTGCCTTGTGCTCCGTGATCCATCAATGAACTGACAAACAAAAAGCAATCGAAAGGAAACCACAATCGCAATGAAAACGGGAAAAGAATAGGATGTGAGAATCGGTCGGTGCTTCGCAAAAAGAAGATTCTTGGAATGAAAATATAGCAGCATAACCGATTCGCCCACCTTTCCTTCGTTGGTATAAAAGAAAAATGGCAGAAGTGAGTAGCCTGGAGTGAGGTTTTCTTCAAGAAAGGGAAGAAAGGGCTTGAACGAGCGTTCCAGTGAAATGATGGTTGCTTCGTCTAGTCCAACTTGGAGGCCACCTTACCCCTGCTGGTAAAAGTGTGCGTTTTGTGATGACGGGTCATGACGGCCACACCGGGGTGACAGGTGAGTCTCGACTGTAGCACCTCACTGTGATTTGGTGGATGGCACGCGGGCCCGGATGCTTTGAAATGTCACGCATGTAGATAGAGCGGCTAGTCATATACTCCCTCCTTTCCGGTTTATAGGGCTCAATTAAAAAAATTCACCAACCAAGGTAGATGGTGAGTGGTGGAATCCTTTTTGTAATTTGCAAAAGCACCCAATTAATGCTCTTGTTTTCTTCAAAAATGTATGTTTACCAATGTATTAATTGCAATGCATGCATGCATAAAGTAAATGCATTGGTCAGTTTTCTCTTAATACCTGCATGCAATTATTTAATGCACCTTGGAATCTGAACTTGTGATGGGGAACAACCAAATTGAGCCTTATAAAATGAAAAAACTAAGATTTTGAGATAAGCCCTATAAACCGGAAAGGAGGGAGTAGGAGTGCTCAATATTGTGCACCGCGACCAAGGCGGAGAGGAAAACGAGAGAACTACGAAATTAATGCATGAGTATAATTAGGGTAGTTTTGTAAAGTACGAGATACATTTATCCAATCGCAAAATGCCTTGGTTCATGAGATTTGAGATTTGAGCCCTATAAACCGGAAGGGAGGGAGTACTGCACACGGTGTAGTCTAGTCACTTGTTGAAATCTCTAGAAAGGCAAATACTCCTTTCCGGGTTTATGGCTATACTACTCCATCCGTCTAGGTGTGTAAGTCATCTTATGAAAACCAAATACGTAGTCCCAAAACACTTAGGCGCGGTGCATTAACTTCTACCTTGTTTCTTGTTTCTTGACATATCAACCAATAAGAGATGAGAGGTGTGCATGCTTTAATGACTTGCAATGGCTAGTTCATTGCATGCAATGCTATTAATTAGCAAATAAAACATTGGTGACCCTGTGAGGAAACGGTGCTAAGCGCGTGGACCTATGTAGAATGAGTATCAACCAATGGATAATGGAGTTTAATTGTTAAACAATAGCAATTTTGTCTCATGCAAGAGCCTGGCTAGTACTCCAAGGAACCGCACCACACGAGCGTTCACAATTGCCACGTTCGGGTTGCGCTTGGCTCTTCGCCTCTTCGAGAAGACGAACAATGATGTTACTCCTACTTCTACAATATCGAATACACTGCTGCATGTCCGTCCACCTCGTATGGAGGGATAGCGTAGCGAAAGCTTCTACTTACGCTCACGCCTTTGTGTCCAGGACAGGTGGGCCCAACAGGTGGTTGGCCCTCCTGTCATGCAGCCAAAGGCAGGTGCAGTTAAGGCACCGGAGCTCAGTCCACGATGGAGAGGGCGTTGGAGTAATCAAATTTCTCGGTCTTGTACGAGTTGATGAAGATAGGGGTTGCTTGCTTGCTAGGGTTGCTCACTACGTATATATAGGCCGGAGCCTCCGCACTTGCTTGCTAGGGTTTCTCTATTCACACACTCTCATCCTCTTCAGATCTAAACAAGATAGGGGTAGTAACACTGTCTTTCTCCCTTCAAAAAACACTGGCTTTCTATCCTCACCGCTGGTTACAGATCCGGACGTATCCCCCTCCGCCGGTGAAGGGGAGGAGGGGCAGCGTTTAGGCTGTCGTCGACAGCGAGGGAGGAGACCCACTGCCGGCCACACCGTTATCTCTGGCCGAGCACCGGCGTGGGAGGTCCTCCGATCCCTTCGTTGTTGCCTGTGGGTGGATCCGGCCTCCCGCCGCCCACCTATCCACATCCCGACGACCTTCAGGTATATCTTCGTTCGAAACCGCCCAGCTCGCTACATCGCTGCATGTGAATCATTTTCTACCTCTCAGCCCCTCTCGATCGGATGGTCCAACGTCACATATTTTTTTCTTCTATTGTTAGAGGTAAAGCTACTTCATGGAGTCGAATCTTGTACTACTTGGTTCAAACAAGAAATAAAGTGGGGGATGGGGGAATTTGGTATGTACATCGGACTTGGTACAAACAAGAAGGAAAGGGGGTGAAAGTAGTACAGACTGGTCATCCAACCGGTCTCTTGGTCGAAAAGGGAAATACAGGGGTAACGCTATACACAGTGGTATGACCAGGACTAGATTTGCTATCCACACATAGGAGTAGGTGGCTAGAGTGAACAAAAATGGGACCAACCTGTATATGTTCCTTGGATGTTTGTTTCTCGGGGCAACAAACTATGAATCACCACTTTATGCCCCTGCTTACGCACATGGTGCCGGATCACTGGTGCACCCACCGTCCCATGCCCTTATACCAAATATTTAGGCTCCGCTCGAATAAAGGGCAGAAAACATAGGTCTTGATGAAAATAGAGGAATAGGAAAGGAATGTAGGTATAAAACTATGGAACAATGAACCGGAGGAAACTCTCAAGAGAATGTGTTCGGATGGACTACAAATGTACATATTTGTTTTTTAGAGTAGCATGCTTGGCAAGATGAGATGCTATTTGTTTATTCAAATGCAAAGGACTAGTCTTGTCCTCACCTCACGTACCACACATAGGTTGATACTCGACTGCTTCCTCTCAGGCCTTTTGTGCAAACAGGGATATCCAATTCACACAGTTCTTTGTTGTGACCTTCTAGTGCACTACACAAAACTCTTCTTAAAAGAAGTGACTTTTGTGCTATTTAACTGGAATGTCAGAATGGAACAGTTGGTTCATTTCGGTGGAACTGCACAAAGGGAGATCTGTGTTCCAATCCTCATCATCCATATTGGCGCCATAATCTTCCTTTAGGTAAGAATGATATTTAATGCATGTGTTCATCTCTATTTTTTGACTGCCATGAGAAAATAAGCTGTTTTTTACTAGTACACTTGTACTCCCTCACTGACAAAACCAATTCTGAATTAGAAGGCCAATCATGTACTTGGTTTCACCAACTGGTGAGGAGAAAGAGAAACAGAGCATGAAGAGGAAGAAGAAGAAGAATAAACAGTGCCAAAGCGATCTTGCTGAAGCTGTGAGGCCTCGACGAGGCCATTCAAGGGCTCCGCAATGACTACCTTACATGTGAGACGCATCCTCCGTGGAGCCCTTCCACTTCTGCTGTCTCACTTAATTAATTAGGAGTACTTAAGTACCACTAATTTATTACCGCCTAATTTTCCTGTTGGAGTTAAACAAATCTTTAGTAGGACCCTATGTCAATCATGTACATGTGTATGTTTGTCTATGGAGGTGAATCATGTGGTGGAGCAGGAGGGAATATTATTAGTGTCATGACATAATAGTGCTATTGTTTTGCATGTCAATTTATTGCCATTGGTTCAATGAGGCAATGTTTTGCGTATTGTCCATCATGAATTTGATGCTACCTTGGTTGAGTAATATGCTAATGTCTTCCTATCCTTTCTCACTAAGCTAATGAAGGTTTCACCTTGTTCCTACTTGTGCAAACAGGGATCATGTTGTGCCAATCTTACATTAAATGGAACTACACAAGACAATACAATGAACTGTATCCCAGCCAGTGCTTTAACTCTGTTGGAAGTTCTTGATAATCTTTCGATATAATCTCAGCACTTCTAAACAAGAGTGATTTCAACCATACATTTGAAGTACACAAAAATATATACTATTGTGTGATTCCAGTGAGTGCTTTATCATCTCTTATGGGACTACATGAATAAGCTTTTTTTCTCAGGTTGGTACGGGCCTAAGGCCTTCATCCATATTAGTTTGCTGTCATCTCTTTTTGTATCGTGTGACTGTCATGAGAAACTCCTTTATCTTTGCACGTTAAATTTTTGCAACCTATGATAAATGGAAATGCTTTTAGTGTTGAGTTGAGCTAATTGGCACTGATTAAATAAACTAATACCTCTCTTTAAGCAAGACTACTATGTTGCTAACTTTACCCATTAAGATAATGAGGGTGCTTCTATTTGTTAGTGTATGTTTCATAAACTAGTCCCACTATTACAGTAATCTCACTCTCTCAATATATGTGCCAACAGGATGCTCGATTTTGGTGGAACTGCACAAAAACTTTGGGTGCTTCATTGCCTCGACAATTTCGCCCTTTGTCGCTTGGTCGCTAAACTCAGATGCTTTCTTCCTTTGTCAGTCGCTTGGCTTATCTCGTCCTCCAGTCAAAGGAAATAGTAATTGATATGCTACCTGACACAGGTTGGTACTGGTCTTTATCCTGATTATTGTGCCTGTCATATGTATTGGTAATTTGGTATTGTGCTACTATTTGCCGATTTCATAGAGGAGTAATTTGGATCCTGAACTCGCAGACAAATCATTACATCGGGTGATTTCAGTAGAACTGCACAAAATGATCAGATGGACATGTACTTATGCTGCTACTATGTACTCCAAAGTTCACTCAGACAAGCATCGATGTTGACTGCCTATATTCATTCGAGTATCAACCGGTGTTAACCAATTGTCAAGGCTAAGAGTTCAAAGGACAACATGAAATCCACAAAGCACATAAGAAGAAGATTGAAATCTGTCAGAAAATCAAGAAACTCCGGAGTAATAGCGTTGGATTATATCCAGACGGCTAAGAATCAAGCGAACCCTTTTACTTAAAGGGCTATCACGGACGATGTTGACAAGAAGTGCCTATATTCATTCAAGTATCAACCAGCGTAAACCAATTGTCAAACTCCAAGTATTAGGAGAGTGAACGCCAAAAATATTGCTTGGTGCATAGCCCAGAAAAACGCAGCCTAGTCTTTGGTCCCAACTTGTGCCTTTTGGTTATGGGCACATATGGTAGCGAACTATATGGCATGGAGACTAAAGATTCCAGACAAGTTGGTTGACGCATATATTCATCTGGCACTTAATCAGTCTGCACGCCAAGGATGCTCCATTTCAGTTGAACTGCACAAAAAATTTGGGTGGTTCATTTTCTCAACCGCCTCCTTTCTCGCTCCGCAATGTAGAATTTTGGCGAGATACATGACCAAGATGAGCCAAGAACTGGTTGGATGAAAGTAGTGGTCAAGTTGCTCAAACCTCCCTCGCACGAGGCCACTCTTTGAGGATAAACCTACAAGCAAAGTTCAGATTGTCTCTTTGCCTCTTATGTACTCGAAAGTTTACTCGTACAAGAACTAATTTTAGCAAGAAGTACCTCCGATTGAACACTATTTACCAGTCTGTACCATAGGTAACTAAAGTTCGTCCATGGATAATATTGGCTGTGATCTCAATCATTTGGATGCATAAACATATTGAACATGTGTATATCTGAATCTTTTTGTAAATTATGTATGAATATTGTCGTGTAATCTATCAATCATTTGGATGCATAGATATGCTGAGCTTGTGTATATATGAATCTTTTGAGTTGTTGATTGTGAATGTTGGCTATGGATATGAACGTGTCCTGTGAACTTGAGTTTGATATGAATGTTTACCTTTTCTGTTGTATTTGTGTGTGAACTTGTTCGTATAACTCGCTAATTTCCTAATTATATGTATAAAAAATGTGCCTCTCCGGTTTATTCTTTGATATTAATTGCTCCTTCTAACATAACATTATATGTATATATTACGAGCCCACCTAATACGTGTATTTCAAGGAAGTGCAAATGGGCTGGGATTTCTTAGAAAATATAAATGGGCCTGATTGACGCGAAATTATTTGTTCACCCAGCCCAGCAAATGGATTGTACATTCTAGAAAACATGGGTTAAATATATGCCACATTTTTGCAGGCTGACATGTGGTCCAATAGGTCGAAGCCTACGTAGGGCATTGTCAACTTGGTCAACAAATGATTGTGTCATCCACAACCATTGGATTTATATCCAAGGGCCGGCATGCACCTTCAATCTCTCATCTTCTTCCTCCAGTCAGCCGGGACCGCTTGGTCCGCCTCCCGTGACTAGCGGCTCTGCTTAGCACGCATCACTGCGAAGCGCTACCCCACCGCCGGCCAGGCTATCCCTCCACCCCTTGACACCTCCTGTTATTCTCCACAGACTACAGCCCCACGCCGCAACAGAACCAGCTATAACCCTTCTCCTCCTCTCAATCTGCGACTCCACTGCCGCGTTTTCCCATCTCCGAGTCGTTCCCGTCCGGGGCCTCACCGTCGTCCACCGCCTCGCTGCGTTCGGTGCGTCCTGGTCAACAAACGAGAGTCATCGGAAGAGGACTTTATGAGGAGAGCCTGACGGTTGGGACCCACAAGGTCCATGGTCGCACGCAAGGAAAGTTCCTCCTTATTAAGCTGAAAAAATATTTCCTCCACCTGGCAGCTGGGACCCAATGTACAATCAGTAGTATATTTCGTCTGTTTGCTGCTGCTGTTGTTTTCAATGTACAATCAGTAGTACATTTCTTCTGTTGGTTGAATAAATGTGTTGTTAGAACGACAAACACAATGTTTTGGAAGTCGTTGCACGGATCAATCCTTTAGTGCCCGTGCATCTGCACGTAAGCGCATACTATTTATCATACGTAACACATTTTTTGAAACTCTAACACATTTTCCACTTGTTGATAACATGCAGCCCACTGATGAAGGCCCAATAGAGAAGTCCATAGTTAACTGGAAGGGAGGCTCTCACATGAATCCGGCCCAGGTACATGCTCATGGTCCCCTAAACATAAATAAGTAAATAAATAAATAAATAAATCTAAATGCTCATGCACCAGTTCTTTGGGAAAATAGCTAGCCCAATATTTCTTTTTGAAGAATACCCAAGCTAGGCCTATTTGTTTTCTCCGACCATCGGGCTGCAAATCTTTCAAGATGAGGAGGGATGCATTCCGGCCTGGCTTAAGAGTATGGTCAATGTCTCATTAAAAGTAATATCAAAAGGGGTTGAAAATTCCAAAAAAATTATAGCAAATGGGATATAAGTTTCCTTTTTTTGTTTTTGTACTTCACTGATATCTTATACGTATTTCATTGGATTTAACATCACATAGTACTAATTTATTTTTAAATTTGTTTTACTATGGATATTAATTTTTGGATTAAGAATATTTCGTTCCGCAGCAAAAATTTGCGAATTTTCAAAATTTCCCACATATTTAGTTAATTTTTGACCTGGTAATCGACTTTAAAATGGACAGCAATTCTAAAAATGGAAAACAGGCTGCAATAAATTCCATATGAATTAGAAATTGAGTAAAAAATATAAAAATAATAGCAAATGGGCTGTACACGCCACGGCTTTCGAGGCTGACTTGTTTACGCAAGGCTTTGTCAGTGAACACACGATTCTAACAGCAGTTAGTGTTGGATGTCCATCCAACGGCCGACGCCTCCTCTTGTGGCCCGCTGTGTTGCCGCGCAGGCTTCCCCGGCCCACCCTACTCCCTCCGCTGGCCTGGCCGCATGCAATCAACTGCCTCCTTATTACGTGAAAAAAATGATTCCTCCCACTGACATCTGGGGCGTACCGGTTGGGAGGCTAACCCGTCAGGCCTACTAAGTTGACGCCAGACGCAGGCTTATCAACTTAGTCAACAAACGATTCTAGCAGCAAGAACCATTGGATTTGAATCGAACGGTCATGTCGCTTCTTCAATCGCTGCTCTTCTTGCACCAAATGCACAAACCAGCCGGGGAGACCGCCTCGCCTCCAAAGTGGTCGGTTGCCGCCGATGAGGCCTCATCGCCCCTACTACTCCCACCGCTAGCCAGCCTGCGGCGATGGCAGCCTCACACCGCAGCCGAACCGGTGAACCCTCAGACTCCTCTTCGTGGGCATCCACCGCCGCGTCTTCCCGGCTCCGCGTCGTCCCCTTCCTAGGCCTCGCCGTCGTCCACCGCCTTGGTGCTCTTCAAGCGTGGTCAACGTGGTCAACAACATTCCATCGGAAGAGTACTGCAGACGTGGAGAGGCCGATACCGGGTCCACGGCCACAACCCAGTTTTTTTTGTGATTTGCCAAGTAAGTCGCTTTGTCAGGCCTGTTGGGCTATAAATTTTTCAAGACGAGGAGGAGAGCTTTCATTCGGCTGGCCGAGAAAATGGCCCATCAGTAATGAGAAATGGGTTGTACATTTTTAAAACACATCAAACCGGCAATTAGCTTCAAATATCTTTTTTTCATTTCGAGATTTGAAATTACATTAATTTTTATGCATGGAGAATTTGTTGGATTTTATATTGATATACATCTATTTTTAAAATCAGTTTGAATGTGAGTCAAAATTTCGTGATTAAAAACAGTTCGGACCGCACCGAAATATGCAAAATTTCGTATAATTTTTTTAACCGTGGCCACAATATGGGTTGTAATGCTAACAAAAAGAATATGGGCTCCAAAAAACCTTAATAATTAGCAAATGGGCTGTAAATTATTAGAAATAATGGCAGATGGGTTGTATGCTGTTTCCCACAGATTTGAGGCTTTCCTAAAAAAAGGTTGACGCACAAGCAGTGACTGTTGGATGGCCATCCAACGGCCGTCGTGCTTCTTCAATCTCTGCTCTTCCTGCTCCAGCCGCTCAAACAGGCGCCAGCGGGACTGCCTGCTCCCTCCTCCCTCAAGGCCGGCTCTCTTGCCACAGCAGGCCTCACCGCCCCATCATACTCCCATCGCTGGCCTAGCCATCCCTCTACTCACCCACACCATTGTTATTCTCCGCCGATGGCGAGCATTTAACCAAGAACCCTCAGACAACAGATTCTCCGCGTGGGAAACAACCGCCGAAGTCTTCCCCGCCTCATGTCGTTCCTTCCCAGTGCCTCGCCGTCGTCCACCGCCTGGTGCTCTCGGCGCTGCCTGGTCAACGTGGTCAACGAATCGACATGCATCTGAAGTGGACTTTAGGTGGAGAGGCCGACACTGGGTCCACGGCCGCACACAAGGAAATGCCTCCTTATTACGTGCAAAATAATGATTCCTCCACCGACATCCGGGACCCACCGTAAGGGCCTCTCAGATTTCGCGAAAAACGTTATCATTACCGACAAATGGACCCACCAGCTATATCTTCGCACGCAAGGAAGTGCCTCCTTATTACGCACAAAAAATGAATACTCCCCACATTAGCTGGGACCCAGATAGTGGCAGGCTGACTTGTGGGCCTACTAAGTTGACGGGGACGGAGGGCTTTGTCAACTTAGTCAATATGCATGATTCTAGCTCAAGTGACCGTACGATGTCCATCCAACGGCCGTAGTGCTTCTTCAACCTCTGGTCTTCTTGCTCCAGCTGCCCAAACCAGCGCCGGTCGTGCCTCGTGCTCCTGCCTCCGTGGTGGCCGGTTGCGATCGGCGAGGCCTCACCGCCCTCTACTACTCCCACCGCTGGCCGTGCCATCCCTCTACTCACCCACACCCTCGTTACTCAAGGGCGACGACAACCTCACACCGCAGCGAACCAGTGCCCTCGTACTCCTCTACGCGTGGGCATCCACTACCGCGTCTTCCTCGGCTCCGCGTCGTCCCCTTCCTAGGCCTCACCGTCGTCCACCGCCCTGGTGCTCTCGGCGCGGCGTGGTCAACATGGTCAAGGAACGGCTTCCATCGGACGTGGATCAGACGTGGAGAGGTCGATACCGGGTCCACGGCCATAGCAAGGAAGTGCCTCCTTATTACGCGTGCAAAATAATTATTCCTCCACCGACAGCGGGGACCCACCGGACGGGCCACCGTGATTTCGCCCCACCGCTGCGGGACCCACCAGCTACATCTTCGCAGTAAGGAAGTGCTGACGGTGAGACCCACTTGGTCGAAGCGTACGTAGCGTTGTCATTCTGGTCGCGAACGTGTACGTACATATATACTGGTGGATGTAGAGGCGAGCACGTGTCGTAGTAGAGGCGG
This sequence comes from Aegilops bicornis, assembly GCA_021605145.1. Taxonomy (NCBI): domain Eukaryota; kingdom Viridiplantae; phylum Streptophyta; class Magnoliopsida; order Poales; family Poaceae; genus Aegilops; species Aegilops bicornis. The sequence continues at coordinate 367,516,086 of CM038675.1, forward strand.
CCAGGGTGCAAGAAAGAAAATACGGCCATGTATGTGTACATACGGGCGGGGTCTCAAACGCCTACTCGCGCATACGTACGGCGAGGGCTCGTGTACATGGCTGGGTCGGAACGGAGAAACAGCGTCGTCGTCGTGTTCATGGGGAGGCAATGGAATGCGTCGTGTTCATCGGGAGGCAATGCGGCTGGGTAGGAATGGAATGCGTGGTCGTGTTCATCGGGAGGGCTTGGACGGAAGAGGCGATGGAACGAGGCTGGCGTATCGCGACAACGGAGGAAACGGACCTCCCACGGTCGAAACGAGGGTCCCGTTGATCGGGAGGGTGTGGCATACCGCAAAACGGAGGACACGGATATCCTAAGGTCGAAATCGGGGTCCTGATGATTGGGAGGGGTGTGGCATACTGCAAAACGGAGGAAATGGACCTCCTACGGTCGAAACGGGGTCCTGTTGATCGGGAGGGGTGTGGCGTACCGCAAAATGGAGGAAACGGACTTGTGTTGGAGCGCTACGGTCGAAACGGGGGTCCTGTTCATCGGGAGGGGTGTGGCGTACCGCAAAATGGGACTCCACGGGATACTGTTCATCTCCACCATCGACCCCCTCCAGCCTCCACGAGCTACTGTTCATCCACCGTCGACCTCCTCCAGCCTCCACGGGCTCCTGTTCATCCAGCCTCCACCGCGCGCTACTCCACCGGCTACTGTTCAACCACCCCTCCACTATCTACTGTTCATCCAGCCCTCCACACCACGGGGTTCTGTTCAACCACCTCTTCACGGGCACCCCTCCACCGTCTACTGTTCATCCTGCCCTCCACACCACGGGGTCCTGTTTATCCACCCCTCCACGGGCACCCCTCCTCCGCTTCATCGCTCATCCAAAGACTCCACCACACCACGGGTCCTGTTCATCCAGAGGCAACACCACGGGTCCTGTTCATCCACCCCCACCGAACTATTCATCCAACCCCCCCCGCATAGAACGCCACCGCTCATCCAGAGGCGCATCGATCGGCTTCGCTTAGTAGCAAGAGCCAAGGAATCGCCGATCGGGTTCGATTAACAGCCATTGATCGATCGCTTCGGGTTCAAGAATGCATAGCCTGCGGTGCAATCGCCGGGTTCGATTAGAGCCCAATGCCTCGCCAGTTCGATTAGAGCCAACGCCTCGCACACGCCAGCAGCGTCGTGTAACGAGAAACGCAGCGCGCGCTTGGCCCCCGACCTCCCACCGTAACCGGAACTCCTGAAATTTTCCTCCCCTCGCTTCTACCACGGTTTTTTCCGTCATGGACGGCCCAAAGAATGTCATGCAGCTGCGTCTCGCCCGCCCAGACGAAAAGCCCATTTTCTGTCATGATTTTTGTCATAGAAGTAGGAGCCCACCACATCTATGATGATACCGGGTTTTGTCACAATTATCGTCATAGAAGTGTCATATGTATGACAGAAAAAAAATTCGTTCGGCCCAAAATGTCACGGATGTGTCTTTTTTTTGTAGTGTTACTAAGGATAAGTTCGACCGCTGTCATGTGATCCATTCCGGGATCACTCTTGTACCCCTTGAATGACTCATGGCAAGGCACACTTCAGGTGCGGTACACAGCATAGCATACTGTAGAGCCTACGTCTAAAGCATAGGGGACGACCTTCGTACTTTCTCTCTCTTCTGCCGTGGTCGGGTATAGAGTCTTACTCAATACTCACACCTTGTAACACAGCCAAGAACTCCTTCTTTGCTGATCTATTTTGAACTCCTTCAAAATCTTGTCACGGTATGTATTCATTTGAAAGTACTATTAAGCCGCTTTTGATCTATCCTTATAGATCTTGATGCTCAATGTTCAAGTAGCTTAATCCAGGTTTTCCATTGAAAACACTTTTCTAATAACCTCAGATGCTTTCCAGAAATTCTACATCATTTCGATCAACAATATGTTAACAACATATACTCATCAAAAATTCTATAGTGCTCCCACTCACTTCTTTGGAAATATAAGTTTCTCATAAACTTTGTATAAACCCAAAATCTTTGATCATCTCATCAAAGCGTACATTCCAACTCCGAGATTCTTTCTCCAGTCCTTACAAGGATTGCTGGAGCTTTGCATGCTTGTTAGCATCTTTCAGGATTGACAAAACCTTCTGGTTGTATCACATACAACCTTTCCTCAAGAAAATCGTCGAGGAAACAATGTTTTGACATCCTATCTGCAGGATTTCATAAATAATGCAGCAACTGCTAATATAATTCCAACAGACTCTTAGCATCGCTACAAGAGAGAAAGTCTCGTCGTAGTCAACTCCTTGAACTTGTCAGAAAACATCTTAACGACAAGTCGAGCTTTCTTAATGGTGACACTTACAATCATTGTCCGTCTTCCTTTTAAATCCATCTGCACCCAACAGCCTTACGACCATCAAGTAGTTCTTCCAAAGTCTATACTTTGGTTTTATACATGGATCCTCTCTCGGATTTTACGGCCTCGAGCCATTCGTCGGAATCCGGGCCCACCATCACTTCTCCATAGCTCGTAGGTTCATTGTTGTCTACCAACATGACTTCCCAAGACAGGATTACGTACCACTCTGAAGTAGTACGCATCCTTGTTGACCTACGAGGTTTGGTAGTGATTTGATCCAAAGTTTCATGATCACTGTCATAAGCTTCCACTTCAATTGGTGTAGGTGCCACAGGAACAACTTCCTGTGCCCTGCTACACACTAGTTGAAGTGACGGTTCAATAACCTCATCAAGTCTCCACCATCCTCCCACTCAATTCTTTCGAGAGAAACTTTTCCTCGAGAAAGGACCATTTCTAGAAACAATCAATTTTGCTTCCGGATCTGAAATAGGAGGTATACCCAACTGTTTTGGGTATTCTACGAAGATGCATTTATCCGCTTTGGGTTCGAGCTTATCAGCCAGAAATTTTTTCACATAAGCGTCGTAGCCCCAAACTTTTAAGAAATGACAGCTTAGGTTTCTCTAAACCATAGTTCATACGGTGTCGTCTCAACAAAATTGCGTGGTGCCCTATTTAAAGTGAATGTGGTTGTCTCTAATGCCTAACCCATAAACGATAGTGGTAATTCAATAAGAGACATCAAGGTATGCACCATATCCAATAGGGTGCAGTTATGATGTTCGGACGCACCATCACACTATGGTGTTCCAGGCGGTATTAGTTGTGAAACAATTTCCACAATGTCTTAATTGTGTGCCAAACTCAGAATCTCAGATATTCATCTCTATGATCATATCATAGACATTTTATCCTCTTGTCACGACGATCTTCAACTTCACTCTGAAATTACTTAAACCTTTCAATAATTCAGACTTGTGTTTCATCAAATAAATATACTTAGCATCTACTCAAATCATCTGTGAAGTAAGAACATAACAATATCCATCAAGGTGCCTCAAAGACTCATTGGACTGCACACATCAAAATGTATTACTTCCAACAAGTTGCTTTCTTGTTCCATCTTACTGAAAACGAGGCCTTTCAGTCATCTTGCCCATGTGGTATGATTTACATGTCTCAAGTGATTCAAAATCAAGTGAGTCCAAACGATCCATCTGTATGGAGTTTCTTCATGCATATATACCAATAGACATGGTTTGCATGTCTCAATCTTTTCAAAAACGAGTGAGTCCAAAGATCCATCAACATGGAGCTTCCTCATGCGTTTTATACCAATATGACTCAAATGGCAGTGCCACAAGTATTTGGTACTATCATTACTATCTTATATCTTTTGGCATGAACATGTGTATCACTACGATCGAGATTCAATAAACCATTCATTTTAGGTGCAAGAGCATTGAAGGTATTATTCAAATAAACAGAGTAACCATTATTCTCCTTAAATGAATAACCGTATTGTGATAAACATAATCCAATCATGTCTATGCTCAATGCAAACACCAAATAACAATTATTTAGGTTTAACAACAATCCCGATGGTAGAGGGAGCATGCGATGTTTGATCACATCAACTTTGGAAACACTTCCAACACATATCGTCATCTCACCTTTAGCTAGTCTCCGCAGCCTTTTATTTCGAGTTACTAACACTTAGCAACCGAACCGGTATTTATTTCCCTGGTGCTACTAGGAGTACTAGTAAAGTACACAATAATATAACGTATATTCAAAATACTTCTGTCGACCTTGCCAGCCTTCTCATCTACCAAGTATCTAGGGTAGTTCTGCTTCAGTGACTGCTCCCCTCATTACAGAAGCACTTAGTCTCGGGTTTGGGTTCAACCTTGGGTTTCTTCAATAGAGCAGCAACTGATTTGCCATTTCATGAAGTATCCCTTCTTGCCCTTGCCCTTCTTGAAACTAGTGGTTTCACTAACCATCAACAATTGATGCTCCTACTTGATTTCTACTTTCACGGTGTCAAACATCGCGAGTTGCTCAAGGATCATCGTGCCTATCCTCGATATGTTATAGTTCATCACGAAGCTCTAATAGCTTGGTGGCGGTGACTATGGAGAACCATCACTATCTCATCCGGAAGATTAACCCCACTCGATTCAAGTGATTGTAGTACTCAGACAATCTGAGCACATGCTCAATGATTGAGCTTTTCTCCCTTAGTTTGCAGGCTTAAGAAACTTGTCAGAGGTCTCATACCTCTTGACGTGGGCACTAGTCTGAAATCCCAATTTCATTCTTTGGAACATCTCATATGTTCTGCGACGTTTCAAAAAACGTCTTTGGCGCCTCAATTCTAAACTGTTAGCATTACGCACTGAACTATCATGTAGTCATCAAAACATGTATGTCAGATGTTCGCAACATCCACAGATGACGCTCAAGGTTGTAACACCCCCAGTGTCATGCTACAGTAACCCTCTCTGATTAAGCTAATCATTTTTCCAAACGGTGGTTAATCACCTTTGTTCAATATCCCATTTGAAATTCCAGTCAATTCAAATTCAAGTGAAGTTTGAAGTTGCTCAAAAGTTGCTGGAAAAATGTTCATCATTTGCCAAAAATTCCATAACAATTATTTGTTAAGGAACACAACATCTATTTTGTGCAAAGATGAGCATTAGCAATTATAACAACACCAATTCAGAATTTATAAATGCTATCTTATTTATGAAAAATACCGAATGAATTCCTCTGGTCTCCAAAATATTTATGGCACTATCTATAATCACCAGGGATTTGATGGGACTCCTCTCAAATTTTTCCTAAGTGAAATAGTTGACCAAATATTTCCCTTTCTCTCTCTGTTAATAAATAAAAGCTAAAACAGAAAGAAGAAGTAGAAAAGGCCTAAACACTACTGTGGGGCTGGGCCTCTTGTTCTACAGTGCGGCCCAATCCACCGGGGCTGGCTTTTCTCTTACCTCCCACCAGCTACAGAGAGAGGCCGAAGGCCATGGCCAGTGCCCGACCCCCCTCGCCACTGTAGTTCCTCCCAGATGGATAAGAGGAACCCCTACTCCTTCTCGCTCCCTCCCTGAACCCTAGATCCATTAGCTCCCTTCTCCTCGCTCCCCTCCTCGATCTGGCCCCACGCCCGAAACCACCGTAGTCGCACCGTCGATGTTCTCGCAGCCACCGTCGTCCCCGAGCCCCGCGAGGATGCCCAAGGGATGCGCGCCGTCGTCCTCGGCCTCGCCAGGGAGAGCCGCCATGATCATCGCCGAGCCGTCCCCTTCGTCCGTCTTCTTCAGCTCCAGCCTATGCGCATCGCCGTTCGCTTGGCTCCACCCCGACCCCTTCCGGTCGTTCCGAGCTCACCACCAACACCCCTCCCGGTGAGCCACGCCGCCCCCCTGTTTCCTCGTCGGCTCCATTGTTGCCCGTCGCCACCACCACTGAGCCGTGCTCCGTGGAGCTCGTGCGTGCCCGCATTGTCCCGCCCCCCGCTATGCCCGCCATCGCCTGTAGCCGCCCCGGCGCGCCCGACGCCCACTGTCCCGCGCCCGGCCATGCCCTGCGCCGCGTCCGGACTGTCGGGCCCGCCGCCGCCGCAGGCACGCTCATCGTCGCTGCTTTGCGCCCGTACGCTCGCGCCCACGTTCCTGCCGCCCCTCCTCCGCTGCTCGGGCACTGGGCCCGCCAGCCTTCGCCGCCCAGCGCCTCCGGCCCCTCCCGCCGCACGACGGCTCTCAAGGCCATGTCCGCCACGCGCCTCTGTGCCGCGTGCGAGCCCAGTTGCTGGAGCACGGATGTGCCCCTGCCAGGTGGGGCCGACCCGTTTAATTAGTGGCTAATCTCCCTTTTCACTAACCCCCTCTTCCTAATTACTTTTGGTGCTAAATGTGCCACTAACTAGACACTGACCCGTGGGCCATGTCCCTGTAGTTTTAGTATTAGTCTAATTTAAGTTCTATGTCAATGACGTGTGGGTCCACTTCACTATTCCAATAGATAAGGTTTGGTTAACCCACACACAATGACATGCGGGCCCATCTCACTGTTCATGGTTGACTTAGTCAACAAGCGACTTTTGTCAGCCGATCGTAGGCCCACCTGTAATACGTTCTGGCTAGGGTAGCCCTTGGTGAGAAAAGTAATTTAGGTGGTTAATATTTCGAAATTAATATTAATCCAGAAATTTCAGAAAATCATTAAAGCTTTAGAAATTCATAGAAAATAATCCGTAACTCGGATGAAAAAGTTTTCTACATGAAAGTTGCTTAGAACGACGAGGCGAATCCGTATATGCATCCCATTCGTCCGCCACACATCCCTAGCATAGAAAACACGCAACTTTTGCCCTCCGGTTCATCTGTCCGAAAACGCGAAACACCGGGGATACTTTCCCGGATGTTCCCCCCTTCACCGGTATCGCCTACTACTGCGTTAGGTCACCCCTAGCACTGCGTATTGCCATGTTATGCTTTGTGATGCTATGCTTGCTTTATATTTACTGTTTCTTCCCCCTCTTCTCTCCGGTAGACCCCGAGACCGATGTCACTGTGATCGACTACGCCGATGATTTAATTCTTCCTTGCAGGAGCAACCAGGCAAGCCCCCCCTTTGATCATCCCGATATCGCCCATTCCATTCTATCATGCTTGCATTAGATTTTGCAACTGTTATTGATTGTTCCTATTCTGATGCATAACCTGCTTTTGTAACCTGCTTTTTTGTTACCTACCTGCTTATCCTAAACTGCTTAGTATAGGTTGGTTAGTGATCCATCAGTGACCCCCCCCCCCACCTTGTCCTTGTTGCCCCTGCTTCATCATCGAAGACCCGATCAACGGGATCGAAGACCAGGCCCCGACACCGCACCTCACTTTCTCCTTTTGTTGCTCGACTCTGCAGAGTTACCATCGAGTGCCGAGGGTGGAACCTAGACATCACTCCTGATGAGATCTCTGTAGTGTAGCTATTCGGCCATGGTCATCGAGGGTGATTCCGCCTTAACCACTTCCGATATAACTCTGTCGTGCAACCCCTCAAGTGTGAACCTCGGGGGTGGTTCCTCTTAAGTTCACCTTGATGATTACATCGAGTGGAATTCATCGGGGGTGATTCCTTGGGTTTTCCCCTTGATGTTTGGACACACAGTTACTATGGTTACTATGACTTTACACTGAACCATGCTACTAAAGACGGGTCGACCTTGAGAGGTACCCGCGCGAACTTAATTGCGGTTGCCGGGCAATTAGGAGGCGTGGCCGGGCATTCCTAGCCCTTGCCGCAAGTCATCGAGACAGGGCAACGGGGTCACATCTTTCGCGAGTCTCTGCTTGTTACCACGCGTTCCTAATCCACTACGATTTGGATATTTGATCCGAGGGGCCTCTGGCCTGATAGCACTAACCATCACGTGGGCATAGTATGGGCGTTCTGCGTCATATACATCAGCCGAAGCTTAATAGACGTCGGCCGATCGAAGCGCGCGCGGGTTGGACCGGTAAGCTCACGCCTTTTAGGGAGGTAGCTAGGTCTGCTCACCGGTCGCAGTCGCATAGCGTGAGGAGTTCCTGGAGATGGCCCATGACCCCTGGGGGCATAGATTTAGTCCGACGTGCTGGCCTCTCTATTAAGCCTAGGTCGGGTTGCGGCGTATTGTTTGGCCGAGGCCGGGCATGACCCAGGAAAGTGTGTCCGGCTGGAGTCAATCGAGCGTGGTGGGTAAGTTGGTGCACCCCTGCAGGGAAGAAAACATCTATCGATAGACTGTCCTACTGTAACGGACTCTTGGAGTTGTATCCCGATCGATACAACTAGAACTGGATACTTGTGATGAGACTGGATGTTGATGAGTAATGGATTGTGATGATAACTGGATAGTATGGCTCTGGGATTGCTTTCTCGCAGGGAGTCGAGAAAGGATCTCTGGCCGAGGTTGATAACACTCCTACTACTTTACCTTATGCTACTCTACTCCCTCATGTTGCTGCAAGATGGTGATTTCCAGAAGATGCTAGTCTTCGATAAGACTAGGCCTTCTCTCTATTACGGCATTTCTAGCCAGATCCACATATACAACCTTCCTTTGATAATGTTGCATATGTAGTGTAGATCCTTGCTTGCGAGTACTTTGGATAAGTACTCACGGTATCTTTGCTCCCCCTTTCCCCCCCTTTCTTCTTCTTTCCGGTTGATGCAACCAGATGTCCGAGCCCAGGAGCCAGATGCCACCGTTGATGCCTACTACTACGTGAAGACCGCCGACGACCAGGAGTTGTTAGGAGGCTCCCAGGCAGGAGGCCTTTCCTTTTTGATCGTTGTTGCTTTTGTGCTAGCCTTCTTAAGGCAAACTTGTTTAACTCATGTCTGTACTTAGATATTGTTGCTTCCGCTGACTCTTATGTAATCGAGCTTATGTATTCGAGCCCTCGAGGCCCCTGGCTTGTAATATAAAGCTTGTATTATTTTAATTTGTGTCTAGAGTTGTGTTGTGATATCTTCCCGTGAGTCATTGATCTTGATTGTACACATTTGCGTGTATGATTAGTGTACGATTGAATCGAGGGCGTCACAAGTTGGTATCAGAGCCGACTGCCTGTAGGTAGCCCCCTGTCCAACTCCTTGGCCGAAGTCGAGTCTAGTCACTGAAAACTTTTACTAACATTGGTTGTGTGGCTTACGGGCCCACGTCGCCATTGGGTGGTATTAGGATCTTTTATTCCTCGTCTATACTCTGGGATTCTGATCTCTCTTCTATTCAGGTTGAACATTTTACTAACTCTGACATTAGGTTCTCGTACCCACTTCCTCCTGGAGAGCCCCAACATAACCGATGATCGCTTGCTCCGCCAGAAGATTCTGCAGGTACTCCTCGATGTTGCTTTCGAGACCTCGTGCTCACCGCCTTTGCGCCTCGACCACGTATAATCCCCGTGAATACCATCCTTGCCGCTTGTACCTTCTTATCCAGTTGCTCCTATTATTACAAGATGTACTCTCCGTTGTTTCGAGAATCCTTTGTGCCTCCTGCTTTGCGGCTTCTTTTTGCACTACGGATAATTCACTGAACCCGTTCATCCCCACTTGTTCATTTGCTTTCCAAAATACTTGGAAATACTATCTGATCTTCCAAAATCATCTGCAGCCTATTACTCTTAATTCTTCTTACCTGCTTGCATTATGGATAATCCCATAAGTCGAGTAATCTTATTGGCATCCTTTGTCACTATCCTTTTAAGTCCGTTGATTCAATATGTTACAGATGCTCGCAATCCTCGGCCGGATCATAGAATTCATCCTTCCGGCTTGGACGTCATTTGGCGAAGAGTTGTTTCTCGACCAATCAAATTGCCGTCAATTGTATCCCTAGGGCTATTCAACTTACTTATCTTTTGATCAGAGCGTCTGCTTCTGATCTTCTATTTTTGAAATCATGATTTCTTTGCATTTAAGCATCGAAATATTCAGATGTTTCTATAATCCAATGCCTTTGCATTCTTTCCTTCTTCTGATTAAGTACTGATACTCACATCAGATCCTTTGAGGACCACAGAATCCATCGTTGGATTATTATCCGGCCGTGTCCTTCATATGCGAAATTTTGTGCGCTCTTCCCCTGATACATATTTCCTTTGTTAAATTGTATCCTCTGCTTTCGAGCTTGATTTAATTACTTCTGAAGTTTGTGGAATAGGTTCCTAAGATGCCCCTATGGGTCGAACTATGCCTCCCCTAATCCGTTTGAACCCGAGAGCTTTAACGAGTCTTACTCTTCCGGCGTTTTGCCAGCTATAATTTCAAGACTACGACTTCATCGAAAACAAGAAGTGAATGGAAGGTTATGCATTGAAGAAGCGGGAGTCGACCTTGAACCTTTGTGTTCATGCCCATGGACCCGATGTAGAACTTATCATGGAAGTTGCTCGTAAAAATGATTACCCCTTGTTATAAGTTCATCTTGTATCGGTGGTTTGATCATTCATAACCGTGGTTCCGACCATAGTTTCTCCTTAATTCCATTTCCCGGACAAGTTAGAATACTTGTCTTCTGTAGATCATTTCATCTGTCCAACCTCTATTTTTGATCTACCTCGAGTATTGCCCCTTGTTATCTCGAGGATATTGTGTCATTGCACTACCTCTTGTGAATTCTCACTGGAATGATACTCCATCACATTATTCCTAGCCTGATCGGCTATATCATTATCACGCTAATTTTAACTGTGCTACCCGGTCCTTCTTCCCGGAGAGCAACTTCCGACGACGAGCTAAGCTTACGTCGATCTTCATCATCCTATCATTTCATCTCGAACAACAAGTTTGATTTCGAGCTTGTGTCGAATCTGTGGTTCTCATGGCCTTTCACTTCATCTACCCCTTTTTGTTTATTGTCGTCGCTACTCGATGGCATCTTCATAGAGCCTCTCGACAAATGTGTCGTGATCAGCATCAACATTTTGACTTCTGTTGAAATGACAAATGAATTCATGGTGAGAAATACCATCCTTTACCTATGATGATTTGAGTTATCATCGACTACCCCCTTGTCTTCTTTCCAACACATGATTGATCATGTCTTGGTTATACCTTGGACTCCTTGCTATTCCTGCAATTGTTCTTTGAGTATTTCTTGTGATCTTCAACTCCAACCCCTACTTGGAACACCATGTTAATGCTACCTCGAAGCATGACTAAGGTATTCCGAATATCAACAAGAACATTGGAAGCACATTGTCGAATGTTTCTTGATCTATTATCCAAACACCGTTGTATGGGTAATATCATGATTCTTCCCTTGCCCCCTTTATCTAAATTCTTTTGAACTTGCTGTCATATCATGTATTTCCTGCTCCGCTTCCCCTTGGGAAGGATATACTCCCAATTCTTGCGTGTAAACACATTTTCCCTTCCATTGGTCTGATTAATCCGATAATTTCAATTTCCTTTCCATTGGTTTTTTAACCTTCTTGTGATCTATATGATATATGTAGAAATATTTCCCTGCTTATGTAAACACCCCAGTGTACAAACTGTCAGTAAGACCCTGTTACTATTATGGACGAAATTCTGGTAACCACCGACGGACGAGAACTTTGCCTATTGGTCCGCCTCGTTCAACGAGCAGGAGAATGATTCTCTTCGTCCCTCGCCCTTGGTACCGACGATTGTTGCCGACATAAATGGCAGGCTACCCTCTGACATGCCTTGCTATCATGACTGTGCAAAATGAATAGCGCCTTTCCTTCTTTTAACCCACATGGTGGGCCCATAACCCACAGTTCCATAGATCGAAGCCTGACTCTCCTGTACAACCTTGATGCCGAAATATGCTTTACACTTGGCTTCATATCATGTCACGAGCCACCTTCCGAGAGATGATCTATTCCCGATGCTCTGAACCCCCTTTCTCACACTCTGATCAAGTATCAATCGTTGTTCATTCAGTTGAAACTTCCTATTGTACCTTCATACATTGCTCTCGATGTTTTATTAAGTTTCAACTCGAGAGGTACTTCTGCCTCATTCCCTGAATTGTTCACCAGATAATTAACCCTATAAGGGTCAGTTCTACCGAAGTTACTCTTTACTTCCCCACTTAAATCTCGGGACGAGATTTCTTGTAGTGGAGGAGATTTGTAACACCCCCAGTGTCATGCTACAGTAACCCTCTTTGATTAAGCCAATCATTTTTCCAAACAGTGCATGATCACCTTTGTTCAATATCCCATTTGAAATTCCAGTCAATTCAAATTCAAGTGAAGTTTGAAGTTGCTCAAAAGTTGCTGGAAAAATGTTCATCATTTGCCAAAAATTCCATAACAATTATTTGTTAAGGAACACAACATCTCTTTTGTGCAAAGATGAGCATTAGCAATTATAACAACACCAATTCAGAATTTTTAAATGCTATCTTATTTATGAAAAATACCGAATGAATTCTTCTGGTCTCCAAAATATTTATGGCACTATCTATAATCACCAGGGATTTAATGGGACTCCTCTCAAATTTTTCCTAAGTGAAATAGTTGACCAAATATTTCCCTTTCTCTCTTTGTTAATAAATAAAAGCTAAAACAGAAAGAAGAAATAGAAAAGGCCTAAACGCTACTGTGGGGCTGGGCCTCTTGTTCTACAGTGCGGCCCAATCCACCGGGGCTGGCTTTTCCCTTACCTCCCGCCAGCTACAGAGAGAGGCCGAAGGCCATGGCCACTGCCCGACCCCCCCTCGCCACTGTAGTTCCCCCCAGATGGATAAGAGGAACCCCTGCTCCTTCTCGCTCCCTCCCCGAACCCTAGATCCATTAGCTCCCTTCTCCTCGCTCCCCTCCTCGATCTGGCCCCGCGCCCGAAACCACCGTAGTCGCGTCGTCGATGTTCTCGCAGCCAGCGTCGTCCCCGAGCCCCGCGAGGATGCCCAAGGGATGCGCGCCGTCGTCCTCGGCCTCGCCGTAGCAGGAGCCGCCGTGGATCATCGCCGAGCCGTCCCCTTCGTCCGTCTTCTTCAGCTCCAGCCTATGCGCATCGCCGTTCGCTTGGCTCCACCCCGACCCCTTCAGGTCGTTCCGAGCTCACCACCGACACCCCTCCTGGTGAGCCACGTCGCCCCCTGTTTCCTCATCGGTTCCATCGTTGCCCGTCGCCACCACCACCGAGCCGTGCTCTGTGGAGCTCGTGCGTGCCCGCGTTGTCCCGCCCTCCGCTGTGCCCGCCATCGCCTGTAGCCGCCCCGGCGCGCCCGACGCCCGCTGTCCCGCACGGTGACCCGCGCCCGGCCATGCCCTGCGCCGCGTCCGGATTGTCGTGCCCCGCCGCCGCCAGGGCACGCGCTCACCGTCGCTGGTTTGCGCCCGTACCGCTCGTCGCGCCCACGCGTTCCTGCCGCCCCGCCGCCGCTGCGGTAGCCCCGCCGCCAGCCGCCGCCGCCGCCCAGCGCCTCCGGCCCTGCCGCCCCTCGACGCCGACCCTCCCGCCCGACGGCCCTCAGCCATGGCCGCCACGCGCCTGCATGCAGCGTCTGAGCCCGATTCTTGGAGCACGGATGTGCCCCTACGAGGTGGGGCCGACCCGTTTAATTAGTGGCTAATCTCCCTTTTCACTAACCCCCTCTGCCTAATTACTTTTAGTGCTAAATGTGCCACTAACTAGACACTGACCCGTGGGCCATGTCCCTGTAGTTTTAGTATTAGTCTAATTTAAGTTCTGTGTCAATGACGTGTGGGTCCGCATCACTATTCCAACACATAAGGTTTGGTTAACCCACTGACAATGACATGCGGGCCCATCTCACTGTTCATGGTTGACTCAGTCAACAACTGACTTTGCTGCTGACTGTACGTAGCCCCACCTGTAATACGTTCTGGCTAGGGTAGCCCTTGGTGAGAAAAGTAATTTAGGTGGTTACAATTTCAAAATTAATATTAATCCAGAAATTTTAAAAAATCATTAAAGGTTTAGAAATTCATAGAAAATAATCCGTAACTCGGATGAAAATGTTTTCTACATGAAAGTTTCTCAGAACGACGAGACGAATCCGTATATGCAGCCCGTTCTTCCACCACACATCCCTAGCATAGCAAACACGCAACTTTCGCCCTCCGGTTCATCTGTCCGAAAACGCAAAACACCGGGGATACTTTCCCGGATGTCCCCCCCCCCTTCACCGGTATCGTCTACTACTGCGTTAGGTCACCCCTAGCACTGCGTATTGCCATGTTATGGTTTGTGATGCTATGCTTGCTTTATATTTACTGTTTCTTCCCCCTCTTCTCTCCGGTAGACCCCGAGACCGATGCCGCCCCTGTGATCGACTACGTCGACGACGACCCCTCCTTGCCAGAGCAACCAGGCAAGCCCCTCCTTTGATCATCCCGATATCGCCTATTCCATTCTCTCATGCTTGCATTAGATTTTGCTACTGTTATTGATTGTTCCTATTCTGATGCATAGCCTGCTTTTGTAACCTGCTTTTTTGTTACCTACCTACTTATCCTAAACTGCTTAGTATAGGTTGGTTAGTGATCCATCAGTGACCCCCCCCACCTTATCCTTGTTGCCCCTGCTTCATCATCGAAGACCCGATCAACGGGATCGAAGACCAGGCCCCGACACCGCACATCACTTTCCCCTTTTGTCGCTCGACTCGGCAGAGTTACCATCGAGTGCCGAGGGTGGAACCTATACATCACTCCTGATGAGATCTCTGTAGTGTAGCTATTCGGCCGTGGTCAGCGAGGGTGATTCCGCCTTAACCACTTCCGATACGACTCTGTCGTGCAACCCCTCAAGTGTGAACCTCGGGGGTTGTTCCTCTTACGTTCACCTTGATGATTACGTCGAGTGGAATTCACCGGGGGTGATTCCTCGGGTTTTCCCCTTGATGTTTTGACACACAGTTACTATGGTTACTATGACTTTACACTGAACCATGCTACTAAAGACGGGTCGACCCTGAGGGGTACCCGCGCAAGCTTAATTGCGAGTGATGTGGAGACGGGTTGACCTGGAGGGTGCCCGCGAGATAATTATGAGGCGTGGCCGGGCATTCCTAGCCCTTGCCGCAAGTCCTCGAGACGGGGCAACGGGGTCACATCTTTCATGAGTCTCTGCTTTTTACCGCGCTTTCCTAATCCACTACGATTTGGATATTTGATCCGAGGGGCCTCTGGCCTGATAGCACTAACCATCACGTGGGCATAGTATGGGCGTTCTGCGTCATATACATCAGCCGAAGCTTAATAGACGCGTTAGCGGCGAAGCGGGCGCTACCGGGTTGGACCGGTAAGCTCGACTTTATAGGGAGGTAGCTAGGTCTGCTCACCGTCACAGACGCAACGTGCAGGAGTTCCCGGGGAGATGGCCCATGAACCCTGGGGGCATAGGTTTAGTCCGGTGTGCTGGCCTCTCTATTAAGCCTAGGTCGGGTTGCGGCGTATTGTTTGGCCAAGGCCGGGCATGACCCAGGAAAGTGTGTCCGGTCGGAGTTAATCGAGCGTGGTGGGTAAATTGGTGCACCCCTGCAGGGAAGAAAACATCTATCAATAGCCTGTCCTACGGTAACAGACACTTGGAGTTGTATCCCGATCGATACAACTAGAACTGGATACTTGTGATGAGACTGGATGGTGATGAGTAATGGATTGTGATGATAACTGGATAGTATGGCTCTGGAATTGCTTTCTCGCAGGGAGTCGAGAACGGATCTCTGGCCGAGGTTGATAACACTCCTACTACTTTACCTTATGCTACTCTACTCCCTCATGTTGCTGCAAGATGGTGATTTCCAGAAGATGCTAGTCTTCGATAGGACTAGGCCTTCTCTCTATTCTGACATTTCTGCAGCCCAGTCCACATATACAACCTTCCTTTGATAATGTTGCATATGTAGTGTAGATCCTTGCTTGCGAGTACTTTGGATGAGTACTCACGGTATCTTTGCTCCCCCTTTCCCCCCTTTCTTCTTCTTTCCGGTTGATGCAACCAGATGTCCGAGCCCAGGAGCCAGATGCCACCGTTGCTGCCTACTACTACGTGAAGACCGCCGACGACCAGGAGTAGTTAGGAGGCTCCCAGGCAGGAGGCCTTGCCTTTTCGATCGTTGTTGCTTTTGTGCTAGCCTTCTTAAGGAAAACTTGTTTAACTCATGTATGTACTCAGATATTGTTGCTTCTGCTGACTCTTGTGTAATCGAGCTTATGTATTCGAGCCCTCGAGGCCCCTGGCTTGTAATATAAAGTTTGTATTATTTTAATTTGTGTCTAGAGTTGTGTTGTGATATCTTCCCGTGAGTCCTTGATCTTGATCATACACATTTGCGTGTATGATTAGTGTACGATTGAATCGAGGGCGTCACAAAGGTTCAGCACACCGGGCGGTGCATTAAGGACATAAGCCTTCTGCGCAGCAATGAGGATAATCCTCGGTTTACGGACCCAGTCCGCATAATTTCTACTATCAACTTTCAACTAAATTTTCTCTAGGAACGTATTAAAACATGGAGCTAAAGCGCGAGCTATTAATCTACAACATAATACGGAAAGACAATATAAACTATGTTCATGATAATTAAGTTCATTTAATGAACTCCCACTCAGATAGACATCCCTCTAGTCATCTAAGTGATACATGATCCGAATCGACTAGGCCGTGTCCGATCATCACGTGAGACGGACTAGTCATCAACGGTGAACATCTCCATGCTGATCGTATCTACTATACGACTCATGTTCGACCTTTCGGTCTCTTGTGTTCCGAGGCCATGTCTGTACATGCTAGGCTTGTCAAGTCAACCTAAGTGTTTCCCATGTGTAAATCTGGCTTACACCCGTTGTATGCGAACGTTAGAATCTATCACACCCGATCATCATGTGGTGCTTTGAAACAACGTACCTTCGCAATGGTGCACAGTTAGGGGGAACACATCTCTTGAAATTTTAGTGAGGGATCATCTTATTTATGCTACCGTCGTTCTAAGAAAATAATATGTAAACATGGCAAACATCACATGCAAATCATAAAGTGACATGACATGGCCAATATCATCTTGCGCGTTTGATCTCCATCTTCGAGGCGCGGCATAATCACCTTCGTCACCGGCATGACACCATGATCTCCATCATCGTGTCTTCATGAAGTTGTCTCGCCAACTATTACTTCTACTAAAGTAAAGTAATTACATGGCGTTTTACATTGACACGCAGGTCATACAGTAAATTAAGACAACTCCTATGGCTCCTGTCAGTTGTCATACTCATCGACATGAAGTCGCGATTCCTATTACAAGAACATGATCAATCTCATACATCACACACACACACACACACACACACACACACATATAATTCATCACATACTTTTGGCCATATCACATCACATAGCATACCCTGGAAAAACAAGTTAGACGTCCTGTAATTGTTGTTGCATGTTTTACGTGGCTGCTATGGGTTTCTAGCAAGAATGTTTCTTACCTACGCAAAAGCCACAACGGTGATATGCCAATTGCTATTTACCCTTCATAAGGACCCTCTTCATCGAATCCGATCCGACTAAAGTGGGAGAGACAGACACCCGCTAGCCACCTTATGCATCAAGTGCATGTTAGTCGGTGGAACCTGTCTCACGTAAGCGTACGTGTAAGGTCGGTCCGGGCCGCTTCATCCCACAATGCCGCCGAATCAAGATAAGACTAGTAACGGCAAGCAAATTGACCAAATCATCGCCCACAACTACTTTGTTTTCTACTCGTGCATAGAATCTATGCATAGACCTAGCTCATGATGCCACTGCTGGGGAACGTCGCAATAATTCAAAATTTTCCTACGTGTCACCAAGATCAATCTAGGAGATGTTAGCAACGAGAGAGAAGGAGTGCATCTTCATACCCTTGAAGATCACTAAGTGGAAGCATTACAAGAACGCGGTTGATGGAGTCGTACTCGCGGCGATTCAATTCATGGAAGATCCGATCTAGCACCGTACAGACGAGGCCTCCGTGTTCAACACACGTACAGCCCAGGGACGTCTCCTCCTTCTTGATCCAGCAAGGGGAGAGGAGAAGTTGAGGGAGGACTCCGGCATCACGACGGCATGGTGGTGGAGCTTGTAGTATTCCTGCAGGGCTTCGCCAAGCTCTACGGAGGAGAAGGAAGAGTTGGAGGAGGAGAGGGTTGCGCCAAGGGAAGGGGTGCCGCTGCCCTCTCTCTCCCTCACTATATATAGGGGGAAGGGGGTGGAGGAGGCGTCCTAGGGTTCCCTAGGGGAGGGGTGGCGGCCACAGTGGAAACCCTAGATGGGTTTGGGCGCCCCCACCCCTAGGAAACTTGCCCCCCAAGCGGGGAGGGGCGGCTGCCCTAGGGGAGGCGCCCCCACCTCTCCAGGTTACGTGAGAGGGGTTGGGAGGGGCGCACAGCCCCTTTAGTGAGCTGGTGTTCCCCCTCCCCTTGGCCCATAAGGCACCCCAACGCTTGCCGGGGCCTCCGAAACACCTTTCGGTCACGCTAGTCGTCACCCGGTACCCCCAGAACAATTCCGGACTCCAATACCCTTCGTCCAATATATCGATCTTCACCTCCGGACCACTCCGGAGTTCCTCATCACGTTTGGTATCTCATCCGAGACTCCGAACAACATTCGGTAACCACATACTATTTCCCATAGCAACTCTAGCGTCACCGAACCTTAAGTGTGTAGACCCTACGGGTTCGGGAACCAATGCAGACATGACCGAGACACCTCTCCGGCCAATAACCAACAGCGGGATCTGGATACCCATGTTGGCTCCCACATGTTCCACAATGATCTCATCGAACCACAATGTCGCGGATTCAATCAATGTCGTATACAATTCCCTTTGTCTATCGGTATTTTACTTGCCCGTGATTCGATCGTCGGTATCCCAATACCTCGTTCAATCTCGTTACCGGCAAGTCTCTTTACTCGTTCCGTAACGCATGATATCGTGGCTAACTCATTAGTCACATTGAGCTCATTATGATGATGCATTACAGAGTGGGCCCAGAGATACCTCTCCGTCATACGGAGTGACAAATCCAAGTCTCGATTCGTGTCAACCCAACAGACACTTTCGGAGATACATGTAGTGCACCTTTATAGCCACCCAGTTACGTTGTGACGTTTGGTACACCCAAAGAATTCCTACGATATCCGGGAGTTGCACAATCTCATGGTCTAAGGAAATGATACTTGACATTAGAAAAGCTCTTAGCAAACGAACTACACGATCTTGTGCTATGCTTAGGATTGGGTCTTTGATACGTCTCCAATGTATCTATAATTTTTGATTGCTCCATGCTATATTATCTACTGTCTTAGGCAATATTGGGCTTTATTATCCACTTTTATATTATTTTTGGGACTAACCTATTAACCGGAGGCCCAGCCCAGATTTGCTGTTTTATGCCTATTTCAGTGTTTCAAGGAAAAGGAATATCAAACGGAGTCCAAACGGAATAAACCTTTCTAGAAAGTGATTTTCTTCCCGATTATGACCCAGGAGACTTGGACTCTACGTCAGAAGATACGGGAGCTTCCCATGAGGGTGGGGGGCACGCCCCCCTGCCTCGTGGGGCCCCCGTGGCTCCTCCGACGTACTTCCGGCTCCTATATATACCTACGTACCCTAAAACTTCCAGAACAGAAGATAGATCTGGAGTTCCGCCGCCGCAAGCCTCTGTAGCCACCAAAAACCTCTCGGGACCCTGTTCCGGCACCCTGCCGGAGGGGGAACCCTCACCGATGGCCATCTTCATCATCCCGGCGCTCTCCATGACGAGGAAGGAGTAGTCCACCCTCGGGGCTGAGGGTATGTACCAGTAGCTATGTGTTTGATCTCTCTCTCTCTCTCTCATGTTCTTGATTTGGCATGATCTTGATGTATCGTGAGCTTTGCTATTATAGTTGGATCCTATGTTTCTTCTCCCCCTCTTCTCTCTTGTAATGGATTGAGTTTCCCCTTTGAAGTTATGTTATCGGATTGAGTCTTTAAAGTTTGAGAACACTTGATGTATGTCTTGCCGTGATTATCTGTGGTGACAATGGGATATCATGTGCCACTTGATGTATGTTTTGGTGACCAACTTGCGGGTTCCGCCCATGAACCTATGCATAGGGGTTGGCACACGTTATCGTCGTGATTCTCCGGTAGAAACTTTGGGGCACTCTTTGAGGTTCTATGTGTTGGTTGAATAGATTGAATTGAGATTGTGTGATGCATATCGTATAATCATACCCATGGATACTTGAGGTGACAATGGAGTATCTATGTGACATTAGGGTTTTGGTTGATTTGTATCTTAAGGTGTTATTCTAGTACGAACTCTAGGGCTGTTTGTGACACTTATAGGAATAACCCAACGGATTGATTGGAAAGAATAACTTTGAGGTGGTTTCGTACCCTACCATAATCTCTTCGTTTGTTCTTCGCTATTAGTGACTTTGGAGTGACTCTTTGTTGCATGTTGAGGGATAGTTATATGATCCAACTATGTTATTAATGTTGAGAGGACTTGCACTAGTGAAAGTATGAACCCTAGGCCTTGTTTCCTAGCATTGCAATACCATTTATGCTCACTTTTACCACTTGTTACCTTGCTGTTTTTATATTTTCAGTTTACAAAAACCTATATCTACCATCCATATTGCACTTGTATCACCATCTCTTCGCCGAACTAGTGCACCTATACAATTTATCATTGTATTGGGTGTGTTGGGGACACAAGAGACTCTTTGTTATTTGGTTGCAGGGTTGCTTGAGAGAGAACATCTTCATCCTACGCCTCCCACAGATTGATAAACCTTAGGTCATCCACTTGAGGAAAATTTGTTACTGTCCTACAAACCTCTGCACTTGGAGGCCCAACAAAGTCTACAAGAAGAAGGTTGAGTAGTAGACATCAAGCTCTTTTCTGGCGCCGTTGCCGGGGAGGCTAGGTAAGTGAAGGTATATCTTTAGATCTTGCAATCGAATCTTTTTGTTTCTTGTTTTAGCACTAGCTAGTTTATAAAAGAAAACTACAAAAAAATGGAATTGAGTTTGTCTCATACGCTTCATCTTTTTAATATCCTTCATGAGTATGATAGGAAAGAAAATTGTGCCAAAGTGTTAGAAGAAGAATGGATTAAAATGTTTGGCACTAAATATTTGAATGATGAGCATGATTACAATGTTGTTAGTACGAATTCCTTGAATATCCATGATGCTAATGATGATTGCACAAGTTATGATGAAAATGTCTCCTATAAACATGTCAATTTTTGTGGAGTGCATTGGGTTTGTAAGTACACACCAAATAGGGAAGATAGATATTGCAAGAAGCATAAGTACTTAGAAACCAAATTATTGCAAGGAAGTCTTGATGAGAGTGCTGAAAATTTAAAATATCTTTACCCTTGTGAACTTTGCAATGAGCACGGTCATTTAAATATCAAATGCAAATTGTTTCTTGACCGGATCATGTCCAAAAATTGTGATGACTTTATTTCCCTTGCGCATTATAATGAACTAAGTTTGCTTTTGGGTTATGAAGAATTGAAACGTCAAACTAAGCATATTCCAGAATATAACCTTGAGAAATTCCTCGATATTGATCTAGAGAAAATTTATATGTATTGTGCGGTGAATTTCATTGATAATCCTTATATTGCCAATTACATAAAGAAAAGAAAACAAATAGAGGATGAAGAGAATACTAATGAAAGGGAAGAGACTTCCCAATATCCTCCTATTATTTCTTATGATGAATCAGGTAACGAGGAGGAGCCTTCTATTCAACCAATCTCATTAATAAGGATCTCCAAAAAGAGGATTGAACCCACACATGATGTGGTGAAGAAGAATAAAAGAAAAAGGAAGAGAGGTAAAAAGGTATCTCTCCCAAATAAAGTTGCTCCTATTATTGTTGTGCCTCATGAAAATGAAGATGATACACTTGATGATGATCTCGTTATGCCTATTGCTTGTTGTGATGATTATGATTGGGAAGATAATGGTACTCCTTATGATCTTGAAAATATTTTTGGCACTTGCTTGGAAGAATATAATAATTGCTATACTATTGGTGCTATCCATACTATTAATAATGAGAGCGATTATGCTTATGATATGAAAAGACCCAAGCTTGGGGAAGCTATGTTTGATGAGGATGACATATTTGAGAATATATTTGCTGCAATTAATGATTGTCCCAAGCTTGGCGATGCTATGTTTAATGAGGATGATATTTTTAGCCTCTCAAGTTTTGATATGCAAGGTTGTTATGATGATAGCATGCCTTCTACCTATGATGATTATAATGATGAAAGTGGGTTTGGAAGAGTGTCAACTTTAGGAAGTAGTGATCCCACAATATTGGAGTATGTTGAATCTTATAATATCTATGAAAGTGGATTTTGAGAGGTCATGACTTTATTTAGTGATGTATCCACTATCTTGGAAGAGGTTTCAATCGATTATGATGAGAACAAAGTTGCTACTTATGATGATTATTGTGACAAAACTTATGCTATTAAAAGTAGTGATGATTATATTTATAAAACTTGTCATGATTGTGATTACCCTTTTTCTGTACATTACTCTTTTAATGTGGAAACAATTTATAGTATTCAAGTCTCTTATGATACTCCCACTATTCCGAATGATAAGAATTTTGCTTATGTGGAGAGTAATAAAATTTATATGCTAGTAGATCATGAAAAGAATGATTTAGGTTCTGGTTATATTGTTGAATTAATTCATGATGCTACTGAAAATTATTATGAGGGAGGAATATATGCTTGTAGGAATTGCAATAATATCAAGTTTCCATTCTATGTGCTTAAAGTTTTGAAGTTATGCTTGTTTTACCTTCCTATGCAAGTTGATTATTGTTCCCATAAGTTTTTTGCTCATAAAATACCTATGCATAGGAAGTGGGTTAGACTTAAATGTGCTAGTCATATTCTTCATGATGCTCTCTTTATGTTTCAATTCTTATCTTTTATGTGAGCATCATTGAAATCATCATGCCTAGCTAGGGGCGTTAAACGATAGCGCTTGTTGGGAGGCAACCCAATTTTATTTTAGTTTCTTGATTTTTGGTTCTGTTTAGGAATAAATAATACATATAGCTTATTTTTAGATGTGGTTTTATGTTTTAATTAGTGTTTGTGCCAAGTAGAACCTTTGGGAAGACTTGGGTGAAGTCTTTATGATCATGCTGTAAAAAACAGATACTTTAGCGCTCACGAGATTAGCTAGAACTTTTTACTGGAGAGTTCTCTTTAGTTTATTCTTTTTGCAGATGATTACTAGACAAATTCCTCAGGTCCACCAATTTATTTTATAATTTTTGGAGTTATACAAGTATACGTTTGATACATATTACTACAGACTGTTCTGTTTTTGACAGATTCTGTTTTCATTGCGTTGTTTGCTTATTTTGATGAATCTATGGCTAGTAAAATAGTTTATAAACAATAGAGAAGTTGGAATACAGTAGGTTTAACACCAATATAAATAAAGAACGAGTTCATTATAGTACCTTGAAGTGGTGTTTTGTTTTCTTTGGCTAACGGAGCTCACGAGTTTTCTATTAAGTTTTGTGTTGTGAAGTTTTGAAGTTTTGGGTAAAGATTCGATGGACTATAGAATAAGGAGTGGCAAGAGCCTAAGCTTGGGGATGCCACATGATATGTGTTTTGCTTGGAGCGTAATTTTATTTTCTTTAGCTTTGCTTGCTGTTTGAATAAAGTACCAAGATATGAAATTATTAAATGGGAGAGTCTTCACATAGTTGCATAATTATCCGACTACTCATCGATCTTCACTTATATCTTTCGAAGTAGTTTGTCATTTGCTCTAGTACTTCACTTATATATTTTAGGGCACAATGGTGGTTTTATTTTGAAGAAATAGATGAACTCTCATGCTTCACTTAGATTATTTTGAGAGTCTTAAATAGCATGGTAATTCGCTTAAATAATCCTAATATGCTAAAGCATACAAGATTTGTAAGAATTTTTATGAGTGTGTTGAATACTAAGAGAAGTTTGATGCTTGATGATTGTTTTGAGATATGGAGGTAGTGATATTAAAGTTGTGCTAGTTGAGTAGTTGTGAATTTGAGAAATACTTGTGTTGAAGTTTGCAAGTCCCGTAGCATGCACATATGGTAAACGTTATGTAACAAATTTGAAAGATGAGGTGTTATTTGATTGTCCTCCTTATGAGTGGCGGTCGGGGGGAAAGCGATGGTCTTTTCTACCAATCTATCCCCCTAGGAGCATGCGCATAGTGCTTTGGTTTTGATGGCTTGTAGATTTTTGCAATAAGTATATGAGTTCTTTATGACTAATGTTGACTCCATGGATTATACACACTCTCACCCTTCCATCATTGCTAGCCTCTTGATTGCGTGCATTGCGCTTTCTCACATCGAGAGTTGGTGCAAACTTCACCGGTGCATCCAAACCCCGTGATATGATACGCTCTTTCACACATAAACCTCCTTATATCTTCCTCAAAACAGCCACCATACCTACCTATTATGGCATTTCCATAGCCATTCCGAGATATATTGACATGCAACTTCCATCATCATATACATGACACATTCATCATTGTCATATTGCTTAGCATGATCATGTAGTTGACATAGTATTTGTGGCAAAGCCACCGTTCATAATTATTTCATACTTGTTACTCTTGATTCATTGCATATCCCGGTACACCGCCAGAGGCATTCATATAGAGTCATACTTTGTTCTAGTATCGAGTTGTAATCATTGAGTTGTAAATAAATAGAAGTGTGATGATCATCATTCAATAGAGCATTGTCCCCAAAAAAAGAGAGAAAGGCCAAAGAAATGAAGGACCAAAAAAAAAGAAAAAAAAAGGGGCAATGCTACTATCCTTTTTTCCACACTTGTGCTTCAAAGTAGCACCATGATATAGCGAGTCTCATATATTGTGCTTCAAAGTAGCACCATGTTCTTCATATAGAGAGTCTCATATGTTGTCACTTTCATATACTAGTGGGAATTTTCATTATAGAACTTGGCTTGTATATTCCAACGATGGGCCTCCTCAAGTGCCCTAGGTCTTCGTGAGCAAGCAAGTTGGATGCACACCCACTTAGTTTCTTTTGTTGAGCTTTCATACATTTATAGCTCTAGTGCATCTGTTGCATGGCAATCCCTACTCCTTGCATCAACATCAATCGATGGGCATCTCCACGGCTCATTGATTAGCCTCGTTGGCGTGAGAGTTTCTCCTTTTTGTCTTCTCCACATAACCCCCATCATCATATTCTATTCCACCCATAGTGCTATATCCATGGCTCGCGCTCATGTATTGCGTGAAGGTTTATAAGTTTGCGATTACTAAAAGTATGAAACAATAGCTTGGCTTGTCATCGGGGTTGTGCATGATGAGAGCATTCTTGTGTAACGAAAATGGAGCATGACTAAACTATATGATTTTGTAGGGATGAACTTTCTTTGGCCATGTTATTTTGAGATGACATAATTGCTTAGTTAGTATGCTTGAAGTATTATTATTTTTATGTCAATATGAACTTTTGTCTTGAATCTTTCGGATCTGAATATTCATATCACAAGTAAGAAGAATTACATTGAAATTATGCCAAATAGCATTCCACATCAAAAATTATCTTTTTTATCATTTACCTACTCGAAGACGAGCATGAATTAAGCTTGGGGATGCTTGATACGTCTCCAACGTATCTATAATTTTTGATTGCTCCATGCTATATTATCTACTGTTTTAGGCAATATTGGGCTTTATTATCCACTTTTATATTATTTTCGGGACTAACCTATTAACTGGAGGCCCAACCCAGATTTGCTGTTTTATGCCTATTTCAGTGTTTCGAGGAAAAGGAATATCAAACGGAGTCCAAACGGAATAAACCTTTCTGGAAAGTGATTTCCTTCCTGATTATGAACCAGGAGACTTGGACTCTACGTCAGAAGATACGGGAGCTGACCACGAGGGTGGGGGGTGCACCCACCCCCCTAGGGCGTTCCCCCTGCCTCGTGGGGCCCCCGTGGCTCCTCCGACATACTTCCGGCTCCTATATATACCTACGTACCCTAAAACTTCTAGAACAGAAGATAGATCTGGAGTTCCGCCACCGCAAGCCTCTGTAGCCCCCAAAAACCTCTAGGGACCCTGTTCCGGCACCTTGCCGGAGGGGGGGACCCTCACCGGTGGCCATCTTCATCATCCCGGCACTCTCCATGACGAGGAGGGAGTAGTTCACCCTCGGGGCTGAGGGTATGTACCAGTAGCTATGTGTTTGATCTCTCTCTCTCTCTCCTGTTCTTGATTTGGCACGATCTTGATGTATCGCGAGCTTTGCTATTATAGTTGGATCCTATGTTTCTTCTCCCCCTCTTCTCTCTTGTAATGGATTGAGTTTCCCGTTTCAAGTTATGTTATCGGATTGAGTCTTTAAAGATTTGAGAACACTTGATGTATGTCTTGCCGTAATTATCTGTGGTGACAATGGGATATCATGTGCCACTTGATGTATGTTTTGGTGACCAACTTGCGGGTTCCTCCCATGAACCTATGCATAGGGCTTGGCACACGTCTTTGTCCTGATTCTCCGGTAGAAACTTTGGGGCACTCTTTGAGGTTCTATGTGTTGGTTGAATAGATTGAATTGAGATTGTGTGATGCATATCGTATAATCATACCCACGGATACTTGAGGTGACAATGGAGTATCTAGGTGACATTAGGGTTTTGGTTGATTTGTATCTTAAGGTGTTATTCTAGTACGAACTCTAGGGCTGTTCGTGACACTTATAGGAATAGCCCAACGGATTGATTAGAAAGAATAACTTTGAGGTGGTTTCATACCCTACCATAATCTCTTCATTTGTTCTCCGATATTAGTGACTTTGGAGTGACTCTTTGTTGCATGTTGAGGGATAGTTATATGATCCAACTATGTTATTAATGTTGAGAGGACTTGCACTAGTGAAAGTATGAACCCTAGGCCTTGTTTCCTAGCATTGCAATACCGTTTACGGTCACTTTTACCACTTGTTACCTTGCTGTTTTTATATTTTCAGTTTACAAAAACCTATATCTACCATCCATATTGCACTTGAATCACCATCTCTTCATTGAACTAGTGCACCTATACAATTTACCATTGTATTGGGTGTGTTGGGGACACACGAGATTCTTTGTTATTTGGTTGCGGGGTTGCTTGAGAGAGACCATCTTCATCCTACGCCTCCCACGGATTGATAAACCTTAGGTCATCCACTTGAGGGAAATTTGCTACTGTCCTACAAACCTCTGCACTTGGAGGCCCAACAAAGTCTACAAGAAGAAGGTTGAGTAGTAGACATCAGTCTTGTCCATCACATCATTCTCCTAATGATGTGATCCCGTTATCAATGACATCCAATGTCCATGGTCAGGAAACCATAACCATCTATTGATCAACGAGCTAGTCAACTAGAGGCTTACTAGGGACATGTTGTGGTCTATGTATTCACACATGTATTACGGTTTCCAGTTAATACAATTATTGCATGAACAATACACAATTATCATGAGCAAGGAAATACAATAATAACCATTTTATTATTGCCTCTAGGGCATATTTCCAACAAAAATGTGGCTTGCCGGGAGGCCCGGCAAGCCGCGCCTTATGGGTTAAACTTGCGAAGATGCTCGATGTTCCAGGAGTTGCTCACTGGGACGGCATCTTCGGTCTCCAGGCGGACTGCACCAGGCCTGGTGACTCGTATTACCCGATAAGGGCCTTCCCACTTCGGCGTCAACTTGTTGGAACTCTTGGCCGACTGAACGCGCTGAAGAACAAGGTCGCCTTCCTCAAAGCTTCGGGCATGAACCTTGCGGCTATGGTACCAGCGCAAGGCTTGCTGGTAGCGTGCCGCTCTCACAACCACCCGAAGATGATCTTCCTCAAGGAGCGTCGCGTCATCTTGGCGCAACGGCTCTTGCTCAAGCTCATCATAAGCGAGCACTCGAGGTGACCTGTATATGAGTTCCGTGGGGAGAAGTGCTTCTGCCCTGTATACCAGGGCAAAAGGTGTCTGGCCGGTGGCTCGATTTGGCGTCGTCCTAATCGACCAAAGAACCGCCGGCAACTCATCAACCAAGCGCCTCCCGCTCTTGTGCGGCTTGTCAAAGGTCTTTGTTCTCAGGCCTCGCAACACTTCAGCATTTGCCCTCTCTGCTTGGCCGTTGCTCCGTGGATGTGCCACGGAAGTTAAACAGACCTTGCTGCCGAGGTCTTGGATGTACTGCATGAAGGTGCGGCTTGTGAACTGCGTGCGTTGTCGGTGATGACTCTGTTTGGCACACCAAAACGGCAGACCAGTCCTTTGAAGAACTTGACGGCTGACTGAGCAGTCACCTTCCTCACTGCTTCCACCTCCGGCCACTTTGTGAACTTGTTGATTGCAACGTACAAGTACTCAAAGCCCCCGATAGCGTGGGGGAAAGGGCCCAGTATATCGAGCCCCCAGACCGAGAATGGCCAGGAGAGAGGGATTGTTTGAAGGGCTTGGGCTAGTTGATGAAGCTTCTTTGAATTGAACTGGCACGCTTCACACTTGGTTACTAGTGCCGTCACATCCTGGAGGGTGGTGGGCCAGAAGAAGCCTTGCCGGAATGCCTTCCCGGCAAGGGCCCTCGACCCTATGTGGGAGCCACATATGCCTCCATGCATCTCCGCCAACAGCTCCTGTCCTTCCTCCCGGGGGATGCACTTGGCCATTGTTGAGTTCCACACCGTTCGGCCTTCTCCGGTACAGGACGTCATCGACAAACTGGTACAGGGCGGACCGACGGGCTACTTTCTCCGCTTCTTCCTGCTCCTTAGGAAGCTCCCCTGTTTGGAGGAATTGGACGGTATGTTGCGCCCATGCCGGAGCCTGGGCTCACGGCAAGGACCAAAGGCATCTCTTCCGCCATGGGAGCGGCTGTCTCTATGGCTGTGGCTTGAAGCCTGCGGAGTTGCTCTTGGGCAGGCTCAGCGTCCGCGGCAGCACCCTTGCCGGCAGCCCTAGGGGGCTCGGTAGGAAAGTACTTGCCGGGACCTGATTTTCTCTGCTTGCTCTGCCCCGCCTATGGTTCGACGGATGGTTGAGTTAACCGGAGCAAAAAGGTACCTGGTTCCACAGGTAGCTTGAATGCAGCATGCTTTGACAGGTAATCAGCGATGTTGTTCTCCGCTCGGGGGACGTGCTCCGCCTGGATACCGTCAAAGTGTTCCTCTAGCTTCCTCACCTCATCTACGTAAGCTTCCATCAATGGGCTCTGATAATCCTTGTTGACCTGCCTGACGACGAGCTGCGAGTCACCCCTGACGATGAGCTTCTTAACCCCGAGGTCTGCCGTGATCCTGAGACCAGCAAGCAATCCCTCGTACTTAGTGGTGTTGTTGGTGGACATCTCCCTGGGGAAGTGCATCTGGATCACGTACTTGAGGTGTTCTCCGATGGGTGTGACGAGCAGCACACCGGCACCGACGCCTTGTAGCGAGAAAGCCCCATCCAAGTACATGATCCAGTCGCGGTCTGCTTCCTTGCCGGGGAGAGTGGTCTCCTGGATTTCTTCGTCAGGCATCGAGGTCCATTCTGCGATGAACTCCGCCAAGACTCTGCTCTGAATTGTCGAGGTACATTCAAACTTTAAACCAAAGCTTGACAGCTCCAAGGCCCATTCCACAATCCTTCCGGTTGCGTCCGGGTTGTGCAGTATCCGTTGCAACGGGAGGCGGGTGACAACAGTGATCTCGTGTGCCTGGAAGTAGTGATGCAACTTCCTCGAGGCCATAAGGAGGCCGAAGAGAAATTTTTGCATGCCGGAATACCTCGACCTAGCCCCCTGCATGAGGGAGATGACAAAGTAAACCGGGTGCTGCATCATCCTCTTCTTTGGCACCACTTCACTCAACTATGCGGGCATTGCCTTGGTGGCACCAGACTCTACCGAGGGCCACGCCTTGTCGGCACCAGGCCCTGCCGGGGGAATCTTTGGCTTGCCATCCGCTGGTTCTGCCGCCATTGCTGCCTCCTCGTCGACCTCCCTCTGTGCCACCAGTGCAGCGCTGGCCACTTGATTCGTCGCCGCCAAATATAGCAGCAACGGCTCTTGTGGTTTAGGAGCAACCAGTATTGGCGTGGAGGAAAGGTATTTCTTCAGATCCTGCAGTGCTGACTCGACTTGTGGGGTCCACTCTATTGGGCCTGCCTTCTTCAAGATTTTGAAGAAGGGAAGGGCGCGCTCGGTGGACTTGGAGATGAATCGGCTCATGGCGGCAACACAGCCGGTGAGCCGACGCACATCCTTGAGCCGCTTGCGCGCCTCGATCTTCTCAATAGCCTTGATCTTGTCTGGGTTTTCCTCGATCTTGCACTGCGACACAAAGAACCCGAGAAGCTTGCCGGACGGAACGCCAAATACGCACTTCTCAGGGTTCAGCTTGAGGTTGATCTTGCGCAGGTTAACAAATGTCTCTTCCAGATCTTGCACAAGAGTTGGCCCGTCCTTGGATTTGACCACTATGTCATCCATGTAGGCCTCCATATTTCTATGGAGCTAAGGTTCAAAACCAATTTGGACTGCTCTTGCAAACGTTGAGCTAGCACCCTTCAATCCGAAAAGCATCCGTAAAAAGCAATACGTACCACATGGGGTGATGAATGATGTCTTCTCTTCATCCTCTCTTGTCATGAAGATTTGGTGGTAGCCTGAGTAGGCGTCGAGGAATGATAATAGATCACACCCAGATGTGGAGTCAACAATCTGGTCGATGCGCGGCAACAGGAAGGGGTCCTTAGGACAAGCCTTATTAATATATGTGTAATCAATACACAGCCTCAACTTCCCATTCGCCTTGCGCACCACTACCGGATTGGCCAACCACGTCGGGTGGAGCACCCCTCTCACCAAACCTGCCGCTTCCAACTTCCTGATATCCTCTGTGATGAACTCCTGCCTTTCCAGAGCCTATTTTCTGACCTTCTGCTTGACGGGCCGCGCGTGGGGGCAGACAGCTAGGTCGTGCTCAATCACCTCCCTAGGAACACCGGGGATGTCGGATGGTTGCCATGCAAACACGTCGACATTTGCCCGCAGGAAGGTGACGAGCGCACCTTCCTATTTGCTGTCAAGGGTGGCGCCTATGATGAAGGCCCCTCCCGTGCCATCCTCCCCGACGGGCACCTTCTTGGTCTGCGGCGGCTCGGCTCTGGATCTCTTGCTCTTGTAGGTAGAGCTCTCTTGCATGTCCTCAACGGTCGCACAACACTCTGAGGAGGTGCGCTTGCCGGAGTGGGTGCGAGAGGTCTTGCCGGGCTCCTTATTCCCTCCCAGGCCTTCAGCGGCAGGAGCAGGTTCCTTGACGGCATCTGCTGCAACTGCTTCCCGGTAGAGTTGGTCGGCGCAGATCAGCGTGTCCTTCTTGTCGGAGGGGACGGTGATGATGGTCAACGGCCCAGGCATCTTCAGCATATTGTAGGCGTAGTGCGCCGCCGCCATGAACTTGGCTAGTGCCGGGTGGCCGAGGATCCCGTTGTAGGGCAAGGGGATCTCGGCCACATCGAAGACGATCCTCTCCGTCTTGTAGTTCAACTCTCCTCCAAATGTCACGGGCAGTGTGACCTTTCCCTTCGGCTGGCTCCTCCCCGGATTGACCCCTTGAAATGTGCCCATTTCCTCGAGGTCTCCATCAGGGATTTGGAACCTTTTGATATGACAGGCGAGGTCAGGTTCAGGCCAGCCCCGCCTTCAACCAACATCTTGTTCACCCTGAGGTTGCGTATCGTTGGCGAGACCAACAATGGAAAACACCCGACCGCGGCGGTCAGGGTGGTCCTCGGCGTCAAAGATGAGGGGCGTGCTGGACCACTTTAGCGGCTTCTAAGCGTCGAACGACGACTCTGCTGCTGTAATCTCACGCGCCCACTGCTTGAGCTGGCGGTGAGAGGTATGCAGCGAGGCGCCGCCATCGATGCACATGGCTTCCGTAGCCTTCTGGAAACCTTGCTCACCAGACTCGTCGTCCTCGTCGTGATCGTTGTCTTCTTGTTTCTTGTCGCGGCCCCGGGCGGGCCTCTCTTGCTGGTTGTCCTTGCCGGGGTGGCCTCCTTGGCTGCCACGCTTCTTGCCGGATCCCTCAGCACCGTCCTAGTCCTTCTCCTTGTCCCGCCTTTCGTACTCAGCCTTTTGCTTCTCAGCAAGCAGCTCGACTTGTTGGCAGTTCTGGAGGTCGTGGCCTTTGGTGCGGTGGATCTTGCAGTATTGCTTGCCGGAGCTTCCTGGCTTGTCGGTAGCCACCAGGGCCCGGCAGGCGGCGCACCCGGCAATCTCCTTGTCGGGGGCGTCTGCCTTGACCTTCTTGCCGGCACCTGTCTCGTTAGATCCCTCATCTTCAAGCACGGCCTTGCCTTTGTGTTTCCTGTTGCGACGCCGACTCTTCTTCATTGGGGTGGCGGCGTCTTCATCGGTAGAGTCGGTTTCCGCGCCGGCGTCTTCGCCGGGGTACTTCCTTCCCTCTTCAGCCCGGGCACACCTATCGGCCAGAACGTAGAGCTCGGCCACATCCTTAACCTTGGTCATCACCAGCTCCTCGCGCATCTTGCAATTGCGCATGTTCCGGTGGAACGCGCCAATCACAGCGGCGGGATGAACGTCGGGGATGTTGTACTGCACCCGGCTGAATCTCTGGATGTACTTGCGTAGGGTCTCCCTTCCTTCTGGGGAATGATATGCAGATCACTGGCCTGGCCATGAGCTTGGTTGCCTCCTGTGAAGGCGCCAACGAACTCATGGCACAGATCTGACCAAGAAGAAATGGAATCCACCGGCAAGTGCATCAACCAAGACATCACATTGGGCTTGAGCGCCAGCGAGAAATAGTTGGCAAGCACCTTGCCGTCGCGAGCCACAGCGGCCTGCATCATGATGGTTTAGATGCTGAGGAACTCGGACGGATGGGTCTTGCCAGTGTACTTCTCGCCGACGTCGGGATTGAACGTGCGGTGGGACGGCCACTGGAACTGCCTCATCTCACGGGTAAAAGCCGGGCAGCCCACCTCGTTAAGTAGGCCGCCGGGGCCCCCCGGTGCCGGGTGGTCCATAGCGGGTCCCGCCCACTTGTCCGACTGGCGGCGCATTTCGCGCCGACGCTCGACGGTGGTTCGAGCATCTTCGTGAGCTTGCTCCCGAAGGACCTGGCGCTGGTCGCGGAGGGTCCGCGGGTCGGACGACGCTATGGAGTGTTATCACAAGCGTCGTCGTAACGGGCCGACGCCCGCGGTGACTGGCGAGGAGGAGGAGAGTGCACAGTGGCCGCAGCTCCCCCGATCCTCCCAGCGCTAGCATGTGGTGGCTCGGTGGAGCGCCGACCCAAGGTCCCCACCGGTGACGAGGCTCCGAATGGTGGCCCTCCACTCGTCGAGCTTCTCCGCGTGCCAAAGCTTCCGTTGGCGTGGGCGGAGGCGACAGCTGTATGGATCGCAGTGCTTCGACTTCTAACTATGTTAGAAGGAGCTCCGTCACGACCCAGCGGCTGCGTGCCGTTTTCACCAGTGCTTCGGCGAGCGTGCCGAACCCCTTCATCTTGCCGATAACACACAGGGCTCTTCCCACGGCGGTGCCCAGGGTCACCAACGTGGTGACGCTGCTCGGCGCGCTCACCATTGGAAGAATGCGCGGTGGTTGCCGGTGTAGGCATCCTGGAGGTCGCCGCGCCGCCTGGAGTCAGCACAACGGCGCCCCTGGAGGGCCCCGCGCCGCCTGCGGGGGCCCCAGCTCCGTCTTTGGATCCGGACAGCGTGTAGCCGATCGCTTTGGTCTTGCGAACAACGCGCTTCGCCAGCCGAACTCATTGCAGGTGATGTTGGTGCTTTCATTGGCCGTGGCAGGTCTGTCTGCGACCGGTCCGCTGCTTGTCCGCACCGGCACGGGTCGTTCGGCTCCCAACGAGTCGACCACCATGGCCGTCTTCTTCTTAGGGGCCATGGCGATGAAGAACTTCTAGGCTGACTACTAGAACCGATTCTCACAATTGCGCCCCCTACCTGGCGCGCCAAAGATGTCGGTGTGGAACGACACCAATGGGATCACAAGAATCTGTACTATGGTTGTCGGGGCGCAGGGTTGCAAGGAGAGCAGGGCTAGTAGACAGCACAAGGATCATTTACCCAGGTTAAGACGCGAGGATGCGTAAAACCCTAGTCCTGCTTTGGTGGGTGTATTTTTGAGAGTTCTTGAGCTCTCGAACTAGGCTGTGGTCGGTAGCGTGGTTCGAAAGAGCCGAATCCCCCTTCAGTATGCCAGGGCCCTACTTTTATAGTTGAAAGGGGCTGCCACAGTGACACACAGGAGGTGGAAAGGCGTACAGTGCCCTGAGCTTATCGCTCGTATTACAGGACAAGACGATTTAATGCGTGGCTTAGGTGTCTCCTTGCTTCATCGGGGACGGGGCGAGGCCAGTCCCGTCCGTCACCGCTCCTCCTTGCTTCGACACGCGCCCCAGCCAGTGATGCGTGCGGTGCCATGTAGGCAGGCAGGCAGCTGGGTGGCACGGTGGTGGAGCCTTCACGAAGATCTGCATGCCACCACGCAGGCGCTTGATGAGTTGGCCTGGGAGCTGCATGTTGCCACGCAGGTGCCCGCCCAGCTGGTTGGGCTGGCAGCTGCATGGGAACGACGGTGGAAGCTTGGTTGGCGCGGGTCTGGCGGTGGTCCCGCTGGCGTCCTTGGTGAGGGCCTTGCCGGGTGGCCCGGCAAGGGTCTTGCCGTGGCATGCTGTCGTCCCCGGCAAGGATCTTGCTGGGGGTCTGGTGGCCTTCCTCGGCAAGGATCTTGCCAAGAATTGTTGTCTTCTAACCCTCATCTGATCTTGAATATGTCTTCACAAGGATTTGCATGCCACCACAGAGGTGCCTCTCTGAGCCCTGGCCCCACGCTGATGATGGCGCTGGGGGCCGTGGGCTCAAGGGTGGCTCGCTCTGTTGGTCTTGAGGCAGCTGTCCCGGCAAGGGTCTTGCCGGGGCCGCTGAGGCCGCCCGGCAAGGGTCTTGCCGGGGGAACCTGCTTCGTCCCTCTGCTCTTTGTGGTCTTGGCCTTGGTGTTGCTTTGATTGTCTTGGGCTTCGGCCTTACCTTGGCTCACCTCCCCTGTTCTGCTTGGTGTGGTTGTGGGCGCGGCTCTGACTGCCCGTGCACAGGTAAAGGGGTACAAAAGTGTGCCCCTCTTTTTGTACACCGACAATGCCTCATGGGCAAGATGACTAAAACTCCGTTCTCCGGAACAATGGAGTGAGCTAATGACTTATTGGAAATAATACATACCGATGTATGCGGTCCGATGAGTGTTGAAGCACGCGGTGTGTATCGTTATTTTCTGACCTTCACATATGATTTGAGTAGGTATGGGTATATCTACTTAATGAAACACAAATTTGAAACATTTGAAAAGTTCCAAGAATTTCAGAGTGAAGTGCAGAATCATCATAACAAGAATATAAAGTTTCTATGATCTGATCACGGAGGCGAATATTTGAGTTACGAGTTTGGCCTTCATTTAAAACAATGTGGAATAGTTTCACAACTCACGCCACCTGGAACACCACAGCGTAATGGTGTGCCGAATGTCGTAACCGTACTTTATTGGATATGGTGCGTTCTTTGATGTTTCTTACCGATTTACCACTATCGTTTTGGGGTTATGCATTAGAGGCAACTGCATTCACATTAAATAGGGCACCGTATAAATCCACTGAGATGGCACCGTATGAACTGTGGTTTGGCAAGAAACCTAAGGTTTCGTTTCTTAAAAGTTTGGGGATGCGACACTTATGTCAAAAGGCTTCAGCCTGATAAGCTCGAACCCAAAATCGGGGAAGTACATCTTCATAGGATACCCTAAAGAAACTATTGGGTACACCTTCTACCACAAATCTGAAGGCAAGATCTTTGTTGCCAAGAATGGAACATTTCTTGAGAAGGAGTTTCTATCGAAAGAAGTGAGTGGGAGGAAAGTAGAACTTGATGAGGTAATTGTACCTTCTCTCAAATTGGAAAGTAGCACATCAGATAAATCCGTTCTCGTGATGCCTACACCAACTAGAGAGGAAGTTAATTATGATGATCATGAAACTTCGGATGAAGTTACTACTGGACCTCGTAGGTCGAACAAAGCACGTTCCACACTAGAGTGGTATGGTAATCTTGTTCTAGAAGCCATGTTACTAGACCATGACGAACCTACGAACTATGAAGAAGCGATGATGAGCCCAGATTCCGATAAATGGCGTGAGGCCATGAAATCAAAGATAGGGTCCATGTATGAGAACAAAGTGTGGACTTTGATGGATTTTCCCGATGATCGGCAAGCCATAGAGAATAAATGGACCTTCAAGAAGAAGACTGTCGCTGATGGTAATGTTACTGTCTACAAAGCTCGACTTGTCGCGAAAGGTTTTCGACAAGTTCAAGGAGTTGATTATGATGAGGCTTTCTCACCCGTAGCAATGCTTAAGTCTGTCCGAATCATGTTAGCAGTTGCCGCATTTTTATGAAATCTGCCAAATGGATGTCAAAACTGCATTGCTTTATGGCGTTCTTAAAGAAGAATTGTATATGATACAACCATAAGGTTTTGTCAATCCTAAAGGTGCTAACAAAGTGTGCAAGGTCCAACGATCCATCTATGGACCGGTGCAAGCATCTCAGAGTTGGAATATACGCTTTGATGAGGTGATCAAAGCATATGATTTTATACAGACTTCTAGTGAAGCCTATTTACAAGAAAGTGAGTGGGAGCTCTGTAAGATTTCTGATATTATATGTGGATGACATATTGTTGATTGGAAATGATATAAAATTTCTAAATATCATAAAAGGATAGCTGAATAAGAATTTTTCAATAAAAACCTCAGTGAAGCGACTTACATATTGAGCATCAAGATCTATAGGGATAGATCGAGACACTTAATAGGACTTTCACAAAGTACATACCTTGGCAAAATTTTGAAGAAGTTCAAAATAGACCAGTCAGAGAAAGTGTTCTTGCCTGTGTTGCAAGGTGTCAAGTTGAGTAAGACTCAAAGCCTGACCACGGCATAAGATAGAGAGAGAATGAAAGTCATTCCCCATGCCTCAGCCATAGGTTCTATAAAGTATGCCATGTTGTGTAATAGACCTATTGTGTACCTTTCCATGAGTTTGACAAGGGGGTACAATAGTGATCTAGGAGTAGATCACTGGACAATGGTCAAAATTATGATTAGTTGCCTAAGAGGACTAAGGGAATATTCCTCGGTTATGGAGGTGATAAAAAGTTTGTTGTAAAGGGATACGTAGATACAAGTTTTTCCACCGATTCGGATGACTGTGAGACTCAATCTGGATACATATTTAAAGTGGGAGCAATTAGCTAGAGTAGCTCCATGCAGAGCATTATAGACATAGAAATTTGCAAAATACATACGGATCTGAATGTGACAGATCCGTTGACTAAACCTCTCTCGTAAGCAAAACATGATCACACCTTAGTACTCTTTGGGTGTTAATAACATGGCAATGTGAACTAGATTATTGACTCTAGTAAACTATTTGGGTGTTGGTCACATGGCGATGCGAACTATGGGTGTTAAGTCACATGGTGATGTGAACTAAATTATTGACTCTAGTGCAAGTGGGAGACTGAAGGAAATATGCCCTAGAGGCAATAATAAAATGGTTATTATTATATTTCCTAAATCGTGATAAAGTTTTATTTTTCATGCTAGAATTGTATTGATCAGAAACTTAAATACATGTGTGAATACATAAACAAACACTGTGTCCCTAGTGAGCCTCTACTAGGCTAGCTCGTTGATCAAAGATGGTTAAGATTTCCTAACCATAGACATGAGTTGTCATTTTATAACGGGATCAAATCATTAGGAGAATGATGTGATGGACAAGACCCATCTGTTAGCTTAGCATAATGATCGTTCAGTTTGTTCCTATTGCTTTCTTCATGTCAAATACATATTCCTTCGACTATGAGATTATGCAACTCCCAGATACCGCAGGAATACCTTGTGTGCTATCAAACGTCACAATGTAACTGGGGGATCATAAAGATGCTCTACAGGTATCTACGAAGGTGTTTGTTGAGTTGGCATAGATCGAGATTAGGATTTGTCACTTCGAGTATCAGAGAGGTATCTTTGGGCCCTCTCGGTAATGCACATCATAAGCTTGCAAGCAAATGACTAAGGAGTTAGTCCCAAAGTGATGTATTATGGAATGATTAAAGAGACTTGCCGGTAATGAGATTGAGAAGATACCGACGATCGAATCTCGGGCAAGTAACATACCGATAGACAAAGGGAATTACGTATGTTGTCATAACAGTTCGACCGATAAAGATCTTCATAGAATATGTAGGAGCCAATATGGGAATCCAGGTTATGCTATTGGTTATTGACCGTAGAGGTGTCTCGTTCATGTCTACATAGTTCTCGAACTTGTAGGGTCCGCACGCTTAACGTTCGTTGATGATATAGTGTTATATGAGTTATATGATTTGGTGACCGAATGTTGTTCGGAGTCCGGATGAGATCACAGACAAGACGAGGAGTCTCGAAATGGTCAAGAGGTAAAGATCGATATATAGGATGATGGTATTTGGACACCGGAAGTGTTTTGGGACGTACCGGGAAGGAATCAGGTCACCGGAAGGGGTTCCGGGCACACCCCCAGCAAGTTATGGGCTTAATGGGCCAAAGGGAGGGACAGACCAGCCCACTAAAGGGCTGGTGCGCCCCTCCACTTGTTTGGACAGCCCTAGGGAAGGAAAAGTGGGAGGGCTAGCCCCTCCTTCCTTTCCCTCTCATGGGAGAAAGGAAAGGGAGGGGCGCCACCCTCCCCTGCCTTTCCCCGCACTCCAAATAAGGAAAGAAGGGGGCGCGGCTTGGGAGGGACCCCAAGTAGGATTCCTCCTACTTGGGCGCCTCCTTTGGCTGCTCCTCCCTCCCTCCCACCTATATATATGTGGGAGGGGGGCGCCTAGCACACACCAGACAATTTGCCTAGCCGTGTGCGGCGCCCCCCTCCACCGTTTACACCCTTAGTGCTTAGGCGAAGCCCTGCGGAGGTCACTTCACCATCACCTTCACCATGCCGTCGTGCTGACGGAACTCATCTACTACCTCGACGTCTCGCTGGATCAAGAAGGCGAGGGACGTCACCGAGCTGAACGTGTGCAGAACACGGAGGTGTCGTGCGTTCGGTACTTGATCGGTTGAAGCGCGAAGAAGTTCGACTACATCAACCGCGTTGTGAAACACTTCCTCTTATGGTCTATGAGAGTACATAGACACACTATCCCCCTCGTTGCTATGCATATCCATGGATAGATCATTGTGTGTGCGTAGAAATGTTTTGTTTTCCAAGCAACGATTCCCATCATTGGTGATATAGTATATCTATTGGCAAGCTTAATAGTAACATCAATATCTTCTATCTCAACAGGTGCAATATGATTCTGTCGGTGTACTAGAGTAGGGGTACCCTAGTATCCCGTGCTACGTGCAGACGATTCTTGCAACACCAGCGGCAGGGTTTGCCTCGTCACCGCCAAAATCCTCCGTGGCTCCTTTGGAGCCATTCAAGAACAAAGTATTTGATTAAGAAGACAAGGCCCGGCAAGAGGAGCTTGCGGGAAGGCCACCTCGGGCATCACGAAGACAAGGCCCGGCAAGAGGAGCTTGCGGGAAGGCTCAGGCGCGACAAGCCTCCGGGACGCGACAAGGGTTCGGCAGCGGCAAAGGCGCTTGCCGCGGAAGCAACTCTCTCTCCATCTCCGCTCCAGCTCATCCGACAGCAGCGTCGCCATGGGACCATTCCATGCCGCAGCGTGTCGAGAGGCTGTGCAGCCAGCGGAGAGCAGCGATAAGCGGCGCTGACAAGCTTGCCATCATGGCGAGCGGTGGCGCACCTGACGGCTCTGTTGCACTGTTTGGGCGACACTGACGGGCATTTATTGCTTTTGTCCCTTGCCATCAGAGTTAGGTATTTTGCACTGTACACTGTTCGAGTAGGTGTACCAACTCCTGTTTTTACATTTGTACCCTCGCCTATGTTGCCACCTGTCGGAGACCCCTTGAGCATATAAAAGGAGGCCCATGCATAGCGTAGAGGAGGTTCGAAGTTTCGGTTCATTCGACTCGCTAGAGACCAGATACGCTCACGCTTAGGTTTTGTAGCTCGACGCCGGCTCCCGGCAAGAACACAATACATCAAACAAGCAGCGGTAGGAGTTTTATCTCTCAGGAGAGCTCGAAGCTGGGTAAACTGCTCGTGTGCCTCGCCTCGATCCGCTCTTCGTGCAATCTCCGCCCCCTCCGAACCACAAAGGGGCCTGGTCCGCCCGGCCCCATAGGTGTCCGTGGTGCGATCAGCCTCCCCGACATCTTTGGCGCGCCCGGTAAAGGCGTCGAGGCCGTGTGAATCTGATCCGACGTTCACACGAGCAGCATCCTCAACATCTTCCTCAACATGCCACCGAAGAAGAAGGCTTGGCGGCAGCGAAACCCGTCTGCGTCGTACCCACCCTCACCGCAGCAAAGCGGGTGGTGGGGCGGGCGCCGGCGGAAAAACGGCGTCGGCGAAGGTGTTCGCGGCGTTGCCGTAATCAAGGACAAGGCCCCGCAAACCTCGGCGTCCGCGCATCCCCGTGCCCATCTCAGAGACGGGACCAACAACGTCATGGCGTTCACAATGCCATACATTCGTTGGATCGAGACCCTCAAGACCAGCATGCGCGCCAACATGCACGGTGAGAGATCTGATGCGCTGGACGGGGTGCTGCTCCTTCTAACGTAGTTAGAAGTCCGAGCATATCCCGCTCCTCGCACCGTTCGCCAATGCCACCCACTACTCCAGCAGAAGCTCTGGCGAGAGCTCGGCTGCTCCTCGACTACCCTCCAACGGCCAACAAGGTCGGCGAGTGGAGGCCACTATCGAGCCTCATCGGCTTTGCCAGCGGCGGCGCTCGCGGCAACCAACGCCATCATTGCGGCGGCAAGACGACAAAACGCGAGCCGGTGGCGGCAGGACTGTCGGAGGTGCAACCACCGTGCACTCTCCGCCACGAAGGCCAAGATCGCCGACTCACCGGATCCACCTCGGCAATGACTCCACCGCGTCGCCGGATCCAGCGAGCTTCGCCGCGATCGGCGCCAAGTTCTTCATGAGCGACAACAAGAGGGCGCTCGAACTCGCATCGAGCGCCGGAGAGAAGCGCGGCGTCGGTCCGACAAAGCGCGCTGGGCCTTACGTTGGCGATGCGGCGCGCCCGGAGGAGCCAGCGACTTGCCCTCTGCGGTAGGTTGCCCTGCGTTCACTTTCGTGAGCTGCGGCAAGTCCGATGGCCCAACGGAAAAACTTCAAACCAGACGTGCGGAGAAGTATGATGGCAGGGCGCATCCGTCGGAGTTCCTCAAAGCATCTACACCATCGCGGTGCAAGCTGCGGGGGGCAGGGGCGACAAGATCCTCGCCAACTACTTCCCGCTCGTGCTCAAGCCCAACGTCGAGATCTGGCTCATGCACTTGCCGGACAGCTCCATATCCTCTTGGGCAGATCTGTGCCATCGGTTTGTTGGCGCCTTCACGGTGGCCACAAGCCTCATGGCCAAGAGAGTGACCTTCATCTGCTCACCCGGAAGGAAGGAGAGTCCTGCGCAAGTTCATTCGGAGATTCAGCCGTGTGCACTACAACATCCCAGATGTCCACCACGCGCGGTGATCAGCGCGTTTCATCGAGAATGTGCGGAACCGCGGGATGAGGGAGGAGATGGCGATGTGCAAAGTCAAGGACGTCTGGTGAGCTATACGCCTTGGCCGACAAGTGTGCACTTGTTGAGGAAGGAGGAGACTCCTAGGAGAGAATGCGGAAGCAGGATCTCGACAATGAGGAGACCGCCTGCAAAGAAGGGCCAAGGCGAGGCAACAGGAAGAAGAAAGGTGGAGAAGTGCTAGCTGTTGAGCAGTCCGGCAACGGAGGTGGCGACAAGAACGCCAAGGCTGGTGGCTCCGGCAAGGAGGTTGCCGCTGACGCCCACCACCAGTCGGTGGCGGCCGACGACAAGCAGGACAGCTCCGGCAAGCAGTACTGTAAGATCCACCGCACCAAGGGCCACGACCTCCAGAGCTGCAAGAAGGTCGAGCAGCTTGTCGAACAGTAGAGAGCTGAGTACGAGCGGCGCGACAAGGAGAAGGCCCAGGAAGGTGCTGGGGGAGCAAGCAAGAAACGTCCCGGCCGGGGAGGGGCCGCCAGCAAGGCCAAGCAACGGCAAGGAGAGACCTCCCGCGGCGCGACAAGGATGAAGATGATGGCACGGCGAAGATATGGAAGACGACGACGCTGATGAACAGGAGTTTCAGAAAGCCACAGAGGTCCTCTGCGTTGACGGAGGTGCTTCCCTCCATACCTCCCACCGCCAACTCAAGCAATGGATGCGGGAGGTCAATGCAGCGGAACCATCCGTAGAGTCATGCAGGCCTCTCAAGTGGTCCAGCACGCCTATCATTTTTGATATTGAGGACCACCCTGATCGAATAACTGCGGTCGGGTGCTTGCCGATGTTGGTCTCACCAACCATCCGCAACCTCAAGGTCACCAAAATGCTAGTTGACGGCGGGGCCGGCTTGAATCTGATCTCCTCCGCGGTGCTCCAGAAGCTTCAAATCCACGGCGGCGAGCTCGAAGAGGCGGCACTTTCAAGGAATCAATCCGGAAGGAGCAAGCCAAAGGGAAGATTACGTTGCGGTAACATTTGGCAGCGAGCTGAACTTTAGGACTGAGAGGGTCACATTCGATGTTGCCGACTTCCCATTGCCTTACAATGGGATACTTGGTCGTCCAGCACTCGCCAAGTTCATGGCAGCCTCTCACTAAGCCTACAACTTACTCAAGATGCCAGGCCCAATAAGCGTTATCTCTGTCCATGGCGACAAGAAGGATGCCCTTATCTGTGCCGACAAGATCTACTGGGATGCAGCAGCCGTGATAGATTGTCAAACACTTGCCGGTGAAGCTCCCGGGGGGAATAAGACAAAGTCCAAGTCCGGCAAGAACTCTGATGCTTACTCCGGCAAGCGCACCTCTTCGGAGTGCTGCGCTACCGTAGAGGACGCACCATCGAGCTCCACCGGCAAGTGCAAGAAGATGGTAGCTCCGCCGAAGACCAAGAAGGTGCCCGCCAAGGAGGACGGCACTGGTGGTACCTTCACCATCGGTGCCTTTCTCGACCCTAAATAGGAAAGGCGGCTCGTTGCTTTCCTCATGCGAATGTCGACGTGTTTGCATGGCAACCGTCTGACATCCCCGGTTTTCCCAGGAAAGTGATTGAGCACCGCCTGGCCGTTTGTCCTCATGCACGGCCCGTCAAGCAAAAAGTCAGGAAGCAAGCAGTGGAGCGCCAAGAATTCATAACAGAAGAGATCAAGAAACTAGAAGCAGCAGGCCTCGTCAGAGGAGTGCTCCATCCTCGTGGTTGGCCAATCACAGTAGTCGTCGCCAAAGCAAATGGAAAATGGAGACTTTGTATTGACTTCACGGATGTTAATAAAGCTTGTCCCAAAGATCCATTTCCCTTGCCGCGCATTGACCAGATTGTTGACTCCACGGTGGATGTGATTTGCTTTCGTTTCTTGATGCATACTCGAGATACCATCGAGATCTTCATGGCTGAAGAAGATGAGGAGAAGACGCATTCATTACACCATGTGGCACATACTGTTTCATACGGATGCCTTTCGGTTTGAAGAATGCTGGTTCAACATTTGCAAGGGTAGTCCATGGCGCTTTTGAGCCGCAAATGCACGTAAATGTAGAAGCCTACATGGATGACATAGTGGTCAAAAGCAAGGACAAAGCAACTTTGGTTCAAGATTTGGGCGAGACCTTTGCAAATCTGCGCAAGATCAACCTCAAGCTCAACCACGAGAAGTGCGTGTTTGGAGTCCCTTCCGCAAGCTTCTCGGGTTCTTGATGTCTCAACGAGGGATTGAAGCTAATCCCGACAAGATCAAAAGGCCATCGAGCAGATTGAAGCACCAAAAGCGCGTCAAGGATGTACGAAGACTTGCGGTTGCGTCAGCTGCTCTCAAAGAGTTTATTTCTAGGTCTGGTGGCGCGCCTGCCATTTTCAAGGTTTTGAAAAAGGCAGGTCCAATGAAATTGACTCCCGAAGCGGAGGCTGCGCTGCAGGACTTGAAGAGATACCTGTCCTCCACTCC
Source organism: Aegilops bicornis (assembly GCA_021605145.1). Classification (NCBI taxonomy): domain Eukaryota; kingdom Viridiplantae; phylum Streptophyta; class Magnoliopsida; order Poales; family Poaceae; genus Aegilops; species Aegilops bicornis. Next base: position 367,560,299 of record CM038675.1, read on the forward strand.
AACACTTGTCGCGCCTAAGCCACAAGAAAAGTTGCTGCTATATATAGCGGCAACCAATCAAGTGGTTAGTGCTGCGTTAGTAGCGGAGAGGGAGGCGGATGACGAGCCGGCAACCACGGCAAGCACATCCAGCGACAAGCAGGGGCTTCGCCGACAAGCTCTGGTCCGGACAAGAACGAATCCGCGCAGACGCATGACCAGATGCAGAAAAGGATGGTGCAGCGCCCAGTCTACTTTGTCAGTTCCCTCCTGCAGGGGGCTAGATCAAGGTACTACGGTGTGCGAAATTGCTTTTCGGCCTCCTCATGGCCTCGAGAAAGCTGCGCCATTACTTCCAAGCACATGAGATCACAGTTGTCACTCGCTTTCCGCTGAAGAGGATACTGCAGAATCCAGAAGCAACAGGCAGGATTGTTGAGTGGGCATTGGAACTGTCAAGCTTTGGTCTCAAGTTTGAAAGCACATCAACTATCCAAAGCGAGGCGTTGGCGAAATTCATAGCGAGAATGGGCGTAGCGCCGGATGAAGAGATTCCGAGACGAGCATTCCCGTCAAGGAAGCAAGCAAAAAGTGGCTGATGTACTTTGATGGTGCCTTCTCGCTGCAAAGCGCCCGGTGCGGCGTCTTGCTTATCGCACCCACGGAGGGCACCTCAAGTACGTAGTCCAGATGCACTTTCCCAAGGAGCAAGCAACAAACAATACTGCAGAGTATGAAGGTTTGCTTGCCGGTCTTAGGATCGCAGTGGACCTTGGGATCAAAAAACTTATTGTCAGGGGTGACTCGCAACTTGTCGTCCGCCAAGTGAACAAAGATTACCAGAGTCCGTTGATGGAAGCCTACGTTGATGAAGTGAGGAAGCTAGAAGAGCACTTTGACGGCCTGCAAATGGAACACGTTCCAAGAGCTCAGAATGATATTGCTGACGGCCTGTCAAAGTGCGCCGCATTTAAGTTGCCTGTGGAACCGGGGATTTTCGTGCTCAAGCTGACTCAACCAACCGTAACACCATCAACTGGACAAAGCAAGAAGAGGAAGTTGATCTCTGATGACTACTTTCGGCGGAGCTTCCGAAGCCGTCGTTGCGAAGGTCCCCAAGATCAACACCAACAGTCTTTGAGGGCGATCTGCTCCGACAAGTCCCACTGGTTTGTTTCGTTGAAGCGAGCGCCCCGACAAGTCTTGCTCCGGCAAGCTTGCCGAGAACATCAACTTCGGCGAGTCGCAGGTCCTTGCCGTGGAAGCCGATGCTCCAGCGGCAGCAGATGTGCCTTTAGTCCTTGTTGTCGAGCCACAAGCTCCGGCATGGGCACAGCAGATTGTCCATTTCCTTGAGACGGAGAACTTCCGAAGAGCAAGAAGAAGCGGAAAGAGTAGCCCGGCAATCGGTATGTACCAGTTTGTCGACAAGGCATATGCAGAAGAAGACTCAGCGGTGTGAAATTGAAGTGTATTCCAGGAAGACGGACAAAAGCTGTTGGCGAGATACATCGGAGGCATATGTGGTCACCACATTGGCGCCCAGAGCACTTGCTAAGCAAAGCTTTCCGAACGCGTTTCTTTTGGCCGACAGCCCTCGAGGATGCAACTGCACAAGTAACCAAGTGTGAAGCGTGCGGTTCCATTCCAAGCAGATACACCAGCCAGCTCAAGCTCTCCAGGCGATCCCTTTATCCACGGCCATTTTCGGTCCGGGGCTCGACATCCTCGGCCCCTTCCCCGAGCTGTCGGGGCTTTGAGTACTTGTACGTCGCCATCGACAAGTTCACAAAGTGGCGGAAGTGGAAGCGATGAGGAAGGTGGCAGCACGATCGTGATCAAGTTCTTGGTCGATTGTTTGCCGTTTTGGAATCCCTAACGGGATCATCACCGACAACGGCACACAATTTACTGAGTCACACCTTCATGCGATGCGTCCAAGATCTTGGCGCCAAGGTCTGCTTTGCTTCCATTGCTCACCCGAGAAGCAACGGTCAAGCAGAGAGGGCAAGTGCTGAAGTGCTGCGTGGGCTCAAGACCAGAACTTTCGACAGGCTGCACAATTGCGGAAGACACTGGATCGAGGAGCTGCCGGTGGTTCTTTGGCCGATCAGGACGACGCCAAATCGAGCCACCGGCCAGACACCTTTTGCTCTAGTCTATGGAGCAGAGGCAGTTCTCCCCACGGAACTCGTATACGGATCGCCTCGAGTGCTCGCTTATGATGAGCTTGAGCAAGAGCAGCTGCGACAAGATGACGCGCTGCTCCTCGAGGAGGATCGTCTTTCGTGTCATTGTCGCGAGCTGCTCGCTTCAACAAGCTTTGCGTCGCTATCATAACCCTTGAGTTAGTGCGAAGTCTCGAGGAAGGCGACCTTGTTCTTGGCGTTCGATCCGCCAAGAATTCAAACAAGTTGACACCGAAGTGGGAGGGCCCTTATCGGGTGAAACGAGTCACTAGGCCTGGCGTTGTCCGCCTTGAGACCGAAGATGGCATCCCGGTGAGCAACTCCTGGAACATTGAGCATCTTCGTAAGTTTTACCCATAGGGCGCGGTTGCCGGAACCCGTTCCGGCAACCACCTTTTGTACAAGTCTTGCTGCTGTTGCATGTAATCCTTTGTACAAAGCCGGGCGCATACCCCGTGCATCAGTAAAGCTCATGTGTTGCGCACAACTTGTCAAATTCATGCTTTCATCATTTTATTGCATGTTTTTGACTAACACTTGGTGCAGCAACCACACCCGGTAGGCAAAATCGAGCCGCTGGGCTCCATAACGTTATTTCCTCTTCTTTCTCTTTTCTCAAAAAAAAGGAGGGCTCCCTCGCGCACAAGTTAACCAGGGGGGAAGGAGGAGATAATACTATGGACCAGGCACCGCTCGAGGAAGTTTCGCCTCATCGGGAAGCAAGAGACAGAAAAGCTAAGTTGCCAAAGTTTGAGCAATCAATTTTTAAAATTTTAAGTTATCTTCCTCGACCGATATTACTTTGTATGGAAAACACATGCAGAGGAACCAACTCATGACTAGTCGGCGCCCTTACTTTGTTTGAGTCCGCTCAACAACTTAAGTGAGCTGCGGCTGGTCGCGACAAGGTTGCTTGTCGGAGGCTTGCCCGGCCAAGTTGACGTTCCGCACTCGGCGCTTCTTGACAAAGGTGCCGCACCGACAAGTCCCCCAAATGCGTAAGGCGAAGCATTACAAAGGAAGGAATCAAGTAGAGGAAATAATGTTGCATTGATCGCCTAAGATAGAGTATATTACAAAATAACTTGTCGCTGATCTAACAAAGTGTTCTAAACATGATCAGCATCGACAAGGGAAAGATAAAATTGGCGGCCTAGTCTACGCGGTCGCCATCAATCCGCTTGATCTTGTTCACCTTGTCCACAATGGTTGCGACAATGGCTTTGAAACTCCTCCACGTTGGCATCTGGCGGCAAGGATCACGAGGGCGCCGTTAAGGTTGAGGCCCGGATTGCGGAAGGCCACCTTTATCAACACCTTCTCGAGGGCTCCTGCACAGATCTGGCGTGATTCATCGGCCAGCTGCCGGGACCTCTTCCGGAGTCGCTGGAGACCCGTCCTGCGCCTTTGAAGAATAAAGCGAGTTTGGCTGGGTTGGAGATGCTCGTCGGAGGAATGCGCAAGGTCCGCCATCCCAGCTCCATCATTTCGTTGTGGATGTCGTGGCGGTGTCCACAAGACCTTCAGTCCAGTGCTCCACGCTCTCCCTCAAGGTGCTCTGGATGGAGGCAGCATTCTCTAGCAGCTCCTCCTTGGCCTTGATCGTCTCCAACAAGCCCACCTCCCGCTCTCTGGCGCCATCCAACGTCTGCGTCAGAGTGGTCAGCTTCAGCTCAAGATCCGCCTTGGAATCCTTGGCGGCGTCGAGCTCCTTGCCCCTATCAGCGAGACGACTCTGCAGCTCGCCAAGAGTGTAGGTGTCCTTCTCGCGCTCATGCTTAAGCGCGGCAAGCTCTTCGCCCGCTCTTCTTGAGGCTGGCCTCCAGCTGTGCCACCTTCGCCTTCAGCTCTTCCTTGGCGGCCTCGGCGGCTGCGGCGGCATCCTTCGCTTCCTGAAGCGCCTCGCCAAGTGACTCCTCGCGCGCGGCAAGGTCTTCTTCGTGGCTGTCCAGGTTGACCTTCCGCTGTGCCAGCTCACTTTCCTGCACGGAGAGCTTCTCGGCAGCCAGCCGCTGCTCCTCCTCGATTCTGCGGCCTTCTCAAGGATGAAGGCGTGCGCTCTTACCAAGTTGCCCCAGCGCTTACCTTTCGTCGCGGAGGGCTTCTTGGTTGGCGCTCGGAGCTCTTCTGGCGCTTCTCCATGTCCGCTCCTGCCCTCGCGACAAGTGCTTCCGGGATTCCAACTTGGCTTGGCCGCGGTAGAGCGACAAAGAATGCTCCTCCTCGGACTACGCTGCTGCTGCTTGGCGCATCCACCAGCGTCGGCCAGCCGAGAGGCAAGTAGCTTCGCCGTCGAAGGTCTCTCCTTCGACCGGCGCCTGAGCTTCGGTTCCCGGGGAGATTGATGAAGACACCCTCGCCAGCCTTGAGATAGGCACTGGCTGGGGCTCCTCGAACTGGCGGCTGCGGCAAGCGAGGGGAGTCGGTCGGTGTAGCGCTGGCGCTCCTGCGGCCTCGGGGCCGTCGGTCGATCGCCCGACCCTCGCCCGGCTTCTGCGTCGGCAGCCTCGGTGGCCTTCTCGCCAACAGGCCTGCGGCGGCGGCCTCTTCCTCCACAAAGAACGACCTCTTCTTCCACGACGGCGGCCTCGTCGGTGTTGCCTTGCTTCCTCCTGCCGGCAGCCTCGACCTCCATTGGCTCTGCGTCAGACGAAGAAGAAGGCGATCAAGCAAATGTTCAAAAGAGAAAGAAAAGAAAGTAAGCCCAAGGAAATTTTCGTGTAAGGAAATTACACTGCGGCAGGATCCGCAGCCATGGCCTCACCGACCCTTTGGAGGGTCCTTTGGCGCATCCCTGCTTGAGGGTAGCCTCCATTGCCGGAGTGGCCTCTCTTGTCGGAGGGCGCTCCCTTGCCGGAGAATCCTCCCTTGGCGGCGTAGTGGCAGTGGGCAGGATCTCGGAGGCGGCTTCCGAGCCCTCCTGATGAGGCTGCTCTGCTCCTACACAAACAAACAGTCAGGTATCAACGAAGAAGGGCACCCCTGCACACCTAATAGTAAGGAGAAAACTGCACACTTACTGGGGGTTGTCTTTGGGGCTGCTCAACGAAGGGTTGCCGGGTCCGGCAAGGGGTCTCGAGACGCGTCTCCGTTGCCACGGAGAATCGTCCTCAACGACGACCGTCGGGATCTTAGCCCTCTTCGACGCTCTCTGGGCCAGCGTCACGAAAAGGAAAGAGTCGGTAACAAAGCAAATCAGATTCAAGATGAAGCAATAAAATTGAAGAAATACAAGCACAATCTCAAGAGCTTACTCTTAGCCTTCCTCCTCGGAGCTGAGCGCGGAGAAGTCAAACTCCGGCTCACCTCCGGTGCGGCAGGCGAAGTGGGCTCTCTTGGCCGCTTGGCGGGCGTCAGCGGTGGCTGAGAAGATCCCGCCCGATTATCGCAGCGGTGTGGCGCTCCAGCTGCAACATCGCTTGCAGCAGTAGAAAGCGTCATGTGGCCTTCTTCTTGTGGGCCAGTCTGCCGCCCCGACTCGTCTCCAGCCTTGCGGAGACGCCTCTTCAGCGGAGCCGGGGGCTCCGCTGGCGGCAAGTCGCTGGGTGGTGGAGAAGAAGCGCCCTCGACGGGTCCACTCGACCCGGCCTCGGGCTCAACAAGCTCATCCTCGCCGGTGATCTCCCCTCGCTGGGCAAGGCTTGTCGCCTTCGCAGCGTCCGCCTCCTCCACGGTGAACCCGAAGGCTCCGGCGGCAGCGGCTGCCGTCTCCTCACCACTGGTGGCAATGCGCGCCATCTCCTGCGTCGGTGGTGTCGCGGGTGAGCCTTTTTCTTTCGTCGGGCGGATCGACACTTCTTCCAAGTCGTCGAAGAAGCATTGCCGCGACCTCGTCGGGGCTCTGCCAGTTGGAGCGATCCCATGGGAGTCGCTGGCGGCATCATGGCCCGGATGCGGTCGGCGCCGAGTTGTTGCACAAAGGGACGACCCCTCGGCAGCCTAAACCACTCGGGGTGGTCGGGTCGTTCTTGAACAGCTCGAGCAAGATCGCATCCAGCTCCAAGACGGTGAAATTCTAGTTCAGGCCAGGCGCAGCCTCATGATGTCTGCCGCATTTTGAAACTCCCAAGCAGGCCTCCTCCTCTCCTACAAGGGAAGCGATCTGGCGGCGAAGGAAGTCTGCGCCAGCTAGCGCCTCACGGTTAATCCGGCAAGCCCGAGGCGCAAAATCCGAGTCACAGCTATCTTCAACTTCGCATCCTCGGCGCCAAGTTACTCCAATCTCTGCCGCGCACTATTGGGGTTTGGCGCCACGGCGATCGAAGGGCTGCGGGTTCTCCTCTGACCCAACACCAATTGGCTCTCCACTCCTCCCACTTGTTGCGGAACTCTCCTTCCGGTAGGCTTCTTTCTTGCCGATCCCGGAGACCCAAGCTATCCCTCCGACAAGCGGCTCTCCTCTCTCGGCCGGGGCACGCGAAGAAGTGGCGGAAGAGTGCCACATTCGGGTGGACTCCGACAAAGTTTTCGCAAAGGTGCGAAAACTGCCATGGTCAAGACGACGTTGGGGGTGAAATCAAGGAGGCGGAGGCCAAATGTGTTCATGATGTCGCAGTAAGAACTTCGGAAAAGGACGGCAAAGCCCGCAATAGAAGAAAAAGGCGAAAAAGGTACCCGGTTGGGGCCAAATCGGAAGCAGAGGCGGGAGTACCTTCGATGCGCGGATGCGCCACGCGTCTCCGTCGACCAAAAATATAGAAGACATCCCGCAGCTCCCTTGCGCCCGAGCTGTGGGGAAGATGGCCCGCTCATGCGCAACGCCATGAGCCGTTGCCTCGGCCGACTTGACGCCCTTCTCCTTGTCGGCTTTGAGCCATGGCGAGGGCGGCGGAGGAGGCCGACGGCGGTGGCGCTACTGGGGCGAAAGGAGGCGGGCGCTGCTCTTCGCACTGCAGAGAAGAAGGGGAGCGGCGGTGGTTTTCTTGACAAGACAAGCAATGGCGGAGTGGACGGCCGCCCTGTTTCCTCCGCTTATAAAGCGGGGGGGGGGCGTTCCGCTTTTCCTAATAAAGAAACCCCCACGACCACGCCCACGATCTCTCGCACGACGCCACGTCCGGTGCGTGCCGTTAGTGGGGGTCGTGGTGGGTCGAAGCGAGTTGCGACATGGTCGAGGCCGCGTGTGACCGATGCCTTTATTTTGGGCCTGGCCCGACGGCGCTTTCGGCACGTGTCTGACCAGGCCGAGGCTCCTGTCGGTGTACTAGAGTAGGGTACCCTAGTATCCCGTACTCGTGCCGCAGACGATTCTGACACCAGCGGCGTGGTTTGCCTCAAATCCTTTGCCAAAATCCTCCGTGGCTCCTTTGGAGCCATTCAAGAACAAAGTATTTGATTAAGAAGACAAGGCCCGGCAAGAGGAGCTTGCCGGAAGGCCACCTCGGGCATGCGAAGACAAGGCCCGGCAAGAGGAGCTTGTCGGGAAGGCCCGGAGCGCGACAAGCCTCCGGACGCGACAAGGGTTCGGCAGCGGCAAAGGCGCTTACGCGGCAAGCAACCTCTCTCCATCTCCGCTCCAGCTCATCCAAAGAACGCATCGCCATGGGACCATTCCATGCACGCAGCGTGTCGAGAGGCTGTGCAGCCGGCGGAGGAAACAGCGATAAGCGGCGCCGACAAGCTTGCCATCGCGGCGGCGGTGGCGCTTTTGACGGTCTCTGTTGCCTTTGTTTGGGCGACAATCGACGGGCATTTATTGCTTTTGTCCCTTGCCGCCGTGAGTTAGGTATTTTGCATCGTACACTGTTCGAGTAGGTGTACTAACTCCTGTTTTACATTTGTACCCTCGCCTATGTTGCCACCTGTCGGGGACCCTTGAGCATATAAAAGGAGGCCCATGCGCAACGTGGAAGGGGTTCGAGTTTCGTTTCATTCGACTCACTAGAGACCAGATACGCTCACGCTAGGTTTTGTAGCTCGCATCGCTCCCTAGCAAGAACACAATACATCAAACAAGCAGCAGTAGGAGTTTTATCTCTCCGGAGAGCTCCGAAGCTAGGTAAACTGCTCGTGTGCCTCGCCTCGATCCGCTCTTCGTGCGATCTCCGCCGGCCCCATAGGTGTCCGTGGGTACGATCAGCCTCCCCGACAGATTCATAATTTATTGATACAACGTATAAGGAATTGCACTCACACTAGCACCCACATCACATAAGCCATGATAACAATGATCTCCTATTTTAACGGAAACAACATGCATGCCAACAACATGTCTATGTTTATCTTTAGTATCGGGTTTAGCAATTCTAGCAGCTTCATCACAGAAATAAATAACATGCCCTTCAGTATTAGCGACCAAGAGATCTTTAACCATAGAAATACTAGGTTCAACTTTAATTTGTTCAGGGGGTGTAGGTGTTCTAGTATAACTTTACGAACCACAGTTGAAGTTTTAGCATGATCCTTTATTCTAACTGGAAAGGTGGTTTCTCAATATAAGCAGTAGGAACTATAGGATCAACATTATAAGGAATCGTTTCTTCTTCAACTTTAATAGGTTCTACTACTTTCACTTCAATGGTAGGATGATATTTAAACCACCTATCCTTAGGGAGATCAACATGTGTAGCAAAAGATTCACAGAAATAAGTATCTCAGAGTCAAGTCCATATTTAGTGCTAAAATCACGAAAAGCATCGGTATCCATAAAAGATTTAACACAATCAAACTTAAGGTTTATACCTGACTCCTTACCCTTGTCGAGTTCCCAATCTTCAGAGTTGCGTTTCATTCTTTCCAATAAATCCCATTTGAATTCAATATCCTTCTTCATCAAAGAACCCGTACAAGAAGTATCGAGCATGGATCGATCATTATGAGAAAGTCAAGCATAAATTTTTTGAATAATAATTTCTCTTGAGAGCTCATGATTGGGGCATGAATGTAACATTGACTTAAGCCTCCCCCAAGCTTGAGCGATACTTTCTCCTTCACGAGGCCAAAAATTATATATATAATTCCGATCACGATAAACCAGATGCATAGGATAAAACTTCTGATGAAATTCCAATTTCAATCGGTTGTAGTTCCATGATCCAATATCATCACATAGCAAATACCATGTCAATGAATTTCCCTTCAAATATAAATAGAAGACCTTCTTATTGACAACATCCTCGGGCATACCTGCAAGCTTAAATAATCCACAAACTTCATCCACATAGATTAAGTGCATATCAGGATGTAATGTTCAATCTCCTGCATATGGATTAGCTAGCAGTTTCTCTATCATACCCAAAGGAATTTCATAATAAATATTTTTAGTAGGTGCAGTAGGTTGAGGAGAAACTCTTTGCTCCTCTGGTCGAGGTGAAGATACCCCAAACAAGCCCCTCAGAGGATTATTTTCCGTAGTAACAAGTGACAGTAAATTTCAGCACACTATATAAATGTTTCCTTACCAAATGCGCTTCACTCCCCGGCAACGGCGCCGGAAAAGAGTCTTGATGACCCACAAGTATAGGGGATCTTTCGTAGTCCTTTAGATAAGTAAGAGTGTCGAACCCAACGAGACGCGGAAGGAAATGACAAGCGGTTTTCAGCAAGGTATTCTCTGCAAGCACAGAAATTATCGGTGACAGATAGTTGTATGATGAGATAATTCGTAACGGGTAACAAGTAACAAAAGTAAACAAGGTGCAGCAAGGTGGCCCAATCCTTTTTGTAGCAAAGAACAAGCCTGGACGAACTCTTATATAATGCAAAGTGCTCCCGAGGACACATGGGAATTGTTGTCAAGTTAGTTTTCATCATGCTCCTATGATTCACGTTCGTTACTTTGATAATTTGATATGTGGGTGGACCGGTGCTTGGGTGCTGACCTTCCTTGGACAAGCCTCCCACTTATGATTAACCCCTCTACAAGCATCCGCAACTATGAAAGAAGAATTAAGATAAATCTAACCATAGCATGAAACATATGGATCCAAATCAGCCCCTTACGAAGCAACACATAAACTAGGGTTTAAGCTTCTGTCACTCTAGCAACCCATCATCTACTTATTACTTCCCAATGTATTCCCCTAGGCCCAAACAATGGTGAAATGTCATGTAGTCGACGTTCACATAACACCACTAGAGGAAAGATAACATACATCTCATCAAAATATCAAACGAATACCAAATTCACATGATTACTTATAACAAGTCTTCTCCCATGTCCTCAGGAACAAATTCTACCACTCACAAAGAATATTCATGTTCATAATAAGAGGAGTATTAATTATCATTAAGGATCTGAACATATGATCTTCCACCGAATAAACCAACTAGCATCAACTACAAGGAGTAATCAACACTACTAGCAACCCACAGGTACCAATCTGAGGTTTTGAGACAAAGAACGGATACAAGAGATGAACTAGGGTTTGAAAGGAGATGGTGTTGGTGAATATGTTGACGAAGATTGACCCCCTCTCGATGAGAGGATCGTTGGTGATGACGATGGCTTCGATTTCCCCCTCCCGGCGGGATGTTTCCCTGGCAGAACAGCTCCGTCCGAGCCCTAGATTGGTTCTGTCCAAGTTCCGCCTCGAGACGGCGGCGCTTCGTCCCGAAAACTTCCTTCTTGTTTTTTCCAGGTCAAAACACACCATATAGCAGAAGATGGGCGTCGGGGGCCTGCCAGGGGACCCACTAGGACGGGGGGTGCACCCAGGGGGGTAGGGTGCGCCCTCCACCCTTGTGGACGGCAGTTGGCCCTCCTCTGTTACTTTCTTCGCCCAATATTTTTTATATATTCCAAAAATATTCCCCCTGAAGTTTCAGGACTTTTGGAGTTGTGCAGAATAGGTCTCTAATATTTTCTCCTTTTCGAGCCCAGAATTCCAATTCCCGGCATTCTCCCTCTTCGTGTAAACTTTGTAAAATAAGAGAGAAAAGGCATAAGTATTGTGATATAATGTGCAATAATAGTCCATAATGCAATAAATATCAATATAAGAGCAAGATGAAAAATGGACGTATCACCTCCCTTCTTAGGGACACAATGAACGGGTGATACGTCTCCAACGTATCTATAATTTTTGATTGCTCCATGCTATATCATCTACTGTTTTGGACTATATTGGGCTTTATTTTCCACTTTTATATTATTTTTGGGACTAACCTATTAACCGGAGGCCCAGCCCAGAATTGCTGTTTTTTGCCTATTTCAGTGTTTCGAAGAAACGGAATATCAAACGGAGTCCAAACAGAAAAATCCTTTTTGGAACGTGATTTTCTCATCGGATAAGACCCAGGAGACTTGGACCCTATGCCAAGGCATCAGAGAGGCGGTCACGAGGGTGGGGGGCGCCCCCCTAGGGCGCCCCCTGCCTCGTGGGCCCCTCGAAGCTCCACCGACGTACTTCTTCCTCCTATATATATCCACGTACCCCCAAACGATCAGAACAGGAGCCAAAAACCTAATTCCACCGCCGCAACTTTACAGATCCACGAGATCCCATCTTGGGGCCTATTCGAGCTCACGGAGAGGGCCGTCATCACAGAGGGCTTCTACATCATCATAGCCCCTCGGATGAAGTGTGAGTAGTTTACCTCGGACCTTCGGGTCCATAGTTATTAGCTAGATGGCTTCTTCTCTCTTTTTGGATCTCAATACAATGTTCTCCCCTCTCTTGTGGAGATCTATTCGATGTAATCTTCTTCTTTTTGCGGTGTGTTTGTTGAGACCGATGAATTGTGGGTTTATGATCAAGTCTATCTATGAACAATATTTGAATCTTCTCTGAATTCTTTTATGTATGATTGGTTATCTTTGCAAGTCTCTTCGAATTATCCGTTTGGTTTGGCTAACTAGATTGGTAGTTCTTGCCATGGGAGAAGTGCTTAGCTTTGGGTTCGATCTGGCGGTGTCCTTTCCCAGTGACAGAAGGGGAAGCAAGGCACGTATTGTATCGTTGCCATCGAGGATATACCAAGACGGGGTTTATTTCATATTGCATGAATTTATCTCTCTACATCATGTCATCTTGCTTAAAGCATTACTCTGTTTTTAACTTAATACTCTAGATGCGTGTTGGATAGCGGTCGATGAGTGGAGTAATAGTAGTAGATGCAGAATCGTTTCAATCTACTTGTCACGGACGTGATGCCTATATACATGATCATGCCTAGATATTCTCATAACTATGCTCAATTCTGTCAATTGCTCAACAGTAATTTGTTCACCCACCGTAGAATACTTATGCTCTTGAGAGAAGCCACTAGTGAAACCTATGGCCCCCGGGTCTATTCTCATCATATCAATCTCCATCACTTTAATCTTGCTTTACTTTTTACTTTGCCTTTTACCTTTTACCTTGTATCTTTATACCAAAAATATCAAAAATATTATCTATCAGATCTCACTTTCGTAAGTGACCGTGAAGGGATTGACAACCCCTAATCACGTTGGTTGCGTTGAGCTCTTTGTGTTGTATAGGTACGAGGGACTTGCGCGTAGCCTCCTACTGGATTGATACCTTCGTTCTCAAAAACTGAGGGAAATACTTACGCTACTCTGCTGCATCATCCTCTCCTCTTCGGGGAAAACCAACGCAAGCTCAAGAGGTAGCAAGAAGAGTTTCTGGCGCCGTTGCCGGGGAGTCTACGCAAAAAGTCAACATACCAAGTACCCATCACAATCCCTATCTCCCACATTACATTAGTTGCCATTTGCCTCTCATTTTCCTCTCCCCCACTTCACCTGTCACAACCCTAGAGCTTGCTGGTAACTAATGGCATTGCATCCATGCATCATGTTTAATTTTCATGAAATTTGAAATGGGGATGACCAAGCCCTAGCACCAAAGCAATTCAAATAGGTTCAACTTCAAAATATTTTCAGTAATCCAAATGGCCTTCAAAAATGTTCACCATTTTTGGAAAAATCTTGAAGCTTGATAACGGAGATGTTGCACATTTCTCCATGACATTTGGATCTTTGAATTAAATCATAAGTATTTGAGTTTGGGCATTTAAAATTATATAAAATATTTCAAATGCCCAAATATTCCCAAACTAAAATGTTTCATGTTGGAAATATTCCAACATTGGACCAGGAGCAGTTTGGTGATTTTTGGAGCTGTTCTAGTATTTTAAATAACCCCACAAAGTTACATAATAATAGAAAACTAAAATAATTAAGAGAGAGAGAGAAACCCACCTGGCACTTACCTCTCCAGCCCACCTGCGCAGCCCACCTGCCCGGCCCAGTCCACCACCGCCTCCTCCCGCGTCGTCTACCTCCTGCCAGTAGGAGCAGGGGCGCGTGGTCGCCGCGTGCCTCGCCAGCTCCTGCTTGCCGCCGAGGGCCTGGGCGCCTCCACGAGTGCCACGCCACCTCCCCGACCCCTCTCACTTCCCCTCGCTCTCGTTCCCTCTCCCTTCCACAGCTCTCTCCCGAACACACGCCCGTCGCCGCCGCCGCCACCACCGTAGCCACAGGCCCTCCCTCGCCCATCCAACATGCCTTAGAGACCCGCCCGTGCCTCCCTCGTCCTCCCGATGGCTCACGCGACCAGAGAAGCCCAAGCGCCGCCCAGCGTTTTCCTCTCCTCGGCCATGGATCTCCATCGCCGACTCGCCGCCGTCCGAGCTTCCCCGAGCACGCCGAGTCCACCACTACACTCCACGTGAGCTCCCGGTCACCTTCCCCCTCACCCCGTGGCCTATCCGTAGCCGCTGATTCGAAGAAGCCCGAAAGTTCCCCGCCGCCGGCCATGGCGCCGCCGTGGCCAGGGCCACCCCAGCTTGCGCCCGAGCACGGCATCGTGCTCCTAGCGTCTTCAGGAGCTCGGTGAGCCCCTTAGCCAGCCCTCCCGTCCTCTGTGGCCTCGCGCCGCTCGAACCCGTAGCTCCGGCCGCCGCCAAACATGTCGCCGGCGCTGCTCCCGGCCACCCCGCGGCCTCCCGTCCGGTCCTTTGGATGCGGACGAGCAAGGGCTAATCCTGGGTGCCCTCAGCTCGCCAAACCACCAACCGTAGCCCAAATCCGAGCCGAGCCGCCGTCGTTACGGTCACGCCGGCAAGACTCGGCAAAGGCGACGTGGCGCCGTCATTAACACTAATTACGGGACTAACCACCCACCTCCTTCATCGACATACGGGCCCCAGCGCCCATTTAGGTTAGCCTAATTTTTACATTTAGATTAGTGCTAAGCATGAGGCCCCACGTGTCGCCTTGACTTTGACTTAGTCAAAGTTGGCCCGAACCCACACTGTCGGCGACTGACTAACCAGGCTCAGCGACCAATGGGTCCCGCAGGTCGGGTTTGACCCTGGCGCCCTATTGACTTCGGACGTCAACTGCGACATAATGTCGATGCAATAAAACATTTTACGGATTTAATTTAATTCAGGAAATTTGAGAAAATACCCCCAAACTTCAAATATTCATAACTTTTAATCAGAACTCCAAATTAAATAATCTATATATGAAAATGATCGAGAAAAATATGAAGAATATGTTTATGGAACTTTCATGCATGATTAAACAAGTTAACCTCACTGAATAGGATGAATCATGATTAGGGCAATTTATGAAATAACATTTGGAGTTGGAGTTTAACCTTGTTTGAATTCCACTTCAATTAACTTGGCTTATCTTGCATTAGGTCAATTCAGTTCCTTAACATGACATGTCATTCATGTGATTGTGCATTGCATTGATTGTGTTCCTTCTCAGTTGCCGGTGTTTGCCCCCTCTCAGTAGACGTGTTTTGACGATGTGATCAATGACACCGATGAAGAACTATATTATCTTCAGAAGTGCCAGGCAAGCAAAACCCCCTTGTTCATTCCGATATAATCCCACTCTCTCGCTCCTGCTCTATTTTATTGCATTAGGACAACAACGACTCATGTGTTACTTGCTGCGGTAGCTGAACCCCTTTATCCTCTGCATGACCTGTCATTCCATAGTAATTAGATGAAACCCACTAGCATGAGTAGGAGTTGTTTGAGCCATGTTGTGCCTACTCATTCATGCTTGTTGTCGTGCCTCTCTTGCTTAGAGTTGAGTCAGGTCTGATTCATCGGGAATGAATTGGAATGGTTGTGTGAACATGTCCCTCTGCGTGTGTGAGCTAAGTGTGTGAACACGATTTGGTAAAGGTAGCGGTGAGAGGCCATGTAGGAGTACATGGTGGGTTGTCTCATTGCAGCCGTCCTCGAACCTGAGTTACGTGTTTGTGATCCATGAAAGCAGTTACTACCACGCATTGGGCCCGAAACCAATGGACCCTCTCGGCTTCTTAACCACCCTTGTCCTCGGTCAGGAGTTGCAAGTAGTTTACGGTGTTTGTAGCATCTTTGGGGGCCGCATAGCAGCTGACCGTAGGGGTGGGTTGTGTTGCGGTAGGCACCGTGGCCCGGTGTACCGATTCGCCTGCTTGGTGTCTCGGGAACCCTGCACACATCGTTCGGGGCTGTATGGAAACCTCGGCGGACTCCTGCGGATGGAACCCGAATAGGCGATAAACTGGACTTGGGACTTGAGTGTTTAGGTAGGTCGTGGCCGACACCCACGTTGGGCTTCCGCTTGAAGGTTGCCGAGTACATGTCGTGTAAACGGCGGTAAGTGGTGAGCGTGTGTGAAGAAGTACACCCTGCAGGGTTAATATGATCTATTCGAATAGCCGTGTCCACGGAGAAGGACTTCTGGGTTGCCTATATCGGTTCATAGACAAGTGAAAGTGGATACTCGAAAATGCGCAAGATAAGCATGAGTGCTATGGATGGCGTTCTCGTGGGGAGGCGGGGCGGATCCATAGTGGCGTATTGATATGGTGAATATGTGGACTCGTGTGCACCACCTCAAAAGAGTTACTTGCGATCGTAGTTCGGGATAGTTACCGAGTCAAAGCTGGCTTGCTGCGGTCAAACTCCACCACCCCCTTTGATAATGATGCATATGTAGCTAGTTACGATGTAAGTCTTGCTGAGTACGTTTGTACTCACGTTTGCTTATTTTATGTTTTGCAGAGACTTCGGTCTCGCTAGTAGTTCCGCTTGGACTTGACGGTTAGCTTGTTACCTCAGCTACGATCTTGTGCCCTCGGCAGATCTCGGTAGATAGTCGTGCTTCTCAGCCTTCTTCATTTATAGTTATGCGTACTCAGACATGTTTAGCTTCCGCTTGTGCTTCAACTTGTATGCTCTGAGTGTTGGGTCATGAGACCCATGTTTGTAATATCTCGCTCCTCGGAGCCTAATGAATAAATATTTGAGTCGTAGAGTTATGTTGTGATGCCATGTTGTATCTACACATATTGAGCATATTGTGTGTATGTTTGAAATGCTTGGTATGTGTGGGATCCGACAAACTAGTTGTTTATCCTTGGCAGCCTCTCATATGGGGAAATGTAGTCTCGTGCTTCGGCGATAGTAGTCCGCTACTGATCCGGTTCACCGAGTCCTGCTAGCCCAAAGACTACCGCTTGGACACTTGACTGGCGGCATGTGTTTCACTTCGTTCCTATGTACATCCCTTCGGGAAATGTCACACGGTGTTATTCGAGTCCTGCCTAGCTCTGCTACAGCCCGGGATACCGGAGTCCTGTTAGCCCAGTGCTACAGCCCGAATTTATACGTTGATGACCGACATGCTCGATGTGATTCATGTATGCATGTCCCCATAGGTTAGCGCCGCTTTGGGTTCACGACTAGCCATGTCGGCCCGGGTTCTTTGTCATGTGGATGCTAGCGACACTTTGTCATATCGTGAGCCAAAAGACGAAGCGGTCCGGGCCATGGTAAGGCGACACCCGTGGGAATACCGTGCGTGAGGCCGCAAAGTGATATGAGGTGTTACCGGCTAGGTCGATGTGATCTGGAATCGGGGTCCTGACATCACCCTTGCCGTTTTATTCGCCCTCTCTTTCTCCTCCTCCTTCTCCTTCTCCTTCTCTTTCTCCTTTTGCCTTTTTCTCGCCGCCTTTTGTTTGCTCGTGTGTTGGATTGCTTGTTTGTCGCGATGGCTCAAGATACTACCAAATTGTGTGACTTCACCAATACCAATAATAATGATTTCCTTAGCACTCCGATTGCTCCTCTTGCCATCTTGAATCTTGTGAAATCAATATCTGCTTTGTTGAATCTTGTTATGAAAGATCAATTCGCCGGCCTTCCTAGTGAAGATGCCGCTACTCATCTGAATAGCTTCGTTGATTTATGTGATATGCAAAAAAAAGATGTCTATAATGATGTCGTTAAATTGAAGCTATTTCCTTTCTCGCTTAGAGATCGTGCTAAAGCTTGGTTTTCGTCTTTGCCTAAAAATAGTATTGATTCTTGGAATAAGTGCAAAGATGCTTTTATCTCTAAGTATTTTCCTCCCGCTAAAATCATCTCTCTTAGAAACAACATTATGAATTTTAAGCAACTTGATCATCAACATGTCGCACAAGCTTGGGAGATAATGAAATTAATGATACGTAATTGCCCTACTCATGGTTTGAATTTGTGGATGATTATACAAAACTTTTATGCCGGATTGAATTTTTCTTCTAGAAATCTTTTAGATTCGGCCGCGGGAGGCACCTTTATGGAAATCACTTTAGGAGATGCTCCTAAAATCCTAGATAATATTATGGTTAATTATTCTCAATGGCACACGGAAAGATCTTCTAATAAAAAAGTGCATGCGATAGAAGAAATCAATGTTTTGAGTGGAAAGATGGATGAACTTATGAAATTATTTTCTACTAAGAATGTTTCTTCTGATCCTAATGATACGCCTTTGTCTACTTTGATTGAGAATAATAATGAATCTATATATGTGAATTTTATTCGTAGGAATAATTTTGGTAACAACGCGTATAAAGGGAATTTTAATCCTAGGCCTTATCCTAGTAATCCTTCTAATAATTATGGAAATTCCTACAACAACTCTTCTGGAAATTATAATAAGATGCCCTCTGAATTTGAGAATAGTGTTAAAGAGTTTATGAATTCACAAAAGAATTTTAATGCGTTGCTTGAGGAGAAATTGCTTAAAGTTGATGATTTGGCTAGGAACGTTGATATAATTTCTCTTGAGGTTGATTCTTTAAAGCTTAGATCTATTCCTCCTAAGCATGATATCAATGAGTCTCTCAAAGCCATGAGAATTTCCATTGATGAGTGCAAGGAAAGAACCGCTAGGATGCGTGCTTCCAAAGATGCCTTTATTAAAGCGTGTTCTTCCAATTCCTATGAAAATCAAGATGAAGATCTAAAAGTTATTGATGTGTCTCCTATCAAATCTTTGTTTTGAAATATGAATCTTGATGAAACTGAATATGATCTTCCTTTACCTAGAAGGCGTTCTAAAAATTCGGAGTATTTAGATCTTTATGATGAAATTGATGAAAGTGGGATTGAAAATCTAGATGTTGCTAAACCAACTATATTGGATTTCAAGGAATTTAATTATGAAAGTTGCTCTTTGATTGATTGTATTTCCTTGTTGCAATCCGTGCTAAATTCTCCTCATGCTTATAGTCAAAAGAAAGCCTTCACCGAACATATTGTTGATGCCTTAATGCAATCTTATGAAGAAAAACTTGAGTTGAAAGTTTCTATCCCTAGAAAACTCTATGATGAGTGGGAACCAACTATAAAAATTAAAATTAAAGATCGTGAGTTTTATGCTTTGTGTGATTTGGGTGCTAGTGTCTCCACTATCCCCAAAACTTTGTGGGATTTGTTAGATTTCTGTGATCTTGATGATTGCTCTTTAAACTTACATCTCGCGGATTCTACTATTAAGAAACCTACGGGAAGGATAAATGATGTTCTTATTTTTTCTAATAGGAATTATGTGCCCGTAGATTTCATTGTTCTTAATATAGATTGCAATCCTTCTTGCCCTATTATTCTTGGTAGACCTTTCCTTAGAACGGTTGGCGCGATTATTGATATGAAGGAAGGGAATATTAGATTTCAATTTCCATTAAATAAGGGCATGGAACACTTTCCAAGAAAGAAAATAAAATTGCCATATGAAACTATCATGAGAGCCACTTATGGATTGCCTTCCAAAGATGGCAATACCTAGATCTATCCTCGCTTTTATGCCTAGCTAGGGGCGTTAAACGATAGCGCTTGTTGGGAGGCAACCCAATTTTTATTTTTTATTTTTTTGTGTTTTTCTTATTTTAGGGAATAAATAACCCATCTACCTTCTTTTTGGATGTGGTTTTGTGTTTTAATTAGTGTTTGTGCCAAGTTAGACCTATTGGATCTTCTTGGATGATAGTTATTTGATCTTTGCGTTCAGTGCCCGAATTATTAAAAATCATCAGAACGTGATAAAATATTGATTCCAATTTCTGCTGATCAATAAACAAATTGTCTAGGTCGTCTAATTTTGTTAGAATTATTTGGGTTCCAGAAGTTTGCATTAGTTACAGATTACTACAGACTGTTCTGTTTTTGACAGATTCTGTTTTTCGTGTGTTGTTTGCTTATTTTGAAGAATCTATGGTTAGTAAAATAGTTTATAATCTATAGAGAAGTTGGACTACAGTAGGTTTATCACTAATATAAATAAAGAATGAGTTCACTACAGTACTTTGAAGTGGTCTTTTGTTTTCTTTCTCTAACGGAGCTCACAAGGTTTCTATTGAGTTTTGTGTTGTGAAGTTTTCAAGTTTTGGGTGAATTCTTTTGATGGATTATGGAACAAGGAGTGGCAAGAGCCTAAGCTTGGGGATGCCCATGTCACCCCCAATATAATACAAGGACACCAATAAGTCAAAGCTTGGGGATGCCCCAGAAGACATCCCCTCTTTTGTCCACTTCCATCGGTAATTTATTTGGAGCTATATTTTTATTCACCAACATGATATGTGTTTTGCTTGGAGCATCTTGTATTATTTGTGTCTTTGTTTGTTAGTGTGCCACAATCATCCTTGCTGTACACAAATTTTGAGAGAGCCATGCATGAATTAGAATTTGATAGAATACTCTATGTGCTTCACTTATATCTTTTGAGCTATGAAGTTTTGCTCTATGTGCTTCACTTATATCTTTTGAGCGTTATAATTTTGCTCTATGTGCTTCACTTAGATCTTTTAGAGCATGGTGGTGGTTTGTTTTAAGCAAACTATTGATCTCTCATGCTTCACTTAAATTATTTTGAGAGTCTTAATAGCATGGTAATTTGCTTAATAATAACATGCTTGGTGTTCAAGATTTGTGAAATTTTCTTTTGAGTGCGTTGAATACTAAGAAAAGTTGGATGCTTGATAATCGTCTTGAGATATGGAGGTAGTAATATTAAAGTCATGCTAGTAGAGTAATTGTGAATTTGAGAAGTGCTTGAGTTAAAGTTTGCAAGTCTCGTAGCATGCACGTATGGTAAACGTTATGTAACAAATTTGAAACATGAGGTGTTATTTGATTGTCCTCCTTATGAGTGGCGGTCGGGGACGAGTGATGGTCTTTTCCTACCAATCTATCCCCCTAGGAGCATGCGCGTAATACTTTGGTTTTTTATGGCTTGTAGATTTTTGCAATAAGTATATGAGTTCTTTATGACTAATGTTGAGTCCATGGATTATACGCACTCTCACCCTTCCATTATTGCTAGCCTCTTGATTGCGTGCATTGCCCTTTCTCACATTGAGAGTTGGTGCAAACTTCACCGATGCATCCAAACCCCGTGATATGATACGCTCTTTCACACATAAACCTCCTTATATCTTCCTCAAAACAGCCACCATACCTACCTATTATGGCATTTCCATAGCCATTCCGAGATATATTGCCATGCAACTTTCCACCATCCAGTTTGTCATGACACATTCATCATTGTCAGATTGCTAGCATGATCATGTAGTTGACATAGTATTTGTGGCAAAGCCACCGTTCATAATTCTTTCATACTTGTCACTCTTGATTCATTGCATATCCCGGTACACCGCCGGAGGCATTCATATAGAGTCATACTTTGCTCTAGTATCGAGTTGTAATCATTGAGTTGTAAATAAATAGAAGTGTGATGATCATCATTCAATAGAGCATTGTCCCAAAAAAAGAAGAAAAGGGGCAATGCTACTATCCTTTTTTTCCACACTTGTGCTTCAAAGTAGCACCATGATATAGCGAGTCTCATATATTGTACTTCAAAGTAGCACCATGTTCTTCATATAGAGAGTCTCATATGTTGTCACTTTCATATACTAGTGGCATTTTTCGTTATAGAACTTGGCTTGTATATTCCAACGATGGGCCTCCTCAAGTGCCCTAGGTCTTCGTGAGCAAGCAAGATGGATGCACACCCACTTAGTTTCTTTTGTTGAGATTTCATATATTTATAGCTCTAGTGCATCCGTTTCATGGCAATCCCTACTCCTTGCATTAACATCAATCGATGGGCATCTCCATAGCCCATTGATTAGCCTCGTTGATGTGAGACTTTCTCCTTTTTTGTCTTCTTCACATAACCCCCATCATTATATTCTATTCCACCCATAGTGCTATATCCATGGCTCACGCTTATGTATTGCGTGAACGTTTATGAGTTTGAAATTATTAAGGTATGAAACAATTGCTTGGCTTGTCATCGGGGTTGTGCATAATGAGAGCATTCTTGTGTGACGAAAATGGAGCATGACTAAACTATATGATTTTGTAGGGATGAACTTTCTTTGGCCATGTTACTTTGAGAAAACATAATTGCTTTGTTGGTTTGCTTGAAGTATTATTATTCTTTATGTCAATATGAACTTTTGTCTTGAATCTTCCTAATCTGAATATTCATAACACAAATAAGAATTTTTGCATTGAAATTATGCCAAGTAGCACTCCGCATAAAAAATTCTCTTTTTATCATTTACCTACTCGAGGACGAGCAGGAATTAAGCTTGGGGATGCCTGATACGTCTCCAACGTATCTATAAATTTTGATTGATCCATGCTATATTATCTACTGTTTTGGACTATATTGGGCTTTATTTTCCACTTTTATATTATTTTTGGGACTAACCTATTAACCGGAGGCCCGCCCAGAATTGCTGTTTTTTTGCCTATTTCAGTGTTTCGAAGAAACGGAATATCAAATGGAGTCCAAACAGAAAAATCCTTTTTGGAACGTGATTTTCTCATCGGCTAAGACCCAGGAGACTTGGACCCTACGCCAAGGCATCGGAGAGGCGGTCACGAGGGTGGGGGGCGCCCCTAGGCGCGCCCACGCCTCGTGGGCCTCAAAGCTCCACCGACGTACTTCTTCCTCCTATATATATCCACGTACCCCAAGCAGTCGTAACAAGAGCCAAAACCTAATTCCACCGCCGCAACTTTCTGTATCCACGAGATCCCATCTTGGGGCCTGTTAGGAGCTCACGGAGAGGGCCGTCATCACGGAGGGCTTCTACATCATCATAGCCCCTCCGATGAAGTCTGAGTAGTTTACCTCAGACCTTCGGGTCCATAGTTATTAGCTAGATGGCTTCTTCTCTCTTTTTGGATTTCAATACAATGTTCTCCCCCTCTCTTGTGGAGATCTATTCGATGTAATCTTCTTCTTTTTGCGGTGTGTTTGTTGAGACCGATGAATTGTGGGTTTATGATCAAGTCTATCTATGAACAATATTTGAATCTTCTCTGAATTCTTTTATGTATGATTGGTTATCTTTGCAAGTCTCTTCGAATTATCCGTTTGGTTTGGCTAACTAGATTGGTAGTTCTTGTCATGGGAGAAGTGCTTAGCTTTGGGTTCGATCTTGCGGTGTCCTTTCCCGATGTGAAGGGGCAGCAAGGCACGTATTGTATCGTTGCCATCGAGGATAACAAGATGGGGTTTATTTCATATTGCATGAATTTATCTCTCTACATCATGTCATCTTGCTTAAAGCGTTACTCTGTTTTTAACTTAATACTCTAGATGCATCTTTGGATAGCGGTCGATGAGTGGAGTAATAGTAGTAGATGCGAATCGTTTTGATCTACTTGTCACGGACGTGATGCCTATATACATGATCATGCCTAGATATTCTCATAACTATGCTCAATTCATCAATTGCTCAACAGTAATTTGTTCACCTTTGTAGAATACTTATGCTCTTGAGAGAAGCCACTAGTGAAACCTATGCCCCCCGGGTCTATTCTCATCATATCAATCTCCATCACTTTAATCTTGCTTTACTTTTTACTTTGCCTTTTACCTTTTACCTTGTATCTTTATACCAAAAATACCAAAAATATTATCTATCAGATCTCACTTTCGTAAGTGACCGTGAAGGGATTGACAACCCCTAATCGCGTTGGTTGCGTTGAGCTCTTTGTGTTGTGTAGGTACGAGGGACTTGCGCGTGGCCTCCTACTAGATTGATACCTTGGTTCTCAAAAACTGAGGGAAATACTTAAGCTACTCTGCTGCATCATCCTCTCCTCTTCAGGGAAAACCAACGCAAGCTCAAGAGGTAGCAACGGGACTTACCCATCTACTATCAGCTATGGGATAGAGTAAACATGCTTCCAGAAGCTTTAGTATTTCAGCTCTTACTACTTCTTTCATCGTAGGATTCAAACGTCATTGATGATCAACAACTGGTTTATCATCAGGTTCCATATTAATCTTGTGCTGACAGAGAGTGGGACTAATGCCCTTAAGATCATCAAGAGTATATCCAATGGCAGCCCCGTGCTTCTTCAGAATTTTCAATAATCTTTCTTCTTCATGCTCTAAAAGGTTAGCACTAATAATAACCTGATATATCATTTTCTCATCAAGATAAGCATATTTCAAAGTGTCAGGCAACTGTTTTAATTCATACACTGGATCACCTTTAGGTGGAGGAGGACCTACTAGAGTTTCAATAGGAAAATTGTGTTTCAGCAGGGTTCGTTGTTCAAAGACAATTTTATCTATTTCATTCCTTTCATGCATATGCATATCATTTTCATGGTCTTGCAAATATTGTTCTAGTGGATCAGTAGGAGGCAGGGCAATAGAAGCAAGACCAATTATTTCATCCTTATTAGGTAATTCTTTCTTATGAGATTTTCTACTAAACTTGGAGAAATTAAATTCATGAGACTCATCATCAAAGCTAACACTGACAGTTTGTTTATGACAATCTATAGTAGCATTGACAATGTTCAAGAAAGGTCTACCAAAGATAGTGGGATAAACGTCATCTTGTGGGAAACCAAGGAACAAGAAAATCATTAGGGTATTTTATTTTCCCACACAAGACTTCAACATCTCTAACAATCCCAAGTGGTGTGATAGTGTCTCTATTAGCAAGTTTAATAGTCATCTATGTCTTCTATTTCACCGGGTGCTATGTCATTCATAATTTCTTGATATAAGGTAAAAGTAATGGCACTCACACTAGCACCTAAGTCACATAAACCATGATAACAATGATCTCCTATTTTAACTAAGACAACAGGCATGCCATTACCAGGTCTATGTTTATCTTTTTCATCGGGTTTAGCAATTCTAGCAGCATCATCATAGAAGTAAATAACATGCCCATCAATATTTTCTGCCAGGAGATCTTTAACCATAGCAACACTAGATCCTACTTTAATTTATTCAGCAGGTTTAGGTGCTCTAATATTGCTTTTGTGAACCACAGTTGAGACCTTAGCATGTTCCTTTATCCTAACAGAGAAAGGTGGGTTTTCAATATAAGCAGTAGGCACAACTGGATCAACATTGTAAATGATAGTTTCATCTTTAACTAAGACTGGTTCTTTAATTTCTTCTTTAATAGGGGATGGTATTTAAACCACTTCTCTTTAGGTAGATCAACATGAGTAGCAAAAGATTCACAAAAGGAGGCTACTATCTCAGAGTCAAGTCCATATTTAGTGCTAAACTTATGAAAAGCATCGGTATTCATAAAATATTTAACACAATCAAACTCAAGCTTAATACCTGACTCTATACTTTTGTCGAGTTGCCAATCTTCAGAGTTGCGTTTAATTCTTTCTAAAAGATCCCACCTGAATTCAATAGTCTTCTTCATAACAGAACCAGTAAAAGAAGTATCGAGCATGGATTGATCATCACGAGAAAGCTAAGCATAAAAGTTCTGAATAATAATTTCTCTTGGGAGCTCATGATTGGGGCATGAATATAACATTGACTTAAGACTCCCCCAAGCTAGAGTGATACTTTCTCCTTCATGAGGCCAAAAATTATATATATAACTCCAATCGCGATGAACTAGATGCACAGGATAATTTTTTGATGGAATTCCACTTTCAATCGATTCCAGTTCCAAGATCCAATATCATCACATAGCCTATACCATGTCAATGCTTGTCCCTTCAAAGATAAAGGGAAGAACTTCTTATTAGCTTCATCAATGGATAAACCTGCAAGCTTAAATAATCCACAAATTTCATCGACATATATCAAGTGCATATCATGGTGTTCAGTTCCATCTCCTGCATAAGGATTAGCTAGCAGTTGTTCTATCATACCCGAAGGGATTTCATGACCTATATTTTTAGTAGGTGCAGTAGGTTGAGGCGCAACTAATTGTGGTTCCGGTCGAGGTGAAGATACCCCGAACAAACCCCTCAAAGTATCATTCTCCATAGTAACAAGCAACAGTAAATTTCAGCACATAGTAATAATTTTCCCTTACCAAGAGCGCTTCACTCCCCGACAACGGTGCCAGAAAAGAGTCTTGATTACCCATAAGTATAGGGGATCAATCATACTCCTTTAGATAAGTAAGAGTGTCGAACCCAACAAGGAGCAGAAGGAAATGACAAGTGGTTTTCACCAAGGTATTTTCTGCAAGCACTGAAATTGTCGGTAACAGGTAGTTCTATAGCAAGATAATTTGTACAGAGCAAGTAACGGTAACGGTAAATAAAGTGCAGCAAGGTAGCCCAATCCTTTTGTGGAAAAGGACAGGCCAAAACAGTCTCTTATGATAAGCAAAGCATTCTTGAGGGTACACGGGAATTTCATCTAGTCACTTTCATCATGTTGGTTTGATTCGTGTTCGCTACTTTGATAATTTGATATGTGGGTGGACCGGTGCTTAGGTGTTGTTCTTACTTGAACAAACCTACTACTTATTATTAAACCCCTCGCGAGCATCCGCAACTACGAGAAAGGTATTAAGATAAAATCTAACCATATCATTAAACTTTTGGATCCAAATCAGACCCTTACGAAGTAGCACATAAACTAGGGTTTAAGCTTCTGTCACTCTAGCAACCCATCATCTAATAACTACTCCACAATGCATCTTCTTAGGCCCAAATATGGTGAAGTGCCATGTAGTCGACGTTCACATGACACCACTAAGGGAATCACAACATACATATCATCAAAATATTGAACACATATCAAGTTCACATGATTACTTGCAACATGACTTATCCCGTGACCTCAAGAACAAAAGTAACTACTCACAAATGATAATCATGCTCAAGATCAGAGGGGTATTAAATACCATAATGTATATGAACATATAATCTTCCACCAAATAAACCATATAGTAATCAACTACAAGATGTAATAAACACTACTAGTCACCCACAAGTACCAATCTGAGGTTCCGGTACAAAGATTGAACACAAGAGATGAACTAGGGTTTGAGAGGAGATGGTGCTGTTGAAGATGTTGATGGAGGTTGCCCTCCCAAAGATGAGAGGGTTGTTGGTGATGACGATGACAATGATTTCCCCCTCAAGAGGAGTTCCCACAGTGGAATTTCTCCATGAAGGGTAAAAGTGCTCCTACCCAAGTTCTGCGTCGAGACGGCGGCGCTTCATCCCGAAAGTCCCCCTCTGATTTTTTCTAGGTCAAAATGACCTATATGCCAGAAGATGGGCAACGGAGGTGGGCCGAGGAGGGCACAACGCACCAAGGTGCGCCTGGGGGCCAAGGCGCGCCCTGGTGTCTTTTGCTCACCAGGTTGGCCCCCTCTGATAGTTATTTGCTCCAGTATTTTTTATATATTCCAAAACAATTCTTCGTAAATTTTCGGCTCATTTAGAGATGTGCAGAATAGGTAACTTTGACATAGCTTTTTTAGGTCCAGAATTCCAGCTACCGGCATTCTCCCTCTTTGTGTAAACCTTGCATATTATGAGGGAAAAGGCATTAGAATTACTCCATAAAGCATTATTATGCATAAAAACATTATAAATAACAGTAGGAAAACATGATGCAAAATGGACGTATCATGACTCCTTTCATCATCAATGATTCATCACACTTTCGACTTCATAATTGCTAACTGAGACATCGTCGGGATCCTGTGGAAGCTGGTCTGTGGCAAAGACCTCTGCAGTACCTCCAGCCCTTGCCGAAGACCTCGGCTCAGGATTACCACCTAGCACCTCTTTGACGTCCTCGGACGAGGATGGCTGTACACGTCTCCTGCGGATGTCAACAAAGATTATGAGTGCTCACAGCGGCTATAACAATCACAAAATTATCATCTCAAGGTATTACCTCTGAGTCGAGGGCGCGGTTGATGTAGATCCCATAGCCGACGCACATTTGGGAGCTCTACCGTCATTTGGCGCTAACGCAGCCATCATCGCTCTCGCCGGTGTTCGGCGTGTGGTGCGAAGGTCATTAAGAGTGGAAGTTAGCATACTTGGAATGACAGAGATGAACGCCCCTTTCGGGAAAAGGCCTTCTTGTTACTTAAAACGGATGAGGGGAGTGTCCTAGGGTGATCGGCCAAGAGGGCCACCTTAGAGTCGTCAAGACTCTCCTAGTAAAAGACTCCGTCTTCAAAATCGATCGATGTCTCCAGATCGTCATGGAATCCTGGGTCGTCATCACGGGAATAGCTCTCCGTTGAGGAGAGGGGCAGCTGACTGTCTTGATCCAGCGCCTCCAGTTCTGTTTGGAAGGTTCAGAAGTTCGATCAAACAAAAAATGAACATACCATCCGAACTTTGAAAATGGATCTGAACTCACCCATCCAACGAGATTATAGCTCGAATACCATCCCTGTTCCTAAGGCAGGCTCTTCTTCTTCTCCTTTGAAGAGATCGGCCAGTATGTCTGCCCGGTTGTCAGGCCCCTTTCGTTTATAACGAGTCACGTCGTTTGCACCATTATAACACCATACGGGTTGCATCCTTTGTTGAAGAGGTTGAACACATCGGTAATGGCGGCGGCCATCAAGTCAATGATGGTTAACTTACTGTGAGCTAACAACCTCACCTTAGCGGCCAGATGCTGTACTTTGGTACTTTCCTCTTGAGAAGGGCTTTTTGGCCGCTAATTAAACTGCTTCTTTAAAGGAGCGTCTAAGTATCCGGGCAGACCCCTCTGAGTTGGCTCGAATAGGGGGGTGTCTTCAATATAAAACCACTTCGAGGTCCATTCTTTGGAGTCCTTTGGGGTCCCAATAGGGTACCCCGTCCCGGCTATGTGCCATACTTCGACCCCGCCTACTTCAAAGATTGTCCTTCCTCGGGTGCGGGGGATGAGGCAAAAATACTTTATCCATAATTCGTAATGGGCCTCGCAGCCCAAAAACATCTCGCAAAGGGCGACATAGACCGAGATATGCAGAATGGGTCCAGAAGTGAGGTGATGGAGCTAGATCCTGTAAAACTATAACAAACCCCTTAGGAAAGGGTGAATGGGAAAGCCCAGGCCTCGTGAGAGGAAGGGCATGAAACATACCCTGTCTTCCTTGCTTGGAGCAGGGAAGTTCTCTGCAAGGGTTTCGCCATTCATGGAAGTTAATCCGGGGCGAGTGGATGTGAGATCTGAAGTGGGAAGATATCCTTGCATCTCAAGTCTGCTAAGTTGAAGTGTAACGCCCTCGATGCGGCTATATCTCCCACGTGTCGAAGCACGACTTAGAGGCATAACCGCATTGAAAGCATGTCGCAAGTGAGGTAATCTTCGCACAACCCATGTAATACATAAGGGAAAGAGATACATAGTTGGCTTACGATGCCACTTCACACAATACATAAATAAACATCCATCATCCAGATTACACTCAAGGTCCGACTACGGAACCAAAATAAAAGAAGACTACCCCAAATGCTACACGGATCCCCGATCGTCCCAACTGGGCTCCACTCTTGATCATCGTGAAAAGACACATAGTAACGACCACGTTCCTCGTCGAACTCCCACTTGAGCTCGGTTGCGTCACCTGCACCGCATCGTCGGCACCTGCAACTGTTTTGGTAGAATCATGAGTCACGGGGACTCAGCAATCTCACACCCGCGAGATCAAGACTATTTAAGCTTATAGGTAGGACAAAGTTGTGAGGTGGAGCTGCAGCAAGCGACTAGCATATATGGTGGCTACATTAGCAAAAGAGAGCGAGAAGAGAGGCAAGGCATGGTCGTGAAGCTAGTAGCGATCAAGAAGAGATCCTGAAACTACTTACGTCAAACATAACTCCAACACCGTGTTCACTTCCCGGACTCCGCCGAGAAGAGACCATCACGGTTACACACGATTGATGTATTTTAATTAAGGTCAACTTCGGGTTTTCTACAACCGGACATTAACAAATTCCCATCTGCCTCATAACCGCGGGCACGGCTTTGAAAGATAATACCTGCATGGGTGTCCCAACTTAGCCCATTATAAGCTCTCACGGTCAACGAAAGATATTCCTTCTACCGTGAAGACCCGATCAGTCTCGGAATCCCGGACTACAAGACATTTCGACAATGGTAAAACAAGACCAGCAAAGCCGCCCGGATGTGCCGACAAATCCCGATAGGAGCTGCACATATCTCGTTCTCGTGGCACACCGGATGAGCAATGCGTCTGGCAACCGAGGATACCCCAAGTTGCCTCGGTGATGCACCGCAAGTGGCTCTAGTTTGGACCAATGCTCGAGGAGCATTGGCCCGGGGTTAAATAAAGATGACCCTCGGGCTCGCGAAAACCGGGGAAAAGGCTTAGGTGGCAAATGGTAAAACCAAAGTTGGACCTTCTTTGGAAGAGTCTTATTCAAAGCGAATCGTCAAGGGGGTCCCATAAATCACCCAATCGTGTAAGGAACGTGAAATCAAGGAACATAACACCGGTATGATGACGGAAACTAAAGGCGGCAAGAGTGGAACAAAACACCAGGCATAAGGCCGAGTCTTCCACCCTTTACCAAGTATATAGATGCATTAATTAAACAATAGATATTGTGATATCCCAAAAAGTAAACATGTTCCAACAAGGAACAACATCTCCGGGTTCCATCAAGGAACAAACTTCATCTTCACCTGCAACTAGCAACGCTATAAGAAGGGCTGAGCAAAGCTGTAACATAGCCAAACAACGGTTTGCTAGGGAAGGATGGTTAGAGGTTTGACATGGAAATATGGGTGTCATGATAAGCAAGTAATAGGCATCATAGCATAGGCATATCAAAAGAGCGAGCATCTAGCAAGCAAAGATAGAAGTGATTTCGAGGGTATGGTCATCTTGCCTGCAAGGTTCTCAGAGTTGTCGAAAAGTTGATCCTCGTAAGCGTTCTTAACAGGTTCCTCGTTCACGTACTTGTCTCCCGGCTCTACCCAAGCAAGAACACAAACAAAGGAACCACAATAAATCACGGGCGATGCACAAACAACATGATGCAATACATGGCATGATATGCGAGATGTGAGATGCAATGCATATGCGTGCTCCGGAAGGAAAATGATGAACCAGGAATCAACTTGGCAAACAATGTATGCCGCTGGAAAGGTGAGATGATTTCGGTTGAAATCGATATAAAGATCACCGGAATCGGATGCACGGTTTGCAAATGACAAGCAAAACAAGAATGGCACAAATCTGCCATAAACAGCATGATGCCACATAGCAAGCAACAAGAAATTAAGCTACTACACCCAAACGTACTAACAAAGCATATGGCAGTGATCTACTCAAGATGCTTGACAAAATATGAACACTGAGCTATGGCTAAATCACACCATAACAGATTCAAACAAGCATGGAAAAAGTGCAAAATATATCAGCTTCACAGACTTGGTGAAAATACTGAACATGGCAGAATCAGCATCAGGAAGCAATGTTCAGAGCAAGCAAACAACATGCTACAAGAACTTATAATAGCAAAACAAGGCATGGAATGAATCTACTCAAAGCATATAACAAAAGTCCCTTAATGACCATAAGCAAACGGGATCAGAAAATGTAATAGCACCCATGTCAATATAGCAAGTTTCGATAACAGATTCAGCAAACAGGGCATGACATTGACAGAATTATGTAGGCATCTTCGGGAGCTCGATGCACTCACTACAGAGCATTTCATGATAAACTAAGCATACATCCATCAAGAAGACATGGCATAGAAGCTATACATGGCAAGAACAACATCATAGCGTCCACGGATCAACTACAACAACCTTGGCAAAATTGAATAACATGTAAACAATCTTCCAGGAAACATTTTATAGCAAAAGTAGAGCTTGATTGACTCAAGCTATGGCACTCCATAATTGCAAAAAGAGGCATGGATGGATAGAGCATAACCACATGTTCAAAACATCCTTACTGAAGTATCTCAAAATATGCATGAATCTCTCTGTAGCATCAAGTTTACATGGCATAAAAATATCAGCAAAACAGGGGCTGAAATCAGCAACATCATGAAGTCCAGTTTGCATGCTTGTGCTAGTCACCACAGAGATCACAAAAATACATGGCATACACCCCTGTAAAGATGGCATGGCATATTACAAAACACATGTAGGACTCAAGTTTATAGGATGAACACATCAATCATGGAAAAAATGACAAAAATGCATGTTCTGATAAGAATCTGAAACTAACATCACATAGCCCTCTTCTACCAACATTTCGGGCATCATGATGAGCTCAAATGAAAATGATGCAATGAGATGAAATGATCTACTAATCGAGGCGAACAATTCGGTATGCTACAAGCACGAAACGGAGCAATATGCACAGAGTTATGATGCGATGAACATGCAACAATTTACTGACAGAAAAATGACGGTGGATTTCGGGGAAAGAAGAAAGTCAACCGTGGCGATTTGGATCTCAGATCCCGCGAGCTCACCGGAGCTCGTCGCCGGAGATCGAGAGGGGGAGGGCGCCGGCCGGGGGAGGGCGCCGGAGAGGGAGAGGCCGAGGCGGACAGGGTCCGGCGGGCGCTCCCATGGCGGCCGGGCGGGCGACGGCGGATGCGGCGACTTCTTGCGGCGGGCGGAGCTCACGGAGGGCGGCGGAGACGGCGCGGCGGCGGGACGCGCCGCGCCAGGACGGGTGGCTCGGGCGGCGGGCGGAGGTCGCCAAGGCGCGCCGGGCCGGGAGGACCACGTCGCCCGGTCCGGACGGTGTCCGGCATGTGAGAGGAGCGGGGCTAGGGTTAGGGTAGGAAATGATCCGGGATTTGGAAATGGGGGGTCTTTAAATAGAGGTAGATGAGGCTAGGGAGCTCCAAATTGAGCACGGTTTTCGCCCACACGATCGTGATCGAACGGCGATGGACATGGAAGTGACTTAGATGGGTTATTGGGCTGTTTTGAAGGGGTGTTGGGCTGCAACACACAAGAGGCCTTTGCGGTTACCCGGTTAACCGTTGGAGTATCAAACGACCTCCAAATGGCACGAAAGTTGACAGGTGGTTCCCAGTCGCCCGGGAGAAGGCCGTGGGGGAGTGAGGAGGAGCTTGGGGCGCTCGCCATTTTTTCCAGAATTTTTGATTTGGGGATGGAATGGGCTACCCGCCATGCTCCTCGCCTGTTTAATAGGTGCTTCCTCCCTGTCCCATGAGGGGCATTTCTATAATTACTAGATCGTCCGCCTCCTTCTGGCGCACAAAAATCAAGGGGGTGTCATTAACCCTGAGCGAAAAATCGGTACTATGGGCCCTATGATGCATCGAAGAACCGGGAAAGTTAAACTATGGTCAGTCGAACATAGAAGGGGAGAAGAACTCGCCCCACAAGTAGGAGACTTCGGGCGCGCAATGCCATCAGGGATCATGAGACACCGGTGTCGGAGACTAGTTCGGGTGCTACTAAGGGAGTCCGGGATTAAGGGGTCCTCGGGTTGCCGTCCTAGATCTCGTAGGCCGGACAGGTGGGACGCTCTATGACTACTATCGGAAGGCCGAGCTATAGGGCGACTCCGTGTCCGGACAGGAAATCTTCGAAGCCTTGGTGTGTCCTCCAAGTCAAGATAGGAGAATCAACATGTTTATCTCTTTGTTGTAACGACCATGTGTAACCCTAGGGCCCCTGGTGTCTATATAAACCAATGGGTTTAGTCGGTAGAGGCTAGAAGAAAAACCATCATGCTACTCGTCTAGGGTTAGTTCATCTGATCTCGTGGTAGATCGACTCTGTAACCGTCATACACATATGAATACAATCAAGCAGGATGTAGGGTTTTAGCTCTTAGAGAGGGCCCAAACCTGGGTAAACATCGCCCCCTTCGTCTCCTGTTCCCCATTGATACAAGATCCACAACTCGGGACCCCCTACCCGAGATTCCCCGGTTTTGACACTAACATGGTGGAGTAACAGTAGTAATTGCAGAACCGATGCAGTCTATTTGTCATGGACGTAATGCCTATGTACTGATCATGCCATGAATAAAATCATAACTATGCGCTATTCTATCAGATGCCCTACAATAATTTGTGTACGCACCGTTTGTTATGTTCTTGAGAGAGATGCCTCTAGTGAAAGCTATGGCCCCCGGGTCTATTTAAATCATAATAATAAAACCCTAAATACCTTGCTGCAATTTATTTACTTTACTTTTATTTTGCAATTTATATATCCTACATCAGATTTGATCCTTGCAAATAACGAGTATAATGGGATTGACAACCCTCTTGCCCTCGTTGGGTGCAGGTATTTGCTCTTATGTGTGTAGGTACTGGTAAAGGTCATTTGTGTTAGTCTCCTATTGGTTCAATAAACCTTTGGTTCTTTACTGAGGGAAATACTTTGCTACTATACTACTTCATCCTTCCTCTTCACGAAAATCCCAACCCTTATCACAAGTAGCATAAGAATTTCTGGCGCTGTTGCCGGGGGGACTTCATCAAACAAATTAAGGTTCCTTCATACACATTATAATTTACTTGTTCTACTTTCTTACTTGCTTTTATTTCCCTTTATTAATTTCGTTAAAAAAATAAAATACCAAAAATATCTTGTGTGCTTTATTTGCTTGTTGTTATGGCTAGTTTTTCACTGGAAGTTCCCCGTCGTCCTTACCTTGGCGAGAGTTCTGAAATCTTAAAATTTAAACAGTTAAGTGATGAATCTTTAAAATAAGCCTGGGATAGACTGTTAGAGATGCAAGCGAGGGCTAATCCCAAATGTCACATTAAACTACTTCTCAAGATTTTATGTTGGTTTATCTCTCCATCATAAACATGTTTTGGATTTAATATTTGAGTGAGATTTCATTGGGAATAATGCTTTTTACCCTTATGAAAAGATGAGAAGTATGCCAGGATAACCAAAAATAGGGGCATAAAACCTGAAACTATGCATTATGCCTAGCTAGGGGCATAAAACAATAACGCTTGTTGGGAGGCAACCAATAGTTATCTTTGTTTTTGCCTTTTATTTTGTGTTTTGGTGTGATGACATGATTATTGCGAAAGAGATGGTTAAGCATGCTTCAAAGGATGATAACACCTGAAACTATGCATTATGCCTAGCTAGGGGCATAAAACAATAATTCTTGTTGGGAGGCAACCAATAGTTATCTTTGTTTTTGCCTTTTATTTTGTGTTTTGGTGTGATGACATGATTATTGCGAATGTAATGATTGTATTTTTATCTTCTAATTAGTGTTTAGCCAAGTAAAGTCTTTGGGATGATTTGGCTGATAGTCGAATCGATTCTGTGCAAAAACAAAAACTTACGCGCTCAGTGTTTGAATTTACATTTTTTACCGGAACGGGATCTTGATCTAAAAAATTTACACAATATTGTGATAATAATCTTCTAATTTTTACTAATTTTTCAGAATTTTTGGAGTTACATAAGTATGGTTTTATTTTAGATAATTACAAACTCTTATGTTTTAGACATATTCTATTTTTTATTGCATAGTGTGCTTGTTTTAGTGGTGCTATGGATTATATCATGGGGTATAAGTCATGGATAAGTTAGAATACAGTAGATATTATGCATTAACAATTATGAATTGGTTTATAACAATACCTAAGTTTATGGTTTATCGATTATACTAATGGATCTCACAAGGTTTTGTTAAGTTTTGTGTGCTGAAGTTTTCAAGTTTTGGTTGAGTTTACGATGTATAAAGGAATAAGGAGCGGCAATACCCTAATATTGGGAATGCCCAAGGTACCCCAAGGTAATATTCAAGGAAGACCCAAGCGTCTAAGCTTGGGGATGCCCAGGATGGCATCCTCTCTTTCATCCACAATTCATCAGTATGATTACTCAGAGCTATATTTTTATTCATCACATGATATGAATTTTACTGGGAGAGTCTCACTGGTACAGAGACGTGCTATAAATGGTTTTTAACCCCTTCCCGCGACGGCATTTTGAACCATCGCCAAGTGAGTGTGTCCGATAGGGGGTCCTTCCCACATGACCCAGAAACCGTCGGGGATAGGCCCTCCGGCCACACACGCGGGGGCAAAATGAGCTCGTGTGCGATCCGGAGAGGCATCGAAACCCAATCATTTCCATTCGTATGTACATCCCACATAGTGATCCTAGAAAAACCTTTCCGTTTGTATGTATATCAAACACAGTTTTGTGTGTGGAAAGGTTTGTGCAAGGTGGCCTAACGCAAACTATCGGGGATATACCCCGCGGCGTAAACCGGCCGGAAGTATAACCCGGCCGGACTTGGCGGTTTACTTGAGACCCAAATGATACTTGGCGATTCATCGCGACCCATACGACCTGGCGGTTTACAAGCAACCCGCTTTGGTCATTATGACTCACTGGAGACCTGAGGCGGGTCGACGGATGACAAGGCCCAAGGCCCGTAAGGCGGTTCATGTTAATGGTGGGCGGTTTATGAGGAAAGCACAAGGAATATTCTCCTACAAAGGAAGCAAGACTAGGACTCCACTTGTAATAGAGTAATCCTAATCCAACTAGGACTAGTCATGTAAACCGCCCCTTCAACTTATATAAGGAGGGGCAGGGCTCCCCAAAGAGGGATAGGAAAGAAGAAACAATCTCTAGGGCTAGACACAAAGAGCCGGTTTACCGGTGACTCCCTCGTGATGATAATGAGATCTAGCCTCAAACAACATGTAGGGTTGTTACTGGATGATGTTTCCCGGGGCCCGAAGCTGTATAAACCCTTGTCTTGTGTTGCGTCTCTCAATTCCGCTCAACCCCTCTCAAGCTACCACATAGATGTGTTGGCCTCACGACTAAGTCCTCACGCTAGGACATCTGCCGTGACAATTCTACGACAGTTGGCGCCCACCGTGGCTGTGAATTGCTCTGCCTTGAGCCGCTGCCGGATCATCATTTATCCGAATATGTCAGGTGATATCCCTCTAAACTTATTTTATCAGCATATATTGTTTCTATCAAAGAACAAAATTACTTTGATCTGTATATTTTTGTATACAGGATAGTTATTCACTACAAATGTGGTTTATACCACGGGTATGGAGCACGGGATGATAATGTTCCGCCCGGCGATAGTCCGTGACATGTTATCCGTTGAATGGACACGCACAAGTCGCCACCCTTGCGGCCCGGTCTACATTGACTTACCGGGATAGCGTGTGCTTGCTGTTCAATGGACGTGCACAAAGGCGCCGCCTCTGCGGACCCGGTCTACATTAACTCTCCCACCCGCGCCGGCTTACAACACCATGGCCGACTCATACATCCGTCTGCAACCGCTCGATGTCTGCGGTGCGTCTTTCTTTGTCCGCTCTCGCGGCTGGTCTACATCAACATACCGGCCGCACCTTTTGCGCATGAGTTGTTTATTGAGAGCAAGTCACAGCTTGGGTAGCCCGGTTTTCTTTCAACAAAATGGAGGCAAATTATCATATACTATCAACCGTCGTGCCTTTGGGTGGTTCAATGGGCGGCGCACAAGTCGCCGTCACTGCAGTTTGGTTAAACTTCAAATCTCCAGTTGGAAGGAACCATTGGCCGAGTTGCTGACATGGCTCATACGGGATCATTTATAACCCACCACAGTCACCTCAATCTTCTGTGTATTCACATCGTGCTATCAACACCAATGATATACAACTTATGTCGGTTTATATCACGGTCAAATATGGAGAATCTCAAGCCAACTCCCCGAGTCACCTTGAGACTCGAGGGCTACAATGATATGACTCAGCAAATGTTGTCGGTTTTCAGTGAAGTCAAGAACCCCATGACATTGGAGGGAAAGATAACCCGGTCCCGGAGGCTACTGCCCTATTGTTGAAAATTTGAAGGCCAGTAGAAAAATTTCCGGCTTGGAAAGTATATGACAGTTAAAAAATCCGGCTCAATGAAGTTCTGTGTCATCAGAAAGGATTCCGGTATAAAATCCGGCTCAAGGGAAGTCATCTCACTAAATCTCTCAAATATTCGCTTTACAATTCGGTTCAAGGGAAATCTGTCTCCTATAAAGCTGTGAAGCTCTCAATATCCGGTTTAACATACGGTTCAAAAAAAATTCATCTCTCGCAAGTTCGAGTTAAGGTTGCCAAAGAGAACATATCATTACTACCCTCTTGACCGAATA
Organism: Aegilops bicornis; assembly: GCA_021605145.1. NCBI lineage: Eukaryota > Viridiplantae > Streptophyta > Magnoliopsida > Poales > Poaceae > Aegilops > Aegilops bicornis. Next base: position 367,598,103 of record CM038675.1, read on the forward strand.
TGTCACTTGGGGGCTTCCTGTTCAAACATAGGTGTATTCACAAAAGAGAACATAGCGTTACTACCCTTTTGACTGGGTTATCTTGTTCAAACATAGGTGTATTCACCAAAGAGGACATAACCCTTCCGGGTCATCCCGCCTGTATGCCAGCTGCTTCTTCATCAGGTAATCCTGATTGGCCCGGCGAACTCTTAACAGCCAATCTTTAAAACAAGACCCTGAACTCGTTAAGGTTAAAACGCCAGTTTGTCATGTGAGGGCACAACTTACAGATAGGGAGGATGAACCCAGGCTATTAAGCCGCCTTCATTGAAACTTGGTTAAACCTGCCTGTTTGCATGATGCTACCCCGACCTCGTGTACTCTCGATAAATCAATCTTTAAACAAGACCCTGAACTTATCCAGGTTAAAACATCGATTGGGTCATGTGAGAGCCGGCTTACAGAGAGCGAGGATACTCCAGTGGCTATCATGCTAGTTTCATTGAAGTATTTTGTTATCATACACATACATCATCATATATTGCATCATACATTGCATCATCATTATATCATCATAGCATATATCATATCTGCATGGATATACTTGTTTATATTGCAGGAACCGGTTTTTCAAACCGGATTATATTATTCAAATCTTAAATAGCCAATATGGCTGGATTTTTACTATGGTTATCAATAACCAGTATTATGATTGAGGTTTTCAAAGTCGCTTTAGGGCAATGGATATTATTTTATCAATGGATATGATTTATTCTACAATTTAAGGAATAGTCCCGAGTCGATACAGGCTTACTGAAAGGATCGAAAGAGGTGTCTAGAGGGGGTGATTAGACACTAAGTACCAAAAGTTGCAGTTTTTAATTTATTTAAGTTGAAGTGGAGTTTTGGCACAAGTTTAACAAACACAATACATATCAAGCAAGCATGCAAATAGTATATGAGCAGCGGAAAGTAAAGCATGCAACTTTCAAGAATGTAAAGGGAAGGGTTTGGAGGATTCAAACGCAATAGGAGACACGGATGTTTTTGTCGTGGTTCCGATAGGTGGTGCTATCGTACATCCACGTTGATGGAGACTTCAACCCATGAAGGGTAATGGCTGCGCGAGTCCACGGAGGGCTCCACCCACAAAGGGTCCACGAAGAAGCAACCTTGTCTATCCCACCATGGCCGTCACCCACGAAGGACTTGCCTCACTAGTGTAGATCTTCACGAAGTAGGCGATCTCCTTGCCCTTACAAACTCCTTGGTTCAACTCGACAATCTTGTAGGAGGCTCCCAAGTGACACCTAGCCAATCTAGGAGACACCACTCTCCAAGAAGTAACAAATGGTGTGTTGATGATGAACTCCTTGCTCTTGTGCTTCAAATGATAGTCTCCCCAACACTCAACTCTCTCCCACAGGATATGGATTTGGTGGAAAGAAGATTTGAGTGGAAAGCAACTTGGGGAAGGCTAGAGATCAAGATTCATATGGTAGGAATGGAATATCTTGGCCTCAACACAAGTGTAGGTGGTTCTCTCTCACAAAAGGTAAGTTGGAAGTGTAGGTTCGTTCTGATGGCTCTCTCCACGAATGAAGAGGAGGTGGAGGGGTATATATAGCCTCCACACAAAATCTAACCGTTACACACAACTTGCCAATCTTGGTGGGACCGAATTGGTAAACTCGGACGCACCGATTCAGCAAATCTAGTGACCGTTAGGATTTTCGGTGGGACTAACATGCAACTCGGTAGGACCGATATGGTTAGGTTAGGGCATAACGTAATCTCGGTAAGACCGATTACACAAACTGGGTGAGACCGATTTTGGTAATAAGCTAACCAGAGAGTTGGTCAGGTAAACTCGGTGGGACCGATTCGCCCATTTCGGTGAGACCGAAATGTTACGAAAAGGGAACAGAGAGTTTACATTGCAATCTCAGTAGGACCGACTACGCAAACTTGGTGAGACCGATTTTGGTAGTAGATTCATACAGAGAGATTGCAATCCCATCTCGGTGAGACCGAGATCCCTATCGGTGAAACCGATTTGCCTAGGGTTTGTGGCAGTGGCTATGACATCTGAACTCGGTGGCGCCGGATAGAAAGAATCGGTGGGGCCGAGTTTTGACTTTTGGTTTAGGTCATATGTGGATGTGAGAAAGTAGTTGAGGGCTTTGGAGCATATCACTAAGCATTTTGAGCAAGAGCCTCATTAAGCAACACCTCATCCCTCCTTGATAGTATTGGCTTTTCCTATAGACTCAATGTGATCTTTGATCACTAAAATAGAAAATGTAGAGTCTTGAGCTTTGAGCTTGAGCCAATCCTTTGTCTTAGCATCTTGAAGGGGTTCCACATCCTCTAGTCCATGCCACTTAATTGTTGAACTTATCTGAAACATACTAGGTAAAAGTGTTAGTCCAACAAGAGATATGTTGACATTAATTACCAAAACCACCTAGGGAGCACTTGTGCTTTCTATCTCCCCCTTTTTGGTAATTGATGACAACATACATCAAAGCTTTAGATAAAGATATAGAGAATAGTAAGTAAAGCTTTGGAAATACATGTAACATGCATAGGCCCCCCCTACTGTATGCAATCATGTGAATATGGAATATAGGAGTATGTGAATGCATAAACATGACAGAGTAAGCAATGTGTTACATGTATCTTGGCTATATGCATCAGAGAAAATGATGTGAATATGAGAATTGTACCTTCATGCTCATGAGTCCTTCTTGCAAAAAGTATGTACATCAGCAAGAATTTCTCATACACATGACTGTGATGCATATACTTACCTTGTGGTCTTGCGTTGGCTTAGGATGGGATGAACCTGCGTAAACAAGGTTAGATAACACAGATACACCCTCTTGGCCGTGAGCAAACAAAAGAAACCACAAGAGTACCAAGACTGGATGACATGCAGAGTGAGTACTAAGTACCACAATGGATATAGACATGTCCCCAAAGGTAAAGATGTGCAATAAGTTCAAGGATTTCCTTCCCTTAGATGTCTTGCTCCCCCTGAATCTAGCATGGGACACTGGGAGAAGATAGGGAACAGAAAATCAGAGCAAAATCAGAGCTCAAAGGAAATAAACAGAGCTAAATGCAAACAAGCAAATATGAACATGTCTTTCCCCTCTTGAAGACATGTGACTTCTCTCCTCTTGAACACCAAGCATCTGGGGCCCTTGATGATTACTCTTTCTTCCCTTGAGTATTCTCTCCCCCTATAGATATGATTAAGCTTTGATGTGATCTCTCTCTCCCCCTTTGACATCAATTTCCAAGAAGGGTTCTTCTGGATTTTTGTCATGATGGGTTTGGTCCTTGAGTCATAGAACAAATCAGCAAGTTGAATGGGATGCTGGTCGAGGACAAGATCCATTGAGTGGAGCTGGATCAAAAAGAATGCAGAAACAAGTGGCAAGATGTCTTTCCTGTAGTGAAACCGGTGACACCGAGTTGTATGGTTCGGTTGTATCCAGAGGATTCGGTTGGACCGAAAGCATCAGATCGGTGAGACCGAGGTCACCGCAGAGAAAACACTTGTCACCTCAGCTCACTTGACAAGTAAGATCTCACAAGGATTTGCAAGGAATTAACTGAAAGATTTGCAATGAATTGGATGCAAGGAATGCAGAACAGAAAATAAAAGAGAAGAAACTAAAAAAGGAGACTAGATGAAGTTTTTTTTTGAAGAGGGAAACAAATATGCATGAGACAAATGCAAGAGCACAGAAAAGAACACAAGAGAACTTCATCCAGAATTGGTCGGCAACAAAGTCACCTATGTTAGAGTATATTGACTTAGGAGTCAAGTGAGATCACTTGATCATAGGTCATACTCATCCTTTAAGCTCAAAATGGGGTTACCATTTTTTGTTTAAGCTTTTTTGATGTATTCACATCTTGTCGAGTTGCTTTGACTCATGACTTGGAGTAAAGCTTCTCTAAGATGGAATAACATACCTTGGGTGGTGGTGTTGATCATGATCATGTAGTTGAACTTGTGTGGGTTGCTCAAGGTTGATATAGCTCATCAAGAGTTGGGAGCACCACTTGGAGTTTGAGTTCATATACCTACATGGGTTAGTTTTTGCAAGGAAGAGCACTTGTGTATCCAAAATGACAATCATGAAACTCAACATAGAATTTGTCAAAGGATATGTTTGAATGGTTGCGTGCTTCCTTGTCTTCATCCACCATTGTGTAGAGGCTTGGTGATATAGAAATTTCTCAAGATGTGAGTGAGTTGCAATCTCATAGATTTAGATTCATCCAAGTACCTACACGGGTTAGATAACATGCAAGGTGCAAATATATCCAAGACATAAGATAGTCAACATAAGAGAAATATCAAGGATTGGTCATAGGCTCATGCCTTGCATGTATCAAATGGAGTTCCTACTCCAAGTTTGAAGCATCAATGATGTTCAATTCACCTGTTAACCTGCAAAACACTTTCTCATTAAGTGGTTTCGTGAATATATCAGCTAACTGCTTTTTGGTGCAAACATGCTTAAGATTAATGTCCCCTTTGGCAACATGATTTCGAATGAAATGATGACGAACTTCAATATGCTTAGTTCGAGAATGTTGCATGGGATTGCGAGCAATCTTAATAGCACTTTCATTGTCACAAAGTAATGGAACATGTTTCACATATATCCCATAATCTTTAAGAGTTTGAGTCATCCAAAGTAATTGAGCACAACATGATCCACCGGCAACGTATTCCGCTTCGGCGGTGGATAAGGATACCGAGTTTTGTTTCTTGGAAGACCAAGACACAAGAGATCTACCAAGAGATTGACAAGTACCCGAAGTGGAATTTCTATCAACCTTTTCACCGGCATAGTCCGAGTCGGAGTAGCCAACAAGATTAAAGGAGGCCCTCTTTGGATACCAAATGCCAAAATTTGGTGTATGGATTAAGTATCTCACTATCCTTTTCACGGCCTTAAGATGACATTCTTTAGGAGCGGCTTGATATCGTGCACACATGCACACACTTAGCATAATACCGGGACATGAAGCACATAGATATAACAATGAACCAATCATAGAGAGATAAACCTTTTGATCAACCGGTTCACCATCTTTGGTTAAATCAAGATGTCAACTAGTAGGCATGGGTGTAGTCATACCTTTGCATTCTTGCATATTGAACTTCTTGAATAAGTCCTTGGTGTACTTCGTTTGAGAGACAAAGGCACCTTCCTTAGTTTGCTTGATTTGCAAACCAAGAAAGAATTTGAGTTCACTCATCATCGACATCTCAAACTTCTCCGACATTAGCTTTCCAAAATTTTCACTAAAATGAGAGTTAGTTGATCCAAATATAATATCATCGACATAAATTTGGCACACAAATAGTTCTCCATTAAACCTTTTAGTAAAAAGAGTAGAATCTATTTTTCCAATTTCAAAGCCTTTTTCAGTAAGGAACTTGGTCAAGCATTTATACCATGCTCTAGGAGCTTGTTTAAGACCATAAAGAGCTTTGTGAAGTTTGTAAACATGATTAGGTTTCTTAGGATTGACAAATCCGGGAGTTTGCTTAACATAAACTTCCTCCTCTATTTCACCATTTATAAAAGCACTTTTAATGTCCATTTGGTACAAGGTGATATCATGATGATTAGCATAGGCATGTAAGATGCGAATGGACTCAAGTCTAGCAACGGGGGCATATGTCTCACCATAGTCCATACCTTCGACTTGAGTGTAGCCTTGGGCGATTTAGACGTGCTTTGTTGCGAACTACTTGTCCATCTTCATCTTGCTTGTTGCGAAACACCCATTTGGTACCGATGATGTTGTGGTTGTTGTCGGGCTTCTCAACTAATGTCCAAACTTGATTTCTCTCAAAGTTGTGTAGCTCTTCATGCATGGCATTTATCCAATCCGGATCTTCCAAAGCTTCTTCAACCTTCATAGGTCCAATGCTAGAGATGAATGAATAGTGTTCACAAAAGTTAGCTAAACGAGTTTTTGAGCGAGTGATTCTCCCGGTTTGGATATCATTGTAGATTTGCTCGACGGGATGATCTTTAGCAATTCTTGCTTGAACTCGTGAAAGCTTTTGCTTTGATCTTGGTTGAACATCTTCTTCATCTTGTTCTTCTTCTTGGCCTTCTTCGTTGTTGACGTTGTCGTTCTCTTGTCGTGGTGGAGAAGGAGGTTGTTGGCGTTCATCTTGGTGCACTTCCTCATTTTCTTCATCTTGGTGTGTCCCACTTGTGGATGCTTCCGTATCAACTCTTGGTTCACCTTGTCGTGAGGTAGAAGCTTCCACTTGGATGGACGAGGTACTCTCCTTCACCTCCGTTGGACGAATCTTGCCAATAGACAAGTCTTGGATTGCTTCCGAAGGGTCTTTGTCTCCTACATCAATTGGCAATTGCTCTACTTGCGAGTCGTTAGATTCATCAAACTTCACATCTACCGTCTCTTCAACCTTTCGGGTGAAATTATTGTAGACACGGTATGTGTGAGAGTTTGAGCCATAACCAAGTAGGAAACCTTCATGAGACTTAGGAGCAAATTTAGAACGGCGATGCTTATCAAGAATGTAGCACTTTGAGCCGAATACTCGAAAGTATCCAACTTGTGGTTTGTTACCAGTGAGGAGCTCGTATGCCGTCTTGCCGAGTAGCTTGTGAAGATACAAGCGATTTGTTGCATGACAAGCTGTCTCAACTGCTTCTACCCAAAAGTGCTTTGGAGTCTTGTACTCATCAAGCATCATTCTTGCCATCTCAATAAGAGTCCGGTTCTTACTCTCAACGACTCCATTTTGTTGAGGTGTGTATGTAGCCGAGAACTCATGTGAAATCCCCTCTTCGTCAAGAAAGGTATCCACATATGCGTTCTTGGACTCCGTTCCGTTGTCGCTCTGAACCTTCTTGATCTTTACGTCAAATTGATTTTGGGCCTTCCTAGAGAAGTTTTTGAAGATCTTTTGGACCTGCGATTTATCATCGAGAAAGAACACCCACGTAAATCTTGAAAAATCATCAACTATAACTAGACCAAAAGAATTTCCACCGAGACTTTTGTAAGCGTTGGGACCAAAAGATCCATGTGAAGTAGCTCGAGTGGCCTCCTTTTGGTCATGATGTTCTTCACGGGATGCCTTCCTCCAACCTGTTTACCTGGTTGACAAGCGCTGCAAAGTCTATCCTTATCAAATATGACATCGTTAATGCCAAGGATATGATTTCCTTTAATAAGCTTGTCAAGGTTTCGCATACCAACATGACCTAATCGTCTATGCCATAACCAACCTTTAGAGGATTTAGCAATTAAGCAAGTTCTAGGTTGAGCCTTTTTAGTGAAATCAACAATGTAAAGATCACCTCTGCGTATACCGGTAAAGACTATTTTATGATTATCTCTATGAAACACTTGGCAATCTACTTCAGTAAATAGGACATTGAAACCGAAATCAGCAAGTCTAGATACTGAAAGTAAATTGTAGCCAAGAGATTCAACGAGGATGACATTTTGTACGGAGCTATCATGTGATATGGCCACGTTACCGAGGCCAGCCACCTTACCCTTTGAGTTGTCACAGAAAGTGACATACTTTCGAGGACCATCGTTTTCAGCAAGCTCACCAAACATGACTTTATCTCCGGTCATGTGATCGGTACATCCACTATCAAGAACCCATTCCTTTCCTCCTGCCATATAGCCGCGAAGATTTGCCATAAGACTAAAGTGTCTCATTGCATCATCAAGATCATAGTCACTATCATCATCCTCATCATAGTATCCATGTTCAACATCATCTTGTGATTGATCAATTCCTAGAGAGGGTAATTCATTAGAGTGAGTTTGACAATGATCTTCTTTATGAATTTTAATAGCTTCAGAAATAATATCACTAATAATTCCAACATCTCCTTTGGCACGCATAAGGTTTGTAAGCTCAAATAGACAATCACCAAACATAGGATCATTGGAATTCATCTTACTTAAGGCAATAGACTTATGGAGAATTTCATCTAGATTTTTCAAGGAATAATTTGGAAAGAGTTCCTCAAGAAATTTCCATATGGTGTAGGCACACTAAAGAGTAGGCAAACATCCAATCAAGTTTCTAGGCAAGCCTCTAGTGATAAGATTAACAGTTCTAAGATTGTGAATCATGTTAATTGACTCATCAAGAGTACGATGCATGGGATCAACATGAGGTGCACAAGGGCTAGCAATATACTTGTTCAAATGATATTTATTGAAAATCACAAGCATCTCATTTTTCCACTCATGAAAATACTCTCCATCAAGTATAGGCACTCTATGTCTAAGACTCCCCAAAGTAGCCTCATCCATCTTCCTCCAATGGTGTTTAAACCAAAGCAATGGAGACCAATGATCTGATACCAATTGAAAGTATCGAGAAGAGGTGTCTAGAGGGGGGTGATTAGACACTAAGTACCAAAAGTTGCAGTTTTTAATTTCTTTAAGTTGAAGTGGAGTTTTGGCACAAGTTTAACAAACACAATACATATCAAGCAAGCATGAAAAGAGTATATGAGCAGCGGAAAGTAAAGCATGCAACTTGCAAGAATGTAAAGGGAAGGGTTTGGAGGATTCAAACGTAATAGGAGACACGGATGTTTTTGTCGTGGTACCGATAGCTGGTGCTATCGTACATCCACGTTGATGGAGACTTCAACCCACGAAGGGTAACGGCTGCGCGAGTCCATGGAGGGCTCCACCCACGATGGGTCCATGAAGAAGCAACCTTGTCTATCCCACCATGGTCGTCGCCCACGAAGGACTTGCCTCCCTACGGTAGATCTTCACGAAGTAGGCGATCTCCTTGCCCTTACAAACTCCTTGGTTCAACTCCACAATCTTGTCGGAGGCTCCCAAGTGACACCTAGCCAATCTAGGAGACACCACTCTCCAAGAAGTAACAAATGGTGTGTTGATGATGAACTCCTTGCTCTTGTGCTTCAAATGATAGTATCCTGTCGATTGTCAAAACCGGCGGATCTCGAGTAGGGGTCCCGAACTGTGCGTCTAGGCGGATGGTAACAGGAGACAAGGGACACGATGTTTTTACCTAGGTTCGGGCCCTCTCGATGGAGGTAAAACCCTACTCACCTTGATTAATATTGATGATATGGGTATTACAAGAGTTGATCTACCACGAGATCAGAGAGGCTAAACCCTAGAGGCTAGCCTATGGTATGATTGTTGTTGTGTCCTACGGACTAAACCCTCCGGTTTATATAGACACCGGAGGGGGCTAGGGTTACACAGAGTCGGTCACAAGGAAGGAGATCTACATATCCGTATTGCCAAGCTCGCCTTCCACGCCAAGGAGAGTCCCATCCGGACACGGGACGAAGTCTTCAATCTTGTATCTTCATAGTCCAACAGTCTGGCCAAAGGTTATAGTCTGGCTGTCCGGATACCCCCTAATCCAGGAATCCCTTAGTAGCCCCTGAATCAGGCTTCAATGACGATGAGTCCAGCGCGTAGATTGTCTTCGGCATTGCAAGGCGGGTTCTTCTCCAGATTCCGAGTACCTGCTGAATAGTGTCCGGCTTCTTGTAAATGCTGCGCTTCTTGGCATCTGCGTCCAATAATGGCCACCTTCCACGTGTCAAGTGAATGTGAGGAGCCAGGGTGTTTTTACATTTACCCCCCTGACTATGCAAATGAATTGCCTATTAAAGAGACGAGGATTCTCAGATCCATACCACACCATGCTCCCTTAGCGAGCATTCATCGAAGCACGCCCGAAAAAATCCATTCCAACATGGCTGGTCAGCGCAGCTCCTCCTCTCGTTCCCCCAGCCCCAAGCATGGATATTGGGAGAGGTATTCCGTCCCGCACAGCCAATTAGTGAAGCTTCAGACCCAGGGATTTCTCCCCCCAGCGTATATGGTCCCGGTTTGAGCCGGGCTCGCCACCTATAATGGCGGGGACCAAGCGGAGAGCTTTCCCGAACCCTCTCAGGGAGAGCGGGTATGCCTTGTCCCTTATTTGTTAAGGGGACTCAGATTTCCAATCCATCCGTTTCTCCGAGGGCTCCTGGAGTTCTACGGCCTCCAGTTGCATAACCTTACCCCTGCCTCCATACTTCACATCGCTGGCTACGTAGCCCTTTGCGAGCTGTTCTTGGGCCGGGAGCCTCATTTCGCACTGTGGAAGAAGTTGTTCTGCCTTGTGCCCCTTTCACAGAGGGGGTCAGTATACCAGGTGGGCGGAGCCGAAGTATGGCGCATCGCCGGGACCGGATACCTATCCAGAACCCCGAAGAAGGCGTCCGAAGACTAGCCTTCAGAGTGGTTTAATATAGAAGACGTCCCACTTCCGGATCCTATTCGGATCGGCCTTCCCGAGTTTGATAATGCTCCTTTGAAGAAGCACCTGAGCTGGCGACCACGGAGCCCCGAGGAGGAAGATGATAGAGACATTCTTTACCTGATGAGCCGGATAAAGATATTGGCTCAATCAGGGCTGACCATAACCGAGGTTATGGCAATATGCGCAGGGGGTGCAGCCGCTTCAATATAGAGGCCACCCCATGTGGGATTTCAACGGGGAGGATGACGCCACCCGCTGCGGCCGCAAAGGGCCGGACTCGACTGCTACCCTAGCAAAAATCTTGTCTGGTTTGTACAAGGGAGAGGAAGAAGAATTCCTTCGCATCAAGCCACAAAGTGGGTTCTCCATGTACAATCCTCCGAGCTGGGTAAGTCGTCACTTTTTATGCCCATCCGTTCCATATTCCCATAGTTGAATCTTTTACATTGCAAATTCATCGCAGGAATTGCGTAAGGCTGTAAGGGAGATCAACAACCCACCTCCACAACCAGAGGATCCTGAGCGGTCCCTCGACCCGTCCTTCAAAGAGGATCCAGACATATCCGTGGAGCTGATTGACAGGGTATTCTATCAATTAAGCAGCGATGATGCCTTGGTGGCCATTACGGCCGACTACCCTGGGCTGCTCCCAGCTTCGCAGGTAAATGAGACCAAAGGTCCCAACATTTTGAAAAGGATTTGCTTTTATGCACTTCACTCACCGTATACAAATGGTTTTTTATAGGGAAGGCCCTCGGGATGCCGCTTCGAACCCACGGCGACCAGCCAGCAAGGGGCCCCGAGGCCGGACAGGCTAAAGAGGAAAGCGGTCCGGACGGAGGCACCGCCGCAGAGGTATGATGCAACACCTCACTCCACGGTTGTCGTCTTTAAAGACATAATAACACTCGTGCTGTCTAGAAAGAAGAACACTCGCCGGACTATATCCGAAGAGGTCGCCAATCACGCCTCAACCAGTCGGGCTCCAGGGCCGGACACAGAAGCGGAAGCGAATACGAGACGCACGCCGGATGCTCCTCTGACGGAGGATGTGGATAAAATATCCGCCACAAATTCCGAAGTGGAGAGCACCATGAACCACAGGCGTCGCCGAACCGTACTCCGTGATGCTTGCTTCTCCCAAGAGGCATTTGATGCCTTCAACTTAGGAGATGCGTACATCTGTGCTGCTCAAAATGGCCTAGCAAGAGCCACTGACCAGTATGTAAAGGATATACGGGTAAGAAGATTTTGATGATTACATATAGCAGTAGCCCCTGAGACTTGAAATAGTTAGAATAACTGATTTAAGGATCATATATTATGTAGGTTCTTACAGAGAAGAAGACCAGTTGTCTCATGAGCTTGAAGAGTGCAAGGCCCAGCTACGGGCTGCAGCTGCCACAGCGAAGGAATCCGAGAAGGCCTCCTCTGGTAACACTTTGTTTTTAGAATGATAGGTACCATATAGAGTGCGGCATACATGCAAATCTGACAATAAATATTGCAGATGAAGCCGGAGTGAATCCGGATGATCAACATCTCCTACGCGGGCTAAAGGCTGGCGAGCGCGTGCTTACAAAAGTTAGGCAGGAGAAAGATAATCTCCAGGATGCCAACACCCAGCTGAGCATGGAACTAGAAGATGTTCGTGCCCAGCTGGCAGACTCCGTGAAGGAGAATCAGCGGCTTCGACGCGGCATTTTCAGTAAGTGCTTGAACGAACTTTAAGAAGAGTTCGGCGAAGAAGCCGGCTAACAGAGTTATGTCTGTAGGTATGCTGACGGGTCGTCCCGCGGATGAAATGCCCGGGTCTACGGGTGATCTTCTACCAGATCCCTCACAACTGCACGAACAAGCTCAGCAGGTGATGCGAGGTATTGCCGAGGCCTTATGGCCATCCATCTCCCTGCCCGAAGGTCTTGGAGAGCTTGCGGAGAAGCTTAAGGGAGCGCGGCGGCGCTTCCGATTATGGAAGATATCGGCCTACCGTCAAGGTGTCAGGGAAGCCTGGGCCATGGTGAAGACACGGTATACAAAGGCTGACCCAAACCACATGGCCGAGGTTGGACCTATGGGGCCCGATGGGAAAAAGATCCCCGTTAGCTTAGTGTATGGGCAAGTAGAATTGGCCGCAAAGTATTCCCAACAGGATTGTAGACTAGACAGCCGGTTGGATGGTATAGAAGAGGAATTTAGCCAGTCAAATTGACTATGTAATTAAAGTGACATGTATAATGCCTTCTAGCCGGATTGTAGATCATTTTTCATGGCGGACCTTTTCGCTTCAACCTCGGGACTCGATAGTCCGGAGTGTATCCGAATACCCTCTCGGTTATGTAAGAACCGGGGCATGCATGGAAACCAGGCGTAGGGGTCATTAATGCTTGAATAGACAAGTGCCCAACTAGTTATGTTATATTACATGGTTAGTAAGAAACATCTTCCAGGTAGAATAGTTCCGTTAGGGGTTCCTTTCCCTGGGTACGCATGCCCTAAAGTGCGTGCCCGGACTGCGAAAAGAGACGCAAAAGAAAAACATCTGGGGGCACATATGAAAAATAAATAAAAAATCATCTTTTTTTCACCAACCGAATATTCCCTTAAGAACGCTAGCTTTCGGCTTCACCCAGTCTGAGGTACACATCCGGCTGACCCGGCAGTAAGAATCGCAGAGCTGCTCCCCTTATGCCCTAGCCGAATTAACGGGAACGTATGGCATAAATACAAGAGCCAGGCAACCCAGCTTGGCCAAAACTTAAGTCATATCGATGCATATAATGGCGAAGAAAAGGTACATGCGGAAGGGTAACACATGTGCGGGGCATGAAGCCCAGATAAATAATTAAGCTTCTGTATAGGAAGCCCCTAGGTATGATGAGCGCGGTTAACGCGTCCATAGTGTGCAAAGAAGGCACAAAGTGGCCCTTAAAGGCTTTGAAAGAGAGAGAAAAAAGGGAGAAAGAGAGAAATGAAAGACAGATAGTGTATATATGCAAAAAATGGACAGAGGAAGGAGACTGTCGGATTTTGGGTTCCGGCAGACCCTTGAGGTTCGAACACTGGGGTGCGCACGGAGATCTCTCCCCTACCGATCTACGTCCGATCCTCTCATGCGAACTAAGATGAAAATGATGAACAACACAAGGGACACGGGGTTTATACTGGTTCGGGCCACCGTTGTGGTGTAATACCCTACTCCAGTGTGTGGTGTGGTAGATTGCCTCAGGGGCTGATGATGAACAGTACAGGGGAAGAACAGCCTCGCGAGAGGTGTTCTTGAGCTAGCGCGATGAACTGCTTGGGTGAGTTCGATCGCCTCTCTCTCTCTACCCTTGCCTCTTGATCAGATGCCTCTACTCTGTGATGGCTAGCTCTATTTATAGAGGCCCTGGGCCTCTTCCCGAGTAATTGAGCAGGAAGGGCGCCAACAATTGGCCATTTTGAAGGGGAACATCTAGTACAAGTTATCCTGACCAAAGGTGGTCTTCGGCTGCCAAAAGCCCTGGTGGTGACGCCGTCTTGGGCTCCATGGTGACCTCTGTCCGGCTGCCTGGCTGGTCTTTGTCTCGTTGCACCAGAATGGCAACCTTTGCCTGATGCCTTGGTCTGTGCTTGCCCCCTTTGCACCAAAGGGGAAACAAGAACTCTGCGCAGGCCGGCGCCCGCCTGGCCTTGGTCATCATGGCTTGCGTCACGGGGTCCTCGCGAGGTGCCCTTGCATTGATCTCTCCGCCTCCTTGTGAGCCTGCCTAAGGAGGCCGCTCCTGAGGAAGCTTCCTATCGTCCGCCCCGCGAGGCTTGGCCCCTCGCGAGGGTCTTGAGCTTGAGCTGATGAAGATGGGCCGCGCTGGGCCCCCACTTGAGCCACGCCGCAGGCCGCAGGCAGGCAAGTCTGGGGACCCCCGTTCCCAGAACGCCGACAGTAGCCCCCGGGCCCAAGGCGCACGCGGGCTTGGCTTAGCAAAGAAGCGAAGGGGCAAGCGCGAAGCGTCGCGGGCCCTAACAGCCTGCGGCCTTGGGCGCCGTGTGGCGGTTGATTGGACGTGGGCGTCTGCACTCCCCACGACGCCTCAACAACTACACGACTGACAAAAGGGGATGCCCGGGCCAGGCTTACTTACCCTGCTCTCTTCCGTCTTGCCCTAGATCCCCTTTCTCGCTCTTCTTCCTCTTGCTCCCGAAATCCTCCAGATTCGTCCTCAATCCTTCGCATCCGTCACGCCATGGCGCCTCGCAAGTCTCCGGCTGATGCTTGGTACTCGCCGAGTGGATTCCCTGAATTTGTCGGAGAAGAACCTGGCCCTCGTGCGCCTGATGACGGTGGCGCAGGGCAGCAAGGGGGCGACTGTGCTCAAGGTCGGATCCGACCAGCCTGAGGGCAAGGGGAGCACCTTCTATCCATTCTTCGTGAGCGCCATTGTCGCCGGTCTGGTGCCTCCTTTCTCTGAGTTCTTCCACGCCGTTCTTCGCCAATACAACTTGCAGGCTTTGCACCTCCACCCCAACTCTGTCCTTCTCCTGGCGATTTTCGCCTATTATTGCGAGGCTCATGTCGGTGTGAAGCCCTTGGTGGCTTTGGTGCACCACTTCTTCTCCCTCCGGGTTTCTGGCGCTCAAGTCTCCGCATGCGCGAGCTTCATCGCGTACTCCAACTCCAACGCCATCTCGAAGCCTGGGAAGAGGATCGAAGGCTACCAGAGCAAGTGGGTCATGATGGATGTCGGGCGCCTCCATCCTCGTCTGGTATTACCCACGGCGCAGCCTAAGTCCGTTGACGCGTGGTCCCGCGCGGAGCTCCTCGACCCTCGCGCGAAGGCGGTGCTGAGGAGGATGAACGTGAACCTGAAGCCAAGCAACTTGGGGGCGGCGAAGCTGACCAGGGTCTCGCTCCTGAGGGAGTTCTTGGAGCACCGGGTGGCTCCGCTCCAGGAGCACCCGCTTCCCCTGTGGAGGCTTCGAAGGGCGGACGCCGCCATGCGCCTGAGCTCTGAGGCGCTGACCGACGAAGATCTGGCCGCGACCCTTCATTCCTTGGTTGGGGGAGACGAGGCGAGCCCGGTGGGCGCCCCCGTCCCCCTGTTCCTTTGTGACGATTGGGAGCAGGTGGTGAATGCCATGCCCACCTTCAACGGCGAGGGGCTGGTGCCCGCGGTAGCCCCAGAAGATCTGGCGGTCTTGGCAACGGTGAACTTGTCCTACGGCAGCTCCAGCAGGGGAAAGGGGGAAGAAGAGGTGGAGGAGGAAGCGTCTGATTCAGAGGAGACCAGCGAGGATTAAGAGGAGTCCTTCCCTCGGCACAGGTCCCGGGCCCTTCGCTCCATGCCGGACGACGACGAGGCCGACGCCAGGCGAGGAGGGGAGGGTTCTTCCTCGGTCATGAGGAAAAGCAGGTCGAGCCTGGTTCCCCCAGGGTCTGCTCTGGTCCCTGGGGGGTCCAAGGCCGACTCCATCCCTCCTGACGCGCCTTCTGCTTCTGGGCCCCCCAAGGCTGACCCTCGCTGCAGGCTCTCGGGCTTCAAGTTTGGCCGGAGGTTGCTTGAGTCCACGGACGACATCCAGTAAGTGCTCGATTTATGCTCCGCTTGGTTTCTGCTGTTGAAACTTGACGTTTGCCCCTTCTTTTTACCAGGCCGGCACCTGCGGCCAAGAGGTTGAAAGAGGCTTCTGCGGCCCCGCTTGGGGTGAACCCGTCCGACGGGGTGGTGCCTTCGGCCGCTGGGGGAGGGGACGGCGAGGCCCGCTCCTCTCTGATCCAGCCGCCCTCGCGAGGCCAGCTGGGGTGCCCCGGCGAGGAGTCAGCCCCCGTGGCCCCGCTGGACCTGGAATCGACTGTGCCTGACGCCGCAGCCGAGGCGGCCAAGGCTCAGGAGGTCCCTTCCTGCCAAGCCGTGGTCACACTACCATCTTCTCCGCCTGCTCCACAGGTTCTTGTCTCTTCCGCTTCTTCCGCCGTTGTCCTGGACCAGGTTACCAATGAGCTGAGCCAACTACGGGAGGATCTCCTGAGCTCGAACCCTCGTCTCGTGGCCGGGCGCCTGGAGTTGGCTTCTGGCTGGGCTCGCTCTGCCGCCTCCGTCCGAGCAGCGCTGAGCCAGGCTGTGTCGTCCTCCGACGAGGAGAAGCGGGCCGCTAACCAAGCCAAGGCCGCTCGCGATGCTGCCCTGGGCGACGTTGCAACCGCCCAGGGCCGCTGCAAGACGCTTGAGGCCCAACAGCAGGGCCTGCGCGACGAGCTCGCCAAGGAGGTGCATAGCCAGAAGGAGAAGCAGAAGGAGATGAAGGCTAGGGAGGCCGCCGCCAAGGACCGGGACGCCAAGCTCGACGACCACCACAGCCGATTGGAGACGCTGGAGTGGTCGCTGAAGGCGGAGAGGACCGAGCTGGACGCCAAGGCGAAGGTCCTGGCAGAGGACCGGGTGGCCTTCGCGAAGCTGGATAAGAAGGTCCGTGGCATACTAAAGACGCTGTATGAGAGCGGCCTGGAGGAGCCGTTGGCTGGTGCAGAGGACGGCCCCGCCAAGCTGCTCCCGTTCCTGGTTGATGCGCTTGAGGACGTCGTAGACGGTCTTGGCCCCACGGTCGAGGCCGAGGCGCGTGCCCTGTCTTCCGCGGCGCTGACAGATGTCCTCAGCCATGTCTACCTGCACGACCCCGACGTCGACTTTGACAGCCTGCTGGAGCCCGTGAGCGGCGACCGTGCCGCCGCTGCCGCTGAGGCCGTGAAAGGCCGAGCCGAGGTTTTGCTGGGGAAGTTCCGCTCCCGCAGCGTCCTGCCCGGGCGCGGCGCCGCCGGCCTTGCGACCTCGAGAGGCGAAGCCGTCCAGCATGACTCCACCACCGGTGACGGCGTTACTGGGGAGTGATCCCTTCGCGACTTCCATCCTGTTTTATTCCTGCACATGCACCATGCCTCGCGGAGGCGTTTAAATTTGTGTTTGACGTTGTGGAACAATCTTATGTCTTGTAATATTTGCTTTGAATTTCTTGGAATTTGCATTTTCCTCTCCTACTTGCTTGCGCTCTACGTCGGCAGGGCCCGGCCCCGCGCGTACCTCTCCCAGCGTTAGCCCCGACCGGAAACCAAGGACGGGACTAATGAGTGAGGGGCTACGTGGCAAGTTAGGCTCCTGAGTCGCGATGCTCAGGAGTCCCCCTTGACGCGCGAGCAACAAATAGGGAGGGGGAGGCGAGGAGTGGATTGTCCGTTCTACGTCGTCAGGGCCCGGCCCCGCGCGTACCTCACCCAGCATTAGCCCCGACCGGAAACCAAGGACGAGACTAAGGAGTGAGGGGCTACGTGACTAGTTAGGCTCCTGAGTCGCGATGCTCAGGGGTCCCCCTTGACGCTCAAACGAGTTTCGTACCTTGGCTCCGCTCGGGGAGTGGCGCGCAACGACCAGGTCTGAGGGACCTGGCTGGGTGGCGTGCTCGGGCGAGGCCCGGCGTAGCCCCTGTGTCCAGCCCCCTCACGTGGCACTCCCGAGGGGAGGCGTTGTGATGGTGCCGGACACTGAGCTCTGGGCTCCCTGAGGTTGGTACGGCCGTGGGCCGCCCTCAGTTGTTTATCACCAGCGCGGAGCATAGCGCTTCCGTATGTGTACGGGCATAGCCGCTCCTCGGCAGTGTCGTCAGCCAGCGCGGAGCATGGTGCTTACACTGGTGCGTGGGAGGGGGTCCCCTCTGGGAGGAACCCTCGGGGCGTGTACAGCCCCGCCCTGACACGTGGCCGGAATGGTAGGGCTAGGAGAGGTGTATCTGGGCACCCATGAGCCAACACGGGACTCACGAGGCCCTACCTCGAGGCAGGTTGCGCCTGGCTCTGGGCCTTTATCAACTGGTGTGTTCCTACAGGGTTGTTAGAATGCAAATGCTCTACGTCCTCAGGTCTCGGCCCTCGAGTGAGCTCAGCCGCCGCTGGTATGACAGGTCGCGATGCCGTGGGTCAAGGCTAGGGGGTGAGGGCTGGAGAGCCAGTAGGAGCCCATGAGTCGCGATGCTCAGGCGCCCCCCTTTTAACGTGCAAGCACTTTGCATGACAATAAGCAGTAGGTGATAACTTATGGGAACCGGATTTAGCGTGAGAGAACACTTCATCCTAAGGCAAATACTAGGAAGGCAGCTGCCGCTGGGTCGGGCCCGAGCGGCGTGGGGGTGATGCAGCCCGAAGGGTGCCCCCAACAAGGTAAGTAAAGAGCATAAGCAAAATGGATACATGCCGCGGGGACGGACCAACGTGGCCTGGGAATGGTGCAGCGCTGTGGGCGCTCCCAGCTGAAGGTAGAACTCTGAAAGATGTCACCTGACGCCGTTGAAGATGAAGTGATGCTGAGGAAGTGAGCGATGCGCGGTGAAGACGTCGGCCCTCACGAGCCCCCGGGCCTAGGGGCCTCGGGAGGCTCCGTGGGCTCAAGCGGGTCCTCGAGAGCCATCTCCATCTCTTCCAGGACCGCATGGTGCCTGACCTTCTGAGCCTCCAGAATGCTCCTCAGCAGGCGCTGGCGAGCGGCGGCCGTGTTCGGCAGGCCGAAGGGCATGCGAACGTAGCTGTAACATCCCAAAATTCTAAATTTTGGAATGTTATATTAGATAAATAAATATGCTTGTTGTCTGATTGTTTGTTTGATTGATTGAGTGAAATTGAGTGGAATTTGAAACTTTTGAAAGTTGGATGAGAGGGAATAAAATGACTTTCCCAAAACTATCCCCTTGCCCTTTTTGGATCTCAATGAATTCAATTCCATTCCAACACCAAAACCCTAGAGTGAAGATGAAATGACTTCTTCCATTTGAAATGAAAAGGGTTTTGAAAAGATTTGAATTTCATTTGAGAATATTTCAAATTCAAAGCTTTATGCAACTCAATGATTTTCATGAGGGAAGATAAAATGACTTCTTCAATTATATGAAATATGAGTTGGAAGTTAAAAAGAATCAAATTGAAAGTCATTTGAAAGTGCCTTGAAAACCCCTTTCAAATTTGAGTTTTATTTGGAATTTTTGAAAAAAATAAATTTTTATAAAGTTTGGATTTTGCCTCTGGAAAAATGTTCAAATGATAGGGAATATTCCCCTGATCATTTTGATATATATATGTCCTATATAAAATATTTATAGTTATATTATTTTTCTCTCTCTCTAATTATTCAAAAAAAATAGAAAAAGGACCCAGCGCCACCAGGCCGATCGCCCAAATGAAGACTGGCGGCCCACCGAGTCGGGCCCAAGAATAACGCCTGAAAGCAGCCCAACACAATGAAGCTGCCCAGCCGAGCCCTCGCCTGAAACCCTCCCAGACGGTCGCCCGACCGATGCGCCTCCCTCACCCGCCGACACCCGGCCCCCACCTCCCTCTTCCCTCGCCACGCCACCCGCCACGCCGCCATCTCCGGATCCTGGGATCCGGGATTCATGAATCCCTCCCCGATCGCCCCCTCGCGCAAGTCGAGGCCCCCGCCCTATAAATACCCTCCCCCTCACCCCATTCTCCCCCTCGCCCGACCCGTCCCTCTCACCGCACGCGCTCACCGGAGAAACCAAGCACGCCGCCGCCGTCATTAACCTCGTCCCGACCCCCCCCGGTCACCCCCAGCGCACCAGACCCCACCTCGAAGCTCACCTCGTCAAGGCCACGCCACGGGAGACCTCCACCGACGCCCGACCACCGGAGTCGCCGAGCACTCGCCGCCCGAGCCGCCGTCGCCGTCATGTCCGATGAAGTCGCCGAGTCTTTCCCGCCGTTAGATCTAGGTCGGACGGTTAGGATTAGATCCCCCGAAGGGGTAGGTTATTTCTGATAAACCGGGTTTTATTCCGGTTAGATCCGGTTTATTTTTAGTGAGGTTTTTTTTATTAGACCGGCAGATTCGTTTAACCCTAGGGCCCGTTTTAGTTATGTTACGCCCAGGGCGTTAGTTAGGCCCATTGGGCCATTTTTCTTTATTTTTCGTTTTCTGTTTTAACAGAATAGTTTCAGATTTGAAAAATTCATATCTTTTAATCTACTTAATATTTTTAAGTGATTCTTTTTTTGTTGGTTTGAAAATTTGTTATAGTTTCCGTAGAAAATATAATTAGCTATGTTAAAATTATTTAGAATTGCTTTATTTTAGATTTAGACAGAATAGTAAATCTGCTATAAAGTGAGTTAGGAAAATTATTTTGTAGTGATTATTTTTGTCACAACTTTGATTTGACATTACCTAACCGTAGGAATTTATTTGGGCATTTTAGGATTAATAAAAAAATAGTTTTAATCAGAATCATGTTATTCTTAATTAATTAACTAGCTACTGTTTTTCCTATTGTTTTAGTTAGCAAATAAATTTATTTTTCATATGTGATAGATTATTCTAGGTTAGTTTCTGTCACTTTAGAGCATGAACTTTTATTTATAATAAATAAAACTTTTATTTTATTTTCCTACTAGAATTTGCTTTAGGCCTAATAGGAGTTTTATAATAGATTTTAAAGTGATTCTTTTTGCTCCTAGTTGCTTGATGAATTCTTTTCTGTTAGGTAGCATAAACCCATGCTTAGGTTCTGTTAAGAAAAATTTTGTAGTGCAAAACTATTTCTTGATTGTTGTTGGATATGGGAAAACTTTGAGTTGGATTTCTTTGGGTTTTTCTTTGGGTTTTGGTTCAAGTGCTTTGTGTGTTATGTTAGCATGCTATTATGTTAAGTGGTCATATGTTGTATGCTTATTATGATTGTTGTTTGTCTCGGTAGAATTTCCGGAGTGCGAAGCTTGCTACCATGAGTCCCTAGTTTTCGAAGATCGTCAGCAAGGCAAGTTCACTTTGACCATGCTTTCATACCTATGTTTTTATTGCATTTAGTGGCATCTTTGCAGCAACCCTACAGTAGTGATATTGAAGTCTTGTAGTTGAGTAGTATGCATGAGGTAGGAACCCATCACCCTGTTACCAAGCCCGGGACGATATTTTATTTTAATGCTACGCTATAGTAGACGGGGTTTGGTATGAGTGCTCGGGAGTGGTGTGAGAATGGAGGATCTACGTCAATGACGACAACTCCATGATGGAATCTGCAAGGACTGCATCTTCAAGGCCTCAAGACTTCAAGACTCGAGACAAGAATTCAATACACACTCTTGGGTGAAGGATGGTTGTGGGCACCCTGGAGAAACCGGTGGTTGGCAGGATGCATGGAGAAGCGCCATGACATCTTGCGGAAAGCTTCACCCAGACTCAAAGAGACGGAAGAATACTTCATGCCGGAAGCTTACCTGTGCAACCGCAAGTCAATATGGGCTCGCTTGGTTGACCTTAGTTGTGACTCTGGCCGGGCGGTGCTAGCAGATGTAGAACTACGGTAGGATTGGATGAGCACGGACGGTGGTCGTGGGAACTCTTCTAAGACCATGTTTTGGTCATCTTGTTCTCAAACACCCTGAAGTGCGAGAACGTAAAGAGAGGTATCGAATCTTGTGGGTAAAGTGTACAAACCTCTGCAGAGGGTTAAAACCTAATCGATTAGCCGTGTCCCCGGTTACGGACAACTTGAGCATCTGGACTTGGATCTATCTTGGAACTCTCAACACCGGATTGATAACTTAATTGTGGGCAACTTATGATGATTTTGGGCTATGAGACATCGGTTGGCGGAACCATGTCATGATAGAAAACTCCATAGTACAGACTTCATTTATTCCTTTGATGTAGGGATAATAAAACCAGCTTTTACGCAAACAAAACTCAGATACAGAGCCACAAAGCCATACTGCATATAGTATAGTTTATCATCTGCTTTCTCTTATTGTGATCTTGCCGGTACATTCAATGTATCGACCCTCTGCCGATGGCGTTGATGGGACTCCACACCGACTATTCTGCTTCCATTGTGACTTATGAGGTATATATATCAGTTTTACGTTATTTATACATGTGATTGCACTTTGATATATACATTGATGTACCGTGTGTGCCTTATCTTGATCCGTGGATGGCACGGATACACAGAGGCTTGACCGTCTGAGGTCGGGTCGCTACAGATATGGTATCAGAGCGCATGTTGACTGTAGGGCGTGACCCTAGAAATCGGAAAGCCCCTATGACAGGATGTCTCAAAAAACTTTATTTTCAAAAGGATCCTTTACTTCTCGTCTTTTCTGATTTTATCAAGTAGTCCCTCTGACCTCAAATAGTTAGAATATACACCTTTCCCTTTTGACCACACGGAAGATCAACTGAAGTCACTCCAATAATTAAGGATATCGGACAACTGATGGCCATTTCGGAGTAAAGAGGATTTCACCATGCGTTGGAAGAATTGCAGCTGCAACAATTGAAGACTCTGAAGACTTGAAGAATTTGAAGTTCTCAAGAATTATTTGACCTTTAGAGACCAAACCCTGTTATACACCCTACGTTAGATGCGATGATTTGTGAGCTGTCATTTGTTTGATGTTTTCCGACAGCCCCAAAATAAAACTCGTTTCTTCAAAACTATTGTTTGTATTGTGTGTATCTCTCTCTATCCAGCTCTCTCTTATCTCACCCTAAAACCCTTGGAGCCAATAGATGATGAATGAAGAAGGACCGGTATTCTCTGGACCAATGACTCGATTGGAGGCGAGCTATGGATTCAAAACATGGAGAATCAACTCAAGAAAAATTGGATTGCAAGGAAGTATGAGGTTCCATATGCTCTTCAAAGATTTTACCGGAGTGCTGCAATCTGGTGGAAATGCATCAAGCCATACAAGGACGTAATGGAGCAAGAACTTGGGAGGAATTCAAAAGACCTGTTGAGATCACGCCTTATTCGGAAGCACTATGATAACCCGAAGAAGAAACCTTGTGCCTGCAAGATTTATGGAGAAATAGGACACGCCAATGAAGAACACAAGGATGGATGCCCTTATTGTGAGGAAAATCACCCAGAGGAAGAATGCCCGATCAAGGGTTACTTGTTTCTGTGTGAAGGAACCACGCTCTACCCTACTCAATGTCACTTTTACCCCAAGGTACAAGAAATTACCAAGCAAATGTAAAGAAACCTTCAGGGGAAATTTAGAAGAATCCATGATGGAGGAAGTCATTGAAGACCCCGATGGATAAGGCCTAATCAGATTCTACTCGAACGCTTGTTATTCATGTGGAGAAGAAGGGCATTATTCCCAGTATTGCACCAAGGAAAGAGAAGAATATCTCGGAGACTTCCCGACAGCGAAGTGAAGTTTGACTCTCGGGAAGTAGAATCCCACGATCATTACGGAGAAATCCAGAAGAGGAAATGAAGGCATCCCAGAACAACCCAATTTACGTAGAAGGACCTGAGTAATATCACTTGTTACAGGTGCAAGGATTTAGATCATTGCGCTGGTAAATGTCCAGAGAAGAAGCCAAGAACCCAAAGAGTAGACACCATCTCCAAGAAGCCCAAAGACTTATCGAAATTTATTTGTTTTCATTGCAAGGAAGCAGGACATTATGCTACTAAATGTC
Source organism: Aegilops bicornis (assembly GCA_021605145.1). Lineage (NCBI taxonomy): Eukaryota > Viridiplantae > Streptophyta > Magnoliopsida > Poales > Poaceae > Aegilops > Aegilops bicornis. The sequence goes on from CM038675.1 coordinate 367,621,911, forward strand.
CCGACAAGATGAAGGCTGGAGCTAAGTAGTTGAGATTTTGATATGGATAATAAGAGTGGTAGAAAGCGGTTTTATTTTCATAAGTTCGATGAGTTGAGTTATGTAATGAGTGCTCAGAGATTGTAATGAATTCGTGAAATCAATAAAGTTAATGTGTCATGATTTCATACGTGGATTGTTTTTTTTTTGAGTTGTTCCTCTGTGAACAAAGATTTTGACCATTTTCGAGGATATGAGAAATATGGTCTATCGATGGATTTGTGAATTTCATTTTAAGGGTGGTAGTACCCTGTGAAGAAGACTAGACTAATGGATAAGAAAATATATATTCCACGGATTTGTAGTTCAAGGAAAAAAAAAAAGTTGGAGTTTTGCTTTTGATATGATGGTATGAAGAAGAAGCAGTACTACTGGATTTAAAGGAGGTGTAATATGGAACAAGAGAGTTACTCCAAGGATGAGTTAAAGCTGCACTAGTGTTGAAGTGGGCCATAACCAACAGGCCCAGGATTTGAAAAGGAACAGATGTAACCTTGATGAAGGAAGAAATTTGGAAGAATCGGTGATTCAATCAGCATACGTTTCGTAGGAGGTTACGCAAAAACCTGAGAGTGGTGAAGTAACGATAGATGCTTTGTTTGGCTTGCAGAACCAAAGGATTTACCCGATCCCTGTTCAATATAGGAGAAATTCTGCAATGCTTGTGAGTATGACCAAGTGTTAGAATGCGTGATTCAATGTCTGCATAGTTAGTAATGGTTCAAGTACGGGATGGATTGGCCCCCATACCGGAGACTTCTATCATGAACTATCATATGTTGATGGAAAATCGTAGAGCCTTGAAAACCTTAGAAGAGTGTCGATGACAAGCCAAAAACCTTAGAATGGTAGGACGATTGATCCATGTACCGCAACTGCTACAAACGTAGGTCATACGGTGAGACCCAACCCAACCCATTATTCCTGCAGGAGAAACCTATAATGGTCGACCACCATGAGATCTTGATAGTTGTTTATTGGCGACAGACCTGTCAGCTAAGGAGACACAGTCTCGGAAGAACCTCACCAGGATGAAAGGACACGTATTTCAGGAAAAGATTTTACCCTACCGGAAGAGCCCCAGTGTAGGAGTTACTTCGAAGTGGTGAGAAGACCGATAGTGTTCACCCTAGGGATGGAGTACCTGAGTTCCGTTGGAACCATAACCCTTCTTTTAAGTGTGGTAGCACACTAGACCATTCCGATCGATTTGATTTGCTAGCGGACCCCAACCCCTAACCCTTTCTTGCTAGCCTCTTCGAATCTCGAGGACGAGATTCATTTTAAGTGTGGTAGGTTTGTAACATCCCAAAATTCTAAATTTTGGAATTTTATATTAGATAAATAAATATGCTTGTTGTCTGATTGTTTGTTTGATTGATTGAGTGAAATTGAGTGGAATTTGAAACTTTTGAAAGTTGGATGAGAGGGAATAAAATGACTTTCCCAAAACTATCCCCTTTGCCTTTTTGGATCTCAATGAATTCAATTCCATTCCAACACCAAAACCCTAGAGTGAAGATGAAATGACTTCTTCCATTTGAAATGAAAAGGTTTTTGAAAAGATTTGAATTTCATTTGAGAATATTTCAAATTCAAAGCTTTATGCAACTCAATGATTTTCATGAGGGAAGATAAAATGACTTCTTCAATTATATGAAATATGAGTTGGAAGTTAAAAAGAATCAAATTGAAAGTCATTTGAAAGTGCCTTCAAAACCCCTTTCAAATTTGAGTTTTATTTGGAATTTTTGAAAAAATGAATTTTTATAAAGTTTGGATTTTGCCTCTGGAAAAATGTTCAAATGATAGGGAATATTCCCCTGATCATTTTGATATATATATGTCCTATATAAAATATTTATAGTTATATTATTTTTCTCTCTCTCTAATTATTCAAAAAAAATAGAAAAAGGACCCAGGCGCCACAGCCGATCAGTAGCCCAGCCAGCACCAGCTGGCTGGCCAAATGAGCCCAGCCTTGAGCCAGCCAGCGCCCGTGCCCGTAGCCGAGCCCTCGAAACCCTCCCAGATCGGTCACCCGACCGACGCCTCTCCTCACCACGACACCCGGGCCCCACCTCCTCTTCCTCTCCCACGCCACCCGCCACGCTCGTCATTGATCCCTTGGATCCGGGATTCGCCATGAATCCTCCCCGATCGCCCCTCGCGCAAGTCGAGGCCCCGCCTATAAATACCCTCCTCACCCCATTCTCCTCGCCCGACCTCTCCCTCTCACCGCACGCGCTCACCGGAGAAACCGAGCACGCCGCCGCCGCCATTAACCTCGTCCCGACCCACCCGGCCACCCCGAGCTCACCTGACCCCACCTCGAGCTCACCTCGTCAAGCGCCAGCCGGAGACCTCTCCGCCGACGCCCGACCACCGGAGTCGCGGAGTACTGCCGCCCGAGCCGCCGTCGCCGCCGTCCTAAGTCGCCGAGTCTTTCCTCGCCGTTAGATCTAGGTCGGACGGTTATGATTAGATCCCCCGAAGGGGTAGGTTATTTCTAATAAACCGGGTTTTATTCCGGTTAGATCCGGTTTAGTTTTAGTTAGGTTTTTTTATTAGACCGGACGATTCGTTTAACCCTAGGGCCCGTTTTAGTTATGTTACGCCCAGGGCGTTAGTTAGGCCCATTAGGCCGTTTTTCTTTATTTTTCGTTTTCTGTTTTAACAGAATAGTTTCAGATTTGAAAAATTCATATCTTTTAATCTACTTAATATTTTTAACTGATTCTTTTTTTGTTGGTTCGAAAATTTCTTATAGTTTCTGTAGAAAATATAATTAGCTATGTTAAAATTATTTAGAATTGCTTTATTTTATATTTAGACAGAATAGTAAATCTGCTATAAAGTGAGTTAGGAAAATTATTTTTTAGTGATTCTTTTTGTCACAACTTTGTTTTGACATTACCTAACCGTAGGAATTTATTTGGGCATTTTAGGATTAATAAAAAAATAGTTTTAATCAGAATCATGTTATTCTTAATTAATTAACTAGCTCCTGTTTTTCATATTGTTTTAGTTAGCAAATAAATTTATTTTTCATATGTGATAGATTATTCTAGGTTAGTTTCTGTCACTTTAGAGCATGAACTTTTATTTATAATAAATAAAACTTTTATTTTATTTTCCTACTAGAATTTGCTTTAGGCCTAATAGGAGTTTTATAATAGATTTTAAAGTGATTCTTTTTGCTCCTAGTTGCTTGATGAATTCTTTTTATGTTAGGTAGCATAAACCCATGCTTAGGTTCTGTTAAGAAAAATTTTGTAGTGCAAAACTATTTCTTGATTGTTGTTGGATATGGGAAAACTTTGAGTTGGATTTCTTTGGGTTTTTCTTTGGGTTTTGGTTCAAGTGCTTTGTGTGTTATGTTAGCATGCTATTATGTTAAGTGGTCATATGTTGTATGCTTATTATGATTGTTGTTTGTCTCGGTAGAATTTCGGAGTGCGAAGCTTGCTACCATGAGTCCCTAGTTTTCGAAGATCGTCAGCAAGGCAAGTTCACTTTGACCATGCTTTCATACCTATGTTTTTATTGCATTTAGTGGCATCTTTGCAGCAACCCTACAGTAGTGATATTGAATTCTTGTAGTTGAGTAGTATGCATGAGGTAGGAACCCATCACCCTGTTACCAAGCCCGGGACGCTATTTATTTTAATGCTACGCTATAGTAGACGGGTTTGGTATGAGTGCTCGGGAGTGGTGTGAGAATGGAGGATCTACGTCAATGACGACAACTCCATGATGGAATCTGCAAGGACTGCATCTTCAAGGCCTCAAGACTTCAATACTCGAGACAAGAATTCAATACACACTCTGGGTGAAGGATGGTTGACGGCACCTGGAGAAACCGGTGGTTGGTCGGGATGCATGGAGAAGCGCCATGACATCTTGCGGAAAGCTTCACCCAGACTCAAAGAGACGGAAGAATACTTCATGCCCGGAAGCTTACCTGCAACCGCAAGTCAATATGGGCTCGGCTTGGTTGACCTTAGTTGTGACTCTGGCTGGGGCCGGTGCTAGCAGATGTAGAACTACTGATGCGATTGGATGAGCACCGGACAGTGGTCAGGGGAACTCTTCGGAAGACCATGTTTTGGTCATCTTGTTCTCAAACACCCTGAAGTGCGAGAACGTAAAGAGAGGGATCGAATCTTGCGGGTAAAGTGTACCAACCTCTACAGAGGGTTAAAACCTAATTGATTAGTCGTGTCCCCGGTTACGGACAACTTGAGCATCTGGACTTGGATCTATCTCGGAACTCTCAACACCGGATTGATAACTTAATTGTGGGAAACTTATGATGATTTTGGGCTATGAGACATCGGTTGGCGGAACCATGTCATGATAGAAAACTCCATAGTACAGACTTCATTTATTCCTTTGACGTAGGGATAATAAAACCAGCTTTTACGCAAACAAAACTCGACATCTGAGCCACAAAGCCATACTGCATATAGTATAGTTTATCATCTGTTTTCTCTTATTGTGATCTTGCCGGTACATTCAATGTACTGAACCACACGGCTGCAACGTATCATGTTGCAGATAATTTCTTCCGACGAGTAAGAGTACGATACTGAGGTTACGGTCTACACTCAACTTTGCCGATGGCGTTGATGGGACTCCACACCCGACTATTCGCTCACCGTGACTTATGAGGTATATATATCAGTTTTACGTTATTTATACATGTGATTGAACTTTGATATATACATTGATGTACTGTGTGTGCCAGCATACCGATCCAGGGATGGCACGGATACACAGAGGCTTGACCGTCTGAGGTCGGGTCGCTACAGTAGCTGTGAGGTGGCCCCTCGCAATGACCCACATGCGAAGGCCAGAGGCGCTCCTGAGACGCGGCTCGGTTGAGCCCCGGGACGTCGATGCAGACGCGCAGCCCACCATCCTCACCTAGATGTGGGACTATGGCGGGCAAGCGGCGGTTGCCGCGCATGACTCTTGACTCCTGTAGCTCCTGAGTGTTTCTTGCGACGAACTCCTGAGGGTTTGGTTTTCCTTGCCTTGTACTTCCCTGAGGGAAACGTGCCTGGAAGCACCCCTCCAAGTGGTGCCCGATCGCCTCCCTGGCGACCTTGGCAAAGTCGGTGGCTCTCCAAGAGAGAGCCCCCGAGCCCTGCCTGAGGAGGGCGTTGGGCGCGTCTTCCTATGCGTGAGAGGGTGGCGCTCCCTGATCAAGCGCTGAGCCTGACGCAACATCTCCGGAGGCGTCAGCCCCCTTGTGGCTTGAGCCTAGCGAGGTCTTCTTCTTGAGGGCCGCTTCGAGAAGTCTCACGCCCCTGTGATCTAGGTCTTCGATTGCCACGTCTTGGAACGCGCGCTCCAGTGAGCACACTGCGTCTCTTTCTTCACAGGGCACGGTGATGACTCCACCACTTCCATGCATCTGAGGACATTGTAACCATGGTGAGTCACTGCCATGAACTTGGCTAGGGCCGGGTACCCGAGGATGGCATTATACGGTAGGCGGATGTGAGCAACGTCGAAGTCGATGAGCTCAGTGCGGTAGTTGTTGCGCTACCCGAAGGTGACTGGAAGGCGCACCTGCCCAATTGGAACAGTCGAACCATCGGTGACTCCTGAGAAAGGCTTGGTTGGCTGAAGCTGATCGTATGGCACTTGGATATCGTCGAACGCCTCGACGGACAGGACGTTGAGTCCAGCGCCGCCATCGATGAGGGTCCTGGTAACCTGCACATTGCTGATGACTGGGGAGCAAAGCATCGGGAGGACTCGGCCGTTACCCACTCTTGAGCTGATCCGCTGAGCTGAACGTGATAGCGCACGTAGACCACCTGAGAGGGCGCGTGGCCTCAAGCTTGGGAAGAACTGCATTCACCTCGCGAGCAAACTGCTTGAAGATGCGCTGTGAGGCTGGAGCCTGGGCGCCACCCAATATGCAGGCAATTGCGCGCAGCTCCTGGAAACCCCAATCCCATCGTCTTGATGTTGGTCTTCATTCCTCCTTGGCAATGGCGGCAGAGGCGGGAGGCCTGCGTTGCCGTGTGGGCGGTCCTCTCGAGGCTGGTCCCTCCAGCCTCCCTCGCGAGGCTGGTCCTGCCAGCGGTCCTCGCGAGGGCGGTCACGCCATCCCTGGCGCAGGCCACGGTCTTCCCATCGTCCTCCACCTCTTCCTCCTCCTCGGCCATAGCCCCTGTCGTTGCACTCAGGGCGTCGGCCGATTCGCCTGTCTTGCACGGCTCTGAGCTCTTGACATTCGTTGGCGTTGTGGGTGTGGAGGTCGTGGTACATGCAGTAGCGTCCGCCCTTGGATGACTCAGGCTGATCCCTGCTCGCTTGGTGTCCGGCTCCGCTGCTAGCAAAGCAGCCCCCTTGCGCTTCACGTCTTTGGCCTTGAGCTTCTTCTCTTATGGGTCGGCTGCTGGGAGCTCAAGAAGGGAGAGGCGCCCTTCCTCAGCCCTGGCGCACTTGGTCGCCAACTTGAACAGCTCCAGGGATGTGCACAGGTCTTCATGGATTGCTAGCTCCTCCTTCATCTTGATGTCGCGCACGCCGTCGAAGAAAGCTGAGATGATGGCTTCCTCAGTCACCTTGGGGATCTTGAGGCGAGCATAGTTGAAGTGCTGGATGTACTTCTGCAGGGTTTCCCCTGGTTGCTGCTTGATGCGGCGCAGGTCGCTCACGGCCGGGGGCCGGTCGCGAGTGCCCTGGAAGTTGGCGATGAAGCGGGTGCGCATCTCGCTCCAGGAGGAGATCGTGTCGGGGGCCAGATTCAGGAGCCAGGTGCTGGCACCGTCCTTGAGTGCCATGGGGAACCAATTCGCCATGACCTTTTCGTCCCCGTTGGCGGCTACGATGCCCAGCTCGTAGAGCTGCAGGAACTCCGCGGGGTCCGCCGTGCCATCGTAGCGAGGAGGGAGGTCAGGCTTGAACTTGCCTGGCCATGTGACGCCGCGCAGCTCGGGGGTGAAGGCGAGGCAGCCCGCTGTGGCCACCGGCGCCCTTGGCTGGTGCCGGACTTGCTCTTGCAGGTCATCTCGCGCCGCCGCTGGGAGCAGCGCGGGGTCTTAGCGTGGAGGCGCTGGGACGCGATCTTGGCGCGCTGGCGCTGGGAGCACGCGAGCAACTTCTCGGGGACGTGGGATCTCTTGGCAGCTCCTTTGTTGCTGCGCAGGTGCTGGATGGGGAGGGTCTCGCTCTGGGGCCGCACGCCTTGCAGCCAAGGCGCCTTCTTGGGGAGGAGGTGGCGGAGGCACCTCCTGATCATCGCCTCCCGCGTGGAGTAGAGGGCGAGGTAGCGAGGGGGACCGCAAGGGGGAGCCCCCCGCGGCGCTGACGACCTCCGTGATGTGGGCGAGCCAGTCCTCGTAGAGGTCGTTGACGGGGCGGTAACGAAGAAGCACCTTCGCCAAGAGCAGCGAGGCGCGCGCATCCATGGGGGCGCGACGGGCGTGGGACGACGAAACCCGGGCTCGGCGACGGTGGCGATGCGGCCATCCCGCCCGCCTGCGAAGGATCTTTGGGGCGAGGCTCTGCTTTCGTTCCCGCCGGGCGGTGGCGGCGTTGGCGGCGGCGGCGACGGGAACAACGAGGGGGGCCGCCGACGGGCGCCGTCTGGGCGACGCGGGTGGCGCAAGCAGCCCGGTGCTCGGCGCGAGCCTGACGAGCGTCAGCCATGGACACGACGGGAGATCACACGCGAACAGCGGAAGAAAGATTCCGGCGCACCCCTACCTGGCGCGCCAAATGTCGGATTTCGGGTTCCGGCAGACCCTTGAGGTTCGAACACTGGGGTGCGCGCGGAGATCTCTCCCCTACCGATCTACGTCCGATCCTCTCGTGCGAACTAAGATGAAAACGATGAACAACACAAGGGACACGGGGTTTATACTGGTTCGGGCCACCGTTGTGGTGTAATACCCTACTCCAGTGTGTGGTGTGGTAGATTGCTTCAGTGGCTGATGATGAACAGTACAGGGGAAGAATAGTCTCGCGAGATGTGTTCTTGAGCTGGCGCGATGAACTGCTTGGGTGAGTTCGATCGCCTGTCTCTCTACCCTTGCCTCTTGATCAGATGCCTCTACTCTGTGGTGGGCCCTGGGCCTCTCCCCGAATAATTGAGCGGGAAGGGCGCCAACAATTGGCCATTTTGAAGGGGAACATCTAGTACAAGTTATCCTGACCAAAGGTGGTCTTCGGTGCCAAAAGCGCTGGTGGTGACGCCGTCTTGGGCTCCATGGTGACCTCCGTCCGGCCGCCCGGCTGGTCTTGGTCTCGTTGCACCGGAATGGCAACCTTTGCCTGATGCCTTGGTCTGTGCTTGCCCCCTTTGCACCAAAGGGGAAACAAGGACTCTGCACAGGCCGGCGCCCGCCTGGCCTTTGTCGTCATGGCTTGCGTCACGGGTTCCTCGCGAGGTGCCCTTGCATTGATCTCTCCGCCTCCTCGTGAGCCTGCCTGAGGAGGCCGCTCCTGAGGAAGCTTCCTGTCGTCCGCCCCGCGAGGCTTGGCCTCTCGCGAGGGTCTTGAGCTCGAGCTGATGAAGATGGGCCGCGCTGGGCCCCCACTTGAGCCACACCACAGGCCGCAGGCAGGCAATTCTGGGGACCCCCGTTCCCAGAACGCCGACAGAGACGAACACACAGTCCGGCGCTAGACATAGAATCTTCGGAGCCTGGCTACGTTCCATGGGTTCGGCTCAAGTCGATTATCCGATGCATCCCGCAGACGGTACGCCCCACCGGTCAGAACTTGGTCAATAATGAAGGGACCCTCCCATTTGGGCTTGAGTTTGTCCTTTTTCTTCTCTGGCAGGCATAGAACTAACTCGCCAACATTATAAGTTTTGGCCTGTACTTCTCTGCTTTGGTATCTTCGAGCCCGTTGTTGATAGAATGCGGAACGGGCTTCTGCCACGTCACGCTCCTCCTCCAGGGCGTCCAAACTGTCCTGCCGATCGAGCTCGGCTTCTCTTTCTTCATACATGCGCACTCGAGCTGAGTCATGAATTATGTCGCAGGGCAGAACTGCCTCTACGCCGTACACCATAAAGAAAGGTGTGTATCCGGTAGTACGATTCGGCATGGTCCACAGCTCCCAGAGTATGGAGTCGAGCTCCTCCACCCAGTGCGTGTTAGATTCCTTAAGGGACCGCACTAATCTGGGCTTGATGCCGCTCAAGATAAGACCATTTGCCCGTTCGACTTGACCGTTAGTTTGTGGGTGATAGACAGAAGCATAATCGAGCTTAATGCCCATGTTTTTGCACCAGAGTTTTACCTCATCGGCCGTGAAGTTTGTGCCATTGTTAGTGATGATGTTGTGGGGGACACCGTAACGGTGTACGACCCCGGATATGAAGTCTATCACCGGTCCGGCTTCGGCCGTTTTAACAGGTTTGGCTTCTATCCATTTGGTGAATTTATCCACCATGACCAGTAAGTATTTTTTCTTATGGGTTCCCCCTTTAAGGGGTCCAACCATGTCGAGTCCCCAGACCGCAAAGGGCCAGGTAATGGGGATTGTTTGGAGGGTGGTGGGTGGCATATGGCTTTGGTTTGCAAAAAGTTGGCAACCGTCGCAGCGTTGGACTAAGTCCTGAGCGTCTGCCCGGGCCGTTGGCCAATAAAAACCTGTACGGAAGGCCTTGCTTACAAGGGCCCGGGCTGCGGCGTGGTGGCCGCCGAGTCCAGCATGGATTTCTGCTAGAAGCTTCCGCCCTTCCTCTTCGGAGATGCACCTTTGAAGGACTCCGGCGGTGCTTTTCTTATAGAGCTCTCCCTCATGGACCCTATAGGCTTTAGATCGCCGTACTATGCAGCGTGCCTTGTTTTGGTCCTCGGGGAGTTCCTGCCTAGTTTAGTAGGCCATGAATGGTTCTGTCCACGGGGCAATGACGACCATTATTACGTGGGCTGAAGGTGTTATTTCGGTGGCAGAGCCTCCGATTATGTCAGAGTGTTCGGTATCGGGCATTGCGGTTGGGTCCGGACTATTGTTACCGGTGTCCCCTTCCCATACCATGGATGGCTTGAACAGCCTTTCCAAAAAAGATGTTAGGGGACCGCGCATCGCGTTTTGGCGCCGATGCGTGCGAGGACATCTGCCGCTGATTGTTTTCCCGGGCTATATGGTGAAATTCGAGCCCCTCGAACCGAGCTGACATTTTTAGGACGGCGTTGCGGTATGCCGCCATTTTTGGATCCTTGGCGTCAAAGTCTCCATTTATTTGGGATATTGCAAGATTTGAATCCCCGCGCACCTCCAGGCGTTGGATGCCCATGTATACTGCCATCCGAAGACCATGTAAAAGGGCCTCGTATTCGGCTGCGTTGTTGGAGTCTGTATACATTATCTGGAGTATGTATTGAACTGTATCTCCGGTAGGGGACGTCAGAATGATGCCAGCCCCCAGACCAGCTAGCATTTTGGAGCCGTCGAAGTGCATGATCCAGTTGGAATATGCGTCGTACTCTTTAGGGGGTTCGGCTTCCGTCCACTTGCCGACAAAGTCGGCCAATACTTGCGACTTAATGGCTCGCCGTGGTTTGTACGTTATGTTGAACGGGAGGAGCTCAATGGCCCATTTGGCAATCCGGCCCATGGTGTTGCGGTTGTTTATAATATCATTAAGTGGCACCTCCGAAGCTACTGTAATTGAACACTCTTGAAAGTAGTGTCGCAGCTTCCGGGATGCCATGAATACCGCATAGGCTATCTTTTGATAATTCGGGTACCGTGACTTGCATGGAGTGAGGACAGTGGATACATAATACACTGGCTTTTGAAGGGGGAATTTATGTCCGTCCGTTTCTCGTTCGACGACGAGCACTGCGCTTACAACTTGATGAGTTGCCGCAATGTACAACATCATTGGTTCACCGATGTTTGGCGCGGCCAGGATTGTGTTGGTTGCTAGTATGGCTTTTATTTCTTCCAATGCGGCTGTGGCAGCGTCCGTCCACTCGAAGTGTTCAGTGTGCCGAAGGAGGCGATAGAGGGGTAATGCCTTTTCTCCCAAGCGGGAGATAAAGAGGCTTAGAGCCGCCACGCATCTGGTTAATTTATGGATTTGTTTGAGGTCCGTTGGGATAGCCAACTGTGACAGAGCTCGGATTATGGCCGGATTTGCTTCAATTCCTCTGTTGGAGACAATGAAGCCCAGGAGCTTTCCGGCTGGTACACCGAAAACACATTTTTCCGGATTAAGCTTGATGTCGTAAGTTCGGAGGTTGTCAAATGTGAGCCTCAAGTCGTCTATTAAAGAGTCGACGTGTTTGGTTTTCACGACCACATCATCTACGTATGCCTCCACTGTTTTGCCGATCTGGTTTTCCAGACATGTCTGAATCATGCGCTGATATGTTGCGCCGGTGTTTTTGAACCCAAAAGGCATTGTGTTGAAACAGAAGGGGCCGTATGGTGTGATAAATGTCGTTGCTGCTTGGTCGGGCACCGCCATCTTAATTTGGTGGTAGCCAGAGTATGCGTCAAGGAAACACAATGAATCGTGTCCTACGGTAGCATCGATAATTTGATCGATGCGGGGGAGGGGAAAGGGATCCTTTGGGCAAGCCTTGTTGAGGTCCTTGAAATGGACGAACAGGCGCCATGATTTTTCCTTCTTTGGTACCATCACCAGGTTTGCTAGCCAGTCCGGATGTTTTATTTCTCTAATGAATCTAGCCTCCAATAATTTGGCTAGTTCCTCTCCCATAGCTTGTCTCTTAGGTTCAGAGAAACGCCGAAGAGCCTGCCTGACCGGCTTGAATACCTTTAGGATATTGAGGCTGTGCTCGGCCAGCCTGCGTGGGTTCCTGGCATATCTGAGGGGTGCCAGGCAAATATGTTCCAATTCTCGCGCAGGAACTCTCGTAGTGCGGCGTCCACGGCGGGGTTTAGCTGTGCCCCGATGGAGGCTGTTTTTGTAGGGTCCGTTGGATGGACTTGGAATTTGACTATTTCATCCGCTGGTTTAAAGGAGGTGGACTTGGATCTTTTATGGAGTATCACGTCGTCCCTGTCCACCATGGAGCGCAGCGCAGTCAGTTCCTCGGCCTCAAGGGCTTCGGATAATGCCTCGAGGGCCAGTGCGGCTGTCTTGTTCTCGGCGCGGAGTGGTGTGTCCGGATCACTAGCGAGAGTGATGATTCCGTTGGGCCCGGGCATTTTGAGCTTCATGTACCCGTAATGAGGTATGGCTTGGAAGATTGTGAGCGCCTCCCGCCCTAGAAGGGCGTGGTATCCGCTACTGAACGGAGCCACTTGGAACGTAATCTCTTCGGACCTATAATTCTCCAAATGCGTCAACACCACATCTAGTGTGATTTTTCCCTGACAAGACGCTTCCCGGTAGGATTATCCCTCTAAAGGTTGTGCTGCTTCGCTCGATGCGGTTCCAGTCTATTTCCATTTTTTGAAGGGTTTCCTCATAGATGAGGTTTAATCCGCTGCCGCCGTCCATGAGCACCTTGGTGAGTTGAAAGCCGTCCACAATTGGACTGAGGACCAATGCGGCTGGTGCTCGGGATGTTCGGAATTTAGGTTCGTCACTAGCATTGAAAGTAATAGCCGTGTCACTCCATGGATTTATTGTTGCCACATGGTAGATTTCGGCAAGGCTGCGGAGTGTTCGCTTTCGCCTATTATTCGATGCGAAGGTCTCAAAGACTGTTAATACTGTATTGTTATCCCTAGGATGGTGCTCTGTGGCTTCTGAGATGAGAAGATCCTCGCCACTTTTGGCCACCTGCCTGAGTATCCAACATGCTCTAAGGCTGTGTGTTGGTATGGTATCTGCTGTACTATGGATTTTGCAGGGTCCGTTGAGCCATCCCTCCAGTACGGTTCCACGCCCTGTGAAGGGTTTTTGCTTTTTTGGGATTAGCTCGGGTGTCCTATGATAGTGCACCCTTTTGCTGCGGACTGGGTATGTGTTTGGGGCCGCATTATCCCAAAATTTTGTTTAGGTTTTCCAGGCACTTTCCATCGCACAGTACTTTCGCACTATGGACGCCAAGTCAGCAAAGCGTGATATCTCATGGCGATTTATGGTGTTAAGGATTCCCTTGTCTGTGCAATTATTGCAGAAAAATAAGATCGCGTCTTCCTCGCGACAGTCCTTAACCTTGTTCATCGCAAGGAGGAATCTGGCCCAATAGTGATGTACCGTTTCCTGGGGCTCTTGCCTGATGTGGGAAAGATTGCTTATGTTTGTGTGGGTGGGTGGAATTGAGTCCGAACCCTTACCCGATCTGAGATCCAGGGGCCGAGGAGTTTCCAATCTTGGAAGTTCCGGTTCCGGGGTGTTGCCCGATAATCCTGGCCCGCTGCCTGACTCTAAGTTCAGGGATTGGATGTTGTCCTCCCGCAAATGGGTATCCGGCTCGGGGAGCTCAGGAATCTGGACATAGTTAGTCCTCAAGATACAGGAAAAGTCGCCGCATTGTTCCTCCACCACCGCAATATGATGGGTGACCGGTGGAGAGTTAATCTCCCTTTGATCGGGTTTAAGCCCAATCCAATCATAGTCTATAGCGACTCCCAAGGCGGAGATGCGATCCAAGAGCTCGTTTAGGGAAGAGAGGTCCATTGGATCCATCTGCTCGGCAAGTTCCGAGTTGACGCGGAGGCTGTTTTCGATGACCCAAGAAGTCATCGTCGGCGCGGCGGCCGAACAGGCGGTCATGATGAAACCGCCTAGCCGGAGAGTTTAGCCGACAGCCGAAGCTCCCCCGGCAGTAGTGTCGTCTTTAAAGACGAGACGAGACATCCTTCCTTATGGTGACGACACAGTGGAACTCTCAATGAAAGCACCAATGTCGGTGTCAAAACCGGCGGATCTCGGTAGGGGTCCCGAGCGTGCGTCTAGGCGGATGGTAACAGGAGACAAGGGACACAATGTTTTTACCCAGGTTCGGGCCCTCTCGATGGAGGTAAAACCCTACTCCTGCTTGATTAATATTGATGATATGGGTATTACAAGAGTTGATCTACCACGAGATCAGAGAGGCTAAACCCTAGAGGCTAGCCTATGGTATGATTGTTGTTGTGTCCTACGGACTAAACCCTCCGGTTTATGTAGACACCAGAGGGGGCTAGGGTTACACAGATTCGGTCACAAGGAAGGAGATCTACATATCCGTATTGCCAAGCTTGCCTTCCACACCAAGGAGAGTCCCATCCGGACACGGGACGAAGTCTTCAATTTTGTATCTTCATAGTCCAACAGTCCGGCCAAAGGTTATAGTCCGGCTGTCTGGGTACCCCCTAATCCAGGACTCCCTCACTCCCCAACACTCAACTCTCTCTCACAGGATATGGATTTGGTGGAAAGAAGATTTGAGTGGAAAGCAACTTGGGGAAGGCTAGAGATCAAGATTCATATGGTAGGAATGGAATATCTTGGCCTCAAACAAGTGTAGGTGGTTCTCTCTCAGAAAAGGTAAGTTGGAAGTGTAGGTTCATTCTGATGGCTCTCTCCATGAATGAAGAGGAGGTGGAGGGGTATATATAGCTTCCACACAAAATCTAACCGTTACACACAACTTGCCAATCTCGGTGGGACCGAATTGGTAAACTCGGTCGGACCGATTCAGCAAATCTAGTGACCATTAGGATTTTCGGTGGGACCGACATGCACTCGGTAGGACCGATATGGTTAGGGTTAGGGCATAATGTAATCTTGGTGAGACCGATTACACAAACTCGGTGGGACCGATTCTCCCATTTCGGTGAGACCGAAATGTTACGAAAAGTGAACAGAGAGTTTACATTCCAATCTCGGTAGGACCGATTACGCAAACTCGATGAGACCGATTTTGGTAATAGATTCATACAGAGAGATTGCAATCCCATCTCGGTGAGACCGAGATCCCTATCGGTGAAACCAATTTGCCTAGGGTTTGTGGCAGTGGCTATGACATCTGAACTCGGTGGCGCCGGATAGAAAGAATCGGTGGGGCCGAGTTTGACTTTTGGTTTAGGTCATATGTGGATGTGAGAAAGTAGTTGAGGGCTTTGGAGCATATTACTAAGCATTTTGAGCAAGAGGCTCATTAAGCAACACCTCATCCCTCCTTGATAGTATTGGCTTTTCCTATAGACTCAATGGGATCTTGGATCACTAAAATAGAAAATGTAGAGTCTTGAGCTTTGAGCTTGAGCCAATCCTTTGTCCTTAGCATCTTGAAGGGGTTCCACATCCTCTAGTCCATGCCACTTCATTGTTGAACTTATCTGAAACATACTAGGTAAAAGTGTTAGTCCAACAAGAGATATGTTGACATTAATTACCAAACCCACCTAGGGTCAAAAATTTAAGGTACACAAGTCTTAATCCATTATATTGAAGGATCCACTGCCCGGTTGGTAAAGCACAAAAGCTCTTAACCTTGTGGACATGGATTCAAGTCCGATGATGGGGGTTACGTCATATGAAGTTATTTTCAATGAAGTATATATATATAAAGTCCCAGATCGGTATTATCTTACTGAGCCGGCCCTTGGGGGTTACACATTTCTGTTCAAATCTACATGATCATATTTATAAAGTCCCTGCTCATTATTACATAATGATCCGGCCCTTAGGGCTCTGATGGTTGACGTTTTTGAGCATCAGCAATTTCAACTCCCGAGTTCTTTAAGCATGACAACCCGGCACTTGGGGGCTACATAATATGGAGTATTCCATTTTTACTAGTGGCTGGGATGAACAACATGGATTTATACAAAAGTGGCAGTATTTATATTGCAGCAAGTCTTAAGCCATCCCTTGTTCTGCTCAAGACTTGGGGGCTACAAGTAATATGGATATAAGGGAGAAAAATCTTCAAATTCTCAGTTCTGAGCAAACCAGATTGACCCGGTGTCTGCAACAATTATGACCCGACGTTGGTAACAATTATGACTCGGTGCCATCAATATTTACAAACTGGATATTTTGGTAATATTAAACCGGCAAGTTCTACATCTTCAAACCGGTTGAATATCATATGAGTATTTCAAGACCAATATTTCTTAATCCGGCTATTTGGAAGCCAACTCAAGTGGATTATTCTTCACAATATTTCTCTGTGAGAAACCAATGTCAGCAAATTGAGTATGAAGCTGGCTTATTGACCTGGATTTTCTAGAAGAAGGAAATGACAAGGAATTAAGGATGATCAGGTGCCGGTATACAAGAATTCTTAACCCGGAGCATAATCTATCAAAATTGTTCTTGTGTTTGTTTACAGGATCAGTTTAACATGGATAAATCCAAATTAAACTGTGGGCTAATGTCGGGGATATACCCCACAGTGTAAATCGGCCGGAAGTATAACCCGGTCGGACTTGGCGGTTTACTTGAGACCCAGCTGATACTTGGCAATTCACTGGCGACCTGCCCTAACCTGGTGGTTTACAAGCGACCCGCCTGGTCTTTATGACTCACTGGTGACCCGGCGGGCAGGTCAGACGGATGACAAGGCCCAAGGCCTAGAAGGCCGGTTCATGTTAATGGTGGGCCGGTTTATGAGGAAAGCACAAGGAATATTCTCCTACAAAGGAAGCAAGACTAGGACTCCACTTGTAATAGAGTAATCCTAATCCAACTAGGACTAGTTCATGTAAACCGCCCCTTCAACTTATATAAGGAGGGGCAGGGCTCCCCAAAGAGGGATAGGAAAGAATAAACAATCTCTAGGGCTAGACACAAAGAGCCGGTTTACCGGCGATTCCCTCGTGATGATAATGAGATCTAGCCTCAAACAACATGTAGGGTTGTTACCTGATGATGTTTTCCGGGACCCAAAGCTGTCTAAACCCTTGTCTTGTGTTGTGTCTCTCGACTCCGCTCAACCCCTCTCAAGCTACCACATAGATGCTTTGGACTCACGACCAAGTCCTCACGCTAGGACATCTGCTGTGACAATTCTATGACACAAACTGTTGTCTGCCGGAAGTTGTGTGTGATTTTTAGTTGATCCAACATGCCTACGTTCTAGAAACCATGTGGGTTGTTTGAGTTCATCGCCCACGGTGTTGTCTGAGTAACCGTCTGCAATAGAAAACCCCAATAAGCAGGGTAATTAGCCTATTATTGATAATCCATGTAGTAATCAAATTGACATTTCATATAAAACACACCAGATATTTCATATTTGTATAACGGCAACCAAGATTTCATAATTGAATTACATCAGATAACTTCAGCACTCAATTACACCAAAGATGGATATAGCTAGCTACGCCATTACACAACAGCACCAAGTTTCACATGCAACATCGAAAACCTTTAGAAAAGTAACATCATACATAGAAAGTATACAGATGAATCTCATCTGGGAAACTGCAGAAGCGGAAGGCGAATATTGAGCCTTCAGTGACGTTGAATGTCCTTGCAACTTTAGGCCAGTGGCTATGGATAATTGCCCGCCCAACCTTCGTCCTCTTCAGGAAGACTTCAATATTGTATCGTGGGTGTTGAATGAATACCTTCCTTGCCTCTTGACCATGCAGGTGGTTTGAGAGGTAATCATTGATGAACTGCTTTGAAAAGTACTGAAAATAAAGATATGCATAAATTGCTATTATAAATTTTGAAATGTCGCAAGGGGTAAAAGTAAGGTAAAAGAGTTAGTACATCCTATAATTGACTGTTGTGTTCTTCATTGTGCAAACAAAGATTTTGCTATTATTCGTCGCAAGTTTCTTTATCCTAACAATCTTTCTGTGTTTCTTGACTTGACTGATATTCATGGACATCTCATTTTGCCATATGCAAAATGGGTCGAACCATGGGTCTAAGCTTCTGACAACAGGACCTACATGTGTAAGACCAAATTATAAGAAACGTAAATATTAGAATGATTCCTGCAACTGCACAATAATGTGCTATTAGCGAAAGGACAATGCATGAGCAAACCTCGATGGTAAACCGCAGTGTCTCCCATTGTTTCCCTGCAACACATATAAGGGAGATCTTGATCAAGTTAACTGAGAGTTGCAATACTATCAGTAGAATATGTATTGAGTACAGCCAAATTCTATTTATTTCTCATATGCATAACAATACAAAATTGTACCCACAACAAATGAAAATCAAATTGCAGAATTGAACCAAACAGTTAACTAGACAGCATACCAAATGAACCAAAATAGTTAACTGAGCATGGCATTGCAGAATAGAACATATACTAGAAGATAAGACCGTTAACGAAACCAAGAATGCTTGAGGACAGTACTATGAAATGTAGCAATTGTTGGACTAAACTGTTACTGAATATTACATTTCAAAATATCAGATTGCATATTAAAATTATAGAGGACAAATCACTAGAAGGCATTGGCGGTGGCCTTGAGAAAACAACACGAACTATATTTTAAAGTAGACAACCGCGTGGCGGCATCGCCGGTAGCCTAAAAAACGATGTGCTCCTCCAAGATCTGGCGGTCGACACACATGGAAGCCATAGCGACCTCGTCCGTGCATGCGGCCGCGATTGGCTTCTTCGCTGCCAGATGCTACTGAGCTCCACGGTATACTGCGTGCAAAATGGTTGTTGGCGGCGCTTAATTGGAGGACGGGGCCAGTGATTTTGGCGGAAGGTGTCGCACCGTCGGTCGGGGCATGTGGGACGGGGAAGGAGGAGGATGGTGTGGGTGGGGTGTGGATTACCTGACCATATCGACGAGGCCGCGCAGCAAGAAGAAGGGTCACCGGCAAGAAGGCGGCGCTGCAAGAAGAAGGGTCGCCGGCGAGGAGGTGGCGCTGCAAGAAGAAGGGTCGCCAGCAAGGAGGCGGCGCTGCCAGTAAGTAGCAGTGAAGGTTTGAACTTGGAAAGCAAGGAGAAACAGTGGAAATCTGGATTTTGGTGGGGGGAGATAGATATTTCTGTGGTGGCAGAAAAATTCCGCTTGGTACCGCGAGAAACTAGCGCGCAAGTGTGGTTGAAGCGTGGCGGTGGACTGTAGATGACGAAGCTTCCTTCATAAGCCAAACAAGATGGTGTGCCAAGATATTTTATATCGCATCCCACACAATTCTTGCTAGTAAACTGTTTGTGGTATACCTAATTTTTTTCATTCTGCTTTGAAAGACAAAATGGTGTTACAGAGGGAAAGGATGGTGTTTGAATTGCTAGAACACTTATCTACAATGAACATGCAACTATATGAGTATCGTGTTAAAATTTGGAATTATTCCGGGTTTGTTTAGCATTTTTTATGCATTAATTGAGTTTCTAGGCATTTAATGTGCATAATTCAAATTTGAACTACAAGCACATGCTCTAGTGCACCAAAGTTTGTTGAAAAATCACATGTGTGTCTTTGGGTGAATTTATAGGTCCAATGCAATAATGGGAATGAAATTCAAATATCTGGGCGTGGTGGCTCGGCCAGAAACATTGAGAAACTTGGTTTTTAAATACATGTAAATCCAAACTGCCCGAAAATCATGAAACTTGGCATGGTGTCATTTCATGGCACCAACATACTGTGGTAAAAAAATTGTCCGAATTGGGACAAGTTTTGGTATAAGCTTCTTGCAAATTGGAGCTTCTATCAAGAAGGCGTGTGGTTTCGAGAGGGAACGTGTCACCTTTGTGTGCGAAATGACATACACTGCCCCCCTCTTGATTTTTTTACAGAGCAAACATAGAACTATATGAGTGTCGCGTTAAAATTTGGAATTATTCCGGGTTAGTTTGGCCCTTTTTATGCATTAATTGAGTTTCTAGGCATTTAATGTGAATAATTCAAATTTGAACTACAAGTACATGCTCCAGTGCACCAAGGTTGGTTGAAAAATCCAATGTGTGTCCTTGGGTGAATTTCTAGGTCCCATGCAAGAAATGAGAATGAAATTCAAACATCTGGGCGTCGTTGCTCGACCGGTAACATTGAGAAACTTGTTTTTTTTAATTCCTGTAAATTCAAAACTCGCCTGAAAATCATGAAACTTGGCATGGTGTCATTCATGGCACCAACATGCAGTGGTAAAAAAATTGGCCGAATTGGGACAAGTTTCAGCATAAGCTTCTTGTAAATCGGAGCTTCTCTCAAGAAGACTCGTGGTTCCAAGGGGGAGCTGTCACATTTGTGTGCGAAATAATATACACTGCCTCCCCCCTTGATTGTTTACAGAGGCAACATAGAACTATATGAGTGTTGTGTTAAAATTTGTAATTATTCCGGGTTCGTTTGGCCTTTTTATACATTAATTTAGTTTTGGGGCATTTAATGTGCATATTTCAAATTTGAACTAGAAGCACATGCTCCAGTGCACCAAAGTTGGTTGAAAAATCACATGTGTGTCCTTAGGTGATTTTATAGGTCCCATGCAAGAAATGGGAATGAAATTCAAACATCTAGGCGTCGTGGCTCGACTGGAAATATTGAGAAACTTGGTTTTTTAATTCCTGTAAATCCAAAAGACGCATAAAATCATGAAACTTGGCATGGTGTCATGACATGGCATCAACATGCTGTGGTAATTTTTTGGCTGAATTGGGACAAGCTTTGGTATAAGCTTCTTGCAAACGGGAGCTTCTCTCAAGAAGGCTCGTGGTTCCAAGAGGGATGAAGCGGCGAAGACGACTCACGATGGCCCCAGATCCACGGTGGGTCGAGAAAGTGGCGGCTCATAGTGCCAAAGTTTACCGTAGCAACGGCTTAGAATGAAGCGGAAAAAAGCAACGGGCGCTCGAAGCTATAGAAGAGGTGTTGATCTTGATGCGGTCGTGGAGTTCGGGCGGCTCACGGCTGACTCGGAGCAGAGGACCGAAGCCATGGCCGAGGACAGAGGAGGCACACGGCGACTTGCAGCCATGGCGAAACTCGGTGGTGACTTCCAACTCTTTTGGTTGAGGTGTGACTCGGCGGAACGAATCACGAGGGCTCGAGGCGGCTTGAAGCAGCTCCGCGACGGCTGCAAACACAACGGCAACATCTCGCGGCTCGGCGCAAATGATGTCGCAGGGGCTGGAGGAATCCGGGTCGGTGAAGGTGATGGCGACTTGCCGACAGATGGCGAGTCAATAGGAGCGGCTCAATGAGACCGCGACTGTAACTCGGATTCGTTGAGACGGGTCAACCATGGTAGGTTTGACTCCTCGTGTGGGTCGTAGTCTTCGTTTCTTCTCTTCCTTTTTGCTATTTCGGCGGATTTGGCAATTTTCACGGGTGCATATTGATGAACCGCCAGATCGTGGCGGCAGCATCCGTACTGGATGCAAAAGACTTAATCCTCTTAAACTTCTTCTTCATCTGATAAATCGCGAGCTTTCTCGATCCTTGAGAGAAATCCCTCCAAGAACACAATACCACCGTGCGCGAGCCCCATGGTGGGCGCCAACTGTCGTGGATTTGTCACGGAAGATGTCCTTAGTGTGAGGACTTATTCATGAGGCCAACACATCTATGTGATAGCTTGAGAGGGGTTGAGTGGGACGAGAGACGCGAGGTTTTACCCAGGTTCGGCCCCTCACGGTGGAGGTAAAAGCCTACGTGCTGCTTCATTGATATGGATCATGGTGATGCTCACAATTACAAGGGTGCTCTTTGGCTACCTCTCTCTCTCTCGAGCTATTGACTTGTCTGTCTAAAACTTGTGAAACTTGTCCCCCATGGGGTGCTCTGCCCCTCCTTATATAAGTTGGAGGGGCGGGTTACATGTGGAGTCCTAGTAGGATTAGGACTACTCAATTACAAGTGGAATCCTAGTCTTGCTTCCCTTATTGGCAAATATTCCTTATGTCTTTCCTCTTAAGCCGGCCCACCGGACACCGTACCTTGAGCCAGTCTTCTCACGAGCCGCCTTATGGGCCTTGGGCTTTGTCATTAGACTAACCCGCCCGCCGGGTCACCGATGAGTCGCCTGTTGGGGAACGTAGCAATTTCAAAAAAAATCCTACGCACACGCAAGATCATGGTGATGCATACCAATGAGAGGGGAGAGTGTCGTCCACGTACCCTCGTAGACCGTAAGTGGAATTGTTATGATAACACGGTTGATGTAGTCGTATGTCTTCACGATCGACCGAACCTAGTACCGAATGTACGACACCTCTGTGATCTGCACACGTTCAGCTCGGTGACGTCCCACGAACTCATGATCCAGTAGAGCTTCGAGGGAGAGTTTCGTCAGCACGACGGTGTGATGACGGTGATGATGAAGCTACCGACGCAGGGCTTCGCCTAAGCACCGCTACGATATGACCAAGGTGGATTATGGTGGAGGGGGGCACCGCACACGGCTAAAAGATCAATGATCAACTTGTGTGTCTATGGGGTGCCCCCCTCCCCGTATATGAAGGAGTGGAGGAGGGGGGAGGGCTGGCCCTCTATGGCACGCCCTGGAGGAGTCCTACTCCCACCGGTAGTAGGATCCCCCCTTCCCTAGTTGGACTAGGAGAGAAGGAAGGGGGGAGAGGGAGGAAGGAAAGGGGGGTGCCGCCCCTCCACCTAGTCCAATTCGAACCAGAGGGAGAGGGGGCGCGCGGCCTGCCCTGGTCTCCTCTCTCTCTCTCTCCACTATGGCCCAATAAGGCCCATACACTTACTGGGGGGGTTCCGGTAACCTCCCGGTAATCCGGTAAAATCCCGACGTCACCCAGAACTATTCCGATGTCCAAATATAGGCTTCCAATATATCGATCTTTATGTCTCGACCATTTCGAGACTCCTCGTCATGTTCGTGATCATATCCGGGACTCCCAACTACCTTCGGTACATCAAAACACATAAACTCATAATATCGACCGTCACCGAACGTTAAGCGTGCAGACCCTACGGGTTCGAGAATTATGTAGACATGACCGAGACTCATCTCCGGTCCATAACCAATAGCGGAACCTGGATGCTCATATTGGTTCGGACATATTCTACGAAGATCTTTATTGGTTAAACCGCATAACAACATACGTTGTTCCCTTTGTCATCGGTATGTTACTTGCCCGAGATTCGATCGTCGGTATCTCAATACCTAGTTCAATCTCATTACCGGCAAGTCTCTTTACTCATTTCCGTAATGCATCATCCCGCAACTAACTCAATATTACATTGCTTGCAAGGCTTATAGTGATGTGCATTACCGAGAGGGCCAGAGATACATCTCCGACAATCGGAGTGACAAATCCTAATCTTGATCTATGCCAACTCAACAAGTACCATCGGAGACACATGTAGAGCACCTTTATAATCACCCAGTTACGTTGTGACGTTTGGTAGAACACAAAGTGTTCCTCCGGTATTCGGGAGTTGCATAATCTCATAGTCATAGGAACATGTATAAGTCATGAAGAAAGCAATAGCAACATACTAAACGATCAAGTGCTAAGCTAACGGAATGGGTCAAGTTAATCACATCATTCTCTAATGATGTGATCCCGTTAATCAAATGACAACTCATGTCTATGGCTAGGAAACTTAACCATCTTTGATTCAACAAGCTAGTCAAGTAGAGGCATACTAGTGACACTCTGTTTGTCTATGTATTCACACATGTACTAAGTTTCCGGTTAATACAATTCTAGCATGAATAATAAACATTTATGATGATATAAGGAAATATAAATAACAACTTTATTATTGCCTCTAGGGCATATTTCCTTCAGTCTCCCACTTGCACTAGAGTCAATAATCTAGATCACATCGCCATGTGATTTAACACCAATAGTTCACATCACCATGTAATTAACACCCATAGTTCACATCTCCATGTGACCAACACTCAAAGGGTTTACTAGAGTCAGTAATCTTAGTTCACATCGTCATGTGATTCACACCCAAAGAGTACTAAGGTGTGATCATGTTTTACTTGTGAGAGAACTTTAGTCAACGGGTCTGCCATATTCAGATCCGTATGTATTTTGCAAATTTCTATGTCAATAATGCTCTGCACGGAGCTACTCTAGCTAATTTCTCCCACTTTCAATATGTATCCAGATTGAGACTTAGAGTCATCTGGATCAGTGTCAAAACTTGCATCAATGTAAACCTTTACGATGAACCTTTTGTCACCTCCATAATCGAGAAACATATCCTTATTCCACTAAGGATAATTTTGACTGTTGTCCAGTGATCTACTCCTAGATCACTATTGTACTCCCTTGCCAAACTCAGTGTAGGGTATACAATAGATCTGGTACACAACATGGCATACTTTATAGAACCTATGGCTGAGGCATAGGGAATGACTTTCATTCTCTTTCTATCTTCTGTCGTGGTCGGGCTTTGAGTCTTACTCAATTTCACACCTTGTAACATAGGCAAGAACTCTTTTCTTTGCTTGATCAATTTTGAACTTCTTCAAAACTTTACCAAGGTATGTGCTTTGTGAAAGTCCAATTAAGCGTCTTGATCTATCTCTATAGATCTTGATGCCCAATATGTAAGCAGCTTCACCGAGGTCTTTCATTGAAAAACTCTTATTCAAGTATCCTTTTATGCTATCCAGAAATTATATATCATTTCCAATCAACAATATGTCATCCACATATAATATTAGAAATGCTACTCAGCTCCCACTCACTTTCTTGTAAATACAAAGCTTCTCCAAAAGTCTCAGATAAAACCATATGCTTTGATCACACTATCAAAACGTTTATTCCAACTCCGAGATGCTTGCACCAGTCCATAGATGGATCATGGAGCTTACACACTTTGTTAGTAGCCTTTGGATCGATAAAACCTTCAAAGTTGCATCAATAAAACCTTCAGGTTGCATCATATACAACTCTTCTTCCGTAAATCCATTCAGGAATGCAGTCTTTACATCCATTTGCCAAATCTCATAATCATAAAATGCGGCAATTGCTAACATGATTCGGACGGACTTAAGCATCGCTACGGGTGAGAAAGTCTCATCATAGTCAACTCCTTGAACTTGTCAAAAACCTTTCGCAACACGTCGAGCTCTGTAGATAGCAACATTACCGTCAGCGCCAGTCTTCTTCTTGAAGATCCATTTATTCTCGATGGCTTGCCGATCATCGGGCAAGTCAACCAATGTCCACACTTTGTTCTCATACATGGATCCCATCTCAGATTTCATTGCCTCAAGCCATTTCGCAGAATCTGGGCTCATCATCGCTTCCTCATAGTTCGTAGGTGTCGGTGTCAAAACCGGCGGATCTCGGGTAGGGGGTCCCGAACTGTGCGTCTAGGATCGATGGTAACAGGAGACGGGGGACACAATGTTTACCCAGCTTCGGGCCCTCTCTATGGAGGAAATACCCTACTTCCTACTTGATTGATCTTGATGAATATGAGTGTTACAAGAGTTGATCTACCACGAGATCGTAATGGCTAAACCCTATAAGTCTAGCCTATGTGAATATGGTAATGAATCTGTCCTATCCGGACTATGCTCTCCGGTTTATATAGACATCGGAGAGATCTAGGGTTACATGAGGTCGGTTACATAGGAGGAAATCTTCATTATAGGTCGCCTAGCTTGCCTTCCACGCCAAGGAGAGTCCAATCCGGACATGGGTATAGTCTTCGGTCTTCATGTCTTCACAGCCCATCAGTCCGGCCCATAGATAATGTGCCGGGCGCCGAGGACCCCTTAGTCCAGGACTCCCTCAGTAGCCCCTGAACCTGGCTTCAATGACGAGGAGTCTGGCGTGCAGATTGTCTTCGGCATTGCAAGGCGGGTTCCCCTTCTCCCGAACTCCAAGATAGTCTTCGGATGTGATGATTGTATCCGGACCTGTTACACACCATATTCCACCGTAGAGAGAATATATATATTTCACGCGAGTTCTATCTGCTAACAGCTTCCTGCAACGTGACATCACGCTCATCCGGTCATAATTTCGAACCGTTTTTCTTCTGCCATCCCACGTTTCAAAACGCGGTTGCTACTGGCACGTCTTGTCGAAGCAGAGATCGTGTCCCCCTATTGCAGGATTCTCATCCATGCGGGCATGGGTAACCCAACCGTGCCGTTTACACAGCCCTTGGGAATAGGCGAATCTCAAGGCGAGTGAGGAGGCATTTTATATTTGCTGCCTTTATAAGGGGATAAGGATTCCCCCTTCCTCTTCTCACGCCCTTTCTCTTCCTCAGCCCTTCCGTCCTTGAGCTCCAGCGCCCAAGCCTTAGCTTCTCTCTCGTTTGAGAAAATACTCCAAAGATATCCGGATCCGGAGCTGGAGGTAAGTGGATGGCCTCTTCCGTCAAGAAGAAGGACATCAAGGAGCTCCGGGAGGCCGGATATCTGGCATGAGAGATCGCTCATCGACTCCCGGCCAAGGGACAGATCGTCTCCACTCCCGAGCCCCACAAGAGGGTTGTGTTCCTTACACATTTTGTCCGTGGGCTTGGGTTCCCTCTTCACCCATTCGTTCGCGGGTTGATGTTTTACTATGGGCTGGATTTTCATGACCTAGCCCCCAACTTCATCCTCAACATTTCGGTGTTTATCGTCGTTTGTGAGGCTTTTCTCTGCATCCCACCTCACTTCAGCCTGTGGCTGAAGACCTTCAATGTGAGGCCGAAAGTTGTGCGCGGCCAGCAAGCAGAATGCGGAGGCGCTATGGTGGGCGAGATGCCCAACGTCACCTGGCCCGAAGGTTCGTTTGCGGAGACGGTGAAGGGGTGGCAATCGGGGTGGTTCTACATCACCAAGCCGCGCGATGCTGACTGATTGGCAGCCCCCGAATTCCGATCCGGAATCTCGATGCGGCTCACCTCCTGGCAAGAGAGGGGCCTAACCTGGGGTCCCTTGGACAAGCTGACTGGGCTCCAGACGTGCATCCAGAACATGATAGAAAGGAAAATCAAGCTCATCAACATGGTCCAGGTCATGCTTGTTCGTCGGGTCCTTCCGTGCCAACGCCGATCTTGTAATTTGTGGGAGTTCGAGCCGGCCAAGCACCAAACGCTGCTGGAGCTCTTCGGCACGGCGCACGAAGAAATCTGGAAGGTGCTCTTCAAGGCCGGCGAGACGCCACCGCCTACGACCGAAGACCGTGGGCTTATTTAAAAGCGCCAGCCCAACCCGGTCGGTTCCTTTAATGTTTTCAAGGAGCATCCCCTACTATCATATTTTGAGAGGAAATTTAAGCTTCCTTCCCCTATTTTCCGGCCTGGATTAAGTTGGCCGAGGAGATTAACTGTCTGGCTCCGCTGCCCGAGGACCAAGAATTTCCATTATTGGAGAAGATGTTGTCCCCTGCACCTTATGATGTGCCAGAGAAGATGGCTAAAAAGGCGGCCCAAGGGGCCAAGAAGAGCATTCATCGAAGAAGCACTCCGAACGAGACGTCGGAAAGCGAGACTTCCTCTTCGTCCGCTGACAATAGTGATGAAGAGGAAGAAGAAAATGACTCCCCACCTGAAGTGGGGAGGAAGAAGAGAGCGGCCCCCACAAGCCCGGAGGCGGAAGCGCCTAAAAGGGTTAAAGGCTCTCTCGCGGATAACTCCGCGTGGGATGTCGACAGCAGTCCGGAACGACCTCGCCAGACCAAGCCTCGGGCCGCTTCGTAAGTACCAGAATTCGCAAAAATCTGGCCTACCTGGTTTGTAATATTGACAATTTGTAAACTTTTGCCATTGCAGTCCGGCGCGCGGTGACTCCCCGCGATCCTCGATAGAGGATTCGCTGGACATAGAGGAGATGGCTAGCATATCTCCGCCACCTGCTCATTCCATCTCACCCAGGGGTGATGACGAGGTGGTGTCCAAAAAGGCCTTCCTAGGCCAGGGGAGGTTCTGGAGATCATCGGAGTGACGCTCCAGGATGACTCCTCGGACGCCAAACACACGGGGGGAAAAGCCCCCATGGAGACTGGTGACGGGGTCTGAGTTCCCTTCGGACCTCTGCCGGATACCATTCCGGAAATCTATACGGCTCTGGGGTCCAGTGAACAGCATTCCCCCCAAGGAGGGAGAGTGCCTGTTCCATCGGTGACCTCTGTCCAACCAGAGGCACCGGATAATCTGCTGGAGGTGCTGCGACGCGCCTCTATCGTGGATGAACATCGTGTCCTTATGGACACGGTAATAGAGAAGGTTCAGTTCGCTAAAAGCAGACTGGCCGAAGCCTGCACTAGCCTTCTAATAGGCTTTGAGGGTAAGTAATGTGATTATAGGAAAAATATCACAGTATAGACAGTAGCCCCTGATACTCTGTTTGGTGTTCGGGAAGAAAAGCCTAACAGAGGATCAAAAAATCACAGGAGTCTAACATGAGTTGTCTATGTGAATAAGCAGGTATGGCTGCAGGCTACCACTGCTCATGTTGCGGAGGTCTCCGGACTGAAGCAGAAATTGGAGTGGGCCGAGGAGGAGCTCGGTCGCGTGAAGAAGCAGTTGGAGGATAGCCAAGGTATGCAGTAACCCGTGGGTACATTTCGAAAAAATGAATAGTCCGACCGGACTGAAAGTGTCATAAACTTTATTAGGGGCCACGACCGAGGTGGCAACCCTTAAGAAGGCGCTAGCCGAGGCCGAGGACAAAGCGGCCAAGGAACGCGCTTTGCGCGAGAAGCACGAGGCCCGGGTTGGCGAGGCGCAGCAACAGCTCCAGGGCGCGATAGAGAAATTTGAGTCCTTGGAGCGCGATTTTAAGGCGCAGGAGTCCGAATTGGCGAAGGCTCGCCAGAGCGCGCAGGATGCACGAGCCGAAGCCTAGAGCACCCTCCAGAAGATTCAAGTGGCCCAGAAAATTGCGGCGGGTGAGTCTTTTACCATGCCGAGCAAGTATCTAGAGAAAACATCCCTTGTACTTGTCCTGAATTTTGGTTTTCCAGGGGCATTTTTAGGTCTGCCGCACAGTGTGTCGGACGCGGCTGAGCATTATAGAGCCGAAGAAGGGATGTCTACGGAGAAGCTGTTCTGGTCCCAATATCTGGGATCCAAACATCCAGTGCCCTTCAGCGACCAGCTAAAGCAGTTGATCGAGCTGCACAGGTTGGCAGAGCTGGCCATGAAGGACCTGATAGTCCGGTTGTGGCCTGTCGATCCTA
Source organism: Aegilops bicornis (assembly GCA_021605145.1). Classification (NCBI taxonomy): domain Eukaryota; kingdom Viridiplantae; phylum Streptophyta; class Magnoliopsida; order Poales; family Poaceae; genus Aegilops; species Aegilops bicornis. The sequence goes on from CM038675.1 coordinate 367,650,905, forward strand.
CACCTGGCAGCTATTTCAGACTTGTGCAACGGCTTGTGAGTGCCTGTCCGTGGCTCGAAGCCGTGAAGCGGTAGGTCTGCATTGAAGGTGCGCGTATGGCTTTTGCCCGCGTCAAGACGCATTGGGCGAAGCTGGATGCCAAGAAGCTAATGACCGAAGGACCGCCGGAGGGCAAGGAGCATCGTCGACCCGAGCACTATTTTGATGGTGTCCTGGAGGGGTCCCGCCTTGCGGCGGAGCAATGTTCGAAGGATATTATATTCCCATAAGAACATGTGTATTATCTTGCCCTGTAATATGGAACAAAGATGTTATGTAGTATAATGTTTATGGCTTTAAATTTTACCTCCTGTGTGGCCATTTATTAATCTAAGGGATGACCAGTCGTCGGCTTCTGCCCCCACGTAGATAGTACGGGGGTGTTCAGGATAAATCTAAACACTCTTTACTCCACATTATGGTCCTTAAAGGAGGTGTTTAGCGCAGCGAACAAGGCAATCAGACTATGCGGCCTTTACCGCCCCCACTTAGCCATAGGAGTTTGACAATTAATAAAGTTAGCGGAGCCCCTTTTGTTCGGAAGGCCGAATTAGGGGCGCTATACACGCCAAATCGGAAGAACCGATTCTTCGCAAGAAGCGGAAAAAATCTCCAACGATTTGGAACCTCACGAACAGCTGACTGGCTGTCGCCGCATCATGACAGTCAGTTTTCGGCTTTCTCTACGGAGGTGCTCATACGGAAGAATCGGGACACAATCGCATTAATTCTCCCTTTACTACCCTAGCCGATATAGCGGAACGTAAGGTAGTAAACACAGGAGCCGGGCAACCCAACTATTGACCAAAGATATGATTCGGAGCCGATGCATATAATGCTATAAGTTCGGGGTGCCGAACTATACTGAAAAAGTGTTCGGACTTTTATTGCCGTGATGCGGGCTATAAGGAAGCCCCTGGCGTACTAGTACGTACCATGATGTACGTGTGCAATGAGTAATAGATACTGAGGTGAGGAAACGGAAAGGATTAAGTAATGAGCTGACGCCACCATTTATTCACCGTTGTGATGTAATCAGTACGTCGAGGCGTACTTTGTACCAGTAATGCGATAAGCAAGTAAGGCTATTTAACATGCCGTAACCAAGGGCGAGCTGCATGCAGGTATGTAAAACAAGTATATTAATCGTTTATTAGAGACCACCTGGGGGTTCCCTCGTACGGCAGAGCTCGTTGCCTCCTTGGTGTGTTCTGCAAATGGGTCGTCCGTATAGACCTTGAAAAAGAAAAGAAAAACCCGTAAAAAGAAAAGGCAGGAGCGTGCGAATCCCACGGTCTATCAAGCCGTACTATGGATTGCGAGCGAGTTGTGCCTCCGTCCGTACCCATGGGGTTTCGAGTGCGTAGTTTAAATGCGCGTGGTACTAACACCATTGCCTCGTCAGGGCTGGGACGGAGGCCAAATTGCTAGTTTGGCTTGTGACGAGCCGAGCTGTCCTGCTGAGTAGTCCGGACCATCTTAATGATGTCCAGGGGCTCGGCAGCCGGATTGTAGTGCTGCTTGAGAAGGCCACTCTGTACTTCTACTTCTAGGGCGGCGGTGTGCTCCTCTGTACGGAGGGAGCGTTCCGTATTTCCATTTACCGTAATGACACCACGTGGACCGGGCATCTTGAGCTTGAGACAAGCATAATGCGGCACCACGTTGAATCTAACGAATGCGGTTCGTCCGAGCAGTGCGTGATAGCCACTGCGAAATGGGACGATATCGAAGATTAGTTCTTCGCTTCGGAAGTTATCCGAGGAACCGAACACTACCTCCAGCGTTATTGAGCCTGTACAACGGGCCTCTACGCCTGGTATGACTCCTTTAAAGGTAGTCTTCGTGAGCTTGACCCGTGAGGGGTCATTGCTCATTTTACGTACTATATCCTGATAGAGCAGGTTGAGGCTGTTATCACCGTCCATTAGGACTCAATTCAGGTGAAATCCATCAATGATTGGGTCAAGGACCAGTGCGGCTGAACCGCCATGCCGGATGCTAGTCGGATGGTTTCGGCGGTCGAAGGTGATCGGGAATGATGACCACAGATTAAACTTCGGGGCGACGGTCTCTACCTCGTAGACGTCCCTGAGTGCGCGTTTGCGCTCCTTTTGGGGATATGTGTAGCATATATCATGTTCACCGTTTTGACTTTAGGGGGAAATTTCTTTTGCCCCCCGGTGTTTGGCTGCCGGGGCTCTACGTTACCGTCCTCGCCCTGCGATTCCCCTTCTTTGTTTCTGCTATTTACCTTGCTGGCTTGTTTAAAGACCCGGCAATCTCTGTTAGTATGATTGGCTGGTTGTCTGGGGTGCCATGTATTTGGCAAGGACGATCGAGTATGCGGTCCAAGATGGATGGTTTTCCGCTGCTCCTTTTAAAGGGCTTCTTTCATTGGCCGGACTTGGAGGCACTGAATCCGGCATGAACTGTTGTGTCATCGGTGTTATCACCATTGCTTCGGCGTTTGTTTCTATTACGCCGTAGCTTGCCGGCGCTGTTCTTTACCTCGGAGGGGCTTGTTTTGTTGGCCGTGTTTGTACTGCGAGCCAGCCAACTGTCCTCTCCCGCGCAAAAGCGGGCCATGAGTGTCGTGAGGGCTGCCATGGACCTCGACTTTTCTTGGCCGAGGTGGCGGGCGAGCCATTCGTCTCGGATGCTATGCTTAAAGGCCGCCAAGGCCTCGGCATCCGGGCAGTCAATGATCTGGTTCTTTTTGGTTAGGAACGTAGTCCAGAATTTTCTAGCTGATTCTCTGGTACCAGTGTTGCTATCTTTTGAGCGGCGAGGCTTAGAACGACGTTTGGGGCACCGGCGCTTGGACTGCGTCTCAGAAGGTTTATTCTTATCTGTATCTTCTTTGTCATCGCCATATCCTTTGGGTGTATCAACCATGTATACGTCGTACAAAGAGGTGGTCGTCCAACGTCCAGTGAATGGTGGGTCTTGGCCTTGCTCATTGTCAGCATCTTCGTCATACCAGTGATGTCTTTGGAGCCATAGTCAAGCACGTCGGTTAAGTCGTCGACTGCTATGAAGTGGGTGGCGGGTGGGAAGCAAAATTCCTCGTTGTCCGCCTCTAGCTCGAACTGAACATAGTTCGGCTGCCAGTCTTCCTCCAAGGACAAGTTCATCAAAGAATTTAGTACGTCACCCAAAGGCGAATGCTGGAAGATGTCTGCGGCGCTAAATTCAAAAATCGATAACCGATCCAGCTCGGTGTCTGCAGGCGCACTTGATCCGGAACATGTAGCTGCCGACGAGTCCGGAGTTCCATTGACGCTAGCATTGCAGGATATCGAGTCCGTGTGCGGCTTCAACACCGCGGACTTTATGGCCTCGGAGGGGATGATCTGCTTCGGTACTGAGGCCGTTGCAACAACAGGATCCATCTCCTGGGTGTGCTCCGATGACAGATTTAAGTCATGTTCATCGGAGAAAGGGGGAGTGATCGCCGCGGTTTCAAATCCCTCGAAGATCAAGTCTCCACGGATATTCGCGACATAGTTCAAGCTTCCGAACCTGACCTGGTGGCCAGGGGCGTAACTATCGATCTGCTCCAGATGGCCAAGCAAGTTGGCCCGTAGTGCGAAGCCGCCGAACACAAAAACCTGTCCGGGGAGGAAGGTCCCTCCCTGGACAACGTCATTATTGACAATTGAAGGGGTCATCAAACCTTTCGTCAACGGCACAGTGGAACTCTCAATGAAAGCACCAATGTCGGTGTCAAAACCGGCGGATCTCGGGTAGGGGGTCCCGAACTGTGCATCTAGGATCGATGGTAACAGGAGACAGGGACCCATTTTTTACCTGTGTTCGGGCCCTCTCTATGGAGGTAATACCCTACTTCCTGCTTGATTGATCTTGATGAATATGAGTGTTACAAGAGTTGATCTACCACGAGATCGTAATGGCTAAACCCTATAAGTCTAGTCTATGTGAATATGGTAATGAATCTATCCTATCCGGACTATGCTCTCCGGTTTATATAGACACCAGAGAGATCTAGGGTTACGTGAGGTCGGTTACATAGGAGGAAATCTTCATAATAGGTCACCTAGCTTGCCTTCCACGCCAAGGAGAGTCCAATCCGGACACGGGTATAGCCTTCGGTCTTCGTGTCTTCACAGCCCATCAGTCCGGCCCATAGATAACAGGCCGGACGCCCGAGGACCCCTTAGTCCAAGACTCCCTCAATAGGTTCGTCATGGTCAAGTAACATGACCTTCAGAACAGGATTACCGTACCACTCTGGTGCGGATCTTACTCTGGTTGACCTATGAGGTTCGGTAGTAACTTGATCTGAAGTTACATGATCATCATCATTAGCTTCCTCACTAATTGGTGTAGGAGTCACAGGAACAGATTTCTGTGATGAACTACTTTCAAATAAGGGAGCAGGTACAATTACCTCATCAATTTCTACTTTCCTCCCACTCACTTCTTTCGATAGAAACTCCTTCTCTAGAAAGGATCCATTCTTAGCAACAAAGCTCTGCCTTCGGATCTGTGATAGGAGGTGTACCCAACAGTTTCTTTTGGGTATCCTATGAAGACGCATTTCTCCGATTTGGGTTCGAGCTTATCAGGTTGAAGCTTTTTCACATAAGCATCGCAACCCCAAATTTTAAGAAACGACAGCTTAGGTTTATTGCTAAACCACAGTTCATACGGTGTCGTCTCAACAGACTTAGATGGTGCCCTATTTAACATGAATGCAGCTGTCTCTAATGCATAATCCCAAAAAGATAGTGGTAAGTCGGTAAGGGACATCATAGATCGCACCATATCCAATAAAGTAAAGTTTTGACGTTCGGACACACCATTACGCTGTGGTGATCCAGGTGGCGTGAGTTGTGAAACTATTCCACATTGTTATAAATGAAGACCAAACTCATAACTCAAATATTCGTCTCCGCAATCAGATTGTAGAAACTTTATTTTCTTGTTACGATGATTTTCTATTTCACTCTGAAATTCTTTGAACTTTTCAAACATTTCAGACTTATGTTTCATCGAGTAGATATACCCATATCTGCTCAAATCATCTGTGAATGTCAGAAAATACCGATACCCGCCGCGAGCCTTAACACTCATCGGACCGCATACATCAGTATGCATTGTTTTCAACAAGTCAGTTGCTCGCTCCATTGTTCCGGACAACAGAGTCTTAGTCATCTTGCCCATGAGGCATGGTTCGCAAGCATCAAGTGATTCATAATCAAGTGATTCCAAAAGCCCATCAGCATGGAGTTTCTTCATGCGCTTTACACCAATATGACCTAAACGGCAGTGCCACAAATGGGTTGCACTATCATTATTAACCTCGCATCTTTTGGCTTCAATATTATGAATATGTGTATCACTAGGATCGAGATCCAACAAACCATTTTCATTGGGTGTATGACCATAGAAGGTTTTATTCATGTAAACAGAACAACAATTATTCTCTAACTTAAATGAATAACCGTATTGCAATAAACTTGATCAAATCATATTCATGCTCAACGCAAACACTGAATAACACTTATTTAGGTTCAACACTAATCCCGAAAGTATAGGGAGTGTGCGATGATGATCATATCAATCTTGGAACTACTTCCAACACACATTGTCACCTCGCCTTTAACTAGTTTATGTTCATTCTGCAACTCCTGTTTCGAGTTACTACTCTTAGCAACTGAACCAGTATCAAATGTCGAGGGTTGCTATAAACACTAGTAAAGTACACATCAATAACATGTATATCCAATATACCTTTGTTCACTTTGCCATCCTTCTTATCCGCCAAGTATCTAGGGCAGTTCCACTTCCAGTGGCCATTTACTTTGCAGTAGAAGAACTCAGTTTCAAGCTTGGGTCTAGCTTTGGGCTTCTTCATGGGAGCAGCAACTTGCTTGCCGTTCTTTTTGAAGTTCTAGTGGTCTTGTCAACACTTGATGCTTTTCTTGATTTCTACCTTCATCGATTTCAGCATTACGGAGAGCTTGGGAATCGTTTCCGTTATCCCTTGCATATTATAGCTCATCACGAAGTTCTAGTAACTTGATGATAGTGACTAGAGAACTGTGTCAATCACTATCTTATCTGCAAGATTAACTCTCACTTGATTGAAGTGATTGTAGTACTCAGACATTCTGAGCACATGCTCACTAGCTGAGCTATTCTCCTCCATCTTGTAGGCAAAGTATTTGTCAAATGTCTCATACCTTTCGACATGGGCCTGAGTCTGAAATACTAATTTCAACTCTTGGAACATCTCATATGCTCTGTGGCGTTTCAAAACATTTTTGAAGTCCCGGTTCTAAGCTGTAAAGCATGGTGCACTAAACTATCAAGTAGTCATCATACTGAGCTTTCCAAACGTTCATAACGTCGGCATTTGCTCCTGCAATCGGTTTATCACCTAGCGGTGCATCAAGGACATAATTCTTCTATGCAGCAATGAGGATAATCCTCAGATCACGGATCCAATCCGCATCATTGCTACTAACATCTTTCAACTTAGTTTTCTCTAGGGACATATAAAAAAACAGGGGAGCTAAACGCAAGCTATTGATCTACAACATAGATATGCTAATACTACCAGGACTAAGTTCATGATAAATTAATGTTCAATTAATCATATTACTTAAGAAGTCCCACTTAGATAGACATCCCTTTAATCATCTAAGTGAGCACGTGATCCATATCAACTAAACCATGTCCGATCATCACGTGAGATGGAGTAGTTTTCAATGGTGAACATCACTATGTTGATCGAATCTACTATATGATTCACGCTCGATCTTTCGGTCTCAGTGTTCCGAGGCCATATCTGCATATGCTAGGCTCGTCAAGTTTAACCCGAGTATTCTGCTTGTGCAAAACTGGCTTGCACCCGTTGTATGTGAACGTAGAGCTTATCACACCCGATCATCACGTGGTGTCTCGGCACGACGAACTTTCGCAACGGTGCATACTTAGGGAGAACACTTGTACCTTGAAATTTAGTGAGAGATTATCTTATAATGCTACCGCCGTACTAAGCAAAATAAGATGCATAAAAGATAAACATCACATGCAATCAATATAAGTGATATGATATGGCCATCATCATCTTGTGAATGTGATATCCATCTCCAAAGCACCGTCATGATCACCATCATCACCGGCGCAACGCCTTGATCTTCATCGTAGCACCGTTGTCGTCTCGCCAACTATTGCTTCTACGACTATCACTACCGCTTAGTGATAAAGTAAAGCAATTACATGGCGATTGCATTTCATACAATAAAGCGACAACCATATGGCTCCTGCCAGTTGCCTATAACTCGGTTACAAAACATGATCATCTCATACAATAAAATTTAGCATCATGTCTTGACCATATCACATCACAACACGCCCTGCAAAAACAAGTTAGACGTCCTCTACTTTGTTGTTGCAAGTTTTACGTGGCTGCTACGGGCTGAGCAATAACCGTTCTTACCTACGCATCAAAACCACAACGATATTTTTTCAAGTATGTGTTGTTTTAACCTTCACAAGGACAGGGCGTAGCCACACTCGATTCAACTAAAGTTGGAGAAACTGACACCCGCCAGCCACCTGTGTGCGAAGCACGTCGGTAGAACCAGTCTCGCGTAAGCGTGCCTGCAATGTCCGTCCGGGCAGCTTCATCCAACAATACCGCCGAATCAAAGTATGACATGCTGGTAAGCAGTATAACTTGTATCACCCACAACTCACTTGTGTTCTACTCGTGCATATAACATCTACGCATAAACCTGGCTCGGATGCCACTATTGGGGAACATAGTAATTTCAAAAAAATTCCTACGCACACACAAGATCATGGTGATGCGTAGCAACGAGAGGGGAGAGTGTCGTCCACGTACCCTCGTAGACCGTAAGCGGAAGCGTTATGACAACGCGGTTGATGTAGTCGTATGTCTTCACGATCGATCGATCCTAGTACCGAACGTACGTCACCTCCGCGATCCCCACACGTTCAGCTCGGTGACGTCTCATGAACTCACGATCCAGTAGAGCTTCATGGGAGAGTTCCGTCAGCACGACGGCGTGATGACGGTGATGATGAAGCTACCGACGCAGGGCTTCGCCTAAGCACCGTTACGATATGACCGAGGTGGATTATGGTGGAGTGGGGCACCGCACACGGCTAAAAGATCAATGATCAACTTGTGTGTCTATGGGGTGCCCACCTCCCCGTATATAAAGGAGTGGAGGAGGGGAGGGTCAGTCCTCTATGGCGCGCCCTGTAGGAGTCCTACTCCCACCGGGAGTAGGATCCCCCTCCCTTCCCTAGATGGACTAGGAGAGAAGGAAGGGGGAGAGAGGGAGGAAGGAAAGGGGGGCGCCGCCCTCCTCCTAGTCCAATTTGGACAAGAGGGAGAGAGGGCGCGCGGCCTGCCCTGGTCTCCTCTCTATGGCCCAATAAGGCCCATACACTTACCAGGGGGTTCCGGTAACCTCCCGGTACTCCGGTAAAATCCCGATTTCACCCGGAACTATTCCGATGTCCAAATATAGGCTTCCATTATATCAATCTTTATATCTCGACCATTTCGAGACTCCTCGTCATGTCCGTGATCATATCCGGGACTCCGAACTACCTTCGGTACATCAAAACACATAAACTCATAATACCGATCGTCACCGAACGTTAAGCGTGCGGACCCTACGGGTTCGAGAACTATTTAGACATGACCGAGACTCATCTCCGGTCAATAACCAATAGCGGAACCTGGATACTCATATTGGTTCCTACATATTCTACGAAGATCTTTATCGGTCAAACCGCATTACAACATACGTTGTTCCCTTTGTCATTGATATGTTACTTGCCCGATATTCGATCGTCGGAATCTCAATACCTAGTTCCATCTCGTTACCGGCAAGTCTCTTTACTCGTTTCCGTAATGCATCATCCCGCAACTAACTCAGTAGTTACATTGCTTGCAAGGCTTATAGTGATGTGCATTACCGAGAGGGCCCAGAGATACCTCTCCGACAATCGGGTTGACAAATCCTAATCTTGATCTTTGCCAACTCAACAAGTACCATCGGAGGCACCTGTAGAGCACCTTTATAATCACCCAGTTACGTTGTGACGTTTGGTAGCACACAAAGTGTTCCTCCGGTATTCGGGAGTTGCATAATCTCATAGTCATAGGAACATGTATAAGTCATGAAGAAAGAAATAGCAACATACTAAACGATCAAGTGCTAAGCTAACGGAATGGGTCAAGTCAATCACATCATTCTCTAATGATGTGATCTCGTTAATCAAATGACAACTCATGTCTATGGCTAGGAAACTTAACCATCTTTGATTCAACGAGCTAGTCAAGTAGAAGCATACTAGTGACACTCTATTTGTTTATGTATTCACACATGTACTAAGTTTCCGGTTAATACAATTCTAGCATGAATAATAAAGATTTATCATGATATCAGGAAATATAAATAACAACTTTATTATTGCCTCTAGGGCATATTTCCTTCATCGCCAGACTCGGCCTGGTCAACAGTGACTCGCGAAGTTCCGGGCGGGTCACCAATGAGTCACCAAGTCCCGGCCGGGTCATATATCCGGTCGGGTCATACTGCGGGGTATATCCCCGATAGAACGTGTCACCTCCGTGCGTGAAATGACATGCACTGCCTTCTCCCGCCTGGATTTTTTTACACGGGCAGCTTAGACCAATAGGAGTTTCGTGCTAAATTTTGGAATTATTCTGGGTTTGTTTGGCCTTTTTATACATTAATTGAATTTCCAGGCATTTAATGCACATAATTCAAATTTGAACTACAAACACATGCTCCAGTGCGCTAAATTTAGTTGAAAAATCATTTATGTGTACTTGGGCGAATTTCTAGGTCCCATGCAAGAAATGGGAATGAAATTCAAACATCTGGGCGTCTTGGCTCGACCGGAAACATCGAGAAACTTAGTTTTAAAATTCTCGTAAATCGAAAACTCGCCTGAAAATCATGAAACTTGGCATGGTGTCATGACATGGCACCAACATGTTGTGGTAAATTTTTTGTCCGATTTGCGAAGGCGCACACATTAACAATCAACAAAGTCATTTTGGAACAAGTGTTGTCATGTTACAATCGGAAACACAAGTATTATCGAAACCGTGGGTGTTCTACTTACCATTTACGTGCCGCCACGCGTTCCCATTTTTATTGGCTAGGAGGTGTCGTGCGGGGTAGCTATTTTAGTACGGGAGGCATGCGATTAGATCCCTGCGCATGCTCATCGGGAGGAGAGCCCTTTGACCTCTATCCGCCGCCCACCTCTCTCCCAACGTCTCCATTAATAGCGCCCGAGCCCCTGTTTAATGGCGTGGCCATTTCTCACTCGACTGAGATTTAAGAGAGAGAAAAGAAAATCTGAAAAGAAAGTTTTGCACGGATCTTGATGTAAGATCCAACGGACCTATATAGCATCGACTATGACTTATAGCAAGACTGATGAATATAAGGACGATGACAGTGGATAATAATTGTCTTACATATTTAGGAAGACAACTCAAAAGGCCACATGCAGCAACACCCGAAATACACAAGGGCAAAAGAAGAAGGAGGACGCAGACAATGATCTGGTTCGCTGATACGTCCATTTTGCATCATGCTTTTATATCGTTATTTATTGCATTATGGGATGTTATTACACATTATGTCACAATACTTATGTCTATTCTCTCTTATTTTACAAGGTTTACATAAGGAGGGAGAATGCCGGCAATTTGGAATTTGGAAAAGGAGCAAATATTAGAGACCTATTCTCGCACAACTCCAAAAGTCCCGAAACTCTCTGAAGTTATTTTTGGAAATAATAAAAATACTGAGCGGAAGAAATACGTCGGGGCCACCACCTGTCCACGAGGGTGGGGGCGCGCCTACCCCTCGAGCGCCACCTTGTGGGCCCCTATTGGTCCTCCAAAGGCCATCTTCTGCTATATGAAGTCTTTCGTCCAGGAAAAAAAATCATAAGCAAGCTTTCGGGACGAGACTCCGCCGCCACGAGGCGGAACCAATCTAGGGCTCCGACATAGCTGTTCTGCCGGTGACACTTCCCTCCGGGAGGGGGAAATCATCGCCATCGTCATCACCAACGCTCCTCTCATCGGGAGAGGGCAATCTCCATCAACATCTTCACCAGTACCATCTCCTCTCAAACCCTAGTTCATCTCTTTTATCCAATTCTTGTCTCCAAGTATGGGATTGGTACCTGTAGGTTGCTAGTATAGTTGATTACTCCTTGTAGTTGATGCTAGTTGGTTTACTTTGTGAGTAGTTACGTTTGTTCCTGAGGACATGGGATAAGTCTTGCTATTAGTAGTCATGTGAATTTGGTATTCGTTCGATATTTTGATGAGATGTATGTTGTCTATCCTCTAGTGGTGTTATGTGAACGTCGACTACATAACACTTCACCATTATTTGGGCCGGAGGAAGGCATTGGGAAGTAATAAGGAGAAGATGGTTTACTATAGTGATATAAGCTTAAACCCTAGTTTATGCGTTGCTTCGTAAGGAGCTGATTTGGATCCATATGTTTCATGCTATGGTTAGGTTTACCTTAATACTTTTGTTGTGGTTGCGGATTCTTGCAATAGAGGTTAAGCATAAGTGGGATGTTAGTTCAAGTAAGAACATCACCCAAGCACCGGTCCACCCACATATAAAATTATCAAAGTACCGAACGTGAATCATATGAACGTGATGAAAACTAGCTTGACGATAATTCCCATGTGTCCTCGGGAGCGCTTTTATCTATATAAGAGTTTGTCCAGGCTTATCCTTTGCTACAAAAAGGATTGGGCCACCTTGCTACACTTTATTTACTTTTGTTACTTGTTGCTCGTTACAAATTATCCTATCACAAAACTATATGTTACCTATTATTTCAGTGCTTGCAGAGAATACCTTGCTGAAAACCGCTTATCATTTCCTTCTGCTCCTCGTTGGGTTCGACACTCTTACTTATCTAAAGGACTATGATAGTTCCCCTATACTTGTGGGTCATCAAGACTCTTTTCTGGTGCCGTTGCCGGGGAGTGAAGTGCCTTTGGTAGGTGGAATTTGGTAAGGAAATATTTATACAGTGTGCTGAAATTTACTATCACTTGTTACTGTGGAAAGTAATCCTCTGAGGGGCTTGTTCGGGGTATCTTCACCCCGACCAGTAGAGCAAAGAGTTGCTCCTCAACCTACTGAACCTACTGAAAATGAAAATGAAAATGAAAATGAAAATATTCACTTTGAGATTCCTTCGGGGATGTTAGAAAGCTGCTAGCTAATCCTTTTGCCGGAGATGGAACAAAGCATCCTGATGAGCACCTAATATATGTGGATGAAGTTTGTGGATTATTTAAGCTTGCAGGTATACCCGGTGATGTTATTAAGAGGAAGTTCTTCCCTTTATCTTTGAAGGGAGATGCATCGACATGGTATAGTCTATGTGATGATACCGGATCGTGGAACTACAAATGATTGAAATTAGAATTTCATCAGAAATTTTATCCTATGCATCTAGTTCATCGTGATCGCAATTATATATATAATTTCTGGCCTCACGAAGGAGAAAGCATCGCTCAAGCTTGGGGGAGGCTTAAATCAATGTTATATTCATTCCCCAATCATGAGCTCTCAATAGAAATAATTATTCAAAGCTTTTATGCTCGGCTTTCTGATAACAATCGCACCATGCTCGATACTTCTTGTGCTGGCTCTTTTATGATGAAGACTATTGAACTCAAATGGGAATTATTGGATAGAATTAAACGCAACTCTAAATATTGGGATCTCGACGAAGGTAAGGAGTCAGGTATGACACCTAAGTTTGATTGTGTTAAATCTTTTATGGATACCGATGTTTTCCGTAAGTTTAGCACTAAATATGGACTTGACTCTGAGATAGTAGCTTCATTCTGTGAATCTTTTTCTACTTATGTTGATCTCCCCAAGGAGAAGTGGTTTAAATATCATCCTCCCATAGAAGTAAAAGTAGCTGCACCTATTAAAGTTGAAGAAAAGACTATCACTTATAATGATCCTATTGTTCCTACTTCTTATGTTGAGAAACCACCTTTCCCAGTTAGGATAAAGGGTCATGCTAAAGCTTCAACTATGGTTCGTAAAAGCAATATTAGAACTTATACACCTCCTAAGCAAATTAAAGTTGAACCTAATGTTGCTATTGTTAAAGACCTCTTGTCTGATAATATCGATGGGCATGTTATTTATTTCTGTGAGGAAACTGCTAGAATTGCTAAACCTTGTGCTAAAGATAAACATAGACCTGTGGTAGGCATGCCTGTTATTTCTGTTAAAATAGGAGATCATTGTTATCATGGCTTATGTGATATGGGTGCTAGTGCTAGTGCAATACCCATTGACTTATACAAAGAAATTAAGCATGATATTGCACCTGCTAAGTTAGAATATATTGATGTTACAATTAAACTTGCCAATAGAGATACTATTTCACCAATGGGAATTGTTAGAGATGTTGAAGTCTTGTGTGGGAAAACTAAATATCCTGCTGATTTTCTTGTTCTTGGTTCCCCACAAGATAGCTTTTGTCCCATTATATTTGGTAGACCCTTCTTGAACACCCTTAATGCTAAGATAGACTGCGAGAAGGATGTTGTTACTATTGGTTTGGGTGATATGTCTCATGATTTCAACTTTTCTATATTTAGTAGACAACACCGTGAAGAGGAATTGCCTAGTAAGGATGAAATTATTAGTCTTGCTTCTATTGCGTACCTCCTAGTGATCCTTTAGAACAATATTTGCTAGACCATGAAAATGATATGTTCATGAATGAAAGAAGGGAAATAGATGAAGTGTTCTTTAAACAGGAACCTATCCTGAAGCACAATTTGCCTCTTGAAATCCTAGGGGATCCTCCTCCACCTAAGGGTGATCCCGTGTTTGAGCTCAAACCGTTACCTGATACTCTTAAATATGCTTATCTTGATGAGAAAAAGATATATCCTGTTATTATTAGTGCTAACCTTTCAGAGCATGAAGAAGAGAGATTATTGAACACTCTGAAGAAGCACCGTGCTGCTATTTGATATACTCTTGATGATCTTAAGGGCATTAGTCCCACTCTATGTCAACATAAAATAAATTTGGAGGAAGATGCCAAACCAGTTCATGATCATCAACGACGGCTGAATCCTAAGATGAAGGAAGTGGTAAGAAAAAGAAATACTGAAGCTTCTTGAAGCAGGTATTATTTATCCCATTGCTGATAGTCAGTGGGTAAGTCCTGTCCATTGTGTCCCGAAGAAGGGAGGTATTATCGCTGCTCCTAATGATAAAGATGAGTTGATTCCGCAAAGACTTATTACAGGTTATAGGATGGTAATTGATTTCCGCAAATTAAATAAGGCTACTAAAAAAGATCATTACCCCTTACCTTTTATCGATTAAATGCTAGAAAGATTATCCAAACATACACACTTTTGCTTTCTAGATGGTTATTCTGGTTTCTCTCAAATACCTGTGTCAGCCAATGATCAATCAATGACTACTTTTACTTGCCCTTTTGGTACTTTTACTTATAGATGTATGCCTTTTGGTTTATGTAATGCACCTGCTACCTTTCAAAGATGCATGATGGCTATATTCTCTGACTTTTGTGCAAAGATTTGTGAGGTTTTCATGGACGATTTTTTCGTCTATGGATCCTCTTTTGATGATTGCTTGCACAACCTTGATCGAGTTTTGCAGAGATGTGAAGAAACTAATCTTGTCTTGAATTGGTAAAAGTGCCACTTTATGGTTAATGAAGGTATTGTCTTGGGGCATCTGAAAGAGGTATTGAGGTTGATAAAGCCAAGGTTGATGCTATTGAAAAGATGCCATGTCCCAAGGACATCAAAGCTATAAGAAGTTTCCTTGGTCATGCCGAGTTTTATAGGAGGTTCATTAAGGACTTCTCAAAAAATTCTCGGCCTATGACTAATTTATTACAAAAAGATATACCATTTGTTTTGATGATGATTGTGTAGAAGCATTTGAAATACTTAAGAAAGCATTGATCTCTGCACCTATCGTTCAGCCACCTGATTGGAATTTACCTTTTGAAATTATGTGTGATGCTAGTGATTATGCTGTAGGTGCTTTTCTTGGGCAAAGAGTTGATAAGAAATTAAATGTTATCCAATATGCTAGCAAAACTCTAGACAATGCTCAGAGAAATTAAGCTACTACTGAAAAAGAATTTTTAGCAGTCGTATTTGCTTGTGATAAGTTCAGACCTTATATTGTTGATTCTAAAGTAACTATTCACACAGATCATGCTGCTATTAAATATCTTATGGAAAAGAAAGATGCTAAACCTAGACTTATTAGATGGGTTCTCTTGCTACAAGAATTTGATTTGCATATTTTGATAGAAAAGGAGCTGAGAACCCCGTTGCAGACAACTTGTCTAGGTTAGAAAATGTTCTTGATGACCCACTACCTATTGATGATAGCTTTCCTGATGAGCAATTAAATGTCATAAATGCTTCTCGTAGTTGTCCATGGTATGCTGATTATGCTAATTATATTGTGGCTAAATTTATACCACCTAGTTTCACATACCAGCAAAAGAAAAAGTTTTTCTATGATTTGAGACATTACTTCTGGGATGACCCACATCTTTAAAAAGAAGGAGTCGATGGTGTTATCAAACGTTGTGTACCTGAGCATGAACAGGAAAAGATCCTACGCAAGTGTCACTCCGAAGCTTATGCAGGACACCACGCTGGAGATAGAACTGCACATAAGGTATTGCAATCCGGTTTTTATTGGCCTACTCTCTTCAAGGATGCCCATAAGTTTGTCTTATCTTGTGATGAATACCAAAGAATTGGTAACATTAGTAGACGTCAAGAAATGCCTATGAACTATTCATTTGTTATTGAACCATTTGATGTTTGGGGCTTTGATCATATGGGACCTTTTCCTACCTCTAATGATTACACACATATTTTAGTTGTTGTTGACTACGTTACTTAGTGGGTAGAAGCTATTCCAACTAGTAGTGCTGATCATAACACTTCTATTAAAATGCTTAAAGAAGTTATTTTTCCGAGGTTTGGAGTCCCTAGATATTTAATGACTGATGGTGGTTCACATTTTATTCATGGTGCTTTCAGTAAAATGCTTGCTAAGTATGATGTTAATCATAGAATTGCATCTCCTTATCACCCACAGTCTAGTGGTCAAGTAGAATTGAGTAATAGAGAGCTCAAATTAATTTTGCGAAAGACTGTTAATAGATCTAGAAAGAATTGGTCCAAGAAACTTGATGATGCATTATGGGCCTATAGAACTGCATATAAAATCCTATGGGTATGTCCCCGTATAAAATGGTTTATGGAAAAGCATGTCACTTACCTCTCGAACTAGAACATAAGGCTTATTGGGCTATTAAAGAGCTCAATTATGATTTCAAACTTGCCTGTGAGAAGATGTTATTTGATATTAGCTCACTTTATGAATGGAGAACCCAAGCTTCTGAAAATGCCAAGTTGGTTAAAGAAAAAGTTAAAAGATGGCATGACAAAAGGATACAAAAGCGTGAGTTTAATGTAGGTGATTATGTATTGCTATACAACTCTCGTTTAAGATTTTTTGCAGGAAAACTTTTCTATAAATGGGAAGGTCCTTACGTTATCGAGGAGCTCTATCGTTCCGGTTCCATAAAAATCAACAACTTCGAAGGCACAAATCCGAAGGTCGTGAACGGTCAAAGAATCAAACATTATATCTCACGTAATCCTATAAATGTTGAAACAAATGTTATTGAAACCATAACCCCGGAGCAATACATAAGGGACACTTTTAGGAACATTTCAGACTCTGAAAAGGAATAGGTATGTGGTACGGTAAGTAAACCGACTCCAAAACAGTTCTAAAGGCAATATTTCTCCGTTTTGGAATATTTAGAAAAATAGAAAAATAAGAAGCAGTCCGGGAATTACACAAGGGCCCCACGAGGGTGGAGGGCGCGCCCTACCCCCCCCCCCCCCCCCGGGTGCGCCCCCTACCTCGTGGGCACCTCGTGTGCTCTCCGGACTCCGTTTTCTTGCACGATACATATTTTGGTCGGTAAAAATTCATTATATATTCTCCCGAAGGTTTTGACTCCTGTATCACGCAATTATCCTCTTTTCTTGTTTCGAGCTGTTTTTCTGACAGATCTAGATTATCATGACGTCTCCAAGTGCCCCCAAGGACAAGTTCTTTGAGAAGGTCATCAAAGCTTACCTCGTGGAGGTGCTGCGACACCCTCAAACCATTGAGATGCGTGATGGGTTGCTGCACATCCGCGATGTTGAGGGGCCGAAGGGGACCGGAAGCGTGGAGACGAGGCTCGAAGCAATGGAGCAACAAGTTTTCAAGTGCCAAGGGATGGTGGAATGTGGACTCAACTCCAACCACATGATGATCGTGGAGTTCACCAACAACCACAAGCTGGATGCCAACAACATTGGGGAGACCATCTTCAAGATTCACGAGAAGATCGAGCACCTTCAAGCCCAAATTTATGACCTGCAAAACCAAAACTGTGAGTATGAATATAGATTCAAAAGGATGAGTTTGGATGCAGATTTTAGGATCCCGGAGACTCGATCATCCTTCTATGATGGTGAGCCTATGCCTTGGAAGATGGAAGACAAGCCCGCATCATCAACAACTCCACCTTCTTCACCAGCAAAGGAGACATAATCACATGGGTATAGGCACTCCCCTTGGCAACTGCCAAGCTTGGGGGAGGTGCCCCGGTATCGTATCACCAACACACTCCTATCTTTACCGTTTTTCTTAGTTCGATCCTATTAGTAGTATCTTGATCTAGTAGAATAAAGTTTTGGTATGATCTAGTTTTGAGTTTTGCTTTATGATCTCTCTATGTAATCGAGTTCATGAGCTATATAGTAAAGATTAGAGTTGAGTCAAGGGCTTGATTATTTTGCCATGATCTTGAGTGAATAAAAGAATAGAAAAAAGGAAAGAATAAAAAGAAACAAAGAGATCATATTGATCTTATTGAGAGTAATGACTTCACATAGAAAGAGTATGATGATTAAAAGATGTTGGGAGTTGGCAAACATAGCTTTGGTCATCGTTGCAATTAATAGGAAGTAATAAAGAAAGAGAGGTTTCACATATAAATATACTATCTTGGACATCTTTTATGATTTGGAGCACTCATTAAAATATGACATGCTAAAGAGTTGATCTTTGGACAAGGAAGACAACGTAATGGGTTATGTTTTCTTATATCTGAGATAAAGTATATTGTCCTGGATCATCCAACATGTTGAGCTTGCCTTTACCCCTCATGCTAGCCAAATTCTTTGCACCAAGTAGAGATACTACTTGTGCTTCCAAAAACCCTTAAACCAGTTTTGCCATGAGAGTCCACCATATCTACTTATGGATTGAGTAAGATCCTTCAAAGTAAGTTGTCATCGGTGCAAGCAATAAAAATTGCTCTCTAATTATGTATGATTGATTGGTGTGGAGGAAATAAGCTTTATATGATCTTGTGATGTGGAAGAAATAAAAGCGACGGACTGCATAATAAAGGTTCATATCACAAGTGGCAATATAAAGTGATGTTCTTTCGCATTAAGATTTTGTGCAGCCAACCCTGAAAGCGCATGGCAGCCTCTGCTTCCCTCTGCGAAGGGCCTATCTTTTATCATTATATTCTACCTTATGCAAGAGTCGTGGTGATCTTCACCTTTCCTTTTTACATTTTATCCTTTGGCAAGCACAATATGTTGGAAAGATCCTGATAGATATATCTAATTGGATATGGGTTAGCATGAATTATTATTGTTGACATTACCCCTGAGGTAAAAGGTTGGGAGGCGAAATTATAAGCCCCTATCTTTCTCTGTGTCCGATTAAAACTCCGTGATACGTCTCCAACGTATCTATAATTTTTGATTGCTCCATGCTATATTATCTACTGTATTGGACATTATTGGGCTTTATTATCCACTTTTATATTATTTTTGGGACTAACCTATTAACCGGAGGCCCAGCCCAGAATTGTTGTTTTTTGCCTATTTCAGAGTTTCGCAAAAAACGAATATCAAAAGGAGTCCAAACGGAATGAAACCTTCGGGAACGTGATTTTTAGGAAGATTATGATCCAGGAGACTTGGACCCTACGTCAAGAAACAAAGGAGGAGGCCACGAGGTAGGGGGTGCGCCCTCCACCCTCGTGGGCCCCTGTGCTCCACCGACGTACTCCTTCCTCCTATATATACCTACATACCCCAAACGATCGACACAGAGCCAAAACCTAATTCCACCGCCGCAACCTTCTGCACTCCACGAGATCCCATCTTGGGGCCTGTTAGGAGCTCACGGAGGGGCATCCATCATGGAGGGCTTCTACATCATCACCATAGCCTCTCTGATGAAGTGTGAGTGGTTTACCTCAGACCTTCGGGTCCATAGTTATTAGCTAGATGGCTTCTTCTCTCTTTTTGGATCTCAATACAATGTTCTCCCCCTCTCTCGTGGAGATCTATTCGATGTAATCTTCTTTTTGCGGTGTGTTTGTTGAGACCGAAGAATTGTGTGTTTATGATCAAGATTATATATGAACAATATTTGAATCTTATCTGAATTCTTTTATGTATGATTGGTTATCTTTGCAAGTCTCTTCGAATTATCAGTTTGGTTTGGCCTACTAGATTGATCTTTCTTGCAATGGGAGAAGTGCTTAGCTTTGGGTTCAATCTTGCGGTGTCCTTTCCCAAAGGATGAGGGGCAGCAAGGCACGTATTGTATTGTTGCCATCGAGGATAACAAGATGGGGTTTTTATCATATTGCATGAATTTATCCCTCTACATCATGTCATCTTGCTTAAGGCATTACTCTGTTTTCATTAACTTAATACTCTAGATGCATGCTGGATAGCGGTCGATGAGTGGAGAAATAGTAGTAGATGTAGGCAGGAGTCGGTCTAGTTGTCTCGGACATGATGCCTATATACATGATCATACCTAGATATTCTCATAACTATGCTCAATTATGTCAATTGCTCAACAGTAATTCGTTCACCCACCGTAAAATACTTATGCTCTTGAGAGAAGCCACTAGTGAAACCTATGGCCCCCGGGTCTATCTTCATCACATTAAGCTTTCAACACTTAGTTATTTCCTTTGCTTTTTTACTTTGCATCTTTATCACAAAAATACCAAAAATATTATCCTATCATATCTATCAGATCTCACTCTCGTAAGTGACCGTGAAGGGATTGACAACCCCTTATCGCGTTCTTTGCGAGGAGTTATTTGTTTTGTGTAGGTACGAGGGACTCGCGCATAGCCTCCTACTGGATTGATACATTGGCTCTCAAAAACTGAGGGAAATACTTACGCTACTTTGCTGCATCATCCTTTCCTCTTCAAGGAAAAACCAACGCAGTGCTCAAGAGCTAGCAAGAAGATTTCTGGCGCCGTTGCCGGGGATGTCTATGCAAAAGTCAACATACCAAGTACCCATCACAATCCCTTATCTCCCGCATTATATTATTTGCCATTTGCCTCTCGTTTTCCTCTCCCCCACTTCACCCTTGCCGTTTTATTCGCCCTCTCTATTTCGTTCACCTTCTTCTTTTTGCCCCTCGCTCTCTCTGTCGTCATGTCTGAAATTGGGGAAATTATTGCCGATATGGACAATAATAATATCATAGAAAATTCTGATGCTCCTGCTGAAGAACCCACTACCTTGCATACAAAAAGATTTTGAATTGGTAGTGGTAATATTATTGGAAAAGGAGTTATTCAAGATTTCTTTACTTGTGCCGGTGCTTTACCTTCTATGGGCTGTTCTATTCTCCATAGAACTAGTAGTCTTGCGGACTCTATTGCCATGCTTATAGTTGAACTTGAAAGGCAATTTATGCACATGCATCCTGGCATACAAAGAATTTTCCTATAATTCTCTAATATTGAGCATTCTTCTGTTAAGCGTGTCGCCACTATCTTTTTGGCTCATGAGTTTAGATTCATAATAAAAGAGGCCAAATAAATCTTTGCGCATTATAGGGTAGATGCTAGTCATCCTCCCACTGAAGCTATCCTTTTTAATAAAGAAGACATGATGCGTTTACAATCTTTGGATCATATTGCTTATAACGAAAATCTTAGGAAAAAGGTTCCCACCGATGTTCTAGTTGATAGAATTTCCGAGCTTAATGATGATTTTAATATTCAAAATAATGAATTAGGTTTTCCTCTTGAACAAAGGCTTGTGACTTTTTGCCAAAAGAATGCTCTTAATGATGAATTGGTTGTGCAATACAAAGGGCCTAGGGAGGAACCCATACCTCCCGAGATTGATCTTGGGGACTTTTGTCCCATTAAATTTAGCCCTTTTGATTATTTTTGCTTGCCTCAAAGAAAACTTGCTGCTGAACGTAGAGAATATGAAAAAAGTTTTCATGACTTGCCATACCACTATTATGGCAATGTCTAGATCTATCCTTGCTTTTCTGCCTAGCTAGGGGCGTTAAACGATAGTGCTTGTTGGGTGGCAACCCAATTTTATTTTTTAGTTTTTTGCTTTTGCTTCTGTTTAGGAATAAATATTTGTTCTAACCTCTGGTTATATGTGTTTTTATATTTTAATTAGTGTTCGTGCCAAGTTAAACCTATAGGATCTTCTTGGATGATAGTTATTTGATCTTGCTGTAATTTCCAGAAACTTTCTGTTCACGAAAACAATTTTTAAAAATCACCATAACGTGATGAAATAGTGATTCCAATTGCTGCTGATCAATAAACAAATTTTCTACGTCATCCTATTTTGGCTGATTTTTTGGAGTTCCAGAAGTTTGCGTTAGTTACAGATTACTACAGACTGTTCTGTTTTTGACAGATTCTGTTTTTCGTGTGTTGTTTGCTTATTTTGATGAATCTATGGCTAGTAAAATAGTTTATAAACCATAGAGAAGTTGGAATACAGTAGGTTTAACACCAATATAAATAAAGAATGAGTTCATTACAGTACCTTGAAGTGGTCTTTTGTTTTCTTATCCTAACGGAGCTCACGAGATTTCTTTTGAGTTTTGTGTTGTGAAGTTTTCAAGTTTTGGGTGAAAGATTTTGATGGATTATGGAACAAGGAGTGGCAAGAGCCTAAGCTAGGGGATTCCCATGGCACCCCCAAGATAATCTAAGGACACCAAAAAGCCAAATCTTGGGGATGCCCCGGAAGGCATCCCCTCTTTCGTCTACTTCCATCGGTAACTTTACTTGGAGCTATATTTTTATTCACCACATGATATGTGTTTTGCTTGGAGCGTCTTGTATGATTTGAGTCTTTGATTTTTACTTTACCACAATCATCCTTGCTGTACACACCTTTTGAGAGAGCCATACATGATTTGGAATTTGTTAGAATACTCTATGTGCTTCGCTTATATCTTTTGAGTTATATAGTTTTGCTCTAGTACTTCACTTATATCTTTTAGAGCATGGTGGTGGATTTGTTTTATAGAAACTATTGAACTCTCATGCTTCATTTAGATTATTTTGAGAGTCTTAAATAGCATGGTAATTTGCTTAAATAATCCTAATATGCTTGTTATTCAAGATTTGTAAAACTTTCTTATGAGTGTGTTGAATACTATGAGAAGTTTGATGCTTGATAATTGTTTTGAGATATGAAGATGGTGATATTAGAGTCATGCTAGTTGAGTAGTTGTGAATTTGAGAAATACTTGTGTTAAAGTTTGTGATTCCCGTAGCATGCACGTATGGTGAACCGTTATGTGATGAAGTCGGAGCATGATTTATTTATTGATTGTCTTCCTTATGAGTGGCGGTCGGGGACGAGCGATGGTCTTTTCCTACCAATCTATCCCCTAGGAGCATGCGCGTAATACTTTGCTTTGATAACTTGTAGATTTTTGCAATAAGTATATGAGTTCTTTATGACTAATGTTGAGTCCATGGATTATACGCACTTTCTTCCTCTCACCATTTCTAGCCTCTCTAATACCGCACACTTTTCGCCGGTATCATAAACCCACCATATACCTTCCTCAAAACAGCCACCATACCTACCTATCATGGCATTTCCATAGCCATTCCGAGATATATTGCCATGCAACTTTCCACCGTTACATTTATTATGACACGGTCCATCATTGTCATATTGCTTAGCATGATCATGTAGTTGACATCGTATTTGTGGCAAAGCCACCATTCATAATTCTTTCATACATGTCACTCTTGATTCATTGCATATCCCGGCATCACGGAGGCATTCATATAGAGTCATATTTTGTTCTAAGTATCGAGTTGTAATTGTTGAGTTGTAAGAAAACAAAAGTGTGATGATCTTCATTTTTAGAGCATTGTCCCAAGTGAGGAAAAGGATGATGGAGACTATGATTCCCCCACAAGTCGGGATGAGACTCCGGACAAAAAAAAAGAAAAAAAAGAAAAGAGGCCATAAAAAAAGAGAAAAGGCCCAAATAAGAAAATGAGAGAAAAAGAGAGAAGGGACAATGTTACTATCCTTTTACCACACTTGTGCTTCAAAGTAGCACCATGATCTTCATGATAGAGAGTCTCTCATTTTGTCACTTTCATATACTAGTGGGAATTTTTCATTATAGAACTTGGCTTGTATATTCCAATGATGGGCTTCCTCAAAATGCCCTAGGTCTTCGTGAGCAAGCGAGTTGGATGCACACCCACTTAGTTTCTTTTGTTGAGCTTTCATATGTGTGACAGCCTGATTTTTGGCCCTTTCTTTTTCTTTTGTTTTTCTTTTTGCTTGAGTTTTCTTTTTCCGTGGCTTTGTGGTCCGGAAAGTGAAGAAGATGAACCCTTATTTGCTTCCAGAGTGGCTTGTCATACCCAAATCCTTCCCTAGACCCTGTCATTTTCATCCTAGCCCAAATCCCAAAATTCTTTTTATTGGAAATATTCCTTTTCTATTAAAATAACCCAATTTGCCCTAGGTTGTGAAGCAACCTATATTTCTATCACTCCTAAAATTCCCAAATAATTCTCATAAATTGTTTGGGTCATATATTTCTCAAATATGACAAAATATTTCATTTGTCATGTTTATCATCATGCTCAAATAATTCATTTTCTATTCTACCCTAAATGGCAGAATGTGAAGCAAGTGCTATTTATATTTTCCCAATTGACCCCCAAATCCTTGGACACCTTTTCATGTCCGTATCATTGCCACATTCCAAAGTGCAACCTCATTTGCCTAGTAATAATTTAATTATGATTTTCCAAAGTTCCTGTCTGAGGGAACTAGTTGTGAAGGAAGTACAAGCTAGGCATATCCAAATGAGTTTCAACTTTGCATGGCCCTTCATATAACCAAATCATCACTCTCCACCAAAGTAGAGCTCATGTCATGCCTCCATGTGAGCTCACCTTCAATTCTTTGATTTTGTCCAAAGTTTCAGTTTGTGAAGCAAGTATATTTTATCTTGCTCCATTATGGCTGCCAATTTTTCTAGGCCTTCTGTTATCTATATAACCTACCTCCACCCATTTTGGGCATGTTTTATCAAGCCATTCTTCCTCTAGAATTTTTGCAAGTTTCTGGGCAGTGAAAATGTTTGTGAAGGAAGTACCATTTTGGTTTATCCAATTGGTATGAAACATTTTGAGCATCTTCATAGGACCATATGACTCTGCCTTGCCAAAGTTCAGCTCAAGTGGCTCCTCCATTTGAGAGCATCATCATGATCTTCATTCTGGACCAGATTTGGCAGTTGCAAAGCAACTCCATTAATCCTTGATCCAAATCCCCTCCAAGTTACCAGGATGAAAGTCCTTCTTACCCTCAATCTACCAGACAACTCCATTGCTTTCAATCCCTCTCCTGTGGATCAGCAGTACACGATCAAGTTTACTGCAGTAAATTTCAGACCTCATGTACCTTTTAACCAGGGCAGTTTTCATCGATCTACCACCTCAGTTACCTCTTAACCAGGAGAGACTTACCCCTAGACAACAATTGACAACCCATTTCTACCACTACATGCCATTGCACATGGTGACCATGAAAATGGCGTGTCAGTCTGCAACTACGTATGCAAAGTGCACGCGCCCGATGGCTGTTTGTCTTGGACCCCTCCTCCTCTCGGCGTCTTCGTGCTTGTGATCATGTCCCACAGCTGGCCCGCGTCGTCGCCGTCCTCCTGGAGCCCTCTCCCCCTTCGTCAGCCCCTCCGTCAGCACTCGTCGCTGCGTGCCCAGGGGTGAGCTGTAGCCGACCGAGTCTTTAATGGCGTTCGGCTCCTTCTCTTGTCCTCGAGATCGCCCTCGTCTCCGTGACCCTTGCATCAATAGCTCGTCGCCTTCCCCGAGCCCATGCGCGAGCACACGCGTCCGCGGCGCCGGCCGCGTGTCCACGGCGACGCCAGCTCGGCCCCCTCGCCCCGCGCCTATAAATGGAACTCCCCGAGCCCCTCCGACCTCACCACCCGCCTCACAACCCTCCCCTAGTTCGGCCCAGCCTCTCCAATGAGCCTCTGGAGCTTTCCCCGACCCCCATGGCCACCATGGCCGCCGCGAAGCTCGGCTCAAATCCGAGCTATCCGAGCCACCCCTCCACTCCCTGACCTCTCCACGAGCTTCCCCACACGCCAGAGATCCTTCCCCAACCCTCCATTTGTCGCCGGAGTGCCAGTGGCCATGTGCCCATGTTCCCTCGAAGCCACCGTCCGCCGTCCTTGAAGCTGCCCTCGCCTCGGTGCTCCTCGGTGGTCATGCCCTACGCCATCCGATGCTCCACGTCCTCCCGAGCACGGCGGTGTGCCGAGCTCCACGGGAGATGGCCGGAGTCGCCGGGACTCGCCGTCGAGGCGGCCGGCCTCGCCTCTGCCTCTCTCGAGCGCGGGAGGAGGAAGAAGGAGCCAGGCGGAGGGAGTGGATAAGGCGGGCCCCACACGTCATCGAACCAGAGCCCGGCCCCGCCATGCTAAGCTGGATAAGTGACGGGCCCCACCCATGGGACCCGCACGTCAGCTGCTCAAGCCCCTGCCACGTGTTTAAGTGGAAACGTAAACCACTCCTGTATGTTTTCGCGTAAAGAACGTGTATTTGCCTCCTAGTACGTTTTCTTTTACTGAAAGCGTATTACCTCTCTGCTTCAGCCCAGAATGTGTTTTCTTAAACAGAAAGCGTATTTCTAGCTTTGCGCTTCTGCCTTATCCACTCAGGGACTTGTTTGTGATGCTATTTTTGCAGAAAAGTCCCTGAACTTCAACCCTTCATATCTTTTTAACCACAACTCCAAATGAGGTCAATCCAAAGCCCACGTCTTTGTTTCGTCGAGCCCGTTTTGTTGATTTCATTTTCACTATGGTTTGACACTATGAAAATGACCTTTTTGCCCTTGCACGTAAACAGCCCATCCGAGAGAGAACTGTTTCCGGCAAATCTTTCCGCGGCTTCACCGCACTTCTCCCCGGTGCCTTCTTCATCCCCAGGCAAGCCACAATACCCACTTGCATGATAGTCATGCAATAGCCATGGTTTTCAACTTGAATATTTATTAAATGATTGCTTGTTTAAAATATGGTTATCGTTGTTTCGGTAATGTTTTTGGGTTAGTGCTTACTTGTTTGCTATGTTGTTATGCACCTGGTTATCATGCCTTTCTAGTTGCTAGTATTACTTCCATATTGCCATGCTTGATTGTAGTACATGTTGGGTTGGTCATGTTCTTCGGTGCATGACTAACGTCGGTTATCGAGTACTGTTAATATGCGTTGTTCCTTTGTTGTTAGTTGGTTAAGTGTTACTCGGTGATGTTATTGATGAGTTCTTGCATGTTATTTATGGTTGATGCTAGTAGTCATACTATGAGTAGTGTTGCACTTGTAATATTTATGCTCGTCATTATGCCATATTCAGTTGGAGATTATTTCATAGTTGATGTGATGGACAGTTATGTTGAATCCCATGCTTATGTCGTTATCATGCTCATGCATTGTAGTTGCATCATGCTATTTTATCATTACTCAGCATTTTGCATTCAAGTTTAGCCGGATTTAATTGAACTTGAACAACTGTTGGCTGAGTCATGGTGCCGCCAGATCGAACCAGTGCAACCACGCTTACCTTATGGGGGGGGGGGTCCTAACTGGGTCTATTGTCGTGCATCTCGCCGGTGCCTCCCACGAGGGAAGGTTATGGGCGTGCGTACCCTTGCCCGGTAAGTAGACATAACCTTGTGTGCCCGTTGTTTTTATGGGTCCGGTCCCCGTGAGGGAGTTTGACCACGACGGTGGTGGGGTGTCTTTGGTAGACACGGGGCCACCCAGGACTAGCCCGGTTGGGAGTGGGTCGGAGTGGCCGGGAGAGTGTCATGACAATAGATCGGTTATGTCGGAACGTCGTTGGTCCACCCGAATGGGAGTGCGAGGCCATGGGTTCCGTGGTGTGGGTACAGTGTGCTAACCTCTACAGAGTGTATATTAAATCTATCGATAGCCGCGCCCGCGGATAAGGGCCCAGTTTGTGTCGGTCCCACCGTGAGTCAACAGTATTAATAATAACTTGATTAATAACAACCCCGGTTCGAAGATGAGATAAGTTGGTTGTGATCGCCGTAAGGATCACGGGCCAAATATTGGTCGTGGTTGTGATCGCCGTAAGGATCACGGTTTGAGACCAAGTGTTGGTCATGGTTGTGATCACCGGAATGATCACCGTGGTATCGAGGATACCGATTTGTTGGATATTCGTGATGTTGTGCGAGAATCATGGGTAAAGATCAAGCTCCTTGTGGTCATTTAATGATTACTACGGTATTTTTTATACCAAGCTTGATTTGATCCTGAGATGATCGTGTGATGTCCAACGTTGGAAAGTGATGCACGTGATGGTTACGAGATAACCCGAGCAGAATAATAATGCATATAGTGTCATCATGCTGCATGCTAGTATCATCAGATTCATATGTTCATGCCATGCTCATATTGTTCTAGCTGTATCATGTTCATGTTGCCTTTGGATTCTTAGTGGCTATTATGATTATTTTCATGATGATAGCTGGTATTATTTTGGAGTATTACTTTGGATGTCATGTTGTTCATACCATGTTATTCTGATGATCTCATATTAATCCCTGATTAACTTGTAATTGCCATGTTGTTGTTTGTCTTGAATGCTTCTGGTTAATTGTGAGCTTGCAAGTACATTCAATGTACTGACCTGGCGTGTCATGCCAGCTTGCAGGTCGTGCCTAGATTGCATGCTTGTTTGCCGTGGATTCTTTGTTTGCGAGCTAGGATAAGCGTTCTAGCCAAAGTCCCTGCGGATTGAAGTTCACCACCATCGCCGTTGTTCCGCTGCCAGTAGTTTCTCCGCTGCTAGAGTTATTCCGCTGCTTCGAGTTGTTCTGCTGCTTGCATAGAGCAACTGAGGATGGCGTAGAGTCGCTGTGCCAATGTTATTCATTGTAATATCGGAGACCTTGTAATCATATTCGTGTACTAATAGAAAGCTGGTTTGTTCTATGCTAAGCAGTGTCGTATTCCAGAAGACTTCTCCTCGATCTCTGGGCTGGAATACGGGGCGTTCTGGTTTCTCTGAGCCCGGGTGCCACAATATGCTTATAGCTCTAGTGCATCCATTGCATGGCAATCCCTACTCACTCACATTGATATCTATTGATGGGAATCTCCATAGCCCGTTGATACGCCTAGTTGATGTGAGACTATCTTCTCCCTTTTTGTCTTCTCCACAACCACCATTCTATTCCACATATAGTGCTATATCCATGGCTCACGCTCATGTATTGCATGAAGATTGAAAAAGTTTGAGAATGTCAAAAGTTTGAAATAATTGCTTGGCTTGTCATCAGGATTGTGCATGATTTAAATACTTTGTGTGGTGAAGATAGAGCATAGCCAGACTATATGATTTTGTAGGGATAACTTTCTTTGGCCATGTTATCTTGAGAAGACATGATTGCTCTGTTAGTATGCTTGAAGTATTATTATTTTTATGTCAATATTAAACTTTTGTCTTAAATCTTTCGGATCTGAATATTCATACCACAATTAAGAAGAATTACATTGAAATTATGCCAAGTAGCACTCCGCATCAAAATTCTGTTTTTATCATTTACCTACTTGAGGACGAAAGCAGAATTAAGCTTCGGGATGCCTGATACGTCTCCAACGTATCTATAATTTTTGATTGCTCCATGCTATATTATCTACTGTTTTGGACATTATTGGGCTTTATTATCCACTTTTATATTATTTTTGGGACTAAGCTATTATTCGGAGGCCCAGCCCAGAATTGCTGTTTTTTTGCCTATTTCAGAGTTTCGTAGAAAACGAATATCAAACGGAGTCCAAACGGAATGAAACCTTCGGGAATGTGATTTTTAGGAAGTTTATGATCCAGGAGACTTGGACCCTACGTCAACAAACAAAGGAGGAGGCCAGGAGGTAGGGGCGCGCCCTCCACCCTCGTGGGCCCCCTGTTGCTCCACCGACATACTCCTTCCTCCTATATATACCTCATTGCACTTCAAACGATCGACACAGAGCCAAAAACCTAATTCCACCGCCGCAACCTTCTGTACCCACGAGATCCCATCTTGGGGCCTGTTTCGGAGCTCCGCCAGAGGGGGCATCCATCACGGAGGGCTTCTATATCATCACCATAGCCTCTCCGATGAAGTGTGAGTAGTTTACCTCAGACCTTCGGGTCCATAGTTAATAGCCAGATGACTTCTTCTCTCTTTTTGGATCTCAATACAATGTTTCCCCCCTCTCTCGTGGAGATCTATTCGATGTAATCTTATTTTTGCGGTGTGTTTGTTGAGACTGATGAATTGTGGGTTTATGATCAAGATTATCTATGAGCAATATTTGAATCTTCTCTGAATTCTTTTATGTATGATTGGTTATCTTTGAATGTCTCTTCGAATTATCAGTTTGGTTTGGCCTACTAGATTGATCTTTCTTGCAATGGGAGAAGTGCTTAGCTTTGGGTTCAATCTTGCGGTGTCCTTTCCTAGGGACAGTAGGGGCAGCAAGGCACGTATTGTATTGTTGCCATCAAGGATAACAAGAAGGGGTTTTTATCATATTGCATGAATGTATCCCTCTATATCATGTCATCTTGCTTAAGGTGTCATTAACTTAATACTCTAGATGCATGCTGGATAGCGGTCGATGAGTGGAGTAATAGTAGTAGATGCAGGCAGGAGTCGGTCTACTTGTCTCGGACATGATGCCTATATACATGATCATACCTAGATATTCTCATAACTATGCTCAATTATGTCAATTGCTCAACAGTAATTCGTTCACCCATCGTAAAATACTTATGCTCTTGAGAGAAGCCGCTAGTGAAACCTATGGCCCCCGGGTCTATCTTCATCATATCTATCCTATCATATCTATCAGATCTCACTCTCGTAAGTGGCCGTGAAGGGATTGACAAACCCTTATCGCATTGGTTGCGAGGAGTTATTTGTTTTGTGTAGGTACGAGGGACTCGCGCGTAGCCTCCTACTGGATTGATACCTTGGTTATCAAAAACTGACGGAAATACTTACGCTACTTTTCTGCATCATCCTTTCCTCTTCAAGGAAATACCAACGCAGTGCTCAAGAGGTAGCACTCTGTGACCACAAGTATTGCATGAGCGTTAGCAATTATGAAAGACTAAATGATAGTTGAGTATGTGGACTTGCTAGAAAGCTCTGACATAGACTCTTTCTGATGTTATGATAAATTGCAATTGCTTCAATGACTGAGATTATAGTTTGTTAGTTCTCAATAAATTTCTGATTCGTACTTTGCATTGTGAATAGATTATCACTTGAGCACAAGAAATCATATGAACATATCCATTTGTGTTGTTGTTATGAGAATAATCATTATGCCCTCATGTCCGTATTTTATTTTATCGACACCTCTACCTCTAAACATGTGGACATATTTATCGTTATCGGCTTCCGCTTGAGGACAAGCGAGGTATAAGCTTGGGGGAGTTGATACGTCAATTTTGCATCATGCTTTTATATCGATATTTATTGCATTATGGGATATTATTACACATTATGTCACAATACTTATGTCTATTCTCTCTTATTTTACAAGGTTTACATAAGGAGGGAGAATGTCGGCAGCTGGAATTCTGGGCTGGAAAAGGAGCAAATATTAGAGACCTATTCTGCCCAACTCCAAAAGTCCTGAAACTCCACGAAAGTTATTTTTGGAAATAATAAAAATACTGAGCGGAAGAAATACGTCAGGGGGGCCACCACCTGTACACGAGGGTGGGGGCGCGCCCCCTGCCTCGTAGGCCCCCTATTGGTCCTCCGGTGGCCATCTTCTGCTATATGAAGTCTTTCGTCCAGGAAAAAATCATAAGCAAGCTTTCGGGACGAGACTCCGCCACCACGAGGCGGGACCTTGGCGGAACCAATCTAGGGCTCCGGCAGAGCTGTTCTGCCGGGGACACTTCCCTCCGGGAGGGGGAAATCATCGCCATCGTCATCACCAACGCTCCTCTCATCGGGAGAGGGAAATCTCCGTCAACATCTTCACCAACACCATCTCCTCTCCAACCCTAGTTCATCTCTTGTATCCAATTCTTGTCCCCAAGTATGGGATTGGTACCTGTAGGTTGCTAGTAGTGTTGATTACTCCTTGTAGTTGATGCTAGTTGGTTTATTCGGTGGAAGATCATATGTTCAGATCCTTTATGCATATTAACACCCCTCTGATTATGAACATGAATATGCTTTGTGAGTAGTTACGTTTGTTCCTGAGGACAAGGGAGAAGTCTTGCTATTAGTAGTCATGTGAATTTGGTATTCGTTCGATATTTTGATGAGATGTATGTTGTCTATCCTCTAGTGGTGTTATGTGAACGTCGACTACATAACACCTCACCATTATTTGGGCCTAGAGGAAGGCATTGGGAGGTAATAAGTAGATGATGGGTTGCTAGAGTGATGAGCTTAAACCCTAGTTCATGTGTTGCTTCGTAAGGGGCTGATTTGGATCCATATGTTTCATGCTATGGTTAGGTTTACCTTAATACTTTTGTTGTAGTTGAGGATGCTTGCAATAGAGGTTAATCATAAGTGGGATGCTAGTTCAAGTAAGAACAGCACCCAAGCACCGTCCACCCACATATCAAATTATCAAAGTACCGAACGCGAATCATATGAACGTGATGAAAACTAGCTTGACGATAATTCCCATGTGTCCTCGGGAGCGCTTTTCTCTATATAAGAGTTTGTCCAGGCTTGTCCTTTGCTACAAAAGGATTGGGCCACCTTGCTGCACTTTATTTACTTTTGTTAATTGTTGCTCGTTACAAATTATCCTATCACAAAACTATCTGTTACCTATTATTTCAGTGCTTGCATAGAATACCTTGCTGAAAACCGATTATCATTTCCTTCTGCTCCTCGTTGGGTTCGACACTCTTACTTATCGAAAGGACTACGAGAGATCCCCTATACTTGTGGGTCATTACTCGCTGATCTCTACTTTCTTGATGTGTTGATGCAGGCCATGGAGACTAGTTCCCGCAGCGAGCAGCGATGAGCTCTTTCGTGTCCTCAGGTCGCGCTCGGTGCGGAGCTTCACCTTGTCCGCCCCTAGTCCCCGGATGACGCTGGTAGCATTTTCAAATGAGGCATTCATCTCATCCTGCAGCTTCACCCAGTCGGAGATCCGACCCATCAGGTCATCGAGCATAGCACGCATGCGCCTGTGAGAGTACTCGCCTGCCCGCGAGACATTTTCCCATGCCGCCACGGTGCGGGAGGACATCTCTGATGCATTCGCGATGAGGCGGGACATCTCTGCTGCTTCTGCTGCGCGGCCGGACCAGTCTGTTGCATCGACGGCGCTGCGGGACCTCTATGCTGCTTCGGCGGTGCGGGGGGACCTCTGTGCTACTACGGTAGCGCGGCGGGACATGTCAGTTGCTTTTGCGGCGAGGCAAGACATCTCTCGTGCTTCCGCTTCCATGCTCGCCTCTCCCTGGTAGTAATCTCTCGACCCAGAACTCATGCGGGCCATGGCAGATGCAAGGGAACAATGATGAATCACTTGTTTGTTTTTGTGGATGAGGAGTTGAGGAAGAATGTGCAGTCATCTTGGAGTAGGTAGTATTTATAACCGAGTACTAATACGCTCCTTAGTGGGAAACTGTTTAGGTTTTGATCGGTGTGAATGGTTTGCAATTAAATATAGCGTGGTAGTAATTTGGAATGTGATGGGACGCGGGCTCAAAATTTATTGACAGTTCTATAATTTCTAATTGTGGCACTATTCTCGAACGGCCTAACATGGGCATGCCTTCTCGGCCGCGTACGTGGCATTTGCACCATAGGGTGCACCGCAATAGGCGATGTCAGCACATGTCTTGTTTCATCAACCGTGCGCGCTTGTTATTACCATCGCGCACACTTCTTTTAATTAGAATGTGTGCCCGTCTAGCGCACACAAGTTGATCTGTCTAACTGTTTTTGCTTGTTGTGGCTATTCGCAAACAGTTCGTCTGCGTGAAGTGTATGCTGTCAATCGCAGGCACCTTGATCTGGCCGGCCATTTTTGTTGTGTTGCCTAATCGCAAACAGTTCATCCGTTTGAAGTATATGCCCTCAATCGTACACACCTTCATTTGGCTGCCCATTTCTGTTGTTCCGCCTCATCACAAACAGTTCATTGGGGGTGAACTGTATGCACTATATCGCACACACCTAGATCTGGCTACCAGTTTCTATGTTCTGTCGCATTGCAAATAGTTCGTATGGATCAACCATATGCCCCGCATCGCACACGCAACTAAAATATGAACCGTGTTTGATGTATCCTTCATTGCAAACATTTTGCATCTTTTTGATGGTTTTTTACATCACCGTCTGCGATTAATGCATCGCACACAGTTTCGTCAAAGGATCTCTGATCATAGTGTCACATTAGCAGCATCCTGCAGTAGTGTATCATGCTATGGTTTTATTTTGTTTGTTAGTTTCCCACAATCATTGTTTGTTGGATACACCTTTTGAGAGAGACACACATTCATCATGATTTGTTAGAAAAATCTATGGGCTTCACTTATATCTTTTGAGCTAAGAAGTTGCTCACGCGCTTCACTTATACCTTTAGAGCACGGCGGTTGTTATATGTTATAGAAATGATTTGCACTCTCATGTTTCACTTATATCTTTTTTAGAGTATATTAATAGGAAGTGGTAATGTGCACGGGTTATGAGACTAGTCCA
Organism: Aegilops bicornis; assembly: GCA_021605145.1. Lineage (NCBI taxonomy): Eukaryota > Viridiplantae > Streptophyta > Magnoliopsida > Poales > Poaceae > Aegilops > Aegilops bicornis. The sequence goes on from CM038675.1 coordinate 367,685,271, forward strand.
AGAATGATAGGTATATAAGAGTGGTATAATAACAACTTTCATGTAGATCGCTGAATATGAAACGTATGATTTAATTATATTGATGTAGTAATATGAAAAGGTATTGGTTCATAATCATTGGTTAGTAAAGGTATCAACATTAAACCTTGTTATGCATTGAAATCCTTTGTGCTGTTTGTGGTTAGTAAAGGCATGCCAGTATTACTTTGCTTCAAGGACAAATAAAACTTTCACAGTAAGTATATAGTTCTTAATGACTAATGTGAGTTCATGGACTAATACAACACTCCCACCTATCCTCATATTGCTAGCCTCTCCGGTACCGTGTATTGCCCATTTTCACCTTGATGACCCACAAGTATAGGGGATCAAGTGTAGCTCTTTTCGATAAGTAAGAGTGTCGAACCCAACGAGGAGCAGAAGGAAATGACAAGTGGTTTTCAGCAAGGTAATGTCTGCAAGTGCTGAAATTGTAAGTAACTGAGTAGTTTGATAGCAAGATAATTTGTAACGGACAGGTAACGATAATAGTAACAAAAGTGCAGCAAGATAGCCCAATCCTTTTGAGGCAAAGGACAGGCTAAAACGGCCTCTTTTGATAAGAAAAGCGTTCTTTCACTTTCACCATGTTGGTTTAATTCGTGTTTGGTACTCTGATAATTTGATATGTGGGGGGACCGGTGCTTAGGTGTTGTTCTTACTTGAACAAACCTCCTAGTTATGTTTAACCCTCCCGCAAGCATCCGCAAATACGAGAAAATTATTAAGAATAAATTCTAACCATAGCATTAAACTTTTGGATCCAATCTGTCCCTTACGGGATAACGCATAAACTGGGGTTTAAGCTTCTGTCACTATCGCAATCCATCATCTAATTGCCACTCCACAATGCATTCCCTTAGGCCCAAATATGGTGAAGTGTCATGTAGTCGACGTTCACATGACACCACTAAGGGAATCACAACATACAAACTATCAAAATATCAAACACATATCAAGTTCACATGATTACTTGCAACATGATTTCTCCCGTGACCTCAAGAACAAAAGTAACTACTCACAAATTATAATCATGCTCAAGATCAGAAGGGTATTAAATAGCATATTGGATCTGAACATATAATCTTCCACCAAATAAACCATATAGTAATCAACTACAAGATGTAATCAACACTACTAGTCACCCACACGCACCAATCTATAGTTCCGGTAACAAGATCGAACACAAGAGATGAGCTAGGGTTTGAGATGAGATGGTGATGTTGAAGATGTTGATGGATATTTCCCTCCCAAAGATGGGATAGTTGTTGGTGATGATGATGACGATTATTTCCCCCTCCAGGAGGGAAGTTCCCCCGGCGTAATCACTCTGCCGGAGGGCAAAAGTGCTCCTGCCCAAGTTCCGCCTCGAGATGGCGGCGCTCCGTCCCGAAAGTCCTCTCCTTATTTTTTTCTAGGTCAAAATGACATATATACCAGAAGATGGGCACCGGAGGTGGGCCTAGGTGAGCACAACCCACTGTATGGCGCTTGGGCTCTCGGCGTGCCCAGTGGGTTGTGCCCACCGGTGGGCCCCTCCGTGCTTATTTGCTCCAATATTCATCTTATATTCTATAAAAATTCTCCGTGAAGTTTCAGCTTGTTTGGAGTTGTGCAGAATAGGTATCCTGACGTAGCTTTTGTAGGTCCAGATTTCCAGCTGCCGGAATTCTCCCTCTTTGTGTGTACCTTTTAAATTATGAGTGAAAAGGCATTAGAATTACTCCAAAAAGCATTATTATGTATAAAAATATCATAAATATCAGTAAGGAAATATGATGCAAAATGGACATATCAACTCCCCCAAGCTTAGACCTCGCTTGTCCTCAAGCGAAAACCGAAATCGAAAAACATGTCTACATGCTTAGAGAGAGAGGTGTCGATAAAAACAAAATACGGACACAGAAGCATCATGTTCTTTATTATAACAGAAACAAACTTAAACATAAGACTCTTGTCATAAAGCTCTTATCACAGACTTCCCATGAATAAGTGACAATTCATCACACTATTGAAGTATAAAGCAAAAACTCTATTAAAAACCAACATACTATGTTCTCAGTCAACTTTGCAACTACAATTCATCATCTTTTCAGGAAGGGTCACGTATCAGAGCCTTTAGGCAAGTTCACATACTCAACCATCATATAGTCTTCTATAATTTCTAACACTCACCGCGTAGACATGAGCAAAACGTTTCAACCAGACACATAGAAAGATAGGGGCTTATAGTTTCGCCTCCCAACGTATTCACCTCAAGGGTGATTTCAACAATAATAACTCATGCTATCTATATTCAACTAGACATATATGCCTAGATATTTCCTCACCACATGATGCTTGCCAAAGGAGAAAAATAAAAAGGAATAGAAGGAAAACTTTGAATCTTTGCATAAAAGTAAAAGATAGGCCCTTCGCAGAGGGAAGCAGAGGTTGCCATGCGCTTATTTGTTTGTATGCTCAACCCCTTATTGCAAAAGAACGTCATGTTGTATTGCCCCTTGTGATAGCAACCTTTATTATGCAGTCTGTCGCTTTTATTCTTCACCATCACAAGTTTGTACAACGCTCAATTTTCTCTTACACTAAATGATCTCACACTTTTAGAAGCAATTTTTATTGCCTTTTTGCACCGATGACAACTTACTCGAGGGATCTTGCTCAATCCCTAGGTAGGTATGGTGGACACTTGAAAATAAGATTTGTGTTTAAGGGTTTTTGGATGCACAAGTAGTATCTCTACTTAGCAAAGATAGGGGGCAAGCACCACATGTTAAAGGATCCATGAAAATATTACGTCTATGTGAATATAAACAAACATAAACCATTAAGTTGTCTTCCTTGTCCAACATCAACAATTTTGGCATATAATATTTTGATGAGGGCTCACAATCACAAAAGAATTCTAGGATAGTATATTTATATGTGAATCTTCTCTTCCCTTATTAATTCTTTCATGAGTTGCATCATTGACTAATGCTATGTTTGTCAATCTCTAATAAAAATTTCTACTTATACTTTTCCTTATGTGGTGTCATCACCTACCATAAGATTAGTATATGATCTTTTTCATAATTTCTTTCCTTTCTCTTTTCTTCCTTATTTCTTTTCTTTTATTTGTAACATGAAAGTAAAGAAAGCAAAAATTCAAACTAAACTTTATTATATATCTTGCACACGATTACAAAGATAGATCACTAAGCAAACTCTCAAAGAAGAAAGGATTGAACTAAACTTTTATTCATCTAAAGCAAAAGATCAAACTAAAATAAGTAAAGGCAAAAAGATAGTGGGATGATACGATACCAGAGCACCTTCCCCAAGCTTGGCAGAAGCCAAGGGGAGTGCCCATACCTGATACTCAATTCTCTTTTGGTGGTGAAGAATATGATGGTTGTCGGTGTCAAAACCGGCGGATCTCGGGTAGGGGGTCCCGAACTGTGCGTCTAGGTGGATGGTAACAGGAGACAAGGGACACGATGTTTTACCCAGGTTCGGGCCCTCTTGATGGAGGTAAAACCCTACGCCCCTGCTTGATTAATATTGATGATGTGTGTTACAAGAGTGGATCTACCACGAGATCAAAGAGGCTAAACCCTAGAAGCTAGCCTATGGTATGATTGTTGTTCGTCCTATGGACTACAGCCGTCCGGTTTATTTAGACACCAGAGAGGGCTAGGGTTACACAAAGTCGGTTACAAAGGTAGGGGATCTACATATCCGTATCGCCAAGCTTGCCTTCCACGCCAAGGAAAGTCCCATCCGGACACGGGACGAAGTCTTCAATCTTGCATCTTCATAGTCTTGGAGTCCGGCCGATGATGATAGTTCGCTATCCGGACACCCCTAGTCCGAACTCCTCAAGAGCCCTGAACCAGGCTTCAATGACGACGAGTCCGGCGCGCATGTTGTCTTCGGCATTGCAAGGCGGGTTCTTCCTCCGAACAATTTATAGGAGATTGTGAACACCAGGATAGTGTCCGGCTATGCAAAAATAAATTCCACATACCACCGTAGACAGAATAATATTACACAAGATCAATCTGCTGATGTATTATGTGGCGTGACGTCGCACCACTACCAAGCCTTTACTCAAATTTTTTTATTGTTCCACCTCAGCGCGTTTAGCGAAGCGGTTTCCTTGGCACGTCTTGTCAAAGCAGAGATCGTGTTCCCCTTATTCCGGGATTCCCATCAATACGGACATGGGTAACCCAACCGCACCATTGATTGTGACGCTTGGGAGATAAGCGAGTTTTACCAGGCCGGTGGGGACACATGTTTTTGTCCACCCATATAAGGGGATAAAGATCCAACCCTTTTACCTGCGTCTTCTTCCTCCTTGGCTTATCCATCTCCGCGAACTCGAGCTCCAGCGCCCAAGTCCGCACTTCTCACCTCAACCTTCTCCAACTATGAACAGAGCGGGAGGCAAGTGGATGGCCTCCTCCGTCACGGAGGGGCAGATCCAGAAGCTACGCGACGCCGGATATTTGTCCAGCAACATCGTGCATCGGCTCCCCGACGAGGAGAGCTTGTCCCCAACCCGGCCCCATGAGAGGGTAGTATTTCTTCCCCATTTCCTCCATGGACTGGGCTTCCCGCTTCATCCCTTTGTCCGGGGGCTCATGTTCTACTACGGCCTAGATTTCCATGATCTGGCCCCGAATTTCATCCTCAACATCTCGGCGTTTATCGTCGTGGGCGAGGCCGTCCTCTGCATCCAGCCCCACGTCGGCTTAGGCTCAAGACCTTCAGTGTCAAGCCGAAGGTTGTGAAGGGCAGCCAAGCGGAGTGCGGAGGCGCCATGGTGGGCAGGATGTCCCACGTTACGTGGCTGGAGGGAACTTTCGTGGAAACCATCAAGGGGTGGCAATCGGGGTGGTTCTACATCACCGAGCCGCGTGACCCTGATTGGGCAGCGGCCCCCGAATTCAGATCCGGCATCCCTACACGGCTCACCTCCTGGAAAGAGAGTGGCTGGATTTGGGGGGATTCGGAGGAGCTGACCGGACTCCAAGCCTGTATCCGTGGTGGTGGACAAGAAGCTCAAGCTTGTCAACGTAGTCCGGGTCATGCTCATCCGCCGGATTCTCCCGTGCCAGCGACGGGGCTTCAACATGTGGGAGTTTGATCCGGTGCAGCACCAGACCCTGAGCGGGCTCTTCGACACTACGTACGAAGATGTCTGGAAGGTGCTGTTCAAGGGTGTCGAAGCTCCCGCATCCTCTACCGAAGATCGCGGATTCCGCTCGCAGCGTCCAGCTGACGAGGTAAGTGATTTCACCACTTGTTTTCCATAGTTTGGCTCTATGCGGGATCTAAACTCCCTTTACCTTTGACAGGAATGGCTGGCGAAGGCGAGCGGACTATCTGTCCGCCCCATTGCCAGAGGACCCAGCGGACGCCCGCCTAACGGATATGGCTCCGGCACCCCACATGGTGCCGGAGAAGAAGGCCAAGAAGACGGCCACGGGGACTCGGAAGAGTTCCCATTTTCAGGTGCTATCGGATGATGAATCCGAGGCCGACTCCTCCCACCAAGGAGAGGAGGAGAAGAAGAAGGCCTCTCCCCCAGCGGGGGGAGGTAAGAAAAGGAAGGCCTCCCCAACAAGGGAGGCCGAAGGGTCCAAGAAGGGAAAAACTCTTCCCCCGGACTGCTCCGCCAACGCCAGTGACAACGACAAGGACTAGCCTCCAAGGGCCAAGCCCCTGGCGAGATCGTAAGTATCCGGACTCCCGAATAACTTCAAGGTTTTTTCTTTTCGCCACATAATGTCTTTCTAATGCCGCATGCAACCCTGCAGTCCGCCCAAGGATGATCTTCCCGTTTAAATCGGCGGGTCCTTGGGTGCGTCGGATATGGATTCCTTCCGACTGCCTCCACCCACCGTGCAGCATTTGACGCCGAGGTGCGATCCTGTGAAGGGACCCACCAGAGGAGGAGGCCCCGGAGGTGTCACAGGACACCCTCCCGGACTTTGCACGGACTCAGCCCGGAAGCCACAAGTGGCTCGAGTCCGGCGGGCGACCCTTCAGAAGAAGGGCAAGACATGACGCCGGGCTGGCTCCGTCCAACCGGAGGTGCGGATAATTTGTCGGAGGCGCTCAATGGAGCCTCCATCGAAGAGGAACACCACACATTATGAGTGCGGTGATTCAAGGTTCAGCTCGCCAAGAGCGGGCTGACCGAAGCTGCAGCAGCCTTCTAACAGGGCTTTGAGGTAAGACTTTCAATATATGTAAAATGGTACCGCATAGACAGTAGCCCCTGATGCTCGGTTCGGTGTTCGGAAAGAAAAGCCGGACTGAGGATCTTTAGAAAGATAAACGCAGGAGTCATAAAAATATGTCAATATGGGATTGCAGGCTGTGCTGCTGACCTCCGCCGCACTGACTACGAAGGTCAATACTTTGAAGGAAAACCTCGAGCGGTCCGAGAACGAGCTCGGCCATGCCAAGAAGCAGCTCGAGGAAAAGAAGGTGAGTAATACCTTATGAAAATTGTACCTTCTGAAAAGGATTTGGTTGCAAGAAAAATGACAAGGATAACGTGGGTATTGTAGGGGCCACTAACGAGGTGGCGACCTGAAGGAGGCGGTGGCATGCGGCGAACGTAATGCGCGGAGCGCACCGAAGCGAGAGAAGCAGGAGGCGCGGGTGGCGGAGGTACAGCAAGAGCTCCGTGATCTCGTGAAAAAACATGAGAGCTTGGAGCGTGACTCGAAGACTCGAGAGTCTGAGCTTGCAACGGCTCTTGAGAGTGCCAAAGCCGCTAAGGCCGAAGCCTACAAGGCCCTCCAGGAGATTGAGGCGATGAAGAAAATAGCAGCGGGTAAGGCATTTTTCATGCAAAGTAAGCATGTGAGTGTTAATTACCTGTTGCTTACCCGAATTCGGAGCTCTTCAGGGGTGTTCGCAGATCTTCCTCGCAGCGTGTCCGATGCTGCCGCATTCTACCGGGCCGAGGAGGGGAGATCGACGGAGAAGGTCTTCTGGTCTCAGTATGCTGAGGCCGGACATCCGGTGCCCCTTAGCGACCAGCTGAAGCAGCTGGTCGAGCTCCACAAGGCGGCCGAACAGGCCATGAAGGGCCTCATAGTTCGGCTATGGCCTAAGGAGGTCATGCACAGGAGCTACTTCGCCCTGTGCGGCGGTGGTGGATGCGTCTGCAGTAGAAGTCATCAAGAATTCCGCTTGTATTGAGGGTGCCCGTCGGCCCTTGCCCGCGCAAAGGTGCACTGGGGCAAGATGGATGCCCAGAAGCTCGTGACGGACCCGCCACCAGAGGGCAAGGAGCATCGCACGCCCGAGATGTATTATAAGAGTGTGCTGAAGGGCGCCCGCACTATTGCGGGTGAGTGCTCCAAAGATGTAATATTTGAGTAGACTCGCATTTTGTTATCCTGTGCGCTGAAAACTTAGTTCATATGCGCTAAGCAACGCTTGTTAATTTAAAATATTACCTTCTGTGCGGCTGTTTATCAAATTTGAGATATGGCAAGTCGTCGGCTTCAGCCCCCATGCCACGAGTCTTTGGGGTGTTCGGATAAACTTGAGCGCTCTTGTTCCCATTTTGGGTCCATCTAGGAGGCGCTCAACACAGCGTAACAAGGCAACCGGACTTATAATGCTTGAACACTCTCACTTAGCCATAGAATTCTATAATTTTAAATTTCGTGAAGCCCCTAGTCTTCGGAAGGCGAATTTGGGGCGCTATCCACGCCTTGGCCGGACAAGATCCGGCTCCTCGCTCTAAGCGGCATAAGTCTTTAAGGACTCGCAAAAACCTCTCGAACAGCGACCGGCTCTTGCCTCATCATGACGGTCAGTTTTAGCTTTCCATCGAGGCGTTAACCCAGCTCAACTGGGGCGGAATCGCAGTGGTTCTCCCAGTGCTACCTTAGCCGATATAACGGAATGTAAGGTACCAAAACATGGGATCCGGGCAAACCCAACTATTGACCTAAGACATGATTCGGAGCCGATGCATATAGTGCTATAAGTTCGGGGTGCCGCACTTGTGAAAGTGTTCGGACTCATCATACCATAATGTGGGAAACATAAGCCCCTGGTGTATATTAGCGGTACCAAAGTGTACGGATGCAACATGCCGTGAATGAACATATGTATGAAAAAGAAATGCAATTATAAGCAAAAAGGTGTTGCATTGTTTTATTCAATAAGTGTTGCTACGAATGCGTAGCGATACAAATAGTGCGATAAGCAAGGTATGGGACTGTTAAACATGTCCCCTCCAGGGGTAGGCTGCAGATTGGTGTATAAAATGCTCGTAATGGAGACCACCTGTATATTCGTTGTAGCCTTTATCCTTCCCTGGCTGTTGCATCGTGAGTTCGGCAGGTCTGCTGCCAGACATGGCCTCTGACAAATGGAGTCCTGTGGGTAAAGAGTAAAAGGTAAAAAAGAAAACAAAAAGGAACGACACACTTGAGAGCCCCTGGTGTGGTTGAGCCGCAGTCTGGGTTTATCGTGCTCGTGCCCCTCTCCCCATGCCCATGGTATCTTCAGAGCATAATGGTGTACGCGAAGGACCTGCTTTGACATTTCGTAGGAGCTGGGGTTGGGGCCGCCTTTGCTCTGGCGTGCTCGGAACGTGCTGTGGTCTTGTTGTAAGTTACTCCGGCGCTTAGCTGTGTCCGCCGCTTAACGGCCGGACTTGAGAATTGCCTTAAGAGGCTGCATTGCACTTCGCCGAGAGCTGGCCAGATGTTCCTCCGTCAAGGAGAGAACGTTCATAGTTTCCGTTGACCGTGATGACTCCTCGAGGGCCTGGCATCTTGAGCTTGAGGTATGCGTAGTGCGGCACCGCGTTGAACTTTGCAAACGCGGTACGTCCGAGCAAGGCATGATAGCCGCTGCGGAACGGGACTATGTCGAAGATTAACTCCTCGCTTCGGAAGTTATCCGGGGATCCCAAGACCACTTCCAGTGTAATTGAGCCTATACAATTGGCTTCTACACCTGGTATGACGCCTTTAAAGGTCGTTTTGGTAGGTTTAATTCTTGAGGGGTCTATGCCCATTTTGCACACTGTATCCTGGTAAAGCAGGTTCAGGCTGCCGCCGCCCATCGTGACTACGGTTAGGTGAAATCCATCGACGATTGGGTCTAAGACGGTCTGGCGAATCCGCCGTGGCGGATCTTTGATGGGGTGGTCCTTCGGTCAAAAGTGATCGGGCAGGAGGACCATGGATTGAACTTCGGGCAACCGCTCCATCGCGTAGACATCCCTGAGTGCACGCTTCCGCTCCCTTTTGGGTATGTGCGTTGCGTATATCATGTTCACCGTCCGCACCTGTGGGGGGAAACCCTTCTGTCCTCTATTGTTCGGCGGTTGGGTCTCGTCCTCGTCATCACTATGCAGCCCCTTGTCATTGTTTTCGCAATTAACTTGCATGCTCGTTGAATACCCAACAGTCCCCTGTTGGTGTGGTTAAGGCTTTTCGGGTGCCGTGTATCCGCACAAGCGGTCGAGTATTCGGTCCAAATTGGACGGACCCGGAGTAGTTCTTTTGAATGGCTTTTTCCGCTGACCGGGTTTAGAGCCTCTGAATTCAGCATTGATTGTCGTATCCTCAATATTGTCACCGTTAATGCGGCGTTTGTTTTTGTTACGACGCGACCTGCCATTTCGGTCCTTGAAGTCCGGACTGCCAGAATTTTTGCTGAGGTTGTTGCTGCGTGCTAGCCAGCTGTCCTCACCCGCGCAGAAGCGGCTCATGACTAATGCGAGGGCTGCCATGGATTTCGGATTTTCCTGTCCTAGGTGCCGGGCAAGCCACTCGTCGCGGATGTTATGCTTGAAGGCCGTGAGGGCCTCCGCATCCGGACAGTCGACGATTTGGTTTTTCTTGGTTAAGAACCGTGTCCAGAATTGTCTGGCCGATTCATCTGGCTGCTGAATTATGTGGCTTAGGTCATCGGCCACGGTGGTCGCACATAAGTGCCCTGGAAGTTATCGAGGAATGCGGCTTCCAGGTCCTCCCAGCTCCCAATTGACTCTGTTGGCAAGCTGTTGAGCCAATGCCGGGCTGGTCCTTTATGCTTGAGGGGGAGGTATTTAATGGCGTGAAGATTGTCACCGCTGGCCATGTGGATGTGAAGGACATAGTCTTCGATCCAAACCACGGGGTCTGTTGTGCCATCATAGGATTCAATATTGACGGGTTTAAACCCTTCGGGGCTTTGATGATCCATTACTTCGTCTATGAAGCATAGTGGGTGTCTTGGCGCCTGTCTTCGGGCGATTTCACGACGGAGCTCAAAAGAGCTTTATGCATTTTGTTCGCCGGCCGGACTTCGTGTCCGGCGCGATGGTTGTCGCCACGTGCCGTGGGGCGCCGCCGATCCATAGATCGATCTTGATAGTCTTGCCTTGTCCTCCAATATATCCCGCAGGTCGGGCGTTCCCTCGTGGCCGTGTGCTTTTTGAGCGATGCCGGGTGCGGTTCTAGTGAAGGGCCTAGAGGCCTCTCTGCAGCCGCGACCACGGGTGGTCGGTCACCGTATTGTCTCCTGGTGATGCGGGTTCGTAAGCCTCCTCCTCTAATCGGGGAGCAGCTTGTGTTTAGGGTAGACTTTGGAGGCGTTCGAGCTCATGCTCTTGACGCGAGGACTTGATCCATCTGCCGGCTAGCAGATCCTGATCAGCTCTAAGCTGTTGCTGCTTTTTCTTGAGGCTGTTCGCCGTGGCCATAAGCCTGCGTCTAAAACGCTCTTGTTCGACGGGATCCTCAGGCACGACGAATTCATCGTCGTCGAGGCTTGCTTCGTCTCCGGAGGGAGGCATATAATCCTCTACCTCTTCTTCTTCGCCGCTCTCTCGTGAGGGCTGGCGTCTCCATCCTCCAGCGCTGGATCTTGCTGGAGTGGATTATCTTCGGCACTGTCAGGTGTATTGTTATCTCCGGTGCCGGAATCTTCATTCTTGCTGTGGCGGGATTTAGAGCGGCGCCGCTGACGCCGGCGCTTGGGCTGTTTCTTGGAGGGGTCATCCTCCTTTGTTCCTTCGCCATTCCCATCCTTTGGGATATCCACCATGTATATGTCATATGATGAGATGGCTTTCCAGTGCCTGGTAGGCGCTGGTTTTTGTTCGTCTCCGGCATCGTCGTCCATACCGTCGATGTCTTCGGAGTCGTAGTCTAGCATGTCAGTTAGATCGTGGACAGCGGCTACCAAGTGGGTGGTGGGTGAGCTTTGAATTTCTTCGTCGTCCGCATCCCAACCGTCCTGACCGTAGTCCGGCCAGGGCTCTCCTAATAACGAGAGGTACTTTAGCAAACTCAAGATGTCGCCAAAAGGTGAGAGTTGAAAGATGTCCGCTGCGGTGAACTCCATGACCGGCGCCCAATCGGATTCGATCGGAGGGGGCGCGGGAGGTTCGAAGTCCGGCAAGGAGTCCGGTACCTCGGAGTTGCGAGCTTTATGAGGGACAGGATCAGTGTTCGGCTCTATCGCCGTAGAGGTTGCAGCCCCCGAGGCGGTGTCTAGCCATCCGTCCCCGATCTGCGCAGCCGGCTCCGAATTGAAGATCGGAGCGGTTCGAAATCTGACCTCCGAAGTCTTGTCCGGCCGCAGAAGCTAAATCATGCTCGCCGTGATAAAGGCGGCACGCCGGCTGTGGCTCGACTCCATCGAGGATCAAGTCCCGCGGATGTCCGGCGTGAAGTTCAAACTTCCAAATCGACCGACGCCGGGCGTAGCTTCGATCTGCTCCGGATGGCTGCTTAATCGGCCCGCAGCGAAGCCGCCGAATCTGAAGATCTGTCCGGGAGAAAAGTCTCACCACTGGACTGCGTCGTTGATGATGGTCGAAGAAGCCATCGAGCCTATCGGTGGCGACAGAGGAACTCTCAATGAAAGCACCAATGTCGGTGTCAAAACCGGCGGATCTCGGTAGGGGTCCCGAACTATGCGTCTAGGCGGATGGTAACAGGAGACAAGGGACACGATGTTTTACCCGTGTTCGGCCCTCTTGATGGAGGTAAAACCCTACGTCCTGCTTGATTAATATTGATGATGTGTGTTACAAGAGTGGATCTACCACGAGATCAAAGAGGCTAAACCCTAGAAGCTAGCCTATGGTATGATTGTTGTTCGTCCTATGGACTACAGCCGTCCGGTTTATATAGACAGCGGAGAGGGCTAGGGTTACACAAAGTCAGTTACAAAGGTAGGAGATCTACATATCCGTATCGCCAAGCTTGCCTTCCACGCCAAGGAAAGTCCCATCCGGACACGGGACGAAGTCTTCAATCTTGCATCTTCATAGTCTTGGAGTCCGGCCGATGATGATAGTTCGGCTATCCGGACACCCCCTAGTCCGGAACTCCCTCAATGGTGGTGATGGCAATTGTGCCTTCAACTTTTTCATATTGTAGTGGAGGAGAGAAATTTCCTCCTTTAAATCATCGACTTCCAGCTCTAGCTTCAAGATCTTGTCACATAAATCCCCTTTGCTTTTCTGTCGAAAACGAAAAGGAATAGATTGGTTTTTAGACCGGTTAGCTCTCTTAGGGAGACTTGACTTCTTGAGCTCCATGTGCATATCCCCAGGTTGAGGTAGAGGAACATCCTCCTCCTCCGAGCTTGAATCATCGATCCTCCTCAAGTGAGCATCCTCCTCATCATCTGTAGTTCGACCATAAGGAGGTAGGCCCCGATAGGTCTTTGGGTCAGCAATGAGATGTGAGACATAGCTCCCTTCGTCGGAGTCTTGGGACGACATATTTTCAGAACTACACAGAAACTAGCAAGAAAAGAGAATAGGGGACTTTTCCGCGGTACGGTGATCAAAAGGTTCGGGGAGTATATATAGATTTTTTTTATCTTGGGGGACAAGCAAACTGTAGAAAAACGGAGTCGGGAAGGTACCCCAGGTGGGCACAACCCACAAGCAAGCCAGGCGCGCCCTGGTGTCTTGTGCCCACCAGGGTGCGTTTCCTGGAAGTTTCTTATTTTCCTATTTTCTAAATATTCCAAAACTGACAAAAAATATTCTTGCAAATTTTTCGGAGTCCGTTTACTTACCGTATCGCGTACCTCCTTATTTTCACGAAGTGCAGGTGTTAGGAAGGACTCTTTTATGTGTTCTTCCTGTCGGAGTTTGGATAATATTACTTTCAACATTAACGGGCGTACCTGAGATATAATGTTTTATTCATTGCCCGTTAACAACCTTCGGGTTAGTACCTTCGGCATTACTTATTTTGATAGCTCGAGACCGATAAACCTCCTCGATAACATAGGGGCCTTCGCACTTTGAGAGGATTTTTCCTGCAAAGAATCTGAAACAAGAGTTGTACAAAAGAACATATTCTCCAACTTTAAACTCACGCTTTTGGGTTCTTTTAACTTTTTCTTTAAACAACTTAGCATTTTCATAAGCTTGGGTTCTCCATTTATCTAAAGAGCTAATATCAAATAACCTCTTTTCACCAGCAAGTTTGAAATCATAGTTGAGCTCTTTGATGGCCCAATATGCTTTATGTTCTAACTCAAGAGGCAAATGACAAGCTTTTCCATAAACCATTTTATAAGGAGACATATCCATAGGATTTTTATATGTTGCTTTATAAGCCCAAAGTGCATCATCTAATTTCTTAGACCAATTCTTCCTGGACCTATTGACAGTCTTTTGCAAAATTAATTTTATTTCTCTATTGCTAAGTTCAACTTGACCACTAGACTGAGGATGATAAGGTAATGCAATTCTATGATTAACATCATACTTGGCAAGCATTTTACGGAAAGCACCATGAATAAAGTGTAAACCACCATCAGTCATTAAATATCTAGGGACTCCAAACCTTGGGAAAATAACTTCCTTAAGCATTTTAATAGAAGTATTGTGATCAGCACTACTGGTTGGAATAGCTTCTACCCATTTAGTAACATAATCAACAGCAACCAAAATATGTGTATACCCATTAGAGGAAGGAAAAGGTCCCATGTAATCAAATCCCCAAACATCAAATGGTTCAACAGCAAGTGAATAGTTCATAGGCATTTCTTGACGCTTACCGATATTACCTATTCTTTGACATTCATCACAAGATAAGACAAACTTACGGGCATCCTTGAAGAGAGTAGGCTAATAAAATCTAGGATTGCAATACCTTGTGAGCAGTTCTATCTCCAGCATGATGCCCTCCATAACCTTCAGAGTGACATTTCCGTAGGATTTGTCCCTGTTCATGCTCAGGTACACAACGTCTAATAATACCATCTACTCCTTCTTTATAAAGATGTGGGTCATCCCAAAAGTAATGTATTAAATCATACAAGAATTTTTTCTTTTGTTGGTATGTAAAGCTAGGTGGTAAATATTTAGCAACAATGTAATTAGCATAGTCATCATACCAAGGAGTCCTATGAGCAACATTTATTGCAGCTAACTGCTCATTAGGAAAACTATCATCAATAGGTAGTGGGTCATCAGGCACATTTTCAAGCCTAGATAAATTATCAGCTACGGCATTCTCAACTCCTTTTCTATCAATGATATGTAAATCAAATTCTTGTAACAAGAGAACCCATCGAATAAGTCTAGGTTTAGCATCTTTCTTTTCCATAAGATATTTAATAGCAGCATGATCGGTGTGAACAATTACTTTGGAATCAACAATATAAGGTCTAAATTGACCACAAGCAAACACCACTGCTAAGAATTCTTTTTCAGTAGTAGCATAGTTTCGTTGAGCATTGGCTAGAATTTTACTAGCATAATGAATAACATTCAATTTCTTATCAACTCTTTGTCCTAGAGCAGCACCAGCAACATAATCACTAGCATCACACATAATTTGAAAAGGCAAGTTCCAGTCAGGTGGTTGAACAATAGGTGCAGAAATTAAGGTTTTCTTGAGTGTTTCAAAGGCTTCTAAACAATCATCATCAAAAACAAAAGGATTATCCTTTTGCAAAAGATTTGTAAGAGGCCTAGAAATTTTAGAAAAGTCTTTCAGAAATCTCCTACAGAAACCAACATGACCTAAGAAACTACGAATACCTTTTATATCTTTAGGGCATGGCATTTTCTCAATTGCATCAACCTTAGCTTTCTCCACTTCAATACCTCTTTCTGAAATTTTATGGCCCAAGACAATACCTTCATTAACCATAAAGTGGCACTTTTCCCAATTCAAGACAAGATTTGTTTGTTCACATCTCTGCAAAACTCGATCAAGATTGCTTAAACAATCATCAAAAGACTTCCCATAAACAGAGAAGTCGTCCATGAAAACCTCAACAATCTTTTCACAAAAGTCAGAGAACATAGCAGTCATACATCCTTGAAAGGTTCCAGGTGCATTACATAAACCGAAAGGCATACGTCTATAAGCATAGGTTCCAAAGGGACAAGTAATAGTGGTATTTTCCTGATCAGGTTGAGAAACAGGTATTTGTGAAAAAACAAAATATCCATCAAGGAAGCAAAAAATGTGTGTGCTTAGATAATATTTCTAACATTTGATCAATAAAAGGCAGAGGGTAATTATCTTTTCTAGTTGCTTTATTTAATTTTCTAAAATCAGTACCATTCTATAGCCTGTAATAATTCTTTGTGTAATAAGTTCATTCTTATCATTAGGAACAACAGTTATACCTCCTTTCTTAGGGACACAATGAACATGACTTACCCATCTACTATCAGCTATGGGATAGATTATACCTGCTTCCAGAAGTTTTAATATTTCAGTTCTTATCACTTCTTTCATCTTCGATTTAACCGAACGTTGGTGATCAACAACGGGTTTAGCATCAGGTTCCATATTAATTTTGTGCTGACATAGATTGGGACTAATGCCCTTTAAATCATCAAGAGTATATCCAATAGTAGCTTGGTTCTTCCTTAGAACTTTCAATGATCTTTCTTCTTCATGTTCTGAAAGGTTAGCACTAATAATAACAGGATATATCTTCTTTTCGTCAAGATAAGCATATTTCAAAGTGTCTGGCAATTGTTTTAATTCAAACACAGGATCACCTTTAGGTGAAGGAGGACCTCCTAGATTTTCGATAGGCAAGTTGTGTTTAAGGAGAGGACGTTGTTCCAAGAAAATCTTATCTATTTCATTTCTTTCATGCATATGTAAATCATTTTCATGGTCTAGCAAATATTGTTCTAGTGGATCAGTAGGAGGCACAGCAATAGAAGCAAGACCAATTAATTCATCTTTACTAGGCAATTCTTTTTCATGAAGCTTTCTAAACTTGGAAAAATTAAACTCATGAGACTCATCACCAAAACTAACACCGACAGCTTGTTTCTCACAGTCTATTCTAGCATTAACGGTGTTCAAGAAAGGTCTACCAAAGATTATGGGGCAAAAATCATCTTGTGGGAAACCAAGAACAAGAAAATCAGTAGGGTATTTTATTTTCCCACACAAGACTTCAACATCTCTAACAATCCCAATTGGTGATATAGTGTCTCTATTAGCAAGTTTAATAGTAACATCTATGTCTTCTATCTCTAGGGGTGCTATGTCATTCATAATTTCTTGATATAAGGAATAAGGAATAGCACTCACACTAGCACCTATGTCACATAAACCATGGTAACAGTGATCTCCTATTTTAACTGAGACAACGGGCATGCCAACAACAGGTCTATGTTTATCTCTTTTATCAGGTTTGGCAATTATAGCAGCTTCTTCACGGAAGTAAATAACATGCCCATCTACATTTTCTTCCAAGAGATCTTTAACCATAGCAATACTAGATTCCACTTTAATTTGTTCATCAGGTTTAGGTGTTCTAATGTAACTCTTGTTGACCACAGTTGAAACTTTAGCGTGTTCCTTTATCCTAAGAGGGAAAGGTGGTTTCTCAATATAAGCAGAAGGAACAACTGGATCAACATTGTAAAGTATAGTTTCTTCTTTAAATGGTACCGGTTCTTTGATTTCTTCTTTGATATGTGGGTGATATTTAAACCACTTATCTTTAGGGAGATCAACATGAGTAGCAAAATGATTCACAGAAGTAAGCTACTATCTCTGAGTCAAGTCCATATTTGGTGCTAAACTTTTGAAAAGCATTGGTATTTGTAAAAGATTTAACACAATCATACTTAAGCTTAATACCTGACTCTTTACCTTCGTCGAGTTCCCAATCTTTAGAGTTGCATCTAATTCTTTCCAAAAGATTCCACCAGAATTCAATAGTCTTCTTCATAAAAGAACTAGCACAAGAAGTATCGAGCATGGTTTGATCATTACGAGAAAGCCGATCATAAAAGTTCTGGATACTAATTTCTTTTGAGAGCCCATGATTGGGGCATGAATATAACATTGACTTAAGCCTCCCCCAATCTAGAGTGATACTTTCTCCTTCACGAGGCCAAAAATTATATATATAATTCCGATCACGATGAACTAGATGCATAGGATAATTTTTTTGGTGGAACTCCAATTTCAAACGATTCCATTCCAAGATCCAATATCATCGCATAGCCTATACCATGCCAATGCTTTTCCCTTCAAAGATAAAGGGAAAACCCATTTCATAACTTCATCCCTGGGTAAACCTGCAAGCTTGAACAATCCACAAATTTGTTCTACATATATCAAGTGCATATCAGGATGTTCGGTTCCATCTCCTGCATAAGGATTAGCTACCAGTTGTTCTATCATACCCGAAGGAATTTCATATTCAATATTTTCAGTAGGTGCAGTAAGTTGAGGGGTAGCTAATTGTAGTTTCGGCCGACGTGAAGATACCCCGAACAAACCCCTCAAAGGATTGTTTTCCATAATAACAAGTGACAATAAATTTCAGCACACTATATAAATGTTTCCTTACCAAATTCCACTTACCAAAGGCGCTTCACTCCCCGGCAACAACGCCAGAAAATAGTCTTGATGACCCACAAGTATAGGAGATCAATTTTAGCTCTTTTCGATAAGTAAGAGTGTCGAACCCAACGAGGAGCAGAAGGAAATGACAAGTTATTTTCAACAAGGTAATGTCTGCAACTGCTGAAATTTGAAGTAACTGAGTAGTTTGATAGCAAGATAATTTGTAACGGACAAGTAACGGTAGTAGTAACAAAAGTGCAGCAAGATAGCCCAACCCTTTTGAGGCAAAGGACAGGCCAAAACGGTCTCTTATGATAAGCAAAGCGTTCTTGAGGGTACACGGGATTTTCATCTAGTCACTTTCACCATGTTGGTTTAATTCGTGTTCGGTACTCTGATAATTTGATATGTGGGGGGACCGGTGCATAGGTGTTGTTCTTACTTTAACAAACCTCCTACTTATGATTAACCCTCCTGCAAGCATCCGCAACTACGAGAAAAGTATTAAGAATAAATTCTAACAATAGCATTAAACTTTTGGATCAAACCGGTCCCTTACGGAATAGCGCTTAAACTGGGGTTTAAGCTTCTGTCACTCTCGCAACCCATCATCTAATTGCTAATCCACAATGCATTCCCTTAGGCCCAAATATGGTGAAGTGTCATGTAGTCGACGTTCACATGACACCACTAAGGGAATCACAACATACATACTATCAAAATATCGAACACATATCAAGTTCACATCATTACTTGCAACATGATTTCTCTCGTGACCTCATGAACAAAAGTAACTAATCACAAATGATAAACATGCCCAAGATCAGAATGGTATTAAATAGCATATTGGATCTAAAAATATAATCTTCCACCAAATAAACCATATAGTAATCAACTACAAGATGTAATCAACACTACTAGTCACCCAATAGCACCAATTTATAGTTCCGGTAACAAGATTGAACACAAGAGATTAACTAGAGTTTGAGATGTGATGGTGTTGTTGAAGATGTTGATGGAGATTTCCCTCCCAAAGATGGGAGAGTTGTTGGTGATGATGATGACAATGATTTCCCCCTCCGGGAGGGAAATCCCCCCGCGGAATGCTCCGTCAGAGGGCAAAAGTGCTCCTGTCCAAGTTCCGCCTCGAGACGGCGGCGCTCCGTCCCGAAAGTCCTCTCCTTATTTTTTTTTCTAGGTCAAAATGACCTATATACCAGAAGATGGGCACCGGAGGTGGGCCTGGGTGAGCACAACCCACCAGGCGGCGCTGGGCTCCTTGGCGCCTGTGTGGTTGTGCCTACCTGGTGGGGGCCCCTCCGTACTTATTTGCTCCAATATTCATCATATATTCCATAAAATTCTCCGTGAAGTTTCAGCTTGTTTGGAGTTGTGCGTAATAGGTAGCCCCGACGTAGCTTTTCCAGGTCCAGATTTCCAGCTGCGAGAATTCTCCCTCTTTGTGTGTATCTTGTAAATTATGAGAGAAAAGGCATTAGAATTACTCCAAAAAGCATTATTATGCATAAAAACATCATAAATATCAGTAAGGAAACATGATGCAAAATGGACGTATAACACCTCGAGAATTGGTGCGAACTTTGTCGGTGCATCCAAATCCCGTGATATGATACTCTGTATCACACATAAACCTCATTATATCATCCTCAAAACAGCCACCATACCTACCTATCATGGCATTTCCATAGCCATTACGAGATATATTTCCATGCAACTTCCACGGTTACTATCACATGACTTGTGTGTTCATCATCGTATTGCTTTGCATGATCATGTAGAGCTGACATGATATTTGTGGCAAAGCCATCATTCGTCATTGTAATACATGTTAAGCTAGATCGTTGCACATCCTGCTACATTGCCCTAGGCATTCATACAGAGTCGTATTATTTCACTTTATTGAGTTGTAAGTAAAAAAGAAGTGTGACGATCGTCATTATTAGAGCATTGTCCTAGTGAGGTAAAGAATGATGGAGACTGATGAGTCCTCAAAAAGTGGGTATGAGGTTCATGATATTCTTCTAAAAACTGAGAATAGAAAAAATGACAGAAAAAGAGAGAAGGGACAATGCTACTATCCTTTTGATGACCCACAAGTATAGGGGATCTATCGTAGTCCTTACGATAAGTAAGAGTGTCGAACCCAACGAGGAGCAGAAGGAAATGATAAGCGGTTTTTAGCAAGGTATTCTCTGCAAGTACTGAAATAAGTGGTAACAGATAGTTTTGTGATAAGATAATTTGTAACGAGCAACAAGTAACAAAAGTAAATAAAGTGCAGCAAGGTGGCCCGATCCTTTATGTAGCAAAGGACAAGCCTGGACAAACTCTTATATAAGGAAAAGCGCTCCCGAGGACACATGGGAATATCGTCAAGCTAGTTTTCATCATGTTCACATGATTCGCGTTCGGTACTTTGATAATTTCATATGTGGGTGGACCGGTGCTTGGGTGATGTTCTTACTTGAACAAGCATCCCACTTATGTTAACCTCTATTGCAAGCATCCGCAACTACAACAAAAGTATTAAGGTAAACCTAACCATAGCATGAAACATATGGATCAAAATCAGCCCCTTACGAAGCAACGCATAAACTAGGGTTTAAGCTTATGTCACTCTAGCAACCCATCATCTACTTATTACTTCCCAATGCATTCCTCTACGCCCAAATAATGGTGAAGTGTTATGTAGTCAATGTTGACATAACACCACTAGAGGCTAGACAACATACATCTCATCAAAATATTGAACGAATACCAAATTCACATGACTACTAATAGCAAGACTTCTCCCATGTCCTCAGGAACAAACATAACTACTCACAAAGCATATTCATGTTCATAACCAGAGGGGTATCAATATGCATAAAGGATCTGAACATATGATCTTTCACCAAATAAACCAACTAGCATCAACCACAAGGAGTAATCAACACTACTAGCAACCTACTAGTACCAATCCGGACTTGGAGACAAGAATTGAATACAAGAGATGAAGTAGGGTTTTGAGAGGAGATGGTGCTGGTGAAGATGTTGATGGAGATTGCCCTCTCCCGATGAGAGGAGCGTTGGTGATGATGATGGCGATGATTTCCCTCCCGAGGGAAGTGTCCACCAGAGAACAGCTCTACCGAGCCCTAGATTGGTTCCGCCAAGGTGCCTCGTGGCAAGCGGAGTTTCATCCCGAAGGTTGCTTATGATTTTTTCCTTGACGAAAGACCTCATATAGCAGAAGATGGGCATCGGAGAGCCAACAGGGGACCCACGAAGTAGGGGCGCGCCCAGGGGGTAGGGCGCGCCCCCCCACCCTCGTGGACAGGTGGGCCCCCCTCCTGGTGAACTTCTTCCGCTCGATATTTTTTATTATTTCCAAAAAATGACTTTCGTGGAGTTTTAGGACTTTTGCAGTTGTGCAGAATAGGTCTCTAATATTTGCTCCTTTTCCAAAGACAGAATTCCAGATTCTTGACATTCTCCCTCCTTATGTAAACCTTGTAGAATAAGAGAGAATAGCCATAAGTATTGTGACATAACATGCAATAACAGCCCATAATGCAATAAATATCGATATAAAAGCATGATGCAAAATGGACGTATCAACTCCCCTAAGCTTAGACCTCGCTTGTCCTCAAGCGAAAGCCGATAACGATAAATATGTCCCCATGTTTAGAGGTAGAGGTGTCGATAAAAATAAAATACGGACATGAAGGCATCATGATTATTCTCATAAGAGCAGCAAATATAGATATTGTCATATGATTTCTTATGCTCAAGTAATAATCCATTCACAATGCAGAGTACGAATCATAAACTTTATTGAGAACCAACAAACTATAATCTCAGTCATTGAAGAAATTGCAATTTATCATAACATCAGAAAGAGTCTATGTCAGAGCTTAATAGCAAGTCCACATACTCAACTATCATCTAATCCTTCATAATTGCTAACACTCACGCAATACTTGTGGTTACGGAGTTTTAATCAGACATAGAGAAAGATAGGGGCTTATAGTTTCACCCCACAACCTTTTACCTCAAGGGTAACGTCACCAATAATAACTCATGCTCCCCTACATCCAATTAGATATATATATATATCAGGATCTTTCCAACATACTGTGCTTGCCAAAGGATAAAGTGTAAAAGGAAAGGTGAAAATCACCATGACTCTTGCATAAGCTAGAAGATAATAATAAAAGATAGGCCCTTCGCAGAGGGAAGCAGAGGTTGCCATGCGCTTTTATGGTTGGATGCACAAAATCTTAATGCGAAAGAACGTCACTTTATATTGCCACTTGTGATATGAACCTTTATTATGCAGTCCGTCGCTTTTATTTCTTCCACATCACAAGATCGTATAAAGCTTATTTCCCCCACACAAATCAATCATACATAGAGCAATTTTTATTGCTTTGCACCGTTGACAACTTACTTGAAGGATCTTACTCAATCCATAGGTAGATATGGTGGACTCTTATGCCAAAACTGGTTTAAGGGTTTTGGAAGCACAAGTAGTATCTCTACTTGGTGCTGAGAATTTGGCTAGCATGAGGGGAAAGGCAAGCTCAACATGTTGGAGGATCCATGACAACATACTTTATCTCATACATAAGAAAACATAACTCATTACGTTGTCTTCCTTGTCCAACATCAACTCTTTAGCATGTCATATTTTAATGAGTGCTCCCAATCATAAAAGATGTCAATAATAGTATATTTATATGTGAAACCTCTCTTTCCTTATTACTTCCTATTAATTGCAACGATGACCAAAGCTATGTTTGACAACTCCCAACAACTTTCAATCATCATACTCTTTCTATGTGAAGTCATCACTTTCAATAAGATCAATATGACCTCTTTGTTTCTTTTTATTCTTTTTCTCTTTTCTTTTATTCACTCAAGATCATGGCAAAATGATCAAGCCCTTGACTCAACACTAATCTTTATTATATAGCTCACGGACTCGATTACATAGGGAGATCATAAAGCAAAAACTCGAAACTAGATCATGCCATAAACTTTATTCTACTAGATCAAGATACTACTGATAGGATCGAACTAAGAAAAACGGTAAAGATAGGAGTGTGATGGTGATACGATACCAGGGCATCTCCCCCAAGCTTGGCAGTTGCCAAGGGGAGTGCCCATACCCATGTGATTATGTCTCCTTTGTTGGTGGAGAAATATTCTTGGCGATGATGCCCTTCAGGATGCGATTCTCCTCCTCGAGCTTATTGACTTGTTGCTTGAGATCCATTATTTCCTTACGAAGCTTTCCTGTAACAGCTAAGGCTCCTTGCACCCAAGGGTGTTGCATAGCTGCGGGAGAACAAGTGACACTCCCCTTCATATTTTCATAAGAAAGAAATCTAACATTGGAAGGGATAACCGAGTTTGGAATAGCTGAGCTCTGTAGTTCCCCCATCGTGAACACAGCTCGGAAGCGAGAAGTAACTTCTTGATCCTCCATGGCATCTACTCTCATCAAGTTAGCCTCCGTCTCTTCCTCCGTTGCTGGCCCGAAGTGGTCAGCATCGCTGTTCGCCCTTGGTTCCAATGCCGGATGAGACACCCGGCTCTCCCCGACTGACTCTTAAGAAGACATCTTGCTCTAATCTGCAGCAGTAGCAGCTCGAAACAAGAACAAAGGATACTTGCGTGATACGGGAGTCAAAACCTTCGGGAGAATATATAATGAATTTTTACTGACCAAAATACGTATCGCGCAAGAAAACGGAGTCTGGAAGGCACACGAGGTGTCCACGAGGTAGGGGGCGCGCCCAGGGGGGTAGGGCGCGCCCTCCACCCTCGTGGAGCCCTCGTGTCCTTCTCGGACTGCTACTTATTTTTCTATTTTTCTAAATATTCCAAAACAGAGAAATATTGCCTTAAAACGGTTTTGGAGTCGGTTTACTTACCGTACCACATACCTATTCCTTTTCGGAGTCTGAAACGTTCTGGAAAGTGTCTCTTATGTATTCCTCCGGGGTTACGGTTTCAATAATATTGGTTTCAACATTTATGGGATTGCCTGAGATATAATGTTTAATTCTTTGACCGTTCGCCACCTTCGGATTTGTGCCTTCGAAGTTATTGATTTTTATGGCACCGGAACGATAGACCTCCTCGATAACGTAGGGGCCTTCCCATTTAGAGAGAAGTTTTCCTGCAAAAAATCTTAAAAGAGAGTTGTATAACAATACATAATCACCTGCATTAAACTCACGCTTTTGTATCCTTTTGTCGTGCCATCTTTTAACCTTTTCTTTAAACAACTTGGCATTTTCATAAGCTTGGGTTCCCCATTCATCAAGTGAGCTAATATCAAATAACCTCTTCTCACCGACAAGTTTGAAATCATAGTTGAGCTCTTTAATAGCCCAATATGCCTTATGTTCTAGTTCGAGAGGTAAGTGACATGCTTTTCCATAAACCATCTTATAGGGAGACATACCCATAGGATTTTTATATGCAGTTCTATAGGCCCATAATGCATCATCAAGTTTCTTGGACCAATTCTTTCTAGATCTATTGACAGTCTTTTGCAAAATTAATTTGAGCTCTCTATTACTCAATTCTACTTGACCACTAGACTGTGGGTGATAAGAAGATGCAATTCTATGATTAACATCATACTTAGCAAGCATTTTACGGAAAGCACCATGAATAAAATGTGAACCACCATCACCATTAAATATCTAGGGACTCTAAACCTCGGAAAAATAACTTCTTTAAGCATTTTAATAGAGGTGTTATGATCAAGCACTACTAGTTGGAATAGCTTCTACCCACTTAGTAACGTAATCAACAACAACTAAAATATATGTATATCCATTAGAGGCAGGAAAAGGTCCCATATAATCAAAGCCCCAAACATCAAATGGTTCAATAACAAGTGAACAATTCATAGGCATTTCTTGATGTCTACTAATATTACCAATTCTTTGACATTCATCACAAGATATGACAAACTTACTGGCATCCTTGAAGAGAGTAGGCCAATAAAAACCGGATTGCAATACCTTATGTGCGGTTCTATCTCCCGCATGGTGTCCTCCATAAGCTTCGGAGTGACACTTATGTAGGATCTGCTCCTGTTCATGCTCGTGTACACAACGCCTAATAACACCATCTACTCCTTTATAAAGATGTGGGTCATCCCAAAAGTAATGTCTCAAATCATAGAAAAACTTTTTCTTTTGCTGGTATGTGAAACTAGGTGGTATAAATTTAGCAACAATATAATTAGCATAATCAGCATACCAAGGAGTACTATGAGAAGTACTTATAACATTTAATTATTCGTCTGGAAAGCTATCATCAATAGGTAGTGGGTCATCAAGAACATTTTCTAACCTAGACAAGTTGTCTGCAACGGGGTTCTCAGCTCCTTTTCTATCAACGATATGCAAATCAAATTCTTGTAGCAAGAGAACCCATCTAATAAGTCTAGGTTTAGCATCTTTCTTTTCCATCAGATATTTAATAGCAGCATGATCAGTGTGAATAGTCACTTTAGAATCAACAATATAAGGTCTGAACTCATCACAAGCAAATACAACTGCTAAGAATTCTTTTTCAGTAGTAGCATAATTTCTTTGAGCATTGTCTAAAGTTTTACTAGCATAATGGATAACATTTAATTTCTTATCAACTCTCTGCCCTAGAACGGCACCTACAGCAGAATCACTAGCATCACACATAATTTCAAAGGGTAAATTCCAATCAGGTGGCTGAACAATAGGTGCAGAGATCAATGCTTTCTTAAGTATTTCAAATGCTTCTACACAATCATCATCAAAGACAAATGGTATATCTTTTTGTAATAGATTAGTCAGAGGCCGAGAAATTTTTGAGAAGTCCTTAATGAACCTCCTATAAAATCCGGCGTGACCAAGGAAACTTCTTATACCTTTAATGTCCTTGGGACATGGCATATTTTCAATAGCATCAACCTTGGCTTTATCAACTTCAATACCTCTTTCATTAAATTTATGCCCATAGAAAATACCTTCATTAACCATAAAGTGGCACTTTTCCCAATTCAAGACAAGATTAGTTTCTTTACATCTCTGCAAAACTCGATCAAGATTGCTCAAACAATCATCAAAAGGGGATCCATAGAGGGAAAAATCGTCCATGAAAATCTCACAAATATTTTCACAAAAGTCAGAGAATATAGCCATCATGCATATTTGAAAGGTAGCAGGTGCATTACATAAACCAAAAGGCATACGTCTATAAGCAAAAGTACCAAAAGGGCATTTAAAAGTGGTCTTTGATTGATCTTTAGCCGACACGGTATTTGAGAGAAACCATAATAACCATCTAGAAAGCAATAATGTGTATGTTTGCATAGTCTTTCTAGCATTTGATCGATAAAAGGTAAGGGGTAATGATCTTTCTTAGTAGCCTTATTTAATTTACGGAAATCAATTACCATCCTATAACCTGTAATAATTCTTTGTGGAATCAATTCATCTTTATCATTAGGAACAACAGTAACACGTCCCTTCTTAGGGACACAATGGACAAGACTTACCCACTGACTATCAGCAACGGGATAAATTATACCTGCTTCCATAAGCTTTAGTATTTCTTTTCTTACCACTTCTTTCATCTTAGGATTAAGCCTTCGTTGATGATCATGAACTGGTTTGGCATCTTCTTCCAAATTTATTTTATGTTGACATAAAGTGGGACTAATGCCCTTAAGATCATCAAGAGTATATACAATAGCAAAGACGCACGGTGCTTCTTCGTAGTTTTCAATAATCTTTCTTCTTCATGCTCAAAGGCTAGCACTAATAATAACAGGATATATCTTCTTTTCATCAAGATAAGCATATTTAAGATTATCAGCAACAGCTTAAGCTCAAACACGGGATCACCCTTGGGTGGAGGAGGATCCCCTAGGATTTCAACAGGCAAATTATGTTTCAGAATAGGTTCCTGTTTAAAGAATACTTCATCTATTTCCCTTCTTTCGTTCATAAACATATCATTTTCATGGTCTAGCAAATATTGTTCTAAAGGATCACTAGGCGGTACGGCAATAGAAGCAAGACCAATAATTTCATCCTTACTAGGCAATTCTTCTTCACGGTGTTGTTTACTAAATTTAGAGAAATTAAACTCATGAATCATATCTTCCAAGCCAATAGTAACAACATTCTTTGCGCAGTCTATCTTAGCATTAACAGTATTCAAGAAGGGTCTACCAAATATAATGGGACAAAAGCTATCCCGTGGAGAACCAAGAACAAGGAAATCAGTAGGATATTTAGTTTTCCCACACAAGACTTCAACATCTCTAACAATCCCCATTGCTGATATAGTATCTCTATTGTCAAGTTTAATTGTGACATCAATATCTTCTAATTTAGCAGGTGCAATTTCATGCTTAATTTCTTCATATAAGGTAATAGGTATAACACTAGCACTAGCACCCATATCACATAAGCCATGATAACAATGATCTCCTATTTTAACAGAAATAACAGGCACGCCTACCACAGGTCTATGATTATCTTTAGCACAAGGTTTGGCAATTCTAGCGGCTTCACCGCAGAACTGAATAACATGCCCATCAATATTATCATCCAAGATATCTTTAACAATAGCAATATTAGGTTCAACTTTAACTTGCTCGGGAGGTGTATAAGTTCTAATATTGCTTTTACGAACCACAGTTGAAGCTTTAGCATGATCCTTTATTCTAACAGGAAAAGGTGGTTTCTCAACATAAGAAGTAGGAACAATAGGATCATTATAAGTGACAATCTTTTCTTCAACTTTAATAGGTGCATCTACTTTTACTTATATGGGAGGATGATATTTAAACCACTTCTCCTTGGGGAGATCAACATAAGTAGCAAAAGATTAACTAAAAGAAGCTACTATCTCATAGTCAAGTCCTTCTTTCGTGCTTAACTTACGGAAAACATCAAGATCCATAAAAGATTTAACACGATCAAACTTAGGTGTCATACCTGACTCCTTACCTTCGTCGAGATCCCAATCTTCAGTAGTTGCGTTTAATTCTATCCAATAAATTCCATTTGAATTCAATAGTCTTCATCATAAAAGAGGCAGCACAAGAAGTATCGAGCATGGTTTGATTATTATGAGAAAGCCGAGCATAAAAACTTTGAAGAATTATTTCTCTTGGGAGCTCATGATTGGGGCATGAATATAACATTGATTTAAGCCTCCCCCAAGCTTGAGCGATGCTTTCTCCTTCGCGAGGCTAAAAATTATAGATATAATTGCGATCACGATGAACAAGATGCATAGGATAATACTTTTGATGAAATTCCAATTTCATTCGCTTATAGTTCCATGATCCCGTATCATCACATAGCCTATACCATGTTGATGCATCTCCCTTCAAAGATAAAGGGAAGACCTTCTTCTTAACAACATCATCGGGTATACCTGCAAGCTTAAATAATCCACAAACTTCATCCACATAGAGTAGATGTTCATCAGGATGCTTTGTTCCATCTCCTGTAAAAGCATTAGCTAGCAGTTTTTCCATCATACCCGAAGGAACTTCAAAAGGAATATTATAATTTTCAGTAGGTTCAGTAGGTTGAGGAGCAACTCTTTGCTCTACTGGTCAGGGTGAAGATACCCCGAACAAGCCCCTCAGAGGATTACTTTCCATAGTAACAAGTGACAGTAAATTTCAGCACACTATATAAATTTTTCCTTACCAAATTCCACCTACCAAAGGCGCTTCACTCCCGCAACGGCGCCGTAAAAGAATCTTGATGACCCACAAGTATAGGGGATTTATCGTAGTCCTTTCGATAACTAAGAGTGTCGAACCCAACGAGGAGCAGAAGGAAATGATAAGCGGTTTTCAACAAGGTATTCTCTGCAAGTACTGAAATAAGTGGTAACAGATAGTTTTGCGATAAGATAATTTGTAACGAGCAACAAGTAACAAAAGTAAATAAAGTGCAGCAAGGTGGCCCAATCCTTTATGTAGCAAAGGACAAGCCTGGACAAACTCTTATATAAGGAAAAGCGTTCCCGAGGACACATGGGAATATCGTCAAGCTAGTTTTCATCACGTTCACATGATTCGTGTTCGTACTTTGATAATTTGATATGTGGGTGGACGGTGCTTGGGTGCTGTTCTTACTTGAACAAGCATCCCACTTATGATTAACCTCTATTGCAAGCATCCGCAACTACAACAAAAGTATTAAGGTAAACCTAACCATAGCATTAAACATATGGATCCAAATCAGCCCTTACGAAGCAACGCATAAACTAGGGTTTAAGCTTCATCACTCTAGCAACCCATCATCTACTTATTACTTCCCAATGCCTTCCTCTAGGCCCAAATAATGGTGAAGTGTTATGTAGTCGACGTTCACATAACACCACTAGAGGCTAGACAACATACATCTCATCAAAATATCGAATCGAATACCAAATTCACATGACTACTAATAGCAAGACTTCTCCCATGTCCTCAGGAACAAACGTAACTACTCACAAAGCATATTCATGTTCATAATCAGAGGGGTATTAATATGCATAAAGGATCTGAACATATGATGTTTCACCAAATAAACCAACTAGCATCAACCACAAGGAGTAATCAACACTACTAGCAACCTACTAGTACCAATCCCGGACTTGGAGACAAGAATTGGATACAAGAGATGAACTAGGGTTTTGAGAGGAGATGGTGCTGGTGAAGATGTTGATGGAGATTTCCCTCTCCCGATGAGAGGAGCGTTGGTGATGACGATGGCGATGATTTCCCCTCCCGGAGGGAAGTGTCCCCGGCAGAACAGCTCTGCTGGAGCCCTAGATTGGTTCCGCCAAGGTTCCGCCTCGTGGCGGCGGAGTTTCGTCCCGAAAGGTTTATTATGATTTTTTCCTCAACGAAAGACCTCATATAGTAGAAGATGGGCATCGGAGAGCCAACAGGGGGCCCACGATATTCTTCATAAAGATAGTCTCCATGATTTGTCATTTTCATATACTAGTGAGATTTTTTTACATGATAGAACTTGGCTTGTATATACCGATGACGCGCTTCCTTCCCGAGGTCTTCAGGAGCAAGCAAGTTATTGGATGCACACCCACTTAGTTTCAGTAGTGAGCTTTCATACACTTATAGCTCTAGTGCATCTGTTGCATGGTGCATCAATATCGATTGAAAGGCCTCTCCATTGCCTAACGATCTATCGAGTTGATGCGAGACTTTCTTCACTTTTGTCATCCCTTATAAACCTCTGCCAACATATTCTATCCACCCGCAGTGCTAAGTCCATGTCTCACGCTCATATACCGACTGAAGTTGAAAATGCTGAAGCGAGAAAGAGTATGATATAATTGCTTGCTTTGACACCTGCAGGGTGCTCATGATTTGTACTTATGTTAGGATGATGGAGTCATGCCATTCTTACATAATTCAATGAGTAGAAATAACATTCGTTAAGCATTGTATATTTTGAAGAGTAATGATTGTTTTCTAGTATTCATGGATATTATTATGTTGATATCAATTGCTTCATCGTTTCTCAATATTCATAATTTAAAAATATTACATGATAAACATGTTAGGTAGCATTCAACATCAAAAATTATGTTTTTATCATTTACCTACTCAGGGACGGGGAGGAAATAAGCTTGGGGATGCTGATATGTCTCCGACGTATCTATAATTTTTGATTGTTTCATGCTATTATATTATGAATCTTGTATGCTTTACATGCAATTTTATATCATTTTTGGGAAATAACCTATTAACCCAGTGCCTAGTGCAGTTGTTGTTTTATGCATGTTTATGGTTTTACAGAAAATCCCTACCAAACAAAGTCCAAACACGACAAAACTTTTTGATGATTTTTTCTGGACCTGGAGGGACCCTAGAAGCTTCGGGGGAGGATCAGAAGCTAGACGAGGAGACGACAAGGCAACAGGGCACAGCTAGGGGGGTAGGCGCACCCTGATGTCTTATGGGCCCCTCGTGGCTCCGTCTGACCTAATTCCAGCGCTATAAATTCCTAAATATTGCAAAAAAAAACAAAGTGAGACCCGAAACAATTATTCGGCCGCTGCAAACCTCTATTCTTTCGCGGTCCCATATGGAGGCCTCCGCCGGTACTCTACCGGAGGGGGAATCTATCATGGAGGGCTTCCACATTGACCTTGTTGTACCTCTGATGATGTGTGTGTAGTTCCCCACAGGACCTATGGGTCCATAGCAGTAGCTAGATGGCTCTCTCTCTCCCCTCTCTCTCTCTGTTTCTCTATCTCTCTAATCTTCAATACAATGTTCTCTTTGGAGATCGATTCGATGTAATCTTTTGTGGTGCGTTTGTTGGGATCCGATGAATTGTGGGCTGATGATCAGATTGTTCATTGAAAGTAATTAAGCTATTTCTGAACTTTATTATGTGTAATTGTTATAGCTTTGTATTTCTCTCCGATATATCTGTTTGATTTGGCCAACTAGATGGATTTATCTTCAGCGGGAGAGGTGCTTTTTGGCAGCTTGTTCAATCTTGCGGTGTCCTCAATCTTTTTGGTTGCTACTAAGGATAAAACGACGAGGTTTGATCATATCGATTAGTTTTATTCTGTCTACATTATATCGGCATGCTTCAAGCATTACCTTGTTTGTCATGAACTTAGTACCTTAAGATGCATGTTGGATAGCGGTCGAGGGGTGGAGTAATAATAGTAGATGCAGAATTGTTTCAGTCTACTTGTCACAGACGTAATGCCTATGTATTGATCATGTCATGAATAACATCATAATTATGCACTATTCTATCAATTGCCCAATAGTAATTTGTGTACCCACCGTTTGCTATGTTCTTGAGAGAGATGTCTCTTGTGAAAGCTATGGCCCCCGGATCTATTTAAATCATATTACTAAAACCCTAAATACCTTGCTGCAATTTATTTACTTTTATTTTATTTTGCAATTTATATAATTCCTACCATCAAATTTGATGTTGCGAATTACGAGCACAAAGGGGATTGACAACCCTCTTGCCCATGTTGGGTGTAAGTATTTGCTCTTGCGTGTGTAGGTACTGCTAAAGACTGTTTGTGCGAATCTCCTATCGGTTCTATAAACCTTGGTTCTTTACGAGGGCAAATACTTTCTGCTACTCTAATAGTTAGTCCTTCCTCTTCGGGGGAATCTCAACACCTATCAGAAGTAGCAGCCGGCCAGGGCATGGGAAGGAGGCAGGGGCGGGATCTAGTCGCTGGTCGGGGGAGGAGCCGGCTTGAAGGGCATGGAAGGAGAGAAGGAGATGGAGGGAGCCCCACTGCCGCCGTTGCAGGCCGGCCGGAGGCCGCTGACGGCGGCGGCGAGGAGAGGAGCGCTGAGGCACGGTTGTTCGGGGAGCGGCGTCAGTCGCCTCGTGAGTCGCAGGAGCGACCCACGAGACGCACGTGGGCAATAAGCAAATATCTGATGGTGAGGTTAGTCATAGGAATTACTTTGTATTTTTGAATCAGTGCACCTGCAATTTTTTTGATTATGGGTACGAATAAAATTACAGGTGTTTCTCAAAACATATAGCTAAATTGCTAAAAAAAATGGAAAAGTATTAATTTTTACAGACTGGTTTCCCAAGAAATCAGCCACGCGCTGCGCGCTCCACGCGTCCCTGTGGGACCGACCCACCGCCCGTCGCAACCTTATCTCTTTGCAGTCTTAAGCCACCCGTTTCTTTCTTTTCGTCTTCCCCGCATATCCTACCTCTGACGCATTCTGCCATCCCCACTCCTCTTCCTCTTGGTTCTCTCTAGCAACCAGGCCGCCGACCACCAAAGCTTCCACCGTCGTGCGCTACTACCACCGGCTATTGTAGGGACTCATCATCGCCACTGTTGTCGTTGCAAAGAGCATGGCGCCCCTACAAATCTTGTCAGCGGCAGGCGCTGCAACGCAATGTCCCTTGATAGCCAACGCTGCAACCACATCCCGCCGGCTGCGGGCGCTGCGTAGAAGCTGTTGTCACGCCCAGTGCTGCCATCCAGCGGTCCCGATGCTACAATGAAATGACGACGACGATGCTGCGAGTGCTGTGAGGCGTCCTCGGGTGCATGCTGCAAGGCAGGGCCGCGGAGGCATCACTGGTGTGCCGGTGCTGCAATGCAGCACGCACGTCGGTGCGTCGAAGCTGTCAGTGTTGTGTTGGAGCTCTGCCGGAGTTGCATTGGAGCTTCACCGGAGACGTCGCTGTTGCGTTGGAGCTCCGCCGGTGCTGCATACGGTCGCCGGTGTGGTCGTTGGTGTTGTGATGCAGCATCGTCGAGGCTATGGAGGTGATGCGATGAGGAGAGACAAGGTCAGGGGAGGTCCTTGTGGATGTGTGGCGAGAGGAGGAAGATGGGCTGCGAAACCTACGATCGGACGGCCCGGTGCGCCTAACCAGCCGGCTCCTGAGGCGGATGATTTTTGCAAACATCATCCTGCCTCTGTCCATCGGCAAGATCAGCGCCACCGCCCTCCAGCCCCTCCTTGACAAGCTCGAGCGCAGGCTCTCACCATGGTGGGCGTCCTTGATGTCACGTGGCGACCGACTAGCTCAGTGTAGACATGTGATCTGCGTGATGCCGGTGCACACGCTACTCGTGCTGGCCCTCAACAGCTCCGTCCTCAAGCAGGTCAACCGTCTCCTTCGCAACTTCCTCTGGTACGGGTGCAAGGATGTGAGCAGCGGCCACTGCCTCGTGAGCTAGTGCCGGGTCTGCCGGCCCATCGCCCTGGGCGGCCTTGGCATCTCCGACCTCCAGCGCCGAGGCGTCTCCCTCCGCACCTGCTGGCTATGGCTTCAAAAGACCGACGCCTCGCAGCCCTCGCAACAACTACACCTCCCCCACTGCCCCGACGTCCAAGCTATCTTCAGAGCCTCCACCTCCTGGTCCATCGGTGATGGGCGGACCTGCAAATTTTGGGAGGACCACTGGCTCGATGGTCAGTCCATCGCCGAGATCGCGCCCCTCGTCCATGCCAAGGTTCCCAAACGGCGGCGCGAGGCCCTCTCCGTTCGCGACGGCCTCCACGACCGTGCCTGGATAGCGGACATCCAGGGCACCCTGGGAACCGAGATGGCAATCCAGTATGTCTCTCTATGGCGACGCCTGCGGCAGGTAACTCTCTCCGACGTGCCGGACACGATATCCTGGCGATGGTCCCGCTCCGGCTCCTACACCGCGTGGTCATGCTACCAAGCATTGTTCACTGGATCCACCACTGGCGCATCACCTGGCGATCATGGGCGCCGCTTCGCATCAAGTTCTTCATCTGGCTAGCCTTGCTCGGACGATGCTGGACGGCAGACCGCCTCGCGCGACATGACCTGCCCCAAGAGCCTACCTGCCTTCTCTGTGATCAGGAGCCCGAGACGATGCAACACCTTCTCGCGGGTTGCTCCTTCTCTCGCCAGGTGTGGCATGAAGTGCTCTCCTGGTGTCATTCCACCGCCACCATCCCGGACCAAGACGAAGAGTTCATCACCTGGCTGACCTCGACCATCACTGCCACGCCTCGCAGCCTACGACGCGAGCTCGCCTCCCTTACCATCCTCACGGCATGGTGGCTATGGAAACACCGCAATGTCTGCGTCTTCAATGGCGACCACCCCTCCGTGCGCCGCGTCATCAACGACATCCGAGAGGAAGCGAGACTTTGGGCACGCGCGGGCGCCAGATCGGGCGCTCATCATGCCAGAGACATAGCCTAGGGCCGCTGCGGCAGGCGCACCCACTCCTCCCCGTGCGCCATGGCTGTCGTCGCATGCCATCCCCTTTTTCCTCCATGTAACATCCATGTAATTCTTGCTACTTTCTACCTATCAATGCAATTCGCGAAAAAAAATCATGATGATTTGTAGCAATGGCAAAAAAGAAAAGAAAAAAGAGCTGCATATACGGGGACTCCACTGGCTAGGGTCGCTACGCATATCACCGGAGGCGCGTGTCCACCTCAAAAGCGGCGGCAGCAGCCAGTCCCGCGCGATCCGGCCGTCCATCGTGATCTCGACGGGTATAAAGCAACGCACATCTTCCAATCCACCTGTCCCTCTTACCCAACGACCACTTCTCCCTTCCGGTCTCCTCGCCGCCCTCACCACCATGTCCACCGCCACCGCCGCAGCCGCCTCGAACTCCCTCTCCCCCACCACCAGCCGGCGATCATCGCCGTCTTCCAGGATCCTGACGACCCCTCGCGGATCTCTTTCTTGCAGACTACTATCCTCTTCCCCATCGCAATCTCCCCTCGTTCCGGTCTCCGCCATGGCCTCCCCGGGCGCTGCTGGCGAGGCGGCTTCCAGGAAGAAGCTTCTCATATTCGACGCCGAGAAGGACCTGGCGGCGTCTCTGGCCGAGCACGCGGCGGGACTGTCGGAGAAGTTCGCCGCCGAGAGGAGCGCTTTCACAGTCGTGCTCTCCGGCGGCTCTCTCATCAAAGCTCTGAGGTTCTTGGACCTCCTCGAGAATGAACACCGCACATTTCTTGCTTGGCTCTCGCGGGATTATGGGCCGGAAGATGTCTAATTTATTTATTTATTTTTGGCATCACAGGAAACTGGCTGAGCCGCCGTACCTGGAGGCGGTGGACTGGAGCAGATGGCACGTTTTCTGGGCGGACGAGAGGGTGGTTCCCAAGGACCACGCGGATAGTAACTACAAACTTGCCATGGATGAGTTTCTCTCTAAGGTGCTCGTATGGATAATCTTTGATGAACTTACTGTTGGGTGGTTAAAAGATGGGTACAAACGGAAATGGGACTTCAATGACTAAGCCGTGACAGTAACTGGATATTCTGATGTTTTGTGTAGATTATATGCTATTATTTGCGTTCTGTTGGGCTTGTCATTATTTATGGTTACGGTTCTGTTGATATGAGTGATTAACTTTATGTGATGGATAGTTTGTGAAAATGTAGAATACTGGGTTTACTAGGATTGAACCCATTGTAAAAAAAAACCTAGAGTTGAACCTGCACATGCACATTGTCACATTATTGTAATTGTAGTGGTGTATTATCCTACGGTGGAAAAAATGAAGTAGGGAACTTCCGTCAGCTACTACATAATTCTTGGGATTGTGGACATAAATTAGAGAGCTGAATTATGCCTTTAGTAGAAATTTCAGTGAATAAGCAAAGATTGTTTCCTGGGAAATAACTTTGGAGACAATATCACATCCACTGACCATTGTCCATCTAAAAACTTTGTTATTAGCTTTCAGTTAAATTAGGTAGGTTGCCTTTTCTCTGAAAAGTTGTTCATCTAAATTATGGAAGATTGTACTTAATTGGTTTTGTGTTGAGTTAAGTTATAGTAAGAAATCTAGAGCGGTCTAGAACTGAGAATTTATAGATTTGATCACTCAGATATTTATGTTGGATGGTCGATTCTATGGGGAAAGAATTGAGGTGTCATGGCATTCTTATAGGTTACATTTGCCAATTGGCTCTCATATTTAGAAGATAAGATTAGCCTTAGTGGTACACCATATAATCGAGTTGAGAGAGAGTTGTGTTCCTGGGGTTTTCTTTGTTAGCTCAGAAAAGAATATTTGTATGAGTATGAGTATGTAGTCTTTTCTATATGTTTATTTTGTCAATCAAACTAAAACCACGTCATATTTGTACAGTTGAATTCAACTTGAACTTTGCTACATGTGTTACATAAATTTTCGAATTTCATATCTGTATCATCATTATATTTGTTTGAGTGTATCATCATTATATTAACATCATGCATTCTAGTTATATGCCATCAATAAGAAATCTTCTCCATTGACAGGATTGTACTCACATTTTTCTTTCTATATGTCAAATATAGGTGCCGGTTCCTGCTAACCAAGTTTACGCCATGAATGATGCACTGTCGGTTGAAGGAGCTGCGGATGACTATGAAAATTGTTTAAAGCAACTCATCAAGAATGGTGTGATTGCGGTGTCACCAGTAACTGGGTTCCCAAAGTTTGACCTTATGCTTTTGGGGATGGGCCCTGATGGCCATATCGCCTCCCTCTTCCCTGGACACCCTATTGTCAACGAAAACCAGAAGTTGGTCACCTATGTCAAGGATTCTCCAAAGCCACCACCAGAGAGAATAACATTCACATTCCCTGTGATCAATTCGTCGGCACATATCGCACTTATGGTCACAGGTGCTGGGAAAGCTGGTGCAGTTCACAAAGCGCTTTCAGGAAATGAAAGTTCATCAGATTTGCTGCCCGTTGAGATGGTTGAGCCGCAAGACGGAGAGATGACCTGGTTCACTGACAAGCCAGCTATGTCAATGTTGTCAAGGATCTGAAGCCTGTTATGCTATAAATTTGAAACTTCCACCTTCAGGATTCCGTTAGATCCGTGCTTGCACTGTTCATATCTATGTTGAAAAAAATGAGCTGATTTTGTAGCATATAGTAGAGCGTAAATGTGCGGCACATTACAGTTTATTCATAATATGAGTAAGTAATGGCCATGTTATGGGATATATGTTCGTCGGGTATTTAGATTTGTGTTTGTAAATGCTATTCAGTATTTGGTACTGTTTCCATATTCTACCCAGAATGTTCTTTGGGCTAAGGTTGCCTTAATTCAACACTATTAGCGTTCTGTACTTGTCTCGGTTGCTCCACGATTGCTGTTATCCCATCTGTCTACTCTTCCATTTCAATGAATAAGGCGCGCATGAAATTCATTCCAATAAATAAGGTGTGTATGCTTTTTAAAATCCAACTTCGACCGTAAATTAGATCACTAATATACAATTTTTGACATAAAAATTATACTATCGAAAACTCCCTTTCAATACAAATTCAACAGTGTGATTTTTTATCACATAATATAATCCACATTTGATTGTTCTAATTTATGTTCAAAGTTGAAATTTAGAATGTGTGCGTGTCTTTATTCATTTGAATGGAGGGACTGCATTTTGGTTCTCAGTCGTAGGTTCAGGCTGAACTAAGATCCGCGTTCTCAGATGTAGGTTCAGGTTGAACTAAGATCCCTGTCATGCATTCCGCAACACATTCTACGACTAGATTATTAAGCATTTCGTGACAGCAGTTTATTTCTAAACCAAGGTAAAAGATTTGCCTCATCCAGTGATTAAGAGTTGTAGGTTCTGATTGAACTAAGATCCCTGTGATGCATTCCGTAACACATTTTACGGCTAGATGATTAGGCATTTTGTGACAACAGTTTAAATCAAGGCAAAAGATTTGCCTCATCCACTGGCTAGGCAAAAGAGAGTTTTAGTTAATTAACAAAAAACCGGGCAAAAACTGACACAAACCGTTGCATGGCACATATAGAATACCTCACACAGACCTCAACAAAGAGAGCCTCATCGAGATAGCATACTTCGTCATCATCTCCGCATCTCCCCAAGCTGGCTTCATCACCATTCCTAATTCCCGAGCAAGCGACTACAACTTTATAGCAAATAATCGTCAACCCTCACGTGAAGGTTTGTGCCAGAACTTAGCTAATCGTGACAAGGACAACGCAGCTCTGACTTTGACGGAGAGCTATGAAGGAGAACTATACAAGGCTCGCGCCGTCGAAGACGACCGAACATACCTCTTGTTGCCCATCATCGTTGCCAACAGTGCGCCATTGCTGCAGCTCTGACTTTACATCAACAACCAAATTGAGGCAATCCCACTGGCACGACGGAGGAGAGCCGACTACCACAACCATTGTTGTGACTCTGACATCACTCACCTTTGTTTGCGGAGGTTATATTATGAGGCACTTTTCTGATTTTGCCACGATGGAGGAGGTAACTGCAGCTGCCATTTCTACACTTCTAGAGTACAGCAATCCGCTTCAGATCACGTAACAAATCTGGCACGGTGTAAATGGCAGCATTTTTATGTAAGCAGAAGTATAAGGAATTTCATTGAATCTAAGTAGATAGGGTAATCTCCTCTTTGTAGCTTACTGATGGTGCTAACTGTCGCGTCTTCTTTTCCCCTCTTTCCCAAACATGAGCACATAATAAGAATGTAAATGTGTGAATGTGTAGTAGAAATGGTTTTGGAGGACCTATACCAAGATGGTGTATGTACTGGGGGTGCGATGAAGAGACACCTAGATAGAAAGAGAGAATGTATGCTCATGAGAGAGAAGAGGGTCGGGTGAGGGAGCATAAGAGACGAAGAGGAAGTCATAGAGATGGTGCGTGTGTATGAGAGAGAGTGAGCGAGAGAGATAGGGAGAGAGAGAAGGAGGGATAAAGAGTCATGACGAGAAAGTGTGTGTCTATGTGAAAATGGAGCGGGTAACCTAAAGAGAGGAGGTGTGTCAGGAGATAGTGTGGCCCAACAACTAGTGTGTGTGCATGAGAAAGAGAGAGAAAGAAACAAAGAGGGAGGGTCATAGTACAAATAATCCGAGAGTGAGACATACAATATTGAAGACGATGAGGTGAGGGTTCATTCATTTATGTGCGAGAGAGAGAGAGAGAGAGAGAGAGAGAGAGAGAGAGAGAGAGTCTCAGAGACAAAGTGATATGCTTGGTGTGTACGAGAGGGAGAGATGGAGAAAAACCCAAGGGAGACAGGTCGAGTGTTTGTGTGGGAGAGATGATGTGTGGTGGGGGTATGGTCGAAATAGTGAGTCTTGTAGAGATAGGGAGGGGTATCTCTTTATGAGGAAAGAGATGAATTGCGTGCGTGTGTGCGACAAAGAAATGTGGAGAGAGAGAGGAAGAAGCTCCTAAGAGAGAGAGATACATGTAACGAGATACTCCTACCGAACTAGAGAAAGATCAAATGTGTATCCGAGAGACAGAAATAGAGTGTGCAAAAGAGGGTTTGTGTGTAAGAGAAAAGGGACAACTCATGATAAAGCAGAGATAGTGTGTACCTTATGGAGAGATAGCACGCGTGCATCTCCGAGACAGAAAATGAGGTCATGAGATACACGAAGAGAGTGGGTGGCTTTGTGCAACAGAGAGACAGACCCCTAGCACGTGGCCAAGAGAGGTTTGGTAATTAAGGGAGAGAGGTCGAGATATAAGTAGGGAGAGAGATTGATAGGGACCTGGGGAAGATCGAGAGAGACATAGGGACAGAGAGAGGTCGGGAGAGACCTGAGGGAGAGAGATATAGAGAGACCCATGGGAGAGATATCATGGGCTGTGAGATAGCTAGAGTGGGTGACTGGATGTATGTGTGTATGTGTGTGTGTGTGTGAGAGAGAGAGAGAGGGAGGGAGAGAGAAAGAGAGTGCGTGAGCCAGAAATGGAGATGGAGAAAGTGGGTGTCACAAGGAGAAAGAATTAGCAGGTGTGCCCAAGAGAGAAAATGGAGGCATGGACAAAGAGTGAGAGAGGGTGCGTGTGTGTGACAGATATTTAGATAGATCCCTTTGAGATCGTGGGGGAACTATATGGGTGGGAGATTGAGAGAGAAAGTGTGTGTGTGAGAAAGAGACCCCAAGAGAGATCAAGATAGACCTAGGGGAGAGAAAGAGACAATGCGTGTGTTTGTGATGGAGAGTGAGAGATTGTCTTACCTAGGAGGGTGTGTGTGTGTGCGTGTTTTTGTGATGGAGTGAGAATAGTCATACATAGGGAGAGTATGTGTGTGTGTGAGAGAGAGGGGGAGAGAAAGAGTGTAAGACGGGTCTATCTAGTGAGATAGGGAGATGTGTGTGTGTGGGACCTAGGGCGAGAGAGAGTTTGAGAGAGAGAAGAGCCCTAGAAGGTGGGAGAGTGTGCGTGAGAGAGATATGGACAACGAGCGAGAGGGGATTTGAGTGTGTCCGATTAGTGGATCCTAGCCATCTTAAAAGAGAAAGACACACATTGTGTGCCAGAGAGACTCCTCTTTGTAGCTTACTGATGGTGCTAACTTCCGCGTCTTCTTTTCCCCTCTTTCCCAAACATGAGCACATAATAAGAATGTAAATGTGTGAATGTGTAGTAGACATGGTTTTGGAGGACCTATACCAAGATGGTGTATGTACTGGGGGTGCGATGGAGAGACACCTAGATAGAAAGAGAGAATGTACGCGCATGAGAGAGAAGAGGGTCGGGTGAGGGAGCATAAGAGACGAAGAGGAAGTCATAGAGATGGTGCGTGTGTATGAGAGAGAGTGAGCGAGAGAGATAGGGAGAGAGAGAATGAGGGATAAAGAGTCATGATGAGAAAGTGTGTGTCTATGTGAAAATGGAGCGGGAAACCTAAAGAGAGGAGGTGTGTCAGGAGATAGTGTGGCCCAACAGCTAGTGTGTGTGTGCATGAGAAAGAGAGAGAAAGAAACAAAGAGGGAGGGTCATAGTACAAATAATCCGAGAGTGAGACATACAAGATCGAAGACGATGAGGTGAGGGTTGATTCATTTATGTGCGAGAGAGAGAGAGAGAGAGAGAGAGATTCTCAGAGACAAAGTGATATGCTTGGTGTGTACGATAGGGAGAGATGGAGAAAAACCCAAGGGAGACAGGTCGAGTGTTTGTGTGGGAGAGATGATGTGTGGTGGGGGTATGGTCGAAATAGTGAGTCTTGTAGAGATAGGGAGGGGTATCTCTTTATGAGGAAAGAGATGAATTGCGTGCGTGTGTGCGACAAAGAAATGTGGAGAGAGAGAGGAAGAAGCTCCTAAGAGAGAGAGAGATACATGTAACGAGATACTCCTACCGAACTAGAGAAAGATCAAATGTGTATCCGAGAGACAGAAATAGAGTGTGCAAAAGAGGGTGTGTATGTAAGAGAAAGGGACAACTCATGATAAAGCAGAGATAGTGTGTGTGTACCTTATGGAGAGATAGCACGCATGCGTCTCCGAGAGAGAAAATGAGGTCATGAGATACACGAAGAGAGTGGGTGGCTTTGTGCAACAGAGAGACAGACCCCTAGCACGTGGCCAAGAGAGGTTTGGTAATTAAGGGAGAGAGGTCGAGATATACGTAGGGAGAGAGATTGATAGGGACCTGGGAAAGATCGAGAGAGACATAGGGAGAGAGAGAGAGGCCAGGAGAGACCTGGGGGAGAGAGATATAGAGAGACCCATGGGAGAGATATCGTGGGCTGTGAGATAGCTAGAGTGGGTGACTGGATGTATGTGTGTATGTGTGTGTGAGTTAGAGAGAGGGAGGGAGAGAGAAAGATAGTGCGTGAGCCAGAGATGGAGATGGAGAAAGTGGGTGTCACAAGGAGAAAGAATTAGCAGGTGTGCCCAAGAGAGAAAATGGAGGCATGGACAGAGAGTGAGAGAGGGTGCGTGTGTGTGACAGATATTCAGATAGATCCCTTTAAGATCGTGGGGGAACTATATGGGTGGGAGATTGAGAGAGAAAGTGTGTGTGTGCGAGAAAGAGACCCCAAGAGAGATCGAGATAGACCTAGGGGAGAGAAAGAGACAATGCATGTGTTTGTGATGGAGAGTGAGAGATTGTCTTACCTAGGAGGGAGTGTGTGTGTGTGTGTGCGTGTTTTTGTGATGGAGTGAGAATAGTCATACATAGGGAGAGTATGTGTGTGTGTGAGAGATAGGGGGAGAGAAAGAGTGTAAGATGGGTCTATCTACTGAGATAGGGAGATGTGTGTGTGCGTGTGTGACCTAGGGAGGGAGAGAGTTTGAGAGAGAGAAGAGCCCTAGAAGGTGGGAGAGTGCGCGTGAGAGAGATATGGACAACGAGCGAGAGGGGATTTGAGTGTGTCTGATTAGTGGATCCTAGCCATCTTAAAAGAGAAAGACACACATTGTGTGCGAGAGAGACCTATACAAAGTGTGCATGCGAGCTAGATAGACCTCTAGAGAGAGATAGAGAGAGAGAGAGAGAGAGAGAGGATGGACGGCGATTATGTACGTTTGCGCGTGAGAGAAAGAGAGTTCCGGCTAGAGAGAGAATGAGAGTGCAGGAAAGAGGAGAGGCCTTGTGTATGCGTAGAAGACTCATATAAACCACAATTCAATGTAAATTGGATTTAAATATTTGAATTAGAGATCATGGTGTTTGTAATTCACACATGTTGTCCACAATTTTGACCGGCTCAACTATTTCTCAACATGCTCTTTTGCTCAATTAAGGTATTTTATTTTGGATGTGATTCATGATTTTAAGCGGGTCAACCATTTATCAAATTATTGATAGCAACTAGCATGTAAGAGCAAGTCTAGCAGATGCCGCAAAACCTCGACGACCCACATAATTCCGGCAGTTTTACTGTGGGCCTAAACAAAAATGCTATATCTAGCCTCGCGTGTGAAAAGTATACAAGTGGCCCAAATACAGCTCCCTCTGCCGCTATATCTATGTGGTCGGGGTGTTTTAGGGTTCGCTTCCTGCATATCCTCCACCCCCTTCGCCCTAATCTGCCATCTCCTTTGCTTTCTCTGCTGAGAGACCCCGCACGTTCCTATCCCTTTCTCGCCGATCCATGGTCGGACATGCACATGGGCATGAGGACCGTTGTGGATTGCTGCTGCACAACTGCGCCTAGAACGACACAAAAGCCGACAACTCTAACCGTATCGATGTCGAGCCATGGTGTTCAAAACAGGCGCGCGACTGCAGCCACCTCTCCTGCAGCGGTGGACGGGACATGTGGGCCTACTTCAAAGAGATCGACGCATCCCTCTACCCGCACACCAAGAGGTGCCTGGAAGTCGATGAGGAGCTCCTCAATGGCCAGTGCACGATGGTGGCTGGAAAGAAGGCGTCATCGAGTGTCTCACCATCGCCAAGGAAGAGCATGACTACGCCCATGCTCTCAGGAGGTCGGTGAAGAGTTCTACCTCGACGTCGGGCCATGAGCCGACAATCCCTAGGTTTAAATTTGTTGAACTATGTTTTTATGCTATGTAATGTATTGAGAACTCTGGTGGTGTTACGTTGCACTAAACTTTGGAGCGCTAAAATCGTTTTAAATTTGCAGTATCATTTAGCATATCTGTTCTGCTTTGCCGTGTGCTATACTGCAAATTCGTTTTAGAGCATAATATAAACAAAATTTGTGGTACAGATTTTTTGCGGGTCTGCTAGAGTTGCTCTAAAAATACATTAGTCCCATGCAACATCTCGCTGTCTAAAAAAGGAGTGCCAACATGTGACACTAATATAGTACATGTAGCCATCAATCTTTGTTGTCATTTTCAACATATATAATATATATAGAATCACATATACAGATTTTTATTCGAAGATAAAATGGGTTCGAATTTACTTCATATGATAGACGTGGATGCTTGTCGTCCCAAATATTTAATGAAGCGCTAAGTGGAAATAGCCCGAGCAAATATCTGGGATACACAAAATACCGCCTATCTCGGACCCGTATCTATTGGACCGTTCTATAAACAAAGTAGATTTGTAACTTCATCCAAACTTCAGACAAGCGTGTGTGTAAGACATGGAGGGCATCCCCCCTTGCAATAAATAATTCATAAACCATGGGCGGCAAAACATCCTCTCATTGGCCGAAATCGCTTGCGCCCAATATTTTAAAACACCTTCTCCTAGGCCAAAATAGCTCACGCCAAATATTTTGGAGAAGCAAGGTTTCTGTACTATCCTTGACCCTCAAGAATCAATCCCAAGTCTGAAAGTCA
This sequence comes from Aegilops bicornis, assembly GCA_021605145.1. Classification (NCBI taxonomy): domain Eukaryota; kingdom Viridiplantae; phylum Streptophyta; class Magnoliopsida; order Poales; family Poaceae; genus Aegilops; species Aegilops bicornis. The sequence continues at coordinate 367,729,750 of CM038675.1, forward strand.
AAAATAGGGGTAGAGCTGTAACTTCCCCCACATTTCGGACAAATGCGTCCGTAATACATACTTCCCCCTCCCAATTTCCCATTCATATACCGAGGGCGACCGTAAAACACCCTCTCCCCAGCTACGAAACCTGTAATTCCCAACATGCGGTCCTTGTCGGTGTCAAAACCGGCCAATCTCGGGTAGGGGGTCCCAAACTGTGCATCTGAGGATCGAAGGTAACAGGAGGCAGGGGACACGATGTTTACCCAGGTTCTGGCCCTCTTAACGGAGGTAATACCCTACTTACTGCTTGATGGACTTGGATTAATTTGTGGATTACAAGAGTTGATCTACCTTGAGATCGTAATGGCTAAACCCTAGATGTCTAGCATGTATGATTATGATTGCCTCTACGGACTAAACCCTCTGGTTTATATAGACAGCGGAGAGGCCTAGCGTTGTACAGAGTCGGTTTACAAAGAAAGGAATCTTCACATCTGAGCGCCAAGCTTGCCATCCACGCAAAGGAGAGTCCCATCCGGACACGGGAGAAGGCCTTCCATCTTGTATATTTACGGCCCACCAGTCCGGCCCATATCGCATAGCCCGGACGCCCGGGGACCCCCTAATCCAGGAGTCCCTCAGTAGCCCCTGAACCAGGCTTCAATGACGACGTGTCCGGCGCGCAGATTGTCTTCGGCATTGCAAGGCGGGTTCCTCCTCCAAATACTCCAAAGTGGTTGATCAAAAGAACTATATCCGCCTATGTACAATAGTTACAGCCCTGAACCACATGGGCAAAAATACTTAAACAGAAAAATGGGTCATATCTTCTGACAGTTTTTTCGGCGAGGTGTTGTGTTCTGGCTCTATTATTATTTCGAACCGTTTTTCAGCCTTCTGCTTCGCGTTTCAAGGCACGGGTTTCATCGACACGTCTTGTCAAAGCAGAGATCGTGTCCCCTTATTACGGGATCCTCATCAATACGGGTTTGGGTAATCCAACCGTGCTGTTTGCACGACCCCTGGGGAATAGGCGACTTTTAGGGCTCGTGGGGGGACGCCCGATATTCTCTGCCTTTATAAGAAGATTGGGATCCATCTTTTTACTCCACACCTCCCCCCAGCCCATCCGTCCTCAAGCTCCAGCGCCAAGCTCCAAGCTTTTCCCCTTGCCACCAAGTACTCCAATTATGTCCGGATCCGGCATGCAAGGCAAGTGGATGGCCTCCATCGTGACGAAGAAGGACATCAAAGGGCTTCGGGAGGCGAGGTATTTGACAGCGGAGATTAGGCATAGACTTCCCGCCAAAGGGCAAATTATCCCCACTCAAGAACCTGGTGAGAGGGTCATATTCCTTCCTCACTTTCTCCGCGGACTAGGATCTCCCCTACACCCCTTTGTCCGAGGTCTCATGTTTTATTACGGGCTGGATTTTCACGATCTGGCCCCGAATTCCTTTCTCCACATCTCGACGTTTATCGTCATGTGTGAGGCATTCCTCCGCATCCCTCCACACTTCGGCCTATGGCTCAAAATTTTCAATGTGAAGCCGAAGGTGGTCGACGGGCAACACGCGGACTGCGGTGGTGCCATGATAAGCAAACTTCGCAAAGTTATCTGGCCCAAAGGGGCCTTTCTGGAATCCATCAAGATATGGCAGCAGGAGTGGTTTTACATTACTGAACCCCGCGACACCAAATGTGATGTAGGGTGGAACCCTAGATGGCCGATCTTTCACGGAAGGAGCGGATCCCTATGAAGAAAGTGATGAACACGAGGGGAAACACGAGGAGAACACGAGAGAAATCACTCAACCAACAAGAATAGATCACACATGCGCTAGATCGATGAACACAAAGGTAAGATACAAGATCCAAAGTCAACAATGGACGATACAAACGTTAACCGGTTCTTCTCCGCGAGGAGGTCTTGATGGGGGTCTTCTCCGCAAAGGAGGTCTTGAATCCAAGGTGGATCTTCTCCGAAGAGGGGCCGCGGTCTCTCACGTGGAGTAGATCCGATATGGATGAGCAATGCTCTATCTCAAGTATGAGCTAAACCAATGCTAACCCTAGAAAGAGGAAGGGATGGAGTATATATAGTCTAGGGGGCGAAGAGGTACATGGGCTTGACCCTTTCTTTGTCTTGTGGCGGGGCCGGATATCCGGCGTCGGGCGGATGTCCGGAGCTTCGAGGAGGCCGGATGTCCGGCTGGCGGTGCAGGTTCTTGTAGGTTCTGTGCGGCGTCTTGCGGATTTTGAACTTCGCCGGATGTCCGGGCTGGGGCCGGATGTCCGGGCTGGACGCCGGATGTCCGGGCTGGGGCCAGATGTCCGGGCTGGACGCCGGATGTCCGGGCCCTGTAGACTTGGCCAGCTTGGCTGTTGCTGATGAAGACGCCCCAGGGGCCGGATGTCCAGGGCCTTGGCCGAATGTCCGGGTCCTGGAAGGTGAACTTGCCCGTTTCCGTTGGTTCTCTTCATCCGTGGACTTGGCGGCTTGTTCGTCTTCACATGCATCCTCGGGAGGTTCCTCTTGACACCTAATCATGCATAACATATCGGACTTAGGTAGTAGCCATGTATCGAGTGGATCATATGTGATATCACTAAGGAAGGAAGTCACCTCGTTCTTGAGAGCTCTAGCTCGTGCTCGTGTCATAGGTCCTCTTGGCTCTTGATGAGACGAAGGTAGGTCCATGGGGATGATCATGGGATGCTCCGCATCATCTCCCCTCCCTTGGAAAAGATCCGACCTCGGATCGAAATCCTCATCACCATGGTACGGGGAGAGATCTTTGATTATGAAGATGTCGCTCACAGAGTACTTGTCGCGTGGGATGTCGATCTTGTATGCGTTGTTGTTGTAGCGTGCAAGCACCTTGAAGGGTCCATTCGCTCGGGGTAGTAGCTTGGACTTGCGTTCATTGGGTAAGCTGTCCTTTCGAAGGTGTATCCACACAAGATCTCCAACATGGAACATCATGAGTTGCTTGTTGATGTTGAGCTTGGTCGCGAGTCGTTGTACTTGGCGCTTGATGGTGTTCCTTGTATCTTCATGCATCTTCTTGAGGAAGTTGACTCGGGCACTATGTTTGTGCCCTCTTGTAGCGGTAGAGGTAGAATGTCCAATGGGGACAATGGGTTGAAGCCATAGATGACCTCGAAGGGGGACTTGCCGGTGGTCGAATGTCTTGCACGATTGTAGGCGTACTCGGCGATGGGTAGGCACTCTTCCCACTCCTTGATGTTCTTCTTTATCAACACGCGTAGTAGAGTGGAGAGCGTACGGTTGGTCACCTCCGTTTGGCCGTCGGTTTGTGGATGGTATGCCGAAGAGAACAAGAGCTTGATTCCGAGCTTGGCGCTAAGGTCTTCCAAGCGTAACTCAAGAACTTGACGTCGCGGTCCGAGACAATCGTCTTTGGCAGTCCATGAAGGCGCGAGATTTCCCTACAAAACAAATTTGCAACATGTGAAGCATCGTCTATCTTGTTGCAAGGAATGAAATGAGCCATTTTGGAGAAACGGTCCACAACAACAAAAACAGAATCCTTGCCATTTCGAGTTCTAGGCAAACCAAGCACAATGTCCATGCTAATATCTTCCCATGCTTGATATGGAATTGGAAGTGGCATATAGAGGCCATGAGATCGGGCTTTGGACTTAGCTTTGCGACATGTAGAACATCGGTTGGTGAAGCGATTGACGTCGCGATGCATCTTGGGCCAAAAGTAGTTCTTGGAGAGCGTAGAAAATGTCTTGTCGCGTACAAAGTGTCCCATGAGTCCGCCTCCATGAGATTCCTGCAAAAGTAACAAACGAAAAGAGGACTCGGGGATGCAAAGTTTGTTAGCTCTCATAAGATATCCATATTTGATGTAGTATCGATCCCAAGAAGTATGCGTCAAACACTTGGCATAAGGTATAGCAAATGTAGGATCATGTTCATACAAGTCTTTTATGTGCTCAGAACCAATGACATTCAACTCAAGTGTAGTGACAAGCATGCATATACGGGAAAGCGCATCCGCCACAACATTTTCTTTTCCTTTAATGTACTTGTTGACATAAGGAAATGACTCAATAAATTCACTCCATTTAGCATGACGCTTGTTCAACTTAGTTTGACCCTTAAGGTATTTAAGTGTTTCATGGTCGGTATGGATGATGAACTCATGTGGGTGAAAGTAATGTTCCCATTCACGCAAAACTTGCACTAAAGCATATAGCTCTTTGTCATAGATGGGGTAATTGAGTTGCGCTCCGGAGAGTTTCTCGCTAAAGTATGCAATGGGTCGCTTCTCTTGCGTTAACACACCTCCTATGCCATTACCACTAGCATCGTAATGAATTTCGAAAGGTTTGTCAAAGTTGGGTAATGCAAGCACGGGAGCATGAGTAAGCAAATTCTTAAGCTCATTGAAAGCGATATCTTGGGATGTTCCCCAAACAAACGGTGCATTTTTCTTACTCAAAGCATGCAAAGGTGAAGCAATGGTGCTAAAATCCTTCACAAATCTACGGTAGAAACCGGCTAGACCAAGAAAACTACGCACTTGTTGCAAATTGGTTGGTTGGGGCCAAGTTTTAAAAGAATTGATCTTAGATTCATCAACATGAACACCCTTAGAAGATACTACAAAACCCAAGAAAACAAGCTTATCGACACCAAATAGGCATTTTTCCATATTAGCATAAAGTTTCTCTTTTCGAAGAGTTTGTAGCATGGTGCGAAGGTGGGTGACATGCTCTTTGAGAGATTTTCTAAACACAAGGATATCATCAAAGTAGACAACAACAAATTCACCAATGTAAGGGCGAAACACGTAATGCATAAGACACATGAAAGTACCAGGTGCTTCTGATAAACCCATAGGCATGACTAATCACTCATATATACCAAACTTTGTTTTGAAAGCGGTTTTCCATTCATCACCCTCTTGTATGCGGATTTGATAGTAACCACTTTTAAGATCAATTTTGGAAAAAATAGTGGCACCGCTAAGTTCATCAGGCATATCATCAAGGCGTGGAATGGGGTACCTATGGCGAACGGTGATAGCATTGATAGGTCTACAATCGGAGCACATGCAAAAGCTACCGTCTCGTTTTGGAACAAGAATGACCGGTACGACACAAGGACTCAAACTTTCATGCACATGTCCATGGTCTATGAGATGCTTTACTTGCCTTTGTATTTCTTTGGTTTCTTCGGGATTGACGCGGTAGGGAGCTTTGTTGGGAAGCGGCGCTCCGGGGATGAGATCAATTCGGTGCTCGATGCCTCGTAGTGGAGGTAGACCCGGAGGTAGCTCATCAGGGAAAACATCTTGAAATTCCTGCAATAGAGAAGATAACACCAAAGGTAGCTTGTGAGGGGTGTTAGTTTTTGTGACCTCGTCCTTGCACAATAGGACATAGTGTAGGACACTTGATGGGTTCTCACACACTTCTCTCATCTCACGTTTGGTGACAAAGAGAACTAAGTTTTTCTTGTCGCTCGTCGTGGAGGCACTCAATTTGGGCTTGTGGCGCTCACTCTCCTTTTGGTGGTTCGCTCTCTCACTAGTCTCTCCACGATGGGTGGCTTGCTTGTCGGCGAGCACTTGGCTTGGAGACATAGGACGGAGCACAAACTCTTTCCCTTTCATCTTGAAGCTATAGTGATTTGTACGCCCATTGTGAATGACACCTCGGTCAAATTGCCATGGCCGTCCAAGGAGGAGGTGGAAAATGGTCATCGGAAGGACATCACACTCCAAAGTGTCTTCATAGGCGCCGATCTTGAAAGAGACTTGTACTCTATGCTCGACTTGTATGGTGCCGGTTTCACTTAGCCATTGAACCTTGTAAGGGTGAGGGTGCTTCATCTTGACCAATTGGAGCTTGGAGCATAGTTCTTCACTTGCTAAGTTGTGGCAACTACCTCCATCGATGATGACCTTGACGGAACGTCCATTGATGCCGGCCTTTGTGTGGAAGATATGGCATCTTTGATCTTCGTCTTGTTGATGTTGAAGAGTCAAGACCTTGGAGACAACAAGAGCGGGACTTGAATCTTCATCACAAAAGACTTGATCATCTTCATCTTCATTGTTCGCTTGTCGGTGCATGGCCACTTGCTCAAGAGCTTCCATTTCTCCTTCACTCATGGAGTCATAGGTTCCGTCGTCGTTGAGGATCATGGTGCGCTTGTTTGTGCACTCGAAGGACTTATGGCCTCGTCCTCCGCATGTGAAGCATTTGATGGAACTTGTCTTGATGGTCTCATCCGTTGGAGTAGATGACGATGAAGCTTTCTTGAAGTTGCTTGTAGTAGGAGGACGACTTGAGTTTGTCAAAGCTTTCTTGTAACTGGACGTGTCGCCGTTGCTTGTAGAAGGCTTGGTGGAGGTAGAAGGTGGAGGAGTCGTCGAAGCTTGATTGTTGGAGAGGCCATAGGTCTTGGATGAGAACTTGGCATACCTGAAGTCGTCTTGTACTTGCCGTTCCGCTTTGGTAGCTTGATGCACTAACTCGACGAGGTTCGAGTATGGTTGGAAGTCGGCGATCTTCTTGATAGGATGATTGAGTCCATTCAAAAATCGTGCCATAGTTTGCTCATCATCTTATTTGACATTGGCTCGTATCATGGCAATCTCCATTTCCTTGTAGTACTCTTCAACGCTCTTGGTTCCTTGCTTGAGTTGTTGAAGTTTCTTGAAGAGGTCATGGTTGTAGTAGTTTGGCACGAATCGTGCTCTCATGACATTCTTCATTTGTGCTCAAGTGGTGATTGGTGGTTCACCTCTTGCCGCTCGGCGCTCAATGATTTGTTCCCACCAAATGAGGACGTAGTCTTGGAATTCGAGAGATTCCATTGCGATCTTCTTCTCTTCTTCGTAGTTGTGCAAGCGGAAGATTTTGTCAACCTTCAATGCCCATGATATGTACTCTTCGGGGTCATTGCTTCCATTGAACTTGGGCATGGTGAACTTTAGCTTGCCGTATCTTTGCTCTTCATTGTGTTGGGGACGGGGATGATGACGTCCTTGATGTGGAGGATTGTCAACCTCATGTTGCTCTTGGCGAGGAGGGTTGTCAAACTCATGTTGTTCTTGTCGGGGAGGCTCTTCATAGTCATCATGTGCTTGATTAGCTTGGGGTACTCGTTGAGCTTGTGGAGGAGGTTGTCGAGGTTGTGGTGGAACTTGTCGAGCTTTACTAGGGGCTTGTGGAGCTTGACGATGTGCCCGTACTTCGTAGAGGCGTTCTTGGACTTCGTCGCGAAGAGTTTCTTCTTGTTCACGAGCTTGCCGGTTGCGCGTGGCGACGGCTCTACTTGATTCACGTAGGGCTTGCTGTGCTTCTAGTGCTCGAGCTTCACGTAGTTCTTGTTCTTGGCATTGTGCTTCGGCGTCTTGTGCATCTTGATATTGTCGCGCGCGCTCCTCTTGTTCTTGTTGTCGTTGGCGTTGCCGTTCTTGGGCTTGTGCGAAAGCAGCTTGGTTTTGACGATGTCGATGCTCTTGAGAGTCGGTGTCGTGTAGAGGATTGTGGTTTGCTCGACGGTCTTTGCGCGCGGCACGACGAAGAGTATTCGATGTCGGTGTACTTGAACAGGAGGGGGTGTCGTGCGAATGTCGACTTGATCGGCTCCTTCTTGAGTAGGACGAAGTGGTAGAAGAGCGATTGATCAACAAGGCACGAAGCTCATCCATTCTTGCATCATTCTCGTGCTTGTGTTTGTCAAGCTTGTTGTCGAAGAGGCGCAAGTCGGTGGCGAGGTTGTCGATGCGGTCGCCCAAAGCAAGTTGTTCTTGATGCAAAGCTCGGTGTGCACCAAATAGTTGAGTCTCGGTGACGTAGGATGACATGTCTTCGTCTTGCTCCAAGAAGAGCGGGTTGGTAGAACTACTTGGCCTATCCATCATTCCAAACAAAGATATGTGAGTGGGATAAAGAGAAGAACCAATACCAAATGTACCTTGACCGAAGTTGAAAATGGATCAAAGATCACTCCAATGTGTAGCAAGGAAATAGCACAATTGGTACCAATTCTTGTCGGTTCTCACACCTACACAAGTAAAAGCTTATGGTGGAGCTCGGTTAGGATGGTGGCACAAAATTTGATGCAATTGTAAGTGAGACTCAATAATGTTGGAAAAGATTCACAAATTTACAAATGCAACAAGTAGACCAATAGCAAGATATGGTACACGGAAACACACATGCAAATAGATAAGATGGGGTTATGCAACCAAGGGTGAGCCAAAATGTGGAGTCCACCAATATGCTCTTGTTGCACAACACTAGAGAGACGCTAGCACGATTGCACAATAGGCGGATTACGAACATGTGCACAACCTACTAAGCAAAAATGCAACGACTTCTATCCCAAGTATGCTATATGTATGATGTTCCTATGCGTTGATCCAAGATGATCGAGTATGACAATCTTAATGTTTTATGATGCTATGGTTCTTGCTTATAAGCTCTTTGCTTATCTTTCCTCTTTTGCTTAAAAGCTTGTTTGGCTCTTTGATGTTTGAGCTCTTTCTCATGCAATGCTCACGAACCAAGATAGCGATTATGTATGCGACAAAAACTTTGTGACACAAGTGATGATACCAAGAGATGCAACACGATGATGGTATGTATGTTATGGGAAGTATGAACACTAATGTGCACAAGTCATGTTGCCGGCAATACTCAAAGGCTAGTCTCGATGGGTAAGTGACGCAAAAGTAAGGCTATGGGGTTATCAATGCAAATGCAAGAGAGTATGACGATATCACGATACCAAGATGATATCCAAGGTGAAAGGTGATACCAAAGTGAAGTAGCTGTTCGTAGTAGTCCTTGGCGAAGATGAGCGGTGGTGATGTTGATGCCGAACCGTACCTAGATAGCCGAAACACAAAAGGACACGGAAACCACAACTCAAATTCTCAAAGCAAAATGGGTCAAAATTGTCGGAGTTGGTAGCGGGAAAGGCTATGGTGGGGCTATGTGGAAGTGGTAGTGGTAGGCGGAAGTGTATGTGGGCACCGGTACAAATTTTGGTGAAAGTTAGGCGGTAAACGGAGTGGTGGATGGAAGTGGCTGCTGCCAGGGGCCGGATGTCCGGGTTGATGGCCGGATGTCCGGGGTGCCGGATGTCCGGGCTGGTCGGGCCGGATGTCCGGGCTCAGGATCCGTGGACGAACTCTAAGAACACCGCGTGGAGAGGTCAAATCCGGGCTAAAATTCGGAAGATTTTGTGGATGGAAATTGGGTAAAAGGTGGGGGAATGCTAGATGAACCTGCAACACACGAAATCCGCGGATCGAATCCAATAAAACTTCATCACACCAACAAATCACAAAAAAAAATTGGGGCTATTTTTGTGGGGAAACTTTCGGATTAGGACGAAAAACAACAAAATCAAGCTAGAAAACAAAGAGAGGGGGCTCCGAAATCATGATCAACGTGGATCATGATACCAAGATATCATGAGACAAGCTGGCTCTGATCCAAGATGATGTAGGGTGGAACCCTAGATGGCCGATCTTTCACGAAAGGAGCGGATCCCTACGAAGAACGTGATGAACACGAGGGGAAACACGAGGGAAACACGAGGAGAACACAAGAGAAATCACTCAACCAACAATAATAGATCACACATGCGCTAGATCGATGAACACAAAGGTAAGATACAAGATCCAAAGTCAACAACGGACGATACAAACGGTAACCGGTTCTTCTCCGCGAGGAGGTCTTGATGGGGGTCTTCTCCGGAAAGGAGGTCTTGAATCCAAGGTGGATCTTCTCCGAAGAGGGGCCACGGTCTCTCACGTGGAGTAGATCCGATATGGATGAGCAATGCTCTATCTCAAGTATGAGCTAAACTAATGCTAACCCTAGAAAGAGGAAGGGGATGGAGTATATATAGTCTAGGGGGGCGAAGAGGTACATGGGCTTCGGCCCTTTACTGTGCGCAGATAGGCGGGGCCGGATGTCCGGGGTTTCAGGAGGGGCCGGATGTCCGGGCTGTCGGGCCGGATGTCCGGGCTGGCGGTCTGATTCTTGTGGGTTACGGTTCGGCGTCTTTGGATTTCGGGCTTCGGCGGATGTCCGGCTGGGGCGGATGTCCGGATGAAATTTGGATGTCGGCCTGTAGACTTGGCCAGCTTGGCTGTTGCTGATGAAGACGCCCCAGGGGCCGGATGCCCGGGGCCTTGGCCGGATGTCCGGGTCCTGGAAGGTGAACTTGCCCGTTTCTGTTGGTTCTCTTCATCCGTGGACTTGGTGGCTTGTCCGTCTTCACGTGCATCCTCGGGAGGTTCCTCTTGGCACCTAATCATGCATAACATATCAGACTTAGGTAGTAGCCATGTCTCGAGTGGATCATATGTGATATCACTAAGGAAGGAAGTCACCTCGTTCTCGAGAGCTCTAGCTCGTGCTCGCGTCATAGGTCCTCTTGGCTCTTGATGAGACGAAGGTAGGTCCATGGGGATGATCATGGGATGCTCCGCATCAAAATGGGCAGCCGCCCCTGCATTCAGATCCGGACCCCCACTGCGGCTTGCATCCTGGACAAACAATGGTCTAGATTGGGTATCATCCGACGAGGTGTTGATGCTGAAGAGGCGCATCAAAAATATCATAGAGACAAACACCAGCCTCACAGATGTGATTCAGGTGATGCTCACCTGTCGGTCTCTTCCCTGCCAACACCGGCCTCTCCGCATGTGGGAGTTCAATCCGAAAGGGCCACGGATCCTGACGCGACTCTTCGGCATGACGCATAAAGCGATCTGGAAGCTACTTTTCAAGACTCAAAAGTCATTGCCAGAAACATCCGAAGACATCGGCGTCGACTGCAATCATCCAGCCTCCCCAGTAAGTGCTTATTTTTCCTAACATAACATAGTTAATTAACCAAAAGATGGGACGGACTAAGAATTCCTTCTTATGAGACAGGGCTGGACGAAGAAGGCAGAACGGATCAGATGTCCGGCCCCATTGCCCGAAAACCCAGCAAATCCTCTTTTAATGAAGATGCTGGTCCCGGCGCCCTATCAAGCGTCGGAGAAAAAGGTCCAGAAGAAGGGAAAGGAAGCCCAAGATGACCTCCATTGCAAAGGTACTTCAGATGGGGTGTCCGGAGAGAACGAAACCCATTCCTCCGAGGAGGATGAAGACGAGGAGGAGGAAGAGGAAAAGGAGGAGGAGGCCGACAGCATGCTTTCCCGAAGGGGAAGAAGAAAAATAAGAGGGCGGCCTCCGAAGAACCGGAGGTGGAGGCGCCCAAAAGGGGAAAAAATATTCCTTCCGGACGGCCCGGATTCAGACACCGAGGCCACCCCCAAGTGGCGCCCCAGGCCGAAGCCCCTTGCCTAATCGTGAGTATCCGAAGACGCTGTTACATAAGTCCGGTTGTAATGAATATGGTATTAACATTTTGAGTGGTGCAGGCCGGCCCGCGATCTTCCCCAACAATCATCGGAGGGGAACTCCTTAGATCCCAGGATGATGGAGAGCGGGTCACATTCACAAGCCTCCCCACCTCCTGCCAAGGATGACACCGAGGTGTTGTCCCGAAGGGCCTCTCTAGGGAACGAGGCGGTACGTGAAGCCGCAAAAATGGCGCCCGAAGGTCATACTATGGTCGCCGAAGATACTGGGGTAACAATCCCCTCGAGGGATGACGGCGGGGGTCTAGACCAGTCCGACCATCAGCCGGACACGAGCTCGGGAAACCCAAATGGTTCCAGAGCAGAATAAGCAATCCTCCTCGAGGGAGGGGGGAGTGCCAACTCCCGCGGCAACCTCCGCTAGTCCAGAGCCACCGAATACACTGATGGAGGCACTACAACGAGCTTCCATCATGGAGGAGCACCACACCCTGATGGGTGCGGTAGTCGAAAAGGTTCAGTCTGCCAAGAACGGACTGAACGAGGCCTTTGCCGGCATGTTAACAGGCTTCGAGGTATGCAATGTAATATTCCTGACTGCTCTTCATATGAAAAGATGCTTGTGTATAAGTAGTAGCCCCTGAGGCTCTGATCGTCCCTTTTGTTAATAAAAAGGAGGTGGACAAAGGATCAATAATTTGCACAGGAGCTAACACACTCTCATATGTTGAAATGTAGGCTTCACTATTAGCGGCGACCGCCCAGGCCGCTGAGGTATCAGAACTGAAGCGTCAGCTGGGACTGGCCGAGGAGGATCTCGTCCGCATCAATAAGGGTTTTGATGAGGCTTAGGGTATATACTTTTTTTGTTTTAAAATGCTTTGTTCAGGCCCATACCTCAGGAGTTGAAAGCTCATGTGCTGCTATGTGCATGGTTGCAGGTAGCACAGCTGAAGTTGAGGCCCTTAGGGGTGAACTTGCCCAGGCTCAAGAGGAGGCAAGGGTGAACATGGTGGCCGCTGAAAAAGTAGCCGATGACCTGAAGGCCGAACAGGTTATCCGCTGCCAGTATGAGGATCGGGTAACCGAAGTAGAGAAGGCGCTCAAGGATGCCGACGACAAGTATAAGTCCCTGGAGGAGAAGAGCAGCTATGATGAGGGCAGTAGAAGCATACCTAGTAACTTGCCCAAGGCAGCCACTACAGCAAGGAAGAAGAGAACCTCAGACTCTAAGGACGAAGACTATGTGGCTGTTGAGGATGAAGCCACCTCAAGGAAGAAAGTGTTGAAGAAAGAATATGGAACAGCTGATGCAACTAAGCCAGGCTTGAACAACAAGGCACCTGCTAGAAGAGTCCCAATGTCTAAAGCCAGGGCATCCACTTAGGAACCCTCCAAGTCAACTGGAGGAGAAGATGTTGCTGAGGAAAAGAAAAAGAAGGAGAGAAAAAGGGGAAGATGGTGCAAGAAGGTAGACCCCATGGCTGAATTTGAGAAGCACTCTTCTGATGAAGAAGAGGAAGAGGATGCTGCTCCAGCATCCAAATCTCAGAAGCTTACAGGAGATGCAATTAAGTCAGGGGCTGCTCCATCTAAGCCCAAGTCTGCTCCCAAAGCTCAAGCTCAGAAACCCCCAAAGCCCAAGAGAAACACTAGAAATATTCCTCAGAGAGAGAAGAACAAGGCCCCAAAGTGCCTCAAGTCAAGAAGAGGATGAAGAGTCTCTTGTTTTGAGAAAAGCCGAGACCCAAGATTCCAGACCACAATGATGCTCATCCAAAGGGCCGAGGACATGCATATCAGAAAGGATGCTGGACTGAGATTGTGGAGACAGTCTGATCCCTATGCTGTGAGGAGGAGGACTGCAGTTGACTACAGTTTTCATACAAAGGAACAACAAGACTTTTATGAGACCATTCTGCTTGACAAGAAGCCAATTCTCTGTGACTGAGATGGGTTGATTGGGAATACATCAAGGAGAATGAAGATCACTTCCCAGGAGTTTATGACAGCTTCAAAGCATGTGGAGTTGACAAATTTGTTGGGCATAAGCTCACAAAATGGAATGATGAGTTGATCATGTAGTTTTACTCCACTCCTCACTTTTACCCAGATGGGAATATCATTTGGATGTCTGAAGGTACTAGGTACCAATCCACTGTTGAAGAATGGGCCAAGCTGATCAATGCCCCAGAGGAACATGAATATGACTTAGATGTGTATGCAACGAAGAACAAAGACCACAACACTATGGCTAACATGTACAAAGAGATCGCTGATAAAGCTTTGGAGACACACAAGCTTGGGTCTGTACATTATCTGTTGTCTGGTTTGACTACCATCAACATCATTCTAAGGCACACATTGCTACAAAAGTCAGGAGATCACAAGATGATCAGAGGACATTCCATCAACATGTTGCAAAATTTTGATGTCCCTCAAGAGTTCAAAGTCATGAGCCTGATTGTAGAGACAATCAAGAGGACATCTGCTGATCAAAAGAGGAGTTGTGGGTATGCTCCACATATTCAGGAGGTCATCAATGCTAAGATGGGCACATGAACATACTTGTTGGACAAAGAGCACTTACCCTTGCTCCCTGAGTTTGAAGATAATGAGGTTGTCATGAATGAGAATGAACCTTCATCAGCTCAAGCACAAGAGAAGAGAGCAAAAGCTAAAGCAGAGAAAGCTGCCAAGATGCCTAGTGTTGAGGAAGCATCTCAAGTTTTCCTGAATAGCAAACAAGACCATCTTGGATATCTGATTCAAGCTACTTTGAGGATTGAGAAGGGATTGGCCACCCTGACTCAGAATCAAGAGAGTTTGGAGAGGATCATAGAGACAAAATTTTATGATCTTGATCTGAAGGTAACTGAGATCCAAACAGCAGTTGAGCAGCTCCAGGAGGAAGCATAAGAGAGGAAAGGGAAGGCAACTACTGATGCTTTTCAAATGAGTGCCTAGAGGTCGAGGTCTGTTTGTAGTACCCATGGTGACACTAGAGCCACCACATCACACCAGCAGCCACGCCTTCAAGTACCACCTCCAGCAGCCACTCCACCAGCTCCAACGACATCAACTGATGCCTTCGTCCTTGGAGTTCTCTCTACACCACCTCCCGAAGACCAAGCCTGAGAGACGCATAGCACTATGCATTTTCGAACTTTTTGGTAACTTGTTGCCAAAGGGGGAGAAATATGTATAGATCATAGGCTTAGAGAGAGTGTTTTGTCTTTATCTCTCTTGCTTTTGGTTGAACTTTATCGTGTGCTTGGTTTATACTTTATGTCCTTGTGTGAGATACTTGTATGATCATGTGTTTGATCATATGCTACTTTAATGCTTGCTGGATGATATTATCCTTTATATCCATATATGCTCATTCACTTTGCTTGGTGATGAGTGCATGCTTTTAATTTATATCCTTTTGAGCGCTCCACCAAGATGTATGTGACATGGAAGAGTAACCCATGATCCTAATCGATTGTGCATTTGCATTCAAAAGCAAATCTTAAATAATGCACAAATTTAGCGGGAGCTCTTGCTTATCACATACTTCTCAAAGCGACGAGGTACTTAAATCTTATTATCATTTGTCGAAGCTTCGATCTATATGTTGTCATCAATTACCAAAAAGGGGGAGATTGAAAGTGCAACTATCCCTGGGTGGTTTTGGTAATTATTAACAACATATAGCTCATTGAGCTAATGCTATTTCAAGATAAATATTTCAGGAAAGTTCAATGATTGGCATGGCATGGATTAGAAATGTGGACCCCTCAAAATGCTAAGGACAAAAGATTGGCTCAAGCTCTAAAGCTCAAGACTCTACATTTTACTTTTAGTGATCCAAGATCACATTGAGTCCATAGGAAAAGTCAATACTATTAAAAGGGGATGAGGTGTTGCTTAATGGGTTACTTGCTCAAAATGCTTAGTGATATGCTCCAAAACCCTCAACCACTTTCTCACATCCACACATGTCCCAAACCAAAAGTCAAACTCGGCCCCACCAAAACTTTCTATCCGGCGCCACCGAGTTCAGTTGACATAGCCACTGCCACAAACCCTAATCACCTTGGTTTCACCGATAGGGATCTCGGTCTCACTGAGATGGGATTGCAAACTCTCTGTTTCCCTTCATAATGTTTCGGTCCAACCGAGATGCGCGATCGGTCCCACTGAGTTTGCAATGCAAACTCTCTGTTGCCCCTTCGTAACGTTTCGGTCCAACCGAGATGAGCGAATCGGTCCCACCGAGTTTGCCTGACCAACTCTCTGTTAGCCTGTTACCAAAATCGGTCTCACCGAGTTTGCGTAATCAGTCTCACCGAGATTACGTTATGCCCTAACCCTAATGAAATCGGTCCCACCGAGTTGACATGTCGGTCCCACCGAAAACCCTAACGTTCACATTTTGAACTAAATCGGTCTGACCTAGTTTCATTATTCGGTCCCACCGAGTTTGGTGATTTGTGTGTACCTGTTAGATTTTGTGTGGAGGATATATATACCCCTCCACCCACTCTTCATTCGTGGAGAGATCCATCAGAACATGCCTACACTTCCAACATATATTTTCTGAGAGAGAACCACCTACACTTGTGTTGAGGTCAAGATATTCCATTCCAACCACATAAATCTTGATCTCTAGCCTTCCCAAGTTGCTTTCCACTCAAATCATCTTTCCACCAAATCCAGTCCTATGAGAGAGAGTTGAGTGTTGGGGAGACTATCATTTTGAAGCACAAGAGCAAGGAGTTCATCATCAACACACCATCCATTACCTTTTGGAGAGTGGTGTCTCCTAGATTGGTTAGGTGTCACTTGGGAGCCTCCGTCAAGATTGTGGAGTTGAACCAAGGAGTTTGTACGGGCAAGGAGATTGCCTACTTCGTGAAGGTCTACCCTAGTGAGGCAAGTCCTTCGTGGGCGACGACCATGGTGGGATAGACAAGGTTGCTTCTTCGTGGACCCTTCGTGGGTGGAGCCCTCCGTGGACTCGCGCAACCATTACCCTTCGTGGGTTGAAGTCTCCATCAACGTGGATGTATGATAGCACCACCTATCGGAACCACGGATAGAAAATCTCCATGTCTACATTGCGTTTGCTCCCTCAAACTCCTCCCTTTACCTTCATGTGCAATTGTTTTACATTCCGCTGCTATACTTTTAGAATTGCATGTGTAGGTTGATTACTTGACTTGTGCAAAGTTGCTAAAATCTGCCAAGTCTTAAAATTGGGAAAAGGCTAGATTTTTATTTGGTCAAGTAGTCTAATCACCCCCCTCTAGACATACTTTCGATCCTACAGCCCCGTACTGTTGAGTGAACAGATGGCGCAATGGGCCGATATGCATAGGGTATTTGGCGCGGCAATGAGGGACGTCATAGTCCGGCTGTGGCTGACCGAACCCGTTCCGAGCAGCTATTTTGGCTTAGTGCGGCGGCTTTTTGACGCCCTGCCCCGTATTGATGCGGTTAAGCGGTCGTCGTGCATAGAAGGTGCACGACTGGCTTTTGCTTGTGTCAAGATGCACTGGCCCAAAATGAAGGCCGCCAACGTGGCCGTTGAAGGTCCGCCACCGAGCGCTATTTCGAAGATGTTCTAGAAGGCGCCCTCTTAATAGAGGGTCAGTGCTCAAAGGACATCTTGTTCGAATGAATTGTGTCTGTATCCGAGTTAGTCAGACATTGTATTGTAAACTGAGGCCTTTGTAATATATTTGTGCCCATTATCTTTAAATTAATTCTCCTCCTGTGCGGCCGTTTATATCTTTGAGAATTTGCCAGTCGTCGGCTTCAGCTCCCACGTAGGTATTACAGGGGTGTCCGGGATAACACATAATCACTCTTGACCCAACGTCTTGGTCCGTAAAGGAGGTGTTAGTGCGGCGAACGAGGCAATCGGACTATGTGGCTTTACCACTCTCATTTAGCCGTAGGAGTTTTACAATGGGGTCATAAGATAGCCCCTGGTGCATATGCGGCCATCAAACTTAGATGCCTTTAAACACATGACTGAACACGGCCAACCCTTCGTGTAATACGGGAGAAATCGCTAGAGATTTAATAAGTCATCGAATTACCGACCAGGTCTTGCCGCACCACGACAGTCAGTTTTCGGCTTTCTCTACTGAGGTGTTTGACCGGGGTAGCCGGAGACACAATCGCAGTAGTTCTCCCTTTGCTACCTTAGCCAAAAAATGGAATGTAAGGTGGCAAGCACAGGAGCCGGGCAACCCAACTATTGACCAAAGATGTGATTCGGAGCTGATTAATATAATGCAGTATTCGGGACGCCGAAGTAAACTCTGAGAGTGTTCGGACTTTCTATCGTTGAAGATATGTATATGGCTCGAGTAGAGCCCCTGGCAATTTAAGTCGTACCAAGGTGTATATGCCAATTTGGACGTAAGGTGGGAAAACAAGGAAAAGGGCCTATACCGAACAAGGTTGGGCAAAACTTTTTTCATTATAATCTGATTGGTACATCAAAACGTATTTTTATAGAGGATGCGATAAGCATCATGGCTATTTTACATGCCGGGGACAAGGGA
This sequence comes from Aegilops bicornis, assembly GCA_021605145.1. Classification (NCBI taxonomy): domain Eukaryota; kingdom Viridiplantae; phylum Streptophyta; class Magnoliopsida; order Poales; family Poaceae; genus Aegilops; species Aegilops bicornis. The sequence goes on from CM038675.1 coordinate 367,747,682, forward strand.
AAGCTGTATACAGGTCCTAAATTTGGAAAGAAGATCTAGAAGATCCTTTGGACGTTCTGCCGCACGTCTGCGCCGCTTTTCACCTTGGCGTAGGATCCTTTGAGAGGATCGATGATCAAGTATGTAGAAGGGGCCTAGAAGGGCGGCCCTTGTTAGCTCCGGGAATTGATGCGGGCTTGTAAAGAACCTAAAAAAAATGAAAACAAGACGAAAAAGGTGGAGCAATATGTAGATCCGGATAGGATCAAGCCGTATCGTGGACCCTATGGTTAGTCTTCCTTCGTCCTTGCCCATGGTATTTTTAACGCGTAGTTATGCACGTGCGGTACGTATGCCGCTATCAGGCTAGGGCGTTGGCGGAGGCCAAATTGCTAATCTAGCTCTATATGAGCCGGACTGTCGCTCTGAAAGGTAGACCGGACTCATTTAACAGTGTTCGGGAGCTTGGCTGCCGGTGTGGTCTTCGGTTTAGCGAAGCCACCCTCATACTCGGCCGCGAGGGCCACGGTATGCTCCTCTGTATGGAGGGAGCGCTCTATGTTTCCATTGACTGTGATAACGCCACGTGGTCTAGGCATCTTGAGCTTAAGATAAGCGTAGTGCAGGACTGCATTGAAACGGGCGAAAGCAGTTCATCCGAGTAGTGCGTGATAGCCACTTCAGAACGGAACAATGTCGAAGACGACTTCCAGTGTTATGGATCCTGTGCAATAGGCTTCTACGCCGGGTATTACCCCTTTAAAGGTGGTTTTAGTGGGCTTGATTCTTGACGGATCAATGCTCATTTTACGAACGGTGTCCTGATAGAGCAGATTGCGGCTGCTGCCGCCGTCCATGAGGACTCGCGTGAGGTGGAATCCATCGATAGTTGGATCGAGGACCAATGCAGCCGAACCCCCATGACGGATATTGGTCGGATGGTCTCTGCGGTCGAAGGTGATCGGACAGGCTGACCATGGATTAAACTTTAGGGCGACTGGCTCTAAGGCATAGATGTCCCTTAACTCGTGCTTGCGCTCCCTCTTGGGGATATGAGTGACGTAGATCATGTTCACTGTATTGACCTCGGGGGGAGGGGGGATTTCTTCTGTCCCCCTGTGTTCTGTTGGCGAGGCTCTTCATCGTCGTCCTCGCTAGGCGGCCCCTTCCTCTTGTGTTCGGCGTTGAGCTTGCCGGCCTGTTTAAAGACCCAACAATTTCTGTTGGTATGATTGGCAGGCTTGTCGGGGGTGCCATGAATCTGGCAAGGCCGATCGAGTATTCTGTCCAAACTAGATGGACCATCTTTGTTTCCTTTGAATGGCTTCTTCCGTTGACCAGGTTTGGAGCCACTGAATCCGGCGTTGACTGCTGAGTCTTCGATATCTTGGTTGTTGCTTCAACGCTTGTGTTTATTGTGTCGTGGCTTGCCATTGCCATCCCTGGCTTCGGAAGTGCAGGGGTCGCTGGTGTTGTTGCTTCTACGATCCAACCAGTTATCTTCTCCCGCGCAAAAGCGGGTCATGAGTGCGGTAAGGGCTGCCATGGACTTCAACTTTTCTTGGCCGAGGTGTCGGGCGAGCCACTCATCTCAGACGATGTGTTTAAAGGCCGCGAGGGCTTCGGCGTCCGGATAATCCATAATTTGGTTCTTTTTAATCAAGAACCTGGTCCAAAGTTTCTGGGCTGATTCTCCGGGCTGCTGGACTATGTGGTTAAGGTCATCGGCGTCTGGAGGCCCAACATAGGTACCTTGAAAGTTGTCTCTAAAGGCGTCCTCCATGTCTTCCCAGCTTCCAATAGAGTTTTCTGGGAGGCTGTTCAGCCAATGCCGCGCTGGCCCCTTGAGTTTTAGGGGTAGGTACTTGATGGCGTGGAGGTCATCACCACGAGCCATGTGGATGTGGAGAAGAAAATCTTTGATCCATACTGCAGGGTCCATCGTACCATCGTATGATTCGATGTTCATGGGTTTAAATTCTTCGGGGAACTGGTGCTCCATAACCTCATTGGTGAAGCACAAGGGGTGTGTGGCGCCTTTGTATCGAGCGATGTCGTGATGCAGTTCGGATGAAGTCCGAATGCGGTTCTAGGGTCGAGTGAGGTTGTGCCTGTCACGCCAGGCCTAATGGCCGTCCTCTCGTGTTGGAGCACGTCCCCTTGACCCATAGATCGATCTTGTCAGACCGGCTCTACTGTCCAGGTCCTTGCATAAGTCATAGGTATAGCGCGGGGCCGCTACCTCCCTGCCTCGTCGGCGTGGTGGCGTGGGCTGGTGTTCAACGTGGGTAGCCGGTCTATCCCGTCCATGCGGTGGGCGGTCGGGCTCGTCGGTGTTTTTATGCTTTGGCGGTATTGGCTCAAGGGCCTCGTCATCAAATTGAGGTAGTAGCTTACGCTTCGGATAACTCTTGGTTGGGCGTTCGAGGCCGTATTCCTCGGCTGCCAGGACATTAGTCCATCTGTCATTGAGTATATCCTGTTCAGCTTGAAGCTGCTGCTGCTTCTTTTTTAGGCTTCTCGCAGTAGCGATTAGCCTGCGCTTAAAGCGCTCTTGCTCGAGGGGCTCCTCCGGCAGGATGAAGTCTTCGTCGCCGAGGCTCACATCCTCTTTGGAGATCGGTAGGTAGTTACTATCCTCCGAGTCCTTGTTCCTGGTTGGATCACCGGGGTTAACTTGCCCGTCTTCCATATCATCCTGTTCGGATGTTGGCTCGGCAGGGGCATCTGGGTCTTCGGCGTTCTCCAGAGTGTTATTGTCTTCGGTGTCGATATTTCTGTCTTTTTCGCGACGTGACATTGAGCGGCGCCGCTGTCGTCGACACTTTGGAAGTGCTTCGGCAGGCTTGTCCTCAGCCGGATCCTTCTTGTTGTCATCGTCATCCTCTTGGGAGTATCCACCATGTATACATCATATGTGGAGGTGGCCGTCCACCTTCCGGTAAACGGAGGGTTTTGGCCTTGATCGTCTCCGGCATCGTTGTCCATACCGTCGATGTCTTCGGAGGCGTAATCCAGCATGTTGGTTAGATCCTCGAAAGTGGCTATGAAGTGGGTGGTGGGTGGGACGTAAAATTCCCAGCACTCAGCCCCTAGTCCGGGCTGGGCGTAATTCAGAGGCGATTCCTCTGTGATGGCGAGGGATCACATTAAGTCCAGCGCCTCGTTTAGGAGCGAGGTTTGGGCAGAGAGGCGAGGGCTTGCAGGGCCGGCCAGGGTGAGGGCCTCCTGGCCGCGCCCGCTTCTGGTGGACCTCGAGAGTTCCGATTTAGAGTCTGAGGGAGAGTCCGGCGCTTTAGTGACAAGGGGAGTTCGGTTCGCTTTTGGGTTTGCTGATGACGCCATCCCCACTGGGTGTCCGGTAGCGAGTTCCATAATTGCAAAGAGTCCAGCGGGCTCTAATTTCCCGTCTTCGGACCCGGTGGTCCGCTCTGGATCTAAGGCTAGAGCGGCGGTTGTGGTCACGAATTCTTTGAAGATCAAATCTCCTCGGATATCGGCGAGATAGTTTAGGTTCCCGAAACTAATCCGATGACCAGGGGCATAGCTGTCGATCTGCTTGAGGTGGCCAATCGAGTTGGCACGCAGCGCGAAGCCGCCGAATACGAAGATTTCACAGGGGAGGAAAGTCTCCTCCGAAACAACATCATTGTAGATGATCGAACGAGCCATCGAACCTTCTGTCGACAACACAGAGGAACTCTCAATGAAAGCACCAATGTCGGTGTGAAAACCAGCCGATCTCAGGTAGGGGGTCCCGAACTGTGTGTCTGAGGATCGAAGGTAACATGAGGCAGGGGACATGATGTTTACCAAGGTTCGGGCCCTCTTAACGGAAGTAATACCCTACTTCCTGCTTGATTGACTTGGATGAATATGTGGATTACAAGAGTTGATCTACCTCGAGATCGTAATGGCTAAACCCTAGATGTCTAGCCTGTATGATTATGATTGTCTCTACTGACTAAACCCTCCGATTTATATAGACACCGGAGGGGCCTAGGGTTGTACAGAGTCGGTTTACAAAGAAAGGAATCTTCACATCAGAGCGCTAAGCTTGCCATCCACGCAAAGGAGGGTCCCATCTGGACACGGGAGAAGGCCTTCCATCTTGTATATTTACGGCCCACCAGTCCGGCCATAACGCATAGCCCGGACGCCCGGGGACCCCCTAATCCAGGACTCCCTTAGTCCTAACCCAAACAAAGCCTTTTGCAAGCTTCAATAACGACAGAAGCGCATATTGGAGATGCCCCAACATGTGACTAATATCATACACACAAGTGTCACATGTCGGTAAAAAGGTGGACATCACAACAATATACCATACAAGCAAATATGAGAATACAAGCATTTAAGTTGGCTTACACTCACCACAACAAAGGAATCTAACGACATAAATATCATAATACACCAATACATAACAATCATGTTACAATAAGACGGGTTGCCAACCGGCAACCCATCCTATGATCGTCAAACAAAAAGAAGAACTCTAAATAGAACAACTCATCGTTCGCACAATAGAAAATTGCTTTACATGTACCTGCATATGTTGTTGTAGTATATGTGAGCCTTTCGAGACTCAACAAAACTAACAATGCTTTAATGGGTAGGGAATGGTTAAGTGGTGAGGTTGCAACAATCAGTAAGCATTTGTAACCAACTAGTCCTACGAGTACAAGAATAAGAGATAAATCCTACGCATAAGTCGGCGCAATATAGTACGATCAAGAAGTGATCCTGAACACCTATGTACGAGTAAATCATAAACCCACTATGTTCAATTCTTGATCCCAACCTCACAAGAAGATACGATCATGGTTACGCATGCGGTTGGAAAGTTTTAGTTTAAAGTTCTCTACAATCGGAGTTTATAGATTTCCAAGTCGCCATATAACCGTGAGACGACTTTCCGGAAGATTTAACCCTACAGGGTGTCGGTGTACTAAGGTTTGGGTCCTTAGTACCCCAGACTTATGTACACGCAGTAGTAGCCCTCCCGACGGCAAGGCTTGTCGGAGGACAACTGAAGGCAAATTCAAGACCAGTTGATGAGATACAAAGAACACATCCAAGAAGTGGCCAGAAGTTGAGAAGATCAAGCTTGGGGTTCCCGGTAAGATCCTTGTCGGGGAGCTAGCAAAGACCCAGCAAGCTCCGAGCCCGGCAAAAATCCCATTACCTTTCAATCGCTCCACCTCATGGATCAGGTTGTCACTTGTCGTATAGGTGTCGAGCAGGCAGGTAGTTAGGTGAGTCTTGTCTGGGCACGTGTCAGCTTGCTGCTGAAGACGCACCTTTAATGATACCCGTCCCAGGATCGTGTCAAGATGATATGATATAGATGGGAGAATGACACAGAAGGAGATACGACTCTTGCCGGAGAGCTCCATCAACGTGACAACTCACGGTGCAATTAATGTGTTTGTCCTAACCCGCTAGAATTAGGCATTTGGCACTGTAGCCACTATTCACCTAGTGTAATTACCATTTTGCCATTGTGGTAACCCCTTTCTCTATAAAAGGAGGCCCATGGCTACCGTTACAAAGGTCGACACTTTTCCCAATTACACGCGTAGCTGCACTTCCCACGCAAACCTTGCCGGTGAATTGCGCTCCTTGTACTTGTGTGTACACAATCAATACAACCAAAGCAGGAGTAGGGTTTTACGCTTCACGGCGGCCCGAACCTGGGCAAATTTCGTGTGTTCTGTTAGTTCTACTCTATGTGCTCGCCGATATCCCTAGTCGAACAGCAAAGGGGCCTTTGTTGGTCCCATAGATCGTCGTATGCACGACATCTTTGGCACGCCTGGCAGGGGGATCGCTTGCGGGAACCTAAACTAACAGTTGTGTGTCACCTTCGTCATCTTCTTCACCATTGCTCCCAAGAAGAAGGGCGCCAGGGCGGTCGGTCCTTCCACGTCCAAGCTGCTGATGCCCACACAAAGGGGCAACGACACGGGCGTTGGCGGAGGAGGCGGAGGCCACGAACAGCTTCCGTGATGTTCTGGCATTCAGAGCTAGGCGAATGGCATCGTCTGCAATGAGAACAACAACCCACATGCCACCAGGTCCGAGGACGGGGTTGTGCTGCCAACGGGCGGTGCGGTGAAATCTAAGGACGACAGGGCGCAAACCAAGACGCCTACGCCGGCGCACATGCCATGACCATCTCGAATCACGTCTGACGAGCGCTGATACGTCTCCGTCGTATCTATAATTTTTTATTATTTCATGCCAATATTCTACAACTTTAATATACTTTTGGCAACATTTTATATCATTCTTGGGGACTAACATATTGATCCAGTGCCCAGTGCCAGTTCTTTTTTGTTGCATGTTTTTTGTGTTGCAGAATACCCTAGTCCAAACGCGTTAAAAATTTATGGAGAATTATTTTGGAATATATGTGATTTTTGGGGAGCGGAATCAATGCGAGACGATGCCCGAGGGGCCCACAAGCCATAAGGGCGTGCCCCCTACCTAGGGCACGCCTGGCAGGCGTGTGGCCACCCCGTAGGTCAGTTGGAGGTATCCTTCGGCCGCAAGGAAGCTTATATCCGGATAAAAATCGTGTTAAAATTTCAGCCCAATCGGAGTTATGGATCTCTGGATATTTAAGAAACGGTGAAATGCCAGAAAACAGGAACGCAGAAACAGAAGGAAACAGTGAGAGAGATCCAATCTCGGAGGGGCTCTCGCCCCTCCGCCTCCATTGAGGCCATGGACCAGAGGGGAAACCCTACTCCCATCTAGGGGAGAGGCCAAGGAACAAGTAGAAGGAGGGGGGCTCTCCCCCCTATCTCCCGGTCGCGCCAGAATGCCGCCGGGGCCATCATCGTGACAACGATCTACAACAACAACTTCGCCGCCATCATCACTAACTCTCTCCCCCTCTATGAAGCGGTGTAACACCTCTTCTCCCCACTGTAATCTCTAATTAAACATGGTGCTCAATGCTATTTATTATTTCTCAATGATGTATGGTAACCTATGATGTTTGAGTAGATCCATTTTGTCCTATGGGTTGATTGATGATCATGATTGGTTTGAGTTGTATGTTTTATTATTGGTGCTGTCCTATGGTGCTTTCCATATCACGCAAGCGTGAGGGATCCCTGCTCTAGGGTTTCAATATGTTCATGATTCACTTATGGTGGGTGGCGTGAGTGACGGAAGCACAGACCCGAGTAAGTAGGTTGTTTGCGTATGGGAGTAAATAGGACTTGATACTTTAATGCTATGGTTGGGTTTTACCTTAATGATCTTTAGTAGTTGCGGATCCTTTCTAGAGTTCCAATCATAAGTGCATATGATCCAAGTATAGAAAGTATGTTAGCTTATGCCTCTCCCTCATATAAAGTTACAATAATGATTACCAGTCTAGTCATCGATTGCCTAGGGATAAATAACTTTCTTGTGACAAAAAGCTCTCTACTAAAACTAACTTAATTGTTTCTTTAGCTAAACAGCCCCTAACTTCTATTTACGTGTTCTTTATTATCTTGCAAACTGGTACCTCTTGAGCACTGCGTTGGTTTTCCCTTGAAGAGGAAAGGGTGATGCAGTAAAGTAGCGTAATTATTTCCCTTAGTTTTTTAGAACCAAGGTATCAATCCAGTAGGAGACCACGCGCGAGTCCCACGCACCTACACAAACAAATAAGAATCTCGCAACCAACGTGATAAAGGGGTTGTCAATACCTTCACGTTCACTTACGAGAGTGAGATCTGATAGAGATGATAAGATAATATTTTTGGTATTTTTGTGATAAAGACTAAAAGTAAAGAAAGCAAAATAAACGGCGCCAGAAATAGCTTGTTGATGGGAGATTAATATGATGGAAAATAGACCCGGGGGCCATAGGTTTCACTAGTGGCTTCTCTCAAGAGCATAATTATTACAGTGGGTAAAAGAATTACTGTCGAGCAATTGATAGAATTGAGCATAGTTATGAGAATATATAGGTATGATCATGTATATAGGCATCACGTCCGCGACAAGTAGACCGAAACGATTCTGCATCTACTACTATTACTCTACACATCGACCGCTATCCAGCATGCATCTAGAGTATTAAGTTCATAAGAACAGAATAATGCTTTAAGTAAGATGACATGACGTAGAGGAATAAACTCATGCAATATGATATAAACCCCATCTTTTTATCCTCGATGGCAAGAATACAATACGTGTCGGTTCCCTTTCTGTCACTGGGATCGAGCACCGCAAGATTGAACCCAAAGCTAAGCATTTCTCCCATTGCAAGAAAGATCAATCTAGTAGGCCAAACCAAACTGATAATTCGAAGAGACTTGCAAAGGTAACCAATCATACATAAAAGAATTCAGAGGAGATTCAAATATTGTTCATATATAATCTTGATCATAAACCCACAATTCATCGGATCTCGACAAACACACCGCAAAAGAAGATTACATCGAATAGATCTCCAAGAAGATCGAGGAGAACTTCGTATTGAGATCCAAAGAGAGAGTAGAAGCCATCTAACTAATAACTATGGACCCGAAGTTCTGAGGTAAACTACTCACACATCATCGGAGAGGCTATGGTGTTGATGTAGAAGCCCTCCGTGATCGATGCCCCCTCCCATGGAGCACCTAAAAGGCCCCAAGATGGGATCTTCACGGGTACAGAAGGTTGCGGCGGTGGAAATAGGGTTTTGGCTCCGTATATGGTGTTTCCAGGGTGTATGGGTATATATAGGAGGAAGAAGTACGTCGGTGGAGCAACGAGGGGCCCATGAGGGCGGAGGGCGCGCCTAGGGGGAGTAGGCGTGCCCCCTGCCTCGTGCCCTCCTCGCTGATTGCTTTACGTAGACTCCAAGTCCTCTGGATCACGTTTGTTTCGAAAATCATGTTCCCGAAGGTTTCATTCCGTTTGGACTCCGTTTGATATCCTTTTCCTTCGAAACACTAAAATAGGCAAAAAAAACATCAATCTGGGCTGGGCCTCCGGTTAATAGGTTAGTCCCAAAAATAATATAAAAGTGTATAATAAAGCCCATTATACATCCAAAACAGAATATAATATATCATGGAATAATAAAAAATTGTAGATACGTTGGAGACGTATCAAGCATCCCCAAGCTTAATTCCTGCTCGTCCTCGAGTAGGTAAATGATAAAAACAGAATTTTTGATGTGGAATGCTACTTGGCATAATTTTCAATGTAATTATCTTAATTGTGGTATGAATATTCAGATCCAAAAGATTCAAGATAAAAGTTTAATATTGACATAAAAATAATAATACTTCAAGCATACTAACTAAGCAATTATGTCTTCTCAAAATAACATGGCCAAAGAAAGTTATCCCTACAAAATCATATAGTCTGGCTATGCTCTATCTTCCCCACACAAAATATTTAAATCATGACCCCGATGACAAGCCAAGCAATTGTTTCATACTTTTGGTGTTCTCAAACTTTTCAATCTTCACGCAATACATGAGCGTGAGCCATGGATATAGCACTATATGTGGAATAGGATGGTGGTTGTGGAGAAGACAAAAAGGAGAAGATAGTCTCACATCAACTAGGTGTATCAACGGGCTATGGAGATGCCCATTAATAGATAACAATGTGAGTGAGTTGGGATTGCCATGCAACGGATGCTCTAGAGCTATAAGTGTATGAAAGCTCAAAAAGAAAATAAGTGGGTGTGCATCCAACTCGCTTGCTCACAAAGACCTAGGGCAATTTTGAGGAAGCCCATCATTGGAATATACAAGCCAAGTTATATAATGAAAAATTCCCACTAGTATATGAAAGTGATATCGTAGGAGACTCTCTATCATGAAGATCATGGTGCTACTTTGGAGCACAAGTGTGGAAAAGGATAGTAGCATTGTCCCTTCTCTCTTTTCTCTCATATTTTTTTCTTTGGGCCTTTTCTCTCTTTTTTTATGGCCCCTTTTTTTAGTCCGGAGTCTCATCCTGACTTGTGGGGGAATCATAGTCTCCATCATCCTTTCCTCACATGGGACAATGCTCTAATAATGATGATCATCACACTTTTATTTACTTAAAACTTAAGAATTACAACTCACTACTTAGAACAAAATATGACTCTATGTGAATGCCTCCGGCGGTGTACCGGGATATGCAATGAATCAAGAGTGACATGTATGAAAGAATCATGAACGGTGGCTTTGCCACAAATACGATGTCAACTACATGATCACACAAAGCAATATGACAATGATGAAGCGTGTCATGGTAAATGAAACGGTGGTAAGTTACATGGAAATATATCTCGGAATGGCTATGGAATTGCCATGATAGGTAGGTATGGTGGTAGTTTTGAGGAAGGTATATGGTGGGTGTCTGTGTCAAAACCGGCGGATCTCGGGTAGGGGGTCCCGAACTATGCGTCTAGGAGGATGGTAACAGGAGACAAGGGACACGATGTTTTTACCCAGGTTCGGGCCCTCTCGATGGAGGTAAAACCCTACTCCTGCTTGATTAATATTGATGATATGGGTATTACAAGAGTTGATCTACCACGAGATCAAAGAGGCTAAACCCTAGAAGCTAGCCTATGGTATGATTGTTGTTCCTACGGACTGAACCCGCCGGTTTATATAGAGACCAGAGGGGGCTAGGGTTACATAGAGTCAGTTACAAGGAAGGAGATCTACATATCCGTATTTCCAAGCTTGCCTTCCACGCCAAGGAGAGTCCCATACGGACACGGGACGAAGTCTTCAATCTTGTATCTTCATAGTCCAACAGTTCAGCCAAAGGTTATTGTCCGGCTGTTCGGATACCCCCTAATCCAGGATTCCCTCAGTAGCCCCTGAACCAGGCTTCAATGATGATGAGTCCGGCGCGCAGATTGTTTTCGGCATTGCAAGGCGGGTTCCTCCTCCAAATACTTCATAGAAGATTTTGAACACGAGGATCGTATCCAGCTCTGCAAAATGAGTTCCACATACCACCGTAGAGAGAATAATATTTTCACAAATCTAATCTGCTGACGTATTCCTTAGCGTGACATCACACCACAGCCAAGCCCTTATTCGAATCGTTTTTTACAGCCCACCTCAGCGCATTTCGCGAGGCGGCTTCCCTGGCACGTCTTGTCGAAGCAGAGATCATGTCCCCTTATCGCATGATTCTCATCAATACGGACGTGGGTAACCCAACCGCGCCATTGATTACGGCGCTTGGGGGATAAGCGAGTTTTACCAGGTTGGTGGGGGCGCATAGTTTTATCCGCCCATATAAAGGGCTAAGGATTCACCTTTTTCTACCCACGCCTTCTTCCTCTTTACTCATCCATTCTAGCGCACTCGAGCTCCAGCGCCCAAGTCCACATTCCCATCCTCAACCTTCTCCAACAATGTCCGGAGTGGGAGGCAAGTGGATGGTCTCCTCTGTCATGGAGGGGCACATCAAGAAGCTGAGGGGAGCCGGATACCTGTCCGAAAATATCGCACACCGGCTCCCAGATGAGGGGCAACTCATCCCCACCCCCAGGCCCCATGAGAGGGTAGTGTTTCTTACCCATTTCCTCCGCGGACTGGGATTTCCTCTTCACCCATTCGTCCGGGGTTCATGTTCTACTACGACCTGGACTTCCACGATCTGGCCCCGAACTTCATCCTCAACATATCGGCGTTCATCGTCGTGTGTGAGGCCTTCCTCCGCATCAAACCCCACTTCGGCTTATGGCTGAAGACCTTCAATGTCAAACCGAAGGTGGTGAGCGGCCAGCAGGCGGAGTGCGGAGGCGCCATGGTGGGAAAAATGCCCAATGTCACATGGCTCGAGGGCTCCTACGTGGAGTCCATAAAGGGGTGGCAATCAGGGTGGTTCTACATCACCGAGCCGCGTGACCCCAAATGGGTGGCGGCCCCCCGAGTTCCGATCCGGAATCCCCATGCGGCTCACCTCCTGGAAAGAGAAGGGCATGTCCTGGGGTAGTCCGGGAGAGCTGACCGGACTCCAAACCTGTATCCAAAACTTGGTGAACAAGAAGCTCAAGCTTGTCAACGTAGTCCAGGTCATGCTCATCCGCCCGATCCTCCCGTGTCAACAACCGGCGTTCAACTTGTGGGAGTTCGACCCGGCCCAGCACCAAGCTATGAGCGAGCTCTTCGACACAACACACGAGGATGCTTGGAAGGTGCTATTCAAGGGCGCCGAGGTTCCCCCTCCCCTTAACAAGGATCGCGGATTCAGCGCGAAGCGCCAAGCCAGCGCGGTAAGCCATTTTATCCCTTATAGGGTATTCATTTTTCACAGTTTGACTATGTGCGGGATCTGAGCTTCCATGCCTTTGACAGGAATGGGTGGAGACATCGGGGCAGATTGATTTTCCAGCCCCCCTGCCCGAAGACCCCGCCAACGCTCTCCTGACGGAGATGCTGACTCCGATGCCTTACGAGGTGCCGGAGAAGAAGATCAAGAAGAAGGCCACGGGAACCCGAAAGAGTTATCGACGCCAGGTGTTATCGGACTCATCGTCCGATGACTCCGAGACGCACTCCTCCCATGGAAACGAGGAGGAGGTAGATAAAGGTTCTTCCCCTCCAGCCGGGGAAGATAAGAAGAGGAAGGCTGCCCCAACTGGGGAGGCCGGAGGGTCCAAGAAGGGAAGGACTCTCCCTCCGGACTACTCCGCCACCGCTGCCGACAGCGAAGACGAGTGGCCGCCCAGGGCTAAGCCCCTGGCGAGATCGTAAGTATTCGGACACCAGAGTAACTCGTGGCACCGTTTAATTGCACAACTTCTTCTAATGGCGGACACGGTTATGCAGTCCGTCCCGAGCCCGTATCGACATATCCTCGTCGAGCGGTTCTTTGGAACCGTCGGCCATGAGCAGCGGAGGATCACTCCCGACCGCCTCCACCCCTCGCCCTACGGGCAACGCCGAGGTGTTGTCTCAAAGAGCACCAAGCCGAGGGGAGGTAGTCCTGGAGGCGCCACAAGGCGACCTTCCAGACTACAGGCACGAAGGGAGCAAGGCTCCCAAGGGCTCCAAGTTTGGCCCTAGGTCGGATACCGCACCGGAACCTCTAGTGGTTCCGGACTCCAGCAGGCGGCCCCCACTAAGAGGGGCAAGCCTACTGTGCCGGTGACCTCCGTCCAACCGGAGGCACCGGATAATTTGCTGGAGGTGCTTAACGGCGCCTCCATCGACGAGGAGCACCGCACTATTATGAGTGCGGTGATCCAGAAGGTTCAGTCCGCCAAGGGCGGACTAACTGAAGCCTGTGCAAGCCTTCTAACAGGCTTTGAGGTACGTGTTTAAAAATATATGAAAATATTACCGCATAGACAGTATCCCCTGATGCTCTGTTCGGTGTTCATAAAGAAAAGCCGAAGAGAGGATCTATGAATATTCGCAGGAGTCTAAGATAAGTATGTCGATATGCGTATGCAGGCTTCATTGTCCTCTGCCAAGACCGATCCGGAGGTCGATCTGTTGAGCAGAATCTCGAGCGGTCCGAGAAAGTGCTCGGCCTTGCCAAGAAGCAGCTCCAGGAGAACAAAGGTAAATAATACCTTGTGTACGGATATAAAAAAGATGTAGTTGCAAAAAACGACAGGATCATTGTGGATATACCAGGAGCCACGACCGAGGTGGCGACCCTGAAGCAAGCGTTGTCCGAGGCCGAAAACAAAGCGGCCACGGAGCGCACCGAGCGGGGGAAACAAGAGGCGCGAGTTGCGGAGGTGCAGCAAGAGCTCCAGGCTCTCGTGAAAAAACACGAGAGTTTGGAGCTTGACTCGAAGATGCGAGAGTTCGAGCTTGCCTCGGCCCTCGAGAGCGCCAAGCATGCCAAGGCCGAAGCCCAAAAGGCCCTCCAGGAAATTGAGGCGATCAAGAAGATAGCGGCGGGTAAGGCATTCATTATGCAAAGAAAGCATGTGAAAGTAAATTACTTGTTACTTACCCGAGTCCGGAGCTCTCCAGGAGCATTCGCAGATTTGCCCCGCAGTGTGTCGGATGTCGCAAAGCACTACCGAGCTGAAGAGGGGAGCTCGACGGAGAAGGTGTTCTGGTCTCAGTATACTGAGGCCGAACACCCTGTGCCCTTAAGCGACCAGCTGAAGCAATTGGTCAAGCTCCATATGGCGGCCGAACAGGCCATGAGGGGTCTTATAGTCCGGCTGTGGCCTAGAGAGGCCATGCCAGGGAGCTACTTCGGGCTGGTGAGGCGGCTTATGGATGCCTGTCCTTGGCTTGAGGTCATCAAGCGCTGTGTCTGCATCGAGGGCGCCCGCCGGGCGCTTGCCCGTGTTAAAGTACACTGGGGCAAGATGGATGCTGAGAAGCTGGTGAAGGATGGGCCACCGCAGGGCAAGGAGCATCGCCACCCTGAAATGTACTATGAGGGTGTCCTGAAGGGTGCCCGCCTTTGTATGGATGAATGTTCCAAAGATGTAATATTTGAGTAAACTTGCTCGTGTGATCCTGTACGCTGAAAACTTGTTCATATGCGCTATGCAACGCTTGTTTGAATTTAAAATATTACCTTCTGTGCGGCCATTTATTAAATCTGAGAGATGGCGAGTCGTCGACTTCTGCCCCCATGCCACGAGTGCTGGGGTGTTCGGGATAAACCCGAGCACTCTTTTTCCCATTCTTGGGTCCTTCGAGGGAGGTGCTCATCACAACGAACAAGGCAATCAGACTATAATGCTTTATCACTCTCACTTAGCCAGATAATTCTATAATTTTAAATTTTGGCGAAGCCCCTAGTATTCGGAGGACCGAGTTCGAGGCTCTATACATGCCGAAGCCGGACAAAGCCGACTCCTCACCCTAAGCGGCATAAGTCTTTAGGGACTCGAAACCTCTCGAACAGCGACCAGCTCTCGCCTTATCATGACAGTCAGTTTTAGCTTTGTCTACTGAGGTGCTTAGCCCAGCTGAACCGGGGCACAATCGCAGTAGTTCTCCCGTGCTACCTTAGCCGATATAGCGGAACGTAAGGTACCAAAACGTGGGGAGCCGGGCAAACCCAACTATTGACCCAAGACATGATTCGGAGCCGATGCATATAATGCTATAAGGTCGGGGTGCCGCACTTGTGAAAGTGTTCGGACTTCTCACGCCATATTATGGGGTACTTAAGCCCCTGGCGTATTGGCCGTGCCAGAGTGTACGGGTGCAAAAAATGTCATGAATGAACATATATACATAAAAGGGAAGCAATAAAGAATGCGGAAATAGACTAGTGCTATGCATTGTTTATTCAAAAAGGGGTGCATTGAAGCGGGATGATACAGAAAATGGGACTATTTGACATGTCTCCTCCAAGGGTAAGCTGCATAATGGTATTTAAAACAGGTATTGCGCTTGTTATAGAGACCACCTGGGAGTTCCATGATGCGACGTAGCTTTCGCCCTCCTGGTCCTTGCATCGTGTGTTCGACAATTATGCTGCCGGACAGGGCTTTCAGAGAATGAAGTCCTGAAAGAGAGAGAAAAATAACAAGTAGGGAGCCCCTAGTGCGGTTGAGCCGCGTTTCTAGGCGTGTCGTAGTCGTGCCCCTCCCCCTGTGCCCATGGTATTTTCAATGCGTAATTATGTACGCGTGGCACGTATGTCGCCGTTTGGCTAGGGCTGGGGTAGGGGCCGCATTGCTATGCAAGCTCGGAACGTGCCAGGCGGTCCTGTTGCAGATTACTCCAGGCGCTCTTGAAGGCGTTCGGGCGTTTGGTCGCCAGACTGGAGGATTGCCTTGAGAGTCTGCTTTGTACTTGTGCTGCGAGGGCCGCAGTGTGCTCCTCCGTTCGGAGAGAGCGCTTTGTGTTTCCATTGACTATGATGACCCCCCGAGGTCCTGGCATCTTGAGCTTGAGGTATGCATAGTGTGGCACCGCATTGAATTTTGCAAATGCGGTCCGCCCGGCAAAGGTATGATAGCCACTGCGAACGGGACTATATCGAAGATTAACTCCTCGCCGGAAATTATCCGGGATCCAAGACCACTTCTAGTGTGACCGAGCCTGCAATGGGCCTCTACACTGGTATCACGCCTTTAAAGGTCGTTTTGTGGGTTTAATCCTTGAGGGATCTATACCCATTTTTCGCACTGTGTCCTGGTAAAGCAGGTTCAGGCTACTGCCGCCGTCCAGAAGGACTCGAGTGAGGTGAAATCCGTCAATGATTGGGTCTAGGACCAATGCGGCGAATCCGCCATGGCGGATACTAGTGGGGTGGTCCCTGCGATCGAAAGTGATCGGGCAGGAGGACCATGGGTTGAACTTTGGGGCGACCGGCTCCAACGCGTATACGTCCCTTAACACACGCTTCCACTCCCTCTTGGGGATGTGGGTTGCGTATATCATGTTCACCGTCCACACTTGTGGGGGAAACCCCTTCTGTCCTCCGGTGTTCGGCAGTCGGGGCTCCTCCTCGTCGTCACTATGTAGCCCCTTATCTTTGCTTTCGGCATTTAACTTGCCGGCCTGCTTGAACACCCAACAATCCCTGTTGGTGTGGTTGGCTGTCTTGTCGGGGGTGCCATGTATCTGACACGAGCGATCGAGTATATGGTCCAAACTGGACGGGCCCGGAGTACTTCGTTTGAATGGCTTTTTCCGCTGACCAGGCTTGGAGCCTCTGAATCTGGCATTGACTACTGTGTCCTCTGTATTGTTGCTGTTGATGTGGCGCTTGTGTTTGTTGTGACGTGACCTACCGTTGCCGTCTTTGGTATCCGAAGTACCAGGGTTCTTTGATATGTTATTGCTGCGAGCCAGCCAGCTCTCCTCTCCCACACAAAAGTGGGTCATGAGCGTCGTGAGGGCTGCCATAGATTTCGGCTTTTCCTGGCCAAGGTGCCAGGCAAGCCACTCGTCGCGGATGTTATGCTTGAAAGCTGCTAGGGCCTCTACATCCAGACAGTCGACGATTTGATTTTTCTTGGTTAGGAACCTTGTCCAGAATTTTCTGGCCGATTCTTCTGGCTGTTGAATTATGTGGCTCAAGTCATCGGCATCTGGTGGTCGCACATAAGTGCCCTGGAAGTTGTCGAGGAATGCAGCTTCCAGATCTTCCCAACAGCCAATGGATTCTGCTGGCAGGCTGTTGAGCCAATGCCGAGCTAGTCCTTTAAGTTTGAGTGGGAGGTATTTGATGGCGTGTAGATCATCACCACGGGCCATGTGGATATGCAGGAGGAAGTCCTCAATCCATACTGGAGGATCTGTTGTACCATCGTATGATTCAATATTTACGGGTTTAAAACCCTCTGGGATTTGATGACCCATTACTTCATCTGTGAAGCATAAGGGGTGTGCGGCGCCTCTGTACTGGGCTATATCACAACGCAGCTCGAATGAGTCTTGTTTGCTGTGTTCGGCCTGGCCGGATTTACGTTTACTGTATCCGGCGTGACGGTTATCGTCTCGTGTGGTGGGGCGCCCTCACGATCCGTAGATCGATCTTGCTTGCTTTGCTTTGTCCTCCAATATGTCTCGCAGGTCCAGCGCATTTCCCCGTGCCTTGGTATTTTTTGAGTGACGCCGGGGTGCGGCTTGAGCTATGGGCCGAGAAGCCTCTCTGTCGCCGCCACGAGGTGGCCGATCAGCCGCACCATATGCTGGAGATGTAGGTTTTAATGCTTCCTCCTCTAATCGGGATAGCAACCTGCGCTTTGGGTAGCTCTTGGAGGGGCATTCGAGTTCATATCCTCGGCCGCAAGGAGTTTAGTCCATCTGTCAGCTAGTAGGTCTTGATCAGCTCTAAGCTGCTGCTGCTTTTTCTTAAGGCTATTCGCCGTGGCCATAAGTCGGCGCTTGAAGCGCTCTTGCTCGACGAGATCCTCAAACACGACAAATTCATCGTCGTCGAAGCTTGCCTCATCTTCGGAGGGAGGTATGTAATTATCATCCTCTACCTCTCTATCTGCCGCTCTCTCGGGAGGGCTGGCTTCTCCATCCTCTTGCGCTGAATCTTGCTGGAGGGAGTTGTCTTCAGCACTGTCCGGGGTGTTATTATCTCCCGTGCCGGTATCACCATTTTTGCTTTGGCGGGACTTAGAGCGGGCGCCGCCGACGCCGACGCTTAGGTTGCTTCTTGGAAGGGTCATCCCCCGTTGTCCCGTCGCCATTGCCTTCTTTGGGTGTATCCACCATATATATATATCATTTGATGAGGTGACTGTCCAAGGCCCTGTGGGCGGTGGTTCCTGTTCGTCTCCTGCATCGTCTTCCATACCGTCGATGTCTTCGGAGTCGAAGTCGAGCATGTCGGTCGGATCATCGACAGTGGCTACGAAGTGGGTGGTGGGTGGGCGTCGAATTTCTTCGTCATCCGCATCCCAATTCTGCCGGTCATAGTCCGGCCAGGACTCTCCTGACAAGGAGAGAGATCTCAGTGAGTTCAGTATGTCGCCGAAGGGCGAGTGCTGAAAGGTATCCGCGGCGGTGAACTCCATGATCGACGCCCAATCGGATTCGATTGGTAGGGGCACGGGTGGCTCGGAGTCCGGAGGAGAGTTTGGCAGTTTGGAGTCACGGGCCTCGCGAAGGGTAAGGCTGGTATTCGGCTCGATCGCCGTTGAGGCTGCGGCCTCCATGGAGGGGTCTAACCACCCGTCCACAGATGGTGCAATTGGCTCCGAATTGAAGGTTGGAGCAGTTGCAGATGCGATCTCCTAAACATTGACCGGCGGCAGAGCTAAATCATGCCCATCGTGACAATGCAGCGCACTTGGCAGGGGCCCGAATCTGGTGAAGATCAAGTCTCCGCGGATGTCGGCCCTGTAGTTTAAGCTTCCAAACCTGACCTGATGGCCAGGGGCGTAACTTTCAATCTGCTCCAGATGGCCAAGCGAATTGGCCCGTAGTGCAAAGCCACCGAATACAAAAATCTGTCCGGGGAGAAAAGTCGCACGCTGGACTGCATCGCTAACGATGATCGAAGGAGCCATCAAGCCTAATGATGAAGACACAGAGGAACTCTCAATGAAAGCACCAATGTCGGTGTCAAAACCGGCGGATCTCGGGTAGGGGGTCCCGAACTGTGCGTCTAGGCGGATGGTAGCAGGAGACAAGGGACACGATGTTTTTACCTGTGTTCGGGCCCACTCGATGGAGGTAAAACCCTACTCCTACTTGATTAATATTGATGATATGGGTATTACAAGAGTTGATCTACCACGAGATCAGAGAGGCTAAACCCTAGAAGCTAGCCTATGGTATGATTGTTGTTCCTACGGACTGAACCCTCCGGTTTATATAGACACCGGAGGGGATAGGGTTACACAGAGTCGGTTACAAGGAAGGAGATCTACATATCTGTATTTCCAAGCTTGCCTTCCACACCAAGGAGAGTCCCATCCGGACACGGGACGAAGTCTTCAATCTTGTATCTTCATAGTCCAATAGTCCGGCCAAAGGTTATAGTCCGGCTGTCCGGATACCCCCTAATCCAGGACTCCCTCAGTGGGTGTATGATACCGGTGAAAAGTGCGTGGTATTAGAGAGGCTAGCAATGGTGGAAGGATGAGAGTGCGTATAATCCATGGACTCAACATTAGTCATAAAGAACTCATATACTTGTTGCAAAAATCTACAAGTTATCAAAGCAAAGTATTACGCGCATGCTCCTAGGGGGATAGATTGGTAGGAAAAGACCATCGCTCGTCCCGACCGCCACTCATAAGGAAGACAATCAATAAATAAATCATGCTCCGACTTCATCACATAACGGTTCACCATATGTGCATGCTACGGGAATCACAAACTTTAACACAAGTATTTCTCAAATTCATAGCCACTCATCTATCATGACTCTAATATCATCACCTTCATATCTCAAAACAATTATCAAGCATCAAACTTCTCATAGTATTCAACACAGTCATAAGAATTTTTTTACTAATCTTGGATGCCTATCATATTAGGAATAATTTTATGATCAAAGCAAATTACCATGCTGTTTTGTAGGACTCTCAAAATAATATAAGTGAAATATGAGAGAACAAAAGTTTCTATAAAACAAAACCACCACCGTGCTCTAAAAGATATAAGTGAAGCACTAGAGCAAAAACTATATAGCTCAAAAGATATAAGTGAAGCACATAGAGTATTCTAATAAATTCCGAATTATGTGTGTCTCTCTCAAAAGTGTATTCAGCGAGGATGATTGTGGTAAACTAAAAAGCAAAGACTCAAATCATACAAGACTCTCAAAAGTGTATTCAGCGAGGATGATTGTGGTAAACTAAAAAGCAAAGACTCAAATCATACAAGACTCTCCGAATCATGTGGTGAATAAAAATATAGCTCCAAGTAAAGTTACCGATGGACGAAGACGAAAGAGGGGATGCCTTCCGGGGCATCCCCAAGCTTTGCCTTTTTGGTGTCCTTATATTACCTTGGGGTGCCATGGGCATCCCCAACTTAGGCTCTTGCCACTCCTTGTTCTATAATCCATCAAATCTTTACCCAAAACATGAAAACTCCACAACTACTCAACAGAAAATCTCGTGAGCTCCATTAGCGAAAGAAAACAAAACACCACTTCAAGGTACTATATTGAACTCATTCTTTATTTATATTGGTGTTAAACTTACTGTATTCCAACTTTTCTATGGTTTATAAACTATTTTACTAGCCATAGATTCATCAAAATAAGCAAACAACATACGAAAAACAGAATCTTACAAAAAATGTAATGCAGTAGTAATCAGATCAAACGCAAACTTCTAGAACTCAGAAAATCTACCAAAATGGGATGACGTAGATAATTTGTTTATTAATCTACTACAATTAGAATCAGTATTTTATCGCGTACTTGTGATTTTAAAGAATTGTTTTCGTGAACAGAAAGTTTCTGGAATTTTCTGCAAGATCAAATAACTATCATCCAAGAAGGTCCTATAGGTTTAACTTTGCACAAACACTAATCAAAACATAAAAACAAATCTAACCAGAGGCTAGATCAAATATTTATTCCTAAATGTATAAAAAGCAAAAAACTAAAATAAAATTGGGTTGCCTCCCAACAAGCGGTATCGTTTAACGCCCTTAGCTAGGCATAAAAGCAAGGATAGATCTAAGTGTTTCCATCTTTGGTAGGCAATCCATAAGTGAATCTCATAATTGATTCATAAGGTAATTTTATTTTGTTTATAGGAAAGTGTTCCATGCCTTTCCTTAATGGAAATTGGAATCTAATATTCCCCTCCTTCATATCAATAATTGCACCAATCGTTCTAAAGAAATGTCTACCAAGAATAATAGGACATGAAGGATTGCAATCTATGTCAAGAACAATGAAATCTACGGGCACATACTTCATATTTGCAACAATAAGAACATCATTAATTCTTCCCATAGGTTTTTTAGTAGTGGAATCCATGCAAGGTGCAAGTTTAAAGAACAATCATCAAATTCACGGAATCCTAGCAAATCACACAAAGCTTTTGGAATCGTGGAAACACTAGCACCCAAATCACACAAAGCATAGCATTCATGATCTTTAATTTTAATTTTAATAGTAGGTTACCACTCATCATAGAGTTTTCTAGGGATATAAACTTCCAACTCAAGTTTTTCTTCATAGGATTGCATCAAAGCATCAACGATATGTTTGGTAAAAGCTTTATTTTGACCATAAGCATGAGGAGAATTTAGCACGGATTGCAACAAGGAAATACAATCTACCAAAGAGCAATTATCATAATTAAATTCCTTGAAATCCAAAATAGTGGGTTCATTGATATCTAAAGTTTTGACCTCTTCAATCCCACTTTTACCAATTTTTGCATCAAGATCTAAAAACTCCAAAATTTTGGGACGCCTTCTAGGTAAAGGTGACTCATATCCAGTCCCATCATTATCAAGATTATTATTGCAAAACAAATATTTAATAGGAGACACATCAATAACGTTTAGATCTTCATCTTTATTCTCATAAAAACTAGAAGAACACGCTTTCACAAAGCAATCTTTGTTAGCACGCATCCTAGCGGTTCTTTCTTTGCACTCATCAATGGAAGTTCTCATGGCTTTGAGAGACTCATTGATATCATGATTAGGTGGAATAGATCTAAGTTTCAAAGAATCAACATCAAGAGAAATTCTATCAACGTTCCTAGCCAATTCATCAACCTTAAGCAATTTTTCTTCAAGCAAAGCATTGAAATTCTTTTGCGAATTCATAAACTCCTTAACACTAGTCTAAAATTCAGAGGGCATATTGTTAAAATTTCCATAAGAATTGTTGTAGGAATTACCATAATTATTAGAGAAATTACTAGGGAACGGCCTAGAATTAAAGTTTCCTCTATACGCGTTGTTACCAAAATTATTCCTACCAAAAAAATTCACATCCATAGTTTCATTATTATTCTCAATCAAGGTAGACAAAGGCATATCATTAGGATCAGAAGAAACACTCTTATTAGCAAACAATTTCATAAGTTCATCCATCTTTCCACTCAAAACATTAATTTCTTCTATCGCATGCACTTTTTTACTAGTAGATCTTTCGATTGTGCCATTGAGAATAATTAACCATAATATTGTCTAGGAGTTTAGTAGCTTCTCCTAAAGTGATTTCCATAAAAGTGCCTCCTGCGTCAATCTAAAATATTTCTAGAAGCAAAATTCAATCCGCATAAATTTTTGTATAATCATCCAAAGATTCAAACCATGTGTAGGGCAATTACGTATCATTAATTTCATCATCTCCCAAGCTTGTGCAACATGTTCATGATCAAGTTGCTTAGAATTCATGATATCGTTTCTAAGAGAGATGATTTTAGTGGGGGAAAATACTGAGAGATAAAAGCATCTTTGCACTTATTCCATGAATTAATACTATTTTTAGGCAAAGACGAAAACCTTTAGCACGATCTCTAAGCGAAAAAGGAAATAGCTTAAATTTAACAATATCATTGTCCACATCTTTCTTCTTTTGCATATCACAGAAATCAATGAAGATATTTAGATGGGTAGCGGCATCTTCACTAGGAAGTCCGGCGAATTGATCTTTCATGACAAGATTCAACAAAGCAGCATCAATTTCACAAGATTTAGTTTCGGTAAGAGGAGCAATCGGAGTGCTAGGAAATCATTGTTGTTGGTATTGGCAAAGTCACACAATTTAGTATTGTCTTGAGCCATCGTGACAAGCAAGCAATCCAACACACAAGCAAACAAGAAGCAAGCAAAAAAGAGGCGAACAGAAAAGAGAAGGCGAATAAAACGGCAAGGGTGAAATGGGGGAGAGGAAAACGAGAGGCAAATGGCAAATAATGTAATGCGAGGGATAAGAGTTTGTGATGGGTACTTGGTATGTCTTGACTTGTGCGTAGACTCCCCGGCAATGGCGCCGTAAATCCTTCTTCTTTGCCTCTTGAGCATCAAGGTTGGTTTTCCCTTGAAGAGGAAAGGGTGATGTAGTAAAGTAGCGTAAGTATTTCCCTCGGTTTTTGAGAACCAAGGTACCAATCCAGTAGGACCACGTGCGAGTCCCACGCACCTACACAAACAAATAGGAACCTCGCAACCAACGCGATAAAGGGGTTATCAATCCCTTCACGGTCACTTAAGAGAGTGAGATCTGATAGAGATGATAAGATAATATTTTTGGTATTTTTATGATAGAGACTAAAAGTAAAGAAAGCAAAATAAACGGCGCCAAAAATAGCTTGTTGACGGGAGATTAATATGATGGAAAATAGACCCGGGGGCCATAGGTTTCACTAGTGGATTCTCTCAAGAGCATAAGTATTACGGTGGGTAAACGAATTACTGTCGAGCAATTGATAGAATTGAGCATAGTTATGAGAACACCTAAGTATGATCATGCATATAGGCATCACGTCCGCGACAAGTAGACCAAAACGATTCTGCATCTACTACTATTACTCCACACATCGACCGCTATCCAGCATGCATCTAGAGTATTAAGTTCATAAGAACAGAGTAATGCTTTAAGTAAGATGACATGATGTAGAGGGATAAACTCATGCAATATGATAGATACCCCATATTTTTATGCTCGATGGCAACAATATAATACATGTTGGTTCCCTTTCTGTCACTGGGATCGAGCACCACAAGATTGAACCCAAAGCTAAGCACTTCTCCCATTGCAAGAAAGATCAATATAGTAGGCCAAACCAAACTGATAATTCGAAGAGACTTGTAAAGATAACCAATCATACATAAAAGAATTCAGAGGAGATTCAAATTTGTTCATAGATAATCTTGATCATAAACCCACAATTCATCGGATCTCGACAAACACACCACAAAAGAAGATTACATCGAATAGATCTCCAAGAAGATCGAGGAGAACTTTGTATTGAGATCCAAAGAGAGAGAAGAAGCCATCTAGCTAATAACTGTGGACCCGAAGGTCTGAGGTAAACTACTCACACATCATCGGAGAGGCTATGGTGTTGATGTAGAAGCCCTCCTTGATCGATGCCCCCTCCGACGGAGCACCGGAAAAGGCCCCAAGATGGGATCTCGTGGGTACAGAAGCTTGCGGTAGTGGAAATAGGGTTTTGGCTCCGTATATGGTGTTTCCAGGGTGTATGGGTATATATAGGAGGAAGAAGTACGTCGGTGGAGCAACGAGGGGCCCATGAGGGTGGAGGGCGCGCCCAGGGGGGTAGGGTGCCCCTTGCCTTGTGCCCTCCTCGTTGATTGCTTTACATAGACTCCAAGTCCTCTGGATCACGTTTGTTCCGAAAATCACGTTCCTGAAGAGTTTCATTCCGTTTGGACTCCAATTGATATCCTTTCCTTCGAAACACTGAAATAGGCAAAAAAACAGCAATCTAGGCTGGGCCTCCGGTTAATAGGTTAGTCCCAAAAATAATATAAAAGTGTATAATAAATCCCATTAAACATCCAAAACAGAATATAATATAGCATGTAACAATAAAAAATTATAGATACGTTGGAGACGTATCACAAACCTATCCCTTTACACCTACAAAGTACTTCTAGTTTCATAATTGTTTTAGGTAAAGCGAATGTTAAGTGCGTGTAGAGTTGTATCGGTGGTCGATAGAACTTGAAGGGAATATAAATTCTACCTTTAGCTCATCGTTGAGTTTGACACTCTTACTTATCGAGAAAGGCTACAATTGATCCCCTATACTTGTGGGTTATCAAGACCTTTTTCTGGCGCCGTTGCCGGAGAGCAATAGCGTGGGGTGAATATTCTCATGATTGCTTGTTTGCTTTATCACTAAGTAGATTTTATTTTCTGTTTTAAGTTGTTCTCTATATTTAATTATGGATATGGAACACGAAATACCAAGAAAATTAGGTGTACTTGCTACTCATGGAGATGGGGAACCTCCTAAAACCCTCGATGCTCGTTATGTGAAAAATATTAAAAACCACTTTGGTAATACTGAGAAAACCCCGTTCAACTTGATAATGGCAGGCACGTTGGATCAATGTGAATACTTTAGGGATTATCCTTGACTCAAAAAGGGAAACTCTTATGGGATCAAATTGAAATGGTGCAATGGTATGCTTGGAATTTATGCTTGAGATATGATTATACTTGTTGCTCTAGGATGAAGGCTCCACACCTCCCCTTTTCATGTGGATTTAATATAATGAAACCTTGGCTTCTTATGCTAATGGTAGATATGATTACTATGATGTGGAGCGAATAGAAGATTTTTTTGCTTTTAAGGGTGCTTATGAAATTGAATCTTTGTTTGAAAAGTATGAAGATTTTGATGATGCTGTTTATAGACCTGAAAATATTGCTATGCTTAAATATTGCTATGAGAATTACAAATACAATGCTGATATTGATGATTTTATTGAGAAAGTCTCCGCTGTCCAAGAAGAGACTAATATTTTGCAGGAATCTATGGAAGAAGAAATTAATGAAACAGTGAGCTCATTGGATGAAAAATATGACGAGGAGAGCGAAGAACAAAAAGAGGAAGAGAAGATTAGCTACCCGTGCCCACCTTCTAATGAGATTAACTCTTCAACTCATACATTGTTTAATTTCCCTTCGTGCTTATGCAGGATGAATGCTATGATGATTGCTATGATCCCTTGGATTTGTTTGAAATATCCCTTCTTGATGAAATTGATGCTTGCTATGCTTGTGGCCAAGATGCCAATTTAAATTATGCTTATGGAGATGAACTTGCTATCGATACTTATGTTAAACATGAGATTGTTGCTATTGCACCCACACATGATAGTCCTATTATCTTTTTGAATTCTCCCAACTACACTATATCGGAGAAGTTTGCGCTTATTAAGGATTATATTGATGGGTTGCGTTTTACTATTAGACATGATTATTTTGATGAATATAATATGCATGCACTTGCTGCTCCTACTTGGAATTATTATGAGAGAGGAACTACATCTCCGCCTCTCTACGTTTCCAATACTATAAAATTGCAAGAAAATGTTTATGCTATGTATCATCCTTTACTTTGTGTGCATGAATTGTTCTTTTATGACATGTCGATGTATAGGAAGGGAGTTAGACTTCATTGTAGCATGATATATGTTGCTTTGTGATCAATACTAAATTACAATTCATTGTTAATTAAAATTGGCTTTGATATACCTTGGGATCTGGGTTGATCAATTACTTGAGCACTTTATACCTAGCATAATGGCTTTAAAGAAAGCGCTGCCAGGGAGACAACCCGGAAGTCTTAGAGAGTCATTTTATTCTGTTGTGTGCTTTTGAAGAGTATAAAAAATATATAGAGGGGAACCTAAAAATTTTCAAAAAGGAAAGTGAAAGTAAGAAAGACAAGCACCGTTGAAGTGGGGGAGCTCCTTGAACTTGTTTCATGCCCATGGAAACTTTGCAAATCTTGAATTACAAAAAAAATTTGAAAAAAAATTATACCCTTGTACAAATTCATTGTATTACAAAAATAATGTGCCAATATTTGCCTTTAGGATGAGTAGATTGCTTGTTTGATTTGTGCAGTGCAAAAACAGGAACTTTGGCTGTAGTGCATGAATTTACATTTTTATTGGAAAGTCAAAAGTTTCTGAAAGTTTTACACGGTACTGATATACAAATTTTTATTTTTGTCCTAATGTTTCAGAATTTTTGGAGTTATGGAAGTATGGTCAATGTTCAGATTGCTACCAACTATTCTGTTTTTGACAGATTCTGTTTTTGATGCACTGTTTTGCGTGTCTTGATGAATCTATGGATTGTATCGGTGATATAAGCCATGGTGAAGTTAGAGTACAGTAGTTATAATGCAAAAATAAAATATGAATGGGTTTGCAACAATACTTAAAGTAGTGATTTGGTTTATTATACTAACGGATCTCAAGTGGGTTTTGTTAAGTTTTGTGTGATCGAAGTTCTCAAGTTTTGGGTGAGATCACGATGGATGAAGGAATAAGGAGTGGCAAGAGCCTAAGCTTGGGGATGCCCGAGGCACCCCAAGGTAATATTCAAGGACTTGCAAGCAACTAAGCTTGGGGATGCCCTGGAAGGCATCCCCTCTTTCTTCTAACCACCATCAGTAATTTTACTTGGAGCTATATTTTTATTCGTCACATGATGATATGCGTAAATTCTTGGAGCGTCGTGTGCTTTTTGTTATTTTTATTTTAATAATGCACCATGCTGGTATGAGAAAGTCCTTGGTTGATTTATAGAATGCTCTTTGCACTTCACTTATATCTTTTGAGTGTGGCTTTATAGAATATTTCATGTGCTTCACTTATATCATTTGAAGTTCGGATTGCTTGTTTCTCTACACATAGAAAACTACCATTTGAAGAATGCTCTTTTGCTTCACTTGTATTTGTTAGAGCATGGGGAAATCTTTTATAGAAAGAATTAAACTCTCATGCTTCACTTATATCTATTTAGAGAGTCAGCATGAATGGGTCATTCATATGGTTAGTCAGTAAATCCTACATAAAACTTGTAGATCACTTAATATAATATGTTTGATTCCTTGCAATAGTTTTGCGATATAGAGATGGTAATATGTGGGAGGTACTAGTGAATGATTGTGGTTTAGTAAGAATATTGGTGTTAAGGTTTATGATTCCTGAAGCATGCACGTATAGTCTCCCATTATGCGTTGATATTGGAGCATGATTTATTATTGACTGTCTTCCTTATGAGTGGTGGTCGGGGATGAGCGATAGTCTTTTCCTACCAATCTATCCCCCTAGGGGCATGCATAATAGTACTTTGCTTCGAGGGCTAATAAAATTTCACAATAAGTATGTGAGTTCTTTACGACTAATGTGAGTCCATGGATTATACACACTCTTACCTTTCCGCAATTTGCTAGCCTCTTCGGTACCGTGCATTGCCCTTTCTCACCTCGAGAGTTGGTGCAAACTTTGCCGGTGCATCCAAACCCCGTGATATGATACACTCTATCACACATAAGCCTCATTATAACTTCCTTAAAACAGCCACCATACCTACCTATTATGGCATTTCCATAGCCATTCCGAGATATATTGACATGCAACTTCCATCATCATCATATACATGACTTGAGCATTCATTGTCATATTGCTTTTCATGATCGTAAGATAGGTAGCATGATATTTTCATGGCCTGTCCATTTTTTGATATCTTTGCTATGCTAGATCATTGCACATCCTGGTACACTGCCAGAGGCATTCATCTAGAGTCATATTTTGTTCTAGTATCGAGTTATAATTTTGAGTTGTAAGTAAATAAAAGTGTGATGATCATCATTATTAGAGCATTGCCCTAGTGAGGAAAGGATGATGGAGACTATGATTCCCCCACAAGTCGGGATGAGACTCCGGACGGAAAAAGGAAGAGGCCAAAAAGATCCCAACAAAAAAAAGAAAAAAGAAAAAAATGAAATGAGAGAAAAAGAGAGAATGAGCAATGCTACTATCCTTTACCACACTTGTGCTTCAGAGTAGCACCATGTTTTTCATATAGAGAGTTTCCTATGTTGTCACTTTCATATACTAGTGGGAATTTTTCATTATAGAACTTGGCTTGTATATTCCGATGATGGGCTTCGTCAAATGCCCAAGGTCTTCATGAGCAAGCAAGTTGGATGCACACCTACTTAGTTTTTAGTTTGAGCTTTCATACACTTATAGCTCTTAGTCCATCCATTGCATGGCAATCCCTACTCCTCGCATTGATATCAATTGATGGGCATCTCCATAGCCGTTGATCCGCCTAGTTAATGCGAGACTTTCTTCCCTCTCCTATTGATCCCTACCACCACATTCTATTCCACCCATAGTCACTACAAAAAAAAGACACATCCGTGACATTTTGGGCCGAACAATTTTTTTTCTGTCATACATATGACACTTCTATGACGATAATTGTGACAAAACCCGGTATCATCATAGATGCGGTGGGCTCCTACTTCTATGACAAAAAATCATGACAGAAAATGGGCTTTTCGTCCTGGGCGGGCCGGAGACGCAGCTGCATGAAATTCTTTGGGCCGTCCATGACGGAAAAAACCGTGGTAGAAGCGAGGGTGAGGAAAATTTCGGGGAGTTCCCGGTTACGGTGGGAGGTCGGGGGCCGAGCGATGCGCGTTTCTCTCGTACACGTACGCTGCTGCAGCGAGGCGTTGGCTCTAATCGAACCCGAAGCGAGGCGTTGGGCTCTAATCAACCCGAAGCGATTGCAGACCAGGCTATGCGTTACTGAACCAGAGCGATCGATCGATGGCTGTTAACTGAACCCGATCGAGCGATTCCTTCACTACTGCTGCTAACTGAAGCCGATCGATGGGATGAACAGTGAGCATTGCAGGAGGGTTTGGGTGAACAGTGAGCGGTGGCGTTGCCTCTGGATGAACATGACCCCGTGGTGTGGTGGAGGGCTGGATGAACAGTAGACGGTGGAGGGGTGCCCGTGGAGGGGTGGATGAACAGGACCCTGTGGTGTGGAGGGCTGGATGAACAGTAGACGGTGGAGGGGTGCCCGTGGAGGGGTGGTTGAACAGAACCCCGGGGTGTGGAGGGCTGGATGAACAGTAGACGGTGGAGGGGTGCCCGTGGAGGGGTGGTTGAACAGGACCCCATGGTGTGGAGGGCTGGATGAATAGTAGATGGTGGAGGGGTGGTTGAACAGTAGCCGGTGGAGTAGCGCGCGGTGGAGGCTGGATGAACAGGAGCCTGTGGAGGCTGGATGAACAGGAGCCCGTGGAGGCTGGATGAACAGGAGCCTGTGGAGGTTGGAGGAGGTCGACGGTGGAGATTAACAGTATCCCCTGCAGTCCTGTTTTGCGGTACACCACACCCCTCCCGATGAACAGGACCCCCGTTTCGACCGTAGCGCTCCAACACAAGTCCGTTTCCTCCGTTTTGCGGTACGCCACACCCCTCTCGATCAACAGGACCCCTGTTTCGACCGTAGGAGGTCCGTTTCCTCCGTTTTGTGGTACGCCACACCCCTCCCGATCAACAGGACCCCCATTTCGACCGTAGGAGTTCCGTTTCCTCCATTTTGCGGTACGCCAGACTCCTCCCGATCAACAGGATCCCGTTTCGAACGTGGCCGGTCGAACACAAGGCTATTTCCTCCGTTCTGCGGTACGCCAGGCCTCGTTTCCATCGTCTGTTCCGTCCAAGCCCTCCCGATGAACACGACCACACATTCCGTTGCCTCCCCTTGAACACGACGACGACGATGTTTCTCTGTTTCGACCCAGCCATGTACACGAGCCCTCGCCATACATATGCGCGAGTAGGCGTTCGAGACCCCGCCCGTATGTACACATACGTGGCCGTATTTTCTTTCTTGAACCCCGCCGATGCGTGCGACGTGTACATGCTACGTGCGCGCCTCTACTACGACACGTGCGTGCCTCTACTACGACACGTGCACGCCTCTACATCGATCAGTATGTACGTACACGTTCGCGACCAGAATGACAATGCTTCGACCAGGTGGGTCCCGACTGTCAGGCACTTCCTTGCCTGCGAAGATGTAGCTGGTGGGTCCCAGCAGTTAGGGGGCGAATCATTTTTTTGCCCAGACGCACTTCCTTGCGTGCGAAGATGTAGCTGGTGGGTCCCAGCAGTCAGGGGGGTGAATCGTTTTTTTCGGACACACTTCCTTGCATGCGAAGATGTAGCTCGTGGGTCCCAGCAGTCAGGGGGCGAATCATTTTTTCACGAAATACGGTGGCCTGTCTGGTGGGTCCCCGCTGTCAGGTGGAGGAATAATTATTTTGCGCGTAATAAGGAGGCACTTCCTTGCATCTACCGTGGACCCAGCTGTCAGCCTCTCCACGTACAGTACTCTTCCAATGGAAGTCGGTCGTTGACCATGTTGACCACGCCGCGCCGAGAGCACCAGGGCTGTGGTCTGGACGACGGCGAGGCCTGGGAAGGGGACGACGCGGAGCCGGGAAAGACGCAGCAGTGGAAGCCCGCGCGGAGAGGAGTACGAGGGTTCACTAGTTCGTGCGGTGTGAAATTTGCCGTCGCCGTAGAATAACAGGGGGTGTGGGTGAGTAGAGGGATGGCCTGGCTAGCGGTGGGAGTAGTACGGGGCGGTGAGGCCTCCGCGACATCACAGCCGGCCATGGGAGGCAAGAGCACGCGACATGACCGGCGCTGCTTTTGGCGGCTGGAGCAAGAAGACCAGAGGTTG
The DNA here is from genome assembly GCA_021605145.1 of Aegilops bicornis. Classification (NCBI taxonomy): domain Eukaryota; kingdom Viridiplantae; phylum Streptophyta; class Magnoliopsida; order Poales; family Poaceae; genus Aegilops; species Aegilops bicornis. Next base: position 367,779,278 of record CM038675.1, read on the forward strand.
AAGAAGCACTACGGCCGTTGGATGGATATCGTACGATCACTGCAGCTAGAATCGTTTATATTGACTAAGTTGACAAAGCCCTTGGTACGCATCAACTTAGTAAGCCCACAGCTCAGATTTGGCAGAGAACATATAGCCCATTTGCGATTTGTAAGAATGTACAGCCCATTTTTTAATTCTAATGGTATTTACTATAGCCCATTTACAGTTTGTTAAAGTACAACCCAACTTCTAGCTAGGACAACGATTAATAATTTCAAACAACCGTTCAAAACAGAATTCAAAAAAAATTCCCACATTTTGATGGGATCCAAAATATTTTTATCCGAAATTTCTAGTCAGGTTAAATATAATTTCAAAATAAACTTGTATTACGTTAAAATCCAACAAAATATTGCGCGCGCAACAAGTAATGAAATTAAAATTTTCAAATTCCAACAATAATATATTTTTCAAACTAATTACATGTTTGGTGCATAGTAACTATCCAGTTATTATAATTACATCCCATTTATTATTTCTTAAAGTCCATTTTCTGTTAAGCCTAATGCATACCTCCTAGGAAAGTTTGCAGCCCGGCCGGGCGGAGAATAACAAGTTGACCCGGATATTGTGTACAACTGTCGGCCGAGTTGCATTGCTGATGTTAAAAAAAGGCTATTTTTTATACACACATTTAATTTTTTTTATAGATAAGGAACATTTTTATACACACATTTAACAATTTTTAAATGCATGATCAACACTTTTTAAAACATATTTTTTAGTCAACAGTGGGCCCACAGCGAGCGGAGGAGGTCACAATACACATATTTTTTAAATACATGATTAACACTTTTGCAAAAACAATTAGCCCACAGCGAGCCAATTAGCTCTAGTCGGCCCACAATGGGCAATGACAGATCTAATTAGCCCAGTGGGCGGCGACAGGCCACGGCCAGAGGCCGATCGAACTCAATCGGCCTGTGGGCCGATTAGGCCCAATCGGCTCAATGGGCCGACGGTGTATTATTTTTGAAAAAAAATTACCCAGCATAATATTTATGAAAATTAATAAAAAAAATGTATTATTTTAAAAAATAGCGAAAAAAGGCCAGTGTAGTACAATACAACATAACATGGTTACTCAAATTTACATTCAAAGAACGCCGAAAGGCCCAAACAAGGCTTCAGACAACTTTTTGAAGTCACTGAGCTCAATTAATAACTTAAGAAAAAATTTAGATTACAGTGGAACCTAATTAAAAGCTGTCATGAGCAAATAAATAATTCAACGGGTCCCACTTGTGCGTGTGCGCACGCGCGTGTGTGTGTGTTTGTGTGTGTGTGTGTGTGTGTGTGTGAGAGAGAGAGAGAGAGAGAGAGAGAGACCCATCAGCCGAAGCTCGTAAATACATCTTTCAGCCATATGCATTGCTGATGCTCAGTAAAAACTTATATAGTTGACACAATCATATAGAACATCATAGCACACTGAACTTGCATACAAAAATTTCACGCAGGCAGCACAATCTGGATGGAAGCAGTGGATCGCTACGGGAAGGGCTATGTTGAAACCAACGAAGTTGTACATAACGGTTCATCGTCTTTATCAATGAAGGGAAATATCTTGAATGTTGTGCAAAGAAAGCAGATGCACAACACAATAAGTTCTGCTAGCACATTAAGTTGACGTACAACCCTTTCTAAAAAACTTCAGGTACAAAATTAGAACATGTCACAATCAAATGTACTGGCATATCAGTGCTTCACACCCATAGCTCGGATTTAACTAGTATCTGACAAGATTCAGTTGTTACCTCAAATTAGAGCACATCTAGGCAGCCATCCCTGCCTCTTCTCCCAAAGAAGAAGCGATGGCCTCCGCCGTAGCGATGGAGTAGGCCCCTGTGCCATCCATCATTCCGAGCAACACGGGAAAGTCCGACGTTGACTCACCTGTAATGGACATCGCCGACGGACCACAGCACCAGCGGCGGTAGGACTTCGATTGATGGATTGACCACTTCTTCGACATGACGAACACTCGTCTGTGTACATCCCTAACATGGTCCGCGGCGGCCTTGGTGGCGACGAATAGTACAACCCCAGTTCCTGCACCGGTTTCTCAACACCAATCACCTTCGGTATGGTGGATGGCTTCTTCATCCATGCCATAACCGTTAGAGCCCAGCTGTCTGGAGGAACAAACATACTTACGAGCTCACCTCCAAGGTCGTTCATAAGCTCGTTCATGGAATCGTTGTTCCAAGCACGTCGAGGCATGTCGTGGAAGGTAAGCTTTGTTAAAAACTCAAGCTCAGAGGACACCGAGCCCCATCCTGGGTGCCACCGATCAAAGCTCACCAGCGCGCCATCGCAGAACAAACACCGGGAAGATTCGAACACACGACTGCAGTTGAAAGTTGTCCGAAACCTGATGAAGAAATCAGCCGGTGGTGGACAAACTTCGACGAGCAAGTCACTTATTCGGATGCCGTGCGCAATGCCAAGAGCTTTGACAAGGTCATCCGGCGAGACGGGAGGCCGGTCGCCGTTGATGGTTACCATCAGCACTTTGCCAGCAAACTGGTCGTCAAGCACCGCCATGCCACTGTTGAGCGACAGCATGCAGCGACCAAAGGTAGGACGGACCTCAGGATCTCCGGCTCAGAGATCCGCATTGACCGGCGACATGATAGTGCGCTTGAGTACAGGGAGTACAGAAGGGGGATTTGGGGGAACTGGAGTCGGAATCGACATTCCAGAGGTGTGGGAGGGGCGTGAGACTGGGGATGAAAAGGTAGCATGAATTTCGAGCACGCGCCAATATGCTCTCGGCATAGCGCACGAAAACACCGGTGGCGCCCACATGTCGGCCTAAGAGTCCTTATTCTTTCTTTTTTGGAGAGCCCGGCCTTTTTTTAGGATCTTTTGAGAGCCCGACCTGAGAGTCATAATTGACCTGTTTGGCATTGCGTTACTACTCGGCCCATATTCAACGACACCTATGTGGCCCAAACAAGTGTACATCATCGAAAAGACAGTGAGCTCAAATTATATAACTTGAAAAAAGGAGATATACTCTAAACACTGGAGAATGGTGATGCCCTCATTTAGCCCACCAGTAGTTCGAGACAATAAACAGTTCGAAACAACAATATATACAACATTCAAACACTGACTAGTGACTACTACTGACATAAATAGAAAGACATGATAGTTCATAAGAAGTCTTGCTACACCACCAAAACGCACCCATCTGCGGCGCCAGGACTCTCGTGATCCAAATGAGAATGACATTCTAAATGTAGCAACTATTACATAGTAAGAGTGACATAGACGAGGATGACCAAATGACAAGGAATATGCATAACAAAAGAAAGAACTACCCATCCAGAACCAGCAGCAAAGACAACAAATTCATTCGAAGAGATGATCCAACACCATCATAATTTGCAGCCCCGCTTTAGCGACCAATGATCCGGAGACACCAGTACTCCACCCTTTCGATGCAACAACCCAATTACCTATCAACCTGAAGGCTCGAACCACATCATTGCCTGTCGTAATTGAGACATCCAAGGATCAAAGTTAATCCGGATGCCTTTGTCATTCTCACCTTCTTTTGGCTGCAGGTATCATTGACAATCGGGGAGTTTGCTCCCGAACTCCTAGGGCTCGCCGTGTAGACACAGTTTTCCATAGCAAACAGAGCCTCTCTGCCATCAAGGTCCTTGCCAACGGTGATCTCCTGGTTAATTGGATAATTGAGTCCGAGAAACAGATAGTGTGAACCAAGGCTCTTTACCTGCCTCCAACTAAAAAATCCCGAAGGCCCCAACAAGCTGGTATCCTGCTCATAGACGTAACAACAACTGTCCGGATACTCACATATTACACGGTGCTTGTATACAGTGGGGTTTTTGCAATATAACTTTTCCAGCTCATGTGTCCGAATGACCATCAGTCGTTTGCCGTCGTCTGATCGAGCGAGGAACCAGCTGTGCTTCCCTGTTTTTGGCAAAGGTGGTGAGATTACAAAGGGCAGTAACTGTAGGGACACTGCATCATATCAAAAGGACAGACATTGCTAATGTAAGATCAACATTGTTCAGAGTTTGAGTAGGATAATGCAAGAAACAGCATTGATATGTCCCTTTTGGAACCGGGAGGAAAATACAAGGAAGTGCCATGCATGGTTATACTCATGTTATCTCGCAATCGATTCTTCACAGGAAACTACCATGTCATGCATGTTATGTAATCATGTTCTGTCCTCACAAACAAATTCTTCAAGGTAACTAACAAACCATGCATTGTTATATACTCGTGTTCTGTGGGCAAAAATGTTGTGAGGATATTATTCTAGCCATTGATTGCTGAAGGGCGAATATAGGTATGTACACATGGTAAGCATTGCAGGATTTCACTACTTCCAAATATAGAGTTCTCCATATGCACATTTACTTCCCTAATATATGGTTAGATGAAACCAACAGTGTGGTGCATGTTTCTACATCATGAAAATGAGGAAACTATCCATATTGATACACACGCATATTTAGTAGTAGTATATAGATTACTGTAAAATAAGGATAATATCCATATATTCCTAACCGTTTGATTATTCAGGGTACAAATTGGCTGTAATGACATGGTCACAATCATATGAATTAACTCATTCCAAATATAGCTGATTTACGGCGTCTCTAATACATTGCCATAGTTCTACTCAAATTCTGCTCAAACAGAGATATGCCAATCATCACAAAAAGTTCAAACAATGTCATGGCGTCATCATTAACATGAGAGGAAACAACTTACACGCCGTCCCCAAAGAATACGTGGTGCCATCTGCTTTGTCGATCGCGTAGATGATGCCATTGTGTTCAATAGCATCACAGAAGTGTGTATTAGCTTTGACGATGATCCACTGCGAGCCGAGTTGTCTCCAGCTAAAGAAGGCACCGGCGTAAAGTTGGCGAGTCCGCGGTCGAACAAGGCAATTAGCTTGATGTCTGCGTAATTCGCATGTCGTCTGGGCACTTGGCAGATTACAATCTTCTGCAAAACATGGTCCGTCCAACTGACGTAGTAATCTAGATGACTTGGACCGCGATGGTAATACTCTATATAATCCAACGGAGGAAGGATAATCTCATGGGAGGTCTGGAAGTTCACGAGCACCAAATTTTTACCGTCTTCTCTGAAGGCAGCCATCCAGTGGGAGTTCATGCCGACCCAGTACATACCTGCCAAGAAGTTTCGGGCGATGGTGATCGGATCGATGTCGAGGGAAATGATGTACGGTGACCCACTACATACCTGCAAAGAAGTTTTGGCTAATGGAGATCGGATTGAAGTCGAGGGGCATCATGCACACCTCCGTATCATGGTGAGCCAATCTCGCAAGACCAGATTGCAGCAAGCAGGGTGTCTTGAAAAGCTTAGGCCTCGCTTCAATGATGGCCGTGTGCATGTCCCTCGAGCATGCAGCCAGCCACAGGGCGCTCAACATATCCATACACGACCAACAGAGGTCGAGGATGTCACTGGGGAGATTGCTCCAATCGCGGCTCATATGGATGCTGCGCGGTTCGCGTTCGGCCATGGTGGATTTTGGAAGGGGGCTTGATTTACGGGGGAGAAGGATGTCGGTGCTGGAGCGGCTAGCGAGGGAATAGTGGTACTGGGGGAGGCGAGTGAGGCGACGGTACACGGGGGCACAGTGAGATGGAGACGGAGAAGGAGATGGAGATGGAGTGGTGCTATGGGAGCGGAGAGGGAGACGAGGCGAGGCGCCAATGTGCTGTACAGCGGCGGTGACAGATCGTGACCTTGTGCATAGGGTGAGGCTAACTTTGGTAACTGAACACGCCCGCTGGACTAGTGTCGGTAGCGAGGGTGTTGTCACTTCACTGTGAGGACCGGATGAATAGTATTTTGACCATCAAGTGTAGCACAGGTGTACTTCTACTACTACTACTACTACTACTACTACTACTACTACTACTACTACTACTACTAATACTAGTAGTAGGTACATGAGTACTCCAGTATTGTATAGCGTAAATAGGTCTCCCGTGCTAGCATGCCTGTTCACTTCATCGTTCAAGTATCATCCATATTGCGAGCAGAACCAAATTCTCGTGCATGCCCAATCAACGCTCTGTCGCGATGCATGTAGTGGTCATTCTGGTGCATCAAGGACGACATGCAGATCGTTCCACACTTGAGAAGAGGAAAAATGGAAAGGTAGAACGCGACAGCAGAGGAAGAGAACGCTGGCTAACGAGGCTGTGAGGGATCGGCGAGAAGTTAATGCTCCACGCCTAAAGGTTTTGGGAAAACCTGATTTTCATAAGGTGACTTAAACTCACCTAAACGGAGGGAGTATTCCCTAACCAGAGAATGTTGTGTCTCCCACTCACGCACTAAAAAAAACTACGACACATTTTTTATCTGTTTGCATAGGTCCCACCTATCAGGAAGGATGGGCACGTACACGAACAGGTACGACTCATCGATCTACCCGCATAGCCTTTTCGTTTAGTCTACCTAGCCGTTTAATCAAGCTGCTGCGCCACTTCTCTCATTTACTTCTCCATCGGGAACCGATTCGCCTCGCTTCTTCACCTCCCCTTCGTCTTCATTTGCATCCAAACCCCACTGCGTTCACATTGTTTTAACCTCTTTAAATAATCATCTACTACTTCAGTTAGACTAGCCATCTAATCCTAATTCTCCAAACCATAGCCCTCCGGTCCAGCGGTTCCAAATGGCGATAGAGATCGAGATGCGTGTTTTAGCGTCCAACATGTCCTCGTCGAAGGCTCGATGCGCATAGTTGCCACCGTCACCGTCCACCCAAGGGTTGTTCGGCAGTGGATCAACAATGTATCCAACTCCCTCGAAAAGGTAGAGACGAGGGTCATCGGTCTCGACGCAGAGTACACGGAGCGTGCCCCTAGGAAGATCCGGTAGCGCCGCCCTTCACCGTGCCTCGAATATGATGTTTTGGTGTACCACATCATACACTCGCCCTCCATACCAGGTGAGCTTCACGATTTTTTGTCTCGGGAGGACGTATACTTCTGTGGGGCAGCCATCGAAGGGGACAAACAGATGGAGCCGTACAACCTTGATTTGAATAGCATCGCTGACCTACAAACCAGAATCAAAATTCTTGTAGAAGTTTGTGATAAACAGACACCATCCCTGTGCTCGGTACAAATCTTCAGAAGAAGAAGAAGAAGAAGAAGAAGAAGAAGAAGAAGAAGAAGAAGAAGAAGAAGAAGAAGAAGAAGAAGAAGAAGAAGAAGAAGAAGAAGAAGAAGAAGAAGAAGAAGAAGAAGAAGAAGAAGAAGAAGAAGAAGAAGAAGAAGAAGAAGAAGAAGAAGAAGAAGAAGAAGAAGAAGAAGAAGAAGAAGAAGAAGAAGAAGAAGAAGAAGAAGAAGAAGAAGAAGAAGAAGAAGAAGAAGAAGAAGAAGAAGAAGAAGAAGAAGAAGAAGAAGAAGAAGAAGAAGAAGAAGAAGAAGAAGAAGAAGAAGAAGAAGAAGAAGAAGAAGAAGAAGAAGAAGAAGAAGAAGAAGAAGAAGAAGAAGAAGAAGAAGAAGAAGAAGAAGAAGAAGAAGAAGAAGAAGAAGAAGAAGAAGAAGAAGAAGAAGAAGAAGAAGAAGAAGAAGAAGAAGAAGAAGAAGAAGAAGAAGAAGAAGAAGAAGAAGAAGAAGAAGAAGAAGAAGAAGAAGAAGAAGAAGAAGAAGAAGATAAGGCTGCACCAGCAGCAGGGCATTATGGATGGATGAACTATTTCCTCTCTTGTAAAAAATTTATTCCCTCTCGGTGTATATTGATATAGATGGACTATTTCGATGGTGTGCATGTCTTTGGAACAAGTAGTAGCGTGGGTCCGCTTGACTATAAGGAACTATTAATCCGCCTAGCTTTCTCTACTACTCCTTCCAGTGATCGGTATGCAATGCATGTGTTCGTAGACATGACAACTTGTCCATGGAAGTTCAACTACGGCGACCATCACGTTTCATCCACTGCCACTCGCGATTCCCACAACGACGCTCCAACCCACGGCACCACGTCCCCCGACGTGCGCCTCTCCCCTCTTGGTCGCACCGCCCCTCTACCTTTGTGTGCATGACATGTGGGCCACCTTAAATGCGGCGAGCATCAAGTTTCTACCACAGCCACACGTGATTCCCACGACACCGCACGAACCCATGACACTACACGTTCCCCGACCTGCAGCTCACCCCTCTCGGCCCCACTGCCCCTCTGCCTTCGGGAGCATTACATGTGGACCAGCCACCTCTCAGGTCCACATGTTATTGACTCAAAGGCGGGTGTAGTAAGGCGCTGAAGCTCAGACCCCCGAGGGCCCTGAGAGGGAAATGTAACTCCTGCGCCAGGCTGGTGCTACCGCTGCATGAACTCGTGACAAACCCTAGATTTATTTCTTTACTATACATGCACGCAATGATTTAATGGACATTGTAATCTCAACATGTGATGGGGAGCTCTAAATTTGAATTTGAAACTTATAAAACGAAAAGATTCAAAACAAATAAACTGGGAGAGAGGGAGTATATCATAGGATGTGTCCCATACGAAACAAGTCCCCTGGTTTGTCACCGCGAAGATGCGGTTAGAAAGGAGCACATCGTCTTCATACTCGTACGGCTACAAATTGGCCGCAGTCAGCATGGTCCACCTTTGGCCGCCATGTGCAAGGTTCGTGCTATCTTATTCAATCTCACTGTGGTTCCATCATACCAATTCATGTGGTGGCCCGTTGCATGGCTGATCCCAATGTTGGACAAAGGTTCTCTGAGGAGCAGTGTCACCGTTGTAAATGTTGTGCAAATTGATGATGGTACCCTCCCGTGCATATGCAAGCCAATCTCCACTCGCACCGAGCCTACCATGTGTAATAGTGGGCAGGGGGAGAATTATGAAATGGTCACGGAAGTAGTCTTTAGAATGCATTTACTATGTGATCAAACTCATCTTACGCTCATCGGAGAGAATCGAGTGCCCCTCAACGTCGGCATCTCAAGGCGTCAACTTGCAACTACGGGCACGCCACGCTGGAGAGACCCCAAGGAAACATCCTCGTGCGTTCCATGGAACATCAAGATGCATTTGTATGAGTAGTTCATCTTGTGAGAGAAAAGGATGAATGAGGGAAGGCCTCTAGAGATAGAGATAGACACTACTACTACTACCAATGTGCTGGCCCGTGTGTTGCATTGGATCCAAAGTAGTAGAATAATACTTGTTCACGTGCTTGAAATATAAACACTCTAGTTTTGATATACATGTGTCAGCAGACGCGACAGCTTGTCCATGGTAGTTGAACCACGGCGACCATCACGTTTCTTGTTTCTACCACTGCCACACCCACACGCGATTCCCAGGACGCCGCTCCAACACTACCTGTAAGCACGACATCCCCCGATGTGGACATGGATCCTCTGAAGTGGCTATCACTGCCTTACCCTGCCTTTCCTTCGTTGACAGGTGGGACCCACACTTGGGGGTCCCACATGTTAGTGACAGAATGGTAGGATTGTTCATGTCAGGGGATCCTCATCCCCCCGACGTGCGCCTCATCCCTCTCGGCCCCACTGCTCCTCTGCCTTTGTGTGCATGACATGCGGTCCAGCTGAACTGCGGTGACCATCAACTTTCTACCACAGCCACACCCGATTGGACGCGGTTTGCCTGTTCTGCTGATGTGCTCTGATCTGTACTCCCGCACCATCGAATTTTCATCCAGCAGTTGTGACACATTTGGTCCCGGGCATCAATCCTCAGCTGGAGTACTTCTGTACTACAGGTAGTACCCGCCGGTGTGGCCATCTACGCCTCGTAACGCCCCGATGCCCAGTTGTGGCACCCTCGCCATGGCCACGCCACCACCGGCCGGTTCATCTCGAACGAGTGAGTCGCGAACCACACCACCACAATGAGACTGACATGTGGGCCCGCCGCATTTAAGGTCCGCATGTCATTGACTCATAGGGCGGGCCCTAAGCCACTGAAGTTCGGTCCCGTGGGCCCTGAGAGGGAAATGTAACTCCTGCGGCAGGCCTTGTGGTGCTCCTGCAGTACGAGCTCGTGCCAAACCCGTAATTTGTTTCTTACTACTACCAACTACTAGTAAGGTACACGTGCATTGCATGCATGAGATTCTGGTGGTTTGTGCATTATGCTTCTACATGTGGAGTCTTCTAGATTCTACATGTGGAAAAATATGGTGGAATGTAGATGATATCCAACGGCCATTAGTGCTCGGATTTGCCATCTTTGTACCGTCGGATTGGCTTCATCCAACGACCAACTTTCAAAGTTATTCACACACTATATAGGGGTATAGATGTTTGGTTTGCAGCCTAAGGTTGCCACGCCTAAGCTTAGGCGTGCCACAAGTGTGTTTGGTTGCATTCTCGTCTCAGCATAGTTGTTCCCTCTTCATGCATGCTCAACTCAACACCCCTCTTCATGTATGCTCTCTTCATGCATGCTTCTAGTGTATTTGTGCTAAGCTAGTGTGGACTCATGCACCCTCCATACACTCTACCAAACACCCAAAAGTGGGTCGAGAAGGGAACTCTTGGGATCATGCACCCTTCATACACCCTACCAAACACACTAGGCATGTGTTTGGTTCATTGCTACACTTGTGGCTTGCTACATGGTCCACATGTCATAGACTCAACTTCTTGCCAAATCTTGCCACACTTGTGGTGGCCATTTTTTAGCCACATTTTTTGTGGCAGACACACTTTGCCTAAGCTTAGTTGTGGCAAAGTTAGTCATGAATGAAGTTCAACCATGGACTCTTCTAGATTCTACATGTAGCAGAATCCGGTGGAATGTAGATATATCCAACAGCTAGTACTCCTCGGATTTGCCATCTTTGTATCGTCGAATTGGCTTCATCCAACGACCAACTTTCAAAGTTATTCACACACTATATAGAGGGTATAGATATAGATGTGTCGGCCCGTTGCAATGGATCCAAAGTATATCTATTTAGTGGAGTGCACTCTAAACACATTATCTATTTATTTTTCTCTAACCTTTCGTAGCCATGCAACCAAGCCACATAAGCTTCATGGGTGCCCCCCACATCATATTATTCATACTACGTTGACTGAAAGAAAGATAAATCACCCAAAACAAGATCTTCCCGTTTTTTATTCCTACGATGTTGTGTCGTGCACTTACCTACTAGTTGTATAGTGGTAGTACTAGTTGTATAGTACAAACTTGGTACTAGTAGGAGTAGAGTAGTACGGAATGCTCCTACTCTATCAACGAGCCCCATCTGACACCAAATTTCTTGGCTTCCATGCTACAGCTAGATCTTCCCCTCGTTTCTGTTTTCCAACCCGGCGGCAGGCGGGGTGCGGTTTGACAATAGTCGGTTTGCTCAACGGCGGTCCCAATGAAAGTGAAAATGCTAGGCAACACGCCTTAACTAAGCCATGTGTCGTGTCGGACGGGCCGTGGAGTACTCCCGATTCCCGGGCATGCGGGGGGGGGGGGGGGGAGTGAAACGCGAACGCGACAGGCCTTTTCCTTTTACTAGCAATGTGCCCGTGCGTTGCGACGGATCCAAAGTAGTAGAATAGTAGTACTTGTTCACAAACTTGAAAGAAATCACTCTTGTTTTGATATACTCCTAATATATTACTCCCTCGTTCCTAAATATTTGTATTTTTTAGAGATTTCAAATGGACTATCACATATGGATTATATAGACATATTTTGAAGTGTAGATTCACTCATTTTGCTCCGTATGTAGTCACTCATTGAAATCTCTAGAAAGACAAATATTTAGGAATGGGGGTGTCAGATGTGGGGTTCCGGCAAACCCTTAAGGTTCGAACACTGGGGAGCGCGTGAAGTGTTTCCCTCCTACCGATCTACGCTCTAGCTCTCTAAGATCTTGCGGACGAACTCGACGAACTCACAACGCAGAAGAGACACGAGGTTTATACTGGTTCGGGCCACCGTTGTGGTGTAATACCCTACTCCAGTGTGGTGGTGGTGGATTGCCTCTTAGGCTAATGATGAACAGTACAAGGGGAGAACAGCCTCCTGAGGTTGAGGTGTTCTTGTGGCTAGGCTCTTGATCGGATTGGATCAAGCTAAGATCAGATGCCTCTACTATGGTGGCTAGCTCTACTTACATAGGCCCTGGTCCTCTTCCCAAATGTTGAGCAGGAAGGGAGCCAACAACGGCGGGCAAATTTGAAGGGGGACAGCTAGTACAAGCTATCTTGACAAAAGCGGTCTTCGCTGCAAGCTCGGGTGGCCGCCGTCTTGGGCTCCACGATGACCTCCGCCTTGCCGTCCTCGTGGTCTTGGTCTCGTTGCACCAATATGGTAACCTTTGCCTGATGACTTGGTACTCTTCGCCTGCGCTTGCCTCCTTAGAACCAAAGAGGAAATAGGGACACTGGGTGCACCGGCGCCCGCCTAGCACCCGCCTGGCATCATTCGTCATGGCTCACGTCACGAAAGCCTCGGGAGGTTTGCCTTGCCTTGATATCTCTGCTCCTCATGAGCCTGCCTGGCTAGGCCACTCCAGAGGAGGCCTTACGTCATCCGCCTCGCGAGGCTTGGTCCCTCACGAGGGTCTTGGATGCCTTGTTGATGAAGATGGGCCGTACGGCTCGCCGCTTAGCTCACGCCGTGGGCCGCAGTGACAGGCAAGTCTGGGACCCCGTTCCCAGAACGCCGACAGTAGCCCCCGGGCCCAAGGTGCGCTCGGGCTTGGCTTCACGGCGAAGCCAAGGGTCAAGTTCGGAGCGCCGCGGGCCCCAAAAGCCTGTGGCCTCGGTCGACGCGTGTCGGTTGATTGGACGTGGGCGTCATGCCGTCCATGGCGCTCTTGCGTCATTTCTTCTTCCTCCGCGTCACTGGCGAGCATATCACCGGATGCGCTAATTTCGTCGCTTGCGGCAAGGCCAACTCGATCTCGAGCACCGGGAAGAGGGCCGACAACATCCGATCCAAATGGGTCATGATGGACGCTCAGCGCGCTGACCCGCGTATGGAATTGCCCACAGCGGCGCCTCCTCCCAACAAGGGGTGGCCCAAGGCGGAGCTTGTCGACGAGTGGGCATCGCTGGTGTTGTGGCAGATGATGACTGACCTGAGGCCAGGCAACGCGAGGACTGCCAAGGTGACGGGGGCGATGCTCCTGAGGGAGTTCTTGATGTTGCGGGTTGCTCCGTACCAGGACCCGCCTGAGGCCGGGGGACTTGCCTGGCGATGAATTGGACGCCGTCTTGCGCCTCATAGTCGGGGACAACCAGGAGTACCCGGCTAGCGCCTTCCTTCCCCTGTTCAAGCGCAGGGACTGGGAGGAATTCGTCGCCTCCAGGCCGACTTTTGATGCGCGCGGGCTGGTGCCACCGGCGCTTCCGGAAGCCCCCATGGCGCAGAACCCGGTGGAGGTGTCTTCTGGTGAGTCCCACGGAGAGGGAGAAGGGGAGGAGGACTCGGAGAAGACCCTGGAAGAGGTGGGGGAGACTTCCCCCCTGAGCAAGGCTGAGATTCTCCGCGCCCTTCCTGATGACGCCGACGCCGTCGCCCACCAAGGGGAGAGGGAGCAACCTCCCGTCCCGACAAGGGGTAGGTCGTCGCTGGTGACCCGAGGTGCCGCCTCCGACCCGGTTCCTCCTGGGGCGGGATCTGGTTCTGCCTCCGCTCCACCCGGCGCCACCGGTGTCAGAACGTCTGCCCCTCAGGTCCCGAAGCTGTCAGGCCTTAAACTTCTCAAGCAGTCAGTGGAATATGTCGCAGTGGATAGGTAAGTGTCTTAATCTTTGCTTTGTCCTTGCTTGTACTCGTCGCTTCCTGATGCTTGCCCTTGGTTGATCAGGCCGGCACCCTCGGCGAAGAAGAGGAAAGAAGATGCAGCGGCCGTACCTCCCGCGGAGAAAGTGTCGGATTTCGGGTTCCGGCAGACCCTTAAGGTTTGAACTCTGGGGTGCGCACGGAGATCTTTCCCCTACCGACTCGCGCTTCTATGGCTCGCAAGAAATCTAGGCCGAAAAGAAGAACACACAAGGGACACAAGGGTTATACTGGTTCGGGCCATCGATGTGGTGTAATACCCTACTCCAGTGTGTGGTGTTCTGGATTGCCTCAAGGGCTGATGATGAACAATACAGGGGAAGAACGGCCTCGCGAGAGGTGTTCTTGAGCTGGTGCGGTGTGTTCTACTTGGTCTGGATCTCTCTCTCTCTCTCTCTCTCTCTCTCTCTCTCTCTCTCTCTCTCTCTCTCTCTTTCTTTCTCTATCTCTTTCTTCCTTGTTCTGCCTTATCGTCGTTTCTCCTCTCCCCATTCTTCTATGGTGGCTAGCCCTATTTATAGAGGCCCTGGTCCTCTCCCCCAAATAATGAGCGGGAAGGGCGCCAACAATTGGCCATTTTGAAGGGGAACATCTAGTACAAGTTATCCTGACCAAAGGTGGTCTTCGGCTGCCAAAAGCACTGGTGGTGACGCCGTCTTGGGCTCCACGGTGACCTCCGTCCTGCCGCTCTGCTGGTCTTGGTCTCGTTGCACCGGAATGGTAACCTTTGCCCGATGCCTTGGCCTGTTCTTGCTCCCTTTGCACCGAAGGGGAAACAAGGACCTTTGTGCAGGCCGGCGCCACTTTGGCGCCTCACTTTGGTCTCGATCGTCAAGGGTTGCGTCACGGGCTCCTCGCGAGGTGCCCCTGCCTTGATCTCTCCGCCTCCTCGCGAGCCTGCCTGATGAGGCTACTCCTAAGGAAGCTTCCTGTCGTCCTCCCCGCAAGGCTTGGCCCCTTGCGAGGGTCTTGAGCTTGAGATGATGAAGCTGGGCCGCACTGGGCCCCCACTCGAGCCACGCCGCAGGCCGCAGGCCGCAGGCAGGCAAGTCTGGGGACCCCCGTTCCCAGAACGCCGATAGTAGCCCCCGGGCCCAATGCACGCCCGGGCTTGTCCTAGCAGAGAAGCGAAGGGGCAAGCACGAAGCGCCGCGGGCCCCAATAGCCTGCGGCCTTGGGCGCCGGGTGGCGACTGACTGGATGTGGGCGTCTGCGCTTCCCCACGACGCCTCGGCAACTGCATGACTTGACAAGTCCCTGCATGCAGAGAAACAAGTCATGATTACCTGCGATCGTGGTCCTCGACGGTTGGCCTTCTCCGGCTATAAGTACGGGGCTGTGTGAGCCCCTTCAGTCCATCCCTTCATGTTACTCCTTTTCTTCTTCTTCCTCGTCCTTGCTTCTCCTTGCGCCAATGGCACCGGTCCGCCAGTTTTCTGCAGGGGAGAAGGGAAAGGCCCCCCGAGAGGGTCCTGACCATCTTCCGTCGAAGAAACGGCTAGTCCTATGCCGCCGAGATGAGGGTGCTTGGCAGGAGGCGTCGAGAACCTGGTACGAGCGGCCGCCGTCTGGGTTTCCGCTGCCCTTGTACGCCCGTGTTGTGGGTCCTGGGGAAGAAGGCGTCGAGCGACACCGACGGTGCCACCGTCGACGCCGGGAATCACGGTGGTGTGCGTCGTTCGTCCTGGAGTCCACGCCGAGGGCTCCTCTTGCGAGCTTGTGCTTCACCTTTGAGATGACGCCGAGCAGGTCCCTGGAGCTCTAGCTGCAGCACGCTAACTGCAGCACCCTCGCGGTCGGAGTGGAGGTCACGGTCATCGCTCCGGGCAAGGTCTACATGACCCGGGGCTGGGGTGAGATCGTCCGGGTCTGCCGGACGGAGGGTGCCCTCGCAATTCATCTTGACTACGACGGCGCCTCCGTGATGTTCTTCAAGGTCTTTGATCTTTGAAGGGCCTTGGCTGGAGTGCTGCCCCAAGGAAAGCGGCAGGGGCATCGGTCTGGCGAGGACCTGGCCTGCCCATCGGCCCT
Source organism: Aegilops bicornis (assembly GCA_021605145.1). Lineage (NCBI taxonomy): Eukaryota > Viridiplantae > Streptophyta > Magnoliopsida > Poales > Poaceae > Aegilops > Aegilops bicornis. Next base: position 367,795,181 of record CM038675.1, read on the forward strand.
CCAGCAGCTCCTCAGGCGGCAGCGGAGGAGCTGGGAAGTCCAGCGGCTCCTCGAGCTTCTCGTGACTCTGGAGACGAGCGACGACAGCTACGAGCCTCCGAGCTCGCGCCGTGCTCAGAGTAGGGCAGCTGCATCGGGTCACCGACGCCATTGATCTGGATGGGGTTGGCGCCGGCGCCGGGCAGCCCACTGTTGATGATGGCATCCCCTGCGGAGGTGCAGGCAATTAGCGTTCCTTAGGATTAGCACCTTTTGTTCCCTGCGAGGAATCAAAGCAACACCCCGCGGGGGTATGTAAGGCGCCCGCCATGTCTTTAGTGAACATTATATCCTTAGTATGAATCAATGCGAGATGCTTGTCCTGTCCCGGCTCGGCTCCCCCTTTCTATCCTCATGAGGACTTAGCGCTCTACGCTGACAGGTCCCAGTCCCCAGGCAGGCTTCAGCCGTCGCTGGTATGCCAGGTCGCGATGCCGTGGTCTAGGCCAGGAGGTGAGCAGCCCGAGGTCTGGTAAGAGCCCCCGAGTCGCGATGCTCGGGAGGTCCCCCTTAGCACTCGAGCAGCCCTCGCTGGGGGAGAAAGGAAGGCAGCGTCGCCGTGACAGAGCTGCACTAGGCGAGGGTTTGGTGCGGCGCTGGTCCAGCTCCTGTAAGGGCGTGACTTATCTTTTGAGTTTTGGAGTAGTTCTTCGACGAGGCGCCCGGCCTGAGTGGCGGTAGCTGAGTTGCTACTGGGTTAGGTCCTCGCGAGCTTCTTCCCGCTTCCCCACACTTTCCTTAATGCTCTACGTCCTCATGTCCCGGCCCTCGAGCGAGCTCAGCCGCCGCTGGTATGACAGGTCGCGATGCCGTGGGTCAAGGCCAGGGGGTGAGGGCTGGAGAGCCAGTAGGAGTCCATGAGTCACGATGCTCAGGTACCCCCCTTTTAACGTGCAAGCAGTCCGTGCGGAGAGGGGGAGAGATAGCCCGCGATGTCCCAAACGTCGGTCCTGGAGTGGGTCCTGCATACCAATCAAAAGAGAGACAAGTCCTGTCGCTACGGCTGCCAGCCAACCATTGGTCGCTCCGAGGGAGTGATTGGGGCACTGAGGGCCTGGTGAGGTGGTGCCTTGCGGGGCTGCCGCGGCCAGAGCTCGACCTCTCAGATTTATCAACGTTGTAGGGACGGACCCGTGCGTAGACGTCGTGCCAGAGCAAGCGGCTCCATGGGTAAGTGACAATCGAGCAGGCGATTAGGTCAGGTATATTAAGCACGAAGGAGCAAATTTATTTTAAGTAGATGCGGGAAAAGCAAACGCCGCTGGGCCAGGCCCGAACAGCTTGGGGATGATGCAGCCCAAGGGGCGCTCCCAACAAGGTAGGTAAAGAGGATAAGCAAAACGGATACATGCCGCAGGGACGGGCCCACGCGACCTGGGAATGACGCGGCCCTGTGGGCGCTCCCAGCTAAAAATGGAACTTTGAGAGATGTCACCTGATGCTGTTGGAGATGAAGCAATGCCGAAGAAGTGGGCGACGCACGGTGAAGACGTCGACCCTCACGAGCCCCCAGGCCCAGGAGCCTCGGGAGGCTCCGGGGGCACAGGTGGGTCTTCGAGGGCCATCTCCACCTCCGCCAGGACCGCGCAATGCCTGACCTTCTGAGCCTCAAGAATGCTCCTCAGCAGGCGCTGATGAGTGGCGACCGCGTTCGGCAGGCCGAAAGGCATGCGAACGTAGCTGTGAGGTGGACCCTCGCAACGCCCCACGCACGAAGGCCAGAGGCACTCCTGAGACGCGGCTCGGTTGAGCCCTGGCACATCGATGCAGATGCGCAGCCCACCATCATCGCCTAGATGTGGGGTCGCAACAGGCAAGCGGCGGCTGCCGCGCATGACTCTCGACTCCTGTAGCTCCTGGGTGTTTCTTGCGATGAACTCCTGCTGGTTTGGTCCTCCTTGCCTTGTACCTTCCTGAGCGAAACGTTCCTGGAAGCACCCCTCCAAGTGGTGCCCGAGCGCCACCCTCGTGACCTTGGCAAAGTCGATGGCTCTCAAAGAAAGAGCCCCCGAGCCCTGCCTGAGGAGGGCGCCGGGCGCGCCTTCCTATGCGACAGAGGGTGGCGCTCCTGAACGGGCGCAAATCCTGACGCAATGCCTACGGAGGCGCCTGCTTCCTTTTGGTTTGGGCCAGGAGAAGCCTTCTTCTTCTTGAGGGTCGCCTCGGGAAGTCTTCCGCTCCTGTGATCTGGGTCTTCGATTGCTGCGGCTTGGAAGGCACGCTCAAGTGAACACACTACGTCCCTTTCCTCGCAAGGTACGGTGATGACTCCACCGCTTCCTGGCATCTTGAGGACATTGTAGCCATGGTGGGTCACTGCCATGAACTTGGCTAGGGCTGGGTACCCGGGGATGGCGTTGTATGGCAGGCGAATGTGGGCGACGTCGAAGTCGATGAGTTCGATGCGGTAGTTGTTGCGCTGCCCGAAGGTGACTGGAAGGCGAACTTGCCCTATCGGAACAGTGGAACCATCAGTGACTCCTGAGAAAGGCCTGGTCGGCTGAAGCTGATCGTACAACACTTGGAGATTGTCGACTGTCTCAACGGAAAGGACGTTGAGTCCTGCTCCGCCATCGACAAGGGTCCTGGTGACCTGCACATTGCTGATGACTGGGGAGCAAAGCATCAGGAGGACTCCGGCTGTCGCCGCGCACTTGAGCTGATCCGCTGAGCTGAATGTGATAGCGCACGCAGACCACCTGAGAGGGCGCGTGGCCTCAAGCTTGGGGAGGACTGCATTCACCTCGCGAGCAAACTGCTTGAAAATGCGCTGTGAGGCTGGGGCCTGGGCGCCACCTAAGATGCAAGCGATTGCGCGCGGCTCCTGGAAGCCCCCAGCCCCCTCATCTTGATGTTGGTCTTCGTTCCTCCTTCCTTGGGGGTGGCGGCAGAGGAGGGAGGCCTGCGTTGCCGTGTGGGCAATCCTCATGAAGCTGTTCCCTCCAGCCTCCCTCGCGAGGCTGGTCTTGCAAGCGATCCTCGCGAGGTCGGTCACGCCATCCTTGGCGAGGGCCACGGTCTTCCCATCGTCCTCCACCTCTTCCTCCTCCTCAGCCATAGCCCCTGTCGTTGCGCTCGGGGCGTCAGCCTATACACCCATCTCGCACGGCCCTAAGCTCTTGGCATTCATTGGTGTTGCGGGTGTGGAGATCGTGGTACACGAAGTAGCGGCTGCCCTTGGATGACTCAGGTTGATCCCTGCCTCGCTTGGTGTCTGGTTCCGCTGCGAGCACGGCATCTCCCTTACGCTTCACGTCCTTGGCCTTGGGCTTTTTCTCTTCTGGGTCGGCAGCCGGGAGCTCGAGGAGGGAGAGGCGCCCTTCCTCAGCCCTGGCGCACTTGGTCGCCACGTTGAACAGCTCCAGGGATGTGCACAGGTCTTCATGGATTGCTAGCTCCTCCTTCATCTTGATGTCGCGCACGCCATCGGAGAAAGCTGAGATGATGGCTTCCTCAGTCACCCTGGGGATCTTGAGGCGAGCATTGTTGAAGCGCTGGATGTACTTCTGCAGGGTTTCCCCTGGCTGTTGCTTGATGCGGCGCAGGTCGCTCACGGCCGGGGCGATCGCGAAGTGCCACTGGAAGCCTGGCGATGAAGCGAGTCGCATCTCGTCCCGAGGAGGAGATCGTGCTAGGAGCCGAGTTCAGGAGCCAAAGTGGAGCCGTCCTTGAGCGCCATGGGAAACCAGTTCGCCATGACCTTTTCGTCTTCGTTGGAGGCTTCGATGCCCAGCTCGTAGAGCTGTAGGAATTACGCGGGGTCTGCCGTGCCATCATAGCAAGGGGGCAGATCAGGCTTGAACTTGCCTGGCCATGTGACGCCGTGTAGCTCGGGGGTGAAGGCGCGGCAGCCTGCTGTGGCCACCGGCGCCCTTTGCTGGCACTATGCCTGCTCCTGGGGATTACCACGCGCCGCCGCTTGTAGCAGCGTGGGGTCTTGGCGTGGAGGCGCAGGGACGCGATCTTGGCGCGCCGGTGCTGGGAGTGCGCGAGAACCTTCTTGGGGACGAGGGATCTCTTGGCAGCTCCCTTCTTGCCGCGCAGGCGCCGGACGTGGAGGGTCTCGCCCCGAGGCTGCGCGCCATGGAGTCAGGGCGCCTTCTTGGGGGGGAGGTGGCGGAGACGCCTCCTGATCCTCGCCCCCTGCACGGAATGGGGGGCGAGGCAGCGAGAGGGGCGACAAAGGAGAGCCCCCTGCGGTGCTGACGAGCTCGGTGATGCGAGCGAGCCAGTCCTCGTAGAGGTCGTCGACGGGGCGGTAGTGCAGGAGCTCTCTTGCCAGGAGCAGCGCGGCATGCGCGTCCGTGGGGGCGCGACGGGCGTGGGACGACGAACCGGCTGGAGTCAGCGACGGGGTTGCGGTGCGGCCATCCCGCCGCATCGAAGGATGCTGAGACGAGGCCTGCTGCTTGTTCCCCGCCGGGCCGGTGGCGGCGTTGGCGGCAGGCGATGGGGAACGACGAGGGCGCCCGCCTACGGGCGTCGTCTGGGCGACGCGGGTGGCGAGAGCAGGCCGGCGCTCGGCGCGAGCCCGACGAGCGTCAACCATGGACACGACAGAAGATCACACGCGAACAGCGGAAGAAAGATTCCGGCGCACCCCTACCTGGCGTGCCAAATGTCTGATTTCGGGTTCCAGCAGACCCTTAAGGTTCGAACTCTGGGGTGCGCACGGAGATCTTTCCCCTACCGACTCCCGCTTCTATGGCTCGCAAGAAATCTAGGCCGGAAAGAAGAACACACAAGGGAGACAAGGTTTGTACTGGTTCGGGCCACCGATGTGGTGTAATAACCTACTCCAATGTGTGGTGTTCTGGATTGCCTCAGGGGCTGATGATGAACAATACAGGGGAAGAACGGCCTCGCGAGAGGTGTTCTTGAGCTGGTGCGGTGTGTTCTACTTGGTCTGGATCTCTCTCTCTCTCTCTCTTTCTCTATCTCTTTCTACCTTGTTCTGCCTTGTCGTCGTTTCTCCTCTCCCCCTTCTTCTATGGTGGCTAGCCCTATTTATAGAGGCCCTGGTCCTCTCCCCCAAATAATGAGCGGGAAGGGCGCCAACAATTGGCAATTTTGAAGGGGAGCATCTAGTACAAGTTATCCTGATCAAAGGTGGTCTTCGGCTGCCAAAAGCACTGGTGGTGACGCCGTCTTGGGCTCCACGGTGACCTCCGTCCTGCCGCTCTGCTGGTCTTGGTCTCGTTGCACCCGAATGGTAACCTTTGCCCGATGCCTTGGCCTGTGCTTGCTCCCTTTGCACCAAAGGGGAAACAAGGACACTGCTCAGGCCGACGCCCGCCTGGTCTCGATCGTCATGGCTTGCGTCACGGGCTCCTTGCGAGGTGCCCCTGCCTTGATCTCTCCGCCTCCTCGCGAGCCTGCCTGATGTGGCTGCTCCTGAGGAAGCTTCCTGTCGTCCGCCCCGCAAGGCTTGGACCCTTGCGAGGGTCTTGAGCTTGAGCTGATGAAGCTGGGCCACACTGGGCCCCCACTCGAGCCACGCCGCAGGCCGCAGGCAGGCAAGTCTGGGGACCCCCGTTCCCAGAACGCCAACAATAGCACCCGTGCCCAAGGCTCGCCCGGGCTTGTCCTCGCAGAGAAGCAAAGGGGCAAGCGCGAAGCGCCACGGGCCCCAATAGCCTGCAGCCTTGGGCGCCGCGTGGCGACTGACTGGACGTGGGCGTCGGCGCTTCCCCACGACGCCTCGGCAACCGCACGACTTGACAAGTCCCTGCATGAGTCATGATTACCTGTGATCGTGGTGCTCGGCGGTTGGCCTTCTCCGGCTGTAAGTACGGGGCTGTGTGAGCCCCTTCAGTCCATCCCTTCATGCTGCTCCTTTTCTTCTTCTTCCTCGTACTTGCTTCTCCTTGAGCCAATGGCACCGATCCGCCGGTTTTCTTCAGGGGAGAAGGGAAAGGCCCCCCGAGAGGGTCCTGACCCTCTTCCACCGAAGAAACGGCTAGTCCTATGCCGCCGAGATGAGGGTGCTTGGCAAGAGGCGTCGAGGCCCTGGTACGAGCGGCTGCCGCCTGGGTTTCCACTGCCCTTGTACGCCCGCGTCATGGGTCCTGGGGAAGAAGGCGTCGAGCGACACCAACGGTGCCGCCGTCGGCAGCCGTGAAGCACGGCCCGGTCTTGCGTCGTTCCTCCTGGAGTCCACACCAAGGGCTCCTCTTGCGAGCTTGTGCTTCACGCCGCCATGCCTCCAAGCTCCTGGATCCGCCTTCCACCCTCCTTCGCCTTCGAGATGCTGCCGAGAGGGTCCCTGGAGCTCTGGCTGCAGCACGTCGGCTGCAGCACCCTCGCGACCGGAGCGTAGGTCGCGGTCGTCGCTCCGGGTAAGGTCTACATGACCCGGGGCTGGCGTGAGATCGCCCGGGTCTGCCGCACGGAGGGTGCCCTCGTAATTCATCTTGAATACGATGGCGCCTCCGTGATGTTCTTCAAGGTCTTCGATGTTGAAGGACGCTAGCTGGAGTGCTGCCCCAAGGAAAGCGGCAGGGGCATCGGTCTGGCGAGGACCTGGCCTGCCCATCAGCCCTCCAGCAGCTCCTCAGGCGGCAGCGGAGGAGCTGGGGAGTCTAGCGGCTCCCCGAGCTTCTCGTGACTTCGGAGACGAGCGACGACAGCTACGAGCCTCCGAGCTCGCGCCGTGCTCGGAGTAGGGCAGCTGCATCGGGTCGCCGACGCCACTGATTTGGATGGGGTTGGCGCCGGCGCCGGGCAGCCCACTGTTGATGATAGCATCCCCTGCGGTGGCGCAGGCAATTAGCGTTCCTTAGGATTAGCACCTTTTGTTCCCTGCGAGGAATCAAAGCAACACCCCGCGGGGGTATGTAAGGCGCCCGCCATGTGTTTAGTGAACATTATATCCTTAGTATAAATCGATGCGAGCTGCTTGTCCTGTCCCTGCTCGGCTCCCCCTTTCTATCCTCACGAGGACTTAGCGCTCTATGCTGACAGGTCCCAGTCCCCAGGCAGGCTTCAGCCGTCGCTGGTATGCCAGGTCGCGATGCCATGGTCAAGCCCAGGAGGTGAGCGGCCCGAGGTCTGGTAAGAGCCCCCGAGTCGTTATGCTCGGGAGGTCCCCCTTAGCGCTCGAGCAGCCCTCGCTGTGGGAGAAAGGAAGGCAATGTCGCCGTGACAGAGCTGCACTAGGCGAGGGTTTGGTGCGGCGCTGGTCCAGCTCCTGTAAGGGCGTGACATTTCTTTTGAGTTTTGGAGTAGTTCTTCGACGAGGCGCCCGGCCTGAGTGGCGGTAGCTGAGTTGCTGCTGGGTTAGGTCCTCGCGAGTTTCTTCCCGCTTCCCCACACTTTCCTTAATGCTCTATGTCCTCAGGTCCCGGCCCTCGAGCGAGCTCAGCCGCCGCTGGTATGACAGGTCGCGATGTCGTGGGTGAAGGCCAGGGGGTGAGGGCTGGAGAGCCAGCTGGTGTCCATGAGTCGTGATGCTCAGGTACCCCCCCCCCCTTTTAACGTGCAAGCGGTCCATGCCGGAGAGGGGGAGAGATAGCCCGTGATGTCCCCAACGTCGCTCCTGGAGTGGGTCCTGCATACCAATCAAAAGAGAGAAGTCCTGTCGCTACGGCTGCCAGCCAACCATTGGTCGCTCCGAGAGAGTGATTGGGGCACTGACGGCCTGGTGAGGTGGCGCCTTGCGGGGCTGCCGCGGCCAGAGCTCGACCACTCAAATTTATCGGCGTTGCAGGGACGGACCCGTGCACGGACGCCGTGCCAGAGCGAGCGGCTCAATGGGTAAGTGTCAATCGAGCAGGCGATTAGGTCAGGTATAGTAAGCACGAAGGAGCAAATTCATTTTAAGTAGACGCGGGAAAAACAAACGCCGCTGGGCCAGGCCCGAGCAGCTTGGGGATGATGCAGCCCGAGGGGCGCTCCCAACAAGGTAGGTAAAGAGCATAAGCAAAACGGATACATGTCGCGAGGGCGGGCCCGCGACACAGGGTGACGCAGCCTGTGGGCGCTCCAGCTAAAATGGAACTTTGAGAGATGTCACCTGATGCTGTTGGAGATGAACCAATGCCGAAGAAGTGGGCGACACGCGGTGAAGACGTCGACCCTCACGAGCCCCCAGGCCCAGGAGCCTCGGGAGGCTCTGGGGGCACAGGTGGGTCTTCGAGGGCCATCTCCACCTCCATCAGGACCACGCAATGCCTGACCTCCTGAGCCTCCAGAATGCTCCTCAGCAGGCGCTGATGAGCAGCGACCGCGTTCGGCGGGCGAAGGCATGCGAACGTGGCTGAGGTGGACCCTCGCAACGCCCCCTGGGCGAAGTCAGAGGCGCTCCTGAGACGCGGCTCGGTTGAGCCCTGGCACGTCGAGGCAAACGCGCAGCCCACCATCCTAGCCTGGATGTGGGGCTGCGGCGGGCAAGCGGCGGCTGCCGCGCATGACTCTCGACTCCTGTAGCTCCTGGGTGTTTCTTGTGATGAACTCCTGAGGGGTTTGGTCCTCCTTGCCTTGTACCTTCCTGAGCGAAACGTGCCTGGAAGCACCCCTCCAAGTGGTGCCCGAGCACCTCCCTCGTGACCTTGGCAAAGTCGGTGGCTCTCCAAGAAAGAACCCCCGAGCCCTGCCTGAGGAGGGCGCCGGGCGCGCCTTCCTATGCGACAGAGGGTGGCGCTCCCTGAACGGGCGCAAATCCTGACGCAACGCCTCCGGAGGCGCCTGCTTCCTTTTGGCTTGGGCCAGGCGAAGCCTTCTTCTTCTTGAGGGTCGCCTCAGGAAGTCTTCCGCTCCTGTGATCTGTGTCACAGCCCCAGATCAACCCTAGAGCTTGCTTGTAACTAGTAGCATTGCATCCATGCATCATGTCAAAATTTCCTTTAAATTTGAATTGGGGAATTGGAGAGCCCCAGGAATCATTTAAAATAAATGATCAACATTTACAAATTGCTTCAAATGTTCCAAGGAAATGTTCCTTTTCAGCTTTAAAAAAATATTGGCAAGAATAAAATTCAAACCAATATTTTTAGAGTGATCAAACATTTTATTTTGGGCCTTTGAATTAATTCAATAACTACTTGCATTGGATATATATTTGATATATAAATAATATATGTCCAATAATTCTGGAACATATTATGTGGTTTGGTATATTTTAGTTCTAGCCACATAACTATTTTCAGGATTTTATAAAATGGTTTAGTATTTTACTAAACTAAAACAAAACAGAAAATAGAAAACAGAAAACAATAAAAGGAGCAGAACTCACCTGACCTACCTGGCGCCCAACCGGCCCAGCCTTCTCCCCCTCCCCTCGCTGGCCCAGTTGGTGGCCCAGCCCACCAACCGCCACGCCGCTCGTCGCCTACCTCTGCCCAAGATGGCGGAGGAGGGGTTTCTGGCGACCGCCGCGCCGAGCTCGCCACCTCCTCCCTGCTACTTTGCTGGCTACCCCTCGGCCTTGGGAGACGCCACGCACCTCCCGAACCCCTCGTCCTCTTTCCTCTCTCCTGGACCATCTCCCTCCCTGTTCTCTCTCCCCACGACGCCCATCAGCGGCCAGGCGCCGATCACCGTACCCGCGGCCACCGCCATCCCCTCTCCTCCCGGCATGCCCCCGAGCTCCATGAGCCCTCTCTCCCCTCCTCACCGAGCCTCCCGACACGGAGCACCCCCGGCGCCGCCCATACTTTCCCCTTCTCGGACCCGCCGGACTTCATCGACAAATTAAATCGGCTCGGTGCCTCCCAGCTTCGCCCGATGCCATCGTCGCACTCACGGTGAGCCCCGAGTCGCTTCCCCTCTTCCCGACTCGTTCCCCTCCTCTAGCCACCGCTTCCATCATGACGAAACCCACGCTGCCCGAGCTTGTCGCGGCGTCGCTCCGGCGACCATATGGTCATACCGTCTTGACCAACATGTCCGCCGCATCACGAGAGCCTCGCTAGCGCCACTCGGCTTGTTTACACGCCGCAACCCCAACCCCGCACATGGTCGAACTCGGCTGCCGCCAACCTCGTCAGCCGGCGCCGATCCCGACCTGGCCCCGAGCTCAAGCCACTCCACCAAGAGCCTCGGCTCATCCCCGGCTCACGTAGGTACCCTCCCGACCCTTTTGGTGGCGGAGCGGCAAAATGCACTTACGCCGGGCCAAGGCTGGCTCGCTGGCGGCTAAACGCCGCAGCCGACGTGGACTTTGACCTCGGGTGGGCCCGGTTGACTCTCTGAGTCAATGACGGTGGGGCCCAAATACATTTAATAACTAGGTTTAGTTTTAATTAAAATCTAATTAAGTTAATTACTCGACACGTGGGACCCACTTGCAAGTTTGACCGGACCAGCCCTGTTGACCTGATGACGTCCACTGCGACATCATCTTTGATCTGATAAACTGATTTACGGAATTATTTTAATTCAGGAAATTCGAGAAAATGCCCTAAACTTTAATAAATCATATAAATTCAACCGTAACTCGGATGGAAATAATTTATATATGAAAAATGATCAGAAAAATATGAAGAATCTGTTTATGCCATGATCATGCATGTTTGAACAAGTTAACCTCACTGAATAGGATGAATCATGATTAGGATAATTTATGAAATAGCATTTGGAGTTGGAGTTCAACCTTGTTTGAATTCCACTTCAACTAACAGGTTATTATTGCATTAGGTGAATTCAGTACCTTAATATGACATGTCATTCATGTGAATGTGCATTGCATTGATTGTGTTCTCTCTTGTTTGCGGTAATTGTCCCTCCCGGTGAGCGATGTTAAACGATTGTTCGATGACACCGATGAAGAGCTATATTATCTTGAAGTGCTAAGGCAAGCAAAACCCCTTGTTCATTCCGATATAATCCCACTCTCGCTCCTGCTCTATTTTATTGCATTAGGACAACAACGACTCATGTATTACTTGCTGCGGTAGCTGAACCCCTTGATCCTTTGCATGACCTCGTCATTCCACGAGAATTAGATGAAACCCACTAGCATGAGTAGGAGTTGTTTGAGCCATGTTGTGCCTACTCATTTATGCTTGTTGTCATGCACTGCTCGCTTAGAGTTGAGTCAGTCCTGATTCATTGGGAATGAATTGGAATTGTTATGAACATGTCCTATTGTGTGAGAGCTAAGTGTGTGAACACGATTTGGTAAAGGTAGCGGTGAGAGGCCATGTAGGAGTACATGGTGGGTTGTCTCATTGAAGCCGAACTTAAGAACTGAGATCTGTGTTTGTGATCCATGAAACAGTTACTACCACGCATTGGGCCCGAAACCAATGGACCCTCTCGGCTTCTTAACCACCCTTGTTCCTGGTCAAGAGTTGCAAGTAGTTTACGGTGTTTGTAGTATCTTTGGGGCCGACATAGCGCTGACCTTAGGGGTGGGTTGTGTTGCGGTAGGCACCGTGGCCCGGTGTACCGAGTGCCCGTTTGGTATCTCGGGAACCCTGCACACATCGTTCGGGGCTGTATGGAAACCTCGGCGGACTCCTGCGGATGGAACCCGAATAGGCGATAAACTGGACTAGGGACTTGAGTGTTTAGGTGGGCTGTGGCCGACACCCACGTTGGGCTTCCGCTTGAAGGTTGCCGAGTACATGTCGTGTAAACGGCGGTAAGTGGTGAGCGTGTGTGAAGAAGTACACCCCTGCAGGGTTTAATATGATCTATTCGAATAGTCGTGTCCACGGAGAAGGACTTCTGGGTTGCCTATATCAGTTCATAGACAAGTGAAAGTGGATACTCTAAAATGCGCAAGATAAGCGTGAGTGCTATGGATGGCGTTCTCGTGAGGGAGGCAGGAGGCGGGTCCATAGTGGTGTATTGATATGGTGAATATGTGGACTCGTGCGCCACCTAAAAAGAGTTACTTGCAATGCGTAGTTCGGGATAGCCACGGGTCAAAGCTGGCTTGCGGTCAAACTCCACCACCCCCTTTGATCTTGATGCATATGTAGTTAGTTACGATGTAAGTCTTGCTGAGTACAATTGTACTCACGTTTGCTTATTTTATGTTTTGCGAGAGGCGTCGGTCTACTAGTAGTTCCACGTGGACTTGACGTTTAGCTTGTTACCTCAGCTACGATCTTGTGCCCTCGGCAGATCTCGGTAGATAGTCGGGCTTCTCGGCCTTTTTCATTTATAGTTATGCGTACTCGAGACATGATTAGCTTCCGCTTGTGCTTTGACTTGTATGCTCACGAGTGTTGGGTCATGAGACCCATGTTTGTAATATCTCGCTCTTGGAGCCTATTGAATAATATTTGAGTCGTAGAGTTATGTTGTGATGCCATGTTGTATCTACACATATTGAGCATATTGTGTGTATGTTTGAAATGCTTGGTATGTGTGGGATCCGACAAACTAGTTGTTTATCCTTGGCAGCCTCTCATATGGGGAAATGTAGTCTCGTGATTACGGCGATAGTAGTCCGCCATGACCGGTTCACCGGAGTCCTGCTAGCCCAAAGACTACCGCTTGGACACTTGATCGCGGCATGTGTTTCATTTCGTTCCTATGTACATCCCCTCGAAATGTCACGCGTGTTATTCGGAGTCCTGCCTAGCACTGCTACAGCCGGGATACCGGAGTCCTGTTAGCCCAAAGTGCTACAGCCGAATATATCGTTGATGACCGACATGCTCGATGTGATTCATGTATGCCTGTCCCCATAGGTTAGTGCCGCTTTGGGTTCCACGACTAGCCATGTCGGCCCGGTTCTTTGTCATATGGATGCTAGCGACACTATCATATCGTGAGCCAAAAGACATAAACGGTCCCGGGACATGGTAAGGCGACACCGTGGGAATACCGTGCGTGAGGCCGCAAAGTGATATGATGGGTTACATGCTAGATCGGTGTGACTTAGGATCGGGGTCTGACAGCGTTGGTATCGAGCTTTGTTGCTGTGGGATTACCAAGCCAAACCGGGTCGAAGTTGTGTCTAGAAATGCTTTAGTTATGTAAGGGAATTGATTGTGGAAGGAGCGTAAGGCTCTTTTTTTACTCCTTATACCTCATGGCCTTACGATCCGAAGTCATCCTCTTCTCTTCTACGAGGTTAAGAACTAGACTTCTCATCTATCTATTAGGATGACGTGTTACTAATCCATAGACCTATAAGATTGTTGGTTTTAATCCCGATTCAGTTTCTACTATACGTATGATAACCGTTGATCCCGAATCTTGTTATGATGTTGTTGAGTGGTTATGCCACCATTCTTGCAGGATGTCTCAAATCATTTTGAGCATTTACAGCCGTTATCTTTGTCCGAGTCATCCCAGTCTCTAAATAGTCTCGATGCATTTGCAAATTCTTTCCTTCCGCTTCGATGACCTTTTGGTCAGAATAAGCACACTAATCGGTAAGTTGAGGTACTTTGTTGCCTCGACATACATGTTGGAACTACTATTATGACCCTAGGTGTTTAGGAAGTCACCTAGCAATTTAGCAATGCTTTTGTATCCCCGGTGTGGTGATTACGGCGGTATTCTTGAAAGCATCCCGTGATGCCGTTTAGTAGTAGGTATTCTACTCCTGGGTTTCTGAACCCGAGATTCATCCTACTTCATGTTGTTAGTATTTGATAGTGCCTTTAGGATATTAGTAACCTTTGCGATAGTCCTCGAAGTCCGTGGTATTCTCCTTCTTCCAAATACCATGAACTAATTATGGCAGAAGTTCTTTTGAACCAAAACATCACAATAAGAGTGCTCTTGAGGAGTACTCCATCCATATTGTGACTCTGCCAATTCTACCTTTTTCTGCATGGATTATTCGGAAGAAATGTTGAGCTCGCTCGACATACTAATCCATGCATCCACAACTCAGGAAGTTATATGTTCCTCTGGGTTGCTCTCTTCAGTTGCATTCTGACCTTCATCTATCAATTGATAGCCAAGGGTATGCGTGCATTTGTGTTCATCGATGCATTCTGTCACTGTGGTCAGTCAAGCCATTCTATTCCGGAATGACTAGGAGAAACAAACTCCAGTACCTCATCCATTTCTAGGACTAGGTCAAAGTAGTTGTATTCCATGAGATCAAAATGCCAATTCAGCTTTTGATTCTGTTCCACCTGAGTGTTACCATCTTTATGTCAATAATGTCATAAGAATTGCACCTTCTCTTATGAATTCTTGATGTAGTGATACTCTCGCCATCATCGTTCATTCCTCGGTTCCGTGTTGATGCAACCGGAAAGCCGACAAGTGACTTGTGATGTGTGACATCAATACTCTGAGCAATTCGTTGCTTGGCAGCTAATGGACATTATCCTCATTCTTAGCGTGTTGGTTATTAAATCATCATCCTGAGATTGATCGTGCTACCTAGTCCTTACTTACGGTGCACCTCGATTGATGAGTTAGGATTGTGCCAAGTCCTCACTCATTTGATAATATCGTCTTGCCCTCAAAAGCAAGATTGCTCTCGAGCTTAGTAACATACCGGTGGTTCGTGACTTTCCAAATATCTTCTTGGAAGTGTTACCGGGTTGTTCCCTGATTGTTATGTTGAGCCCGTGATCAAGTCGGTTTCTTGTGAACCACCCTTTCTCCAAGAATCTGTGTTGGATACCCCTGAGCTAGTTGGTTAAAGCCAAACAACAACTTGGAGAGTTGGAAGATAAAAGCTTGCCTAACCTAGATTCGATCCAAAGGGATATTCTTGTGAAGTGTGTGTTGAAGAAAGATGATATCTTCATCGATTGGTCCTCGTGATCGATTCTTTGGACCTATTGTCTTATTAACTCTTTGATTCGAGTATGGGCCATTGTCGAGTCAAATCGGAACCAACGATGTTCGTGATGTTGTCTTACTCGTGGTTGATCCCTCGAGCATACACCATTATGTCTTTTGGTCCGACCAATGCTATCACCGTGTTCACATGATGGTGGAAGTCCGATGATATGGGAATTCCGATGAGCTCTTTGTTGAGCCCATCAGTAGCATTTTGTCTCCCCCCCATGAGTCATGTTGAACATCAACCTAGTGTTGGAAATTTGTGTAAGTATTTCTTCGTGTGCCGTTCATGAAGCTTATGCTTGGATGGTTGAAGTGACTTCCTCTAATTCATGTGCATCTGGTGTAAGTCGCCGCCATGAATTTGAGAAAGGTTTGTTTTGTTCCTTGGAATCATCCCAAGTCGGTCATGCACGTCTGAAGTATTCTATGGTCCGATAGGTGATCATCTTCATTCCGTATGTATCCCTAGCACACCAAGCCACCGACTGATTTGTTCAAGGAAAGGAGTTCTTTCATAAGAGCTAATCATGACTTATGATAAGACTTGATATCCTCGATGATGTTTCCCCACCCGAACTTCGGTAGTGTTTTATTATAAGACTACCATGTGGTCATGCTTGTCTAGGACAACGTGTTCACATGTTTGTAGCAAAACCAGCTCATGTTTTGGAGCTTGCTATCGTAGTTCATATTCGAGAATCTCATAGCGCCATCTCGTCGAATTGTGTTGCAACCCTTCCTTTTCGGACATGATGAGTCTGAAATATCCTAACATCAACCAGATCTGAATCTCGGCAGATATGATGGTTGGAACATTCGAACAGTTGTATCTCGTTCCCGGCTTGCACCCCATTGTGCCAATTTCCATGGGCTGCCCTCTCATTAATTGATGTCTAGGATCATCCTCAAAAGTGGACTTACCATGGGTCCCCTCCACCTCCGACGACAAGCAAAAATCATCCATTGCGTTGTCTTCAACAAGGTAGTCTACATCAGCCATTTTAGTCCGGGTGTACCATTCCTTTGCATCCCACCAAATGATCGTTGTGAATTGCCTTAGGCTGGTATAAAGAGTTACAATGATCTATGGATCAAAAGTAATTCTTTTTGCCACTTAAGGGAATAGTTCTTTGCGTCACCTTTTTCGAGGTGCCCCGTTGTTGAATCATGATAAAGATTTCCTCGCCACCTTGACACCATCCACCATCTCTCTAAGCGTGGAATTGTTGCCACCAATCAAACCCCGTCCTTTGTTCTTCCATCCCTCTCGATGTGTTTTGTGTCTCAACTCGAGATGTGTCACCGTCTCAGTCCGTGAGTCGATCATGTTTACTTGATCTTCGTGAAGATCGAATCATGTAGGGTTTCCCCCTTCTTTCTGTTGTCGTGTCGGGTAAAGATCTCAAAAGCAAAGACGTCAAGACCAAGATGATGGAGTAAATCAACATTTTCGAGGAGGGCAAATGGATCATGAAGATTGTGATAGTTTGTGACCTCCCTTTTCCTCTTGCCTCACGTCTTGAATCTCGGGGCGAGATTCTTGTTTAGTGGGGGTGAGCTGTCACAGCCCCAGATCAACCCTAGAGCTTGCTTGTAACTAGTAGCATTGCATCCATGCATCATGTCTAAATTTCCTTTAAATTTGAATTGGGGAATTGGAGAGCCCCAGGAATCATTTAAAATAAATGATCAACATTTACAAATTGCTTCAAATGTTCCAAGGAAATGTTCCTTTTCAGCTTTAAAAAATATTGGCAAGAATAAAATTCAAACCAATAGTTTTGGAGTGATCGAAACATTTTATTTTGGGCCTTTGAATTAATTCAATAACTACTTGCATTGGATATATATTTGATATATAAATAATATATGTCCAATAATTCTGGAACATTTTATGTGGTTTGGTATATTTTAGTTCTAGCCACATAACTATTTTTTGATTTTATAAAATGGTTTAGTATTTTACTAAACTAAAACAAAACAGAAAATAGAAAAGCAGAAAACAATAAAAGGAGCAGAACTCACGACCTACACAGCGCCCAACCGCCCAGCCTTCTCCCCTCCCTCGCTGGCCCGGTTGGTGGCCCAGCCCACCAACCGCCACGCCCGCTCGTCGCCTACCTCTGCCCGTATGGCGAGAGGAGGTTTCTGGCGACAGCGCCGAGCTCGCCACCTCCTCCCTGCTACTTTGCTGGCTACCTCGACGCCCTTGGGAGGCGCCACGCACCTCCCGAACCCCTCGTCCTCTTTCCTCTCTCCTGGACCATCTCCCTCCCTGTTCTCTCTCCCCACGACGCCACACCGGCAGCGGCCCGCCGATCACCGTACCCATGACCACCGCCACCCCTCTCCTCCCGGCATGCCCCGAGCTCCGTGAGCCCTCTCTCCCCTCCTCACCGAGCCTCCCGACACGGAGCACCCAGGCGCCGCCCGCCACTTTCCCCCTTCTCGGACCAGCGGGACTTCATCGACAAATTAAATCGGCTCCGGTGCCTCCCGAGCTTCGCCCGATGCCATCGTCGCACTCACGGTGAGCCCAGTCGTTTCCCCTCTTCCCCGACTCGTTCCCTCCTCTAGCCACCGTTTCCATCGTGGCCAAAACCCACCGCTGCAGGAGCTTGTCGCGGCGTCGCTCCGGCGACCATATGGTCATACCGTCTTGACCAACATGTCCGCCGCATCACGTGAAACCTCGCTAAGCGCCTCAGCTTCAGAGTTTGCACGCCGCAACCCCCCGTGCGCACATGGCCGAAATCCGCCGGCCGCCAACCTCGTCGCCGGCGTCGATCCTGACCGTCCCGAGCTCAAGCCACTCCACCAAGAGCCTCAGCTCATCCCCAGCTCCACGTGGGTACCCTCCCGACCCTTTTGGTGGCGGAGCGGCAAAATGCACTAACGCCAGCGTCAGCGCTCGCCCGGCTGACTAAGCGGCAGCCGACGTGGACTTTGACCTCGGGTGGGCCCGGTTGACTCTCCTGAGTCAATGACAGTGGGGCCCGATACATTTAATAACTAGGTTTTGTTTTATTTATTATCTTATTAAGTTAATTAGTGTGACTAGTGGGACCCACTGCAAGTTTGACCCGGTCCTGCCCTGTTGACCTGATGACGTCATCGCGACATCATGCCGATCTGATAAACTGATTTGGAATTATTTTAATTCGTGAAATTCGAGAAAATGCCCTAAACTTTAATAAATCATATAAATTCAACCGTAACTCGGATGGAAATAATTTATATATGAAAATGATCAGAAAAATATGAAGAATCTGTTTATGCCATGATCATGCATGTTTGAACAAGTTAACCTCACTGAATAGGATGAATCATGATTAGGATAATTTATGAAATAGCATTTGGAGTTGGAGTTCAACCTTGTTTGAATTCCACTTCAACTAACTTGGGTTATTATTGCATTAGGTGAATTCAGTACCTTAATATGACATGTCATTCATGTGAATGTGCATTGCATTGATTGTGTTCTCTCTTGTTTGCCGGTAATTGTCCCTCCGGTGAGACGATGTTCAACGATTGTTCGATGACACCGATGAAGAGCTATATTATCTTCGAAGTGCCGGGCAAGCAAAACCCCTTGTTCATTCCGATATAATCCCACTCTCGCTCCTGCTCTATTTTATTGCATTAGGACAACAACGACTCATGTATTACTTGCTGCGGTAGCTGAACCCCTTGATCCTTTGCATGACCTGTCATTCCACAATTAGATGAAACCCACTAGCATGAGTAGGAGTTGTTTGAGCCATGTTGTGCCTACTCATTTATGCTTGTTGTCATGCACTGCTCTTGCTTAGAGTTGAGTCAGGTCTGATTCATCGGGAATGAATTGGAATTGTTATGAACATGTCCTATTGTGTGAGAGCTAAGTGTGTGAACACGATTTGGTAAAGGTAGCGGTGAGAGGCCATGTAGGAGTACATGGTGGGTTGTCTCATTGAAGCCGAACTTAAGAACTGAGATCTGTGTTTGTGATCCATGAAACAGCTTACTACCACGCATTGGGCTGAAACCAATGGACCCTCTCGGCTTCTTAACCACCCTTGTTCCTGGTCCGGAGTTGCAAGTAGTTTCGTGTTTGTAGTATCTTTGGGGGCCGCATAGCACCGACCTTAGGGGTGGGTTGTGTTGCGGTAGGCACCGTGGCCCGGTGTACCGAAGTGCCCGTTTGGTATCTCGGGAACCTCGCACACATCGCTCGAGGTCTGTATGGGAAACCTCGGCGGACTCCTGCGGATGGAACCCGAATAGGCGATAAACCTGGACTAGGGACTTGAGTGTTTAGGTAGGCTGTGGCCGACACCCACGTTGGGCTTCCGCTTGAAGGTTGCCGAGTACATGTCGTGTAAACGGCGGTAAGTGGTGAGCGTGTGTGAAGAAGTACACCCTGCAGGTTTAATATGATCTATTCGAATAGCCGTGTCCACGGAGAAGGACTTCGGGTTGCCTATATCGGTTCATAGACAAGTGAAAGTGGATACTCTAAAATGCGCAAGATAAGCGTGAGTGCTATGGATGGCGTTCTCGTAGGGGAGACGGAGCGGGTCCATAGTGGTGTATTGATATGGTGAATATGTGGACTCGTGTGCGCCACCTAAAAAGAGTTACTTGCAAATGTAGTTCGGGATAGCCACCGGTCAAAGCTGGCTTGCTGCAGTCAAACTCCACCCCCTTTGATCTTGATGCATATGTAGTTAGTTACGATGTAAGTCTTGCTGAGTACAATTGTACTCACGTTTGCTTATTTTATGTTTTGCGTAGAGACGTCGGTCTCGCTAGTAGTTCCACGTGGACTTGACGTTTAGCTTGTTACCTCATTTCGATCTTGTGCCCTCGGCAGATCTGGTAGATAGTCGGGGCTTCTCGGCCTTTTTCATTTATAGTTATGCGTACTCGAGACAATGTTAGCTTCCGCTTGTGCTTTGACTTGTATGCTCGAGTGTTGGGTCATGAGACCCATGTTTGTAATATCTCGCTCTTGAGCCTATTGAATAATATTTGAGTCGAGAGTTATGTTGTGATGCCATGTTGTATCTACACATATTGAGCATATTGTGTGTATGTTTGAAATGCTTGGTATGTGTGGGATCCGACAAACTAGTTGTTTATCCTTGGCAGCCTCTCATATGGGGAAATGTAGTCTCGTGATTACGGCGATAGTAGTCCGCTTCTGACCCGGTTCACCGGAGTCCTGCTAGCCCAAAGACTACCGCTTGGACACTTGACTGGCCGGCATGTGTTTCATTTCGTTCCTATGTCATCCCCTCGGGAAATGTCACGCGGTGTTATTTGGAGTCCTGCCTAGCTCGCTACATGTACCGGGATACGGAGTCCTGTTAGCCCAGTGCTACTCCCGAATATATACGTTGATGACCGACATGCTCGATGTGATTCATGTATGCCTGTCCCCATAGGTTAGTGCCGCTTTGGGTTCCACGACTAGCCATGTCGGCCGGGTTCTTTGTCATATGGATGCTAGCGACACTATCATATACGTGAGCCAAAAGACGCAAACGGTCCCGGGACATGGTAAGGCGACACCCGTGGGAATACCGTGCGTGAGGCTGCAAAGTGATATGATGGGTTACATGCTAGATCGGTGTGACTTAGGATCGGGGTCCTGACAATCTGGGTCTTCGATTGCTGCGGCTTGGAAGGCATGCTCAAGTGAACACACTGCCTCCCTTTCCTCACAGGGTACCATGATGACTCCACCGCTTCCTGGCATCTTGAGGACGTTGTAGCCATGGTGAGTCACTGCCATGAACTTGGCTAGGGCTGGGTACCCGAGGATGGCGTTGTATGGCAGGCGAATGTGGGGGACGTCGAAGTCGATGAGTTCGGTGTGGTAGTTGTTGTGCTGCTCGAAGGTGACTGGAAGGCGAACTTGCCCTATCGGAACAGTGGAACCATCAGTGACTCCTGAGAAAGGCGTGGTTGGCTGAAGCTGATCGTACGGCACTTGGAGACTGTCGAACGTCTCAACGGACAGGACGTTGAGTCCTGCTCCGCCATCAACGAGGGTCCTGGTGACCTGCACATTGCTGATGACTGGGGAGCAAAGCATCGGGAGGACTCCGGCTGTCTCCGCGCACTTGAGCTGATCCGCTGAGCTGAACGTGATAGCGCATGCAGACCACCTGAGAGGGCACGTGGCCTCAAGCTTGGGGAGGACTGCATTCACCTCGCGAGCAAACTGCTTGAAGATGCGCTAAGAGGCTGGGGCCTGGGCGCCACCTAAGATGCAAGCGATCGTGTGCGGCTCCTGGAAGCCCCCAGCCCCCTCGTCTTGATGTTGGTATTTGTTCCTCCTTGGCGGTGGCGGCAGAGGAGGGAGGCCTGCGTTGCCGTGTGGGCGATGCTCACGAGGCTGATCCCTCCAGCCTCCCTCGCGAGGCTGGTCTTGCCAGCGATCCTCGCGAGGTCGGTCACGCCATCCTTGGCGAGGGCCACGGTCTTCCCATCATCCTCCACCTCTTCCTCCTCCTCGGCCATAGCCCCTGTCATTGCGCTCGGGGCGTCAGCCGATACGCCCATCTCGCACGGCCCTAAACTCTTGGCATTCGTTGGTGTTGTGGGTGTGGAGATCGTGGTACACGCAGTAGCGGTTGCCCTTGGATGACTCAGGCTGATCCCTGTCTCGCTTGGTGTCTGGTTTCGCTGCGAGCATGGCAGCTCCCTTACGCTTCACGTCCTTGGCCTTGGGCTTTTTCTCTTCTGGGTCGGCAGCCGGGAGCTCGAGGAGGGAGAGGCGCCCTTCCTCAGCCCTGGCGCACTTGGTCGCCAAGTTGAACAGCTCCAGGGATGTGCACAGGTCTTCATGGATTGCTAGCTCCTCCTTCATCTTGATGTCGCGCACGCCATCGGAGAAAGCTGAGATGATGGCTTCCTCAGTCCCCCTGGTGATCTTGAGGCGAGCGTTGTTGAAGCGCTGGATGTACTTCTGCAGGGTTTCCCCTGGCTGTTGCTTGATGCGGCGCAGGTCGCTCACGGCCGGGGGCCGGTCGCGAGTGCCCTAGAAGTTGGCGATGAAGCGAGTGCGCATCTCGTCCCAGGAGGAGATCGTGCTAGGAGCCAGGTTCAGGAGCCAGGTGCGGGCGTCGTCCTTGAACGCCATGGGAAACCAGTTCGCCATGAGCTTTTTGTCTCCGTTGGCGGCTTCGATGCCCAGCTCGTAGAGCTGTAGGAATTCCACGGGGTCTACCGTGCCATCGCAGTGAGGGGGCAGATCAGGCTTGAACTTGCCTGGCCATGTGACGCCGCGTAGCTCGGGGGTGAAGGCGCGGCACTGTCAGGGCTCCCCAGCCGCCTTTTGGCCGGGCGCCTCGAGCCTGCTCCTGGGGATTACCATGTGCCGCCGCTTGGAGCAACGCGGGGTCTTGGCGTGGAGGCGCAGGGACGCGATCTTGGCGCGCCGGTGCTGGGAGCGCGCGAGCACCTTCTTGGGGACGAGGGATCTCTTGGCAGCTCCCTTCTTGCCGCGCAAGCGCCGGACGTGGAGGGTCTCGCCCCGGGGCTGCGTGCCTTGGAGCCAGGGCGCCTTCCTGGGGGGGGAGGTGGCAGAGGCGCCTCCTGATCCTCGCCCCCTGCGCGGAATGGGGGGCGAGGCAGCGAGAGGGACGGCAAAGGAGAGCCCCCTGCGGCGCTGACGAGCTCGGTGATGCGGGCGAGCCAGTCCTCGTAGAGGTCATCGACGAGGCGGTAGTGCAGGAGCTCTCTTGCCAGGAGCAGTGCGGCGTGCGCGTCCGTGGGGGCCCGACGGGCGTGGGACGACGAACCGGCTGGAGTTAGCGACGGGGTTGCGGTGCGGCCATCCCGCTGCACCGAAGGATGCTGAGACAAGGCATGTTGCTCGTTCCCCACCAGGCCGGTGGCAGCGTTGGCGGCAGGCGACGGGGAACGACGAGGGCGCCCGCCTACGTGTCTGACGAGAGCAGCCCGGCAATCGGCGCGAGCCCGACGAGCGTCAGCCATGGACACGACGGAATATCACTGGCAAATAGCGGAAGAAAGATTCCGGCGCACCCCTACCTAGCGCGCCAAATGTCGGATTTTGGGTTGCGGGAGACCCTTAAGGTTCAAACTCTGGGGTGCGCACGGAGATCTTTCCCCTACCGACTCGCGCTTCTATGGCTCGCAAGAAATATAGGCCGGAAAGAAGAACACACAAGGGACACAAGGTTTATACTGGTTTGGGCCACCGATGTGGTGTAATACCCTACTCCAGTGTGTGGTGTTGTGGATTGCCTCAGGGGCTGATGATGACCAATACATGGGAAGAACAGCGTCGCGAGAGGTGTTCTTGTGCTGGTGCGGTGTGTTCTACTTGGTCCGGATCTATCTC
Organism: Aegilops bicornis; assembly: GCA_021605145.1. Taxonomy (NCBI): domain Eukaryota; kingdom Viridiplantae; phylum Streptophyta; class Magnoliopsida; order Poales; family Poaceae; genus Aegilops; species Aegilops bicornis. The sequence goes on from CM038675.1 coordinate 367,818,294, forward strand.
TCTCTTTCTCTATCTCTTTCTACCTTGTTCTGCCTTGTCGTCGTTTCTCCTCCCCCCTTCTTCTACGGTGGCTAGCCCAATTTATAGAGGCCCTGGTCCTCTCCCCCAAATAATGAGCGGGAAGGGCGCCAACAATTGGCCATTTTGAAGGGGAACATCTAGCACAAGTTATCCTGACCAAAGGTGGTCTTCGGCTGCCAAAAGCACTGGTGGTGACGCCGTCTTGGGCTCCACGGTGACCTCCGTCCTGCTGCTCTACTGGTCTTGGTCTCGTTGCACCAGAATGGTAACCTTTGCCCGATGCCTTGGCATGTGCTTGCTCCCTTTGCACCGAAGGGGAAACAAGGACACTGCACAGGCCGGCGCCCGCCTGGTCTCGATCGTCATGGCTTGCGTCATGGGCTCCTCGCGAGGTGCCCCTGCCTTGATCTCTCCGCCTCCTCGCGAGCCTGCCTGATGAGGCTACTCCTGAGGAAGCTTCCTGTCGTCCGCCCCGCAAGGCTTGGCCCCTTGCGAGGGTCTTGAGCTTGAGCTGATGGAGCTGGGCCGCACTGGGCCCCCACTCGAGCAACGCCGCAAGCCGCAGGCAGGCAAGTCTGGGGACCCCCGTTCCCAGAACACCGACAGAAAGGAGGCAACATCGCATGCATCTCCCCGGCCCAATCGTCCTCGCGAGGCCAAGAAGAGTGCTGCCGCATGGAGTCAGCCCCCATGGCCCCGGTGGCCCCAGAGGCGCCGGTACTTGGTGCGGCTGGCGAGGTCCTAGCTCCTCCGGAACCCGCAGTCACCCAAGCCCTGGTGATGATGTCGCTTCCTCCTACTACTGCATCTCCACCTCCTGGTCCTTCCGCTGTCTTGGAGCGTGCCATTTCGGAGATGACCCAGCTGCAGCCGATCTCCCGAGCGCGGACCCGTGCCAGGTTGCCGGGCGTCTGGAAGTAGCTTCTGGCTGGCTTCACTCTGACCTGGCAGTTCGCGCGGCGCTGGGCCAAGCTGCTGCAGCTTCCGAGAAGGAGAAGCAAGGCGCCGCCAGCGCTGCAGCCGATCGTGAGACAGCGCTGAAAGACGCCAAGGCCACCCGTGACCGCTGCCAAGAGCTAGAGGGCGAGTTGCAGAGCCTGCGCGACAAGCACGCTGAAGAGGTGTGCTGCCGCCAGGCGAAGGAGGAGGAGATGAAGGCCCGACAGGAAGCCGTCAAGAGCCGTGATGCTGAGCTGGCGGAGCTGGGGAAGAAGCAGGCTGCCGAGCGCAACCGGTTGGAAGAGTTGGAGCAGAAGATGGGGGCGAGGGAGGCCGATCTTGATGCCAAAGCGCGAGTCCTGGCCGAAGACCGTGCGGCCTTTGCCGATCGCGAGAAGAGGTCTAGCACGGCGCTGAAGGCGCTCTACGAGCACGGCCTAGAGAAGCCTCTGGACACCGACGAGGATGGCCCCGCCCAGCTGCTTCCTGTCGTGGTGAAGGCGCTTGAGGAGGTAGTCGACGGCCTTGCTCCCATGGCAGAGGCGGTCAAGGCCCCTGCCTTCTTCAACAGACCGACTTCGGGTCTTGATCATTCTGCACCTCCGCGACCCCAACACTCGCCTCTATGAGCTGCTAGAGCCTGTGGATGAAGATCAATACGAGGCAGCTGCCGTGGCTGTGCGGGATCAGGTGGGGCCTTGCTGAGGAGGTTCCGTGGCTTTGTCTCCGCCGCTCTGTCCGGTGTCGTCGACCTTGCGGCTGGTGGTGAAGACAAAGCCAATCATGAGTGAGCGCCTTCCGCAGGCGTTGGCGACGTCTAGAGGTGACCCGCGGCCATTCTTCCCGTTCCGTTCCTGCGACATGTAACAGGCCTCGTGGAGGCGTTTAGACTTTTATTTGGTATTGTGAGGACAATATGCTTGTAATATTTGCTTCGAGATTTTGCGATTTCCTTCCTATTTGCTTTGCGTTCTGCGTCGGTAGAGCCCGGCCCCGCGCATACCTCAGCCGCCATTGGGCCGACCGGGGACCAGGACGGACCAAGGAGTGAGGGGCTACGTGACCAGTTAGGCTCCTGAGTCGCGATGCCCAGGAGTCCCCCTTGATGCGCAAACAACATATAGGGAGAGTTTGCGGGGATAGATTATTGTTCTACGTCGGCAGAGCCCGGCCCCACGCATACCTCAACCGCCATTGGGCCGACCGGAGACCAGGACGGACCAAGGAGTGAGGGGCTACATGACCAGTTAGGCTCCTGAGTCGCGATGCTCAGGAGTCACCCTTGGCGTGCAAACAATTCCCATACCTATCCTCACCGAGGCCTCGGGAGGGGCGCGCGATACCCAGGTCCGGGGGACCTGGTTGGGTGGTGTGCGCTTGGGCGTGTCCCGTGCGCAGCCCCCGTGCCCAGCCCCCATGCGCGGTTCTCCCGAGGGGAGGCATTGCGGTCAGGCTGGGCGCTGAGCTCTAGGCTCTGTGAGGTTGGCACGACCGTGGGGTCGCCTTAGTTGTTTATCACCAGCGCGGAGCATAGTGCTTCCACTTGTGCATGGGATAGCCGCTCCTCGGCAGTGTCGTCAGCCAGCGCGGAGCATGGTGCTTCCACTTGGGCGTGGGATGGGGGGCCCCTCCGGGAGGAGCCCCCGGGGCGTGTATAGCCCCGCCCTGACACGTGGCTTGCAGGGCACGGCTGCGAGGTGTATCCGGGCACTCGTGAGCCAGCGCGGGACTCACGAGGCCCTACCTCAAGGCGGGTTGCACCTCGTCTTGAGTCTTGGTGACTGTATATTCCTGCAAGGAGGTTAGATGCAAGCGCTCTACATCCTCAGGTCCCGGCCCTCGAGCGAGCTCAGCCGCCACTGGTATGCCAGGTCGCGATGCCATGATCAAGGCCAGGGGGTGAGGGCTGGAGAGCCGGTAAGAGCTCCTGAGTCGCGATGCTCAGGAGCCCCCCTTTTAACGTGCAAGCAGATTGCATAGGGTGAACAGGCCCGTGGCGGGCGGCAATCGAGAAGGCGATAGCCGTTTGCAGGTTAAACATAAAGAGCAGATCGACTTGGATAAATGCAGGAAGATACATGCCACTGGGTCTGGCCCGAGGGATGATGCAGCCGGAGGGGCGCCCCCAGCAAGGTAAGATAAATACTTAAGCAAAAGGATACATGCCACATGGACGGACCCGTGTGGCCTGGGAATAACGCAGCCCGAGGGGTGCTCCCAGCTTAAAAGAACTTGAAAGATGTCACCAGGTTCTGTAGACGAAGTAGAATTGATGTAGCTGAAGACACGCGTTGAAGGAATGGCTCCTCATGAGCCACCGGGACTCTGAGCCTCGGGAGGCTCTGGGGGCTCAGGAGGTTCCCTGAAGACCATCTCCATCTCCTCCTGAACGGCGTGGATCCTGGCCTCCTGAGACGCCAGGACTTGCCGCAAGTTGCGCTGATGGGCCGACGCCACGCTCGGCAAGCCGAAGGGCATGCAAACGTAGCTGTGCGGTGGGCCCTCACAGCGGCCCGCACGTGATGGCCAGAAGCGCTCCTGAGATGCGGCCCTGCTGAGCCCTGGGACGTCGACGCAGAGACTCAGCCCGGCATCCTCGCCTGGATGAGGAGCTGCGCCTTGTGAGCGGCTATGGCCGCGCATTGCTCTTGCTTCTTGCAGTTCCTGGGTGGTCTTGGTGATGAACTCCTGGGTGGTGGGCACTCCTTGCCCTGTGTTCTCTGAGGAAAGCGTCTTGGAAAGCACGCCTCCAAGTGGTGCCCAAGCGCCTCCCTCGTGAGGTTGGCAAGGTCTGAGGCTCTCCAGGAGAGAGCCCCCGAGCCCTGCCTAAGGAGGGCGCCAGGCACGCCTTCCTATGCGACAGAGGGAGGCTCCCCTGGAATGGGCGTCGATCCCGACGAGGCTCCTGACGTAACGCCATCTCCTTGGGGTCCCACGCGGCGCGGCAACTTCTTCTTGGGGATGGTCTCCAGAGGGCCTTCACCTCTGCTGTCGGGGTCGTCAATCGCTGCGGCTTGAAAGGCGCGCTCAAGAGAGCACACCGCATCCCTCTCTTCACACGGGACCGTGATGATTCCTCCGCTTCCTGGCATCTTGAGAACGTTGTAGCCGTGATGAATGACTGCCATGAACTTGGCCAGGGCTGGATACCCGAGGATGGCGTTGTACGGCAGGCGGATGTGCGCGACGTCGAAGTCGATGAGCTCGGTGCGGTAGTTTTCGCGCTTGCCGAAGGTGACTGGCAAGCGAACTTGCCCTATCGGTGTGGTGGAACCATCAGTCACTCCTGAGAAAGGCTTGGCTGGCTGGAGTTGCTCATAGGGCACTTGAAGGTTGTCGAACATGTCGACGGATAGGACGTTGAGCCCTGCGCCGCCGTCGGTGAGAGTGTTGGTGACTTGCACATTGCTGATGACCGGGAGCACAAAGATAGGGAGTGCGCCTGTGGTGGCTGCGCACTTGAGCGGGTCTGCCGAGTTGAAGGTGATTGCGCATTGGGACCACCTGAGAGGGCGCGTGGCCTCGAGCTTGGGGAGTGCCGAGTTCACCTCGCAAGAGAACTGTTTGAAGATGCGCTGATAGGCTGGGGCCTGAGCACCGCCCAAGATGCAAGCGATCGCACGCGGCTCCTGGAAGCCCCCAACCCCCTCGTCCTTGTGGTGGTCGTCGTTCCTTCTTGGTGGCGGCAGCGGGGGAAGACCGGTGTTGCCCTGAGGGCGATCCTCACGAGGCGGGTCTCTCCAGGCGCCCTCGCGAGGTTGGTCCTGCCAGCGGTCCTCACGAGGCTGGTCGCACCACTCCTGGCGCGGGCCACGATCGTCCCAGCGTCCGCCTCCACGTCCTCCTCTGCGGACGTAGCCCCGGTCATTGTACTCGGGGCGTCGACCGTAGCGTCCTTCTCGTATGGCTCTGAGCTCTTGGCAGTCGCTGGTGTTGTGGGTGTTCAGGTTGTGGAAGGCGCAGAACGATCGGCTGTTCTTGGACGACTCAGGCTGATCTCTGCCTCGCTTGGTGTCGGGCTCCCCCACGAGCACCACTGCCTCTTTGCGCTTCACGTCCTTAGCCTTGGCCTTCTTATCTTCCGCTCCTGCAGCTGGTAGCTGATACATCTCCGTCGTATCTAATTTTCCAAACACTTTTGACCTTGTTTTGGACTCTAACTTGCATGATTTGAATGGAACTAACCCGGACTTACGCTGTTTTCAGCAGACTTTCCATGGTGTTATTTATGTGTAGAAACAGAAGTTCTCGGAATGACCTGAAACTCCACGGAACGTCTTTTTAGAAATAATATAAAAATCCTTGCCAAAGATGAAGACCAGGGGGCCCACACCCTGTCCACGAGGGTGGGGGCGCGCCCCCTACCTCGTGGGCCCCCTGGTGCTCTTCTGACGCCAACTCCAACTCTACATATTTGCTTTCGGGGAGAAAAAATCAAGGAGAACAAATCATCGCGTTTTACGATACGGAGCCGCCGCCAAGCCCTAAAACCTCTCGGGAGGGCTGATCTGGAGTCCGTTCGGGGCTCCGGACAGGGGGATTCGTCGTCGTCGTCATCATCAACCATCCTCCATCACTAATTTCATGATGCTCAACGCTGTGCGTGAGTAATTCCATCGTAGGCTTGCTGGACGGTGATGGGTTGGATGAGATCTATCATGTAATCGAGTTAGTTTTGTTAGGGTTTGATCCCTAGTATCCACTATGTTACGAGATTGATGTTGCTATGACTTTGCTATGCTTAATGCTTGTCACTAGGGCCCGAGTGCCATGATTTCAGATCTGAACCTATTATGTTTTCATGAATATATGTGTGTTCTTGATCCTATCTTGCAAGTCTATAGTCACCTACTATGTGTTATGATCCGGCAACCCCGAAGTGAAAATAATCGGGACCACTCCTGGTGATGACCATAGTTTGAGGAGTTCATGTATTCACTATGTGCTAATGCTTTGTTCTGGTTCTCTATTAAAAGGAGGCCTTAATATCCCTTAGTTTCCATTAGGAACCCGCTGCCACGGGAGGGTAGGACAAAAGATGTCATGCAAGTTCTTTTCCATAAGCACGTATGACTATATTCGGAATACATGCCTACATTACATTGATGAATTGGAGCTAGTTCTGTGTCACCCTATGTTATGACTGTTACATGATGAACCGCATCCGGCATAATTATCCATCACTGATCCAATGCCTACGAGCTTTTCACATATTGTTCTTCGCTTATTTACTTTACTGTTGCTATTGTTACAATCACTACAAAACACCAAAAATATTACTTTTGCTTCCGTTACTTTTGTTACCGTTACCACTACTATCATATTACTTTGCTACTAAATACTTTGCTGGAGATATTAAGTTATCCAGGTGTGGTTGAATTGACAACTCAACTGCTAATGCTTGAGAATATTCTTTGGCTCCCCTTGTGTCGAATCAATAAATTTGGGTTGAGTACTCTACCCACGAAACCTGTTGCGATCCCCTATACTTGAGGGTTATCAAGACTATTTTCTGGCGCCGTTGCCGGGGAGCATAGATCTATTCTTTGAGTCACTTGGGATTTATATCTGCTGGTCACTATGAAGAACTTGAAAGACGCTAAGACAACAATTTATCCCTCAACTACGAGGGGAGGTAAGGAACTGCCATCTAGCTCGCACTTGATTCACCTTCATTTTGAGTAAGCTTGCGACACCTAAACCTGCTTCGCTATTCGCTCGATATGTCGCATGTTATTGATGATGCCACTTCGCTATGCATGATACTTATGATGAAACTACTTCTATGCTTGATACTACTGTGCCTTAGTGAATTTCTTGATGAACAAATTGCTAGGGCTAGAGAGAAAGAAATTATTGAAACTGATTATATTGATGAATGTGATGATGAAGATATGCCTGTTATTCCTGAGGGTTATGTTTTTTATATGGAAGCTTCTGCAGCTATTTTAGCTTGCAAATATAGATATGAGCTCAAGAGGTTATTAGTTAAATGGAATCAACAATCTCTTAAAGATAGAATGAAACCTGACCCTGCTTTTGCTACTTCACCTATCTGTGTTGCCGATAAGGATTATGAATTCTCTGTTGATCCTGATATAATTACTTTGGTTGAATCCGATCCTTTTCATGGCTATGAATCTGAAACTGTTGTGGCACATCTTACTAAATTAAATGATATAGCCACCCTGATCACTAATGATGAGAGATCTCGCTACTTCTATATCCTTAAAATATTTCCGTTCTCATTAAAGGGTGATGCTAAGATATGGTTTAATTCTCTTGATCCTGGTTGTGTGCGTAGTCCCCAGGATATGATTTATTACTTCTCTGCTAAATATTTCCCTGCTCATAAGAAACAAGCTGCTTTAAGGGAAATATACAACTTTGTGCAAATTGAAGAAGAGAGTCTCCCACAAGCTTGGGGGAGGCTTCTCAAGTTACTTAATGCTTTGCCTGACAATCCTCTTAAGAAAATTGAAATACTTGATATCTTTTATAATGGACTAACCGATGCTTCCAGAGATTACCTGGATAGTTGTGCTAGTTCTGCTTTTCGTGAAAGAACACCGGATGAAGCTGAAATTCTATTGAATAATATGTTGACAAATGAAAATAATTGGACACTTCCTGAGCCAGCTCCAGAGCCAATTCCTGAGCCTATTCCTAAACCAACTCCAAAGAAGAGAGGTGTTCTATTTCTCAGTCCTGAAGATACATGAGAGGCAAAAGAAATCTATGAAAGAAAAAGGTATTAAAGTCAAGATGTTAAGAATTTACCTCCTATTGAAGAAATACATGGTCTTAATTTACCCCTGTTGAAGAAACATATGATCTTAATCCATTACCTATTGAAGAACCTCATGGTCTTGATAACCCGACACAGGTAGTAAAGGTAAATTCTCTCTATAGATATGATAGAGCTGAAATCCCTCCTACTAAAATTGCTAGCCAATGCTTGGATGAGTTTGATAACTTTATGGTTAAGCAAGAAGATTTCAATGCTTATTTTGGTAGACAATTGAAATAAAATTCAGATATGATTAAACACTTGGGTGATTATATGGCTAATGTTAGAGGTGAACTTAAACTCGTTAGAAAACATGCTTCTATGGTTACCACTCAAGTAGAACAAGTACTTAAAGGTCAAAATGATTTGCTCAATGAAATGAATAGTAAGAAAAATGATTATGTTGTTAGAGTGGCTACTAGAACTGGTATAATGACTCAGGAACCTTTGTATCCTGAAGGCCACCCTAACAGAATTGAGCACGATTCTCAGAGAAATAATATCGATGTACCTAGTTCTTCTAAAAGGAAGAAAAATAAAAATGATAGGACTTTGCAAACATCTAGTGAACCTATTGTTGAACCACCTGAGAATCCCAATGATATCTCTATGTCTGATGCTGAAACACAATCTGGTAATGAACATGAACCTAGTGAAAATGTTAATGATGATGTTCATGATGATGCTGAACCTAGTAATGATAATGATGTAGAAATTGAACCTGCTGTTGATCTTGATAACCCACAATCAAAGAATCAACTTATGATAAGATAGACTTTGTTGCTAGGAAACATGGTAAAGAAAGAGAACCATGGGTTCAGAAACCCATGTCTTTTCCTCCCAAACCATCCAAGCAAAAGGATGATGAGGATTTTGAGCACTTTGCTGAAATGATTAGACCTATCTTTTTGCGTATGCGATTAACTGATATCCTCAAAATGAATCCTTATGCTAAGTATATGAAAGAAATTGTTACAAATAAAAGAAAGATACCGGAAGCTGAAATTTCCACCATGCTTGCTAATTATACTTTTAAGGGTGGAATACCAAAGAAACTTGGAGATCCAGGAGTACCTACTATACCATGCTCCATTAAAAGAAACTATGTTACAACTGCTTTATGTGATCTTGGAGCCGGTGTTAGTGTTATGCCTCTCTCTTTATATCGTAGACTTGACTTGAATAAGTTGACACCTACTGAAATATCTTTGCAAATGGCTGATAAATCAACTGCTATACATGTGGGTATTTGTGAGGATGTGCCTGTTGTGGTTGCAAACATTACTATTAACGGACTTTGTTATTCTTGATATTCCCGAGGACGATAGTATGTCTATTATTCTTGGAAGACCTTTTTTGAATACTGGAGTTGTTGTTATTGATTGCAACAAAGGCAATGTCACTTTTCATGTTAATGGTAATGAGCATACGGTACATTTCCGAGGAAACAACCTCAAGTTCATAGTATCAACTCTATTGGAAAAATTCCATCGATTATTTTTGGAGGTTTTGAATTTCCTCTTCCTACTGTCAAGAAGAAATATGATATTCTTATTATTGTGGATGTGCATATCCCCGTTGAGGTAACATAGTGTTATTCAAAATTTCTCCGGTTCCATGTTATTCGGAATGAGTTTGTTAACAAGACTTGATCAACCTTGTTAGTAGATTCTTTTTGATGAGCATGAGATGGATTAAACTAGAAGGCACAACCTTCTGTACCCTCTTTCTATTTTATGTTATTTAGTTGAAATAAAGCAAAAATAGTATTTTTTTGTCTATTTTCTGATTTATCCGTGCAATATAAAAATAACCCGAAAATAAAAGTTCTCCAAATGCCCTGAAAATGGAATATGATTTTTTCTAGAATATTTGAGGATTTATGGAACTGAGAACATAGCAGGGGGGCCAACCACCTGGGCACGAGGGTGGAGGGAGCGCCCTACCCCCCTGCCTCCCTCCTCCACTTATTCATGCACCCATACAGTTCTTCTTCCTCCCACAAACACTAATATCTAGCTCAAGCATGAGTTCTAGCTCACTTTGCTGCGATTTTAGATCTCCTTGCTCAAAGCACCTCTCACAAAACTGCTTGGGGAGATTGTTCCTTGGTATGTGACTCCTCCATTGGTCCAATTAGTTTTTGCTCTAGTGCTTTATTCATTGCAAATTTGTGCTGCCTAGGTGACCATGTTCTTGAGCTTGCATGTCAAATTTATATGGTTCCAAGTAGTTCTAATGCTTGATATAGTCTCTAGGAACTTGTAGGAGTAGTTGCTATCAATTTTGTTGAGCTTGGTTCACTTTTGTTTGAAGTTACTAAAAATTTCAGAAATTTTCAGAGGAAGAAATATGCTTAGGAAAATGTTCTAAGGTGGTTCTTCAAGGAAGCAAGGACCCAGGCTTGCAATGCGTGATGCTGATGACGAGCCACCAAGAGACGCTCCAGTGCGGCCTTGTGAGTGGCCTTTAGAAAATTTTATGGATCGAGCGGGAATCAAAGAGGAATTTAACGCATATTTGCGTAACGCCGATCTTGTAAGCTTTGAGGCAGACAAATGCCCGCAGTACCATCATCTCACTAGTTCATTTGTGAGGAGGTTTGAATTTTCATCTTCATGTAATTCTCCAACTGTCATGTTTGATCTTTATGAAAAATCTTATACCATGGACTTAGAGGATTTTATACGCTTGCAAACTTCCACAATGGGGTAGTGTTAGTGATCCCGTAAATCTGAATTTAGAGACTTTCTTGCTGGTATAACTATAGGGGAATCTAGAGATATAGCACAAGCTACCATAGGGAGCATTCACTTTCCTGCTATACATTATTTTGCTCTCTTCATAGGTAGGTGCATAAATGGTAAAGATGAAGCATGTCACATGTGTGTCCCTGACCTTAGTATTCTTAGGAGTGCTGTGTTAGGAGACCAATCTTATAATTTGGGATCCATTGTTGCACGTAGGTTGCATCATAATAGATTTAATGGAGACTTCTTTGGTGGAATTTATACAACCCGCTTAGCTGATTTTCTTGATGTGGACGTTCGTGAGGATGACACTGAGTTGCCTCCTACTTATTTAGATTATAATTCTATGGTCTACCACCAGTTTGTCGAGAGAAATGAATCACCTCTCCAGTATCGACTAATCTTTGACAAACGGCGTGCTGTCCGTATTACTCTCCCTGCTCCTGCCTTCTTTGATTATCAGGCAAAACGAAGATATATTATTACCAGAGAGGAGGCAGATGAGTACGAGAGGAGAGCGGAGGCAGATCTCCGCCACGCTGCAGCTCAAGAGGCAATAACCGCTGCATCATAGTACGACCCCAGCTACACCTACGGATATCCACCAGGCCATCCCTGGCAATGAACCAACTTAGGCCAAAAGCCTAGGCTTGGGGGAGTACGTATTTCCCACCGACATTACATTTATGTTCACACACTCATTGCTAGATGTCGGTGCTCATACTTTTTCATTGTAATATCCATGCTAGTTTATTTTCCTTTTTCTTGCATTCTTCTTGTGTGTTTGTTAAACCTTAAGAAAAACAAAAACAATTAGTTGTAGCTTTTAGTTAGTTTACTTTTCTTGCTGTAGTAGTAATTAATTAAAAAGAAAACCTAAAAATATTTCCCGTTCTTCTTTTGCTTGTTGGGAGTTTTCCCATGTAAATAGTTTTATTTCTTTTCTTTTCTTTGGGGGTCGATAGGAGAAGACCATGATTAAATTGTTGAAGTGGCTCTTATATGCATTATTGTTGATTTAACCAGGAGCCCATATTGCCTTGTCTTCTCCTGTTTATTGAATGCTCGCAGATTCCAGCTTAGTCCAATGCACGTGCACTCTTATTATTATTCACATCGTTTGGTCGTGCAAGTGAAAGGCAATTATGATGATATATGATTGACTGACTGAGATGAGAAAAACTGGTATGAACTCGACCTCTCTTGTTTTTGTAAATATGATGAGTTCATCGTTCCTGATTCAGCCTATTATGAATAAACATGTTTGCAATGACAATTAGAGATCATAGTTGCTTGTGCCATGCTTGATTAGTTATGAGTTATAATGGTTTACCTTGCGTGCCAACATGCTATTAAAATGGTTGTGATGTGGTATCCTCCTTTGAATGATTTAAGTCACCCGACTTGGCACATGTTCACACATGTAGTTGAAACAAATCAACATAACCTTCACGATATTTATGTTCATGGTGGATTATATCCTACTCATGCTTGCATCCAATGTTTATTATTAATGCATGTTCATGACTGTTGTCACTCTCTAGTTGGTCGCTTCCCAGTCTTTTGCTAGCCTTCACTTGTACTAAGCGGGAATACTGCTTGTGCATCCAATCCCTTAAACCCCAAAGTTATTCCATATGAGTCCACTATACCTTCCTATATGCAGTATCTACCTGCCGTTCCAAGTAAATTTGTATGTGCCAAACTCTAAACCTTCAATTAGACATTCTGTTTTGTATGCTCGAATAGCTCATGTATCAACTAGGGCTGCCCTTATCTTCCATGTTAGGCGGGTTATTCTCAAGAGGAGTGGACTCCGCTCCTCACTCGCGAGAAAATGGTTGGTCACCGGGATGCCCAGTCACATGCTTTATGCAAACTAAGTCAAAATAATTGCAAACAAAACTCCCCCTGGGACTGTTGCTAGTTGGAGACACTCGTTTTTTCGAGCAAGTCATGGATTGATGCTTATTGGTGGAGGGGGGGTATAAACTTTACCATTCTGTTTGGGAACCGCCTATAATGTGTGTAGCATGGAAGATGTCGCCATCTCTTGGTTGTTATGTTGACAATGAAAGTATGCTGCTCAAAATATTATTTATCTCTATTTCAAAACCGAGCTCTGGCACCTCTACAAATCCCTGCTTCCCTCTGCGAAGGGCCTATATATTTACTTTTATGTTGAGTCATCACCCTCTTATAAGAATCACTAGTGGAGAGCGCTTGTTGTCATTTTCATTCATTACTATTAAGTTATATTGGGTATGACTATGATTGGATCTCTTTTACCATGAATTACAATGTCTAGTCAGTCCTTGATCTTTAAAGGTGCTCTGCATTTATGCTTTGCGGTCTCAGAAAGGGCTAGCGAGATACCATCTTGTTATATCATATTATGATTGTTTTGAGAAAGCGTTTTCATCCGAGATTTATTATTATGGCTCGCAAGTTGATTGTGCTATTGATATGAGTAAACATGAGACCTGAGAGTTATTGCAAATGTGGTTAGTCATAATCTTTGTTGAAAACTTGAGCGTTGGCTTTACATATTTACAACAACAAGAGCAAACAGATTTGTAAAAGTTTTTCTTTATCACTTCAGTTTATCAACTGAATTGCTTGAGGACAAGCAAAGGTTTAAGCTTGGGGGAGTTGATATGTCTCCGTCGTATCTACTTTTCCAAACACTTTTGCCCTTGTTTTGGATTCTAACTTGCATGATTTGAATGGAACTAACCCGGACTGACGCTGTTTTCAGCAGACTTTCCATGGTGTTATTTATGTGCAGACAAAAGTTCTCGGAATGACCTGAAACTCCACGGAACGTCTTTTCAGAAATAATGAAAAATCGTTGCCAAATATGAAGACCAGGGGGCCCACACCATGTCCACGAGGGTGGGGGCGCGCCCTCCCCCCTAGGGCGCGCCCCCCTACCTCGTGGGCCCCCTGGAGCTCCTCTGACGCTAGCTCCAACTCTATATATTTGCTTTCGGGGAGAAAAAATAAAGGAGAAGAAATCATCGCGTTTTACGATACGGAGCCGCCGCCAAGCCCTAAAACCTCTCAGAAGGGCTGATCTGGAGTCCGCCGGGGCTCCGGAGAGGGGGATTCGTCGCCGTCGTCATCATCAACCATCCTCCATCACCAATTTCATGATGCTCACCGCCGTGCGTGAGTATTCCATCGTAGGCTTGCTGGACGGTGATGGGTTGGATGAGATCTATCATGTAATCGAGTTAGTTTTGTTAGGGTTTGATCCCTAGTATCCACTATGTTCTGAGATTGATGTTGTTATGACTTTTCTATGCTTAATGCTTGTCACTAGGGCCTGAGTGCCATGATTTCAGATCTGAACCTATTATGTTTTCATGAATATATGTGTGTTCTTGATCCTATCTTGCAAGTCTATAGTCACCTACTATGTGTTATGATCTGGCAACCCCGAAGTGACAATAATCGGGACCACTCCCGGTGACGACCATAGTTTGAGGAGTTCATGTATTCACTATGTGCTAATGCTTTGTTCCGGTTCTCTATTAAAATGAGGCCTTAATATCCCTTAGTTTCCATTAGGACCCCGCTGCCACGGGAGGGTAGGACAAAAGATGTCATGCAAGTTCTTTTCCATAAGCACGTATGACTATATTCGAATACATGCCTACATTACATTGATGAATTGGAGCTAGTTACTGTGTCACCCTATGTTATGACTGTTACATGATGAACCGCGTCTGGCATAATTATCCATCACCGATCCAATGCCTACGAGCTTTTCACATATTGTTCTTCGCTTATTTACTTTCCCGTTGCTATTGTTACAATCACTACAAAACACCAAAAATATTACTTTTGCTTCCGTTACTTTTGTTACCGTTACCACTACTATCATATTACTTTGCTACTAAATACTTTGCTACAGATATTAAGTTATCCAGGTGTGGTTGAATTGACAACTCAACTGCTAATACTTGAGAATATTCTTTTGCTCCCCTTGTGTCGAATCAATAAATTTGGGTTCAGTACTCTACCCTCGAAAACTGTTGTGATCCCCTATACTTGTGGGTTATCAGCAGCTCGAGGAGAGAGAGGCGCCCCTCCTTAGCTCTAGCCCACTTGGTCGCCAGGTTGAACAACTCCTGAGAGGTGCAGAGCTCCTCGTGGATAGCCAGCTCTTCCTTCATCTTGACGTCACGGACGCCGTCAGAGAACTCGGAGATGATGGCGTCGTCCGTGACCTTGGGGATCTTGAGTCGGTGTTGTTGTCGCTGGATGTACTTCTGGAGGGTTTCTCCTAGCTGTTGCTTGATGCGGCGCAGATCGCCCGCGGCCGGTGGGCGGTCGCGAGTGCCCTGGAAGTTGGCGACGAAGCGGTCGCGCATCTCGTCCCAGGAGGAGATCGAGCCATGCTGCAGGTTCAGGAGCCAAGAGCGGGCCCCATACTTGAGAGCGATGGGAAACCAGTTCGCCATGACTTTTTCGTCGCCGTTGGCTACTTCGATGCTCAGCTCGTAGAGCTGCAGGAAATCCGCAGGGTCGGCGGTGCCGTCGTAGCGAGGAGGCAGATCTGGCTTGAACTTGCCTGGCGAGGCGATGCTACGCAGCTCGGGGGTGAAGGCGCGGCAGCCGGCTGTGGTTGCCGGGTCCCGCTCCGGGGGTGGAGCTTGGTCTTGACGGGGTTCACGTTGCGCCGCTGCGAGCGGTGCGCGGTCTTGACGAGGTGGCGCGGGGAGCGTCGACGTAGCTTCTCGCGGCCGCGGGATTTCTTGGCAGCTTCTTCCTTCACGCGCGGGCGCTGAGCGTCGTGGATCACGCCGTGGAGGTGCGCGCCTTGGTGCCAAGGCACCGTCTTGGGGTTGAGGCGGTGGAGGCATGCCACGAGCGCCGTCGCCCGCGGCTGGTTGATGGGAGGCAGAGAGTGGGACTGCGCCGGAGAGCCCCTGCGGCACGGACGAGCTCAACGACGCGGTCGAGCCACTCCTCATAGAGGTCGTCGACGGGGCGGTAACGCAGAAGCTCGTTCGCCGCAAGGAGCACAGCCCGTGCCTCCATGGGAGCGCGGTGCGCGTGAGACGAAGAACCAGCAGGGGTGAGCGATGGAGTAGCGGTGCGGCCATCTTGCCGCACCGAAGGATGTAGCGAGGACGCCTGCTGCTCGTTCCCCGCCGGGCCGGTGGCAGCGTTGGTGACGGGAGACGGAGAACGACGAGGTGGCTCGCCTATGGGGGCCTTCTGAGCGACACGGGCGGAGAGGGCAGCCCGACGCCACCGAAAGCATCGGCGAAAGGCCCGCCATGGAAATGACGGAGGGATGGAGCAACAAACCAACGGAAGGGAAACTACGGCGCACCCCTACCTGGCGCGCCAAATGTCGGATGTGGGGTTCCGGCAAAACCTTAAGCTTCGAACACTGGGGTGCGTGCGAAGTCTTTCCCTCCTACCGATCTACCCTCTAGCTCGCTAAGATCTTGCGGACGAACTCGATTTAACTCACAACACGTAAAGAGACACGAGGTTTATCTTGGTTTGAGCCACCGTTGTGGTGTAATACCCTACTCCAAAGGTGGTGGTGGTGGATTGCCTCTTGGGCTGATGATGAAACAGTACAAGGGGAGAATAGCCTCCCTGAGGTTGAGGTGTTCTTGTGGCTAGGCTCTTGATCAGATTGGATCAAGCTAAGATCGATGCCTCTCTTTGTGGTGGCTAGCTCTACTTATATAGGCCCTGGTCCTCTTCCCAAATGTTGAGCGGGAAGGGAGCCAACAACAGCGAGCAAATTTGAAGGGGGGCAGCTATTACAAGCTATCCTGACAAAAGCGGTCTTCGCCTACGAAAAGCTCTGGGATGACGCCATCTTGGGCTCCACGATGACCTCCGCCTTGCCGTCCTCCTGGTCTTGGTCTCGTTGCACCAATATGGCAACCTTTGCCTGATGCCTCGATACTCTTCGCCTACGCTTGCCTCCTTGCACCAAAGAGGAAATAGGGACACTGCACGCAATGGCGCCCGCCTGGCACCCGCCTGGCACTGTTCGTCATGGCTCATGTCACGAGAGCCTCGGGAGGTTTGCCTTGCCTTGATATCTTCGCTCCTCGTGAGCCTGCCTGACTAGACCACTCCATAGGAGGCCTTGCGTCGTCCGCCTCGCGAGGCTTGGCCCCTCGCAAGGGTCTTGGATGCCTAGTTGATGAAGATGGGTCGTACGGCCTGCTGCTTAGCCACACCGTGGGCCACAGGCAGGCAAGTCTGGGGACCCCCGTTCCTAGAACGCCGACAGGAGGGAGTACTTTTCACTCAAAATATATTTCTCAGGCTGTTTTGATCAGGTGAGGGAGGGATGTGGTTGCTTTCAAGATAATAAGGGGTTTTCTACAAATTGGAGCAGAGAAGTGGGCTATTGTTGTAAAAATGCCATAACTTACCTCACATCCGTTAGATGCAGATCTAATGGTCAGAAGCAACGGATGGCAGACACACCACCATCACCAACTGAGTCTTTTATAGGAGTAGGAGTAGAGAAACATGTATAAATTGTAACATTTTGGTTCTGCTCCTTGGCACGATCGATAGATAGAAATAACGATTGGAAACGCTAGGGCGGGGCTATTTCCGCCAGATAAGCAGGGTACGTAGTAGCTAGGTTGGCGCATCATCGGTTTGGTCACACGCGGTCCGACATGTTCTAGTATTTCTAGCAAGATGCCTGCGCGTTGCACGAAGTTGATGGAAAAGGTAGCACAACTTATATATTGACGGATGGAGTACTAGTTACAGTGATGCACATAATTAAGCAAAGGGATCGCACATGTCGGTATTGACTGGAACGAGAATGCAACAGCACAATAAGAATTAAGGCCACGATGATGATGCGATCGTAGCGGTGGTTACAAAAGGCAAGAAGAAAGATGCATCCATCAACGTACGACCTCCTCCTCCTCAACTTAGTGCACCGGGCCACCGACCGGCAGCTAAGGAGTGGCGGCTTTTCGCGAGGTCGAGGTGCTTCTCAGCAAAGGCATCCAAGGCTTCCATCCGGTTGAGGAAGGCCAACGTCGTAGCGTCCTCACTGGCCTTGTAGATACCTATGTACATGATTTGCTCGTACACGTGGATGTGTAGGTCGACGAATTCTTGTGGGGAGAGGCGCCTCGCAGCGAGCGCGACCTCCAGGTGGACATTCTTCATGGCATCAGCGGGTAGTCGCAGGGGCACCAGTGCTTGAAAGAGGTTCCGGCCATGGAGGTCGATTAGGGTGGCAGGCAATGAGGAGCCCGAGCGCACGGGCTGGAGGAGTAGGGCGCTATCGTCCGCGAGCTTCTTGAGGACGGTGAACTTGTTGGTGGTGGCAACGATCATCTGGTCCAACTGAGAGTCGTAGTTGGCATCGACGACGGCCATCCACCAGCCGGTCTCCAACACCGTCTGGAGACGATCCTCCGCGCCATGCTGCAGGCCGACATTGTGGACCATCGCGCACAGCTGGCCGGCGCCGCCGCATCGCCGCCATGGAGTCCGGAGTGACCTCTTTTGCGCTTAGTGTAGGTGCTTAGGCAAATGCTTAGGTGCGTCTGATGTGGTAGATGCATTGGAATGGAGGCGCCTTTATATGAGGGCAAACTGCGTTGCATTCACATCATGCCGCCTCTTTTCCGGTCCTCCTCCCATTACTTCCCTCATGCATTAATTGAAGGAGGATGCATTGGCTGCTCAACATTTGAGAACCGCTTCTCCCTCGCTCGCCTTAAAGCCGAATCGGGAACTATGCCGCTCATTGTCCAAATCGAATAGTACTGCACCGCCCGCTGCACGCCCGACTGAACACGCCTCCTCGCCTCCATCAAACCCCTCCGTTAAACCCGCATGCAAACCGAGAAACCTACTCCAGCCACACGTCCGTTCATGAGCGGGTCAGAATTAAATGCAACACCGTCCGAGCTCCTCCCGTCCGCCCTCAGTTTAAATGAGGCCAGACGCCGGCCAAGCTCCTACCGTCCGCCCTCTATTTACACGAGGCCGCATAAGCGTGGGCAAGAATCGCACTCCTCCGCCGCTCCCCATCTCCTCCTTCACCATTTTCTCCACTCTTTCAATGGCTTCCGAGGAGCCATTCTCCCAAGATATTACTCGGTGGGTGGCCCACCGAGCCTCCTCGGATACTGGCGAGGCCGCTCGGTGCTTCACCAACCTCGCTTGGCCCGGACGGAGCGCTTGCCGCCCCAAGAAGGCGTGGTTCAGCAACTCACCGCCTCCAGCTTCAGCTCGATGAGGAGTGGCAAGTTGCTCCACGCCGCAAGACGGGCGGCGAAAGCACACCGGCACGGGCGTCCTCTTCGCCAAGATCGCATCAGCGCCACCAAGAAACTGTGGTGCCGCGCCTCCCATGTCTATGGGCGCGCCTCCCGTGCCTGTGGCAGCGCCATGCAGGCAGAGACAGAAGCCGGGTGCGTGGAGAGCGAAGATTCGGTGGCCAGCTTCTCCGTGTCCGCCGCTATCATCGAGGAGAAGTAGAACACGGGAGGCCGCCGCCACTGGGGTCCCATGAAGGCCACCGCTGAGGCGACGACTGCGCATTCAGGTGGTTTCTTTGCTTCTTCGTCTCTTCCGAGGACCTTTGTCGACCCCGCAAGTGTCTGCCGGACATGAGGAAGACAAAGGGATCCGCGGGCGGCCATTTTGATTATGTACTCCCTCTCCAGCTGGCGGGAAATATTTGTTCTAAGAATGGATAAATTTTATGTATCTATAACTAAAATAAGGCTAGATACATCCATTTCTAGGACAAGTATTTCCGGACGGAGGGAGTATTAATTATACCAAGAGAGCCGGATTGGCACCGCTTAGTTCATGTAAATGTATGTCGCTGGCGTTTGATGTCGTCCTCCCTAGAAGAAAGCGAGAGGAAATTTGTCGGCTGCCGTTGGAGATGCTCTTATGCTGGAAATAATAGAGTGACATCCAATCCATTTGAGTTAATTGCGTGTATGATTGTCCCTCTATAAAAAGTTAATTGCATGTACAACACGTGACTTGTAGGGTGGCTACAGCTTCGTACAGAAAGTTAAAAAGAAACAAGTCCATCCTTAATCTTGTATTCTAAGTACTCTGTGGGTTCCCTTTGTCGATGCTGATGTGAAGAAGTATATATTAAATAAGTAATATATAATATAAAAATCTAAAGTTAAAGATGTAATTGAACTCATGTCATCACGTTGCGAGCATCCGGCGCTAACCAGTCCAGCACATTTTTGTTGTAGACCATGCTGGAGATATATCTCCATGTCTACTCTTATAGTCCATTCTTTCCTAAATATTTGTCTTTTCAGATTTCAAATGGACTACCACATACAGATGTGTATGTAGACATATTTTAGAGTGTAGATTCACTCATTTTGCTCCATATGTAGTCACTTGTTGAAATCTCTAAAAAGATGAATATTTAGGAACGGAGGGAGTAGAAAACAGAGTTGGTGATGATGGTGTGCGTGTCGTCCTGCAATATAGGCCGTCGTATTTATATCTAACGGATAGGAAGGAAACTATGGTAATTTTGCAAAAATATACCCACACCCCTCTCCACGTTCGCAAATACGGCCTTCCGTCGTTCATCCTTTTCTCTCACAAGATAAACTACTCATACAAATGCATCTTGATGTTCCGTGCAACGCATGGGCATCTAGCTAGTTCTTTTAAAATAGTTACTGCGATAATTGGGTTGAAGTGATATATTTTATGTCTGCCCCGAATGATTTCAGATTCACTAGTAGTAGCAAAGAAAAGGTTGCTTTGTTAATTAACAAAAAACAGGGTGAAAACTATCACATGAGGCCGGTAAAAACGAGGCACACTGGGTTCAGCGTCATCGTCACTATAGCTGTGCGCGCGAGAGAAGTCTACGTATCGAGGGGGCTACTGAGCGAGGCACAGAGACACAATGTTCGAGAGAGAAACCAATTGACAAATTAGGATCAGATCGAGTTGTCACCCTTATGCCGTCATTGTTGGGGTGGGGGGAGGGGGAGGGAGAGAAAGACGTATCGAGAGTGTGCGCGGTAGGCACAAAGGCACAACTAGCGAGTGTGTGTGTATGTGTGTGTGTGTGTGTTTGAAAGAGAGTAGATAGATTACTATTAAGATCTAGGTGCCACCCTACTCCTTCGGTGTCGGGTAGTGTGTGTGCATGTGTGTGTGTTTGAGAGAGAAGCCAGTTGATAGATTAGTATCAAGATCGAGGTGTCACCCTAGTCCTTCGGTGTTGCGAAGTGTATGCGTGTGGTTGTGTGGGTGTGGGTGTGTGTCGGGGGGGGGGGGGCAGTGACACTTACATATCCCTACTCTTATAAAAAACAGAGTTGGTGATGATGGTGTTCCTGCCATCCTGGAATATAGGCCATCCGATTTATATCCGACGGATAGGAAGGAAACTGTGCAATTTTGCAAAAAGATACCCACGCCCCTCTCCGCATTTGCAAATAAGGCATTCCCTCGTTCATCCTTTTCTCCCACAAGATAAACTACTCATACAAATGCATCTTGATGTTCCGTGCAACGCATGGGCATCTTGCTAGTAGGGAGAAGGAGTTTGTGTGACACATATCTAGCTATATTAAGGGATAGGTAGATAGCATTTGTGCGAGGCATACTTAAAGCATCACGAAGATAAACAAAATGGTGTGCATGCAAGTGCCGGAAAAATGAAGCGAGAAACAATGTGTGTGCACGCGCGCGGGCGTGTGTGTGTGTGTGTGTGTGTGAGAGAGAGAGAGAGAGAGAGCGAAATCTCAAAACAAAAGGTGCTCTGCCGGAATCCCATTGTATGTATTCATATGGTTCCGGAACTCGAGTTAACCTTAGGCATATGTGTGAGAGACATTATTATACTTTGAGACATTAGTGGTTGTGGGTGGGCGGAATTAAAGGGGTGGGCGTGTTCGACAGAGAGAGTGTGTGTGTTTCTGTGTGAGAGACTTGTAGGACGGGGTAGAAAGACGAATTCTAACCTTGACGGAGGGAGAGAAATAGATGAAGTGCACGTGTGTGATTCCGATGCCCACAGGGAAATGAGCTATGTATGCGTGTGAGAGAGATTGCACAATTCATTCACGTGTCACTATCTAGCGATCGTGGACGTGCATCGCTTGAACATAAATCAATATCTACTTCGTATTGTGGCCAAAGGTACAATATCGATTCAACTCCATAAAGATTGGACACTCACATATCACATTTTTTCTATTTAAATAAACCTTTTCAGTTTTGCATGCCAAAGTTACAGTGATGTTTCTTCAAACAACCAATGTAGCTATCATGTACATGCACCATTGTTACTCTTGCATTCAAAATCATTAGTCTTGGATGGTTTAAGGTTCTATTATGAAGTAATATATGTAATATTCATATATGAATTCAACGGGTAGACAATTTATGAAATGGAGGCTATGTAATCATATGAGGTAACACTTTTAAGTAGCGGACTACAATATCCATTTCTTTTTGTGCGCCTCTACACTAACACGTCAATGCATTATGTTTAAAGTAAATTACCAATTGCACTAAATTATCTATTTACACGAGAAATACATAGGGTGAGCGTTTGATCCCTTTTTTGTGAACGCGCCACTACACACGTACGATTGGTCGCGCCCGTGTGAACGTCCAAGTTATCGGCGCATCATCCCGAGTTATTGTCTTTTTTCTGGGGTGGACTTCACACCAGTTATTAACTGCTGACGCGTGCCCCATGTACACAGTCTCGCATGACCTTCCCGCTAGCATGGTCCAAAATTAGTTGAAAATGGATACGAACGATCCCTCGGGCGGCAAAATCTCCCGCCTCCTTCTAAAATTTTCGCCACCTTAGTCTTTAGCATGCGAAATTCCCCTTTGGTCCTTGGTGCACGGAGACCAACAGTTACAATACCGCCCTCATCTACATAATAGGTCGGGGCTGCTTTGGTAACTTCGGTTCCCCCACTACACGGCACCCCATTTCCTCTCCCCTCCCAGCAACGACTAACTCCACAGCACCAAAGCATCTCACATCATGCCGTCCGTACTTCATCAGCCTTTCTCCCTCCCTCTCGAAACCCTAGACTGCTCATCCACCGCGTGCAGAGCCCATTCATCGCCAACAAGGCGTCCACCTCGCCGGATCTGCTTCTGCAGCCGCATCTACCCATCCCACCTCCCCTAGAAACAAGTAGACTGCTCATCCACCACTGTACCACAGCCCATTCAGTGTCGGCCTTGTCCACGGCGCCGGATCTGCTTCGTCGGTACTCTCGTCAACCACAGCGCATCTGCAGCGGCTCATTCATACTCCCCACCGGAGACGCTTCGTCCAAACCCCCCCGGAGCCGCCCAACCGACGCCCCCGTCGACGGCCTCTGATCCTCTTCGCCGACACCTTCCTCAACCGTACCGGAGCCGCTTCGCCGACACCATCGTCAACCCCACCGGAGTAGCTTCGCTTATACCATTCTCAACCCTACTGGGGCTGCTTTGCCAACTCACAAGTCCACGGCCTCAGATCCGCTTCCTCGCACCCTCATCCAACCTACCGGAGCAGCTTCTGACGCCCCGTCCACGGCCGCAGATCCGCATCGTCGACACCATCCTTAACCCAACCACCGGAGCAGCTTCACCTACGCCCTCGTCCATGGCCACAGATCCGCTTCGCCCACACCGTAGTCCACCCTACCGGAGCCGCTCCACAAACACCCTACTCGACGGTTCTAGATCTCCTTACCGGACCCCGACAGCCGGTAGCGTCATCACCCTGACGTTTCTAACCTGATTCCCACTGCGGCAAGATGCCAAGCACCCACCATGGCCTAGGTACTTGTCACCTTTAAACCCGTCCAAAGATCACCGCCCGATGTACTTCAAATATACTAACAGTCATTTGTTACCTGTTATGCAGTAGCAAAAACTACAAGGAAGATGTTTCTTACGGATCTAACAACTTGGCCAACCAAGATCCCGGACCGAGGCATGGTTATGATCTTGTAAGCGTCTCTCTCTCTTGTATTGTTACGTGCTTGCCGGTGCTTTGCTAGGATTTTCGACCAGTAATCCCTTTGTGCAGACAATGATTTCTACTACTGGCTGCTAAATTAGATATGTAGATGTCATACATGATACTACCTCGTTCCTCCGTTCCTAAATATAAGTCTTTCTAGAGATTCCACTATAGGCTACATACGGAGCAAAATGAGTGATTCTACACTCGAAAATGCATCTATATACATCTGTATGTGATCCATACTGGAATCCCTACGTAGACATATATTTAGGAACGTAGGCAGTACATTACACAAAATCGTAGGTGGCATGTATGCAATTCCGATTGCACTACATTAGGCTCCCTCGGAGTGCCTGCTAGTCCAAAGACACGTAGTCATGGCTAGTTTATGCTACGCACACAATCGTTAATTGGTGGTTTAAATATGCGCAAGGGATATGCAGTGTATTACCATGTAGAGATGTCTGAAATTAGCCGTGTTAACTTGCAGATAGGGTTACACAATGAAAAAGTACAAGATGTATGTGGCAATTTCATGGAACATCGCAAAAAAAAGGAGAGCCAGCGGTGAGCCTATACAGTGTGTTATGGTACATCACTCCTCCATTGCAATCATCGTGACATGTTATTTGTATGTTAGTTCTATTGGTCAAGTTTCTTAGGGACAGTTATTATGAGTTATCCTAAGAAAATAAGCACTTGTGAATATAAGCTCCATGCAATAAGCCAACCAGTTCTTTTCATTATGTTTTCAGCTTATCTTTGGTATGATCAGTGAAAAGTCTAGATTGCATTATATTTTTTCATTTTGCTGCCCATATGAAAATTAATTTGACTTGCAAACATCACAAATTGAACCCGGGCAGTAATTAATATGATAGGAAAAGCAGACCATCACTATTTGCTCAAAATGCAAATACAAAGATACCAACTACTTGGCACAATCTACTTTGGTCAATGTTTTCCATAGAGATCCCATTGCCTAATTTAAATGAAGAACGCATGACCCACATTTAAATGAAGAACAATTATTTATTGAAATTCGACGGTCCAAGTGGCTGGTTATTATCATATAGCAGTACCACCTAAAAGCATCATATAGCAGCAGCAGCAGCAGCTCATAGCAACTCATCATACAGCAGCAGCAGTGTGCAATTCATCATATACATCAGCAGCTCATAGCAATTCATCATATAGCAGCAGCAGGAGCAGCTCATAGCAATTCATCATATAGCAGCAGCAGGAGCAGCTCATAGCAATTCATCATATAGCAGCAGCAGGAGCAGCTCATAGCAATTCATCATATAGCAGCAGCAAGAGCTGCTCATAGCAATTCATCATATAGCATCAGCAGGAGCAGCTCATAGCAATTCATCATACAGCAGCAGCAGGAGCAGCTTATAGCAACTCATCATATAGCAGCAGCAGCTCATAGCAATTCATCATATAGCAGCAGCAGCTCATAGCAATTCATCATATAGCAGTAGCAACTCATAGCAATTCATCATATAGCAGCAGCAGGAGCAGCTCATAGCAATGCATCATATAGCAGCAGAAGCAGCTCATAGCAATTCATCGTATAGTGGATCGTAATGAAAATTTGGCAAAAAATCAGAGGAGATCCTCACCTTGTTGGATGAGCTCATCCTTCAACAAGACCTCAAGGCCACGGCCCCGGGAGGTGGGGAGGGGGAATAAGGTGCCTTCTGCCGTAGTGTGGCATCAGCCATAGTTGTGCAGCGCCTGCCGGAGTAGTGCGTTGGACGAACCACAGTGGAGCAGCTGCTGCAGACCATGAGAATGAGGGGCGGCGCCAGAGGGAGGAGCAACCAGGGAGATTTGCCCCTACCCGCCGGCCATGTAGCCTAGCTGGATAGAGCATCGTCGAGGACCAAGCCAGATGGGACCAGTGGTGATGACTCGTTGGAGGAACCCTAGTGCCGCAGGCAAGGGATCGAGGTAGAGGGAAAGGGGAGAGGAGATGCAAGCAGGCAGGGCAATGAACGCTTGCGTGTTTGTTTTTACTTGAGGGTGAGGTGTGACGCAGGCGTCACCAGTTGCATTTTGAGTGTAATATAGGCAGACAACAGAGTCATTTCACTATTCCCCTTCCCTTCAATTTTTAGTGAGGTTCTACCCGAAACACCCCCCTCCAAAGCGAAATTAGTTAAGCCCAAGCCCATCACTCAAAAATGACTTCTTTACATCTTTTATGGCTTATTTTGACAATAAGCCCTGAAAAAGCAGAATAGAACTGGCCCTTAACCTGCAATTCAATTGTGCGTGCAACGATGAATCACTCCTACCAGCTATAGTGTACATTATGTCATAGTCATACATGGCATAACCAAATACATTTGAATTCAATTGTAGAATCTGGAAAATGCAATCTTTATGTTAGATCATCGTTGCACAATATGTTTAAATGCCCCATAAATCTGGTCGATCAAGTGATGGTCTTTAAGCCTCCTTCTTTGCTTCTTTTCTTGATATGTAAGATTTGCTCACACATCTGTTCAATTGCTTGTTTGCATCAGCCAACCATACTAGGACTATTTGCTTTGATTACTTGTTGTTCTTGACCTAACACTCTAACAGAGCTTGTCAACAATTTAAATACTAAGGACTGCTGTAGTGGGGCCTTCTCTAACTCATTGGTGACATAAAGGTCTGGCTGTACACTAAAGTAGGCTCTCCAAGAGTACCTGGAGATCCAGTTCAAAGGTATGCCTAGTTTTTACATAGTGCATACATAGTAAATGCTCATTTCATTGTGTGCAAGTGCAAGAGATGCGGCATGTTTCATTATGTGGTGTTGTTTTGTTATAATCTCATCCTTTTGTGTTCAATGACTGGAAAGTATGCATATTTATCTTCCAAGGAGACGAGTAACTAGTTTGTGTCACCTTGCAGAGGGGGTGCAATGAAGATAAGATTAAGGATTTCCAAGTACAAGATGTTAGGAAGGAGCCTTGCAAGAGAAGTAGGAGTTCTTGAGCCTCTTCAACCTGTTAAGGTAAGTCACTGTATCCAACTCAACAGTTCAATTCCTTGTTTGTTTCAGGCATAGTTAATTTGCTCTTTTCAATTGCTTTATTTGTCCTCAGTTAATGAGATGCCCAAAGAATGATGCCTGATGTTGGGTACTTTTATAACTATTAGTTGACATAATTAAAGGCCTTACCATTTAATTACTATGTCGAAGTGTGCCTGAAGCTTTGAAGTCTATTAACCAACTATTATTGCATGAGGCTCACAATCTAGTTTATACTAGGCTAATGATTGCATAGTTTTGCTTGCTGTAGTATGTTTGTATGAAACCCTCTGCTGTTCATTATGCTCCCTAAGACTTTAATTGAGCTAAAGAATGGCCAACAGCTTGCTTACTTCTACACAACGTGCTGTCTAAATTTGTAACTTGTCTGTGTTTTGGATTGGGCCCCAACATCATGCTCCTCTCGTGAGCTAAGAGAGATTTCTGTATGCAGGCTGGACAAACTACCTTTTTTATAATTTTTAAAATATCACCTGCTTATGCTTCATGACATGTAACATTATTGTTAGTCCTGTTTTGCCATGTACAAAATAGTCTGTCTTCCTCGCTTCACTATTGTAACTATATTTTTTCCCTCGTCATGTGTACTTACAGAAACATTTCAGGATGAAGTGACATCAACACAAAGATCTGCGAACAGTGCGGCATGGTCGTTGCCGAATGATTATGGATTGGAATTGGAATGTGCTGATGTTCTCGAGAATCAACTAGAGGTGGCAAGACAACGTGTACATGATTCTCAACGTACAATCAACAAGTTGAGACTGGACATGCAGGTATTAGATGCGAAGTCAAAAAAATGAAACAAGACTGAGGTAACAATGAAGGAATTGGAGATTTTGCAGACTGAAATTTGTGCTATCTAAATCAGGCCAATCCTATTTTCTGAAGAGATTATAGTTCAAATGGTAAGTTATGTTGATGCGCGTCCATGATGTATGAATTGTATTTTCCCAGTGTATGTAATTTGTTGTTTGTGTATGCTTTATTATAACTGGTGCCGAACCATAATGCCCAGTGGGTATAATCGGTTGTAATTTCTTTATTGTATAGTGTAGGATTATTCTACGTTTCTATGCCTTAGTCTCTTTATTGTATAGTGTATGTTTTTAGAGGTGATAGTATAGAGTAGGATAATAATTTGAATATGCTATATCGTTCAAACGGGGGCCAACTCGCCCAATTGTAGTGACCATGGCCCTCCACAGGCCGTACGATCCATGGGCCATCTACGGGACGGACGATCCATGGCCTTCTATGGCCGTCGGATCCGTGGGCTTTCTATGGGCTGTCGGATCCATGGGCCTTCTATCGGCCGTCGGATCCATGGGCCTTCTATGGGCCGTCGGATCCATGGGCCTTCTATGGGCCGTCGCTTCCATGGGCCTTCTATGGGCCGTCGGGTCAATGGGCCTTCTACTTCCCGTAGGATCCATGGGCCTTCTACGGGCCGTCTCATTTATGGCCCTTGTACGAGCCGTACAAGGGGCCGTAAACGGGCTAGAGTGGAAATCGTATGTTTTATGGGCTAACCATAATGGGCCGTTAATAGGCCGTATTTGATGATGCTATGAAAATGGCCCAACAGATTAACGGGCCACAAACGGGCCGAATGTATCCACGGGCTAAATTTGGCCCACAAGCAGAAAAGGCCACTAACGGGCTGTAAGTAACCGAATGCTGGAAATGAGCCCAAGAATAAATGGGCCCTAAGAAGGCCGAAAGGTAACATAATTTGAAACGACCCAATGGAATAATGGGCCGCTAATGGGTATAAAGCGATACACTGTTCATTACGGGCCGGTTTCACCACGGGCCATTAATGGGCCAAGAGTTACAAAGAGACTCATATGGGCCAAAATACGTCATGGGCCATACATGGTGTCGGTGTCAAAACCGGCTGATCTCGGGTCGGGGGTCCCGAACTATGCGTCTAAGGCGGATGGTAACAGGAGGCAAGGGACACGATGTTTACCCAGGTTCGGGCCCTCTCTATGGAGGTAATACCCTACTTCACCTTGATTGATCTTGAAGATATGAGTAGTACAAGAGTTGATCTACCACGAGATCGTAGAGGCTAAACCCTAGAAGCTAGCCTATGGTATGATTGTTGTTGTCCTACGGACTAAACCCTCCGGTTTATATGGTCACCAGAGGGGGCTAGGGTTACACAGAGTCGGTTACAATGGGAGGAGATCTACATATCCGTATCGTCAAGCTTGCCTTCCACGCCAAGGAGAGTCCCATCCGGACACGAGACGAAGTCTTCAATCTTGTATCTTCATAGTCCAACAGTCCGGCCAAAGGATATAGTCCGCTGTCCGGATACCCTAATCCAGACTCCTCGGTGGCCCTGAACCGGGCTTCAATGACGATGAGTCCGTGGCAGTTTGTCTTCGACATTGCAAGGCGGGTTCCTTCTCCGAATACTCCATAGAAGATTTTTGAACACAAGGATAGAGTCCGGCTCTGCAAAACAATTTCCACATACCCACCGTAGAGAGAATAATATTTTCGATCTGCTGACGTATTTGATATCATGACATCATGCCATGGCCCGGTTATTATCGAACCGTTTTTCTCAACTAGCCTTGGCGCACATCGCGAGGCGGTTTCCTTGGCACCTCTTGTCAAAGCAGAGATCGTGTCCCCTTATCACGGGATTCTCATCAATACGGGTGTGGGTAACCCAATCGTGCCCATTCGTATGACTCCTCGATTATAGGCAAGTCCCAGACAGTCACGAGGAGGACGCTTAGTATTCACACTACAAAAAAAAGACACATCCGTGACATTTTGGGCCGAACGAAAAAAAATTCTGTCATACATATGACACTTCTATGGCGATAATTGTGACAAAACCCGCTATCATCATAGATGTGGTGGGCTCCTACTTCTATGACAAAAAATCATGATGTAAAATGGGCTTTTCGTCTGGCGGGCCGGAGACGCAGCTGCATGACATTCTTTGGGCCGTCCATGACGGAAAAAACCGTGGTAGAAGCGAGGGAGGAAAATTTCGAGGAGTTCCGGTTACGGTGGGAGGTCGGGGCCGAAGCGATGCGCGTTCTCTAGTACACGACGTCTGCAGCGTGCGAGCCGTTGGGCTCTAATCAACCCGGCGATTACCTTTGCAGCTACGCGTTCTTCGAACCCGAGCGATCGATCGATGGCTATTAACTGAACCTGATCGAGCGATTCCTTGGCTATTGCTGCTAACTGAAGCCGATCGATGGGATGAACAATGAGCGTTGCGGGGAGGGTTTTGGATGAGCGGTGGCGGTGGCGTTGCCTCTGGATGAACAGGACCCGTGGCGTGATGCAGGTGGATGAGCGATGAAGCGGTGGAGGGGTGCCCGTGGAGGGTGGATGAACAGGACCCGTGGTGTGGAGGCGGGATGAGCAGTGAAGCGGTGGAGGGGTGCCCGTGGAGGGTGGATGAACAGGACCCCATGGTGTGGAGGGCAGGATGAGCAGTGAAGCGGTGGAGGGGTGCCCGTGGAGGGGTGGTTGAACAGGACCCGTGGTGTGGAGGGCTGGATGAGCGATGAGCGGTGGAGGGTGGTTGAGCGATGGCCGGTGGAGTAAGCGGCAGTGGAGGCTGGATGAGCAGGAGACCGTGGAGGCTGGAGGAGGTCGACGGTGGATGAGCGATGGCTCGTGGAGGCTGGAGGGTCGACGGTGGAGATGAACAATATCCGTGGGGTCCCGTTTGCGATGCGCCACACCCTCCCGATGAACAGGACCCCGTTTGACCGTGGCGCTCCAACACAAGTCCGTTTCCTCTGTTTTGCGATGCGCCACACCTCCCGATCAACGGGACCCTCGCTTGACCGTAGGAGGTCCGTTTCCTCCGTTTTGGCGATGCGCCACACCCTCCCGATCAATGGACCCCGTTTCAAGCGTGGGAGGTCCGTTTCCTCCGTTTTGCGGTACACCACACCCTCCCGATCAACGGGACCCCGTTTGACCGTAGAAGGTCCGCTTCCTCCGTTGTCGCAGATGCGCCAGGCCTCGTTTCCATCGCCTGTTCCATCCAAGCCCTCCCGATGAACACGACCACGCATTTCGTTCCGACCCAGCCGCGTTGCCTCCCCATGAACACGACGACGACGCTGTTTCTCCGTTACGACCCAGCCATGTCAACGAGCCCTCGCCGTACGTATGCGCGAGTAGGCGTTCGAGACCCCGCCCGTATGTACACATACGTGGCCGTATTTTCTTTCTTGCACCACGGCGGCTACGTGCGTGTACATGCTACGTGCGGCGCCTCTACTACGACACGCCGCCTCTACATCGACCGGTATGTATGCATTACCGTTCACGACCAGAATGACAACGCTTCGTGCGCTTGACCGTGGGTCCCGGTATCACGCCCACTTCCTTACTGCGAAGATGTAGTGGTGGGTCCCGGCGATCGAGAAATGTTTTTCGTGAAATCTGATGGCCCGTCCGGTGGGTCCCGGATGTCGGTGGAGGAAACAATATTTTCCAGCGTAATAAAGCGGCACTTCCTTCTTTGCGGCCATGGACCCGGTATCGACCTCTCCATGCGATTCACGTCCGATGGAAGCCATTCCTTGACCATGTTGACCACGCCGCACCGAGAGCACCAGGCGGTGGACGACGGCGAGGCCTAGGAAGGGACGACGGGAGCCGGAGAAAACGCAGCGATGGAAGCCAGCAGAGAAGAGAATCTGAGGTTCACCGGTTCGATTGCGGTGTGAAATTGCCGTCATGCTGGGCACAACCGGTGGGAATAGTAGAGGCGGTGAGGCCTCCATGACACCCTGGCCACGGGAGGCGGGAGCATGCGGCAGCCTGACCGCTTTGGTAGTGGAGCAAGAAGACCGGAGGTTGAAGAAGCACTATGGTCGTTGGATGGACATCGTCTGATCCTTTGGAGCTAGAATCGTTCATATTGACTAAAGTTGACAAAGGCCCCGTCGATCAACTTAGTAGGCCCTAAATCAGCCTCCCACCATGGTGAGTCCCGGCTAGCGGGGAGTATTCATTTTGTGCGTAATAAGGAGGCACTTCCGGTGGGTCCGAAATGACAATGATTGGAGCGTTTTTTCGCGAAATCTGTTGGCCCGTCCGTTGGGTCCGGCGGTCGGGGAAAGCGTTTTTTCGCGAAATAAGGTGGCCCATCCGGTGGGTCCCTGCTGTAAGGTGGAGGAATAATTATTTTGCACGTAATGAGGCACTTCCTTGCTGCGGCCGTGGACCCAGTTGTCAGCCTCTCCACGTATAGTCCATGTCGGATGGAAGTCGTTCCTTGACCACGTTGACCACGCCGCGCCGAGAGCACCAGGGTGGTGGCCGACGGCGAGGCCTAGGAAGGGAACGACACGGAGGCAGGGAAGACACGGCAGTTGTTTCCCACGCGGAGGGGAGTACGACTCTATGAGGGTTTACTGGTTCGTCTGCCGTCGCCGGAGAATAACAGCAGGTGTGGGTGAGTAGAGGGATGGCTAGGCCAGCGATGGGTGTCTGATGGGCGGTGAGGCTGCTTGGCAACCTGACAAAGCGCCATGAGGGAACTGGAGCAGCGATCCGTCGGAGCTTATTTGAGCTATGGAAGCGGGAAGAAGCGAGATTGAAGAAGCACGACGGCCGTTGGATGGACATCCAACAGTCACTGCTTATGCGTCAACCTTTTTTTTAGGAAAGCCTCAAATCTGTAGAAAACATACAGCCCATCTGCCATTATTTCTAATAATTTTCAGCTCATTTGCTAATTCTTAAGGTTTTTTTTAAGCCCATATTCTTTTTGTTAGCATTACAGCCCAATTTCTGGCCACGGTTAAAAAATTATACGAAATTTTGCATATTTCGATCCGTGTTTTTAATCTCGAAATTTCGACTCACATTCAAACTGATTTTAAAAATAAATGTATATCTCTCCCTAATAATAAAGCACAGATTGAGTCTCCGGGTTCACCATCGCGGTGTTTTTACATAAAGGTCCATGTGCTTTTTATGAATTAACCTATCGTCCCTACTTTAGTTAAACGATTCGTGCAGGCCGTCTAGCTTTCCAGCCGCGCAGCAACAGGATAAGGTGAGCGCTGCGCCCTTGCCGGCGGACGGCTACAGCCGCAGCGCGAGGAGCGCCGGAGTGGAAGGAGCGCCGGGGGGTGTGTGGCGCAGCAGGAGTCCCCACGGCGGCTCACGGCTACAGCCGCGGCGCTCTGCAGTCTGAGCCGCGGAGGAGTGGAAGGAGCGCCGGGGAGGGGGACACTCTACGGCGGCGGTTCTTGGGGCTCCAACGAACGGAGGCGGGTGGCGATAGGAGAAGCTCTGCGGCGACGCGCTGAAGGCCATCAGCCATGGCGGTTGCGGCTGCGCGTGCGCCCGCGAGGGGTTGCGTGTGGCTGGATGTTGCGCACGCGGCCGCCGACATTCGCCGACCGGTCTACGAGGTCGAAGTAGACTCATATGGAACACGAGGCCGAGGTAACGTACGCATACAAAGCTAGCTACCTAACTAGCTGAATCGGCTTCCTTTCGATTTTGATGGAGGAGCTACTGGCTGGATCGGCTTCTTGTGGGCGCATTGGTAGGGGAACTACGCGAGGAACCGAGCTGCTGGCCGGTGCCGGGTCCACTGCACACAGCAGTCGCCGCCACATCTGTCGTCTCCAGATCTGAGCAGATGCTGGCCGCCGTCCCTTTCGACAACATGTGATCCGCCTCATTGAGCGAGGACGCGGGGTGCTGCTTCTGAGTACACAGGAACCGCCTCATCCGGAGAGGACTCGCCGCTGTTCTACAACGAGGACGCCGCCGAGGTCGTTCCGCAACACGCCATTGTTCCAGCAATAAAACGCAGGTTTTGTCGGCCCCTAAATTGTCTCCTTTGCTGATAATGATTATTTATTTGTCCTTCCTCTGCACAATTGAGCGCATGATTTCAATTGCCATCGTACAATCTGCATCACATGCCATGCTAAATGCAGTTATGTCATTTGATTAACAGAGTACTAGATTCAACATGATCGGAGCATCAGTGGCCTTGAAGTAGCAAGCCTGTTAGCAACACACTGCTATTGATTTTTTTCAGCCGTGTTCAGAGCAAGAAAGCTATTTTGTCTTTTCAATGCAACCTTAGGAAGATTACCAGGGAGCCCTAATTGCCAGAATTAAATCTGATGACTACAAAAGTAAGGTGTGCAGTAAGCAAGTTTAGAGAGGGACATATCAAGTTTAGTCTGAATTAGAACAAGACAGGTTTGACAAACAACACACTTCTGGCCATTGTTTAATTGATTGTTATTAGGGAGCAAAGATATGCACACCTTCCTTTTCTTGAACTATGCTGAGAGCACATAGTTTCATGTTGTCAATTCATAGATCATCACAGGATTAGAACTTGCTCTACAGGAAATTAGTAATTCTCTGTACTGCATTTTTTCAAAGTAAGAATAAAATGAGACATGAGTTGTGACACTGCAGGACAATGAGACTATTTGAGGGTCTATTTTGTGCACAAGCTGAATTATTATTGTTTGGGCAATCTGATTATGTAATGTTTAACCTTTGGGTACAATGGAAGTTACTGACAGATGCTGTGTAACTGAACTAATTTCTCTCGTTTGATTTACCGCAAAAATGTAAATACTAAGGATGAGCAGAGAGAAGAACAAAAGTCACTGATTTGGGGAAATAAGTAATGTTAGCATAGAAGAGCATAGCAATTGTTCTTTGCAAGTTGTAGTACATAGGACCTTAGTAGTGAAATTATTCTAGGTGTTGTTTGATAAGTATCTGCCATGGCATTAACAATGCAATTATTTTGAATCGTTTACCATCTATTATTGCTGCTACAAACTGAGGTTTGATTCTACATATTCTGCATATGCTACATGAATATTGATGCAGAAACTGTTGTTCAACTATGAAACTAAACTGTACCTCCGCTATGCGATTGAAGCAACATACATATTTTGGGCTTTCGTGGTTTTGGGTCAGGTTTAGTATTGTTCATAGTCGTACATTTTGTACAAGCTGGTATTTGTTTATGCATTCACATATTGTAGTTGCTGAAAAGTTCACATTGTTTCTTCTCCTGTGCTTTATTCTGATTTGCTCGAAATTCTATATCAGGAGGATTATGCTCAGTAGGATATATATTTGGGAAGACTAGAACCTTATAAAATTTGTTTACTAACTTATGTAATGCTTGAAGATTTGTCATATTCAGTATCATTGTTGTTATCTAATGCTTGAAGTACATCTCAACTCCGGAATTTTCAGTAGATGACACAGTCATCAAAAATATTGAAACTACTCTCGATGATGAAACTTAAAAGACCAAAGGAAATAATTTAACACATTCAATGAAGATTATTCATAGCCTCCGTAGTTACGAGTCTTCCATGATGGAAAATCTTGAAGGTATTGTATTTGAGAAAATTGTTGTTTACCCCCGTTGCAGCATACGGGCTCTTTACTAACTTGAGAAGAAAAGTTAGTACATGTCTCCAAACTCCATCGTGTGGCAATGTCTTCACTGGACTTTGTTTTAGTTTACAACAATATATATTTATGAGGTAAAATACCATGTTATTTTTTATAAGCACAAATATGATAAGTGGAGCTTATGGATACACAGGTGCCAAAAAATTGGTCACTCGCAAAGAATTAACACATGCACTTTGATTAATAAATATGGAAAAATGTACAGTGGATTAAAATTAGTAACAGTAATTCGATAGACAAATCCAAATGCTCATGTAATGATTTGATTCTTTACTGAGGAAATTTATTAATTTTCTTAATAATCTTAAAGTGATTTTGTTAGCTAGCCTAATTTGTTAGTTACATTAAAAGGTCATAAATTTGATGGTATGTACTATTAATAATATGTGTGCTTATTATTAATGATAGGAAGTTATATTAATAAACATACGCTTAGCAGTATTTGCTTTGCTTTGTACCAAAGCACGGGTGTAGTCTTAGGCACTGCAACGATTGTCGGTGACAGTGGGAAGGAGGATGTCCATTTTCACGCATGGGCGTCATGTTGAGAAAAGGATTTGACCTATGGGGTCTTGAAACAGGGGCGTGCGATTTTTTTCTCCCGTTGTAACACACGGGCATTTTTGCTAGTCAATATAAAATCCAACAAATTCTTCATGCATAAAAATTAATGTAATTTAAAAACTTGAAATGAAAAAAAGATATGAAACTAATTGTCGGTTTGATGTGTTTCAAAAATGTACAGGCCATTTCTCATTACTGATGGGCCATTTTCTTGGCCAGCCGAATGAAAGCTCTCCTCGTCTTGAAAGATTTGCAGCCCAACAGGCCTGACAAAGCAACTTGCTTGGCAAATCACAAAAAAACTGGGCTGTGGGTGTGGACCCAGCTGTCAGCCTCTCCACGTACAATACTCTTCCGATGGAAGTCGTTCCTTGACCACGTTGACCACGCCGCGCGGAGAGCACCGGCGGTGGACGACGGCGAGGCCTAGGAAGGGGACGACGCGGCAGTGGAAGCCCGCGCGGAGAGGAGTACGAGGGTTCACTGGTTGAAAGTGAGGTTGCCGTCACTGGCCCGGCCAACGGTGGGAATAGTAGGCGGTGAGGCCTCACGGCACCACACCCACACGGAGGCGAGGAGCATGCACGGCCGTGCTTTGGGCGGCCGGAGCAAGAAGACCAGAGGTTGAAGAAGCACTATGGTCGTTGGATGGACATCGTCACGGTCCTTTGGAGCTAGAATCGTTCATATTGACTAAAGTTGACAAAGGCCCCGTCGATCAACTTAGTAGGCCCACAAATCAGCCTCCCACCATGGTGAGTCCCAGCTAGCGTGGGGTATTCATTTTTTGTGCGTAATAAGGAGGCACTTCCGGTGGGTCCGAGTGACAATGATTGAAAGCGTTTTTTTCGCGAAATCTGTTGGCCCGTCCGGTGGGTCCGGCGGGGGAAACGTTTTTTCGCGAAATAAGGTGGCCCATCCGGTGGGTCCCTGCTGTAAGGTGGAGGAATAATTATTTTGCACGTAATAAGGAGGCAATTCCTTGCGGCCGCCTGGACCCAGCTGTCAGCCTCTGCACGTACAATACTCTTCCGATGGAAGTCGATTAGATTGACCACGCCGACCACGCCAAGGCAAAGAGCACCAGGCGGTGGTCTAGACGACAGCGAAACCTAGGAAGGGGAGACGGCGTGGAGCCGGGGAAGACGCAGTGGAAGCCCGTGCGGAGAGGAGTACGAGGGTTCACTTGGTTCGGCTGCGGTGTGACCGTCGTCCTGCGAATAACAGGCTGTGGGTGAGTGGAGGATGGCACGGCCGGTGGTGGGAGTAGTATGGGGCGGTGAGGCCTCCGGACAACCTGACCGCCACGAGAGGCGAGGAAGCGGCACGCGACCGTGGCTTTGGGTGGGCTGGACCAAGAAGACCCAGAGGTTGAAGAAGCACTACGGCCGTTGGATGGACATCGTCTGATCCTTTGAAGCTAAGCGTTTATTATTGACTAAGTTGACAAAGCCCTTGGTACACTCCAACTTAGTAGGCCCACAGGTCAGCCTTCGAAACGGTGCGCCCCAGTTGTCAGGGGGAGGAATATTTTTTTGGCGGCCGAAGCTTAGAATATCCGAGATTGAAGAAGAAGCACGACATCCGTTGGATAGACATCCAATGGCCACTGCTGCTAAAACCGTGTGTTGACTATAATAAGTTGGCAAAGCCATGCATACGCGTCAACTTATTTTTTTTAGGGACGCGTCACTTAGTAGGTCCACAAGTGTGTGGCAGAGAACTTATAGCCCATTTACGTTTTGTAAGAATTTACAACCCATTTTGGAGTTCTAATCGAATTTACAACAACCCATTTACAGTTTGTTAAAAGTACAACCCATTTTCTAGCTAGGACAATGATTAATAATTTCAACCAACCGTTGAAGACAGAATTTAATAAAATTTCCCATATTTTGATGGGCTCCGAAATATTTTTATCCCGAAATTTCTAGTGAGATTAAATATAAATTTGTATTACGTAAAAATCTAACGAAACATTGCACGCGCAATAATGAAAATTTAAGATTTTCAAAATCCATAAATAATATTTTATAAACTAATTTCGTGTTTGGTGCATTTTTTATAGTTACTGCCCAGTTTTTATAATTACATCCCATTTATTATTTTTTAAAGCCCATTTTCCTATTAAGCCTAATGCATCCCTCCTAGGAAAGATTTGCAGCCCAGCGGGGCGGAGAATAATAGGTTGACCTTGCCTGGTATTCCTCAAAAGACGTATAGCTGGGCTAGCCATTTTCATCTTGAAAAAATTAGTATCTGGGCTGGATATCTGCACAGGCTAGACGGGCCACAGCCCGATTAATACCCTGCTCTCCTCTGAACAACAATGAAATCATCGCCAAGAAAAACTATGCAGTGCTCACGCCTCAAAAACACAAATACTGCTCGAGCTGCTTGGTCCCAGCTGTCGGCCGCACCTTGTGCAATTCTTTCGTTTATATTGACTACATAGGTTGAGAATGGTGTGGGACCGTGATGTCAGGAAACCAGGAGAAAGCAAAAATAAAATATAGTTGTACATAATAAGGAGGCACTTGCGTGCGTACGGCTATGGCCCTAGTGGGTCCCTAGTGTCATCCAGTCAAAATAAAGTCATCTCCTGAATCCTCATGTTCGTTGACGATGTCAACAATGCTCGGCGCCATGGTGAGCGCAACAACTCGAAGGACAATGGAGAGGGCCTCGCGGGCCCTACGGATGGTCTGATACAACACCCGCTACTCATTCAGGAAGCCAGTATCATCGGACACCTATGAGCACCTTCGGGAAACTGAGACGGCATGAAACGGTAAGGCCGCGCTTGGGAGCTCTGGTTTATTTCAAACATGTATTAACATACAAGTGTAATTTACTCGTCATCGAAAACAACGCGTAAAATACGAGCGTAATGAAACCGAGGGCCCGAGGTGCGTAAGTAAAACCGGCGGGTTACGCATGTAATTTGAGAGACCAGTGTATATTTTACGAGCACTGCTATATGGACGACATTACCAGACGATACATGCACGACGTGCGTATCATACCATCCATGGGCAAGGCTGAAACAACAGCTAACGGCTGGATTAGCAATCGTCCGAGTGTCGTTCAGCGTTTTTATCGTGTGTCAAGTACTTCCGATATTTTACTAGTCAAAATCAACCAACCAAGCGCCTTCGCCTGAGACCATCTGCTTTAATTTACAAGCATCAGTTTTACAAGCGGTTTTGGTTGGACAACGATGATCCAATCACGGCCTAATATCATGAGTTGGTCGGAAGATCATATGGTTTCACGTTTAACCTACCCGACTTGTCGTATATGCTATGAATGAAACATCAGACGATGAACTTCTTAAGCACGGAAACAACAGAAGAGGATGATCTTCTTAACAAGCAAATCACTGGCATTAGATCGACATGTAAAACAATACGAAGCATTATTCTCAGGAGGAACGGTGAACAGCTCGTGATGCCGCATGCCACAACATTCCAAGCTCAACTTTGCAATCAAACACAAGGCCTGGCATTACATAGACAATATTCGTAACAAACTCTTAACACAGGAATATCTCAGCAGAGTAACTATTTACTTCTAAACCGAACACGGGAATAGGAAAAACACTCGGCGCTGCTCACAAAGAAGGGAGTCCCACTCAAAAATATCAAAAGCATGTCTTCTGGCTAACATCAATGAGCAAATTTTGACAAGGTTTTCCAATTCCAATATATTAAACTAATGTCTTCTTGCTAACACCAATGATTAAACTTTGACAAGCTTTTCCCATTCAAAATATGTAAGGCCTATGATCATGGAGTCCCGTCGCTTCTTGCTAACATCAATGATTAAACTTTGACAAGCTTTTCCCATTCAAAATATGTAATGCCTATGATCGTCGAGTCCGTAAACTTCGCTAACATCAATGATTAAACTTTGACAAGCTTTTCCCATTCAAAATATGTAATGCCTATGATCGTGGAGTCCTGTCGCTTCTTGTACTTGTTTGGGCACTTCTTGCCCAAGGCACTCCACATGTTGTTAAATTGCCAATGGTCTCTGCAGACTAGTTATGTCACCGGTGTCTAATATTTATGGCACCGGCTGTAGCAATGGAGGGATTCGGTGCCAAACTAAGAAAAGGTGAAATTGGCACCTCTTTTGGCCTACATAGTGGAAGGCCTAATACTCAGTAAAGCTTCTCGGTCATTCCTTCAGAATGTAGCGCAAACAATGACCGCTTCTTTACGCAAAGTGGAGCGACCAATGGACCCGAGTAATGCAGCGGTTGCCTTGGACAAATTGGCTCCTTTTGTGCAGTTGAACTAAAATCGAAGTCGGAATAAAACCGAGCTTTAATTTTGATACCCACTGTAAGCAACAAAAGGTATAAGGGAAACAATTACGAGAAATAACGGTTGATGACTTGTACTCCCGGAAGAAAAACATCTCTTGATCTACCTTATCTTAATGGGAAACAAAGCAGAGAGTAGCAATTCTCAATCAGTGTGATTCATTCATATTAACTGAGACATTATCTTAACAATGCCTTGTTTCAAGATGTATAAAGAACGAAAAAGCAGATAAGTATCATTCCTAAAACAATGCGACTGATTCATTTTAACAGAGACATTATCTTAACAATACCTTGGTTAAACATGTAGAAAGAACTACAAAGCAGGATAGTACCATTTGTAAAACACTGTAAGTCTGTAACTGATATATAATAACAGAGACATTATCTGAACAATACATTTCTTAAACATGTACTCCGGCCGATCCCTAACAGAAATGGTACTCCTACCGATCCCTAACAAGTGTTTGCAGTTTTGAACTAAGATTCAGTAGTTAATTCGGAGGAAGGGCGGTACTGACCTTTCAAGACCAAGATTTGAAACAACTCGTGAGGAAGACCTGAGAGAGATCTCAACACATATATGGAAATCCTGTCTCATTTTGTGCAGTTCCACCAAAATTAAGCGAAGCAAAATGTCGCAATAGCAACAAGTTGAATAGATATCCCTGTTTTAACAAAGGCAAAAAAGGAATCAATTACTGGCCAATAAAGGAGGATGAAACATTCGGCCACAAAATGGTAATCCCGCCAATCCCTAACAAGTGTTGCGATTTTGAACTAAGATTCAAGAGTTAATTAATTACGAGTGGCATTGCTTAACTTTACCAACGGCATTAGATTAACGAAAAGCATAAACAGTTCCAGGGGAGAGCGGGCGCAACAACAG
Organism: Aegilops bicornis; assembly: GCA_021605145.1. NCBI lineage: Eukaryota > Viridiplantae > Streptophyta > Magnoliopsida > Poales > Poaceae > Aegilops > Aegilops bicornis. The sequence goes on from CM038675.1 coordinate 367,859,134, forward strand.
TATGTGCTTCCATCTACTTATAAAGGGGGTGATGCAGAGTTTGTTGTAACAAAGAAACAAGCATCATGTCTGGGTTGGTCCCATTTTTGTTCACTACTTAATGGGAAAAGACAGCAATGCAATAGCTTCAATTCATCATTTATTTAAAACAGTACCAATACAAGTAGCATAACATCTCAAAACACCGCTGCGATCATGTGGATGAAGGCAAGTACCAACCTGTCATGACGCACACAAGATCACGTACGAATCTGCCAACACGAATAGGAAATCCAATCTCGTTTTGTGCAGTTGCACTGAAATCAAGCAAAGTGTTCGCGTAGCGAAGCAAAATGTCGCAATAGCAACAAGCTGAAAAGATATCCCTGTTTTAACAGAGGCAAAAAGGGAATCAATTACTGGCCAATAAAGGAGGATGAAACATGCGGCCACAAAAAATGGTAATCCAGCCAATCCCTAACAAGTGTTGCAGTTTTCAAATAAGATTCAGTAGTTAATTCTGAGAGTGGCATCAATTACTGGCTTATAAAGGGGGTGATGCTGAATTTGTTGAAACAAAGCAACAAGCATCATGTCTGGGGTGGTCCCATTTTTGTTCACTACTTAATGGGAAAAGACAGCAATACAATAGCTTCAATTCAATATTTATTTAAAACAGTACCAATACAAGTAGCACAACATCTCAAAGCACACTGCACAATCATGTGGATGAAGGCCTGTACTGACCTTTCATGAGACGAACAAGATAAAATACGAATCTGCCAACACGAATAGGAAATCCAATCTCGTTTTGTGCAGTTGCACTGAAATCAAGCAAAGTGTTTCGCATAGCGAAGCAAAATGTCGCAATAACAACAAGTTGAATAGATATCCCTGTTTAAACAGAGGCAAAAAAGGAATCAATTACTGGCTAATAAAGGAGGATGAAACATGCGGCCACAAAAATGGTAATCCCGCCAATCCCTAACAAGTGTTGCAGTTTTGAAATAAGATTCAGTAGTTAATTATGAGAGTGGCATCAATTACTTGCTTATAAAGGGGGTGATGCTGAATTTGTTGTAACAAAGCAACAAGCATCATGTCTGGGTTGGTCCCATTTTTGTTCACTACTTAATGGGAAAAGACAGCAATACAATAGCTTCAATTCATCATTTATTTAAAAGCGGTTGCATTGATTCATATTAATGAGACATTCTCTTGAAACAACATTCGTTAAAAAATGTAATTTACTTTTAACAGTGGCATTGCTTCAATTTTCTGGCGGCATTCTTAGATTAACAACAGCAAAATAGCTGCATGGGACATGCCAGCACCATGTGCGTCCACACGTATAAATGGGTGATGCAGAGTATGTAGCCAAGCAGCATATATGCGCTGGTCCCATATTTGTTCTCTTTGAACCTTCTTCCTATGTGAGGGCAGCAAATCTAGTCGTGCACAAACTACCCGACCCCCCAGTTTCTTTCCCTTTTCAACAAAGAGATTGGTTCCTTACAGATGTGTGTACTGGGTTACCCCCTTTTTCCCTTTTCGACCTACAAAGCGGCTGGATAGCCAGTCTATACTACTTTCCGCCCTTCCTTTCCTCATTGAACCACGTCCTAGATTCTTGCTCCAGCCCACCGCACCCTTCTTTCCTCTTTGAACCAAGACCTAGATTCGACTACAGATCAAAAAGATCCACATGCAGCTAGAGCAACGACGGTTTCAAAGAAACTTATACCTTAGGGTCGTCGGGATGTGGCAAGGCGTGCGGCGGGAGGCCGGATCTGCCCACACTACGTACGGCAGCGCGGAAGAAGGGCTCGGTGGCCCTCCCGCACAGGCGCTGGGTGAAAGAGAACAACGCAACCGGCAGTGGATTGCCTCCCTCACCGAAGGCGATAGAGTGAACGTTGCACCTCCTCCCTTCCGGTGCGATGGGATACGGACGCCTCCTTCACCAGCTGTGAGGGGGGAGAGAGAGACAAGAGGCCAACGCAGTCTTGTTTAGATCTGGTGAAGAGAGGGTGAGAGACTGTGAATATAGCAAACCCTAGCAAATGAACGCTGAGCCTCCAGCGTGTAACATATATTATATGTAGTGCGGCCAGCGTGTGGAGAGTGCAAACCCTAGCGAACAAGCGCTGAGGCTCCCGCTTATATCTATACTCTTTGTAATGCAATCGAGCTCCGGTGCCTTCATCGCACTGCTTTTGGCTGTATGACAGTGAGCCAGCCACATTTTGGGCCCACTGTCAGAAATCCAAAGGCAGGTGCACTAAGTCAATGAACCTGCGTCCATATAGTACTCTCGTGTATACGACTAAAATATAGTGGAGTGGTTTTCTTATTCTCTCCATGACAATCGTTTTAAATTGTGTAAGTACGAAACGAAACTCTTTATTTAATGTACAGTGAAGAGAACTAGTACTACTTCCGATGAACTAACGATCCATGCCCACGCGTCACGGTCGCACTTCCTCGCCCTTCACGTGTGGTACACTACCCTCCCTTAAGTGAACAACCACACATGCACCAAATTATCGGAAACGTGTGAGAGTGTGTACAAATAAAGAAATTTAATTTCAATTATCGGAAAGGTTTGAGAGTATTACAAAGTTTGACTAGCTACTGATGGAAGACAACTTGTTTTTCGTCGAAAATCGATCAGCTTCACCAGCCGACGCAACCATGAGGCGCAACCATGAGCATCGATAGGTCATCGTGGTGATGCATCATCCATTTGGCATCAAGTTAGGGTGAGGCACCTAAGAAGTTCGACAAATCCTCACCGTGGTCTGTTTCTTCTCAGTAATCAAGCTCGAGGAAGGAAGAACCACGTGGCGAGAACAAGGAGGCGGAACAACAATGGCCATCCAATTTTGTGCAGTTCCACTAAAATTGAGTAAGACATGCCCGGGTATGGAGACACGCATCGCTGTTTCCAAAAATATAAAAAAGGGTTAGCAGCGACATCTCAATTGTCACCAACAAACAGAAGCATCATAATTATCTTGATGGGAACTAAACCAGGATACCCGAGAAAAAAAGCATTTCTTCATTTAACCAGTGATAGTACTACCACCATATGGACAATGACCGCACAACCACCATGTACTTTTTATCGAAACAACATGTATACCTCCACCGAGGCATAAATCAGGACAACTTTTTGAGTGGCATTTCCTCTAGTAGTAGGTGATGTTGGACCAGCTGACGAACCCTAGCTACTATGCATGGGGAGCTGGGGAGTAGTCGCATAGAAGAAAACCCGCACGCAGCGACCTGGGGAGTTGGAGCAGTACAAGAAGTTATACCTTAGGTGGGCGAGATGTCGTTTAGGCGGGCGGGCGGGATCTGCCCACACGACGGCAGCGAACAAGAGCGCGGAGGATCTTCGTCCGCGCCAGCGCGGCTCCGAGAGGACGGTGCGCATCGGCTTCCTCCGTCGCCGACGGCGACAACGTCAACACTGCACTTCCTCACCTCCCGCAGCGGACGGGATTCGGCCGGATCTGTGACCTCCGGTGAGGAGAGAGATAGAGTGGACACTGTCATCTTGTTTTGATATGGAGAGGGTGAGAGAGCGAGTTGCGAGAAACTCTATCAAACAAGAGGCTATAATGGAGTAAAAAAATCTCTCCATAGCAGTGGTTTTAAATAGAATACGCGCGTTCCCGGAAAAAAGAAACGAAAACTGGCGGACAAGTTTTTTTGGGTCTGTCTAGGACACATCTAGATGTGACATAGTTATGTCACATATAAGTTGATGTCCACTCAGTTTGTGGTCTTTTCCTAGTTGTTTTTTGTTTCTTGTTGCTACATTATATACTTGTGGGAGCTTAGATGTGATATCCTTAAATAACATCTAGATGTGAATTAGACAAACTGATTTTCTAACGTACCAAGAAAGAAAACTCGATCAAAAACACGCCCCGCCTCCGTGTCGCGAGAGTCGTCACAAGACACATACATAGACATAGACATGCATATCCATGTTTACGTAAAATTCCATTTCCATCTCCATCTCCAATCATATTTGTCCAACGGCACATTATTTACATTGTTAATTATATACGCAACAATATTAACGTGACATCATCTCTTGTTTGCACGTCCGGACCGCTGCCACGGCCGGTCCCGACCAACCCGAACCCTCTTCAACACCAGCAGCGTGCTTCCCGCCAAAGCAGTCGATTACCGCATTCATGCCCGGCCAGAGCGGACGCGACCTCTCACTGGCGCCGGCATTGAAGCGGCGCGCCGCCCGAGAGAGCGTCGCCCGTGCCGCTTCCGGGTGCACGCAGCTGCTCCGCGTTCAAGGGTCGCAATAGCCGGCTACAACATGCATGTAAAAAGTTCTTGGCAGTCCGTGCTACAGCTAGCTGTCCTCCCCCAACTCGTCAATCTCTTCCAGTAGTGCTAGTACTCCATGGCGCGATCCATCGACAAGCAAAGCGGGAAAGTTATGGTATACTACTCGGTTTGCGGTGAGTGGCATGCCGAGCGACCGTGTGGGGTCGAGCCGTGGAGGAGGGTGAGACACGAACACGACGGACGTGATTTAAACGTTGGTTTTGCTCGATGGCGCGATCCAACGAAACGAAACATTGGTTTCTCTCTGTTTCCATTTTTTCTCCGAAAAAACGGAAAATTTTCCACTCCATTATCATTCCTATTCCAAGGTTGCCCCGTTACAACATTCCATCAAATAAAAAGGAAAACTAACACGCATGCTGATGCATCTCAATGATTCACAGATCATAGCCAATATTTACTTCACAACTAAAGAAAAAAGTTGTGAGAGCATGTACGAAAAGAAAAACTACCGATGGGGTCACTACGACTTAAACCCTAAACCCTAAACATGATTTAATTTCCTGGCCAGGTAGAACTCGTCGAAGGAAAGACGGCAGCACCCTCGGATCATACGATGCTTTTGTGCGGTTCCACTAAAATCGACTGAAGCATCCCCGATGTCAAAGATATTGAATAAGTGTGATTAGAATAATAATACTGGCACTAGTTCATGAGACATAAACTCATCACAAGTAGAAGCCGGTAGAAGTAGAGAAAGATCGACATGGAGATGGAGCTACGACAGTGGAGCAAGCCGGCTCCAAAAGGAAGATGGACTACCTGGACGTCGGGCTGTAGCTAGAAGGGCGGTTGGGATGCGGCATCGGCCCATACCGCGGTGACCCCGATTGGGACGCACCGACTGTGGGTTTTCTCCCTCGCCGATGTCGACCGCGTCTATGCAGAACATTGTTCCCTTCCCCACCAAGGGATCAGGCCCGTCGTTCTATGCTTGTGAAGAGAGCAACCTAAGCAAGGAGGCTTGTAGCTTAGGCTCCTGCTAGTGTATATATAGTGGTTTTCTTTTTGTGTCCATATCAACCATTTTATATTGCGTACGTGTCATTCAAGAGTGAAATGATGGTTGCTTCTTCCGAATAACTTACTGTGTGATTTGACTGCTCCTTAGTGGCCCCTACACGTACTCCCCCTACGTGTATGCAACAGTCACACGTACACATGGACGCAAAAATGCGCGCGACGCCCTAATGCATGCATGTCCGAGCACACGACGGAACACACACGGTCACGCTCAAGTGCTCAACCTACACGTGCATGCACACACATACTAGTGACCGTATGAACACCGGAAAATATATATATTGAGTGCAATGAGCGTATTATGAAGTCCACTAACCGTATTTTTACAAATATACAGTGACAGACTGTGTATTTATCTCGTTTGAAATTAAGCCATGTTAACCGGAGAGGAGGCAGCATGGACTAGCATTACTTTGCAGTGTCCCGCCAACTTGCCGAACGAGGAGAAGGTTGCAGGACAGGAGAAGCTTGCGCGCGGTGGCTCGCATGACAAGGAGAAACTTTTGACTAATGCAAGCTCTCCCTCGCTCAGGCGGTGGACGTGCAACAGTTAATTCGGTGTCAGATTGCCAGAAGCATACTACACTATACTACTAGGAACCAGATGGAGGAGCGTCTGCACTCTTATTATAATTTTAAAATGTGATAGAGCAATCTTCAACACATTTGGTTCTCTTCAAGGGTTATCGCATGTGATAATGGAAGTTGATTGCCTGGAACACTCGCCACAATTCTCGCTTAATTCTGGCTCATATCCTGTTACAAATAGTAGCGCTCAGTAATATTTCCTCTTTTTTTGTTATTCAGCATGTACACATGTCAGCAAACCTTGCGGCGCATCTTCGTGCGAACCGTGCTTGCTGCACTTTGAATGTGTCCGAGAGCTGGCTTGATGAAACACCTCGCTTCCTACTTCTTTTTTTGGCTTCCTAGTGACCAGTGTCTTGGCTGATCGTCCTAAGGCTAGTCATAGTGGGAGTAACTTAGCAAGTAACATAGCGCACTCCGAGAAATTTTTGCTTATGTGGCTTGTAGTTAATGAGAAGTGGTAACATAATATGTTACTGTAACATAGCGCTTTCCAAGACAAGATGAGTCTACAAGCTAATTAATGAAGTCCTCTATGACACTACTACTATGTTACTTTGCACTATGAAGATAGTAACTTAGACTAGTGTCATATGCATGACAGTAGTATAAGTTACTCCCCACTATGACCAGCCTAAGAATGCTTATATATGAATAAAGCTCTATCATTTACCCGCAAAAAAGATTAAGCCATATTAACCGAAAAGGAGGGAGTATGGACTAGCACTACTTTTTGGTGTGTCCTGTCAACTCGCTGAACGAGGAGAAGCTTGCAGGACAAGGTGAAGCTTGCTTACGCCTTTTGACTAATGCAACCTACCCTCGGTGGACATGCATCAGTCCATTCGATTGTCGAGCATACACTGTAGTACCCAACATGCGGAGTACCATCATTGTTCGACTTCATGAAGGCGAAGAGCCAAGCGCAGATTAGTACGCTGCATTTGGTTTTGCACCTTCATACTACTCCACCCTCCGTCACAGTTCTGTATGCGTGCTTCATTATGATGCATTTCTCTCAATGCATTTCCACCACCAGGGAGACTTTAGACGCGTTTGGTTTAATGCTCAATTAATTAGGGCGTGGTAACCGCAATCAAGTCCACAATTTTCTCTCCATGTACTGTTGTAACATCCCAAATTTTCAATTTGGCATGTTATACATAGGTCATCCATGCATATCATATTTTATTGCATTCTCGTTTGCCATCCTCGAAATCCTAAGCAACTCAAGGACCCTCGGAGAGAGTTGGGGATTTTCCGATTTTCATATTTGAATTTTATCAAATAATGAAGATGAGGATTTTGGATTTTATTGTTTTCTCTCCGGAAAATATTTCATGTATAATAATAAATGAGACGAGATAATATGAATTCTCCAAAAATAATTGAAATATCGGAGGAAAAATGTTAAAATCATTATTTGGAATTTTATTTTATTTATTTGGAATTTTATTTGCCTAGAGAAAAATTTGCATATATTTAAAATTGCATTTTAGGGGCCAAGAAAAGTTCATCTTGTCCAAAATATTTTAATTAGGCCAAGAAAACTTGTTTCGGCATTTTTAGATTTTTATTTATTTTTCTAGGGTTTTTACAATTTTTGGCGGAATGTTTTAAAAAGAACTGCTGACTTGGCCAAAGGCCCGGTGGCAGTGTGACCGACCACCGCCTCCTCACTTCTTGGCGCCTTGGCCAGACAGAGTCCCGGACTCCTCTCCCCGCCGCCTTGCCCTCCTCCAAGACACCGCGCCCGCCCCCTCTTTAAATAGCACCGCCCTCTCTAAACACCACCGCGCCCGCCCACTGGACCCGAGCCGAGCCCGAGCCCGAAGCGCCACGCTGCCGCCGCCCGCCGCCCCTCGCCCGAGTCGCCGAGCCGCCGCCGCCCCTCTCGCCGCCCCTCTCCAGACCCCGCCGGAGCCGCTCGCCCCGCCGGAAGACCTCGCCGGAGGTAGCCCTCGTCGCCGGTTTTTTTTAAAAGAACCCTTCGGTTTTTTTAGAAAACCCTAGCCGTTTTTTTATATAGATCGGTTTTATTTTTTTTGGTTTATTTATCTTGCGAGCGTTCACCCGTTCGTACGTTTTTACGAACCGTTCGTCGTTTAGTTCCTGCTAACGAACGTTCGTTCGTTTAGCCGTTCGTCGTTTTCTTTTATCGGTTTTATTCCACGATTATTCCGATCGCGATTTCTGATCCGATGTTCGAATTAGTATAACTTTTCGCTCATTTATCGGAATCACGCGATTCAAGCGCCTGGAGTTTCATCTCGAAACCCTCTTTCCGAATAGCCAACTTAAATTAGTTTTTGCCTCTGTAAAATTTGACCCTAGTTCAGAATAGTAAACGGATCTTGTTTCTCTCGCCATTTGAGTTCCGTTGCTCCGTTTGGTTTGATTCTTTTTGCAAACCGGAGTTCTTAAGTTGAACTCTCTGGTCAACCTCTTTCAGTTCAAGTTTCATTTGTGCATCTTTGTTTGTTGCTTATGTATGTATTGTTTGCTTGCGATAGAATTCCCGGTCTTGAAGCGTGTTACTACGAGTCTCTAGGATTCACGGATCGTCAAGAAGGCAAGTAACACTTGATCATACTCTTTTCATACCCAGTTTTTATGCATTAGCTCAATCCTCAAACATTGCATGGTTAGGATGTCATTAATTTGTGGGTTGGGAAGTAGATGATGAGGTAGGAACCTATTGCCCTGTTACTATCAAACCCTTGGGAGTTACTTCTACGTCATGCTTATATTGCTATATATGCTCGTAGACGTGGTTTGGGTTTGAGAGATATTCATGACAAATGTGAGATTGTAAATTAATGGTTTACCTTAAGGTGGCAACTTAAATACACATCTGGGTGGATTGAGGCACCTGGGGAACCCAGTGTTGTCTGTTTTATTTTTAGGAAATCCCGGGGTACCCGTGTGATCTTCCTATGGACCGCCACCCAGGCTCAAAGGGAACTGAGATTATTCATGCTAGAAACTTCCGTGTGCAGCCACAAGCTATTATGGGCTCTAGCATAGTGGAGTAAGTTACGTGAAGCTCTCAAAGAGGTAGATCAGCAGGTAGTGGGTTTTATAGGTTTGGTATGATCTATCCGGAGTAGAGAGTTAATGTTTCGAAAGATCGTGTCTCGGTCATCCGTTTCTCAAACACCATATAGTGCGAGAAATCAATGGAGGCGATCGAGTCTTGTGGGGAAAAGTGCGCAAACCTCTGCAGAGTGTACAATCTAATCATGGTTAGCCGTGTCCCCGGTTATGGACAATTCTGAGTATCTAGTACTTGAGTATTCACATGTATCTCATCACTCTAAATTAATATTGTTGGGTTGTTAATTACTTTAATTGGGATTGAGATGGGGTTATACCTTCTCAATGATGTTTCAACCACCATGATAGTTAAAGTAAAATTTATTCCTTTGATGTAGGGAAAAATTGGCTTTTTGCAAATCAGAATCAGAGAGCTTTCCACCAGCCATATATGCATGTAGTATAGCTGATTCTTTCATTACTCTCTATGTGTTACATTGCCAAAGCATATTCCATGTGTTGACCCGTTTTGGCTGCAACATATTATGTTGCGCACTTTTTAGACGAGGAGTAAGGTTCGATAGGTCGCTGCTGCAGCTCGCTTATGCCGTTGGAGTTGATGGACTCACTTTACCTTCCAAGCCTTCCGCTGTTATCACATTAGATGGCCTTAAGCCATATTATTGTAATAAGTTCTCTTTTGAGACATTCAATGTAATAAGTGTGTGATTGCTACTCTGTTATAAATCCTTCGAGTAATCGTGTGTGTCAAAGATTACTAATCCGAGGATGACACGGAAACACATAGACTTGACCATCTGAGGTCGGGTCGCTACAAGATGGTATCAGAGCACACGCTGAGTGTAGGACACGACCACTAAGATAAAACCATAGGTCACTCCTCTCTACTCATTTCTGACCCCTCTCCATTTTTTCCACTCTTTAGGATGACGGAGATGAAGTACAAGTTTGCACAACCGGATGAAGACACACCTTTTGGACGCCACTTGAAGGAAGTCACTAGGTACCTGAATATTGGAATACTAAGTTTCACCGGGACGTACAACGCCACCTTACCAGAAGAAGAATGCTGGAAGATTCAAGCTCTAGTTCCGGAAGGACGCTTATGCCAAGCTCGGAGCCCATAGTGTGCGTTTTCAATGCACCAACATGGAGTTTGGGAAAGAGTATGGCAGCTCACATTACCATGGGACGCATTGGAGAAGTCTACAATAAGGAGCTTAAAGACACCATATACCAAATATGTGGGCGCCGAGACGAGCAATGGGAAGTAATCAAAGACCGAGAAGGATAGATCCATTGCAGCTTACATCCAGGAGCTAAACCAGCACATTCGACGTCAACAGAACCAGATGTGCGCAGACATGATGGATTTGAAGAAGGCGAAAACTAGGATCATCGAGCTGGAGGAGGAACTCAAGTCTACACGCGATGGATATGAGGAAGAAATCAAGACCCTACTGGAGAAGAATGACGACCTAGTCAAGAAGATCGAGTCTTCATGGGAGGACCAGACCCAAAGAAGAAGAGCAAGAAGAGGGAGAAGATCCCGCTTGTCCGGACAACTACATCATCATCGATTTACACCGAATCAGATCCAAGTGATGATGACTATGAAGACGGTCGAGCGGACATCATGGAGTCTTCCACCGATCAAAATTTCTGGATGACCACCATATAATAGTAGTATTTCCCCCATGTAACTAGTAGTAGTTGAGCACTTATGCGATAGTCCTAGACCATTTTGTATGCCCTTGCTTGCTTGATTGAATGAATTTATGTTTGCCTCATGTGCATATGGGTAGTGTTTTCTCGCTAGACCTCTTTCTATTCTAATCTCTTCCATCTAAACCTTCAGATGCCTCCGAGACGTGACCCCGGTTTTGTTTTTCCACCGGAGCTCACTCAGTTGATCCAACAGCAGAATGCCTTGATGCAATTGCTAGTTCGTAACTGTGGCAATGCTAACAACAACAACAACAACAACAACCCGCCGCCAAGTGGACAATTTAGCCCGTTTTCTGAGGTTACAACCGCCGGTGTTTTCCAGTAGCACCGAGCCAATAGTTGCAGATGATTGGCTACGCCGTATTGGAAGGGAGTTAACCACCGCAGGATGCACGGATGCTGAAAGCATGCGCTTTGCCGCACATCAATTTGATGGACCAGCAGCCTTATGGTGGGAGAATTACACGGCTACTTTCCCTATAGCCAATGTCACTTGGGACCAGTTCCAACAAGCTTTTCGCACGGCCCATGTTTCAACTGGAGCCATGCAGATAAAGAAGCGTGAGTTCCGCAACTTACGCCAGGGGAACCGTACTGTGGCTCAGTACGTGGATGAGTTTAGCAAGTTATCACGCTATGCCCCTGCTGATGTAGCCACAGATGCCGCGAAGCAAGAGAAGTTTATGGAAGGGCTGAATGATGAGAAAAGTATGCAGTTGATGGTGGCAACTTTCAACAACTACCAGGAGTTGGTAGATAAGGCGCTAATGATTGAAGGAAAGCAGCAACAAATTGGGAGTCGTAAGAGAAAGTATGGACAAGGGAAGTATAACTCAGGAGCTCACAAGAAGCCTCGCTTAACCCCGAACTCGGGAGGACTTGTTCATAATCATGGAGGACATAACCATCCTGGAGGAGGATCGCATAATGGTGCGAAGACTGGGAATGGGAATGGAGTCAACAATAATCAGAATCGCTCAAACCCAGCTACACCCGCCAAGAGGGACTTAAGCCAAGTTATTTGCTTTAAGTGCGGGAAGACAGGGCATTATGCCAATGACTGCCCTGAAGGAAAGAATGGAAACGAAAATGGAAGGACTAGGAAGAAGCCCAATCCATTCAACAAAGTACAAGTGAACCACGTTAACGTGGAGGAGGTTGAAGAGCAGCCGGACGCGCTAATAGGTAAGTTTTTGGTTCAGTCATTTACCGCTATTGTTCTTTTCGATACTGGTGCATCGCATTCATACATATCAAGGGGATTTGTGGATAAGTTTAAGTTACCAACCCAGACCCTTAGGACCCCTCTTTTAGTGAGCTCACCTGGAGCAGAGTACATGGCTAGCAAGTGGTGCACCCAGATACCCCTAATCATTGGCACGCATGTTTCTCCGTCTGACCTAATTACCTTGGAGTCGCAAGGATTGGATGTGATATTAGGTATGGACTGGATGTCAAAATTTGGAGGAAGTATTGACTGCGCTAGCAAGTCAATTTAGCTTACCACCCCAGAGGGAAAAAGGATTAAGTACGTATCTAGGCATGTGCCTAGGAGGAGCCAAGTGAATACCCTCACGGGAGTTGTACAGGAGGAAGTACCTGTAGTAAAGGATTATCCAGATGTTTTTCCAGAGGAGTTACCAGGCATGCCACCGGACCGAGACATCGAGTTTCTGATAGAACTAATGCCAGGTACAGGGCCAATATCAAAGAGACCCTACCGGATGCCCGCAAATGATCTGGAGGAAATTAAGAAGCAAATCAAGGAGCTATTGGAGAAATGTTACATTCGTAGAAGTTCATCACCTTGGGGAGCCCCAGTACTTTTGGTGGAGAAGAAGGATAAATCCCTAAGGATGGTTGTTGAATACCGAGCTCTGAATGAAGTAACGATAAAGAACAAGTATCCATTACCGATGATCAATGATCTGTTTGATCAGTTGCAAGGAGCTAAGGTGTTTTCGAAGATTGATCTACGATCAGGATACCATCAGTTGAAGATTCGAGAGAAGGATATACCCAAGACAGCGTTCACCACTCGATATGGATTATATGAGTATACGGTCATGTCGTTTGGACTGACTAACGCCCCTGCCTATTTCATGAGTATGATGAATAAAGTGTTCATGGAGTATTTGGACAAGTTTGTTGTGGTGTTTATTGATGATATTATGGTTTACTCGAAGAACGAAGAGGAGCACGCGGAACACCTACGTTTGGTTCTCGAGAAACTCAGGGAACACCAGTTATACGCCATATTCAGCAAGTGCGAGTTTTGGTTGAAGGAAGTTGGATTTCTTGGCTATGTTATATCAGGAGAGGGTATAGCAGTAGATCCCAGTAAGAAATTCAGTCAACATCGAATGGTTGGCACCCACTTCACAATGAGATTCGCAGCTTCCTTGGACTGGCAGGATATTACCGGAGATTCATTGAGAATTTTTCCAAGATTGCTAAACCAATGACAAAATTGCTAAAGAAGGATACTAAGTTCAAATGGACAGAAGATTGCGAGACAAGCTTTTAAGAGTTCAAGAAACGGTTGACTACAGCCCCAGTGCTGACCTTGCCAGATATACATAAGGAGTTTCAAGTGTATTGTGACGCCTCCCGCTTGGGACTTGGATGTGTTCTTATGCAGGACGGAAAAGTGGTTTCATATGCCTCACGACAACTGAAGCCACATGAGTTGAACTATGCCACACATGATTTGGAGTTAGCAGCTGTAGTGCATGCGTTAAAGACCTGGAGACATTATCTCATTGGAAACCGTTGTGATGTGTACACGGATCATAAAAGTTTGACGTACATTTTCACACGTATGAGTTGAACCTCGATGCAGGAGATGGCTGGAGCTTATAAAGGATTACGATATGAAGCTACACTACCATCCAGAAAGGCCAACGTCGTAGCAGACGCTTTGAGTCGGAAGAGCTATGCCAATATCCTTGAAAGTAGAGGACTGCCAAAGGAGTTAGCAGAGGATATTATGGAACTTCAGTTGGAGATTGTTCCAAGAGGTTTTCTTGCAAGAATGGAGGTTCAGTCGACATTGTTAGACAAGATTCGAGAAGCTCAGAAGGAGGATAAAGAGATTGCCGAGATAAAAGAGAAGATGGGCAAAGGAAAAGCCAAAGGTTTTCGCGAGGATGAATACGATACCTTGTGGTTTGAGGACCGGGTTTATGTGCCCAACAATTCGGAGATCAGGAAGTTAATACTTCAAGAGGCCCATGACTCACCATACTCGATTCACCCCGGAAACACCAAGATATATTTGGACTTGAAGGAACGTTTCTGGTGGACTGGTATGAAGAAGGATATTGCCGAGTATGTAGCCATTTGCGATGTATACCAGAGAGTGAAGGCAGAGCATCAAAAGCCGCCAGGATCATTGCAGCCTATGCCAATACCGAATGGAAGTGGGACAAACTTGGCATGGATTTTATCACCAGATTACCCAGAACCAAAGCAGGATATGATTCAATATGGGTAGTTGTGGATCGTTTGACCAAAGTAGCTCACTTCATCCCAGCGAAAAACAACTTATACAAGTGCCAAGTTGGCCAAGATATATATGACCAGGATCGTATGTTTGCACGGAGTTCTGAGGAGCATCATATCAGATAGAGGAACACAGTTTACTTCAAAATTTTGGCATCAACTACATCAGACCTTAGGTACCAGATTGGAATTCAGTACCGCGTTCCACCCACAGACGGATGGACAGACAGAGAGAGTTAACCAGATCCTGGAGGATATGTTAAGAGCCTGTGCGCTAGATTATGGATCTAGTTGGGATGACAATTTGCCGTACGCAGAATTTTCATATAATAACAGCTACCAGGCCAGTTTGAAGATGGCACCGTTCGAAGCTCTGTATGGACGCAGATGTAGAACACCATTGATGTGGGATGAGGTAGGAGACCGTCGATTGTTTGGACCAGATTTGATCAAAGACTCGAGAGGAGAAGGTTAAACTGATCGAGACAGACTAAAGATTGCTCGGTCTAGACAGAAGAGTTACGCAGATTCAAACGCAAGGAAGTAACCTATGAAATTGGAGACAGAGCCTATTCATGCGAGTATCACCCCGAGGGGAGTGAAACGTTTTGGAGTAAAGGGAAAGTTAGCCCCAAGATTTGTAGGACCGTGATCGTGTTTTGGAACGGATGGGAGAAGTTGCATACAAGCTGGAGTTACCGAAGGATTGTCGGAGTTCACGATGTGTTTCACGATCACACGGTGAAGAAGTGCCACGCTGAGATGGCCGACATACCGTTAAAGGATACAAAGGCCCCTAGAGGCGTCTACTTGGATAGTAATTTGACTTATGAGGAGAAGCGAGTAAAGATTCCGGATTTCGACAATGAGTCACCCGCAAAGAAAGTTATCAAGTTTTGCAAAGTTCGGTGGAGCCACCATACGGAGGAGGAAGCCACAGGGAACGAGAAGATGATATTCGCAAGGACCATCCGCACCTATTTTCTAGTTAACCCGAATCTCGAGGGCGAGATTCATCTTAATGGGGGGTAGGTTTGTAACATCCCAAATTTTCAATTTGGCATGTTATACATAGGTCATCCATGCATATCATATTTTATTGCATTCTCGTTTGCCATCCTCGAAATCCTAAGCAACTCAAGGACCCTCGGAGAGAGTTGGGTATTTTCCGATTTTCATATTTGAATTTTTATCAAATAATGAAGACGAGGATTTTGGATTTTATTATTTTTCTCTCCAGAAAATATTTCATGTTTAATAATAAATGAGAGGAGATAATATGACTTCTCCAAAAATAATTGAAATATCAGAGAAAAAATGTTAAAATCATTATTTGGAATTTTATTTTATTTATATTGAATTTTATTTGCCTAGAGAAAAATTTGCATATATTTAAAATTGCATTTTAGGGGCCAAGAAAAGTTCATCTTGTCCTAAATATTTTAATTAGGCCAAGAAAACTTGTTTTGGCATTTTTAGATTTTTATTTATTTTTCTAGGGTTTTTACAATTTTCGGCGGAATGTTTTTTAAAAAAAAAGAACCGCGCCCGACTAGGCCAAAGGCCCGGTAAAGCAGGCCCGGCCCAACCACCTCCGCTGCACTGCGCCCGCCGCCTTGCCAGACAGAGTCCGAGCCGGACTCCTCTCCCCCGCCGCCTGCCCCCTCCTCCAAGCCACCGCCTCTTTAAATAGCACCCCCTCTCTAACCACCACTGCGCCGCCCACCTCGGACCAGGCGAGCCCAGGCCAGCGCCCGCCCGCCGCCTTGGCGTCGCCGCCGCCTCCGCGCCGCCCGCCCCCTCGCCCGAGTCGCCGAGCCGCCGCCGCCTCTCGCCGCCCCTCGCGGACCTCGAGCCGCCCGCCCACGGACGACCTCGCCGGAGGTAGCCCTCGTCGCCGGTTTTTAAAAGAACCCCTCGTTTTTTTAGAAAACCCTAGCCGTTTTTTATATAGATCGGTTTTATTTTTTTGGTTTATTTATCTTACGAGCGTTCACCCGTTCGTACATTTTTACGAACCGTTCGTCGTTTAGTTCCTGCTAACGAACGTTCGTTCGTTTAGCCTTTCATCGTTTTCTTTTATCGGTTTTGTTCCACGATTATTCCGATCGCGATTTCTGATCCGATGTTCGAATTAGTATAACTTTTCGCTCGTTTATCGGAATCAGGCGATTCAAGCGCCTGGAGTTTCATCCCGAAACCCTCTTTTCGAATAGCCAACTTAAATCAGTTTTTGCCTCTGTAAAATTTGACCCTAGTTCAGATTAGTAAACGGATCTTGTTTCTCTCGCCGTTTGAGTTTCATTGCTCCGTTTGGTTTGATTCTTTTTGCAAACTGGAGTTCTTAAGTTGAACTCTCCGGTCAACCTCTTTCAGTTGAAGTTTCGTTTGTGCATCTTTGTTCGTTGCTTATGTATGTATTGTTTGCTTGCGATAGAATTCCCGGAGTGCGAAGCGTGTTACTACGAGTCTCTAGGATTCACGGATCGTCAGCAAGGCAAGTAACACTTGATCATACTCTTTTCATACCCAGTTTTTATGCATTAGCTCAATCCTCAAACATTGCATGGTTAGGATGTCATTAATTTGTGGGTTGGGAAGTAGATGATGAGGTAGGAACCTATTGCCCTGTTACTATCAAACCCTCGGGAGTTACTTCTACGTTATGCTTATATTGCTATGCTATGCTCGTAGACGTGGTTTGGGTTTGAGAGATATTCATGACAGATGTGAGATTGTAAATTAATGGTTTACTTTAAGGTGGCAACTTAAATACACATCTGGGTGGAATGAGGCACCTGGGGAACCCAGTGTTGTTTGTTTTATTTTTAGGAAATCCCGGGGTACCCGTGTGATCTTCCTATGGACCGCCACCCAGGCTCAAAGGGAACTGAGATTATTCATGCTAGAAACTTCCGTGTGCAGCCACAAGCTATTATGGGCTCTAGCATAGTGGAGTAAGTTACGTGAAGCTCTCGAAGAGGTAGATCAGCAGGTAGTGGGTTTTATAGGTTTGGTATGATCTATCCGAGTAGAGAGTTAATGTTTACAAAGATCGTGTCTCGGTCATCCGCTTCTCAAACACCTCAGAAAAGTCGAGAAATCAACTGAGGTGATCGAGTCTTATGGGGAAAAGTGCGCAAACCTCTGCAAAGTGTACAAGCTAATCATGGTTAGCCGTGTCCCCGGTTGTGGACAATTCTGAGTATCTAGTACTTGGGTATTCACATGTAAATCATCACTCTAAATTAATACTGTTGGGTTGTTAATTACTTTAATTGGGATTGAGATGGGGTTATACCTTCTCAATGATGTTTCAACCACCATGATAGTTAAAGTAAAATTTATTCCTTTGATGTAGGAAAAAATTGGCTTTTTGCAAAATCAGAACCCTAGAGCTTTCCACCAGCCATATATGCATGTAGTATAGCTGATTCTTTCATTACTCTCTATGTGTTACATTGCCATATTCCATGTGCTGACCCGTTTTGGCTGCAACATATTATGTTGCGAGACTTTTTGACGAGGAGTAAGGTTCGATAGGTCGCTGCCATGCAGCTCGATTATGCCGTTGGAGTTGATGGACTCACTTTGTCTTCCAAGCCTTACCTTTTATCGCATTAGATGGCCTTAAGCCATATTATTGTAATAAGTTCTCTTTTGAGACATTCAATGTAATAAGTGTGTGATTGCTACTCTGTTATAAATCCTTCGAGTACTGTGTGTGTCAGCATTACCGATCCAGGGATGACACGGAAGCATAGAGACTTGACCATCTGAGGTCGGGTCGCTACAACTGTACTACTACGGAGTGCATGCATGTGTGTACCCGGGGTGGAAGCACTGCATGCATGTGTGTATGCATTATTCCCTCTAGTAATAGACGCCGTGCTATAACTACCAATGCTATTTTTCAGGTCGATCGCTAGTCGCCTTGGTCCCACAGATTTTTTTCTTTTTTTTCAAGCCTTACCAGATAAACAAAGTGACGGATGGAGTAGTATGAGCGGATTCAAATAAGAGCGTATTGATGGTTGCTTCTTCGCAGCAACTTACGATTAGGAAAAGGTGGGGCTTATGATTTGACTGCTCATTACTCACTATTAATGCGGCGCAACGACCGGGCTGAGTCTCCCATGCGGTTGTGCACTACCCCTCGGTTCTTAAATATACTCCGGAGTATTTGTCTTTCTAGAGATTTCAATGAGTGGCTACTCAAATATTTGTCTTTTTAGAGATTTCAAATGGACTGGCACATACGGATGTATATAGACATGTTTTAGAGTGTAGATTCACTCATTTTGCTCTGTATGTAGTCACTTGTTGAAATCTCTAGAAAGACGAATAGAATATTTAGGAACGGATGGAGTACACATACGAAGCAAAATGAGTGAATCTACACTCTAAAATATGCTCGTTTGAAATTTGTAAAAAGACAAATATTTAGGAACGAAGGAGTATAATTTTGTGCATGGCACATGGACCCGGATGATGAAGAGGCTTATGGCAATGCTATCAAGCTTCCATCATTTGTTTACATAATTGACGTACTATACATATAATTTTCCAATGACATGAAATTGTACAATGGTGTGAGCTTTCAGCTTTTGTTTGGCGTGTCTTGCCATCGATGCTCTTTCGAAACAATAAAAACTAACTTCCTTGCTAATGCATGTCAATTATTAGCGTATCGTAGCTAATAATTACATCACAACTGAAGACAAAGTTGTGAGAAGGTGTTAAATTAAAATTGATCCATGCTTTCATTGGCAGCAACGTCCCCCCAGCTCTGTCTAAATCAACAAGGCATGTTGGGAAAAAAGTAGTTGTCTGGAGCATGCAACATTCCGATCATTTTGTGCAGTTCCACTAAAATAGAGCTGAGCGTCCCTGTTCCAAAGATATCAAGTGTGATTACGATAATAGAGGACTCTTGATGAAACAATAAACACATGTATAGAAGCCGGTCACCTTTGCGGTCTCTCTTAAGACTAACTAGTTGGAGAAGATTAGGCTCGGAGTTGGATGAGGAGGATAGAGCAAAACCAATCTCCCTTTGTGCAACAAGACCGAAATGTAGAGACGTTGCACGTGTGACATTTTAGTACAATTGCAGAAAACACTCTTAAGAAAAAAGTGATTTGTGCAGTTCACCAAAAGGTCGCAATAGCAACGAGGTGAAATGGATAGCCCTGTTTGCAAAAAAGAGGTAGAATGGATACAATTCCTGGACAATAACAGTTTATGACACATGTGACGACAAAAAGAAGCATATTCCTTGTCCTAAGGGAAGATAACAACATGGTTGTGTTTGTCTAAAAGCAGTGTGAGGACGAGAATGCAATATGGAAAGTACGCCCGGACGAGCTACGCTTTGGGCAAAGAACTATGGAAGATCCACATGCAGCGGCGTGGGAAAAGCGGGTAGTGGAGCAAGGCCGAGGGATACACGGAGGTCGTCGGGATGTAACTAGGTGAGCATCGGCGGCGAAATCTGCGGCAGGTGGCGTAAACCTGTCGGCGCGGAGCTTGGTCAGAGAGAACGGCGTGTACCGCAGATCGGGACGTGCTGCCTCGGCGCCGTCGAACTAAGAAACGATGCACTTCCTTCCTTTCCCCCGGCAGACGGGATGCGGCCGAATCAGTGACAAACGGTGAGAGAGAGAGAGAGGCCACCGCACTCCCTTTCCCCCGGCGGACGGGATGCGGCCAAATCAGTGATCAACGGCGAGAGAGAGAGAGGCCACCGCACTCCCTTTCCCCCGGCGGACGGGATGCGGCCGGATCAGTGACCAACGGTGAGAGAGAGAGAGAGGCCATCAGAGCCTTGTGTGAGATACTCTGAAGAGCGGACTACCTTTTCCTCCATAAAAATCATTTTATATTCTTTGTACGTACCATTGAGCGCTATAACTTTATTTAAATACGCGGCAACGCGTCAAGTCGAACTTTGTTTCGTGCACGCGTGGTACACGACCTCCCTAGGTAAACAACCGCTATAGGCGTTCAAATTAGCACGTGGGCTGCCATTTCGTAAAGAAATGAGCTCCACCGTGTACCCGCGCGGGTGTGGCTGGGCACGAAGCGTGAGTACGTGCACGGTGCACCTATTCTATTCTTGTATACGTACACCACCTACGTGGGGTTGTGTGAGAGAGATACAAACCTAGAGAGATATAGTGTGTGCTTGAGAGTTTTGGGGGGGGGGGGTCAATCAAAAAATTTAACATATGCAATGTGTGTGAAATAAAGTCCTGGATATAACATATATAGAGAGGGGCCGACCCACGAGAAGAGAGTGGAGGTATCATCGGCTTCAGGTGTCCATAGAATCGAAGAGAGGGATGATGTGTGTGTGTGTGTGCGCGCGTGATCGATAAAGAGTGCCATCGAATTTGTGTGTGCCCACGTCAAAGATATAGAGTGGCTGGCCCTCTTTGGAGCGTTAGATGGGACATGTGCGGTTTGTCTCTGTGGCATGGATACCTACCGCAGAGCTCGACTATCGGTGTGTGGTGGGGAAGAGGGAGGCCCAATTAACTATAGAGGTACAATGGCTGGTATATGTGTGGAGGAGGAGAGAGGCCTACCTCATGTATTAAGGAGATCGATCTGCCTCATGTATTAAGGGAGATCGATCGGCATCCATGCATATGTGCAGGAGATGAATAAGGTTGGGAGAGAGATGAGCTAGAGTGTTGGAGGGGTGGTTGTGGAGTTGCTTCTAACAAATGGTGGGATAGTCTTGCTAGACAAACGGAGGGCACGCCCGCAATATCAATAAGAGAGGAGATGGCTGCTTGTTGTCTGTGCACGTGCGTGTGAGAGACGGGTCAGGAGGCATGCACGAATGATGAGGGGGATGATGTGGCTGTGGTAAGCAGATGTAACTACATAGGAAGATCAATCGCCCTTTGTAAGAGAAAGGAGAGACATAACTTGTGAGGTACGTCGATCGATGGGGGGGGGGTAGTTAAAGTCGATCTAGTTATATGTTGGGAGATCGACGGTATACATGCTTGTGTGTGTTAGAAGCAAATGAGGCACGAGGAGAAGGATAGAGAGAGAGGGATGCATGTAGGAGGTGGTACGAGAGACATACTATATCGAGGGGGAGGAGTGTGCGAGTACGAGAACGATGAAAAGAGTGGTAGGAGTGAGGCATGGACGGTGACAAGAGAAGAGGGGAAGCTTGTGTTTGTGCTAGGCACACCTGGCTAGAGAGGCATATCGACCGATGTGTGCCGTAAAGAAGGAGCTGGGGGGGCTACACACACTGTGGGTGAACGACCTAAAGTGAAAAGACGAATTTGCGCGATGGAGCTAGAGAATGTTGAGGGAGGGTGAGAGGGATGCGGGCGTGTGCATGCACAAGAGAAAGTTAGCGCTAGCTACAAAGATAAGAGGGTTGTGTGGGTGTAAAAGACGAACAGAGATCATATATACTTCATTATAAAAAGCGAATTCGGATATTTGAAGAATTTATCATAGTGTTTCAAACCGACGGATGTGTGAATATATATAACGGTGATACACATGGTGTGGTTATGAACATGGTATACTACATTTAATACTATATTTTATCTCTACTCTTATAAAAAAACAGAGTTGTTGATGATGGTGTGCCTGCCATCCTGCATTATAGGCCGTCTGATTTATATCTGGTGGATAGCAAGGAAACTATGATGGTTGAAGTTGGCAACAATCATGATTGTAGATTCTTATTGAAATAGAGAAACGAATTCAAATTTAGTTCGAATTGCAGCGGTAGTATAGACATTTGGAATGCACTAAAATGTTGGTATGAGTAGGTTACATGCATTATACATAGCGAAAAAAATTTAATCGGACATAACATGGGTTCATACTCCTCCTTCCATCTACATAGGGCGTAATGAGATTTTAAGACCGCCTTTGACTATTGACAAGATTAATAGTACATGACATTCACAATGTGAAAATTATATCATTGAAAGAACTTTTCACGCATTTAATTTAACGGTGTGCTTTGTGTAAGTTGCATGTCATATATCATTGCTCTAATATTTGACCAAAAGTTAGCATCGGAAAATGCATTAGGCCCTATATAGATGGAAGGAGGGAGTAGCTTTGAATAGCATTTGCATAGTAAAACGGGGCAAGACTCTCTCTTTGTGTGGTGTGAATAGTTTTTTTTTTGTTTTCTTTTTGGTTGAGGGAAGTGCGAATTGATTTGGTACGTACAAGTACAATATTACGACACGTTAGGCTTGTCCCTAAAATTCAACCCGCATCTTGTTATATCCTGAAAATTCAGATATAGTGCTCCCAAAACTGGCGCCTTCACAACCCGCGCCTTGCTATCCCGAAATTACAACACACGCGAAAACTCCCTCCAGCTGCCAAATCCCGACACGCGAAATCCCCCTTCTAACCCTGAGCGGAAAGCGCCGCTAGTTCAAATCGGTGGGGGGTACTTTTGTAACACACCCTACATTTTGGACAAGCATGTTCCTAAGTCATGCATCACCCCCTCCCATCACCCCCTTTTCGCCATTCAAAATCCCAGGCCGCCATAACCTCTCCGCTCCAGCCGTGAAACCCCACCCTCCTTCATCTGCCACGTCACCGCTGCCCAGCCGGAGCCTCTTCCCCGATGACGTCGTCCACCGCAACAGCTCGATGTCCCTCGTCCACCTCCCCGGATGAGGATCCGTCGTCCATCTCGCCGTCTCGCCGGTTCAGCTGCCCCGTCCACCACCTCCAAGGAGCTGCTCCGACGATTGCCTCGTCTATCGCGGCTGCTCCATCCCCACAGCGCCGCCTTAACCTGCTCCACCGGAACTGCAGCATCCTCACCGACTCCTCGGACGAAGCCGAGGCCTACTCGGCGCCATCAAAGAGGTTGTACACTCATCGCATCGCACCTTCTCCTTAACTCGACCTCCCGGCGCTGATGGTGCTCCATCCCGCACCCCCATGGAGCGACTACCTTGAAGCCGGCGCCGCGGGCGACATCTCAACGGCGGCTCTCCCCCAATGCGAAGCCCCTTCGGCGGCGGCGTCCATACCAGCCGGATCTGCTGCTGCTGCTTCTCCGGCTCTCTCTCAATCGCTCGCTCGCCCAGCTGCTGTTGCTGCTCTCCCCCTCGCTCGTGCTGCTGCTCCGCTCCGATTAAGCCACACTTCAGTCGACTGAATTGACTTTTGGGTCAGTCGATTTTCAAGGGTTGGGGGGGCTCGCCGGAGTTAAGGAAGAACCACCAACAGCGGGGACGGGGGCTCGCCGGAGAGGTACCCCACTATCTATCTTAGGGTTCACGGTGGGGGGGCGGGGGTCCTAGAGGGATGGCCGGGGCGGCGGTGGCGAGTTGTTTCAGGGTGGGGAGGCGGCTGGGCCGGGCGGTTCGGCCGGTGGTGGCGGCTCGAGGTGCAGGTTGAAGATGAACTGCAGGCCCTCCCTAAACTACATGTCAAGTGCCTCTCTGCTACCATTGCGTTCAGTTTCGACAGTAGCATTCAGATTCCACAGTAAATTTCAGTTTCGACAATTAAGTTCAGAGTCAACAGTTTTTACCTCATCTGTTGTAGTCAGGTGGTTTTTGGTGATGTTAATTTTACATCCATTTTACATCATCTATTGGAGATGCTATTAGAATCCCACTTGAGATTGACGATGTCTATCTTGTGCTGCTTCAGCCTTGACGTCTTACGGCTCACCGAAGCTGCTCCAATGACAGAACGATCCATCACAATAGAGCAGTGCCCTGGATGCCGTCTATAGATTCCTCAGATCTTCCTCCACACCTCCGACAGCCACCTCTGCCTCAACTGCTTCAGCGACCAACCCAATGATGCTGAGGTCGACACGGCTATGGCAAAGAGGTTGTACACTTGTTGCATCACTTATTACTATACATTCACGTCGATCCATTAGGGCTATTTTGGTTCAACAGAAAAACATCGATCCACTGGTTGTTACCATCATCTAAATTTCTGCATGCTCTCCCTACATAATCTCACCATATTTTTTTCAGATGCATGTCGATATTGTACACAAATCATGTTGAACATGTAGAGAAAAAGAGAAGAGTTTTGCACGGCAATACAATGTCATGCAGACATCGCTCCATGGTGGGTTCAATGGCAAACCCTCCCCACCCCTCTCCAGATTGTAATCCAGAGGAATATATCTGTTCTGAGGTGGATTCGGATGCCGCTGACCACTCCTATTTACCCCCCAAGGTGTTTGCTCTACCTTGGCATGATTATGTTAATCATATCATGCATATGTTGCCTTGCAGTGCCTACTTTTGACATCATATATGTCATCTGCTTAGTTTAGACATGTTCTGTAATGCCACTTGCTTAGTTTCTATATCATATATGCGAATTATGCTGTCTCATGTCTTTTAGCCAGCCATAATATATGTGAAATGTGCAATTCCATTCTGTTTAACCAGGCATCATATATTTGAATGATATCTTGCCCATCCTTTTCTTCATTACATTTCCATTTGTCGACAATGTTTGTACATTAAACTACTCTTCCTATGAATCAGCCATTTGGGTGGGAGATGGAAAAATCTGGAGTGAAAACAAGGCCTTCAGAGCAGACAGTGCTACCTGTTGAAGCAGATCTCTTGTTGGGTCCCGATAGCTCCTCAGAGATGGATTCAGAGACAGATGACCAGTCCTATTCCCCCACTGAGGTGTATGCTCTAACTTGGCACGGTTATAAGGCTCATATCATGCATACAGTGTCTTCATTGCATAGTTTAGACATCATATACACAATATTCAACACCATGTTCTTAGTTAGACATCATATCGAATGCCCTCTGTTTAGCATATAAATCATATATGTTAATTAAATGATGCAATCTTGATTACTTAGATAACATGTAGGTGAATTATGTCAGGCAATCCTGTTTAGTTATTAATCATATCTTTGAATTATGTTATGCTATGCTATCCAGCTTAGATAGACATCATATATGTGAAATTATGTCATGCTATCCGTTTTAGTAAACAATATACATGTCAACTATTTCATGCCCTCTTTTTTCCACACTATCTATTGCATCTGTCTCTCATACAATGTCTGTACATTCAACTATGTTTCCTGTTTATCGACCATTTGAATTGGAGCGGTGATGCCGATATCTAGCGGACTAAAACACGGTCTTCAATAAAAGCGATGCTACCTCTTGGTGGAGATAGCACCCTGGTTGTAGATGCACAAGAACCAGCCCTACCACACATAACCCAAACTCTCGCAGATTGTACCCCTACTATGATGGACAGAGAACCAGCTTCACCCAATCTAACCCCAACCCCAGCCGATAGTAAGGTAGTTCCAGTGCCCAAAGGGCCAGTACTATCACGGCGAACCCCAACTCCACCAGTTAGTACGCCTATTCCTGTGGAGGAAGCACAACCAGCTAGTCGTAGTTTAGCATCTATCGCATTTGATGTTGTTAAATCGTATGTGCGTATCTTCCCATCTTGGAAATATTATACTGAAGATGAAGGAAAATGCCAGTTGCAGGTGTTTGTCCAGGAGTTATGTGTAAGTAATGTTTTTTTTTACTATAAACAGTAGGGTAAAACCCCACTGCAATTTTTATAATTATATAGCAAAGTAACAAGAAGTCTCAAAGGCTTGAGATAAGCCCACAGAAAGGGAAAGAAAGAAAAGAAAATAGAAGAAAACTAAGAACCTAAAAAAGAAAGAAAAGAAAGAAAGAAAAGAAATAAAAAGGGAGGAGAGAAGGAAAGAAAGAGAAAGAAAGAGAGAACTAGGCTAAAAAACAAGAAAATTACACCAGGGCCTCAAGCCAACTAGAGAATCGTGTCTCATGCTTTTTCTTCATTCTGAACCTTAAAAGCTTGAGCTCCTCCATGTAGATGAACTTCCATCCTTGAAATGACGGTGCAATGCTTTAAAAAATTTATTGTTTCTGGGTATCCAGATGGCCCAAGCTCCAAGAATGATGATCTCCATGTAAAAGGGGTAATTTAGTTTGTCCTTTAGATCTTGAAAAGCTTCCAGCACTAATAGGTTTGGTGTTCTTGTTGGACAAATATAGTCCCAAAGATCATTGCAGAAAGGGCATCCCTGCAAAAGATGATGAAGTGTTTCTTCCTGCTGACAGTCGCTAATTGCACAGTTGTATGCCTCCAACACAAAATTCTTCCTTCTAAGCATGTTTCTTGTATTAACTCTGTCATGGAGCAGTTGCCAGAAAAATACTTTATGTTTTGGCTGACATGAGCTTTGCCAAATCCATGTGAAATGAGGAGGAGTTTGCCTGTGACCTATTAGAACTTTATATGCTTTGATGGATGAGTATATTTCATTTCCCCAAATGTAACTCCATGTGTCTAAAGATCCCAGAAATTCAGATTGCCTCATGGAGATACAAATGTCCTCCATTTCTAAGAATTCCTCATACGCCTCTGTTGTCAATGGAAGGAAGAAAAGATCCTGAAGATATTCTGTCTGTAGAACCTGTTGTACGTTTAATTGTGGGTTTCTCACAAAGGAATATAGATGATGGAACTTGTGTTTGAGTACTGCCTGCTGCCAAAGATCATCCCAAAAAGAAGCACTGATTCCATCTCCCACATTGCATCTAGCAATAGCTTTGTAATGATCAATAAGAGCTAAGTTGGATTTCCACCAAAAAGAACCCACCATGCTGTCATCTGGCAATTGCCCATCACTGTAGTAACTTTCCCATATCAAGTCGACCCATGGTATATCATGTCTGTTGAAAAATTTATGCAAATTCTTCATAAGAAGTGTTTTGTTATGGGTATATATATCCAAAACACCTAGACCTCCCTGTTCTTTGGGTCTGCACACAGTGTGCCATGCTACTAGAGCCGGTCTGCGGTCTTCCATGTCAGGGCCTCTCCAAAGACAGTGTCTTAGGTATTTTATTATCTGTTTCTTTATTGTGATAGGAATATCCAGACAGGTCATGAAAAAAACTGACAATGAAGTGAGCACTGATTTGACCAGGAGAAACTTTCCTGCCTGGGTCATGAAAATAGAAATACCTGCCAGTCTTTTTACAATTCTGTTGACAAGAGGTAAGCATTGTTCAATAGTGGGTTTGTATATTTCCAATGGAAGGCCAAGGTAGGTGAAAGGGAAATATCCTCTGGCACATTGTAGTGTGTTTGTGAATAATTCAATCCTGTCTTCATTGATGTTTAGAGGAACCAGAAATGACTTCCCATAATTTACCTTCAGCCCTATTGCAGAAGCAAAAGTGTTGAGTAAGGCCTTCAGACAGAAGAGTTGCCTAGTATCTGCTTGCATAATCACCAGAGTGTCATCTGCATACTGCACAATTGGAAAATGTGGGCATGAATTCACTTGAAGTGGTGTAGAGAGTAAGTTTAGCCTCATTGCTTTGTTAAGAATAGATTGCAATAGATCAGCTGCAAGCACAAAAATGAGAGGAGAGTAAGGGTCTCCCTGCCTTACTCCTCATTTGATGTAATTTTTTTTCCTGGGACTCCATTCAGCAAGATAGAAGAAGATGATGTTGAAAAAAACACTCTCATCCAAGAAATCCATCTGTCACCAAAACCTTTGGCTTTAAAAATGTCAAATATTGCTTCATGTTCAATTGTATCAAAAGCCTTTTCAAAATCCAGTTTAATAACTAAAATTTCCTCCCTGGACTTGTGGCATTGGTGAATATATTCATAAGCCCATCCTAAGCAGTCATGTATCACCCTGTCCTTGAGGAAGCCATATTGATTGATATGAACCATCTGCAGAATAACCCTTTGCAATCTATTGGCCAGAAATTTTGTAATGATCTTGAGCACTCCATTAAGCAGAGAAATTGGTCTAAAGTCATTTGGAGTAAGTGGCACTTCTTTTTTAGGGATTAGAGTAATGTAAGATGAGTTGATACTCTCAAGATTGACCTTCCCAACATGAAAATCCATAATAAGTTCAATGACATCTAGTTTGATTATATCCCAACAACTCTTGAGGAACTCATTATTGAAGCCATCTGGACCTGGTGATTTATCATTTGGCAAATTCTTGACTACATCCTCAATTTCTTCCTGAGTAAAAGGTTTCTCCAAATCAATGAATAAGAGTGGATCCACTATGTTTTCATACAAGTCACTCAGATTAAAGTGCATAGAATGTCCATTGGATTGACCCAATCTACTCTTAAATGCATCCCATAATATTGTTGCCTTCCCTTCATGATCAGTGACTTCAACTTGGTCCTTGTTAACCAGCATAGCAATTTTATTGTGCCTGTGGTTAATAGAGGCCTTTGTGTGAAAGAATTTTGTATTTTCATCCCCAAACTTTACCCCTTTAATTTTCCCTCTTTGTTTCCAATAGATTTTCTGATTGTTGAGCACTGTTAATAAGAATTCCTTCAACAAATTTCTGCAGTTTGTTTCAAACACTGATAGATCCCTGTATTCCTCAATTAAGTCCCAAAGGAAAATAACATCATTCAGCTCTGCAATTTGTTTTTTGTGACAAGATAGGGATTTAGCCCATAGCTTTAGAGCTCTTCTAAGATTCTTGAACTTTGCATTAATCTTCTTTGCACAATCAGTGTGGCCCACTGGAATGTTCCAGGCATCTTGAACCACTTGCTTGAAGGAGCTGTGATTTAGCCAATAATTTTCAAACCTGAAAACTTTGGACTTTGGAATATTTGTGCCAATTTTTATCATACAGGGAAGGTGGTCTGAAATAGGTTTAGCCATGGGTAGAGCAATAGTATCTGGATAGCTGGTCATCCAAGCAGCAGAGGAGAAAAACCGATCTAACTTCTCAAGTAGGGGGTTGTCTTGCATGTTACTCCAGCTGAACTGCCTGCCTTTGAGGGGTAGTTCAATCAACCCCAATTCACTGATAGCCTCATTAAACATGAGGATTTCATTAACATCTCCTCCATGTTTATTTTTGTCCTCAGGTTTTCTAATGAAGTTAAAATCACCCATTATAATCCAGTCCACATCACTAGGCATTTGAATATTTCCAACCCATTCAATGAACTCAATCTTGTCTTCATGTCTACAAGGACCATATATGTTTGTGAGGATCCAAGACTTGGAGGAAGTGTTGCAAGTGAACTGAATTGATAATGAAAATTTGTTTTGAAACATCAGCTCTCCAGTAAATAAAGCTCCATTCCAAGCAGTGAGGATGCCACAAGAAGCCCCAAGGGATGGTAAGTATTCAAACTTATTGAATCTCTGTGGGCAAAATTTATGAATATATGTTAAGTCAAAGAACTCTCTCTTTGTTTCCTGCAAACACACAATACCAGCAGCACTCTCTTCCACTTTTTGCCTTATAGCTAGCCACTTGTCTGAAGAATTAATACCTCTTACATTCCAATTCAGTATATTCCAAGTTATGTTATTATTCATTAAAAACCAGAAGTGTGTGTCCTTGTACACTCAGGTCCAATCCCTGGTGTCTATCCCAATAGAAGATTTCACTTTGAGTCACAGGGAAAGCATTTGCAACACAAGTAGTCCCAGCATATAAGCAGTGAACAGGATTTAACTGGAGCCCATACCAGGGTAACAAGTAGTGCAAAAGCAGATCATTAATTATAGGAGGGATATCACATGTCCTTCCCATAAAAGGGTTCCACAGTGTACACACCAATCTATTACAGACAGGGAATAAAAGGTGTCTCTCTGGATAACCTTGCACTATTGAACAAGTTCTGAACTTAAGATGTTCTGCAAGCATAAAGAAAGTACATTCCAAAAGAGGACAGCATAACACTCTGCTGTTCCAAGTCATCTGATGTGTTCTTGTCATCATCAGGTAGTCTTTGTATTGCAGTCCTGCCCAGTGGCCTTGGACACCTTGGCCACCTCCTCATGTCCCTTCTTCTTAAGCTTCTTGGACAGCTTGCCTTGAAGTTCATCCTCAGCCACCTTATAGAAAGACTTAGTTAGGTTTTTTACCACAGAATTCTGAATAACTGGTGGGATTGCATTACATGGCAAACAGGATTTAGCATCACAGGATTTCCTTCTATATCCCATATTATCTTTCTTAATTCTGTCACTCCTTCTTACCTCAGTTTCAACAAGAGGCTCCTTCTCCCTTCTCTTCCTTGAAATAGCCTCCCCCAGAGGAAGATATTTGTTTGGGGAGACTTGTTGCAGAGGACTGCCTGCCCCACTATAGGAGTGAGCTGCTGGACTAACACCTTCATTTTCCTTACCCTGTCCCAGGAGGAAATCTTTGCAAGTTGGTGCCTGGGAAGTAGAGCATCCATCAGGTATATGAAAGAGCATAGTTTCCTCTTGTGTACAATTGACAATCAGTATTTTCCATACATCAGACTTTAGTAAGTGCATTGTCCAACCAAACTTATTAGGAGTCAACAACAAATGTATTATGAAGTTGAACCAACTTACTGGTATTTCAATTTTGAAAGTGTTTGCATCTCCTTGTGTTGCTGGTGCAAAATTCTTAATCCAGAGGTCAAGTCCTTCTTCAGATATTAAATGAGAACCATCAATAATTTCCAAAGCATGGTTCTGAGCTAGATCATGTAAATAAAACATAGAGGGAGAGCTTGGCAATGAGAAAGTACCATAGTTACCTTTATTAGTAGGATCTGTAGATGTGCCAACATGGGGGATTGGGACATCTTCCTTGCCCTTCTCATTAGGGAGCAGAGTGTGTTGGGCAATAGGCAAAGAGCTGACAGCTGCAAGTGTGTCAGTAGCAGTAAGATCTCTCACTGTCTCCCCCTGATTGAAAATGTTCAATTCAGGCCTAGAATTATCAGTGCCCTCATTATCCCTGCCATCTTTGAGCTGGTCAGCCACGTGGTCCATCTGCAAATCCAGGTGATGTACAGTGTCCTGAATCTGAGGTATCGAAGCTGGCTCTAAAACTGGGTTCTGTTGCTGCACATTTTCCACATTGGTGTGTAAGTAATGTTATTCATGGCAATTACTTTGCTTCGTCCCATACATCCTACCTCCATGATGGTTATAATACAGCAAATTTTCCCATTTTTCTCAATAGAGAAGGACCGATTTGGAAACTCAGGATGAGGTAACCTATGCTAATACCTCTGCTATCTTCAAGAATGCTTGGTGGCGATGTCGAATTACACGAAGAAAACGTGACTTCACCGCAAAGAAACACATCAAATTCCCTTACATTCTCCTGAGACACACTTTCATCGGATTTATGATCGGGAACGCCTTTGTTCTTGGTCCCGAACCAAGAATGTGGTAAGGTCTATGAGCTCATTTTCTATTTTTAAGTATTATATTCTTGCGTCTTACTGTACTCTGTTCATGTAGAACAAGTGCCTAAACCTGAAGAACAACTGTTCTAATTTAAGATTCCATTGCTACCATAGGACAAATATATATGTTTGTTTGATGCTTTTATTATGTACTAGTACTTGGCAATAGAAGACTTGGTAGTTTAATCCTGTCCACCTTACTAATGAACTGGTTCACCGAAATGAGTTTCATATACAAGTACATGCTAAACTTGTTATGTGTCTGCTTGTTTCTTATTTTAGAATGCTGACAGAATATTGGGGAAGAGTGCCTTATTAAGCAATGGTAAAGGAAGTAATGCAGACAAGGTTCATGATAGTGACACATCCTGTCTTGGTTTAGTGTTGGAGTTACTGGACACTACCGCTTGCACAAGCTATTCAAACTCACTGTCTGAATCAGTTCGGTTTCTTGAGTCTCCACTAGAAGCTGAAAGACATCGATCAGCTGTGCTGCGACAAGAAGTGTAAGGAATGCGAAAGTCCCTGGAGCATTCAGATGCATACTTTCTGGTGCAATAGCAAGCGTTGGAGGATTTTAGCGCCAAACAGGACAAAGCTAATTAGCTTGCTAAGCTTATTGCCAGCATGGTGGATACCCAGGATAACGTTTCTTGAGCTCTTCTGAAGTTGTTTCAGCTTATGCTTTTGTTTTGCTGCCGTTTATTTGCATTGGTGGCCAATTTTGACGGCCAGTGTATATGATATGCTGCTTTGTTCCCTATATTTGCACTGTTGGCGAACTTTGATGCCCAGTGGATGTAATATGTGTAATAGTCGTGCCTAGCGTTAGTTGCTTGCTTATTTATTTCCTTGTTGTCTTGTTTATTTGTTTGCTTCTAGTCATTGCAGATATTTTTCCGCGGTTAACTAGTGGCTGCAATAACCTACTTTTTAAAACTAGGCCACAATAACCATGGGCTAATATTTACTGTAGTGACAATTGGCCTCCTACGGGTCAGAAACAAGTGGGCCTACTACGGGTCAGAAAGCGATAGGCCTTCTACGGGTCAGAGAAACAATGGGCCTTCTACGGGTCAGATTCATCAATGGGCCTTATACGGGCCAGATGATCGCTGGCAAACATGGGCCAATAACACGCCGCATTATGGTCAGAACGGGCTAGAGTTGGAATCGTCCGCTCATGGGCCGACCGTAACGGGCCATCGTTAATAGGCCATATTTGATGACGCTATGAAAACGGCTCAACGACAATCTTAACCACAAACGGGCCTACTATAACCACAGGCTGAATTTGGCCCACAAGCAAAAAATGACAGTAACGGGCCGTAAGAAACGAATGCTGGAAATGAGCCCAAGAATAAATGGGCTCTGAGAAGGCCGAAAGATAACATGGGATGGAAACGGCCCAACGGAATAACGGGCCGTTAATGGGTATAAAGTGATACGCTGTTTATTATGGGCCGCCACCACGGGCCGTTAATGGGTGTAAAGTGATACACTGTTCATTACGGGCCAGTATCACCACGGGCCGTTAATAGGACAAGAGTTACATAGGGCCTCATAATGTCCGAAAGACGACATGGGCCATACATGTGCTAGAAGTGAAAACGGGCTGGAATCATATTGGATGGCCCAGATGACGCCATCGGCCTAATTCAATAGGGCATAATGGGCCTTGGGTTAGCGGGCTGTAAATGGGCTATATGCGAGCAGTGCCGTTAACAAGCTTTCCATGGGCGGCCCGCCTTGACCAAGTCAAATGGGCCGGCCTTTTCATAGGAATGGGCCTCTGTTGGGCCGTGCCACGTGTTGACGTATCATAGGCACCTATCTGACCCACTGACGAGCTGACACGTGTTTCGTCCGGCCAGTAAGAATTTTACATGTGGAAATTTCCCTTTTGTCGGGGCTGTTAACGGGTTATCGGATCCAAAACCCGACCTGATAGCTTAACGGCGTTCCGTTATGGTGGATGCCACGTGTCGGTCACCCTTGACGAAAGCACTTCGGTGACGCGCGATTTATCGTCATGGAAGTGGACACTTCTGTGATGATAAATTTGGTAATGTCATGGAACACTTCTCTGACAAACCCTGTATGACTATCTTGATTATGTCATAAATTTGTCATGGATGTACATGCATGACAAAAAAAGCGACCTACTGTGACAAACACGTATCATCACGGAAGTGTATTTTTTTGTAGTGTCACCCTCTTTATAAAAAGACCAAGGCCCATTCTTTTTTATTCCTCGAACTCAATCGAATCCTTCCCCCGCCTCGAGTTACAACACCCAAAGCTCAGGTCAGGCGCTTCGGACCTTCAGCCATGTCCAGATCCAACCTTCAAGGTCGGTGGATGCCCTCCTCCGTCACGAAGGAAGACGCCAAAAGTTAAGAGAGGCCGGAGTTTCGACCCGGCGAGATCACAGACCGGCCGCCTACCCGAGGGCGTGTCATTCCTACTCCCAAATCCGCGAGAGCGTCGTGGTTCATATCTCACTTCCTTCGAGGGCTAGGCCTCGCCCTTGATCCCTTCGTGAGGGGCTCATGTTCTATTACGGGCTGGATTTCCATGATTTGGCTCGGATTCTATTCTCCACTTCTTGTCTTTTATCATTGTGTGCGCGCTTTCCTCCGCATCAGCCCTCACTTCGCCTGTGGCTCAAGACCTTCCAAGTGGAGCCAAGATGATCGAGGGAGGCACGCGGAGTCTTGGAGGTGCCGTAATAAGCAAAAGTGCTGATGCCCCATGGCCCGAGGGTTCTTTCCAGGAGGTGTCCAGCTTATGGAAACAAGAGTGATTTTATGTCACAGCTCCCAGGGGTACCAAATGGGTGGCTCCCCATGCCTTTCGCTCGAGCTCCCCTCCACGACTAACGTCATGGATCAACAAGGGACTAGACTGGGGGCCAGTAAAGGACGTGCCCATGCTGCAGAGCCGCATCTGAGATCTCCTCGAAAGGGATACTGGTCTGGTCACTGTAACGTAGGTGATGTTACTTTGTCGAATCCTGCCCTGCAAACGTCGTCCCCTCCGCCTGTGGGAGTTCAATCCGGAGGGGCCGCGAGCTATTCAGCACTTCCTCGGCATGACGCTCGAGGGGATGTACGAATTGTACTTCGGACCACAAGTAATCTGTCCGGATACCACCGAGGACGCGGGTCTGAGTTGCAATCGTCCAGACACCCAAGTAAGTCATCCTGTGGCCGAACACGTTGTATCTGTATTCATCACAACATTATTCTGAAAAATCACTCTTCGACCAGGATTGGATAGCAAAGGCGAAAAAGATCAGGTGTCCGGCCCCCCTCCCCGAGGTCTCACCGGATCCGGTACTAGCCAGGATGCTGGAGCTCGCGCATTGCCAAGCGCTCTCAGGGGAAGATAAAGGTGGGAAGAAAGAGGCTAACGCCTCCGTGAAGGAGGATAACCAGGGGGAAGAAGCCAAAGTTCCCTCTCCCCAAGGAAGGAAGAGGAGCGCCTCTAAAAGCCCTGAGACAATAGTCTCCAAACGGGGGAAGAAATCTCCGCCAGAGGGTCCTGCCCCAGGGGATACCCCGGCCGCACAATGCCCGCAAGGGGGTCAGCCCTCCATCGAGCTGTAAGTAAAAAAAGGTTTTAATAGTAAAAAAACATCCTACTTTACCTCTGAGGAAAATGATCGAGACATTTATCTTGTAGTCCGGATCATAGCCCTTCTCGGCAGAGTTCGTCTTCGGGGGATCTTCTTCCGGAGATGATGGAGAGCGAAACGCCTCCCCATGCCATCCCGCCTTACGAGGCGGGCGACCTAGAGGTGTTGTCTCGGAGGGCTTCTCCCGATCCGGCAAGGCCAGAGGGTAATCCTTTGGCCACCCGAGGCCCTCAGTATCCGGATTTTGAAGAGAGCAACCGGAAGAGTCCGGCACCGCCTGTTATGCGGCTCGGACGATCAAGGATCTGCTAGAGCAAAGCGGCTATCTCAGAAGCGCACCGTGCGCTAATGGGCATGGTGGTTGAGAGGATTTCATCTGCCGAAAGCGGGTTGCATGAAGCCTTTATGAGTCTGCTAAGAGGTTTTGAGGTACGTGAAATAGTGTGTATTTTTGACAATACCGCACATGTTTTAGATGTGCCCTATGCAGATAGTAGCCCCTGAGACTCTGGTTACCGCTGAGAACGGCGGCAAGCACAGGATCATAATCCCAGGTAACAATCCTGCCGTCTTCATATGCAGGTGGCGGGAGGTCCGATGGCTAGCCAGACTGGTGAGTTTGCCGAGCTAAAGCGGCAACTTGACATGGCAGATGCCGACATCATGCTTGTCAACAAGCGGCTAGACGAGGCGCAAGGTATGTAATTTCTCCGGTGATCGACATATAGTAAGAGGAGCATTATGCCAGTATCTTTAACATGTTTTGAT
The DNA here is from genome assembly GCA_021605145.1 of Aegilops bicornis. Taxonomy (NCBI): domain Eukaryota; kingdom Viridiplantae; phylum Streptophyta; class Magnoliopsida; order Poales; family Poaceae; genus Aegilops; species Aegilops bicornis. The sequence goes on from CM038675.1 coordinate 367,895,074, forward strand.
TGCAGATGGAGCTGCGGCCATGGAGACCCTTCGGGCGGAACTTGCCCGAGCCAAAGAACAAGCCAGGAAAAGTGATGCGGCCGCTCTAAAGGCGGTCGAAGAGCTAAGAGCCGAACAGGCCGCTCATGGTCGAAGCAAGGAGGAAATAGCCAAGATGGCTGTGGATTTGAAGGACACCGCCGACCGTTACGAGCTTCTCAAAAAAGAAGATCGAGCGAAGATGACTGACCTGGAAAAGGCCACTGCGGTGGCCAAGGACGCCCGCTCTACAATTAGAGCGATGAAGGAGGAGCTACGTCACGTCGGGGATATCGCGGCTGGCAAGCCCTTTATGCTGCGGATGAAGTTCGTAGATCCTAAGTATGCTCCTCTTGATCGGATGTGGAGCTCCGCAGACGATTATCTTGATTTGGCAGCGAGTGCCGCGGATGCGGCCGAATACTTCAAAGATCAAAAAGATCGCGAAGTGGAGAAGTTGTTCTGGTCACAATTTAATGCTCCAGCGCGTCCGCTCCCGCTGAATGAACGGATGGCCGAATGGGCCGAGCTCCATAGGTTTTCCGGGCTCGCCATGAGGTCTGTCGTGGATCATTTGTGGCCGGAAGGGCCAAGGCCGAACAATTATTTCAGTCACGTGCAGCAGTTCCTTGGTGCTATGTCACGCATCAACGCTATGAAGAAGTCGGCGTGCATCGAGGGTGCGTGGGTGGCGCTTGCCCGTGTTAAAACATAATGGGCAGAGATGGAGCCCGCCGCGATTGCAAACCCGAGTTCGGCCATTGGCCGAGTGCCTGCCGAGCACTACTTTGACGAAGTCCTTGAAGGTGCTCGTTCAATAGAAGCTCAGTGCTCGAAGAATATTATGTTCTAATGACATGTATTCCCATTGAAAAACAATGATTTTCTTAATTGTAAAGGCTATTTTTATACTTTTGCCTGAAAGTGTTTATGTATATATGTATATAACCTGAAAGTTTGCAGTTGTCGGCTTCAGCCCCCACACATATAATGCGGGGGTGTTCGCAGAAGACGCGTGTTCACACTTGATCCAATGTCTTGGTCCATTAAGGAGGTGATAGCACAGCGTACTAGGCAATCGGACTGTATTGCTTTAACACTTTCACTTAGCCATAGGAGTTTGACAGTGGGGCTACTATATAGCCCCTGGTGGCTCCGCGCTCATTCGAATACGGGGCGCGGTCATGCCTGACCGGGAAACGGCCCTTCGTTAATGCGGAGGAGTCCCGAAGATTCTGAGAAGTCATCGAGTGGCTGATCAGTCTCTCGCTTTATCATGACAGTCAATTTTCGGCTTTCTCTACTGAGGTGCTCGTCCGGCCTAGCCAGGGCACAATCGCAGTAGTTCTCCTGGTGCCACCTTAGCCGATAGAGCGGAACGTAAGGTAGCAAAACACAGGAGCCGAGAAAACCCAACATTTGACCAAAGACATGATTCGGAGCTGATGCATATAGGGCCAAACTCGTGACGCCGAACACTCCCTAAGGTATTCGGTCTTTGTAGTATATATTGGGCTAAACAATGCCCTTGGTAATGAGCCCCTAGTGTCCGGGTACGTGCAATATCCTGACATGGCCACATGCCAAGAACGCCAGCATCCTTCGCGGTTATATTGAAAATCCGGAGGATGTGAACAACGAAGACAAGAAAAAGGTTGACGCAGGGTCTTAATCTAAAGAGAAACCTTTCAACGGGTCCCTGCTGCACGTCTGCGCCTGTGTCTCCGTTGTGCCGTATCCTGGACGGGTGTAGCATGATCATCATTTGTGAAAGAGAGGAACTTAGTTGAAAGTCGTCGTGCAAAAAATTGGCTATAAATAAACCGTATTAAAATTCAAGATGGGAAAAGTTGAGCCGTATTATCGCTGGGAAGCCCCTGGTACTGCCTGGGAGGGTGTAACCATTAAACCAATCTCAAGTGTATCCAATGATTGTCCGGGCCCGTCGAGTCGTGCCCGTGGTCTTAACAACCAGTCATCTGTTCTGGTTGGTGAGGCCGTCTAGTGTTCGGCTGTTAAAGCAGCCGTACGTTCTTCTGCGCGAGAGAAGCGCTCAACATTTCCATTTAATGTGATGATGTCACGCGGACCGGGCATTTTAAGCTTGAGTAAAGCATAATGCGGTATTGCATTAAAGCGAGCGAAAGCCTCTTGTCCGAGTAGTGCTTGATAGCCACTTCGGAATGGAGCAATGTCAAAGGTTAACCTTTCGCTTCGGAAGTTGTCGGGCGAGCTGGACACAACCTCTAGTACTAGAGAGCCCGTGTAGCGGGCCTCTGTGCCTGGTATTACTCCCTTGAAGGCAGTATTGTTGTGGCTGATTTTTGTTGGGTTTATCCCCATTTTGCGGATGGTGTCCTTATATATCAGATTTAGACTACTGCCGCCATCCATAAGGACTCGTGTGAGATGGTATCCGTTTATTATCGGGTCCAGCACCAAGGCGGCTGATCCTTCATGCCGGATACCTATTAGGTGATCCCGGCGATCAAAAGTGACCGGGCAGGCCGACCAGGGGTAGAACTCACGGGTGACGGGCTCTATGGCTTGTCTATTTCGGAGGGCATGTTTGCCTATCTTATTTGTCACGTGGATAACATTTACTGTTTTGACTTCTGGTGGGAATTTTTTCTGTCCCTTAGTGTCTTGCTAGCGAGGCGCGTCCTCGTCCTCCCTGGGAGTGTCCTCCCCCTTGTGTTCGGTGTTTAGCTTGCCAGCCTGCTTGAAGACCCAGCATTCTCTGTGGGTATGATTTGCAGGTTTGTGGGGGTGCTGTGGATCTGACATAGTTTGTCTAGGATCTTGTTTAGGCTATTCGGGCCATCTCTGTTGCCCTTGAGGGGCTTTTTCCGCTGACCCGCTCGGGAGCCCCTGAATCCGGCGTTTACCGCCGTGTTAGCTGGGCTGTCCTGTTTATTCTGGCGCTTGTTTTTACTGCGTCACGGTTTTCCATTGCCATCCCTGACTTCTGATGTGCTTGGGTCGCTGGTGCTGCTTCGGGCTAACCAGCTATCCTCGCCCGTGCAAAAGCGGGTCATGAGGCTTGTTAGAGCTGCCATTGTTCTCGGCTTTTCTTAGCCGAGGTGTCTGGCAAGCCATTCATCTCGAACGCTGTGCTTGAAAGCCACTAAGGCTTCAGCGTCTAGACAGTCGACAATTTGGTTCTTCTTAGTGAGAAAGATGTTCCAAAGCTTTAGGGCTGACTCTCCGGGCTGTTGAATTATATGACTTAAATCTCAGCATCCGGAGGTCGGACATAAGTCCCTTGAAAGTTAGTCCGGAAAGCGTCCTCAAGATCCTCCCAACTTCCAATGGAGTTTTCTGGAAGGCTTTTTAGCCAGTGCCGAGCTGGTCCTTTGAGCTTGAGGGGTAGGTATTTGATGGCGTGGAGATCGTTCCGCGAGCCATATGAATATGGAGGATAAAGTCCTCAATCCAGACCCCTGGGTCTATGGTTCCGTCGTACGCTTCTATGTTCACTGGTTTGAATCCTTCTGGAAATTCATGGTCTAGTACCTCGTCGGTGAAACATAGGGGGTGTGCGGCACCCCTATACTTGGATGTGCCATGGCATTCGGACGGTTGCGGTATTTGGTGTTTGCTGGGTGCTGGAGCGTGTTTCCTTGATCCGTAGATGGATCTGGTTTCGCTGGCCTTTTGACGCGAGTCTTTGTGTGAATCGCATATTGACTTGTGTGAGGCCTCGTTAGCCGCTCTATCGCGACCGCGAGGTCGTCGATCCGACCGACCGGCGGTTTTATTTTTTGACTGCGGGGGCCCTAAGGCCTCGTCGTCGAATTCAGGCAACAGCTTTCGCTTTGGGTAGCTCTTCGTGTGGCGATTATCACCATACTTTTCTGTCGTATCGAGCACTTTGTTCCATCTACTGTTGAGTGTGTGTTGTGCGGCCTTAAGCCTTTGTTTCTGCTTCTTCAGACTTCTTGCAGTGGTGATAAGTCTTTCTTGCTCCAGCTGCCTTTCCGAGATGATGCGTTCATCGTCATCCAGACTGTTTTCTTCATGGGAGACGGGTTGATTGTCTTGACGCTCGGCGTCGCCGTGTTCGGACAGCGGCTCCATACTTTGTTCGTCCGCTGGCTCGCCCTGCTCTGTCGCTGGGTCTATTTGGTCGTCGTTTCCTCCAGAGTTGATCGGGGTATTGTTTATTCTTGCGCTGTTATCGCTATTTTTGCCGAGGCGGGATTTGGGGCGGCGCTTACGGCGCCGTTTTGATTGCTTCTCAAGGGAGCTATCTTTCTTCCGTTCCTCGTCCTCATTTTCTTTGGGTGTATCCACCATGTATATGTCATGTGATGAAGTGGTGGTCCAGCACCCTGTTGGCGGTGGTTCCTGTCCGTCTCCTGCATCGGTGTCCATACCATCGATGTCTTCGGAGTCGTAATCGAGCATGTCGGTTAAATCCTCGATAGTGGCTATTAAGTGGGTGGTGGGTGGGGCGTGAATTTCTTCGTCGTCCACATCCCATTCTAGCCGGACATAGTTCGGCCAAGGTTCTTTTGACAAAGAGAGAGACCTTAAGGAGTTTAGTACATCACCGAAGGGCGGGTGCTGAAAGATATCCGCGGAGGTGAACTCCATGACCGGCGCCCAGTCGGATTCGACGGGCACGGGCGTAGGCGGTTCGGAGTCCGTGGCCGGAGACGAGTCTATAGGTTCGACATCACGGCTCTCGCGAGGGGTCGGGTCAGTATCCGGCTCTATCGCCGCTGAGAGTGCGGCCTCCATGGCGGGGTCTATCCGCTCGTCCTCAGATGGCGCGATCTGTTCGGGTTGAAGGCCGGAGTTGTTCTTTGGTGCGATCTCCTGAACGCCGTCCGACGGCAGAGCTAAATCGTGCTCGTCGTGATCGGGCGGCGCACCTGGCATGGGCCCGAATCCGTCGAAGATCAAGTCTCCGCGGATGTCGGCCGTGTAGTTCAAGTTTCCAAACCTGACCTGGTGGCCAGGGGGTAGCTCTTGATCTGCTCCAGATGGCCAAGCGAGTTGGCCCACAGTGCGAAGCCGCCGAATACGAAGATCTGTGCGGGGAGGAAAACCTCACCCTGGACCGCATCGCTACCGATGATCGAAGGAGCCATCAGTCCTTAAGGTGACGACACAGTGGAACTCTCAATGAAAGCACCAATGTCGGTGTCAAAACCGACGGATCTCGGGTAGGGGGTCCCGAACTGTGCGTCTAAGGCGGATGGTAACAGGAGGCAAGGGACACGATGTTTACCTGTGTTCGCCCTCTCTATGGAGGTAAGACCCTACTTGCTGCTTGATTGATCTTGATGATATGAGTAGTACAAGAGTTGATCTACCACGAGATCGTAGAGGCTAAACCCTAGAAGCTAGCCTATGGTATGATTGTTGTTGTCCTACGGACTAAACCCTCCGGCTTATATAGACACCGGAGGGGGCTAGGGTTACATAGAGTCGGTTACAACGGGAGGAGATCTACATATCCGTATCGCCAAGCTTGCGTTCCACGCCAAGGAGAGTCCCATCCGGACACGAGATGAAGTCTTCAATCTTGTATCTTCATAGTCCAACAGTCCGGCCAAAGGATATAGTCCGGCTGTCCGGATACCCCCTAATCCAGGACTCCCTCACATGGGTCGGAAGTTACAATGGGCTGGAATCATATTGGACGGCCCAGATGACGCTACTCAACCTAATTCCGGTAGGCCGTAACGGGTCGTGAGTTAGCGGGCTGTAAATGGGCTATATGCGAACATGCCATTAACAGGCTTTCCATGGGCCGGCCCGCCACCTTTTGACCAAGTCAAACAGGCTGGCTTTTTCACAAGAATGGGCCTCTGTTGGGCCGTGCCACGTGTCGACGTATCATAGGCGCCTTGGGTCCAATGAGTGGATGACATTTGTCCCAACGGTGAGCCGACATGTGTTTCCTCCAGCCAATGATGATTTTACACGTGGAAAATCCCCATTGGTCGGGGCTGTTAACGGGTTATCGGATCCAAAACCGGACCCGATAGCTTAACGGTGTTCCGTTACGGTCGATGCCACGTGTCGGTCACCCTTGACGAAAGCACTTCTGTGACGCGCGATTTATCTTCATGGAAGTGGACACTTCTACGACAGCACAGGTATGACTATCTTGATTCTGTCATAAAATCATCATGGATGTACATGCATGACAGAAAATGTGACCTACTGTGACAAACACGTATCATCATGGAAGTGTCTTTTTTTTGTAGTGGCCTTGTCGCCGAATTGTGGTAGTAGCCTGTGCTTTGGGTAGCTCTTGGTTGGGCGCTCGACGCCGTATTCTTTGGCAGCCAGGACTTTGGTCCATCTGCCGTTGAGCGTATGCTGTTCGACTTGAAGCTGGAGACGTTCTTTTTCAGGCTCCTCGCAGTAGCGATGAGCTATCGCTTGAAGCGTTCTTGTTCGAGGGGTTCCTCTGGCACGATGAAATTTTCGTTGCTAAGGCTGGCATCCTCTTCGGAGGCGGGTAAGTAATTACTGTCTTCCGAATCCTCGTGATCAGCGTATTCGAGGCTATATTGGCCTTCTTCCTTTTCATCCTGCTCGAGCGCAGGCTCAACAGGTTGGTCGGCGTCTTCGGCATTCTCGGGAGTGTCATTGTCCCCGGTGCCGGTATTGCTTTCCTTCTCCCGACACGATCGTGAGCGGCGTTGCTGACGTTAGCGCTTTGGTGGTACCTCAACGGGCTTGCCCTCAATCGGATCTTGAGTGCCATCGTCGTCCTTCTTCTCGGGTGTATCCACCAGGTATACGTAGTAAGTAGAAGTGGTCGTCCAATGCCCGGTGATAGGCGGGTTTTGGCCTGGTTCGGCACCGGCATCGTCGTCCATACCGTCGACGTCTTCGGAGGCGTAGTCTAGCATGTCCGTCAGGTCCTCGACAGTGGCTATTAAGTGGGTGGTGGGTGGGATGTAAAATTCCCTATTCTCAACCCTCAGTTCAGGCTGGGCATAGTTCGGAAGTGACACTTTCGTGATGGCGAGAGATCGCATTAGGTCCAGAGCCTCGTTTAGAAGCGAAAACTGGACAGGTGACTAAGGACCTGCGGAGCTAGGTCTGGTAATGACTTGACCGTGCTCGGAAGATGCAGACTTTGAGAGTTCAGAGTTGACACCCAGAGATGAGTCCGGCTTTCCGATGACAGGGAGAGTCATGTTTGACTCCGGGCCCGCTGACAACATGGTCACTTCTGGGTCTCCGACAAGAAGCTCTACAATGGGAGAGAGTCCGGCGGGTCTTATCCTCCCGTCTTCGGACAGAGTGGTCCGCTCTAGATCTAAGGCCAGGGCAGGCGCGAGAGTTGATTTTTGAACAGGATCTGATGGTGGATCCGACGGGCTTCCTTCATGTAGATGAGGAGCGGCGGCCGAGGCCAAAAACCCTTCGAAGATCAAGTCTCCTCGGATATCAGCGATGTAATTCAAATTTCCAAACCTGATTTGGTGACCAGGGGCGTGGCTATCGATCTGCTCGAGGTGACCAGTTGAATTGGCACGCAGAGCGAAGCTGCCAAATACAAAAGGTTGACCAGGGGAAAAGGTCTCCCCGGAAACAGCATCGTCGCTGATGACAAATTGAGCCATCGATCCTTCTGTCAACAACATAGTGGAACTCTTAATGAAAGCACCAATGTCGGTGTTAAAACCGGCAGATCTCGGGTAGGGGGTCCCGAACTGAACATTTGAGGATTGATGGTAACAAGGGACAAGTGGGACACAATGTTTACCCAGGTTCGGGCCCTCTTAATGGAGGTAAAATACTACGTCCTACTTGATTTTATTCAATAAGTATAGGGGTTACAAGAGTTGATCTACCTCGAGATCGTAATGGCTGAACCCTAGATGTCTAGCCTATGGGAATTCTGGTAGCCTCTACGGACGAAACCCCTCCGGTTTATATACAGACTGGAAGGGCCTAGGGTTGTACAGAGTCGATTGGTAGGGGAAGGAAATAATATATCCGGACACCAATCTTACCATCCACGCATAGGGGAGTCCTACCCGGACACGGGGGAAAGTCTTCTATTTGTATCTTCATGGCCCATCAGTCCGGCCCATATCAAATAGCTTAGACACCCGAGGACCCCCTAATCCAGGACTCCCTCAATGAGCAAAGATCTATCTCAAGTATGAACTAAACCAATTCTAAGCCTAGAAAGAGGGAGGAGGAGGAGTATATAGTCTAATTCGACGAAGGGGTACATGGGCCTCGGCCCAACACGCTATCAACACACAGGCGTCGGACGTCCAACAGTCATCGGTCGTCCGAAGGCTCGCGAGGATCCGGACGTCCGATACTTGTCGGAAGTCTGACGTTTGACTCTGGTCGAGGTTGTCGATCGTCCGATCGGGTCGGATGTCCGAGACGTCGGTCGTCCGGAGGCTTCCATACTTCTGATGTTTTGGCTCGGCGATGGTGGTGCTCGGTCGTCCGGTGGTGCTCGGCCGTCCGGGCGTTCGAGGGTGTCGGACGTCCGATCGGCGTTGGTTGTCCGGTCGCTGGAGCATGCGCAGGCTGGGACTTGGCAGGCTGGCTGATGCTCCAGGCGTCGGACGTCTGACAAGTCTCGGTCATCCGGTGGCTGGAGATTTCCTAGCAGCTCTTCTTCTTGTTCCTTGTACTTGGTGTCCTTGCCGTCTTGTCTGTTGGGTGTAGCTGATCTGTGGCCTTCCTCCAAATACCTGATCACACATAGGGTCTCCTCTTGAGGTAGTAGCCATGTCTCATATGTATAAAGTGGTAGTTCGGAGAGGAGCGACTTCACCTTATCTTCAATAGCCTTTGCTCGAGCTCTTGTCATTGGTCCAAGTGGTGTCGTGGGAGATGTAGGTAGGTCCATGGGGATGACCTTGGGAAGCTCCGCATCAGATTGCCATGCAACGGATGCACTAGAGCTATAAGTTTGTGAAAGCTCAAGAAGAAACTAAGTGGGTGTGCAACCTCGCTTGCTCACGAAGACCTAGGGCAATTTGAGGAAGCCCATCATTAGAATATACAAGCCAAGTTCTATGATGAAAAATTCCCAGTAGTATATGAAAGTGACAACATCAGAGACTCTCTATCATGAAGATCATGGTGTTACTTTGAAGCACAAGTGTGTTAAAAGGATAGTAACATTGCCCCTTCTCTCTTTTCTCTCATTTTTTTATTTTGGTCTCTTTGGCCTCTCTTTTTTTCGTCTGGAGTCTCATGCCGACTTGTGGGGGAGTCATAGTCTCCATCATCCTTTCCTCACATGGGACAATGCTCTAATAATGAAGATCATCACACTTTTATTTACTTACAACTCGATACTTAGAACAAAATATGACTCTATATGAATGCCTCCGGCGGTGTACCGGGATGTGCAATGACTTAAGAGTGACATGTATGAAAGAATTATGAAAGGTGGCTTTGTCACAAATACTATGTCAACTACATGATCATACAAAGCAATATGACAATAATGAAGCGTGTCATAATAAACGGAACGGTGGAAAGTTGCATGGCAATATATCTCGGAATGGCTATGGAAATGCCATAATAGGTAGGTATGGTGGCTGTTTTGAGGAAGGTATATGGTGGATGTATGGTAACAGCGAAAGTTGCTTGGCACTAGAGAGGCTAGCAATGGTGGAAGGGTGAGAGTGCGTATAATCCATGGACTTAACATTAGTCATAAAGAACTCACATACTTGTTGCAAAAATATATTAGTTATCAACACAAAGTACTATGCGCATGCTCCTAGGGGGGTAGATTGGTAGGAAAAGACCATCGCTCGTCCCCGACCGCCACACATAAGGAAGACAATCAATAAATAAATCATGCTCCGACTTCATCACATAACTGTTCACCATATGTGCATGCTATGGGAATCACAAACCTTAACACAAGTATTTCTCCAATTCACAATTACTCACTAGCATGACTCTAATATCACCATCTCTATATCTCAAAACAATCATAAGGAATCAAACTTCTCATAGTATTCAATGCACTTTATATGAAAGTTTTTATTATATCCCTCTTGGATGTCTATCATATTAGGACTAAATTTATAACCAAAGAAAATTACCATGATGTTTAAAAAGACTCTCAAAATAATATAAGTGAAGCATGAGAGTTCAATGTTTTCTACAAAATAAAGCCACTGGCGTGCTCTAAAAAGATATAAGTGAAGCACTAGAGCAAAATTGCCTAGCTCAAAAGATATAAGTGAAGCACATAGAGTATTCTAATAAATCATGATTCATGTGTGTCCCTCTCAAAAGGTGTGTACAGGAAGGATGATTGTGGCAAACTAAAAAGTAAAGACTCATATCATATAAGACGCTCCAAGCAAAACACATATCATGTGGTGAGTAAAAATATAGCCTCAAGTAAAGTTACCCAGAGATTTAAGATTTAAAGAGGGGATGCCTTCCGGGGCATCCCCAAGCTTAGGCTCTTGGTTGTCCTTGAATATTACCTTGGGGTGCCTTGGGCATCCCCAAGCTTAGGCTCTTTCCACTCCTTATTCCATAGTCCATCAAATCCTTACCCAAAACATGAAAGCTTCACAACACAAAACTCAACAGAAAATCTCATAAGCTCTAATTAGTATAAGAAAATAAATCACCACTTTTGTTATTGTTGTGAACTCATTCTTTATTTATATTGGTGTAATATCTATTGTATTTCAACTTTTCCATGGTTCATACCCCCCGATACTACCCATAGATTCATCAAAATAACCAAACAACACATAGAAAATAGAATCTGTCAAAAACAGAACAGTCTGTAGTAATCTGGATACTTCGAATACTTCTGTAACTCCAAAAATTCAGGAAATTTAGAAAAACTGAGGAAATTTGTATATCTATCTTTTGTAAAAAATTCAGAATTTTATCACGCTTCTGTGGTTTTTAAAAATTCTGGGACTGGGCGCAAAAGTGTGTGTTTTTCAGCAAGATCAAATCAACTATCAACTTAAGCCATCCCAAAGGTATTACTTGGCACAAACACTAATTAAAACACCAAAACACATCTAACCAGAGGCTAGATGAATTATTTATTGCAAAACAGGAAATAAAAATATTGGGTTGTCTCCCAACAAACGCTTTTCTTTAAAACCTTTTAGCTAGGCATTGAGATTTCAATGATGCTCACATGAAAGAGAAGAATTGAAGCGCAAAGAGAGCATCATAAAACACGTGACAAACACATCTAAGTCTAACATACTTCCTATGCATAGGCATTTTATAAGCAAACAAATTATCAGGGCAAGCAAAAAGCTAGCATATACATGGAAGAAGAAAGAAACAATAGCAATCTCAACATAACGAGAGGTAATTTAGTAGCATGAAGATTTTCACAACCATACTTTCCTCTCTCATAATAATTACATGTAGGATCATAATCAAATTCAGCAATATACCTATCATATAAAATATTCTCAACATGATCCACATGCATGCAAAGTTGATACTCTTCCAAAATAGTGGGATTATCATAAAATAAAGTCATGAATTCTCTAAACCCACTGTGACGCCCTCGATTCAATCATACACTAATCATACACGCAAATGTGTATGATCAAGATCAAGGACTCATGGGAAGATATCACAACACAACTCTAGACACAAATAAAATAATACAAGCTTTATATTACAAGCCAGGGGCCTCGAGGGCTCGAATACATAAGCTCTAATACTCAAGAGTCAGCGGAAGCAACAATATCTGAGTACAGACATGAGTTAGACAAGTTTGCCTTAAGAAGGCTAGCACAAAAGCAACAACGATCGAAAAGGCAAGGCCTCCTGCCTGGGAGCCTCCTAACTACTCCTGGTCGTCAGCGGTCTCCACGTAGTAGTAGGCATCGGCGGTGGCCTCTGGCTCCTGGGCTCTGACATCTGGTTGCATCAACCGGAAAGAAGAAGAAAGGGGGTAAAGGGGGAGCAAAGCAACCGTGAGTACTCATCCAAAGTACTCGCAAGCAAGGATCTACACTACATATGCAACATTATCAATGGAAGGCTGTATATGTGGGCTCAATAGAAATGCCAGAATAGAGAGAAGGCCTAGTCCTATCGAAGACTAGCATCTTCTGGAAACCACCATCTTGCAGCAAACAGGAGGGAGTAGAGTAGCATAAAGTAAAGTAGTAGTAATGTTATCAACCTCAGCCAGAGATCCTTTCTCGACTCCCTGCGAGAAAGCAATCCCAGAGCCATACTATCCAGTTAACATCACAATCCATTACTCATCACAAGTATCTAGTTCTAGTTGTATCGATCGGGATACAACTCCAAGTGTCCGTTACCGTAGGACAGGCTATCGATAGATGTTTTCTTCCCTGCAGGGTGCACCAACTTACCTACCACGCCGATTAACTCGCCGGACACACTTTCCTGGGTCATGCCCGGCCTCGGCCAAACAATACGCCGCAACCCGACCTAGGTTTAATAGAGAGGTCAACACGGACTAAACCTATGCCCCTGTGGGTCATGGGCCATCGCCCGGCAACTCCTCGCCAAAATGCGTGGGCGGTCATTGAGCGCACCTAGCTACCTCCTTAAAAAGGCAGGAGCTTACCGGTCCAACCCGGCTACCGCCGCCATTGACGTCTAATAAGCTTCGGCTAATGCATACGACGCAGAACGCCCATACTATGCCCACGTGATGGTTAGTGCTATCAGGACAGAGGCCCCTCTGATCAAATATCCAAATCGTAGTGGATTAGGAATGCGCGGTAACAAGCAGAGACTCACGAAAGATCTGACCCCGTTGCCTCGTCTCGAGGACTTGCGGCAAGGGCTAGGAATGCCCCGCCACGCCTCATAATTATCTCGCGGGCACCCTCCAGGTCAACCCGTCTCCACATCACTCGCAATTAAGCTCACGGGTACCCTCGGGGCCGACCCGTCTTTAGTAACATGGTTCAAAGTGTAAATTCATAGTAACCATAGTAATCAGGTGTCCAAACATCAAGGGGAAAACCCGAGGAATCACCCCCGGTGGATTCCACTTGATGTAATCATCAAGGTGAACGTAAGAGGAACCACCCCCGAGGTTCACACTTGAGGGGTTGCACGACAGAGTCGTATCGGAAGTGGTTAAGGCGGAATCACCCTTGATGACCACGACCGAATAGCTACACTACAGGGTTAACATCAGAAGTGTTGTAGAGGTCTCACCCTCGGCACTCGATAGTAACCCAAAGAGTGTCGAGCAACTAAGGGAAAGTGATGTGCGTGCCGGGCCTGGTCTTCGATCCCGCTGATCGGGTCTTCAATGATGAAGCAGGGGCAACAAGGACAAGGTGGGGTCACTGATGGATCACTAACCAACCTATACTAAGCAGTTTAGGATAAGCAGGTAGGTAACAATAAGCAGGTTACAGAAGCAGGCTATGCATCAGAATAGGAGCAATCAATTACAGTAGCAAAATATAATGCAAGCATGAGGGAATGGAATGGGTGATATCGGGATGATCAAAGGGGGGGCTTGCCTGGTTGCTCTGGCAAGGAGGGGTCATCGTCGAAGTAGTCGATCACAGGGGCAGCATCGGTCTCGGGGTCTATCGGAGAGAAGAGGGGGAAGAAACAATAAATATAAAGCAAGCATAGCATCACAAAGCATAACATGGCAATATGTTGTACCGGGTGTGACCTAACATATGGCTGCGCGATAAAGGTGGAGGGGGAATTCAACCGGGAATGTATTCCCAGTTCCAGACCTGTGTCAGGCAGATAATCCGAGGGGGAATATTCCATGTTCAGATAGTTAGAGGCATCTGACAGGTAAACGGACCTCGTACCCAGATTCGTTGGATTTTTCTAAGCAACTTTCATGTAGAAAACATTTTCATCCGAGGTACGGTTGATTTTCTAATAATTTTCAAAGACTAAAGCATATTCTGAAATTATTTAAATTAACAGAAAAGGAATTATGACATCAGCATGACATCATTGTGACATCAACAGTCAACAGGACGGCTGACCAGGTCAAACTGACCGGTGGGGCCACCGGGACCCACATGTCAGCCTCTGTGGGATAACAGTGGATTAATTTGACTAAGAGTAATAGTTAGTGGTGTGGGTCCCATTAATCAGCGACTAATTAGTGATTAAAACTAATTAATAAATTAATTGACATTTTATTTATTTATAAAACCTGTTTAATTAGTGTGGGGCCCACATGTCAGTGGCACTGGGGGCGGCCACGTCAGTGTTGACCCAAGTTAACAGGTCAAAGGGGACCCCCGGGCCCACCAGTCAGTGGCCCAAGTGGTGCCTCGTGGACGCCATGTCAGACACCGGCCGGAGACGCACCGGAGTTGACTCCGACGAGCCAAACACGGCGGCGCGGCTCGAGAGGGGTGCGGGTGTCACGCACAGGGGGTCTGCGGGGTTGTGGCTGGGGGCGTTCGACGCGGCTCGGCGCCGCGCGTCCAACGGTGGTGGCCGGGGTGGCCGGAACGAACAGGGCGAGCGCTTCAAGCTCACCGGCGGCGAGGTGCTTCGGGCGAGCAACGGCAACGGTGGTACGACGCGAGATCGGGCAATCCAGAGAGCGGGGCGAGGCCTACGTGCATGTGCGAGCAAGATGGGCGCGAGCAAATGACCAAGAGGTCGCCGGAACGATGCCGACGACGCGCTGCGCGGAGGCGCATTCGGTCGGAGCATGGGGTCGGAGCTACAGGGCTCGATAGAGCGCGAGGGAGGGGGCAACGAGCCCGCACGGACGTGCTGAGCATGATCCCGAGCTCAGGTTCGCTCGATGGGCAGCAACGGCACGACCACGAGCACACCGAGGGAAGCAGAGGCACGACAACGACGGCGAACTAGCTAGGGACAAATGCGGCCGCGGGAAGAAGGAATGGAGGGAGAGAGGAGCTCACTAAGCGGCCAAGAAAAGCCCTCAACGGATTAGTAGTTGCAGGTTTCACCGGAGACGACGAGGATCGTCGGCGACAGAGGCGGAAGGGGGCGAAGAAGAACGCCCTCAGCGGGGCCTCCCAACTCCTGCTGATGGTCGGAGACGAAGGAGCGGAGAACGGCGGAGCTCGTGGAGGCGTTGTTGAAGCTCGGGGTCGACGGTCGCCATGGTGGTGTGAGAGAACGGCGACGACGGCGTGGGGCAACGTGGGGGAGAGAGGCCCGAGGGAGAGTGGAGTGGATCTGGGAGGCGAGGAAGCAAGTGGGGAGGGACGCTAGGGTTCGTCCGGGGTGGGGGCGACCTAGTAGGCGTCGCAGAGCCGCCGGATGGCCGCCCCGTGGCCATCGGCGGCCACGGACAGCGCGCGCGCGTCCACCCAGCCCCTGGTGAACAGAGGTAGGGGACGGCAGGGTTAGGTGGGCTGGGCTTCACTGTTGTGCGGCTGGGCCAAGTGCACAGTGCAGCCTGGCCTTTTATTTTCCCTTTTTTATTTCTTTTTTTACTGAAAGGGTTTCGTAATATTTGGGGGTGCCAAAATGATTTTTTTAAAATATGGGAACTGTCCACATAAATACAATGCAATGTTTGACACAGCCACAAAAAGTTTGGAAGAAGTCTGAAATAGATGGAATTTGCAAAAACATGGAAAAGCAATTAGTTTATTGAGTTGGCACTGTTTTAATTTGCTATAGTCCATCTTAACTTGGAGGTGATGTTGTTTTCCTTAACAATCATTTGTTATGGAATTTTTGACAAATGATGAACATTTTGCCATCAACTTTTGATCAACTTCAAACTTCACTTGAATTTGAATTGACTGGAATTTCAAATGGGATATTGAACAAAGGTGATTAAACACTATTTGGAAAAATGATTAGCTTAATCACAGAGGGTTACTGTAGCATGACACTGGGGGTGTTACAAATCTCCTCCACTACAAGAAATCTCGTCCCGAGATTTAAGAGCTGGAGTAAGGGAAAAGACTCGGGAAGGACGGAGCTCAACACAAGAAAGGTACGCGGGGACTATGTCAGTGAATGTGGCATAGACACATCTCTCGAGTTGAAATTCAAGAAAGTCATCGAGAGCAAGGTGAGGTGCAATAAGGAGCTTCAAGCTGGTAGACAATCGTTTGTTGCCTGAAACAAGGGATGAAAGGGGTTTAGAGCAATGGTAATAAGTATTGCGTCTGATACCAGAATAGATCGCCTCTCGGAAGGTGTCTCGGGATTTTCATACAAGGCAAGCGGAAGGAATAACTTTAGAAACAGGGGTGTACAAGAGTCAGGTTTCGATCCTGTGGAATTGTGGGTTAAAAGCAGGAAGGGTGCTAACATTTTGCACGGGCATAACAGCAAGGCGGGTCTGAGGATAGCCTGTCAGTTATGTTGGTAACAACGTTGGTACCAAGGGCGAGGGACGAAGAGAACCATTTTCCTGCTCGTTGAACGAGGCAGGCCAATAGGCAAGGTTCACGTCCATCAGTGGTTACCGGAATGTCATCAACAATAGTAACAGGGTCTCACTGACAAGGTTGTACATCGGGGTGTTTTATAAGCAGGGAATTATTTCTGCTTATATCATATAGACCACAAAAAGGTTAAACACAAGAATTGGGTGTATATCCTTCCCAAGGGAAAGCGGAGCAGGATATACATGACATGACAACAAGTTCAAAAGCATTTAGATAAAGGGGGCGAGGGCAGAATCATGATATTACCCATACAACGGTGTTTGGATAATAGATCAAGAAACATTCGACAATGTGCTTCCAATGTTCTTGTTGATAGTCAGAATACCTCAGGCATGCTTCGAGGTAGCATTAACATGGTGTTCCAAGTAGGGGTTGGAGTAGAAGATCACAAGAAATACTCAAGGAACAATTGCAGCAATAGCAAGGAGTCCAAGGTATAATCCAAGACATGATCAAACATGTGTTGGAAAGAAGACAAGGGGGTTGTCGATGATAACTCAAATCATCGGAGGTCAAGGATGGTATTTCTCACCATGAATTCAATTGTCATCTCAACAGAAGTCAAAACGTTGATGCTTATCACGACACATTTGTCGAGAGGCTCTATGAAGATGCCATCGAGGAGCGACGACATCAAGCAACAGGAAGGATGAAGCGAAAGGCTATTGTAACCACGGATACGACACTAACTCGAAATCAAGCTTGTTGTTCAAGGCAAAATGATATGACGAGGAAGATCGACGTATGTTTAGCTCATCGCCGAAAATTGTGCTCCGGGAAGAAGAACCAGGTAGCACAGTTAAAATTTGGCACCATAATGATATAGCCGATCAGGCTAGGAATGACTTGAAGGATTATTAAACTCGTAAGCAACAAAAATTACTTAGAATTATTGAATCGGAGTGCGAAATCGATTCACTTATCGGTGTTCTCGGTTGACAAACAACCCAGAACCCATGAAGTGACAAAGACAGGGTAAGGTAGTACTCCATCAAAAGTTCATAAGATGTAGTGCAATGGCATAATATCCTCGAGATACCAGGGGTAATACTCGAAGGTAGATCATAATAGAGGTTGGGCAGGCGTATTGACCTGCAAAAGACAAGTGATTTAACTTGTCCGAGAAATGGAATCAAAGGGGAGCACTCATGGTCAGAACCACGGTTGCAAAGGACCAAACATAATTTCGAGATGAACTTATAACAAGGGGATTATTATTATCACAAGAAGCTTCCATGATAAGTTCCACATCGGGTCCACGGGCATGAACACAAAGTTCAAGGTCGACTCCCACTTCTTCAATGTATAACCTTCCATTCACTTCTTGTTTTCGATGAAGTCGTAGTGTTGAAATTATATCTAGCAAAACACCAGAAGAGTATGACTCGTGAAAACTCTCGGGTTCACACGGATTAGGGAAGGCATAGGTTCAACCCATAGGGGCATCTTAGAACATATACCACAAACCTCAGGAGTAATACAACACAAGCTCGAAGGTAGAGCATGGTTGAGAAGGCAAAGGATACAATTTACCAAAGGCATTATGTATCCGAGGAAAGGCTCAAAAGGTTATTGAATATGAAGGACGTTGTCAGATAAAATCCAACAAAGGATCTGGCGGTCCACATAGGATCTGATGTGAGTATCGGTACTCAACCAGAAGAAGAAAGAATGCAAAGGCTTCGGATTATAGAAAGATCTGAATAATTCGATGCTTAAATGCAAAGAAATCATGATTTCAAAAATAGAAGACTAGAAGCAGACGCTCTCATCAAAAGATAAGTTGAATAGCCTTAGGGATACAATTGACAGCAATTTGATTGGTCGAAAAAACATCTCTTGGTCAAATGACGTCCAAGCCGGAAGGATGAATTCTATGATCCGACTGAGGATTGCGAGCATCCGCAACATATTGAATCAACGGACTCAAAACGATAGTGACAGAGGATGTCAACGAAGATTACTAGAATTATGGAATTATCCATAATGCAAGCTAACAAGAATTTCAACAACAATATGCTGCTGAGGATTTTCGGAAGATCAATAGTATTTCAAAGACTTTTGTCAAACATACGAACAATTGGGGAAAAATAAATCCTCGATATGTGTGAGGATTAGTTTGTCGATGTATTGAGGCGACAAGGAACTGCAAGGTAGTAGGCACAAAAGGATTCTTGGAACAACGACAAGTATTTCGGGGCATCTTGTAATAACAAGAGCAACTGGGGATGAAGGTATGAGCGACAATGATATGCAGTTAGTCATAGGGGCTTATCGGTAGTAGGGAATTGCAAACACGATGAGCACAATTTATCGGGATAACATCGGAGAGTATCTTCAGAATCTTATGGTGCAGCAGGCGATCATCTGTAATAAGGGGCTCTCCGGGGGGGGAGTAGTTACGAGATCCTAATGTTAGAGTTAGCAAAATAGTTTAACCCGAATGGAAGAGAGATCAGAGTCCCAGAGTATAGATGAGGAATAAAAGATCCTAATACCACCCAATTGGCGACGTGGGCCGGTAAGCCACACAACCAAGTTAGTAAAACGGTTTTCGGTTTCTAGACTCAACTTCGGCCAAGGAGTTGGAAAGGGGATCCTACAGGCAGTCGGCTCTGATACCAACTTGTGACGCGCTCGATTCAATCGTACACTAATCATACATGCAAATGTGTATGATCAAGATCAAGGACTCACAGGAAGATATCACAACACAACTCTAGACACAAATTAAAATAATACAAGCTTTATATTACAAGCCAGGGGCCTCGAGGGCTCGAATACATAAGCTCGAATACTCAAGAGTCAGCGGAAGCAATAATATCTGAGTACAGACATGAGTTAGACAAGTTTGCCTTAAGAAGGCTAGCATAAAAGCAACAACGATCGAAAAGGCAAGGCCTCCTGCCTGGGAGCCTCCTCACTACTCCTAGTCGTCAGCGGTCTCCATGTAGTATTAGGCATCGGGGGTGGCATCTGGCTCCTGGGCTCCGACTCGTTGCATCAACTGGAAAGAAGAAGAAAGGGGGAAAAGGGGGAGCAAAGCAACCGTGAGTACTCATCCAAAGTACTCGCAAGCAAGGATCTACACTACATATGCAACATTATCAATGGAGGCCTGTATATGTGGGTTGGGCTGCAGAAATGCCAGAATAGAGAGAAGGCCTAGTCCTATCGAAGACTAACATCTTCTGCAAACCACCATCTTGCAGCAAACAGGAGGGAGTAGAGTAGCATAAAGTAAAGTAGTAGTAATGTTATCAACCTCGGCCAGAGATCCTTTCTCGACTCCCTGCGAGAAAGCAATCCCAGAGCCATACTATCCAGTTATCATCACAATCCATTACTCAACACAAGTATCCAGTTCTAGTTGTATCGATCGGGATACAACTCCAAGTGTCTCTTACCGTAGGACAGGCTATCGATAGATGTTTTTCACCGCAGGGTGCACCAACTTACCCACCATGCTCTATTAACTTCGACCGGACACACTTTCCTGGGTCATGCCCGGCCTCGGCCAAACAATATGCCGCAACCCGACCTAGGCTTAATAGAGAGGTCAACACGACGGACTACACCTATGCCCCCAGGGGTCATGGGCCATCGCCCCGGGAACTCCTGCATGTTGCGTGGGCGGCCGGTGAGCAGACGTAGCTACCTCTTTAAAAAAGGCAGGAGCTTACCAGTCCAAGCCGGTGCGCGCCGCTCAGTCACTGACATCTAATAAGCTTCGGCTGATGCATACGACGCAGAACGCCCATACTATGCCCATGTGATGGTTAGTGCTATCAGGCCAGAGGCCCCTCGGATCAAATATCCAAATCGTAGTGGATTAGGAACGCGCGGTAACAAGCGTAGACTCACGAAGATGTGACCCCGTTACCCGTCTCGAGGACTTGCGGCAAGGGATAGGAATGCCCGCCACGCCTCGTAATTATCTCGCGTGCACCCTCCGTGTCAACCTGCCTCCACATCACTCGCAATTAAGCTCGCGGGTACCCCTCAGGCCGACCCGCCTTTAGTAGCATGGTTCAAAGGTAAATTCATAGTAACCATAGTAACTGTGTGTCCAAACATCAAGGGGAAAACCTGAGGAATCACCCCGGGTGGATTCCACTCGATGTAATCATCAAGGTGAACGTAAGAGGAACCACCCCCGAGGTTCACACTTGAGGGGTTGCACGACAGAGTCGTATTGGAAGTGGTTAAGGCGGAATCACCCTCGATGACCACGATCGAATAGCTACACTACAGGGTTAACATCAGAAGTGCTGTAGAGGTCTCACCCTCGGCACTCGATAGTAACCTAGTAGTGTCGAGCAAATAAGGGGAAAGTTATGTGCGGTGCTGGGGCCTGGTCTTTTTTTTTGACAGAAAGACTGTAAGGGAACCCCTTACAGTATAATTGGTGCAACAAACCCAAATTGCAAGTACCATGCCTTGAACCTGGGTGGGTGGGAAGGCATCAGCCCCTTCCCACCACTAGGCTATGCCTTAGTCTGCCCGGGGCCTGGTCTTCGATCCCGTTGATCGGGTCTTCAATGATGAAGCAGGGGCAACAAGGACAAGGTGGGGTCACTGATGGATCACTAACCAACCTATACTAAGCAGTTTAGGATAAGCAGGTTATAAAAGCAGGCTATGCATCAGAATAGGAGCAATTAGTTACAGTAGCAAAATCTAATGCAAGCATGAGGGAATAGAATGGGCGATATCGGGATGATGAAAGGGGGGGCTTGCCTGGTTGCTCTGGCAAGGAGGGGTCATCGTCGATGTAGTCGATCACAGGGGCGGCATCGGTCTCGGGGTCTATCGGAGAGAAGAGGGGGAAGAAAAAATAAATATAAAGCAAGCATACCATCACAAAGCATAACATGGCAATATGTTGTACCGGGTGTGACCTAACGTATGGCTACGCGATAAAGGTGGAGGGGGAATTCAACCGGGAATGTATTCCCGGTCCCGGACCTGTGTCAGACAGATGACCGGAGGGGAGTGTTCCATGTTCAGATAGTTAGAGGCATCTGACATGTAAACGGACAGCATACCCGGATTCGTTGGATTTTTCTGCGCAACTTTCATGTAGAAAACATTTTCATCCGGGGTACGGTTGATTTTCTATTAATTTTCAAAGATCAAAGCATATTCTGAAATTTTTTAAATTAACAGAAAATGAATTATGACATCAGCATGACATCATTGTGACGTCAACAGTCTACAGGACAGCTGCCCAGGTCAAACTGACCAGTGGGGCCACCGGGACCCAGATGTCAGCCTCTGTGGGATAACAGTGGATTAATTTGACTAACAGTAGTAGTTAAGGGTGTGGGTCCCATTAATCAGCGATTAATTAGTGATTAAAAGTAATTAACAGATTAGTTGATATTTTATTTATTTATAAAACTTGTTTAATTAGCGCGGGGCCCACATGTCAGTGGCACTGGGCGGCCACGTCAGTGTTAACCCAAGTCAACAGGTCAAAGGGGACCCCCGGGCCCAACAGTCAGTGGCCCAGGTGGTGCCTCGTGGACGCCACGTCGGACACCGGCCTGAGACACGCCAGAGTTGACTCCGACGAGCCAAACGCGGCGGCGCGGCTCAGGAGGGGCGTGGGTTTCGCGCACAGGGGGTCTGCGGGGTTGTGGCTGGGCGAGTTCGACGCGGCACAGCGCCGCGCGTCCAACGGTGGTGGCGGGAGTGGCTGGAACGGACGGGGGCGAGCGCTTCGAGCTCGCCGGTGGCGAGGTGCTTCGGGCGAGCAACGGCCACGGTGGTACGGCGCGAGATCGGGTAATCCAGAGAGCGGGGCGAGGCCTACGTGCACGTGCGAGCAAGATGGGCGCGAGCAAATGACCAAGCGGTTGCCGGAATGACGCTGACGACGAGCTGCGTGGAGGCGCATTCGGTCGGAGCACGGGGTCAGCACTACGGGGCTCGACAGAGCACGAGGGAGGGGGCAACGAGCCCGCACAGACGTACTGAGCACGATCCCGAGCTCATATGAGCTCGACGGGCAGCAATGGCACGACCACAAGCACGCCGATGGAAGCAGAGGCACGGCAACGGCGGCGAACTAGCTAGGGACGAATGCGGCCGCGGGAAGAAGGAATGGAGGGAGAGGGGAGCTCACCGAGTGGCCAAGAAAACCCCTCGAAGGATTAGTAGCTGCAGGTTTCGCCAGAGACGACGAGGATCGTCGGCGACAGAGGCGGAAGGGGGCGGAGAAGAACGCCCTCAGCGGGGCCTCCCAACTCCTGCTGATGGTCGGAGACGAAGGAGCGGAGAACGGCAAAGCTCGTGGAGGTGTTGTTGAAGCTTGGGGTCGACGGTAGCCGTGGTGGTGCGAGCGGCGACGACAGCGTCGGGCGACGTGGGGGAGAGAGGACCGAGGGAGAGTGGAGTGGATCTGGGAGGCGAGGAAGCAAGTGGGGAGGGACGCTAGGGTTCGTCCGGGGCGGGGGCGACCTAGTAGGCTCCGGGGAGCTGCCGGATGGCCGCCCCGTGGCCATCGGCGGCCACGGACGGCGCCTGGCCCACCCAGCCCTCAAGTAACAGAGGTAGGGGACGGCAGGGTTAGGTGGGCTGGGCTGCACTGTTGCGCAGCTGGGCCAAGTGCATAGTGCAGCCTGGCCTTTTCTTTTCCCTTTTTTAATTTCTTTTTTTTACAAAAATGGTTTTGTAATATTTGAGGGGTGCCAAAGTGATTTTTGTAAAATATGGGAACTGTCCACATAAATACAATGCAATGTTTGACACAGCCACAAAAAGTTTGGAAGAAGTCTGAAATAGATGGAATTTGCAAAAACATGGAAAAGGAATTAATTTGCTGAGTTGGCACTGTTATAATTTTCTATAGTCCATCTTAGCTTGGAGGTGATGTTGTTTTCCTTAACAATCATTTGTTATGGAATTTTTGACAAATGATGAACATTTTTCCAGCAACTTTTGATCAACTTCAAACTTCACTTGAATTTGAATTGACTGGAATTTCAAATGGGATATTGAACAAAGGTGATTAAACACTGTTTGGAAAAATGATTAGCTTAATCATTGAGGGTTACTGTAGCATGACACTAGGGGTGTTACACCCACTTTTATCAAAAATTTCATAAGATTGAACATCCTCCAAATATGTGGGATCTAAAGTTGACACTCTTCCAGACCCACTTTCAATATTGTTGCAAACATTATTATCAATCTCATATTCATCGTGGGGTTTAAACAAATTTTCAAGATCATAAGAAGAATCACCCCAATCATGATCATTACAATAAGTAGTGGACATTGAAAAATTAACATCCCCAAGCTTAGGGTTTTGCATATTATTAGCACAATTCACATTAATAGAATTTATAATAACATCATTGCAATCATGCTTTTTATTCAAGGATCTATCCTGAATCATTTCATAAAGCACTTCATCGCAATTTTCAGATTCACGGATTTCAAGCAAAACATCATAAAGATAATCTAGTGCACTCAAGTCACTAGAAATTGGTGTTGGGGATCGTAGCAGAATTTAAAATTTTCTACGCATCACCAAGATCAATCTATGGAGTATTCTAGCAATGAGGCAAATAGGAGTGCATCTACATACCCTTGTAGATCGCGAGCGGAAGCGTTCAAGAGAACGGGGTTGATGGAGTCGTACTCGTCGTGATCCAAATCACCGATGACCAAGTGCCGAACGGACGGCACCTCCGCTGCTCAACACACGTACGGTTGGGGAAGACGTCTCCTCCTTCTTGATCCAGCAAGGGGGAAGGAGAGGTTGATGGAGATCCAGCAGCACGACGACGTGGTGGTGGATGCAGCAGGGTCTCGGCAGGGCTTCGCCAAGCACCAACGAGAGAGAGAGGTGTTACGGGAGGGAGAGGGAGGCGCCAGGGGCTAGGGTGCGCAGTCCTCCCTCCCCCCTCTTTATATAGGGGCCCTGGGGGGGCGCTGGCCCCTCTAGATCCGATCTAGAGGGGGGGCGGCGGCCAAGGGGGGTGGCTTGCCCCCCAAGCCAAGTGGGGCGCCCCCCATCCCTAGGGTTTCCCAACCCTAGGCGCAGGGGAGGCCCAAGGGGGGGCGCACCAGCCCACCAGGGGCTGGTTCCCCTCCCACTTCAGCCCATGGGGCCCTCCGGGATAGGTGTCCCCACCCGGTGGACCCCCGGGACCCTTCCGATGGTCCCAGACAATACCGATGACCCCAAACTTTCCCGATGGTCAAACTGGACTTCCTATATATAAATCTTTAACTCCGGACCATTCCGAACTCCTCGTGATGTCCGGATCTCATCTCGACTCAACAACTTTCGGGTTATCGCATACTAATATCTCTACAACCCTAAGCGCCACCGAACCTTAAGTGTGTAGACCCTATGGGTTTGGGAGACATGCAGACATTTCCGAGACGACTCTCCGGTCAATAACCAACAACGGGGTCTGGATACCCATGTTGGCTCCCACATACTTCTCGACGATCTCATCGGATGAACCACGATGTCGAGGATTCAATTAACCCCGTATATAATTCCCTTTGTTAATCGGTATGTTACTTGCCCGATACTCGATCGTCGGTATCCCAATACCTTGTTCAATCTCGTTACCGGCAAGTCACTTTACTCGTACCGTAATGCATGATCCCGTGACCAGACACTTGGTCACATTGTGCTCATTATGATGATGCATTATCGAGTGGGCCCGTAGATACCTCTCTCATCATACGGAGTGAAAATCCCAGTCTCGATTCGTGCCAACCCAATGACACTTTCGGAGATACTCGTAGTGCACCTTTATAGCCACCCGATTCGTTGTGACGTTTGGCACACCCAAAGCACTCCTACGGTATCCGGGAGTTGCACAATCTCATGGTCTAAGGAAATGATACTTGACATTGGAAAAGCTCTAGCAAACGAACTACACGATCTTTGTGCTATGCTTAGGTTTGGGTCTTGTCCATCACATCATTATCCTAATGATGTGATCCCGTTATCAATGACATCCAATGTACATAGTCAGGAAACCATGACTATCTGTTGATCAACGAGCTAGTCAACTAGAGGCTCACTAGGGACATGTCGTGGTCTATGTATTCACACATGTATTACAATTTCGGGATAACACAATTATAGCATGAATAATAGACAATTATCATGAACAAGGAAATATAATAATCATTTTATTATTGCC
The DNA here is from genome assembly GCA_021605145.1 of Aegilops bicornis. NCBI lineage: Eukaryota > Viridiplantae > Streptophyta > Magnoliopsida > Poales > Poaceae > Aegilops > Aegilops bicornis. Next base: position 367,920,659 of record CM038675.1, read on the forward strand.
TCTAGGGCATATTTTCAACAGTCTCCCACTTGCACTAGAGTCAATAATCTAGTTACATTGTGATGAATCGAACACCCATGGAATTCTGGTGTTGATCATGTTTCGCTCTAGGGAGAGGTTTAGTCAACGGATCTGCTACATTTGGGTCTGTATGTACTTTACAAATATCTATGTCTCCATTTTGAACACTTTCACGAATGGAGTTGAAGCGACGCTTGATATGCCTGGTCTTCTTGTGAAACCTGGGCTCCTTGGCAAGGGTAATAGCTCCAGTGTTATCACAGAAGAGAGTCATCGGGCCCGACGCATTGGGTATGACTCCTAGGTCGGTGATGAACTCCTTCACCCAGATTGCCTCTTGTGCTGCCTTCGAGGCTGCCATGTACTCCGCTTCACATGTAGATCCCGGTTTGCTTGCAACTGCACCAGCTTTGCTTGCAACTGCACCAGCTTACTGCCCCACCATTCAAAATATACACGTATCTGGTTTGTGACTTAGAGTCATCCAGATCTGTGTCGAAGCTAGCATCGACGTAACCCTTTACGACGAGCTCTTCGTCACCTCCATAAACGAGAAACATATCCTTAGTCCTCTTCAGGTACTTCAGGATATTCTTGACCGCTGTCCAGTGTTCCATGCCGGGATTACTTTGGTACCTTCCTACCAAACTTACGGCAAGGTTTACATCAGGTCTGGAACACAGCATGGCATACATAATAGACCCTATGGCCGAGGCATAGGGGACGACACTCATCTTTTCTCTATCTTCTGCTGTGGTCGGGCATTGAGCCATGCTCAATTGCACACCTTGCAATATAGGCAAGAACCCCTTCTTGGACTGATCCATATTGAACTTCTTCAATATCTTGTCAAGGTATGTACTTTGTGAAAGACCAATGAGGCGTCTCGATCTATCTCTATAGATCTTGATGCCTAATATATAAGCAGCTTCTCCAAGGTCCTTCATTGAAAAACACTTGTTCAAGTAGGCCTTTATGCTTTCCAAGAATTCTATATCATTTCCCATCAATAGTATGTCATCCACATATAATATGAGAAATGCTACAGAGCTCCCACTCACTTTCTTGTAAACACAAGCTTCTCCATAAGTCTGTGTAAACCCAAACGCTTTGATCATCTCATCAAATCGAATGTTCCAACTCCGAGATGCTTGCACCAGCCCATAGATTGAGCGTTGGAGCTTGCACACCTTGTTAGCATTCTTAGGATCGACAAAACCTTCCGGCTGCATCATATACAATTCTTCCTTAAGAAAGCCGTTAAGGAATGCCGTTTTGACGTCCATTTGCCATATCTCATAATCATAGAATGCAGCAATTGCTAACATGATTCAGACGGACTTTAGCTTCGCTACGGGTGAGAATGTCTCATCGTAGTCAACCCCTTGAACTTGTTGATAACCCTTAGCGACAAGTCGAGCCTTATAGATGGTCACATTACCATCCGTGTATGTCTTCTTCTTAAAGATCCATTTATTTTCTATGGCTCACGATCATCGGGCAAGTCAGTCAAAGTCCATACTTCATTTTCATACATGGATTCTATCTCGGATTTCATGGCTTCTAGCCATTTATCAGAATCTAGGCCCGCCATTGCTTCTTCATAGTTCGAAGATTCACCGTTGTCTAACAATATGATTTCCAAGACAGGGTTGCCGTACCACTCTGGTGCGGAACGTGTCCTTGTGGACCTACGGTTCAAGAGAGCTTGATCCGAAGTATCTTGATCATCATCATTAACTTCCACTCTAATCGGTGCAGGCACCACAGGAACATTTTCCTGAGCTGCACTACTCTCCGCTTCAAGAGGCAGTAATTCATCAAGTTCTACTTTCCTCCCATTTACTTCTTTCGAGAGAAACTCTTTCTCTAGAAAGGATCCATTCTGGGCAACAAAGATCTTGCCTTCGGATCTGAGGTAGAAGGTATACCCAATGGTTTCCTTAGGGTATCCTATGAAAATGCATTTTTCCGACTTGGGTTCGAGCTTTTCAGGTTGAAGTTTCTTGACATAAGCATCGCATCCCCAAACTTTTAGAAACGACAGCTTAGGTTTCTTTCCAAGCCATAATTCATACGGTGTCGTCTCAACGGATTTTGACGGAGCCCTATTTAAAGTGAATGCGGCAGTCTCTAAATCATAGCCGCAAAATGAGAGCGGTAGATCGGTAAGAGACATAATAGATCGCACCATATCCAATAGAGTGCGATTACGACGTTCGGACACACCATTTCGCTGAGGTGTTCCAGGCGGCGTGAGTTGTGAAACTATTCCACATTTCCTTAAGTGTGTGCCAAATTCGTGACTCAAATATCCCTCCCCCCCCCCCCCCACGATCTGATCGTAAGAACTTTATTTTTCTGTCATGTTGATTCTCAACCTCACTCTGAAATTCCTTGAACTTTTCAAAGGTCTCAGACTTGTGTTTCATTAAGTAGACATACCCATATCTACTCAAGTCATTAGTGAGAGTGAGAACATAACGATAGCCACCGCGAGCCTCAACGCTCATTGGACCGCACACATCAGTATGTATGATTTCCAATAAGTTGGTTGCTCGCTCCATTGTTCCGGAGAACGGAGTCTTGGTCATTTTACCCATGAGGCATGGTTCGTGACGTGTCAAATGATTCATAATCAAGAGACTCCAAAAGTCCATCTGCATGGAGCTTCTTCATGTGTTTGACACCTATGTGACCAAGGCGGCAGTGCCACAAATATGTGGGACTATCATTATCAACCTTACATCTTTTGGTATTCACACTATGAATATGTGTAAAATTACGCTCGAGATTCATTAAGAATAAACCATTCACCAGCGGGGCATGACCATAAAACATATCTCTCATATAAATAGAACAACCATTATTCTCGGATTTAAATGAGTAGCCATCTCGAATTAAACGAGATCCTGATACAATGTTCATGCTCAAAGCTGGCACTAAATAAAAATTATTGAGGTTTAAAACTAATCCCGTAGGTAAATGTAGAGGTAGCGTGCCGACGGCAATCACATCGACCTTGGAACCATTCCCGACGCGCATCGTCACCTCGTCCTTCGCCAGTCTCCGCTTATTCCGCAGCTCCTGCTTTGAGTTACAAATATGAGCAACGGCACCGGTATCAAATACCGTGAGCTACTACGAGTCTTTGGTAAGGTACACATCAATAACATGTATATCACATATACCTTTGGTGTTGCCGGCCTTCTTGTCCGCTAAGTACTTGGGGCAGTTCCGCTTCAAAGGATCACTTCCCTTGCAATAAAAGCACTCACTCGTGCTTGGGTCCATTCTCTCGGCTTCTTCCCTAAGAATCGGCTTACTGGCGCGGCAACTCCCTTTGTCGTCCTTCTTGAAGTTCTTCTTACCCTTGCCTTTCTTGAACTTAGTGGTTTTATTCATCATCAACACTTGATGTTCCTTTTTGATCTCCACCTCCGCTGATTTCGGCATTGAATATACCTCAGGAATGGTCTTTTCCATCCCGTTCATATTGAAGTTCATCACAAAGCTCTTGTAGCTAGGTGGGAGCGATCAAGGATTCTGTCACACGACCGCTTCATCCGGGAGATTAACTCCCAACCGAAGTCAAGCGGTTGTGCAACCCTGCACATTTTGAGTATGTGCTCACCGATGTAACTATTTTCCTCCATCTTACAACTGAAGAACTTGTCGGAGACTTCATATCTCTCAACCCGGGCATGAGCTTGGAAAACCATTTTCAGCTCTTTGAACATCTCATATGCTCTGTGTTGCTCAAAAAGCTTTTGGAGCCCCGGTTCTAAGCTGTAAAGCATACCGCACTAAACGAGGGAGTAATCATCAGCACGCTGCTGCCAAGCGTTCATAACGTCTTGGTTCTCTGGGATGGGTGCGTCACCTAGCGGTGCTTCTAGGACATAATCTTTCTTGGCAGCTACGAGGATGATCCTCAGGTTCCGGACCCAGTCCGTATAGTTTTTTTTTGAAAGATCAGTGACAGTGGGAGAGGCTCCCACTGACTTTGTATTACTCACCACATGACAATTACAAGTATGTTACAATGGGTTTTAGGCCCCCCGGCCGTAAGGGTATCAGAAACAGAAACTAGCGGTCCAAACTTACAATGAAATCAAAGAGAAAAGGATGAACCTTCTCAGGACAGTTATGAATCACCAAACCCAACAAATGTTTGAACCTAGCTAACCACGCGACGAACGAGTGCGGGATCCCCCTGAAATGTTGGTTGTTTCTTTCCATCCACAGGCTCCAAGCAGCAAGCAGGAAGATATCCATGAAGAGCGGCCGACGCCAGCTCTCTTTCCCACCATGCAAGATGGCTAGCCTATTGGTTCCTCCAGGCCAGGTCAGACCAACCTTACTCCAGCATTGGTTGTCATACCCAGTCCGTATAGTTGCTGCCATCATCTTTCAGCTTGGTTTTCTCTAGGAACGCGTTGAAGTTGAGGGCAACATTAGCGTGGGCCATTTGATCTACAAGACATATTGTAAAGATTTTAGACTAAGTTCATGATAATTAAGTTCATCTAATCAAATTATTCAATGAACTCCCACTCAGATAGACATCCCTCTAGTCATCTAAGTGAAACATGATCCGAGTCAACTAGGCCGTGTCTGATCATCACGTGAGACGGACTAGTCAACATCGGTGAACATCATCATGTTGATCGTATCTTCTATACGACTCATGCTCGACCTTTCGATCTTCCGTGTTCCGAGGCCATGTCCGTACATGCTAGGCTCGTCAAGTCAATCTAAGTGTATTGGCGCGTGTAAATCTGGCTTACACTCGTTGTATTCGAACGCGTTAGAATCTATCACACCCGATCATCACGTGGTGCTTCAAAACAACGAACCTTCGCAATGGTGCACGCTTAGGGGAACACTTTCTCGAAATTATCGCGAGGGATCATCTTATTTAAGCTACCGTCGTTCTAAGCAAATAAGATGTAAAACATGATAAACATCACATGCAATCAAACAGTGACATGATATGGCCAATATCATTTTGCTCCTTTTGATCTCCATCTTCGGGGCGCCATGATCATCATCGTCACCGGCATGACACCATGATCTCCATCATCATGATCTCCATCATCATGATCTCCATCATCGTATCTTCATGAAGTTGTCTCGTCATCTATTACTTCTACTACTATGGCTAATGGTTTAGCAATAAAGTAAAGTAATTACATGACGTTACATGTTGACACGCAGGTCATAAATAAATTAAGACAACTCCTATGGCTCCTGCCGGTTGTCATACTCATCGACATGCAAGTCGTGTTTCCTATTACAAGAACATGATCAATCTCATACATCACACATATCATTTATCACATCCTTTTGGCCATATCACATCACACGGCACATGCTGCAAAAACAAGTTAGACGTCCTCTAATTGTTGTTGCAAAAAATTTTACGTGGCTGCTATAGGTTTCTTAACAAGAACGTTTCTTACCTACGCAAAAATCACAACGTGATATGCCAATTTCTATTTACCCTTCATAACGACCCTTTTCATCGAATCCGATCCGACTAAAGTGGGAGAGACAGACACCCGCCAGCCACCTTATGCAACTAGTGCATGTCAATCGCTGGAACCGGTCTCACGTAAGCGTACTGTAAGGTTCGTCCGGGCCGCTTCATCCCACGATGCCGCCGAATCAAGATAAGACTAGTAACGGCAAGTAAATTGACAATATCGACGCCCACAACTGCTTTGTGTTCTACTCGTGCATAGAAACTACGCATAGACCTAGCTCATGATGCCACTGTTGGGGATCGTAGCAGAATTTAAATTTTCTATGCATCACCGAGATCAATCTATGGAGTATTCTAGCAACGAGGGGAATAGGAGTGCATCTACATACCCTTGTAGATCGCAAGCGGAAGCGTTCAAGAGAACGGGGTTGATGGAGTCGTACTCGTCGTGATCCAAATCACCGATGACCAAGTGCCGAACGGACGGCACCTCCGCGTTCAACACACGTACGGTTGGGGAAGACGTCTCCTCCTTCTTGATCCAGCAAGGGGAAGGAGAGGTTGATGGAGATCCAAAGCATGACGACGGCGTGGTGGTGGATGCAGCAGGGTCTCGGCAGGGCTTCGCCAAGCACCAACGAGAGAGAGAGGTGTTACGGGAGGGAGAGGGAGGCACCAGGGGCTAGGGTGTGCAGCCTTCCCTCCCCCCTCTTTATATAGGGGCCCTGGGGGGCGCCGGCCCCTCTAGATCCCATCTAGAGGGGGGCGGCGGCCAAGGGGGGTGGCTTGCCCCCCAAGCCAAGTGGGGCGCCCCCCACCCCTAGGGTTTCCCAACCCTAGGCGCAGGGGGGCGCACCAGCCCACCAGGGGCTGGTTCCCCTCCCACTTCAGCCCATGGGGCCCACCAGGATAGGTGGCCCCACCCGATGGACCCCCGGGACCCTTCCGATGGTCCCGGTACAATACCGGTGACCCCCGAAACTTTCCCGATGGCCGAAACTGGACTTCCTATATATAAATCTTTACCTCCGAGCCATTCCGGAACTCCTCGTGACGTCCGAGATCTCATCCGGGACTCCGAACAACTTTTGGGTTACTGCATACTAATATCTCTACAACCCTAGCGTCACCGAACCTTAAGTGTGTAGACCCTACGGGTTCGGGAGACATGTAGACATGACCGAGACGACTCTCCGGTCAATAACCAACAGCGGGGTCTGGATACCCATGGTGGATCCCACATGCTCCTCGATGCTCTCATCGGATGAACCACGATGTCGAGGATTCAATTAACCCCGTATACAATTCCCTTTGCCAATCGGTACGTTACTTGCCCGAGACTCGATCGTCGGTATCCCAATACCTTGTTCAATCTCGTTACCGGCAAGCCACTTTACTCGTACCGTAATGCATGAACCCGTGACCAGACACTTGGTCACATTGAGCTCATTATGATGATGCATTACCGAGTGGGCCCAGAGATACCTCTCCATCATACGGAGTGACAAATCCCAGTCTCGATTCATGCCAACCCAACAGACACTTCCGAAGATACCCGTAGTGCACCTTTATAGCCACCCAGTTACGTTGTGACGTTTGGCACACCCAAAGCACTCCTGCGGTATCCGGGAGTTGCACAATCTTATGGTCTAAGGAAATTATACTTGACATTAGAAAAGCTCTAGCAAACGAACTACATGATCTTTGTGCTATGCTTAGGTTTGGGTCTTGTCCATCACATCATTCTCCTAATGATGTGATCCCATTATCAATGACATCCAATGTCCATAGTCAGGAAACCATGACTATCTGTTGATCAACGAGCTAGTCAACTAGAGGGGCACTAGGGACACGTCGTGGTCTATTATTCACATATGTATTACGATTTCCGGATAACACAATTATAGCATGAATAATAGACAATTATCATGAACAAGGAAATATAATAATCATTTTATTATTGCCTCTAGGGCATATTTCCAACAATTGGTTCATCATAACTGGATCTTTTAAAAAGATAGTAAGTGGACGAGGATCCATAAACTCTTTGGTTTCTGATTTTCGATAAGTACACAATTATTCCAACCAAACAAGCAGCCAAGTAAGACATAAAGGCAAACGAAAAGACGAACGAAAGAAGTGTGAAAAAAGGCAAATCTTTTCGAAAATCGTTTTAGAAGTGGAGGAGAGGAAAATGAGAGGCAAATGGCGAATAATGTAATGCAAGAGATGAGAGTTTATGATGGGTACTTGGTATGTGTTGACTTGGCGTGGATCTCCCCGGCAACGTCGCCATAAATTCTTCTTGCTACTTCTTAAGCTTGCATTGGTTTTTCCATTTAAGAGGAAAGGGTGATGCAGCAAAGTAGAGATAAGTATTTCCCTCAGTTAGAGAATCAAGGTATCAATCCAGTAGGAGACAATGCACAAATCACCAATACCTGCACAAACAATCAAACACTTGCCCCCAACGCGATAAATGGGTTGTCAATCCCTTCACGGACACTTGCAAAAGTGAGATTTGATAGAGATAGATAAAACTAAACAAAAGATAAAATAAATATTTTTTGAGTTTTTTGGTTTATAGATCTGAAAATAAAAGATTCCAAAATAGTAGATCGGAAACTTATATGATGGAAAATAGACCCAGTGGCCATAGGTTTCACTAGAGGCTTCTCTCAAGATAGCAAATAATACGGTGGGTGAACAAATTACTGTCGAGCAATTGATGGAACAGCACAAAGTTATGATGATATTTAAGTCAATGATTATGAAATATAGGCATCACGTCCGTGTCAAGTAGACCGACTCCTGCATGCATCTAATATTATTACTCCACACATCGACCTACTCCTGCCTACATCTAGAGTATTAAGTTCATAAAGAACAGAGTGACGCTTTAAGTAAGATGACATGATGTAGAGGAATAAACTCAGGCAATATGATGTAAACCCCATATTTTTATCCTCGATGGCAACAATACAATATGTGCCTCGCTACCCCTCATCACATGGGTGAGGACACCGCAAGATTGAACCCAAAGCTAAGCACTTCTCCCATTGCAAGAAAAACCAATCTAGTTGGCCAAACCAAACCGATAGTTCGAAGAGAATTACAAAGATATCAAATCATGCATAAAAGAATTCAGAGAAGATTCAAAGAACATTCATAGATAAACTGATCATAAATCCACAATTCAGCGGATCTCAACAAACACACTGCAAAAGAATATTACATCGAATAGATCTCCAAGAACATCGAGGAGAACATGGCATTGAGAATAAAAGAGAGAGAAGAAGCCATCTAGCTACTAGCTATGGACCCGTAGGTCTGTGGTAAACTACTCACGCTTCATCAGAAGGACGATAGGGTTGATGTAGAAGCCCTCTGTGATCGAATCCCCCTCCGACAGGATCTCGGAAAAGGCCCCAAGATGGAATCTCACGGGAACAGAAGGTTGCGGCGGTAGAAAAGTGTTTTCGTGGATGCTTCTTGTGGTTTCGGAATATATGTGAATATATAGGAGGAAGATCTAGGTCAGGAGGTCACCGACGGGCCCACAAGGTAGGGGGCACGCCCTACCCCCCTAGGCGCGCCCTCCACCCTTGTGGCCGCCTCGTGGCTCTTCTGACTTGCACTCCAAGTCTCCTGGGTGTCTTTTGGTCCAAGAAAAATCATCGCGAAGGTTTCATTCCGTTTGGTATTCCTTTTCTGCGAAGCTCAAAAACAAGGAAGAACAAAAACTGGCACTGGACTCTAGGTTAATAAGTTAGTCCCAAAAATAATATAAAATAGCATGTAATGCATATGAAACATCCAAAACAGATAATATAATAGCATGGAACAATAAAAAATTATACATACGTTGGAGACGTATCACCGATCATACCCAGTTAGACCTAAGAGCGGTGAGAAAATATGTAGGGACATGACTGTACCCTTTCCACCTCCTGTATGCCACCGTGGCAGCCCCTTTCCCTATAAAAGGAGGCCCAAGGCGACCAGGAGGAGGATTAGGCTTTTTGGAGCTCCTCACGCCCCATAGCTAGCTCAAGAACACAGATAAACTATCCACCAAAGCAGGAGTAGGGTTTTACGCATCTCGCGGCCTGAACCTGGATAAAAGAACCCGCGTGCTATCTGTTTGATCTGCTCTTCTCATGACCCCGTGCCCTGCAACCGTAGTAGGGATTCTCTACCAAACTAGACCAGGGCTGAAATATTATTTGAAGTGAATTTATTATCTATATACGATGCATCACTAATGGAAAGGTATTGGATTGGTATGAAGAATATGTTTAGATATCTTCTGGACACTAGAGACCTTTGTATAAGAAAAGAAGATATGACCATGGTTATATATAGTAATGTTGGGCATGTATCTGATCCCCATAACCCCACATCATATACTATCTTTGTCTTCTCGAATGGAGGTACAACCTTCTCTTGGAAGTAGACAAGACTGACTTTAGTGGTTGCATCTACTAATCATTCTGAAAATAGTTGATTTGTGAAGAAACACACCAATGTATGTGGCTTCACAGAATAATGATTTTTGTTGAAAGTTCAAGTAAGATTGACTGGTAGAAATCACCCACCATTACCTATGAAGATAATGTTGTTTATATTATGAAGATTCGTACATGTTATAAAAAGTGATATTAGAATGTGTATTGCTCCAAAATTATTTAGCCCGTGAATTGCAAAGAAATAGAGAGTTTAATATTTTTCAAATTGCAGTCATGTTGTAATCTTGGTAATCTTGGTAATCTTGGTTATCTTGGTAATCTTGGCGCTCCTCCTCCGCCGCCCGCCTCGCCACGCCACGCCTCGTCACGACGCGCCGCGGGTTGTGGGAATGAGCGGAGCCGATATCTAAATTTTTGCCACGCACTACGGGTATACGAAAGGTCACTCGGGAGCTGGAAAGTTTTTGCTGTAGTGGATATTGAATCTGAACGCTGCACCCTTCGGCCGCTGTCTGCTCGCTTTCATCTCCCGCTGCTCCCTTCAAATTGCCAGCGCAACCTCTCGCCTCCTTCTCTTGCGCCTATAAAGGGAGGTCGCCCTCTCGAGAGACGCACTGTAACCTCTTCCTCCTCTCGCCACAAGTTCCTGAGCACTGCGCTGCTGCTACGATCTTCCCCATCCCGGCTTGTGGCGTGCACCACAGGTCGGGACAGTAGGCCTCCGAAACAGCACCTCTTTGAGTCCTGTAAGGGAGAAGGGTGATAAGGTTTTTAGGGAGCGCTTTGCGCGACTACTGACTCACTCCTTCGTCACGGACGCCCCGGACTCCGACGGCTACTTCCCCGACGACGACTTCTTCCCCGACGTCGACAACCTCCTCGATGACATGGCTGGCGAGGACACCGACCCCAAGTCCAAGTACCGCTGCTGCTGTCCCAGACGTGTTCTTCTTCTGTTAGATGTCCCGCCACGCTTTCTCGTACTAGTACTTGCTCTAGATATGTTAGGTTCTACTTCATATATGCAACTAGTTCTCACTACTGCTATAGATATGCTAGGCTACGGTTCATATATGCGTAAGTTTTTGCCTTCTCTCTCTGCCGTAACGCATGACTTCTTTTATCTCTATTATATTAGTCATGCTTTATCTAGTATTTCTGTTAATAAAATCATTTGGTAAATTGCTCATATTTCCAACAATCCAAAAACCTTATTATAGGCAATTTACACCAAGTGGTTTTGCTGCTCCCATGAGACCTCATATGTTTGAGGGTATCCACTATAAGAGGTGGCGCGTGAGAGCAGTCTTATGGTTTCAAACCATGAGTTGCTATGACGCCACTCGTGGCAAACCTGAAGGGGAGCTTGATGCTCAATGCAGACCTGTGCCTTTCGGAAAATGGATACTCTGTTTAAGGCTGCTCTCTTGAGTGTTCTTGGTGAGAACATAGTTGATGCTTATGCGTCAATTGATAATGGAAAAGATATGTGGGATGCACTCGAGGCCAAGTTTGGGGTCTCGGATGCTGGCACTAAGATGTACATCATGGAGCAATTCTATGATTACAGGATGACCAAGAGCGCCCGTGGTTGAGCAAGCTCATGAGATACAGTCATTTGCTAGAGAACTTGAGCACTTCAATTGTATGCTACCGGACAAGTTTGTTGCCGGAGGTATCATCACTAAGCTTCCTCCTTCACGGAGGAACTTTGCTACCTTACTGAAGCATAAGAGGCAGGAGTTTTCCATTCCGGATCTCATTGGCACTCTTGATGTGGAAGAAAAGGCGAGAGCAAAGGACACACGTGCTCGAGGTATTCTAGTGCCAATGTGGCATGTATGTAACTTCCAAATTTATAAGTTCAAGAACAAGGGCAAGTTTGATGGTAAAGCAAAGTTTGATGGGAAGAACAAGGCTGTGCAACACACGAACTTCAAGAAGAAGAATGGAAAGAAGAAAGGTGCTTGTCATGTGTGTGGGGATCCTGATCATTGGGCTCCTAGTTGCCCTAATCGCTATGACAAGCGTCATCTCGGGAAAAGCGGCAAGACCGCTTAATGTTGTCATTGGAGACATCGACATGAAGGATGCTTTGGGCATGGTATATTTCCCACTATTCTTTCAAGATGTCATTCTCCGACCGTTGATTGACACGGATGCTAATGTGCATGTATGTGGTGATATTTCCATGTTTTCGTCTTATCGCATCGCAGGACTTCAACCGTCTTGATGGGCAATGGTTCAAGTGCTTACATTGTGGTGTTGGCACGGTCGATCTGAAGTTTACTTGTGGAAGATCGTCTTGGTGAAGAACGTGCATTATGTCCCTCCTTCAATAAAAATCTTGTTAGCGGATCTCTTCTGTGTAGAGATGGCTACAAGCTTGTCTTTGAGTCGAATAAATTTGTAATATCCAAGTATGGAACCTTTCTTGGTAAAGGCTATGAGTCGAGGCCTGTTTCGTTTATCCTTATCGACGCTTGCAATAAAGTTGTTAATCATATTTGTAACAATAGTGAATCAAATGTGTGGCATTCACGTCTTTGTCATGTTAACTTTGGTTGCATGTCGCAACTAGCTTAAGTTGAACTTAATCCCTAGTTTCACCACCGTCAAGGAATCTAAGTGTCAAGTGTGTGTGCAAGCTAAGCAACCTCGTAAGTCTCACACGATCAAGGAAACAAGAAATCTTGCACCACTAGAGCTCATACATTCAGATCTATGTGAAATGAATGGTGTTTTGACAAAAGGTGGAAAGAAATGTTTCATGACGTTAATTGATGACTCCACTAGATAATCTTTTGCGTGTGTATCTTCTCAAATCTAAGGATGAGGCTTTGAACTTTTCAAGATCTATAAAGCTGAAGTGGAAAACCAACTTGATCGAAAAATCAAGAGGCTTAGGTCCCGACCGTGGTGGAGAGTATTTTTCCAATGAATTTGATGCTTTTGTGCGGAACATGGTATAATCCATGAGAGGACGCCTCCTATTCACCTCGGTAAAATGGGGTGGCGAAAGAAAGAACCGTACTCTAACAGATTTGGTTAACGCCATGTTAGACACTTCGGTCTCTCCAAGGCATGGTGGGGGAGGCGATATTGACCGCATGTCATGTCCTAAACCGAAGTTCCCACAAAGAACAAAGAGATAACTCCATTCGAGGAATGGGAGAAGAAAAGGTTAAAACTCTCTTATCTATGAACATGGGGTTGTTTGGCGAAAGTCAATGTTCCAATTCCAAAGAAGCGGAAGCTTGGACCAAAGACTGTGGATTGTGTTTTCTCGATATGCTTTTCATAGCATTGGCTATAGATTCTTGGTTGTAAAATCTGAGGTACACGACATACATGTCGATGCGATCATGGAGTCGAATGATGCGACTTTCTTTGAAGATATCTTTCCCATGAAGGATATGGCTACCTCATCTAATCAGGAGATGCCTAGTTCATCGAATCAGGAACCAGTTACAATTACCGAACCTGTCGTTTCGATGGAAGACTTTAAAGGTCCTGTGGAGGAGAACAATGAAGTTCCTACTAGGAGCAAGAGACAGAGGACTGCAAAGTCCTTTGGTGATGATTTTCTTGTGTATCTCATAGATGACACTCCCAGTTCTATTTCAGAGGCCTATGCATCTGAAGATGCTGACTACTGGAAGGAAGCGATTCGTAGCGATATGGATTCCATCTTGGCGAATGAAACCTGGGAGATAACTGATCGTCCTTATGGGTGCATGTTGGGGAATGTAGTAATTTCAAAAAATTTCCTACGCACACGCAAGATCATGGTGATGCATAGCAACGAGAGGGGAGAGTGTTGTCTACGTACCCTCGTAGACCGAAGCGGAAGCGATCACAACATAGAGGAAGTAGTCGACGTTCTCCTCGCGATCCAACCGATCCAGCAGCATTACTCGGCGCCTCAGGAGTTCTTGGCACACGTTCAGCTCGGTGGCGCTCCTCAGTTCCGATCCAAAGAAAGCTCCGGGAGAGAGAGTTCACAAGACGACGGGCGCAGGACGATCTTGATGTTCTACCGACGCAGGCTTCGCCTAAGCACCGCCACGATATGACCGAGGTGGAATATGGTGGAGGGGCACCGCACACGGCTAAGAGATCCAAGAGATCAATTGTTGTGTCTTTGGTGCTAGCCCTGCCTCTATTTATATGTTGAGCCCCGGTCGAAACTTGGAGCAAAAGCCTCCTCAAAGTCTGTTTTGCCCGAAGGCAAGAGTCCTACTCCGACTCCAGGACCAAACGCCACAATCCTTGGCGTCTGGCCCAGACGCCATGGGCCTCGGCGTCTGGCCCAGGGTCTCCGGCGTTTGGCCCCCTGGCCTCCGCAAAACTCCTTTTGCACCGACCTAAAGCCTCATGGGCTTGACCCCTTGGCCTAAACATATCATCCAATATATGAATCTTTACGTCTCGACCATTTCGAGACTCCTCGTCATGTCCCCGATCTCATCCGGGACTCCGAACTCCTTCGGTACATCAAAACATGTAAACTCATAATACAACCGTCATCGAAACCTTAAGCGTGCGGACCCTACGGTTCGAGAACAATGTAGACATGACCGAGACACGCCTCCGGTCAATAACCAATAGCGGGACCTGGATGCCCATATTGGCTCCTACATATTCTACGAAGATCTTTATCGGTCGGACCGCATAACAACATGCGTTGTTCCCTTTGTCATCGGTATGTTACTTGCCCGAGATTCGATCGTCGGTATCCAATACCTAGTTCAATCTCGCATCGGCAAGTCTCTTTACTCGTCCGTAATACATCATCTCACAGCTAACTCATTAGTTGTAATGCTTGCAAGGCTTAGTGATGTGTATTACCGAGAGGGCCCAGAGATACCTCTCCGACAATCGGAGTGACAAATCCTAATCTCGAAATACGCCAACCCAACATCCGCCTTTGGAGACACCTGTAGTACTACTTTATAATCACCCAGTTACGTTGTGACGTTTGGTAGTACCCAAAGTGTTCCTCCGGTAAACGGAGTTGCATAATCTCATAGTTACAGGAACATGTATAAGTCATGAAGAAAGCAATAGCAACATACTAAACGATCAAGTGCTAGGCTAACGGAATGGGTCATGTCAATCGATCATTCAACTAATGATGTGATCCCGTTAATCAAATGACAACTCATGTCTATGGTTAGGAAACATAACCATCTTCGATTAACGAGCTAGTCAAGTAGAGGCATACTAGTGACACTCATTCTGCCTATATATTCACACATGTATTATGTTTCCGGTTAATACAATTCTAGCATGAATAATAAACATTTATCATGATGTAAGGAAATAAATAATAACTTTATTATTGCCTCTAGGGCATATTTCCTTCAGTGCAAACCTATAGGATGCAAATGGGTATTCAAGAAGAAGCTTAGGCCTGATGGTACTATTGAAAAGTACAAGGCTCGGCTCGTGGCTAAGGGTTATACCCAAAAGGAAGGTGAAGACTTCTTTGATACTTAATCACCGTGGCTCGACCGACCACTATTCGAAGTTCTACTTTCACTAGCTGCCTCGCATGGTCTTCTCGTTCATCAAATGGATGTTAAGACTGCTTTCCTAAATGGAGAGTTGGACGAGGAAATTTATATGGAACAACCAGATGGGTTTGTACTAGATGGTCGTGAAGGAAAGTGTGCAAGTTGCTAAAGTCTTTGTAACGGACTTAAGCAAGCACCCAAACAAAGTGGCATGAGAAGTTTGAAAGAACTTTAACACCTGCAGGCTTTGTTGTGAACGGTTTACAAAAGTGTGTACTATCGCCATGGTGGGGGCGAGGAGTTATCCTGTGCTTGTATGTTGATGACATACCGATTTTGAACAAATCTGAATGTTATTAAGGAGGTCAAGGATTTCCTATCTCGTTGTTTTGAGATGAAGGATTCAGAGTGGCCGATGTCATTCTGAACATCAAGTTGTTGAGAGACGATGATGGTGGGATTACATTGCTTCAATCTCACTATGTGGAAAAGATCTTGAGTCGCTTTGGCTATAGTGACTGCAAGCCCTCTCCAACACCATATGATGCGAGTGTGTTACTTGAAAGAATCAAGAATTGCTAGAGATCAATTGAAATATTCTCGCATTATTGGCTCGCTTATGTACTTAGCAAGTGCTACAAGACCAGACATCTCTTTTGCTGTTAGCAAACTGAGTCGGTTTGTCTCAAAACCAGGAGATGTGCATTGGAAAGCTCTAGAGAGAGTTTTGCGTTATTTGAAAGGCATTGCAAATTATGGAATTCACTACACCGGGCATCCAAAGGTGCTTGAAGGGTATAGTGACTCAAACTGGATCTCGAGATGTCGATGAGATAAAGCCCACGAGCGGTTATGTATTCACTCATGGAGGTGGCGCTGTTTCTTGAAGTCTTGCAAGCGCACCATCTTAACGAGGTCAACAATGGAAGCAGAACTCACAGCACTAGATACAGCTACGGTTGAAGCAGATTGGATTCGCCGGCTCTTGAATGACTTGCCGGTTGTTGAGAAACCTGTACCGAGTGTCCTTATGAACTGCGACAATCAAATTGTGATCACGAAAGTGAGCAGCTCAAAGGATAACATGAAGTCATCAAGACACGTTCAGAGAAGGTTAAAGTCTGTCAGGAAAATGAAAACTCTGGAGTTATTGCGTTGGATTATATCCAAACGTCTAAAAATCTGGCAGGTCCTTTTACTAAGGGTCTATCACATAATGTGATAGATAATGCATCGAGGGAGATGGGTATGAGACCCACAATATGAGTTGTTCACAGTGGTAACCTATTCTTTGTGATCGGAGATCCCATGAATTAGATGTGGAAGACAAGTTGTTGGTCAACTGAGAGGAGAGTATCCTTACTATTTACAATACCACTCCATGAAGATGCAATACTCTCCTAATCTGCATGGCAGGTTGATGTATATCTTAATGTGTTCTAAGTGGCTTATTTAAGCAGAGATGTTATCCTCGTGAGAACATCTTTTGAAGAACACACCTATATGAGTCTGATTGTCAAATGTCGCAATCTATGAGAGTAGGGTTCTCTAATAAACTCATGATAGGTCACGGAGTATGGACGCATAAGCTCCACCATGAGGAAGACCCACGGTAGCCACGTATCGGTAAAGGCTTTATGTGAAGCTAGATTCGCAGAAAACTTGCGCTCAAGGCCCACCCACTTTTCAAGTTGCTTACTAGTGTAGCATAGAGTTCTAGGTGGAAGTCCAACTTAACAGTCTCCACTACAGTACCGGTATATAAAAACAGTGTTTTGGAACCAAAGGCAAATTTCTGTGTGCCTCTGGGATCTGGTGGGGGATTGCTAGAATTTAGTCTATTTTGGGCAGCCCAATAACCATTTCAGAAATTCCTAATAAATCCTAGAGGCCCACTTAGCCCATTTGTGCAAGGTAAGGGATACTACTAAAGTTTAGTCCCACATTGCTAGTTTAGTGGGAGTTGGACCTCCTTATAAGGGAGGTTCTTTCCCCACTTGTATGAGCATGAGAACAAGAGGGATATCCACGCGCGCTCCTCCTCCGCCGCACGCCTCGCCACGCCACGCCACGCCTCGTCACGGTGCGCTGCGCTGCGGGTTGCGGGAATGAGCCGAGCCGATATCTAAATTTTTGCCACGCACTACGGGTATACGAAAGGTCACTCGAGAGCTGGAAAGTTTTTGCTGTAGTGGATATTGAATACGAACGCTGCACCCTTCGGCTGTTTTCTGTTCGTTTCATCTCCCGCGTTCCCTTTAGCTCCTGACGCAACCTCTCGCCTCCTTCTCTTGCGCCTATAAAAGGGAGGTCGCTCCTCTCAGAGAGACGCACCAGAACCTCTTCCTCCTCTCGCCACAAGTTCCTGAGCACTGCGCTGCTGCTACGATCTTCCCCATCCCGGCTTGTGGCGTGCACCACAGGTCGGGACAAGAGGCCTCAAACCGCACCTCTTTGAGTCCTCAGACGGAGAAGGGTGATAAGGTTTTTGGGGAGCGCTCTGCGCGACTACTGACTGACTCCTTCGTCACGGACGCCCCGGACTCCGACGACTTCTTCCCCGACGTCGACAACCTCCTCGACGACATGGCTGGCGAGGACACCGACCCCAAGTCCAGTGCTACTGCTGCTGCTGTCTCATACGTGTTCTTCTTTCTGTTAGATGTCCTGCCACAGTTTCTCGTACTAGTACTTGCTCTAGATATGTTAGGTTCTACTTCATATATGCAACTAGTTCTACTTTATGCATTATAGATATGCTAGGCTACGGTTCATATATGCAGAAGTATTTTACCTTCTCTCTGTCAGAACGCATGACTTGTTTTATCTCTATTATATTAGTCATGCTTTATCTAGTATTTCTGTTAATAAAATCATTTTGTAAATTGCTCATATTTCCAACATCTCTATATAGCTATATTGGTCCGCGGAGTGGTTCGGATGCGATCTCTTTCATAAATCGAAATTAAAAGTGGGAAGGTTTGTAGGAGTCCTCTCAAACTCGTTTCTGACTGCCCTGGCTCATCAAAAATCCCTCTTCCCTCTCGCGCATCTTCGGTCAGCGCCGCTCCAGAGAGTTAACGCCCACATTCATGCCAACCCAGAGCGGACGAGGCCGCTCACTCGTGTCGGCATTGAAGTAGTGTGTGGGCCGAGAGAGCGCCTCCCGCGCCGCTTTCCGGTGCAGGCGGCTGCCGCACGTTCAAATGACACGAGGGCCGCTCGCCCGTTCTTCTGCAGCCCACATTGATGGCACGCGGTTGCCGAGGCGTCTCCTCCTGCGCCACTCGTCTGTTCATATGCCGCCCACCGGTGCTATATAAACCGTTGTCCCGGTGCCCCGGCCATAGCACAGTCATCCCTCTCCACACCGTTCCCCGCCATGGATCCCTCCGCGGCCAAAGATCTCCGGGACGAGCTGACATCGGAGCAGAAGAAGGCCATGGCCGCCATTGCTGCCGACTGGCAGGCAGCTAGGCAGCCAGAGGACGTGCAAATGGAGGACGCCTCCGATGACAAGCCACAGCCACCCTCCTCTTCCTCCGCGACACCCTCCTCCTCCGCTCCACTCTCGTCGGTGCATTGCACCCTGACCATCGGCGAGGTCCGTGCCCATTATATGGACATGATGCGGGAGGAGCAGTTCTGGTAGGCACATGCCGACGCCAACTACAACCACAGCCTCCTTCAAGAGCATCTGCAGTGGATGAGCGTGTCACCGCCGCGGCGGCGGTCACACTGGACTCGGATCTGGCAGAGCAGGAGGCGCTCCTCGAGTCCTACCGCTCCACCCGCGAGATCCGCCTCGCTCGCTGGCGGTACCAGCAGCGGGTGGCGGAGGTAGCGGCCGCCGGCAAAGGAGTGCGAGGACGACGCAGGCGAGCGTTGTTCGGCGACACCAACGACGAGGAGGCCACGCCCCGGTGCCACGACCACGAAGAAGTCGACACGTCCATGGGCGCCACCAGCAGCAAGGAAGAGTTGTGCACGGTAGGTCGCCGTCGCTCGGGACTAAGAAGGCCATCATTCCTCCCCTCTCGTCGATGTCAAGCTTGGTGGGCTCAGCATTGACAGCCAATTAGTCGCTTGACGGCGACGTCGAGGCGGACAACTTCATTTCCCAGGGCTCTAGATGCGGAGCTGGAAAAGACGAAGCTTTCGTTCTCTTCGCTCATGACGAAAACAGGGACCCACGCCGGTGATCATTTAGATTAGCCCGCCTAGAACCGCTTTATGTATTTATAATGAAATCCGCCATGTTTCTATGAAATCCACATTTGTTTGCATAAATTCCATCTCTTTGATTTGAGTTGTTATAAAAATGTATGCAGTTAATATTTGATGGCTGCCTCTCATATTCATATCCATGGACTGATCTTATGCGAGAGGTTTTTGGCAGGTTGCATTTGAAGATGTCCTTATTATGCCGCTTTCGTCCGGGTGCTGGCACGAATTGCGAGCAGAGCGGGTGTCGAATGAGGGAAGGCGGCATGGGCATGCGTCGTTGTTGAGCGCAGATCGTTGTCGAGGGAAGGCGGTATGAATGGACGACGCACCTGTCTCATCATCTCGTAATTAACGACCGTATTGTACTGTTATTCACTGGCCAGAGACACATGGAGGACCGTATTGTCCTTTTCGCTCAAGTATAAGTAATAGTAGGAAACTTGGAATGAGTGGTTTAACTATCTCAAAAACAATCAACAACAAAATAAGTATACTTCCTCCTTCCATCTATATAGGGCCTAATGCGTTTTTTAAGACTGCCTTTAACTATTAATAAGATTAATAATACATGAGATTATAATGTGAAAATTATATCATTAGAAGCTCCTTTCACGTACGAATTTAACGGTATGCTTTGTGTAATGTGCATGCCATATATTATTGCTCTAATACTTGATCAAAGTTAGCCTTGAAAAATACATTAGGCCCTATATACATGAAAGGAGGAAGTAAGTAGTATAAAAGCATAGTACGGAAACATGAGATTTTTTTTAGAAGAGAACGAAAACATGAGATACGTTTAGTGTAGTTTATGGTTACAGAATCGTCCAAAAATCAATGGCATCATGCCATTATTATGGACTAACACTATTATGGCATTAGCGCCTTTATGAGTTTTTTTAATTTCTCATAATATAATCGTGCAGCAATTTAGCATCTGGTCCACTCCCATCGAGCACTTGCCTATTTTCTTTGACCGTTTGGGTGTTGGTTCCATCGGTTCCATGATGGAACGACTCGTTCAAAAGAGCTGGTCTACTACTCAACCCTATCTTCTCGGTCTGCGCTCAACAACGATCTTTTTGGGTATCGTATAAGCATATGATCGATTGACCACTGATATATGTTTGGGAAACATTTTCCTCCGGACGACCGGCGGAGCGCTCGGCCGGTCGCCCTTGGCTTGCTCGCTCTATCACGTGAGGAACAGGCTGGCACATGGTCTGGTGGGCCTGCAGCTTATCTCTTCCCTGACGAGCGCAGATTCACAGCAGTCCCCTCCTCCCCTTTTCTCCCCTGGCGAGCGTGCGCCTCCCCCCCCCCCCCACCCAAGCGCAGATGGCTGCTTACATCCATTCACATCGGAGGTGCACCCGTCGACGCCGGCGACCTTGTTTCTGCTCCAGCCGGCGAAGATTGTAACGAATCCCCGCGGTTTGCTACGAACACAACGCCGAATGCTACAACCACCTGCAGGGGAAGCTACAACCAGCGTCGAGGGAAGCTACAACGCGCAACCAGCGACATGCTTTTTTGCTACAACCGAATTCGCTTTTTGCTACTTCTGCCTTTCTTTTTTGCTACAACCGAGGCTGACCGCAGGCGGCAAGCATGGTGTCCGTGGGCGGCGAGAACATGACCGCGGATTTTTGCTACATGCTACAACCGGCGTTGCAATTTGCTACTATCGGCATCCAATCCGGCTGCAACCGGCATCGTGGTTTGCTACATCGCAAAACGATATTCTGATTTTTGCTACAATCAGCATCATGTTTTGCTACAAACATACTCCAAAATGCTACAACCGGCAGATGCTACAATGGGTACTGGTATAAGATAAAAGGACGAGAACGAAGATGCTACAATGGTGGATGGAAAATGGTACAACCATGTACACAGATATGCGACGATGGGCTGGATGCTGGGACGACGAGCGGCTACCCGAGGACGAGGATGGCGACGCGGCGGTAGCTTCGAGGTTGCAGACGAGGTTTTCCGCGCTGGAACCGGCAAGGATCCATGCTACAAGCTCCAGGGAGCAATTTCTTTTTCGAATCGTGGGGATAGGATTTGCGAGGAGGGCGGTGACTGCCGGCGGCCGGCGGTGAGCCCGGGTGTGCTGCGGTGCTTTGAGCCCGATCGCCTGGCGGCGGATTACGGTGAAGGTCAATGACGCTCGCTGCGGCCTGTCCTCTTCGCGGCGGTTGCAATTTCTGCAGGAGAACGATTGAGGAGAACGACTAAGCAGCGACCATATCTGACGGCCAGCTGATGTTGCATCGTACGGTCGCGCGGTGACCGGCCCAAATTTGGGCCGGTGCGCCGGCGCCTAGTACGCCCTATATGTTTCTCACTCAATTTCGAAAATCGCTACAAAATAAATAAATGGCTAACATATTATAACAGCCGAATTAATAGGAGATGGACTATCCATTCAACAACCTTCTTTTACACGGACTGTAAGAAACATGGAGGACTAACTAACAAGTTGACCTCGGGTATGCATGAGTGAAGACAAAGTGTGCATCAAAGACTAGTGTTGGGTGCCTGGGTATATGAAACTAGTCTAAATTCTAGACGGTAACCAAGCTAAAAGTACATGGATGAAACCATGGGCATATGAACCCATTTCAAAAAACACATTCCTAAATGTCCAAAAAATTTGCATACATCTTTATATTCTATGTGCATGCACAAAGTTTCGTAGAAAAATATCTTTTTGTTTGGCACGTGCAAAAAGACAAAAAATGTGTTGTGGAGCGATATTTAGGAGCACTCAAATTTGTCTTTTTCGTGGAGGCAAAATAAAATAGGATTTTCACAAAACTTTGTGCCGTGCACATATATTGCAAAGATGTATGCGTGAAATTTTTGTTTCAATTTTTTCAACATTTTAAATCACATTTAAAATGTTTTAAAAGAAAGTGAGTTCCTATGCTCATGGGTTCAGGACATCCACGCCGCCTAGCGGAGTTATATATACGGTGACCAGTTTGAGGAGTTGCATGTATCAAACTTGCATTGCTTGGCTCCTATGTGAATACATCTAATTACATCAAATAATTAATGAGTACTATAAACAAAGATATCGAGTTATTGTATATTTGCAAAAGAGAGGGCATAGACTGGCCAAGGACATGAAAACCCATAAACAATCAGCATAAAAAGCGGGATGGTTAGGAGGAGAGTGCTATTCCCAACCCACCTGGATTCATGGTCTAGACTTGATGTTGATGCCTGAATTTTTCTGGATTTATTTCAGGCCTTTAGGCAATATGTGTCGTCTCGGTCTCTCGGAGGTGCTCATAAAGGTAGGGTGTGCTTGTTTTCGTCCATAGGGGTGAGTGTGCATTTGTACAAGCGTATGTGTAAGTATTGTGTTAAAAAAATGGGCATGTACCAAACCAAAATCATACTTTAGCGGGGAGAGATACTTCCTACGTTTCTTTTTGTCTGCGTATAACATTTGGTCAAAGTCAAACTTAGTAAAGTTTGACTAACTTTATAGGAAAAAATATCAATATCTACAATACTAAAGCTACATGGTATGAAAATTAATTTCATGATGCATATAATAATATTGATTTCATATTATGAATGTTGATATTATTTTTCTATAAACTTAGCCAAAATTGTCAAAGTTTGACTTTGACCAAGATTTATATGCAAACTGCAAAGAAACGGAGAGAGTACATGCCAAATATTTAGTTCTCATAATAAGTATACCAAACATTAAATAATATTGATATAAAAGAATTTCAACTTATCATACGAAAAAGAGAGGAAGTACTTCAAAGAATTAGCTAATTATGAACCGGTTTATTATTCATAAACCAACCGAATTTGTTTTCTAAAGATAGCGTTCCAGCCAATTAATTCCCAAGATAAGTACCAAGTGTTAAATATGATATAGTAAAGATGCTTGAAATGGGGTAAATTAAACAAATTACTACTAGTTGATTTCATATTTGTAATTCATAAAGCACCATATTCTTTTACCGATTGACTGAATTTTGCATTACCACCAAAAATAATTACAATACCAAAGAACATCAACAAAAAAGAAAAGATTGCCCGCACAAAAAAGAAAAGAACTAGAGTTGGTCTGTTTTGATCTCTGGTATGCATGAGTGAGGACAAGGTACCATAAAAACTAGAGTCGGTCTATATTACCAGTCTAAATCTCATGTGGCAGTCAAGTGTAACAGCCTTATATTGGGTGACCAGTCTGAAAGAGTTTTTACAAACATAATACAGATGTAGATGTTCATATATATGCACATACATTCACATCTATAAACAAACACATGCATATCATATCCCTATGAGCATCTTCGAGAGACAGAGCCGACACATCATCTTGAGGTTGACAAAATTACCACAAGCGTCTCCTCAACCGACCGGAATGTCTACTCCAACTGAACGAACATCGTTGAAAAATATGAGCACGAGTGTCAAGTCTAGAACTTAAACCTAGTGGATTGGCTCCACAAAAAACATAACCTTTTGAGTTAGACTCAGATTCATAGTATGAAAGAGTTATACACATCAAATTTGGATTCTTTTGCTACTATGTAAGTACTTCTTATCACATGAGTAATTAATTATACTATAAAAGAAAGATACGGAGCTATTGAATATTTTCAAACGGAATGACATAGACTGGCTACGGACATAGAAACCCATAAATAACCAACACAAGAAGCGGACACATACCAAACCAAAATCTCATACTTTAGCAGGGAGACACCTGCCAAATATTTAGTTTGCACGACAAGTACCAAACATTAAATAAGATTGACATAAAAATATAAATAAGTGTTGGAGAATGTAGTAATTTCAAAAAAAATCCTACGCACACGCAAGATCATGGTGATGCATAGCAACGAGAGGGAAGAGTGTCGTCCACGTACCCTCGTAGACCGTAAGCGGAAGCGTTATGAGAACGCGGTTGATGTAGTCGTATGTCTTCACGATCCGACCGATCCAAGTACCGAACGCACGGCACCTCCGAGTTAAGCACACGTTCAGCTCGGTGATGTCCCACGAACTCCGATCCAGCAGAGCTTCGAGGGAGAGTTCCGTCAGCACGACAGCGTGATAACGGTGATGATGATGCTACCGACGCAGGGCTTCGCCTAAGCACCACCACGATATGACCGAGGTGGATTATGATGGAGGGGGGCATCGCCCACAGCTAAAAGATCAACTGATCAACTTGTGTGTCTATGGGGTGCCCCCCTGCCCCCATATATAAAGGAGCAAGGGGGAGGCCGGCCGGCCCCTAGCAGGGTGCGCCAAGAGGAGGAGTCCTCCTCCTAGTGGGAGTAGGACTCCCCTTTCCTACTCCCACTAGGAGGGGCAAGGAAGCAGTGGGAGAGGGAAAAGGCAAGGGGGGCGCCGCCCCCTTCCTTGTCCTATTCGGACTCAAGGGGAGGGGGCGCGCGGCTTGCCCTGGCCGGCCCCTCTCTCTCTCCACTAGGGCCCATCAGGGCCCATTAACCCCCGGGGGGTTCCGGTAACCCCCCGGCACTCTGGTAAAATCTCGATTTCATCCGGAACCATTTTAATATTCAAATATAGGCTTCCAATATATCGATCTTTATGTCTCGGCCATTTCGAGACTCCTCGTCATGTCCGTGATCATATCCGGAACTGCGAACTACCTTCGGTACATCAAAACACATAAACTCATATTACCGATCGTCACCGAACATTAAGCGTGTGGACCCTACAGGTTCGAGAACTATGTAGACATGACCGAGACACGTCTCCGGTCAATAACCAATACCGGAACCTGGATGCTCATATTGACTCCTACATATTCTATGAAGATCTTTATCGGTCAAACCGCATAACAACATACGTTGTTCCCTTTGTCATCGGTATGTTACTTGCCTGAGATTCGACCATCGGTATCTCAATACCTAGTTCAATCTCGTTACCGGCAAGTCTCTTTACTCGTTCCGTAATACATCATCCCGCAACTAACTCATTAGATGCATTGCTTGCAAGGCTTATAGTGATGTGCATTACCGAGAGGGCCCAGAGATACCTCTCCAACAATCGGAGTGACAAATCCTAATCTCGATCTATGCCAACTCAACAACTACCATCGGAGACACCTGTAGAGCACCTTTATAATCACCCAGTTACGTTGTGACGTTTGGTACCACACAAAGTGTTTCTCCGATATTCGGGAGTTGCATAATCTCATAGTCATAGGAACATGTATAAGTCATGAAGAAAGCAATAGCAATATACTAAACGATCGTATGCTAAGCTAACGGAATGGGTCAAGTCAATCACATCATTCTCTAATGATGTGATCCCCTTAATCAAATGACAACTCATGTCTATGGTTTGGAAACTTAACCATCTTTGATTCAATGTGCTAGTCAAGTAGAGGCATACTAGTGACGCTCTGTTTGTCTATATATTCACACGTGTACTAAGTTTCCAGTTAATACAATTCTAGCATGAATAATAAACATTTATCATGATATAAGGAAATATAAATAACAACTTTATTATTGCCTCTACGGCATATTTCCTTCAATCTCCCACTTGCACTAGAGTCAATAATCTAGATTACACAGTAATGATTCTAACACCCATGGAGTCTTGGTGCTGATCATGTTTTGCTCGTGAGAGAGGCTTAGTCAACGGGTCTGTAACATTCATATCCATATGTATCTTGCAAATCTCTATGTCTCCCTCCTTGACTTGGTCGCGGATGGAATTGAAGCGTCTTTTGATGTGCTTGATTCTCTTGTGAAATCTGGATTTCTTTACCAAGGCAATTGCACCAGTGTTGTCACAAACGATTTTCATTGGACCCGATGCACTAGGTATGACACCTAGATCGGATATGAACTCCTTCATCCATACTCCTTCATTTGCTGCTTCCGAAGCAGCTATGTATTCCGCTTCACACGTAGATCCCGCCACAATGCTCTGCTTAGAACTGCACCAACCGATGCCTCCACCGCTCAATATAAATACGTATCCGGTTTGTGACTTAGTGTCATCTGGATCGTTGTCAAAGCTTGCATCGACGTAACCATTTACTAGCTCTTTGTCACCTCCATAAATGAGAAACATATCCTTAGTCCTTTTCGGGCATTTCAGATGTTCTTGACGCTGTCCAAAGGATGCACTCTGGATTACTTTGGTACCTCCCTGCTAAACTAATAGCAAGGCACACATCAGGTCTGGTACACAACATTGCATACATGATAGAGCCTATGGTTGAAGCATAGGAACATCTTTCATTTTATCTCTATCTTCTGCGGTGGTCGGGCATTGAGTCCGACTCAACTTCACACCTTGTAACACGTGCAAGAACCCTTTCTTTGCTTGATCCATTTTGAACTTCTTCAAAACTTTATCAAGGTATGTACTTTGTGAAAGTCCAATTAGGCGTCTTGATCTATCTCTATAGATCTTGATGCCCAATATATAAACAGCTTCACCGAGGTCTTTCATTGAAAACTCTTATTCAAGTATCCTTTTATGCTATCCAGAAATTCTATATCATTTCCAATCAACAATATGTCATCCACATATAATATTAGAAATGCTACAGAGCTCCCACTCACTTTCTTGCAAATACAAAGCTTCTCCAAAAGTCAGATAAAACCATATGCTTTGATCACACTATCAAAACATTTATTCCAACTCCGAGATGCTTGCAGCAGTCCATAGATGGATCGCTGGAGTTTGCACACTTTGTCAGCATCCTTTGGATCAATAAAACCTTCAGGTTGCATCATATACAACTCTTCTTCCAGAAATCCATTCAGAAATGCAGTCTTTACATCCATTTGCCAAATTTCATAATCATAAAATGCGGCAATTGCTAACATGATTCGGACGGACTTAAGCATCGCTACGGGTGAGAAAGTCTCGTCGTAGTCAACTCCTTCAACTTGTTGAAAACCTTTCGCAACA
Source organism: Aegilops bicornis (assembly GCA_021605145.1). NCBI lineage: Eukaryota > Viridiplantae > Streptophyta > Magnoliopsida > Poales > Poaceae > Aegilops > Aegilops bicornis. The sequence continues at coordinate 367,948,336 of CM038675.1, forward strand.
AGTCGAGCTTTGTAGACAGTAACATTACCGTCAGTGTCTGTCTTCTTCTTGAAGATCCATTTATTCTCTATGGCTTGCCGATCATCGGGCAAGTCAACCAAAGTCCATACTTTGTTCTCATACATGGATCCTATCTCAGATTTCATGGCCTCTAGCCATTTTGCGGAATCTGGGCTCATCATCGCTTCCTCATAGTTCGTAGGTTCGTCATGGTTAAGTAACATGACCTCTAGAACAGGATTACCGTACCACTCTGGTGCGGATCTTTCTCTGATTGACCTACGAGGTTCGGTAGTAACTTTATCTGAAGTTACATGATCATCATCATTAGCTTCCTCACTAATCGGTGTAGTAGTCACAGGAACAGATTTTTGTGATGAACTACTTTCCAATAAGGGAGCAGGTACAGTTACCTCATCAAGTTCTACTTTCCTCCCACTCACTTCTTTCAAGAGAAACTCCTTCTCTAGAAAGGATCCATTCTTAGCAACGAATGTCTTGCCTTCGGATCTGTGATAGAAGGTGTACCCAACAGTCTCCTTTGGGTATCCTATGAAGACACATTTCTCTGATTTGGGTTTGAGCTTATCAGGTTGAAGCTTTTTCACATAAGCATCGCAGCCCCAAACTTTAAGAAAGCGACAACTTTGGTTTCTTGCCAAACCACAGTTCATAAGGCGTCGTCTCAACAGATTTAGATGGTGCCCTATTTAACGTGAATGCAGCCGCCTCTAAAGCATAACCCCAAAACGATAGCGGTAAATCAGTAAGAGACATCATAGATCGCACCATATCCAGTAAAGTACGATTACGACGTTCGGAAACACCATTACGCTGTGGTGTTCCGAGTGGCATGAGTTGCGAAACTATTCTGCATTGTTTCAAATGAAGACCAAACTCGTAACTCCAATATTCTCCTCCACGATCAGATCATAGAAACTTTATTTTCTTGTTACGATGATTTTCCACTTCACTCTGAAATTCTTTAAACTTTTCAAATGTTTCAGACTTATGTTTTATCAAGTAGATATACCCATATCTGCTCAAATCATCTGTGAAGGTGAGAAAATAACGGTACCCGCCGCGAGCCTCAATATTCATCGGACCACATACATCAGTATGTATGATTTCCAACAAATCTGTTGCTCGCTTCATAGTTCCGGAGAACGGCGTTTTAGTCATCTTGCCCATGAGGCATGGTTCGCAAGTACCTAGTGATTCATAATCAAGTGATTGCAAAAGTCCATCAGAATGGAGTTTCTTCATGCGCTTTACACCAATATGACCTAAACGGTAGTGCCATAAATAAGTTGCACTATCATTATCAACTCTCATCTTTTAGCTTCAATATTATGAATATGTGTATCACTACTATCGAGATTCATCAAAAATAGACCACTCTTCAAGGGTGCATGACCATAAAAGATATTACTCATATAAATAGAACAACCATTATTCTCAGATTTAAATGAATAACCGTCTCGCATCAAACAAGGTCCAGATATAATGTTCATGCTCAACGCTGGCACCAAATAACAATTATTCATTTCTAAAACTAATCCCGAAGGTAGATGTAGAGGTAGCGTGCCGACCATGATCACATAGAATTTGGAACCATTTTCCATGCGCATCGTCACCTCGTCCTTAGCCAATCTTCGCTTAATCCGTAGTCCCTGTTTCGAGTTGCAAATATTAGCAATGTAACCCGATTATCAAATACCCAGTGCTCTGCGAGCATTAGTAAGGTACACATCAATAACATGTATATCACATATACCTTTGTTCACCTTGCCATCCTTCTTATCCGCCAAATACTTGGGGCAGTTCCGCTTCAAAGGACGGTCCCTTTGCAAGAGAAGCACTCGGTCTCGTGCTTAGGTCCAGACTTGGGCTTCTTCACTTGAGCAAAGAACTTGCTTGCCGTTCTTCTTGAAGTTTCCCTTCTTCCCTTTACCCTTTTTCTTGAAACTGGTGTTCTTGTTGACCATCAACACTTGATGCTCCTTCTTGATTTCTACCTCCGCAGCCTTTAGCATCGCGAAGAGCTCGGGAATTGTCTTATCCATCCCTTGCATATTATAGTTCATCACGAAGCTCTTGTAGCTTGGTGGTAGTGATTGAAGAATTCTATCAATGACATTATCATCCGGAAGATTAACTCCCAATTGAATCAAGTGATTGCAGTACCCAGACATTTTGAGTATATGCTCACTGACAGAACTATTCTCCTCCATCTTGCAATTTGTATAACTTATTGAAGACTTCATATCTCTCAATCGGGCATTTGCTTGAAATATTAACTTCAACTCTGGAACATCTCATATGCTCCATGACGCTCAAAACGTCGTTGAAGTCCCGGTTCTAAGCCGTAAAGCATGGCACACTGAACTATCGAGTAGTCATCAACACGCGACTGCCAGGCATTCACAATGTCTGCAGTTGCCGGCGCGGGTGGTACACCTAGCGGTGATTCCAGGACGTAATTCTTCTATGCAGAAATGAGGATAATCCTCAAGTTACGAACCCAGTCCATGTAATTGCTACCATCCTCTTTCAACTTTGCTTTCTCAAGGAACGTGTTAAAATTCAACGGAACAACAACACGGGCCATCTATCTACAAACAACATAGACATGCAAAATACTATCAGGTACTAAGTTCATGATAAATTAAAGTTCAATTAATCATATTACTTAAGAACTCCCACTTAGATAGACATCCCTCTAATCATCTAAGTGATCTGATCCAAATCAACTAAACCATGTCCGATCATCATGTGAGATGGAGTAATTTTCAATGATGAACATCACTATATTGATCATATCTACTATATGATTCGCGCTCGACCTTTCGGTCTCAGTGTTCCGAGGCCATATCTGCATATGCTAGGCTCGTCAAGTTTAACCCAAGTATTCTGCGTGTGCAAATCTGGCTTGCACCCGTTGTATGTGAACTAGAGCTTATCACACCCGATCATCACGTGGTGTCTCGGCACGACGAACTTTCACAACGGTGCATACTCAGGGAGAACACTTATACCTTGAAATTTAGTGAGAGCATCTTATAATGCTACCGTCAATCTAAGCAAAATAAGATGCATAAAAAGATAAACATCACATGCAATCAATATAAGTGATATGATATGTCCATCATCATCTTGTGCCTTTGAACTCCATCTCCAAAGCACCGTCGTGATCACCATCGTCACCGGCGCGACACCTTGATCTCCATCGTAGCATCGTTTTCGTCTCGCCAACTATTGCTTCTACGACTATCGCTACCGCTTAGTGATAAAGTAAAGCAATTACATGGCGATTGCATTTCATACAATAAAGCGACAATCATACGACTCCTGCCAGTTGCCGATAACTGTGTTACAAAACATGATCATCTCATACAATAAAATTTAGCATCATGTCTTGACCATATCACATCATAGCATGCCCTACAAAAACAAGTTAAACGTTCTCTACTTTGTTGTTGCAAGTTTTACGTGGCTGCTACGGGCTGAGCAAGAACCGTTCTTACCTACGCATCAAAATCACAATGATATTTCGTCAAGTATGTGCTGTTTTAACCTTTACAAGGACCGGGCGTAGCCACACTCGATTCAACTAAAATTGGAGAAACTGACACCCGCCAGCCACATGTGTGCTAAGCACGTCGGTAGAACCAGTCTCGCGTAAGCGTACGCGTAATGTCGATCCGGGCCGCTTCATCCAACAAAACCGCCGAATTAAAGTGTGACGTGCTGGTAAGAAGTATGACTTGTATCCCCCACAATTCACTTGTGTTCTACTCGTGCATATAGCATCTACGCATAAACCTGGCTCGGATGCCACTGTTGGGGAACATAGTGATTTCAAAAAAATTCCTACGCACACGCAAGATTATGGTGATGCATAGCAACGAGAGGGGAGAGTGTCGTCGTCCACGTACCCTCATAGACCGTAAGCGGAAGCGTTATGAGAACACGGTTGATGTAGTCGTACGTCTTCACGATCCGACCGATCCAAGTAGCGAACGCACGACACCTTCGAGTTCAGCACACGTTCAGCTCGGTGACGTCCCACAAACTTCGATCCAGCAGATCTTCGAGAGAGAGTTCCGTTAGCATGACGGCGTGATGACGGTGATGATGATGCTACCGACGCAGGGCTTCGCCTAAGCACCGCTACGATATGACCGAGGTGGATTATGGTGGAGGGGGGCACCGCACACAGCTAAAAGATCAACTGATCAACTTGTGTGTCTATGGGGTGCCCTCCTGCCCCCGTATATAAAGGATCAAGGGGGAGGCCGGCCGGCCCTAGCAGGGCGCGCCAAGAGGAGAAGTCCTCCTCCTAGTGGGAGTAGGACTACCCTTTCCTAGTCCCACTAGGAGGGGGAAGGAAGGAGTGGGAGAGGGGAAAGGCAAGGGGGCGCGCGGCCTGCCCTGGCCGGCCCCTCTCTCTCTCTCTCTCCACTAGGGCCCATCAAGGCCCATTAACCCCCGGGGGGTTCCGGTAACCCCCCCCCCCCCCCGGCACTCCGGTAAAATCTCGATTTCACCCGGAACCATTCCGATGTCCAAATATAGGCTTCCAATATATCGATCGTTATGTCTCGACCATTTCGAGACTCCTCGTCATGTCCGTGATCATATCCGGGACTCTGAACTACCTTCGGTACATCAAAACACATAAACTCATATTACCGAACGTTAAGCGTGCGGATCCTACGAGTTCGAGAACTATCTAGACATGACCGAGACACGTCTCCGGTCAATAACCAATAGCGGAACCTGGATGTTCATATTGGCTCCTACATATTCTACGAAGATCTTTATCGGTCAAACCGCATAACAACATACGTTGTTCCCTTTGTCATCGGTATGTTACTTGCCCGAGATTCGATCGTCGGTATCTCAATACCTAGTTCAATCTCGTTACCGGCAAGTCTCTTTACTCGTTCTGTAATACATTATCCCGCAACTAACTCATTAGATGCATTGCTTGCAAGGCTTATAGTGTTGTGCATTACCGAGAGGGCCCAGAGATACCTCTCCAACAATCGGAGTGACAAATCCTAATCTCGATCTATGCCAACTCAACAACTACCATCGGAGACACACCAGAGCACCTTTATAATCACCCAGTTACGTTGTGACGTTTGGTACCACACAAAGTGTTTCTCCGGTATTCGGGAGTTGCATAATCTCATAGTCATAGGAACATGTATAAGTCATGAAGAAAGTAATAGCAATAACTAAACGATCGTATGCTAAGCTAACGGAATGGGTCAAGCCAATCACATCATTCTCTAATGATGTGATCCCGTTAATCAAATGACAACTCATGTCTATGGCTAGGAAACTTAACCATCTTTGATTCAATGAGCTAGTCAAGTAGAGGCATACTAGTGACGCTCTGTTTGTCTATATATTCACACATGTACTAAGTTTTTGGTTAATACATTTCTAGCATGAATAATAAACATTTATCATGATATAAGGAGATATAAATAGCAACTTTATTATTTCCTCTAGGGCATATTTTCTTCAATAAGATCTTACTAAATCCTTGAAATGAAAGAATTTCAACCTCTTCTACAAAGAGGGAGGAATTCTTTTTTTTAAATAGCTGATTATGTCTGAATTTTGCATTACCACCAAGAATAAATACAGTACACCAAAGAACAAAGACAACTCCCTACAAAAAAAAATACTTGAACGGTCGCACTAACTTTGGTTGGTTCCACAAAAAAAAACCTAAACTTTTGTGCTAGACTCGATTCATAGTACAAATGTGATATACATATCAAATTTGGATTGCTTCGCTACGACGTAAGTACTTCTAATTACATGAAATAATTTATTATACTATAAAAGAAAGATACGTAGCTATTGTATAGTATTTTCAAAAGGAATGACATAGACTGGCTACAGACATGGAAACCCGTAAATAACCAACACAAGAAGCGGACACATACCAAACCAAAATCTCATACTTTAGCACGGAGAGATGCATGCCAAATATTTTGTTCTCATGACAAGTACCAAACATTAGATAAGATTGACATAAAAATTTAAAAGATCTTACTAAATCCTTGAAATGGAAGAACTTCAACATATTCTATGAAAAGAGAGAAAGAACTTCAACAAAATTGGCTGATTATGAATCGGTCTATTATTCATAAACCAACCGAATTTATTTTCTAGAGATACCATTCCAAACAATTAATTCGTGAGATAAGTACCAGGCACTAAATAAGATATTTTGTACCAAAAATGCTTGAAATGGGATAAATTAAAAAAATTACTACTAGCTGATTTGGAATTTATAATTCATAAACCACCGTACTATTCATTATCGACCGTATTTCGCATTACGACCAAGAATAATTACAGTACTGCCAAAGAACAAAGACTACTCCATACAAAAAGATACTCGAACGATCACACTGACTCGTGGGCCCGGAGAATCCTACTACTACCTCATACGTCAGTCTCAGTACGCGACTGTTTAAAACCAGCACCCACCGCACCCACCTTTTTTTAACTCCCCTTGTCTCTCTTCGGAGAGAGAGAACCGAATCACCAATCGACCGCACAGTGATCCGCATCCACCACTGAGTCCCACCTCGCCGCCGGCGAGGTCCTCGTCGTTGTCCGGCGGCGTCGATGGAGAGGCCCGCCGCCCTCACGCGGGAGAAGTCGGTGTGGGCTTGGTCCCGGTAGTTACAATCGGTTGGTGGGGGCGGGGGCAGACAGGACAGGAGAGCGCCGCGGCGATGAAGGCCCTGCGGCGATCCAGCACCTCGTCTTCGTCCTCATCCTCGTCGTCCCCGAGGACGCCATCCTCGCCGCCGCCGCCTTCGTCGCGGATCCACCGCCGTTCGCTTCTGCTCGTCGCCTCGTCGGCCTCCTCTTTGGCGGCGTTGGGGAAATCGGCCGCGGCGGCTTCGGCTTCAGCGTCGCCGTTGCTTACCGCAGATTCCTCGTCGTCGTCCCCACCGAAACAGGACCGGTCAGTTCTCTCGTCCGGAGTTATGACCACCGATCAATACAGAAATGAAGTTGCTTAAATGGGGGATTTTTGCCCAATAGCATTTTTTGTTTTCTTGGGCCATAGTTAGATTAAATCAACTAATGATGCTCAAAATCATGCTTCTTGTGTGTGTTTTGTTGGAAATGGTGGTTTGGTCAGTGGTAGTACTGATGTAGATGCCCCTTTAGACTAAAAAAATGTTACTTTTGTTTAAGTGCTCACTGGTCAGACCAAGTTGTTTTACGCTTTGATCTAGATAAGGCTTAGTTAGGAGTTCACACTTTGTAGGCAGGAAGTCGTTGCTCACCTTGTTAGTTCCGTTTCCGTGAAATGCACGCCAGTTGTTCAGCCAATTTAGTACCAAAATCAATGAGTCATCTTAAAAAAGTTTGGACATGCAGGGTGTTTTGGTTTCATTTGTTGGCAGTTGTAGAGTTGTTTCGCAAGTATGTGCCATGGATTTGTTCATTGCAATTGTTTCCTAGCATCGTGAACTGGGCACCTTTAGCATCTGTTTGAGTGGTCTGTTCAGAGTTACTCCCTCCGTCCCATAATATAAGATGTTATTACAACCAATATACTCACATATTGGTTGTAATAACATCTTATATTATGGCTTATGGGACGGAGGGAGTAGATTACAAGTTGTATGTGGGTGTTGGTAGCAACTCATAAAGAGGTACATTTAGCTTCTAAGGTTTGCATTACCTGTGGCAGCTGTGTCCAAAAACAGTTTCATACCAAACCGTGAAATCCTTAATTCAGTTTTTCGTACTAACTTCACCACCCTATTTGAAAAGCAACAAAAGAAAATGAACTATGCCACTGATTGCCGGTTTCCATGGGTTGAGTAAAAATCGTTTTGAACACCCCTAACATGTGACTGATAATATTGGTCGTAGAACAGTAGAAGGAAAGTTGTATTGTGAATACAATGCTGAACTGCAGTAATGCATAACTTAAATCATCACCGAATTATCATTTGGTGGCACCACTTTATAGAATTATCCATTTCATTTTTTATAAAGCAAGCAATCTTTTTCCAGAGGTGCAATTAAATCTCCATGGTCTCGGAGGAAAAGAAAACAAGCACTCTCTTGTCAAAACTGGAGCCGTCTATTTTCTGTGAATGGGAAGTTTCGTGATGGAGGAAGAAAATTTCTGAAGAAAGTTCGCAGTGGGGTAAGTTTCGTTAGCATCCAGGTTTTATTTGTAATGGATGTCCGACATACATATGTGATCATTAGCTGTACACATGTTCGCTATGATGTAATGTTCTTCATCTAAGTCCACTTTAAAGAATGTCAAGGTTATTAATTCTATAATTCTCTTACAGGGAATTGAACCAGGTATCAGGGCTGAAGTTTGGCCATTTCTACTTGGAGTGTAAGTTACCCGATCCCTCTATTTTTATACATCTAGTATGTTATAACAGTCATCTTGTTAACATGGTTTGAAGTTGTAAGCTTGTAGACATGATTGCAATTTCAGTAGCAAGCATCTCGCGTTTTTTTTCCTGTAGTTTAGAGAGGGTTTTCATTGTTCTAGTACTCCTTGAGTACTTATTTACTTGTTGCTGTCTGCCTCTCTATTTGTTGCTTAGCAAAATAATGTTGTGACCCTCAAAGAATGTATGGTGAACCTGTTGAAATATTACCTATCTGGGCCCCTTCTTTTGCATGTGCTAGCATAGTTTTTAGGATTAAATCACCTATAGCATCAAGAACTATTTAGACAACCTTGCATGCGGTACAAACATCTCAGTTGATGGCAAATGTAAATTGGGTTAAACTAGTATGCCTGAACTGTAATCCAGCCTTGAAGTGCTTTCTGCGAAGCATGCGTTTGATAAGCTGTATCATAGTTTAGGCATGAAGTCCGAACATTGTGTCACTAATGCTTAGCTGGTTAATGCAGAGAGCCATCAATTATGGCTTTTAAGATGTGTTCTGAACCTCCTTCCTGTCCTTGCATGCATTTAAGTATGAACTTGTTGAACTGTTGTTTAAATATATCAGTATAATGTGAACCTCTTGTCAATCTATGCTCATGATAGCGAGTAATACTATGCTCTTGTAGTTATTTCAGCCATATAGTTGAAAGTGATATTTCACATGATAGCTGCAATAGAGATAAAATCTGATATTGCACCATGTGTTGAAAACTGCAAAGTCTATTTGAATCAATGGATGATATTGCACCATGTGTTGAAAACTGCAAAGTCTATTTGAATCAATGGATTTCCAAAGGAATGTTAGAGGATTCTGATCCTTATGAAATTTTCCCACATGGGTTGTTTGATTCATAGGATTGCAGACCATAGGAATTTTTTCTTAGGATTCATTTGTACTAGGTTCTGTAGGAAAAATTTCCATCCACTCCAGCCTCTTGGAAAGAATGCTATGTTTCTCCTATGCACAATAAAAAAAAAACTGTTCAATCTTGTATAGTAGTGAAGATAGCATGACATTCCAAACCTGCTTTTTTCCTATTCCTGCGTTTGGAAATCCTGCAAATCCAAGAGGCAAATGGTTTCGGTGACCTGGATTTTCATAGCTAGCTTTTCATATTGTTCTTTCTGTCTTTCAAGAAAAGGCATACACCACCGAAATTGAATAGAGGAATTATAACCCATGTTTAGCAAAATCCAAATTCCTACCAAACTCTTTAAGGATCACCAGCATGCACAGGAAACAATATTAAGTCCCAGACAGACGAGTAAGCTGTTATGGCAACTGATCAAGAAAACTACTCTTACAGAATACAGTTTTAAGACCCAGACAGGCGAGTAAGCTGTTGTGGCGACCGGTTGAACGGTTGGAACTATGGTGCAAGCTGCTTGACTGTGGCCAGATAGCATACTGTATTTGCCAGCAATCAAGTTCAGCTCAGGTTGTACTGTTATAGCCTGATAGGGAAGGTCCTCCGTGAGGGTGAGGCTGAGGCTGAGGATTGACACATATTTTGCACGATTTTTCTTTCACTGTTTCCATAAATTGTCCAATTGCTGAAGTGGACCAGACCTGCCAATAGTCTAGGACTTTTCGGTCTAACTGGTCTTGTCAGGTTTTTTAAACCATGCTTCAGAATTCAGAACTGTGTCTGAAACAGTAATATTTGGTGGTTCTGTTTTATATGGTGTAGTAAAATCTAATGTGAACCTGTGAACAGAGTACCTCGATATTATATTTAAAACATTTAACAAGTACTTCTTGCTTAGTATGCTTTTTACACTAAGTCTGAAGATTGACCAAATTTCTTGTCATATACAGCTATGATTTAAATAGTTCTGAAGAGGAAAGAAATATCATCAGGACAAAGAAAAGGTAACAGTTTCATAACAACTCACCTTCTGTCGGTCCTTTCTAGATTTTAGTTGTACACATGGTCTGCATTTATTATTACTCACCTTCACATATAGCACGAAGTGAGAGTAGATAAGTACTCCCTCTGTCCCAAAATAAGTGTCTCAACTTTGTACTAACTTTAGTGCAAAGTTGCACTAAGGTTGAGACACTTGTTTTGGGACAAGAGGGAGTAATACATATAAGCTTGGGTGGAACTTCCATGACCCATGTTGGAATTTTCTGTGTTTCAAATTATCAGACGAGAATGGAATGTGAATACTGACTTTAATGATGCCTGATTAATTTATTTGCATTTTGTTTGGCACATCTTCTGGTGCAGGAATGAGTACGAAAAGCTCAGGCGCAAATGCCATCAAATTCTGAACTGCCAAAAGGGATTTGGGCTAAAGGTTATAAATGAAATCAACAATGAGGGGTGTTCTCGTGGTGTGCCTTATCTGCAAGATGTTAGTGCGAGTGTTTCTGTATCAGCCAAGGAATTTAATTGTTCAGGAGGCGAGGCAAATAGTCCGGATAATGCTGCCTGTGGTGCTGCAGAATGCATGGATGATGATACAAGTGAGTTAACTTGTGTAGATCCATCTATGGCAGAATCAGAATCTTCTGACTCTGCATCTTCTGATGAAGAAGACCATGGGCAGATATCCGTCTGTGCTGATATAGAAGAGAACTGCGCTCCAGAGCCTAAATTTGTCAGGAGTACCTCGTCCAAGTCAGACTTCTTTAGATCTAACAAAACTCCAGAGGATTTTGCAACATGGCAGCGCATTATACGTCTAGATGCTATCCGGGCAAACACAGACTGGGCTTTATTCTCCTGTAACCAGGCTGAAATCTCCGAGGAAAAGGCATTGCAGCATGCGTTGTCTGTTGGTTTGAAAGATTATGACCATTTAGAGCCTTATATGGTATATCATGCTGCCCGGTTAGTTGCATTGCTTGAGGCATATGCACTCTATGATCCAGAGATTGGCTACTGCCAAGGTATGAGTGACCTGTTGTCACCTATAATTGCGGTAATGAAGGAAGACCCTGAAGCATTTTGGTGCTTTGTGGGCTTCATGAAGAAAGCTCGGCACAACTTCAGGCTGGATGAGGTTGGAATAAGAAGACAGTTGAAGACTGTCTCCCAGATAATCAAGCGCAAAGACTCGCACCTCTATAGACACCTGCAGAAGCTGCAGGCCGAGGACTGCTTCTTTGTGTACAGAATGGTGTTGGTCCTCTTCAGGAGAGAGCTCACCTTTGAGCAGACTTTATGCCTGTGGGAGGTGATGTGGGCTGATCAGGCCGCTGTTCGAGCTGGGATCGGAAGGTCCACTTGGGGAAGGATAAGGCTCCATGCTCCTCCAACCGACGATTTGTTGCTGTATGCCATTGCGGCCTGCGTCCTACAGAGGAGGAGGCTGATCATCGAGAGGTACAGCAGCATGGATGAGATACTGCGGAGTGCCATAGCATGGCTGGGCAGCTCGACGTCTGGAGGCTGCTAGATGATGCGCACGACTTGGTTGTTAACCTCCACAATAAGATCTGATTCAATCGCTCTTTTCGGATCGTTTGTAGACCTAAAAAAATTATGCCCGAGGTATGTTCTCAGTGAAAGTGAACTTTCATCTGTTGTTTGTCACCCGGCATAAAAACCATTCTAGGTATAGAGATTGTTGTAAGTTTAAGTGGATAAAGTTCCCTTCAAAGAAAAGAGAACATGGAAGATCAAGTATCCCAAGTTCAGCAAAATACAGTACATCTTTGGATGTCCATAGTTACCAGGTTGCTGCCATTGTGAACAGTCGGTTGTTTAATTTGATGTAGGGAACTTGCTGTTTTTGCCTTAAAAATTCCTTCTTGGCAAGAACAGCATCCCCCCCCCCCCCCTTTTTTTATAGCTGAAACAGATTTTTACCCTTATTAAGGAATAAAGAGCAGTATACGAACTACTTCCTCTGTTGTGTTTACTGACAATATTTGCACCGAATGAACTTCCATCTCACACACGCAAATCACAGCTCCCACTTTCCTTGCTGTTTTACTCAGAATGGTACGTACATATGTTTTAGATAGAGAAAGGGTTGGATGCTGTCGTGTGAATCACATGCACAGCTGTTGGAAATTCAGATTCAGATGTGCACATCCGAGACTGATCTGAATCACATGCTCTAGTGGAGCAATTTCCTGGTCGTGTTACTGTTCGCGCTGTTTCCATCGGCGATTCAGACTTGACAGCTGCGTCCACTTGATTTGAGGACGTCTTCTTCCGCGAAGGAGAGCAACGAGAGAAACGGTGCTGATATTTGCACTGCTCGGGGGATACCTGCGCTAGAATCCAAAGCCTTGATGCGATCTTACCTGAAGCAAAAGGAGGCAACCACCACCATCAGTTTCAGTTGCCATGGCCCACTAATGGGGCACACGCGCGCATTATGTGTTTCCCGACCCCGCGCCTTTCACAGATCTTCGCATATCCTCGTGGCACATACAAGGCACCTGAACGAGCCATAGAAGTATAACATCAGGGGAGTCACAACTCACAATGATATGATAGCAACATGTCATGTATTTACCTTAATACCATTTCAACGCTAACGATGGTAAGCACTGGATGTCGTTCCGGCAGTGCCAAATTTACCAAAATTAGGAACTTCTATTGAGGGTTTTTTTTTTTTGGCAAACTTTATAAAGGTTGACAAGGCAATTGGCAACCAACTACTAATTCATAGTCAATTTTTTTTAGGTTTGCCTAAACGTTGATAAGTGAAATGTTGACATCGGACCAAACATAGGTAATTCTTACTCCCTCCCTCTCATACCTCCATCTCATAATATAAGAGCATTTTTTACACTAGTGTAAAAAACATAAGAGCGTTTTTGACATTAGTGTAAAAAACACTCTTATATTATGGTCGGTGGGAGTAAAATATAATCCCTCTGTCCAGAATTACTCGTCGCTCGAATAAATGTATTTAGGATTGAAATATGTCTAGGTACATCCATTTTAGTGACAACTAATTTTGGGACGGAGGTAGTAGTAAGTAATAGGCCGTGTCGCCGAGTTGATCTTTCCGGCAGCCGTGATCGTCGGATCCTCCACCATCGCCGTCTCCGGCGTCTTTTTGTACGGCTCCATGTGGCGGCGGTGGCAAAAATGGGCGGGAATTGGGGTGGATAGCGGCAGGATGATAGAGAGAAGGGTTGAGAAAGGGGATTTTGTCGAGGAAACAATGCGGTCAGTTTCAAATGCGCGGGCTCTGCCTCAGTTTTGGGTGGGCCAGGGATGACGGAGTCCTAAGTGGCTGGTGTTCAGACTCCCGAAAAGTCCCCGCTTCTGGTTTGCGGGAAAACGGACGTCTGGACTGGTCGGCAGACCGATGCGGGAGTAGTGGTGGAGACAGGTGAAAGAACATGCGGTGCCCCCATGTTTGGTTTTGGTAATTGATGTCTTGAAGTCCATGTGTTGGTTTCAAGGAGTTTATGTGTTGACCAAGGAGTTTATGTGTTGACCAAGGAGTTTATGTGTTGACCAAGGTGCTATTAAGGAATTATCCAAAGATTGGTCATGTGAGTGTTGAGCTTATTGCAAGCATGTCTTGAAGAAGAAGATTGTGTGATCATTCATGTTTACCTTCAAGACATCATCCAAATAAAGAGAGTTGGAAAGAATCAAGGTTGATCAAGACTAAGTCAAGAGTGAATCAAGTTGATCAACACACAAAGCGCATAAGATGTACAGAGGGATCAAGTGATCTCATGGTATGGTAAGCATTGTCCATTACGCTTTGTGTACTAACCCATGGTCTTCGTGGAGAGTTCTTTGTGGGGTTAGGTTGCGGTGTGCAAGTTCAAGTGATGCATCACGAAGAGATCAAGTGCTTGAAGCTTGCCGTCCATTGTGGTGACAATGGACTTGTGAAGATAAGCGGAAGAGTGGCTCACCCATAGTGGAGTATGGGGGAGCAATCAACTAGTCTTCATCGAGCCAATGCAATCAAGAAAGGTGGTCCAACTTGAGGGAGTCAAGATCGTCATCGTCTAGCTCAAGTGGACCATGTGCAAAACAAAGGTTTGCCCTTGATAGGTTTTCTATTTTACCGGTCTCATGATGGTAGTTGGGAGACCGGGTTATAGGATCGATTGCCGTACTATCAAGGGGGGGCTCTCGATGAGTAGCTTGATCGTATCATTCGTAGAGAGCTCAAACCATTGCATCCTTGCATCATCTATTTTGGTTCTTGTTTGGTTCTTCTCCTTGTGAGATTTGGAGCTTATGGTCATTTTTATGACAAGCTCGAGCTCATCGAAAACGGAGTTCACATGCATCTTCTATGATGTTTTCGATGTTGGAGGATATGCCGTTTCTTCTCTGTTGGAGGTTTCACTCCTTTGTTTGTTAGGCATACCTCCTCTGCCTCTTCTTACTATATCCAGTCGCTGTTTCGATGCTACTCGTTGTCTTGTTTCCAACAAGCTTGAGTTTGCTCAATTTGGAGCTCATTTGTAGAAGTTATGGTAGTTCTGGTTTATTGTTTCCCTCTGTTGTCTTCTCTGCGAAATGAAGGACTCCTACTGTTGCTAATCTGGGGCATGCGGTAGTACTGCTCTCCGGAGCGGTAGTACCGCAGTCCACCGCGGTAGTACTGCAGGTGCTCACGGTAGTACCGCTCTGTGGGAGCGATAGTACCGTGGCCTCAGGCCAGGCGCAGCTACTCGAGCGGTAGTAGGGGCAGATGTAATTTTTTACATCCGTGCCCTACATGGTAGTACCGTGCCGCGGGCGCGGTAGTACCGTGGGCTCTGGCCCGGCTTAGCAGCATGAGCGGAAGTAGGGGCGGATGTAATTTTTACATCCGCGCCCTCTGTGATAATCGTTCTTCGTGTCTTGTAGTACCGTCTTGGGATTTTTGCAGGTCCTCCTCGGCGGAAGTAGGTACGGAAGTAATTTTTACTTCCGTGCTTTCTCTGCGTCTAGTGTTGTCGCCTTACGGTAGTACCGTGAGGGCGCAGTAGTACCGCTCGGGCGTTCTACCGTTCGTTCGCCAATGTGAGCCTTCATCTGGCGATCTTTGCACTTGCGGTAGTACCGAACCTGCGGTAGTACCTTGACCGACCATGATAGTACCGCAGCTCCGTCTGCGGTAGTACCGCATCGTCTTGGCTGAGTGAGGGATAACGGTTGGTTTTTCTCCCCACCTATAAAAGGGGTCCTCTTCCCCTTGAGATCTAATCTTTTGAGCTCGTGTTCTTCCCCATTGTTGACCTTCTTCGAGCTTGCTAACTCTCAATCCCTCCATGGATTCTTGCTAGTTTTGAGGGAAAAGAGAGAGGAGATCTAGATCCACATTTCCACCAATCACTTTCTCCTCTATGTGAGGGGAACCCTTGGATCTAGATCTTGGAGTTCTTGGTGTTCTCCTTCTTGTTCTTCCTCTCATTTTTTCCCTAGCATTAGTTGCTTGATTGGGATTTGAGAGAGAAGGACTTGGGCACTCCGTGTGCCCTTGCCATTGCATTTGGTGCATCGGTTTGAGTTCTCCACGGTGATACGTGGAAGTTACAAGTTGAGAAGCTTATTACTCTTGGGTGCTTGGTGCCCTTGAGCTTGTTCCTCTTGGGTGCTTGGGCGCCCTAGACGGTTGATGGTGTTTGAAGCTCAATCATTGTGGTGTAAAGCTCCGGGCAAGTGTCGGGGTCTCCAATTAGGTTGTGGAGATCGCCCCGAGCAATTTGAATCTTGGTGACCGCCCCCAAGGGTTGCCAAAGTGTACGGGTTCGGTGATCGCCCCCAAGGGTTGCCATTTGGACGGGTTCGGTGACCGTCCTCAAGGGTCCCTTAGTGGAATCACGGCATCTTGCATTGGGCGAGGGCGTGAGGAGATTACGGTGGCCCTAGTGGCTTATTGGCGAGCATTGTGGCTCCACACCGCTCAAAACGGAGATTAGCATCCGCAAGGGTGTGAACTTCGGGATACATCGTCATCTCCACGTGCCTCGGTTATCTCTTATCCGAGCTCAATCATTGTTTCTTGTCATATATCTTGCTATCACCTAAGTAGTTTTTCTTGCTTAGCATAAGTTGTTGGTCCACATAGGTGAGCCTAGTTGTTGTAGGTTTTGTGCTTGACAAATTAACCGCTAGGTTTATTCCGCATTTGTTCAAGCCTCAACCGTAATTATTTTAAAGCACCTATTCACCCCCCCCCCCTCTAGGCGACATCCACGATCTTTCAACAGGAGGACCAACAGGGCCGTGCCACCCCCTAAGAGCATCTATAGCCGGACCTCTCAAACCCGTCTCATACGCCTGGACGGGCTGCCGGTCACGTTTTTCGACCCAGACGGACGCCTCAAACCGGCCTCAAACGCCCGGGCTGACCGGTACCCCCCCATATCCAGCCCAAATATGGGGGCGCCCGGGCGCACCCGCCACGTCGGACTGACGAAGGGGGCCCAGCCGGAAACGCCCTCAAACTGGCGGTCCGAAGCTCGTCTCAGTGCCTTGCATGGCTATTTAAGTCGACCGGCGGCACTGAAACCCTACCTTTCATTCATATTCTCCTTCACCTGTCCGCCGCCGCCGTCACTTTCCACTCCACCGGTTCGCCTAGTAGCCATGCCCCCACGCCGCCGGGTGAGGAGCGAGCTATTTTTTACGCTGGAGCGCCGACTCGAGCTACTTGAGCAGATCTGGGCTTGGCGCGAAACCCGGATCGCCGCGGGCCTACCTCCGGATGTAATGGATCCGGAGGAGGAGGAGGAGAGGGATGAGCCGGAGGAGAAGAATGTGGGGGACGCTGGCAACGGTGATTTACAGGTGGAGCAGCAGGCCATCCTGCTTCACCGACGATCATCTTGGCCGTGGCTAAAGTGATTATTGCTACTACTTGCCTGACACCGACGATCATCCTGGCCCTGGCTTCACCCCTGTACAGCCGTGAATAGTTAGTCCTGAATGACAGAGCTGGGTCAGCAACAGTCTGGATTGTCCAACAACTGGACCAAGCAATCAATCACTCAAGATTTGAAGTTGTCTACAGGAGCCGTTGGTCCGGTGGCGTTTGAACGAGAAAGGGCTGTATATGCTGAGAGAGGGAGGGAGAGATCTCTCTGGATCACTCTCCAGCTTGCTGCTATTGTGTGCAATGGTAACATACTGTGTGGAGGCTCCGTGATTGCGATGGGTGCTGGCCTGCTGGCCAAGTGGTCGCCGGTGCAACCCCAGGGCCACGACCAGTTTGGTTGGGTCGCCATGGATGGATGTGATCTGACCTTGCTGCCTTTTCCAGCTGCCTAGCTTGCCTTGTGCTTGCACGTGCAGATGCTGATATGCCCGCCCGAATTCCTTCCCAATCTAGTGCGACCGGCCGGATAGCTAGCTACGCGAGCTACGGCCTACAGGGCTGGAGAGTGGACATCTTAACTGAATTATTAATTCCTAGGAAATGCATATAGTCTACGTGCTCATGATGCTTTGTACCCCTTCAGAAATACTACTTCCATTGCCTCCATTTTTCAGGGATGAGAGAACTGAGACTTTCTAGCCTAGTGATGTCCGTTTACCTCCGTTGCTGTCCTGTAAGTGTAAATTACTCCCTCCCAACTGAGCTGAAAAAGGTGGCCTCTAGCTAAGCTAACCAATTGGAGCGTGCTACCTGCTAGCCTCAGTGTGGATCAGTGCAGTGACTGAGCATTGCAACTTGCCCTCATTTCCTTGGTCCTGCCTGCAACTACTAACTGCTTCCAAGGAAAGCTTCAAGCCATGCATGCCTGGAAAGCATGCATGCAGTGAGTTTTAACTGATTAGTTTTCTCTCTCCTTTCGTAGTGGACTCAATGTTATTATTTTTTTTTAGAATGACTCAATGTTATATATATTCAGCCTAGCTCGTGAATGTTGCATCAGTACTAGTAGTAGAGTATACTATCTATCCCTAAGCCTGTACCGTTTGAGTGAGTGTCGCTGGTGAAGCTGACCTCCTCCTTTACGTGTGTCACGAGGGGAGGCTACAGCTCCAATGGACTCCAGCGTCGTGTCGCTTTACCCAGCGTCGCCGGCCGGCCGTACGTCGTGCCCATGGGGCCGCCCGGCATTCTTATCTTCAGCTCGAAGCTAGGCTGGCCAGCTGCGTGCTGATGCCATGCTTGGGATAGATAGATAGATAGCCTAGACCTTACCTTAGTGGTGCCTTACAGCATTGCTAGTGCATAGCGCTATCTGCAGGGATAGCTAAAGAAGATACAGGCACGCAGTGGCGGAGCTTGAGCCAAAATCATGGGGAGGCATGAGCTGAAGGGGGGCAAACATAACTATTTTTAGCTTATTTGTGGTGAAAAATAGGCCTAATACAAAGAAATATATGCATGGTTTCTTGTGAGCTGGGGGGCCATAGCCCAGGTTGGCCCCATGAAGCTCCGCCACTGCAGGCACGGACTGTGAGCCTTCTCGACCTGCATCACCAACATCGATCCAGCTTTGGGCCAGGTGGCGGCGGGGGTCATTACGTCCTGCTAAAGACCATGTGGGTAAATCCTGCCTAGCTAGCTAGCAATATTTTCTTGTCGATCTCCAGCCACCTTTTTTCCATCCTGCCTTTGCATATACAGTATGCAGATAATTCGTCATGAAGCAAAGTATTTTTTTGGAGCATTTCTAGTGCTATTTACTGCTTCAGCTTGTTTCAAGACTGCACCAGATGTTCACCCAAGTGCTCGAATCGGAAAATTTACTAAAGGCACAATATCACATGAAATAAAGAGATGTGTTAAAAAAATCTAACATAATAAAATATCTGGTCGTCGATCTTGTGGATCATTTCTTTATTAGTAAATCATTCCTGTTAGAATTTACATAACCGTATATAAACAGAGAACACCCGTTAATAATATATTACCTGTTAGAATTTACATGACCGTATATAAACAGAGAACATCCATTAATAATATATTCTTAATTGTATCTAAATAATAGTTCATAACCTATTAGATTTACACAACCATGTCAAAACGATCTCAACTATTAGATCTACCTAGCCAAATAGATTGACTCGTCGTAATTTTATCTAAACGGACCGTATCTGTTAGATATTTATAATTTTACATAAACAAAGCATAATTGATAGTTCTTTCATAAGTATAGCTAGATAAATAAAAACATATTTATGTTCATAGTTGCACTAAGATATATCTAGCATGATATTTTTAAATCTACATGTTAAGCGTTAATTGAACTATAAGTACATGCTATGCCTGATTTAAACAATTTATCATCACTATATATTTATGGGACCCCAATAACGCCCGTCAGAAAGTTACCGTGCATGTCAACTAAACTTGTCATTCTCGCGTCACTAAATGCCATCGAAAACGTTCGATTTGCCATGGTTAAATCCTAAACCTCCGGGATTTATCATTTCCGTATTTATAATCTAATGCAACATATGGATACACACTAGGACCGGAAAATCTCCTCTTCACATCTTATGATCACAATTACTACTATCGGGAGTGTACAAATTTATTAGCGGCGACAGCCTAAATAATGACTAGGCACCAACGTAAGCATCAATAAACGAGAGATGGTTACTAGACAAATGGTTTGAGGCTGTGTTGGTTCTTGAGTTGTTGAAATTGTCGTTTTATTCATAGAAGATGGATCAAATGTATACATGAGTAATAACATCAAGGTAATGCTTGAATTTTACATGCAAAAATGGATAATATATATAGTCATGCACAAAATGATAAAGTGGTAGCTAAATTACTTATTAGATTTTTTCCAAGAACTTTCTCTCGTTTCCTCCCCTAACTCTAGGAGGCCAGGGCAAACTCTTTTCCTCCAGACTTCATCGGCAAGCCCGTGGATTCATCTCCCCTCTGCCTGTCGCTCTGGCGGCCGGTGGCGGGGAGGAGAATCCTGGTGCATCCACTCCAGGTAGTAGTTTAGGTTAGGTTTCTTTAGTCCTCACAGGTGCGGTGCTCGGGCAGATAGCAGCGCTGCTTCTTCGAGTTTGTATTTCGGGCTTTCATCCTCCTCGAGTTCATCATTTTGGACGTAATCGACGGAGCTCCAGCGTAGATTCCTGTCATCTCCTTGGGGCAGTGAGGTTAGGCTTTCTCGTCATGTGGCGGGATTTGGTGTCAAATGCTTCAGATCTGCAAGGGTTCAATGGCAATGACTGCGGCTTCAGGGCACTGGTCCTCAGGGGCAAATGCACGAAGACTTTCCGGCTGTCATCGACAAAGTCAAGCCGGCTCCAGTAGGGGAGCGGTGACAACGGCAAGTTCTGACGGTTGTAGTGGTTGTTCTGTAGTTTTGGAATCCTGATGTCAATTTTATTATGTCTGAGATGCTTTGTACTTTTGAAGAACTTTTATAATAGATACATTTTGCTCAAAAATAAAACAAATAATAGAGTGGAATATAACTACATATAATTGATCAAGCTGACGTGCACATCGCAAGAAAATTTGGTTGGTGTACTTACAACTCCAAAGTTACACCTTTGAAAATATATCTATTTCTAAATCGTCACGTATTTTGCAATGAAGATGGTAGATGTGTGTGTGTGTGTGTGTGTGAGAGAGAGAGAGAGAGAGAGGGAAATATTTGCGTAGGATAAAAAAACGTACTAATAGTTTTGGGAAAATGCTAGACTTACCTAAGGATTTACATAACCTGCATAAACTACTTTTCCCTCTAACTAACCCACCCCCCCCCCCCCCTCTTTGATTTTCAGGGTGGGCCCCAGCCCCCACTAAAGCTCAATTAAAGACTGCCAAATCTCCCCATAGGTAAGGTATGTAAGAACCCCTTTGTAGATGTAGCATTGCTCATAGTTTTGATATGGACTTTTTTTTTGTTGATTGTTGATTTTTTTTATAGCTAAGCAATCGTGTCAAACGGTGGTTTCTTTTCCTTTTTAAGTAGTAAGAATAAGAAAGTATAGCTGACTGTTTCAAAGTCGTTTGCACCCAGGTCTTGGTCGATAAAGCTAAGGTCCATCATTGTCTTGACCGTCGCACTCGTGTGCCATTTCAGAGAGGGCATTAGCCGGTAGGTATATCTTTGGACGAGATATTCCGTGCTAATGGCATCGCCAAGCTATTCTGTATGCTCCCCTAAAAAAAGCTATTCCATATGCATCGTGCAAACTTACTTGATCAACATAATAATAAAAAGGTGAAAGCAGCCGTCGTGCAAAAATGTACTATGTGTGCATATATGTGTGATGGACGTAGAGCGCGTGCGTGCAACTTGGTTCGATCTACCGGGAGTGGCGCGTCCACGTACGCGCCGACAGGGACAGCAACTCAATCGGCATCTGGCGCGCGCGTGCGACAATGAAAGCCAAGCTAGGCGCACACACGCTCGCTTGGGCAGCTAGCGATGACTCCAAAGTTGCCATCGATTGATCCATCCCCCACTGCATATACATTCATTTTTTTTTTAATTTTTACTACTTTTTTTTTGCGGGATGGGGGGTAATAGACATTCATACACCAACAGACCGAAAAAGCATCAAATCGCGGCCGATTTGCTTGGATCCGTATATATATTATTTCCATATATTATTCGCTGCCGCTATCCCGAATCAAGTGGCTGAAGCCGATCTCATCCGTCCGCGCGCGAGGCGATAAAAAAGATCTGGCTAGCTCCGTCGATGATGTCAATTTCAGATACTGGTCCATTCAGAAGATCATCTCTCAGGTGTTATTCTTGTGTACTGTAGCGACATCGTTTTCTTGACTTCGTCAGCGGCCAGACGACAAGCAACAACCAAGCGATCCTGTGATCCATCGATCTTGATGCGCAGCCTGATACAGTAACATAATTTAATTATTGACCTGCCGGAATGTGATTGGCAATGATTGAGGCCGGCAAACTATTTCCTTTTGAACTGTGCTTCCGACCAGTCAGATGGTGCTATCTCACGCGACGGGACGCATATATACAAACTAATAAGAGAATAAACAGGAATATACAAAAGCGTTCCTTAGTTCTCAACACTGTCTTTTTATTGAAAACATGTGGTAGATACAACTTGTTAGATATAATTTTTTAGGATTTAACTTTAACACATGATCTTAATTTCATGATTAGAACACCTCTTATGCGAAATAGTAGTGACTAACCGTGGTTGACAGGGACCAATAGAAGATAGCCCATGGCTGCATCTTGGGGTCTCCGGCCATAAAGACATGGCCGGGGAAGAAGGACAACACCACCTGGGTGACATAGATGGCAGCAGGGAGAGTCACTGACATGGCCCTCGTGTCATCCGTTGGTGGAGATGAAGCAGCTGATCGCTGGTGGCAGCAGGAAGCCGCCGGCACTGATATGGTGGCCGGCGGTGGTAGACAGTCTTCTAGCCCTTTTAACTAGTTTTATTGAACGGCTTAACAAATAAGCTACCTCTCCCTAGCTTAAAAAATAAGTCGATCTTAAAAATATTTAAGGCTTCTAAATTAGTTATCCCGTAACTAGTTTAAAAGGCCAATTAAATGATGTTAACGGTTTATGGGAAAAGCGGGGGAGGAGGCGGCTTATTTTTTAAGCCGCCTAAAAAATAAGCCTAACGCTTCTTTTTATGGATCGGTGGTTAGGAGTCTGTGGGTCTAGCCCGTATATCTCACCTATGCAAATGTGTAAGTTCTCTTTTTATATAGGTGGTGATAGTGCTAAGGAACCAGAGACCGAAACCGAACGTCAGTTTTGGCGTGCCTCCGATCAAAGCACAAAAATGGGAAAAGACTCCCCCTATTTTCTCGGTCAATGACAGCGTGAGATCAACTCTAACACAACTGATACTTGCATTAAAATAAATATTTTTACATAGGAACTTGCAGTAGTACATCTCTAGGCAGCAAACCGGAAGCACAAGAAAACTGTCACACTCACTTCCTGATAGTAGCTCACAACTACGTAATTAAACATCTACCCTGCTAAGAACAGTAAAGGACAGCAAAAAAAAAAAACAGTAAAGGACAGCAGTACACGTACCAGGACCGGACCTATTGTAGTAGCAGGTACATTTCCAAAGCGGGACACTACATTACCACTACACTACACGCACTGATAGTAGTAAAGAAGAAGAGGCCAACGTCTACCCTGCCCGCATGGCCCAGCCACGTCATCACACAGCACGCCTCGGCCTCAGCCTTGCCTCCAGCGGAGCTGCCATCTCACACGACAGCCCCAGCACCTCAGACAAGTCCACGCCACCTGGCCCGTCGGACGACGGCGGCGTCCACTCGAACTCGTGCAGCAGCGTGGCAACCCAGAATCCGACGGTGGCGATCGCGAGCGACTTGCCGGGGCAGCTCCGCCTGCCCGACCCGAACGGCGCGAGCCTGAGATCGGAACCCGTTAAGGATAACTCAGCGCCGGCGGCGGCGTGGTCCGACGATGGCCCGGCGAGGAACCGTTCTGGCTTGAACTCCGCCGGCTTGTCCCACACGACTGGGTCGTGGGTTATGGCCCACATGTTGACCATGGCAGTGGTCCCCGCGGGGACAAGTAACCCATCTACGTGGACGTCTGACGTGGCAAGCCGCGCCCACGACAGCAGTGGGCCTGGTGGGTGAAGGCGCAGGACCTCCTTGACCACGGCCTGGAGAAAGACGAGCGAGGCGGCGTCCGACTCGGTCACGGCCCGGTTCGGCCCGACCACCCGGTCCAGCTCCTCGTGGACCCTCGCCTGCACGTCCTGGTGCAGCACCAGCCGGGCCAGCACCCATTCGATCACCACTGCCACGGTGTCGGTGCCACGAAAGATCATCTCCTGCAACCCACACAGAAAACATTTCTCGTTATGAGCAAGCTAACACAT
This sequence comes from Aegilops bicornis, assembly GCA_021605145.1. Classification (NCBI taxonomy): domain Eukaryota; kingdom Viridiplantae; phylum Streptophyta; class Magnoliopsida; order Poales; family Poaceae; genus Aegilops; species Aegilops bicornis. The sequence continues at coordinate 367,972,553 of CM038675.1, forward strand.
GCATATCTATTTAAGTGTTCATTCGTGTTTTCCATTTAAGCGTATGAACGAACATACCCAGAGGACGGCGATCATGTCGGCGTCGGAGAGCTTGTCGCTGCCTTGGAGGGAGAGCAGGACGTCGGTGAAGTCTACCACGGCGTCGGCGTCGTCGTTCCGGGCGGCACGGTGCTCGTCGATGATCCTGCCGACGAAGCAGTTCACGCGGGGGACCAGGGCGGAGCACCTGGACCGGATCTTCTGCGGGTCGAAGCGTGCGAGCCACGGGAGGTGGTCGGACCAATTGAGCTGGCCGAGCAGGTCGTAGCCTTCGTCGACCAGACTCTTGAGCTCCGCGGCCTCCCCGCTCCCGGCCTCGTCCAGCTCGTACCTCCGGCCGAAAACGGACCACATCACGTTGTGCAGCGACGCGCGTTTCAGGAACCGCCGCGCCTCGACGTGCTTGACGCCAGCGCCGCCGACGGGCCTCATGGCATCCACCATCTGGCGTGCGATCACTGCGCGCTGCGCGGCGGAGGCGGCCACCTGCCGCGGCGAGAAGAGGTGCGAGGACGACACGCGGCGGAGCGTGCGCCAGTAGGCGCCGTAGGGGGCGAACCCGATGGCGCGATGGAACATAAGCCCGTAGGCGGACTCCTTGACCGGCCGGTCGGCGAACGCCGGGCTAGCCAGCAGCTCTCTCGCCACGTCAGGGTCGGCGGTCACCACCACCCGGGTCTCCCCCATAGAGAACGCCATGAGCCGCCGGCGCCTGACGTTTCCCGCCGCCGCCGCCGCGAGCTTCCGGTGCGCGAGGCCGGTCATGAGGCCCATGCTGCCGATCACGGGGAAGCCCCGTGGCCCCGGGATACGGGCCTCGCCAATGCCCAGATCCTTCCTCGTCCACCAATACCTCCCCCACGCCGCACCACCCTGAGACGCCCAGTGCAGGAGCGACGTGACGACGAAGGCGGCGAGGAGAACGGCAACAAAGCCTACCACTCGGTAAGGCTCGCCGTCGCCGTTGGCGCAGCATTTGGCGGCGAGGGAAACGTACAGCAGCCAGCCGCACTCCTCGGATGGAGCCATGTCAACGTACGTGCACGCACTTTATCCCTCGTTCTTGCGCTGAGGCCGAAACCGAAGAACACTAGGAGGCCAAATGAAAGGACGGATTATTGTTCGCAGCTGGAAAGTCAAGTGCAGTTTGAGTTTGGGAGGACGAGACCGCGGGGCACCGCATTTATAGCGGCGGAGTCCATGTAAAGTGATAAGTGATTTTTTTAAAACCCCTGATCAAATAACAAGAGTCTTACAATTAAAGAAAAGGCATGTCCTATCTTAACCCTTTATTAGTAATTGTCTCATCACATATTTAGAAATATCTTATTATTAAAAATAAGACGAAGAAATAACTCACTGTACAGTATTTTATATTGTCTTCTAACAAATACATGACGGACTTAAGATAAGATAGTCTTATTAACTGTTAATACATGCCTAATGTGTGCTTGCCTTGTGTCTGTGTGGATAAGGCTGTAAGAAAAGCTCGAGGGCTTGTGAGTGGTTCAAAATTGACTTGAAAAGAAATGAACAGTGGATGACTACTCTATGTAACTCGATCGAGAGACAAGCCGATCTTGACGCAACATTGGCTCGCTCTATACCTTGATAAAATATAATTATATTAAGTATTACTGGTATCTATTAAAAAATAGGATAATTTATAATTATATGTGTTGTGTATGATTTTTCTTGATTTTATCTACTAGCAGAAACATTAAAGCTTGATTGATAACAAGTTAGGCTTTAATAGCCGTGTGTTAAATATCTTATTTTTTTCTAAAGTTTAAGAATAGACACATGTCCATTTTATTTTCTTGCTAGTTAATCCATGATCTCTGATATATTATTACTAAATCCTTATCTGATAGGGAATAATATTTTATAGTGGGTTCTTATGTTGTGTTGTGGCCTTTTTTGTTACAAATGTTCCTCTAAATTATTGAAAGAAAAAAACTTATTTAGCTCTAAACCCACTCAAGATAGTTACAAGCAGAGCACGAGCTACTTTCTACAACTTGATCTTACATTTCGTTGAAATCTTAGTATAACTTGAGCTGAGCACTAGTGCAACTCATTTGAAGTCGACTCGTCCGCAGCCCTATATATGGCTCGTGAGGGCATCGCCTACGCTACCTCCTAAACGGGCATAGTATCTGTCCGCATTCGCGTTCACGAATAGTGATACGGAGCCGGTCATCCAACCCTATCATCAGACGTCCAGACACATTGCAAACATAATTTGATCAAACTAGACAATTTTCATGCAAGCCAGATGATTTTATTTAAATCGAACCAAACTCATGGCATGTTTAATATATTTTATTAAGCAAAAATGAACATAACATTTTATAAATCTTTGCCGGCCACGGAGGCGTCCCTGTTCCACGTCCCGTCTTCTCCATGTCTGACAAGCTCAGCATCTTTGCCGGCCATGGAGGCATCTCTGTTCCATGTCCTGTGCTCCCCATGTCTGGCGAGCTCAGTAGCCATGAGCTTCGAGAAGTGAACCTGTGAATCGCCAGTAAGGGGAAGAGTAGGACATGGGACACGAAGCTTCCCCGCATGGGAAACGAGATATGCCAAGATCCATGTCCGACCTCCTACTCTTCCTCGTTGGAGTCAGTTGTGTGGACGTCGCCGGTAGAGTGAGGTCCACGAGCGACACAGACGAGCAAACCTCCTCGTCGTCGTAGCCCAACGCAAACCGTGCGAACGACACGGAGTTGCCCACGTTCCTGTTCGCTATCCCCTAGCCTGCGTCGCCTTCGCGTCCAAGATTGTGTTGCAGCCGACGCGAGCGCTACTGCGCGTAGCCTCGTAAAGCGCTTGTTTTTGCTTGACAAAGTTGAGGTCCTCCGCTAACGAACTCACCGTATATTGCCCTTTCCACCATCCGGATACACGAGGAGAGCAGGGTTGTAGCGCCGGTCCTCTTGCGCGAGCCAGAACGCCGTCACCGTCCGCTTCTCCTCCATGACATTGTTAAAATATGTACGCGCATGTGGTGAAGACGGCATGGATCGGCGTGGACACGGTGTCAACTCATTGTCAGACACCTTGGTCCACATGTTTGTGGGCGATTGATAGTCGGCGAAGATGCCCTAGTCCCGCTACACTACTACTACCTCTGTCCTGGTTTATTGGTTCATTTTGTAATCTGTGTCAAATTTTGATCAAATTTTTAACTAACAAAATATTAATGCACGTCAGAAAAAATTATATTGTTGAATTCGTATTTAAACATTTTCAGAGATATAGTTTTTTTTGACATGCATAAATATTTTATTAGTTAAATTTATGGTCAAAATTTCACATAAAATGCAATAGGGATCAATAAACGAGGACGGAGGTAGTAGTACGATCCGGTGGAGAGAAATATAGTTTAATAATGCAATAATGGCGGGAGTACTACAGCTCCGCTGATCACCTCTGCCTGGTTCCATGGCCACCGCCGCCGGCGGGCGCGTGGGTAGGCCCGACAACCCAGACACGCATAACGGAACGGAGCACACGTGGGTCCTGCGTGGCGCGGCACTCTGCGGTGGGCCCGAGGGTGTCGAGGGCACGTGAGCTCTCTGTGGCTGCCCAATGCGCAGCCAGCCAGAGCAAGCGACGCGTCAGATGGGACTGGACGCGACGGGCATACGGGCTGGACCGTACTATACCTGACTGCTCTTGCTGCTGCGCGCCGCGCGCCGCGGAGAGCCTGAGAGCTCAGCCGGTGGTCACGTCCCGTCTCCGCCTCGATGGCGACCACACCGCGGCCGTCGACCGGCCGCGCAGCGCAGGCAAGGTGCATCGCCTGGTCGGCGCGATGTGTTCGCGTCAGATGGCTGCACCCTGTACCTGTGCCTGTACGTTCGGGCGATTAGTTACGAGTCGGGGCCTCGTGCCGGCGAACAACGCGGGACGCGACGCATCCAGACCATGACGCGCCGTGCGGGGCGGCCGAGTAATGGGCGTTAAATGTGGGCGGATGGGGCTGGGGCCAGGTGCATCAATGGCGCCATCGATCCCATTGATCAATCTAGTTAATGTGTCGTTAGAGTGGGTTCAATTCGCTGGGGTTCGTGGCAGCGTGACGTGTCCAGGGTTTAACAGGATATCGTTGTAGCAGTACCAACGTACGACCACTCATCAAGGCCGTACAAAAATTTTCTAAAGAAAAGAAGAAGACTCATTCCAGAAAAAGGCATACAATATTGGACCTGGAAGTTAAAGCAAACGCCACTAGCAGAGAAATTGCGCTTGACAATGGGTTTTCGACGCACGCTTGTGGATGAAAGTGACGGGGCAGTGGAGAGCCTAGTGCTATCTCTACTAAAATTTTGCTAGAGTTAAACGAGATTGAAAAAAAGTGAATGGACGGTTTCTATTGATTCTAAGAATGTATACATATGGAAGAGATAAGAAGAAAAGATGCTCGTTCTTAGGATGATAGAAGGGACATGATCGTTCCGGGTTGGTGAATGGGTTGATATGGACCTAAATGGGGAGAACAAGTACAATTATAAATTTTAATTCTTACATAACAATTCTAGGCAATAATGCGAAATATGAAAGTGAGCCTATCAATTACAAAGGTGAATCTAGTGCAAGCAATATATATTCAACAACAACAAGTAGCAAGGTAAGCAAGCACAATATTATGCAAGTAAAAATTATGTGGGCACGCTGGTCGACGCTTCCAACTTAGAGAGTACAAGGCGCGAGAAAGAATTGACGTGGTAGCGCTTCAGGAAACGATCAAATCCGATTTTACCTTTAGAGACCTCGCGGCTTATGACCCTCTCCAGCTATTTTCTTGGAATTGGGTGCCATCGTCCGGCCACTCTGGTGGCTTGCTGTTGGGTTGTAATAATGATATTTGCGATGTTGTATCTTAGGAGCATGGCTCGTTTTTCATTTATGTTACGATTAAGCACCACATCTCATTGGCTTCGTGGGCCATCGCTTGTGTATATGGCCCAGCAGATCACTCTCGGTCGGCTGATTTCCTGGGGAAAATCCAAGCTTTGGTCGGGGCCAAGCAAGCCGACGCCATTCCCATCATCCTGGGAGGCGATTTCAATCTCATTCGGTCAGCCGCGGACAAGAACAATAGTAATATCGACTCGCATCGGGTGTCAATGTTCAATAATACTGTTGCCGCTATGGCACTTAGGGAAGTGGCCAGGACAAGCGTCGGGTATACCTGGACTAACAAGCAATTAACTCCGGTGCGCAGTGTGCTAGACAGGGTGTTTATCACGTCGGACTGGGAAGTTCTCTTCCTGTTATATACTCTGACGGCCGAAACGCGCATTTGTTCTGACCACGTTCTGCTCATCCTAGCTTCTGGGGAAGATAGGATCAAGTGTAGCCCCCGTTTCTACTTCGAAACTGGTTGGTTTGAAGTCGAGGGTTTTATCCCTTTAGTGGCCGGACGCTGGGAGCTTGCGATCTCCTCGGTTGGTTGGCAGCGTGGCCCTATGGAATGCTGGATCACGGCGGCAGGTTAGTTGCGCTCCTTCCTCCGCGAATGGGGTGCCAACCACGAGAGCGAGGCCAAAAGAGCTAGGGAAGCTCTGTTAGAGGAAATCAAGTAGCTTGATATCCTGGCCGACGCAGGTGCGTTTTCGGAAGCGAAATGGGATAACCGCTACGCCCTCGAAAACCAGGTGCTCTCAATTCTTAGGGAAGAAGAAGAGTGCTGGCGTCGTAGGGGTGGTATCAAGTGGGTCACGAAGGGCAACGCGAATACGGGCTACTTCCATGCTTATGCTAACGGCCGTAAACGCAAATGCACGATCCTTAGGCTCCAATCCGAGCAAGGGGTGCTAGTTCGCCAAGACGAGATTTCCGCCCACATTTACGACTTCTTCCTTGGCCTGTTGGGAACAGCCGAGGAGAAACCGCTGCGACTGCGCTCTGACCTGTGGGGGCAGGAAGAACGTGTCTCGCAGGCCGAGAATGATTTGCTGGCCCTCTTCTTCTCCATGGAGGAAATTGACCAGGCCATCGGCTCTATGAAGTCAGATATGACACCTGGTCCAGACGGCTGGCCGGTGCCTTTTTTCAAGATGTTTTGGCCAATGTTGAAAGGGTTGTTTTACGACATCATCAACGGGTTTCTGCTAGGCTCGGTAAACATATCGCATCTAAACTTCGGTGTCATTAGTTTGATACCAAAGGTCAAAGGGGCCGACTCGACCAAGCAATACTGGCCGATCACCCTGATCAACATGCCCTTCAAAATTTGCGCTAAGGCTTACTCAACTAGGCTCGCTCCCGTAGCACAACGCGTGATTAACCGAAGCCAAACGACTTTTCTCAAAGGGCGCAACATCCTAGAGGGGTCGATAGTTCTGCAAGAAATTATTCACGAGCTAAAGCATACTAAACAGCATGCCGTGATTCTCAAACTCAACTTTGAGAAGGCCTACGATCGAGTGAACTGGGAGTTCGTCCGAGTGGTTCTGATTCGAAAGGGATTTGAATCAGGCTTCATTCACCGCATCATGCAGCTGGTCTCGGGGGGCCAGATTGCGGTGTCCATTAACGGAGAAGTAGGGAACTTCTTCCGCAACAAGCGTGGCTTAAGACAAGGAGATCCCATCTCTCCCTTGACCTTTAAACTGGTTGTGGACGCCCTCCCGGCCATGATCAACAAGCCAAGGGTGTCAGGCATATACGCGGAGTGATAAGCCACCTCATCCCAGGTGGTGTCTCGCACCTCCAATATGCGGACGACACGATGCTGCTCTTTGAGCCCGATGACCATATCATTGCTTCCCTCAAGCTCATTCTCCTCGCTTTCGAAGTAATTTCGGGCCTCAAGATTAACTTCCTCAAAAGTGACGTTATCGCCACTGGGATGGCTGGCCCGGAGGCGACCCGTGTGTGCAATCTCCTTAATTGCAAGCTTGGGAGCTTTCCAATTAAGTAACCGGGCCTCCCAATCTCGGACAAACACATATCCATCCACGAGTGGGAGCCCCTTTATGGAAAGGTAGCGAATAGGGTAAGCCCTTGGCGCTGTAGGTTCATGTCCTCCGTTGCCAGGCTTATCCTAACAAACACTAGCGTCTCCTCTCTGCCTCTGTTTACCATGGGGATGTTTCTCCTTGCCGACGGCATGCATGCCAAGCTAGACACCCCTAGGTCAAAGTTCTTTTGGGAAGGGGCCGGGACCGAAAATAAGTACCACTTAGTAAAATGGGCGGCGATTTGCATGCCTAAGAAGTTTGGGGGATTGGGAATCCTTAACTCCAAACTTATGAACATGGCCCTTCTAACTAAGTGGGTTTGGAAGCTGGCGAAAAACAAGCAGGGGCTTTGGGCTGAGATCCTCAGGCCGAAATACTTTCCCGACGGGAATTTTCCCACCTCCAAAGCCAAGGGCTCGACTTTCTGGAATGGGATCCAGGCAGTTAAGCCGACTTTCTCTCTAGGTGCTTAGTTTTGGGTTAATGATGGGAGGTCTACTTGGTTTTGGCTTGATTCTTGGTACGGGACCTCTCTGTTATGGCAAAGCTACTTGCCGCTATATCGTTTAGCTTCGAACCCCGAAACCCTAGTTGCGGACGCGCTTCGTTCATCCCCGCTAGTGATCATGTTTATCCGCCCCCTCTCAGCTGCCGAGCGCGCGTCCTGGGAGGAGCTGTGCCTTAAGCTGTCAGCTACCACCCTAAACTCCGAGCCGGATGATGTTTCTTGGTCCCTCGCTAGCTCTAGGAAATTTTTGGTTAAGTCTCTGTACGACAAGCTTTCGGAGGGGACAACACTTGACATATCTCGGGGGCTATGGAAGGCGGCGATACCCCTTAAAATAAAGGTGTTCCTTTGGCAAATGTTCCGTGATAGGCTCCCCTCGTCCAACAACGTGGCTAAAAGAAACGGGCCGTCAGATGGCTCATGTGCGATTTGTGGTGCGCACGAAGATGCAAATCACATCTTCTTTAACTGCCATCTAGCCCGCTTTGCTTGGAGCGCCATTAGGGAAGCTTTCGGCCAAAACTGGAACCCTCACTCTAGTGGGGAGTTACGTGCCATCCTCAGCGCTCATAGGGGCAGCTATGCTAGAGTTCTTTGGAGATGCGTAGGGGCGCCGTTGTGGTCGCTTTGGACCACCCGTAATAAGATTACTATCGAACACAAGTTTCCATCTCACCCCGCTGACATTATTTTCAAATGCCACTTGTTCCTCCAGACCTGGATTCCGTTGGGGAAACGGCGGGACACTGAGAGGGTGGAGGAAGCCATGGTGAGGATCTGCGCCATCCAGACAGCTGCACGTCAATGATCCCCAGGGTGCTTTTGTGGGAGGCTACCTCCTTTTGCTCGGGCGTTTTTAGACTTTAAGTTTATCTCAGGCTTCGGCCGGTCACATGTACTAAGATTGTGGGCCTCGTGGCCCTCGCCCGATGTTGGTTGTTCTATGTTCTAAACCTGAATGTTGCCTGTTCGGTGGGCTTTATTAATTTAAAGCCGGACGCTCCTTGCATATTCGTTCTAAAAAAATATTAAGAGACAAATAACCACAAGTAAAGAGTTAGAGTTAGAGACAATTGCATCTCCGGAGACAATGATGTATGCCGATGTTCACTTCCTTGGAGGGACGTATATTACCACAAAAGCACACCAACACCACAAATGCTCACCATATTCTTCCCATGAGACAACACCACGAAGGTGTTTCTCAACAACTAGTGGTGGACCTTTGAAAGTGCAACTAATCTTCGGGTGGTTTTGGTAATTCACAACAACATATATCTCACTGAACTAATATCCATTCAAGATAAATATTTCAGGATGTTCAATGATTGGCATCGCATGACATAGAGATGTGGACCCCTCAAAAAGATAAGGACAAGGATTGGCAAAAGCTCAAGACTCTACATTTTTGTTTAAGTGATCCAAGATCACATTGAGCCCATAGAAAATCCAATACTATTGAAAGGGGATGAGGAGTTGCATAATGATCATGTTTCTCAAGTGCTTAGTGATATTGCTCCAAAACTCGTAGCCACTCTCTCTATCCAAATATGTCCAAAACCTAAACTCCAACTCGGCCCCACCGATATTTCTCATCCGGAGCCACCAAGTTCATCTTGACATAGCCACTGCCAAAACCCTAACAGTTCAGTCACACCGATATGGATCTCGGTCTCACCGAGATGGCCTTGCCAACTCTCTGTCACTTGTTACAATTATTTCGGTCTCATCGAGAATTGCAATCGGTCTCACCGAGATGGCTTGCCAACTCTCTGTTGCCTTATTGCTTCACTTCGGTCTCACCGAGTTGATGTAATTAGTTCCATTGAGACGAGGTTTGCCCTAAGCCCTAGCACATCGGTCCCATCGAGTTGTTCCTGTCGGTCCCACCAAGATTCCTAACGTTCATATATTTGTACTGATCGGTGCCACCGAGTTTACTAATCGATGCCACCGAGATGGGTCAAAAGTGTGGAACGGTTGGATTTTGTGTGGAGGCTATATATACCCCTCCACCCCCCTCTTCTCATAAGAGAGAGCCATCAGAACGTTCCTACACTTCCACCATTCATTTTATGAGATAAAACCACCCACTCATGTGTTGAGATCAAGAGATTCCATTCCTACCATTTGAACCTTGATTTTTAGCCTTCCCCAAGTTGCTTTCCACTCAAATCTTTCTTCCACCATAGCCAAATCAGTGAGAGAGAGTTAAGTGTTGGGAGAGTATCATTTGAAACACAAGAGCAAGGAGTTCATCATCAACACATAGTCTATTACCTTTTGGAGAGTGGTGTCTCCTAGATGAAGGAAATATGCCCTAGAGGCAATAATAAAGTTGTTATTTTATATTTCCTTATATCATGATAAATGTTTATTATTCGTGCTAGAATTGTATTAGCCGGAAACTTGATACATGTGTGGATACATAGACAAAACACCGTGTCCCTAGTAAGCCTCTACTAGACTAGCTCGTTAATCAAAGATGGTTAAGTTTTCTAACCATAGACATGTGTTGTCATTTGATGAACGGGATCACATCATTAGGAGAATGATGTGATGGACAAGACCCATCCGTTAGCTTAGCATATTGATCATTCAGTTCTGTTACTATTACTTTCTTCATGTCAAATACATATTCCTTCGACTATGAGATTATGCAACTCCCGGATACCGGAGGAATACCTTGTGTGCTATCAAACATCACAACATATCTGGGTGATTATTAAGATGCTCTACAGGTATCTCCGAAGGTGTTTGTTGGGTTGGCACAGATCGAGATTAGGATTTGTCACTCCGAGTATCGGAGAGGTATCTCTGGGCCCTCTCGGTAATGCACATCATAATAAGCCTTGCAAGCAATGTGACTAATGAGTTAGTTGCGGGATGATGTATTACGGAACGAGTAAAGAGACTTGCCGGTAACAAGATTGAAATAGGTATGTGGATACCGACGATCAAATTTCGGGCAAGTAACATACCAATGACAAAGGGAATAACGTATGTTGTCATTGCGGTACGACCGATAAAGATCTTCATAGAATATGTGGAAACCAATATGAGCATCCAGGTTCCACTGTTGGTTATTGACCGGAGAGGTGTCTCGGTCATGTCTACACAGTTCTGAACCCGTAAGGTCCGCACGCTTAACGTTCGATGACAATTTTGTATTATATGAGTTATGTGATTTGGTGACCGAAATTGTTCGCAGTCCCGGATGAGATCCCAGACATGACAAGGAGTCTCGAAATGGTCGATAGGTAAAGATTCATATATAGGACGATGATATTCGGACACCGGAAGTGTTCTGGGGGTACCGGGTACATATCGGGTCACTTGAAGGGGTTTCGGGCACCCCCCGGCAACTATATGGGCCTAATGGGCCAAGAGGGGACAGACCAACCCCTAAGGGGCTGGTGTGCCCCCATATAGGCCTAAATAGGAGGATAAGGAAATAGGGGAAGAGAGAAGGAAGGGGAGGGATTCAGCCTCCCCCTTTCTTCCCTCTCCCTCCTCCGTCCTTCCCCCTCCGGAACTTACGGAAGGGGGAGGCCGAATTGGGGAGGCGCCCAAGTAGGATTCCTCCTACTTGGGGCGCCCCCTTGGCTGCCTCCCCTCCCCTCCAACCTATACATATGTGTGTGTGGGGGGGCACCGCTAGAACACACAATAACATCTGTTAGCTGTGTGCGGCGCCTCCCTCCACAGATTAGACCCTCGGTCATATCTCCAAAGTGCTTAGGCGAAGCCCTGCATGGATCACTTCACCATCACTGTCACCACGCCATCGTGCTGACGAAACTCTCCCTCGACACTTTGCTGGATCAAGAGTTCGAGGGACATCATCGAGCTGAACGTGTGTAGAACTCGGAGGTGCCGTACGTTCGGTGCTTAATCAGTCGGAACAAGAAGAAGTTCGACTACATCAACCACGTTGTCAAATGCTTCCACTTTTGGTCTACGAGGGTACGTAGATACACTCTCCACTCTCGTTGCTATGCATCTCCTAGATAGATCTTGCGTGAGCGTAGGAATTTTTTTGAAATTGCATGCTACGTTTCCCAATAGTGGTACCAGAGCCAGGTCTATGCGTAGATGATATGCACGAGTAGAACACAAAGAGTTGTGGGTGGCGATCATCATATTGCTTACCGCCAATGTATTATTTTGATTCGGCGGTATTGTTGGATGAACCGGGCCGGACCAACCTGACATGACCACGTTCATGATACCGGTTCCACCGATAGACATGCAACTAGTTTTGCATAAAGGTGGTTGGCTGGTGTCTGTTTCTCCAACTTTAGTTGAATCAAATTTGACTGCGGCCGGTCCTTGTTGAATGTTAAAACAGCAAAATTGATAAATCACCGTTGTGGTTTTGATGCGTAGGTAAGAACGGTTCTTGCTAGAAGCCCGTAGCAGCCACGTAAAACTTGCAACAACAAAGTAGAGGACGTCTAACTTGTTTTTGCAGGGCATGTTGTGATGTGATATGGTCAAGACATGATGTGATATACGTTATTCTATGAGATGATCATGTTTTGTAAAAGTTATCGGCAATCGCGTGAGCCTTATGGTTGTCGATTTATTGTATGAAATGCAAACGCCATGTAATTGCTTTACTTTATCACTATGCGTTAGCGATAGTTGTAAAAGCAATAGTTGGAGAGACGACCACGACGCTACGATGGAGATCAAGGTGTCAAGCCGGTGATGATGGAGATCATGACGGTGCTTTGGAGATGGATATCAAAGGCACAAGATGATGATGGCCATACCATGTCACATATTTTGGTTGCATGTGATATTTATCTTTTATGCATCTTATTTTGCTTAGTACGCCAGTAGCATTATAAGATGATCCCTTACTAAAATTTCAAGGTATAAGTGTTCTCCCTGAGTATGCACCGTTGCGATAGTTCATCATGCTGAGACACCACGTGATGATCGACTGTGATAAGTGCTACCTCTTGAGCACTGCGTTGGATTTCCTTGAAGAGGAAAGGATGATGCAGCAGAGTAGAGTAAGTATTTCCCTCAGTTTTTGAGAACCAAGGTATCAATCCAAAGAGGAGGCTACGCATGCGAGTCCCTCGTACCTACACAAAACAAATAGCTCCATGCAACCAACGCGATTAGGGGTTGTCAATCCCTTCACGGTCACTTACGAGAGTGAGATCTGATAGAGATGATAGATAATATTTTTGGTATTTTTGGTATAAAGATGCAAAGTAAAATAAAAGCAAAGTAAGAAGCAAAAAGTAATAATAAAGTGTTGGGAGATTAATATGATAAAGATAGACTCGGGGGCCATAGAGTTCACTAGTGGCTTCTCTCAAGAGCATAAGTATTCCACGGTGGGTGAACAAATTACTGTTGAGCAATTGATAGAATTGAGCATAGTTATGAGAATATCTAGGTATGATCATGCATATAGGCATCACGTCTGAGACAAGTAGACTGACTCCTGCCTGCATCTACTACTATTACTCCACTCATCGACCGCTATCCAAAGCATGCATCTAGAGTATTAAGTTCAAGAAAAGCGAGTAACGCCTTAAGCAAGATGACATGATGTAGAGGAATAAATTCATGCAATATGATAAATACCCCATCTTGTTATCCTCGACGGCAACAATACAATACGTGCCTTGCTGCCCCTTCTGTCACTGGGAAAGGACACCGCAAGATTGAACCCAAAGCTAAGCACTTCTCCCATTGCAAGAAAAACCAATCTAGTAGGCCAAACCAAACTGATAATTCGAAGAGACTTGCAAAGATAACCAATCATACATAAAAAATTCAGAGAAGATCCAAATATTGTTCATAGATAATCTTGATCATAAATCCACAATTCATCGGTCTCAACAGACACACCGCAAAAACAAGATTACATCGAATAGATCTCCACGAGAGAGGGGGAGAACATTGTATTGAGATCCAAAAAGAGAGAAGAAGCCATCTAGCTACTAACTATGGACCCGAAGGTCTGAGGTAAACTACTCACACTTCATCGGAGGGGCTATGGTGTTCATGTAGAAGCCCTCCGTGGCGGATCCCCCTTCCGACGGAGCTCCGGAACAAGCCCCAAGATGGGATCTCGTGGATACAAAAATTTGCGGCGGTGGAATTAGGTTTTTGGCTCCGTATCTGATCGTTTGGGGGTACGTAGGTATATATAGGAGGAAGGAGTACGTCGGTGGAGCAAAGGGGGGGCCCATGAGGCAAGGGGCGCGCCCGGGGGGGGGGGGGGCGCCCTCCACCCTCGTGGCCGCCTCCTTTCTTTCTTGACGTAGGGTCCAAGTCTCCTGGATCATGTTCGGTGAGAAAATCACGTTCCCGAAGGTTTCATTCCGTTTGGACTCCGTTTGATATTCCGTTTCTTCGAAACACTAAAATAGGAAAAAACAACAATTCTGGGCTGGGCCTCCGGTTAATAGGTTAGTCCCAAAAATAATATAAAAGTGGAAAATAAAGCCCAATATGGTCCAAACAGTAGATAATATAGCATGGAGCAATCAAAAATTATATATACGTTGGAGACGTATCAGGCATCCCCAAGCTTAATTCCTGCTCGTCCTCGAGTAGGTAAATGATAAAAAGAGAAATTTTGATGCGGAGTGCTACTTGGCATAATTTCAGTGTAATTCTTCTTAATTGTGGTATCAATATTCAGATCCGAAAGATTCAAGAAAAAAGTTCATATTGACATAAAAATTATAATACTTCAAGCATACTAACTAAGCAATCATGTCTTCTCAAAATAACATGGCCAAACAAAGTTATCCCTACAAAATCATATAGACTGGCTATGCTCTATCTTCACCACAAAAAGTATTTAAATCATGCACAACCCCGATGACAAGCCAAGCAATTGTTTCATACTTTTGACATTTTCAAAACCTTTTCAATCTTCACGCAATACATGAGCGTGAGCCATGTATATAACACTATATGTGGAATAGAATGGTGGTTGTGGAGAAGACAAAAAGAGGGGAAGATAGTCTCACATCAACTAGGCGTATCAACGGGCTATGGAGATGCCATCAATAGATATCAATGTGAGTGAGTAGGGATTGCCATGCAACGGATGCACTAGAGCTATAAGTATATGAAAGCTCAACAAAAGAAACTAAGTGGGTGTGCATCCAACTCGCTTGCTCACGAAGACCTAGGGCATTTTGAGGAAGCCCATCATTGTAATATACAAGCCAAGTTCTATAATGTAAAATCCCCACTAGTATATGAAAGTAACAACATAGGAGACTCTCTATCATGATGATCATGGTGCTACTTTTGAAGCACAAGTGTGGTAAAAGGATAATAACATTGTCCCTTCTCTCTTTCTCTCTCATTTTTTTATTTGGGCCTTTTCTCCTCTTTTTTATGGCCTCCTTTTTTTTTGTCCGGAGTCTCATCCCGACTTGTGGGGGAATCATGGTCTCCATCATCCTTTCCTCACTTGGGACAATGCTCTAAAAATGATGATCATCACACTTTTATTTTTCTTACAACTCAACAATTACAACTCGATACTTAGAACAAAATATGACTCTATATGAATGCCTCCGGTGGTGTCTTAGGGATATGCAATGAATCAAGAGTGACATGTATGAAAGAATTATGAATGATGGCTTTGCCACAAATACGATGTCAACTACATGATCATGCTAGCAATATGACAATGATGGAGCGTGCCATAGTAAACAGAACGATGGAAAGTTGCATGGCAATATATCTCGGAATGGCTATGGAATTCCATGATAGGTAGGTATGGTGGCTGTTTTGAGGAAGGTATATGGTGGGTGTACGATATCGGTGAAAGGTGCGGTATTAGAGAGGCTGCAATGGTGGAAGGAAGGAAAAAGTGCATATAATCCATGGACTCAACATTAGTCATAAAGAACTCATATACTTATTGCAAAAATCTAGAAGTTATCAAAGCAAAGTATTACGCGCATGCTCCTAGGGGGATAGATTGGTAGGAAAAGACCATCGCTCGTCCCCGACCACCATTCATAAGGAAGACAATCAATAAATAAATCATGCTCCGACTTCATCACATAACGGTTCACCATACGTGCATGCTACGGAATCACAAACTTTAACACAAGTATTTCTCAAATTCACAACTACTCAACTAGCATGACTCTAATATCACCATCTTCATATCTCAAAACAATTATCAAGCATCAATCTTTTCTTAGTATTCAACGCACTCAAAAGAAAGTTTTACAAATCTTGAATACCAAGCATATTATTATTATTAAGCAAATTACCATGCTATTTAAGACTCTCAAAATAATCTAAGTGAAGCATGAGAGATCAATAGTTTCTATAAAACAAATCCACCACCGTACTCTAAAAGATACAAGTGAAGCACTAGAGCAAAACTATATAGCTCAAAAGATATAAGTGAAGCACATAGAGTATTCTAACAAATTCCAAATCATGTATGGCTCTCTCAAAAGGTGTGTACAACAAGGATGATTGTGGTAAACTAAAAAGCAAAGACTCAAATCATACAAGACGCTCCAAGCAAAACACATATCATGTGGTGAATAAAAATATAGCTCCAAGTATAGTTACCGATGGAAGTAGACAAAAGAGGGGATGCCTTCCGGGGCATCCCCAAGCTTTGACTTTTTTTGTCCTTAGATTATCTTGGGGGTGCCATGGGCATCCCCAGGCTTAGACTCTTGCCACTCCTTGTTCCATAATCCATCAAAAGATTTCACCCAAAACTTGAAAACTTCACAACACAAAACTCAATAGAAATCTCGTGAGCTCCGTTAGCGAAAGAAAACAAAAGACCACTTCAAGGTACTGTAATGAACTCATTCTTTATTTATATTGGTGTTAAACCTACTATATTCCAACTTCTCTATGGTCTATAAACTATTTTACTAGCCATAGATTCATCAAAATAAGCAAACAACACACGAAAAACAGAATCTGCCAAAAATAGAATAGTCTGTAGTAATCTTTAACTAACGCAAACTTCTGGAACTCCAAAAATTCAGCCAAAATTGGAAGACCTAGGCAATTTTTTATTGATCAGCAACATATGGAATCACTATTTTATCACGTTCTGGTGATTTTTAACAATTGTTTTCGTGAACAGAAAGTTTCTGGAAATTACAGCAAGATCAAATAACTATCATCCAAGAAGATCCTATAGGTTTAACTTGGCACAAACACTAACTAAAACATAAAACCACATCTAAACAGAAGGTAGATGGTTTATTTATTCCTAAACAGAAACAAAAACAAAAAACTAAAAATAAAATTGGGTTGCCTCCCAACAAGCGCTATCGTTTAACGCCCCTAGCTAGGCATAAAAGCACGAATAGATCTAGGTAGTGCCGTAGTAATAAGATAAATCGCTGAAACTCATTTCATACTCCCTACGTTTGTCAGCAAGTTTTCTTTGAGGCAAGAAAAAGTAATCAAAAGGGCTAAATTTAATAGGGCAAAAGTCCCCAAGATCAATTTTAGGAGGTATAGATTCCTCTTTCGACCCTTCGTATTGCACAACCAATTCATCATTATAAGCATTCTTTTGACAGAACCTTGTGAGCCTACACTCAAGAGAGTATCCTAGCTCATTATTTCGAATAGCCAAATCATCATTAAGTTTAGAGATTCTATCAACTAAAATATTGGTAGGCACCTTTTTTCTAAGGTTTTCATTAAAAGCAACATAGTCGAGAGATTGAAAACGCATTATTTCTTCTTGATCAAAGAGGATAGATTCTATGGGAGGATGGCCAGCGCACACCCTATAATGTGCAAAGATTTCTTTGGCCTCTTTTATTATAAATCTGAATTCATGAGCCAAAAAGAATGTAGCGACACGCTTAACAGAAGAATGCTCTATATTAGAAAATTCTAGGAAAATCCTTTGTATGCAAGGGTGCATGTGCATGCCTTTCAAGTTCAACGATAAGCATGGCAATAGCGTTCGCAAGACTACTAGTTCTATGGAGAATAGAACCGCCCACACAAGGCAAAGCACTGGCACAAGTAAAGAAATCTTGAATAACTCCTTTTCCAATAATATTACCACTACCAATTCGAATTTTTTTGTATGCAAGGTAGGGGGTTCTTCAGCAGGAGCGTCAGAATTTTCCATGATATTATTATTGTCCATATCGGCAATAATTTCCCCAATTTCAGACATAACAACAGGCAAGCGAGAAAAAGGCAAACGGAAAAGAGAGGGAGAATAAAACGGCAAGGGTGAAGTGGGGGAGAGGAAAACGAGAGGCAAATGGCAAATAATGTAATGCGAGAGATAAGGGATTGTGATGGGTACTTGGTATATTTACTTTTGCGTAGACCTCCCCGGCAACGGCGCCAGAAATCTTCCTGCTACCTCTTGAGCACTACGTTGGATTTCCTTGAAGAGGAAAGGGTGATGCAGCAGAGTAGAGTAAGTATTTCCCTCAGTTTTTGAGAACCAAGGTATCAATCCAGTAGGAGGCTACACGCGAGTCCCTTGTACCTACACAAAAAAATAGCTCCACGCAACCAACGCGATTAGGGGTTGTCAATCCCTTTACGGTCACTTACGAGAGTGAGATCTGATAGAGATGATAGATAATATTTTTGGTATAAAGATGCAAAGTAAAATAAAAGCAAAGTAAAAAGCAAAAAGTAATAATAAATTGTTGGGAGATTAATATGATAAAGATAGACCCGGGGGCCATAGAATTCACTAGTGGCTTCTCTCAAGAGCGTAAATATTCTACGGTGGATGAACAAATTACTATTGAGCAATTGACAGAACTGAGCATAGTTATGAGAATATCTAGGTGTGATCATGTATATATGCATCACGTCCGAGACAAGTAGACCAACTCCTACCTGCATCTACTACTATTACTCCACTCATCGACCACTATCCAGCATGCATCTAGAGTATTAAGTTCAAGAAAACAGACTAACGCCTTAAGCAAGATGACATGATGTAGAGGAATAAATTCATGCAATATGATAAATACCCCATCTTGTTATCCTCGATGGAAACAATACAATACGTGCCTTGCTGCCCCTCATCACTTTGGGAAAGGACACCGCAAGATTGAACCCAAAGCTAAGCACTTCTCCCATTGCAAGAAAAACCAATGTAGTAGGCCAAACCAAACTGATAATTCGGAGAGACTTGCAAAGATAACCAATCGTACATAAAATAATTCAGAGAAGATTCAAATATTGTTCATATATAATCTTGATCATAAACCCACAATTCATCGGTCTCAACAAACACACCGCAAAAAGAAGATTACATCGAATAGATCTCCACGAGAGAGGGGGAGAACATTGTATTGAGATCCAAAAAGAGAGAAGAACCCATCTAACTACTAACTATGGACCCGAAGGTCTGAGGTAAACTACTCACACTTCATCGGAGGGGCTATGGTGTTGATGTAGAAGCCATCCATGGTGGATTCCCCTTCCGACGGAGCTCCGGAACATGCCCCAAGATGGGATCTCGTGGATACAGAAAGTTGCGATGGTGGAATTAGGTTTTTGGCTCCGTATCTGATCGTTTGGGGGTACGTAGGTATATATAGGAGGAAGGAGTACGTCGGTGGAGCAAAAGGGGGCCCACGAGGCAGGGGGCGCGCCCTAGGGGGGGTGCCCTCCACCCTCGTGGCCGCCTCCTTTCTTTCTTGACATGGGGTCCAAGTCTCCTGGATCATGTTCGGTGAGAAAATCACGTTCCTGAAGGTTTCATTCCGTTTGGACTCCGTTTGATATTCCGCTTTCTTGAAACACCAGAAATAGGCAAAAACAACAATTACGGGCTGGGCCTCTGGTTAATAGGTTAGTCCCAAAAATAATATAAAAGTGGAAAATAAATCCCAATATGGTCCAAAATAGTAGATAATATAGCATGGAGCAATCAAAAATTATAGACACGTTGGAGACGTATCAATAAGCTCTACGTTCACATACAATGGGTGCAAGACAGTTTTGCACATGCGGAATACTCGGGTTAAACTTGACGATCCTAGCATGTACATACATGGCCTTGGAACACTGGAGACCAAAAGGTTGAACGTGAATCATATAGTAGATATGATCATGTTCACCATTGACGACTACTCCATCTCACGTGATGATCGGACATGGTTTAGCTGATTTGGACCATGTATCATTTAGATGACTTGAGGGATGTCTATCTAAACGGGAGTTCTTAAGTAATATGATTAATTGAACTTAATTTATCATGTACTTAGTCCTGATAGATTTTCCATATCTATGTTGTAGATTAATAGCTCGCGATATAGCTCCTATATGTTTTTGATATGTTCCTAGAGAAAACTAAGTTGAAAGATGATAGTAGGAATGATGCAGACTGGGTCCGTGATCTGACGATTATCCTCATTGCTGCACAGAAGAATTATGTCCTTGATGCACAGCTAGGTGACAAACATATTGCAGGAGCGGATGCAGACGTTATGAACATTTGGCAAGATCGGTATGATGACTACTTGATAGTTTAGTGCATCATGCTTTACGGCTTAGAATCGAGGCTGCAAAACATTTTGAACGCCACAGAGCATATGAGATGTTCCAAGAGCTAAAATTAGTATTTCAGACTCATGCCCGTGTCGAGAGGTATGAGACCTCTACCTAATACTTTGCCTACACGATGGAGGAGAATAGCTCAGTTAGTGAGCATGTGCTCAGAATGTCTGGGTACTATAATCGCTTGAATCAGGTGGGAGTTAATCTTCTAGATAAGATAGCCATTGACGGAGTTCTGTAGTCACTATCACCAAGTTACTAGAACTTCGTGATAAACTATAATATGCAAGGGATGACGAAAATGATTCCCAATCTCTTTGTGATGTAGAAATCAGCGAAGGTAGAAATCAAGAAAGAGCATTAAGTGTTGATGGTTAACAAAATCACTAGTTTAAAAAAACGAGAAGGGACAGAAAGGGAACTTCAAGAAGAACAACAAACAAGTTGCCGCTCCCATGAAGAAACTCAAAGCTAGACCCAAGCCTAAAACTGAGTGCTTCTACAGCAAAGGTAATAGTCACTGGAAGCGGAACTACCCCAAATACTTGGCGGATAAGAAGGATGGCAAAGTGAACAAAGGTACATTTGATATACATGTTATTGATGTGTACTTTACTAGTGTTCATAGTAGCCCCTGGGTATTTGATACCAGTTCAGTTGCTAAGATTAGTAACTCGAAACAGGAGTTATAAAATGAACTAAGACTAGTTGAGGGCGAGGTGACGATGTGTGTTGGAAGTGATTCCAAGGTTGATAAGATCACCATCGCATACTCCCTCCACCTTCCGGATTAGTGTTGAACCTAAATAAATGTTATTTGGTGTTTGCGTTGAGCATGAATATGACTGGATCATGTTTATTGCAATACATTTATTCATTTGTCAGAGAATAATTGTTGTTCTGTTTTACATGAATAAAACCTTCTATGGTCATACACCCAATGTGAATGGTTTATTGAATCTCGATTGTAGTGATACACATATTCATAATATTGATGCGAAAAGATGCAAAATTAATAATGATAGTGCAACATACTTGTGGCACTGCCATTTAGGTCATATTGGTGTAAAACGCATGAAGAAACTCCATGCAGGTATACTTTTGGAATCACTTGATTACGAATCATTTGATACTTGCGAACCATGCCTCATGGGAAAGATGACTACAACTCCGTTCTCCAAAACAATGGAGTGAGCTAATGACTTATTGGAAATAATACATACCGATGTGTGCAGTCCGATGAGTGTTGAGGCTCGCGGCGGGTATCGTTATTTTCTGACCTTCACAAATGATTTGAGCAGATATGGGTATATCTACTTGATGAAACACAAGTCTGAAACATTTCAGAAGTTCAAAAAAATTCAGAGTGAAGTAGAGAATCATCGTAACAAGAAAATAAAGTTTCTACGATCTGATCGCAGAGGCGAATATTTGAGTTACGAGTTTGGCCTTCATTTAAAACAATGTGGAATAGTTTCACAACTCACGCCACCTGGAACACCACAGCGTAATGGTGTGTCCGAATGTCATAACCGTACTTTATTAGATATGGTGTGATCTATGATGTCTCTTACCGATTTACCACTATCATTTTGTGGTTATGCATTAGAGACAGTTGTATTCATGTTAAATAGGGCACCATCTAAATCCGTTGAGAGGACACCGTATGAACTATGGTTTTGCAAGAAAACTAAGCTGCGTTTCTTAGAGTTTGGGGTTGCGATGCTTATGTGAAAAAAACTTCAGCCTGATAAGCTCGAACCCAAATCAAAGAAGTGCGTCTTCATAGGATACCCAAAAAAAACTGTTGGGTACACCTTCTACCATAGATCCGAAGGCAAGATCTTTGTTGCGAAGAATGGATCCTTTCTAGAGAAGGAGTTTCTCTCGAAAGAAGTGAGTGGGAGGAAAGTAGAACTTGATGAGGTAACTGTACCTTCTCTCGAATTGGAAAGTAGCTCATCACAGAAAACCATTCCCGTGATGCCTACACCAACTAGAGAGGAAGCTAATGATAATGATCATGAAACTTCATATCAAGTTACTACCAAACCTCGTAGGTCAACCAGAGCACGTTCTGCACCAGAGTGGTATGGTAATACTGTTTTGGAAGTCATGTTACTAGACCATGACGAACCTACGAACTATGAAGAAGCGATGATGAGCCCAGATTCTGATAAATGGCTTGAGGCCCTGAAATATAAGATAGGATCCATGTATGAGAACAAAGTATGGACTTTGGTGGACTTGCCCAATGATCGGCAAGCCATTGAGAATAAATGGATCTTCAAGAGGAAAACAAACACTGATGGTAGTGTTACTATCTACAAAGCTCGACTTGTCGCAAAAGGTTTTTGACAAGTTCAAGGTGTTGACTACAATGAGATTTTCTCACTCGTAGCGATGCCTAAGTCTGTCTGAATCATGTTAGCAATTGCCGCATGTCGGCATCCCGGGAACGGGGGTACCCATACTTGCCTGCCTGCGGCCCAGGGCGTGGCTCCACCAGCGGCCTGCTAAGGCCCATCTACAACAGCGATCGCTCAAGACCCTCGCGAGGGGCCAAGCCTTGCGAGGCGGACGACACCAAGACCTCCTCTGGGGCGGCCTCACTAGTCTGGCTCCCGAGGAGCGGAGATATCAAGGCAAGGGGAACCTCGCGATGTGCACGTGACGTGAGCCACGACGACCAAGGCCAGGCGAGCGCCAGCGGGCGCAGAGTGCCAGTTTCCTCTTTGGTGCTAAAGGGGCAAGCGCAGGCAAGGAGTCCTGAGGCATTAGGCAAAGGTTTCCATATCGGTGCAACGAGACCAAGACCAGCAGGACGGCAGGACGGAGGTCAACGCAGAGCCCATGGCGACGTCACCATCAGAGCCTTTGGCAGGCGAAGACCACCTTTTGTCAGGATAGCTTGTACTAGTTGCCCCCCTTCAAACTTGGCCGTTGTGGGATCCCTTCCCTCCTAAGATTTGGGAAGAGGACCTGGGCCTTTATAAATAGGACTAGCCACCACCATAGTAGCCATCTCGTCTTGGATTGGATCTATTCCACCAAGGCCACCACACAAGCTCACCGAGCTCAAGAACACCTCTCCTCAAGAGGCTGTTCATCCCTTGCACTGTTCATCATCAGCCTACAAGGCAATCCACCACACCACACTGGAGTAGGGTATTACACCACAATGGTGGCCCGAACCAGTATAAACCCTCGTGTCACTTGTTATTTGGGTTCGTCGAGCTAGGCCTTGCGATCATTGCGAGAGCGAGCTAGAGGGGGAGAGAGATCTTCATGCGCACCCCAATGTTCAAACCTCAAGGGTTTGACGGAACCCATAATCTGACATTTTGGCGCGCCAGGTAGGGTGCACTGAAACCTTTCCTCCATCGATCGACGCTCCACTGCTCCGCCGCATCCATGGCTGATACTCGCCGAGCCCGTGGTGAGCGCTGCACCGCCCTTGCTGCCCGCGTCGCTCAGACGGCGCCCGTTGGCGGACCTCCCCGCCGTTCGCCCTCGCCTGCTGCCAACGCCGCCACGGGCCCGGCCGGGCACGAGAAGCAGGTTTTGTTGCTGCATCCCTCCGTGCGGTGGGAAGGACGTACCGCCACCCCGTCGCTGACCCCGGCTGGCTCGTCATCCCACGCTCGTCGCACGCCCGCGCTGCTCATGGCGCGTGAGCTCCTGCGTTACCGCCCGGTCGATGACCTCTACGATGACTGGTTGGACCGCATCGCCGAGCTCGTCAGCGCCGCCGGGGGCTCTCCTGCGCCGTCCCTCTCTCTATCTCGCCCACCACCAGCTGCGGGTGACGTAGCCCACGGAGCACCTCCGCCGCCTCCACACCAAGACGACGCCCTCGCACCAAGACGTGCGGTCCCGCGGCGTGACCCGCCACGCCGGGCACCCGCGCACGAAGAAGGAAGCTGCCAAGAAGTCCCGAGACCGCAAGAAAACGCTCCTGCGCTCCCAGCACCGCTGCGTCAAGACCGCGCGCCACCTGCACCAGCGGCGTGTGGGTATCAAGGTTAGGCCCCGCCTCCGCGACGGGCTCCAGTGACCACAGCAGGCTGCTGCGCCTTCACTCCCGAGCTGCGCAACGTCGTCTGGCCCGGCAAGTTCAAGCCAGACATGGCTCCGCGCTACGACGACACCCCCAACCCTGCCGAGTTCCTGCAACTTTACGGGCTGAGCATCAAGGCGGCCAACGGCGACGAAAAGGTTATGGCGAACTGGTTTCCCATGGCCCTCAAGGATGGCGCGCACTCATGGCTCCTGAACCTGCCCGCGGGATCAATCTCCTCCTGGGGCGAGATGCATGAGCATTTCATCGCCAACTTCCAGGGCACTCGTGACCGCCGGCCAGTCGCAGGCGACCCGCGGCGCATCAAGCAGCAGCCAGGGGAAACTCTGCAGAAGTACATCCAACACTTCAACAACGTCCGCCTCAAGATCCCCAAGGTGAAGGACAAGGCCATCATCTCCGCGTCCTCCGATGGCGTCCGCGACGTCAAGATGAAGGAGGAGCTCGCCATCCACGAGGAGCTATGCACAACCCTGGAGATGTTCAACATGGCGACCAAGTGCGAAAGGGCTGAGGAGGGACGCCTCTCCCTCCTCGAGCTCCCAGTTGCTGACCAGGAAGACAAGAAGGCCAAGGTCAAGGACGTGAAGCGCAAGGGGGCTACCGTGCTCGTGGCGGAGCCAGAGACGAAGCACGGCCGTGACCACCCCGAATCATCCAAGGCCAACCGCCCTTTCTACGCCTTCCACTACGTTCACAGCCACAACACCAGCGACTGTCAGGAGCTCAGGGCTATCCGGGATGGGCGTTTCGGTCGACGCCCTGAGCGCAACGACCGGGGCTACGACCGAGGAGGAGGACGAAGTGGGGGACGCTGGGACGACTGCGACCCTCGCTAGGAGTGGCGCGACCGGCCTCGTGAGGACCACTGGCAGGACCAGCCTCACGAGGGCGCCTGGAGAGACCAGGCTCGTGAGGACCGCCCCCAGGGCAACGGACGCTTCCCTCCGCTGCCACCACCACCAAGAAGGAAGAACGACCATCATCAGGACGAGGGGCTGGGGGCTTCCAGGTGCCGTGCTCCATCATTTGTATCTTGGGTGGCGCTCAAGCCCCAGCCTCTCAGCGTATCTTCAAGCAGTTCACCCGTGAGGTGAACGTGGCCCTTCCCAGACTTGAATCTACGCGCCCGCTCAGGTGGTCCAAGTGCGCCATCACCTTCAGCTCGTCGGACGCGCGTCAGAGCGGAAGAATAAAGCGCGCGGGCTTCCCCCTCCACCATGGGGCCGATCCCATCGACGACACCCTCGAGCGCCACGACAAGATAAGGGAGCAGCTGGGCGGGGCCTTCGTCGTCTGTCACCAGCGGCTTCTCCAAGCCCTTCTCGTAGAGTGCCCGCAGCGCCTCGCGGGATCTCTCCTCGAGGGACTTGAAGGCCGCACGATCCTCAGCCAGAACCTTCGCCTTGGCTTCCAGCTGGGTCTTCTCTGCCTCCACCTCCCGCTCCAACTTCTCCAGATGGCTGCGCTCTGCGGCCTGCACCGTCGCCAACTGCTCCAACTCGGCGTCACGACCTGTGACGACGTCTTCTCGGGGCTTCATCTTCTCCTCCTCTGCCTTACGACTGCGAGCCTCGGCCGCGCGCTTGTTGCGCATGGTCTCCAGCTCGGCTTCCATCGATCGGCAGCGCTCCTTGGCGGCTTCGGCATCCTTTAGCGCCACCTCGCGGGTGGCTGCGGCTTGGTCGACGGCTCGCTTGTCCTCCTCGGAAGCTGCCACGGCCTGGCCCAGCGCCGCCCTGACAGACACGTCGGAGTGCAGCCAGCCCGAGATCAGCTCCAGGCGCCCTGCCACCAGGCGATGGTCGGCGCCTAGGAGGTCGCCCCGAAGCCGCGTCAGTGCGGAAAGAGCCTTCTCCAGGGCATCGAGCAAAGCGGAAGGATCGCGAGCTAGCGGCGCGACCAGAGGAGGAGGCTGCGTCATGGCCAAGACCTACAAGCTCATGATGGCAGGAAGAGAAACAGGGGGCTCCTGAGCCTTGGCAACATCCGCGGGCGAGCTGGAGACGGGCGCCCCCAGAGCCGGCTTGGCCGAGGAGGTCGCCTTCTCCTGAGGGTGGTCCACTTGGCCTCGCGACGACGATCGAGCGGGAGAAGTAGGGGCGCCTTCACTGCCCTTCTACGTCGGAGGGGGTGCGGCCAGGCCAGGCTGTTGGGCCTTCGAGGATGTGGCCGCTCCCTCTCTCTTCTTGTTCGTCGACAGAGTCGGCTTGACAGTGCAAGAAGAGAATATCAGGAAGCAGTAGCAGAAGCAGGAGCAAGAACAAAGTCAGGGTGAGGTGCTTACTAGTCCACGACGACATAGTCCCACGGCCTCTTCAGGAGTGTGGAGCCCAAGGGCCTCGTGGCATGGGGCGCAGGCGCAGGAGCTCCCGGAGCAGATGAGGCCACGGCAGCCGGCCTGGTGGCAGCGCCGGATAGCGTCAGAGCCACAGACGGCATCACCCCCAAGAATGCCTCACAATAGAAGGTGAAGATCGACATGAGGAGGACTGAGTTGGGATGGAGATGAAGGGCATGCAGCTTATAGTGGCTGAGGACGGTGTAGAAAAAATCGGAGAAAGGGGGAACCAGCCCTGCGATGACACTGCTCATGAAGAAGGGATAGAAGGTGCTCCCTGAATCCTTCGGCTCAGCGGAGGCGGCTCGGAGTGCGGTCTTTCCCTTCTCGTTGCTGCCCTCCGCCGTCATAAGGAGCACGACGGCGAAGTTCTTCTCCGAGACGCTGGGCGCGCTCAGGGCTGGCTCGTACCAGGCGGGCAGAGAGGTGGCCTCCGCCTTGCCGGATGCCATCGATTGCAGACTCGAAGGGGAGCTGGCGCAGATCTGGAGTCTTTAGGAGAGAGGAGCAAGAAAGTGGATCTGGAGCAAGAAGAAGGCAAGCAATGAAGACACTGCGGCGTGCGCCAACCTTTTTGTCAGTCAGGCAGTTGCCGAGGCAGC
Organism: Aegilops bicornis; assembly: GCA_021605145.1. NCBI lineage: Eukaryota > Viridiplantae > Streptophyta > Magnoliopsida > Poales > Poaceae > Aegilops > Aegilops bicornis. The sequence continues at coordinate 367,999,638 of CM038675.1, forward strand.
ATGGGGTAGCGGAGACGCCCACGACCCGTCAGTCGCCACACGTCAATCAAGGCCACAGGCTATTGGGGCCCGCGGTGCTCCGCACTTGCCCCTTGGCATCACCTCGAAGCCAAGTCCGAGCGCGCCTTGGGCCCTGGGGCTACTGTCGGTGTCCTGGGAACGGGGGTACCCAGACTTGCCTGCCTGCGGCCCAGGGCGTGGCTACACCAGCGGCCCGGTACGGCACATCTTCAGCAGTGATCACTCAAGACCCTCGCGAGGCGGATGACACCAAGACCTCCTCTAGGGCGGCCTCACTAGGCTGGCTCCCGAGGAGCGGAGATATCAAGGCAAGGGGCACCTCGCGAGGTGCACGTGACGTGAGCCATGACGACCAAGGCCAGGTGAGCTCCAGCGGGCGCAGAGTGCTAGTTTCCTCTTTGGTGCTAAAGGGGCAAGTGCAGGCGAGGAGTCCCGAGGCATTAGGCAAAGCTTTCCATATCGGTGCAACGAGACCAAGACCAGCAGGACGGCAGGACGGAGGTCACCGCGGAGCCCATGGCAGTGTAACCACCAGAGCCTTTGGCAGGCAAAGACCACCTTTTGTCAGGATAGCTTATACTAGTTGTCCCCCTTCAAACTTGGCCATTGTGGGATCCCTTCCCGCCTAAGATTTTGGAAGAGGACCCGAGCCTCTATAAATAGGACTAGCCACCACCATAGTAGCCATCTCATCTTGGATTGGATCCATTCCACCAAGGCCACCACACAAGCTCACCGAGCTCAAGAACACTTCTCCTCAGGAGGCTGTTCATCCCTTGTACTGTTCATCATCAGCCTACGAGGCAATCCACCACACCACACTAGAGTAGCGTATTACACCACAACGGTGGCCTGAACCAGTATAAACCCTCATGTCACTTGTTCTTTGGGTTCGTCGAGCTAGGCCTTGAGATCATTGCAAGAGCAAGCTAGAGGGAGAGAGAGATCTTCATGTGCAGCCTAGTGTTCGAACCTCAAGGGTTTCCCGGAACCCATAATCCGACACCGCATTTTATGGAATCTGGCAAATGGATGTGAAGACTGCATTCCTTAATGGATTACTTAAAGAAGAGTTGTTTATGATGCAACCAAAAGGTTTTGTCGATCCTAAAGGTGCTAACAAATTGTGCAAACTCCAGCGATCGGTCTATGGACTGGTGCAAGCATCTCTGAGTTGGAATATACGCTTTGCTAAGGTGATCAAAGCATATGGTTTTATACAGACTTATGGTGAAGCCTGTATTTACAAGAAAGTGAGTGGGAGCTTTGTAGCATTTCTGTTATTATATGTGGATGACATATTTTTGATTAGAAATGATGTAGAAATTCTGGATAGCATAAAAGGATATTTGAATAAGAATTTTTCAATGAAAGACCTCGGTGAAGCTACTTATATATTGGGCATCAAGATCTATAGGGATAGATTGAGACGCTTAATAGTGAAGGAAATATACCCTAGAGGCAATAATAAAGTTGTTATTTATATTTCCTTATATCAAGATAAATGTTTATTATTCATGCTAGAATTGTATTAACCGGAAACTTAGTACATGTGTGAATACATAGACAAAACAGAATGTCCCTAGTATGCCTCTACTTGACTAGCTCGTTAATCAAAGATGGTTAAGTTTCCTGGCCATAGACATGTGTTGTCATTTGATGAAGAGGATCACATCATTAGGAGAATGATGTGATGGACAAGACCCATCCATTAGCCTAGCATAATGATCGTTAAGTTTTATTGCTATTGCTTTCTTCATGACTTGTACATATTCCTCTAACTATGAGATTATGCAACTCCCGAATACCGGAGGAACACTTTGTGTGCTATCAAACGTCACAATGTAACTGGGTGATTATAAAGATGCTCTACAGGTGTCTCCGAAGGTGTTTGTTGGGTTGGCATAGATCGATATTAGGATTTGTCACTCCGTGTATCGGAGAGGTATCTCTGGGCTCTCTCGGTAATGCACATCACTATAAGCCTTGCAAGCAATGTGACTAATAAGTTAGTTGCGGGATGATGCATTACAGAACAAGTAAAGGGACTTGCCAGTAACGAGATTGAACTAGGTATGAGGATACCGACGATCGAATCTCGGGCAAGTAACATACCGATGACAAAAGGAATGACGTATGTTGTTATGCGGTTTGACCGATAAAGATCTTCGTAGAATATGTAGGAACCAATATGAGCATCCAGGTTCCGCTATTGGTTATTGACCGTAGATGTGTCTCGGTCATGTCTACATAGTTCTTGAACCCATAGGGTCCGCACGCTTAGCGTTCGATGATGATTTGTATTATGAGTTATGTGTTTTGGTGACCGAAGTTTGTTCGGAGTCCCGGATGAGATCACGGGCATGACGAGGAGTCTTGAAATGATCGATAGGTAAATATTCATATATAGGATGATAGTATTCGGACAACTGACGTGTTCTGGGGTACCGGGTACGTATCGGGTCACTGGAAGGGGTTCCGGGCACCCCCCGGCAAAGATATGGGCCTTATTGGGCCAAGGGCGGGACTGACCAGCCCCTACTGGGTTGGTGTGCCCCATATATGCCAAATAGGAGGAGAAGGAAGGAGGGGAAGAGAGAAAGGAAAGGGGAGGATTCAGCCTCCCCTTCCCTTCTCTCCCCCTCTCTTTCTTCCCCCTCCAACACTTTTGGAAGGGGGGAGGCCGAATTGGACAAGGCCCCAAGTAGGATTCCTCCTGCTTGGGCGTGCCCTTGCTGTTCCCCTCCCCCTCCCACCTATATATACGTGGGGAGGTGGCGCCTAGAAGACATACCAATAACTGTTAGCCGTGTGTGGCGCCCCCCTCTACAGTTTACGCCTCCGGTCATATTCACGTACTGCTTAGGCGAAGCCCTGCGCGGATCACTTCACCATCATCGTCATCACGCCGTCGTGCTTACGGAACTCTCCCTTGACACTTTGCTGGATTAAGAGTTCGAGGGACGTCACCGAGCTAAATGTGTGCAGACCGCGGAGGTGCCGTGCGTTTGGTACTTGGATCGGTTGGATCGCGAAGACGTTCAACTGCATTAACCGCATTACTAAACGCTTCCGCTTTCGGTCTACGAGGGTACATAGACACACTCTCCCCGGTCGTTGCTATGCTTCTCCTAGATAGATCTTGCGTGATTGTAGGATTTTTTTGAAATACTATGTTCCCCAACAGTGGCATTCGAGCCAGGTCTACGCGTAGATGTTATATGCACGAGTAGAACACAAAGAGTTGTGGTTGATAATAGTCATACTGCTTACCAGCATGTCATACTTTGATTCGGCGGTATTGTTGGATGAAGCGGCCCAGACCGACATTACATGACCGCGTTCACGAGACTAGTTCTACCGCCGTGCTTCGCACACACGTGGCTAGTGGGTGTATGTTTCTCTAGCTTTAGTTGAATCGAGTGTGACTACGCCCGGTCCTTGTTGAAGGTTAAAACGACACACTTGATGAAAAATCATTGTGGTTTTGATGCGTAGGTAAGAACGGTTCTTGCTAGAAGCCCGTAGCAGCCACGTAAAACTTGCAACAACAAAGTAGAGGACGTCTAACCTATTTTTGCAGGGTTTGCTGTGATGTGATATGGTCAAGACATGATGATATATAAATTTTTGTATGAGATGATCATGTTTTGTAACAGTTATCGGCAACTGGTAGGAGCCATATGGTTGTCGCTTTATTGTATGAAATGCAATCGCCATGTAATTGCTTACTTTATCACTAAGCAGTAGCGATAGTAGCAATAGTTGGCAAGATGACAATGATGCTTCGATGGAGATCAAGGTGTCAACCGGTGACTATGGTGATCATGACGGTGCTTTGGAGATGGAGATCAAAGGCACAAGATGATGATGGCCATATCATATCACTTATATTGATTGCATGTGATGTTTATCCTTTATGCATCTTATTTTGCTTAGCACGGCGGTAGCATTATAAGATGATCTCTCAATAAATTTCAAGGTACACGTGTTCTCCCCGAGTATGCACCATGCTACAGTTCGTCGTGCCGAGACGCCACGTGATGATCGGGTGTGATAAGCTCTACGTTCACATACAACGGGTGCAAGCCAGTTTTGCACACGCATAATACTCGGGTTAAACTTGACGAGCCTAGCATATGCAGATATGGCCTCGGAACACTGAGACCGAAAGGTCGAGCATGAATCATATAGTAGATATGATCAAGATAGTGATGTTCACCATTGAAAACTTCTCCATCTCACATGATGATCAGACATGGTTTAGTTGATATGGATCATGTGATCATTTAGATGACTAGAGGGATGTCTATCTAAGTGGAGTTCTTAAGTAATATGATTAATTGAACTTTAATTTATCATGAACTTAGTCCTGATAGTATTTGCATAACTATGTTGTAGATCAATAGCTCGCGATGTAGCTCCCCGTTTATTTTCGATATGTTTCTAGAGAAAAACTATGTTGAAAGATGATAGTAGCAATGATGCGGACTAGGTCCGTGATCTGAGGATTATCCTCATTGCTGCACAGAAGAATTATGTCCATGATGCACCGCTAGGTGACGGACCTATTGCAGGAGCAGATACAGACATTATGAACGTTTGGCAAGCTCGATATGATAACTACTTGATAGTTTAGTGCACCATGCTTTATGGCTTAGAGCCGAGACTACAAAAACGTTTTGAACTCCATGGAGCATATAAGATGTTCCAAGAGCTGAAATTGGTATTTCAGACTCATGCCCGAGTCGAGAGGTATGAGACCTCCGATAAGTACTTTGCCTACAAGATGGAGGAGAATAGCTCAACCAGTGAGCATGTGCTCAGATTGTCTGAGTACTACAGTTGCTTGAATCAAGTGGGAGTTAATCTTCCAGATAAAATAGTGATTGACAGAGTTCTCTAGTCACTGTCACCAAGTTACTGGAACTTCGTGATGAACTATAATATACAAGGGATGACGAAAATGATTCCCGAGCTCTTCGTGATGCTGAAATCGACAAAGGTAGAAATCAAGAAAAGCATCAAATGTTGATGGTTGACAAGACCGCTAGTTTCAAGTAAAAGGGCAAGGGAAAGAATGGGAACTTCAAGAAGAATGGCAAGAAAGTTCCCACTCCCATGAAGAAGCCCAAAGCTAGACCCAAGCCTGGAACTGAGTGCTTCTACTGCAAAGGAAATGGTCACTGGAAGCGGAACTGCCCCAAATACTTGGCGGATAAGAAGGATGGAAAAGTTAACAAAAGTATATATGATTTACATGTTATTGATGTGTACTTTACTAGTGTTCATAGTAAGCCCCTAGGTATTTGATACTGGTTCAGTTGCTATGATTAGTAACTCGAAACAAGAGTTACAAAATGAACAAAGACTAGTTGAGGGCAAGGTGACGATGTGTGTTGGAAGTGATTCCAAAGTTGATAAGATCACCATCGCACACTCCCTTTACATTCGGGATTAGTGTTGAACCTAAAATAAACGTTATTTGGTGTTTGCGTTGAGCATAATATGATTGGATCATGTTTAATTGCAATATGGTTATTCATTTAAGTCAAAGAATAATTGTTATTCTGTTTACATGAATAAAACCTTCTGTGGTGTATACCCAAGGTGAATGGTTTATTGAATCTCGATCGTAGTGATATACATATTGATAATATTGATGCCAAAAGTTGCAAAGTTGATAATGATAGTGCAACATATTTGTGGCACTGCCGTTTAGGTCATATTGGTGTAAAGCGCATGAAGAAACTCCATGCTGATGGGCTTTCGGAATCACTTGATGCTTGCGAACCATGCCTCATGGGCAAGATGACTAAGACTCCATTCTCCGAAACTATGGAGCGAGCCACTGACTTATTGGAAATAATACATACCAATGTATGTGGTCCGATGAGTGTTGAGACTCGCGGCGGGTATCATTATTTCCTGACCTTCATAGAGGATTAGAGCAGATATGGGTATATCTCCTTGATGAAACATAAGTCTGAAACATTTGAAAAGTTCAAAGAATTTCAGAGTGAAGTGGGAATCATCGTAACAAGAAAATAAAGTTTCTACGATCTGATCGCGGAGACAAATATTTGGGTTACGAGTTTGGTCTTCATTTGAAACAATGTGGAATAGTTTCACAACTCACGCCACTTGGAACACCACAGCGTAATGGTGTGTCCGAACGTCATAACCTTACTTTATTAGATATGGTGCAATCTATGATGTCTCTTACCGAATAACCACTACCGTTTTGGGGTTATGCATTAGAGAAACCTGCATTCACATTAAATAGGGCACCATCTAAATCCGTTGAGACGACACCATATGAATTGTGGTTTGGCAAGAAACCTAAGTTGTCGTTCCTTAAAGTTTGGGGTTGCGATGCTTATGTGAAAAAATTCAGCCTTATAAGCTCAAATCCAAATCGAAAAAGTGCGTCTTCATAGGATACCCAAAAGAAACTGTTGGGTACACCTTCTATCACAGATCCGAAGACAAGGTCTTTGTTGCTAAAATGGATCCTTTCTAGAGAAGGAGTTTCTCTCGAAAGAAGTGAGTGGGAGGAAAGTAAAACTTGATGAGGTAATTGTACCTTCTCTCGAATTGGGAAGTAGCTCATCACTGAAATCAGTTCCAGTGATGCCTACACCAATTAGTGAGGAAGTTAATGATGATGATCATAAAACTTCAGATCAAGTTACTACCGTACCTCGTAGGTCAACCAGAGTACGATCCGCACCAGAGTGATACGGTAATCCTGTTCTGGAAGTCATGTTGCTAGACCATTATGAACCTACAAACAATGAAGAAGCGATGATGAGCCCAGATTCCGACAGATGGCTTGAGGCTATGAAATCTGAGATAGAATCCATGTATGAAAACAAAGTGTGGACTTTGGTGGACTTGCCCGATGATCGGCAAGCCATCGAGAATAAATGGATCTTCAAGAGGAAGACAGACACTGATAGTAGTGTTACTATCTACAAAGCTTGACTTGTCGAAAAGGGTTTCCGACAAATTCAAGATGTTTGACTGCGATGAGATTTTCTCACTCGTATCGATGCTTAAAGTCTGTCCGAATCATGTTAGCAATTGCCACATTTTATGAAATCTGACAAATGGATATCAAAACTGCATTCCTTAATGGATTTATTAAAGAAAGAGTTGTATATTATACAACCAGAATGTTTTGTCAATCTTAAAGGTGCTAACAAAATGTGCAAGCTCCAGCAATCCATCTATGGACTGGTGCAAGCATCTCGGAGTTGGAATATACGCTTTGATAAGTTGATCAAAGCATATAGTTTCATCCGGACTCGCGGTGAAGCCTGTATTTACAAGAAAGTGAGTGGGAGCACTACAGCCTTTCTGATAAGTATATGTGAATGACATATTGTTGATCGAAAATGATGTAGAATTTTCTGGAAAGCATAAAGGAGTGTTTGAAAGGATTTTTTCAAAGAAAGAACTCGGTGAAGCTGCTTACATATTGGGCATCAAGATCTATAGAGATAGATCAAGATGCTTGATAAGATTTTTCAATGAGTACATACCTTGACAAGATTTTTGAAGTAGTTCAAAATGGAATTATCAAAGAAGGAGTCCTTGCTTGTATTGCAAGGTGTAAAGTTGAGTAAGACTCAAAACACGACCACGACAGAAAATAGAAAGAGAATGTAAGTCATTCCCTATGCCTCAGCCATAGGTTCTATAAAGTATGCTATGCTGTGTACCAAACCTGTAGTGTACCTTGCCTTGAGTTTGGCAAGGGGTACGATATTGATCCAGGAGTGGATCGCTTGACAACGGTCAAAATTATCCTTAGAAGACTAAGGAGATATTTCTCGGTTATAGAGGTGATAAAGAGTTCGTCGTAAAGAGTTACGCCGATGCAAGCTTTTACACCGATCCATATGACTCTGAGTGTCAATCTGGATACATATTGAAAGTGGGAGCAATTAGCTAGAGTAGCTCCATGCAGAGCATTGCAGACATAGAAAATTTGCAAAATACATACGACTCTGAATGTGACAGACCCATTGACTAAACTTCTCTCACAATGCAAAACATGATCCCTCTTTGGGTGTTAATCACATACCGATGTGAACTAGACTATTGACTCTAGTAAACCCTTTGGGTATTAGTCACATGGTGATGTGAACTATTGGTGTTAAATCACATGACGATGTAAACTAGATTATTGACTCTAGTGTAAGTGGGAGACTGAAGGAAATATGCCCTAGAGGCAATAATAAAGTTGTTATTTATATTTCTTTATATCATGATAAATGTTTATTATTCATGCTAGAATTGTATTAACCGGAAACTTAGTACATGTGTGAATACATAGACAAAATAGAATGTCCCTAGTATGCCTCTACTTGACTAGCTCGTTAATCAAAGATGGTTAAGTTTCCTGACCATAGACATGTGTTGTCATTTGAAGAATGGAATCACGTCATTAGGAGAATGATGTGACGGACAAGACCCATCCATTAGCCTAGCATAATGATTGTTAAGTTCTATTGCTATTGCTTTCTTCATGACTTATACATATTCCTCTGACTATGAGATTATGCAACTCCCGAATACCGGAGGAACACTTCGTGTGCTATCGAACATCACAATGTAGCTGGGTGATTATAAAGATGCTCTACAAGTGTCTCCAAAGGTGTTTGTTGGGTTGGCACAGATCGAGATTAGGATTTGTTACTTCTAGTATCGGAGAGGTATCTCTGGGCCCTCTCGGTAATGCACATCACTATAAGTGTCGGTGTCAAAACCGGCGGATCTTGGGTAGGGCATCCCGAACTGTGCGTCTAGGCGGATGGTAACAGGAGACAAGGGACACGATGTTTTACCCAGGTTCGGGCCCTCTTGATGGAGGTAAAACCTCACGCCCCGCTTGATTAATATTGATGATGTGTGTTACAAGAGTGGATCTACCACGAGATCAAAGAGGCTAAACCCTAGAAGCTAGCCTATGGTATGATTGTTGTTCGCCCTATGGACTACGCACCGTCCGTTTATATAGACACCGGTTAGGGCTAGGGTTACACAAAGTCGGTTACAAAGGTAGGAGATCTACATATCCAGATCGCCAAGCTTGCCTTCCACGCCAAGGAAAGTCCCATCCGGACACGGGACGAAGTCTTCAATCTTGTATCTTCATAGTCTTGGAGTCCGCCGATGATGATAGTTCGGCTATCCGGACACCCCTAGTCCGAACTCCTCAAGAGCCCCGAACCGGCTTCAAAGAACGATGAGTCCGGGCGCCAGATATTGTCTTCGGCGTTGCAAGGCGGGTTCTCCTTCAAACTTTATGTTCCCGTCGAATAGTGTCCGGCTTCCTTATAAATGTTGCGCTCCTTGGCTTCTACGCCCAATAATGGCCTTCTTCCACGTGTCGTACGAATGCGAAAGGCTGGGGTATTTTTACATTTTACCCCCTAGCCGTGCGATCGAGCCGCCTATAAGAGAGGCGAGGATCTAGATCCAGCTCACACCACCCTCCATCCGCAAGTTCTCATCGAAGCGCCTCTGACAAAGATCCATTCCATCATGGATAGCCGACGCTGGCTCCTCCTCGCGCTCCCAGCCCTAAGCTAGAGATTGGGGAGATGCTCAGGCCCACACAAATGAGCTAGTGGCACTCCAAACCGAGGGATATCTTCCCCAGCTTTCATGGTTCCGGTTCGAGCCGGACTAGCCACCTACAAGGGTGGAAAGCAAAGTGAGAGCATCCCCAACCCTTCCAAAGGGGAGCGAGTATGCTTTGTCCCCTATCTAATAAGGGGACTCGGATTTCCCATACATCCGTTTCTCCGGGGGCTCCTAGAGTTCTACGGACTCCAGCTTCACCACCTCACGCCCGCCTCCATTTTGCACATCGCGGGCTTCAGAGTTTTCTTGCGAGCTGTTCTTGGGCATCGAGCCCCGAAGAGATTGTTTTGTCTCGTACCCCGTTCTCATGAGGGGTCGATATATCAAGTGGGCGGAGCCGAAATATGGCGCATCACCGGGACCGGATATCTATCCAGCACCCCGAAGAAGGCGTCCGAAGACTGGCCTTCGGAATGGTTCTACATGGAGGACACCCCTGTGCCAGATCCAGTTCGGATCGGCCTCCCGGAGTTCAGCAATGCTCCCTTGAAGAAACGCCTGAGTTGGCGCCCGCGGAGCCCTGAACGGGAAGATGATAGGAGCATCCATTATCTGATGGGCTGGATTAGGTTACTGGCCCACTCCGGATTGACCATGATTGGAGTCATGGCCACGTGCATTATGTGAGGGGTGCAGCCACACCAATATAGGGGCCACCCTATGTGGGATTTCAACGGGGAAGATGACGCCACCCGTCATGGCCGCAAAGGGCGAGCTCGGCAGCCGATCCTGCAAAGATCCTGTCCGGCTTGTACAAGGGAGAGGAGGAGGACTTCCTCCGCACGAATCCGTTGAATGGATTCTCTATGAATAACCCTCGGAGCTGGGTAAGCGGATGTTCATCTACCCGATCCATACTTTTAAAGTCAAGTATCTTACTCTGTGATTTCGACGCAGGAGCTGCGCCGGACGTGGAGGGCATCTGAAGCCTAACTCCACAGCCGGAGGATCCGGAACGATCCTTGATCCGACCTCCAAGAGGATCCGGACATAAAGGTGGAGCTGATTGACGGGTGTTCCACCAACTTAGCATGGACAATGCCCTAGTCGCCATTACGGCCGACTACCCCGGTTTGTCTCCGCCTCCTGTGTGACTACGACCGAGGTCTTGACACCATCATTTGATCCACGCTCAATTCTGACCATCCAATACTGATGGTGAATCGCAGGAGGTGCCTTTAAGGCGGGAAGCCGAACCCGCGGCGACCGACCAACAAGGGTCGGCCCGCCCAGCGGGCGAAGAGGAGTGCGACGCGAACCGAACGTCGCCAAGAACGGGTACGGAGCACCGCTATTTTTAAGGGAAGGATCCCAGGAGGTATATTAATGCTCATAACTTTTCCAGAAGAGCGCCACGGACGATTGTCCGGAGAGGTTGCCAATCAAGCCTTCCGCCAGCCATGCTCCAACGCATGGTCCGGAGGGGAGGCAAATACAAGGCATGAGCCCGGCGCTCCTCCGACGGAGGATGCCGACAGCTGTCCGCCACCCGGTCTCGAGGTGGAGAGCGCCATGAATCACAAAGCGCCGCCAGACAGTTCTTCGTGACGCGTGTTTCTCCCCGAGGCGTTAAATGCCTTTGATGCGGAACGCGCACCTCCGTGCCGCTCAAGATGGGTTAACCAGAGCCACGGAGCAAGATGTGAAAGACATACGGGTAAGTAATTTTAATAGTTATATATGCCAAGAGCCCCGAGACTTAAAATAGTTGAAATAACTGATTTAAGGATCAATTATTATGCATGATCTTACGGAGAAGAATACCCATCTGTCCCAAAGAGGCTCCAAGAGTGCAAGGCCCAACTTGAGGTCAAGATCAAGCCGCCATGTGGGGAGCCATAGAGACCCCCAATCGGTAAGACGTACTTTGAAAAGATAATTATTTAACAAAGTGCGCGTGAATCTGACAATAATATTGCAGAGGGCGCTAACTAGATCCGGACAAGCAACAGCTACTGCGCCAGCTAAAGGCCGGCGAGAGGGTGCTTATGAAGGTGCAGCAGAGAGAAACAAGCTCCAAGATGCCCACACCCAAATGAGGAGAAGAGCTGAAAGGTGTTCGCCCAAATTGTCTGCTCCGTGAAGGAGAATCAGCGGCTTCGTCAGCGGCATTTATAGTAAGTGCTTGAACAAATTCCTTTGAAAAGAAGAATTGGCGAGGAAGTTGATTGACAGAAATATGTCTTTAGGTGTGCTCACAATGTCGCCTCATGGAGGAAATGCTCAGGTCAACGGGCGACCAACTTCCCGAGCTGGTGCAATTGCTCGAACGTGTTCGACAGGCGATGAGTGGCGTCGTTCATGCTTTATGGCCATCCGTCTCCCTACTCGAGGGCCTTGGTGAGCTTGCTGAGAAGCTTCAGGGAGCATGGCGACGCCTCCGTTTGTGTAAGATATCGGCCTGCCGTTAGGGCGCCAGGGAGGCCTGGGCCATGGTGAAGACGCGTTACCCGAAGGCTGACCCAAACCACATGGCCGAGGTCGGACCTGCGGGGCCTGATGGGAAGGAGATCCCTGTGAGCTTGATGTACGGCCAAGTAGAACTGGCCGCGAAATATTCCCAACAGGACTGTAAATTAGACAGCCTGTTAGATGGGATTGAAGAGGAGTACAATCATAGGTTTGACAATGTAATTTGAAATGACATGTAAAATTCCTTCTAGCCGGATTGTAGATCGTTTGTCTTTGCGGACCGTTTCGCTTCAACCTCGTGACCCAACAGTCCGGAGTGTGTCCGAATACCCTTATGGTTATAAAAGAACCGGGGCATGCATGGAGACAAGGCGTCGGGGTCATTATTGCTTTATCAGACAAGTGCCCAACTAGTTATGTTATATTACATGGTTAGTAAGAAACATCTTCCAGGGAGAATAGTTCCGTTAAGGGTTCCTTTTCTGGGAGGCATGCCCTAAAGTGCAATGCCGGACCGCGAAAATAGCGTAAAAAGCATCCGGGGCAGATAAATAAGTAAGTAATAAATCATCTTTCAAGTCACCGATCGAATATTCTCTTAAGAACGCTTAGCTTTCGGCTTCACCCAGTCGAGGTACACATCCGCCGACCCGGCAAAGAGTAATCGCAGAGGTGCTCCTTTACCTCCTAGCCGAACAATCGGGAACGAGGGGTAAGCACAGGAGCCAGCAAACCAGCTTGGTCAAAACTTAAGTCATATCGATGCATACAATGGTGAATAAAAGGTACATGCGGAAGTATGACACATGTATTGGGCATGAAGCCCGTATGAATAAGCTTCTGTTAAAGAAGCCCCCAGGTATAATGAGTGCCACGAGCACATCAAGTGTGTGCGAACAAAGCGCAAATCAGCCTATAAAAGGTATTAAAAAAAGTGGGAAGAAGGAGGAGGACAAGAGACAGTAAAAAATATAAAAAGGTGGACGGGGGAGTGAGACGAACTCGGAGTCCGGCGTTAGGCGTAGAATCTTCGGAGACGGGCTGCGTTCCATGGGTTCGGCTCGAGTCGGTTTGTCAGATGTGTTACGTAGACGGTATGCTCCGCCAGTCAGGACTTGGTCGATGATGAAGGGACCTTCCCACTTGGGCTTAAGTTTGTCCTTTTTCTTGTCCGGCAGGCGTAGAACAAGTTCGCCAACATTGTAAGTTTTGGCCCGTACTTCTACGCTTTGATATCTTCGAGCTCGCTGCCGATAAAATGCGGAACGAGCCTTTGCCACGCCCCGCTCCTCCTCTAAGGCGTCCAACTGTCCCGCCGATCCAACTCGGCTTCTCTTTCTTCGTACATGCGCATACGAGGTGAGTCATGAATTATATCGCAGGTAGAACCGCCTCTGCGCGTATACCATGAAAAATGGTGTGAATCCAAAGAGTTCGGTTTGGCGTGGTCCGCAGCCCCCTGTAGTACGGAGTCGAGCTCCTCTACCCAAAGGCGTGTTAGATTCCTTGAGGGACCGCACTAGTCCGGGTTTGATGCCGCCGTGATTAGACCATTTGCTCGCCGACTTGACCGTTAGTTTGGGGGTGATAGACCAAGCGTAATCGAGCTTGATTCCCATGTTTTTGCACCAGAGTTTAACCTTGTCGGCCGTGAAGTTCGTGCCGTTACCAGTGATGATGCTGTGGGGGACGCCAAAACGGTGTACTACCCCGGATATGAAGTCTATCACCGGTCCGGATTCTGCCGTTTTAACCGGCTTGGCCTCAATCTATTTGGTGAATTTGTCCACCATGACCAATAAGTATTTGTGCTTGTGTGTTCCCCCTTTAAGGTGTCCAACCATGTCAAGCCCCTGCATCGCGAACGGCCGTGTGATGGGTATAGTTTTGAGGGCGGTGGGTGGCATGTGGCTCGATTAGCAAAGAGCTGGCAATCGACGATCGTTGGACTAAGTCCTGAGCATCTGCCCGGCCGTCGACCAATAAAATCTCAGACGGAAGGCCTTGCCTACAAGGGCCCGGGCTGCAGCGTGGTGCCCGCCGAGTCCGGCGTGAATTTCAGCCAGGAGATTTCACCCTTCCTCTTTCGAGATACACATTTGAAGGACTCCGGTTGTGCTTTTCTTATAAAGTTCTCCCTCATGGACCTTGTAGGCTTTAGATCGCCGAACTATGCAGCGGGCCTCATTTTGGTCTTCGGGAAGTTCCGGCCGCATTAAGTAGGCTAGGAATGGTTCTGTCCACGAGGCAATTACTGCCATCATTTCGTGAGCTGAAGGTGTTATTTCATTGGCTGAGCTGCCGATTGTGTCAGAATGGTCTAAGTTAGGTGATGCAGCTGGCTCCGGATTGTTATTTCAGGACTCCTCTTCCCATAATACGGATGGCTTAAAGAGCCGTTCTGTGAAGATGTTTGGAGGGACGGCGTCGTTTCGCTACCGATGCTAACACGCCCGCTGCCTGGTTATTATCCCGGGCTACATGGTGGAATTCGAGTCCTTCGAACCGAGCTGACATTTTTAGGACGGTGTTGCGGTAAGCTGCCATTTTTGGATCTTTGGCGTCAAAGTCTCCATTTACTTGGGATATTGTGAGGTTTGAATCCTCAAGACCTCTAGGAGTTGAATGCCCATGGAGATTGCCATCCGGAGGCCATGTAGAAGGGCCTCGTATTCGCTGCGTTGTTGGAGTCCATGTACATTATTTGAAGTACGTATTGGATTGTGTCTCCGATTGGGGACGCCAGATGACGCCTTCAAGCCAGCCAACAACATTTTGGATCCGTCGAAATGCATGATCCAGTTGAGTACGCTACGCATTCTTTAGGGAGTTCGGCTTGGTCCATTCGCCATTTAAGTCAGCCGTAACTCGCGACTTTATAGCTCGCCGTGGTTTTTAGGTTATGTCAAATGGTAAGAGCTCGATAGCCCATTTTGCAATCCCGCCTGCTAAGGTCGCGATTGTTTATAATATCATTGAGAGGTACTTGGAGGCCACCGTTATTGAACACTCTTGAAAGTAGTGTCGCAGCTTCCGGATGCTATGAACACCGTGACACGCTATCTTTTGATAATGTGGGTACCGGATTTGCATGGAGTTAGAATAGTGGATACATAGTACATCGGTTTTTGAAGAGGGAATCTGTCCCCTTCGCTTTCTCGCTCAACGATGAGTACCGCTACCGACAACTTGATGTGTTGCTGCGACATATAATAACATAGGTTCGCCAGGTTGGGCGCGCCGTAACCGGATTTGTTGCCGTGATGGCCTTTATTTCTTCGAAGTCCGGTTGGCAAAGATCCGGCCCATTCGAAATGTTCGGTGCGCCGGAGGAGGCGGTAGAGGGCCAGAGCCTTTTCTTCCAAATGGGAGATGAAGCGACTTAAGGCCGCTACGCATCCGGTTAGTTTTTGTATCTGCTTGAGGTCTTTTGGAATATCCAATTGTGACAGAGCTCGGATTTTGGCCGGGTTTGCTTCAATTCCTCTAACGGATACGATGACGCCCAAGAGCTTTCCGGCTGGTACGCCCGAAGACGCATTTTTCCGGATTGAGCTTAATGTCATACGCCGGAGGTTGTCGAATGTCACCCTCAAGTCTTCTACTAGAGTTCCGACGTGTTTGGTCTTGACGACCACATCGCTCACGTGATGCCTCTACTGTTTTGCCTATCTGGGTAGCCAAACATGTTTGAATCATCGCTGATATGTTGCGCCGGGCGTTTTTGAGTCCGAAGGGCATTGTGTTGAAGCGAATGGCCCATATAGAGTAATGAATGCCGCTATGGCCTGATCTTTCTCTGCCATCTTGATTTGATGGTATCCGGAGTATCGTCGAGGAAGCACAATGAATTGTGCTCGCGGTAGCATCGATGATTTGGTCGATGCGAGGGAGGGGAAAGGGTCCTTTGGACAGGCCTTGTTAAGGTCTTTAAAATCGACGCAGAGGCGCCAGATTTGTCCTTTTTGGTACCATTGCTAGATTGGCTAGCCAGTCCGGATGTTTTATATCTCCGATGAATCCGGCTTCTAAGAGTTTGGCTAGCTCCTCTCCCATTGCCTGTCTTTTGGGTTCGGAAAATCCTCAAGAGCTTGTTTGACCGGGCTTGAATCCTTTTAGGATATTTAGGCTGTGCTCGCCACCGCGTGGGATTCCCGGCATGTCCGAAGGGTGCCGAGCAAAAATGTCCCAATTTTTCCGAAGGAATTCTCGTAGTGCGGCTTCGACATCAGGACTTAATTGTGCCCCAATGGAGGCCGTCTTTGTGGGGTCCGTTGGATGGACCTGAAATTTGACTATTTCATCTGCTGGTTTAAAAGAGGTGGACTTGGACCTCTTATCGAGTATCACATCGTCCCTATCCACCATGGAGCGCAGCGTAGTTAGTTCCTCTGCCGCTAGGGCTTTGACAATGCCTCTAGGGCCGGTCTGGTTGTCTTATTTTTAGCTGAGTGTCAGTATCCGGATCATCAAGCGAGTGATTATCCCATTGGGTCCGGGCATTTTGAGCTTCATGTACCCGTAGTGGGGTATAGCTTGGAAGATTGTGAATGCCTCTCGCCCTAACAAAGCATGATATCTGCTGCCGAATGGGGCCACTTGGAACGTGACCTCCTCGGACCTGTAATTGTCCGGTGAGCCGAACACTACATCTAGTGTGATTTTTCCCGTGCAGCGTACTTCTCGACTAGGGATTATCCTCTGAAGGTTGTCTTGCTGCGCTCAATGCGGCTCCAAATCAATTTCCATTTTTGAAGGGTTTCCTCATAGATGAGGTTTAATCTGCTGCCGCCATCCATGAGTACCTTAGTAAGACGGAAACCGCCCACTATCGGACCGAGGACCAATGCGGCCGGTGCTCTAGCTGTTCGGAATTTAGGTTCGTCATTTGGCGTTGAAGGTGATAGCCGTGTCGCTCCATGGATTTGTTGTTGCTACTTGGTAGACTTCGGCGAGGCTGCGGATTGTTCGTTTCCACATATTATTTGATGCGAAAGTCTCGAAGACTGTTAATATCGTAGTGGTACTGCCGGGTTGGTTGCCCGGGGCTAAAAAGCCTACGCCACTTTTGGCCACCTGCCGTAGTATCCAACACGCTCGAAGGCTGTGTGTTGGAGTGGCGCCCTCCATACTGTGGATTTTGCAGGGTCCGTTGAGCCATCCCTCCAAAGACGGTTCCGCACTTTAGGGGTTTTTGCTTTTGGTTTTTAACCCAGGTGCTTGAGTATGACGCACCCTTTTATTTCGGACTGGGTTTGTATTCAGGGCCGGATTCTCCCAAAACCTAGTTTCGGTTTTCCAGGCACTCTCCATCGCGCAGTATTTTTGTACGATGGTCGCTAGGTCGGCGAGGCGTGAAACTTCGCGACGACTGATGGCGTTTATGATTCCCTTGTCCGTGCAATTGTTGCGTAAGATTGAAATCACGCTTTCTTCACGGCAGTCCTTTATCCTGTTCATAACCGGAGGAATCGCCCGATAATAATGTAATCGCTTCATCGGGCTCTTGCCGTATTTGAGATAGATCGCTTATGTTTGGGTGGGCGGTGGAATTAAGTTCGAACCCCGCCCGGTCCGAGGCTCAAAGGCCAAGAAGCTTCCTGATTCGGAAGCTTGGTTTCTTTGGCGCTTTCCGACAAATCTGGTCCGATGCGACTTTAGGTTCAGTATTTGATTGGCGTCCGTCCCTCCGCGGGAATCCGGCATGGAGGGATCAGGAATCCGGACATAGTTGGATTTTAACATAGAAGAAGAGTCGCCGCATTGTTCCTCTACCACGACAACGTGGTGGGTAACCTGGGGAGAGTTAATTTCTCTCGCATCGGTTTTAAGCCCAATCTGATCGTAGTCGGTAGCGACTCCTGTGGGCGATGCGATCCAAGAGCTCGCCACGGAGGAGAGCTCAATTGGATCTAGCTGCTCGGCGAATTCCGAGCTGACGTGAAGATCGCTTTTAATGACTTGAGAGGTCATTGTCGGGCGGTGGCGAACAGCGGTCATGAGAAAACCGCCTAGCCGGATAGTTCGCCGCGGCCAAAGCTCCCTTGACGACGGCACCGTCTTTAAAGATGGGAAAAGGCATCCTTCCCGATGGTGACGGCACGAGGAACTCTCAATGAAAGCACCAATGTCGATTGTCAAAACCGGCGGATCTCGGGTAGGGGGTCCCGAACTGTGCGTCTAGGCGGATGGTAACAGGAGACAAGGGACACGATGTTTTACCCAGGTTCGGGCCCTCTTGATGTAGGTAAAACCCTACGTCTTGCTTGATTAATATTGATGATGTGGGTTACAAGAGTGGATCTACCACGAGATCAAAGAGGCTAAACCCTAGAAGCTAGCCTATGGTATGATTGTTGTTCGTCCTATGGACTACAAACCGTCCGGGTTTATATAGACACCGGAGAGGGCTAGGGTTACACAAAGTCGGTTACAAAGGTAGGAGATCTACATATCCGTATCGCCAAGCTTTCCTTCCACGCCAAGGAAAGTCCCATCCGGACACGGGACGAAGTCTTCAATCTTGTATCTTCATAGTCTTGGAGTCCGGCCGATGATGATAGTTCGGCTATCCGGACACCCCCTAGTCCGGAACTCCCTCAATAAGCCTTGCAAGCAATGTGACTAATGAGTTAGTTGCGGGATGATGCATTACGGAACGAGTAAAGAGACTTGCCGGTAACGAGATTGAACTAGGTATGAGGATACCGACGATCGAATCTCGGGCAAGTAACATGCCGATGACAAAAGGAATGACGTATGTTGTTATGCGGTTTGACCGATAAAGATCTTCACAGAATATGAAGGAACCAATATGACCATCCAGGTTCCGCTATTGGTTATTGACCAGAGATGTGTCTCGGTCATGTCTACATAGTTCTTGAACCCGTAGGGTCCGCACGCTTAACGTTCGATGATGATTTGTATTATGAGTTATGTGTTTTGGTGACCGAAGTTTGTTCGGAGTCCCGGATGAGATCACGGACCTGATGAGGAGTCTCAAAATGGTCGAGAGGTAAAGATTCATATATATAACGATAGTATTCGGACACCGAAAGTGTTCTGGGGGTACCGGGTACGTATCGAGTCACCGGAAGGGGTTCCGGGCACCCCCCGACAAAGATATGGGCCTTATTTGGCCAAGGGCGGGACAGACCAGCCCCTAGTGGGCTGGTGCGCCCCATATATGCCAAACAGGAGGAGAAGAAAGGAGGGGAAGAGAGAAAGGAAAGGGGAGGATTCGGCCTCCCCTTCCCTTCTCTCCCCCTCTCTTTCTTCCCCCTCCAACACTTTTGGAAGAGGGGGAGGCCGAATTGGACAAGGACCCAAGTAGGATTCCTCCTACTTGGGCGCGCCCTTGCTGTTCCCCTCCCCCTCCCACCTATATATACGTGGGGAGGGGGCGCCTAGAAGACAGACCAATAACTGTTAGCTGTGTACGGCGCCCCCCTCCACAATTTACGCCTCCGTTCATATTCACGTAGTGCTTAGGCGAAGCCCTGCGCGGATCACTTCACCATCATCGTCACCATGCCGTCGTGCTAATGGAACTCTCCCTCGACACTTTGCTGGATCAAGAGTTCGAGGGACGTCACCGAGCTGAACGTGTGCAGATCGCAGAGGTGCCGTGCGTTCGGTACTTGGATCGGTTGGATCGCGAAGACGTTCGACTACATCAACCGCGTTATTAAACGCTTCCGCTTTCGGTCTATAAGGGTACGTAGACACACTCTCCCCGCTCGTTGCTATGCTTCCCCTAGATAGATCTTGCGTGATCGTAGGACTTTCTTTTGAAATACTACGTTCCCTAACAAATAGGACTTTCACAAAGCACATACCTTGACAAGATTTTGAAGAAGATCAAAGTGAATCAGTCAAAGAAGGAGTTCTTGCCTGTATTGTAAGGTGTGAATTTGAGTAAGACTCAAAACCTGACCATGACAGAAGATAGAGAGAGAATGAAAGTCATTCCCTATGCCTCAGCCATAGGTTCTATAAAGTATGCCATGCTGTGTACCACACCTATTGTATACCTTGCCATGAGTTTGGCAAGAGGGTATAATAGTGATCTAGGAGTAGATCACTGGACAACGGTCAAAATTATCCTTAGGTACCTAAAGAGGACTAAGGAAATGGTTCTTGGTTATGGAGGTGACAAAGAGTTCGTCGTAAAGGGTTACGTCTATGCAAGATTTGACAATGATCTGGATGACTCTGAGTCTCAATCTGGATACATATTGAAAGTGGGAGCAATTAGCTAGAGTGGCTCCTTGAAGAGCATTGTAGACATAGAAATTTGCAAAATACATACAGATCTGAATATGGCAGACCCGTTGACTAAACCTCTCTTACAAGAAAAAGATGATCACACCTTAGTACTCTTTGGGTGTTAATCACATGACGATGTGAACTAGATTCTTGACTCGACTCCAGCAAACCCTTTGGGTGTTAATCACAAGGCGATGTGAACTAGATTATTGACTCTCGTACGAGTGGGAGACTGAAGGAAATATGCCCTACAGTCAATAATAAAGTTGCTATTTTATATTTCATTATATCATGATAAATGTTTATTATTCATGCTAGAATTGTATTAACCGGAAACTTGATACATGTGTGGATACATAGACAAAACAATGTGTCCCTAGTAAGCCTCTACTAGAATAGCTCGTTAATCAAAGATGGTTAAGTTTCCTAACCATAAACATGTATTGTCATTTGATGAACGGGATCGCATCATTAGGAGAATGATGCGACGGATAAGACTGCTACCTCTTGAGCACTGCGTTGGATTTCCCCGAAGAGGAGAGGATGATGCAGCAAAGTAGCGTAAGTATTTCCCTCAGTTTTTGAGAACCAAGGTATCAATCCAGTAGGAGGTTACACGCAAGTCCCTCGTACCTACACAAAAACAATAGCTCAACGCAACCAACGCGATTAGGGGTTGTCAATCCCTTCACGATCACTTACGGGAGTGAGATCTGATAGAGGTGATAGATAATATTTTTGGTATTTTTGATATAGAGATGCAAAGTGAAAAGTAAAAAAAGCAAAGCAATAATAAAGTGATGGAGATTGATATGATGAGAATAGACTCGGGGGCCATAGGTTTCACTAGTGGCTTCTCTCAAGAGCATAAGTATTCTACGGTGGGTGAACAAATTACTGTTGAGCAATTGACAGAATTGAGCATAGTTATGAGAATATCTAGGTATGATCATGTATATAGGCATCACATCCGAGACAAGTAGACCGACTCCACGTGCATCTACTACTATTACTCCACTCATCGACCGCTATCCAAAGATGCATCTAGACTATTAAGTTAAAAATAGAGTAACGCCTTAAGCAAGATGACATGATGTAGAGGGATAGTTTCATGCAATATGATAAAAACCCCATCTTGTTATCCTCGACGGCAACAATACAATACGTGCCTTGCTGCCCCTTCACATCCTTTGGGAAAGGACACCGCAAGATTGAACCCAAAGCTAAGCACTTCTCCCATGGCAAGAAAAACCAATCTAGTAGGCCAAACCAAACTGATAATTCGAAGAGACTTGCAAAGATAACCAATCATACATAAAAGAATTCAGAGAAGATTCAAATATTATTCATAGATAGACTTGATCATAAACCCACAATTCATCGATCTCAACAAACACACCGCAAAAACAAGATTACATCGAATAGATCTCCACGAGAGAGGGGGAGAACATTGTATTGAGATCCAAAAAGAGAGAAGAAGCCATCTAGCTAATAACTATGGATCCGAAGGTCTGAGGTAAACTACTCACACTTCATCGGAGAGGGTATGATGATGTAGAAGCCCTCCGTGATGACGACCCTCTCCGGCGGAGCTCTGGAACAGGCCCCAAGATGGGATATCATGGATACAGAAAGTTGCGGCGGTGGAATTAGGTTTTTGGCTCCGTTTCTGATCGTTTGGGGGTACGTAGGTATATATAGGAGGAAGGAGTACGTCGGTGGAGCACGGAGGGGCCCACGAGGCAGGGGGTGCGCCCTGGGGGGCGCCCCCCCACCCTCGTGACCGCCTCTTTGACTCCTTGTAATAGGGTCCAAGTCTCCTGCATCACGTTCGGTGAGAAAATCACGTTCCCGAAGGTTTCATTCCGTTTGGACTCCGTTTGATATTCCGTTTCTTCGGAACACTGAAATAGGCAAAAAACAGCAATTCTGGGCTTAGCCTCCGGTTAATAGGTTAGTCCCAAATATAAAAGTGGAAAATAAAGCCCAATATAGTCCAAAACAGTAGATAATATAGCATGGAGCAATAAAAAATTATAGATACGTTGGAGACGTATCATGCATCCCCAAGCTTAATTCACCTTTCATTCCTCGTGTAGGTAAATGATAAAAAGTGAATTTTTGATGTGGAGTGCTACTTGGCATAATTTCAATGCAAATCTTCTTAATTGTGGTATGAATATTCAGATTCGAAAGATTCAAGACAAAAGTTCATATTGACATAAAAATAATAATACTTCAAGCATACTAACCAAGCAATTATGTCTTCTCAAAATAACATGGCCAAAGAAAGTTATCCCTACAAAATCATATAGTCCTGCTATGCTCTATCTTCACCACACAAAGTATTTAAATCATGCACAACCCCGATGACAAGCCAAGCAATTGTTTCATACTTTAATATTTTCAAAACTTTTTCAATCTTCACGCAATACATGAGCGTGAGCCATGGACATAGCACTATATGTGGAATAGAATGGTGGTTGTGGAGAAGACAAAATGAGGGGAAGTAGTCTCACATCAACTAGGCGTATCAACGGGCTATGGAGATGCCCATCAATAGATATCAATGTGAGTGAGTAGGGATTGCCATGCAACGGATGCACTAGAGCTATAAGTATATGAAAGCTCAACAAAAGAAACTAAGTGGCTGTGCATCCAGCTCGCTTGCTCATGAAGACCTAGGGCAATTTGAGGAAGCCCATCATTGGAATATACAAGCCAAGTTTTATAATGAAAAATTCCCACTAGTATATGAAACTGACAAAATGAGAGACTCTCTATCATGAAGATCATGGTGCTACTTTGAAGCACAAGTGTGGTAAGGATAGTAACATTGTCCCTTCAATCTTTTTCTCTCATCATTCTTTTTGGGCCTTTTCCTTTTTTTATGGCCTCTTTTTTTTCGTCCGGAGTCTCATTCCGACTTATGGGGGAATCATTGTCTCCATCATCCTTTCCTCACTTGGGACAATGCTCTAAAAATGATGATCATCACACTTTTTATTTTTCTTACAAATCAACAATTACAACTCAATACTTAGAACAAAATATGACTCTATATGAATGCCTCCAGCGGTGTACCGGGATATGCAATGAATCCAGAGTGACATGTATGAAAGAATTATGCACGGTGGCTTTGCCACAAATACGATGTCAACTACATGATCATGCTAGCAATATGACAATGATGGAGCGTGTCATAATAAACAGAAAGGTGGAAAGTTGCATGGCAATATATCTCGGAATGGCTATGGAAATGCCATGATAGGTAGGTATGGTGGCTGTTTTTAGGAAGGTATATGGTGGGTGTATGATACCGGCGAAAGGTGCGGTATTAGAGAGGCTAGCAATGGTGGAAGGATGGGAAAAGTGCGTATAATCCATGGACTCAACATTAGTCATAAAGAACTCATATACTTATTGCAAAAATCTAGAAGTTATCAAAGCAAAGTATTACGTGCATGCTCCTAGGGGGATATATTGGTAGGAAAAGACCATCACTCGTCACCGACCGCCACTCATAAGGAAGACAATCAATAAATAAATCATGCTCCGACTTCATCACATAACGGTTCACCATACGTGCATGCTACGGGAATCACAAACTTTAACACAAGTATTTCTCAAATTCACAACTACTTAACTAGCATGACTCTAATATCACCATCTTCATATCTCAAAACAATTATCAAGCATCAATCTTTTCTTAGTATTCAACGCACTCAAAAGAAAGTTTTACAAATCTTGAATACCAAGCATATTATTATTAAGCAAATTACCATGCTATTAAGACTCTCAAAATAATCTAAGTGAAGCATGAGAGATCAATAGTTTCTTTAAAACAAATCCACCACCGTGCTCTAAAAGATCTAAGTGAAGCACATAGAGCAAAATTATAACGCTCAAAAGATATAAGTGAAACACATATAGCAAAACTACATAGCTCAAAAGGTACAAGTGAAGCACATAGAGTATTCTATCAAATTCCAATTCATGTATGGCTCTCTCAAAATGTGTGTACAACAAGGATGATTGTGGCACACTAACAAACAAAGACACAAATAATACAAGACGCTCCAAGCAAAACACATATCATGTGGTGAATAAAAATATAGTTCCAAGTAAAATTACCGATGGAAGTAGACGAAAGAGGGGATGCCTTCCGGGGCATCGCCAAGCTTTGAATTTTTGGTGTCCTTGGATTATCTTGGGGGTGCCATGGGCATCCCCAAGCTTAGGCTGTTGCCACTCCTTGTTCCATAATCCATCAAAAGAATTCACCCAAAACTTGAAAACTTCACAACACAAAACTCAATAGAAATCTCGTGAGCTCCGTTAGAGAAAGAAAACAAAAGACCACTTCAAGGTACTGTAATGAACTCATTGTTTATTTATATTGGTTTAAAACCTACTTTATTTGAACTTCTCTATGGATTATAAACTATTTTACTAGCCATAGATTCATCAAAACAAGCAAAGAACACACGAAAAACAGAATCTGTCAAAAACAGAACAGTCTGTAGTAATCTGTAACTAACGCAAACTTCTAGAACTCCACAAAATCTACCAAAATAGGAAGACCTAGACAATTTGTTTATTGATCAGCAGGAATTGTAATCAGTATTTTATCACGTTCTGGTGATTTTTAACAATTCGGGCACTAAGCGCAAAGTTTCTGGAAATTACAGAAAGATCAAATAACTATCATCCAAGAAGATCCTATAGGTCTAACTTGGCACAAACACTAATTTAAACACAAAACCACATCCAAACAGAAGGTAGATGGATTATTTATTCCTAAACAGAAACAAAAACAAAAAAAAAACTAAAAATAAAATTAGGTTGCCTCCCAACAAGCGCTATGGTTTAACGCCCCTAGCTAGGCATAAAAGCGAGGATAGATCTATGTATTGCCATCTTTGGTAGGCAATCCATAAGTGGCTCTCATGATAGATTCATATGGCAATTTTATTTTCTTCCTAGGAAAGTGTTCCATGCCCTTTTTTAATGGAAACTGGAATCTAATATTCCCTTCCTTCATATCAATAATCGCACCAATCGTTCTAAGGAAAGGTCTACCAAGAATAATATGGAAAGAAGGATTGCAATCTATATCAAGAACGATAAAATCTACGGGCACATAATTCCTATTTGCAACAATAAGAACATCATTAATTCTTCCCATAGGTTTCTTAATAGTGGAATCCGCAAGATGCAAGTTTAGAGAGCAATCATCAAAATCATGGAAATCTAGCAAATCACACAAAGTTTTGGGAATAGTGGAGACACTAGCACCCAAATCACACAAAGCATAAAACTCATGATCTTTAATTTTAATATTAATACTTGGTTTCCACTCATCATAGAGTTTTCTAGGGATAGAAACTTTCAGCTCAAGTTTTTCTTCATAAGATTGCATCAAGGCATCAACGATATGTTCGGTAAAGGCTTTATTTTGACTATAAGTGTGAGGAGAATTTAGCACGTATTGCAACAAGGAAATACAATCAATTAAAGAGAAACTTTCATAATTAAATTCCTTGAAATCCAATATAGTGGGTTTAGCAACATCTAGGGTTTTATTTCTTTCAATCCCACTTTTATCAATTTCATCATCAAGATCTAAATACTCCGAATTTTTGGAACGCCTTCTAGGTAAAGGAAGATCTTATTCAGTTTCATCAAGATTAATATTGCAAAACAAAGATTTGATAGGGGACACATCAATAACTTTTAGATCTTCATCTTGATTTTCATAGGAATTCGGTTTAGCGGCCATCTTTTTGACTAAGGTAGCTTGCATATCCGAAATTTCAGCAGTCATCTTTTCAAGACGAGCAATTTGGGATCTTATACCATCAAATTCTTTAGACATATCATCGAGATATTTATTCATATAACTCATAATTTTTTTTTGTTCCTTAAGCTCGTTTCTAAAGAAATTATTATGCTCAAATTGCAAAACCATAAACTTCCTAACATTGTTTTCGATCTCCTCTAACCTTTTAAGGTGAAGATCACCAAATCTAGGTAGACCCATTATGACAAACAAGCAATCCAACACACGAGCAAACAAAAGGCAAGTGAGAAAAAGGCAAACGGAAAAAGAGAAGGAGATTGGGTAAGAGAGGGCGAATAAAACGGCAAGGGTGAAGTGGGGGAGAGGAAAACGAGAGGCAAATGGCAACTAATGTAATGCGAGAGACAGGGATTGTGATGGGTACTTGGTATGTTGACTTTTGTGCAGACTCCCCGGCAACGGCGCCAGAAATGGCTCGTTGACGGGAGTCAAATCTTGACTTGACTTCACGTAAGCCTCCCCGGCAACGACGCCAGAAATTCTTCTTGCTACCTCTTGAGCACTGCGTTGGATTTCCCCAAAGAGGAGAGGATGATGCAGCAAAGTAGCGTAAGTATTTCCCTCAGTTTTTGAAAACCAAGGTATCAATCCAGTAGGAGGTTACACGCAAGTCCCTTGTACCTACACAAAAACAATAGCTCAACGCAACCAACGCGATTAGGGGTTGTCAATCCCTTCACGGTCACTTACGGGAGTGAGATCTGATAGAGGTGATAGATAATATTTTTGGTATTTTTGATATAGAGATGCAAAGTGAAAAGTAAAAGGCAAAGTAAAAAAGCAAAGCAATAATAAAGTGATGGAGATTGATCTGATGAGAATAGACCGGGGGGCCATAGGTTTCACTAGTGGCTTCTCTCAAGAGCATAAGTATTCTACGGTGGGTGAACAAACTACTGTTGAGCAATTGATAGAACTGAGCATAGTTATGAGAATATCTAGGTATGATCATGTATATAGGCATCACGTCCGAGACAAGTAGACCGACTCCTACCTGCATCTACTACTATTACTCCACTCATCGACCGCTATCCAACATGCATCTAGAGATTAAGTTAAAAACAGAGTAACGCCTTAAGCAAGATGACATGATGTAGAGGGATAGTTTCATGCAATATGATAAAAACCCCATCTTGTTATCCTCGATGGCAACAATACAATATGTGCCTTGCTGCCCCTTCTAGGACACCGCAAGATTGAACCCAAAGCTAAGCACTTCTCCCATGGCAAGAAAAACCAATCTAGTAGGCCAAACCAAACTGATAATTCGAAGAGACTTGCAAAGATAACCAATCATACATAAAATAATTCAGAGAAGATTCAAATATTATTCATAGATAGACTGTATCATAAACCCACAATTCATCGGTCTCAACAAACACACCGCAAAAAGAAGATTACATTGAATAGATCTCCACGAGAGAGGGGGAGAACATTGTATTGAGATCCAAAAAGAGAGAAGAAGCCATCTAGCTAATAACTATGGACCCGAAGGTCTGAGGTAAACTACTCACACTTCATCGGAGAGGCTATGATGATGTAGAAGCCGTCCGTGATGACGACCCTCTCCGACGGAGCTCCAGAACAGGCCCCAAGATGGGATCTCGTGGATACAGAAAGTTGCGGCGGTGGAATTAGATTTTTGGCTCTGTTTCTGATTGTTTGGGGGTACGTAGGTATATATAGGAGGAAGGAGTATGTCGGTGGAGCACCGAGGGGCCCACGAGGCAGGGGGCGCGCCCTGGGGGGGCCCACCCTCGTGACCGCCTCTTTGACTCCTTGGAGTAGGGTCCAAGTCTCATGGGTCACGTTCGGTGGGAAAATCACGTTCCCGAAGGTTTCATTCCGTTTGGACTCTGTTTGATATTCCGTTTCTTCGAAACACTGAAATAGGCAAAAAATAGCAATTCTGGGCTGGGCCTCCGTTAATAGGTTAGTCCCAAATATAAAAGTGGAAGATACAACCCAATATAGTCCAAAACAGTAGATAATATAGCATGGACCAATCAAAAATTATAGATACGTTGGAGACATATCAAAGACCCATCCGTTAGCTTAGCATATTGATTGTTCAGTTTTATTGCTATAGCTTTCTTCATGTCAAATACATATTCCTTTGACTATGAGATTATGCAACTCCCGAATACCGGAGGAATAGCTTGTCTGCTATCAAACATCACAATGTAACTGGGTGATTATAAAGATGCTCTACAGGTATCTCCGAAGGTGTTTGTTGGGTTGGCATAGATCGACATTAGGATTTGTCACTTCGAGTATCGGAGAGGTATCTTTGGGCCCTCTCGGTAATGCACATCATAATAAGCCTTGCAAGAGAATGTGACTAATGAGTTAGTTGCGGGATGATGTATTACGGAACGAGTAAACAAACTTGCTGGTAACGAGATTGAACTAGGTATGTGGATACCGACGATCGAATCTCGGGCAAGTAACATACCGATGACAAAGGGAATAACGTATGTTGTCATTGCGGTACGACCGATAAAGATATTCATAGAATATGTGGGAACCAATATGAGCGTCCAGGTTCCGCTGTTGGTTATTGACCGGAGTGGTATCTCGGTCATGTGTACATAGTTCTTCAACCTGTAGGGTCCGCACGCTTAACGTTCGATGACGATTTTGTATTATATGAGTTATGTGATTTGGTGACCAAAAGTTGTTTGGAGTCCTGGATGAGATCACGGACATGACGAGGAGTCTCAAAATGGCCGAGAGGTAAAGATTCATATATAGGACGATGATATTCGGACACCGGAAGTGTTCTGGGGGTAACGGGTACATATCGGGTCACCAGAAGGGGTTCCGGGCGCTCCCCAGCAACTAAATGGGCCTAATGGGCCAAGAGGGGACAGACCAGCCCCTAAGGGGCTGGTGCGCCCCCATATAGGCTGAAATAGGAGGAGAAGGAAAGAGGGGAAGAGAGAAGGAAGGGAGGGATTCGGCCTCCCCCTTCCTTCCCTCTCCCTACTTGGGGCGCCCTGTCACGCCCAAGATGCGACCCTATCCTAAAGGAACTCGAAGGTCCCACCAAGGATAGAAGCGCATCTTGAAGACGCTTTTGCAAGGTGGATATCATTACATCAACATTACATAATAGTGGGGATACATCCAATACATACAATGTCACATGAATACAACAATACAACATACAAGATCAACATCCGACTACGGATGAATCATAAATAGAAACTCAAACAATATCCACCCTGCTAGCCCAGGCTGCCGACCTGGAACCTATCCCCTGATCGAAGAAGAAGCAGAAGGAGAACTCCAAAACAAGCAAACATCGCTCTTGCGGTATGATCATCGCAAAACCTGTACCTGCAACTGTTGGTGTAGTAAACTGTGAGCTAGGAGGACTCATCAATCCCATTACCATGGGTATCAAGACTAGCAAAGCTTAATGGGTAAGGAAGGGGTAAGGTGGTGAGGTTGCAGCAGCGACTAAGCATGTATGGTGGCTAACTTACGCAAATAAGAGCGAGGAGAGAAGCAAAGCAAGCGGTCGTCAACTAGTAATGATCAAGAGGTGATCCTGAACTCCTACTTACGTCAGACATAACCCAGAAACCGTGTTCTCATCTCGATCAACCCCGAAAAGAGACACTCACGATTACGCACACGGTTGGTGTATTTTAGAAGAGTTTTACTTCAAGTTTACTACAACCGGATATTAACAAATTCCCATCTGCCACATAACCGCGGGCACGGCTCTCGAAAGTTTATACCCTGTAGGGGTGTCCCAACTTAGCCCATGATAAGCTCTCGTGATCAACGAAGGATATTCCTTCTCCCGGGAAGACCCAATAAGTCTCAGAATCCCGGTTTACATGACATTTCGACAATGGTAAAACAAGACCAGCAAAGCCGCCCGATGCGCCGACAATCCCGATAGGAGCTGCACATATCTCGTTCTCAGGGCAACACCGGATAGGTCAGCCTACGTGTAAAACAAGCCCTCGAGTTGCCCGGAGGTGGCCCTGCAGTCTGCCCGGTTCGAACCAGCACTTAGAGAAGCACTGGCCTGGGGGGGCTAAAATAAAGATGACTCTCGGGTTGGCCGACCCAAGGGAAAGGGTATAGGTGGTGGTGAGGCAAATGGTAAAACCAAGGTTGGGCCTTCTTTGGAGGAGTTTTATTCAAAGCGAACTGTCAAGGGGGTCCCATAAATCACCCAACCGCGTTAGGGACGCAAAATCCAGGAACATAATACCGATATGACGGAAACTAGAGGCGGCAAGAGTGGAACAAAACACCGGGCATAAGGCCGAGCCTTCCATCCTTTACCAAGTATATAGATGCATTAATAATATAAGAGATATTGTGATATCCCAACATAAACATAATCCAACATGGAGCAATCTTCATCTTCACCTGCAACTAGCAACGCTATAAGAGGGGCTGAGCAAAGCGGTAACATAGCCAAACAACGGTTTGCTAGGAAGGGTGACAAAGGTTAGGGGCTATCATGGCGATTTGGGAGGCTTGAAAAGCAAATGGTAGGTAAAGCAGCATAGCGATAGAACGAAGCAACTAGCATATCAATGATAGTAATGAGATCCAAGGTGACGGTCATCTTGCCTGAAATCCCGCTAGGAAGAAGAATGATATCATGAAGAAGATGAAGCCACGAAGACGAACCAATCGTAGGCGAACGAATCCTCACGATCGCAACGAAACAGGAACTAACGAGAAGGAGCACAACCGGAAAGAAACAAACAACATGGTAAACACACAACACATGAACAAGGCATGTTGCACAAACAAGTATGATGCATGACAAGATTAAATGTTGTTAACATGGCAAGAGGTGAGGCATAAGTAAACTAACTATTTAGGCAAATTTAAATGAGGCCGGAACAACAAACAACAATTCCGGAAAATCCCCATGTGCATATTTTAGATTTGGTACTGTTCTGCCCTAAACCATATTTTATTGTTATTAAGCAGTAAAACAAAGTGCACCATGTTAAACTAGGCATTTTTCCACCCCATTTACATATAAAGTTTATTTAAAACCGAGCTACGATTATTTAGTTATGAAATAAATCATTTTAGCATGGCATTTAAGCAAATTTAAACAAACAACATTTTAAACATTTTAAACCTGGATGAAAGTGGCATAATGTGAAACTAGATGAAATTCTAAGCATTTTACATATATAAATTATTTACATAAGATGCACCACTTGTGAGTTATTAATGCATGAACTCTAGGGGTTTTTCTGCAAAACCGCACTCTCTGGAAAAATACTAAATCGCAGATCTGAAAAAAAACAGGAACTGGGCCGAAACAGGGGGCGGCTGAGCGCTCACCATGGGCCAACAGGCCGGCTGGGGATGGCGGCTGCGCTGGGCCTTGGCGCAAGAAGTGGCCCAGGCACGGGACGACAGAGAGAGAGCCCTGAGAGATGAATACAAAGGGAGGAGGAAGAACGAGGGAAGGAGGCGGGGCATGGCGCTGGACCTGGTCCTGCTGCAGGGGTCGACGAGGAAGACGGGACGCAGTTCAGGCGGTTGGGTTCACCGGAGCTCGGACGGTTGACACGGCGGTGAGATCCGGGCGCGGGGGTTTCGTTCCCGGCGCCGGAATGGAGGCGGGGTGCAACAGCAAGGTGAGGAGCGCCAAGGCTGCTACTGTTGCTTGAGCTCGAGGAGAAAGCAGAGGAGGAGCTCTTCTCTTGTGGGCTTGATCGAGGCAAGGAGGAGGATTTGGTGGTGGCTGGCTGGTGGATCGGAAGGAGGCTGCAGGATTGGCCCGATGGATTTTTGGATCGGGATGGAGCCCGAGGAAGATGGAGGCTGGTCGGGGAAGGGTCTCGAGGGAGTGGGTGGCGGCGCAAGGAGGGGAATGGATGGGACAAGCCCCTAGATCCTAGGGTTGGACCTATATATATAGCAAGTGGTTTAGATTAGGGGTATTTAGTCCCTCCGATCGAAATCAAACGGCCGAGAATAAATAGGTTAGGGAGTCCAAAAGAGAAAACAGAGATGTTTTATAGATGTTAGGAGATGAACTGAATGCAACGGTGATGACTGAGCGGTTCGGGTTCGGAGCAAGTTTCGGACGCACACGAGGGGGCTGCGAGCTAGCAAGAGAGGTTAGGTGGTCACGGTCAAGAGGGAAGCGAAAACCCGATTGGTCTCGGAGCGGTCAACGAAAGCAAGGGGGACACGGCAACTACGAACGGGTGCAAGCTTTATGAAAACATGTGGATGCAATGCACATGACGCCATGAGATGAGATGCAAGACATGAACAAAATGCAAAACAAAATATAAAACCCAACCACGAAGGAAATAATATATCGCATCTCCGGAAAAGGCAAGAGTTGGAGTTACAATTATGGAAAGTTTTATCCGGGGCGTTACACGCCCTCTTGGCTACCTCTCCTCCCCTCCCTCCTATATATATGTGGGGGGCGGGGCACAGCTAGAACACACAATAACATCTGTTAGCCGTGTGAGGCACCTCCCTCCACATATTACACCCTCAGTCATATCTCCGTAGTGCTTAGGCGAAGCCCTGCGTGGATCACTTCACCATCACCGTCACCAAGCCGTCGTGCTGACGGAACTCTCCCTCGACACTTTGCTGGATCAAGAGTTCAAGGGACGTCATCGAGCTGAACGTGTGTAGAACTCGGAGGTGCCATACGTTCGGTGCTTGATCGGTCGGAATGAGAAGAAGTTCGACTACATCAACCGCGTTGTCAAACGCTTCCGCTTTCGGCCTCCGAGGGTACGTAGACACACTCTCCCCTCTCATTGCTATGCATCTCCTAGATAGATCTTGCATGAGCGTATGATTTTTTTGAAATTGCATGATATGTTTCCCAACACTAGATTGGTTTGGTGTCGCTTGGGAGCCTCCGTCGTGATGCGGAGTTGAACCAAGAAGTTTGTAAGGCCAAAGATATCGCCTACTTCGTGAAGATCTACCCGAGTGAGGCAAGTACTTCATGGGCGATGGCCATGATGGGATAGACAAGGTTTCTTTTTCATGGACCCTTCATGGGTGGAGCCCTCCGTGGACTCATGCAACCGTTACCCTTCGTGGGTTGAAGTCTCCATCCACGTGGACGTACGATAGCACCACCTATCGGAACCACGCCAAAACTCTTTGTGTCTCCATTGCGTTTGCATTCTTCAAACCCTTCCCTTTAACTTCATATGGAATGTTTTACTTTCTGTTGCTATACTCTTAGAATTGCATGTGTAGGTTAAAATTGGGAAAAGGAAAGATTTTTATTTGGTCAAGTAGTCTAATCACCCCCCTCTAGACATACTTTTGATCCTACAAGTGGTATCAGAGCTTTAGTCTCCATTAGTCTTGGTTTCCATAGCTTTGGTTATCATAGCCTTGGTTTCACAACCTAGAAGAGTGTGGCGTCTAGCGAGAGAAACTATAACCGTAGAGGTCCTTATTTTGAGGGTACAAATTTTGCTAGTTGGAAGGATAAGATGAAAATGCATATTCTTGGTCATAACCCCGCCGTTTGGGATGTTGTTCATATTGTCTTGCAATGTGATTTCTTTGAGGATGGTAGAGAACCGGATCGTGAAGCCACCGCGGTAGAATTGAAGATGTTGCAATAAATTCTCAAGCTTGTGATATTTTCTTCAATGGATTGTGCCCCGAAGAATTCAACAAAATCAGCCGCCTTGAGTATGCAAAGGAAATTTGGGATACTTTGGTTGATATGCATGAAGGTACCGAATCCGTAAAGGAGTCCAAGTTGGATGTGCTTCAAAGTCAACTTGACAAGTTCAAGATGAAGGATGGTGAAGGAGTCAACAAAATGTACTCTAGGCTTGCTCTCATCACAAATGAGATTGCCGGCTTAGAAAGTGAAGAGATGACTGATAACCCACAAGTATAGGGGATCACAAAAGTTTTCGAGGGTAGAGTATTCAACCTAAATTTATTGATTCGACACAGGGGGAGCCAAAGAATATACACAAGTATTAGCAGTTGAGTTGTCAATTCAACCACACCTGAAAGGCTTAATATCTATAGCAAGATGATCAGTAGCAAAGTAGTATGATAGTAACGGTAACAATGGCAATAATAACGATAGTAGTTTTGTATTGATTGTAACAGCAGCAACGGTAAAAGTAACTTAGCAAATATCAATATATGAAAAGCATGTAGGCATTGTATTAGCAATGGATAATTCTGTTGGATAATATTCATCATGTAGCAGTCACAACCTAGGGCGACACAGAACTAGCTCCAATTCATCGATGTAATGTAGTCATGTATTCCGTATATAGTCATACATGCTTATGGAAAAGAACTTGCATGACATCTTTTGTCCTACCCTCCCGTGGCAGCGGGGTCCATAAGGAAACTAAGGGCGATTAAGGCCTTCTTTTAATAGAGAGTGGAACAAAGCATTAGCACTTAGTGAATACATGAACTCCTCAAACTACAGTAATCCCCTGAACGAATCTCAATTATTGTCACCTTGGGGTATGCGGATCATAACTCATAATAGGTGTGTATAACTTGCAAGATAGGATCAAGAACACAAATATATTCATGAAAACATAATAGGTTCAGATCTGAAATCATGGCACTTGGGCCCTAGTGACAAGCATTAAGTATAGCAAAGGCATAACAACATCAATCTCAGAACATAGTGGATACTAGGGATCAAGCCCTAACAAAACTAACTCGATTACATGATAAATCTCATCCAACCCATCACTGTCCAGCAAGCCTACGAAGGAATTACTCACTCCCGGCGGTGAGCATCATGAAATTGGCCGTGAAGGAAGGTTGATGATGATGACAACGACAAATTCCACACTCCAGAGCCCCGAACAGATTCCAGATCAGCCCTCCCAATGAAGAACAGGAGGTGGCGGCGGCTCCGTATCGTAAAACATGATAAATCCTTCTCTCTCATTTTTTCTTGGCGAATAGGTATATATGGAGTCAGAATTAGGGTTGCCGGAGGTCCAGGAGTCCCACAAGGCTAGGAGGCACGCCCTAGGGGGGTGGGTGGGCGCGCCACCTGAGCTTGTGGCACCTGGGTGGCCCCCCTCTCGTATATTTTCCGCCAGTATTTTTTATATACTCCACAAAATTCTCTGTAAATTTTCAGGTCAATTCGAGAACTTTGATTTCTGCACAAAAATAACACCATGGAAATTCTACTGAAAACAACGCCAGTCCGGGTTAGTTCCATTCAAATCATGCAAATTAGAGTCCAAAACTAGGGAAAAAGGGTTAGGAAAAGTAGATACAATGGATACATATCAACTCCCCCAAGCTTAACCCGTTGCTTGTCCTCAAGCAATTTAGTTGACAAATTGAAAGTGGCAAAGAAAATCTTTTACAAATGCTGTTTGATCTTCTTCTTGCAAATATGTCCAACCAATGTTCTGGTTTGCAGCAAAGATTATGAACTAACCATATTCACAATAACACTTAGGTCTCACATTTACTCATATCAATGGCATAACTAACTAGCGAGCAATAATAAGATATCTCGGATGACAACACTTTTTAAAACAATCATGATACAATAAGACATAATGGTATCTCGCTAGCCCTTTCTGAGACTGCAAAAGATAAATCACGAGCACCCACGAAGTTCGAGCCTGAGACTAGACATTGTAATTCATGCCAAAAGAGATCCACTCACACTCATACTCAATATCAACTAAACACAAAGCATATAAATGACAATAGTGCTTTCCAGCTGCTGCTTTAGTAAGAAGATGATGACTCAACAATAAAAGTAAATGGATAGGCCCTTCGTTGAGGGAAGTAGAGATTTGCAGAGGTTCCAAAGCTCAAAGCTTTTAAAACAGAGATGTATATAATTTTGAGAGGTATGCTTTCATTGTCAATATAACAACTGAGAGATCTCACTATCTTCCATGCTAGACACATTATAGGCGGTTCCCAAACAGAATGGTAAAGTTTTTACTCCCCCTCCACCAACAAACACAAGCCATGGCTAGCCGAATCCTCGGGTGCCCTCCATACCCACAACAATCCGGGGGAGTTTTGTTTCATTATTATATTTTGATTTTGATTTCAATCATAGGACTGGGCATCCTGATTACCAGCCACTTTCTCATGAATGACAAGCGAATAGACACTCATCATGAGAATAACACACCTAGCATGGAAGATCTTGTGACCCCCAAGCTACATGAGCAATTCAGGAATACAAAACAGTTATTATTTGAAGGTTTAGAGTTTGGCACATGAAAATTTACTTGGAATGGTAGGTAAATACCGCTTATAGGTAGGTATGGTGGACTCATATGGAATAATCTTGGGTTTAAGGAAATGGATGCACAAGGAATATTCCGCTTAGTATAAGTGAAGGCTAGCAAGTAGATTGAGGGCGACCAACTAGAGAGCAACAACAGTCATAAACATGCATTGAGATTAATAAACATTGGGTACAAGCATGAGTAGGATATAAATCACCATGGACATAAATATCGTGGAGGCCATGTTGGTTTTGATTCAACTACATGCGTGAACATGTGCCAAGTAAAGCCACTCAAATTATTCGGAGGAGGATATCATCCTATCATACTACATCATAACTATTTAAATGCATGTTGACATGCAAGATAAACCATTATCCACTCCTAGCTATTTAAGCGTGGCATGAGTCTGTAATCTCTAATTGTCATTGCAAACATGTTTCATTCATAATAGGCTGAATCAAGAACGATGAGCTAATCATATTTACAAAAACAAAATAGGTCGAGTTCATACCAGCTTTTCTTCATCTCAATCATTTCATCAAATTTGTCATTTTTGCCTTTCACTTGCATGATCGAATGATGTGAATAATAATAAGAGTGCACGTGCATGGACTAAGCTGGAATCTACAAACATTTATTCAAACGAGAAGACAAGGTAATATGGGCTCTTTGTTAGTTCAACAATATTGCATATGAGAGCCACTCAACATTTTCATTGTGGTCTTCCCCTTACAACCCAAAGTAAAAGAAAAGAATTTCAAAGAAACAGACTGAAATATTTTTGGAGTTTTTATTTTTTCTCTTGAAGAAAGTGAAACGAAAGAAAAATGAAAACGAGAAAAACTATTTACATGGGAAAGCTCCCAACAAGCAAAAGAAGAACGAGAAATATTTTTGGGTTTTGTTTTAATACTACAACTAAAAACTGGAAAGAAAAACTAAAAAGAAGTGAGAAATATTTTTGGATTTATCAAAGGTTTTCAAACACACAAAAAGAAATCAAGAAAAATAAACTAACATGGATTATACAATGAAAAAGGATGGACACCGACAACGGGAATGAGTGTGTGATGTGTGAATGTAATGTCGATGAGAAATACGTACTCCCCCAAGCTTAGGCTTTTGGCCTAAGTTGGCCTATGGCCACGGCTCGTAGTAACCCTCTCCTGGATACTGTGGAGGGCCCTGAGGGTTCCACTGGTTGGCGAGCTCCTGTCGCTCCCACTGATAAACAGGCTCCTAATATGGCTCAGGTACTGGGGTATCAGACCCTAGTATTTGTAGATGTCATCGGGCATAATAGTGTACCTGCCTGAATAAAGATTGAACAAAGACGGTGCAGGCAAAGTAATAATCTCACAAGTACCCTGACTGAATACTAAGTTGTACAGGAGTTGCTTTTTCTTATCATTGTTAATAAAGTGATGCGCTACCATACTAGTATAATCCAAATATTTAGTGGGTAGCAGCATCTCCTCCTCCTCCTCCTCCTCAAGTCTAATAGGAATTTCAAAATGTGCAGTGAGGCGGGTGGCATAGATAGCACCGTAATTGGTACCCTTCAAACTGTTTGTGTGCAACCGCCGAGCAACCATGGAATCCAGATTAAAAGTTCTATCAGCATATAAAGCATGGCGCAAAATAGCAAGGTCTGGTGCACTGAGAGTTCCACCCTCCCCACGACCAGTCAAACATCTCCAGGCAAATAATGCATAGTAAGGCAAAACAGGAAAATGTAAACTAGCCACTCTCGCTTTTGACACTCCTCTCTCTTCCCCATAGTAGTTTCAGAGATGAAATCCTCCATGTCTCTAGGACGTGGACCACTATGACTGCCCTCATAAGGTATTTTGCAAACATTGCAAAAATCATGTAATGCCATTTCCTTAGGCACATCATATAAGTTAAATTCTACCATGGGTAGTTCCTTCCTAGGATAAAAGTGAAAGTTTTGCACAAAGGTATTAGTGAGTACGAGATATTGGTCGCACTTATCTTAGAGGAAGGGGATAATGCCGACATTGTCCGCAAGAAATAGAAATCCTCGTAAATTCTCGCCTCCTTCAAGAATGTGTCACACGACCGAACCACCGCCGAACGCGGAAGATGGTATTTGGGCTTCTCCTCCAGAGTTTCCTCCAAATTACGACTTGACAATTCCCTTAACCACCTCCTCATGGCTTTTTTTTTCTTAAAATTTCTGAAATTTTAGTGACTCAAAATAAAAGTGAACAGAACTCAACAAAATTGATAGCAACTAATCCTACAAGTGCCTAAAGGCCATATCAAGCATCAAAACTAGTTTGAACCATATAAATTTTATATGCAAGCTCAAGAACATGGTGAACAACAGTAGATAAATGTGCAAATAATAAACCACTAGAACAAAAACTAATTGGACCAACGGAGGAGTCACATACCGATGAACAATCCCCCAAAATAGTTTCGTAAATGGAGTTCCGAGCAAGGAGATCGAAAATGGCAGCAAGATGAGCAAGAACACGGGTTTGAGCAAGAGGGTGATTTTTTCTAGAGGAAGAAGTGCATGGGTGGCAGCAATAAGTGAGGGGTCCTACATGGGCCCCATAAGCTTGCTAGGCGTGTACTGGGGGTGGGCGCGCCCTGTGAGATTGTGGCTCACAGGCGCACCCCCTGGGCTGTGTTCAGTGCTAATTGATTTTCAAATATTACAGAAAAAATCATATAAAATTTTCTGGGCATTTGGAGAACTTTTATTTTCTGGTCATTTTCTATTGCACGGATAATTCAGAAAACAGTAAAATAATGGCACTTCTACTTTATTAATTCTAAATAACAGAAAGTAAAAAGTGGGAACATAAAGTTGTGGTTACTAAATTCATCCGTCACATGTCCGTCAAAAGGAATCCATTAATAAGGTTGATCAAGTCTTATTAACAAACTTCTTCCGAATGGCATGAAACCGGAGAATCTTCGTATAGTCCTAGGTTACCTCAACGGGGATATGCATGTCCCCAACAATAAGAATTTCATACTTCTTTTTGACAGTAGGAATAGGGAATTCAAAACCTCCAATAGTAATTGTTGAAAATTTTCCAATAGAATTGATACTATTCACTTGAGGTTGTTTCTTTGGGAAGTGTACCGTATGCTCATTTCCATCAACATGAAAAGTGACATTGCCCTTATTGCAATCAATAACAGCCTGATACCTCTCCAACGTATCTATAATTTTTGCTTGCTCCATGTTGTTATAGTATCATTCTTGAATGTTTTACAATCATTTTATAGCAACTTTTATATCATTTTTGGGACTAACCTATTGACATAGTGCGCAGTGCCCGTTGCTATTTTTTGCTTGTTTTTTATTTCGTAGAATATCAGTACCAAATGGAGTCCAAACACAACGAAACTTTTTGGAGAATTTTTTGGACCAAAATACACAACATGGGCCAAAGAAGTACCCGGAGGGAGGCTCGAGGTGGGCACAACCCACCTGGGCGCACCCAGGGGGTTGTGCCCCCTCAGTGGCCTCCTGCACCGCCTCTTCACCCTATAAATCCCCAAATATTGCAGAAACCCTAGGAGAGTCGATGAAAAACAATTCCACCCGTCGTAAGTTCCAGAACCACGAGATCCAATCTAGACACAATCACGGAGGGATTCATCATCCTCGTTGGTGCCTCTCCGATGATGCGTGAGTAATTCATTATAGACGTACAAGTCCGTAGGTAGTAGCTAGATGGCTCCCTCTCTCTCTTTTGATTCTCAATACAATGATCTCTTGCAGATCTATTTGACGTAACTCTTTTTTGCGGTGTGTTTGTTGGGATCCGATGAACTTTGAGTTTATGATCAGATCTATATCCATGAATATTATTCGAGTATTTTTTGATCCCTTATATGCATGATTATTTGTAGCCTCGTATTTATTCTTCGAATCTTTAGTTTAGTTAGGCCAACTAGGTCGATTTTTCTTGCCATGGGAAGAGGTGCTTTGTGATGGGTTCGATCGTGCGGTGTTCTTTCCTAGGGCAGAAGGGGCAACAAGACACGGATGTATCATTGCTATTATTGATAACAAGATGGGGGCTATTCCTACATGAATAGATCTTGTCTACATCATGTCATCGTTCTTATTGCATTACTCCGTTTCCCCATGAACTTAATACACTAGATGCATGCTGGATAGCGGTCGATGTGTGGAATAATAGTAGTAGATGCACGCAGGAGTCGGTCTACAAATCTTGGACATGATGCCTATATATTGATCACTACCTTGGATCGTCATAATTATTCAATCTTCTATCAATTGCCCAACAATAATTTGTTTACCCACCGTGTGCTATTTTCTTTGATAGAAGCCACTAGTGAAATCTACGGCTCCCAGGTTTATTCTTTATCATATTTGCTTTGCGGTCTATTTTTAGTCGCTTTTATTTTCAGATCTACTATTCCAAAAACCCAAAAATACCTTGCTGCACTTTTGTTACTTATTTTATTTCGTGTTTTCTCGAGATCTATTTATCCAATCTACACAATTTTTATCCCGTCAACTTGACAATTTCTGGCGCCGTTACCCGTTGAGGGATTCACAACCCGTCATAAGCGTCGGGTTGCAAGTATTCACTGCAAAAAAAAAATACACTTCCGTGATGATACGTGTGTGTCATAGTAGGTCACGTTTTCTGTCATGTATGTACATCCTTGACTATTTTATGATAGAATCAAGATAGTCATACATGTCTTTGTCGTAGAAGTGTTCCATGACATTACCAAAATTATCATCACGGAAGTGTCCACTTCCATGACGATAAATCGGGCGTCATAGAATTGCTTTCGTCAAGGCTAACCGACACATGGCATCCTTTATGCTTGGTCGCCCGTTAAGCTATCGGGTTCCTGTTTGGATCCGATAACCCGTTAACAGCCCCGACCGATGGGGATTTTCCACATGTAAAATTCTCAATGGCTAGAGGAACCACATGTCGGCTCACCGTTGGGACAGATGTCATCCACTGATTGGACCGAAGGCGCCTATGATACGTCTACACGTGGCACGGCCCAGCAGAGGCCCATTCCAGTGAAAAGGCCAGCCCGTTTGACTTGGTCAAAAGGTAGCGGGTCGGCCCACGGAAAGCCTGTTAACGGCCTGTTCGTCTATAGCCCATTTACAGCCCACTAACTCACGACCCGTTACGGCCTACCCAAATTTGGCCCAGTAGCGTCATCTGAGCCGTCCAATATGATTCCAGCCTGTTGTAACTTCCGGCCCATGTAAGGCCCATGACGTCTTTCAGCCCATAGGAGGCCCTTTGTAACTCTGGGCCCATTAAAGGCCCGAGATGAAGCAGCCCATCTTTGAGCAGGTGTATCGCTTTATACTGTTAATGGCCCATTATTCCATCGGCCATTTCAACCCATGTAACTTTGGGCCTTCTAAGGGCCCATTTATTCTTGTGCTCATTTCCGAGTCGATTACTTACGATTACATTATTGGCTGTTTACGCTTGGTGGCCAAATTCAGCCAGTGGTTATAGTCGGCCCGTTTGTGGCCCGTTAACCCGTTGGGCTATTTTCATAGCGTTATCAAATACGGCCTATTAACGGCCTATTATGGTTGGGCCATAAAACAGATGATTTCCACTCTAGCCCATTTACGGCCCATTTTACGGACCGTTATTGGTCCACGAATAGTACGGCCCATGTTTGGCAAAACGATTATACGACCCGTAGAAGGCCCATAGATTAGATGGCCCGGAGAAGGACCATGGATCCTCGCCCCATAGAAGGCCCATGGTCACTCTGACGAATAGCGAGGACCATGGTTACAACGGTCAGGTGTGTTGCCATGGTTATTGTGGCCTAGTTATAGAAATAGGTTATTGTGGCCACTAGAAAAACGCGGAAAAAGAACTGCAGTGACTACAAGCAAACAACCAAACAAGACAATAAGGAAATAAATAAGCAAGCAACTAATGCTAGGCTATTACGGCTATTACACATATTACATCCATTGGGCATCAAATTTCGCCACCAGTGCAAACATAGGGAAAAAAGCAGCATATTACATACACTGGCTGTCTAAATTGGCCACCAATGCAAATATACGCGGCAACAAAACAAGTCCATAACTGAAACAACTTCTGAAGAGCTCAAGAAACGTTATCCTCGGCATCCACCATGCTGGCAATAAGCTTAGCAAGCTTATTAGCTTTCTCTTGTTTGGCGCTAAAATCCTCCAATGCTTGCTGTTGCACCATAAAGTATGTATCTGAATGCTCCAGGGACTTCCGCAGTCCTTCGGCTTCTTGTCGTAGCACAGGAGATCAATTTCTTTCAGCTTGTAGTTGAGACTCAAGAAATCGAACTGATTCGAGAAAATGAGTTTGAATAGCTTGTGCCGGTGATAGTGGCCAGTAACTCAAACACTACACCAAGACAGGACTTTCGGGTTGTCTCACTATCTTCAAGATAGTTTTCCTTAGCTGTTTTATCAGCTTTGTTGGAGACCAAAGGATGTCTCACTATCCCGAACCTTATCTGCATTACTTCCTTTACCATTGCTTAATAAAGCACTCTTCCTCAATATACTGTCAGCATTCTAAAAGAAGAAACAAGCAGACACATAACATGTTTAGCATGTACTAGTATATAAAACTCATTTCGGTGAACCGGTTCATTAGTAAGGTGGACATGATTAAACTACCAAGTGTTCTATTGCGAAGTAGTAAATAATAAAAGCATCAAACAAACATATATCTACGTCCTATGGTGACTGCAATGTCTTTCCAAATAAAAATAGAGACACGGTTCAAATCATATCAGTTCAAGACAAAGCAACACTGAAAGAATACAAAGTGTAGGAAACTACATGGTACAACAAGATTTCAGATGGGTACCCACAGGTCTACATGTACAACAACACTATTGGCTCATTATGATGCTAGTAATGTGCATGATATCGAAGTCAAGCTGTATACACAATTGAAATTGAAATCAACAGAGCTATTTATAAGAGCAAACACATTAAAAGAAACATGCTTTGTTGTGCCATTGGAGTTTCGTTTGGATCCTTCAATTTACAAATAAGTTTGTATGAGTAAATACAGTGATACAAGAGCAAATCAATATGCACGATAGCAATGGAATCTTAAATGAGAACAATTGTTCTTCAGGTTTAAGCACTTGTTCTACATGAATAGAGTACAGTAAAACACAGTCATATAGTACTTAAAAATAAAAAATTAGCTCATTGACCTTACCACATTCTTGGTTCGGTACCAGTACAGAACAAGGCATTCCCAGTCGTCGTCCAGTAAATGTGTCTCAGGAGAACGTAAGGGAATTTGATGAGTTTCTTTGCCGATGAAATCGTTTTCTTGAGTAATTCGGTACTTCCACCAAGCATTCTTTAAGATAGCATAGGTATTAGCACAGGTTACACGATCCGAGTTTCAAATTGGTCCTTCTCTATAGAGAAAAATGGGAAAATTTGTTGTATTATAACCATCATCGTGGTAGAATGTATGGGACAAAGCAAAGTAATTGCCATGAATTACATAACTTACACATAACTCCTGGACAAACACCTGCAACTGGCATTTTCCTTCATCTTCAGTATAATATTTCCATGATGGGAAGATACACACATAAGTTTAACAACACCAAATGTGATAGATGCTAAACTACGAATAGCGGTTGTGCTTCCTCCACGAGAATAGGTGTACTAACTTTCATGAGTTGGGGTTCGCCCGTGGTAATCTCTTGGCGCTTT
The DNA here is from genome assembly GCA_021605145.1 of Aegilops bicornis. Classification (NCBI taxonomy): domain Eukaryota; kingdom Viridiplantae; phylum Streptophyta; class Magnoliopsida; order Poales; family Poaceae; genus Aegilops; species Aegilops bicornis. The sequence goes on from CM038675.1 coordinate 368,043,877, forward strand.
GGGCACGGAGCTACCTTACTAAGCTGCTCTTGTTTGGGAGCTATGTGGTGGAGATGGTGTTGTGTCAGCAGGAGGCTGGGTTACTATCTGCTTTGGGGTTGGGGTTAGATTAGGTGAAGCTGCTTCTCATCCGCCATCGATAGGGATACAATCTGCGAGAGTCTGGGTTATGTGTGGTAGGGCCGGTTCTCGTGCATGTGCAACCGGAGTGCTATCTCCACCAAGAGGTAGCACTATTTTATTTGAAGACCGTGTTTTTACTCCGCTAGATACTGCCATCACCGCTCCAATTTAAATGGCTGATAAATAGGAAACATAGTTGAATGTCTGAGACATTGTATGAGAGACAAATGCAATAGATAGTGTGGAAAAAAGGGCAGGAAATAGTTGGCATGTATATTGTTTAACTAAAAAGGATAGCATGACATAATTTCACATATATGATGTCTATCTAAACTGGATAGCATAACATGATATAATTGAAAGATATGATGACTAACTAAGCAGGATGGCATGAGATAATTTCATGATGTCTTCAGTAAACAGGTTCGCATGACATAATTCACATACATGTTATCGAGGTAATCAGGATCGCATGATTTAATTCACATATGTGATTTATATGCTAGGCAGAGGGCATTCGCATATATGATGTCTGAACTAAGAACATGCACTACTGCAGGATGGTCCAAACGTGACACTACGATCAGAGACCCTTGATGAAGCGTGTGTGATGCGTAATCACAAGCGGTGGTGTAAAAACCCGTCAAAAAAGGTGCAAAGCGTTTGCGATGACGGATGCATCAAACACGGTTCAGATTTTAGTTAAATTGTGCGATCACGGGGCATCTGATTCAGTTCAATTAACTGTTTGGGATGAGGAGGAACAAAAGAAACGGGCAGCCAGATGAAGGGGTGTGCGATATACAGCATATGGTTCACTAGGATGAACTGTGTGTGATTAGACAACACAATGGAAATGGCTCAACTGAACAAGATGTGTGTGATATGCGGCAAACAGGTCCGTAATCAGAAATGTGTGCGAAGACCAATAATAACACAGACGATTGCTGCTAATAAGCCATGTGATTTGCTCTGTCTATAGTAGAAAACATGTATATATACATATAACTAAAATAAACTTCCAATTACATAAGTGACTATACAGATCATTCACACACCTCAATCAACAATTGCATGCATTCTAAAGTAGGAGAAATGATCGTCTAGTCATCTACTTCTTGTGGCGCTCCACCAGCGATATGTGGCTCGATCCCTCGTCTGGGGCAGGAAGAAGACAGTTCCTCATGTCAACGATCCGCCTATACATCTCGTAGCTTGTGTATGCGTTGTTGGCTGCGTAATTGACGTGTTCTTCATCCAGTCTCTCATGCCAAACACTGTGCCAGGCGTTCTTGTCCTTCTTGCTCTCTTCCTTCGTCTTAGGGTAGTAGGGGTCGATGATGGCCGAGGCGAGGTCAACCAGGGAGTTCAGTTTGTTCTTGTCGCTCCCCTAGACCTTGTAGTGGTGCTGGATGTTGACAAGATTTGGGCATTTCAAGCCCAAAACCTTGAGCGCTTTTAGATTGTTGGTGGTGTCCACCATAGCGAAACTGTAGTCGGATCTGTTGATAAACCTGGAGAAACGCTCGCAAGGCCTTGTGGCAAGGTGGTAGTGGTAGATGAGGACGTCATGTCGCACGCACAACTGGGCGACGACAACCTTCTGATCGTGCCTGGCACGACCCATGGTGTACTCGAGGTCGAAGCCGACCACTCGGTACTTGTCCTCGGCAAGGAACTGCTCCATAGTTTGGATGGAGCTCTCCACCAAGATCGGATCGTTCGTCTACACCACCGAGAGGGCCGTCCCCCTCACGCGGGTGTACACTACGTGATGCATGGTGAACTGCCCTCCGTTGTCGTCGTCGGCCGCTTGGAGCGCCATTGGAGCCACGGGGAGCGCCATTGGAACCGCTGGATGTCCTCTCTGTATGTGTCATCGTGGGTGTGTTTATTGTGTCATGTGATGCGAGAGATATAAGGTAAATGGCCGTAGGAATAAATGGGGGCCAGGCGGCCTGGATTCTCTGCGCGTTCGCATGGCAGTTTTTGCAGCGGGTAACTGCATCATCGCGCCGCACCCGGTGAAACTGCATGCACACGAAAGTGCATGATCATGCGCCGGCCCCAAACACTGGCAGCACACATGGAGGGACGAGACAGCAGAGCGCGCGTGGCGGGACGCGAGCAGAGCATGCCGCGGCCGCCTGAACCGCAAGCAACCACATGCATATAGGAGTTGAACACGTAGGAAATGGTCGCCTACAAGCCGACCGACAGTTGCGTCGCTGCGTAGAGAGCGGCCGTGTGCTACCACCTCCGTCTAGTCTATAGTCCCCTTTAATTTATATTATGTGCCACACTCTGCCCTCAAATTTAATCCACAAAATATTAATGCATGTTATAAAAATTTTATAATTAGAAACTATGTTCAAATCTGAATCCAACTATATAATCTTTGGCGACATGCATTCATATTTTATTAGTTAAATCATACTTATAAACCAGGAAGGGTGTATAGTAGGTAATTAAATCGCAAACATTTTTTATTAACCGTGTGTGTACGTGGCCTTTCGTCCTCCTCTCGCACGTCTTGTCACCCCGCTGCCACAGACGGCTTACATCGCAAGCTTGCGCAGCGCGCGGGGGCGTTCTTTTGGCCAAACGATGGCACTAATGAATCGTCGGTGAGCCTGTTCTCGTGCAAACTCGCAGGTTCCCGCGCAAGCTTCCCGCCCGACTCGGTGAAATCTCCCAAAATCCCAATGCTTACCGGCCTGCTATAAAAACCCTCACAACAAGTGAGTCAAGCGTCGCATTTTCCCCACCCCTGTAGCTTATCTCGTCTGCTTATCCCACAATCGCCAATGGCATCGGTTCGTCGTCCTCGCTCAGCCACTCCGCCGTCATCAGAGGACAGCTCCAGTTGGGAGGCTACACCATGGCGGTGGTGCAGTCCCCGACGTAGTGTAGTGCGCGTGGCGTCCCTGTTGGGTGTGTGCGGAACACCCACCACACGCTCCGTCGGCGGTGCCCGTCGGCAGCTGTTGCCGGCCGCCGTTGCCGCCACACCACCGTTGAAAGCCAGGGCCATCGCCTGCTCCGCTGTCGCGACCCGAAGGTGGGAGGTGGCCGTCGTGGCCGCCACCCCACTGCCGGCCATCGTGGCCATCACCCGCTCCACCACCACGGCCCGAAGGCGGGAGGTGGTGGTCATGGCCGCCACCTCATTGTCGGCCGCCATGGCTGCCAGCCCACTGTCGACCGCTGGGATCATCACCTGCTCTGCCACCACCACCCGAAGGCGGGAGGCGGAGGTGGATGCCCGCACGTGCGTCAGCGACCTTGTGCGCTACACCGAGTTCCTGCGGGAGGAGGAGGAGTGCCTCGTCGAGCACGCAAAGAGCCATACCGCCGCCATGGCCGCGGCACACGCCGCCTCAGAGGCGAGGAATCAGGAGATCTACGAGGAGAACCACCGTTTCGAGAGGGGTCATCTGGAGCGGCGAGGGCGTTCGAGGTGAGCGTCGTTGAAGCTGCAGCAGCGGCAGGCACCATATTGCGGTTGCCCAGATCGTCAGTAGGCTCCTCCTCCTCCGCCTCTTACTGAGCGAGCTCGGCAGAGGAGAGCCAGCTGGAACAGGAAGTAGTTCAAAGCCCCTCCGCAGTAGTAGTAGTATTTAGGGGCTATTTTATTCAGTTCATCTGACTATAGATGTGGTGGAACTGTACAACGTACTTAAAATTAGCTAGTATATGTAGTTGAACTAGCTATTTTAATACGTGGTTGGCAAAAATTAGGAAAAGTTTGGTCAGTTCAGCTGTTGAGTTGAACTGTTTGTATAAATTAAGAACGACTGCTTAATCTATGAATGAAATCTATGCTTAATTACTAAATTTTAGTTGCAAAAATTAGATACTGCTAGTGATTTTTAGCTTCGTATTTTGACAAATTGCAGTGTTACAAGGTTGACAAATGGCAATGTTACTAGATCCACAAATGTCAATCTTTCAAGTTTGACAAATGGCAACATACCCAATATGATAGATGAAAATCGCACCAAATTTTTTGTAAGTAGTTGCACATGGGTCATCCAAAAGAACCGTTTGTGTTGAAGAGATGCACAAATCCTCCTCTCGCTTTGCATCATGTCGTCCCGGGAGTCGTGACGTGGCGATGGGAGGGCTGGCTCTTTGGCGGCCTTTGAGAGGTAGTGTTCGATGGCGGCGTCCCATGCCGCTGAGGGGGGCGCGCGCACGGAGAGGAAGGCGGGCAGCCATGGAAGTCAAAGGGCTCGCTTTCCAGTGAGCCTTTGCAGCGCACAGCTCGCACGCTTCTCGGTGAGCCTGCTCATTGGAGGACAGCTTGCACGCCTCTCGGTCAGCCTGCGCACCGGACTGCGCTCGCACACCTCTCGTTCAGTCAAGGTCAAGCAGCTGTCCGCACGGCACCTACTACAGCCATTAAAACCAAGACACGTGGTGTCACGTGAATGGTTAACAGAACGCACATGGTTTGAATTATAAAAATGTTTGAGATATTAAAGTGGCAACTATTTTTTCAAAATGCCTTTGTTGGCTATCATTATTCGAGTGCGCATTCTCTCAAAATGGACACGAAAAATACCACAGCATGTCGGGGGCCATTCCATGATAGCATGCCAAGTTTCATGAATTTCATACGAGTTTTGGAATTACTAGAATTTAAAAACCAGGTATCTCAATGTTTTGTCGGCAATGAACGGTGCCCTGGTGTTTGAAATTCATTACCATTTCTTGCATGGGACATGAGCATGCACCCAAGGACACGGATTTGATTTTCCAACCAATTTATATGCACTAGAGCATGTGCATATAATTCAAATTTGAATTATGCACATAAATGCATTGAAAACTAAGTTAATGCATAAAAATGTCCAAACGAACCCTGAAAAATCACAAAAAGTGACACAACACTCCCGTTGTTCTATGTTGACACGAGAATTTTTTTGGAAGCAATACTAGGCAATGGATATCGTTTCGTCCCTAAAGGTCGGACATTCCCTACCGAAACCATCATGCTTGTTGTGAGAAGCCCTGGTTTGTGAGAAGCATATACCCAAACCTGCCCCAAATGGGACAAAAATTTTACCACGACATGTCGATGCCGCTCCATGATAGCATGCCAAGTTTCATGAATTTCAGACGAGTTTTGGATTTACTAGAATTTTAAAACCAGGCATCTCAATGTTTTGCCGGCAATCAACGATGCCCTGGTGTTTGAAATTCAATATCATTTCTTGCATGGGACCTAAGCATGCACCCAAGGACACATATTTGATTTTCCAACTAATTTAGATGCACTGGAGCATGTGCATGTAGTTCAAATTTGAATTATGCACATAAATGCATTGAAAACTCAATTAATGCATAAATGTCCAAACGAACTCCGAAAAATCACAAAAATTGACACAACACTCTTGTTGTTCTATGTTGACACGAGAAATTTTTTGAAAGCAATAAGAGGCAATGGATATCGTTTCGTCCCCAAAGGTGGGACGTTCCCTACCGAAACCATCATGCTTGTTGTGAGAAGCTGTGGTTTGTGAGAAGCATATACCCAAACCTGCCCCAAATGGGACAAAAATTACCATGGCATGTTGATGCCACTCCATGATAGCATGCCAAGTTTCATGAATTTCAGACGAGTTTTGGATTTACTAGAATTTAAAAACCAGGCATCTCAATGTTTTGCCGGCAATCAACGGTGCCCTGGTGTTTGAAATTCATTACCATTGCTTGCATGGGACCTAAGCATGCACCCAAGGACACAAATTTGTTTTTTCAACCAATTTATATGCACTACAGCATGTGCATGTAGTTCAAATTTGAATTATGCATACAAATGCATTGAAAACTCAGTTAATGCATGAAAATGTCCAAATGAACCCCAAAAAATCACAAAAATTGACACAACACTCCTGTTGTTCTATGTTGACACGAGAAATTTTTTGAAAGCAATAAGAGGCAATGGATATCGTTTCATCCCCAAAGGTGGGACGTTCCCTACCGAAACCATCATGCTTGTTGTGAGAAGCTCTGGTTTGTGAGAAGCATATACCCAAACCTGCCCCAAATAGGACAAAACTTTTACCACGATATGTTGATGCCGCTCCATGATAGCATGCCAAGTTTCATGAATTTTAGACGAGTTTTGGATTTACTAGAATTTAAAAACCAGGTATCTCAATGTTTGCGGCTGAGTGACGGTGGCAGGGTGTTTGACATTCATTCCCATTTCTTGCATGGGACCTAGGCAGGCAACCAAGGACACAGATTTGAATTTTCAACTAATTTATATGCATTAGAGCATGTGCATGTAGCTCAAATTTGAATTATGCACATGAATGCATAGACAACTCGATTAATGTATAAAAATGTCCAAGCGAACCCGAAAAATCCCAAAATTGACACAAAACTCTTGTTGTTCTATGTTGACACTAGGAAAAAATTTGAAATCGAGAAGAGGCAATGGTTATCGTTTCGTCCAGAAAGGTGAAACGTTCCCTACTGAAACCATCACACTTGTTGTGAGAAGCTCTAGTCTATGAGAAGCTTATACCCAAAGCTGCTCCAAATGGGACAAATTTTTTACCACGGCATGTTGATGCCGCTCCATCATAGCATGCCAAGTTTCATGAATGTCGGAAGAATTTTGGATTTACTAGAATTACAAAAGCAAGTACGTCGACTTTGTCGGAGAGCCACGGTGCCGTGGTGTTCGAATTTCATCCCCATTTCTTGAATGGGACATAAGCATAAACCCATGGACACATATATGATTTTACATGGGTTGGCAACGGTCGGCAACGGTCGGCAACGGTCGAACAAAGCTTCTCCGACAACGGTCGGCAACCCACGACCGAAGAGCTGGCAATCGCCGAGAGCGTTCGAGCAGCCATCAGTTCCTCCGCCGCATACCTTGTGACGACGTAGCCCGTCTAGGCCCAGATCGCGTCCGCCCACGCCCAGCTCGTGGCGGCCTTTTCCAAAGAGATGACGGACGCGGATGGCGAGATGCTTGCTGAGTATGGTGTGATGGATGCCATGGAGCCCCTTCCCCAGGAGACCGTCGGGCTCGAGCTGGACATGGAGGCGGCTGCGGAGATCGACGAGCACCAGCCGTAGTAGTACTCTTTGTTTTGTTTAATTAAGAGCGCCTGTCTTTAATTTGTTAGAGTAATGTTTAGGTCGGCTAGCTCTGTTTAATTGCTGAACTTGCTCGATTCAGAAGTGCGGGTGTGCTGTAGTCTCCTTTGTGTACCCAAATTATGCAATGGCGTGGATGACCACTTTGTAACCGGGGAAATCGAACCAAAATTTTGACGTTCAAACTCAACACACACGGGTTAAGCTATCTGAATTGTTTGTGATGTTCACATATCGTACATAGTTACGAATAAGGGACCGTGTAATACGATGACACTTTGCATGCCGATTTTTTCATTTGAAGCAATTCCAAATTTTTGGCTTCATGAAAATATCTACCTCCCCGCCCCTTACCAAAAGCCACATTTCCCTGTTTTACGCCTTCCTTTCCAAGTTGAAACCTTAACTCCTTGCTTGCAGCGCCGCTGCCTCCTCGTCAGCGACCCTCCTTCACGCTGCTCGGCCTCGTCTATCCAGGCAGGTAATCCACACCCGACCCCCATCCTCCTCCTCCTTCCATATCCCACATGCCCGAGCACCGGCGCGAGCGCGACACCTTCCACCCAAATCACCGACCCATCCACCAAATAAGCGCCGCCCTAAGCCATGGTGCACGCAGTATAGCCAGGATCTCAAGGAGCATTTGGTAGCGGAGAAGCAAATCGCGACTGCATGCGCGGATGAGGTTGCGATGGCTGCCATTCATGCCGACCCTCAGATCTTGGAGGAGCACCTTGCCATTTGCTAGCTACGCCGGTTAAGCATGCTCGATTTACCCGTTGCGTGGGCTGCTCCTGCCTTTCCTTCACAAATTCTAGTGAATTGTGCTATCTAATTTTACCATGCAATTTGTTGCTCTAGTGTATATATTCTATATATGTAAATGCGATGTGGTGCTCACTTATTAACTGTTTTGTTAATTCGTTGTCGTCTTTAGTTAACTGTTTGGTTCGATTCTGCAAATGTGATGTTCAATTCTTGGGCTGCAATTTTGTATTGTCTTCCATGTGAGAAATAAATCGAATTTATCTTTACAAAATACATGAGAAATGAATACAATCGCTATATTTCCAAGTTTTCAAGCATGCTTGGTTTGGTTATACATTGTGCAATGTGGTGCTTTCGATTAACGTTTGGTTCATTTGTGTTGTGGTGTTTAGTTAACTGTTTGGTTCAATTCTGCAATGCGATGTTCAATAGTTGTGGGTGCATTCTGTTATTGTATACCATGTGAGGAATAAATTGAATTTGGCTATAGTAAATACATGAGAAACAAATACAATTGCTACAATTGGCTGTAGTTAAATGTTTGGTTAAGCTATGCGATCTTCTATTAGGAGTATGTTATATTGTGCAATGTGGTGCTCGATTAATGTTTGGTTCATTTGTGGTGGTGTTTAGTTAACTGCTTGGTTCAATTCTGCAATCGATGTCCAATTATGCGTGGGTAGAATTTGTATTGTTGTGCATGTGAGGAATAAATCAAATTTGGCTGCACTTAATACATGAGAAGCATATACAAGTGCTATATTTCCTAGTTCTTAATCATGCTTGGTTTGGATAAATGGGTTTTCCATGTGGCTTGAATTAATTTGATGAATCTGCAATGTGCTTATTTTTCAGCAACATATTTTACTGGTAGCATGCGAACCCTTACTTAACCTGATGACTAACTACCGTATATGTGTTGCAGGGAAACAATGGGAAGCATTGAGGTTTACAATCGAGGTTAGCACATGCATGTTCCATTGTCTAATAGCACATTATTGTGCAATTGCAGGAACCATTCTAATATTTAGGTTTTTAAAAATTTGGTCTTGCACATGTAGGTCCTGCTGTCAGAGGTTTCGACCCACAGTTCGACCCTTTTTGCAATTGGGGGAAATGAGTTGTCCATGAATATCAATCAAATCAAGAAACTTAGAAAGATTGTTAGGATAAAGAAATTAGCGGAAAAAAACAACAAGATCTTTGTCTGCATAATGAAGAAGACATAAGTTCAATAAAAGTTGGTACTAACTATTATACCAAGCCTTTTTTATTCCTTTGCCCCATTTCCAATATAGAGAAGATATTTATGCACATCCTTGTTTTCAAGCCCTTCCAAAGCAGTTCACTGATGATTACCTCTCAAACCACCTCTATGGTCAGGAGCCGAGGAAGGTTTTCATACAACACCCATGGTTCAATATTGAAGTGTTCCTGAAGAGGATGAAGGACGTCTGATCGATCATCCACGAGCACTTGGCCTAAAGTTGCAAGACCTTCAACATGAATGAAGGCACAATATTAAGCCTTTAAGCCCGTGAGTTTTCCGGATGTGATGCATCTTTCTATATACCATCTGTGATGATAATTTTGAAAGGTTCTACATGTTGCATGTGGAACTTGGTCTTTGAAATCTTGATTGTGTAATGGGGTAGCGGAGTCTTTGAAGCTATATCATGTTGTACTCTAATGTATTTCAATTATGAATTTCTGCTTCCTTAATATGGAAATGAAATATATTGTGTGCTTAATATGAATGTCAATTAGATTAATAAATGGATTATCCGACTGACTGTGTGGGATATACTTGCGACCGGAAACAATTTCGCCTGTATAATTGTATTTTTAGCTCTACTGTACGTATTTCCGTATTTGAGTGCTCGCCGGTCACACACGACCTCATTTTGCGGAGTGTGGGTGCCAGGAGGGCATATCCCCGACGGTTTCTGGGTCGTGTGGGAAGGAACCCCCTATCACCCACACTCACTAGGCGACGGTTCGAAATGCCATCGCGGAAAGGGATAAAAAACCGTTTGTATAGGACCGACACATACCAGTGACGGTGTTGAATATTGTGTATATGATGTCTAAATTATGCAATGCAAGACACCATATGCATGATATGAGCAGTATAACCATGCCAAGTTAGAGCATACACCTCGGTGGGGGAATAGAACTGGTCATCTATCTCTGAATCAATCTGTGAGGAGCTATCGGAACCCAGCAAGAGATCTGCTTCAACAAGTAGCACTGTCTGCTCTGAAGACCTTGTTTTCGCTCCATATTTTTCCATTACCCACTCAAATGACTGATTCACAGGAAGAGTAGTTTAATGTACAAACATTGTCGACAAATGGAAATGTAACAAGGATGGGCAAGATATCATTCAAATATATGATGCCTGGTTAAACAGGATGGCATTGCATATTTCACATATATTATGGCTGGCTAAAAGAGATGAGACTACATAATTCCCATATATGATATGGAAACTAAACCGGTGGCATTATAGAACATGGCTAACCTAATCAGATGACATATATGATGTAAAACTAGGCATCGCAAGGCAACATATGCATGATATGACCAACATCATCATGCCAATTTAGAAACAAACACCTTGGGGGGTAAATAGGAGTGGTCATTGCGTGCAGATCCGCCTCGAGCAGATATCTACCTGCAGGTTACAATCTGGAGAGGGGAGGGTTTGCCATTGAACCCACCATGGAGGCGATGTCTGCATGACATTGTATTGCCGCATAAAACTCTTCCTTTTTGTCTACATGTTCAAGCATGACTGTTTACAATATCGACATCCATCTGAAAAAATATAGTGATATAATGTAAGGAGAGCATGCGGAAATCTAGAGTGATGGTAACAACCGGTGGATGGATCCAAAATAATGATAAGCGGTGATGATAGCTTTAATTTAATAAAAAGACAGATGGCGATTGCTTTAATATTTGTTTCCCACCCAAGATGAACAACATAGGCATACCCTAGGTGAACAGGATAATGGAGCCGGAGATACTATTCATTCTGCCTCGATAAATTGCCTCACAAGTAATTTTAAAACTCAAGTTTGAACATTAATTTGGACACGACTTGGAGTCTAAGAGGTGAACATGGCGATATAGTACCAACTAATTTTAAGCAATGCATAACATAAGTAGAAACAAAAGAGTGTAACCTCTCTTGTAGACCCGTGTACTCCTTAGGTTCATCTGGTGAGTCGATGATGGTGATCTTGATTGTGGTGGGTGCGGCGGCGAGGGAAGGAGATCCGAGGCCGCGAAAGACGGTCAGGAGTCGTGATTTCTGGTTTGGTGGATGCTTCTGTCGATGGAGCATCTCAGGTGAGGTGGACGACGTTGCGGCAGGAGCATGACAAACCACACAAAGTTTTCTTGGACACCTATCATGGCGAAGTAATTACATGTAAGGACTCCTTTGGCTTGCAGGATTCTAAAAAGCGAGGATAGGAAAAACACCGAATAGGATAGGAATGCATGTGGGTATGAGCATTTTGTAAACACAGGATTTCTATCAACTTGGGTGTTTGGTTCACGAAATTGGAAGAAGCGAGAGGAATGCAAAAGAAACATGGCCAAATTAAAGTGAAACCATTTGGAAGCTTATGCAGTTAGAATGTTATTACGCGATGTACACTTGGTCTTGTTTTCATGCATATGATTTTGAAAAGTAATGAGTCCAGGTGGATGTTTTGCTCCATTCCTTTCAACAAAATGCATGTATAATTGAATAATAGAGTGCCATAGGAAAATTTCCTATTGCTATGTTTTTCCTTAAGTTTTTCCTTTGAACCAATATAGCCCTAATGGATCGACATGAATGTAGAGTAATAAGTGATGCGGCAAGTGTACAACCTCTTGGCCGTAGCCGTGTCGACCTCAGCATCATTGGGTTGGTCGCTGAAGAAGTTGAGGCAGAGGTGGCTGTCGGAGATGTGGAGGAAGATCTGAGGAATGCATGGCGGCGTCCGAGCCTTTTCTGTTGTGATGGATGGTTCCGTCGTTGGAGCAGCTCCGGCGAGCCGTAAGACGTCAAGGATGAAGCATTACAAGACAGACTTCATTAATCTCAAATGGGATTCTAATAGCATCACTCTTTGCGGGGCGCTAATGCGACACTATGATCGAGACCCTTTGCGGCCCGTGTGATGCAATAATCATAAACGGTGGTGTAAAAGAAAACCGTCAAAAAAGGTGCAAAACGTTTGCGATGATGTATCCATCAAACACAGTTTAGGTTTTAGTTGCGTGGGCGATGCAGGGCATACAGTTAATCCATTCAAACTATCTGCGATGAGGCAGAACAACAGAAACGGGAAGCCATAACAATGTGTGTGTGATGCAGGACACACAGTTAATCCATTCGAACTATTTGCGATGAGGTAGAACAACTGAAACGGGAAGCCATATCAATGTGTGTGCGATATACGACATACGGTTAACTCGGACGAACTGATTTCGATTAGGGAACACTGCGAAAGCAGTTCAACTTAACAAGATGTGTGTGATATGCATCATACATTTCACATGGATGAACTATTTGCGTTGAGCCAAAAGAACACAAACGTGTCATGTAAACGAGATGTGTGTGATACGTGGCAAATAGCCGACTCGGATGAACTGTTTGCGATGAGAAATTACAACACAAGCGGTCAAGCAGTTACTTCGTGTGTGATTATGTGTGTACAAAAACTTTGAAAAATGCAAACTAGTTGCTTGCGGTGGCTAGGAGTATCGCACAAGATCGTCTGCAGTACTGGGTGTCACGATGATTAGTATATTACACATCGTTTCCTTATGTGAACATGTGAGAGAATTTGCAATATGGGCCGATTAATATGCAAATGCCTTACGGACATCGAACTGCAGCTTAAACTCAATGAGCGTATGCGATACTAATACTTTCCATGAATATTATGAACTTGGTAACAACATTTGCGTAACATATATATATATATATATATATATATATATATATATATATATATATATATATATATATATATATATTAGTTACACTATTACGACAAAAGGAGGATCTTCGTAACACGGTTTTGACAACCATATGGTCCATATCTACATACTTAACATAGTAGCAACTATCACATTTTAAGAGGCTAAGGGCCAACAACCATATGGTCCATATCTACATACTTAACATATATAGTAACAGCTAGCACATTTTAAGAGGCTGAGGGCCAACAACGCAACTATCCACTTTGGGCGGCTTCATCCATGACGTGACATCTCGTCAATGAAAAGGAAGAGCCCTCATGCCTTGGTAGAGTAGGAGTAGAACAGTGTCTCAATTTTCCAATATGGATGCATTGCCACGAGAAGCGAGAACTTGTTAATTTGAATGGTTCCATTTTTGCGGGAAATCTGATTACCTTGCAATCACTTTGGCGTTATTAGCGAGCGAAGTGTAATTCGACCACGCCCAGGAAATTGATCCGAGGAGCAGCGACTCTGAGGGCAATTTACATTGACATGTAGAATAAAAAACAGTTGTAACATATAGTTGAAGATATATATAGTTTATGAGCATCAACATTGAAATAAGACTTTTACCTCGCTTTGTGCACACAATTGGTCTTATTCGATTGTGTGCACCATAGGTCTAATTAATCCCATCCAAAATGCAGCGTTCATCACAGCTGTGCTATCTCTAATGAATTATCAACAAAGTTTATGACATGCTTCCATGTCCTTCGATTGAAATTTAGTGCGGCTTAGTAACATACGGATCGATTCACTATGCATCCAACATATACGTTGCTTAAAAAGGTGGAAAGGTATTATTTATTCAGAACATGGCGGAAGAATATATAGTGCGCATAAATTGGTAAACATAATTTATTCTTACTGCCTAGGAGCGAATTAGAATATGATATCACAATTGGTTGCTTAAATAGTGATCAATTGGTTGCTTAAATAGTAATATGACAACATGGAGAAAGTTGAAAGGACACTAACCTCGATCGGACTTTGATCGGTGATGGCCGTTAGAGTAAACATCCATATTAATTAGACCAGGCTGTGGTTCACGCACTATAATTTTATTGCCCGACTTTACATTCATAACACTTAGACATTTTTCTCCAAGGTCCACATTAAAATAGGAGTGACCATCTTTGTCGAAGTATTACATAAACCGCCATTGTAAACCCATGTTGCATTGTCATATGACATCCTCGGAGTCATCGACAAAGTAAAGCCTAAGATTTCCTTCTACTCCTGTTCTTGCAAAGAAAGGGATGTCTTGCTTGAAATGAAAATTAAGATTGTAAATTAGATATATTGAAATAACGGAGCAAGATGCAAATATAGGAGTAACCAATAGAACATATCCATATATAGATGCAAGCAAAGTACAAAAATATAGAATTAAAAATAGATAATGTAACAAAGATTTGATGCAAATATATAGATAATGTAACCTATGAGGGTATATGTTCACAAATTTAGGCCATCCTGACCGTGGTAGGTTGAGATTGAACATATCGGCGCTCCACGAAGTCATCGAATGGTGAGATAGAACTTACGTTCCGGTAGCCCACGACCACATTTGCCCGATTTGTGCTACTTTGTGCACACATGAATGAACACCCACGAATCAGCTAGAACAAAAATGATTCCACGGTTATTTTATGGTTGATTAACGGCGATGGACGGAATGCAATAAGAGATGAGTGAATATTTAGCTATTTAAGTTGATTACCTTCTCCATGAGAAAAATCTCGGCCCAATCCTGCGAAAACCCGGTCGACGAGTCTACAATGTGCCGGTGCGAGATAGGCGGTGAAAGCGGTGGGCGAAATCTGGTGCCGTTTGGGCGTGACCTCGCTTGCCGCCAACAACCGTCGAGCTTAGGGTGCGAGTTGCGGAGGAGTCCGTGGCGAGTGAGTGTGGGGACAAAGTGGGCGAGGTTTTCTTTTCCTTTTGCTTGTGTGAGTGAACACACGGTTATGACGGCGGCGAAATGAACCGTGTGCGATAAATCACCGAGATTGAATAGGAATCAAATTTCCTTTGTCCTTCATCCATGAGTTTTTCTCTGATGAACATAAACCACCTAATCACCCGTGTTCAAATTTGACACTTTTCCTGGTTCATTTACAATATTTAGGGATTATGTGCATTTTATAGGCATTAATGCACGTAATTCAAATTCAAACAATTGGTGCATGAAAGGGTGCACAAGAGCGGTGTGGAAAAACCATACTAAGTGGTATTTAGTAATTTCTCAAGCCTTTTATAAGGAATGGGCAGATATTTCAATGGAGTCAACCACAAGTCACGTCATTTCTTTGGGTTATCAACTATGGAACAATGAAATATGTGCTTGAAAAACATGGCCGGATGGCATGGTGCCATGGTATGGCCTCCTTTGTGCCCTGGTTAAAAGCTGAGAAGGTTTGATTTATGTCGATCATGCACGCCCTTCATAAATCGAACCATCACCGAGGAAGTTCAATGCTTCGAGGAAATCACACCAAGATTGAAGGGAATCGAATTTCCGTCCTAGCTTGTCTTTTAGTTTTTCAACGATCAACATACCGCCTCAAAATGAAACATGTTCAAATTTGACATTTTCGAACTCATTTTACCATATTGAGGGATTGTGTGCATTTTCTAGGCATTAATTATGCACATAATTCAAATTCGAACAATTGGTGCATGAAAAGGTGCACAAGAACGGTATGGAAAACCATGCTGCGATGCTATACAAAAATGAAACACATGGTTGAAAAACATGGCGCCTTTGGTGTGGTGCCATGGTATGGCCTCATCATACCCCTGGTAAAAATTGGAGGGGATTCAAATTTCCTTTGTCTTTGTCCATGAGTTTTTTTTCAATGATAGGCGTACAACCTGCAAATCACCGTGTTCAAATTTGGCACTTTAGGGTTCATTTGCCATATTTAGGGGATTATGTGCATTTCCTAGGCATTAATCGCATAATTCAACTTCAAACAATCGATGCATGGCGTCCACAAGGGCGGCCTAGAAAACCATGCTCGTGCCATTTAAGTAAATTCTCATGCCTTTCACAAGGAATGGGCCAGATATTTTGATGAAATGTGTGGCAATAGTCAACCACAAATGTTTGTTTGTTGGGTTTTTCAACTATACAAAAAATGAAATAAATGCTTAAAAACATGGCGCTTTGGCATGGTGCCATAGTATGACCTCACCAAGCCCTGGTAAAAATTTGAGAAGGTTTGGCTTATGTCGTCATGCCGCCCTTCATAAATCGAACCATCACCAGGAAGTTCCATGCTTTCGAGAGGGAAAATCCCAAGATTGAAGGAATCCTATTTTTCATCCTAGTTGGTCATTCAGTTTGTTTCCAACAATCAACATACCGCCTCAAGCAGGCGATGTTCCAAATTTGACATTTTCCCGGGCTCATTTACAATATTTAGGGGATTATGTGCATTTTCTAGGCATTAATGGAGATAATTCAAATTCAAACAATCGATGCATGAAAAGGTGCACAAGAACGTTCTGGAAAACCATGCTCATGTTATTTAGCACATTCTAATGCCTTCTACAATGAATGGGAGATATTTCAAGGAAATGTGTGGCAATAGTCAACCATAATAGCGTCGTTTACTCGGTTAACAACTATACAAAAATGAAACACTTGGTTGGAAAACATGGCGCTTTGGCTTCGTGCCATGGTATGGCCTCCACCATGCCACAGGAAAAATTGGAGAATGTTTTCCTTATGTCTTGATCTGCGCCTTTCATAAATCGAACCATCACAGGAAGTTTCATGGTTTCAAGGAAATCCACCAAGATTGAAGGGGGTCCAAATTTCCTTTGTCCTTTGTCCATGAGTTTTTTCTCTGATGAACATACAACCTACAAATCACCGTGTTCAAATTTGGCACTTTTCGAGTTCATTTGCCATATTTAGGGGATTATGTGCATTTCCTAGGCATTAATGCACATAATTCAAGTTCAAACAATCGAATCATGAAAGGGTCCACAAGGACAGCCTAGAAAACCATGCTCGAGCCATTTAGTAAATTCTCATGCCTTTCACAAGGAATGGTGAGGATATTTCCATGAGAATGTGTGGCAATAGTCAACCACAAATGTATGTTTGTTGGGTTTTCGATTATAAAAAAATGAAATAAATGCTTAAAAAACATGACGCCTGGCATGGTGCCATGGTATGACCTCACCATGCCTTGGTAAAAATTTGAGAAGGTTTGGCTTATGTGTTGTCATACACGCCCTTCATAAATCAAACCATCAGGAAGTTCCATGCTTTTGAAAGAAATGCTCAAGATTGAAGGGAATCCAAATTTTCTTAGATTCTTTGCCCTAGAGTTTTTCTCGACGAACATACACCACGCAAATCACCATGTTCAAATTTGGCATTTTTCTAGGCTCATTTACCATATTTAGGGGATTATGTGCATTTTCTATGCATTAATGGACATAATTTCAAATTTGAACAATCGGTTCATGAAATGGTGCACAAGATCGGTATGGAAAAACATGCTCGTGTTATTTAGCACATTCTCAAGCCTTTTTTACAAGGAAGGGAATCGAAATTTTCTTACGTTCTTAGCCCTAGAGTTTTTCTCTGACGAACATACACCTGCAAATCACCGTGTTCAAATATGGCATTTTTAAGGCTCATTTACCATATTTAGGGGATTATGTGCATTTCTAGGCATTAATGGAAATAATTCAGAATTCGAGACAATCGGTGCATGAAAAGGTGCACAAGAAGCGATGCAGAAAACCATGCTCGTGTTATTTAGCACATTCTCATGCCTTTTACAAGGAAGAATCCAAATTTTCTTAGATTCTTTGCACCAGAGTTTTTTTCTCAGCGAACATACACCACCGCAAATCACCGTGTTCAAATTTGGCATTTTTCTGGGCTCATTTACCATATTTAGGGGATTATGTGCATTTTCTAGGCATTAATGGACATAATTCAAATTCGAACAATCGGTGCATGAAAGGTGCACAAGAGCGGTCTGGAAAACCATGCTGCGTGTTATTTAGCACATTCTCATGCCTTTTACAAGGACGGTGAATCCAACGTTTCTTTGTTCTTTGCCCTTGAGTTTTTTTCTACGACGAACATACACCCTGCAAATCACAGTGTTCAAATTTGGCATTTTTCAGGGCTCATTTACCATATTTAGGGGATTATGTGCATTTTCTAGGCATTAATGGACATAATTCAAATTCGAACAATCGGTGCATGAAAAGGTGCACAAGAGCAGTGCAGGAAAACCAAGCTCGTGTTATTTAGCACATTTCATGCCTTTTTACAAGGAAGGGAATCCAAATTTTCTTCCGTTCTTTTGCCCTAGAGTTTTTTTCTCTGACGAACATACACCCTCAAATCACCGTGTTCCAATTTGGCATTTTAAGGCTCATTTACCATATTTAGGGGATTATGTGCATTTCTAGGCATTAATGGACATAATTGAAATTGAACAATCGATTGCATGAAAAGGTGCACAAGAGCAGTGCAGAAAACCATGCTCGTGTTATTTAGCACATTCTCATGCCTTTTTACAAGGAAGGGAATCCAAATTTTCTTCGTTCTTTGACCTAGAGTTTTTTTCTACTGGCGAGACATACACCACTGCAAATCCACGGTGTTCAAATTTGGCATTTTCTTGGCTCATTTACCATATTTAGGGGATTATGGGCATTTTCTAGGCTTTAGTGGACATAATTCAAATTCGAACAATCGGTGCATGAAAAGGTGCACAAGAGCGAGTCAGAAAACCATGCTGGTGTTATTTAGCACATTCTCATGCCTTTTACAAGGAAGAATCCAAATTTTCTTAGATTACTGCATACAGGAGTTTTTTTCTGACGAACATACAGCGCAAATTACCGTGTTCAAATTTGGCATTTTAAGGCTCATTACCATATTTAGGGGATTATGTGCATTTTCTAGGCATTAATGGACATAATTCAAATTCAGACAATCGGTGCATGAAAAGGTGCACAAGAGCAGTCTGGAAAACCATGCTCCTGTTATTTAGCATTCTCATGCCTTTTACAAGGAATTGGCGAGATATTTCAAGAAAATGTGTGGCAATAGCCAACCACTAAATAGCGTCGTTTACTCGGTTAACAACTATACAAAAATGAAACACATGGTTGGAAAACATGGCGCTTTGGCTTAGTGCCATGGTATGGCCTCACCATGCCACAGTAAAAGTTGGAGAATGTTTTCCTTATGTCATGATCTTGCGCCTTTCGCCATCGAACCATCATCGAGGAAGTTTCATGGTTTCAAGGGAAATCACCAAGATTGAAGGGGGGTCAAATTTCCTTTGTCCTTTGTCCATGAGTTTTCTACGATGAACATACAACCTACAAATCACCGTGTTCCAAATTTGGCACTTTTCCGAGTTCATTTGCCATATTTAGGGGATTATGTGCATTTCCTAGGCATTAATCGCATAATTCAAGTTCAAACAATCGAATCATGAAAGGGTCCACAAGGCGACCTAGAAAACCATGCTCGAGCCATTTAGTAAATTCTCATGCCTTTCACAAGGAATGGACAGATATTTCCATGAAATGTGTGGCAATAGTCAACCACAAATGTATGTTTGTTGGGTTTTCAACTATAAAAAATGAAATAAATGCTTAAAAAACATGACTCCTTGTATGGTGCCATGGTATGACCTCACAATGCCTTGTTAAAAATTTGAGAAGGTTTGGCTTATGTTGTCATGCACGCCCTTCATAAATCAAACCATCACGGAGGAAGTTCCATGCTTTGAAGAAATCCTCAAGATTGAAGGGAATCAAATTTTCTTCGTTCTTTGCCACGGAGTTTTTTCTCTGACGAACATACACCCATAAATCACCGTGTTCAAATTTGGCATTTTAGGGCTCATTTACCATACTTAGGGGATTATGTGCATTTTCTAGGCATTAATGGACATAATTCAGAAATTCTAACAATCGGTGCATGAAAAGGTGCACAAGAACTGTCTGAAAACCATGCTGGTGTTATTTAGCACATTCTCATGCCTTTTACAAGGAAGGAATCAAATTTTCATCGTTCTTTGCCCTAGAGTTTTTTTCTCTGACGAACATACACCACTGCAAATCACCGTGTTCAAATTTGGCATTTTTGGGCTCATTTACCATATTTAGGGATTATGTGCATTTTCTAGGCATTAATGGACATAATTGAAATTGAACAATCGGTGCATGAAAAGGTGCACAAGAGCAGTGCAGAAAACCATGCTCGTGTTATTTAGCACATTCTCATGCCTTTTACAAGGAAGGGAATCCAAATTTTCTTCGTTCTTTGCCTAGAGTTTTTCTCAGCGAACATACACCCTCAAATCACCGTGTTCCAATTTGGCATTTTTAAGGGCTCATTTACCATATTTAGGGGATTATGTGCATTTTCTAGGCATTAATGGACATAATTCAAATTGAACAATCGGTGCATGAAAGGTGCACAAGAGCAGTGCAGAAAACCATGCTCGTGTTATTTAGCACATTCTCATACCTTTTACAAGGAAGGGAATCAAATTTTCTTTGTTCTTTGCCCTAGAGTTTTCTCGGCGAACATACCACACCACAAATCACCGTGTTTCAAATTTGGCATTTTACAGGCTCATTTACCATATTTAGGGATTATGTGCATTTTCTAGGCATTAATGGACATAATTGAAATTGAACAATCGGTGCATGAAAAGGTGCACAGAACAGTGCGGAAAACCATGCTCGTGTTATTTAGCACATTCTCATGCCTTTTTACAAGGAAGGAATCCAAATTTTCTTAGTTCTTTGCCCTAGAGTTTTTCTCGGCGAACATAAACCACCGCAAATCACCGTGTTCAAATTTGGCATTTTTAGGCTCATTTAGCATATTTAGGGGATTATGTGCATTTTCTAGGCATTAATGGACATAATTCAAATTGAACAATCAGTGCATCAAAAGGTGCACAAGAGCGGTCTGAAAACCATGCTCGTGTTATTTAGCACATTCTCATGCCTTTTACAAGGAAGAGAATCCAAATTTTCTTAGTTCCTTACAGGTTTTTTTCTACGTAACATACTGTGCTGCAAATCACCGTGTTCAAATTTGGCATTTTTAAGGCTCATTTACCATATTTAGGGATTATGTGCATTTTCTAGGCATTATTGGACATAATTCAAATTCAAACAATCGATTGCATGAAAAGGTGCACAAGAGCAGTCTAAAACCATGCTCCTGTTATTTAGCACATTCTCATACCTTTTACAAGGAATTGTGGCAGAATATTTCAAGGAAATGTGTGGCAATATGCCAACCATAAACGTAGCGTCGTTTACTCGGTTATTTCAACTATACAAAATAGAAACAACATGGTTGGAAAACATAGCGCTTTGGCTTGAGTGCCCAAAAGCCAGGTATGGCCTTCACCATGCCACAGTAAAAAGTTGGATAATATTTTCCTTATATGTCATCTGATGCGCGCCTTTCATAAATACAGACCATCACTTGAGAGTTTCACATATTGGTTTCAGAAATCACCAAGATTAGAAGAGGGGGTCCAAATTTCCTTTTTCCCTTTGTCCATGAGTTTTTTCTCGATGAAACATACAACCTACAAATCACGTGTTCCAAATTTGGCACTTTTCCGAGTTCATTTGCCATATTTAAGGGATTATGTGTACATTTCCTAGGCATTTAATGCGCATAATTCAGAAGTTCAAACAATCGAATCATAGAAAGAGGTCCTACAAGGGCTGACCTAGAAAACCATGCTTTCGAGCCATTTAGTAAATTCTCATACCTTTCACAAGGAATGGTGGTGGTGAGATATTTCCATGAAATGTGTTGGCAATAGTCGACCACAAATGTATGTTTTGTTGGGTTTTCAACTATAAAAATGAGAATAAATGCTTAAAAAAACATGATGCCTTGCATGGTGCCATGGTATGACCTCCACAATGCACCTTGGTAAAAATTTGAGAAGGTTTGGCTTATATATGTTGTCATGCACGCCCTTCATAAATCAAACCATCACCGAGGAAGTTCCATGCTTTCGAAAGGAAATCCCTCAAGATTGAAGGAAATCCAAATTTTCTTCGATTCTTTTTGCCACCTCGGAGTTTTTTTTTCTATGGCGAACATACACCCGCATAAATCACCGTGTTCCAAATTTGGCATTTTTAGGGCTCATTTACCATATGTTAGGGGATTATGTATGTGCATTTTCTAGAGCATTAATGGACATAATTCAAGAAATTCGAGACAATCGATTGCATGAAAAATTTACACAAGAATGGTGCAGAAAATTCTACTGCCATTGTTATTTTGGCACATTCTCATGCCTTTACAAGGAAGGGGAATCCAAATTTTTTCTTACGTTCTTTGCCCTAGAGTTTTTTTCTACAGCGAACATACACCCACTGCAAATCACCGTGTTCAAATTTGGCATTTTACACGGGCTCATTTACCATATTTAGGGGATTATGTGTGCATTTTCTAGAGGCATTAATAGACATAATTGAAAATTGAGACAATGATTGCATGAAAAGGTGCACAAGAACGGTGCAGAGAAAACCATGCTAGGTGTTATTTAGCACTTTGTTCTCATGCCTTTTACAAGGAAGGGAATCAAATTTTTCATACGTTCTTTGCCCTAGAAGAGTTTTTCTCGGCTGACATACACCCACTGCAAATCCACCGCAGGTGTTCAAATTTGGCATTTTTACAGGCTCATTTAGCATATTTGGGGGATTATGTGTGCATTTTCTGGGCATTTTAAGCGCATATAAATCAATGCGAACTACAGGGTGCCCAGGTGTGATGTGTGGGGCGTGGATTTGCTGTTGGTCATGGTGCATCCAGCGATTGCATCTTGCGATCCACGTAGCAGGGGTTTTCTGCCTATCATAATGCAACACACACAATGCTTTAAAACACAGGCCATTCTTTGTTTTAGGCAGCCGAGAGATGGAGACCGTGTCTGCGATAATGAAGGAGCAATATTATGAGGGAAGCCAAATTCTACATTTATACGTTTGTAGGTTGAAGCTCTTAGAATACCACCACGCCTTTGTGTATGGCTGCCCGGCCCCTCCATCCCCGAGCTCTCTCCGAGCGTCGTCCATGGCACCGCGACACCGCGATGTTCGGGTAAAGGCGAAGCGACATCCCGCCGCCTGGCGTTCCTCGCCGCCACGTACCCGCGCACATAGTAAAGAAACGATGGCATCTCGCCCGCCTGCAAAGTTCATCCCAGCGCCGGCGGCTAGAGCTGATTACATGGGCAAACTTTGAAGGCTGCCATGGCGAATGGAGTGAGTGGATCTAAGCGTGACCAAACGCCGCCTGAAGAAAGCGGAAAAAGCTGAAAGCTTGATCAAGAAAGAGAGTCGCCGCCCGCCGCAAGAAAAAAAGAGGCCGCCGCGCCATCGGTGAGAGAGCTTGGCGGAGATCGGAAAACGCGATTGGGTTGCCGCCTACAAGGCCGGGAAGGAGAAAGCATGGCGTCGTGCCAAAGCATGCCACGATGGCGGCATGTGAGAAGTAACCAAGTTTGTAGTATTAGAGCAAATTACCGTAGTACTTCTAAGTTTTTATATTAACGTACATATGTCAGTGGTAAGAGCATCCTTTGAAGGGAGCTTTGGCGTTGGTCAGCATGTGTGCACATGTGCGTTTTTAGGAGCAGGATACTGCCAACTTTGTTTTTCTCACACCACGAGTATTTGGCGGCAATCTCGTTATTGTGTTTCCCCCGCCCAAAGTTTCAAATTTCGCACCAAAATTTTCCATTAGGCGTAGCGATTTTAGAATTTATTCCTCCAACCACATCCCCTTCCCCTCGGTATCCCCTCCCTGGCGTCTCCCCATACCGGCATCTCAAACCGCTTGTTGCGCAACCTGTACAACTTCAACCACATCTATATACACTTTCCGGATCGGTCGAATTAACCCACCGATCTCTATCCGTCCCGACCTGATTGCTTAAATGGCGCATCTGAAACATCCTCATGCTCTCCAAATCCCGCGGGGAGCTCACTTGTGGTCCATGGCGCGATGGCTTTGTTAATAGCGTGTTGACCCGGAGGAACACCTCGCCTCCACCGCCACCGCCGACATGGTGCGAGCTTCCGGCGAGATAAATTCCTCGGTGACTACCCCTAGGACTTAATAGAGTAATATCGACCCAGCTAAATCTTACCAATACCACTTTAGCAACAGCTCACGATTTGCCCATGGTTGATGTATTAGAAAGCATGTTTTGTGCCTTGTTTATTTAAATTACTACACACCAGCGTGATATTCCAAATATTACCGTTTCAACTCAATTTCACCAATACCAGACAACAAACTTACAATACATGACTCATGATATCACTAGAGATGCTGCCCTTTTGCTATTTTTAGTGGATGCTAACCTTTATTTCCACTTAACATGCCTATCCATGTATGCTTACAGCGAGTATCATAATGCTTGGCTGATGCTTTTGTTTTAGTCACGAGGTGAGCTACATCCCATGTCTTCTGATGTTCACATAATTTGTGCAATTGCACTTTAACTTCTACCCATTCTCTTGGTTGCACAATGTGGGTACACATATCGGTGTAGCACTGGTCACGCTTGACCAGGAGGAACAACAAGCCTCCGCGCCGTCGGTTGAGTTTAGGCGAGCTTTCTGTACCTCTCCGGACTTTACCAATGTATGCACTCACCAGTTCAATCTTACCCTAATACCCGGTTTTACAGTGTGCGGCTATGTTCGCATGTCACGATCGATGTATTACAAAAGCATGTACTAGTAACCCCACTGCCTAACACGCGTTTTGCTACTATCCCTACCTTTTATGGACATACGGGCTATTCTCTCCTGCTGGCCGTACACTGCCTTGTGATGTTCTTATACCAACGTTGCATTTTTATCGATTACCGGTTTCAATGTCTATTAAGCATGTTGCAATTTTGCTGATTGAATCTTTACATTTTTAAACATGATTGCATTTCAATGGCACTACAAGCACCTTACAAAACATGACTTGTGACGTTTAACTATGCCATTTTCTATTTTTGGTGAATCCCTAACTTGATTGTACCTTATGAGGCTTGTGCATGCGCCACCTTGAGGGTCTTAACGACCCGATGTTGTTGTTTTACCGTCGGGTTAACTGCATCCTATGTCTTACAATACTTCACATCATTTATGCGATGTGCAGTTTAATCCTGCAATGCACGCATTCTTGGTTGCATGTAGGTACACATATCAAAGGTGGCAGCGGATCCATGCTTGACCGAGGAATAGCTTCGCCTCACTGATTTGGGGCGGGCTTTCAGCTGAGGTGAAGTGCTCTGTAGCAACTACCTCTCAGGGAGTTGCAAGTATGTACCCACCCAGTTCAATCTTACCAATACCGATTGCAATTAATGGCTATATTTTGTATTATCCAATGTATTAAGCATGCTTTGTAGTAAACATGCCTAACTGCGTTTGAGCTATTTTCCCTACCTTTTATAGACAAGCTCGGGCTATTATTACGCTTCGGGCGGCACCTTCCACTGTGATGTTTAACTTTGCCATAGTGCATTTTTATTTCGATGCCGGTTTCAATGGCCCAGATAAGCTCAAGTTGCAATTAACGAGCTTGTATCCATTTTAAGAGAGTTATTATTTACGATTGGCATACAAACTTACAAAACATGATATTAGGATGTTGTTAAGCACGTTGCAATTAACATTTGTATCCATTTTAATCCGAATACTGTTATTCTGCGTTACTACTCTTCGAGAATGAAGATATCACTACAAATGCTGCCATTTTAATACCATTTTGCTATTTTTGGTGGATATTAAACCTGCTAGAAGTTAACATTATTGGCTTTCCATGTACTTACACAGGCTACAATGAAGCACGATATTTTTGTTCTTAGTCGAGGTTAGGTGCATCCCATGTCTTGCTCACCATCTATTCCTAAATATAAAGTATTTTTAGAGAATTCAATATAGACCACATAGGGTAGCAAAATGAGTGAATTCTAGATTCTAATCCTAAAACTATATCTATAATTCTATAACCATCCATATGTAGTTCATATTGGAAATCTCAAAAAAAATTAACTTAGGAACATAGAGTGAATTGTATTTTACATCATTTGTGCAATCTCGATTGGCTTCTAACATTTTACTGGTTGCTTGTAGGTACATATCACGAAGTACTTGATCCACGCTTGATCCCTTTAGCATATGTAGCAACGTCAGATATTCATGAACAAGCGTCAAGTGAGGAAACTAAGAAAGATTGTTAGGCGAAAGAAAGCGGGTGATTGGAATTAAGCCCTTTATTTACGCTTTGTCAAAAACGACAATGAACTTTAGGATGGTAAGTAATGTATTACCTTTTCCCCACACAACAAGTTACTCTATTAGACCTCGATTATCGTGTTTTTCTCTTTTAGTGCTTTCCGAAGCTATTTCTTGATGATTACCTTGCAAAGCGACATGACCCGAGTGGAAGCAACTATGGTTAAAGTATATAATTGATATACATCTGAGCGGAAATATTTTTCTAGGATTCATGCGTGTGGGATGTACTTACCTCACTGAAATGATTTTTGGGATTGACCGTGTGGGATAATACATACCTACGAAAAAAATTTTAGGGATTCACCATGCGGGATGTACATACCTCTGAAATGATTGGGTTTCGATGCCTACTTATCGTCAGCACGGTCCTAGCTTTGGGTCCCATGAGGGCCTATCCCAACGACCTGGAGTCGTGTGGGAAGGACACCCTACTCCCTTTTACACACTCCCCTTGGCGGCAGGTTACCAAATGCTTTGTCGTGGAAAAGGGGTTTTAAACCGTTTGTTTAGGACCCGTACGCCTTTTGATGCATCTCAGATGAGCGATGTAAAATACATTACCAAAAAGTGATAGATTTAAAATTTACATAACCGAGAAAACACCTGACTATAACGGATGAGGTAAAAAACCGTTCACTCTAAACTTAGCTGTCGAAACTGAAATTTCATTGTGGGTCTAAGTATTCTTGCCCGGCCCCGGAATCGCATGCCCGGTAGCAGAGAGGCGCTTCACCTCTCGTTTAGGCCGCTCGAGCACTAGTAGTAGAGAAACAGTGATCCAAATCAGCAGGCAATTGACGGGGAACATAGTACTAGATAGCAGCCGAGCAATGGCGCTTTGAGAAGCTGACGAACTAGAGCCAAAGCAGACGCTCATGTAAACATGCCGTAGTCCATGTACCAACATCAAGGCGCCATGGCGAGCAAACAGAAACATAGCAGCGGAAACGGCGAGGAGAGCGAGCACTTGCGGCATGAGCAAGGGGAGCAATGCAACAAGCGAAAGCAAGCGAGCTGGAAGCGATATAACATACAGCGGGCGAAAGCAAGAGCCGGAGCAATGCAGCGAAAGCGAAGCAGCGAGCTGGAAGCGGCGATAACGGTCCGGTTGGTATAGCCGTCGTCAATGAAGGGGCCTCGATCTGGGGAAAGCCGCCATGGAAATAAACTCGCCATGGCGCCCAACCGTGGCGGCCACGCCATGGAAGTGCGGAATGGAGCACCGTCGGCAGCAAGGGAGAAATCGAGTTCAGGAGAAGGTCCATCGCGATGAGTGTATGCAACCTCTTTGGTGGAGCCGAGTAGCCCTCGGCAAATCCGAGGAAATCAGTGCGTATGTTGTGGTTCCGGTGGAGCAGGTTAAAGGTGGCGTTGTGGGGATGGAGTAGCCCACGATAGGCAGCGATCGTCGAACAACTCCGCTGGAGGTGGAGGAGCGGAAGCGGCTGAACCCGGTGGGACAACGAGATCGATGTGAATCCTCATCCGGGAGGAGTGGATGAGGGGCGATCAAGCTATTACGGCCGGATGACATCGTCAGAAGAGAGCTCCGACTGAGCAGCCCGGTGAGGTGGCGGACGGGAGGAGGTAGAATTTCAGCCAATTTTGGATCGGAGAGAGGTTATGGCAGCACAGGATTTTTGAATGGCGAGCGAAGGCGATGGGAGGGAACCATGACTTAGGGACGCGCTTGTCCAAAATGCTAGAATGTTTTACAAAAGTACCTTACCGGTTTGAATTAGCGGCCCTTTGGGTTTAGGGTTAGAAGGGGGATTTTGTGTAGCCGAGATTTGAAAGGCTGGAGGGAGTTATCGCGCGTTGTAATTTCGGGATAGTAAGTAGCGGGTTGTGAAGCGCATGAGTTTTGGGAGCGGGATATCTCCCCAATTTCGGGATATAACAAAGCGTGAGTTGAATTTTAGGGAGACCAGTAGAGGGAGTCCCGGACTAGGGGTGTCCGGGATGGCGGGACTATCATCACGGCCGGACTCCAAGACTATGAAGATACAAGATTGAGGAACTTCGTCCAGGTATCAGGATGGGACAGCGTGGAAAGGCAAGCAGCGATCTGGATATGTAGATCTCCTACCATTGTAACCGACTACATGTAACCCTAACCTATCCGGTGTCTATATAATAGGAGGGTTTTAATCAAATAGGAATGAACAACAATCATACCATAGGCTAGCTTCTAGGGTTTAGCCTCCTTGATCCTAGTGGTAGATCTACTCTTGTACTACCCATGTCATCAATATTAATCAAGCGAGTGAGGTGTACCTCCATCGAGAGGGCACTGAACACTGGTAGTGGCTGCTCGTGTCCCTTGTCTCCTGTTACCATCTAGCCTAGACGCACAGTTAAGGACCCCCTACCCGAGATCCGCCGGGTTTGACACACGACATTGGTGCTTTCGTGAGGGATTCCCTGCATGCCGTCGTCATTAGGTAGGATGCCTCATCTCAATCTTTAAAGGCGATACCATTGCCAAAGAAGCCTTGGCCCTTTGGTGGGACTCTTCGTCTAGGCGGTTTTCTCATGACCGCTAGTTGGCCTCCATGCTTAAGCGATGACCTTTAAGTCATCGAAACCCCAATCTCCATGTTAGTTCAGAACTTTCCGAACAGTTAGATCCGATCAGAGCTCTCCTCTAGTAAATGAGGCTGCTTGGATCGCTTATCGCTTATACTGAGATCGCCCTGATTACGGACCCGGATCGGGCCTAAAACCGATCGGAGAGATCAACTCTCCCCACGCTACCCATCATGTTGCTGTGATAGAGGGAGCAATGCGGCGACTCTTCTCTTATCTTAAGGACTAGCTTCATCCGGTTCCTGATCCCTCCATGCCGGATTCCTGCGGAGGGCGGATGTCGATCAAACCTGAACTTGAAGTCGACGTGGCGAATTGACTCGTTTGAATGCTTTCAAAATCCAAACATCCGAGTTCGGAAGCTTCCCGACCCTTTGGAGTCCCTAGAATTGGGCGGGGTTCCGGATTTAGTGCCACCTTCACCCAAACATTAGCGATCTCTCAAGAATTCGTGAGCCCGCCAATGATACATCATTCTTGGGCGATTCCTCCTGGTTATGAGCAGGATAAAGGGCTGCCGAGATGAGAGCGCCATGCCAATCTTCTGCAATAAGGTACTTGCGGACAAGGGAAGTCCTAAAGCGCCATAAGTAGTCTGCGAAATTACACGCTTCTTTGACTTGGTGACCATACGTACAAAAATCTTGTGCGATGGAGAAGCGCCTGAAAAACCGAAAGTAAATTTTGGGATAATAAGCCCCGAATACATCCCTAATTAAGAACAAAAAGTGCATCATTATCGGCACACAGGTTGAATACCAAAAAACCAAAACCCCTAAAGGTGCGGAACACGTCTTTGGAGGGTTAGCTAAGCGGACCTGCAAAATTCATAGCACGAGGCGTACTCCAACTCATAGCCAGAGCATGTTTTGGATACTAAGCGAGGTGGCAAAAATTGGCGAAAAGAGCTTCTAGCTTGAGAATCCCAACCCGGCCAAAACCCGATGCACGGTATTAGCGGTCTTGAGACTTTCGCATCCAATAACATGCAACGGCAAACTCCGCAACCTTGCCGAAGTCTGCAAATAGTAACAATAAATCCATGGAGTAACACTGACTATTACCTTGATGCCGGTGACAAAGCTGAAATTCGAACTGCCCCTTGCGGGCACGATAGCATTGGTCCTCGACCCGATATTAGGCTGACTTTCGCCTTACTAAGGTACTCATGGATGGCGATGGCGGACTAAACCTCATCTATGAGGAAACCCTCCGAAAAATGGAAATATTTGGAACCGCATTGAGCTGAAGCAGACACAACCTTTAGAGGAATAATCCCGGTAAGGAAGCACTTTTGCTGCAGAAGAATTACATTAATGTAGTGTTCGGCTCACTTGAGAATGATTACAAATCCGAGGAGGTCACATTTCAAGTGGCCCGTTCAACAGCGGATATCATGCTTTATTAGGATGAGAGGCATTCACAATCTTTCAAGCTATACCCATTATGGGTGCGGAAGCTTAAAATGCCAGTCCCCAGCAGGGAATCATCACTCTCGCTAGTGATCTGAACATAGCACTCAGCGCCCGAAAATAAGACAGCCGCTTTTAGCCCTCGAGGCACTATCTCACGGCTTCCTAGCGGCCGAGGAACTCACCGCGATAAGCTCCACGGTGAAACGAGACGATGTGATACTTGATAAAAAGATCCAAGTCCACCTCCTTTTAAACCATTGGATGAAATAAATTGAATTCCAAGTCCACGCAATAGACCTGCAAAGGCGGCCTCCATCGGGGCACAATTAAATCCTGATGTAGGCAGCAGCACTCTGAGAATTTCTACAAGAAAAGCTGGGACATCTTTGCACTGGCACCCTTCGGATTGCGGGAATCCCACCGTCATTTGGCGAGCACAACCTAAATATCCTAAAAGGATTCAAGCCGGTCAAAGCAGGCTCTTGGAGCTTTTTCCGAACCCAAGAGGCGGACCATGGGAGAGGAGCTAGCCATAGGCTTTTGGAGGCCGGATTCGCCGTAGAGATAAATCATTGTCCAAGACTGGCCTAGCGAACACAGTGATGGTAACAAACAAGGATAAATCCAGCGCCTATGTGTTGATTTGAATGACCTTAATAAAACTTGCCGAAAGGATCTCTTATCGCTTTAATTGATCAAATCATTGGCGCTACAGTGAGGACACGACTCATTGTGCTTCCTCGGCGCATACTCCGGCTACCACCAAATCAAGATGGCGGAGCCAGACCAAGCTACGGCGACATTCATCGCTTATACGGCCCGTTACGCTTCGACTAATGCCCTTTGGGCTCTAAAACACCGGCGCAGCTTATGTCGCGTATGATTGATTTGTCTGCAAACCGGATCGTAAAGCGGTGGAAGCTTATATGTAGATGACGTGGTCATCAAAATAGCTGCGTCAAAACTCTAGTAGGTGACACAGAGGCTCACATTCGACAAACCGAACGAAAATATGACATCGGCTCAATAATCCCGGAAAAATCATTGGCGTTCCAACCGGAAAGCTCCTGAGCTTCATTGTGTCCGGTAGATGAAATTAAACAAACCCAGCCAAGATTAAGAGCTCTGTCACAATTGGATATTCCAAAAGACCTCAAACAAATACAAAAATTGGCCAGGATGCGTGGCGGCTCTAAGCAACTTTATCTCCCGTTTAGGAGAAAACGCATTACCTCTTTACCGCCTCACTCCGCTTTTCAGAACACGCCGGTGGGCGGATGCCTCCACCGGCCGGACTCCATGAAATAAAGGCCATTTTGGCAACAGATCCGATTTTGGCATGGCGAACGTATGGCCGAACCAATGCTATTATACATCGCATGACACATCAAGTTGCTTGTAGCGGTGCTCGTTAATGAACGAAAGCGAATGGACACCGGTTCCCCTATTCAAAACCGGTTTATTATGTATTACTGTCCCTAACTCCTTGCAATCCCGGTACCCGCCTATCAAAAGATAACGCTCACAGCAGTGTTCATAGCAGCATCCGGAAGCTGCGACACACTACTTTCGAGAGTGTTCGATAGCGGTAGCCTCCGAAGTACCTCTTAATGGCATTATAAACAACGCTGACAGCGACGGGCGGATTGCTAAATGGGACCGAGCTCCTCCCATTCGATATAACTTATAAGCGCACGACGAGCTATTAAGTCACATGTTTTGGCCGACTTCAGTGGCGAATGGGCTGACCGGAGCCTAAAGAGTACGGCGCATTCTCCAATTGGATCATGCACTTTGGCGGCTCCAAAGTGTTGGCTGGCACAGGGGGCGTAAATCTGGCGTCCCCAATCGAGGACCACGATCCAATCGTCAACCGGATAATGTATACGGACTCCAACAACGCAGCCGAATCTGAGGCCCATACGCACGGCCTCGGGATGAAAGTCTCCACAGGCATTCAACGCCTAGAGGTGTGAGATTCAAACCTACTTAATATCTCAAGAAACAAATGGAGACTTTGGCGCCAAAGATCCAAGAAAATGGCAGCATACCTCTTAATCACGGTCCTAAAAATGTCGGCGCAGTTGAAGGCACCGAATTTCATCCTTATAGCCGGGATAACAACCCGGTAGGCGGATATATTGGCAGCGCGCCTTCGGTGCAAACAGCGATGCCGTCCCACCCAATATCTTTTAGAGCGACCTTCAAGCCGTCAGGTACTATGGGAAGGAGTCCGGCAATAACAATCCGGACCCAACTTTACCTTTGACGCCGAACACTACGATACAACCGGAGGCTCCGCCCCGAGATAACACCCTACGCTCCACGAGATAATGGCGGTTATAAGCCCACGATAGATAGAGAACCATTCCTAGCCTACCTAACTAAGCAGGAACTCCTCGAAAGACCAAAATGAGGCTCGCATGCATAGATCGGCACTCTAAAGCCTATAAAGAACATGAGGAGAGCTTTATAAAAGAAAAAGCCTCTAGGAATCCTTCAAAGGTGTATCTCCGAAGAGGAAGGGAGAAACCTCATGAAATTCATACGGACGGTGGGCACCACATAGCCGCAGCCAGGCCCTTGTAAACTAAACCTTCCGTCTGAGGATTTTATTGGCCGGCGGCTTTGAGCAGTCGAATCGGGGACTTAGTCCAACGATGCGTCGGTTACCCGGCTCTTTGCTAACGAAATACATGCCACCCACCGCCCTTAAAACTATACCCATCACACAGCCGTTCATGATGCAGGGAAGCTTGACATGGTTGGAACCCTCAAGGGAAGAACCCACAAACAAAAATACCCTGTGGTCATGGTGGATAAATTCGCAAATGGATAGAAAGCCAAGCACATTAAAAGCGGCCGAATCCGGACCCGATGTTAGAACTCGCCCGAGGGTAGTGCATCGTTACGGTGATCCCCACGGTATCATCACTGATGTGGAACCAACTTCCGGCCGATGAGGTGAATCATGGTGCAAAACATGGGCATCGGAAGTGTCCACTTCCATGACCCGATAAATCGCAGCGTCCTGAAGTGCTTTCGTCGAGGTGACCCGACATTGGCATCCCGTAATGGAGCGCCATTAAGCTATCGGGTCGGGTTTTGGATCCGATAACCCGTTACCATCCACGACCAATGGGGATTTTCCGCGTGTAAAATCATCATTGGCTGGAGAAAACTGCGATGTCGGCTCATCATTGGGACGGATGTCATCCACTCACTGAGCGAAGAAGCGCCTATGATGCGTCGACATGGCACGACAACGATGGCCCATTCACGTGAAAAGGTCGACCCGTTTGACTTGGTGGTGGCGGACGGCCCATGGAAAAGCACTTGTTAACGGCTTTGTTAGCATATAGCCCATTTACATCCGCTAACCCAAGGCCCATTCGCCCTATGAATTAGGCCCGATGGCGTCATCTGGGCCATCAATATGATTCAACGGTTTCACTTGGCCCATGTATGGCCCATGACATCTTCGGCCCATATGAGGCCCTTTGTAACTCTTGGCCCATTGGCGGCCCGTGTTGAAAGCGGCCCGTAATGAGCGATGTATTACTTTACACCCATTAACGTACGGTGAAGCCCGACGTAATGAGCGGTGTAACACTTTATACCCATTAACGGGCGTTATTCCGTTGGGCGTTCCAGATTAACTGCGACGCCGAGATTAACTTGGGCTCATTTACGACCGGCTGACCCATTTATTCTTGTGCCATTTCGTCGAGTTAGGTATTTTACGCATACCTTTATTCAAGTAGGTGTACCAACTCCTGTTTTACATTTGTACCCCGCCTATGTTGCCACACAGCCGGAACCCTTGAGCATATAAAAGGAGGCCGAGTGCAGCGAAGGAGTCGGGTTCCGTTCGATTCAGTTGGCGATTTAGTCTCGTTGGGTTCATTCGACCCACTCGAGACCGAGATGAACTCACGCTAGGTTTTGTAGCTCGTTGCTCCCTAGCAAGAACACAATAGATCAAACAAGCGGCGATAGGAGTTTTATCTCTCGGAGAGCTCGAAGCTGGGTAAACGCTTCGTGTGCATCGCCTCGATCCGCTCTTCGTGCGACCTCCGCCCCCCTCCGAACCACAAGGGGCCTGCTCCGGCCCCATAGGTGTCCGTGGAGTGCGATCGGCCTCCCGACATAAAGCATACACAAACAACAAATTACATACCTTTGGCAAATCTGGCTCATACATCATGGGCCAGCGCATCAACAACTCCATTTGAACTATAATCTCTTGAGAAAATAGGATTGGCGGATTCGAGATAGCACAAATTTGATCTGCAAAATCTCCAATTCCTTCATGGTTACCTCGGTGTCTTGTTTCATTTTTTGACTCCTGCATCTAATACCGCATGTCCGGTCTCAACTTGTTGATTATCGTTGACAATCATGTACCGTTGTCTTGCCACCTCTAGTTGATGCTCGAGAACATCGGCACATTCCAATTCAATCCATAATCATTGATAGCGGCCATGCCGCCTTTGCTTTCATGATTTTGTGTTGATGTCACTTCATCACGAAATGTTTACGTAAGTACACATGACTAGGGCAAAAATATAGTTACAACGATTAGCGAACAAGACACTATTTTGTACTACATGGCAAAACAGGACTAACAATAATGTTACCGTCACTTTCACAAAAAAATGTTACCGTCATGAAGCATAAGCGGTGATATTTTAAAAATTATAAAAAAATATAGTCTGTGCAGCCGCATACGAAATCCCTCTTAGCTCACCGGAGGAGCATGATGTTGGGGCCCAATTGAAAACACGGACAAGTTACAAATTTAGACAACACGTTGCGTATAAGTAAGCAAGCGTTGGCCATTACGTACCTCAATTAAAGTCTTAGGGAGCATAATGAACAGCGGAGGGTTTCATACAAACATACTACAGCAAAACTATGCAATCATTAGCGTAGTATAAACTAGATTGTGAGCCTCATGCAATAATAGTTGGTTAATAGACTTCAAAGCTTGAGCACACTTGGAGTAATTAAATGGTAAGGCCTTTAATTATGTCAACTAATAGTGATACAAGTACCGAACATCATGCATAATTATTTGGGCATCTCATTAAGTGAGGACAAATAAAGCAATTGAAAAGAGAAAATTAACTATGCAGAAACAAACAAGGAATTGAACTATTGAGTTGCATCTGTTGACTTACCTTAGCGAGTTGAAGAGGCTCGGCGCAGCTCCTACTTCTCTTGCAAGGCTCCTTCCTAACATCTTGTACTTGGAAATCCTCAATCTTATCTTCATTGCACCCCTCTGCAAGGTGACACAAACTAGTTACTCGTCTCCTTGGAAGATAAATATGCATACTTTCGTCTGTGAACACAAAGGATGAGATTATAACAAAACAACACCACATAATGAAACATGCATCTCTTGCACTTGCACACAATGAAATGAGCATTTACTATATACGCACTATGTAAAAACTAGGCATACCTTGAACTAGATCTCTAGGTACTCTTGGAGAGCCCTCTTTGTAGTGTCTGACCAAACCTTTATGTCACCTATGAGTTAGACAAGGCCCCTACAGCAGCCCTTAGTGTTTAAATCGTTGACAAGCTGTTAGAGTGTTAGGTCAAGAACAACAAGTAATCAAAGCAAACAGTCCTAGTATGGCTGGTGATGCAAACAAGCAATTGAGCAGATGTGTGAGCAAATCTTACATATCAAGAAAAGAAGCAAAGAAGGAGGCTTAAAGACCATCACTTGGTGACCAGATTTAAGGGGCATTTAAACATCATGTGCAGCGTATGAACTAACATAAACATTGCATATTCCAGTTCTACAATGGAATGCACATGTATTAGGTTATGCCATGTATGATGATGCCTAAATGTACAAATAGCGGGAGTGATTCATCATTGCACGCACAATTGAATTGCAGGTTAAGGGCGAGTTCGATTCCGCCTTTTAGGGCATATTGTCAAAATAAGCCATAAAAGATGTAAAGAAGTCATTTTTGAGTTATGGGCTTGGGCTTAACTAATTTTTGCTTTGGAGGGGGTGTTTGGGTAGAACCTCACTAAAAATTGAAAGGGAAGGGAATAGTGAAATGACTCTGTTATGCGCCTATATTACACTCAAAATGCAAGCTGGCGGCCGTGTCACACGACCCTCAAGTAAAAACAAACACACAAGCATTCATTGCCACCCGCTTGCATCTCCTCTCCCTTTCCCTCTACCTCGATCCCACACTGCGGCACTAGGGTTCCTCCAGTGAGCCGTCGCCCTTTGGTCCCATCTGGCACAGTCCTCGGCGATGCTATGTCGGCTAGGCTACATGGCGGCGGGTAGGGCAAATCTCCTGGCTGCTCCTCCCTCTGGCGCCCCCTCATTCTCATGGTCTCCGGATTTGCTCCACTTGTGGTTAGTCAGCACTACTCCGTGGTATTTGCACAACTCTGGTGATGCCACCTTTGCGGCGAAGGCACCTTGTTCCCCTCCCTCCTCCCGGGCCATGGCCTTGAGGTGTTGTTGAAGGATGAGCTCATCCAACAAGGTGAGGATCTCCTCGATTTTTTACCAAATTTTCATTCGATCCACTATACGATGGTGCTATGG